>HG995388.1:8401310-10901310 GCA_905333075.3 Atethmia centrago
CATGCCACGCGTGCAGGATATCGATATCTATATATAGGATTCGAATCAAAACTACAAAGGGTTTAATTAATTACATGAATAAACTCGCCATTTGTAAATAATACATCATATTATCTGTAACTGGGAGCAGCTAGGCCCACTGACAAACCTTAAAAAAGGCTTATCTTATCATACCATTGCATGGGCTCTTCAATACATAATATAAATTAAAGTCACTTTTCGTGTTCGTTTGTGTGACTGCGTTGTTCGTCTAAACTACGCAACGGATTTCGATGTGATATTCACTCTAATTTATACAATTTATTTCGGAAGGTTTATATGTATAAAACATTCATATTAAACATACATACGAGTATAACAAAGAAATGCATATGTTTTACCAAGGCGTAAAAATCATGCAAAGCAGGGGCGGGTCGTTATTCTCGTATAAAAAGAAACAATTATTTACCACACGAAACTCCTATCAAAAATCCAAAACTTTATAATAAATCCTAAACCAAACTGATAGTTTAACCAAATGGCATTCGTTTGCATAGTAACAAGTTACGGCACATGCCCGATATTTGGATCAAACTTCCTTAATTAGGGAACTCCCTGTGATATTCCGCCTGCCACCACATCTGCGACTAATAGTTTGTAGGGTGTTACTGCGTTGTAGAGTTTTGAGATTATTTTGTTTTCTGGGTCTTCAAAATATACATTTGGATGTGTTTATTTATATTTTATTTTTTGACGGAATCTGCTCTCTAGTCAGTTTTATTACCAGATCAAAAAGTCCATGTTTAGCCGTAAATAAAAAGCTTTCTTGGATTCTGCAATAATAAGCTTCATGGGTTAGAACATCTTAATAATCAGTTTTTTAGTTGGGCATTGGCAATAGGCTTGCTCCCTATTACATAGGACTCAAACATAGCTGGTGAATTGTGGGTGTACCTCACCTTCTGCCTACCCCCACGGGAGTCACCGGCATGGTGTTATGTGACTTTTGTTATCTGTGTGTTTATATTCGTTTCAATGACCATTCATGTATAATACTGGTATTCAGCTGCATTCGGTTAGACTGGACGCTGACCCCAACACGACGCTAAATACAAAAAAAAAAAAAATTATAAAATAGTTGAGAATAGGCTAGGCAGATGATGATGATGGCGCACTGTTTATTCCAAGCCTCCAGAATGAAAGATTACAAATATTGCTGAATGGTGTTATAATATAAATGGCAATATCCAGATAGGACAACTGAATCAGCCACCCTAAGATAGTCTAACGTTTCGGTTACACCTAATCCGTCATCGGCTGAACTATGTACCAACGGTGTCGGCCGAACTCACCCGCGGCGAACCGAACATTTATATAAAAAAAAGTCAGTGCGTATACTATTTCAACCGATATCGTCAAATGACGTCTGATGGCTAGGTGTACGCACTCACTTTCTATTTCTTAATTATGTTCGACCTACAACGGATAAGGTGTAATCCTCGCGTAAAAGCCAATCTTATCCTGAGAAAGTTACGTTACCTAATCATAAAGTTAGTTGACTATCAAAACCTCATTCCACTGGCCCGCAGAGACTGTATGTCAGCAACATTTACAGGAAGCCGCATGAAACTGAAACTGCGTCTGTTGATCTAGCTTCACTAATTAACGAACTTACTAAGAATAGTTTATGGGGTTTTAACAACCGTGCGAAACTGTGACCTGGCATTTATTTTGAAGGGATTTATTTGCCTATTATACAAAAGCCGTGTGCCCGGTGGGATTTCCCATTGAAAAAAAATACGAACTTTCTTATAAATATTCACCCCCTATTTAAAATCTTTAAGAGGTGAATTTTCAATAATCCCTTCTTAATGTTCGCTTTAGATCCTATGCAAAATTTCATGCTTCTAGACACAGCACTTTAGGCTGTACGTGGTCTGTCCGTGACTGAATTTAAGATTCTTAGAAAAAATTACTCGGCTGCAACAAGTTCCAAACAAGATCACTTTTTAACAGCCAGATGCAGTTTTTGTTTTTTTACTTTATTTTGAGACATTTCACTTTAACGTAAGTTATAGGTAACTCAACCTAAAGCTTACGTTAAAGTTAACAAAAAAAAAACTGGCCTAGTGCATTCGGACCACGTACAATGAAGGGTTCCGTAGTTGGGTTATTCTAAGAACAAACTTAACATTGTAGTTGAAAAAGATGTTGCCCCATACATGCCAACTGCAAATGTTAGTTTGTACGTACAATACTGAGTGATTTACCATGTTATTTTAAGACCATAGACTTCTTATAGGTTTTCCTGTAATCTATAAGTATAGAACTATTGTCTGTATTTAAAAATAAAAATTGGCTCTGCAGTTTCGGAGATAAGGTCAATTTTCAATTTTTTTTAATAACTTTAAAACTAATTATTTTTAAATTATAATAATTAAAATATTTGAAATCCTCATAGCAAGTCCTTTGATTTCATATGTCACACGGTACAGTTTGCAAGACATTTTTTTAATTTTCTAGTTTTACCCCGAAAGTGAATTATTCAAATTAATTTATTTAGGTTACACCAAGAAATACGTTTACCCTAAGTAGAAAATAATCTAGTTAATTATTTTTAAGAGATTACTGCCATTACATTATCAAATTCGTCAATTTGAATGCTGTTCTTAAAAGTTCCAGCAATGAACACCTCTAAGCTTTTATACTTTTCCCAGAGTGAAAACTGCCGCATCATACCACAGAAGACTAATTCCATAAAAGACTAACAGATGCATCTAAAAGTTTCAAAAACTCGCTAGCCTAGCTCGGCTCACCTTCTGACGTCAGTAACTTAACTAATTAAGGTAGCGTGAGATCTCCAGCGCGAGACATTAGCAAAGTTGTCCTGTGATTTTAAATTGTTTCATGAATGAGTTTTGTCTTTTTATGGAATTTTTGGGAGAGTTAGACAATTTTGTTTATGTAGGGTTAAATTGGATTTTTTGGTCTCACTTCTTAGACTGTCTGTCTGATTGAGCATAGAAGAATAGAGAAATGTAATTAGGAAATTTAAGTTCACGTCGTTCTATTTACAGTACGTCGAATAAACCTGTACTCAGGATTCTGAAAAAGCTAATAGCAGTGGGTAAGCGTGGTGATCGATGATCGTTCTTGCTCTGTATGAGAAGAAACCTATGTCCCGCGGTGACATTGACATCGGCTAGTCTGGCATTTATATTACCTTGTAAAGTAAAATGATTTCTTTAATATTTCAAAGTATTCAACTTTTATTGAACACTCTTTGTTACACACAGCAAGGTTCAAAATTGTAATAAAAATAATCTTTGCAACAACATATTCGTAGCCCCGTAGGCCTTAGTAGCTCGTAGCAGTCATCTACGAAGTCTACGCCGCTACGAGGGCTCTGCGATATGATTTCATGAACATTATTACAAGGTAAAATGGAATTTACTGATTATTTGGTGCGTCTAGCAAAATAAATAGGTAGGTTTTTCTACTTGATTGAACGTCGTTTCGAAAACCTTGTTATAATAATGAGGAATAAAATGCCTATTGATCATTTAACGTGACTAGGCTTAGGTATAGGTTTCAGGCTACATTTATTTGAATATTTTATTTTTCATTTTTTTCATTTTCGTGTTCGTGTCAAATGAGTTTAAAATATTTGTTTGACACGAAATGATAGACTTTGAAAATGTACGTAACTACTTAATTTAAAAAAATATATTTTCTTTAAATTAAGTTTTTTAATTAATTTAAAATTAAGTCTTTCTATTTCCCTATGCATTTTTTCAACTACTTATCATGTTTTTCCTTACCTTTCCATTTTCTAGATGATACAATATGAAATCAAAAGAACCAACTGCTGTTGTTATATATGTGTCTACAAAACTCTACAGTCATCATTGACGCTTTATTTGAAATATAATTTGTTTTTAAAAATACAAATTTATTGTTTGTATTTTTCTTTATTATAAATAATGTGTTCTGTTTTCTTTGTTTTTTTTTTAACTTGTTATGTAGGTAGATAACTGAAAGGAGGTCCTTTCAGTTTAACAACAAAGGTTGTCTAAATATCTACTCTTCAAAATAAACCGAGTTGTTGGTACAAAATGTTTCCAAGACATTAATCGAAGTATCTAAAACGTTTTCTGCCAAAATTTCCTGAATTCTGAGTATAGCTATTGTGTATTACAGAACCCAAGCGTGTCTTCGACCTTTCAATAAAAAAACGAAAATCATACTAGTAAGAAGCAGGTCTCACATAAATAAATTGCAGAAACTTTTAAATGCCAGTAACTTCCAGAAAATGTCAAACATTCGATTGTGAATAACTTTCGAGTAAATAATTTAGGGAATTGGATGAAAAATTATTCAATTCCCTAAATTATTTTCTCGAAAGTTAGCATTCGTATCGATGTAATTTGGTGAATTAATGTGTGGTTTTTAAAAGAGAACACAACAACAACAGCAGTAAGTTAAAGACTAGTGGCATGACCGTCGGACTGCCAAGTTCGGTCTCGAGTTCGAACGTCTGACTTTTCGGATTCATGTGCGTATTGTATAATTATCAATTGCTTAAGAAACGGTGAAGGAAAACATCGTGAGGATGAGTGAAAGATATTTCTCGACGGCATGTGAAGTCAAGTCAGAGGCCCATTTGGCGGTATAAAAAACTCTGACACAAGGTTAGTTACTAACCACAAGAAAGGAAAGAAAGAAAGGAAAACATTGGGAACGAGAGAAATTAATCTTTGAACTTTTATTTTTGTATAAGAGGCTTTTGGCTACTTCGTATTACTGTGTGTATTTTGTAAATGTCTTTTTTTTTGTAATGTGTGCCTTGTTTGTGCAGAATACACAATTTGTTTTTTTTTTTTATGTGTATGCCTCTTTAGGCGCGTTGAGCGGTTTGGGTAGGGGAAAATCTTATGGGCTCGCGTCACCGACATGCCCGCGCCGACGCACTGTAGTAGCAGTAAATGAAGTTAAATTGGTCAAGTGAGATGTTTAATTTGTGTATACTGTGCAATGTTTAAATTGTGTTTTAGATAAACATTATTTTAATGAAGAGAAAACTTCTTTAGGCGCGTAGAGCGATAAGTTTTCACTTCTGTCGGTAGTCCTCATGATTGCCTGTTTTTGTATGTACAAGTCCCATGTAAAGGGGCGAGTCTATTGCAATTACATAATGTTCCCACTGCTGGGACACAGGCCTCCTCTCTGTGCGAGGGAGTGGGGCGTAATCCACTATGCGGGCCCAGTGCGGGTTGGTAGATGTCACAAGTCTTAGAATTTTTGTTCTAGGACATGCCGGTTTTCTCACGATGTTTTCCTTCATCGTTTGGGGAGCAGTGGTGATGAAATAATTTACACAAAGTAAAGCGCCTATCTAGGTTCGAACCTGCGACCTATACCTCGTAAGTCGGGGCCGTTACCACTGGGCTACCATTGCTCTCCTATTGCCATTAACCGGGCACATATCCAGAATCCGGGCTCTTACTGAGAACTGTCTGAAGAAACACCCAATGCAACAATTACAAACATTTAAAATTACATAAATATACCTTCACGTTTCATTACCAGCAATATCTATTTTCCTTCGGAGCAATATTACAGTCACATGACATTTATATATACCTTTACTCGCTTGGTACAAAAAGGAAAGAAAGTAGTAAGTTAATGAGAGTTTTCTGAGAAATCGAGCTCATAACTGCTTTAAACATACATAATCAGCCTATAATGTTCCCACTGCTGGGACACATGCCTCCTCTCTGTGAGAGGGAGTGGGCCGTAATCCACCACGCGAGCCCAGTGCGGGTTGGTAGATGTCACATGTCTTCAAATTTTTGGTTCTAGGACATGCCGGTTTCCTCACGATGTTTTCCTTCACCGTTTTGAGAGCAGTGGTGATGAAATAATTTACACAAATTAGAGCGCCTGTCTGGGTTCGAACCTACGATCTACAACTCGTAAGTCGCGGCCGTTACCACTGGGCCAGCACTGCACTGCTTTAAACAATTTTCTCTATTTGTCATCATTTTCTAATTTTATCTTGTTTTATGTCACACATTCACCTACATAGAGTTGTATGTTACATGCATCGTGTACAAGTACTATGTACGCGGATACAAAAACGAATGCTCCTTGGTCTGTACGGTGAGCACTATTCGAAATGTAACACAAAAACTAATTCTGCATTTTAAGCCGCATACAGTCACGTGTTATAATAATTTGTTATGAATTGCATTGTGTAATGTAACACGAGTTCTGCGTTTGGATGGCATTACGAGCATTACAACGTAACGCTCGTTTCGACGCTCGAGCTGGTCCATCGGGTGTCACATAGCAGTTTTTTCGCGTTGAGCTCATAATTATGCCGCACACCACACTATTCGCTTTACAACATATTACACGCGTCTGGACACGGCTTAACATTACTAGCGAATGCCCTCGGTGAATACTCACTTTATAGATATAGAAAAGTTAAAAGGGTCGTTTATTGACTGCCAAAGTATTGTTTATTCCCAAAAGTGTTTGAATAAAACAAACCGAACAATTGACTGAAATAAATGTCTTTCTAACGTCCAATAAATTCGGAAGTGTTTCGTGTTACGGCATTTAATGATTTTCATTGGAATGTGTTTAACAGTAATAAATCTAGGGTCTTGTGTCGTGTGTTTGTTAAATAAGAATAATAGAGCAATTCTGTAAAGTTGACTTTGAAAGTTCGATGACGTTCGAACTTTACGAAATGAGTGACCGCACATTTTGAAAGCAAATTCACTTGTTTTTAGAATAAAACAAAGACATTTTTATGTTTTTTGAGTAACTTTTAGGCGTTATTTCTTTACTTCGTTGACGTTTCAAGTCTATTTCTGATAACGTATCATTATGTCAGTATTAATGCTAGGAAAAATAACATGCAACTGTTTCGGTCACAGATGACGCAGATAATTAAATTATTCTTTCATGTAGGCAGCGATCTATAAAGTCTTTATAGTCATCATTGGTGAAGTGCAAGAAAGAGATAGATCATATATACATTCTGCATAGCTCCATCTTCTTTTCGCAACAGAACAATGATGGCTTTAACTCTTAATACTGGCCTAAGTCGATAAGTATCACTTTTTCACTTACTTCCTCCCTGTTTCCGATGATCTTGAAATCTGGTAACTAAAGCAAAATCGCCTTCTGTATCGAAATTTCTATCAGTAGGTTGCTGTAAATTCTTTGTTTAAGTTAAGGAATACGATTAAATCCAAAACCTTTGTTCACAAAAAGAAATAAAACTGCCAAGAGTAAAGTAAAATTATTGGTGGAACGTTAAGTTTAAATCTTAGTAGAACATTTAAGTCGGGTTTTCATTGTCTAATCGCCGCTGTGGGATTATATTGTGTAACGTTTTATCATAGAGATAGGTATGTGGTTTAATAAAGATCATGAAGTTATGTTTTTTTTTTCTAATTTCGTGGACTACATTGAAGGAATGAACTTTAAGTAATGCTAAAGTAGAGTTTGATCAAGATCTCAATTTCAAATTGTCAATTCAGAAACTAAGTGGTATTTACTTAGGCGGGAGGAAACACCCGGGTGTCACCATTGTGTGGATCGCCCGGAGGACACGGTGGAGCATACAGTGGAGGTCTGCCCGGCTTGGGCAGAGCACCGCCGTGTCCTCGTGGAGGCGATCGGAGGCGGAGATCTCTCGCGTCCGGCCCTGGTCCAGGCTGTACGGAGCAGCCGTCACCTCTTTCTGCGAAGCAGTAATGCTCACGACGGAGGAGGCGGGAAGGTTAAGGGAAATGCAAATTTCGCACCCTCACGCCCCTAGCCGCCGCCGTCTGATAAGGACCAGGCCCGGGTCGACGACGCGTTGTGTTCCAAGATGTCAGCACAGGTGTAGGAGTTCACTAGGGCCGATGCTTGCCGGGGTCGCGGGAAAGTACGAAAGGGTTACCGAGGCCCCTGGCAATACAGGCAACGGAAGGAACTCGA
The DNA here is from genome assembly GCA_905333075.3 of Atethmia centrago. NCBI lineage: Eukaryota > Metazoa > Arthropoda > Insecta > Lepidoptera > Noctuidae > Atethmia > Atethmia centrago. The sequence continues at coordinate 8,409,291 of HG995388.1, forward strand.
GTGGATTTTAGTCAGTAAGAGTCTGGCATACCCTCCCGCTCCGCCCAGAGCGGGAGAAGTTATTTGATATTTTGCCACCTAATAAAAAAGTGGTATTTACTTAAAACCTTAATTCAACTCATCTTCACAAACATAACCTACTTTCAAAACCATAGCTACCTAACAAACGAGAGGTTGATGCAAAAACCAGAAATAAATTTCGGAGCAAGACGGTGAACCGATTCGAGGGGGTTCGCTTAAAATTCAACCTCCAACGTTGCTTTGGTCGAATTTGTGCCGCTACTAACTGTTCACGATTGGATTTCGTGTAGGAATGGTTTTATTGCTAACATTACGATAATTGAGGGGCTAAATGGGTTTTGATCTGAGCATGGTATGCAAAATTCTTTCCTCGTTAAGACCTACCTAAATGGAACGTGCTCCAAGTCAAATCAAGACTATCGCTATAGGCAGGCAGAAACTTAGAAATGTGACAACTGGGTCTAACCTTAGTATATTACTATGAGACAAATAGTTGACTTCAATGACTGAGTTTTAACAGATTCTGCCTAGAGTTCCCAACTATGTTGAGGTCGGCTTTTAGTCTAACTGGATGCAGCTGAATACCATTATCTGACTTTCCCAACCTTAAGTTAGGTTAGGTGTCGTGTTACCCGACGTCGTGGCGGCCGTTGCCAAGGCCGGTGGATGTCCACCGGAAGACGTGCGGACGGGTGAGATCCGCGCCGACGCCTCCGGGCCTGGCACGATTTGGGTGCGGTGCCCGGTGGCGGCGGCAAACAAGGTCGCCAACGGTGGGCGTCTGTTGGTGGGATGGGTTGCAGCAAGAGTCAAGCTGCTGCAACCCAGGGCATTGCGGTGTTACCGGTGCCTGGACATGGGGCATGTCCGGGCACGGTGCACCGCTGAAATAGACCGCAGCGAGCAGTGCTATCGCTGCGGTCAGCCCGGCCACAAGGCGGCCCAGTGCTCCGCGGCACCAAACTGCAGCCTCTGTACAGCTGCAGGAAGGCCCGCGGGGCACAGGGCTGGCGGCAAGGCCTGTCGTGCGCCAGCACAAAAAAAGAAGAGGGGAGCCATGGCTGCCGGGGGCTCTTTACCCCCCCCTCAGCCTGGCTGCCCTACGGCCGACTCCCGGCCTGTGAATGGTGCGGAGGGGATGGACTGCGTCTAATGGCGCTGTACCATTTCCTCCAGAGCAATATCAACCACGCTGCCAGAGCTCAGGATCTCTTGCTCCAGAGCATGGCAGAGTGGTCGATCGACGTGGCTGTGGTCGCCGAGCCGTACTTTGTCCCCCCCAGGGATAACTGGGTGGGAGACCTGGACGGTTTGGTGGCCATCATTGGCGGGGCTCTCGTCAACCCGTCCCGAGGACACGGCTGGGTGGCCGCCCTCGCGGACGGCATTGGCACGGTTGGGGCGTATTTCTCGCCCAACAAGAGTCTCGCCGACTTCGAGAACTTCCTTGTCGAGTTGGGTGCCGTCGTGGGCCGACTCCACCCTCACCCGGTGCTGTTGCTCGGGGATCTCAACGCCAAGTCTGCGGCGTGGGGATCTCCGGTGACCGATGCTAGGGGTGAGGCGCTAGAGGAGTGGGCGGTCACGACTGGCCTGGTCGTCCTGAATCGGGGCTCGGTCCACACGTGCGTGCGGCAGCGGGGCGGATCTGTAGTGGACGTCTCGTTCGCTAGCCCTGCTGTCGCGAGCCGTGTCCGTGACTGGCGTGTCGCCGTGGAGGTGGAGACGTTGTCGGATCACCGATACATCCGATTCGACGTCTCCACCCAGACCACCGGCGGCCGTAGTCCATCGGCCCCGCGAAGGGACGGTCCGCGCTGGACGCGTAAGCGCATCGACAGGGAGGTTCTCGAGGAGGCCGCTATTGTTCAGGCCTGGATCCGGGAGTCGGCAACAAACGGACCCATCGACGTCGAAGAGGAGGCGCTGTGGTTCCGCGGGGCGATGACACAAATCTGCGACGCGTCCATGCCCCGCGTCCACTCACATCCAGCAAAGCGCCAGGTGTACTGGTGGTCTACCGAGATCGCACAATTACGTGTCGAGTGCGTAGCGGTTAGACGCCGGTACACCCGATACCGGAGGAGACGTCGTCGGGTCCCTGACGAAGAAGCCGCGCTGTATGAGGTGTACCGCGCGGCGAAGCAGGCCTTGTGGCTGGCCATCGGCGAAGCGAGGACGCGAGCCAGGGAGGAGATGTTGGAGACTCTAGACGGAGATCCGTGGGGGCGCCCTTATCGTGTGGTTCGAGGGAAACTTCGAGCCGCGGCGCCTCCACTCACGGAGAGTCTCCAACCTGAGCTGCTGGAGGAGGTCGTCGCAGCCCTCTTCCCGGCAAGAGCGGAGCATACTCCGCCGCCGATGGCTTTGCCCACAGCCGCAGAGTCTGCAGAAGAAGAGAACGCCATCAGCGTCCCAGAGGTGACACAAACAGAGATGGGGGCAGCCGTGACGCGGCTCCGGGCCAAGAACGTGGCTCCGGGGCCCGACGGGATCCACGGCCAAGCGCTTGCCCTCGCTCTGAAGGAGCTAGAGCCCCACTTGAGAGGACTCTACACAGCGTGCCTTGAGCAGGGCCAGTTTCCTACTTTGTGGAAATCTGGTCGTCTGGTCCTGCTCAGGAAGGCGGGGCGCCCTGCGGACTCACCGTCCGGGTACAGGCCCATAGTGTTGCTAGACGAGGTGGGTAAGATGTTTGAGCGGATAATCGCTGCCCGCCTCGTCGGCCACTTGTGCGGAGAGGGGCCTGACCTGGCCGAGAGCCAGTTCGGCTTTCGGCACGGGCGCTCCACCATCCACGCGATTTCGCGGGTGAGAGTCCTGGCGGAGGAAGCGGTGTCCCGGGGCGGGGTGATGTTGGCGGTGTCCTTGGACATCTCCAACGCCTTCAACACCCTGCCCTGGAGCTGTATTCGGGAGGCACTGCGTTACCATCGGGTGCCTTCCTACCTCCGCCGCATCGTCGGGGCTTATTTGGCGGAGAGGTGTGTCACCTACACGGGACGTGATGGCGGAAACCAGCGCTGCATGTCGTGCGGTGTTCCACAGGGCTCGGTCGTAGGACCGCTCCTGTGGAACATCGGGTACGACTGGGTGCTGCGGGGCGAGCTCCAGCCGGGCGTGGACCTGACGTGTTATGCGGACGACACACTGGTCACGGCCCGGGGGAGCTCGTACCGGGAGGCAGCGTTGCTAGCGACGGCTGCGGTCTCACAGGTGGTGAGTCGCATACGTCGCCTAGGGCTGGAGGTTGCCCTCAACAAGTCGGAGGCCTTGATCTTTCATGGCCCCCGGCGGGCGCCGCCGCCGGGATCACACATCGTGGTCGGGGGGGCTCAAATCGCTGTCGAGTCCACCATGAAGTACCTAGGATTGGTGCTCGACAGCCGGTGGGATTTTGGCCCCCATTTCCGGCGGCTGGCGCCCAAGTTGTTGGGCGCGGCTGGGGCGTTGTCAACGCTGCTTCCCAATCTGGGGGGCCCGAGCGCCGCCTGTAGGCGGCTCTACGTGGGGATCGTGCGATCGATGGCCCTTTACGGGGCCCCGATCTGGGCGGCTGACCTGACGGCCGGAAGCATCGCAGTCCTGCGGAAGCCGCAGAGAGCGATGGCCGTCAGAGTCATCAGGGGATATCGCACGATCTCCTACGAGGCGGCTTGCGTACTGGCCGGATCCCCGCCCTGGGACCTCGAGGCGAAAGTACTCGCGTCACTGTATCGGTGGCGCGAGGAAGTGAGGGCGCGGGGCGAGTGGCTGATGCAGCGACATGTGGAGCTGCGTCGGTCACAGCTTCGCGCAGCCCTGGTGGCGGAATGGCGGGACAGGCTTTCACGCCCTACCGCTGGCCTCGCCACCATCGAGGCGGTCCGGCCGGTACTCGAGCCCTGGCTCGGGAGGAGGCACGGCTCCCTGTCGTTTCGGGTGACGCAGGTGCTCTCGGGGCATGGTTGCTTCGGGAAGTACCTGTGTCGCATAAACAGGGAGCCGGACGCCCGGTGTCACCACTGCGTCGACTGCCGGGAGGACACGGCGCGGCATACGCTGGCAGAGTGTGCCGCTTGGGAGGAGCCACGCCGTGCCCTCATCTCAGAAGTAGGCAGTGACCTGTCGCTGCCGGCCGTGGTCGAGTCGATGGCCGGCAGCGAGGAGTCCTGGGACGCGGTAGTATCCTTCTGCGAAACAGTCGTGTCGCAGAAGGAGGCTGCGGAAAGGGAGCGGGAGATCTCGTCCGCTCACCCGGCCCGCAGCAGGCGCACCGGGCGTCGGCAGAGGGCAGATAATGCCCTCTTCCGGCCCCCCTAAATGGGTCCAGGGGCGGCGGACTCGGGGACGTCCGCCGCCCCCTATCACACTGGACCCGAGGTGGCGGCGCGTAGTGTTCCACGCGCGCACCTTTGAGACGTCGCGGGGGGGTCTAACACCTAAACCCCCCCGCAGACTTGAGGTGGCCCGCAGAGGCGGGCCGGCACTAGCCGGGGATCGTGGAAGTCGCATTAGATCCCATGATCCCCGGTGCAAGTGTGGGAAGGGAACACCGGGGTGGTTTTTAGTCAGTAAGAGTCTGACAGACCCCTCCGCCCACCCCAGGGCGGAGGACATCCATGAGGATTTTCCACCCCGGCAACAAAAAAAAAAAAAAAAAGGTGTCGTGTTACCCAATAGGTACTCGTATATTGGCTTACACGACGCCCCTTGAAAAGACTTCTTGTCAGACTGTCGACCGACTTGTGACAACTTTTTCTACAAAATATCACGCCTGTATTTCCCAATGGGTTGGGCAGAGGTGCACCTATAGTACACCCACATTTTGCCAGTTATGTTTAAGTCACATTTTATAAGGGGCGAGCCTATAGCTATCAACCGGGCACAGATTCGGACTCCGGGATGCTACTGAGAAATACCTGATGGAAAAATCCAATAACACTTTGCCCGACCCGGGAATCGAACCCGGGACCTCATGCTCAGCAGTGGCGCTTGCTACTGTGACTGTCTCTCATGTCTTCCAATTAATAACAAAATATTTTATTCTTAATTCTTATTTTAACATTGTCTCCCGATATTAGGCTCTTACAAATACATTAAATCTCAATTTTATGGGCTGACAGCTCGACGTGTTACCGTAATTAATAACAAAACATCCTATTTCTTTGGAATTGTAAAACCTTGTAGAAATGCATTCCATTTATATTTTATGGGAAACAAACTTGAGACAATTAACAATGGACGGGTCGAAAGCAATAATTCAACAAATTCTAAAGATACGACTAAAGTATTCGATTACTTATCGCAGAGCACAATATTAGTGCACATCTGTTTAGGATGAATTGGGCTCGGGCAAAACCCAAACAGGCCCTTAAAACAATTGAGAAATATTTAAAAAAAGGCAATAAACCTATTCTGAGTATTCGGTTGGCATGGGAAAAAAGACCACGCTCCGGACGTTTTAGAGATAGAACAGAGGACGAAAAGGGTAGGGCTGAGGGGAATCGGTGATGAGCCGCGGCAGGAAACGGACGCGTAGGCCACCGCGTCCGTTAAGTTAGGGAGTTCGTTAAAGACCACGACTAAGGGCGGTCAAATTAGGCTTGGTTAGGAGAGTTACAACTAGGTCGATAATAATGACATAATGTCACTTTGGAGAGATCGCGATAGTGAAAGTGTTATCAGTTTAATACCTTAACTTGTAATAATGAGTGTAGATTTAGACTAGGTTATATTAGTCAAGTATAATGTAAGTTGTGTATAAGGTGCGCGAATCTCAGTGAGTGTATCTGTGAACGATTGGGTGAGTGTTTACTATTCTATTCCTCCTTATTCCTTTCTATGATGATCGAGTTATCCTACACCAGCGTTTGGTTCTAGGGACTCGGAGAGAGCCTTCCATTGGGTTTGACATTTAACAAGATACGGTAGCCTACTCTACCAACAGACTATAGACAAACACAACCAAGACATGACACTTACGGCAGTCACACCGCTTATGGATGGCTGAACCAAATTAATACTCGCAACTCGTTAGGGCCAATTTGAGCTATAATGCTACTTTGTAATTGTTTACGAACACAAACAAACCAAATGCTAGTGATGGTTACCTTATCCCTATGGACTGACTAACTGCAGAATATTTTACATTGCCCTTGATGTATGCACATTCTCAGGGAGATGGGTTAGGACTCAAAAAGTTTCCTAAACTGGATTGATAGTTCGTTCTAAGGAACGCTAGGAATTGTGTCTCGTTAAACCACATCTGGCTATCGGCCTCTCACAAATTATCATTAGCGAGACACGACATTTGGATGCCCAGATAGAAACGCTCCGATGCTTGACTTAGTCGCACGGCTGCCGATTACATTGAAAGCATCTTCTAAATGGGGGAGATTAAGAGAGTAAGAAGTGAAGATTTGGAATAACCACTTCGGCGTATAGCAGGAGCAATTGTAAAGAATTCTACTACTGACTGACGATGCGGTACGCTTGTGCAAGTTTTGTATTGTTTTTGTAACGGGTGATTAGGCCGTTATAAGAGGATTATTATATTACTACGCGCTTAGTGATTACTGGAACGTGTCTTGCTCAATGACAGTTGAACTTCGCAGTATTCTGCCTTAGGATTGAGTAAGACTCATGTCATGTCATGACTAGAGCTTAGGGAACATGGCTTGTTAGAATCGTAGCAGTGTCCTTAGTGGTCCTATGCGTTCAGGTCTAATAATACACGCACGACGCTGTCAGCTGCTGTAAAGCAGTCCCACGTCACTTGGGGTGGGTCTGTAGTTATTGTAAAGAAATCCAGTAACGTAACTTAGAGTAATATACTCGTATTCCCCAACGCAAGCGTTACGTGTCACATACCTACCCTTTTATATTACTGACATGTCCTCTAACTTTCATAATCAAAAGAAAAGTGGATAAATTAGATTCCTTTCCATAACCTGTGAATTCCCAACCTTATTTTATATTGACATTGTTTACTTGCAATCCCTCCTTGTCTTAACTATCCAAGCCGAATGCAACAAGGCGATTTAAGACCACTGAAAGATACAGACGCTCGAGTCTAGGCGAGTTAGGAGGCTTGGTGAATACCAAGGGTCATGTCCGAGTGGGCTGTCGCTAAATAGCGAGTATGAGTTGTAGTTGGGTTAAAGCCCCGATTAGACTAATTTAGTACTTAATATAGTGTGTGTGTGAGTTTGTTGCAACGACTGGATGAGCCTTTCATTATATCATTTATCCTAGGCTGATAGTGTAATTAAAGTTGTTGTAACTAAACAGACAGAGACGTGTTGCTGAAGAGTTTGTTGCGTCACTTCTTCTCCCCAGCTCAAACACTAGGAAGTGATGAAGGGTGGGCGCTTTGAGGCTGTCTATAGATATTTAAGGGAGTTGATCCACAGCTCTATTAATTAATAATTCTTGAGTTTCAATCCTCAACTCTTATTATCTAGTAATTATTGAATGTTGTATTCTTTATCACAAACCAATAGTTCGGTTAGATTGTTATGAACACGTGTCTTGCAGATATGCTTTTTGTGCAAAGGGTGAGCTTCCAGGGGTTCGGGAAACCACATCTATCTCATATCCAGTCCAAGGACTGATAGGGACCATGTCTCCTTATGAGCATGATGCCGACGCAATGCCGCTAGAACTAGCCGCCCCGTTGTTAGACAAGGACGGTCCACACGGTTGCCGCAGGGAAAGCCGCTTCGTCACGCTTATCAGTTTGAAATAACTGCTAAGGACTATGTCTCCAAAAGAGCATGATGCCGATGTAATGCCGCTGAAAAGCCACTTGCGTCACTTTATGGAAGTGTTGCTCTGAGTACTCCAAGTACAGATGTAAATATCGTGTGAGTAATGCCTGACCAAATACCTCTTACGCTAGCGTAAGAGTTACTCACAAATCTATATAATAATATACTTACATCTCTCTATTATTTACTGTCTTTCTAAAACCACATCCAATTTCATAACTATGAATTCATAAATCTTATTTACTATTTCTTTCAATCCTTTCCTTGTTCTCTTAATGGGACAAGGCGTTGGACTTCTTCATATTTGGAATTCATTTAATCTCTGTCGGTGGGAGAGTGACCAGTCTGGAGACGAGCTCTACAGAGTCGCACGGAGGTGGAGTGCGACTTTTCCTCAAAATGAGGAACCGACCCAAACTTTCATATTAACAGAATTAGGAAAAACGAAAATTTTATCAGCCTTGGGTAACTTAGGAACAGTCACACTACCACTAGACCAACAAGGCGGTCATGAGACTGCCTATCTGACCTCCACAACCCAGTTACTGGGTAACACGATTCCCCTTGGTTCTCAGACTTTCGGACTTCTGACTTTCCGTAACCAATATGAAGTATTTTAAGAATGACAGCTACGTATCATCGAAGTATTAATACGAAGGCACAGAGGGATTTTGGTATGTAATGAATGGTCATCCACGGACTGACCGCGGTAAAGCAGTGTAACCTTGCAAGGTTTAACGGGCTTTCTCAAACGTCGCTCGTAGGGGCGCTTTTAACGCAGCCATAAGTACGTTTATGTCATGTTATGTAATAGAACCTTTGTGATGTTTAAATCAATTAAATTTTCAATAAAAACTTTTACGAATAGTCGTTACAGGATCTTATAGGAAACGTGATTCGAGTCAGAATGACGACATAAAAAAGGATTACAAGGTCCCTATTCAACAAACAAGTTTTATTTCATATATTTTCGCACTGTTTTGTCAAAGGGGAACGGAAAATTTAAGGTTTGTTCTCATTTGAACCAGTCTTTTAAAAGTTTAATAGTGATAGAGGTGAAGGATAGAAGATAGACTAATTATACAAAAATGCTATAACAGGTGAACATGCATTGATTTAGAAAAAATAAATGTTTGAGCTAGGTGAATATTGTCAATGCCTTTGTATATTATCTTACTCTTATTTCATTACAGAGGAACTACCTATGGAATGGCATCATTTGCTAGTCAGCGAGGTGGTAGTGGGCTGACTGTCCAGGGTGCGCCAGAGTGACGTTTAAGTATCGTCACTCGTAGAGACTATAACTTTAATGCACTATCCATGTCTATTATGAATTTGTCTGTTTTCAACATAGTCCTATCTTTGTCTAAAATGTAAAAGAGTATTCATGTACTAACATAATCTAAGCAATAAAACATAGTAGTAAAGTCTTTCACGTTTCCTTGGGTTTCCAATAATCTGGATACCAAAGATTGAGCTAAGCCGTGCGGACCATGGCAAAGTGCCAAAAGAACGCCAGAATATGCTAGTCTCGGGCCAATAATGGCCCATATCCGACCCAAAATGTTCCGTTTCAAGCTTTTATGAAATTCGATTCGAGCCGACAGTGTTAAGTGACCTTAACCTTACAAAGATATTAGAAATTGTTTTTGCGTAGAGTTGGACCTTCGAATTCCGGGCGTATCGCTTTTCGTATCACGTTAGAAGATTTTGCACGGCCATGTATCTTTGCAATTTCAAAATAATTATAAACACTATCGCATGACTCTGTTTACAAAATGATGTTGATAGCACCTTTATTTTTTAGCCGCAAGCGGTTGACTATACTTTTTTAAGTAATTTGAGACACTATTGACTTACGGCGAATATGAAATAATATGACAGAATCTAGATTAAATAATATCAACAAAAATCTTCGTCTTAGTGGACAATAGCAGACTTTTCTAAACTAAGTTTTCTGTTAAAAAACTTAGGTTCCTTGAAAATTTGTATTCTTATATTGAACCTTACCTTGAATACAATCTTTCTATAAAACAAAACCATCTGAACCTGAAATTCTCGTCCCCGAAATTGTACGACGCTTAGTAAGGGCTTCGTTCATTTCAATTCCATGGCAGCATTTGAATTGGAGATTTTACAGGCCTTAATGTAAAACCGACGCTGGATGTCCCGAACGGTAGCCGTTATAGTGCTAATTAAGAGCTCCATCTAGGTACATGGTTCCCTTATCGAATGAGGTTTTAGAGTGGTTTTTTAGAAGTTATTTGTTGATTAGCACCATGCTTTACAGCACTACGCTGAAAATTCCTCAGACTTTTTCTTACTACTTATACAACGCGAAGTTATTCTAAAGTCTCTTTATTTGAATTCCACTGGGACTTGAACTTGACTGGGAATTGAATTGACGATTTTGCAGGCTTTAATCTGGAACCGACGTCGGATGTCATCTCGAGCCCCTTGTTCTGCTAATTAAAGACTTCATATGCAAATAAGTCTCGATCGTTCCCTTATCAACTTAGGGGGATTTGGGTCAAAATTGCATTCGCTGTTTTAGATTTTGGAGCAATTTTTATGAGCAATTACACGTTTTCATTTTCATGAGCAATTACACGTTTGGGGTAATTGCACGTGGGAATATGAACTTTATAATAAGAAAGTATTATAAGCAAAAGCGTGCCGTTCTACGTTTCGTTGTCTATTACTCGTATAGCATGTAATGATCACGCTAAAGGAACGAGTACTTCTGTGAAATCATTACTTAAAACAACTGACGATCTGAATTAAATAGGAAAAAAATAGTAACGCCACGAAGAAATTCGAAATTCGAACGATTGTGTCGAAATGTGTATCCGCGATGATACTTTAATAACAAATGAGTTCGATTTGGAATTGTATGCTGTTCGAAATTAACTTTACAGAATATCACTACACACAAATGCTATGATACTAGCCGCCTCTGAAACTATTTTTGAAAACGTAGTTATATTTTATTTATAAATCAGTCTCTCCTACCTTGTACCATTTTCTCAGTGCTAATTTCCTTTTATTACGGAAGAACGAACATTATGATATTCAGGCTAGTGACAGCTTTGTTCCGTTTATCGACTGGAATGAGTTGACGGTTATTGAGCCACGGTGACGTAATCAATTAGTAATAAAAAAAAAAAAATTGTTGACGCTGTAGAAACTAAATACGTTTTCTTGTTTTAGTGGCCGCAAGTATGAATGCTGAGCGTGGGGTTCAATTTTTGATCTTCAAGTCAGACAAAGTCTTCTTTAGTTATTTTGTCCGAAAAATACTCATTATCAGCCCTGAGTGTGGATTTGTTCTCAACTAAGGGCATCATACTCATTCCTCACCCCTATTACACAGGATTTACAACTAAATTGGGAATATGTGGGTGTACTAATTGTAGAATTATGATTCTACAATACATTTTTGGTATTATTCCTCTTTACTATCATGAAGTAATCTTTTAGAGTTCGGTGCTGGCATATTTTGGTCTCGCTTTTGAATATGTATTTGAATTTTTTTGGTTCGTGTCAGTTCGAGAGAACGTCAGAATTTTTTTCTCGGAGGAGTGATAGACAAAGCCTTTGTTGCCTTGAACAAAGCAGGATTTTTCAAACTTATATGCCTAAATTATAAAATGATTACTTTTTTATAAATATTACCTATTATTATCAATACTACAACATAATTTGTGGATTTTGGTCTACGGTCTGTATCCTCTCTTACTCAATTCCAAAAGTTGAAATTTTTACCTATTATTTTGTTCTTATAACAATTATGTCTTCTCGTTGTAGGAACTTCACCTTCAAGACTTACAAGCACGAGCTCTGTAGGGACAAATATTAATTTTTATGGGAACTGGTATGTACATCACTACTACTGGTATGTACTGGTATGTGCTCTTTTTTTTCTCTCATTCCATTTAAAGATCTGGCTTGTCCTCTACTCATTTCGTTGTTCTTAATAGGAAAGTTCGCCAATTTAGCCAGTCTCTTTTAGCTCCTACGTCGGAGGCAGGATTCTCGACGTTCCATCCTGTATGAGGTGTAGCTGTGCATGCAGTTACCACTAAAATCCCTTAATGTGTAGTTCACCACCTGACTGCGCAAGGCCGCGTCAGGACCACGTCCAGATAACCCTATTTTACTTAATTCCTCTTCTGAGTAATTAGGTAAAAAAAAGAAAAATAGCTAAGCTAATTAAGCTTTTTTCATTGTAAGCGCACCTAATGCGGGCTTGTTGCAATCAAACCCTTAGGACGTAAATTTATGTTAAGATCTTAACCAACATTTTACTCTACAACATACGTTGTCTTTATAATTTTTTATGGTCATTGTTCCATTTTTTTTTCTTTTTTTAACCATTTTTTTTCTATTTTTGCGGTTTCTAGATCTTAGTATAAATTATAGGAATTCGAAGTACCGTGATCAATTTATATTTAATTACGTCACTTAATACAGTGTCTACCCTCTGACCATTTCTGTACGTTATTAAGTTTCGGTTACTTAATGATGCTTTTTGAAAAAAACATTAACTAACCATCGTGATCAGTAGTTATCATAATTATATAATAATAAATAAGTATACAATAAAAAAAACTCTTTTATTGCCTATTTTTTGTGTTTTTATAACAGTTTAAAATGAGTTATTTTATATAAACAACTATAAAAGATTTGGTAAGTTTTTATTATACATATTATCAGGACAAAGGTGATTTCAGTTTTTAGATTTAATACATTTTTTTAAAGATAATAACGTACAGAACAAAACCTAATGATGTTTTTTGAAAAAAACATTAACTAACCAGCATGATCAGTAGTTATCATAATTATTTAATAATAAATAAGTATAAAATAAAAAAAAACTTTTTTATTGCCTATTTTTTGTGTTTTTATAACAGTTTAATATAAGTTAGTTTATATAAACAATTATAAAAGATTTGTTAAGTTTTTCTTATACATATCATCAGGAGAAAGGTGATTTCAGTTTTTAGATTTAATAAATTTTTCTCACAACCGATTATGTACCTTTGATCCCGAAACCTGATGTTTTAAAACGGGTCTCTAAACCTCCTAGCTGTAAAGACAATTTTCTACATCTTAAATGTTCCACATTATCATTCTGAAACTATTTCAAAAGCACTTGGCAACATCTCTATGTAAATAACACAATAATATTTTTCAGTGCTTCAAAGCGCTTAAGGAAAACTGTGCAGAAATCCTCCACATTTAAGATAAAAGGCTTTAAATCGTGTAATGTGTTAAAGCGGGGACAGATCGCACCATTCACGTCAGTGCCAATGAAGTAGTGTTTCGGATGTAATTCTATGACCTATGTATATGGGATGGATAGTCGCATTTATAAAAAATAAGAATATTATATAAGATTTATTTTAGACCTGCCCCTGCTTCGAAAGGTTTTTAGGGCTTCAAAAAACATTGACATTTCTTCATTATTTGTAAGTTTAAGAGATGTAGAAGGAGGAAGCGGGACATACAAAATGACATTACCGCATTAGCTGAGAGACACCCACTGCTGGCTAATAACTTCCAACAGGTTTTTACAATTTTCTATTATGGATTTATTATTATTGAAATATATTTGGTCCATATAGGTACCTAATAGAAGATCTTCTATTTTTGGCCTTAGCGGAGCCTCGTGTGGATATGTGACACGATGCCTACTATGTCATACACTCTACCTACATACACACCTCCATCAAAATGGAGATCAAGAATCACTTTCATCAAAAGCGGCTTTGAAATTCGGGGTGACTATTTGTACGAAATCTCCGATTTCCCGAACTGTTCTACATTACAACATTTATTGTAAACTGTGTTCGCGATTTAGCTTCCAAACATGTAAACAAATATTTGTTTTAAGAAAAATAATATTAAACCTGAAGTTCAGTTTGCGTTGCAACATTTTTATGACTTTTTCAATTGTACTATTCATTCTGAAATCTAATTAATGTACACTAACCTAAAGTTGATATTCGATTATGTGGAAATCACATCAATTGGAAACAAGGATTTAAATAGACTTTATTAGTGTTTACTACAAAACTATCTCGATGCGATCGCGCGATAATCGTCCATCACTTGCTACATACGTGCGATGTGAATTCAATCACTATTGGAACGTAAATAGGTAGTAAATGTGTGCAATTGTATTAGATAGGTTTTCTTATTTTTTTTTTTTGGAATAAGCTCTGTCCAAACTGAAGCGAATCCCGCTCGGGTTGCGCAACTAAATTCACTCGTGCCGATTGTGTCATCTAACTTGTATGGAGGTGTTCAAACTGGCGCGAATAATCGCGTGAATTCCTAATAATTAAAACAATAGCCGCGCGCAGTCTCGTCCCGCATTCCACACGGGATTCACCTCAGTGATGTGACCAGAACATAAAAGTGTCTGATTGTGTGTCAGGTTTCGAAAGCTGTTTTTGATAGTTTTGGTTTAGTTAAAGTGCTTTGGACAAAAGACGATTTATTATTATCTCTATTAGACCAACTGAGACATTTCCGCGAAAGACACTTGCGCTAACCCACTTCTGCGAAAAGACATTTCCGCGAACGGATATTTGCGCGAATAATAGAAGATCTTCGTCTATTATTTTTGGCCTTAGCGGAGCCTCGTGTGGATATGTGACACGATGCCTACTATGTCATACACTCTACCTACATACACACCTCCATCAAAATGGAGATCAAGAATCACTTTCATCAAAAGCGGCTTTGAAATTCGGGGTGACTATTTGTACGAAATCTCCGATTTCCCGAACTGTTCTACATTACAACATTTATTGTAAACTGTGTTCGCGATTTAGCTTCCAAACATGTAAACAAATATTTGTTTTAAGAAAAATAATATTAAACCTGAAGTTCAGTTTGCGTTGCAACATTTTTATGACTTTTTCAATTGTACTATTCATTCTGAAATCTAATTAATGTACACTAACCTAAAGTTGATATTCGATTATGTGGAAATCACATCAATTGGAAACAAGGATTTAAATAGACTTTATTAGTGTTTACTACAAAACTATCTCGATGCGATGAAACAAGGATTTAAATAGACTTTATTAGTGTTTACTACAAAACTATCTCGATGCGATCGCGCGATAATCGTCCATCACTTGCTACATACGTGCGATGTGAATTCAATCACTATTGGAACGTAAATAGGTAGTAAATGTGTGCAATTGTATTAGATAGGTTTTCTTATTTTTTTTTTTTGGAATAAGCTCTGTCCAAACTGAAGCGAATCCCGCTCGGGTTGCGCAACTAAATTCACTCGTGCCGATTGTGTCATCTAACTTGTATGGAGGTGTTCAAACTGGCGCGAATAATCGCGTGAATTCCTAATAATTAAAACAATAGCCGCGCGCAGTCTCGTCCCGCATTCCACACGGGATTCACCTCAGTGATGTGACCAGAACATAAAAGTGTCTGATTGTGTGTCAGGTTTCGAAAGCTGTTTTTGATAGTTTTGGTTTAGTTAAAGTGCTTTGGACAAAAGACGATTTATTATTATCTCTATTAGACCAACTGAGACATTTCCGCGAAAGACACTTGCGCTAACCCACTTCTGCGAAAAGACATTTCCGCGAACGGATATTTGCGCGAATAGACTTTTGCGCGAATAGACTTTCGCGCGAAAATACTTTTACGTGAATAGACTTTTGCATGAAGGGACATTTGCGAAAAATACACTTGCACGAAACACACTTGCGCGAAAGACACTTACGCGGATCCACTTGCGTGAATCCACTTGCGCGAAGAGATAGTTGCGCGAAAAAGTGGCGGAAATTAGATTTCCTCATAACACCGCACAGGCTTCTTTCAAAGGTTTGGGGCGGAGGTGTATGCCGTGAATAGTACACCCCCAAGTTTTTGTCGTAGTTTTTCTATTGTACCTTTTTTTGTTGTTTATTAGTTTCTTTTTATTTAGTTTCGACATGGGTGTCATTTTCATGGTTTTCGAGTTCGTTGATAACAAAAGTCAGATCATCATTTTCCTGCCCTTGTCCCATGTTATTTGGGCGCAACACGTTATCTTCTTCCATCCTCCCCTGTCAGCCGTCATGCTATCATTCACTCCCTTCTCTTTCATATCATTCCTCACACAATCCATCCATCTTTTCTTTGGCCTTCCTTTCCCTCTCCACCCATCAACATTCATATTCATCACTCTTTTAGTCACATGCGTTTCATCCCTCCTCATCACATGCCCATACCAAGCCAAACGATTTCCTTTCAACTTTTCTGTTACTGGCGCTACTTTCAAGCTGCCCCTTATATATTAATTTCTTACTTTATCCATTTTCGTCACTCCACACATCCATTTCAACATTCTCATCTCCGCTGCATGCACTCTTTTTTCGTCCGTTTACTCTCGTTTCGTCTTCTCGACCCAGCACTCCGATCCATACAGTACGACAGGCCTTATCACCGACTTGTAAATTTTCCCCTTTAACTTGAGGGGCATCCGTGGGTCACAAGTTGTTCCTGTGACCTGTCGCCATTTCGTCCATCCCGAGTTGATCCGGTGCGTTACATCTCGGTCTATTTTCCCATCCCCTTGGATAAGCGATCCGAGGTACCGAAAGTCGGAGCAGATCAGTAAAGGCGCTCCGGCTAGATATATGGGCACAGGACTGGAGAGAGCGCCAAAATCACAAAACAAGTACTCTGTTTTGGTCTGACTTACTCTCAGGCCTACGGTCTCCAATCTTTCCCACCACAACTCCAATCTGCTCTGGACCTCTAAGCCGCTCTCGGCAACCAGCACAATGTCATCGGCAAACAGCATACACCAGGGTGCCTCTTCCTGGATATCCGACGTAAGAGCGTCCATTATCAACACCAAGAGGTAAGGGCTGAGTGCCGACCCTTGACGCAAGCCAACAGCCACATTGAAGCTGCCAGTAGTGCCCACTGTAGACCGGACTTGGGTACTACATCGACTGTACATCGCTCGAATCAACTGCACATACTTCCCAGGCACACATTTATCCTTAAGAGCCCACCACAAAACATCACGAGGCACTCGGTCGTATGCCTTTTCGAGGTCAACAAATACCATGTGCAAGTTTTTATGCGCACCTCTGTATTTCTCGCACAGCTGGCGGATAGCAAAGATGGCATCCGTTGTTCCCCGACCAGGCATAAAACCGAATTGATTTTGCGAAATTTCACTCTCTTCTCTCAGTCGCCTTTCAATAACTTTCTCCCAAACCTTCATACTTTGTGACATTAGCTTTATTCCTCTATAGTTGTTGCACTCTAGCACATCACCTTTGTTTTTATAGATGAGCACCAGCGAACTGTTATACCACTGATCAGGTATGGCTTCTTCCAGCAACAACTTATTGAAGAATAAAGCTAACCACGTCCATCCACTTGCCCGTAATAACTTCCATACTTCAAATAGTATTCCATCCGGCCCTATTGCTTTACCATTTTTCATCCCATTTACTGCTATTCTCACATCATCCATACTAATCATTCTCACTAACCCCTCATTTACTGGTTTATTCTCAAGCACACCACTCCAGTCAATCTCCTCATTCATTAGTCTTTCAAAATAGCCCTTCCATCTATCCTGAATTTTCTCGTCATCCGTTTTTTCCGCACAATCGTTCTTCTCCAGCAAATGCCATTTTATTCTAGGGGGAGGTAGCTCTTTGTTTTTATTGAGCTTTACTTCTACGACCATTTCCATAATTAGGAGCCTGTGTTGCGAGACTATATCTTCTCCCGGTAGCACTTTGCAGTCTTTGATGTGCTTTAAATTTTTGCGTCGTACTAGAAAGTAATCAATTTGCGTGTTGTGATTACAAAAGTCAGATCAAAATCAAAATTCAAGATGGAGCCACCAAAAATTTGCATTTTTCGTCAAAGTTGTCGTTTTCAAGGGCGCGGATCTATCCTATCTGTGTAATTCAACCATTAAATCCCTAAAGAAACATCTTAAATACGCAAGTGTTTTGATTCGAAAAGATTTCAGACACGCTGTACAGAAAGTGGAGAGCGAGAAGTGATCGTTTGTAATGTTATGGCCAGGCAAATCAATTGCTAAGTAAATTGACTACCAACTTAAATTGTCCGTAGGTTATTTAAATCACACCTGTCATTCTTTGAGTTGTACGAGTATCTAAAGGCTTACACGGCACGTAGGGGAATTTGCTTACTAGTAATTTTTCCTGACTGTAGAAACACCGTCGCTGACCAACTAGTGGTGGCCACAAGTCCATTTGATTTATAATAAATATGAATGAGGAAACCGGCCAAGTGCCTAGCGGACCGTGCACAACGAGGGGTTCCGTAGCACAGTTGGGATGAATTTATCTCAAGATTTTTTTTGCACGTGATTTTTACTTCGTTTTAAGACTTTATTAACATGTATAGATATAGCTATTAATTCTGTTTGTCACGAAAATTGTATCCAAAATGCTATAGGATAGTAGTTGTATTTTTTTATTCAAGCATCGTTCACATTTATCTACCTATGTTTTTTGAATATTTCTGTCTACCCATGTTGTTGGTTGCAAGAAAAGTTGGTAATAAATTGGAGGAAAAGTGGTAATTTTGCTTATTGATACCAACAAGAGAAGAAAAGAAAAGAGTATTCATACATGGTTTAGTCATGTTGAGAGGATGAATTAAAGGCGACTAACAAAAGGTATTTACAAGGCAGATGTCAGTGGAAACGCCGGGAGGACATATAGTGCGTTCATTGGTGATGTTCTTCAAAAAGGTCAGGTGCGTAGTACTCGCAACCGGCGTGCGTGTATGACCAGATGTATGAACGTAAACTAACCAAAAGGAGTATGTAAGGAGCGTAACAGGTGGCGTTCTATAGTTTCTGCATACCCCCATGGGAAGAAGGCGTGAGTTTAGGTATGTATCATGATACCATCAACACATAGATTGTTAAAGATTTCCAATACATTCTAGATATCAAGGCAATATTAATGGTCATGTTCGTGTTATCTTACTGGCAGTCATTCTGATGAAATTGGATCACAACGTTGCAGCTTGGTGCCTGAAATAGGCGTGAATTTCCATAATGACGCAAAAATACATAAATATTTGTTTATCAAAAAACAATATTGTTATAATATAAGTATACGGCTTAAAATGCTACCCATATACTTATTAGTTTAAAAAAAAATAAGAAAACACATCTAATTTTACATAAACTCCAACTTCTGACAGGAATCCCCAAGAGATTGTGAAACAAAGAAGGATATTTTACTTGAAATCCCAAAAGTTATTCACACACGTTCTAATAAGTTAAAATGTGAAGTTTTTCCCCGACCTTGAAAAGTTTATTTGACACTTGATACGTAGTACTCTGTGTGTGCCCTACGGAATACACATGACATTATTTCTAAACTCAATGTTTGTTGTATTTGTGGCATTTACACTAACGTTAGATCCCGAGGGTCAAAAGTGACTGAAAGATTTAATTTTCCAGAGGTGGCGATGACCATTTAGCAGCTGGTGAGTCGCTAACTTGTTTGCCACACAATGACATGAAAAAAACGAGCAGTCGTACGCTGAAATAAAACTATCAGAACTAGCTCAACTATAGTATAGGTATACTACTGGGTTTCCAATTTATTGGTTTGCAGAATGCGGAAGGTAATATCTCTCTATATAGGATGAAATTCAACCACATCTAGTTTGAAAGGAAACCTCTTTATCTGGGGAAACACTACGAGAAATGATTGGTTACCATGGTAACGGTAATAACAGGATGTTTGTGTCACTGATAGTAGCTGAGCAATTTACAAGTTTCGTGTGAATAGGTTTTTTTAGGCAAGAGTAAAAAGTATTTGAGAAGTTTTCTAATGTTTAAAAAGAATTCAAGCTCAATATTCAGTATTACAATATTAATTACTGCAATTGCTAATCAATATGCTAGAGCACTACAGAGCAATATTTTACAATTTCAATTATATTTGTAATACCTATTACTACTCGTATTATTTAATATTACCTATTACGTTGGTACCTGCCTACATTGAAAAAATCCTACAGACAATCCCAAACCTAGTATAGCGAAAATGTTTGAAATGATAAATTGGTACGATACCCATTTTTGTTACGAAATTAATAAATAATTTAGCTTATAAGGAAATGTTTTGCTCTCAAAGACAAAATTATACAACACCGTTCGTCTTTGGTTCTTTGTGATTTGAATTCAGGATAAGTATTTCTTTCGAAAACAATAATTTGTCTGTTAATGTTAACAAGTGAAAATTAAAGACGTTCTTTACATTTAAAAATGTTCGAATTACAACATACCCATTCCAGGTACCTTTCAAATATTTAGTACTGAGTCCTAATGAAAATTTAACATTGTTACGTAAACATGCGTTTATTAAACAAATCCCAAAATCGTCTTATACAAAGGCCTTACCTGCAAAATCCATAACAGGCTGAATCACATTTTCCACAGAGCTTCAAAACAAAAAAGTGCAACTAATCAACGTCAAAACACGACAATTTCACAAAAAATCCAATACGTCCGACATCGCGAGCGAAACTTTTTAAATTCCGAACTTTATTTCGCGGGGACTGCAAAAACGATACGCGTCTGAACAGTGGGACGTCCAACAGCGAACTGAAGGAAGACTGAACCGAAACACCCTATCAAGGTATCCCAAGATAGGATTTACTGTTGGCCAACTCAATTTTGATTTGATTTCGTTCTTATTTCAAGCACGCAAGGGGTTGTTTTAGAACTGATGTTAACTTTTCAGCTGAAATAGTAATTGAGACTGAATTTGTCAGAGATTTGAATATTGCTGAAGAAGTTGTACTTTTGCTTTACATTTCGTTTCACAGAATTTGTGTACCTAAAAGATCGGAAATCTCCGCTTATTTCGTCCAGATTTTAACTCGGGTACAAAAATATATGTAAATGCTCAGAATGAAATGCATTTTATGTGCATTTTAACGAGTTTTACCAAGAGTTTTGCCGATGTGACCGGACTTTTTAGTGAACATCAAAAAAACTTTGGGCCACGTGGCCATACTTCGCAATTTAATTCTTTGCATGTTCAGAACTTTGCATATTTTATATAGAGGTTCTAAACTCTGTAGTGTTTTGCAAAACTGCATAATAAATCTGCACGGTTTTTATGATTTGACAAAACGTCGATAATGCTTCATTACAATAATGTAAGTTGAATATGTATGTATTGAATACATGAACCATTCAGAATACATTTTCAAAACTGAATCAAAGTCTGTTGTGAAGTTTAGAAAAACAACGCGGACAGACACGACATGAGACTTTCATTTATATTAATGTATACAGAGTGGATTATTGATATGTAAGGGCAAGTATCTTAACTGACTGTAGTACTGAAGTATCTGTATGGGAGAACAGGTTTTTCGGCTACAATGTTAAGTTTGTTTTTGGAATCAATTCGTCCCAAGTAATGCCAACTAAAGAAACCTTCATTGGGCGTGGTCTGACACGCACGTGGCCGGTTTTTTTTACGATGGATAGACTGGTCGAAAATAAACAAAAACGATTAACTTCAAATTTCGAATGAATATGCGTTTAAAATTTTTTTTTAGCTTGAGAACAATATTCACATACTTTGTTGATTTTGAAGAAATCACAAAAACCTTTGTATGGGATAAAGGTTTTTGTGATTTCTAACTTTTGTAGCGGACATAATTAACGTTTCCCGTATCAAAAAAAAAAAAAAAATCAAAATATTTTTATTTCACATAAACCTACATGGGCACTTATGAAACGTCAGAAGCTAGGTGCACGGTTCCAATTGGTCGTTTCCTATGGAGAAGAGCCGGCAAGAAACTCCACGGTTACTCTTTTAAAAATAATTGGCTTTTACAATGTTTTCAAATTACACAAATTAGGTATGGGAGAACAGTGTAGGCCTGTCGAAAAGTACTTAACAAAAAAAAAAAAAGAGAAAAGGAAACGGTCTAAAGAAAAAAAGATCTAGTCTATTAAGACTACAACGTTCTCACATTCACAACGTACACAAGAATCCATGTAAAATAATATTAATAATATTAAGTCTGAAATATAAATTGTAGGTATATAATGTCAAAAATGTATGTCTAAAAAATAATAATAATAAAAATCGTAATTTCGGAGCAGTTAATAGATATTTCCATAGTTATGCCGTTTCTGGTGTACTAGGGAAGCCACATGTGCAGAAGGAATTATTGCCAAACTTCCTTGTCTTCAACGTAGTCTTTAATCTTGTAATATGCGTTTTTGATAAGGACACGTTTGATGTGGGTTTTGAACTTTCCATCGCTAAGTTCTGTAACTGACTTTGGCAACTTGTTATAAAAGCGGATACTGTTGATAACAAATGATTTGCTTGTTTTTGATAATCTAAATTTGGGTATCACAATTTCATGTTTACTACGTGTATTTATATTATGGAAATCACTTCTTGTTTTGAAAAGACATAAGTTCTTGCGAACATACAAAATACTTTCTAAGATATAAAGAGAAGGCAGAGTAAGTACATTAATTTCTTTAAATTTGTTTCTAAGGGACTCACGAGGACCCATTCTATATACTGCGCGGATTGCCCTCTTTTGTAAGATAAAAATTGAATCTACATCAGCTGCCGATCCCCACAGCAGAACGCCATAAGACATAATACTGTGGAAATAAGCAAAGTATACTAACCTAGCTGTGGCTATATCAGTCAACTGTCTAATTTTTCTTACTGCATATGCAGCTGAACTTAATCTACCTGAAAGAGCTCTAATGTGGGCTCCCCATTGTAATTTTGAATCTAGAGTAATTCCTAGAAATATAGTTTCTGTAATAGCATCTAGTCTCTTGCCATCAAGTTTTAAATTTAGAGCCACTTGGGGTACATTTGGTAGTGAGAACTTTATAAATTTTGTTTTGTTCGCATTAAGTAAGAGATTATTAGCTGCGAACCATTTCGAAAGAATATCCAGACTATCATTGACGTGTAAGACATCCGGATTTTTTCTATCTATTTTAAAAATAAGAGAAGTATCGTCAGCGAATAGAATTATATCCGATAAGTTTGCCATCATGTAAGGAAGATCATTAATATAAACTAGAAATAGGAAAGGGCCAAGAATTGAACCTTGGGGCACGCCCATCTTTACTAGAGACCCCGAGGACGTCGCCCCGTACAAGTCTGAAAGTTCGAAATTATTTGAGGTCATTTTCTTTTCGGAAATCACAAACAATAAACTCTTTCTAAGACCTCTTTCTTTTTTTTAGTTCTTAAAAAGATGATTGTGAAAACTGCCCATTTTCTTGCCGACTGTAATTTTTTGTCATAATCTGTGAGTGCAGATCTAAATTTCTCAAAAAGTTAAAGATGGTCTCCTAGAACCGTTTTCCTGTTGCTACAACGGTTAAGGTACCTACTCTTACAGCCTCGTCTCTAAAATCCAACCTGTAGGTATAGATGATAGGTTTTGCGAAGGCAGGGTTAAAAATGGCAAATGAGAGTAGCTGAGTATCATGTACTGATATTGCTACATAGAAGGCCCAACATATGGTAGACCGATGACCTGGTGAAAGTCATGGAAAACCCGCGGATGCGAAACGCACAGGGCCGGTCGTTGTGCTTTCCTTTTTGTGCTCTACATTTCGCTAGTTTTGTTTAACTGCCAAGTAATAGGGGGCGAGTCTACTGCCAACAACCGGGCCCAAATCCAGACTCCGGGCTGCTACTGAGAAATTCCTGATGGAATACAAACTGAAATTGAAAATGGATTTCTAAAGTATACTTTCTGTAATATTCACTCTTTCGCAGAATCCAAACGTAATCAGTGATAATTCAACTTCATTTTTTATTCCATATTTTCCAAATATGACTGAAGCGATATTATTGATACTTTCACGATTCCAAAGGCTTATAAGTTAGTTCTAATAAAACTTTTCACTTTGTCCCTACGGAATAACACGCCGAAAGTGGGCCAGCGCAACGGGTGCATGCTTGGAATATTTCAGTGGACTAAATGGATTGAATTGGATTGGATTGATATATTTTCACCGCTGCTTCCTGACATGAGAGTGGGCAGGATTTCTGGTGTGTTAGGCAGTCTTTGGTTTAGTTTCAACTCTAAAGGAAGCAAAGTCAGTTGCCCTCTGTCACATGTAGTCTTTGTAGTAACACACAGGTCTCGTGCGCTAGATGGCTCGAAAATTAATAAAGTAAGTTACTATAAAGTAAGTTACTTCAAACCTCTGTTTTTCCCACTTCGTTTAAAAGGGCACTTATTCACCCCATCTTCAAGGGTGGCAATGGGAACTCAGCCAATAACTATCGACCAATTGCAGTATTAAGTGCTCTGTCCAAAGTAATGGAACGCCTCATTAATAAAAGGCTGAGAGATTACTTAGAGCACTTTAATCTTATTTCACCACAGCAGTTTGGGTTTCGCGTAAAGAAGTCCACCTCTGACGCAGTACATGATTTAACGACTTTTATTGTTTCAAACCTTAATAACAATAAAAAAGTACTTACAGTGTTTCTAGACCTCGCGAAAGCGTTTGATACCGTTCCCATTAAAACCCTTTTACAAAAACTAGAAAATATAGGTGTCAGAGGACCACAACTCCTGTTTTTCCATAGTTACCTCACAGATCGAACGCAAGTCGTTAAAATAGGAAACCACGTAAGTGACGAGCTGCCTATTAAATATGGTGTCCCACAGGGGAGTATTCTTGGGCCTACATTGTTTCTTGTTTTTATTAATGACCTTTGCAATCTCTCCATTCCAAATTCTAAGATTGTAACCTACGCTGATGATACCGCAATAACTTTTTTCGCAGACTCTTGGTCAGAACTTCAAGTTCAAGCTCAAACGGGTCTTGACTCCACCCTTGACTGGCTTCTGGCTCACACCCTCACACTCAACACAAGCAAAACCAAATTCATCACATTTTCTATTAGCGCAACATCCCAGCCAAAAAATCATTTATCCCTCACTGCTCACACATGTCTCACACATATTACACAGAATTGTAACTGCAATCAAATAGAGCCTGTTAACAAAATTAAATACTTGGGTGTAATTTTAGATAATACCTTAAACTTTAAAGCCCACGTGGAGGCACTGACGAGTAGGGTGCGAAAATTGATATTTATTTTTAAAACTCTTAGACTTGTAGCTAACCATTTTATTATCCGTAATGTTTACTACGCTCTTTGTCAGTCAATATTATCTTACTGCATTTCCTGCTGGGGTGGTACTTCAAAAACCACGCTACTTCCTTTGGAGATTGCACACAGGGCAATACTAAAGATTGCAACATTTCGGCCTATTTTATTTTCCACCACTCAATTATATAAAAGTTGCAACGTTCTTAACGTTCGACAGTTGTTTATTTATCATGCAATCTTGTTACAACATCACTCTACTCCCTTTGTTAAACTTAAAAAACGTCGTAAAGATTTAATATGTACCCTTCCACAGACCCGCTACTCTTTTACGAAAAAATTTTTCTTCTATCTTGGCCCTTTCTTGTATAACAAAATTAATGCAAATATCTCAATTTATCCCTTATCTGTTCAAGAATGTAAATCAGCAGTCCGCTCCTACCTACTAGACAAAACGTATGAGGAAACCGAATCCTTGTTTACTACACTATCATAAGTACGTCTACTCGCAACATATATATTCTCAAAACATGCCCACACACACACACACACACTTACGTCTCACACACATACAGACACTCGCAAACACACATTGCCCACCACACCCCTACTCACATACCACACATAAAATATATACTTATACTTTCAAGCATTTTCATTAATTATTATCTTTTTATTTTCTTTTGTTTTGCGTTACTATACTTAATAATTAAAATATTGAATTGTACAAAAACACTAAGCAACTGATTTTCCACTCCTAGAGGGATACGGCACTGATTCTCTTTACTACAGGCTATTGTATAGCCTATCTAAGAGGACAGTACCCCCACCATTGTTGTAGCATACAAGTGTTCATTTGTAAAGTGTAACTTTTTTTTTTACTGTATTCACTGCAAAACCTATTGTGCAATAAAGTATTTTTCATTTTCACTATATTGTGAGCGCGCGCGCAGGCGACGCGAACATAGATAATATGACGAGAAGGTGAGATTGGGAGCGAGACAAATCACTGTAAATTATTGTGTAGGTACTATGGGTAGAAATTGTTTATGCATGGTGATGATGCCTACTTAAATACTTTTTTATGTTATTTTATTGTTTGTGCTGTTATTGTATAGTATTTATCGATCATAATGGTTATATTATTTTCTAAGTACTGTTTATTTTGTTATACTTTATTACCTGTTTTTTCTAATATGAATGTAAAAATCTCATAACCTGACTTGGTTTCCGTACGTCGTTTTCGGGTGACCACTGAAAATCAGCGCTTTGCTGTGGGTCCCCCATAGCACAGCATCATGCTGAGTGGAAGCCTACTTGTCACAGTCCCGGCGTGCAGTTGCCGACTATATGTATATGTTCTGTGTCTCTCTGTGTGAGTCTGTTTAGTTTTATTATTTATAAGAAGTACCTATATCTTTTATGTGCACGTGTTTCTGTGACAAATAAATCTATTTTTCTTTCTTTCTTTCTTCAATGTAGGGTGCGATTTTGAGGGTCCACTTTTGTAACAACGATGTTTAAAAAATTTGTTTGTTTGTACAATGTTTGTAAAATGTTTGTAAGGAATAAGTGCGATTTGATACTCATTTCACAAAGAGAAGAAATGAGCAGTGATTACCAAGGTTGTTTACTGCGTGTTGCCTGTTGGTTATTTATATCATTATGGCTTTCCTTCCGTCCTTTGTCTTGCCTTCTTTTTCCTAAATGTGGAAATTGAACTTCAAGAATGACTACTTCTAACATTGGTAATACTTCATTGAACTATTCTTCTTACACATACATATATTTACTTTGCATGCCTTTAAGGTAGGCAGAAAGTACCGAACGTCACCTGCTACGATCCTTACAACATACTTGTTTTGCTTCGTTTAATTCTTTTATTATTGGCAAACACCGTTATTTTTTAAAGCCGCAAAAATCATCAGTATCGGGTACATGATGTTCCCCTACCATGACCATCATACTATGAACTCAAGCAGCAGATTTCCTGCCTGGGTCGCGGGAAGGTACTATTGGGTCACCGAGGCCCCCGCAACACAGGCAACGGAAGGAATACGGGTGGGTTTTAGTCAGTAAGAGTCTGACACACCCTCCAGCTCCGCCCAGAGCGGGGGAAGTTATTTGATGATTTCCCAAACAAAACCAAAGCAGCAGATTTACCAATAAACGCTTTAATATGTAGTTAACCAAAAAAATAATGTTCATAAACCTTAGATAATGTTCACACTCATACATAAATCATAACACATTTCGTCATTATTATCATTTTATTTAGTTAATAGCTATTATCCACTGTATTTTATATGTTCATATGTTTCTTAAACAATTTGTTAGTGTCTTTATTGTGAACGCTGCGTATACCTGCGTAATAGACATAGATACCAGCAGTTATTTTATTATTGTTTCCTACTAATTCTTGTATGTACCTACTGCTGTTGCTGTAACAAATAAATAAAATAATCAACAGAAAATCAGAGATCAATATTACTTTCTAGAGTAACTCGGTTTCCAAAAATCCTTAGAGTCACTGATTTTACGACGATTACCGTTTGACCTCTGAGGTCCGCTGGGACGAACTTCGTCTTCAGGGTATAACTCGTTGAAAGTCGACCAAACTGCTGAAGGAATGTTTGAAATATTTCAGGGAAGTAATGGGTTGGACTGATTTAGTGGACTTTGGGATTGTTTTTGAACTGTAATTCTCGACTGTGTTGTCGGAAAACAATAAGGTACTCTTATCTCATCCGTAGGTATTGTTAAATGAAAAGGATGGGCAGTAGAATACTAGTATGTGCAAATAGTAACACAATTATAGTAATTGTTTTATTTTATAGTTGAAATAATAATAACCCAATTGCTGTGATCATTTACTCAATGTTCATGTTCATTAACAAATGATCAGCAAACTGATTCAAATAGGTATTCTTAACAAAAAAAAAATAGTCATTTTCGGGACACTAATTTTGATGCTACAGACAATTTTGTCTAGTTAAAAATTCTGGTTTTCTATGTTACTTTGATTTAAAAATTCACATCATGACATAAAATAAACATCACACCTGTAATTTCCGAAAGTTTAGGCAGAGGTGTATGTACCTCTAGTACACCCACATTTCGCCAGTCATTTTGAAGTTCCATGTAATAAGGGGCGAGACTATATCCTCCATCTTAAAAAAATGGCCTTTGAATCTACATATGATGATGCCCATAATATAAAAAATAAGTGAATTCGCTTCAGGTCGCGTCCTAACCAAAGCGATCGTCTAGCTCTATGAATATCAGACATACTTAGTCGCACGATCAATTAAGTCACGTTTACATACGTTAACATTCAAACAAACGGTCACGTCACGTACTCGCAAGATGATCGCTTTTGGTTAGGATGAGGGGTCAGTATTATTTGCGGTCACTTAGAGATATTTTTGTTTGAATATCTCACCTGATGGTAAGTAATTATGTGTTCAACGAGGATGCACGCTTGCTTACAACTAACCCGTTCACTGGAGATTCCGTTCCAATTAAACTTTGCCTTTTACAGAATAGTACTACAAAACTAATAAATAGTACAGACTACAGCCTGCAGGCCACCGTTCTACTAACTGGTTTGCGTATATTGCATCCACTGCATGTAGGTCGCGTATATAGGTACTGCGAATACTTTTGGTGTACAATTGCAGGCGTGTGAAGTATATTTATTTGATTTGCAGTGTAGTGGACAGATATAGAATTTCAGGTGGTGATTACGAACAGACTGATGAAGAGTTTAAGTAACTACACGACACGGTTGGCGTAATGGCTGAGCGATCGACTGCTACGCAGCGTGTCGCGGGTTCGATCCCCGCACGGAACAAGTATTTGTATGATCTGCAAGTAATTGTTCTGGGTCTGGGTGTTTGTGTTTGTGAGTTTCTATGTTTGTAAACGCACCCACAATACAGGAAGAAATTCCAAGTGTGGGGCAACGTTTAAAAAAAAAAAAAAAAAAAAAAAAAAAAAAAAAAAAAAAAAAAAAAAACTTCTGGTTTCTTAGAAATTCAACGTACATAGGAAAATGAAAGGACGTACTGCATACTATCCAGGTACTTTGAAGCGTTCAGTTCGCATTCACTGAGGTTGTTTCTTTCTCTTCAAGATTAATAATCACACGTCTTGTGACTAGTAACCATTACCCACTGGGGTAGCAATAAGATCACGTCCTATATCTAACTTATAAAATACGTCTGTATGAATTCTATAATTTACCGATGACAAGTATCTTAAGAATCCTGTATGTAAACCAATCATAAGTTACGAATGATACTAACGTACTATATAATTTTAACCTATGTCAAACTGGCACACAGACAAACCAAGCCTTTACTCAACCGTACAAAACATACCTTCCCACAAAAATGCACCTTAACCCACAATTTAAGACCGAACCGCTTCAAACAATCGCTCTCAGGGAACCCGCAAATACCATTTAATTACTATAAGAACCCCTTCACACAATTTAGTCTACTGCCCACCCCCTTACATTAGGGGGCGAGGTGATACATTTACCCACGGACCCACATCCTTAACAAATAAATGGTCTTAAGCTCAGATTTTTTTTTTTTTTTTTTTGGGTGGGAAATCATCAAATAACTTCTCCCGCTCTGGGCGGAGCGGGAGGGTGTGTCAGACTCTTACTGACTAAAACCCACCCGTATTCCTTCTTGTTGCCTGTGTTGCGGGGGCCTCGGTGACCCATAAGTACCTTCCCGCGACATGCGAAATGTACTTGACGTCACTAGAACCATTATATTTTCGAATCATTCGATTTTGTTAGAATGCAGAGAATACGTAATGTTAATGGTCACGTATTCAAGAAATAACTAGGGATTTGGAGGTATGTCTTAGTGTTTTACAAACAATTTGCCTAAATGTATGTGATGTCACCTTCTTCATTGTTGGCACGAGATACGTTGTAGATATTGCCGTAGCGAAAAGACTTGTCGATCAAAAATATTGGTCGAAGTTATTTTAATTATTAAGTATGAGCTTGGTAAACCTAATGAAATAAGCGCACATGGATTTTTTGCACGATTTACAACCGCGAAAAAAAAGCAGTGACTGTTTATTCGTTTTAAAACACACAGTAAAAACTATCTTTCTTAAAAATAATATGGCCACCCCACAATTTATAAGGGTTCTATAGATATAGCAATACTCAAATGTCCCGTTACATTAAGTCGTAGTTGTAATTCAGCTAAGATGGCTTATTTTGACACTAAATTCTAACTGACGCAGTAAGTGTGCACGATAGAATTTAGAATGCTTTCCGGTTTGTAATACGGAGTTTTGAATATTTTTTTTACTGTTGGTCTAAGTGGGAAGTGGTAACACGTGACGTTAAGAATTGCACGCTTGTGCTTTACTAGAATTAGTTTGCTTTATTGCTATGAGCAACAAGACTGCTCAACGAATGGTCTTATTAAAAACTGGTGAAATGTGGGTAAGTTCGAATCTATGTCACAGTTTAGACAGACGTATTATTAGATTCATGTAACAGGAACTTCTCAATAACTGTCCTGATTTTCAGTTCGTGATAAATTCCTAGCAAAATGCGGCCTGCAATCAATCAAAGACTCAAAAGTCTGGTGGGTGTAGTAAAAGGCGACACCGATTTGGAGTCAAACAATAGAAAATCAATTGTGTCTCATTAGCTGTCCTTGACCAATTAAGCTGCTAATAACAAGGTTTAATAATCAATCTGTGGTCATTTCTCGAAAAGACTGTCAAAGCGCTGGGGCGCTTTAACAAACAATCAATAATATATACAGCGTGATTTTATTTTCAAGCCAGTCTGGGTAGATTTTGACAAAATAAAATTAAATGAAAATTTTCTGAGCAGTATATCTGAACTATTCTTTTATATCGGGGAGTCACAAAACAAAAACTATGTCACTTTTATTTTCTTCAATGTTTTTCCAGTTCTGATGTCATACTTTTCTTTCAATGGTTCCTTTTAGCGTTTACTTTTTTTTAGAACTTACTCATAATAGCAAATAGAAATCACCCTGTATACTAGGTAACTAGACGTTATTGGTGGTACATAATCACTTACAATAAAATTGACATAACATCACAAATTCGACCAGGCTAATGTTGGAGGTTGAATTTTAATCGAGCTCCGTCAAATCGTTTCACCGTCTTGCTCCGAAAATTTCTGGTTTTTGCATCAATCTCTCGTTTGCAAAAGGTTAGGAGATAGCTTTGTTTTGAAAGTAGGTTATGTTTGTGAAAACGAGTTGAATGAAGGTTTAAGTAAGTACCACTCGTTTTCTGAATTGAGAATTTGAAGTTGCGATCTCATCAAATTCTACTTTAGCATTACTTAAGGTTCATTCCTTCAATAAAAAAAAGAAATAAAAATAATATTTCAAATCCTTGACCCATAATAAACACAAAAAAACAACAAAATTTTGTCGATTTCATAAGTGTCACTCTTTGTACAATTAAATACGTGATAAAAAGTTAAGTGATTAATATAAATAAATAGAGGTTATTAAATGACGTAAAAATATACACACAACAACAACATCACGCCTTGTTTCCCCGAAGGGCTGGGCAAAGGTGTACCTATAATACACCCATATTTCGCCAGTTAAGTTTAAGTCGCATGTAATAGGGGGTGAGCCTATTGCCATTGTGACTGTTCCTAAATAACCCTAGGCTGACAAAATTTTCGTTTTACCTAATTTTGTTAATATGAATGTTTGGGTCGGTTCCTCATTTTGAGGAAAAGTCGCACCCCACCACCGTGTAACTCTGTAGAGCTCGTCTCCAGACTGGTCACCCTCCCACCGACAGAGAATAAATGAATTCCAAATATGAAGAAGTCCAACGCCTTGTCCCATTAATAGAACAAGGAAAGGATTGAAAGAAATAATAAATAAGATTTAGGAATTCATAGTTATGAAGTTGGATGTGGTTTTAGAAAGACAAAACATAACAGAGGGATGCTAAGTATATTATCATATAGATTTGTTAGTAACTCTTACGCTAGCGTAAGAGGTATTTTGGTCAAGCATTACTCACACGATACTTTACATCTGTACTTGGAGTACTTGGAGCAACACTTCCATAAAGTGACGCAAGTGGCTTTTCAGCGGCATTACATCGGCATCATGCTCTTTTGGAGACATGGTCCCTAGCAGTTCTTTCAAACTGATAAGCGTGACGAAGCGGCTTTCCCTGCGGCAACCGTGCGAACCATCCTTGTCTACAACGGGGCGGCTAGTTCTAGCGGCATTGCGTCGGCATCATGCTCTTAAGGAGACATGGTCCCTATCAGTCCTTGGACTGGATATGAGATAGATGTGGTTTCCCGAACCCCTGGAAGTTCACCCTTTGCACAACAAGCATATCTGCAAGACAGGTGTTTATATCAGTCTAACCGAATTATTGGTTTGTGATAAAGAATACAACATTCAAGAATTACTAGATAATAAGAGTTGAGAATCGAAGCTCAAGAATTATTAATTAACAGAGCTGTGGATCATCTCTCTTAAGTATCTATAGACAGTCCCAAAGCGCCCACCCTTCATCACTTCCTAGTGTTTGAGCTGGGGAGAAGAAGTGACGCAACGAACTCCCCAGCAACACGTCTCTGTCTGTTTAGTTACAAAAACTTTAATAAAACTATCGTCCTAGGATAAATATATATACATATACACTGTACATTAAGCACTAAATTAGTCTAGTCTGAGCTTTAGTCTAACTATAACTAGCTCAGTAACTAATACTAGCTATCTTGCGACAGCCCACTCGGACATGGCCCTTGGTATTCACCAAGCCTCCTAACTTAACTCGCCTAGACTTCAACGTCTGTATCTTTCCGTAATCTTTAATCGTCTTGGATAGTTAGGACAAGGAGGGGTTACAAGTAAACAATGTCAATATAAAATAAGGTTGGCAATTCACAGGTTATGGAAAGGAATCTAATTCATCAACTTTTCTTTTGATTATGAAAGTTAGAGGACATGTCAGTAATATAAAAGGGTAGGTATGTGACACGTAACGCTTGCGTTGGGGAATACGAGTATATTACTCTAAGTTACGTTAATGGATTTCTTTACAATAACTACAGACCCACCCCAAGTGACGTGGGACTGCTTTACAGCAGCTGACAGCGTCGTGCGAGTATTATTAGACCTGAACGCATAGGACCACTAAGGACACTGCTACGATTCTAACAAGCCACGTTCCCTAAGCTCTAGTCGTGTCTTACTCAATCCTAAGGCAGAGTACTGCGAAGTTCAACCGTCATTGAGCGAGACACGTTCCAGTAATCACTGGGTGCGTACTAATGTAATGAAACCCTTATAATGGCCTAATCACCCGTTACAAAGACAATACAAAACTTGCACAAGCGTACCGCATCGTCAGTCGGAAGAAGAATTCTTTACAATTGCTCCTGCTATACGCCGAAGTGGTTATTCCAAATCGTCACTTCTCACTCTCTTAATCTCCCCCATTTAGAGGATGCTTTCAATGTAATCGGTAGCCGTGCGACTGTGTCGAGCAACGGAGCGTTTCTATCTCGGCATCCAAATATCGTGTCTCGCTAATGATAATTTGTGAGAGGCCCAAAAGCCGGATGTGGTTTAACGAGACACAATCCCTAGCGTTCCTTAGAACGAACTATCAATCCAGTTTATATAACTTGGTGATGCCTAACCCCTTTTCCCGGAGAATGTGCATACATCAAGGGCAATGTAAAATATCCTGCAGTTAGTCAGTCCATAGGGATAAGGTAACCATCACTAGCATTTGGTTGGTTTGTGTTCGTAGACAACTACAAAGTAGCATTATAGCTCAAATTGGCCCTGACGAGTTGCGAGTATTAATTCGGTTCAGCCATCCATAAGCGGTGTGACTGCCGTAAGTGTCATGTCTTGGTTGTGGTTGTCTATAGTCTGTTGGTAGAGTAGTCTACCGTCTCTTGTTAAATGTCACACCCAATGGAAGGCTATCTCCGAGTCCCTAAAACCAAACGCAGGTGTAGGATACCTCGATCATCATAGAAAGGAATAAGGAGGATTATAATAGTAAACACTCACCCAATTGTTCACAGATACAATCACTGAGATTCGCGTGCCTTACACACAACTTACATTATACTTGACTAATATAACCTAGTCTAAATCTACACTCATTATTACAAGTTAAGGTATTAAACTGATAACACTTTCACTATCGCGATCTCTCCAAAGTGATATTGTGTCATTATTATCGACCTAGCTGTAACTCTCCTAGCCAAGCCTAATTTAACCGCTCTTTCTCGTGGTCTTTTTACGAACTCCCCTAACTTAACTAGCCTAGTTATCGCGTCCGTCCTCTGTCACGGGTCATCACCGACCCCCCTCAGCCCTACCCTTTTCGTCATCCGTTCCATCTCCAAAACGACCGGAGCGTGGCCCAAAAGAATACGCAGAATAGGTTTATTGCCTTTTTTGTACCATTTCTCAATTGTTTTAAGGGCCTGTTTGGGTTTTGCCCGAACTCAATTTATCCTAAGCAGATGTTGGCACTAGTATTGTCCTCTGCGATAAGAAATCGAATACTTTAGTCGTATCTTTAGAATTTGTTGAATTTTATTGCTTTCGACCCGTCCGTTGTTAACTGTCTCAAGTTTGTTTCCCATAAAATATACATGGAATGCATTTATAAAAGGTTCAATATTGTTTTACAATTCCAAAGAAATAGGATATTTTGTTATTAATTACGGTAACGTGTAATTAATAATTACACGTTACCGTAGCGGTAGCGATTTAATGTATTTGTAAGAGCCTAATATCGTGAGACAATGTTAAAATAAGAATTTAGAATAAAATATTTTGTTATTAATTAGAAGACATGACAGACAGTACATCATCAACCGGGAACAAATCCAGACTCCGGGCTGCTACACACAAATTCCAAATAGAAAAACCCAATAATACTTTGCCCGGTCCGGGAATCGAACCTAGGACCTCATGCTCAGCAGTAGCGCTTGCAACCACTAGACCAATGAGGCAGTCAATAAAATTGAGTTTGTTATCAATCTCATTTTAGAACAAACTCGACCATACCATACCATAGACGTTAAATTAAATAGTTATAGCTCAAATATTGTTCAAATATTCAAACTCCAATAACTCAACAATATGCCAGTAGCAACATAATTTCAAGCCACAGGTCGCCAGTGAATCACTGAGCTCCATAATGACCCATTTCCTGGAGCTAGCTGCTAGATTCATGCGAAAATATAAGGAATCCGCACTATATTCTATGACCTGAAGTACCAATTTCCTTCGATACGCTATTATTGAGGTTCTGGGTTTTGGCAGATACATTTTTTACATACAGTATGTCAAATAATAATTCACGCGTGAAATACAGAATACTTTTCGTCAGGTTCTTTGAAACTCAAATCATAATATTTTTGTGAGTAAAAGGACCGAAGAAACCCAGAAGGTACTATTATAGTAGAAGGTATCTTTTCCATATCAAAGTGGTTAGCATGCTGGTCTTTTTTAATAAGTCGTTGCCTAGAAAATCACAACTTCACTCAATGAATGAATGAAAAATCTGGTGTTTACATTTTGTGTACTACCAGCAACCATAATTTATCTTAAGGTACGAAAAAAGTTGCATTACTGTAAGTACAAAAATCCATGTTTCGTCTCCAAGAAGCCTAAGTGCAACAAAATTAAATAAAAAACTTGCTTCTTTTTCCAATCACATTAACTAAGTAAACACCAAAATGGTACCAAGCATCAAATCACAGTCCAAATTTATTCGATTTGCGTTACACTCGCCGGAAGTAATTGATTCGATTCTGATAAGACGATTAATACGATTTGGAATCGAGTGCGATTCGACACTTCTGGGAATCGTTACAAATCGATTTTATGTTACAACTTACCTGCGGGATAATTTACCTGTACTGAATAGCTGTGTCGTTGGAATAGTCTAAGTTGTGAGGTCTGGGATTTAATTTCCAGGCCAAGCAATTAGGTGTTTGGTTTTTACCAGACAGGCTTTAGTAACAGCCCAGTAATTTAGACCAGCCCCTTGTTACAATAAGACTAAGAAAATAACCGCCAATACGTAATTATATTTAATTTATTAATACTTTACATCTCTGCCTTCCCCTACTCTAGGATAGGGGCTTGTGGCTAAGTAATAACAGCCCCACGGGTCGATCGATCAGGTTAAGCTACGCTTGTCATGGTTGGTCCGCGGATGGGTGACCATCTTTACATAACAAGACCCCTCCGTGACTCGGAAAGCACGTAAAGCCGTCGGTCCCGACAGTCTTTTGTAAATCTTTCACAGTCGTTACGGGTCGACAGAAGCCCGAAACTCTGACAACCAGTCTTACCAAGGGGTATCAAATTACCCAGTAACTGGGTTGTGGAGGTCAGATAGGCAGCCGCTCCATTGAAAATACAGCTGCATCCGGTTAGACTGGAAGCCAACCCCAGCATAATTGGGAAAATCTCTGCCTTCCCCTGTATAGAACACAAGGCGTTGTGATGTCCTAAAAGTCAGGTGCGTGTAGTACTCGCAACCGGCATGAGTATATGACAAGACGCGGGAACATAGCAGGTGACCTGTCATTTCTGCCTACCCTCAATATTGTAGTGCTTTCTTGCTTAACCCTATAAGAAAATGATGGGAGTTCATCTATTGTTGGTTCGTTTATTATTTATCTATGTGATGTTATAATACTTACGATAATAGAATTATTTCTTACTAAGATGTCGAGAACAACGCCTCCATTTCATTCTAGGAGTGCGACAAGTTACGATTAACTGAGTGGTTCACAGTCTTATAACTACAAAGCCAAGTTAGTCAAGTAGTTACACGATTTTAGTTACCAGGAAATGGTAATCAAGTAAGGTATGTAACAGAACAATTCAGTAGCAGCCCGGAGTCTGCATTTGTGTGGCTAATGGCACCAAGCTCGCCCCCTTTTACTGATAAACTTAAAAATAAGGGCCGTTTCACACCGGGAAAGCAGCGGCCGGCTGCGGCGCGGCGAGCACTTTCAGTGTGAAATAACTTTAAACTTTATCTACATAATTAAAAGACCAGTATCGCTTGAAAAGCATGAAAAGGCACCGCGGACGGCTGCGGTTGTTGTCAGCTGTACAGCCCGCGTCGCGTCGCTGCTGGCTGCTGCCGGCCGTGGCCATTCCGGTGTGAATCAGCCCTTACTGGCAAAATCTGTGATTTTACCTCTTCCTACCCTTCGCTGAAAACAGGCGAGTTATATTATAATAGAAGAGTCCATTAGTAATCAATGAAGCATATGAATACGCAGTGTCTACGCCGTAGCTGTGACGTCACGGGTACGCCCGCTACGCTGTCGTAGCGGTGACAATTGGTTATGCTAGAGAGTTATACGTACTATGAATCAGAATTCGTAGCACGTAATAATAAATCGCAATTAAATCTTCTATGAAAACAGAAAGAAATGTAATCGTACTACATATTAGAACTTTATGTTAAAGACAGTGTTCATGTATGACCACATGGCCGCTATATAATAATATTATCTAGGTCTGCTGCCAATTAGCATGAGTACGGATGACATTATAGGCATACAAGATTTTAACAATGTCTTTGTTACCAGATACTTAAGTTCAAATTTAAGAAGGAACCAACCAAGTATTGTAATTGGAATACGCAAAGGTTACCGCGTATTTTAGTGGGCCATCTGCAATATTCGCCACTGATAATTAAATATAAATCATATTTATTTTTGTAAATTGGTTTTAACAAACACACAAATATTGTCTTTAAAATTATATTTTTTTAAATAGCTGAGGTAGGTGTTTCCTATCCGACTACTCTAAGAAGAAACACCGAAATGAACTAACTCATATAATCGGTCAAGGACAGCTAATAAGACTCAATTGATTTTCCATTGTTTGGCACCACACGGGGTACGCGCCGGGCTTCATAAGTTAAATACGATTTCCAAAAAAAAATATTCAACCCACCAAATATTAGTTAAAGCTACCTCTTAAGCTATATCTTCACCAAAATTGATCAAAACTGTACCCAGATCTGCTTTAAACTTAAGATAACTAAACCACTTATGAATGAGGTTAAACCAGTAAAACTATAACTAAATTATAGATAAATGAGCACTGCAGCTTAGTACCTATCGTAAACTACTAAGTTTGCGTTAAGACTCAGGCTATGCCTTATTGACTGCTTCGCTGTTACTTTAGAAAATCGTT
Source organism: Atethmia centrago (assembly GCA_905333075.3). NCBI lineage: Eukaryota > Metazoa > Arthropoda > Insecta > Lepidoptera > Noctuidae > Atethmia > Atethmia centrago. The sequence goes on from HG995388.1 coordinate 8,447,508, forward strand.
TGTCTGTTAGTGTCGACGGAGGTAAATTAAGATCTGAATGGTAAAAAGGTATTGTATGGTTTCTTAAGTGTATTAGTTATAAATAATAATAAGTCTAAAGTTTTTCTGATAAATTGGTTAGGCAGCCTTCTTCCGCCTTAATGACAAATATTGATGACCATGGCATGAGCTGCTAACTTTTATAAAGTTTGTGCAAATGCTACAGAAGATAATAAATCTAATAAATATAATTGTATAAAGACTTTAATTAATATCTTGCCTTAAAGAACAAGCTTCAAGGATCTTAAAGTTAAAGCCCGACACGATGACCTTTTTACAAATTTACTAAAAGAAGTACCTACTTTTATAAGTAGGTACTTCTTTTAGTAAATTTGTAATTACCATATTGCCCTTTTTAAAAATGATTTACCGTAACTCTACTTTTCGTACTTTACTTCTACACATTTTAAATAAAATAACCAGTAGTCTACATTAGCCTTGGATCGCAAGCACTGGAAATCATGGGGAGAGGCCGTGGCGATGATGCAAGGTATCAAGTAACAGTGCTTAACTGCTTTCAATAATGCACGCTAACCCAGATACACAGATTCATCTATACAAAACAAAACTTAAAGGAAAATCAACTGCTTTTGTTTTTCCCTAAAATATAATTGAAACCCTCTAATAAGTGTCGCATTACTTAATTCGGAATTATATTAATTCCTTAATTATAAAGGGTTAAAATAAACAAGGTTTTGAAGCAAATTTAATTTGCTGCTTCCAAAGTGGATATCACAAATATTTGTCAGAAGAAGCCGTGTATTTGAACCGCAAAACAACCTTGATGGAAGCTAAGAGGTTTTATAATAGCTTTCGGTAATAATATGTTAAGCCTCTAGCGGTACGTAGTAATTAAGCACTTTTATAGTCGATAGGCGTAATAATAGCCTTCCTCGCGTTTGCGGGTGCAATTAACCTTTCTTTTTATCCTGCATCGCGCAGAGTTTTCCGCGGAACTACCATATACACATACGACATCCGGTAATTAATAGTTGGGCCGTTGCCCACCAGACACAACACTGGTGTGGTCGGAGGATCTTCCTTTTTCTATGTAGGATGAGTGAACTATACACCTTGTTCCTCATGTCTCTATATAGTCGTAAAGGTTTTATTTTGACAGATCTTTACTTGAACGACTCATTCAAAAATAATTGTTATAGCTTTCTGCCATAGTTATTTATGGTTTTTTAACAATAATTTCTTAAAACAACGTAAAATGTATTATGTTGAGAACTTATGGAACTGCACTAGAAATTGATATTTATTATGGTACTGGCTGAAAAGACAACTTATTTATTGGCATATTCTTAAAATTATAGTAATTCAGTCATTAATTTCTTAGTCTGTAAAGATTATGCATCACATTTTGTATTACTTTCGTGTTAAAAAATAATCCTAAGTACTCACAAAACTGTCGTTCAATAAAATCAATGAACAAATGTCTACCAATCAGAAAATGTTCGCCTCAAAAGACCAACTTGGCCTATTTTTTCAATAAGCTGATTGCAAATTCTTTTCAATTCCCGATCTAGCTTACAAAAAGGCAAACATACCTAGGTATAGTCAAATCGCTTACAGATTTTGATAGGACAATGGTAATAACATCTCTGATGGACGGCGAGTAGCGTGAAGCCCTAAATGCGATGTGACTGATGTATCTGGTGCCTTTGGATGGGATAGCTGACTTGACTGGCACTTATGCCATGCCCGTGCATTGTTTTGCGTCATGTATATATATGTATGTATGTATATATGTAAATGTATTTTTTTTTTCTTTTAACTAGCTGAGTTCCGTTGTATCATTGACTTCGCTATCGATCGCCAAATGACCAGTTCCTGGAGCTAGTAGCTGAGTTAAAGCCCGAGATTGATAAACGATACTTAGCACATACTTTGGCCTAGATATGTTCCCGTCTATATATTGTACTAAGTAACGTTTATCCTAAGTAACGTTAATCTCGTCCTTAGCGTCGTTTAATTCGATTACGATTTCCCTGGTAAAAGGAAAATGATTCTATGATCTCTAAATTAATTGATTAATAACGTCGTCTTTTTTATCTTACTTAGGTAGGCCCCATTACTACGGACGACTCGACTGACAATTCAAATCATAACTGAAAGTGAACATTTTGTAGATTTCTACAGCAAGTTAACTCGCCAATTCAAATGCTCTACAAACCTATGCTGAAATTCACGGGTTCCCTCTATCTGGCAGAATCTTGATGCTCCGAAATTAATTTGGCATAACACACTTGGCATAATTTTCTTTAAATGAATATTGTTAAGGCATAAAAATTATTTAATATAATTATTGTTATATTAAAAATTTCATTTAGCATAACTTTTATTTAAAGCGACGATTATTTGGTACAATTTAACTTGGCATACTATGAAAAATAGTTAATATGTTAGTGACAGAAAAGAATCGCTGCAAAACCGACTCCACGTAGTCTTGTCTGCCCTACCCCTAGAGTGTAATTTAAGCCCGCGTAGGCGCGGAGGAGCGAGGTGGCGAGCTGCGGTGGTGAGCGCTAAAACCAACTGCGACGATAAGCTCGCGTGGGACCGCCTGAGCCCCGCAGCGCCGGAGCCGTGACAGAAACCATGCTTGCTGCATGTTGCATGCTCACTTGCATGCTGCATGCTTGCTTGATTGCTGCATGCATTCAAAAAAATTCAAAATGTTTATTGTTTCTCAAATTATTACATCAGGTGAATGCTTGTTTAAAAATATATCTCCTGACCGTTTAACGGACGTTTTGATTTAATGGCTGTCGATATGAAATGTATACCAAAAGACGATTCTGACTGTGAACTTTCTGCGATATGAAGGTTCTACTTTTTAATTATAATGGATATAAAATTTATGCCTAAAGATGATTCTGACATACAAACTTATGAGTTTTTATTGTATGATAAATGAGTGTCTGCCAAACGATTTTCTGCGAAATGATGTTTATGCTGTCCGCTGTTTAGCAAAATAATATTATGACAAAAAAAGTTCTGCCATAAAGGGTAGACCCGAAATTCACATGTGAACGTCTATCAAGCCACAAGTCACAAGGTCCTCAGTCGTACTGCAACTCGCATCAGGTCGATTTGTATCCCTTGGACGAGCATCATGGCATAGCTGGATATTAGGTAGCAAATTCGTTTAAAACTGAAGATCAAAGGATATTGATTTATTTTGTTTTATGTTCTTTTGATTTTATTTTGTCGTTCAATCAACATAGATTTGAACATAATATTTACTTAATAAAAGTTAGGTATAGGAAAGTAGATAAAAAGAGATCTTCAAATGCTGTTATTGTTTTATCTACTAGTTATTTCTTACTAGCTTTGCTAGTTTTATAATTTTATATAATAGAGGAATTAATTAAATCTTGTCTTTTCAAGATACTAATCATGAAAAGACAAGATGTAATTAATTCCTCTATGCCTTGCTAGTAAACCTGCACCGAACACAATAAATCTAGGTACTAAACAAGCCTATTAATAGTAATGAATAAAAATGAATAGCACTTCATAATAATAACCAAAAACTGTGTTATTACTGGCTAATTCGACACCAAACAAGTAACCCACCCAATTCAAACGCTCTTCTCACCTGAACTAAAATTCATACGCGGCGTGCACCGCTCATATTGTTAGCCACTGGCTGTCACGAGCGGCGATTCGTGCGGGAATTAATGTGTTAAGGCTTTTTTGCGCTTTTTGCTACTCCGTGTTGTTCAAAAGATTTGTTTTAAATTCGTATGCAGGGATATGAAAATCTGTTTCGTGATGTTGTTTAGTTTTGAGTTCAATTTGTTGATAATTATGCATTTGGGGTAATGTTGGTCGTGCTCACGGAAGTGATGTTTCTTCCGTGTGCATGTTCTCTATGCCTTTCGTGTGTGTTTTCTCGTTCCGTTTATGTTGGGCTTTTTAAACGTTGCTCTAGTTTCAGGTTTAGTTTTTGCTAATAATCCTGTTCGGGGTAGGACATGAATACTGTTATTTGTTCTTTGGAAAGACTCCCAGAATAATCGAGTACGATGGGGCATTGGATTTAAAGGTCCTGTGACTCATATTCCTTACAGTATGTCCAATGTCAAAGTATCATACATATTTTGACAATGATTCTGTTTGAGTATCTATTAGTTTCCTACTGATCAGAAATAGAAATCGTTGACATGCCATCACACAACCATACCTAACTTTTATTCATAAGTAAATATTTATGTAGGTATTACAACAGAAACATAAATATTTCACCGTGATCACCGTTGGTTGCCAAACGTGGTGTTAACCGCGGTATATTCGTTGTTGTGGTCTGGTTGGCCCTCGTTCAACATCCAACATTTTAGTGGTACATGTGAATACTGGACGTAGGTACTGCCCTCCAAATATTCTACCAGCAGTTCTATTTGCCGCACAGAAACGCGTTTCCGTGAAGTCATACCTACTGAAGAATCAGGATGATACTTATATGAAAGGAATTTAAACTGCTACTTCTATATAATTTTATTAAAATAGAATACATGCTTACCATCAAACTTTAAATCGTTTAAGTAGGTACAAGTTTTGTAATTGCACTGAGTCTCAAATTTCAACTTTCGCGCTCCCAACTACTCCCAACTTATTTTGTCAGTTTTAGTTTTTTTGCGGCAATGATCACCATCATTCAGCCAAATTTTAGCAAAATATATTTTTTATTGTGAATCAAAACAGAATTGTTTGTTTATATGGTAAGAAAAAGCACTAAACTCGGTACTGGAGTATTATTTTAATATTATAATAACGTTAAATTCATTGAAATGTAATCGATTGTATTCGATTATTTGGTACGTAATATTTTTTCTCTCATGTGGCCACACCGTAGGTAACTTTGGTAGAGTTTGGGTGTCGTGCAGTTGACGCGCAGTTCACGCGCAGCTTACGCGCAGTTCAAATATTACAAGAATACCGTTTATCACTCAAACTTAAACTTAACTGCAACTGCACTGCAACTTGATCGGCGCGTCATGAAATTACGTGAATTAGCCTTCTGGTTGGCCCTCGTTCAACATCCAACATTTTAGTGGTACATGTGAATACTGGACGTAGGTACTGCGTTACATGTGTTTTGTACTGGCAAATACAGACGATTTCCCATCGGAAAACATGACGAATACAAACTTTCATGCCCTATATTTAATCCATTTAAGACGCTGACAACACCTAAACCGCGGTCACTGTCAGATTGCATAGAAAAGAAAGAGAAGCGCGATGACACAACACTTGTAATTTATTGCAAAATATTAAGCAATTATCTATTTACTCAAAATTGAGTTGAGTAATCAAAAATTAAAAACAACCAAGTTCTGCATTCAAATAAGATATTCTTGTTATTAATTAAATACGTAACGTATGTTGATATTTAATGAAGATATTTTGGAATAAAACTCAAGGTAAAAGGTTTGTTTAACGTTAGTTTGTATAGCGATTTTTTTCCAAAACGTGTTTTGGTAACAACCAAGTTCTGGGAAATAAGTTCAAAATTAAATATTGTATGTTTATATAGTAAGACATATCAACTACAAGTCGTTTTCAATTAAATTCTAAATGATTTTTTAACCTTTTTAGTGAACATGAGTTTCCAACTGGGTTTGAGGATTTTATCCCTTGCTGCCGAAATAGACGACCGAGAACGTCGCCAAGCTTTCGGACCAAGAATTCCAGAAAACCTATCGTCTGAGCAAAACCTTGACTCGGCAAATAATAAACACAATAGTAACATACATTCCGAAGAAGAGAAGGAAAGATGGTTTCAATGTACAGGCAAAGGTTAGTCAAATCTGTCTATCTATAGTAATTTAACGAAGCTGAATAGTTTCTTAGAACTCGCTAATCTTTGGAACTACCAGTGAATTCAAAATTCTTCAAGAATTGGGTTATAATATTGTGATAGCCCAATTCTTTAGTAAGGTTAAAGGCTATTTAACATGCTATGACTCTTAGGAGCCAAGCCCAGGTGAAACCATGGGGCACAGCTAGTATTAGAATTAAATCATGCAAAATACATTAGATTTGACAGTAGATATTCTATAAATAATTGGGTGACTTTCAGGTTCTCATAACACTAGGTTTCTTGGCGAGCGGGTATTATCAGACTCTGGTGGGTCAAAGCAGGTGCCATGGAGTATCACAACCTACTGTGTCGAGAGCGATTAGGCAAGTCATGAAAGCCCTCAACGTGAGAAACTTATTTAGCAATTATGTTAAGTTTCCCATGACAAGAGAAGCCTGTGACGAAATTAAAAGATGGTAAAATGTATATATCATCTTACTTAGGAGTTATTGTTTGTATAATTATTTTAATCTATTAGCAAAATATCTGTATTTTTTTCAGTTTTTATATAAAGTTCAAGATGCCAGGGGTAATTGGCTGTATTGATAGCACCCATGTTGCCATGAAAGCTCGATTTAGGTATGTATTTGAGTACAACTAGTATTCTCTAAGTTTCCTCTTTATAATTATACTCTTATTTACTTTACCTGAGAAGTCAAACCAAGTGAATATACTGAGGCCCAACTTTTGATTATTGTATTGTTATGTATTGTTTCAGGTGTTTGTTAGCTGCACGCATGCTTCACTATGATCTTGTTTTTGCAGGTCAAATAGTGAATGCCTGTGCTGTATTGCACATTAGCTAACAAGGCACGATTACCAGTGCCCCAACTGACACATCAAGAGCGTGAGCAAGAAGAGAGAATGCGTGTACAGCGTAGAACATTTGAAGAGGATGTGCGTGCGGAGAGCCTGAGTATTCTTGCTCAAGGCAATAGGCGGCCAAATAGAGACTTGTTGGAAGGTCGGGCGGTCCAACAGGCTCTTATTAATCGCCTGTGGCTACATAGGGAATAAGGAGTCGGAATTAAATTAAATTATTTATTTTTGTATTTAAATTGATGATAATATTGTAATTAATTTTTAACATACACATCTTTTTTTACATTGTTCTCACATAGGTAATGTAGAATCTGCTTATTTTATTCATCATCTGAAGACCGCCTCCGCCGGCTTCCCTAAAAAGAAAATGCTTGCAGTTTAGTTTCTATTAGGATTATAAACAAAATATACCACAATATCAGTGTAAAGTCGAGTGTGTGCAAAATCGAAAAATGTTGTTATTACCAAGGAATTATTTATATTTTCCAATGCTTCTGCTATGCGGCACCGTGCATCAGCCGATTTGGTTGCTGCATCAGCCATTCTGTTCAAGGCATCGGCCATCTTATTGTAGCCTTCAGCCACAAGCCTTTCGACCTCTGTTCTTGATTTTTCTATATTGGCCAGCGTATTTTGAGACTGCTCCAGCTCTGAGGATGGAGGAGGCACTGCAAAAAATAAGATATTTAAAATGTTAATATAAAAATCAGTTATTAAGTAAAAATTAACCTAATAACAGATTTATTTTTTTATATTCCATTAGATTATAGTGAATGATGAATAATGTACATTGTCTACGACGGCGACGTGGATTATAGCTGCGACGCTGTCTGGCTGCAGTAGTCTCTTGCTCACTGTAACAAAATAAAAATATATTATGTTATGTTTTTTAGACTGTTATTTATTTCCTAAATATGACAAGTAAATATAATTACCTTTCAGTAAAACGTGTGATGTTTTGTGTTGTTGCGGGTGTAACATCAACTTCACTAATAATATCTTCATTTCTAAAAAAAAATAACATTTATGACTAGTTGGTTAGTAACTAAATACATTATCAAAATTAAAATAGAATGTTACGCATAGCTTCTCCTATCGTGTTGGCACGACATCTCACACGAGAACTGCCTATTTCTAATAGTTAATGTACAGCTAGAATGATAGGTAAGTACTTGACTAACATTTAAACTTACGTATTAGGTAATGAGGAAAATGTGGGAAGTGCAGGCAATGGAGAAATGGCATGTGCAGGCAATGGAGAAACTGCGTAGGATGCAGGCTAGCAAAGCAAAAAGAAAATACCACTGTCACTATGATCGAGCATAATAAATATAATAAAGATAAAAAAAGGGATTCCATAACTTACCGACAAGGGATTTATTTGCACCTCATTTTGGGGCGTGCCACTCTTCCCCACAACCTCACTGCCTGCACCAAGCAGAGCAGCGATTCTTTCTTCTAAAGGGGATAAAGAATTGGGTACACCTGGCCCTCCACCTGTACCCCGTTGATTATGCCGAATCTGCTTGATTCGGTTGAGCAAGCGGCACTTATAGTCGGTATACCACTAAAAATATTACAAATCTAGTTATTTAGCTAAGTGTAATGTACCGATACACATAGGTACAATATCGATAGAATCTAACAGACCTTGCTCCACTGTTTGGGAGTTCTTTGATCCCCATCTGCCTCAGCATTTAATATGTTGGCGCACTCTGACCAAAGGCGTGATGTGAGGGCACTCCCCTCTCTAGATTTCAGTCTGCCACGGGCAAGGTCCCTGTGGCCCTCCAAATATTCTACCAGCAGTTCTATTTGCCGCACAGAAACGCGTTTCCGTGAAGTCATACCTACTGAAGAATCAGGATGATACTTATATGAAAGGAATTTAAACTGCTACTTCTATATAATTTTATTAAAATAGAATACATGCTTACCATCAAACTTTAAATCGTTTAAGTAGGTACAAGTTTTGTAATTGCACTGAGTCTCAAATTTCAACTTTCGCGCTCCCAACTACTCCCAACTTATTTTGTCAGTTTTAGTTTTTTTGCGGCAATGATCACCATCATTCAGCCAAATTTTAGCAAAATATATTTTTTATTGTGAATCAAAACAGAATTGTTTGTTTATATGGTAAGAAAAAGCACTAAACTCGGTACTGGAGTATTATTTTAATATTATAATAACGTTAAATTCATTGAAATGTAATCGATTGTATTCGATTATTTGGTACGTAATATTTTTTCTCTCATGTGGCCACACCGTAGGTAACTTTGGTAGAGTTTGGGTGTCGTGCAGTTGACGCGCAGTTCACGCGCAGCTTACGCGCAGTTCAAATATTACAAGAATACCGTTTATCACTCAAACTTAAACTTAACTGCAACTGCACTGCAACTTGATCGGCGCGTCATGAAATTACGTGAATTAGCCTTCTGGTTGGCCCTCGTTCAACATCCAACATTTTAGTGGTACATGTGAATACTGGACGTAGGTACTGCGTTACATGTGTTTTGTACTGGCAAATACAGACGATTTCCCATCGGAAAACATGACGAATACAAACTTTCATGCCCTATATTTAATCCATTTAAGACGCTGACAACACCTAAACCGCGGTCACTGTCAGATTGCATAGAAAAGAAAGAGAAGCGCGATGACACAACACTTGTAATTTATTGCAAAATATTAAGCAATTATCTATTTACTCAAAATTGAGTTGAGTAATCAAAAATTAAAAACAACCAAGTTCTGCATTCAAATAAGATATTCTTGTTATTAATTAAATACGTAACGTATGTTGATATTTAATGAAGATATTTTGGAATAAAACTCAAGGTAAAAGGTTTGTTTAACGTTAGTTTGTATAGCGATTTTTTTCCAAAACGTGTTTTGGTAACAACCAAGTTCTGGGAAATAAGTTCAAAATTAACATATATTTTTTCCGCTACCACAAACGATGCAGATTTTGCATTTTTTTTTTTCATAAGAGAAGCCTATTTTGGTCAATTGGGTCTTGTCAGCGCCTTAAACGATGAATTTTCAAAAATCCTTTCTTGATGCTTGTGTTTAGGTATTATATTAGGAACCCTTGCGCAAAAACATGTAGACGCAGCGGTTTCGACTCTGTGCAGTGCGTTGTCTATCAGTGAATGAACTTTAAAATGTTACCCGAAGATGATTGTCTTTATAGTTTATCCCATGATTACTTATATTTTCTATCACTGAATTTTGGCTGCCCTGTGATTATCATTTACTCCTGTTTAGTTTTACTCAAAAAATTCTTAACTAATAAACTGTACATTTCCAAGATACCGTACGTCCAATGCAGTTAAAATTACACGCCACTTACTGCTGATACATAGTGCAATCCTATATACATGCAAATTGTAGGCAGCTGTGTTCTGCCGCATCTGAGGCGCTATTACGGCTCGCCCTAATACAAAAAACATATGTGTTAGTGGTACGAGGAGAAATATTAAAATGTATTTATTTATATTTGGAGGCTCAAAAAAAAATGAAATTCGAAGACATCTACTAACCCGCACCCGCACTGGGCCCACGTGGTGCAATACGGCCCACTCCCTCTCACAGAGATGAGGCCTGTGTCCCAGCAGCGGGAACATTATAGGCTTATTATGTATGACTGAAGAAAGCAGCAATGGACGACAAACTGGGGTAATTTACACAAAACAATCTAAGTATTTGGGAAACGAAACGAAACGAATCTGTGAAAGAAAACTTTGTGGGGCGGCCGATATGTAATTCAAAAAATCGAAGATTAGTGACATCCATCAACCCGCACTGGGCCCGCGTGGTGGTTTACAGCCCACTCCTCTCACATTGGCAATGTTTGTGACTCTGCAGTGAGAACAATAGGCTTATTCTGTTACACTAATATGTTTGCATCTATGGAACATGGTGTATAGTTCACCATTTTCAATCTGTCTCCATATCAAAAGACAACCACAAAAGGACCTCTTTTTTGAAACCATTAAAAATACGACGCACAACAAGGAAGAAAATTATAATCATTTGCATAAAGAATAAAAAACATGATTTTGTAATATTCCACTTACCTAAATAGCGCATAACTAAAATTAAACACCACGCCAAAAAATAAAACCAGTAAAAGCCAAAGTTTAGCGTCACTTATCAAGTCCAACAAAATAGAAGCGTATGTACCAATTCGTAGTCATTTCGGTTACAAAATTAGGGTTGCTATCGCACGGCGCTGCCATGCGAGCCGACCGATATTCCCAATGATACGAGATGGCTTACGCCCGATGCGTGTTTCAACGGGCAAGTTTACTTGAATTATAAAAAATTAAAGGTTTTGAAGTAGGAGCGAGATTTTTGAAATGACTGCAACTAAAACCTTCCTGTATGGAAATTCTCTGTAGATTGAGATATACTGAGTTATTAGAGGTATGTTGAGGGGTATGTAAGGTGACACTGTTCAGATCATCTTTTTTTGAGTTTATGATAGTATTCAATAGGTATTCCAAGTCTACTTTAACAATTAAATTAATGCACATTATGAATACTTGAGTTAAAATGGCATTTCAAAATATAACCGTTGACTTATCAATACTGGCACTGTCACTTACTTTAAAGAACGACTCGAAAAAGCTTCTTTTGTGTTTTGAAAGAAATCTTAAAACCTTAATTTCACGACAAATATGTCTATGTACTTATTACCCATGTTCGCAAACTAATAAATTATTTGATTTGAAAAAGAAAAAAAAATACATAACGTGAGTCACTTACTCACCCTTAGAATGATTTAATGTGTACGTAGTATTTGGTACGTATATGTTTACCTCCACTCTCCTCCCAACTAACCCATACTAAACGCAGCACCCCGCTGTAACAACATGTTATCTAGCCGGCGCGGTCAAGCGTTCACAGCGGAATGAATTGCCACCAGCAGCTTGAGCTTCGCTGTAGCTCCACTGAATTTTTGCTATGAAACAAGCTCACAATTTATGAACGTGTTGACGAATTGTAGATTGTTTTTGAGAAAATATTAGTTGTTGATAATAAGAGTTGCAAAGGCAACTCTTTGTAAGATGCTAAGATTAAGCGAACTTCTAATAAATTATAACTGATGTTTTTTATTAGTATTTCGTGTCCCACTGCTGGGCCAAAACTTCCCTTCCTCCACTTACAACTATCAAATGCTGTCTGTGACCAATCGTTGAGGAAAGAGTCAATATCGTCTTGCAATCCCCTCCCGAGGGACTTTAGACAAGTTACAATCGCTTTCAAAGCTTATCGTATTTCTGCAACGACTTTCACCAATAAGCTTTTCGGTAGCTTATGTCAACCCCATATATTTTTAACTTTACCATCAGCGTCAGCGCTGATAGAATATCAGTTTGTCTAGGGCGTCAGCCTCCTAATGTTATTTGTTTAGGTAATTCCAACTAACCTACTAGACCATACTATATTTAGTCTTTATAGTGGAGCATAATATTTCCTTTCATCCGTTAGATGTGTTTGCCAGTGAAATTGCCTAGGTAGTCTTTTCAAAACAAAATTCCAAACATTTAGAGGTAGGTACGACTGGTTGAAACAAACTGTAGTGCAGTACAATTTACTTTTTTTCTGCTGCAATTAGCTAACTCGACTAACTCTACTTCTGGCTGTATTTTCAATTTATTCATTACTAGCTGACCGGCGAACTTCGTACCGCCTATCAGTCAACGAATGTCATGTTAACTTTTATCTAAACTCAATTTAGAATTTTGTTAATGTAATAAAATGAACACAATCACAGAAAACTTCATCACAGAAAACTGCATTGTTAGCGTATCATGGCTTTGTTGCCTCCTCTTTAAGGTATGGACTTCCTTCTTTTGTGGGGAAATTCAACTGATATTAAACGAGCGTTCATTATTCAAAAAAAAAGTATAAGAGCAATATGTGGAGTGGGACCCCTAGTATCATGTAGACCACTATTCAAAAAACTTAAGTTACTCACTTTAACTGGTCTATACATTCTGCAAGCTGGTATATTTGTCAAAGAACAGCGTAGGCTCTTCCCACAAATGTCCGATAAATTAAACTCGATTGTAAAAAAAAGAGACCCCACTCTTCTATTGATGCCACCATGTAAGACAGCCTACTGTAAAAAGAACTGCTCTATAATGACCGTAAAAATATTTAACAAAATTCCAAGATGTATTAGAGAGCTGCCTTTGAATCGGTTTAAAACTAAACTTTATAGGTGGCTAATAGAACAGAGTTTTTACAACTTGAATGACTTCTTAAGGTGACATTGTAATCTACTATAATTTTGACATTGAATAATAAAATATAGACATTTGTTGTATACTTTGTAAACTTGACTTTCATAATAACTTGACTACTATGTTAATATTAATTTTTCTACTGGTATGTCAGTTTGTATTTCTTGTGTTTTTGACATTCAATTGTTTAATTATTCTGCGCATGTAATTGGTATTTTATTAGTATGTACCCGCCTCATGATAAATTTTTGCATGCCATTTATATTTGGCGAAGTGTGAAGTTCACTGTTTAGCTTTAAGATCTTTCTGTACCATGCTTCTTGCAAATAAATCTATTCTATTCTATTCTATTCTATTCACAAAAAAGATATTTAATTCAATAATTTATTAGGATATTATATATAAAGAAAATAGAAATTCAATAAAAGTATAAAAATCAATTATTTTAATGGCGTGTCAGCAAAACATTGGCTTTATTGAAGCTATGTATTTGTCTGCATGGGTTGAACTCGGGTTGATTATCTTCAGTGAAGCATCTTTTGATATAAGACATTTTACGTTTTTCTAACAGGCGCAAGAACAAAAAAAGCACATAGTTTCCCGACACGTAAATATTGTCTGGTTTTATCCCTTGTCAATACCAGCATATATTGTAATAATCATTCTATAGTCTATGTCCACGATAATCAACACTTCTACCCACATTCTAATTATAATTTCCCATCTTGTCCCATAAAGCCAGTGTAATGTATGTAGATTCTATTGTATCCTACGTGGTGCCCACATGTCATAATCTATGCATTGCTGTAATCAGAATGCAAGTAGCAGGCGTCTTGGTTTACGGCTTAACATAGTAACTAGTATGACGATAATTATATTCGGTATATACCTGTGTCCAAAATGAAAGAAGTGCTCACAAATTGTCGGGTCACAATTTGATAGGGCGATATTAATTGTTGAACAATAAAGTCAACCCGAAGCAATTATTATTTAGATAATACAGTGATATTCATAATGTAAATACTAGGAACAAACACAAATTTGTTGTTCCTACAACCTGGCTCAAAAAAATAGGCAGCTCGTTTAGATGCCAATGTATACGTTTTTATAATAAACTTCCTAGCTACATTCAAGAACTAAGCCTTAATAAATTCAAATGTTTTATAAAACAGAAACTGCCTGAAAGCCTTTTATATTGTTAAAGATTATATTGAGGACAAAAAGGCTTGGGATGTTCTAATAAATTTACAGTGAATGTTGTTTTATATTCTTTTTATTTTGCTAGCTATTTATATTTTCTTATTCTATATAACATTTTATATAAACAATGACATAAATATTTACTTTGTAAAGTATTATATTATTTTAATGATTAGGAAAATGAGGACAATGTGGGTAATTGTTTTTGTCTCTTAGTTAGTTTTAATTATGGTCTAGTAGTTTGAGTACTTTATTACTGTTCGTTGAATCGTTGAGTTCCTTAAGTTCTGATTTGAGCTGCACAACTACTGACAAATGCGTGCACTGATCTTTCATTAAAAGACCATTTCAGACACCAATCTACATGGTCTTCACATGATCTGACCAAGATTATGTCTGGACTTTAAAAGAGACAGTGACCTCTGAGTCTGTTTCGGCCTTTCTTCTCAGAGCAGTCAGAAAGGAAACGCCGACCTCATTTAGTTTAAAAAAATAGACGTGTAAAAGTGTTTGTACAAACCTACTTACAGAAATAAAATAATTTATCATTTATCAATAGTTCGGCTCGTGTCGATCGGAAGTTCGGCGTCTACCCTCGCTGAATTATGTTCGGCTTGGCTTGGCACACTATGAGCTACGCCAAGCGACTTTTCCCGAACATATTATATCTATAATATTCGATTTGGCCACCCGGCTGTGCCGAATCATGCCGAGCCGACCAAATATGTAGCACGCCTAATACATTTCCCGATAAAAATATTAGCCAGTCAACAAGTTGGGGACTAGGTATATAGTTGAGGATTTCTTTCGTGCTTAAAAATATTATCTATCCAATTATTAGCGAATACTCGCAAATAATTGGATCGCTCGTGTTTTACTGAGATTTCAACAAAACTGAATAAAGGAATAGTGTCAAAAATAGTACCTAGCACTAATCCCGTAAAATAGGTATAGTTAAAAAATTGCTTCCTGTAATGGTTTTGAGACACTCTACCACAGAACAAGCCTACATATTTTATCTAGAGAATTTATTAGAGGTCTGCAATAATATTGTCTATGTGTAAACAATAACTAACACCAAGGAGAATGAATACCTACCCACATATTTTTGATTCTTGAATAAAAACTATTAACTGAAAGTGAAACTTAAAGCCCTTTAACCTTTACATCCATTCGATTTTTTAACCTCCTCCATTCAAACGCCTACATGCACCCGGAACAGAACACGGTCATACCATTCCCGAATGTAGTAGTAAGGTGACAGTCGCGCAGGATACAAAGCCGCGCCACTACTTGTAAACTGTGCAACACCTAACGGATGGTCAACACGCTTCAAATACAGCGTGGGACAGAAATAGTAGCCTCGCCTTTATTATATCCTGGTATTTTTACGTTTGGAACTGATCTTACGTTTTGCAGATATATTAAGATTTCTTAGTGCTTTCTTACTCGTATATACTAGTAGAGAGGGATAATAATATCTAACCTCTTGCAAAACGAAGCTAGAGAATTAAATTGAATAAAGTGGTAGAAAGCTCTACTAAATAGGTAGGAACAAAGTCAGTGACTTATAATCGCAACAATGAGTTAGTTACTTATACAAAAAAAAAAAAAATGTATTATCAAACCCAAAATGATATCAAAAATCAAACGACATTTCACCAGACCACGTAGCTCTATTACTTACTGACAATTCCCTTCACCCCACGACAGGTATACTCGCTTACTGTGCATTAAGCGAGTTCTTCTTCTTAATCATGTTGGTTTGCACCAACATGAGTAAGAAGAAGAATCCACAAGATAATGCCCGAACAAAATAATAAATCCTGTTTCAGTAGCAAATAACCAATAACATACTTGAATTCAATATTGTATTACCACACATCAAGTATGTATATGCATACAAATGGGAAATTAATCTCATTCAAAAATATTTTAATACCGATCCGCATTTCCATGCACGGCAGTGTAATATAGGAAAAGGATGACCCACTTTATCGGTGAACAATGAGACTCTTTTATATTGCACTGAATACTACAGTCGGTCGCCTACAAACTACTGAGCGCGTTTTTTTTTTGTTAATTTTTTTACTCGGGAAATTTTTGAGTCCAAATATTTTTG
Organism: Atethmia centrago; assembly: GCA_905333075.3. NCBI lineage: Eukaryota > Metazoa > Arthropoda > Insecta > Lepidoptera > Noctuidae > Atethmia > Atethmia centrago. The sequence continues at coordinate 8,463,817 of HG995388.1, forward strand.
CAAGCCTAGCCTAGTAAAGTTACGACGACGACGACGATGCTCCGGAGGTGAGCGAGGTAGAAATGAGAGCGGCGGTACGCAGGCTTAATGCCAAAAATACCGCCCCAGGACCCGACAGGCCTGGCGACGACTTACCTGGGAAGGCTTGGGTCCTGGCCTTGGAGGCTCTCGGGCCTCGACTTAGGGGGCTCCTAAGCGCATGCATGGAGAGGGGCCAGTTCCCGCTTCGCTGGAAGACGGGGAAACTGGTCCTCATAAAGAAGGCAGGGTGCCCTGCGGACTCTCCGTCCGCTTATCGGCCCATCGTGCTGCTCGGCGAAGTGGGCAAGCTCTTTGAAAGAGTCATTGCAGACCGCCTCGTCGGCCAGCTGGTGCAGGTGGGGCCGGATTTGGCGGAGAGCCAGTTTGGTTTCCGCAGAGGGCGCTCTACGGTGGACGCCATCATGCGTGTGCGAGCCCTGACGACGGGGAATGCTGTTGCCCAGGGTGGGGTCGTCTTGGCGGTGTCTCTAGACATCGCCAATGCCTTCATCACCCTGCCCTGGAGTTGCATCAGGGAGGCACTCCGGTATCACCGGATGCCGACCTACCTCTGTCGTGTGGTCGAGGCCTATTTGACGGACAGGGCCGTCATCTACCCCGGTCACCAGGGAGTGTGGAACCGGCAAGAGATGTCGTGCGGTGTCCGACCTCCCTAGCGGCGTCAGCGTAGTGTGCTACGCTGACGACACGTTGGTCCTGGCGCAGGGGAGGTAGCACCAGGCGGCGGCCGAATTAGCGGCACGCGGGGTTGCGACAATCGTCGAAAGGATTCGGCAATTGGGACTCGAGGTGGCCCTGCACAAGTCCGAGGCCATGTGTTTTCATGGTCCTCGGAACGCGCCACCGTTGGGGTCCCAAATAACGGTAGGAGGGGTTTTTATCGGAGTCGAGTCGACGATGAAGTACCTGGGACTCGTCCTCGACAGCCGGTGGAACTTCGTGGAGCATTTCCGACGTTTGGCTCCCAAACTGGAGCGGGCGGGCGCTGCATTGAAGCGGCTCCTGCCCAATCTAGGGGGTCCAAACGCCTCCTGCGGGAGGCTCTACGCGGGGGTCGTGCGGTCCATGGCCCTCTACGGGGCTCCTGTATCGGCGCGCTCTCTGGCGCTGCGGCCAGCCCGCCGGTTGAGCGCGGCCCAAAGGGTCATGGCCATCCGGATGGTCCGGGGATACCGCACGGTCTCCTGTGAGGCAGCGAGCCTCTTTGCCGGATTGCCGCCATGGGATCTGGAGGCAAAAGTCCTCGCGCACGTATGGGAGTGGCGCGAGGAGGCGAAACGCCGGGGCGTTAGTCCGCTGCCGCGAGAAATCGCGGAACAGCGGACGGAGCTCCGGCGGGATCTCATGGCGTCATGGAAAATACGGTTGTCGCAACCCAGTGCTGGGCACGCCACGATTGCGGCGATAAGTCCCCTCTTTGAGGAGTGGCTGGAGAGGCGCCACGGCGTCCTCACCTTCCGCCTGACGCAGGTCCTCACCGGACACGGCAGCTTCGGGAGGTTCCTGTGTCGGATAAGGCGGGAGGAAACGTCCGGGTGTCACCACTGTGTGTATCGCCCGGAGGACACGGTGGAGCATACGGCTCCACCGTATTCTCCACCGTGTCGAAAGAAGAATGTCACAGGCCTACAAAGGTTGTTCCGGATAAGGCGGGAGGAAACGCCCGGGTGTTTTTAACCACCATTATGAGGATCGACCGGAGGACACGGTGGAGCATACGGTATCCGCCGTATCTGCCCGGCTTGGGCAGAGCACCGCCGTGTCCTCGTGGAGGCGATCGGCGGCAGAGACCTCTCGCATCCGGCCCTGGTTCAGGCCATGGTACGGAGCGAGAGGGCATGGGCAGCCGTCACCTCCTTCTGCGAAGCAGTAATGCTCGCGAAGGAGGAGGCGGGACGGTTGAGGGAAAGGCACGTTTCGCGCCCTCTCGCCCCTAGCCGCCGCAGGAGACGCCCTGAGCGTCGGGAATCTCGGGCGGATTTCCAGCCACCGTAGGTGTGGGCTTGCGGACGGTGAGCAATGGGTAGCTCACCGTCCGGTAAGGACCAGGCCCGGATCGACGGCGCGTCGTATTCCACGCGCGCCTCAAAGAGATGTCGTCAGCACAAAAGTAGGGGTCCACTAGCGCCGATGCCTGCAAGGGTCGCGGGAAGGTACTTATGGGTCACCGAGGCCCCCGCAACACAGGCAACAGGAAGGAATACGGGTGGGTTTTAGTCAGTAAGAGTCTGACACACCCTCCCGCTCCGCCCAGAGCGGGAGAAGTTATTTGATGATTTCCCACGCAAAAAAAAAAAAAAAAAGCCTAGTAAAATTATCTTATTAAGGCAAAGTTTGAGCTCAACATCTGTTATTAGATTGTAAACTCGTTTCGTAAATATTTTCCGGGTTTTTTCTTTATAATTAGTTATGTTGTCAAATTGTGAATCCCTATAGTATATAAATAAATAAATAAACATAACGTCACGCCCGTTTTTCCTGATAGGCAGATTTATTTATCCCAGTCTTCGATCAAGAATATTCATCCCAGTTATATTTAAGTCCCGTTTATAACTAGAAGAAAGCATCTTCGCTTGCTTTTAACTTTCATAATTAATTACTACTTACTTTACCTTGTAACTACAGAATTCAAGTCAACATTTCGATATTCAATTTAATTTCTTAGTTTTAAAAGAATCAAACCTCTAACTCAAAACTGTTTCTCTAAGAAAGCCAAGTTCGAGCCAAAAATAAATTAAGCGTAAAAACAAGTATTTCAAGTGAAATCGAGAGTATCCTGGAAAAGCCAAATAAATCTTTAAGAACTTCTGTTTTTCGTACGTAGTCGAAAAACAGAAGTGTTTTCTTAAAAGTTTTTCTGCAAACTTGGCAACTTTGCATCTATATTTTATAGGTGACCTGTTTCTGAATGTATTGGGTTTTTACTAAAAAAAATTTATATTTCTCACAGACTGAAATAACTTGTTTTTCTTCTAATGATTATTCTGGTATAATAAGCAAGTCATAATGTTTAACTGCACGAAGAGTTTCCGAATAAAAATGGCGTGAGGTCATAATAAAACTGAAAATAAACTTATCACATAATTATTATTTTGTCTCATAATTTTAATCTACACCCTGTGACCATGTATTATTGTAATGAAAGAGAAGAATTGGAAAGGGAGCATCCATTGAACAGATTCGATATAGGTTTAGTTCAGACGATTTTGTCATGCCCTAAATCGGATTTAGCAAAACAATTTTGTAGTTTAGCATGAACCCCGAATTTTCTTAAATTTTATTTTTATATTCGATACGATATTGTTTTAAGATACAATGGGGTTGACGTATCCTTTTGGATAAAAAACCCCAAAAATAATAAAGAAAAAAAAAACCGCACTTGCCAAATGAAATGAAATATATATGTCATAAAATAGGTAATTATCGCACAAATATAATTTTATATCATCATTTTAATCAATACTTTGTAACTTTGTATACTTTTTTTTAAATAAAAGTATGTTATGTGGTACGCTCTGTCAGGAAAAGGCCCACCAGCTTCATATTTTAATTTAAAATATAAACAAGACTGCATACAGTTTGTAGACTATCCAATCTCTCACGCTGCAATGCCATCAAAACCAAAATATTTGAACTTGCTCCAAAATTCAAATGAAACAAATTGAATTCTCCCAAAAATCGGGAGGCTCAAAAAATAGCAACACACTTTCCAACGAACACACGAATGAAATTTTAATGTTGCCGCCAATCCACCGAGTTTTACCTCAGATGTGAATTAAAAATAAAAAAAAATATGCTATATGGCTTGCGGCCAAACGCGAAACGTTGAGGGTTGCAAGAATTTAGTGTGAATAGTAGGAAAAACTGCTAGCTTCGGCCATTTTGTTATCTTAGTAATTAGGGGAATAGAAGCACCTGTGGGTCATTAAGTTTGGAATCTAAGAAATGGGTAATTTATTCTGAATGGTGGATCTGATATTATGAGAGTTCATATTAGTTTTTATATTAGAATCGATTTTGTTTGTTTTATTTTGAATAAAATATACTCTGTCTGAATACTATAAAGTTGCGTTTCAATAATCATTCTCATTGACAGGTGTAGCCTGTAAGAGTTAACTTGCGGCTTAACTTGTTGCTAACGGCGCGCTGCATGCGTAGCCGAACTGCATGCTACTCCGAACGGCACGCTGCATGCGTAGCTGAACTGCACGGTATTCCAAACGGCGTGCTGCATGCGTAGCCGATCTGCACGCTACTCCGAACGGCGCGCTGCATGCGTAGCTGAACTGCACGCTACTCCAAACGGCGCGCTGCAAGTATAATGTCGCTATAATTTCACCGGCAGTCCATTCCAAACTTTATTCATTTTAGCTTGTGGTTTGGTGTTGGCAGGATAAATTTTTATTTTATATGTAATGCGTATGGTTAGTTAGTTAGTCAATTAAGTTAATGTTAATATTTGACATAAAAGTTGTGAAAATTTATCCCGACCACTGAAAATCAAATAGTACCAGTATCAGAAACAAAAAAGCAAAATCCATTTCCACACATCCCATCCCTTTTATCTGAATCCAAACAGATCTACCCGTGAAACATCAGCATCGTGCTCCGAATATAAAAGCAGTACTCCTTATACATTTACCATATCGTTTGACGTTTGAAAGCCAATTTTATTGCTTTTCCTATCAAAGGGCGTAATGGAATTTAAACCGTCCATTTGCGTCGGTATTCAAGTGCTTATTTGCATTGGGGAGTAATGAATACGGTGTATAGCGTGTTTGTGGTTCAGGATTGGGTACGGTGTTCTTTCAAGGTGTAATTAGGACTGATTGGACAGACAGGTAGTATTTGACTTTTTATTTACATGCATTGATATGCTGGAAAACGAAATAAAGAGTGATGTGATATACCTAAGTAGTTCTTTCTTTGTATGAGGAATGTCCATTTTATGCAACTTCTTATCTTGTTGGAAACCACGACTTAATAGTTTGATTAGCTTGATTAGCCAACACGCAGTGAGCAAGCTTAGTAATTCAAGATAGTAACGGTTCTGAATTAAATAGTCTATGTGTGTAAGATTTTATTAACCGTAACATTTGCCTATGAAAGTAAGCAGATTTCGCTTAACGTTTTATTTTATCATGCTCACAAGTTACGAGATTTGCACACTTTTGTTAAAAACGGTACCTAATTAGCTGTAATAATGCTAGTCCCGGCAAAAGCATCTTTCGTGAGAAGCGTTTTGTAAATAAAAATTCAATCTCAAAGAAAAATTCTTGCGCTTTCTCTTTAATGAGCATTCCCCAACGAACCAGTACTATTAAAACAGTACATTTACACATTATATAAATTTTAGTAGCAACAAAAAAAAGCTGAGTCGATACCCACGCAGATTCAAAAATGGAAGGTCGGTCAAAACAGAGGGTAGACGAAAGCTGGTACCGAAAAAAACGCGCGCTAAGCACGAAACTGAGCGCGAAAAACGCCCTAGTTTCATTGAATTGTTTGTGACATACTGTTATGAAGATTTGAGAATAACTTTTTGGAGTTTTGGCCTTAAATTGACTGCACGGCCGGGGTGAAGTAGAGGATTGGATTTTATGCTGAAAGTCATATGTTAAATTCTCTTAGTTTTATGTTCCAACGAGCTCCAACTGCTAACGACTGCAATGCATTTTAAATTGTCTGCAACACTGGCAGAAATCGTGTCGCGGTCAAAACTTGTGGAATTTCAAACTTCTTTCCATTTTGAACAAGATTTATGACGCGTAATTTTTGACATAGTGTGTCATAGAAACTATAATTATGAAAACCATACTTTTCCAAATCGATTATATTTTAAGCTGCTTCTTAATCCCCGCAATAGCTGATTATGTTGCCGCTGCAATAAAGTTATGTGCGGACACTTTTTCATACGCCGCTTCAAAGACAGTTCTCAAGACGCAACTGTAGATATGGAACGACTGCCTCGAATTGCGTACACAGTTCAGAATTTGATTTTGTTTCCTTTTGTGTTTTATTGTACTGTAAAAGAAAATTAAAGTATATATTGGTTTCACTGGAAATTGGTTTCCATGAAAGACTCTTATTTTTTAAAGCTTGAGCTAATGAGAGGGATGTTATAAAGTGCAGGTATCTATGTTACGTCAACTGCATGCACCAGTTGCACTTTAAAAATCGTCCTTACTACTCTACGCTTTAAAGGCGCTGTCAATGTCAAATTGTTATCACCGATGCCGACGTGCACTTGACTAGTTGAATCTTCCGAATATGTTAAATTCAGTATCACAGAAATCTTGCGATGCTCATCCTTCAGTTTGGCAAATACCACAGCAGTATGTAACACCACGTCCTCAGTTTAAATAAGTTCATCTCAATATTCCCTTTGAAGCCATTATTTTACAACGATCAGTTATCTTCCAAACGCCGTAGTAATTGTTGGAGGAAAGGGGTTTCTAATTCACTTCAGTTTCCATATTCGTATGAAAAGGTGTTAAGAAAAGGGAAAATTATATTCATCCTTAATCTTTTCTTAAGTATGAACCAACATCTCCTGTTTTCCCCGAAGAGTTAGGCAGGCTATAGTACTTACATTTTGCCAGTTATTATTAATTAAGTCAACGAAAAATGTCCTTTCTTTCTATGTGGACTTAGTTGTCCATCAGCGAGGATATCATCGTAGTCACATTTCGTTAGGTCGGCCACTACAGTTACAAAAAAAGCCCATTTTCATTTACTTATTTCATTATTGATTTAGCCCATTTCATTCTGTGCGGTAGCTTGGAAATTCTTTGACCTAGAATTCAGAGATTAAATAAAGATCAAAGGGGAATTTTAAACTAGTTTAAAATACCTATCTTTGTAATGCAAGTTGGTAATTAAAGATAAAAAACTTAGCTGGCAAGTTTTTTTTACCTGTTAAAAATATATGCATAACAAAAATAACATAGCAAAACTCTTGTAACTCCTGCGATGAAGGGAGAGGAAAAGGAAGGATATAGGTGTCTTGTTGTTTGGATCCTTCCTACCTGAAAGCATTCATCTTAACTGAAGAAATTCAAAAAGTGTAAAAGTACTAATAGTAGTAATGGCATACTCATCAAACTCAGGCATAGCCTACAATTCTAAAGCTCGTAGCTAGCGCTATCAGCTACGGCGCCAGCGTAGAAAACCACGTAGACCCTCAACAACAATAACTAGTAAGCTATGACGTACTAACACGATAGTTTCAACCCACAAGTGCATGCTTATATCCCCACTTATACCTTAGAATTTATGCTAAGTACGCACTATAGCGTTCTAAGCCCGCAGAATTCTAAGAGGTTCCTAGTTTGGAAGTCAGAAAAGCAAAAATGTTGAGGTTTTATCTTTGTAATTTTTGGACTTTGTAGTAAATGATTGATTATTGATTATTGGCCATTATTTATGTAGGTACCTATTGTGTCTTGTGTACGTTTGTTGAAGATTCTAAATAAATAAATAAATAAATAAATAAATAAATAATATAAAATAAAACGTTTATTCAATTATCTGGCTGCCTCGAAGTTTTTAATTACGAGGCTTTGTTTAGAATGTTTGGCATGCTTGCATTTGACCACTATTAAATCACCTGATGGTAAATGATGGTGCGTAAAAAATACTGAAGTTGAGCTGCTCCGGATTAGACTGTGACTGAAAGCCGATCCCAACATAGTTTTAGTTGGGAAAAAGCAGATGATGATAATGATAATTAAAGAACTTCCAGTTCAGTTCTAGTTTATTGTGTTTATATGTGTACTTGTTTATCAATTTTATAAATAGTTATTTTCAGCTATGTATGTATTATGTTGCACTACTAGGTTATGTCTCTGCATCACCCTAATAGTCCAATCAACGAGGAAAATTATTGTATGGAGATTCCGAAAAATTCCCCCGCTTATGAAATTTGGCATATGATGAAGTTAGGTATTACAGATTACAGATGTACAATAAGCCAACAACTTTCATTACGAGAAGTTAGGTATTTTTACCTAAACATGAAAATCGCTTATAACTCTCTGAGAATATTTCCTCAGACTGAAATACTTTCTGTATACGTACGTATGTACTAGTTATAATAAGTATGTAAAGACATCCAACATTTTTTCGATTTCAGAGATACCCCAAATGTGACTTTTAACATTTTGCGATATAACTTCTACTGAAAAATTGGTCTGCTAATTGTTATTTTTTAATATGTTTTTATATCCTTATATACATAGCTTTGTTTAGTTATCCAAAAGATTTTCCTTTTTAATCACATTTTTTTTATTTTTGCTTAACTACGTAATGTGAAAAATAACTCCGTCAGTTTTAATACCTTTATAAGTCATATGATTTTATATTAAAACAGATTTATCAATTATCCAACAATTTTTCGAACGTTCATATATTTTTAGGATATGTTCGCTGATTTATGCTAGAGCGTAAGGGTTGACCTTCACTTGACCGCTCGGTACTACTTTGCCACGCACTTCTGCAAACTATTGCAGAAGTGCGTGGCACACTACACTAGTAGGCAAGTTTGGTGGCCACAGCTTAATATGCACAGCGTACAACGGGCGTTTAGAAATTGGAAATTTTAAAAGGAATATTATTTTATTATTAAAATAAACGTTAGATACTACCTGAAGGACTTTGTAAAATATGCAAAAAAAAGCCAATAAGTCTAATAATGTTTAGAAAGGCACCTACTGAGGAGATATCGAGTTAAGAAAAAAAAAAAGTTTCGTTCAAAAGTTTCCGAACAATATACAGGATGTACCAGAAAGATGAGGTCAAATTTAAGGGTGGTGGTACAGACCATCAAACTGAACAACTTTCTCTATGGGACCAACATCGTAATCGCGAAAAAAATATCAGCCGTCCCATAAGGGGGATAAAGCTGCTCGCGTCCATAAGTTTTACCACCTTCTCCTAGGCCACCCCGTACGTGTCCATCGGGTGGTGCTAAATGAGCAGCAATGCCGAGCAACAGGCGGCGGTAAATAACCTGCCCACAGGCATTCGCAGGCCTGAGTAGGATTAAATCCCTTCCAAAAGTGCGACCTACCTACCAGTACCTTGAGAAAGTGCCAGTATGTCCCAACTCGTAATATGAAAGTCTAGATGATAACGATGTCGATTTGACATGCGATCCGAACGCCCGACGCTCGCAGGTACGCGAGTGGGAAATTGGCTACCGAAATCTGCGCAGGGTTAGATAACCAGGCCCCTAGTGACAGAAAATGCTACAGGCAGCACAACAAGGAATCTTATACAGCAGGCGTTTCATCCGAGACTCTTTATCTCAAGACCTAGATCTTTCTCGCTTGGAAATATACCAAGCAAAACAAGCACGACAAAAGGGAAAGACTTACCTCCCACACCACCAGCGAGGATCACCATAGAGAATGATGACAACAGGTTTCCTCTCACATGGCAAAGAATACCCAACCAACGCAACCCAAAGAGAAAAAGAGGCTATCTAATAGCCCACCTTCCACGGAAGGATATAAGAACCTATCACAGAACTCGCAGAGCTCTATTAATACTTCCAACAGATAGAGTGGACTTCCAGTAGATACACCTGATGACTCCGCTGAACCTATGGAAAGTCAAGAGGATAAGGTTGTGGTTTGCTAAAAAAAATAGCAAACCACCACCGATAATCCTATATGATATTACGGACATATCAAAACTGAAAAGTTCCGTACCAAGCGACACTTACACCTATAAAATAGTCAATAGATCAGTTGAGAGTAATGGCGCCGACAAGTGAAGCGTACAGAAATATCATAGACCTAATTCGAAAGAATGGGCCATACGTTCACACAAAAAGACACGAGGAGCTGCAGAATCGTGACTAAGAATCTGCACCACACGACTCCAAAAGAAGCAATTGTTGAGGAAATAGAAAAAACTGGTAATAAAGTCAGAGGTGAAATCATATGTGCACTCTCAAGAAGAAACAAGAAGCCACTGAACATGTTTTTCGTGAATGTAGAAGCTGGCCCAAACAACCCCGAACTTAAACGTATATATTCTATATACCATACGAAAGTTAAGATAGAATATCCACGAAAATACAAATGAAATTCCTCAATGCCCTAGATGTCAACAATATAGGCACACTAAAAATAACTGCACGCGACTTTACCGTTGCGTTAAATGCGAAGGACATAAAACTATAGACTGCCTAAAAAGGACAGGAACAAACCAGCCACATGTACATTCTGCCTTGGAGACCACCCCGCTAACTACAAGGGGTGCCAAGTATACAAGGAGATTCGCGCAAGGAAAATTTCACAGCAACCCCACAAAAAAGCTGCATTACCAAATATGAATCCACGAAATAACACTTTCCCCTTTCAAATTGATGAATTTCCACAATTACAGCCAAGAAGCCACGTTAGACAACAACCACCTAATCCACGCACTCAACACACAGGAAACACTGCACAATAGAACAAAAAACAAGAGAATATACAATCTCAGCCAACAAATCCTCTAGAACAAATCATCACTAAACAATCAGAGAAAATAGATATTCTCATACAACAAATAGGCACCCTAATGGGGGTCTCCTTGCGACTCTAGTTACCCAATATATGAAATGAAATTTTTACGCATCGCAGCATGGAACGTAAATGGTCTGTCTTCTAATAAACAGGAAGTAGGACTTTTCATGAAACACAACAAAATAGATTCTCCTAATCTCAGAGTCACACATGACTGACAAAAAAGCCATCCTTATCAAAGGATATAACATATATCACACTAATCATCCCGATGGAACATCACATGCTAGGACTGAAATTATAATATAAGAAAGTATAAAACAACACTCTCTCCCAAACTTTAAGCAAGCATACCTACAAGCTACTGTTGTATCGATAGACGATTGGCAGGGCACACCTAACATCGCTGTTCCCCGCCTCGGCATCAAGTTGACGAACAAATGTTTAGCGATTTTCATAACACGCTCGGTGGCAGATATGTCGCTGGAGGAGATAGGAACGCCAAAAACATCTTTTGGGGCTCCAGACTGACCAAAACTGGAGGCAGAGAATTGAAGAAGGGAATAGATTCAAAATCACTCAATATACTGACTACAGGAGAGTCAACTCACTGGCCATCTGATCCCAACAAAACACCTAACCTCATCGACTTTTTTCTTACCAAAGGAATGTCAGAACTATACACAAAAGTCGAATCATGCCTGGACGGTAACACCGATCATTCACCAGTAACATGCACACTAAGCACCACAATTATTTGTAAAGAGCCCCACGAGATGCTTTACAATCGTAAAACTAATTGGGAGTCTATAGAAGAAGAACTTTATAGAAGAAAATACCAACTTGCAATGCCCCTCAAAACAGAGGAAAACATAGAAAATGTAGCCTGGTACTCGTATACAACTAACCTGATCCAAACAGCCGCTTGGATGTCTACTTCGTGGTTACGCTGATTCGATTAGAATTTTAGTACTTATTGTCATTTCCTGTCTATTTTTCCTTAACTTCCTTTCCTTACTTCCTATCTTAGGAGATAGGAAGTTGCAATACCAACTATATCTATTAATCCAATGGCAATGTGCAGGATGGGACAGGTCCCATTCTGCACTTTGCCTTTCATTCGCGTGTGAGCACGATGAGTACACCAAGTGACGCTGAACCGCGCAATCGCGTCACTTCATGCATATGAACGAGAGAAGACAAAAAATATGTTGATTGTATTTGAAAACGCGTCGCGCTCGCAACTCGTGCGTTGAAACTCGAAGAAACAAGAAAGATTCGTGAAATTGCATGCATATCGTCGCTCCAGGCCTCCAACGCATCCAGTAAGGTACTGTGTACGTAAACCGACAGTTTGTACAAAGGAAAGGGTTCCTTTGTACAAACTGTCGGTTTACGTCCAGTTTCTCCTCCAAACAGTATTGTACGCCATACATTGTTTTTTTTTTGTAACACCAACGCAAAATCTATCAAAATCGCTTATTGGCGCATCCACCATGTATAAAATACAATACTCAAAAACATGATTACGAGTATACACTTAAAATAAGGGAGAAGGTAGCTGTAAAATGGAGACTGAGACGACAATGGCGAACAAGCAGTAACGCACACGATAAAAGAGCCCTCATAAAGCACAAAAGGAATTAAAGGAAACTCTTAAAGAATACAATAACGCCACTCTGCAAGATCAACTAAAGATTTTATAACCCCACAAAGCAGATGACTATTCCCTATAGAAAATAACTAAGTCACTAAAACGGCCTATAAAAACTCATGCCTCCTTTAAGACAGCCAAAAGATGAATGGGTGAGAAAGCCTGCTGCTAAAGCCGCGCTATTTGCTAAATTCTTAAAAGATGTATTCAGACCAAATGAACCCGTCATCATGTATCCAGAAGAAGAAATTGACAAAATTCTAGAATGTCTCTACCGTTGCGACTGTGTACCCCAAGAGAAGTTTGGCAAGCTATTAATAACTTGAAGAAGAAAAAGGCTCCAAGTTTTGATCTGATTACATCAGAAGTCCTTAATCAACTACCGAGACTGAAAGTTAAATCTGGAGACTACCTATCTTCATTCTATCCCTTAGAAGCTGGCGTTCCCCAGGGTTCTATGCTGGGCCCTGTTCTGTACACAGTCTACCCTGCTGACCTACCTACCTCAAAGCAAACAAGATTGGATCATGGCTGAAAAAGTAGAGAATCAAGGCTAGTGCTGCCAAGTCTGTCCATATTACCTTCGCTCTACGAATACTTAGGTATGCACATCGACAGAAGACTTACCTGGCGTGAATATATAAAGACCAAAAGGTACCAAGCAAACATACAACTAAGAAAAATTCACTGGCTCACAGGCAGACAGGCTTGGGCAGAGCACCGCCGCACAGTGGATCGAAAATCGGCTGTAGAAGACATAGGATCTCGATTTCTTAAATGTTATTTTTTTTGCTGGAAATTACTTTTGCTGATGATTACTGTTCTATAAAATTTCATATTATGAAGTAATTGTGTGCACAAATGGAAGAGTTATAATATTTATAAGAAAAAAATGTATGGAGCTGACATGAAAAATGAGGATATCTCTGGAATCGCAAGGTTGGCCGTTATATCCTTGCACACTGTTATAGTATTATTTATTTGTGAATTTTTGACATACTTAATATCGCGGCATCACTTGCGATTTTTTTTTTTAATCTTCAAAATTAAAAAAAAATAGTATATGATACATTTTAATGCTTAAATATGGTTTAATTATAATACCAAGTGTAATTTACAATATTTTTTATGCTTAGACCAAAACATTCTAAGAAATCACAAAGTCGTATTACCTACTTATTTGAAATGACATGGTAATTATGAATTACATAATATGTAATCTTGTCTAATGCCTCAAGTCCACATTAGCTAATGATTAATAAAACTTAATACCTATATACCTGTTAAAAGGATACGTACCATAATGAGGGTAATTAGATAAACGTGATCATTAGTCAATAACAATAAATGGTAAACTATTGTATGATTAAAAATAAAAGCAAATTATTAAAAAAAAAATATTAACTTAACCTAACCTAACATAAACAATAAAAGTTAACTTATTTTATACTTCGTCACCATCAGAATCCACTTCAGAATTAGGCTCTACAATAGATATAACTTCTCAGAACTCTGTCGGAGCTTCCTGATCCTTAAGTTTCAGTAGTTCTACTGTTTCCTTAAAGTATGTCTGCCTCTTGTGGGCATTTAATTTTGGTCTTGTGGAAGAAATTAGAGGATCAGAAGAGACGATAAGCATATTGAGGATATCCTCGTTTGATGCTTGTCTACTCTTTTTCCTCGAATGGTGTTCTCTGAACCTCCTAAAGTCTTTGTTTCGGGCCTCTGAAGCTTCTTCCGGAAGACTTCCAATTGGTACAATAGCATTTTCTGCAAATATGTCCCCTCCGTGAATCAACAATTTGTGGACGGTTGATGACATGTAGTACCAATCGTACAGTTCCACGTATTTTTCAGCGGTTGTTCTAGCGTATTCTTTAAATTTCGGCACGTCTACAATCTCTCCAGATGTGATAGCTTGCAGAATCACAGCAAATCTGCGTATTAGGTCTTCATCTAATCCAGTGATCGCTGCAGTTTTATCAGGAAATTCAAAAAACCGTCTTGCTGTGTTCCCGTCGTTAGTTGTGCCTGATCCTTGCTTAACGCTGTCAATCAAAAGGTTGAGATCATCTTTGAATCGATCTTGAATGAGTTTTTTTCGTGAATGCAATAACTCTTGATGACCTTCTCCTCTTGCAGACCACTTTTTGAAGTCGAGACGATACGCTATGTGTAGAAGACATTCCATCACATTAATGCGGGCATGAAGTGATGATAATCCGAACTCATACACACCAGAAGAAATGGTTTTTGACGCAATGACATCTAACTTATTCATTTCTGTAGGCTTAGCCAAACACAGCAGGCCGCATTTGACTTAGCTTCAGACAGATATGTACAAATTTTGCCGTCAATCATCGTCATCATTAATTTGTGACTAATTTCATGTCCTTGACATTTTGAGGGAACGAGAGCTTCAATTTCGTTATCCATTGCAGTTTTTTCATTTATGACAACGTCTTTGGTTTCTTTCACAAAACTAAACTGGACTGGACGGCAATACCTAGGTGAGCAGGGTTTTGGATTCACCCATACGGTATCACCGTCAGCTGTCAACTTTAATGGAACCAAAGAGGTCATAAATATGCTGGAATCATCTTGACCACTCTCTATGTTTTGCTTATATCTACTTTGGTTAGATGCACCGTCAAATCCCCACTTTGATATTAATATCAATTGTTTATCTTGTATCGCATCAGGACTACGAATAGTTTCAAAAATTCTGTTCACTGTTAAATCTAGTAACGCTTGTAGTGCAATCTTAGCAGATGAATCCGTTACAGTCACAAATGTCTTCGGAGGGTAGCACTGTAGCTTAGCTTTTTGCACTTTATAGTAAGACGGATATATCTCCTTTGAACCTTTCCGAATAGTCGTTTCCCTTAATGTGATATATTGCCATTTCAATAGTTTTAATGAAAGTAGCAAACCCAGCGCTTTTTCTGGTGAAAATATTGTTGAAGGAGCTGGTTTGTTCAACATTTCCTTGATTTTTGCTGCTGCTTCTGGATTTTGGAGCATATGTTCAATAACAGATGCAATATCCTCACGACCATCTCCTTTCAAAAGTGCTGCAGCTGAATAAGCTACTTCATTAGGGTCATCGCCTATATGTTCATCAGATCGTCTCTTCTTTTGCTTGTTACTTAGATCTTCAAACGGCTTTCGAGATCTTTTTGTCATCGTTGAAGTTGATGGTACAGGTTCAGGTACAGGTTCAGTAGAAATATTTTCACTTGTTGATTCTTGAATGAGCAAATTGGTTTGCACGCAGTTTGGCCAGTCAATATTTGCCTCAAGCCAATTACTGTAATCACGTCTAAAAACTTCACTTTTCCTGTGGGATCGTAACCATCTCTTTTGAACTGCCCGTGTAAATCTTCGACAAAATTCTTTCACGGTAACACTGTCTTCATCTGAAAGGCTAGAGCCCAGTCGAATAACAAGTGTGTTGAACAATATTTCATGATCGAAAGACGAAGCATCCTGATTGCTCAGAATAACAAACAAATCCAAATTTGTAATAATGCTTTCCATTATTCACGATCACTGAGTAAAAAGACACGGTAGGATAGATGTTAGTATTAGAAATGCTTTAAATGAACTGAAGTTGTGAATCCAATGTTTGACTATTTATTGTCTAATGATGGTATCACATTTATCTAATTACTTTCATTAAGTTAATCCTGCACTAATTGCTAAATTAGTGAGTACCCCAAATTATTTTGGTACGTATCCTTTTAACTAGGTATATAGGTATTAAGTTTTATTAATCATTACCTAATGTGGACTTGAGGCATTAGACAAGATTACGTATTACGTAATTCATAATTACCATGTCATTTCAAATAAGTAGGTAATACGACTTTGTGATTTCTTAGAATGTTTTGGTCTAAGCATAAAAAATATTGTAAATTACACTTGGTATAGCCATATTTAAGCATTAAAATGTATCATATACTTTTTTTGTTTTTTAATTTTGAAGATTTAAAAAAAAAATCACAGGTGATGCCGCGATATTAAGTATGTCAAAAGTTCACAAATAAATAGTACTATAACAGTGTGCAAGGATATAACGGCCAACCTTGCGATTCCAGAGATATCCTCATTTTTCATGTCAGCTCCATACATTTTTTTCTTATAAAAATTATAACTCTTCCATTTGTGCACACAATTACTTCATATGACATTTTATAGAACAGTAATGATCAGCAGAAGTCATTTCCAGCAAAAAAAAATAACATTTAAGAAATCGAAATCCTATGTCTTCGACAGCCGATTTTCGATCCACCGTGCGCCGTGTCCTCGTGGTGGCGATCGGCGGCAGAGATCTCTCGCGTCCGGCCCTGGTTCAGGCCATAGTACGGAGCGAGAGGGCATGGGCAGCCGTCACCTCCTTCTGCGAAGCAGTAATGCTCGCGGAGGAGGAGGCGGGACGGTTGGGTATGGACATATAAAATAGAGCTCTGGGGATCGGCAAGCCACTCGAATATTGAGATAAAACAGCGCTTCCAAATTAAAGCACTAAAAACCTTAAGTGGTGCACCCTGGTTCACAAAAAACATTGAAGTGCATGAATGCCTACTAATCCCAACTATCAAGGAGGTTGTAGAAAGGTCCTGCAAAAATTATAAGGAAAGACTTCAACGGCATAAAACTGAACTCGCTGTACAGACTGTACCAACAGACTTAAAAGAGAACGAATAGCGGCAATCTAACCAACACTAATAAATCAAATAACGAGATGACGCATTCCAGGATGTGAACAACCTCGAACTGCTTAAAGCTTGAATTAAAGCTCAAGGGCTGATTGTAGATCAAAATAATAAAAGAAAAAAAAAGCCGTCGCGTACATTTGCATCCAGTAGGTATTGAAGTTAACAGTTTTGTGATCTATGGGACAGTTGATAATTTTTCGCGATTACGGAGAAATTTGTACAGTTTGATGATCTGTAAGTACTACACCCTTTTTGATCACACTTTTCTGGTACATTCCGTATAAAAATTTAATTGTACATTTTTAATTAATTTAATTATGTTGTAGAAAACAATAAATAAACATAAAATACCTCTTGGTAAAATCACGAAGAAAATGTGCCGCCCGCGCCACCGCACCGCTGCGCGAGCGTCCCGCACCCCTCTTCACACCCGCAGCCGATCGTTGCTAAGCGACGGCAATACTTGTACTTAGCAATAATTGAGATTGTAAAAACTTTGGTATTAGGTCGAATTTCTATTGGCTTATTGGAAAATCTAATAAAATACGACTCATAAGTGATAAACGTATTGAATTAACCTGAGCAATTATTCACCTAAGTATATTGTTCGAACACTTTTGAACGAAACTTTTTTTTTCTTAACTCGATATCTCCTCAGTAGGTGCCTTTCTAAACATTATTAGACATATTGCCCTTTTTTCGCATTTTAAATGCATTTTATAAAATAATATTCCTTTTAAAATTGAAAGCGAATTTCTAAACGCCCGTTGTACATTGTGCATATTAAGCTGTGGCCACCAAACTCGCCTACACTGTTGCAGAAGTGAAGTGCGTGGCAAAGCTACTTACCGAGCGGTCAAGTGAAGGTCAACCCTTACGCTCTAGCATAAATCAGCGAACATATCCTAAAAAAATATATGAACGTTCGAAAAATTGTTGGATAATTGATAAATCTGTTTTAATATTAAATCATATGACTAATAAAGGTATAAAAATTGACGGAGTTATTTTTCACATTACGTAGTTAAGCAAAAATCAATAAAATATGATTAAAAAGGAAAATCTTTTGGATAACTAAACAAAGCTATGTATATAGGGATATAAAAACATATTAAAAAATAACAATTAGCAGACCAATTTTTCAGTAGAAGTTATAGCGCAAAATGTTAAAAGTTACATTTGGGGTATCTCTGAAATCGAAAAAATGTTGGATGCCTTTACATACGTATTCTAACTAGTATATACGTACGTATACAGAAAGTATTTCAGTCTGAGGAAATATTCTCAGAGAGTTATATGCGATTTTCATGTTTAGGTAAAAATACCTAACTTCTCGTAATAAAAGTTGTTGGCTTATTGTACATCTGTAATCTGTATTACCTACCTTCATCATATGCAAAATTTCATAGACGGGAGAATTTTTCGGGTTACATAGGCCCCGTTGATTGGACTATAAGGTTGACTTGCAGAAAATGCCTCAAGCAGTAAGTCCGCCTTTGTTTAGTACTTTTTTACTTAACAAATAAATAAACTTCTGAAATTTAAGTTTTCTATCCGTTTAAAAACATTTAGAGGAATTTCATGGTTAACAGAAACACATCATGATAATCAATCTGTTCACTACCTCACTAACTTTATCCAGGAAAAGAAATCTGGAAAACTTCCATCTATTATATAACATCACTGTTATCTATTATTTTATTATCTATTATTATTCGCGGGCGTCGTATGGAGCGTCGTAGGTGTCCAATTTAATAATGCGTTCAGAAAACTGATGGGGTTGCCATGGCGTTGCAGTGCATCAGGAATGTTTGCAGCGGCGCGTGTAGATTGCTTTTACACAATAATGTGCAAGCGCGCAGCATCCATGATGGCTCGAGTTATGGCCAACCCTAACAGGGTTCTGAAAATGATTGCTGACAGAGTGGACTGTCCTTATGTTATTCACTGCTGTCAGTTACATGTGCCGTCGTATCGTGTTGTTTACTAACAGTTAGTTTTAAGAGCAACCCTATATGAGTCTTCGCTCGAAATAAAGATGTTTAATTTGAATTTGAATTATTCCAAATCGTTTAATCAACTGTCGCTGTTGGTTTTTACGAAACTTTTGAGAGAATCATCAAAACAAAGGAGAATGGCGAGATTGCATGTAATTTGGGACCCATTGATAGGGGTAGCGTATATTATGGAAACTTATGAATAGTTAAAGAACGACATAAATCTAACAAAAAAGCAAATGGAAAGTAGGTTAGAGAAGTTGGGAAAAAAAAGATATGAAAGGTAAAAGATTATAACCTAAAATAATCTAAAAATACTTTAGGCATGGAGTTATTGGTTATTATTTAGTAGTAGAATGGCTTATTTATACATTTTTACATAAACTCACACCTATATCCCGTGGGGCTAGGCAGAAACTACAGAACGCCACCTACTACGATTCTTTCATACCAACTCCTTTTGTTTCGTCCACGTTCATACACCTGGGTCATAAATGCGCGTTGCAAAGTACTACGCACCTGACTTTTTTAAGGACATCAACAATATTGTCAGTGTCCTTCTAGGATGTCATCTCCTGACCTGAATAAATCTCTACAATAAAGGGTCCGGAATCTGAATAAATCTCTATCAATAGATAGATAGGTAACTATAGGTTCGTTCTACATCTGTTTAGCCAGATAAACCATTTTTTAAATGAAAAAAAACATTTAATAAAAAAAGATAGACTATTTTATTCACTTTATAATTATTTACAAAATATTCAAGACGTACAATCATTGTACAAAACTATTTTCCTTTTATTTTCTTATTCGATCCTAGATATTTTTTTATTAAAATATAATTGATTTATCTAATTAAAAGATTATCTAAGAAAGAAGCTGGTGCAGCGACATAGCTCTGGTGTCTGGCATAGCCCATGTACCACAATATGCTCATAACATGAGAGCAACAGCCCACTGTCCGTGCTCCCACTGGGCAATGACAATAATATCCTAATATGGCATTTCGCCCCTCCAGCCTCCTATCTACTGCGATGTACGAATAATAAGATTTGCTACCTATGTGTCTAGATTTATTTCGGGCTCGTAGAATAGATGGGTGGTTGGGTTTCCCTTTCAGACATCTCTGGTTGGAGAACTAGCCTGCTCCTAATTCTCAAAATAGATCTGCCACATCCAGTACAGACATTATGGTGGCCATGTTGTGGTTGGATCTTATGTTCAGGACCATCATTTGGGTTACGATTTATGAACTCCCAACATGAGTGACAAATATAGTCGTCGCCAGTTACCTGAAAATATTATTAGAATTGTTAAAGAAACACAAAATATGTTTATAAATTTAAGTTTGTCCTGGTTCCAGGTTAAGAATGTGACCACTCCATCCAATGCTACCAAACCATGTGTGATACAGGCACCCATATGGAGTAGCATAGAGGACAGACTATCTAAAATCTCCACACATCAGGTTATTAAGCTAGTAATGTGGTTGATCTTTACTTTTGCTCGTTTTTTATCTCTGCTATGATTATTCTGTATTCATGAAATTAGTCAAATATACTTATATCACGCGGATACACCTATCTCTGTACTCTTTCAACTATCTGACCAATTTCGTCAGTCAAACGATGTCGCCGTAATCGAGAAATGCGCAATTGACAATTAACACAACGCATTTTAACATGACGTCATTTTAATTGACCTAACAAATTGTCAGGTCAATTCATTATAGAATGAATTGACCTGACAATTTGACACTGACGTTCCATTTTCCGTTCCATGTTTTCAATACCGTTTATAACACAAAATAATTTTCATTTGTCATGTTTAATTTTCTATGTTTTAAGTTTATTTATCAAGTTGTAAGTGCAAAAAAGGGAAAACCGCCAAGCGAAAACGTACTTATGAGTAAGAAAATAAATCATTATTGTAGATTGGAATGTATCACGACAAACGTTGCGTTCGGAAACTGTACCATTACTGATTTTTTTATAAATTAAAACCATTAATAACTTTTAATTCCCATCTCCTTATGACTCAATATGTTTTATATAGAACTCTTTTAAACTTGTTATTATAATTAATATAAACTAGCCCGTGAACGGCGCTCTGTTAATTTTTGAATAACGTGGGCCCAATCTCGCCATCCTTCTTTAAGTATCGTCTCATAAGAAGATCTTAGTTCACCTTAAATTGAAAATCCAAAACAAGTTGGTAAGAAATTGATTCAAACGGAAGAAAAACCGTTAAAACTTTGTTTTAACAAGGCGCCTAAAATGCCAATAATCCTGAAAATACAAACATTCACTCCATTAAAGACTTAGAATTTGAAATATCAACATTTTAAGCAAACTTGATGAATTCTCTTGATGGGTTCTTCTTAATACCTTTCTTCTTAATCTAACTTCAACCCTATGCCTTTTTTTTTTTTTTTTTTTGAGGGTGGGAAATCATCAAATAACTTCTCCCGCTCTGGGCGGAGCGGGAGGGTGTGTCAGACTCTTACTGACTAAAACCCACCCGTATTCCTTCCTGTTGCCTGTGTTGCGGGGGCCTCGGTGACCCATAAGTACCTTCCCGCGACCCCGGCAGGCATCGGCCCTAGTGGACCCCTACTTTGTGCTGATGACATCTCTTTGAGGCGCGCGTGGAATACGACGCGCCGTCGACCCGGGCCTGGTCCTTACCGGACGGTGAGCTACCCATTGCTCACCGTCCGCAAGCCCGCGCCTACGGTGGCCGGAAATCCGCCCGGGATTCCCGACGCCCTGGGCGTCTCCTGCGGCGGCTAGGGGCGAGAGGGCGCGAAACTTGCCTTTCCCTCAACCGTCCCGCCTCCTCCTTAGCGAGCATTACTGCTTCGCAGAAGGAGGTGACGGCTGCCCATGCTCTCTCGCTCCGTACCATGGCCTGAACCAGGGCCGGACGCGAGAGGTCTCTGCCGCCGATCGCCTCCACGAGGACACGGCGGTGCTCTGCCCAAGCCGGGCAGACCTCCACCGTATGCTCCACCGTGTCCTCCGGGCGATCCACACAGTGGTGACACCCGGACGTTTCCTCCCGCCTTATCCGACACAGGAACCTCCCGAAGCTGCCGTGTCCGGTGAGGACCTGCGTCAGGCGGAAGGTGAGGACGCCGTGGCGCCTCTCCAGCCACTCCTCAAAGAGGGGACTTATCGCCGAAATCGTGGCGTGCCCAGCACTGGGTTGCGACAACCGTACTTTCCATGACGCCATGAGATCCCGCCGGAGCTCCGTCCGCTGAGCCGCGATTTCTCGCGGCAACGGACTTACGCCCCGGCGTTTCGCCTCCTCGCGCCACTCCCATACGTGCGCGAGGACTTTTGCCTCCAGATCCCATGGCGGCAATCCGGCAAGGAGGCTCGCTGCCTCACAGGAGACCGTGCGGTATCCTCGGACCATCCGGATGGCCATGACCCTTTGGGCCGCGCTCAACCGGCGGGCTGGCCGCAGCGCCAGAGAGCGCGCCCATACAGGAGCCCCGTAGAGGGCCATGATGTGGTCGACTGCCTCGAATTGCGTACACAGTTCAGAATTTGATTTTGTTTCCTTTTGTGTTTTATTGTAATGTAAAAGAAAATTAAAGTATATATTGGTTTCACTGGAAATTGGTTTCCATGAAAGACTCTTATTTTTGAAAGCTTTAGCTAATGAGAGGGAAGTTATAAAGTGCAGGTATCTATGTTACGTCAACCGCATGCATCAGTTGCACTTTAAAAATCGTCCTTACTACTCTATGCTTTAAAGGCGCTGTCAATGTCAAATTGTTATCACCGATGCCGACGTGCACTTGACTAGTTGAATCTTCCGAATATGTTAAATTCAGTATCACAGAAATCTTGCGATGCTCATCCTTCAGTTTGGCAAATACCACAGCAGTATGTAACACCACGTCCTCAGTTTAAATAAGTTCATCTCAATATTCCCATTGAAGCCATTATTTTACAACGATCAGTTATCTTCCAAACGCCGTAGTAATTGTTGGAGGAAAGGGGTTTCTAATTCACTTCAGTTTCCATATTCGTATGAAAAGGTGTTAAGAAAATGGAAAATTATATTCATGCTTAATCTTTTCTTAAGTATGAACCAACATCGCCTGTTTTCCCCGAAGAGTTAGGCAGGCTATAGTACTTACATTTTGCCAGTTATTATTAATTAAGTCAACGAAAAATGTCCTTTCTTTCTATGTGGACTTAGTTGTCCATCAGCGAGGATATCATCGTAGTCACATTTCGTTAGGTCGGCCACTACAGTTACAAAAAAAGCCCATTTTCATTTACTTATTTCATTATTGATTTAGCCCATTTCATTCTGTGCGGTAGCTTGGAAATTCTTTGACCTAGAATTCAGAGATTAAATAAAGATCAAAGGGGAATTTTAAACTAGTTTAAAATACCTATCTTTGTAATGCAAGTTGGTAATTAAAGATAAAAAACTTAGCTGGAAAGTTTTTTTTACCTGTTAAAAATATATGCATAACAAAAATAACATAACAAAACTCTTGTAACTCCTGCGATGAAGGGAGAGGAAAAGGAAGGATATAGGTGTCTTGTTGTTTGGATCCTTCCTACCTGAAAGCATTCATCTTAACTGCAGAAATTCAAAAAGTGTAAAAGTACTAATAGTAGTAATGGCATACTCATCAAACTCAGGCATAGCCTACAATTCTAAAGCTCGTAGCTAGCGCTATCAGCTACGGCGCCAGCGTAGAATACCACGTAGACCCTCAACAACAATAACTAGTAAGCTATGACGTACTAACACGATAGTTTCAACCCACAAGTGCATGCTTATATCCCCACTTATACCTTAGAATTTATGCTAAGTACGCACTATAGCGTTCTAAGCCCGCAGAATTCTAAGAGGCTTCTAGTTTGGAAGTCAGAAAAGCAAAAATGTTGAGGTTTTATCTTTGTAATTTTTGGACTTTGTAGTAAATGATTGATTATTGATTGTTGGCCATTATTTATATAGGTACCTATTGTGTCTTGTGTACGTTTGTTGAAGATTCTAAATAAATAAATAAATAAATAATATAAAATAAAACGTTTATTCAATTATCTGGCTGCCTCGAAGTTTTTAATTACGAGGCTTTGTTTAGAATGTTTGGCATGCTTGCATTTGACCACTATTACAATCACCTGATGGTAAATGATGGTGCGTAAAAAATACTGAAGTTGAGCTGCTCCGGATTAGACTGTGCCTGAAAGCCGATCCCAACATAGTTTTAGTTGGGAAAAAGCAGATGATGATGATGATAATTAAAGAACTTCCAGTTCAGTTCTAGTTTATTGTGTTTATATGTGTACTTGTTTATCAATTTTATAAATAGTTATTTTCAGCTATGTATGTATTATGTTGCACTACTAGGTTATGTCTCTGCATCACCCTAAGGTTGACTTGCAGAAAATGCCTCAAGCAGTAAGTCCGCCTTTGTTTAGTACTTTTTTACTTAACAAATAAATAAACTTCTGAAATTTAAGTTTTCTATCCGTTTAAAAACATTTAGAGGAATTTCATGGTTAACAGAAACACATCATGATAATCAATCTGTTCACTACCTCACTAACTTTATCCAGGAAAAGAAATCTGGAAAAATTCCATCTATTATATAACATCACTGTTATCTATTATTTTATTATCTATTATTTATCGCAGGCGTCGTATGGAGCGTCGTAGGTGTCCAATTTAATAATGCGTTCAGAAAACTGATGGGGTTGCCATGGCGTTGCAGTGCATCAGGAATGTTTGCAGCGGCGCGTGTAGATTGCTTTTACACAATAATGCGCAAGCGCACAGCATCCATGATGGCTCGAGTCATGACCAGCCCTAACAGGGTTCTGAAAATGATTGCTGACAGAGTGGACTGTCCTTATGTTATTCACTGCTGTCAGTTACATGTGCCGTCGTATCGTGTTGTTTACTAACAGTTAGTTTTAAGAGCAACCCTATATGAGTCTTCGCTCGAAATAAAGATTTTTAATTTGAATTTGAATTATTCCAAATCGTTTAATCAACTGTCGCTGTTGGTTTTTACGAAACTTTTGAGAGAATCATCAAAACAAAGGAGAATGGCGAGATTGCGTGTAATTTGGGACCCATTGATAGGGGTAGCGTATATTATGGAAACTTATGAATAGTTAAAGAACGACATAAATCTAACAAAAAAGCAAATGGAAAGTAGGTTAGAGAAGTTGGGAAAAAAAAGATATGAAAGGTAAAAGATTATAACCTAAAATAATCTAAAAGCACTTTAGGCATGGAGTTATTGGTTATTATTTAGTAGTAGAATGGCTTATTTATACATTTTTACATAAACTCACACCTATATCCCGTGGGGCTAGGCAGAAACTACAGAACGCCACCTACTACGATTCTTACATACCAACTCCTTTTGTTTCGTCCACGTTCATACATCTGGGTCATAAATGCGCGTTGCAAAGTACTACGCACCTGACTTTTTTAAGGACATCAACAATATTGTCAGTGTCCTTCTAGGATGTCATCTCCTGACCTGAATAAATCTCTACAATAAAGGGTCCGGAATCTGAATAAATCTCTATCAATAGATAGATAGGTAACTATAGGTTCGTTCTACATCTGTTTAGTCAGATAAACCATTTTTTAAATGAAAAAAAATATTTAATAAAAAAAGATAGACTATTTTATTCACTTTATAATTATTTACAAAATATTCAAGAGGAAAGGAAAATAGTTTTGTACAATCATTGTACAAAACTATTTTCCTTTTATTTTCTTATTCGATTCTAGATATTTTTTTATTAAAATATAATTGATTTATCTAATTAAAAGATTATCTAAGAAAGAAGCTGGTGCAGCGACATAGCTCTGGTGTCTGGCATAGCCCATGTACCACAATATGCTCATAACATGAGAGCAACAGCCCACTGTCCGTGCTCCCACTGGGCAATGACAATAATATCCTAATATGGCATTTCGCCCCTCCAGCCTCCTATCTACTGCGATGTACGAATAATAAGATTTGCTACCTATGTGTCTAGATTTAATTCGGGCTCGTAGAATAGATGGGTGGTTGGGTTTCTCTTTCAGACATCTCTGGTTGGAGAACTAGCCTGCTCCTAATTCTCAAAATAGATCTGCCACATCCAGTACAGACATTATGGTGGCCATGTTGTGGTTGGATCTTATGTTCAGGACCATCATTTGGGTTACGATTTATGAACTCCCAACATGAGTGACAAATATAGTCGTCGCCAGTTACCTGAAAATATTATTAGAATTGTTAAAGAAACACAAAATATGTTTATAAATTTAAGTTTGTCCTGGTTCCAGGTTAAGAATGTGACCACTCCATCCAATGCTACCAAACCATGTGTGATACAGGCACCCATATGGAGTAGCATAGAGGACAGACTATCTAAAATCTCCACACATCAGGTTATTAAGCTAGTAATGTGGTTGATCTTTACTTTTGCTCGCTTTTTATCTCTGCTATGATTATTCTGTATTCATGAAATTAGTCAAATATACTTATTTCACGCGGATACACCTATCTCTGTACTCTTTCAACTATCTGACCAATTTCGTCAGTCAAACGATGTCGCCGTAATCGAGAAATGCGCAATTGACAATTAACACAACGCATTTTAACAGTTGACAAAGTCCAAATCACTTACAAATCGTTATCCAGAAGTAAATGCCGTAGTCTAGGTTGGTGTGTAGAATAGTCAGATCAAAAGTAAAGCCAAGTCGTCAAGAATCCACAAAATCGTAAAAAATATTTATATCCCAAGTTAGCAGTTGAATACAAACAATAGAATGAATTGACCTGACAATTTGACACTGACGTTCCATTTTCCGTTCCATGTTTTCAATACCGTTTATAACACAAAATAATTTTCATTTGTCATGTTTAATTTTCTATGTTTTAAGTTTATTTATCAAGTTGTAAGTGCAAAAAAGGGAAAACCGCCAAGCGAAAACGTACTTATGAGTAAGAAAATAAATCATTATTGTAGATTGGAATGTATCACGACAAACGTTGCGTTCGGAAACTGTACCATTACTGATTTTTTTATAAATTAAAACCATTAATAACTTTTAATTCCCATCTCCTTATGACTCAATATGTTTTATATAGAACTCTTTTAAACTTGTTATTATAATTAATATAAACTAGCCCGTGAACGGCGCTCTGTTAATTTTTAAATAACGTGGGCCCAATCTCGCCATCCTTCTTTAAGTATCGTCTCATAAGAAGATCTTAGTTCACCTTAAATTGAAAATCCAAAACAAGTTGGTAAGAAATTGATTCAAACGAAAGAAAAACCGTTAAAACTTTGTTTTAACAAGGCGCCTAAAATGCCAATAATCCTGAAAATACAAACATTCACTCCATTAAAGACTTAGAATTTGAAATATCAACATTTTAAGCAAACTTGATGAATTCTCTTGATGGGTTCTTCTTAATACCTTTCTTCTTAATCTAACTTCAACCCTATGCCTTGGTAATAAGAATTTATTAAATAGTTTACTAACAGCAAAATAATTGTGAACGAAATTGAATTCGACATACTTGTATTTTCATCTAACAAAGAAAAGTTTGATCTAGTGTAAATCTTATCTAGTTTAGATAAGGTTGCAAATCCTCTACAGCCAATTTCCAAACAGTAAAGCTTAGTTTGTAGTGTTATACGAATTTGTCGGTTTATCAGGGCTCTGCTTAATAATGTATGCAGCCTGCCGCTATACCTTTGATTTGTCTCCTCCTGTTTCAAAAGGAATAGAGGAACCGTGTGAGCGGTATTAACTTAATTCTTAATTTAAATTTCTGATCTAATGTTATTTTGGAATCTAATAAACTTTAAAAACCAGAGTACGTAAATACTTTTACAAAAAAAAGGAATTAAATGCTTCATTAATTTTACAGCAGAATTTGGGCTCATTAGCACCCCTGATTCAGTTTGGGGTTTTTATTTTGCGGGATCTGAAACTATATGATACATTCGAAACGTTAAACAAGACTATTTATAATAATTCTGAAA
Organism: Atethmia centrago; assembly: GCA_905333075.3. Lineage (NCBI taxonomy): Eukaryota > Metazoa > Arthropoda > Insecta > Lepidoptera > Noctuidae > Atethmia > Atethmia centrago. The sequence goes on from HG995388.1 coordinate 8,491,795, forward strand.
GAAGTGGAATAGTGTTTGATTTATCTTCAGGGGATCAGACCTTATTCCGATACGGATTTTGATTAAGACTGAATTTTTCCAACAAAAAACTAAATGTTAAAGGAAAATGTTTTAATAATCGTTAAGATCAAATAGGAGCATTTTTCCTAGTGACAATATTGCTGTTCATTCATGCTCTACCTGCTATTTCTTTGGTACTCAAGTTTCGACTTTATTAATTTAAGAATTGATATATATTTTTCTATTCTCCGCCAGTTCGTTTACTACTTCATATTTTCTGCAGCCCTCCTTAAGAGCCATTTCACAAAATTATTGCGCTCGAGTTTAGGTAAAAGACGGCAGTATTGCGTATGTGTGCGCAGCTATCCACACATACACAATGCAAGCAGTGTAGCGCGAGTGTTGAGATGGACTAAACAGTATTGAGCCTTTATAATCATAATGCACCATGGTTAGAGATTTATGAAAAAAGTTATTTTATTTATTCAGTCTACTAAAGCTTTCTAGACTAATAAAAAAAACACAAATATATGTTAAGTAAAGTATGTAATAAAAATGAACAGGGAAAAATCACATATCATTTACATTATATGAATATTTGTCGTAATGGCATTGATTCTGCCTTTCTAGGGTCTATGATTTCTAGCAATACACAATCTTGGTAAAACTTTGGTAAAACCTTTTCAGTCGGTCGATATTTAAAAGTTTACGTTCGTTTAGAGGTATAGCTGTATCTTTTTGAAGTAGCAAGTTACAAACATTACAGCAATTTCTGTTTTCGAATCTGATGTTCCACTTGTACCCGGTACGGTGGTGGCGTGTCTTCTAAAGGTACTATCCTCCTCTACTCGATGCGATTTCTCATTCTGAAATGAAAACAAAATAGCTGTCAAGTTTCAGTATCTACGAATAAATATTTTTTTTTATCAATAAATGATTATTAAAAACATCAATATTTTTATATGTCGAAGTGTCAGTGTATACAAATCCTTAAAATTGTAATAACGGTTTTATAGTTCATGTCGATATGTACTTATTTGATCGATTACTGTGTACATAATATGAATCGTAAATTATATATACCTCGCTTCTGTTGCTTTCTTTAAGGCTGCAGAATTTTTATTTTTCCTTTTTTTGACACAATGGTATACACAACCCTTACGCTCCATTGCTAAAACTAATAAAACAAAAATATGTAATTATTCTCAAACTACTAAACTAATACTCTTGATAGTAAATTAAACTCTTACCTTATGCAAAAAAAATACGAAGTGAATCAAAATGATGAAATCGTAATATAATAATTCGTTCACAATACGTGCGCTCGAAAATCGAGACGCGGGAAAATTTGGCACAGGTCCTACCTCGATCGGCGCTCACGCCGTACTAAACGGTGCCCGCTTAGCATCGGAATTTATTCTAATTTAAAGTGATTTTAATAACGATATTATGTCTAATTAAATGAAGGGATTTTAATAAAACTTTAGAATTCGATTTGTTAAAAACCATAGTTTATTTCGCCAATAAAAAAAAAAATGTAATTACGCTTTATTTAAACCAAAAAATTATGATTTATTAGCGATATAAAACCTAAAAATTGGCTTAAGACTTTATTTTTTTACTAATTAATGTTATTAATAATCGATCAAACTATATTTCTGATGCTTTATGTATTTTTTTCAGTTAAATTTATAAATATTAATGATAGATATAGGAGTTTGAAATTGTCTCTGCGATGATATTTCAGTAAACTGGTTGTGGGAGATTAATCACCACAAAGTAAACAAATAAGTTTTTGTAAATGTGTTACATGAAGTGTCAAAACGAAGGATTAGTCTATTTTTTACATGTATTCACCAATGTCAGAGTATTACCTAAGATGGTAAATTAGGCGACTGAAATCTTCGATATTCGCGCGAAAACGTGAAACACGTTAAACGCCGTGGGGGTCACCGGTGACCTCACCCTTCCTCTATCATAGCGCCATGGGGGTCACCGGTGACCTCAACGTATAGTCATATTCAAACTACTTTTTCTCGCCGCCGGCCATACTGACTGTTACTTTATTCGTACTCCGTGACCGGCACGGCGCTGTAGAACTATACTGCGCAGTGGGACAAACATACCTTGTAAGGAATTGAAAAAATTTAAAGATAGCGAAAAAAGTAACCAAAATAAAAATTCAGGATATATAATTCAAATCAGTCTTTATTATTTAAACGAAAATTAGCAGTCTTTATTTTTTAACGAAACACAAACTATACAATCAGTTTTTATGAAAAATAAAATAAATAAAATAAAGTTCTCATTAGTGACCATAATTACAAACAACCATTAGGAATATAAATAATTAGCCATAATATTTGACAAAACATGCTGTAAAAGATGAGGTAAGAAACCTTTTATAGCATCAACATATTAGCGATGGACATAATTGAAACATTTTAGACAAAAGTGAGGCTCCCCCTTACATTGCACACAGTACGTACTCACTTTCTTAGCTTTATTCTTAGCTACTTTACGACCAAATTCCTGTACTGAATCTTTATAACATTGCACGCAAAAACGACGCGTGTCTCTTACTTTTCCTTCCTTTAATTTTAGAACATGCTTGAGTCTTTTAGGTCTTTCATTGATAATTATTTCTTGGGAATCTGCTGGCCGAGTCAAATAATCTATGAGAGCCCTCCTAAAGTCAACAATTGAAGATTTGCTCTGCTTATTTTCATTGTACATGACCCAAGCATTTACAACTGCCGTATTTAGAAGTAGTTCTATTGCCAATTTTCTATACCATTTTACGGTTTTCCGCAATGGCGAAGAATAGGCACCCATCTGGTCACTCATGTCTACAGACCCTTTCGATTTATTATAATCCAAAATAACTTTTGGTTTACGAATCTGTTTGCCTTTTTTCACCACCACAGCAATTTTGTCGGAATGCTTTGTCGACAGCATAAGCACGTCCCTCTTATCTTTCCATTTAAGCACTGTTACTCCATCTTCATTTTCCATAGCCATTGTTTCACCTTTTTGCAGTTTCGAATCAACAACAGCCTTAGGCAATCCTCTTCTGTTTTTTCGCAATGTGCCAATTAAATGGGTTTGCTTCTCCAATAACCGATAAGCCAGTTCCAAGCTAGTGTACCAATTATCAGTAGCTAGCGTGTGACCTTTGTCAAATATATTTTCACATAGCGCCATCACCACATTTGTTGGCGTAGTATTTATTGCGTCAATGTTTTTCCCACTATACAAATTAAGTTTGCAAGTATATCCGGGAACAGTACATAACTTAAATAGCTTCATGCCATACTTGTGTCGCTTACTTTTATTGTATTGCCTGAATATTATTCGACCTCTGAAAGGTACTTGGCTTTCATCCACACAAATATCTTCTTTAGGCGAATAATATTTCTGGAAAGTAGCATTGAGAGCATCGATTAAAGGAATTATTTTGGCAATACGATCGTTTCTGTCGGCAGATAAATTGTCGCTAAAGTGTAGGTATTGCAGTAGTAACTCGAAGCGGTTCCTACTCATAACGGTGGCTGGAAAAGTTTGTCCAAGTATCTTGTCTTTGCTCCAATAATAAGCTAATTTCGGCAGCTTTACTACGCCCATAAACAAGACCAGCCCAAGAAACTGTTTTATTTCTGTCTTGTTTGTTGGCTTCCATGAATGAGACCTTGATCCAGGCTTTGTTTGCCTGGCTGTGATGTTTTGACTTGCGAACAAATTTGTCTGCTCAGCAATCATTTCAAGAATTTCTTCAGGCACCAATAGATCATAATACTGGTCAGGGCCAGCTTCTTTCAGCAAATTAGAATATGGGGGTTTCATACCCTCAAACTCGGTGAAAGGAATCACTGATGGCTGTCGTCTTTTTGGCCTCGACCATTTTGCGGAAATAAGGTCATTTTGTGATATATTGGCGGCAACAAAATTTTCAGCCGACTCACTATCACTATCACTATCACTCGCGATAACCAAACGTCTTTTCTTTTTCGGTAATTGCATTGGTTCACTATCCGATTCTAGGAGACAGTCATTGTTTATAGAAGCGTTCGAAAAAGAAATTTCTAACGCGTTGATTTGCTTCCATTCATCCTGCGTAAATTCGAAGTCCTCCATAGCTAAATCCATATCTAAAGGCTCGCACATTAACTATTCAATAAGAAAATGATGACAGCTAAGATAGTAGGAACGTAATTGAACTAGTAACACACGTTCTATCACCGTAAGCGCGAGCGCACTACTGGTGTAGCGGGTGGCCGGCGGGGTGGGCGGCGCGGCGCCTGGTACCGGAAAATATATTTTCTGTATTTGTGCGCCATGGGGTGCACCGGTGACCTCAGCTATGTATTTGACTGTAACTATGTAACCCATGTACAGAATTGAATAAAACTTATTTTCTATACGTATCGTAACATAATAAACAAATTACGACCAAAAGTATTTTTACGATTTTTAATTTTTTCTATCGGCGTTTAACGTGTTAAGTCTAACCCATGTTCTTCTTTCTCATCGCCCACCTTTCTGTTCTTTTTACCATTCCTAAGAAGCCCATTTCAAATTACGTTACTTCTAATTTTCTCCTAAACCCATTTTTTTCCCTTACTTCCTATATTACGGCCATTATGACCACCTAAATTTAAATAACTAGCTCAGTTAATAACTTATTTCGTCTCTACAGTATTCTGCTTGTCCTCATTATGTGAATTATGGATGAGTTGAGACACGGCTCGTAACGACATGCAGATTAAGCCACAATATGGAGGCAGGGGTGGGATGTAATGGATGTCGGAAAATAAGTGGAGGTAATTTTTTGTTAGATGATGCGTGTAATTTGGAAAGTATATCTGGAAAGCATCGAGGTTTTGAAAACGGTTTTGGATAAAAAGGCTACGTGTTAGAATCCTGACTAAATCTTGACCTGACCTAGTTTTAACGTGAGTTATTTATATACTAGGTACTAGTGCAGAATGATAGTGGAATGTTTATAATACCAGCTAAATGATTGTCCCACTGCAGGACAAAGGCCTCTTCTCATACAGAGAAGGCACGAGCATTATTCACCACGCATGCTCAAGGCAGATTCGCGATTTCAGACTTATATTCATTATAAGTCCAGGATACGATAGTGGAAATTACTATGCAGAAATAGTTCTGGGTTTCATAGTCGTGTACTGTATGTGTATTGTCTGTATGTGTATATTTATCCAGTTTTAAATAGCTTCAAGAATTCTGTTCCTAAAAGTGAACTCAAAATCAAACAATAACGTTTAACAATAATGTGTGGTTGCAAACCCACTATTGCATTGGGGTCATCCTGTAAAGATAGTGTGTGTAAGTTAAAAATAAATAAATAAATATCATAAAATGGGCTTATTTTTATTTAAACAGCAGGTATTTACCTTTTTTATTGATCAACCTTAACAGAAAAACTTTACTTCAAAACAAAACAATGTTTCCCACACTGTCCTTCTAGCCACCCGAAAACAAACTACCACCTTCCACCTTCACAAAATTTAGCTCCAACACGAAATTAAACTGTCATATCACTTCCAAGTTACCTACTCCACCATACAACACATGTTCACGGTGTCTTTGCATGCATTTATTCTACCTGCGACCCCGACACAGTGAGTTCTGACTTTGAACAGATTTATATAATTATGTGGCTATGTATGTACAGGTGAGCAGTGGTGGTCCAGTGGTAACGGCCGCGACTTACGAGTTGTAGGTCGTAGGTTCGAACCCAGACAGGCGCTTTACTTTGTGTAAATTATTTCATCACCACTGCTCTCAAAACGGTGAAGGAAAACATCGTGAGGAAACCGGCATGTCCTAGAACCAAAAATTCGAAGACATGTGTCATCTACCAACCCGCACTGGGCCCGCGTGGTGGATTACGGCCCGCTCCCTCTCACAGAGAGGAGGCCTGTGTCCCAGCAGTGGGAACATTATAGGCTGATTATGTGTATGTATGTATGTACAGAAATTAGATTTTGACAAATATTTTAAGTTTGATAGCTCTTCGTTATTATGTAAACATAACATCACGCTGGTAATCCCCTTAAGGGGATAGGCAGAGGTGTTTGGTGCACCCACATTTCATTTGTTTTTAAGTCGCATGTAACGGGGGGCGAGAATATTGTCATCAACCGGCCACAAATCCAGACGCCGAGCTACTACGGAGAAATTCGTGATTGTAACCTCAAAAACACTTAGCCAGAACTGGGTATCGAACCCATAACCTCATGCTCAGCAGTCGCGCTTAGGACCAATTGACCTACTAGGTAGTTCCAGTCTGCGATCATAACACAGTTTCAGCTGTGATTCACGTATTTATGTGGTAGACATTGGATTTTCCGGGTGTCACCACTGTGTGGATCGCCCGGAGGACACGGTGGAGCATACGGTGGAGGTCTGCCCGGCTTGGGCAGAGCACCGCCGTGTCCTCGTGAAGGCGATCGGCGGCAGAGACCTCTCGCGTCCGGCTCTGGTTCAGGCCATGGTACGGAGCGAGAGGGCATGGGCAGCCATCACCTCCTGCTGCGAAGCAGTAATGCTCGCGAAGGAGGAGGCGGGACGGTTGAGGGAAAGGCATGTTTCGCGCCCTCTCGCCCCTAGCCGCCGCAGGAGACGCCCTGGGCGTCGGGAATCCCGGGCGGATTTCCGGCCACCGTAGGCGCGGGCTTGCGGACGGTGAGCAATGGGTAGCTCACCGTCCGGTAAGGACCAGGCCCGGGTTGACGGCGTGTTGTATTCCACGCGGGCCTCAAAGAGATGTCGTCAGCACAAAGGTAGGGGTCCACTAGGGCCGATGCCTGCCGGGGTCGCGGGAAGGTACTTATGGGTCACCGAGGCCCCCGCAACACAGGCAACAGGAAGGAATACGGGTGGGTTTTAGTCAGTAAGAGTCTGACACACCCTCCCGCTCCGCCCAGAGCAGAAGAAGTCATTTGATGATTTCCCACACTCAAAAAAAAAAAAAAAAACATTGGATTTTGCCAAATATTTGACGTTAAAGTTTAAAAGTTTCGTTATTAATATGTAAATAACTTTAAAACGTGGCCTTGGTTTGGTATCAGATCAAAATGGGTATAAAATATTAATTTTGGACGTAATTTGTTAAAGTGTTGACTCGTGTATTTTATGTCTTTAAAGAGAATGGTTGGGTTTCATGTTTACTAAATATTATTTTCCGATTCACAAATTTTATTGTTATAGAACGAGGCATTGACATCATAGTTTTAGATAGCAGCGGAACTCATATAATATCATTGTTAATTCCGGGCGATGTTTACGCAAATATGGCACTTATGTATTTTACATACATATATTGTTAATATTTTTTTATCAAGGAAAACACCGACCATATTAGGAGCTAGAAAAACGGGTCATACTTATGCCAACTCTTGGCATAGTATTTAATTTGAGTTCCTTTTTAATTCTTTTCTTATACAACATTTGTGTGTTCAAACAACATTTAATTTAATGGAATATACAATAATTTTTATGGAATATACTTTGATAAACATGGAATCTAAATGTGTTAAAAGACTAGCTATGGCCACGGCTCTGCTCGTGAAGACTTATAATATTATGTAAAATACCTATTCTTAATAATAAAAAATTACGTAAATCATGATTCTCAACTGTTTGTCCTGTTAGTGGTTAATACTAATAATACGTATGTATAAATATGAAAGTAACTCTGTCTGTTCCCTTTTCACACCTTAACGGATTTCCATGTAATTTGGCACACAGGTAGACCATGATCTAGGTTAGGATACTTTCTATCCTGGTAGTATGTTCCCGTGGAATAAATTCCGACCAACACCCCGGCGAAGCCGCGGGCAAAAGATGTATAATACAATTATATTAAAGGATATCATTTTGCACACCCCTAAAATTGACTACCCGTGGAAATGTTGCCTGGCAAAATATAGAAATAAAAGTTGCCGGTTCTAAAAGTACCACATACATTGAAAACAATAAAAATGTACTATTTCATACTCTTTTTTGTTTTGTTTTAAAACAAAAAACTGCAGCATGCTCATATTCTTTTATTTTAGTGACAGCTAGCAGTGTTACTGGCACCATAATAATCTTAAAAGAACAGTTTGCATGAAAATGCAATTCTTTTGGTGGAAAACTGACTTCAAAAAGATATTCGTACTTAGAGTTTTCTTATCTTGACCTAAATTGTGAAATATATATATATATATATGTATATAGTTTTTTTGTAATCAGGTTCACTTAATTATCTCACGATTTCATGAATTAAATACATTACAGATCTTCGGATTTCACTAATTGGATCATAGCATCCTTTAATGTGTCAATATCAATATACTGTGATCAAAGAATTGTTTGCTGATAGACGTAATTAACTTTAGCCTAGCTAGCCCTAATCACGGCTTGGGCTGGTGACGATTTATTACATAACGATTCTCCTCTGTACTTTGAAGATTAGTTAAACAGTCGTAATTGAAAGTCAGAGGCCCTCAAATAAAAAACACTAGAATAATTGAAGTGGGTTGTATAGGTCAGATTTCCGTAGCTAATTTAGATATTCAGTATAATTTAGATGTTCAGTAATTTAGATATTTAGATATTCAAAACTAGTAGGAAACTCCAGAACGCCACCTGCTTCGATCCTGACATACCTACCCTTCTTGCTTCATTTACGTTCATACATCTGGTCATTCCCGCACGCCGGTTGCAGCAGTTTGGAATTTGCTGTAAATGATAAGTAGTACTCTTACGTATCACGGACAACAAATCCCAAACACTATCTAATACATATTCAGAAAAGGGTCAATTACCTATATTTCAGACATGGCGTCCGATATCCCTTCTATTCCGCTTATAAGCCCGTCGACCTATTTCAATCTACATGGAACAAGTGAGCGGAATAGCACCCATAACGACAGTCTGTTTCCTTACATCACATCGAATTTTGCTTATGTTCTTGGGGTATGAACACTAAGTGGTATTTCCCTTTTTATATGGTTACTAAAAATTAAATCATTTTTGTTGGAGTTATTTTGGGGTGAAAGGAAAATGAGAATTGCCTTTTTGTAGAGGTGGAAACTAGTACCAAAATATATTTAAAGTTGATACAATTTCCTCCTTTTTTTCTACTTTTAAAAGCTTTTGATTTAGACACTAATTATCCTATTTTGCCTAATTAACGTGTGAAATTACTTTCATACTTTTTTACCAGTAAATAATGAAGTCGAAACTTAACGATAACCTAGATGTCATTCAAACCAAAAGAGAGCAACATAGTCTGGTTATTATTTTTCAGTTTTACCAGACTAAAAATTTAAAACCCTTGCCTGTATTATTTTATTAAACATGCTGTTTTGCTTCAGAATTATGCACAGCTAGTACCCCCCCGGACAAACTGTTTTAGAAAGAGCTCTAGTACTTTTAAAACTTCTCCCGAATACACACACAAGAGCTTTTCGTCGAATGCAATGTAGGGAAATCGCTTGTATAGAGAAGATTAGGAAAGCAATTTGTAAGTTTGCAAATTTTGTGACTACTTATACTTCCTTCGCCTACTTTAAAGCGAAAATTATCTTTGCCACAAAAATCTGCGCGAGATTTTCTTGAATGTATCTAGGTTGCGGCTTATTTGCATTCAGAAGTGTTTTAAGATAAGAAGTGGCAAAGTTATCATAACAGTCACTGTAACTTTTATTTTTTGTGACATAGGGTTGATTTTCGTAAAATTTGTTGAGTGTGTTGTGGCAGTTTCATTCACATTGAGCCTTCTTAGCAATGCTTGAAATAGTGCTGAGCTTGTTCCTGATTTTAGTTTAAAATCTTGAGAGGAAATACAATGTGGTGCAATTGTATTGTATGGAAACTTTTTCGTTTTAGATAGACGGGAAACTGGATCTTTATTTTCCAATAACTGCCCATTTTTGGGTAAAGGTAAGGATGTGCTGGCTGCTTGATTAAAAGGCATTGCAACAGTTCTATATGAGTTATTTATTTATAACTGATCGCATCAAATGCTGTCACGGGTTTGTCAAAATAAAAAAGTGACAATCAGTTCACATTAATTAGGTACTGAAGGCCGTCAAACGTCCGCCTACGAGAAGTCGTTTGCATGTAAGCGGTAAACGGTTTTTACAATTATATTTATTGTCGTTTCGAGTGTATTATTCTTATCAACCGGTGGGGTTCATATGACTTTTGAGAAGTGTTAGTATGACCATTCAAAAATATACTTTGTATAGAGGGGCTTGTGGCTATGTAATAACAGCCGCACGGATCAATCGATCAGGTTAAGCTACGCTTACCACGGTTGGTCCGTAGATGGGTGACCATTTTTACATACCAAGACCCCTCCGTGCCTTGGAAAGCACGTTAAGCCGTTGGTCCCGGCTGTCATTCGTGGATCTTTGACAGTCGTTACGGGTCGTCAGAAGCCCGAAAGTCTGACAACCAGTCTTACCAAGGGGTATCGTATTACCCAGTAATTGGGTTGTGGAGGTCAGGTGGTTGTGGAGGTGATAGTTGGGAAAAGGCTAGGAAGATGATGAGAGGCAAAGCTGGACCCGATGGTGTAGGTTTTAGGTAATTTGAATATTTCCGGTCGTCTGGAGCGATTGTTTTGTTTTCTATACGCAGTATTAGGTTTTTCGTTGTCTGATGTATCTAGGTAACAGAGATCAGAAGAAAAATAATCTTTAACATTACCCGTGACTATTTGAATAATTCGACCTCTAGTCAATTATAATAAAATTATTATAACCACAAGCCCAAAAACAACGTAATACTCCAACCCACATTTTTAATAACAGCAGTAAATTCAGCGAGTCATACTTACTTTGTTTACCCACATATTAGATTTTATTTGCCTACGCAATCTCGCAACGTGTTCATTTCCACCACAAATAGAGAGGCATCGGCCCTAGTGGACCCCTACGCTTGTGCCGACGACATCTCTTTGAGGCGCGCGTGGGATACAACGCGCCGTCGACCCGGGCCTGGTCCTTACCGGACGGCGAGCTACCCATTTCTCACCGTCCGCAGGCCCGCGCCTACGGTGGCCGGAAATCCGCCTGGGATTCCCGACGCCCGGGGCGTCTCCTGCGGCGGCTAGGGGCGAGAGGGCGTGAAATTTGCCTTTCCCTCAACCGTCCCGCCTCCTCCTTCACGAGCATTAAATACTGCTTCGCTGAAGGAGGTGACGGCTGCCCATGCCCTCTCGCTCCGTACCATGGCCTGAACCAGGGCCGGGCGCGAGAGATCTCAGCCGCCTATCGCCTCCACGAGGACACGGCGGTGCTCTGCCCAAGCCGGGCAGACCTCCACCGTATGTTCCACCGTGTCCTCCGGGCTATTTGTGGTCTAACTTTATAATTATTTCGTCATATTGGTAATGTTCTTCTTACTTTATTATTATAGGGTTTCGTGGTTAAGACGCTGACAACACTGCCGTCATAATGAAAAAAGGCACATCTAACATTTTATAAATATGGAGAAAATCGAGTTTAAAGTAATTATTGGTTTTTGGCGAAAAATATCGACTATAATATTATTTTTCGAAAATAGATGAATTAAAATTAGTTCATTTTCACGATTACTATACGATTATTGAAATATAAGTTTTGATTTTATTGGCAATTATTAAATAATCAACATTTTCTCTTTCATCGTACCATACAAAAATGAAAAAAGTTAATAATATTACGAATACAGGGGGGGGGGTTAATATATTACTACTAACCAATTGTGACTTTTCATTCTGACATTTTGTGAAAAAATATGAAATAATACAATGAAAAGGCACATTTACTAAAATATGCCCTTTCATTTTAATAATTATACGAAATAACAGGTAAATAAAACAATTAGGGAATATTTATTAAATTTTATTTAAAAAGGTAACCAAAATTATCGTCTCAAAACTTTAAAAAAATACTTTATTAACTAAGTTACTTAACAAATTATCATTAATAATTAACTTTAATTATCAGTCATCAAGAACTTATTTGTATTTTTTTTTATAATAATCACAGTGAGGATATTTATTTTAATCAGCCTTTAGAAGTTTTATAATAATGGCAGCAATAAGTTTTAAATATGGCACTTTTAACAACATTTCCTTGTCCTTAAAACAACATTAAAATTATCAAAAAAAGAATAAATAAAAATTATTTCAAAAGTTAAAAAAAAAACCTTCATCAAGGAACTTATTTGTATTTTTAAGTCACAGTAAGGATACCTATAATATAATCAGCTTCTAGAAGTTTTATAATAATGTTTGTTAAATATGGAACTTTTAAGGCTCCTACATACTGGCGCGACTTGTCGCGCGACGCGTCGCGACACAAAGACACCGCTTGTAGCGCTACACGCGGTGTCTTTGTGTCGCGTCGCGTCGCGCGACAAGTCGCGCCAGTATGTAGGAGCCTTAAAGGTTATCACAATTACAACAATTCTGGCCATATCCTTTAAACAACGTTAAAATTATCAAAATAAGAATAAACAAAAATGATTTCATAAGTTAAAAAATACTTCATCAAGGAACTTATTTGTATTTTTAAATCACAGTAAGGATACCTATATAATCAGCTTCTAGAAATTTTATAATAATGTTTGTTAAATATGGCACTTTTAAGGTTATCACAATTACAACAATTCTGGCCATATCCTTTAAACAACATTAAAATTATCAAAAAAAGAATAAACAAAAATTATTTCAAAAGTTAAAAAAAAAACCTTCATCAAGGAACTTGTTTGTATTTTTAAATCACAGTAAGGATACCTATATAATCAGCTTCTAGAAGTTTTATAATTATCAAAATAAGAATAAACAAAAACTATTTCAAAAGTTAAAAAAAAACCTTACAATATAGTTATCACAATCATCAAGGCACCTATAACTAGAACTTCAGTCGAAATAAGTAAACTAAAAAAATAATCAATCTTCATAAATGTGAGTTAGATCAGCTGAGCCATCGGTAAGTTTACCCAAAAATTATTTCTATTAGTAGGCATAAGTGGACCAAGTTTAGTAATTATAGCGGATTTTCTTTCACTCGTGATACCTCGGAGCATGTTTTTGGCGTGGTGCTGGAATACCTTGTTTGAGATTTTTTAACTTAAGGAAATCTAATTTAAAGTACTCATCAGAGCCATGACTATTTTTAAAAAATAATGAATTGAATCCCTGCGAAAATTAGCCTCGGCAATTCCATTCAAGTAAGCTTGAGGGCTGGAATTTTTCAATTTAAAAGTCGAGGAGCAGCCTTCGAAATCAAAAAAAATCTTGAATAATCATCTTCTTTACTATTGTGTGAGAGCCAGTATGAGATACAGCTTTGCAGAAATCCTCAAAGTCGTATATACATTTTTTTGTTTTAAGAGATCGTTCCACTCTGTGGTGGAATTCGTCAGCAGCCATGAATGTATGACCAACTTCCAAATAGCGCAAAATAATGCTTTCAAAACTAACTTCAGCAGAGTTCACCAAATATATCAAATAAGAATAAAGCGTCCAATTTTTATTTTGTGCTGCACAGTTATCAAGCCACAAAATTACATGCTTTAGGTCTCGGTTTTCTATGAAAAAAGTCCTGAAGCAACTTACAATGTCCTCTTTTTTTTCTGCCAGACGTTCCTTCGTGCCACAAAACGGCTAAAGTGTGACCAGCTTCGTGTATTTTTTTATCTCCTATTGATACAAAACTCTGGTTAAAAACAATAAGCCGCGGTCAGAACATCACTGTTTTGAACTCATCCATACGGGGTAACATAATAACTTTTCCCAGGTCTACTGCAAAAATAAGGGTGTCGGCATTATTCTTTTTCTGAGTCTGGTTATTAGCATCTTCTTCGTACTTCTTGCGAGCTAAAATATACTTTTCGTGATGTTCTTCATAACCTTTACATGCTTGACAACCTCTGTGCCTAATTGCTGAGTTAGGGTTATGAATTGTAAATTTTTCACTTAACTCACACTCCTCGTGGCCTAACTTGGCAAATGAAATATTAAGTTCTTTTACAATTTTTCTGTAAAAACCTACACAATTTTCACAGTAATGGTCATACATGATTCGAATACTGAGATCAGATGGCAAATACTTTTTGTTAGGGGCATGTTCTCGCCTATAATGGGACACCGCAGGACGGAATGACATTATATGCTCCATGATTTTGGTACTATCGATTTTTCTTGGATTTGGGTTGTGGCCGCGACCATCAATGAGGGATTCTCGGTACAATTCATTCCTCCATCAATAATATTTCTTACAGCCTTACAATTATTTTGATTGTAACCTAGGGTGGTTAGGAAAAAGGTTTTGCATACTGGAATTTTGTCACCATTTTCATCTGCCAAAAATATGATATGGTTTTAGATCGTATGTAATGTTTACCTTCTTTGTCATCATTTTCTCTGTTCTTCGGCCTATCCGGTTTTTTTTTACTAGTATGACACAAAAAGAAGTATTTTTGTTCCATCCATGACATTTTTCGAAAATTGCTATTCACGACTTTGCGATACTCTTCTGAAAAGCGTGCTGACTTTTTTTTGCAGACATCCTCGCGGCATCCAGGTTTTACAAAATATTTGAGTTTTATTTTTTCCTCCGTCTTCAGCCTCTTTCGATCCTTTAAACTAACGTTATAAATTTTGCGCTTTCTAATAGTTCCTTTCTTAATGAGTTGAACATGGTTTATTTCTTCATCTGATTTATCTGATTCTAAAATTGTTCTTCCTGTAACTGGCTGCGAACATGGTATAAAGTCTTCTGAGTCAGAACCGCTGCTTTTTTCCCGTACTTTAAGTAATTTTTATCTAATACTGAATCATCAGAATCAAAATCGGACTCTGTATCTAACTCAGAATGCGGTTCCACAACATGCTCCGACCTTGATGCTTGCACCGAGTGTTGAATGCCACTTGTTGACGGCGCGGGAGACCATTCGCCTACAGAATTATTGTTGCGTAAAGCAGCATTAACTAATCTTGCGCTTCGTGATTGTATATTGCTGAAAAAGAATTAAGTTTATTTTGTAATAAACGGGCAGAAACCAGTTAACAATTATTGCGCGTTTCGTATTCTAAATTATTTACGATAAGTACCTACTAAAATATCGTCATATTTTTTTTAACTAAATCGCAACTAATCACTCAAAAATTTCGCCAATAAACACTAAAAAATCATATCGACGGTTAAAAGGTAATAAGGCATAAGCGACATTTTGGTCGAAAATAAGTTATGAATGCCATCCTACTTAATCTCTATTTTTAAGTAGGATGGCAATCATAACTCATTTTCGATCACAATGTCGCTTATGCCTTATTACCTTTTAACCGTCGATATTAATGTGTCACAAAAGAAGTTTTACATAATAAAAGCATGCAAATGTAACAAAAACTTTATCTTACCAGCGCAGCGCAGACAAGCGTGGACTCGCCGAGACACGTCAGGCACAACTGGCGGGATCCGCATCGTACCTCGACCCCCTCACTTCATCTCTAGTCAAAAATGTTTGGTAGTAAAGGCATAACTGCTAGTTGTGACTTTTTTTTTAAATTAAATGTCAAGGTCTAGTTGGTAATTTTTTACTCAAAGGGCACATCTGTGGTAGTTATGCCTTTAATATTTAACGCAGGTCAAATATGCCTTTTCAAGTAAATAAATTATATTTATCGTGATACAAATAAAAGCCGCATCTATTTGACGTACTATAAATCAGATGTGCTCTTTTTACGTACAAAAAGTTAAAAAGTGGCTCAGTTGTGCCTTTTGAGCTTACGGTATTTTTGTTTATCTTGTTCCTAAAATTGTACAAAAAATATTAGCAGATGGGCCTCTTTTTTCTGATTCGGAATATGTATAGAACTCAATTTCGGAAAAAATGTTAGTTATACCCTTTTTCCTTATGACGGCTACACCTAAACCGCGGTCACTGTCAGATTGCATAGAAAAGAAACAGAAGCGCGATGACAAAACGCTTGTAATTTATTGCAAAATATGAAGGAATTATCTATTTACTCAAAATTGAGTTAAGTAATCTAAAATTAAAAACAACTAAGTTCTGCATTACAATAAGACGTACTTGTTATTGATTAAATACGTAACCTATGTTGATATTTTATACAGATATCTTGGATTAGAACTCGAGGTAAGAGGTTAGTTTAGCGTTCGTTTGTATCGAGATTTTTTTTTTAAAACGTGTTTTGGTAACAACCAAGTTCTGGGAAATATGTTCATAATTAACATATCTTTTTTCCGCTACCACAAAATATACAGATTTGGCATTTAATTTTTTTTAAGAGAAGCCAATTTTGATCACTTGGGTCTTGTCAGCGCCTTAATGTAAACTGTAGGAAATATTAAATATTTACAGAAGCGTGCCGCATGGGAAATGTTTTGCTACAGGAGTGGTAAAACGGTGGCGGGTAAAGGAACTGCGGTACCTAACATTTTGGCAGCTGGTTGACCAAAATAAAAACAAGTCAAATAGGCTATCATCAGATTTAATAAAGTATACTTAGAATTGAGTACTGAGTAAAAGCAAGTACACATGCCTGTAACTTACACAACAGTACCTATGCAAGTTACAGACACGTGTATTACGTGCTCAAGACTATTATGAATCAGTACTGGTACTGGCAACTTTCTCTGAGGTTTGAGCAACTAAAGCTGGTCAAATAACTGCAAAGGGATGTAAGTATATGCAGTCAAAATTGTTAAAAGACGTCATGATATCTTATTAATCATGACATTACCAGGTTAATCGGCTGTGACAGATGGACAGACAGACAGACACACGACTGATCCTACATGGATTCCGTTTTTTTCCTTTTGAGATACGGAATCCTAAAAAAATGTAGTTTCTATGACTTGATACTACTCATTAATCTGAATGAAAACTCACGTCAAAATTCATACGTCACAAAACTAAACGATGAGCAAAACCAACGCACGTACAATATAAAAACAAAAAAATATTTTTGAAATAAAGCTACGGACAATGGTGTTTTGTTTTCATATAAAACAAGCTAAAAGTTTGCTTCTGATGGCCATTGTGCGTCCACACAAAAGTTCTGGATGTGATGTGCATATGAGATTCACTACTGTTAGAGTCGGGGTCCACGAGGCAACATGATGGTACGAACATTGTTTTTTTTTTTGTGGCTAGTTAGAGTGGCAAGTTTGTGGCAATGAATAGGCCTAATAGCCGGTAAATGGCTGGTGAATGAGAGTAGCTGAGGACCGAGTTACATGGCGTCCGGCTGAAGAAGATTATGACCTGCAGTGGATTGAACTATAGGCCAATTACCTGACTCGGTTTCCGTACGTCGTTTTCGGGTGACCACTGAAAATTTGCGGTCTGCCGTGGGTCCCCCATAGCACAGCATCATGCTGAGTGGAAACCTTCTTTTCATAGTCACTACAGTGTTAATAGGTATGGGAGGACAGTGTAGGCCTGTCAAGAAGTACCAAGTACGTAACAAAAAATAAATGATCTACAAATCTAGTCTATCAAGCCAATTTTCTCACATTCACAAAATATAAAATAATCTATGGAAAATATTAATAAAATAATAAAAACCTATTTAAACCAAATTACATGTTTGCCATTACAACTGTAACAAGTCTTAATTAGTATCCTGTCCAAAAAAACACTAATAAATAGTTTAGTAATAATAAAACAAGCCGGTGACTTACCTCATGTTAAGTTGGGTTGTAGTTATCGCAGCTTACAGAATCTTCCATCGTCAAGATTGCCAATCTAAGTTACAAAGTAAATACATATCTGTAATTTCACTGGCACACACAAACAGCCTCAAGCCTCGTTTTGACAGCGTCAAAACGCAGTAATGCTATTTGACAGCAAAATATAGTGCATTAAAAGACCAACAGTACATCTGGAAAACGCAGTGTGAGTACCGGTACGAATGTACTTGAAAGATAAATTATTTTATAACTGACGGGATATGAGAAGAATATCCTCAGGGAAATTCTTTAATACGAGCTCTACTGCATAAAACGCCTACAGTAAACACTACATAAACCTCCTGAGTTTGCCCTCTCAATTATAATAAAATAAAATAATTTAGAATGCAAAATGACGTGTAACATTACTTACTTCATTATTTCTTCATGCAAATTAATATAATTACTCATCCTTACAGTTTATTGCTCTACGGGGCGCAAGTTTTATTATATAACTCATAAGACTTTATGAGTACCACGTCAAATTTTAGGATAGTGTACATTGTAGAGAAATAATCCTTTTTTTTTTAGAGAATCTAAAGGTAGGTAATAAACTTATAAAACAAAGGGTTTAGGAGGAAAATAAATCTTATAAGTACTTTGTTTTATGCACGATACCTACTAATTTGCAGTACCTACCTAGTACTAACTAATAATAATCGTTTTGATTCTACCTATTTTTATGGATATTTCTTATTGCTTTTTTTTTCGTATTTATATATTTATTGAAAAAAAAAAGAAAAGAAAATCACAATTTAAATCATTTCTAATTTAACGAAAAATGAATAGATGATTTATGAGCAACAATCAAAAAGTAAGGCAGTAATCGGATTTTACACTCCAAAATATGTTGTTCTTAAAAGAAAGTTATTCCAAACCTACTATATAATAACAAAAATTACAGTTTATAAGACATATTTAATAACGTTTGCTACATGAACTGTGTAAAACGGTACTCTCCGACCTTCTGGGAATACGGGCGTGTTGCACAAAACATTATGACATGTAGGTTCGTGAGAAGACACCTTAATAATACAAATGTGAAACACTGATGTTAGAAAAGTTTTGGTTTAGGATTGTTGTGTCAACGAGATAGTAGTTGTTTAACTGTGGAATTATTTACTGAACCTGAGTCTGTCATTGACAGAACGTGATCATAACATAACATCACGCTTGTATTTCACGAAGGGGTAGGCAGAGTTACAATAGGTACATCCAGATTTAGCTTGCTGGTTCG
The DNA here is from genome assembly GCA_905333075.3 of Atethmia centrago. NCBI lineage: Eukaryota > Metazoa > Arthropoda > Insecta > Lepidoptera > Noctuidae > Atethmia > Atethmia centrago. Next base: position 8,510,800 of record HG995388.1, read on the forward strand.
CCACTGCTCCAAGTGGTAGTCTGGTACCCGAGTACTACATATCATCAATTATCGCTACTTCGGTGGATTTGTGCTCGGTTGCTAGCTACCTAAGCTCATCTCATATTGGAAATTGGAGTAATGACTGGTAAAATGAAGCTGCGCTTATACATCTCTGGCAATCCCTTCGAGGAATACAGGCATGAAACCCTAGTTATTTCTAACGTCGCCACTGCATCAAAAGTACCAGGACACCATACTGAATAAGAAGTAACATTACCGCTACCTGTCATCCCTTTCACAAGTAGGTACTTTTTTGCCGGCGTACTTTTTATAGCTTATTATATGATAAGCAATACTTATAGTGTGCTAATACAGCAAAAGTACCAAGTTCCCAAATAATTCGACACGACGTCGTGTCGGTAATTACCGCGGAAGACGCAGCGAACAACTAATCTAAGTTGGATCAGTACCGGCACTAACTGCTTGTAAAGGCGTATTCAACCGGTCACAAAATCCTGATGTACTTTTGAAAGGGTTTGACACGATTTGGTCTTTTGAAATAATGTAAGCAGTGTGTCCTTAGCTTAATGAGTAAAAGATAGTTGAGTCGGTGAAGAACAAAGCCTCATTATTCCACATTTAATTTTTTTTTTTTTTGTCAAATGTGCAAAAAATGTTAAATTTATTGAAGCAAATACGTAAAACCTTATCAAAAACAACTCTTTTCTTATATAAATTTTCATTTGTAATCATGAGTTTCGAACAAAACCACACTTCTACGTGTGTAGAAGTGTGGTTTTGTTCGAAACTCTCGAGATGGTAGTGTTACCATCTACCGTCTAAAAAAAAATCTGTCCGGATTTATTTCAAAAGTTCACTTTATTGGTGTAATATTCAATGGTATTACTAAGACTTCATCAAAATCACATAAAAACAATGAATAAAGTATAAAGGTGCAAAATTTCTAATGGCTAGTCTTTTTCATTTTTTTATCTAGATTTTTATTGAAAAAATAATTTAAGTAAGGTTTCATAGCAGTCCCTTCCTTCCCTTTTTTATTTGGTAAATTTTGAAACTTAGCTTTTACAGAAGTCTATCAAAACCATACTTTTCCAAAAATGTTTAATCAAAACCTCACATTTCTCAATTTCATTTCAAAATATTGGCTAAGATTCTTATAATTTTTATCAGCCATTTGGTACATCAGATCGACTGAAACACTAGTTTAATATGACACCATTAAAACAAATGCACATGTTGCAGTCGGTTATTTATTAACATTTAACTGTTTTCTCCAAAATTAGAAAAAATGGAAAAGTGAGGTTTTGTTCGTTACCTCTTCAGTTGGTAGTTGAGATTAGCGATCAAAGTTCGTTATCATTAGTAAAACTAAAGAAGAAGCTGCCACCTAACCCAACTGCAAGTTCAAGTAAGTATGTATGGTCTGTTACTAAAGTGTAACAAACCCTGTTAAAGTTAAATTCTTACACAATCACTCACTAAATGGAATCAATAACACATTCGTCTGTATTTAGGAAGTCTCAACTTTATATATCTCACCACTTTTCACCACATAAATATTTGAAGGAAGGGAAATTTATTATTGAAAATTCATCGGCGAAAATTGCGGTTATAAAATTAGCCTCAACTGTGTGATTTAAAATAAGAATTTCAGGTTTATGTATTCAAATAATCAAACTAAAGCATTCAATTTGTAAGTGGCACTATAAGTTCACATCCACGGTTTTTGATTTGGAACAGACCATACAATGTGCGGACATAAGTTGGCCATACAGACCCGCGCCCGTGACGTACTAGCGTAAATCATTCCTTATGCCACTCGTCAAAAATCCAAATTTGTCGAATACGTGGCTTTGATCAAAGGAATTGGATGACTATCTACCATAGATTCAACTATTAATGTAGGTTCGGTAGGATGGATGAATGTGTCTAGGAAATTGTGGTGTTGAGTGTAATAAATAATGTTCTAATCGTGGTCAGGTAAATGGTAAAAGTATGTTAATTTTCCAGTAAAACAGTAGGTACAAATCAATCTGCCTCGCCTTTATCCAACTATGCTGGGGTCAGCTTCTCCTCTAACTGGATGCAGCTGAATACCAGTATTTTACATGGAGCGACTGCCTATCTGACCTCCCCAACCCAGTCGGTTACTTGGTTGTGGAGGTCAGATAGGCAGTCGCTACGTCACACGATACCGCTTAGTAAGACTGGTGGTCAGACTTTCGGGCGTCTGACGACTCCTAACGACTGTCAAAGATCCACGAATGACAGCCGGGACCAACGGCTTCATGTGCTTTCTGAGGTACGGAGAAGTCTCGGTATGTAACCACCCACCCACGAACCAACCCCGGCAAGCGTAGCTTAACCTGATGGATCGACCGTGTGGCTGTTATTACTTAGCCACGCGCACGAGCATGAAAACAGTAGGTACAAATACACACACAATAATGTTAAAAAGGTGCGGAGGATTATCAGTTATTACACACAATGCAGTCCTGAACAAGCACATAAGTACAGTGAATGAAGTAGTTAATAACAAGCAATACTGCAGGCTTAGCACGAGAATTGTAGAAAAGAGTTTTGTCGACGGACGAGTAGACAAAAATTACATTTCCGTGTAGTTGACAGTTTTCTACCGAGGAATGTAGATCAAGTAGTAGGTTTCCATTCTACAGCAGAGTTGAAATATAAAACATGTTGCTAAGTCTGTGGGTGTCCAGTAAATTGTGCGCCATACTGCGAATGGTGACAGCGTGGGTCAGTACCCACCAATAGAGCACAATGTCTAGGAAACCTTTTGTTCAAAACCATCAACGTAGGACGGTTCTCACATTCTCTATCTCGCTCTCTGTACGTGAGTTTTGATAAATCTTCGGAGCCCTTAATCATCATGTCCTTGCAAATGAGTCAACTATTGACGAGTAAACATTGGCGCTAACTTTAATACCAAGAGGAAACTCATAAATATTACTTTCTAAGTTCTTGGTAAAGTGTGGGATTGGATGTATCGACATATTATTTTTATTGATAGGTAGGTATTTCTTGCCTGTCATCTACCATAATCATAAGTCGTTCGTTCTAACTACCAAAGTGGAATACTATGTCTATTTAGCCCGTATGTCCCATTTCTAGGCAAAAGTCTGTCTCCCCTTTTGCGCTTCTGTTCTGTTCTGTCTGATGATAGATCATTACGGGCCTGAAAAAATACTATAGTGTAATAAATACTATATAGAAATACTATTAATTATAAAAATATTTTAATTTGAAAGAAATCTTGACCTGTAACAAGGGTGCTTCTTAATTTTTATAAACATCCAAAGGTGCTTCTGAATTTTAATAAAACATCCAAATGCAAAACAGTACTCATCCTGGATAAACATATATAATGTATGACACTTTTTAGACGTCCGTATAGGACGAGGATGCGAGTGAAACCGCTACCAACAACTCGTTACTAAATAATAATATTAGCCTATTATTGTTCCCCTGCAGAGCAAAGGAGGCGTCATCTCATATAGAGCTGGCATGAGTAGTTAGATATAATGATAACTTAGCAAGACTTAAGTACATGTATTCAAGTAAAGTAAGCGTCAATAGTAAACTGACAAAGATTCTTGATGCGCGGAGACTCGTTTTTTGTTGATGATGTTTCTGAGCAATTACATGTGTGAGTCGCACATGGACATTTCTGTAAATAAATGAGATTGTTTTAAAATAATACAAGACTTGACTTCGTACTGCGATATCTAACATAATGTAACGCTTGTATTCCCCAAAGGGTAAGGAGTGTACAGTAAACACATGATTTGCCCGAAATTTTGTAAGTCCCATTTTATAGGAAGTGAGCCTATTGCCAAATCCAGACTCAAGACTTCTAAAGAGAATGGTCTAATCGAAATACACTATTAAACTTTTCACGACTCGGGGATCGAAACCTGGACCCACGACCGGCAGTCGTGCTTTTGCAATCACTGTACCAACGACGCAGTCAAAGAAGGAAGAGAGAGGTTGGAATATTTTCGAAATATTCAGAGAACAGTAGCGTTTCAAAATTAATATAATATCTTTTAATGATTATAAAAGCCAAACGGTATGTTTGTTGGTTTGTCCTTCTTTTAACTCCGCAGCAACTGAGCAACGTATTGTAGCGAAATAAAAAATTAAAGTCACCAGTTTAACACGTAAAAAAAAACAAATATTAATTTAATCATATAAAAAAGAACTAACAATACAAAAAACCTAAGTTAAAAACATAATCCTCCCTTCTGGGGCAGACGGGTAAAATGATCCAAACCATTTACTAAACCGAAAATTTGATCTAATTGAAGAGGGATTACGAGAAAACTGAAGGTACATCAGATGGTAAATCTTTGTCACGCATTTGGTGTACGAATGAAGGAATCGATTTCAATCGTTTTTAGGTTCGCGACACCTAAATTACGTAACGACGAATAAATATTATCTTATAAAGATGAACCTAAGTTATTCTGACCGAAAGAGCTGGTTTAAAAAATATCAACTAGAATTTTAACGCTAGAAAACCCAGAAAGTACTAAGAACTATAAGAAATAAGTGTGAAGGTTTAAGTAAAAAAACATTCCTGACGGACTGCTACTGCAAGGCGTAGCGTGACTTGACTGAACTGCAGGTGACGCGACAATCATGTGGCGCACACCCATACGGAGAGGCCAATCTACGAACTCCAAGGATTCTGTGCGGCTGGAATAAACGAACCGAGCGCTGGCATGCCTCTACCAGGCATGCCAGTGCTATAGTCCGGGATCCAGAATACTGCTGCTACACCAAATTCAAAAAAAATCTCACCATTCAAACCTCTTTTTGCAAAACTCAACAATAAACAGAAATATGGCTAACTTTTACTTGGTTGATTGCAGATAACACATCGAAACTTGAATAGGGACAAAACATACTTGCCAGTATTTAGAATTAACCGCCCAAAATAAATAATCGACTTGATTCAATACATATTTTTCAACGAATGATATTTTTTTATAGAAAATTGACAGCTTCGTTTGGACTCCTATCAAAGAATATAAAAAAAATTAAGAATAAAAACTTGATGACCAGCTAGAAATCAAAATGTTGCAACTACTAAATGTTACAAGCTACCGTGCACACTGCAGCGTGACCTCTGCCACGCTGCAGTGTGCACGGTAGCTCAGCCGCGGGTACAAGGTAGTTATAATTTTATCAAACACACCAATACTAACATTCTCATTTCTTCTCCTGATCTTCAAACAGCTGGGTGGTCCACACTGACACCTGCCCAGTCGTCTGATCCTCGCAGACGACCGTATTCTTGATCTGAATCGGGACCAGGAACTGCATTTGTTTTCGCATGAGCAATTTGAACCTGTTGGAAATTGATTTGTGTAAACATTTACTTACACTTTAAATGCCTTTGGTCTAGTGGTCGCAAGCGCTACTGCTGAGCATGAGGTCCTCGGTTCGGTTCCCAGTCGGGCATTCGTCATTTATTGGGTTTTCCGTGTAAATTATTTCTCAGTAGCAGCCGGTTTGGATTTGTGCCCGGTTGATGGAAATAAGCTCGCCCTCTACTACAAGGGACGTAAACATAACTGTGGGTATTCTAATAGGTACACCCTGCCTAAATCTTCGAAAAAACTGCCGTCATGTTATGGTGTATGATATTTTAGAATTATGTGGTATTATAAGCCGGATTCAATGCCGTAAAATCTTATCTACCAAACAACCTTTGGGTTCAAAAGAAATGCTATTGGATTGCTTTCGTTTATATATGTATATCATCTACGAAATAATAAAAGAAGTCATTGGGTGTGGCTGTGTGGCATTTTGTTTACTCAGCCAATTACAGTCATGTACATCAGGCAGGCTGTCTACTTTCATGTCCTGAAGTTTTACCACAATGATGCATTATAATTTTATTTTGTCGCAAAATGAAATAAATGCAAGCGACCAGAATCTGAAATTTTAAATAATTGGAAAAATATCAATTTGATTGATTTATCGACTTAACATAAATGGAGCATATTTTCTATTTCACAACAAAAAAGTATGTTTCAATTCAATTCAATTCAATTAAATTCATTTATTCATTTTGTAAACATAGGGTAAAAATTATACAGGTGTTTTGCAAAGAAATATTGGTCCATACTATGTCCCGCCAGAAGGCATACTAAATTTGTTGAGGTAATCATAATGTCGCATTAATAAAATAAAAATAAAAATATAAAGTCAAGAAAATAACATGTCACAGTTTCATGCCAAACACTAATGGTTAATTAATAAAATGTCAATAAATGAAGACGGCACATAAACAAATAGGTAGTAAGTATTTAGTCATAATTTCGTATACAATAATAAATTATATAGTAACATTTTAAACAGACATACATAACATTATAAAAATATTATTTTAATTTGTCATTAAGATATTCATTAACAGAATAATACGCCTTGATAATTAATAATTTAAAAAGCTTATGTTTAAACTCATTCATGCTATTGCTTGATACAATTTCATCAGGCAATTTGTTGTATAGTTTTGGAGCCATTGCATATATACTATTGTATAGAAATTTGGTTTTTGTGCCTAACGGGTGCAACTTTTTTGAGCGTCGTTGACTTTCGACAGCTTTAAATAAATACATGTTGTTTTTTACAAAGATACAGGCTTCATAGACACAAAGTGATGGTACAGTCAATATTTTTAAGTTTTGGAAATGTGGCTTGCATGAATCCGTTCGTTTGATTTTACATATAGCTCGAATACATTTTTTCTGTGCTAATAATACCTCCTGAACTTTAGTAGCATTACCCCAAAATATAAGGCCATATCGCAAAGTGGAGGCAACATACCCATGATACGCTGTTAGGAGCGCTGTCTTAATCGCAATTTTGCCTAACATATGTTAGGCAAAATTACTTAACTTCCCACATACATTATCGATCTGACTCTTCCATGACATATCATTATCAATAAGTAGTCCAAGAAATTTCGTTATATTAGTTTCAAGTATTTGGTCTCCTTTGTAGCTTACTTGAGCGTGTGATAGTACTTTATGTCTAATTTTAAAATTCATAATTTTCGTTTTCGTGAGGTTAATTTTAAGGCTATTATCATTCAGCCAGTCAACAATCGTAATAAGACTAGTGTTTATGTCATCTTCTATTTCTTTATTATTACCAGTGTTATATAAAACTGTGCTGTCGTCGGCAAATAAGGACATTTGATGCCTGATTACTAGGGGAAAGTCATTAATGTAGCAAATGAACAGCAAAGGCCTCACCACAGAACCTTGCGGAACACCGTAACAAAGAACTCTAGAGCTAGAAGAATAAACTATTTCAGTTTTGGACTTAATATCCACTTGACTTATCTGAGTAATTTGTTTTCTGTCCTCCAAATAAGATTGTATGAGCTTAAGCACGTTACCTCTGATGCCATATCTATATAGCTTAGTTAATAATACTTTATGATCCACATAGTCAAATGCTCTGGTCATATCCATATACATTGCCATTACTGGTTTTCTATTATCCATTTTGTCATGAATTTTTTCAAGAAAATTGTAGATGGCCATATTAATGGTTTTTGTCTTCCTGAAACCCATTTGTTCCTTGCAAAAAATATTATGTTTTTCAAAGTAATTATAAATACGATTATAAATGACTTTCTCAAATACCTTTGAGATAATCGGTATAAGAGCTATAGGTCTATAATTATCCATCTTTGTTTTGTCATCTTTTTTATGTAGTGGCTTGATAATGGAAACCTTTAACTTTTGCGGAAAAACACCATCTTGAATACAGTTATTTATAATGTCACTTAATATAGGTGCTATAAGAGGAGCCACTGCTTTAACTACTCTTGTGTCAATATCATCATATCCTGTACTATTGGTATTTTTCAGGTTGTTTATTATAGTAATAATGTCATTTGGTATGGTTGGTTCCATAAACATAGATTTATGCGATCCCAATGTATTAATATTATTATTCGTTTGAAAATTATTGGCATTCGGTTGAACTGAGTCTACAAAATAATCATTAAATTTCTCTACTATCATTTTAGGATTTGTCATAAATTTGTCATTTACATTAATTACATTAATATTAGCTTTAGGAATGTCCTGTTTCATACTATTTATTACTTTCCAAGTCGCCTTGGATTTGTTGGTACTTTTTCCAATAAAATAGCTATTTTTAGCTCGTTGTGTTAATTTGATCACTTTTTTATATCTTTTTAAGAATGATCTAAAAGCTATTTTCGAATCACTGTTTCGTGTTAGTCTATATTGCCACAGTAAATTTCGTCTCTTCTTACTACAGCGTTTTATTCCCCGTGTAATCCACTTTGGCCTCATAATTGTGGAAATTTTACGCTTGATTGATCACTTGCTTGATCTCTGCTTCCCAATTGGGAAGCAGAGATCGTAGAGTAGTCTAAACAAATCATAAAACGAATCAAAGCTTTCATTTGCGTTATCCGTTTCGTAAACTTCAGAGAAACTAAGTAAAAACTTCAGAGAAACTAAATACATTTCCAAAAAAGATTAATGTTTTCCTTGCAGTAATCGCGTCTATTCACATAGTAATATTTTAAAATACATGTTCGGTGTACAGGAAACTTCATAATTTGTGCTGTGTGGTCAGATACACCTAGCTCCAATATCTCACTCTTGCAGCCTCGTATATTGTGTAGAAAATTGTCTAGACAAGTACCGCTACTAGGACGCGTAGGTTCTTTTATTTCTATATTGAGATCAAACTCCTTTAAAAGATGTTTAAATAGAGTAGAATTTTTAGTTTTCTGAAGAATGTCAATATTAAAATCTCCGCAAATTATTATTTTTTGATTATTTTTATAGCAAAAGTTCCGTAGTAAGTTTGTTAAATTATTAAAGAAAAGATACAACTTACTTTGGTTCGGAACTCTATATATACACAATATTATTATTTTGTGGTCAGTTAATTCTACCGCGCAGCATTCAAATACGTTCGGAATGTTAACACTTTTTACTAATTCAATTTCAGAGAAACTAATGTGGTTGTTCACTAGTATACAAGAGCCACCGTTTCGCTTAAGTCTTGTGAAGGATGTAGCCAAAGTAAAGTTAGGAACTTTCAAACAGTCAACGTCACTCTGCTTCATATTATGTTCCGTAAAACAGAGAATATCAACACACTTTCCACTGGTTGCAAAATTATCCAAACGTTCTGTTATTATATCAGCCTTTGCTATTAGACCATTTTTATTTTGATGCAATATGCATAAGCTGTCATAGACGAAAAAAATGTTGATTAGAGACATCAGTAGCACATGAACAGAAAGAATTCGGTGAATCACAAATTAAATCATCTTTAAATGATGAGGTTTCGCTCAAAGATTTCACGGTATTTGCATTACAGTTCGTATAAACGTAGCTTTTCATGTCATAGAAAATATTTGTGATTCCGTGGTTACTGACTCGACCACTATGTCTTTGAAACATGATATAGTCCCATGATAGGTTTAAATTTGAGTCAAATAATGTGGCGTAATTATAATTTTGTATGTCTTGGTAGAGAAGGTTATTAAATATTTCAATTCTAAAATTATACATTGTTGAGTAATAATCATATTTATATGTCGGTAAGCACAGTATTACATTAGTATGTTTTACAGCTAATAAAGTTTCGCGAATATTTATTATTATGTCAAAGTAATTATTAGTTTGTCGGAAGTCATCTTCCCCAATAAATATTATACAACTATCCATTTTCGTGTAATTAGTTAGCTTAGTTTGAATGTTACATAATAATTGTTTTATTCCACGATTTGGTAAACGGTAGTGACATATTTGGTGACACGGAAAAGTGTTTTCCGCAATAGGTAATATTTCGTTAGTTTTGTTGCTACTTATAATACAGAGTTTGCTGTTCTCTTCTTGAGTCGTCTTGTTTATCTTCATCTTCTGTTTAGATTTTACCAATGTGTCTTTAGGAGTAAGTTGTGTAGAGGTGAATAGTTCCGTAGTTCCACATCTTGAGTTATCCTCTCTGTGTTGTTTACGTAAGGTTTCTCTAAGTGGTGTAGATAACTTAGTTCTTTTATTTGGTGTTCCTATCTCGCTAGCTAACTTCTTAGTTACCTTTTCTACAAGTTTATGTTTTGTATTCATATTCTCCATAGTTATCTTTAATTCGGTGTTTGCAATAGATAGAATATTTATCTCCTCGTGAGCCGCCTGGAGCTGTGAATTAAGTTCACTAATTTGACGCTTGAGGTCTTCCATTTCTTCATTCTCGTCATTTATAATATTTGGGACGCTATTATTTGTGGCGCCCTCTATTGTAGAATTGTTAGAACTACATTCATCGAACGTTTCTATCGCTGATTCAGATTGTCGTCGACTGCGAAATGTAATGTCAAAATGTTCTCAACGAAGCTCATTTTGACCAATGTTTAAATGAATAAATAATAAGAAAAAAGTTGAGTTGTTAATGGTGGGATTCGGACTCGGGGCCCAACCGTGTCAGTGCACGATTATAGCTTAAGCTTTACCGCTGCGTCAAACGCACATTACAAATTGAAGTTGAAATAGGTGACTGGATACCTCTTGATCTGATAACGTTTTGTAGTCAACTGTTGGGCAGGTCCAAAGTTCAGTTCTTTGTTTAAGGAGCGTATGTTTCGAACGGTTATGATTTAAATTATTCTTTATAATTTCGTGTTTCCAATCAATATTTTTCTTAAGTAAGGTCAAAAGTCATGTAGTTTATCACTAGTAATAGTTAATATTTACACACATGCACAGTTTATGTCATAAAAAGTTTGTTTTTTGTTGAGAATTATTAGATTTTTCACTGTTTTTTATAATGTTTATAACTTTATTTATTTATTAAAACTTTATGCACAAGTATAAAAAAATAATAATAATAATACCGTACAAAGGCGGACTTAATGCCTGAGGCATTTTCTACCAGTCAACTTTACTTGTTGCAAATCGTTTTCCTTCATAACATTGTCACATATGTATAGGAGTGTCCTTTCACTAATTCACGTTGTTTTATCACTTATATACTGTTTATTTATTTATTTATTAAAGATTTTAAATAACGGAGCCGATGTTTACGTGGACGGTGACGTTCCGTTTCCCCTCCTGTTGTGTATTCATCTCCTGTTTTCGAGTACCACGTATACAAATCTTGGCGCATTATTGCCATAATTACCAAGAAGAGCTTGTTGGATTTGGGGAAGCAATTCTATGTAGGTACCTACATAATGATGTACATTATATGTAATACAATCACTCACCCATAACTTGATTATTCGGTACATTAAAGTTTTGTGTTTTAAAACAAACTTAAATTGATTTTAGGTAAGGAAAGTGAATTGCCAAATATCTAAGCCATCTTGAGTCAGAGTTGAATTTCGTTTAACTTGCACATTTAATTAAAACTTAAAATCCGATATGAATTAAATGATTAAGCTGTAAAGCTAAACTAAACTAAAGCTAATGTTAGGAGCTTGCACAATTCCTTCAATGACATGAGAGCTGAACCTAACTACAGAATCATATCAGCGCTGTGCAGGGACAACATTCAGCAATATCATCCCAAAATGTTAACTGCACAGCACGGATTTTTTTTGTGTAAACACAACTTCTTCATAGTTCATTATAGTTGCAGGTCTTTAAAAATACGTCCATATTTATTCTCATTCGAATCCTTTACCTATTCTGATTCTGAATAGATGGCTACGGCACAAAAATAAAATCAAAAACTCAAAAACCAACCCATTAGGCTTTCGAGTTTTAGATTTTATTTTTGTCCATTTTACCTAATTTACCACCACTAACTACAACATAAATCTGCCTGTACTTGTGTGAGTTCACGTCGGTACGGGCTCGAACAATTTCCAGCACCAACTTTATATTATCTAAGTTCGGAAGTTGTCGCGGTCCAACAAAAGTGTTTGGTAGTTATGTGCACAACAATCAGTTTGTTTGCACAATCATTTAGCAGGGAATTATATTGTTGGTTGTCTGTAAATATTTATAAGGGGATGTTGTGCTTGGCTCTGTAAATAGGCTGTCATTTTCTTCTACTTTGTCGTATTGTTTTTGTTAAATATGCTATAGAAATTCCATCTGTAAGGTGATTTCATCCGTGAGAGTACGTCAGTGGAATGATAATAGTATATCCCACTAATAATCTTGAAACGTGTGGGGATCACGAAAGTTCCAGTCATGGAAATCTTAAAGAGGTTCATTGTCATGTTATCACTTACATGACAGTGAACACCACAGGGCCTACACAGGCTTTGGAAACCGTTTCCTATTTAGACAACGACATTCAACAGGATTGACATAAGCTTTTTGGTAGCTTATGGCAGTCTCCCATTCATTATTGATTTTTTCAACATCGTTATCGATAATAGAATGTCAATTTATCTAGGGCCTCAGGTTCTCGACGTCCTCGCGTCCAACTTTCCACTGTCTAATTTATTACCATGCTTGGTATTTGATAATCATCATTAAACCCTTTTTTGCATTGACTTTACATTCGACAGATTATCGTCTTTTCTCATTACCATGGTTTTCAACCATCCTAAACCTATATAACAATATCATGACAAAACACCCATGATAAGAACCAAGAATGAAGTTTCATTGAAACATGTAGTTACGAAGCGAGCTTAAGTCTCTTAGTCCCGCGAGGTCGGGACTCACGTACCGAAAAATTGGACAGCCCCGTCCTGTTTAAATCGATGACCTAATTTACAACAGTGGAAAGATAGGTTTTTTTTGTATATCCCACATGGGGAGTGTGTCAATCAAGTTTGAAATTGAATTTTAATTAATGGGACAGTGATAATGTGTGTGGTGTCTCTTTGGGATTTGAAAGCGTCAAGCTTGAGTCATTTTAACAACATTTTGATGCTGGAATATTATCTAAATATTCAGATGTAATACTCGCTTAATTCTTGATTGCACAGTTTGATTAAAATGTCAAGAATAGTAACTAGTCTGATGAAGCACACGAAAAGCTGCTGGATGATAACTGCTCACAACCGTTTAAAATGAAAATCTAAAAGGCAGACCTACTAGGCACTTTATATTAAGGATTACACAAGAAGGGATTAATACAATGGGATAATAGTATGATGCTGAAATAGTGGTAGATCCAAAAGTGAGCACAAAAACATTACAGGGGAAAATAAAAAGAACAATTTTATAAAGATGGATCGAGTTAATGACAGAACAGCGACAGACATCTTTTAAACAAAACAATGCAAATGAAATAATGAATTTAACTTTAACCTCTGATGATGCCCAAAATGTAGTAAGTTAATGTTCTATAACAATATATCGGTTATTAAGATGGTTTGTTGTTACTCAGTCAAGTTCAAACACCTACGTAATACAAAAACTTCTATCCTTTCTTAGCAAGTTCCGCACCAATTTTTCGGTTCACTGCACACAAATTAAATTGTTGTTTGAACCTATTTTATACAAAAACTTTTACGTTGAAAGTTTCTAATGTTTTCTTAGTTTAATAGACTTTAGTTTGCAGCTTCAGTATTATTTACAATAACTTAATTCACTTTCCTTTGGGTAGTTCATGCTTCACTGGGTTCATTTTATTTGTTGAAAATAGCCTGATATTTTTTTATGTTTTTGCTATGTTGACTGCCCCGTTGGTCTAGTGGTCACAAACGCTACTGCTGAGCATGAGTTTGAGGTTTGATTCACAGGTCGGGCATAGTAATATTGGGTTTTTAGGGTTCCGTAGTAAACAAGGAACCCTTATAGTTTCGCCATGTCCGTCTGTCCCCACTGTAGCTCAGAGACGCTTAGTACTAGAAAGTTGTAATTTAGCATGTATACATATTAATCACGCCAACAAAGTGCTAAACAAAATCTTGAAAAAAAATTTTTTTAGCGTAATGTGGGAATGATATTTTTTTTACTCTTCTACCCCATGGTTCGGGGTATCGTGGGTTAGCCCGATCAAAAATATTGCAGGTCTGTGAACACCACTTTTCGATTCAAGGATCCACTTGCGTAATATCAAGCAATCAATTGCTAATTTTTGTTAGAGTCAAGTGTCCCGTCCCCGTCCCCCCCTCTGCCAGCTAAATGGCTGTTTATGGAAATGTGAAAAAAATTATGGCAGTAGTACATTTATAATGAAATTAAAAGGAAAGCTATCACGGCTAAGTAGGCTTTACAAGTTAACGAGTTACAGTCGACCAACTTAAATTTGCAGTTGGAAGTTTTTGTTTGAGTTTTTCATCTGGAATTTCTCAGTAGCAGCCCGAAATATAGCTTTGTGCCCGGTTGATGGCAGTTGGCTTGCTCCCTATTACATGGCACTTAAACAAAACTGGCTAAATGTGGGTGTACTATAGGTACCTACAGCCCTTCGGAGAAACAAGGCGTCATGTTATGCTATAATTTATTTTGTATCGTGAGAGAAAACTTCCCCTAAGTTTTCTCTCACGATACAAAATAAATTAAAATCTTTCGGTTTGATCAGCAGTTTTTATTTAAGTACCTGGGGATTATTAACATGACGTCACAGAATAATGCTGTGATTTTATTTCTGTATGTTTATAAAGAATTTATACGAAGTCGGTGTATCCTACATACTTGGTGCATTAAAAAATGTCTTTTATGTGTCTTTGCTTTTAAATTCGACGACACTCAAATGGACACGCTGTACCTAAGCCCAGGGTTCTTGTCATCCTACTGTTTGTCCCAAAGCTTGCTACAGTGTTTTCGGCGAATATCAGAGGAGTTCGATATCTGGGAAAGATTTAAGTATCTATGTCGATTTTGCTCGAGGTACTCATAAAATAATTTATGGAAAATACTTTGTCCTAGTTTTGGCACCTATGTTGCGTATACCTACGGTTAGCGACTGTACTGTGTTATTCAGTATTTCCTTCTCAACACCGCAAAACAATAATTCATTTAGCATCACTTACCATATTATTTTCTTATCTTCTTTTGTAACGTAGGTATTCAGTTTGGTTGTGATATTGTCGTCATCTTTTTATACAGGGTGTGTAAGCGGGTGAATACATTTAATATTTTCGGAATGTTATTTCTAAAGTAAATCGAGGATTGACATTATTAAAACATAAATGTCAATCAAATCAATTTACTACATTAGTATTTTACTACATTATTCCTGTTTCTCTGGCTTCAGACAGTTTGTGCTAGAAGAAAAAAAATGAAGATTAAAAGTGAAAAGAAAGATATTACATATTACTGATTTTCATTTTCGTAAAAAATATGGTCTTGACATTCTTAGTCTCTGGAATGGAAAAATGGCTCATATATTTCCAATATGATGTGGTGATCAAGGAGGATGGATATATTGAATTCAGAGAACCTATTGATAAGCCCGTAAGATACATACATCGGGGATCGGCAGCTGATGTAGATTCAATTTTCATTTTACAAATAAGGGCAATCCGCGCAATCTATAGAATGGGTCCTCGTGAGTCCGTTAGAATTCAAAGAAATGAATGTACTAACTCTGCCTTCTCTTCATATCTTAGAAAGAATTTTGTATGTTCGCAAAAACGTGGGTCTTTCCAAAATAAGAAGTGCTTTTATAACAAGTTGCCAAAGTCGGTTACAGAACTTAGCTATGGAAAGTTCAAAACCCACATCAAACATGTCCTTATCAATAACGCACACCTATTATAAGATAAAAAACTACATTGAGACAAGGAAGTTTGGCAATAATTCCTTCTGCACTAATTCCTTCAATAATTCCTTCTGCCTTGTGGCTTCCCTGGTACCTCATAAATGACATAACTATGTAATGTCTATTAACTGCTCCCAAATTACGATATTTATTTTTTTATTCATACTTCCTTGACATATTTTCATTATTTGACATTATATACCTACAATTTTGTCATCAAAGTATTTATTCGTGGCTGTTGTGGACAGGATATTAATTCAGACTTGTTACAGTAGTAATGGCAAACATGTCCTTTGGTTTAAATAGGTTTTTATTTGTATTATTTTATTATTATTTTACATAGATTCACATATATTTTGTAAATGTGAAGACTAGATTTGTAGATCATCAGTCTCAAATGATTAAACGAACTGCTCTCGAATATTCCATACCGTCAAACAGGTTGACGAGTATAACAGTAATATGACAGCTATGAATTCAGAACACTATCGCGTCGGTCCAAAGATGATTCTCGTGAAGTAGCTGACTATGAAAAGAAACCTCCAGAAAAATGTGAAACCAATTGTGAAAGCCTTTTATCTGAGGTAATATAAATTAATACGATGATTGTGTTGCTATACCTCCTGTGGTTGCAACTTTTCAAGGTACGAATGCTTATGGTGATATTGAGCGTAGGATGTTGCCGATAATCTTGTACTGGGCCGTCACGGTACACAAAGAACAACCCTTGATAAGCTGTAATCGACCTCGACAAAAACTTTGCCAAAGGGCAGGCTTTATAGCACTGAGCACACTCGGGTATTGTGACGTTGCAAAATCAAGAAATAACGCAACTAATAGTAACATCTTGCGTCAGGACAGACAGACTCGTGGCATTGCTGCCAACGTAGTCTCTGCAACGCTAGATGGCGCTAGAGAAATTATGTCATGTAAATTATATACATGATTATTATTTAATTTAAATAAATAAACATACAGATATAATTTTTCCATACCTATTTTATTTAAAATAATACCTAATAAATTAAACATAACCAATACTCGTAGACAACAATATTCTATTTGGTATATGGTGGTGGAAGCGTCTAGAAGAGGTAACCGGGTTACAGTATTGCTTTATCTGATTTGGACTGAGAAATTTGAAAGTAGACCTACTTTCAACTCAACAATAATAAGAATGTATACCTATGAATTAAATAGATAAAACAAAAATGATTACAACAATAAAAACGATTTATGTTTTTCTGCATATGGTCAAGTCCAATATTTGTGAATAATGTCTTATTGTAGACTCGACCAACCGCTGTTTCTACATACCTAATCTGTGACGATCATGGCGGCGTGTCATCGCAACAGCTGATTGGTTGCTGCTGTGGAGCGTACCCCTTTTTTTTTGTGGATGGGAAATCGTCAAATAACTTCTCCCGCTCTGGGCGGAACGGGAGGGTGTGTCAGACTCTTACTGACTAAAACCCACCCGTATTCCTTCTTGTTGCCTGTGTTGCCAGGGGCCTCGGTGACCCATTAGTACCTTCCCGTGACCCCGGCAGGCATCGGCCCTAGCGGACCCCTACATTGTGGGAGCGTACCCCTTTTTTTTTTTTTTTTTGAGGGTGGGAAATCATCAAATAACTTCTCCCGCTCTGGGCGGAGCGGGAGGGTGTGTCAGACTCTTACTGACTAAAACCCACCCGTATTCCGTCCATTGCCTGTGTTGCGGGGGCCTCGGTGACCCATAAGTACCTTCCCGCGACCCCGGCAGGCATCGGCCCTAGTGGACCCCTACTTTGTGCTGACGACATCTCTTTGAGGCGCGCGTGGAATACGACGCGCCGTCGACCCGGGCCTGGTCCTTACCGGACGGTGAGCTACCCATTGCTCACCGTCCGCAAGCCCGCGCCTACGGTGGCTGGAAATCCGCCCAAGATTCCCGACGCCCAGGGCGTCTCCTGCGGCGGCTAGGGGCGAGAGGGCGCGAAAGTTGCCTTTCACTCAACCGTCCCGCCTCCTCCTTCGCGAGCATTACTGCTTCGCAGAAGGAGGTGACGGCTGCCCATGCCCTCTCGCTCCGTACCATGGCCTGAACCAGGGCCGGACGCGAGAGGTCTCTGCCGCCGATCGCCTCCACGAGGACACGGCGTTGCTCTGCCCAAGCCGGGCAGACCTCAACCGTATGCTCCACCGTGTCCTCCGGGCGATCCACACAGTGGTGACACCCGGACGTTTCCTCCCGCCTTATCCGACACAGGAACCTCCCGAAGCTGCCGTGTCCGGTGAGGACCTGCGTCAGGCGGAAGGTGAGGACGCCGTGGCGCCTCTCCAGCCACTCCTCAAAGAGGGGACTTATCGCCGCAATCGTGGCGTGCCCAGGAGCGTACCCCTGCAGTGGAATGCTGGATTTTGGCGCCATGTTATTTACGATTTATTTATTGTGTTTTTGATGAAATTGCATGAATTTAGATATTGTATGAAACTGCACTTAAGACGCTGACAACACCTAAACCGCGGTCCCTGTCAGATTGCATAGAAAAGAAAGAGAAGAGCGATGACACAACGCTTGTAATTTATTGCAAAATATGAAGTAATTATGTATTTACTCAAAATTGAGTTGAGTAATCGAAAATAAAAAACAACCAAGTTCTGCATTCAAATAAGACGTTCTTGTTATTAATTAAATACGTAACGTATGTTGGTATTTAATACAGATATTTTGGATTAGAACTCAAAGTAAGAGGTTAGTTTAACGTTACTTTGTATCGAGATTTTGTTTTTAAAACGTGTTTTGGTAACAACCAAGTTCTGGGAAATATGTTCAAATATAACATATATTTTTTTCCGCTACCACAAACTATACAGATTTGGCAATTTTTTTTTCTTAAGAGGAGCCCATTTTTGTCAATTGGGTCTTGTCAGCGCCTTAACTGGGTATTAAAATATCTACTCGTGTAAATACCTATTATAAACACATTCTTGCTCTGATAAGTACCTAACAGTTTCATAAACTACTAGGTACCTATTACTTTCTTAATAATAAACACCCATGGAGTATGTCACTATATAACACTTTTTTTAATTTTGACACCTCTAACCAGCTCTCGAGGTACGCGTCCTAGTCGTCTCGCCAACCCCTTCTGGGTCAGCCTCGGCTGCGCCGCACGTCGTCCATATTCAGGCACCCATTGTGGGGAGACTTATTTCTAGCGATCATCGTGCATGCGGCTGATGTGACTCTTCCATTCCCATTTGAGCTTGGCAGCCTTCTTGCCTACGTCCAATACACCCGTTTCGGAAGAGTTAACCCTCTGCAACTGAGGTGGTAGTCTGTCGGACAAATGCTGTCAAACAAATGCGGCAAATTCGCAAGTGATATATCTTTGTCCCGCTCGTTCCTAAAACTATTCGCCGCAGCACAACATAAGCGCGAGCGGCCGTCAGCGGTCTGTCAGACGTAAGTAGGTAAGTACAGCTATTCACTAACTTCCAATTTTGTTAGGCGTCACTTCACAAAGACCACCTGTACCTACTTCCAGTGTCTCCCAGACATAACATAAGTAAAATTGTTTAAGTACTGCCATAGTACCTCACAGATAGAGGTCATACCTCAGCTTATTATATAAAAGGATATTATACCTCTGCAGCTTAGATAACTATATTGTTAACATTCGGCTGAGGTCGAGTCTCACAGACGTCATTTTAAATGGCGTAAATTTCATTTAGGTTCAATGTTCATTATTAAATTATGCATTATTTTTTTCTTTATATGATTAATATATCATCAAAGTAAACAAATAGGATTAATATGAAAACAATATGATATTAGTGATTGAATCACTTTTATTGAGATGAAATTCCTATACATTCGTAACTACCCTCACTAAATAAAATAAAAACTTTTAGAAAACATAACTTTTATTAGCTTTTCCTATATTAATTTTAAACATGATACTAAGAAACTTTAACGAAAAATCAACAACATCGTACGATAAGTTTAGGCACAATCAGTCTTAAGATATTCAGTCTTAAAGTTTACCTTAATTTTCTAGGTTACAGTTTACAATATGCGCAAATATGAGTGGGACACTGCAGGCAAATAGCTATTTTACATTCTCTTTGGCAGTGTCAAGTCTTTCAAGTTTGTTTAGTTTCAAGTTGACTTAAATGTTTTGGTGTTACAGAAACCGGTTCTTCAAGAAGATTTCAAAGTTCTTCCTTGTCTAGTTATCTATGGTGTGGGGTTCTGCAGACTTCTGGAAAGAGAAAAATAATTAACCTATTAATTCAATGAACACACATCACATAACATCACACCTGTATTCCCCGAAGGGTTAGGCAGAGATGTACCTGTAGTACACCCACATTTCGCCAGTTATGTTTAAGTCCCATGTAATAGGGGGCGAGCCTATTGCCATCAACTGGGTACACATCCAAACTCCGGGTTGCTACTGAGAAATTCCAGATAGGAAAACTCTATCTAAACCCGACTTTGATTAATAATTATTTATTTATTATCACATGTGTTGTGTGTTAGACCCGCTTACACCAAAAATACGCCCAGAGTTAAACGAATTTAAAACATCGCTCTGTTTCTGTCAATCATTTGAAGATGACAGAGATAGAATGATATTTAATTAAAATATGATTTGTGGAAAGCATTTTCGTTGAGAGGTTCGAGGAGCCTGAAAATTATTTTCGTTGCGTCGTAATTTGGAGTATGAGGTTCAAGAGCTTTAAGAATGATCCTTACTTCTTGGAACACTTTTTAACGAAGATTTTGATATGCTGTCACTATCTTCAGACTCTGAACACGCTTGGAAACTCGTTTCTGAAAGAAAAAAATATAATTTCATGATTTGATCTCAGTCATGAAAGTTTTTTGAAACATAAGAAAATTGTTACAAGATCAGAGGCACCATATTGTCACACTCTCGTACTGTTGCGACACATTTCTTTATACTGTACGCGAGTCTTCCTACTGTTTAAGCCAAGCGCACATTAGAGTCACAACAGGTCGCAGCGCAACGTATTTTAATACAAAAAAAAAACACAAACGCAAATTAAGGTTCCGTAGTTGGGATGAATTCATCAAACAAACTTAACATTGTAGTTGAAAAAAATGTGCTCAAACTACAAATTATCAATTTTCGGACTTTTTCCTTTATTTGTGCTGTGAGACAAATAAAGGAAAAAATTGCTTCTTGCCAAATTTTATGAATCTAGGTCAACGGAAAGTACCTACCCTATAGGTTTTCATTTATTTGCATTATTATTTATTTATTTATTTAACAGTTTATGTACACACATATAAACAGACAAGAAGAAAGGAACAGAAACATACGTACAAAGGTGATGCTTATCAAAGTATGATGTTAAATTTGTCGCATAGATAACGGTTTTTTTTTGCGTTGACTTAGAAGCTTGATTTTTTTAGAGCTCTAAGGGACCGTAGACCTAGATTTTTTATATTAATTGCAACTTGAAACCTCCACGCGTTCCTGAGAAAAAGGGTCTTGACAGACTGACAGCAGACTGACCGACAGACAGACGGACAACGAAATGATCCTATAAGGGTTCTGTTTTTTTTTCCGTTTGAGGTACGTTACCCTAAAAGTAGTGTAGTGTGTGTTGATTCATAGAAAATGTACGAATGTGATGAAGGAGGATTTTTGCAATGCGTTGCGTTGCGGCGCGGCCCGCTGCAGTCCGCAGTAGTCTTTACAGTACGATTGTGTTTTTATTTTCTGTCGTCACGGCCCGGTAGAGAGTGTTAAACGATTAAAATTTGTCTCGTTCACAGTAACAGTGTGCCTCTGACAGCGCCATTATTTTGTAGCTGTAAGGATGGTTTTCGTGGTTCTTTTATAGTCCTAAGAACTACGAACCTAGCTCTGATGCATTACCTGTGTGTGCGTGTCGCCTAGGCATGTCCTGTTTCTCCACATGACCGAAAGTTCTGAAGCCCACTGCGAATTGTGCGTAAGGACTTATCTCGTACAGCTCTGAAAATAAATAATGACTTTTATTACACACACGTACCTAAACTCGTGCTTATTTTCGGACCGTGGAAGGCAGAAACATCATCAAAAATAAAACTATGTAAGTCCCAACATAAAAAGGAAAGTTATAAGTCGCCTACTTCCAATAAATGTCATAAATAGGTATACTTATTATTACTTAGAGTAATAAGAACATACACAAAGCAGGATGAGCATGCAGGCTAGCCAGTGCACTCACCATGTTTCCTGTCTCTCCTCACACGTCCAGGAGCGCTGTATATCCTGTTCTGCACTCACCATGTCTCCTGTCCCTCCTCACACGTCCAGGAGCGCTGTATATCCTGTTCTGCACTCACCATGTCTCCTGTCCCTCCTCACACGTCCAGGAGCGCTGTATATCCTGTTCTGCACTCACCATGTCTCCTGTCTCTCCTCACATGTACAGGAGCGCTGTATATCCTGTTCTGCACGTTCACGTTCTCTGTAACGTTGTGTAAGTTGGTGTGCGAGGTGTTTGTCGTCAGGTTGCCGCTCTCCGACTTGTTGTGCTCCGTTATTGAGTCGCGGGAGTCTGTTAGGTTGCCGGCTCTGGAGACGTACAAGATAATGTTGAGTTACATTGGGGTAACAGTAAACGTAGTTGTGCTCGATTCCTACATGGAACTGTCAGTATTTGGTTCATTTAATACCATTTGACTAAATCGCCAGACTGTATAGCCATCCTCAGTGAACATAGAAGACTCTTTTTGTCCCTCAAAAAACACCTCAAGTAAAACTTCTTTGAGTGTTAAAAACTGGTACTTTGATACACCAAAAGACCACTCATGTGCGTACGAAAATGGTAGCTGTTCTTAAGGATCATTGTAGAAGCCTGATAGCTTATTGTTGACAATGTTTTTAAATAAAACTGTCAAATCTATTTATCAAATGGTGGACATACCTTTGTCTCTTCGCAAGTATGTAGATACAGCTAAGCAGGCAGATAGCGAGAAGTATTGAACTGCAGATTATTACTAACAGGTTCAGGTCGAACAGTTCTGACGGAGGACCTACTTCACCTAGAAACAGTAAACAAGTACTTATGACATGTTTAGAAATTAATAGGGAATGTGTTTACCTGTCAAAAAATGCAGTGCTTTTTGTTGTTTTATGGAGAATGGTGCTAGAAGAGAGGTATGGAAGAAGAAGACATGTTGCGCCGACCCCAAATAAATTAGGATAAGGACAAGAGAATTATTAAATTTCGTGTCTGTACTGATGACAATTGAGGAGTTCCTTCATCTGGAGCGAATCTTGGGTGTAGAATCAGGTCATGCTTATTATGAAAATGCATTGTCTTCATAACTAAACCAACATATAAAATGTCAACTCCGTAGGATAAGAGGAAATGGTTTTAATTCAGCTTGCAGGATTCTGCCTAAAAAACAAGCATTGCAAGTTAAATAAATGCTTGCAAAAAACAAGTACATCTATGAACTTACTGCCATCCTCATTCTTCGTGGCATAACTGTAGGTCGCAGTGACACTGCCAGCCTCACTAGTAGCTGTCACTCGCAGCTGGTACCGCGTGCCGGGGGAGAGCTCGGAGATCGCGTACGTGGGGGGCTGCGTGGGGGGCAGGGGGGGCAGGCTCCAGGGGGGGAGCGGAGAGGACGGCTGTGTGAATGATAATTGTTCATATTATAGTAAAGATAATCTAACTTTTTGTTTGTTTCTTGTTTAATAATTGTTACATTCACATTTAACTTATCTGTATACAAAACTGTGGAGGGGCATTCAATTTTAAATGGCGACTTATACTTACAGATAGTAAAGGAAACTGAGGACTAGAAGAAGACTAATATAGAATATTATAATTAGTAGTCCTTAGATTGTGGAAGACTTATTTAGTCTCATAAAACATGGTGTTTGTTTTGGGTCCTAAGAGCCGACTTAGGACAAGTAAATTGGCTGGTGAACCCGACTGGTGGTCTCTGACCTAAATATGTTACCCAACTTACCATATTACTATGAGCTCTAATCCACACCCTCGCACCGAGCTGCTTATACTCCACATCGAGTACTGTAAGCGCACACCCGCCGTGGTCCCAGCCGGCTAGTTGTACGTACATGTGGGACGCGTTGCTCCACAGCCACTCGTTTGTGCTCGGTGGTGTTGGTACTGGACAGATATGAAAATATTGTAGGTGTAAGAGTGTTTGTAGAGTTTCTTGCCCATTCTTCTCCATAGTAACATACTATGCTTTTGAATGGGCAACTAGCTTCACCTTTGTGACTGTACTTAATTGAAAGAAACGCTTCGAGTTTGTCTTGTATAGTATATCTCACACATAGAAGATTGATTTAATTTATGATATTAAAAAAATAGTGGGGCCCAATAACGAGAGAGCAGCTTCACATAGTTGCTTGAGGTTAGTTTTGTCAAAAAAAATGTTTGTTACACCAAGTGTCTGCAGGCCAGAGAATTTGGCTTCTCAAAGCCTTAAAATTGGCGGCATTATTCATCAATTTTTGAGTTAATAAAATTACTGAAATAATAAAAAAATGTGCGAAGATAATCTTGCCTGTTTATTGCTGGTGATTGGTATTTTAATGTCCGATTATTAGGTTTGCTGAAACTAGACTATTTTCAACTAAAAGTCCTTACAATAAGAGCTACTCACCTCCACCCAAAGTACTGACATCCAAGTAAGCAGGCTGTGAGGTCCCAACTTTATTAGTGGCAGTGATCCTCAGAGAGTACTTGGTGCCACACTTCAGACCGGTCAAGGCATATTTCTGGATGCCCAATAAGTTCGGCAAATTATTGGTTGGCCATGCTTCTCTCCAGGGACTGTTGGCTTCTTTCCATGTTAGGCTATAACCTGCAGAGTTGCTTGATTAGTATAAAATAGTAACATAGACTGGAGACTTTACTTTTTCTTAATCACATTAAATTGTTGATGTAGTTTGGTGTTTCATTACAAATACAACTTAAAAGAAATAATTTACTAAATGAGAATTATTTTTATTTTATCATTATCAATCTGTTCGTCTCCATTAGATTTTAGCAGACTCGAGTCTACGACTTCTATGATGTTCTAAGGTTAAGAATATAGCTATGAATCTTACGTTAGGTATTTATGCTCATGACTGTACCTTGAAGATATTATTATGTACTTAAACTGTATTTATCTCGGACTAGGCAAACATTAGGTCACAGGAGTAACTTCCAAAAACAATACAAACTTACTAATCTTCTGACTGGCACTTCTATTGCTGACAGTATAATAAGGCTGCTCCCACTCCACCAGTATCGAGTCTTTGTACGGTGTTGCTCGAAGTATCGGAGCTTCAGGCAGTGGTAGGACAATGACTGTGTATTCTACCTGGTCCGAACCATACAGGTTTTTGGCTAAGCAGGTGTAATTGCCGCTTAGGGATTGGTCTATATCTGTGAAGAGTGAGGTTTAAAATTACAACTTAGAAATGACTGAAAGCAAAGCAAATAGTTGGTTTTTTTCATCTGTCAAGCAAAGGCACTATATATAGGTGGACAAATGGGGTCCACATCTCAGCCTCAAGATAAACGCACTAAATAATATTATGTGAAATTGTGAATCCTCGAAATTAGATATTAGTTACCAAGATTGATTAGTAGATAAGCATGGCATGGTTGCGAAAGGATTTCCTAGTAATTATTGTAGTGGTTTCCATGGTTGTCCCAATCAACAATCACATAAATCAAATGAAAATACACTGGTATTTTCATTTCCTGTTTTTTTTACAGAAATGGCCTTCCTCTGCATATTCAAGGCTTCTATCTATTACCAATTTATTCCTATTCCCTCTATGATAACCATGATATCACAAATTTTCACTTATATTAAAAAAATTGGTGCCATTACTTACTGTTAATCAAAAGACTGTCATCGTGGTTCCTCGTGAACCTAGGATGGTGGGTGATGATGTTATTCTTGTGATACCACACGGTACGAGGTGGCGGCACTCCCACACACTGACACACGAGGAGGAGGGAACTGCCCACTCCTACTTGTACTGTGCCTCCGAGAGATGCTACACCGGCCACAACTGTAAGAATAAGCAAAAAGGTTTATGTGTGATAACTGTCATGGTATTGAAAAGAGATGCATTAGAATTTTTGAAGATATACACATACACCATCAATTACCCTGTGTAACTGTTAGTGCGTCCAATTTAATCTGTTGTAAAAAAAATATATACGTATTGAAATCTCCCTTATAATTACCATGTATCATTACAGGTTTGTGTACCTAATACAACAAGTGTGGTCTTCTAAACTTATTTACAATTCAAATAAAAATTAACAAAAACTTTCTAAAAATGAATAAGAACTTGAACACAATAACACAGAAGCTAGACAACACAATACTACCTACATTAAACTATAAAAAGGCAATCGTGTCTTTATAAGAAGAGCTCTTATTATCTCTTAAGCGTGGGTTCACGGGCGAGGAGATGTAAGTAAATGAAAGTCAATAATATTCTGAATTCTGATTAATCACAAGTCTGTGGGAATTAACAATAATGTAAACAACGTTCCACCGGGTACGTGAGGCGCAAGCGCAAATCAATTAACTCACTGCATTGCAAGGGCTAAGTCACAATTATCACAGTTAAAATAAATCAATGCTTTTCGATCGAATTCCTCGATCGTCATATGTTTTCTTTCCATTTTTGGCGGGCCGCCGCCTCAGCATCAGCAGTTGAGCAGTACCCAACTACCCAGCAGGGTTACGTCAAGTTGACAGCTGTCAAATTCGTTCAAATCAACTCTGAAAAAGTTATACATTACGCGTTAATCAGGTTCCTTTCCCTAAATCGTTTGGTTTCCATTGATGGGGATTTGTGTCGTGACGTAGGGGAGAGTTGGATATTATCGTGCCCCAAAGGGAGTAATCCTAAAACTAAATATTCAAATATCAATCTCAATCACTTTTGGAATCAACATAAAATCGGCTCAAAAAGTGATGACAAAAAGTTATGAAAAAGTTCCTATCATTTTTGTAATGCCCGTACCCAACAGTTAAATAAAATTCTATTAAAATTCTAGCCATTCTTTTTATTGGCATAAACTTTAATAAAACTGTAAAATATAACTAATCACATCATTACGACACCAGAGTTAGAATTCCAATCTCGCCATACTTATCGTATATCGTTCAACTAAACTCTAATCTACCAACCTAACATCAGCCAATCCCCTTGGCCTTTATTGGCGCTTGCTACGCTATTATAGGTCGCCGCGGGGCGCATGCGCGAAGGTGCGTTCGAAAACACTTTATGGTAAATATCGTGCTGGCAACTTGCCTCGACCAATGCGTTCAGGGAGACGTTTAGTTATATATATTACTTACCGCTATACACCTCGGGTTCGTGAAGTCATCCTCGCTCAGGAACCCACTCATTGACGACAGAAACAGGCTGAACATGACAAGGGCGGCCTCGGTTAAGCTTCGGCATAACTAGACGAAGAGGCGCATCATCTCTATTAACAAAAGGCGTAAGTTGGGACGCGTGGAACCTGCCTAGGATCTCGTTGTGATTACTAACATGCGATACAAGGTAAGTAGTAGGACTAACTTTTTTGAACACCGTATAGGGACCGTCTCTCTTTGATACAAACTTAGCTGCCAATCCATAAACAGCGTTACTCAATACATGCGACTTTACCAAAACTTGACCACTAACATCAAATTCCTCGGGTTTACGACCCTTATCCGCGTAATCTTTACGTCTGTCCTGTTACTTCTCTACTTTATCCCTAATAGAAACTAAAGAATCTAAGAACCTTGTAAGGTAGGGGGTGATTTGGGGAACAAAATTGCCTTTTTCCAGGACGGCCCTGATATCGAAATGTGCGTCAACGGGTGAACGGACGGGTCTCCGGTTGTTTGGCATAATGCCGAGTTCATTGCGAACCTAACAGAAGGTAAGTGGTTAGGCCATGACGAATGCTGTGTGTCCACCAATTGGCCTAGCTGCACCTTAAGATCTCTATTTTTCCGCTCGGCCGGGTTTGCCTTAGGGTGATATAAAGGTAACAAGTCCTGTTTAATTCAATATATATGTACACTGTTGCATGACGGAAGACACAAATTGTACGCCATTGTCGGATATTATACGGTGAGGTAAGCCATACCTCTATCAATGTACGAGCACAGACTACTGACGTGGCGTCATGACCAGCAATGGGAGCGTCATGGCATTCCCGCAAGACATCAAGACGTAAACTCACAGGAAGTACGAGCTGTGGTTCCTCAACGTCGACATCGGGGTTGTACCTATAAAGGACTCCTTGCTGCATGAAGTATCCTCGTTCAAACCAGCGTTTTTCTTCTACTGCATCATTATTTTCGAGACCAGTAATTGACTTCTAGTGGGTAAATCAACGACGACGGAACAAATACCACACTGATCTTTACAGTTTTCCTCGCAGGCTGGACGACTTAGTGTGTCGGCGACCACGTTGATCTTGCCTGGAGTGTACTCGAACTGAATATTGAACTCCTGTAACTTCAGTGCCCACCGACCTAATCTACCTGTCGGCGACTTCAAGCTCAATAAGCATTTAAGAGGTTGATGGTCGCTACCTACAATGATTTGTTGACCTTCAATATATCCTCTAAATTGATCAACTGACCATACTACGGCAAGAGATTCCCTCTCGGTAGTGCTGTAATGACGCTCGGTAGGGCTCAGGAGGCGGCTTGCATATTCAATCGGGCGTTCGTCCTTGCCTTCACCCTGTAACAATTCTGCACCTAGAGTATAGTTGCTTGCGTCTGTACGCAAGATAAATGGTTTACTGTAATCAGCTTGGACAAGTATGGGCGCAGACGTTAAGCGATTTTTAAGCTGAAACGCCTGATTTTGCTCAGGGCCCCATACCCAAGTCTGATTCTTTTTTAACAGACGAGTTAGGGGTTCAGCTACATCTGAAAAGTTCAATATGAACTTTCTGAACCACGAACAGGTCTGAAGAAACGTTCTGAGGTGACATAGCGAACTTGGTGCCTTCATGTCCGCCACAGCGCGAACTTTGTCATGATCAGGCGAAATCCCATCCTGAGTGATGACATGACCCAAGTATTTCACTTCTTCGCGTGCAAAAACACACTTTTCGCGATTGGCGCGAAGATTGATGCGCAACCTCTCAAAAACTGCACGTAAGTCAGCGATGTGCTGATCTAAAAAAGCCGTTCGGGGTGGGTCTTAAGAAAAATCAAAATCACAAGTCATTTATTCAAACTAGGCTGAAAATCAGCACTTTTCGAACGTCAAAGTTACATAAGACAGTCCCCCAAAAATGCCCGCCCTACACCACTTCCTAGTGCTTTAGCTGGGAAGAAGAAGTGGTGGAACAAACTCCCCAGTAGCACATCTGTCTGTTTATTCTGTTTATTGTAACTTGATTCTATACAAATCGTATGCAAAGTAATTAAAATACCAACAAAACTACGAACAAACTGTACTCAAGCAGATAAAAATTACGACATAAAAAAACGTAAATAGAACTTAATACCTAAATAAAAGCCTCCAGGCATAAAGGGCGTGCCCGCTTACATAAGGCTATTGCTGCAGCTCGAAATGAGAAATGATAAACTAACCCCATCGAAGTAAAATAAGTAAACAATTGAATAGTTTATTTGAGAAATCCCATAAGTCAACAGACCCTAACTTTACAGGAAACGAAAAAAACCTCTACGTGAAAAAAAAAAATATGGAAGTGGATGTGTTTTGTATTTAGTTTAAATGGTTGAAGTGATATCTATATAAATTGATGCTTTTTTCTTAAAATTTTGTCCTTATCATGGAATAAATAGCGCTGGAATGTCGTTGACTTAAGGGCTTTCTCCAATAAACAAAATGAAACACGTTTCATAGGTTTAAATATCATGAAATTTTAATCAGACAACATTATAAAGCAATAATTATCTTCTGAATAATTGAATTATTAATTGCTTAGGCCAAAGTCTCATCTGTATCGCGATCTGTGACCGGCCATGCGTATATTTTTTCGTAAAAGTCCTGTACTTCTTTATCTTGAGGCAAGTAACTTTTAAGTTTATTTAAATCTTCCATTTTCTTTTTGTTAATTGGTATTTGACCCTCTGGATACGCTTTGTTGGTTGGCAAAACAAGTCTCTCTTTATTTGCATTCCTAAGATTGAAAGAATGTTCAATCAGACCATCAATAAAGTCCCTTACGACCACTACTCCATCTCTTTCGTGAAAATAGCGAAAGTAGCAATATTGGCTGATCTTGAATGACACTTTCTGTTCTTTGGGTATGTGTCTACCAGCTGATTCAACCGCGAGCATATTCTTTTTGTAAAATTTTGGCCACCACTTTTTGTAGTCTATTATATCATAGGACGAAGGCAATGAGACCAAGAAAATGTTTTTCGCCGTTGAACTTAGAATCAATGCTGCAACTTCCTTCACTGTGTAGATCCGATCAGTTCGTCTTATTTTTCTTTTCAAGACGGCGAAGTCTCGATCGCAAGGTAAAAACGAGTGACCTCGAATCGGAAAATACTGCTCGATGGTCTTAAACATTCCGAGCGACACCAACGCCGATAAAGCTCTTACGATCGTGTGGTTTTTATTTTGTCCACCACAGCCATCAGTAAACACATGCAAGTGCTCAACATCACCCATATTTTCTTTCAAATATTGATGAAGAAATGTGCTTACTTCGTTAGGCCCTTTACCTCCAACTCCTTCGTGATACACTATGAAGTGGGCACTGTTATCTTTTAGGTTGTGAATGCAGCAAACACTTACAGTTAGTTGCCTTAGGTAAAAGGTTTCTTGCACTGGTATAAAGGGAAGGCTAATATTTTGCATGTAATCTATGCAAATGGCTCCATTCTTACCGGATTCATTTTGTACTAGCTCCGTAACAGATTTAATTTTTTTATAAAATTTGTTTGCACGTCGTAAATGTACCATTTTTTCTGCCACTGCCACACGTTTAGCAGAGTCATTTAAAAATTTACTTTTTATTTTCACTTCCGACTCTTCACAAGTACAGCAGGTATCTACTTGGGGTCGCCGAAAACGAAGCGAAAATTGTTCCTTAAAAATTTTTATGTAAAAGGAATATTTTACATCCAAATATGGATGTTTCGCTCGAAACATTGAGTGCATAATTTTAACATTAAGTCTAGCATCCAAATAATGGCACTCTTGACTAGCGTAATGTGATATCTTTTGGGGAAAAGACTCAATATCTTGCTTCACAGCTTGTATTAGGGCTCCGTCTTTCGCGTTCCCGGGTGTATTCAGTCCTCGTTTATCAATAGGTGCCTTTCCTTGAGACAGTAGGGAGCACAATCGTCTTATACGGTCGATGGTAATGCCGTGAATATTAGCAAATGCTAATTTGCAGACTTGATATTTACCAGAACATGTCGATATATTATACTCGTAACTTGAACCACGTGACGGCCTTGTAGTATCCGACACAGACCTTCGTGGTCTTCTCTGTTTTATTTCAACTGAAATTTGGCACTGTAGGTAACCATCTTGTTCGTTTTTTGTGTTAAAACTGATAATTTTATTAAAAATTAATAAACGTTCTTCTTCACTGATTTTATCGTAACACTTTCTTTTGCAACTGGAACAAACATAGAAAATCTTGTACCTAATGAAATTAGAATTAATATTCGCTAATATGTATAAACTGAACCTTACCGGCAATCTTCCTTGGGTGTTAAAGGGTTAACAATCCGCCCCTTCGAGTTTGTGTATTGAAGTCCTTTTACTCGAGCATGTTTTATTATTTCCGATTTATAGGCAGATTTATTGATAACGCCTCTTTTTCTCTTCTTCGTACTGTCACAGTAACTGCTTGAATCACTACTATCGGCCATTCTTACACTTTTTTAATTTTAACAAAATCAACAACGACAAGAAACCGTTACAAATATAATTAAAACAAAACAACGAGTGACACACAGACTATATAAAGATTGACTGACAGTGACAATTGACGACAGTTGATTCGGTGTTGCCATTCATTTGTTTGAGAAACACCATTAGTCACTGACTTAAGGGGTTACTCAAATAAACCAAATATTCAGCATGTTATAATTTCCATACTAATGCATTGACTTGTGGGATTTCTCTCTGTAATGTGTATTTACTGCCAAAGAATGCTTATTACAAAAAAAGTAATTTTGCCAAAAAAGCTGACTTATGGGGTTTCTCAAATAATCGATTCAATTACTAATAACAATTAAAACCGTGATCAGCAAGACGACCAGTCTCCACAAGCAGCACCCGTTCACGAGCATAACGCAAAGATCAGCCATCACCCCCCTCGCCATATTGGAGGGAAGGAAGCAACCCGACCCCCGACGCTACCGCAGGCAGTGACATCTAAGGGAGCATGACGAGCTTGCTGCCGGTTGCTCAGGCAAGAATAATATAATCAATAGTCGAGGACGCCAGCTAACCACTTATTGCAATACAACTCATAAAACACACATTGTAATGAGTAGATTATGTCACTAATAAATTAAAATTTAACTAAATTAAATTACATTGACTTATACAGTCAAATAAAAAAATAATCAATTATATGAACTCATATAACCTGTCAGTAGGTAAGCTAATTCTGGAGAAAGAACATAAACATTGTCATGAGTTATTCACAGCGACCAACTATTCTTAACATTTAAGTAGTCATTGATACAATAGTATGCCTTTGAACTAAGAGTGGATTTTACTTTAGTTTTAAACGTTATAAAAAGTTATACCAAGCCCAACAAATGAGTTATGTACCTTATGAAGCCAGTGAACTGGAGCTCGTAATTTATCCTTATTTCTAGTGTTAATATTGTGAATATCACTATTTTTAGTGTATAAGTGTATATTTTGCCTAATATATAAGATGTTGGCGAAGATGAATTGTGATGCCACCGTGAGAATACCAATATCTTTAAAAACATCTCTCAGAGAAACTCTGGCACCAAGCTGGTAAATAGCTCGAACTGCTCGTTTTTGTAGAACGAATATATTTTGAATGTCAGCGGCTTTGCCCCACAGCAGAATACCGTAGAACATAACGCTATGAAAATAACTAAAATAAACTAATCGAGCTGTATCAACGTCAGTGTATTGTCTTACTTTTCTGACGGCGTAGGCGGCCGAACTGAGCCTGCTCGCTAGGCTTGATATGGCCCCACTGAAGTTTGGCATCTACTGTTATACCAAGAAAAACAGCCGAGTCTACAGTTTCAAGCACCCCATTATCTAAGACGATGTTGAGACCTAGATTCCTAACATTTGGCAAGGCAAACTTTATACATTTCGTTTTCTTGGCATTGAGAACTAGGTTATTCGTCGTAAACCAATCCGTAACCATTGAGAGTGCACTGTTTACGTCATCAAAATCTTGTCTATTCCTGTTTACTTTAAAAAGAAGTGAGGTGTCATCTGCAAACAATACAACATCACAGATACCCTTTAAATAAAATGGTAAGTCATTAATATACACTTAGAATAAGAATGGACCCAGTATTGAGCCTTGAGGTACACCTAACTGAACTGGTAACCCGGAAGATTTTACACCATTCACATCTACACATTGGAACCTATTATGTAAATAAGAATTTATTACTTTGAGAGCTTCATTTTGGACACCATAATGACATAGTTTACGCAAAAGCGTGTCATGGTCCACGCAATCAAAGGCTTTGGAGAGATCACAGAAAACTCCAATAGCATTTTGCGAGCTCTCCCATTTGTCAAATATGTGTTTCAGTGCAACACCCGCATCTGTAGTCGAACGACCTTTTGTAAAGCCATATTATGAAACCTTTTGATATCACGAGTAAGTCATTTTGGTAAGCTAATAAAGTGACATTCTTAAGTGAGGCGCCAGAGCGTAACCTGTCTATAAGCCGTTGAAGGGTGGACGGAGCGTTTTTCAATTCAAACGGCATCCTTTTAAATCGGTATGTACCACAAGGAGTCAAAAAGGCCGTTTTATCTTTGTCGCATTCCCTGACCGACACATTCCAAAGTCCACTTCTCATATCTAAGGTACTCATGGTGCAATTGCGCTCGCACTGCACTAACCCGTCTATAAGTGGCATCAGGTATACATCGGTGTTTGTTACCGCGTTAAGTTTTCGATAATCTACATAGAAACGAATTTGACCGTTCTTTTTAGGCACTAACAATGCCGGAGAGCCCCATGCTGATTCGCACTCTTCTATGATGTCGTCCACCTGCATAATCTCTTTTTTTGCAGGAGTGAGCCTATACGGAGAAACCGCGATAGGTACGTGATCGTCGGTGTCAATGACATGTTCTGCGAAAGTCGTCGCTTCCTCGGCATCCGTAAAACGTTTTCCTCGAAGTTTTTCTTTTATTTTCGGAAATAAATAAAAATCGCATGGTGCGAGGTCGGGGCTATAGGGCTGGTGACCCAGTAATTCCACGTCTGACCTCGCCAAGTAGTCAATTGTTTAAAACTAGACACGGCCTTTCAAAGTACTTAATCAAAACTATACATTCTAGTTACCTCTTTGTGTCGGCGTATGCGCCACCCTCCTGGTCGCAGTCCCCTCTCCAGCCGGCGTACTGGCAGTGAGCCAGGCTTCATACGTCCTGCCGGAGACCAGCTCCTTGACCTCAGTCGCGGAGCGACCGAGCGAGTCAATGCGGAGTGTCTGTGGCGGACCATTGCTGCGGTAAAGTGGAATGCTGTACTAGATGTAGTTGGAGTATTGATGGAAATTTGGGCAAGAGTTGAGAGAGTGTGCACGCATCCGCTTAGACGCGCTGCACCACACTCGCCGGCGCGGCCCGCCCGGGACTCTTGTACTGCGCGACTGACTGGACCAATTTTTAGCAAGCCTTGAATGACTGTGGTATCTAAAGGATGATGACCATTCAGAAATTAAAACTGACCTGGACGTAGGCTTGATATACACTGTGTAATGCAGCAGTTCTCCGTTAGGATAAAGAGGTTTCTTCCAACTGACGAGGAGTGATGATGATGACAGTACTAGGACTTTAATGTCTGCTGGTGGACCGGGCACTGCAACATAATATGGTATACAGGTTATGATAGCACCGTCCCACATTTTATTAATTATGTCCATAGGACATAATATTATTATCCTCACGCCTTTTTCCCATGGCGTACTGTAGTTTCTGCCTACCACCATGAGATAAAGATTTTATGTATATATGTATGTATGTATGTATGTATGTATAATTATTTTCCCTCGAGTAGAAGTCAGGAAAATTAATTACTCAGCAAATTGACTAATACCAAATTAAACGTTCCGTATATTCAAATCACAACTGTCATTCTTTGCAGTTGTAAGAAATGGGTATAACACTAAAAATTAGCACAGGGTATCAATTAGTTTACTAATTAATTTCCCTGGCTACATACCATCCAAAGACTTGAAAAGAAGAAGTCTATCAAAAATATTTTGAACTAGCTGACCCGACAGACGTCCTGTCAAAACAATAATTCATACAAAAATCCCATAAAAAGATAGTTCAGTTTTTCTAGAATTTGGAAATTTTTGGGGAAGTTTTCCATTTTTTTCCCTATAAAATCTGATTAGAATTAAAGGTTTTATATACCTGCAGATGTTCTGAGACCTTCGGATTCAGGCAGTAAAAGGTGTTACATGAAACTGACTTTTGCTTTACATTCAATAAACTTTCTGAAACATTATCTCTCTGACGCATTTGATAACTTCTCCATTCTTCAAGGGCAACTCCGTGAGGGCAACCCAAAATCTGATTTTTAAATGATTTTTGGATCAGTAAGTAAAGAAGTAGACAAAGCGTAAGCTTATCATAATAATTTTAATAAATTAATATCTACTCACCATCTTGTAACGTAGCACACACAATGGGATAAGAATAAGGGCCAGCTCCAAAGTTTGAGAATCCAGCGACCTTCACTGTGTAATTGGTGTACTTCAGTAGACCTTGCAAGTAAAGCTCCAAGTGTAACGATGTCTGGTTCTGCCAGGCCGCTTCTGAAAGATATGCAGAAATTGATTTATTAAAAATGTAAAGTAGCCTAGATTATACCTAAAAAGTTGCGATCACTTACGCAATCCGTAAATTCTGCACCAGGTTTTAGATAATATTTTTACTATGTTTTTGCATAATTTGCATTCAAATATTGTTAAATATAACAAGTATTGCATCTAGTTAGAATAAAATAAATAACTATACACCTAGCGACCTTATTTTTTTACTACAATTCGATGATTTACAAAGAGTCGCTAAAATAGCTAGTAGGTACAAGTCTCCCAAAGTGATAATGCGCATAGAAATCTTCGTCACTGTTCGGCAATGGTCGTATTCCCCGAGCGTCGGAAGACGATATGTGTATAGAGTGATTAGTGCATTTTCTTCATGCATAATTTAGTAGAATTATTTTTTTTAATAATTAAGTTTCCGGGAATACGACAATTAGCGAAGATCTGCATGCGCATTATTAATTTGGGAATACTGTACTTCTAGTTTCATCGCTTCTAAAATATTATAGTAACCAGACGTATTAAAATTACATTCAGTTTTTTTTCTTGTTTCAATGGCTATCCATACTTAATAGTAAAAACGTTTGAAGTGCTCCACTCGAGCAGTCATAAATGAAGTTTTTAGAAACGGTGGCGGTTCGAACGCACGGAACGCAGTCTAAAGCACGTGGCAAAGTAAGCTACCTTTTTGGCGGAAGCAAATGTCGCATGATACACCATTAGTTCATAAAAAAAACCTCGAAATGTCTTATGAATACCATTGGTGCATAAAAACTGTCACGGTCACTCGCCATTGGACGATGGCATTTTACGTTTATTTACAATTGTAACACGATCTGGCTGTATAATTCGACTAATCGATTCATACTTGCCGGTCTTAGTGACATTTTATTGCATACTAACGAAAAAAAATCAAATAATGGGCATCTGTGGTTGTGTACCAGGACGACGCCATAAATAATGTCAAGAAGACGTGAACGACTTGTTTTTTGTAAATAATTCGCAATGAATGCAAGAAGAAATCGGTGAGTAATCTTAGAAGAATTTTATACAGAATTACTGAGAAATGAGTGTAGACTTCGTATTGAGTGTTAGTTTATCGAAGTGATATTTCAGTGAAAAAGTAACGAATAGTTTGTAATGCACAAATTATGACACTGCGGCCGCCGTGTTTTTAAGATAAATATTCTTGTATACTGTTTTTAATACATATAAATAGCTAGCTTATTTATCTACGAACAACAATCATTTGAAATGAAATGATTGTTGTTCGTTTTTTTCAATTTGGGGTTTGACTAGTCTCCGAGATTAAAAAACAGACTTAAGGTACCTACCAAAATTCAAAATTACTAAGTTCCTAAAACAAAATAAAATAAATAAAAATGACGTCCGTACAAGCTTACTTCGTTAAGGCGCTGACAAGACCCAATTGACAAAAATAGGCTTTGCTTATGAAAAAAAATTGCCAAATCTCAAAGTAAGAGGTTACTATAACGTTAGTTTATATCGAGATTTTGTTTTTCTTAAGTTCTCTTAAGAAAACAAATTTGAACATATTTCCCAGAACCTATTTTGGTCGATTGGGTCTTGCCAGCGCCTTAAAGTGCTAATTTTTGTTATAGTCAAGAGTCCCCCCCCCCTCTGCCAGCTAAATGGTTGTTTATGGAGATGATGTCAAAAAATTCATGACAGTAGTAAATATAATGAAATTAAAAAGAAAACTATCACAGCTAAGTAGGCTTTACAAGTTAACGAGTTATAGTCGACCAACTTAAATTTGTAGTTGAAGAATTGACCGTGGATATGCCACTATGGTCAATTCTCGATCGATGTATGGGAAAACAGGTTTTTCAATTACAATTTTAAGTTTGTTTTTGGAATAAATTCATCCCAAGTAATCCCAACTACAGAACCCTTCATTGTGCGTGGTCCGACACACACTTTGCTGGTTTTTAACTGTCATATCATAATTTTTGCAGTCTTTTACAACGCAACTAGGCATTTCTATGACAGCTCTCCCGCGCGCGGTCCGTGTTCGACTGAGTCGTGTTAGCCCTAAACTGACATTTTAGGGCCAGCGCACTTGTGCCCATAGATTAATATACTGATACTAGTGCCATTTCGTCGCGCGGTTAGCCTGGTCCTTATGCAGTAATATATAAGTCAATGCTAACTGCAAAATTTTTGTTAGTCATTATATTTTATAATATTTTTGTGCTTATTGGAATTTTATTATTTCATGTAGTTTTTTAGGCTGACATATTATCTAAGACAAATGAATAACGAGATTATTGTATTTTTTTTACTGACTT
This sequence comes from Atethmia centrago, assembly GCA_905333075.3. Taxonomy (NCBI): domain Eukaryota; kingdom Metazoa; phylum Arthropoda; class Insecta; order Lepidoptera; family Noctuidae; genus Atethmia; species Atethmia centrago. The sequence goes on from HG995388.1 coordinate 8,548,873, forward strand.
CATAAAAGGTGGATGTCCTCAAACAGAATTAATCTTTTTTTAGGATCATGGTATTTACAGGTAGGCCATTACTTTAGATGATTGTTTTATGATATTTTTAGCATGGCGAGGCTGTCGTCGACCTCAAGGTCGCGGAGCATGTCCCCCGCTCCGTCCGAAAGGGGGCCCCACAGACAGATCGCCGCTTGTCGCGCCATCATCATGGGGTACCTCACCGCTGACCCGCGCCCCGATCCTGAACTATCCCCATCCCCACCGCCGCGGTAAGTATTTTCTATATAGCGTATTAGGTACTATATTTATTTAGTTTCAATGGAGTAATTTGTATTTCTTATCTTTTTAGCCGTCTCCATTCTATCCCGGTACAAGCGACCCCGGGTGGTTCTCTGAACATTCAGGGCGAGGCTGTGCCCGTGAACCAGACCCCCAGTGATCGTATCCGACATGTCCAAACCAAGCCGGCCGTGCCTCTCTGGTAAGTTAGCTATCTTTCATAGAGTAACTACTTGGTACATGTTTATATTTAGGTTATATTTTTACAATATTGTACATGCTTGCAGTATCGATGTAGTCGAGCGGGTGGAGGCGTTGGACATGTCGGAGGAAGAAGCCGAGGAATTGATGGAGGAGGCCCCCTGGCATGTCAGGCGGTGGGTGCAGGATCTGCCAGAGCCAGCTGAAGGAAGCCTCGTCGCGAAGCCTTCGTCTCCTGCAGCACTCACGCCTAGCGTTACTTCTGACATAACCGTCGCCAACTCTGAAGTTGAAGTTCGTCCATCAACTTCAGGAGTGACGGCACTGTCAAGAAGGGCGCCTAGGCGTGAGGTGTTGGATGGCAGCGAATTTGACGAAGAATTCGACGACGAGTACGACGACCTAGACGGTGAAGGTGCATCAAGGAAGGACATTCCCGACACTGAAGAGTTAGAAGAACCCATGCAGGAAATTGTAAACGAGATTGATACGGGGATGGACGACGCAGCTGATCGCCTACTGGGTACGTCGCCTAGTTTTACGTGGGTGTCGGACTTTGAATCGTTCAGGGGTGCTCGTGAGGATTTTTCAGGACCTACCCCTGGGCCACTCAAAGATTACGATTCGCCTTATGATGCCTTTATCGACATATGGGATAAAGATATCATAGGGTTGATCGCCCAAGAAACTAACCGATACGCCCAGCAGACGATTGAGACTAAGCGTAGTAGAGGGACTTTGAAACCATCATCTCGCTTTCGTTCGTGGACTGACACGAATGCAGACGAGATAATGCTTCTTTTCGCGATGCACATGTATATGGCCATCGACCCGCGGACGTCGATAACCGAATATTGGACACAAAACGAGGTTCTCCAACTACCGGGGTTCAGGCGTCTTATGTCCTATAATCGGTACGTTTTGCTGAGTAAGTTTCTGCATTTTGTAGACAATACCACTGTTGCAAGTGAGCAATTGCTGCAAACTGGAGATGCTTACTCAGTAAGACTGTCGGCTAAGCTGGGTAAGCTGGCACCTATAGTTGAACATCTCGGAAAGAAGTTCAAATCCCTTTATAACCTCGGGCCTGACATATCCATGGACGAGTCTTTGACCTTATTCAACGGCCGCTTGTCTTGGGTCCAAACAATAAGTTCAAAGGCTACCCGATTTGGAATAAAGTCGTATGAACTGTGTGAGTCTAGCACTGGTTATATGGCTGGATTCCAGATCTACACGGGCAAGTCTGACGGGTCTGGCGGGTCCGGTGGTGCTCCTTCCCTTGGTGTCAATTTGGGGTGGAAAAGCACGATAGTGGTTCTTGAGCTTTTGCAAGGTCTTGAACATCGGGGACATTGTGTAGTGATGGACAATTTTTACAATTGTCCATCATTAGCACGATATCTCAAGAGTTTGGGCTTTGATTGCTTAGGAACCCTTCGTGTATGCCGTCGAAACGTCCCTAGTGACATTGCTAAAGTGCCGAAGAAAGTGAGTAAGGGGACAATAATATCTCGCCATTGTGGAGACGTATCCATCATTGCATGGAAGGACTCCAAAATGGTGAATATTATATCTACCTATCATGGACCTGACACTTACAATGGAACTAAGGCTGGTAAAATGCTTGTGTGTGTAAGGGATTACAACAAATCCATGAGGGGGATTGATCTCAAAGATCAAAAACTCTCCATGTATCTGTTAGAGCGAAAGAGAGGCGTGAAATGGTACATAAAGATGTTTAAAAGGTTGCTGAATGTGAGCATTCACAATGCTCTGATTATGTATGTGAGTTCGCTGAACCGGCGCGATAAACTGCCTGTGACGCATCGTGAGTTTCGTTATGAGCTTGCTGAAGCTCTGGTTAGACGGCATCGCCCCTCTCCACCAGAGATCAGCCGGCCAGTAGGGGATCTCACGAGGCTGAGGCGAGATATCGTGCACGAGCCAGAATATTTGAAAGGGCGACAGTTTAGAAGAAGATGTGTGATTTGTTATCGAAAGAAGGAAACCAAGATGATTCACACTAAGTGCGCTCAGTGTGACGTATATCTTTGCTTTGTGGATTGCTGGAGAATTTGGCATTCTGCAGCAGAGCTCTCAGGCGAAGATATACGTGGGCGAAAAAGGAGGCGTAATTAATGAATCTTTATGTAGTGTGGATGTGGAGTATTAGGGAATGCGTTTGAATGTGATGGTGGATGTGGAGTATGAACGGGATCCGGACTCTCGCATGAGGGCCGCGGTTTGACGGTATGGGACGCCTACCATTTATAAGATCCTGAATGGGTTCTTCTAACTTCTCATGTCTAGCTGATGGTAGCGGGTGTGTTGGATCATTTAGCTCCCTTCAAAACGGTTGAGCTGAATGGTGCTGATCCATGCATTATGTTCGTGAACGGGCGCCGTCAGTTGGGACTGGTCATTCTCACATATTATTATAAATTCAGCATAAATGATGTAGAAGTCAACATAGAAGAATGTCCATGGAGTTTCTTGTCCCTTCTTCTCCTGCAGCAGATGCTTTGGAATGCGCAACTAGCTTCATATTTCTGACTGACCGATTCCTTGACAGTTCACAAGAGCTTGTAAATAGTTTAATTGAAACAAATGCTTTGAGTTTGAGTTCAGTGTCGGGAATGTCCTCAAGTTATAGTGAGCAATTATGTATAAAATTATGTAAATAATGCTAGGGATTAGGTGGAATGACAGTTCACCTCAAGCTCACTTTACCTAAATTCAGTGTGGGAGATAGCACCATCCCTCGTAAATGTAACTGCTTCTTTGTGAATATGAACATCATGACGGTACTTTGTCAATATATTGTGTATGAAAATATGTACGTAAGGAAAAATCTACATTTTTTAGTAAAAGAGGTAAGACACAATTATGTCACTAGAAATAAAGACCAATTGGTTCATCCAGGTTTCATGCTGGCTAGAGTGGACTCATCTTTCATCCATCTTTGCATTGTATAAATTTAATATATTATTATTGTATAATTACACAATACATGTATGAGTACTATGTACCTACTGTAAAGTACTGGGTATGTCTTTCATTGACGTGAATATGCCCTGGTGGCTGAAAGTATGTCATGCTCAGTCTGTCTCGCTGATGGTGGCGCGTGTGTTGGATCATTTAGCTCCCTTCAAAATGGACTGCCTTGTTGGTCTAGTGGTCGCAAGCGCTACTGCTGAACATGAGGTTCTGGGTTCGATTCCCGGGTCGGGCAGTGTTATTGGTTTTGCTACCTGGAATTTCTCAGTAGCAGTCCGGAGTCTGGATTCGTACCCGGTTGATGGCAATGTGGGTGTACCTACTACAGCTACAGCTCTGCCCAACCCTACGGGGAAAGAAGGCGTGATGTTATGTATGTATTGAATTTATACAATTATTTTTTTATTACTGACGCTTGTAAATAACGTAACGTTCTGCGTCGTTCTCACATGTATAATTTCAGCATGAATAATGTAACCATATTTTAATCGTGGAGTTTCTGGCCCGTTCTTCGCCATAGGTGCGCACGACTTATCAAACTATATAATGTATTTCCTGTATAAGCTAACTTCTCAATGTACGAAAATCCTATACAATACGAGGTCAGCTAAAAAGGAAATGTATGGCTCAATATGTCGTGTGTACCGAACTAGGTTTTGAAATGGGCAACTAGATTCATCTTTCTAACTGACCGTCCCTTGAAAATTCAAAAGTGCCTGTAATTGGTTTATTTAAAATAAACACGTTTGACTTTTGTGTTTTTTTATTGTAATATATTTTTTCAAAACAAAATGTATTTTATTTCAAGCTTCCTAGCTCTCTCTTACATGAAATTGGGATAACTATCCGTAAGTATATACCTAACAGCACCGTAGGAGGATTGAAGGCAGTCAAAGTTTCCATTGGAATGGTATAAAAGCCATTGCCAGTGGCCATTTATAATCTCCGCAGGCGCGATTCTCTAAGGGACCGGTTTAAGGACATTAACATCATGACGGTACCTTGTCAATATATCTACGAAAACATCATGTACGTAAGAAAAAATTTACATCATTTTAGTAAAAGAGGTGAAAGACATAATTATAGTACTAGAAATAGGGACCTATTATCTCAGCCAGGTTTCAGACTGGCTAAAGTAGACTCATCTTTCATGGGGTACTGTTTAAAATGTTACAATAAAATTCCACCCCACATACTTCAACTGAATGAAATGAAATTCAAATCTTGTATCAAACGCACACTATGCAGGCAGGCATATTATAAGTTGGGTGATTACATCGCTGATAAAAATGCTTGGCTCATTGCTGGTCCCGCTCCACAACCACAACCAATTGAATAATTAACATTTGAAAATACTGTTGGAGCAGCTGAACATTGTAAGACTATCTTTGCATTGTATAAATTCAACCTACGTTGTATTGTATAATTGCATTGCACAGGTGTGAGTACTATGTATAATAGAGCTACCATTTGCCGGTTATGTAATTGACTTGAATGGGTCCTGGCGGCTGAGAGTATGTCATGCTCACTCAGATGTCTCGCTGATGGTGGCGCGTGTGTTGGATCATTTAGCTCCCTTCAAAATGGTTGAGCTGAATGGTGCTAATCCATGCGTCATGCTCGTGAACGGGCGCCGTTAGTTGGGACTGGTCACCTCTTGGCGTCCTCGGCTTATTTGTAATTATTTTATTTAGAAATTGTTTTTTTTTTTCTCTTTTTACTATGGGCGCGTTTTTTTTATTTTACATCGTCCTCACATTTAGTTATAATTTCAACATTATTTTTGTACTAATCTTTATGTATCAATTTAATTTAAAAGAGTGTCCATGGAGTTTCTTGCCCGTTCTTCTCCATAGGTACCTACTACGCTTTGGAATGGGCAACTAGCTTCATATTTCTAACTGACCGACTCCTTGACAATTCAAAAGTGCCTGTAAATGGTTTAATTGAAATAAATGGTTTGAGTTTGAGTTTGAAAGATACTAAAAACAGACGTGTAACTGACATTGGCATGGCCACGGGATTTAAATTTTGATAACACAAAAAAATAGTCTAATTAGTCGAAATTAGTCGCAAAATATCAGAATTAGTCGCTGGTTCAAAAGTTATATGGGTTTAAGGTGGCCGATCTTGAGAGAGCCTACCCCAGCATGGCCCATTTCTTGCGGACGGTGAGCAATGGGTAGCTCACCGTCGGGTAAGGACCAGGCCCGGGTCGACGGCGCGTTGTATTCCACGCGCGCCTCAAAGAGATGTCGTCAGCACATAGGTAGGGGTCCACTAGGGCCGATGCCTGCCGGGGTCGCGGGAAGGTACTTATGGGTCACCGAGGCCTTCGCAACACAGGCAACAGGAAGGAATACGGGTGGGTTTTAGTCAGTAAGAGTCTGACACACCCTCCCGCTCCGCCCAGAGCGGGAGAAGTTATTTGATGATTTCCCACCCTCAAAAAAAAAAGGCCCATTTGAATCTCAAAAGCTAGGGTACCTAGCGAAGGTCTGTATTTTCCCAACTACGCCAATTAGTCTGAATCAGTCGCCAAATATCAGAATCGTCGATCACTGCACTGGTTCAAAAGTTATAAGCGTTTCTAGGTGGCTGACCTGGAGCGAATCTCCCCAGTTTCGCCACATTTATATCTCAAAAACTAGGGCACTTAGCGAAGGTCTGTGTTCTGCCAAATTTAGTCGCTAATTAGTCGTAATTTTTCGCCAAGCCACAGATTTAGTCGGTGTGTAATTAAATAGATATTAAAGAATTCAATTTCTCTTAACATCGGTTACAAGCAAGTACAAAATGCTTTAAGTAGTTTCTAGACAGTAAATTCTAGATGGCGGCAGCGAAAATTTGCAAAATGTTGACTAATGGAGTCAAAAATGATACTCAAGATGCGCCATCTTGAATTTTGTTCAAGATGGCGCATCTTGGGTATCATTTTTATGGTTTTCAAGGGCGGGAATAACTTACAATGGGTCAAAATCAAAATGCAGGATGGCGCTGCCGAAAATTTGCACATTTTTTATCATGGGTGACGTTTACTCGGCACTTAGCACTCAGGAATAATGTAGCTTTCTACCAGTGAAAAAAAAAATGAATTGGATCATTAGTTCCGGAGATTACTATACATACAAACTTACAAACACATTTTTCCTCTTTATAATGTTAGTATAGATAGATAATAATAAAATAAAGTACTTTTCGGCTTTATTGTATTATTATCATTAAATAACTCGCGCTTGCACCATAAAGCACTAAATACGTTCAACACTAAACGAAAGTAAAACATCGTTCGTCAATCCTTTGATGATTACTTTTGAAGACTGAATTATTTTGCGTAGTTTTAGTTTTAGATGTATTTTAGCGCTAAATGCATGCAGTGGTTTGTGGTACAAGCAGACATAAGAATATCACTTACCATCAGTAGCAAACAGCACAGTGTATCCTACAAGGGCGCTGCCCTGTCCAGGTAGAGCGATGGGCTGCCAACCGATACGAAGAGATGTAGAGGACACTGCTGTACATTCTACTGATGACGGGGCTTGTTCTGGGGCTGGAGATAGAAATGGTTAAATTAAATACAACGTTATGGGGACTATAGCTATTTATAAGCAGAAAAGATGCTGCAGAATGACATCTCGAAATATGGAGACATAAACGTGTTTCATTGACCCTATTAAAATCTCGGTTCAGCAAATCTGCCGTCCAATTTCTTGAGAACCGTCATGATTGGTTTTACTTTAACCGCTCATTCCCCTAGGTAATGCACGGTTAAAGTGTCAACAGCGCGAACCACTTTTAGGCCCAGTTGCACCACTAATCACTAAATGCATTTAGTACTAAACGAATTTAAAACATCGTTATATTCCTGTCAACCATTTGAAGGTGACAGACACAGAATGATGTTTTAAATACGTTCAGCATTAAATGTTTGTGTAATGATTTGTGATGCAAGTGGACTTTACTGTTAATGTGCACCCAAAATAATTTGTTGGTACCTTAATGGTATTGATGATGTCTATAAGCAAAACGATTACCTCCTTCTCTTGTATCTTGGAATACAGGCAGTGAAAATGGACCCATGCCCGCATTAGTAAAGGCTGATACCGATACAGCATACCTAGAAATATAAGATCAAGTTAGTTCTCTAACGCCAGGCAGTAGATGCACATTATCTATACATACAAATAAATAAATAAAAGTGAAGTGTCTGTTTTTAATGTCATAATAACAGCTTTTTACAAAATTTTAAACGGTATTTATAACAAAGAAACAAATTTCAACATTTTTGGCTGTCTGTCTCTTTGTTCCAGCTAATCTCCGAAACGGCTGGACTGATGTTGACAGGACTTTCACTGGCAGATAGTTGATGTTAGAAAAAGCCACGTTGGCAATGCCGCGGGCAGCAGCTAATCCTCTATAAAGTACCTTGTTTTCTTCATCAAGCCACTCAGCAAAGTTTCTTGCCTGCCCGACAGTTGCGACACTTTGATTGTTCTCGTATCGGCTTCATCTGAAACTAGATTACAGAGTCAAATAAGTTTTAAAGTGCTATTGGTATCTTGGGACCGAAGTTTATTAAAAGATATGGCTTGAGTTACGTTTACGTCTTAGACTTTGGATAAATATTTTTATTTTTTGTTATTCTCGATGAAAGGTAATAAAAGGTATTTTTTTATATTTTTTATCTAAATAAAAATATATTTTCTGACACTGTTCATAACCAATGAGTTAGGAACAGTGCCAGAAGACCTTGCATTAACTATCAAGATCTCAATTAAATATTCCACCCTGTCAAAAACTGACTCAACATCTTGTTTAACCATCTTTAAAATCTTTAATCAAAAGATTACCCCGATTCTTAGTTAATTGCACGCCCAGGTTGGCCGCTGTAGAAATTATCTGACAAAATGGTTTAATCACGACCCCTCCCAAATACAGAGCCAGTGTGGAGCCCTTCCTCAGGATATGATTCACCTCTTTTCCTGCCCATCATGCACAACCACGTGCACCTTTCAGGATTCAAACGAAGCCAATGATAGAGCCAGGTAGCTACACAATCGCACAGAACAAGCCCAGCCCACCTGCTCCCCCGGCCTGCGCCACAGCCCGCACACGGTACCCCACGATGACTCCGTTGTGTGTCTCCTGCAGCGGCGCCGACCACGACACGCGCAGCTCGCCGGGACTAGAGGTCTGCTCTACTAGCACGCTCACTGGAGCCACAGACGGCGCTGGGGACAGGGTTTAGACAAGCGGTTGTATAGAATATTGATTAAAGTTAATAGTTAAACTTGTCCATACACTTGCACAAGTTTTAGATTCCAGAGTTATGGTCAGCATGAGACTGTGGTAAATACCATTGTGAGATTCTTATCTAGAGCGTCATTTTGAAACCCATAGCTATTTTTTTCTCTCAACCAGGATCGGTGACCGAACCCAACGGTGAAGAAATTTATTTCCCGATTACTCTAAGAAAATTGGGTACTTATAGCAAAGTGAATGATTTGTTCACGCTGGGTTTATAAGTAAGTCATGGGATTGAAAACTTAAAACTACCAAGAGGAATACAAAGATATCAGTCTAAGCGTTATTTTTAACTGTAACTGTGTTGTACTGTGTGTGTCTATCATGCCAGCTATACACTGAAAAAGACGTCTAGAAGAAATCTTGTGGAATCACTTTTGCACAGTGACATGACTATATAAATCAATTATAGTTCTTACGCTGAATATAAAGATACCTCTGCTTGTACACACGGTTACATATTAAGCTATATAAGCTGACCTATCATTGTACGGAAATCCTATAGAATGCGATATCAACTTATACTGGAAATGTATAGTTAGATATGTAGCCGTGTGTACCTAGTAGGTCAGTAGCAGAAGACCAGTTTAAGTCGCAATCACGAATTTCACTGTCTACGATATATTTTGGTTAATTTGATCAATTAATCAGCAGCCTAATTGTGTAACACATCTATAATGCCTTTCATTTTTACAATTCAACAATATCTATTACGTTACTTACGTCGTTGAGTAGACGACCTATCCAAACAAATGAAGTTTGACATACCTTCTTCATGTGTAGTAAAGTGCACGGGCGCTGTATACAGTGACACGCCGACTTGGTTGCCCGTAGCGACGCGCGCGGCGTACGGCGTGGCTGGGCGGAGGTTCTGTAGCTCTACCGACTGACGGAGCTCTTGATCTTTTCTGAAATTGGAAAGATAGTTTGAATAAGGGAGATAAATAAAAGTTTGACGGAAGAATGATAGCAGGTGTCCTGCGTTGTGGATTTACATATACTGATAAAATCATAGGATGGAATCAATATGCGTGAACAAATATAATTTACAGCCGTTATTGGCGCCGATTCCCTTGTTCACAAACTAAACTAAATTTAAGTTCAGTGCATCTTTTTCTTTCTATTTCATTAAGAAAAGGACAGAACATAAATTTTAGTTTAGTCCTGTCAAATTAATCAGCGCCTGTCACTACTCTTTACAAGTTTAGACGTGATTAAAAACTTGCCTACTAAAATTACGTCAATTTACGTCAAGCGCTGACTAATTTGACAGGACTAAACTAAAATGTATCTTCTGTCCTTTTCCTAATGAAATAGAAAGAAAAAGATGCACTGAACTTAAATTTAGTTTAGTTTGTGAACAAGGGAATCGGCACCATTGACATATGTTTTAAGTTTTTTTTAGATAGCTTAATCTGTTTGACTCCTAGATAAAGCCAATGTTTGTTTGATTGGTTTAGATGGATAATACCTTAAGAACTTAAGGAGAGACGAGGCGAAGGATCGCGAAAAGTGGAAGATTATTGTAATTATTACGAAAATTTTAATACTAAGTCGTTCTTTGAATGATAGGTGAAAGGCATACTGAAAGTTTCTAAAAGTGGCCACTGACAATAAAAATAAATAAAAAGCAATTACGGAATTTGAAAATGGATCTCTCTTGGAACATGTCACTTTTTCATGTGTGAGACTGTCATTTGTTTTTTTCATTGTGGCGTCCTTTAGAAAACAGTTTGTCGCTATTAAAATGAATACCTAACTCGTGAACATTTTCGCTTACCTAATGATTTTTTACGATTTTTGATGTGGCTTAAGTCAACAAGAGAGGTGCCAGACTTCAAAAGGCATTTGGGGATGAAGCCCCATGTCGCAGTTCTGTGTATTCGTGGTTCGGAGAATTTAGACGTAGACGTGATCATCTCCATGACGATGTACGTGAAGGTCGGCCGGCGACGGCGGTTACAGAATCCAATATTGATACCGTACGACAACTGATTGAAACTGACAAAAAATTACTTGTCAGCAAATTCGTACTGTATTAGGCATTGCAATGAGCCAAGTGCAGAATGTTTTGCATGTGCATCTGAAGGTTCGGAAGGTTTGCACTTGATGGGGACCGCATGATTTAACGGAAGACCAGAAACGACTGCGTATCGAGTGGAGCCGTAAAATGATAAAGAAGTTTAATGGAGGACAGTTATTGGCTGTCTATAATATCATGGCAAGTGAATAATTGGTAAAAAAAATATTGCTTCTCTTTTCGGCAAATCAGGACATGACACAACAGTGTCGTCTGCTTTTTATAAAGGTTCTAGCAAATGCAAAAATGTGAAATATATTTTGAAAAACAATAAGTCTAATATCTGGTCTAATTTATCAGAATCCAGAAACTCTCAGTACCTATGACCTAAGTATTTAGTACTTAAGGTATTCTCCGGGGTCAGTTCACTTTAGGCATACATATGCTCATGGAAACAAAAATCTCCAATATTTTGTATACATTATTAGTACCTTGTAACATTCATAGTAGTAGCATGTTCCCACACAGCGTCGCCGTAGTGCACGTGTGAGTACTGCAGCGTGTAGTGTCGCGCGTGTGCTCGGAGCGTGTCGCGCCACGATACTGTGGCGGTGCGCGAGCGGACTGACGACGTGCGGAGCTCGGAGGGCGGCCAGGGGGGCTCTGGGGAAGGGAAACAAATATTGCAATAAATAGAGACAAGATTCTTAACCCTAGATCTTCCCCCCATCCTATCCGCGCAGGCGTCCCTCAGGGTTCCGTGCTAGCCCCTCTCATTTTCACCCTTTTTACTAGCGACATCCCCAAAAGTAGAAAGGCGCAGTTGGCTCTGTTCGCAGACGACACGGCCATTTACTACGCTTGGCGCATGGTTTAGAAAGTGGAGAATCGAAGTTAATCCCGACAAAAGTCAGGTTCTTTTCACCAAACCGCGTAAAAACCTCACCTCCCTCCCCGACCGCTCACCATGTTCGGCAAGCCTATCCCTTTTTTTTTTTTGAGGGTGGGAAATCATCAAATAACTTCTCCCGCTCTGGGCGGGTCGGGAGGGTGTGTCAGACTCTTACTGATTAAAACCCACCCGTATTCCTTCCTGTTGCCTGTGTTGCGGGGGCCTCGGTGACCCATAAATACCTTCACGCGACACCAAGCCTATCCCTTAGAAGAAGCGAGCCTAGGCGTGACCCTTGACCACCATCTCTCCATCAGAGCACACTAAGCAGGCGCGTTCGCGTGCCACTTTCGCTCTCGGTAGACTACACTCCGTCTTAAATGCACGCAGCAAATTGTCCCTTAGGGGCAAATGGCGTATTTACACAGCGTAAATCCGTCCCATTATGACATATACCTGTGCAGTCTTCGCACAAGCTAGGCCCCACCACATCCACAGGATGCAGTGCCTCCAAAACCGTTTCCTCAGAAAGGCAACGGGATCCCCTGGTTCGTCTGAAACGAGATCCTCCATCTCGATCTTAAAATCCCCACCATCAAGCAGTTCATGAAGCGCATCGTTTCATTGACTCTGCCGCCACCCACCGAAACCCTCTGGTTGTGAAGGCCGCCAGTTATAGGCCCACCGATCCTGATGACCTCATTACCCTCCTCCAGGAAAGCAGTAGGGCCACGAGTACAGTGAACAAATCACACAAACCGACCTTCCGACCTCGCCGAGGTCCCTCGCGAAAACCCTGACGTAATTGTCCCCCCCCGACCCTTGCTTGACAAAGCGCCAGCCCGCGCCACAGCTGAGCCTGTAGTTTTAAATGCCCCGTATAAAAATAATACAGTTCAGATCCAGCCTGTCCCACCTTGCTGTCCTCCCCCCAGCGACGCCCTAAGCCGAGGTCGAGGCCGAGGGGGTGCCCTTAGCGTGCAGTCGCTTAGTAATGTAAGTAATTCGCCCCTGGCTGGAGGCTTTGAGTCCGCTTAAGGCAGCCACAGGATAGTCCGGTTGAGTAGTCACGACCTCTCAAGGTCAACTACGAGATGCCATCCATAAAAACAAAAAAAAATTAAAAGAGTTCATGGAGGATAACTTACCTTAGTACTCCTGCATGAATTCTCACACTGAAGTAATATTAAAATAATACTGTTATAAGAGGTGGTGGTACAGTCACAACGCTTTTGGTAACGGACGATAATATCGTACGACTTAGGAAACAAAACAAGTCACGTAACATGATATGAACACACAATAAACAAAAACAACACGAAACTGGCTTCCATCTGGATCTGGTCGGTACTGGTAGACTTCTATTTTTTAATGATATCAAGTTAACGATCGCATCTAGATAATCAATCGAGTTTACACTTAATTATTGGGTTTAAACCCATACCTGCCCCACCCATCTCTAGCTTATCTCTAGCCCATTATACTCTCTAGTGGCATTATACTAGCACGAATATGGCAATTTAGAAGAAACAGTAAAAATTGCTCACCCAATATACTAAGAAGCACACTAAAGACAGCAGTTCCATGAGGGTTGGTGGCTCTGCACTGATACAGTCCCGCGTCACCTGTCTCTGAGTACTGCAGGCTGATGGTGCTCACTAAGCCGAGAGCTGTTTTTGATTCTGATATCATTGCTCTGAAACCAGAAAATGGTATTTTGGAAATATGGTTAAATAATCTAAAAGGAGTTTGTTAGGTTCTGTAGATCTACAATGACTAACTCTGACATGTAATTAATTTGGCCGTTGCCATTTTGGTCTTCCAATCACGGCTTGTGAAAGAATTGGTATCAGATTGAACGACCATTGTAAATGTGGATTATAGAAGCCGTGAGTATGTTGATGCATGATATGTCTTTTCTCCTATTTATTTTGGTAAACCGGAAACCTGCAGCACCAAGGATTTTGACGGTGTGATGCGAGGTTTTATTTCATATACACCCATTAAACCAGAATGCTGCTTGGCGACACTTCCAAGAACAACTCCAATGCTACCAAAATAATACTAACCTTTGATTTATAAAATCCAACACGTTTCCATCATGAGTCCAAGTGACTCTGATGGGTTCGTCTCCAAGTGGCCGACACTCTAGCTTGACAGGATGACCGAGCCGTGACGTCACGTTAGATGACGAGGATTCGAAGTGAACTGGTTCTGGAATGCGAAAAATACGAAATTAATTGATGACTTTCAAAATGATCGTCATAGAATATCTATATGAGAATGTTCTCTATCAGGTGATACATTTTGCCTTTTGAAATGGCGTTTAATGTAAACTGCAACCCATTGTAATCATGAATGTGATGGCTTCTTGTGCTATGAGCTTGCTGTGTACTGTTGTACTCTTCATTTTGTTTTACTTTGTATGATTTTCGTAAACATATTGTAACTACCTAGAATATTCTAGTGAATGATGTAGTCTCCTATAATTGGAAGCGCACATTTGTATTTTTCCCTGTTATTGTAAACATGCATGTCATTGTGTAGCCTCTGTTGGAGATCAAATAAATGAATACATAAACAGATCCGAATAAGTCAGAAAAAAAAACATATCTTCTTCCAAGGCCTGACACAATCTACAGAAAGTCACGCACAACATACTCGTAGGTATAATCTTGCCAACTTTATTTTTGTTTTATCTGCTTTCGTACACCTTTCCAGTACCTATGGGGCTAGCAGGAACGTGCGGAGTAAATTAGAACTAACGTAAATTATAAGGAACCATTTAAAAATTGAACGTACTCGTTTCGCACATAATATTTACTTAGTTTCAAGACTTTGTTCACTTTGTTCTATGGGTGATACCTAATTTTGCTAGTCGCAAAAAAAAACAAAATGCTACGTTACATTAACGTTCGTGCTAGGGCCTCTGACGTTTGATCGTAATACTTACTATTTACGCTCATCCACACAGTTTTACTCAAAGGCTGTCCTACTCCATTTTCCACATTACAGGAGTACAGCCCCTCATCAGTAAGAGACACTTCCTCAATGATGAGGGTCCCGTTAGGCAAGCTGAGGATCCCACCGCCAGCCAGCTCTAGGACTGGTTGCCATGTGCCGAGAAGAGCTGGAATATATTGAAGAATCTTATATTATTTAATAGCTATTTCTTTTACTAACTATCGCGTGGTTTAGACCATGTTTATTATGATGTACATAGTATATTTGCAAGTCGTTCATTTAAATTGTCCTTCTGATTACAAAACGTGGGTTTTGCGTTAGCAAAACCCACGTTTTGTAATAAAAATAAAAATAAAGAAAAAATAAAGAAAAAAAAAGAAATATGTAAAAAAAATAAAGAAATTCGATGATGTTCTGGTAGTAGAATATACGATAAAGTATCCAAAGTTTCTATCTGCGAACAAAACATAAGGCTCTTATCCCGTGGCCTAATTGTGTAACACACCACGATAGTACCTTTGATTTTGACAGTTCAACAAAATTCATTGCTGCAGCATTGTTATTGACGTTGTCGAATAGACGAATTTTTAAACCATATGAAGCAATGGATTACCAATTTTCCTTAAAATCTTTCGGATTCTAATTGAAAGTTTTACGCAATTAAGGTGCTAGTTTAATATGTGTGAAACACAAGAGACGAAACAGCAGACGATCACTTAATGACGTGTTATATACCAACACCATACCATCTTTCTTCATCCAATGCACTTGCGGCTGCGGGTAGCCGCTTGCACTGCACGACACTGTACCTCTTCTTCCGAGGAGGAGCGACGAGTTGTTTGGTTCCTCCAGCCATTTTGGTGCAACTGTAATGGAATAATACATTTTTACTGAGAATTTTAGTAGTAGGTGTCTCAACTATTATTGGGATTATTGAGATTTATAAAGTACTTGACTTTGCGGAAAGGGTGAGATTTGCAGTAGGAGAGGTCTGTTCGGGTCAGTTACTTTGTTTATATCTGCTGAGAATTAATATTATTATGTTCCAGTTTAGACATTTTGGATACTGGTATAAAAGGGAGACGATAACAAGTTGTTTCATTGCCTTAATTAATGCTGGCAGCCAATCAAGGATGAACTACCTACTTTTTTCCGTCAAGTAGGTTGTCGGTTTTTTTAATGACCAATCGCATTCTTTGTACATTGAACTTTATTTCCACGTTTTATGGTTGCAAATATTGGTAGTTAGTTACCTTTAATATACAGCTCAGTAGATCTATTGACTTTCGCCACGTGGTTGGAAGCGACGCATGTGTAAGTACCACAATGTTCTAACGACACTTTCTTGATCACTAGTGCACTGAACAGCTCCGAGTTTCTTTCGGCCATCTGTAATTTAATAAACCGTGTATATAGTCGCCTGTATAAAATGGTTGAATTCCTAGGCTGCAAGTTTAAACTTTAGACTTTTGGGGTTCATTATTTCGATTCCGCTATAGTTTCTGTCATAATTTGAGGACTTAAGTGAGACAGCAGATCACATAAAGGCCTATAGCATAAATTAAATCAGAAGCAGCGCTGCACACTTATATTTAGGACCTGAGAAAGATCTTTACGATCACAGCCGCTGTTCAGCTCTAATTCATACTCTAGAAAAAGGTCTAAAGATAATAAAAACTAAATGACAATCTCACCTTCAAATCACTAGGAATTCTCTTCCCATCTTTCAACCACTCAAAATGAATCGGCAAATCCCCAGTCCTTAAATTACAATAAATATTGACTATCTGTCCTTCCTGAAGGTTCGTTCCCAACAATAGATCATCTATTACTGGAGCTTCTATAACTTGAATCTCGAAGGCTCTTCTAGCCATTTCTCCTGAAGGACTGGTTACTATGCATGTGTATACTGCACCATTGGACTCTTTAGATATTTCTGGTATGGTAAGAATTCCATTTATGTTGACGCTTGGAGCATTCCGCCTTGTTTTACGTTTTTGGTGCGATCTCTTGTAGCGAGATTGGAAGATCGCGTTCGATGTTAGTAACTCGCCTTTGAATTCCCAGTCGATTTTGCTGAAATGTTTTGAAGACAATTTGTTGCAAGTTTTTAAGGCCAGTTGAATTCTACTCTCGACACTTAACAAGATGGTTTATAAAAATAGAAAAATCTGAAGAAATAAATATGTGGTCCCTGAAAATGATCAAGACAATTTTACCAATAAACGGATAAAATTATAAGAATATTTATGCTTAGCTTTGAAGACTACGCTTCAAAACTAGCAAAATACTGGAGTGGTTAATTTTCAATAAACGAGGTCTAAAAGCCTTTGAAATCCTGGACTAGAATTCAATCAAGTTTTATGGCGTTGCAAAGAGTACTATTTTGTAGGCACTTCACTACTTATAAGCATAAAGACAAATTTACCTTATTGGATATCCATAAAACGGACACCTCAAGTTAACTGACTCCCCACTTTGCACTTTCACTGGTGGGAGAGATCTGATGTATGGCGGTCCTGAAAATAGAAATAATAGAATGTATTTGTTACAGAAATGTAGTAACGTTGTGTGACGTCTTTGCTTGTCAATTTTAAGTCAACCAAACCAATTATTCGCAATCTAATTTTGGCCAAATTGATATTTTGAATTCAATATTGAACGAGTCCGCTTCTAATCTCGATCTCACTCGGCTCAATGATGGAAAGTGTTGCATAAGGTTATGCAAGCGCATCCAAAAGTTCCCTTTACAATTTTCAATTTCAAGAGCTTTACACACAAACACGACACGACAAACTAAAATTGCGCAATTTCTTTGGCTATCGCTTTTTTTTTGGAGCTGCCGAGAAGTCAGTGTTAACCAAAATTGCCAAGTATTGCGCAACTTAGTTGCCTGTGTGCGTGTATCTTTATAATTATTGAGACGCTGCTAAGAGTTCCACATTTTGGCAAATGATAAAGGTTTAAGATAACCACTGAGTTCTACATAACAAAATGAATTGATATCCTAAGATGTATTATGATAAACTTACCATACACATCCAACCTATTTTCATGTGATGCCACATGATCACCTTCCCTAGCTGTGCAGGAGTACAGGCCTCCGTCTTCGTCCCTCACTCGAGTGATGTTCAGCTGTGAGGCCACTGAGTTGTCTGATGTCATCAGTTGGCCGAGGGCGTATCTGGATACGAACGCTATCGTGGTTAAACTACCTATGCTGATTAAGTCGAACAAATAAAAGTAATAGTTATAGTATAAGACTATTAATTCAAATTCGTATATTATTAAGCAAGCCATTCTCCCTTTATTAAATTTTTGGGGACTAAATCTTTTGATCGAATTTTGTCGAACTAAATGTTTCCTTTGGAGCAAAGTTTTCTCCTTAACTAAAAGTAAATGCTGAGCATACATGTGCCTGTTCCTTATATACATGTGACTGTTCCTAACTTATCCCAGGTTGATAAAGTTTTAGTTTTTTGCAAATTAAGTTAATATTAATGTTGAGGTCGGCTTTCACATAGGGTACTTCGAGAAGTACTTGGCGAGAGGCTTCTAAACATTGTTTTGTCCCACTGTCAACGTGCTACCCTGTATAATTATTATGATATTATTATTTATGTTAATTCTACTTAACTTCAAAAACAATTTTATCATGATTTTCTTGTTGGTGGTCACCCTTGTAAGTTTTTATCGTCAATAATGTAAAGCTCATGATGCTCTAGTTAACCTTTTTCCTTGAAAATAAACAACATAACATAACGCATGTTTTATCCCCGAAGGGTTAGGCAGAGGTGATCAAATAGTACACTATCATTTCGCCAGTTATGTTTAAGTCTCATGTAATAGAAGGCTATTGTCATCAACCGGGATTCTTTAAAAATCATGTTGATAAATACCTTGGATCAGTATTACTCGACACAATAATGCCATCTCTTTCCCACACAAATTGTGGAGGTCTTTCACCGCTCGCTTCACATTGCATGCTGATCTGAAAAGGTTAAAAAACACGAATTAACACCGATTCCCAGGTCGGGCAGTGTTATTGGGTTTTTCCATTAGGAATTTCTCAGTAACAGCCCAGAGTTTGGAAATTGGCGCTGTGATACCCCCGTGCTTCGGAAAGCACGTTTAGCCGTTGGTCCTGCACCGGATCTCTCTCTGGTCCTGTCAGATTGCCGATCGGACTATGAGAGTGAGTGCACCTGTGTCTGCGCACACACTGGTGCACTATAATATCTTCCGCGTATATGGCTAGTCTCCTCTGAGATTGGCTGCCACGGCCGAAATTCGGTCTGGAGGACTATAAGTACAGGGTTACTTTAAATTGGCTAGCTAAACTCCACAGTCGCGATGGACGTCAATATCTAAAAATGGTAAAACAAAAAATAAATAAATTTGATGATTCTTTTTGTGGGGTCATCGACCGCAGTTATTGTAGTCACTTGAAATATCAGTTTAACAAATCTGTTGTTTTTTTGTGTAAACTTCACAGACGTGGGTATCGATATCTAAACACGATAAAACATAAGAAAACAGTTTTTCTCCACTCATACTTCAATTAACAACAATAATAGTGGTAGTTGACCTCCCAAAAAAAAAATCTAATATGTTTTTAATTTTTATTTTATCGTGTTTAAATAGCGATACTCATCGCGTCTGCGGAGTTTAGCTAGGCAATTAAAAATACCCTCGTATGTATAATATTAGATGAAAGAACCTTATCGGAATGATGATCAGTATTATTTAAATAAATGCTTGTTTTTACTGAAGTTGATTATTTTATTTTTTCTTTATTGGCTCTTTGTCATTTGGCCATTGTCTAATAGTAAACTTATTTAAGTTTATAAATACTTACATCGCCCCCTGATGTGACTGTTCTTTCCGTGAAGTGTTGTGTGATAATCACCCGCATATCTGATAGCCTTTTTCTTCTGTCAAGACCTGAAAGAGAGAGAAAAAATATTTGTATCATCAATATTATTGAGTTTCTTGTGCTCTTTCTTTGTAGGTATTAAAAAGATGTTGTTTTGATATTAAACAAAAGCCAGCTAATATTCTAATTCCAATTTTAAACAAATAGATTTCTCCAAAATCCAAAATCCAAATCCCTGATGAGAATATCAAGGTGAAAACACCAATTATGTTCCTAGTAAATTGGAAACCCCAAAGGGTAGCGTCGCTAATAGCCATTTAGTGAAGTCATGAACCACCTAATTTACAAAAATTGGTGTCTAGTTTAGGCGTTGCTAGGCAACGGTTACGTTATCAATATGGGATTGATGTACGTTCATTAGAAGCTCTCGTGCTGGTAAGTGGGCTAGGTCTGTTATATACACTGCAGGACAGGAATATTTGTGCAGTTATTAAATGGTTACTTATTTTATAGTGTAATTGTTTTACTGAGCTGTTTATTTAAGTACATAATAAGGGCGAGTAAAGTAAATCAGAATGAACACTGCAAAATACTATTTCACAGATTTACTAGAGCTCTTCATACACCACTATAATGAATGACGTGAGAGAATATTGCTACAATCTCTTGCTGTTATTAGGCGGATTGTAGATTGTGTGCTTAATAGCAACGGAAATATGCGACTGTTCACTTTCACGTTGAGATTTTTACTTTAAAATAAAACAAACCAAAAGATTTTAGGATGTTTAGATTTAATTATGGCTTTTACACTCGTCTTTTTTGAACTTTGAATAGTATCAATTCAAAATGCTTGAATCAAAATTTATCTTGAAAAACTAATTATTTTTTACAAAAATTCACTTCCTTACCTTCCCTAAATACGAAACCCAATTAACTCAATCCTAAACTGTATCTAAATATAGTACCCCGAACATTAATTAGCATTAAATATATCTTCGACTAATCAAACGCAGAAGCGAACGTTGCCGACAGCGATAGGTAAATCTTGTATCAAATCAGTTTCCATACGTGGATAAGGTCGATAGAATTACCAAATGGTATTCCGGATGAGATTGAGAAACGAACTGTTACAAGCAATAAATATTACACAAGAGTTCCTTTTATAACGAAGGTGAGCACAAGGAAAGATTTTTGAAAATTCATCCCCTACGTGTGTTAAAAAGGAGATGAAAGATTGTATGGGAATTCGTTATTTTTGCAGATGGGAAAGCCTTATTTTGCAATAAATTGGAAGGTCGTAGAACATTTTCCAGCTACATTATAAATAGTTAAGCTACATTATAATTAGTTAGTAAGTTCATGCTGCAGGCAATAGACTTGAATAAGTAGGTATTGGTCATATTAATGCGTTGTACATTATTTTCTCCCGTGAAAACATAACCAGTATAAATTAGCCTCGCATTCTAATGAAACTCCGTACTACGCTCGGCCAGCTCAAGGTCAAAGTGTTGCCATGGACGTGCGGTCGACTGTACCTTCAAAAGTTCCGTTTTTAAACACCGTAACAATATCTTAAAAACTTTGAGTAACGAAAATTAAGATACAATATCCCTATCAACTCTTTAAGTGATACATGCGAGGATACAACCAACCTCATTTTCAGCACAACCGTGTATTCACCCACCTACCGCCAAAACATTAACAGTAAAATCCACATCAAACACCCATCATTTCGGCCGACAGCTCTCGACAGAGCACGACATTTCCTACACATTTATCTAGCCACATTTGAGTCTATGCCGCGCCGTCCGTTTAGCCGCTGGACCGCAAACTTCAATTATCGTAAACGATTGCCTGCCTGTCGGTAACGGTGTGACTTCGCTCTTGCTAAATGTTATATATCTACCGAATGTGCAGGTGGGAAGCGTTCGTATTGCAATTAATACTCTCCCGTAATTTGACAACGTAGATCATCAGTTCCCATAACTTTCCCATAACTATCAGTAGCTGGAACAATTCGTTTTCTAACAATTATTGAAAAACCAATCGTTTTTCAATAATTGTTAGCTAATTCTATCAACCTGTTAAGCCCCGCGCGACACCGATTCGGAGTCAAACAATAGAAAATCAATTGTGTCTCATTTGCTGTCCTTGACCAATTAAGATTCTTATTAAAAGATCCTCGAATATGATCACTTATAGTCTGTTCCAAAGTATCTGATGAATGTGTAGGTAAACAAACCCGGATCAAGTTAAATTATTCACTAAAGGGAATTTAGTAACACATTAATTTGAATTTGGAAGGTTTAGTTTTAGGACTTTATGTCTAATCATTGTTTTTCAACTTTATGTCTTATCACTATTGCCAAAAATGATTATATGAATAAAATTGTATGTGTAACGCTAATTAAAAGGAAACACAATTGTAACTAACTAATTACGTTTATTCGTAGTAGCTATCATAACTATATGGGCAGGGGCTTGTCGCTAAGTTATAACAGCCGCACGGGCCGATCGAGCAGGTCAAGCTAAGCTTGCCGCGGTTGGTACGTGGATGGGTTCTTTACATACCAAGATCCCTCCGTGCCTCGAAAAGGATTTTAGACAGTCGTTACGGGTTGTTAGAAGCCCGAAAGTCTGACCAAGGGGTATCATATTACCCAGTTAATGGGTTGTGGAGGTCAGATATGCAGTCGCTACATTTAAAATACTGGTATTTAGCTGCATCCGGTTAGACTAGGAGCCGATCACAACATAGTTGGGTTATAGCTGGGCAGATGATTAGCTATCATAAATCTTTATCCCTCCAATGAATTACCCCAACAGTTTAAATTAGGTAATGACTTGTTTAGCAAGCTAACTACAATCCGAAAATATAAAATATTATTATTCAATCAGTGTTGAAATACGGTTGAGGAAATAGTCCACACTCAAACAAAATACACGTGCGACATTTTACACTCTCACACAACGAAAAACCATACAAACAAAAAAAAGAAAAACGTTGACTTAGGACGAATAATGATTTTAATGTTAATAACAATTAATGAACAAGCATGAAATATTGTATACCTTATATGTAGGTATGTCGCAGCGAGCCTTTATTATAATAACCATAAGAACTGATATTTCACCTGTGCACAACCATTTCGGGAGTTACATTATAATGTAGTAACGCGATTTTACTACATTATAGTGAAGTTCCTTGTATTACCGGCCAAATCTTAATTACCTTACCCTCCCATACACTCCATAATAAATAAATAAATAGATATAGTGCTATAGGCAGCTACATTCGGTGTGGTCAGTAACTGAGTCGTACGGGGATTAACAAAACATTTCCTAAGCTTTGTTTTAAATATGTATCAGTAGCTGTTGCTCGGTACTTCCTCAGCGTGTATTCTTTTATACAAATATCCAGGATGATAAGTAGCCTATGTCCTTCTGCAGGTTCCAGGCTACCTATCTGTCAAATTTCAGAACGATCTGTTCTGTGGTTTAGACGCGAAAAGGTAACAGATAGATATAATTATTTTCGCATTTATAATATTAACCTGTTAATCCCCGCGCGACACCGATTCGGAGTCAAACAATAGAAAATCAATTGTGTCTCATTAGCTGTCCTTGACCAATTAAGTATGTAAATATGGATAAAAAAAAGTCTTGTCGAGTTGCCAAGAAACACTCATGAGTTTATGACATACACAACCCGAATTATTTATTCACAACAACCTACTGCATTCGCTCACTTCGGTGTAACAGAAGCCCCTATTTATTGGAACGCCTTTTGTTGTTGGTCGGTAGATGGTCGTTTGTTTTGTTTTACGTATAACGGTAATGATTCATGGAGTACGCTCTGACGCCCCTGTGAGTTGCGTAATTTGCTCTGTTATGGTTGGTTAGGGGGATACCATTGTTGATTCCTTGATGTGCTTTGATCCTATCGTTTTGGATTATTTCAACCTTTTATACGGCTTGCGTTACTTTTTACAGCGAGTTTTTGAATGCAGCTGAAAAGCCATGCAATGCAAGGGTATCTAATTTATTTTTAATGGCTGGCTATCTTTAATGGCTCAAACCCATACTGGGTTGACAACATAAGCTTGTCTGGGCAAGAGAGGCTCGAAAAAAATGGCGTTAAATATGGTAGGTATTATGTAGCAGATAAGCTGCAAAGGCCTGTGTAACTGATGTGTCGTATAATTAAAATATAGACAAAGATACTATTCTTTAGACCTGAATGTTTTTTATTCCCACAATTATGTAAATCGTGTATTCAGTAAACAAGTTGAACATCATAATTTTGTTGCTTATTAATTATTGGCTTTGCAAAATAGTTCTTCATTTGATTAATGCCTTGCTTTTAGAGTTACTATGTTGATATGGCCAGATACAGCAAAGCACTGTGTTGCAAAGCTATCATTATCAAACATTGTTTTCGAATGTTTAATGCTATGTCTTATCCTATGTATGTATATTACTAAAGCTGGGTTGCAAAGATTATTGTTAAGTGTCTTATTGCACAAAAGAAACTCAACATTCAAGTACCATTTTCCACTTCAATATTTTTCCAGATCACATATAAATAAATAAATAAAAATTCATCCGTGATCCGAAATGATGAATATCCAATATTTTTATTAATTTTTATTCATTATATCTTTATTATCCATTGATTCCTTACTTCTGACATATTCGTGTATCTACATGATGGGATCATCATGTAGATACACGAATATGTCAGAAGTTTAATAATCAGTATCTAAACAGAACGTGTTTTTCTTGCAACGTTTGGCAAAGGAACTGTTAGTGCACTAAAAAGGTGTGATGCAAGAAGGTTAGTTCTGTACAAACAGGTTAGCATTTAGAGGGTGAAATTATGGCACATAAGATAGAAAGCATTTAAGAGAATTTCAACTATAAGTATGTCTATGGTTGGCACTGTATAGTGTTGCAGTGTCTTGGAAATGCAGGTGTCTAGAGATGGCGGCAACCACTTTCATCAGCCTACTTGCCAACTCAAAATAATTTGTCAGGGTCTCCGCTCCTATCCTGTTGCCTTATTATTTTTATTTATTATTATTTATTTTCTTGGTAATATGACAAAAATTTAATTCTAAATAGCGGAATATGCGCAACGTTACCACACGCTACAGAACTACGAGCTACGATGCTACGTCGCTACGCGGCTTGTCACGGGGCAAAAATAGTTATTTTTCTTCTTAGCCATTGGTTAATTAAGTTTTGCGACTGATACAGAAAGCCATGGGACTTGATATCACCATATCAAGTCCCATGGCTTTTTGTATCAGTCGCAAAACTTAATCTTACTAATTAAGTCACCCCTTAATTAGTAAGATTGTTACTAAATAATTTAGACATTTGTCTAATAAAACAAATTTGATTCTCAGAAAGCGTTTAATTTTTACAAACACCTTTGTGTATGAAATCTGCGTTAATCCTCTGCGTAGTAGACGAAATGATATAGGTTGAATCGTACAAATTTTTTAACTACCCACAACATTCTGAAAATTATTAGTAAAATTATAATTATTAGTAATCTATACTTACTTAAATTTAGAACGCACTACTTCTTGAAGTATTAAAAGTCAATTCACACATAATCGGTCATGCACAAACTAGGCACATGTTGGTCATTATTATTTCTATCTGATTATGTGCGAATACCGTTTAATTAGTAAAAAATAATGTTATAACAGCACTTTTAATATAAACAAAGATTTTCAAAAGTAAATTATTTTAAGACTGTTTATTATTAATTTTACAGGTGTCAAAAAAGATCTTTCTCTATACGTATACGAAGCGGTTATGCCCAAACTTCTAGCTAATAAAGTTGTAACGGGTACGGAACTATTGAACTGCAAAAGTATCAAATTCATTGAATACAATTCTGTATAATATAAATATAACGTTGCACCCAAAATACCATCACATAATTTCGAAATAAGCACACATTTCATATACGATAGATTAGAAAGGACGAAATTATGGGAGATGCCAACAGTCACCGCATGAGGGCGCCACAGAGCCGGTGGCTTGAATAATTCATAATTCAGTGCATCTTCGGGCTTATGCAAGGTATAAGTGCAACACAGAGTTAAGTATAGAAGAGTAAGTTGGAATATTAGTATTTTATGTTACGCAGAGAAATATTTTAAGCATTTATTTAGGTGGCTTGTAGAACTTCTAACTTGTAATTTGCTCGGAAGTAATTCTGTCGGAAATGCTATAGTTACTATGTTCTTTTCATGAACTTTTATATTATTATTTACTAGATGCGCCCCGTGGTTTCATCCGCAGTTTTGACCCCGTAGGTATATCGGGATAAAAGTATCCTATGTGTTATTCCTGGTTATAAACTGTCTGTGTGCCAAATTTCATCCAAATCCGTTCAGTACTTTTTGCGTGAAAGAGTAACAAACATCCATACATCCATTCTTACAAACTTTCGCATTTATAATATTAGTAGGATTTGGTTTGTTTATTATTTAGAGCCGCCGTGGAATGGCATACATTTTAAATTGTTTGGTCGATTACTGATTATTTGACGGAACTTTGTTCCGATGCCACTTTAGTGCACTTTTAAAGTTACTTATTTCAATTCATTTAAAATTTCTAAATGCTACTTTAAACTCGTTGACAACGAACTGCGAATCCCTTCGCAGTTCGTTGTCAACGAGTGTAGCCCGAACTAAATGACAAAAAAAAATCGTCAAAAATGTCATTTCTTTTTTTCCAATAGGTTATATTAATTGTTATTCATTTACTTGTATAAACACCTGAAATAAAAAAAATACTTAAGCTACTATGAACGAAATGTACCTACTTATTCTACTCGAACTAAATAACACAAAAAAAAATCACTTGGTAGACATATTTTTTTGGCAAAAGTGGACTAGGAATAGGTTTTATTAAAATCTGGGTTATGCATTTCCCAGTTAGTGTTGGCGGATATGAACTGAGAGCTTCTAGTTCAATAGAGTGGAAACTCCACGGCTCGTACCGGCCCATTTTTTTCCATATTTATCAAACATTTTTTGTTAACGTTTCATTGCGACGAGCCATATTGGGAAATACGATAGTTATTAAAATATTTCAATCATTTTGTTTTATGGTTCTAAAATTAAAATGTTGTTTAGTGTTTTAAAAATGAAAAGGGTTTTTATGCTTATATTATATATTATAAGGCTTCGTGTAATAGATTTTTTATTGCATCATCATTAGGGTATTTTCAGTAGCTACCCAAGCAATAGTTGGCGTAATGAAGGTAGACAATTGGATAATACAAAAGTGGTATTAAGTTATGTGTTGTCGAATTAAGATTTTCATTTGAAAGTATCAAGCCTAAGTGACTAATCAGAAACAATTATTAACCCAGGGGAGTCAAAATGCATCCATAAGATAACTCATCAGTCGCTTTTAAAGACACCTACGACAAATATAAAACCCTTTCCCACCCACAAGAGATGCAAACATTTTCATTTTCCGTGAACCACACGCCATCATAACCGCAGGAGCCACATTTCTGAACAACACAATTGTGCGGCAACGTCGGCTCCGGAAACACTGAACTAATATGACGTAAGTTGTGACGTCAGTAAAGCTAAGTACAGATCTGGGTCATTCTACCAGTATTAAATCTTATTCTTAGGAGATCTTAATAAACATTATCATCATCTCCCTCGCTTTTTCACAGAAAGCTAAGTACAGATCTGGGTCATTCTACCAGTATTAAATCTTATTCTTAGCAGATCTTAATAAACATATCATCATCTCCCTCGCTTTTTCACAGAAACGTTGGGAGCGGCTTCCATTCTAACCTGATGCAAATGAATACCAGTAATTTATTATTATTATTATCTTTATTGGAACAAAAAACAGTACAATTACAATTGATTGCGTACGATAATAGCCACATTAGTTATAAACTGTGTCGCAGCTATCCGTGAGGAAGACGACAGTGTTCCAGATATTTAATTCTATACCTGCTAGAATTTTTATTTACAAAATAAATAAAACTAAACTAAAAACTGAACTAAATAAAACTAAAGAGTTCGTATGTATAGTTTGTATGAGCAGTGTGAGTGCATGTATGATGTGTAGATGGAAGGTGTGCACCTAGGTGTGGTGTGTGGGCGTGTGTGTGTGTGCATGAAGCGTGAGTTTGTGCGGAGATGTGTGTGATGTGCATATCTGTTACGGAAGAAAAGTCTAACACAGGAAATTCTTATGGCTTAACTAAAGTCTCCAACTCGTCGTAGGTGAGGGTGCGAAGCCAATCATCAGTTAATTTCTTGCAATCCCGGGAAGAGGAAGAATAAATATTAAGTTGTTCATTTACTCGATTGTATAACACAGGACCAAAGAAAATGTATTGTCGCCGGACAATTTCAAGTCTAGCCGGAACTGTTTGGCAGACTCTGGCAGTCCTGCGTCGTTGTCTGCTCAAATCACGGTTAAACAGCAGGTCAGAATGTTTCCGTAACACCGTGCTCAATACGAAAGAGTGTCTAACAGTAGGTAATTTCCATAGCTGATATAAGTCATGTGTAGGGAAGCGAATAGGTTTGTATGCCATGACCTTCAGCACGGCCCTTTGCGCTCTCTCCAAGTGCAATTTACATGGAGCGACTGCCTATCTGACCTCCACAACCCTGTTACTAGGTAATACGATGCCTCCCTGTAAGACTGATTGTCAGACTTTCGGTCGGCACCCGGGACCATCGGTTTAACAAAATCACTTTTAAAATCAAAGTACAATAAATAATACTTTGTTTTCAGAAGTGATTTTGGCAGGCACCCGTTTGACCACCATAGTATTGTCTTGTGATTGGCGATGATGCAGTCAATTGTAGTGCTTGTTTGTCGAGAATTATTTTAAAGGTTTGGGTAATAACATCCGTATTGTACCTACATTTAAAAGAACTACGGGAATTAACAAGTGTCAAGAAGGTCTACGTTCAATAATGGCATGGTAATCTGACTTTAACGCCTTTTAATCTCAAATCGGTAGAAATTAAACGATAGTACCTTGTTCATGTCTCAGCAATGTTAGATCAGAGCTGTTTGCACAACGTACGCTGGACATTCAGTATCTTTGCATTATCGCTAGTAGTACCAAGCTTCTGTAAAATGCTCACGTTACTTTATCTAAATATAGGTACTAAATAAAATATACTTAGGAATCTAATTCTATTCAAAGTCAAATCAAAATCACAACCTATCTCAAAAGAAGCCTTCAAAACAAAACCCTCAAAAGGCAACAATATTACATAGTTATTACTGCCCCTCCTGTTATTTTCCACATCACCGACTCTGTCTGCTTTGTCGGTCTGTCCGTGCAACACGAACCAACAGGCTTGTAAATTGGATATCACTTTCTGGTCACCGCTTCGCTCCGCAACGTGAGCATCGATATATTGGCGTAGACGTCTGTCATTGTTATGGAAGTCAGAAAGTGGAAAAATGATTTAGGTATGACTTTTAAGGTGATTTGGAATGATTGAGACATACTGAGAAAATAGAAGGGACGATAAAGAGTGAAGGATTCAACGCAGCATACAAAATAAATGAATGATAAAGTAAATTCAAGTTGCTGTTTATGAAAATGACACTCTATCCTCATGAACGCAGATTTTGGCTAGACAATTATATTAGTCAAAGTGTTAGTACTTACTCGTATAAGCATTACAAATGTACGAAATAACAGTCGCTCCACGTGGAGCCAGGTCGAAATATATAAATAAATAGCTTTTCCCCGTGGATTCGCCAGCGTGTTTATTGGAAAGTACCCAAGTAAAGTAAAAGTATCCTTTGACCTAACCCAGGTCACGAACTACCTGTGTGCCAAATTTCATCTTAATGCATTCAACCATGAAGACGTGAAAAGGTAACAGACTGACCGACAGTTAGATACTTTCGTATTTATAATATTATCATGGATGAGAACCCATTAAGATGTGACCCATTTTCTCATTTGTAGTCAATTTAAAAACGCCAAGAGCAAGTAACATATTTAAATATAAACTATTTAAAACCCAAGAGGAAAGCATAATACGTAAATTTGTTCCCAAAATCCAGCAAAAGCTAACTAAAAAGTGATGGACGCCATTTTAAACTCAAGCAAGCGAAATCGTGGAATGTAGTTCAAAATAATTGGGAGCTCCGTGTTTTCGCAACATAACTATTCGTTCGAAGTAATGCAAGTGAATCTGATGCCTGTACGGATTTAGATGCTAATTTTAAATGGAAAAACGGACATTTACCAAATTATGGTTTAAACACATTTTTAGCTTTTGGTTGAAAGTTAGTTGATTTTGACATGTTTTTCGGGCATTAAACTCAGCTTTCACATTCAAGTGCAATTTTATAGACTCAAACCAAAACTGGTACATAGTTAGCAAAAGGTTTTTGTTCTTATAGCACTGTTCTGTATTTTATTTGGTTTACTAGGTTCGTGGTTCTACTCAATATCTCACGTGCTGTAAGCAAATATGAGGTCGACGATAGTTAGAAGCAACTTTTTACTCGAGCGTCGGGACATATTGTACTCAATAGAGAAAGCCATAATATAAATGGGTCCTTATCGACCCCTACATTACTTACCACACAGAAATTATGAGCTTCAAATCTGCGTCGTATTTCATAATCAAAACACTCATAGACTAATTTTACTGACCGCAGTTGTATAAAAGCATTAAACATTAGCTCATAGCATTGAATACGACACGAACTAAAAGAACAAAACGGCTATTTTATTACCTACCCAGTTAATGTGGCAATAGCCCAAAATCTAAAGTGGAGGTATGGCAAGAGGCAATTCACGAGTTTGATCGCAATCCATGGATTATATATATATCCCAACATACAAGCTGAGAATAAATGCGTCATATCATACAGCCTGGCGGTTTAGTCACCTATATCCGTCAAGCATCACCCGATGCTATGCGTCAAACTAAACAACTTACACAATGAAACTCATCCGATTCGTAAAAAAAAAACAATATCCTATACGATAGTAGACAGACTTATAT
Source organism: Atethmia centrago (assembly GCA_905333075.3). Lineage (NCBI taxonomy): Eukaryota > Metazoa > Arthropoda > Insecta > Lepidoptera > Noctuidae > Atethmia > Atethmia centrago. The sequence continues at coordinate 8,579,457 of HG995388.1, forward strand.
TTACTGAGTATATCGCCACCCTGTATAATGCATTAATTTTCAGCTATGTGCCCACCCATCCGCACTAGGCCTTAAAGAGAGGAGGCTTGAGCGGTGGGAAGGTATACGAATAGGTATAAGTCATTGCAATAGTGCAATGAAACATCAGCCTATAATTTTCACTAATAATAGTGGGAAACTGCTTTTATTACAAACGTAGTTGTTATTGGCTTATTGTTGGAGTTTATCATGAAAGCTTTGATTCTATTAGGTCAGCAAAATTACCTGTAGGTAAAAACATAGATATAACAGAACCGTGTTCATTTATTCATTTGCATTGATTTTTAGCTTGATGATTAGCTATTCTTTAAATAATATTCCAGATTATTTTTCATTTGCTTTAACAGCTTTGACGGCTTTAACAACTTTTTTAACACACATTATTTAAATCTATCTACACGTACAAAGATACTTTTAAAACCATCTCCATCACTGCAGTCAGGTAAAAAGCACTAGGTGTTGTTGAAAATTGTTTCCACATTATCTCTACCGTGTTTTTCCTACCAAATGCGTTCAGACACAGAATGGTACCCACAGAAGGTCGGCTTCATACAATTAGCGAAAACGGACGCACACATAGAAACGCTTCTCGTACAGCGTTGCAAGCGCACTCGCAACTGGCATTCGGCTGAGATAAAATGAGATAAGGAGCAATGGTGGCCCATTCGTAATGGCAAGGTAACTTGACACTTTACGATCGTGGATTCAAACCCAAGCTGGCACTTTACCTTGTTTAATTTATTTCATCATATTAAAGCCTGATCATGCTAAACTGAGACAAGCCCATACGAACGCGTCTATTGTATAGAGCCAACCTTCTGTACCTACTGTTCTGTGGTTCAGGGTAAGACGTGCGGAAAAATTGCTCCGACGTTTTCAGTCATTGAACAAAATGTTTTAACGAAAATATATCTTTAACTTTCGTGAAAATTTTGTTTCAGGAAAATTGAAATGGATCTTTTCATTTCAATTTTCCTTAAATAAAAATTTTCGTGCTAAGAAATTGATTCGTTTGATGATAAATATGGGATTTTAAATTGATGGATATTCCATGTTCTTTAAAAATTGTTAAAAGAAGTTTAGAACTGTTTAGTACGGAAGACAGTATTGGTGATTAAACTGAAATAAAATGCCTTCGATCAGTAAGTAGAAAATCTAGTGAAAAAAAATATTCCGAGGTGTAGCAATCAACACATTGAATAAAGTTCAAAAAAGTAGATGCTATCAGAAATCTCAGGCTAAAACAACCACCTTACATGGCCTTGAAAAGTCACTTGGCAGAAAGGACAGGTAGAAAGACACTGTGACGGCATCTACATGTTTACTCACAAAACAATAAAATCTACTTGGAACCCTGGTGCTCACACAATCCGTCCACCACTGTCCATCCAACGTTCCGGTTCTCAAACTTCCACCTACACCAAACTGTTTACACAATGCAGGTATAATAAGAAAAGTTTTAATACACGTACCGTGGTCCGAGCCTCGGTATATGAAACGCCTATTTTGACAGCCAAGTTCGGGAACAGTACTTTAGAAGTTAAAGTGTTTTCTGAATATAAAAAAGTTGTATTATTTTGCTTAGAATGGAATTTTATCCGTGTTTTTTGGGAGTAGAAATGTGGTTTGGGTTCTATGGAGGGTGGGCTCAGTAGGTTTTTCTTTGTTGTAGATGTAAATGATGGTGATACCTTCACCATCATTTAATCAATTTGGTCAATTTAGAATGAGTGGAGTTAAAGTTTTAGATAAGATTACTGGTAATTAGGATTTTGGGAATGATGACGACTGTAGTGTGTCCAATACCCGGGATATACGAACCTAGTTTTTCAAGCTAGAGTAGCAAAATAGTGCCAGTAAGCTAGCAAGTTACTAAATATGACCTCGGATGTACAGAGCTATCCTCGTGTTTGCATGTGCCAAGCAAAGGACATTACTCTATCCTACCTAGAACAAAAGCCTCGTGTATTCCGGCCATAAAATATGTTATTGAAACAGATGACTGATATGGTAATAAAGGGCCCGTACCAATACCATTATCACTCGCAGGGAAGTTTTAGTCCAGGACATTATCAATTCCTCCGCACATGGTTCAAAATCGTTTGATATTTTGCATTACATTTAACTTTATGTCAAATATTGACCCATTCTCATAATTATATTGAATTCATGCCTGTTAATCCTTGATCATCAAAAATGCCATAAGTAACAGGAACAGGATACCGAAAGTACAAACTCAAACTTACATAATCTAAGAGGTTTCGCTAGTCAAACTTGAACTAGAAGCGTAGTTTATAAGGTTACTATTGAACCAAACCATGTTAGAGAAAACACGGAAGTTCTATATTTTAATTTCATACTAGAGTTTGTCATAAACTCAAATTCAAAGCGCTTATTTCAATTAAACCATTTACAGGCATTTTTGAATTGTCAAGAGTTTGTCTGTCAGAAAGATGAAGCTAGTTGCCCATTCCAAAGCGAGTAGGTTCCTATGGAGAAAAACCCAAGAAACCAAATGGATACTTTTGTATCAAAACATTTACAAATTATTGATAACATCATTTATGTTAAAACTATATATAGTTTCTGAAAAGGGACAGACGACCTCAGTTTAAAGGAAATATGAGGGTTCCCCGAAACGATCAAATTTTAATTGCCAATTTTTACGTGATTGATACACATTGATACGCATATTGATCGTCTACCAAATGCAATTGAAGCGGTTGACAATATTACTACAACAAACAATACAAATTGATGCCAATTGATCGTTTCGGGGACCCCTAAAATATCTCAGGTAATTAAAGGCTATAAAAATAGTAATATTTGGTAACGATAATAATTCATATATTATGTACCTTCATATATATATTGTTTTAATAAAAACCGGCCAAGTGCGTGTCGGACCACGCACAATGAAGGGTTCCGTAGTTGGGATGAATCTATTCTATTTATCTATTTATCCCAAGAACAAACTTAACATTGAAGTTTGAAAATCAAGTTCTCCCTTACATTCTAACTGCAAAAGTAAGTTTACGCAGAATATTGAGAGATTTACCATGTTATTTTAATACTTCTTATAGGTTTTCCTATAATCTGTAAGTATTGAACTATTTTATGTATTTATTTTTCAAAATTTTCGGTTCAAAAGTTTTGAAGATAAGGGGAATGGTCAATTTTCATAATATGTATTCTTAAATATCTTTAAAACTATTTATTATAAAATCATGAAAAAGATATGTATATTTGAAACCTTCACAACAATCTCTTTCATTTCATATGTCACACGGTACAGTTTGCAAAACTTTTTTATTTTTACTTTTGCTCCCCAAATGTGACCCTTATAGTCAAAATTCATTTAATTACGTTACACGTTCGTGTTTGGGCACTCAATAAACTCATAATTATGTGCACCAATTTTCAACTTAATCGGTCCAGTAGATTCAGAGCAAACTGGCTGTGACAGACGGACAGACAGACACACGAGATTCTATAAGAGTTCCGTTTTTTATTTTGAGGTACGGAACCCAAAACAAACTTTTTCAAAAGACGTTTTGCACCTATTTATTTTATTCAGCCTATATTATCTCCTCATCTACCTATATTATCTAGTAATTAGAACACTAATAAATTTAGCTATTCCATTAAAACCTTCTTGATGAAGACACACAAAATGTTCAAATTCAAACACGTGAATCCGGAATAGCTTTCGATGGATGGACTTATAAAATATGCAGCGTACTAGCTGTAACTGTGGCTGTGTTTATGTAGCTATTGCATGTATTTATGTAGGTGCAGTTGTAAGTGATTGGTAGATTTAATATTGAAGAGTAATGATGTTTGATCGGCTTTGGCGGTTAATCTATTGATTGAAGCAACTGGGAGGAGCCAAATGTCCTTTCTTTGGTAGTGTTCGTTGAATCGTTGAGCTCCTTAAGTTCTGTGTTGAGCTGCACAACTACTGAAAAATGCGTGCACTGACTGGACAGGTCCACTCAATCTGTGTAATTATTTCATCAAAGACCATTTCAGACACCAATCGACATGGTATTCACGTGAACTATGAACTGACCAAGATTATGTCTGGACTTTAAAAGAGACTGTGACCTCTGAGTTTGTCAAAAGACAATAACAACAATAATTGAAGCCACACGTAAACTGAATTGGATGCACAGAACGAACCCCGTAATAATGGAATATCAACAAACGGATCAACGGATTGTGTTCATCGCAATTAATTGAACGAAATTACGTGAAATGGCGCCATAAAATGTAAGTAGCTCAAAAGAGAAAGGGAGTAAGGTATGCCAGATATATATGTACATATTTTTTACTTAAAGGTGTAAAACTTGCCTCGTTGGTTTTTTAAACGAGGGTTCTTGGGTTTGATCCCCAAATCAAACAAAGCGTTATCGGTTATCCCTTTAGTCTCCCAGTAGTAACCCGGATTTTGCCCAGTTAGACTCTGTATTTTATACTTGTAAACACTTTATACTTCTACTAGCTATTGCCCACGACTTCCTTTGCGACCTAGAATGAAATGTAGCCTATGGATTCTCCAGGTCTTAGTCTACCCATGTGCCAAATTTTATCCAAATCCGTTCAGCCGTTTTAAAATAAAAACGTAACAAACAAACAAAGAAACTTCACAATATTAGTTAGCATGGATTCACACATCACTTTCCACCAAATAACTATAAACCAACCTAAAGGTAAACATCGCCAGTGCAAATGAGCTGTGAAAACTATCTTCGGGTTTTTGCTTAGCCTGTAAAACAATGAAGCCTAACTCTCAGTTGGTAATGAACCTTAACAAAATACTGCTGCAACAAAAGTTGAAACGATAATATACATCGATGATACAGCAATAGCAACCACAACACAGATTAGTGCCAAAGCATCAGTCTCTACAATGGAATGTCAAAAGCTTGGCAAAGATGAGTTTAACGAAACAAAGAACGAAAATCTATAGACAGATAACCAGCACCTAACAAACGTTTAATTCTGCGATCACCAAATTGTGTCCATCCGTCAGTAGAAATAAATTAACTTACTATAATGACGATTAGTGCTTTTAATTCCTGTGTAGACCTTACTTTGTCCAACAATAGACGGTCTTTTTTGTATTTGTCTTGATGTGGGTCTATAATAAAAAGTTATCTAACTCCTGTAGGTACTATTAGTTTCTAATCCAATTGTTCGAAGTGAACCTTTTGTTTCAACATTATCTTTGGCAATAACAACAACCGATGATTTATGAAGCATCTTTGTTACTAACGCTGCTTGTCAATCAGTATTAATAACGAATTTTGTGAAGGAAAAATTGATGAATGGTGACGAAACTAAATATTTGCTAGAGGACGTTCGTTTGGTCGTTTTCTTTGTTACTATATTAATTTGAAATTGATTCATATAATGAAGTTATGCCTTCATCATAAGATACTAACATTTTACAATCCGTACATTGTACTCAAATTGCCACGTCCAGTCCAGTTCATATATTTGATCATACATACATCCGCCAGTAGCAGGTATGGAAACTCATTAAATTTTCAACGCCAAATGTCAGGTAGCTAACTACCAATGTTCAACTTAATAATAATAATAATCAATATGTGGCAATACTAATAATAATAATAATAATAGTGAGTCTAACGGACATATTATCTCTGGTTGTTCTCGTTTGACTAACGGCGAGTACTTGCACAGACATAACCAAGTGGCTGGGATTATTCACCAGCAACTTGCTTTGAAATAAAAACTTGTGAACTCTGAGGTACCGTATTACAAGTATGTGCCCGACCCAGTTCTCGAAAATGACCATGTCACGTTGTACTGGGATCGGTCTATCATTACTGACAGGACTATTGTCGCCAATAAGCCTGATATAGTGGTGATAGATCGATTAGTGCGCCGCGCAATGATAGTCGGTGTTACCATTCCACATGACGATAACCTCGTGAAAGCTGAGAAAGAGAAACAAATAAAATATCTCGACTTAGCACACGAGGTTGTTGACATGTGGAATGTGAACTCTGCTGTCATTGTGCCGATTGTCGTTACGGCCAATGGCCTGATGGCCGAAAGCCTCAACCATCATCTCTCGAGGCTCTCGTTAGGCGGCTGGATCAAGTGCCTGATTCAGAAGGCAGTACTCCTCGATACGGCTCGCATTGTGAGGAAGTTCCTATCTCTGGAGCCCTAACCACCGGTAGCTTGGACCCTGCTCCCGACACCGGCGGACCACTATTTTTTATATTTTTAAATGTTGTTTTTATATCTTTTTTAAGAAATATTTAAAAATATATTTTATGTGTAAAAAAAATGAATAAACGACATAATAATAATAATTTATATTTTTAAATGTTTTATATATTTTTTTATATTTTAATATTTAAAAATATAATTACAATGTGTATGTAATAAAATAAAAGAAAATAATAATAATCAATACCAATCTGTGGCCCGACTGTCAAGCTGACGTTCAATGAAAATTTTCTCCGTGTAATTTTTTTAGTATTTATAAACATTAATTTTGTTTTCTTTTTACTTGCTTGTATTAATATGTTCCTGAAAAACCCAAAATTGGCAAAACAAAAAAACTAAAAAGTACTGTAAGATGCCAAGATACAAGAAGAAAGTTGATTACGACACGGATAATAACATAGTAAAATGCTGACGAGAAGTCGGGCACGACGTATGATTCAAGACACACACCCAACATCTTCGGGTTCATCGCTCAGCTCCGCCTCGCAGTTGTCGGCCCCTGCTCCAGACGTGAGTCCAGTAATACCGGCCGCTGCAGTTGCGTCCAGCTCGAGCGACGAATACTTCTCGCCGCCGACGACACCACCACCAGTACGTCCGCGCGGAAGAGGCCGACCACCGGCCAGCTTAGGACTCCGAGGCCCACCGGCCTCTGATAGGGTCCCCGCTCCCGGTGGAAGTGTGCAGCGCATGAGGTGGATACAAGCTCTTAACGAAAATGTCATGCGCGCGTACTTTGGGGCTACAGAGGGGGGAAGTAACTTGACTGCGTACCGTGATCGGATGCTCTCTGTTTCAGGTGCTTGAACCAGCTGTCAACGTGTCGGCGCAACGACTGTCGGATCAGGTGCGGGTCGCCCAACGTAACCATATGCTGGATGACGTCACAATAGATCGACTACATATCGAATCACGGAATAGCCATGTTTCATTTTGCAAAATTTACCCGGCGGTTCACCGCGACCCGACCACGCTGATGAAGAGGATGATGACGAGGTTCTCAATGCAATGTACGATTGAGGAGTGCTTTAGAGGATGCTTTCCGGGAGTACCGCTCCACTCCACCTGGACTTAGACCACGTTTACCTCGTTTGCCTATGCACAAGAAAAACAAAGCACTGGTGTGTGCTCTAGACTCGCAGCTGTCAAATTATTTTGACAACAGCAAAGATCTCACCGATACCCACTCGATCTTATACTGTGCAGCTGTAGCGGCATGTCGTCTAGCTCAGGTCAAATTTTACAACAGTGACAGAGCTCCACGACCAAAACCAGCTGTACCAGCTTGACAGTGCAGGATTGAGCGTCGTAACGGTGAGACTAGAGCACTCATCGGTAAGCTAATCTGCTTCAGGGAGGGCAATACTCGCCCTAGAGTGATGCGCTTTGTGAGGCGGGCGTTCGCGGGGACTGATATTCTAAGTTCTCGGGATTATTTGACCCGCGTCACAGAGCGTATTGACTTCCTGAAGCAGAAGATCTGTGCATGGGCGAACCGTATTCGTCGATACAGGCGGAGAATGAAGCGATACACTCAGAATCGCACATTCCAGAATGATGAAAAGTGGGTTTATAGGACTTGGGAGCGACCGGACCAAGGTGTGGCTGACACGCGCCTACCGGATGATGACGCCATGTGTTCCTTCTGGCAAAACATTTGGTCGGTGCCTGTCAATCACACCGAAGGTGACTGGACTAAGAGAATCGAGCGAGCGTGCGATCTTATACCAGAAATTGGGGCACTTACCATCCTCCCCCAAGATGTAGCTTGTGCGGTCCGTCCATTGCCTAACTAGAAATCTCCAGGACCGGTCGGGCTGCACAACTTTTGGATAAAGTGCTTCCAAAGATCGCACGCCCGCCTGGCATCCCAGTTCCAGTCAGCCTTAGAGTCAGGGTCGCTACCCCTATTCCTAGCGACCGGAATAAGCCATCTGCTCCCTAAATCAGGTAGTACTGCGGAACCCAAAAATTATAGACCAATCACTTCTTTACCGAGGGTCTATAAAGTTCTCACATCCATTTTGAGAGCTAAAATTAACAAACATATAGAAACCAACTTAATCATGTCTGCCTCACAAAATGGATGTAAGAACGGATCCCGCGGTACTAAGGAGCTGCTTCTCATCGATATTGCCACTAGCCAACAGGTTCTCCGTTCCCGAAAGGTCAACATGTTGGATAGATTATAAGAAGGCCTATGATTCGGTGCCACATACATGGCTCATGGGGGTGCTGGAGTTATATAAAGCAGATGTAACTCTGCGCACCTTCCTGATGTCATGTATGGGGCAGTCGAGAACGGTCCTTTGCTATCCAGGATGTCGATATATCCAGAGGAATAGCGAACCGATACGGATCAAGAGAGGTATATTTCAGGGCGATAGTTTGAGTGCACTTTGGTTTTGCCTAGCCTTGAATCCTCTAAGAACACTGCTGGAGAATTCAGGTCTAGGCTATCGAATGAGGACAGGTGGTCAGGTTATATTTCACCTACTTTACATGGATGACTTGAAACTTTTTGCCCCCAATAATTTGCAACTGATGGAGTTACTGAAGGTTACCAAAACTTTCAGTAGCGCCATCAGGATGGAATTTGGTGTGGACAAATGTGCGGTCATGCATGTAAAGCGAGGGGGGATTGTGGAATCCGTGGGAACCCAACTTTCGGATTCCATACACCTGAGATCCCTCTCTTCAACCGAAACTTACATATATTTGGGTATGTCGGAAGCGTTAGGTATCAACGCCGCTGACATGAAACAATCGCTGAAGGAGCGCTTCTTTGGCCGCCTGAATATAGTATTAAATAGTCTTTTATCAGGCGGAAACAAGGTGCGCGCCTTCAATGGTTGGGTCATGCCGGTTTTGATGTACTCTTTCGGCATACTCAAATGGACTCAGACGGAACTTGACGCCCTGGATAGGAGGGTCCGCACATTGCTGATCGCAAATCGGATGCACCATCCACGGTCATCGGTGATGAGACTGTATATCCCGCGGAAGTGTGGAGGTCGAGGCTTTTAAACGCTAAGACCCTGCACAATAGTGAGATATGCAGTCTCAGGAAATACTTCCTAGAAACCGACATGGTGATGCACCGAGATGTGGTCTCAGTGGATAAGGGCCTCACCCCGCTCTCCTTGGCTGACGAGAACTGGCGCAAACCTATAGTATTAGATACTAATGACCGCAGGGAGGTATGGCAGAGCAAAGAGCAAAGAGCTACACGGGCGCTTTTACCGGGTTCTACATGGACCCGATGTAGATTCTTAGCATCCGTATCCTGGTTGCGATTCGGTGATCTCTTTGGGGAAACCAAAGTTTTGTCTTTGCGATTATGGATGAAGTTATAATGACGAACAACTACCGGAAATATATTGTGAAAGACGGCACGGTTGACATCTGTCGGGCATGCCACCGTCCGGGGGAATCAATCCGACACATTATTTCTGGCTGTTCTCGTCTGGCTAACGAAGACTACTTGCATAGACACAACCTTGTAGCCAGGATTATCCACCAGCAACTTGCTCTGAAATACAGTCTTGTGGAATCGGAAGTACCGTACTATATGTATGCGCCCGACCCAGTTCTCGAAAATGGCAATATTACGTTGTATTGGGATCGATATATCATCCCTGACATGACTATTGTTGCTAATAAGCCAGACATAGTGGTGATTGATCGATTAACGCGTCGCACAATGATTATTGATATAGCGGTCCCGCATGACGAGAACCTCGTAAAAGCTGAAAAAGATAAGCAGATTAAGTATCTTGACCTAGCTCACGAGGTTGTCGACATGTGGGATGTGGATACAGCAATCATTGTGCCGATAGTCATGACGGCCAATGGCATAATAGCCAAGAGCCTCGACCAACACCTGAAGAGGCTCTCGCTAGGCAGCTGGATCAAGGGCTTAATTCAGAGAGCGGTACTTCTAAGATACCAATCTTTTTTTCTGATCTTAGAATTTTAGATCTGAGTGAAAAGCTTAAATTATATTTTTGTTTACAAATATTAAAAAATAAATATTTTGTTACATGTTTGGTCTAGGATAGATTTTAATAAATATTGGGATGGTAATAAGAAAAAAATGTGCGTTATGCGTTAGCCAGAAAATGTTAAGGTGAATGTATAAATAATGTACGAGCAAACCCGTACATTTTGTATTGTTTCGTTTTAATGCTGACGCTTGCACTCACGATGCGGAGCATCGCGTTCGATTTGTAATTAATTACTTTAGTACCAATAAATCCGTGTAACAGTAAACATCGTTTTACTTAAACAAATTCCCTAGCCTGGGTCGCGGCGCGGAACTCATAACACTTTAACATTAACAAACAAGGTGTAAGGTAACCACCGTACATCTTTATGGTCCTTCGAGCCGTTAAGCGGGATCATTAACGCGAGCAATCAAGTGGACTTTCGAGTCAGTTCGTGTGAGTGGTTCCATATCAGCAGCAGCTGTGGAGTTGCAGTTCAGGGAGTAAACAGCAGCCTTGAGCACAATCGACAACGCCCACAATACAGCAGAAGCAAAGTAAGATCTTTCCCTTTTATTGCTTGACCTAACAATATGAGTCAAACAATGGAAGATCTTCTGGCCAACCAGAAACAAATCATGGTGGCCATGAACCAACTTTTATCAAACTTTAAGAAGGATGGTCAAGAACGCAAAACTCCTGACTACATCAAACGTAGATTGGATACTTTAGACTCCTACTGGCAGGAGTTTCAATCTAATCACGATCAGTTAAACTCTTTTAGCAACAAATCGATTGAGTATTTTGCATTGAATCACTATCAACAAACTCATGATTTCTATCTTTCGACGCGTGAAACTATCAAAGGTGCAGGACTACCGTCTATTTTAAGACCCGCAACACCGTTAGCCGGCACGTCCAGGGCCGGTGTGGAAGGGACCCTTTTTTTTTTTTTTTTAGGGTGTGTAAGAACAGGAATCCCGAGGAGAGCGAAGCTACGACCTTTCTTGAGACGCCGAAATTCAAGTCTCAGGGCACCAACAGCAAGTTGGACGAATTACTGAAGAAGCAGACTATCAACTTTAAGGCTTTCTATCGAACTGTGGCGAACATCAACGTCGATGCCATAACTGAGAAATGGGAGTTTCAAGACACTTTGAAAACATTGGAAACGAGGTGGTCTGCCATTGACACGCTTCACTGGGAGTTGGATGGTGAACTCGACAGGCAAGATGATTCGTATGAGGACAAGTTTACCTCGTATGAAATGACGTACAACAACATGAAGAAGTCTCTGAACAGCAAATTGTGGTCTGTATCACACCGAGATTATTCTACACCAAAGATGGAAGTGCCTACGTTTAATGGCCATTATCAACACTGGGTATCCTTTAAAGACTTGTTCACGGAGGCTATTCACAACAATCCGTCGCTCTCTCAAGCTCAAAAGAAACAGTTCCTTAAAGCTAAACTGAAAGGGGAAGCCGAAGGCTTAATACATCATCTTCAGATCAGCTCTGAAAACTATTCAACATGTTGGGAAATCCTTAATCATAGATATAACAACAAACTGCTTATATTCACCTCACATATGAATACTCTAACCAACCTTCCGGTCATGCAACAACCCTCAGTCTACTATGTAAAACGCATCCACGATACAACCATCGAATGTGTTAACGCTATTAAGAACATGGGAGCAGACGTAAGCACATGGGACCCCGTAATTTGCTATTTGATGTCGAACAAATTAGATGCTAACACGCATTCCGAATACATCGCATCTCTTAAACACCCTCGTGAACTGCCCATTTTATCAGACTTTTTGGACTTCCTGGAAGCCAAGTTTACGAGTATGGAATCATCGCGGCGTAAACAAGACCAGAAATCTCTAAATTCCAATGCAAAATCAGTTAAAGATAACAATTTGAACAAAAAAAATATCAATCGTAATTCGAAACAATCTTATTCGAGTAACAAAAACGTTTCGAAATCGAACGGAAAATTTCACAATAAACGGACTTGCCCATTATGCAAAAATAGTCATGGATTATTCCATTGTGAACAATATATTGGATTGTCCACAATCGACAAAAAACAATTTGTCGTTGACAACCAGCTTTGCGAAAATTGCCTTTTTAGTCATAAAGGTAAGGAATGCATTTCGACAAAACGGTGCCATGAGTGCGACGGAAGTCATAACACGATACTTCACGATGCATTTGCGCAATCTGCAAACACATCGCCTAACCAAGCAATACCTATATCAGGAAAGGCCCGTACTTTGCCTGAGCAAAATCAGCAACTTAGTACTCACGTGGCTCAACAACGTGAGGTACCGGAAACATTATTGTCCACAGCCGTGATTAAGGTCCAAAAATGTGATGGTTCTTATCTTAACATGCGAGCTTTGATTGATCAGGGTTCACAAACTTCACTTATTACCGAAAATGCGGCGCAACAATTGGGACTGCCCCGTCAACGATGCAAGGGCATAATAACCGGTATAGGAGCCAGGGATAATGCCTGCAAGGGAGTTATCAACATAAACTGCTCATCAAGAAGAGAGTCTTATTCTTTTAACACTGACGTTTTCGTCATGAAAACTTTAACAAAAAATTTGCCAACTTATACCTTTGCTAAGCCCACGTGGTCTTACTTAGAAAACATAGAACTTGCAGATCCTGACTTTTACGTCAGTCGTCCGGTAGATGTTTTATTTGGCGCTGACATCTATTCAAACATTATTATGGAAGGAATCTGCAGACTTGAACAAACAACGCCCATTGCCCAACAGACTCGTCTTGGATGGATCGTGTGCGATCGTACAGTTTGATATTGACCAGTTGCAAAAATTTTGGGAAACGGAGGAAATTGCAGAGTCCACCTCGCTTTCATCAGATGATCAAGCGTGTATGCAACTTTACAGCTCAACAACAAATAGATTGCTAGATGGAAGATATGTAGTAAGGCTCCCTCTGAAAACAAATTTTGAAGAACAATTGGGAAACTTGAAATCAAAGGCCATAGCACAATTTGGTCATTTAGAACGTAAATTAATTAAAAATGAAAACATCGCAAAAGAGTATAAAACTTTCATTGACGAGTACCTAGCGTTAGGACATATGAAACCAGCTATTTGTAACACGAAACTCGAATGTTACATGCCCCATCATTGTGTGCTACGTGATTCTTCAACGACGTCACTTCGAGTCGTTTTTAACGCCTCATCAAAAACATCAAGTGGCCAAAGTTTAAATGATCTCATGCACAAGGGCCCAAATCTGCAACAACGCCTTCAGTCATTGATACTTAAGTGGAGACAGTATCAATTTGCCTTCACCGCAGACATCGAAAAGATGTTCCGCCAAATTTTGGTCCATAATGAAGATCAGAGCCTACAAAAAATCGTATGGAGAGATAGTCCCAGAGATAAACTACAAGAATATCAGCTGACCACGGTCACGTATGGGACAAAAGCGGCTCCTTTCCTCGCAATGATGACGCTAAAACAGCTAGCGAACGACGAACGCTCCGAATTTCAAGAAGCATCTAAAGTCCTCGAGGGGTCATTCTACATGGATGACCTTATCCACGGTACACACAGCATAACAGCGGCACGCCAACTTCAACAAGATTTAATTGAACTCCTGAAACGCGGTGGATTCAATCTAAGAAAATGGGCTTCAAATGATCAACATTTACTGCACGATGAAGTCCCATGCCAACAACAAAGCAAAAGCTTTCGACAGCCGGAGTCTACTAAACATTAGGACTTCGCTGGAACCCTGTCAAGGATAACTTCACATTTGAGCCGAAAATTGATTCAACAGTCAACAAGGCTACAAAAAGATCCGTGCTATCCGATATCTCCAAGTTCTTTGACCCCTTGGGGTGGCTCACACCTACAACAACAAAACTCAAAATTTTATTTCAACGAATTTGGACTTCACAAATTCAGTGGGATGAGCAGATACCTAAAGATATTTTTGAAGAATGGAATAAAATTAAGGCGGATATCGATCAAATAAGTCAGGTTCAAATACCAAGATGGTTAGGCACAAAACCCGAACAAAGAGTCGAGTTACATGGTTTCTGTGACTCGTCAACAAAGGCATACCAGGCGTTATTTACTGTAAAGTTTATACTCGTAACAAACTAACAAGCATCGTCTTGGTGGCCGGAAAATCAAAAATAATCCCGGCTAACAAAACCATATCGTTGCCACGATTGGAGCTTTGCGGCGCTCATTTATTAGCTAAACTCATGGCTAAGGTCAAGGCATCTTTAACTGACTACAAGATTGATATTTATGGATGGATTGACTCCACAGCAGTATTGGGGTGGCTGCAAGGAGATCCAGGCCGTTGGCAAACCTTTGTTGCCAACAGAACACGATTTATAACTGAAATCATGCCTTCTGCCTGCTGGCGGTATGTCAAGTCTGCCGAAAATCCTGCAGACTTCGCAAGTAGAGGCTTATCGATGTCACAATTTATTGATTCAGCATCCTTTATGGTGGCAAGGGCCATCATGGCTTCAAACATTTAAAGGTGATGAAGGAATTGAAGAAATAATCTACACAACAACATTTGAAACCAAACCCCAGAAGCAAGTAAACTGTGTCATGAAACAAACAGAAGACAACAGTATAATAAATAACTTGTTGAAAAGTCACAGTTCGTTTACCAAAGTTGTACACATTTTAGCATGGGTGTATAGATTTATAACAAGCAAGCAAAACAATAAACAAACTTTGTATCTTACGCTAGAAGAGATAAGAAAAGCTAAAATTAAGATCATAAAGCAAGTACAGCAGCAAGAGTTTGCAGAAGAAATTAAAAGCTTAAGAGACAAAGGAAAGCTTAGCAACAAAAGCAGAATACTAAATCTAAATCCATTTTTGGATAACTTTGGCCTTCTCCGTGTCGGGGGAAGGTTAAGAAATGCTCATATCCATGCAGACATGCAACATCCTATAATCATTCCACAGCAAGGACGTTTAACAGAGGTTCTTATAGAACATGCACACATGTGTACTTTCCATGGCGGAGCCCGCTTGACATCAGGATTTATCCGACAAAAGTATTGGATTATAGGCGGAAATGAAGCAACGAAAAAGCAAATACGCTTATGTGTAAAATGTAAAAAGCTAAGTCCTAGCAAGCATAACCAAATTATGGGTGACTTACCTGCAGCGAGGAGCAATCCATCTCGTCCGTTTGAACACACTGGAATAGATTTTACTGGGCACCTACTCCTTAAAGCCAACAAAGGCCGTGGTATAAAAACCACTAAAGGATATGTGGCTGTTTTCGTCTGCATGTCTACAAAAGCAGTACATCTAGAGCTAGTATCCGATCTTAGCACCTCGTCGTTTATCGCAGCTCTAAGAAGAATGGCAGCACGTAGAGGTACTCCGAGTCACATTTATAGTGACAATGGACGAAACTTTGTCGGAGCCAACAAGCAAATTCAACAAGAATACCAGGAACTGCAACAAATATTTAACAACGAACTTTTAGCTGAACTGACAGATATGGAAATCAACTGGCATTTCAATGCACCTATCTGGCCTTCAGCAGGCGGTCTGTGGGAGTCCGCAGTCAAAAGTTTCAAACATCACTTTAGAAGAGTTGTCGGTGAGCAAAAGTTGACGTTCGAAGAGTTGTCAACAGTCCTCACGCAAATCGAAGCATGCCTCAATTCTAGGCCTCTATGTCCTCTCACCGAAGATCCGGAGGACTTAAACTACTTAACTCCATCTCACTTTTTGACTGGCGGTTCCGCACTTACCCTAGTTGAAACAGAAAGGGACTTAAGGACTAGGTGGCAGTTAACTCAAAGAATTTTCGCTGACATCTGGAAAAGATGGCGCTCTGAATATCTAACACAACTAACAACAAGAAGCAAATGGCGACAGTCTCGTGATAACATAAACCTAAACGACATAGTCCTTTTGCACGATGACAATTTGCCTCCTGGAAAATGGTCTATGGGTAGGGTCGTCGATCTACATCCCGGAGCAGATGGATTCGTTCGCGTTGTCAGCTTAAAAACGAAGAACGGCATTCTTAAAAGACCAATTACCAAAATATCAATTTTACCTGTAAACCAAATTCAATCAGACTCGTCTGAAAATGTCCAGGAAGAGTTGAAAACAAACAGCGATGAAATAAAACCTCAAAGGAAATCGAAGAGAGTTAGCGTAATAACATTATTTACATCTTTATTATTTTTTATGACAATCGTAACACGAGGACATTGCGATTTCCAAACAACAAGATTTAGACCTAATCAGAGTCTTTATTTTGATAAATTATCTGACATGCAAATTATACGGGACGAGTGGAAGCTCATTATCTACTACGATATGCAACCTTATTGGGAAGGCATAACAGCTCTCAACAAATACACGAAGTCCCTAGAACAATCATGTAAAACAATACGTAACATTATGAATTGCGATATCATATTACTACAGCTAGTTCAAGGCTTCGATGAACTTGAGTACTATAACCAGATGTTGATCGGTCAGCACTCGAACGAGCAGCACGCTAGACAGCGGCGCGGCCTTATCGACGGTGTCGGATATCTCGCGAATAGCCTCTTCGGGGTATTAGATGCGAGATTCGCCGAACAATACCGCAAGGACATAACGTTACTACGCGACAACCAACGTCATATTGCCTCTTACTGGAAAAACCAAACATCGATTATAGAGGTTGAATATAATATTCTCAAACGAACAGAGCAAACCATGAACAGACAACATAAAATGGTTTCCCAACATATATTTTCCATTGAAAAGGCGCTAAACCAACTTCAATCTGAAACGCAAAACATGTCTATTGTAAACGAGCTGACTGTCGGAGCTATTATAGGGAGCAACATGCTACATAACTTGAAGTCATTACAAAGCACTTTGTTGGATACTATCACTGACATCTATCACGGTCAGTTTAATCCACATCTTTTGACTCCCGTACAATTGCAAGATCAGCTGAGTACCATCGCTAGTCAGCTCCCTAAGGACGTAACATTGCCGGTAGACAATGTGCAGATGGATTTAAAGAAAATATATAAGCTTCTTAAAGTAAAGGCCAGGATGCTGGAAGAATATCTCATCTTTGAAATCAGGCTTCCTCTTATCAGTAGAGACTCCTTTGAGATATTCAAAATATTTTCCATACCTCAAGTCAAAGGAACTGACATGGTTAGCATCCAACCAATATCAGATTATGTGGCCATAAATTTGAAGAAGGATACCTACCTTACTATGACAGAGAAAACATTAACATCATGTCTGATATCAGATGCATCTGTGTCATATTCAGAGACCTATTTATCATCTAAATGGGGATAAAGATTTCTGTCAGACCGAAGAGTTTGAGTGTGAGACAAGGATCACTCCCTGCAAAAACAGCTGGTTTGAAAGTAACACAATTAACAACTACATCTATTTTTGTTGCGATCAATGCTCTTTACGTATAATGTGCGAGGATCAAGTCGCCAGTCATCAGCGCAGGCACAGGGTGCGCCTGCGCCTCTTCCTAGCAATAACAACGACAACCCGTGCGTGATTATCGGTGACCGAGTGTTTTACCACAGTGTTAGTGAGTTAAATGACAACAATCAGAGCAGTGTTTCTAATCTTCATAGTGCGAAAGTGAATAAAGCTACGTCACCTATTTGCGTTCGTTAGTATATTGTGTCGACATTAATTTGTATAACAGTTATTATCTTTTGTATATTATTGAAACATTGTTATCAAATATTGTGATCTGTTAACATTTATTTAAATTTGTATCTTGTTAATTTCTCCTGTAGGGAGTATGTACGAGCAAACCCGTACATTTTGTATTGTTTCGTTTTAATGCTGACGCTTGCACTCACGATGCGGAGCATCGCGTTCGATTTGTAATTAATTACTTTAGTACCAATAAATCCGTGTAACAGTAAACATCGTTTTACTTAAACAAATTCCCTAGCCTGGGTCGCGGCGCGGAACTCATAACACTTTAACATTAACAAACAAGGTGTAACGTAAGCACCGTACAAATAAAATCATGTGTTTTTGTTCGTAGAGCGTAGAGTTTTTGATGAGATACATATTTTAATAAAGGAGGGTTAAGCTACACTTGCTGCGGTTGGTCCGTGGTTGGCAGAGCATCTTTACATACCAAGACCACTCCGTGCCTCGGAAAGCATGTTAAGCCGTTGGTCCCGGCTGCCATTCGTGATTATTTTTCAGTTGTTACGGGTCGTCAGAAGCCCGAATGTCGTATCGTATTACCCAAAAACTGGGTTGTGGAGGTCAGATAGGCAGTCACTCCATGTAAAATATTGATATTCAGCTGCATCCGGTTAGACTGGAACTCAGCCCCAACATAGTCATAGTTGGGAAAAGGCTTTTTTTTTTTGGGTGGGTAATCATCAAATAACTTCTCCCGCTCTGGGCGGAGCGGGAGAAGTTTTTTGATGATTACCCACGAAGGTTTTAGTCAGTAAGAGTCTGACACACCCGTGTCAGACTCTTACTGACTAAAACCCACCCGTATTCCTTTCGTGTTGCCTGTGTAAGCAGATGATGACATATTTTACTAAAGTTTCTAGAAAGAAGGATAGCGAGATTCGACCCACGTTTTTTTAAAATTAACAGAGCGCCGTTCACGGGCTAGTTTATATTAATTATAACAACAATTTTATAAGAGTTCTATATAAAAGATATTGAGTCAATAGGAGATGGGAATTAAAAGTTATTAATGATTTTAATTTATTAAAAAATCAGTCATGGTACAGTTTCCGAACGCAACTTTTGTCGTGATACATTCCAATCTACAGTAATGATTTACCTTCTTACTCATAAGTACGTTTTCGCTTGGCGGTTTTTCCTTTTTTTGTACTTACAACTTGATAAATAAAGAATTCGTCGATAAAACTGTTTTCCTGTGGATTACGCTCGACTCAAGGCTTCAATGGGGGCCTCATTTAACTTCCCTTGCAGGATCGGCTAAGTTCAGCAGCATATGCTGTGAGAAAAATCCGTCAACTTACTGATGTAGATACCGCACGGCTAGTATATTTTAGTTACTTTCATAGTATTATGTCGTACGGTATTTTACTATGGGGACGGGCTGCAGACATCGAGCCTATTTTTATTCTGCAGAAAATAGCCATCAGAGCCATATATAGCCTCCGCAGGTGCGACTCTCTAAGGGAACTGTTTAAAGAAATTAACATCATGACGGTACCTTGTCAATATATCTATGAAAACATCATGTACGTAAGGAAAAATCTACATTTTTTTAGTAAAAGAGGTGAAAGACACAATTATGTCACTAGAAATAGGGACCAATTAGTTCAACCAGGTTTCAGGCTGGCTAAAGTAGACTCATCTTTTATGGGGTACTGTTTAAAATGTTACAATAAAATACCTCCCCACATACTTCAACTGAATGAAACAAAATTTAAATCTAGTATAAAACGCACACTATCTAGCCAAGCATATTATAAATTGGGGGATTACATTGCTGATAAAAATGCTTGGCTCAACGCTGGTCCTGCTCCACAAGGGCGCAAAAACTAATTGAACAGGTATTGAAAATAGTGTTGGAGCTGCTGAAGATTTTAAAAACTCTTTGCATTGTATAAATGCAATCTCTTAGTATTGTATAGCTGCACAGCACATTGTTATGTGAGTACTATGTACTGTAAAGCTGCCATTTACTGGATACGTCTTTCATTGACTTGAATGTGCCCTGGTGGCTGGGAGTATGTCGTGCTCACTCTAATGTCTCGCTGATGGTGGCGCGTGTGTTGGATCATTTAGCTTCCTTCAAAATGGTTGAGCTGAATGGTGCTGATCCACGCGTCATGTTCGTGAACGGGCGCCGTCAGTAGAGACTGGTCATCTCTTAGCTGCCACGGCTTATTTTAACTTTAATTTTTGAATTGCTTTTGTTTTTGTTGTAATCATTTTATTACGGACGCTTTTACGTTTTGCATCGTTCTCACATGTATAATTTCAAAATGAATGATGTAAACAATATTTTGTAACCATAATACGTTGATTTAAAAGAGTGTCCTTGGAGTTTCTTGCCCGTTCTTCTCCATAGGTACCTACTACGCTTTGGAATGGGCAACTAGCTTCATCTTTCTGACTGACTGACCGAACCCTTGACAATTCAAAAGTGCCTGTAATTGGTTTATTTGAAATAAATGCTTTGAGTTTGAGTTGAGTTTGAGTTTGAAACTTAAAACACAGAAAATGAAACATGGCAAGCACCTACAATGTAAAAATATATAAATTATTTTGTGTTATAAACGGTATTGAAAACATGGAACGGAAAATGGAACGTCAGTATCACATTGTCATGTCAATTCATTCTATTGTTTGTATTCAACTGCTAACGTAGGATATAAATACAATTTTTACGATTTTGTGGATTCTTGACGACTTGGCTTTACTTTTGATCTGGCTATTCTGCACAACAACCTAGACTACGGCGTTTACTTCTGGATAACGATTTGCAAGTGATTTGGATTTTGTCAACTGTTACAATGCGTTGTGTTAATTATCAATTGCGTATTTCTCGATTACGGCGACATTGTTTGTCTGATGAAATTGGTCAGTTAGTTGAAAGAGAACAGAGATGGGTGTAACCGCGTGATGTAAGTATATTCGCAAAGTAATTTGTTTAATTTCATGAACACAAAATAATTATAGCAGAGATAAAACAAAAGGAGCGAGCAAAAGTAAAGATCAACCACAGTACTAGCTTAATAACCTGATGTGTGGAGATTTTAGATAGTCTGTCCTCTATGCTACTCAATATGGGTGCCTGTATCATACATGGTTTGGTAGCATTGAATGGAGTGGTCACATTCTTAACCTGGAACCAGGACAAACTTAAACTTATAAACATATTTTGTGTTTATTTAACAATTCTAATAATATTTTCAGGTAACTGGCGACGACTATATTTGTCACCCATGTTGGGAGTTGATAAATCGTAACCCAAATGATGGTCGTGAACATGAGATTCAACCACAACATGGCCATCGTAATGTCTGCGCTGGATGTGGCAGATCTATTTTGAGAATTAGGAGCAGGCTAGTTCTCCAACCAGAGATGTCTGAAAGGGAAACCCAAGCACCCATCTATTCTACGAGCCCGAATTAAATCTAGGCACATAGGCAGCAAATCTTATTATTCGTACATCGCAGTAGATAGGAGGCTGGAGGGGCGAAATGCCATATTAGGATATTATTGTCATTGCCCAGTGGGAGCACGGACAGTGGGCTCTTGCTCTCATGTTATGAG
Source organism: Atethmia centrago (assembly GCA_905333075.3). Lineage (NCBI taxonomy): Eukaryota > Metazoa > Arthropoda > Insecta > Lepidoptera > Noctuidae > Atethmia > Atethmia centrago. The sequence goes on from HG995388.1 coordinate 8,601,075, forward strand.
CTTATTGTGGTACATAGGCTATGCCGGACACCAGAGCTATGTCGCTGAACCAGCTTCTTTCTTAGATAATCTTTTAATTAGGTAAATAAATTATATTTTAAAAAAGATTATCTAGGATCGAATAAGAAAATAAAAGGAAAATAATTATGTACAATGATTGTACGTCTTGAATATTTTATAAGTAATTATAAAGTGAATAAAATAGTCTATCTTTTTTTTAATAAATATTTTTTTATTTAAATGAAAGGATGGGCAGGAGGATGATGCTGATAAAACTACTTTATCTGTTACCTGCTATGCTTCTTTTAGCTTGGTTTAATCTGACCACAATCTAGTTTCTGGATCAGTAATGCCAGCCTAACAATATTGCATAGTTCGTTCGTTCCTAACAATATTGCATAGTTGATATTATGGTAATTCTAGAGTTCACTAATCCCTCCAGACGCATGTTGGCAGTTTTATGAATCATCAATTAGATGGCTACGTAGACGAAAACCAGTATTAAGTTTATCTAGTTATCGCCGAAGATACTAGCGATGCAACTCTTCCACTACATTATGCAAAGGGAAAAACTAAGTACTTCATATACACCTGGTTTATCTGGCTAAACAGATGTAGAACGAACCTATAAGTACCTACCTATTGATAGAGATTTATTCATATTCCTGACCCTTTATTTTAGAGATTTATTCAGGTCAGGAAATAACATCCTAGAAGGACACTGACAATATTGGTGATGTCCTTAAAAAAGTCAGGTGCGTAGTACTTTGCAACGCGCGCTTATGACCCAGATGTATGAACGTGGACGAAACAAAAGGAGTAGGTATGTAAGAATCGTAGTGGGTGGCGTTCTGTAGTTTCTGCCTAGCCCCACGGGATATAGCTGTGAGTTTATGTAAAAATGTATAAATAAGCCATTCTACTACTAAATAATAACCAATAACTCCATGCCTAAAGTACTTTTAACTTACTTTTTTAGGTTATAATCCTTTCATATCTTTTTTTTCCCAACTTCTCTAATCTACTTTCCATTTGCTTTATTGTTAGATTTATTTCGTTCTTTAACTATTCATAAGTTTCCATAATATACGCTACCCCTATCAATGGGTCCCAAATTACATGCAATCTCGCCATTCTCCTTTAACCCGGAAAACACAACACAAATCAGCCCCAAATTTCACATAAAAATCCTCTCTTCATCAAAAATTTTTCTGTGATTTTTGATAGACACACCCACAACCAAACATAGGTATTAATACTGTATAGTAAGTACTAGAGACCAAAAATATTATTTTACAAATGAAACCGCTGGGACGTTGTATATACAGTAATTTTCGACTCCACTGGTCCGCGTAATGTTATTTATTTATCTACTCAAATTACAGGATTCGATATAAAAAAGCAATATTATCTGTTTATGTGTTACCACAAAGTATGTGTTGATAAATATTTAGAATTCGTGATGGATTTTGAGAGGATACGTTTTGTTTGTGTGTTTTCTTTAATTTGTTTTTTTTTGCGGAGCTTAATTTGGAATTCGATTGATACAAATCCGTATGAGAATGAGTTTATGATCCAGTTTTTATGATCATGTTTTTTATAATACAGGAATATTATTTAAATAAAAAAATATACTTAAAATTTAAAAGAGTGATTATAATATGTATGTACTTTAACCCCGCGTCAATGTAGCCGTAGCAATAGATTAAAAAGCAACAACTTTTCTATACTTAACCTGTAGGTATACTGACAAGAACAAAATATGGAAATATTATTAATATTGAAACAACAAAACAACTGAAATGTAAATAATGTCTTTCGAGGGTTCCTTTCGCCGAACGTATACATTTACCGTTTATCAATAAAATTCATAACCTCATATTGAGAAATCAGAACATAGTCATAGCGTCGGGTCCTGCGGTGGACGCCATCATGCGTGTGCGAGCCCTGACGACGGGGAATGCTGTTGCCCAGGGTGGGGTCGTCTTGGCGGTGTCTCTAGACATCGCCAATGCCTTCAATACCCTGCCCTGGAGTTGCATCAGGGAGGCACTCCGGTATCACCGGATGCCGACCTACCTCTGTCGTGTGGTCGAGGCCTATTTGACGGACAGGGCCGTCATCTACCCCGGTCACCAGGGAGTGTGGAACCGGCAAGAGATGTCGTGCGGTGTCCCACAGGGATCGGTCCTGGGGCCGCATCTGTGGGACATCGGATACGACTGGGTGCTGCGCGCCGACCTCCCTAGCGGCGTCAGCGTAGTGTGCTACGCTGACGACACGTTGGTCCTGGCGCAGGGGAGGTCGCACCAGGCGGCGGCCGAATTAGCGGCACGCGGGGTTGCGACAATCGTCGAAAGGATCCGGCAATTGGGACTCGAGGTGGCCCTGCACAAGTCCGAGGCCATGTGTTTTCATGGTCCTCGGAACGCGCCACCGTTGGGGTCCCAAATAACGGTAGGAGGGGTTTCTATCGGCGTCGAGTCGACGATGAAGTACCTGGGACTCGTCCTCGACAGCCGGTGGAACTTCGTGGAGCATTTCCGACGTTTGGCTCCCAAACTTGAGCGAGCGGGCGCCGCATTGAAGCGGCTCCTGCCCAATCTAGGGGGTCCAAACGCCTCCTGCCGGAGGCTCTACGCGGGGGTCGTGCGGTCCATGGCCCTCTACGGGGCTCCTGTATGGGCGCGCTCTCTGGCGCTGCGGCCAGCCCGCCGGTTGAGCGCGGCCCAAAGGGTCATGGCCATCCGGATGGTCCGAGGATACCGCACGGTCTCCTGTGAGGCAGCGAGCCTCCTTGCCGGATTGCCGCCATGGGATCTGGAGGCAAAAGTCCTCGCGCACGTATGGGAGTGGCGCGAGGAGGCGAAACGCCGGGGCGTAAGTCCGTTGCCGCGAGAAATCGCGGCTCAGCGGACGGAGCTCCGGCGGGATCTCATGGCGTCATGGAAAGTACGGTTGTCGCAACCCAGTGCTGGGCACGCCACGATTTCGGCGATAAGTCCCCTCTTTGAGGAGTGGCTGGAGAGGCGCCACGGCGTCCTCAACTTCCGCCTGACGCAGGTCCTCACCGGACACGGCAGCTTCGGGAGGTTCCTGTGTCGGATAAGGCGGGAGGAAACGTCCGGGTGTCACCACTGTGTGGATCGCCCGGAGGACACGGTGGAGCATACGGTGGAGGTCTGCCCGGCTTGGGCAGAGCACGGCCGTGTCCTCGTGGAGGCGATCGGCGGCAGAGACCTCTCGCGTCCGGCCCTGGTTCAGGCCATGGTACGGAGCGAGAGAGCATGGGCAGCCGTCACCTCCTTCTGCGAAGCAGTAATGCTCGCTAAGGAGGAGGCGGGACGGTTGAGGGAAAGGCAAGTTTCGCGCCCTCTCGCCCCTAGCCGCCGCAGGAGACGCCCAGGGCGTCGGGAATCCCGGGCGGATTTCCGGCCACCGTAGGCGCAGGCTTGCGGACGGTGAGCAATGGGTAGCTCACCGTCCGGTAAGGACCAGGCCCGGGTCGACGGCGCGTCGTATTCCACGCGCGCCTCAAAGAGATGTCATCAGCACAAAGTAGGGGTCCACTAGGGCCGATGCCTGCCGGGGTCGCGGGAAGGTACTTATGGGTCACCGAGGCCCCCGCAACACAGGCAACAGGAAGGAATACGGGTGGGTTTTAGTCAGTAAGAGTCTGACACACCCTCCCGCTCCGCCCAGAGCGGGAGAAGTTATTTGATGATTTCCCACCCTCAAAAAAAAAAAAAAAGTCATAGCGTGTTACTTTTATGTCAGTATTTTCTTTTATAAAACTTAGTTGATCCAAATGAAAATAAAGGCTCGTGCAGAGTGACGCGACCTGTCACGCGACGCGATACCAGTAGAACAATTTCTATGAAAACTTAATTGAAATTGTACTATCGGTGAAGCGTCGCGCGACCAGTCGCGCCAGTTTGCGGGAGCCTTAAAGCAAAGAGTATTAACACTGACAGCTATAACTTTCAAGTAGCCACTGCAATTTTCCGTAAACACATTACATGCGATACCCACTAAACCCAAAACCACACTTAACTCCTCTACAAAAAGTCAGCAGTGCTATTCTGTAAACTTCTCACCGTGAAAACTTAAGTGAAGTGAACGTGGAGTGAACTGTCAATGTCATCCCACCTGATACTAGGGATGGACCACGGATTATATTTACAATCATAATCGAGATTTTAATAACATTTTTATGCTAATTCCAATAATAATTGTTATTTTTGATCATAATCAGTAAACTAATTAAATAAACGCAATCCCATGACCTAACAGCGATGTGTTTTGAAGAAGCGATAGTGGATTGAGTCGAGTAAAGACTGTGCGACGTTATTCAGCGCTGTTATTAACCCAAATCTATTCAATAAGAAGAGATAACCGAGTGTGTCAAGTGAATGAGTGCTAAAAGTGTGCCTGGCTGACGGACCATTGAATTTATTCCCTCACAAACTATGTGGAAACGTAACTAAACGATGTGTGGGTCTGTGTACATAAGCCATTTGAATAAAAAACGTACGGATTATTTAATAAGTAGGTACCTTTCTAATATTTTATTAAACTTAGATAAAATTTAGACCGACCTACGCGTTGCCAATATTAATAATAAAATAATATTCACAAAATCACCGTCTTCAATACTATAACAAAATTCAACAGTTCAACTGACACTCGCGCAGTACGCGCACTGGCCAGCGGGCGGCTAGGCTCACTTCATCCAGCCCAAGTGAAGTAATGTTGCTATGGCAACCAGAATCGAGTGAAGTGATAAGATCACGACACTCGCGCGTCGCGCTTACCGACTCACTTCACCTAGCCCGTTCACTTCGGCGCGAGTGGTTACTATGGTTACGAGAATCGGGTGAAGTGATGAGATCACGCCGCGCTTGTGCGTGAGGCGCTGTTGTTATTAATATCAAGATGAGTTTTTTTTTTTAATTTGCCGTTTTTTATTTTTAAATGCGCGACAAACAAAAATTTATTTTTACCACCTTTATATCGAAATCCAAAATGGCGGCTACAAACATTTTTCATGAAGGGTGTCGTTTTCATGGTTTTCAGGGGTGTTACAAACGATACTGAGGTCAAATCTAAAAATCAAGATGGCGGCTGTGGAACTGTTCAGATTTTTCATCATGGGTGTCGTTTTCATGGTTTTCGGGGATGTTAAAGCCGATAGTGAGGTCAAATCTAAAAAGCAAGATGCTGGCTGCGAAAATGTTCAGATTTTTCATCATGGGTGTCGTTTTCATGGTTTTCGGTGGTGTTAAAGTCGATAGTGTGATCAAAATAAAAAAAGCAAGATGGCGGCTGCGATAATGTTCAAATTTTTCATAATGGGTGTCGTTTTCATGGTTTTCAGGGGTGTTAAAGCCGATAGTGAGGTTAAATCTAAAAAGCAAGATGGCGGCTGCGAAAATGTTTAGATTTTTCATCATGGGTATCCTTTTCATGGTTTTCGGGGGTGTTAAATCCGATAGTGAGGTCAAAATTAAAAAGCAAGAAGGCGGCTGCAAAAATGTTCAGATTTTTCATCATGGGTGTCGTTTTCGTGGTTTTCGGGGATGTTAAAGCCGATAGTGAGGTCAAATCTAAAAAACAAGATGGCGACTGCGAAAATTAACAAACCTTTTGAAATAAAAAAAACAAAATTGAGTTTTTGACTGAATTTCTGTTTTGCTATTTCATTAAAAAAAACCTTGAATAGTAACGTTTCAACACTTAATTACTAGTTTTGAAATAATAATAAATGATCAATAGAATTAGCATCAAAATATTATTAAAATCTCGATTATGATTATAAATATAATTCTTGGTCACTCCCTAGCATCAGTGGGATGACACTGACAGCTCACTCCACGCAAGTTTTGACGGTGAGGTTTTTACAGAATCGAAATGCAGTTTCCTTAACATTTTTTTACTAAACAACTCCAAATAAAAATTATCTTTATTTCGTGGGGGACAAAAATTACCGTGCAGGTAAGTCACAAGAAGACGTTTCACTAAATCAGACGGGGATTTTGTTTCGAAATTTCGTTCCATACACAAAGGGTAAGAGAAATATTGCTGGCTAAATATGAGAAGACAGCTCTGTTGTTCGTTACCCAAATATACGGTAGCGTGTGCAGGGCTGGTAAACATTATTTATTTTATGTTTGTGAGGAAAGCGGCCAGTATTTTTAAACAAGGCAATTATAGCCCTGTGACGGAATAACCACCAAAAAAAACGGCCGCCATGGCCCACGCACAATGGTCCACCTAAAGGACTAAGTGCGGAAACCAAACCCTCTAACATAGAACATAGAACATAGCCCTGTGACGGGGAAATAACGTTCACTATTACTGACAGTATGATGTCAACTTTGTTGATTCAACAACAATTGTTGGAAGCATATTTTATTTCGCGACTAAATGGGCGAGTGCGTTGCCTATGGAAAGTGTGTACCACCTCTTCAACTGGTGTTCAATTTACAGTGATTATCAGCAAAGACGTCATTTTGCGTCACGATTTTGCGACTCGACGATGTTTGAGAGCCGTTGCCATTTACTTCATAAACTAACGATTTATAAAAAAATATACATAAAACGTAGACCACAAGAAGCAACTAAGTGTCCAGAAGCAACAACTTCATAAATAAAATATTAATTACAAAAAATAAAAATAAACAACAGACATCCAAACAAACACTATAGGTAAAGTGAAAAATAACTTTAATTTCGGAAATCGGTGGCAAAAATCTTAAATACAGATAAAAAGTTTTTGATTTTTTAATTTTTAGTGGGTCAGTTTGTAATTTATCTGACAGTAGTGCAATGTCAACTGCTCATCCTTTTACAAAATATTTCTTTTGCCGATGCAAGGACGTTAATTGTTGAGAAGTTCTCCTTGTAAGAACCAGGAGAACTACCACTAACCATATGCATTGTGACGAGCATAAATTGCTTCCGAATCGAATGGCAGCCCGTTAAGTACTTATTATTTAGTAGTTCCGGTAACAATCTGTGGTCTTCATCACCAGTTCCACTTCACCAAATGGTGCTTCCGAGAGCAAATACACGAGTTACTATAAAAAAATACTATAGGTGTGACTATAAATTTGAGGATTTCCCTCAATTTCCCCTCATCAGATTCTAACTTGGTGACATTGGGACCACTTCAGGAGCATAAAAAAAATTTTCAACAAAAAAATATGAAAATCAGTCTATAAATGACAGAGAAACCGGTGAACATACACAAAAAAACAAACATACAGACGAACATATAACCTCTTCCGTTTCGGAAGTCGGTCAAAATAGCTTTGTAATTAGTCTTGATGGGATTGATGATCTGCCTAGCCTTTTCCCTACTATGTTGAGGTTGGCTTACAGTCTAACCGGATGCAGCGGAATACCAGTATTTTACATGGAGCGACTGCCTATCTGACCTCCACAACCCAGTTACTGGGTTACACAATACCCCTTGGTAAGACTGGTTGTCAGACTTTCGGGTTTCTGACTACCCGTAAGGACTGTCAAAGACCTACAAATGACAGCTGGGACCAGCGGCTTAACGTGCTTTCCGAGGCACGGAGGGGTCTTGATGTAAAGATGCTCACCCATCCACGGACCAACCGCGGCAAGCGTAGCTTAACCTGATTGATCGACCCGTGCGGCTGTTATTACTTAGCCACAACCCCCCACTTCTCTTGATGGGCTCCCAAAAAGGAATGCCTTGACTTATCCAAGATTTCATACAAGAAAAATCAAAAAATACAAGACAATATTTTGGCAGCCCTACAAAGAACAACATTACCTTGAATATAAACTTTCTAATATACCATTAGGAGCGTAAGGTTGGCGTAAATTTAATTAAATGAGAAAACATCCTGTTCTCACTTGATAGCGTCAAGATCCCTGCCTACCCATCAAAAGAAAACGGGATGATTTCGTAAAGCTTTTGCACGTTGGCCGCCATCTTGGAAATAATATTCGTGTATTTATGTGTATTGATTAGGTCTTATATTCATGTATAATTAGGTATATATAATTTATATTTTGAAGTTTTTAATAGTTATATGTATGTACATATATCCTTATATTTAAATAAATTTATTTCACAGTTTTCGCTATTGCACCTACCACTGTTTGTCTCTGCATCACCCAAAGGTTGACTGATAGAAAATGCCTTCGGCATTAAGTCCACCTCTGTACATTTGTGTGCTTAAAGTATTAAATAAATAAATAAATATGGCGTATAGCTCGGAATCTGAGTGTTGAACTTCTTGTAATGTTTGCTATATTTGTAGTCACTGTGTCTTAAGGCTAATATTTCTAAAATATTCCATCAGTCGGGACTACCATATATCTGAACTTCATTGGAGTAAGTTTCTTCACTTTTATCGGCACGAACTATCTCTAAGTAAGTACATACATAAATAGCTCATGCTAAGTATATTAGCTGGTAATGGTACTCAGGTATTAGAGGGGCTGTCTGGTCAGAATGCGCTGGATGCACACGTAAGTATTGTGGAGGCTATTTAGAAATATGCAGATATCTAAATAGCCTCCACAATACATACATATAAGAATTATGATTTAAGCATTATGCTGAGATAGGTGCCTTTTTGGCGTCACACAAGTCGTTTTTATTTATTTTATTTGTTGGTTTTTGTTTTTAATCGAACAAATATGTAAATTTTGTTAATTTTAAATGCTCCTTTTGTTACCTTTTGTATTTCTTGTGCGTGTCCCAAATAAAATATTTTTCTTTCTTCTTTCTTTCTCCATAATAAAGAGACTATTTTGAAGTTGGAAACATTATTTTTTACTTAAATGTCGTTGTATAAATATTACATAACACAGCGCTAACATAACGGGTGTATGTAGATGTAGTACACCCACTTTTCGCCAGTATCTTACCTTATGGTATACTTTCAGAAAATAAGTTTAGTTACCCACCCTATTCTTAGAAAAAAAATGCAATTTCAATTTTTTTTTCAGCTAAGCAATTTTTCCATCGTTTTATTTTTCCTACAAAAAAAATGTACCTATAATGATGCAGCTAGTTCAGAACATTACGAGATAACATATTATTTCCCTGCACGTCTGTTTTCGCATTTGGGTAACGTCCGATAAACTTAATTTATTGGTAAAAAACGTATCTTCAGAGATAAGTGATAAAGAACGGTTCTTGGAAAACCCTTTTTGCGTATGTTTTTCCAAGAACTTCTTGTTATGTTGCCTTCAACTTAACTCTGTTATCCCTGGATAAAATGTCATAAAAATGGCTAAATATTAGAAAATATTCTTTTTCTATAGGTATGTCATGCATATTTAAACTTACATATAAAAAAATTAAGATAACAATTATAAGATTTCGTAGCTGCTCAATTTTATCCAGTTTCACAGAGTTCATTTTTAGGGTTCCATAGTCAACAAGGAACCCTATATTCGCCATATCCGCCTATCTGTCTGTCCCCGGCTTAGGTCAGAGACTCTTAATACTAGAAAGCAGTAACTTGGCATGGGTATACATATTAATCACGCTGACAAATTGCCCTACCCTTGCACGTAAAGTGGTAATCATATTTTTTCTCGTCTATCCCATAGTGTGGGGTATTTCTGAAGAGGCCGCTTAAAAATATTGCGGGTCTGTGAAAACCATTTTTCGATTTAGGGATCCGTTTGCATAATATTAAGCTTTAAAGTACTCATTTTTGTTAGAGACGTGTCCCCCTCCCCCCTGCCAGAAAAACGGTTGTTTTTGGATATGTGAAAAAATTCCTGCCATTAGTACATATAACGAAATTAAAAAGAAAACTATTACAGCTAAGTGGACTTACAAGTTAACGAGTAATAGTCGACCAACTTACATTTGCAGTTGGAGAACTGACCGTAACGTATATATATGGCTGTATGGGAGAACATGTTTTACAAGGACAACATTACATTTTTTTTTTTTGGGATAAATTCATCCTCTCGGAACCTTGCATTATGCGTAGTCCGACATGCACTTGGCCAGTTTTCAGAACTGCAAATTACAAAAAAAAAAAAAATATTTTTATTCTGGCTGTTTGTTTTGGCCTCTGTGTAATATTTAATCATCTTTATCCAACCACAAATTGACAGGAGCTTTATTGATAACCACTGTTATAAAAAAAACATAGGCAATAATGATAATTATGTTTCTTCGCAGACCGATTGGTATGGTAGCAAACAGAAAGGCACATCTGGGTATATAGTCGCGTCTGAACACAAATTTATGTTAGGAAGATCGGGTATGTGCTTGACATAATACGTACTTATATTTTTGTCTCAACACTTTATTATACTTTACAGAAACCCACAGGTGAAATCATTTTCTTTTAGGAAGCATGCGCAACCACCCATAATAATAATTCTACCACCATATTTCACAAACAGTTTTACAGATTAACACGGCGAAAAAAAATACAGATACGCAAGATTCACCTTTTCTTCAGAAGAAAAATTATGAGCTTACCTAATATTACCAAAGAAAAATTGGGGTGGCGGTTTTAAATTTCAGAGAGTGCTTAGCGTCTTGAATATTTCAGTGAGTTTGAACTGAGAAACAGCCTGTCGTAAACTCGGATCTTGGATCGAGAGAAAAGCACTAGAAGAGCTGTAGGATATTGACTGTATCTGAAGGAGGATGCTGTAGGATTTTTTTAGCTTTTTCTTTTGACTTTTTTGGTGCGAATCATAGTGAGATGAGATAGTTTCTTGCTGCTTGAAGCTGCTTCTTGTTTTCCTATTTGCTTGAATAGTTGAGAGGAAAAAAAAATGTTTTTTTAAATCCTTAGCTTGAACATTATTAGGTCATATTATTTCAGCTTGATCAGACGCTGTCGCAACTTTTACTGACAATTTAAACAGAAGTAGACCAAGATAATTATATGTCCAAAAGCGACACATAATTAATCGCAGTAGCCGTACGTCAGTTCTCCGACGTCGTCGTGGCTCATCGACCCTCATAAACTTATGGGGGTTGGGGTTATTGCATAACTATGCAATCAGATTCATTTTGAGGCACGATATGAGACTCATCATACCGAGTACGATTATAACACCATAAAGTTAGTCTTCTGATTTGACTTGGTTTAAATGTGTTGTCGTCGGTAAATATAACAATCGACCAATCAAAATCAAGATTTTGTCGCGTAAAATTAAGTCGGGCAGTTTTGTGGTGAGGTTTGAGTTCCACTTTAATAGTATGATAGTGTACCCCGCTCGATGCAAAGCGCGTCGAACCGCCAGAGGACTCACATCATATAAAGCAGCAGAATTACTAGTTGGTGTGAAGCCGTGCTCTTCGTAATGTCGAACCATCTCAGTTATTTGCGCGGCGGTTAGTATCGGCCGTCGCGCGTCGTCCTGAATTGCCTTTATGATCAGTTATTTGCTTTTTGCTATGACGCCGAATTCCACATCTCACAGTGAATCGACACATATTGAGTTCTCGTGATATAGCACTAATATTCAAGCCAACTTCATGGAGAAACAATATTTCAGCCCTTTGTTGTGGGTTAAACTTTCCATTTTATATCAATTAATCAATTTTTCAATTTTTATTATATGTATTTTATTTTTAATAAATGGCATTGTCATAAATGCGATAACGTCAATGTGTCAACTTTAAATTAAGAAATGAGTTTCATCATTAACAAGTCATTACTCTAGTCTCTTTTTGTTATAATAGATGCTTCACAATTATTAAAAAATAATAAGTACCTGTATATAGCACTTTAGACTTTACTGCACACAGTGTAATAAATAGTCTAATTTGAAAACTAATTAACGTGTTTAGATCACCATCACCGTACATCAGAAAAAAAATCGCTGTATTTTATTCGTGTTTCTTTTTTGTGTGTGCGTTTGTTTTTGGTAAATTAATTATATTTTTGATAATGAAACAGCTGTTTCTGATGATAAAGTTATGGCAATCTTAAAACATTATAAGACCAACATTTTCTCTGCAGGACATCTTGCACATATAACCTTTCGGTTTCGTAGTAAACAAGGACCCTTATAGTTTCGCCAAGTCCGTCTGTCTAACCCCGCTTTAGCTCAGAGACGCTTAGTACTAGAACGCTGTAATTTGGCGTATGTATACATATTAATCACGCCAATAAAGTGGTAAATATCAAAAATACATTTTTTTAGGGTACCTACCTCCCTTGCACGTAATGGGGATGATATTTTTTTTTCTCGTCTATCCCATAGTGTGGGGTATCGTTGCATGGGCCGTTCAAAAATATTGCGAATCCGTCAACACAGTTTTTCGATTCAGGGATCCGTTTGCGTAATGTTAACCTTTAAAGTGCTAATGTTTGTTAGTCTAGTGCCCCCCCCCCCCCCTGCCAGCAAAATGATTGTTTTTGGAGATGTGGAAAAATTCGTATCGTATCGTACGTATAATGAAATTAAAAAGAAAATTTAAGTTGGCCGTGAACTAGTAAAGCCCACTTAGGGCTTTACTAGTTCACGGCCAACACTTAAATTAAATTACGGAATTAACTACGGAACCCTTCATGGTGCGTGGTCCAAAACGCACTTGGCCGGTTTATTTATACAATAGCCGTGCTAATATTGAATACTAATTTACATTCTCACCGCATCGCTTTAGCCTCAACGTAGGTCACCCACAGCTTAAATATTCCAACCGATTTAGGCAAATGAGGTGACATTACATTTTGTAATTACTCCGGACATTATACTTAGTAGGAACATGACGTCACGCTAAATTCAATATAGCGGACTACATAAGTTGATAAGGTTGTAATTTGACTATTTCTGTTTGTAACTGTCATGTTGTATAGTTGACCACGTAATATCTTTATCACCCTTAGGTTGAGTCTCGGTTGCACATCATAAAACGACAAGGTCTATTTGTCTATGTGACTTACTCTGTCATACAATTTTTTTCATTCAAAAATATCTAGAAATTGTAAAAAAAAGCTTTAATATCTGCCAGTTTCATTTGTAAGATATTGCAGTGGTTTTAAAACACTACAGGGTTTATTGATAAGCGTTGCTAAGTTAAGAGACGTCTAAACGTCACAAAATAGAACGTAAAGCAGACGTTAATCGTTACTTAATCTTAGCGACGTTTATAAAATAAACACCAATTTTTTTTTTATTGTTTTCTTTTATTTTTTTTTTGTATTTAATATTTTTTTTTTGGATGGGAAATCATCAAATAACTTCTCCCGCTCTGGGTGGAGCGGGAGGGTGTGTCAGACTCTTACTGACTAAAACCCACCCGTATTCCTTCCGTTGCCTGTGTTGCGGGGGCCTCGATGACCCATTAGTACCTTCCCGCGACCCCGGCAGGCATCGGCCCTAGTGGACCCCTACATTGTGCTGACGACATCTTTGAGGCGCGCGGGGAATACAACGCGCCGTCGACCCGGGCCTGGTCCTTACCGGACGGTGAGCTACCCATTGCTCACCGTCCGCAAGCCCGCGCCTACGGTGGCCGGAAATCCGCCTGGGATTCCCGACGCCCAGGGCGTCTCCTGCGGCGGCTAGGGGCGAGAGGGCGCGAAACATGCCTTTTGCTCAACCATCTCGTCTCCTCCTTCGCGAGCATTACTGCTTCGCAGAAGGAGGTGACGGCTGCCCATGCCCTCTCGCTCTGTACCATGGCCTGAACCAGGGCCGGACGCGAGAGATCTCTGCCGCCGATCGCCTCCACGAGGACACGGCGGTGCTCTGCCCAAGCCGGGCAGACCTCCACCGTATGCTCCACCATGTCCTCCGGGCGATCCACACAGTGGTGACACCTGGGCGTTTCCTCCCGCCTTATCCAACACAGGAACCTCCCGAAGCTGCCGTGTCCGATGAGGACCTGCGTCAGGCGGAAGGAGAGGACGCCGTGGCGCCTCTCTAGCCACTCCTCAAAGAGGGGACTTATCGCCGCAATTGTGGCTTGCCCAGCACTGGGTTGCGACAACCGTACTCTCCATGATGCCATGAGATCCCGCCGGAGCTCCGTCCGCTGTGCCGTGATTTCTCGCGGCAGCGGACTTACGCCCCGGCGTTTCGCCTCCTCGCGCCACTCCCATACGTTCGCGAGGACTTTTGCTTCCAGATCCCATGGCAGCAATCCGGCAAAGAGGCTCGCTGCCTCACAGGAGACCGTGCGGTATTCCCGGACCATCCGGATGGCCATGACCCTTTGGGTCGCGCTCAACCGGCGGGCTGGCCGCAGCGCCAGAGAGCGCGCCCATACAGGAGCCCCGTAGAGGGCCATGGACCGCACGATCCCCGCGTAGAGCCTCCGGCAGGAGGCGTTTGGACCCCCTAGATTTGGAAGGAGCCGCTTCAATGCAGCGCCCGCCCGCTCCAGTTTGGGAGCCAAACGTCGGAAATGCTCCACGAAGTTCCACCGGCTGTCGAGGACGAGTCCCAGGTACTTCATCGTTGACTCGACGCCGATGGAAACCCTTCCTACCGTTATTTGGGACCCCAACGGAGGCGCGTTCCGAGGACCATGAAAACACATGGCCTCGGACTTGTGCAGGGCCACCTCGAGTTCCAATCGCCGGATCCTTTCGACGATTGTCGCAACCCCGCGTGCCGCTAATTCGGCCGCCGCCTGGTGCAACCTCCCCTGCGCCAGGACCAACGTGTCGTCAGCGTAGTGTGCTACGCTAGGGCGGTCGACACGCAGCACCCAGTCGTATCCGATGTCCCACAGATGCGGCCCCAGGACCTAACCCTGTGGGACACCGCACGACATCTCTTGCCGGTTCCACACTCCTTGGTGACCGGGGTAGATAACGGCCCTGTCCGTCAGATAGGCCTCGACCACACGACAGAGAACCGGAGTGCTTCCCTGATGCAACTCCAGGGCAGGGTATTGAAGGCATTGGCGATGTCTAGAGACACCGCCAAGACGACCCCACCCTGGGCAACACCATCCCCCGTCGCATTCCCCGTCGTCAGGGCTCGCACGCGCATGATGGCGTCCACCGTAGAGCGCCCCCTGCGGAAACCAAACTGGCTCTCCGCCAAATCTGGCCCCACCCGCACCAGCTAGCCGACGAGTCGTCTGCAATGTCCCTTTCAAAGAGCTTGCCCACCTTGTTGAGCAGCACGATGGGCCGATAAGCGGACGGAGAGTCCGCAGGGCACCCTGCCTTCTTTATGAGGACCAGTTTTCCCGTCTTCCAACGAAGCGGGAACTGGCCCCTCTCCAAGCATGCGCTTAGGAGCCCCCTAAGTCGAGGCCCGAGAGCCTCCAAGGCCAGGACCCAGGCCTTCCCAGGTAAGCCGTTGGGTCCTGGGGACCCCTAGATTACTTGGAATAAGCGCTTTACCTATTCAGTTACTTGTTATCACATAACAGTACAGTGGCAGGTGGCTGGCGTCCTTTATAATCCGCCGTGTGCAGGATACACTGTAAACTACAGGATGCTTTCAGTGGCATATCGAATACGTCAAACTTGCAATCTGACAAAGTGCTTTTTGTGCGTCGCTGTAGAGTGCATACGTTTTCGGATAGTGTCGGTTATTTGAAACTTTTCCTTTAAATTCTGAATCGTATACACATTCTTAATTAAATCGGTCGTCAGTGAATCAAAATACATACAAAATCTGGATTTTGGTGTATAGGACTCATGCTGCTGGAATTTTTAGTTGATACATAAGACATCTTATTGAAATAAAATATATAACTAACTTTGCGCTGGTTTGTGTGTTTCAGTAGTAACCATGGTAAGTATTCAGTAAATTC
Organism: Atethmia centrago; assembly: GCA_905333075.3. Taxonomy (NCBI): domain Eukaryota; kingdom Metazoa; phylum Arthropoda; class Insecta; order Lepidoptera; family Noctuidae; genus Atethmia; species Atethmia centrago. Next base: position 8,616,829 of record HG995388.1, read on the forward strand.
ACTACGTCATTCGGATGGCGTATGAAGTTTAGGGCTTAGTTTTTTTTTATTATTTAATCGGCATTAATTAGTTACAAATAACTGTCAACTGATTAGAATCAGTAAGCCTGCAATAATTTATTCTTTAAATCTTTATCCAAATCTTATCCTACACAAACCCTAGCCACCCTACTAACATCGGCGTATTTATGTATGACACAGCACGACACCAGCGAATATCACCGTACACCTGTAACACTCACTAGATGGCGTTAGAATAGAATAGAATAGAATAGAATACTCTTTATTATGTACACCATAAAAATTACAGATACAAATGTTGAAATTTTACAAGGGGTGACACAATGGGCGGTCTTATCGCTAAAAGCGATCTTTTACAGACAACCTTTGGATGGATTAAAGGGGGAGGAGAGACAATACTGCAGGCAGTCAGTGGTGTACCAGTTACATATACAATAAATACATATAATACATAAAGCATATACTATACATAACATATATCAAACATACATACATACATACACATATATATATATATATATATATGCCATAAACATGAAACAAGATCAAGAACTATATAACTATAAGTAATGATGATGTTTAGGGAGAGAGAAAGTGTTTTTTTCACCTGAATTTTAAAAGTGGACAAAGTTTGTGCACGCCTTATCGACACGGGTAAGGCATTCCATAACCGTACTGCTTGAACTGTAAAAGATTTGTCATAAAAGCTGGTGGAATGCATCGGCATCTCTAGTCTTAAGTTTTCCGATGACCTCAGGTATCTATTATGTGTGTCATGAAGGAACTTGAAACGTTCTTTAAGATAAGAGGGGGTTGTAGGATTGAACAGAATACTGTATAGCTGAAATAAGATATGAGCATTCCGGTGAAGACGTATGGGAAGCCACTTGAGTTTTGTACGATATTCAGAAATATGATCATACTTGCGCAAGCCAAATATAAATCTTATGCAAAAGTTGTTACCAATCTTCATGCATGTGTGTCATACCGCCAGTTTGTCTCTTGTTTTCGTGCGTATAATATTATACGCGAGCGTCGAGTTGCAATTACTTGGCTGTTGTAATAATGATATTAGCTTGTGGTTTGTTTTGCTGAAAGGCGAATGCTTCTTTCTCATGTAAACACGCAGTGAGAAAAGTACTGATAAATAATCATGTATTACTCACTGTGTGTTCACCAAAGACTAGGTACTTAGAAATGTGGTGTTCGGGATTTTAATTAAATATCCCTCAGAAGTAAAGGCACGAGCATAAATATTTTACACTTTCGCAAAATTCAGCAGTGATTTTCTCGTGAAATTAAGATTGTAACTTTGAGAGAAAACCTTTTTTATGGTTTCTAAAATAGGTCCTTTGTTGGTATAACCATGAAATTTATATACAGGGTGGAATTTTGTAATGCCACCTGGAGGGAAAGTACTCTTAATACTGCAGATAGAAAGTTTTACTCAAAGGAAACATTCCTTTATTTTTGAATAGAAAGCAAACTGCATTCAAAGATTTTCGAAAATTCTCTTCTCCCACACCCGGGAATCGAACCGGCTAAAATATGAAAAAAATATACCCTGTACTTTTATTGCATCGATCGTTAGGGTCAATTATAAGGATGAAATCTCTCTAACAAACATAAATTAAATGAAAGGAAAACCAGGAAATCTTAAATTAATTTAATTATTTACAAAAAATGGTAAACTAACTAATTAGTTGCTCGAAATGGGCTCCATTCTCTTGGATACACAAATTTATTCTTTTAACGAATTCATTTCTAGTAACCTTTAATAAAGTGTTGTGGTGAATATTATAAATCGTATTCTGAACTTCAACTCTCAACTTGTTGTCATTCGCATAAGATTTCATGTAAATTTGATTTTTTACATATCTCCACAAAAAAAAAATCTAATGGGGTGAGATCTGGCGATCTCGCAGGCCATCTGATTGTGCCGTTTGTACCAATCCAGGTATTAAAATGGTTATTAATGTAGGCAGTAGTGATTCTGCTGTTATGTGCTGGAGCACCATCTTGCTGTAGAATTATTTGGTTTCGCTCTTCCTCGGGGAAACCATTTAACTCGTTTCTTAAGAGATCCAGTATTTCAATATACTTGACAGTGTTTAAATGACCTTCGTACACCCACGTGTACGAATCCGCGTGTCCGTTTGGTGCGGAATTATGAGAAATAATGTAGTGTTATTCCACAATAACACTACATTATTTCTCATAATTCCGCACCAAACGTTGAAAGAAAATCTTACTTGATTGTTAGTTTCATGAACACGAACAGGATTCACTCGAGACCAATAATGGTTATTACGGCGATTGTACATGCCATTATTGCTGATGTTGGTTTCGTCAGACCATACAATGTTACTCAAAAAATTAGGGTTTCGGTCAATTTCTCCAAGCATGTTTTCACAAAATTGTAATCGTCTGTCACGATCCCCAATATGCAATTTTTGCAGCAACCGACCTTCACGATAGCATTTATACTTATACTTTTTCAGCACTTTAAGTACGCGAGTGTGGGTTGTTCCTTATTAATCGGCAGCATCTCTACTTGAAGCCTTTGGAAATGATTCAAAGTATGTTAAAACATCTAGTTCAAAATCGAAATAGTTTTGCTGAATAGTTTGCCGTCTCTTCTTAAAACCACCCGTATTCTTTAAATTTTCTACCATTCTTTTCAATACGAACCGAGTTGGTGCCTGTCGGTCTTGATAGCTCTCTCCATACCACCGCAGAGCTAGATTCACGTTTTTGTTATTTAAAAAATAAGTTTCCATTAAATCAAACTGTTCTTGATAAGCCATTTTCACCGTGAGACAAAATGTGAAATGAGTTGTAAAACAATCAAATGTGAATAACAACTATGACAATCTAATTTTCAAATTTTAATCTAACATTCCATTAAATTACCTCATACACGCAGCTACGAGTATGTCGCAAAGGAGTCTGCATTACAAAAGATGGATGTTAGTTAAAGAGCTTTTACTTGACTCATTGAATTTGTAACTTCAGATGTCCTGGTTTTCCTTTCATTTAATTTATCATGTTTGTTAGAGAGATTTCATCCTTATAATTGACCCTAACGATCGATGCAATAAAAGTACAGGGTATCATTTTTTCAGATTTTAGTCGGTTCGATTCCCGGGTGTGGGAGAAGAGAATTTTGCGAAAATCTTTGAATGCAGTTTGCTTTCTATTCAAAAATAAAGGAATGTTACCTTTGAGTAAAATATTCTATCTGCAGTATTAAGAGTACTTTCCCTCCAGGTGGCATTACAAAATTCCACCCTGTATAATCAATCCTCTAAGAGAACCATTATTGAATCTTGCGTATAGGTAAGGTGTTTAAGCTGGTGCATGAAATACACGTGTTATCCTGCACAGTTATCCCGTTTTCCACCTTACTGACAGGCTGATATTTTGCCAAGTCACGAAATATTCTCATAATATAGTTTGTGACGATATGAGAGAAGAATAGCGCTACGATCGTTATAATTAATCACTAGATTACATAGTCAAGTCGGATCATTTATTTCAATTAGACCATTACAAGGCACTTTGAAAGTCAATAGGAAAAAGATAATCGAATTGAATTATTTATATTAATTAGAAGAGTGCTTCAGATCAAAGTTGACAGACATTTAAAATCACTATTGATGGTCCGGTTTTATAAAACAGATGAAAAAACTTTGAAGCATTCCACCAAAAATAACAATCTTATCTTTGTAATAAAAACCGCAGCGAATCAGTAATTACTGCCGTTTGCCAATAAGGGCAACAGACAGGACTGTGATAATACTGATATCATTAAAATATAATTTCAGTAGAAAAAGATGCTATCGAGAAAATAATTATGATTTCATCCTTGTACGAGGTATGCGTTATTTTTATACATTTAGGTATTTTTCGGAATCGGGACATAATATATGAGGTGGCTGGCATTTTAATTAAAAATAATATTCGTATATTGTTTCCTACATTATTTTCTTTCTGTATTTTTGTTTACTTTATAAAAGAATATTATAACAGTGACGTTCAATATATTCCTTACAAATATTTTATAAACAGCGAAATAATTAAATACTACATATTTAATTATTTAGCTTTATTTATGTATTGAAAACCGTCTGTTAAAATGCAAAACTTGCACTAGAGGTGTACCCACTAGTTTTTCCGACAAGCCTAATTTGATAGCATGGGTCGACAACATAATAATTATGTTGTCGACCCATGTTATCAAAGTGAGATTTCGGAGTGGATACCACCCATAATTACTTTTCCGCAAACATTAAACCTAAATCTCAGATAGACCATCCATTACACTTGAATAGATTCCAAGTTTCCAATCCAACCATTTAGCCCTTAATTTTATGACCCGCAATGGCAAAACTTCTTCAAAATTGAAGGAAAATGTCTTAAGAAATCGGACCCAAAACTTATGCAGGCCCCATTTGTAAACCGAATATTTTCAACAAAAAAGATGGAAATAAATTAGAAAAATGTTTAATTCATTAAATTATTGGCGCGTGACTTTAAATGCTCTTCAATAGAAGTCACTTTTGAAGTGCACCAAAGATTAGGAGTTACTAGAAGGCGTAGGAATGATCGTAAAGATTTTCATTAGCTTTTTATTGTTTCGTTTGTATTTATTACTGAAGTTGAGTGTTTAAGCTTGGGAAGTTACTTCATGGATGTTTATCACGGAAAGGGTAAAACTAACTACCTATGTTTATCAACCCGTTACTCTATAAGATCCTGCCCCTGAATTTTCTGACGATCTATAATATTTTTTTTGGCGTGAACAATTGTCATATATATTTTGCGAGCTTCTTATTATTTTACTCATATCTAGTCTAGAAAATAAATACTGCCAAAGAAGCCAAGCAACATAAACTAGAATCTTATTTTTTTTTTATTTCAGGTCTATTTGCTCTCTGATGCTTTGTCGTTCGTCATTCATTCATCTCTGCTAGCTACTCTTTAGATACCTACCTTTAAGAATAGCAACATACTAATGGCTTGCTCGAATACCATGTTCTTTTCCTTAGGAACAAAGCGCATTGCCTAAGTACTGGCTCCAAACATTCAATTCGCTTATATGTAAAAAAAAATCTGCAAGCACAAAAACAACGTTACGCGAAACGAGACGTTCCATAATTAAATTCAAAAGTATATTACCATTCTCATCCAGTGAAACTCTTAACGTTGACATAACAGAGAATATTAAATTTTCCCGCCAACTTCCGTGGGTTCGGCGCGCACTTGACGTTTGACAGTAACGGTTCGTAATTAAAAGTGATTTCAGGCCGACATTTATGGAGTTCCGATCCAACAATATTGGCTTTTTCGGAGACACTGTCACTGCTGACGTTTTTATGTAGTTTTATATTTAAAATAAATGTTGGGATTTGAATGTTATCATGTTTTTATTATATTATTTCTGCATAAAAGGAGGAGGAGGAAACAAGCTGAAAAACCTGATTAAGACCGTGAGGTAAGCTATGTACTGTCAGCCTCGGAGATGAAGGGGAAATGTCTCACGTGCGTGTAATTACATTGAAACTTATATACCCTTCCATCTGGCAAACAGCAACGCTGCTTGGCGGCAAATATACACGGTGTAAGCAATCAATCAAATGAATCTAAATATTTTTATATCACATAAACCTACATGGGCACTTATGAAACGTCAGAAGCTAGGTGCCCGGTTCCATTTGGTCGTTAAGGGACATAGACGCGCAAACTATTACCATGACTTCAGCACTGTGCAATGTTTTTTACTTTTACTTTACTGTATGATTCCACATTCACACCCAATTTTTCGTCGGATAAAAAAAAATCATCTGTTCCATACATTATGACCGTGTTGGTATTGCAGTTGATAATACTCGGGCGTGTGGCTAAGTAGTCATGAAACAGCCATAAGGGTCGATCGATCAGCTTAAGTTACGCTGGCCGCGGTTAATCCGTAGATCGGTGGCCATATTCACATACCAAGACCCCTCCATGCTTCTGAAACCACGTTAAGCCGTTGGTCCCGGCTGTCATTTTTGGATCTTTGACAGTCTTAATTGGTCGTCAGAAGCCCGAAATTCTGACAAGCAGTCTTACCAAGGGGTATCGTATTACCCAGTAACGGGGTTGTGGAGGCCGGATAGGCAGTCACTCTATGCAAAATACTGGTATTCAGCTGCATCCGGTTAGACTGGAAGCCTACGCCAAAATAGTTGGGAAAAGGCAGGCAGATGATGATGACGAAGTAGTGCAGTTTTGTATGAAACAGCAGATTATCTTTTAATAACCTATGAAAAGTTTCTGCGCTAGTGGGCCTTCAATCATGTACTGAATTCATGGTAACAGTTTGCACGGCCATGTCAATACACCGTGTTTGTATGATAGTAGTTCTTCGAGACCTGCCCTTAGAGGCTTTCACAATGAACTAAATCAAGGCACAAACCGTAAAATAATAACTCATCCAGCCAATAGAATATTAAGGTCTGGAATAATAATGGTTTCAAGTCAATAATCTACACACTGCACCCGGGGCTTAATGAGACTGTCTCAGAGGTATATGGCAGAAACGGCGCTCTATAAAGTCAAACTTTTTCTATAACTCGATATGCCATATTAACGTTCAGGTACATATAGACTTCGTGAATTCTTTTTCCCAAACGTATTTTTCACAACTGTTACTTTACATTTGCAGCCATCATCTTCAAATAATAACATTCTTACTTTTTTTTTAGGAATTTATTGTTGATAAATGTAACGCCTTGTCGCGTCGATAAAATTTAAAGACCCTTGTCACAGGCTATGGAGCAATTTTAACAGGTTGAGATAAACAAATTGCTTTGAATGAGTTTGACTGTTACACCTTATTGTTTTAGTCAAAAATATGTTCATTATTTAGAAGGATAGTTTTGTTTATCCGGACCCTGCTAAACATTCTTTCATTCTTCATTTCCGTTGCCTTTGAAGCCATGCTTGTGTATTAACATGCTAAAGTTTATCTCCATGATGTGGATAAAGTGTTTTAAGAGTTCTAGAATTTTTATAGACAAAATTCAGTATTGCAGTACACATTATTTTATTTAACTCTTTTAACGATTGCTAGTGTATTTTGTACCTATAAAAAGGAGGAGGTACTTTAAACATTTTACGAAACTTCGATAGTCTCCGAAAGGCCTAAAAATAACATAATAACGCATAATGTTACGGTGTGATAGTCAGAAACCGTTTGAGATAAAATATAATATCGTATATTTGTAAAGGGGGTTCGATTGAACCAGCAGCTTTTATTGTGTTCATTATGTTGTAAGAGTTTATAGTTAATTACAATTTGCAACGTGTATGTGTCATGTGTTTCAAAAAGTCATTTATTCAAACTAGGCTGAGAATCAGCACTTTTCGAACGTCGAAAGTTACATAAGACAGACCCCAAAAACGCCTGCCCTTCACCACTTAGTACTTTAGCTAGGAAGAAGAAGTGGCGGAACAAACTCCCCAGCAGCACACCTGTCTGTTTTTGATGGCGCTGTAGCTAAACGAATAAACTTGCGTAGATATATCGATGTGCTGCTGTTATCTTGTGAAGCGTTGATGAACCACATTTTACTGTTAGACCAAATTGTCATAATATTAACAGGTATATACCTGTTCCTATGGCAAGAGGAGCTCGAGGCTAAATAATAACAGCTGCAAGGGTTGATCCATCAGGTTAAGCTGCGCTTAGCCGGGGTTGTCCGTGGATGGGTGACCATGTAAATATTTACCGAGATTCCCACATCCTCGGAAAGCATGTTAAGCCGTTGGTCCCAGCTGTCATTCGTGGATCTTTGACAATCGTTGTGAGATTGATTGTTAGAGTTCCTATGGCAGAAAATTATTATTGTCAAATTAACGCTTTAAAAAAAAAGAGCACATAGCGTCTATCTACAATAACAGGCAACGCAGCACGCGTACCATGAACACTTATATCTCTACTCTACGGAAAATACACAACCTTTTATTACAAAGTTACATTTATTTTCTCCTTTTTTGACATGGCGCCGTAGAAATCTTTCTACAGTCTGTCATTTTGTCTTTTTTTTCTTGCGTTGCGTTGTCTCATGCGCATATTATTATATCCATGTTCTTTTTCTGATCCCTTTAAGCATGGTACAGCGGCTTATGGTGTGGTAAATAGATAAGCCAGTCAGCAATGTTGGTAGCTGACCTAACTGTAATATGCACCGGAGTACATTAATACCATCACTCCTACAGTAGAACCGTCACTCGTGCAGACAGTTTTATATTAAAAACTCGAGTACGATCAACTTTAACTACTGAACCACTTAACTTATACTTGAGTCAAGCGAAACTTATAATAATATAACAAAGTTAAACATATTTGGTACATTTTAATGGTGCAGAATGTTGTGGAAAGGAATGTTTTGAAGTGGAACAGGTTTAATAGTTCTAGGCTTTAGCTGTGTACTGGGATTGTTTAAGTCTGTATTGAAGGTGTTTTTTAGTTATAGTTGTTTATTTGTTAGAAAAGTAGTTATTTCCCCTCTCTGCAATCGGCATTCTGTTTTTGTTTTGATTGTATGTTGTCATCTGCCAGTGTCGCAACACAGAGTAAATATTACGTAATCGACAGGATTGTCAAACTTATATGGGTTGATTACGAGGCTTTTAGCTACTTTGTATTTATGTGTGTATTTTACGTTACTTTTTGTAATGTGCGGTTTTTTTTGTGCAGAATAAACATTTTTCTATTTTTGTTTTCTTTCTTTTTAACTTTATAGACATAAATAAACACCCACCTGAAACAATTGTCTTCAGGTCAACCAAAATTAAATGATTGTCTTGAGCTGGTATTGAACCCACGACAATTTACACACTTAAGTTTATCGCTCACGTAGTGGCTATAGTGCGCTAAACTCACTTAGGATTAATGAGCGACAAAAGATAATGATAGAGTTTCGTTAAGTGAAGTATGGTGGCTAGGTTTAAATGATTAGAGCAGCAGTACTTTAATTATCAAAAGAAATATCTACTACTAACAGCATTACATTGTGTTATTTAAAACTGGTTTATCAGAATTGGAGGAAAATTAAATTTCCTCGATCTTCTGTCGCAAACAATGAATTGCCCGAAGAAACATCAAGGAAGGAAGACCATCAAAAGAAACAACAACGTCTACCAAAAAGCTTAACACAACAACATCATTAAGCCGCTTCACTTCTAAAATAAAAAGCCATATCACTTAAGGCATAGTTACTACCTTCTTTGTCCCAAACGGCCTCGGGAATTCGCCACTTCTCGCAAATTGTCATTTTACAACTGTACCTTAACAAGCTGGTACAATGGCGTGCATTGAAAGTGGTCGTCTATTTGTTTTGCGACGTTAGAGGAAAAGGTAGTGGTATACAGTTTGTAAAGGATGTGAATCAATTTTGCATGTGTTTGTGTGCTCGTGAGGTCATTTGGGTGTGCTTTACTATGGGGACGGGCTGAAGACATCGAATCTATTTTTATTCTGCAGAAAAGAGCCATCAGAGCCATATATGGCCTCCGCAGATGCGGCTGTCTAAGGGAATTGTTTAAGAAATTAACATCATGACGGTACCGTGTCAATATATCTATGAAAACATCATGCACGTAAGGAAAAATCTACATCTTTTTAGTAAAAGAGGTGAAAGACACAAATAAATCACTAGAAATAGGGACCAATTAGCTCCACCAGGTTTCATGCTGTAGACTCATGTTTCATGGGGTACTGTTTAAAATGTTACAATAAAATACCTCCCAACATACTTCAACTGAATGAAACAAAATTTAAATCTTGTATAAAACGCACACTATGCAGCCAAGCATATTATAAGTTGGGGGATTACATCGCTGATAAAAATGCTTGTCTCAATGCTGGTCCTGCTCCACAAGGGCGCAAAAACAATTGTTTAGCATTTGAAAATAGTGTTGGAGTCGCTGAAGATTTCAAAAACTATCTTTGCATTGTATAAATTCAATCTCTTAGTATTGTATAGTCGCACAGCACTCTGTTATGTGAGTACTATGTACTATAAAGCTGCCATTTACTGGATACGTCTTTCATTGACTTGAATGTGCCCAGTTGAGTTGAATGGTAAAGCTAATCCATGCGTCATGTTCGTGAACGGGCGCCGTCAGTAGAGACTGGTCATCTCTTAGCTGCCACGGCTTATTTTAATATTTGAATTGCTTTTTTTTTTGTTTGTCTTTTTTTACGGATGCTTTTACGTTTTGTATCGTTCTCACAAGTATAATTTTAAAATTAATGATGTAAACAATATTTTGTTACCATAATACGTTGATTTAAAAGAGTGTCCGTGGAAATTCTTGCCCGTTTGTCTTCATAGGTATCTACTATGCTTTGGAATGGGCCCCATGACAATTCAAAAGTGCCTGTGTTTGTGCCATGGTTTATTTGAAATAAATGCTTTGAGTTTGAGTTTGTGTATGAGTAATAGGGAAGTTAGATTTTTTGGTGTTTTGCGGTTAATTCTAATTATTTTAACAATAAGTCCTACTGATATTCAATATTTTCAACGCTTTGGTTGATTAAATTCCACCAAATAAGTTTTCATTAGTAAAATAATACATATAAAAACTTTGCTAAATCATCTCTTAAATTTTGCGGTAATTTATGATGTTGATATTTATCTTTTTCTTTTCCTAGTTTATTATCAATAACAGTAGTAGTTAGTGTAATCCTCACTGCTCTACAAAACGTTTCAAACCGACCGCGACAATCAACGATCCCGAGAGAATTTTCTCTTAATCCGTACCCATGAATTATGAACGTGATTGCAGCCATTTTTTACCATTACTTTCTATCATCTATATATAATAATCCTTGATTATCTTGAAGACAGATCATAAAGAGCTGACTCATTAATTATATTTTCTTTATAATCATAATTTCTGTAATATTCTAATGTGAGTCGTAAACGACACATTATTTTTCTCCTATTTTTATTCTATTCCATAATATAAATTGTAAAAGCAAAAACACCCTAAACTTGGGCACGAAGTTTTGGGCTCGTTATATGACGAGAGCCCCGCAAACACAAGGGCTCCCGTTTTTCTTAGAGCTCTCAATTTAAATTGCTTTTGTAACAACCCTATATGCTATTATTAGGAGACTTTACTGATTAGGGGACAGCCCTGTGCACTAAAGTAAAAAGGTACCTTGGATAAAGATGTTTTAATACGGATAGGAACATAGGGTAGTTTTTTCACGACGCCGTTTGTGAGTTAAATTATACTTTTAGTAATATTATTATCCGTTTAGGCAAAAATAGTAATATGCTAACCCTTTCTCTCGTATTTCCACATATTAAATTATATTAATGCTTCTGCTATGGTAAAAATATTAGCCAGTCAGCAAAATGATGGCAAGTAGACTGCCCAGGGAGCGCCAGACACACATGTAAGTATCACTACTCGCAGAAGCTATTTCAATGTACCCCAAACTATGTTTTGTCATTGTTTTAACAAAGTTATAACTTTATTTTTTTTTTTATTGATAGACACTTTTAAAAGCCAAAAACTAAAAAGAAAAGAGAATTGAATGTATTTTTTACTCCACCAACCACAAGAGCTTTTAAAACGTTTGAGAGCAGATTTTACTGACGAGATAAAATTGTCTATACTCTCAAACCCAGAACAAACCCTAATAAAACAGATATAGGTATAATGATTACAACAAAAGGCTTATTTCACTAACTACACTAGTATAAGCCTCCATCAATTGGAACAACTAAAAGAAAATAGGGCAGAAATTTAAAATCGCTCAATGTGCCTATGACAGCCGTGTAAGGAAATGTTAAGTTCTCTCCTATAAAAGATATTTGCATGGAAATATGATTTTTGCTTTTGATGTAAATAATGTTGGGGACCTGTGGTGATGTTCTGTAATGTGTGTTCAATCTGACCGCATGCAATTTGAAAGTGAACTCAGTCGTTCTTAAAATTGTTTCCGATTAGACAGTTTTCCTAAAACGTACCAAGCTACTCGTATATTCGTTTAATTTCCTAAAAGCTGATAATTTTAGAACTTCCAAACTTAACTTTTCAATGTATATTTGACTGTTTTTGCTGGATCGTAAAGTATTTAAAGGTACTTAGTAAAATTACTTAGTCTAAAGAGTAAGTAAAATTCACATTAATTTCAAAACTAGGCTTGTGACGTCGTCACGATGCCCTATGTTGATACAGGTATGCTAGGTAGTAATTTATTCCATGTGTCGACCCCATATCATCATCTATCTAGCGTTATTGCAACTATGTTGGCGTCGGCTTCTAGTCTAACCGGATGTAGCTGAATACCAGTATTTTACAAGGAGCGACTGCTAAGTTGGTCCTAATCGATTTAAAAACTCACACGCTAGAAACCAAACCCGCATTAACATCGAACCATCTTTAATCTACCTACCCTTTAATCCAACCAAGGACCTTCAAAAGATTCGCTGATTCAACATATAAGATATCCTTTAAATGATAAAAGTATAAAACGCGGTCCTCGGTTAGGTAAGGCTAGGAACAGTGAGACCGATTTACAATCATTAGTGATCAATAAATGTCTATGTATTGTCGTTTAGATGAGCATGCGTGTGGCGCTCACATTCTATTGAACTTAGAAAAGGTTTTTGTGATTTCTAAGTGGGTATAGAAATTGTGATTCTGTATAGATAGAGGTGTGGCTATTTTTTAGTTCAAAGGAGAATAGGATGTTCTGTAGTCGATAAAAGCAGTTTGAATACTTGATCATCAACTGTGTCGCGGAAAAACCAAGACATAATAAAACTTTGCACATTAAAAGTAGGAAAGGTCAGCAATAAAAGTCTACCTATTAACATTGCCATGTTTACACAATCATCATCAATTTTATTGACACAGATTGATTCGATGAACTGCTTTTCAGCAATTCATAAAATAACTAAAAGTCTAAAACTCTTAAAACTTTACTTCTGATTCGAGTTTATTTCAATATTTTGTCGACTTTTGTTGCTGACTTTACCACCAATACGGCATTATCAACATAATTATAGTTTTAACGTCAATGTTAACTTGTACTAATTCAACACTCCCATAAAGTCACCATTTAACAGCGAACCGAAAGTGTTGCAAATATTCGTGTCTCCAATTATTTAGTTTCCACATGGCTACATGTAGCACACACTACAAGTGCGACACAAAAAGTGCCGAAGGCGGCACTATAACGATGACTATACTAGTTTGATGAAATTTCGAGCTTTTGGTACAGCTGTTCTGTATAATGTAGTACCGATTTAGGTATTCGTTTATATGATATACTTAATAAGAAAAACCTAGGACTAGGAATGGAATTAGATATACTTAGGTCATCAATAGATATATATACTTAGAAAACAGAGCACTAAACTTCAACAATAAATGACAAACCCAACAATGAAATTGGAGAAAAACGTGCAGCCTAATACTCTGTACTTCAGTACACCAATTAAAAAGTAATCAAAACAAGTTATGTTCCGTAATCTACGTCAACCAATAAATCTGTAGGGAGCTCGGTTATACAACTCAAAGTAATCTGACGACTTAATAATTGCTTAAGTTTAGTGTCTAAGCTACGGTTGGGGCGTTTACTGGCATAGTTTGAGTTTTTACGAGTTTATGTTAAGTAAGATTGCAAGGGTTCAGTAAAGCTGCGTAATGCGTGTGACTAGGTTCGATATCAAAATCGATCAATCTGCCTACATATTCCCAAGTTTGTTGGGGTCGGCTTCAAATCTAATCGGATACAGTTGAATACCAGTATTTTACATTGAGCAACTGCCTATCTGACCTCCACAACCCAGTTACTGGGTAATACGATACCCGGGTAAGACTGGATGTCAACTTTTGGAATTCTGACTACCCGTAACGAAGGCCAAAACTCTACGAATGACAGTCGGGACCAACGGCTTAGCGGGCTTAGGTTCAATAACAAGGTCGGAAAATGTAGTGATATTCTGTAGATTCACTTACAACCTTACTCAAATAACAACTCACAATTCGAATGTGAACTCATCGGCATGTATATTGACCTAATTAAATTAGCTAGCGATTCTCCGCAGATCGATAACTAATAACGATAAAACAAAACAAGTGTCTTCCATTTCGTTGTTCGGTTTGTTGTTTATTGTTGAAGTTTAGTTTTCTAAGTACATTCTGTTCATTATAGTTATGACTGCCTCACTGGTGTAGCACTGGTCATAATTGTGACTGCTGAGCATCAAGTGCTGGGTTCAATCGATTTTTTCAATAGCAGTGTGGAGTCTGGATATGGGCATACATTCAGATGGCTGGTAATAATAAAACACTGTAAAACTTTACCCTACTTGGGGTCGAACTCAAAGCAATCGGGGATCCAGTTTACTATATAGCTACCTAGAATTAATATTTGTGTGTAATAAACACAAATATTCACAACATGCATTTCACAATTTCTATTTACTGAAAAGCTCTCTAGAATTTTGCGAAAACAGTGTATTATTATTCTGAGAATGCAGGTGGAATATGTAAAGCAAAGCATTTCAAATTATAAAATAGCTTGTTAACGTTGGAAATATAGCGCTGTATGAATCAGCACTTTAATGATTATATTTTATTAACTAACTGCTTAGTTGATCTGTTCTACTACTGTACTGCTGAGCATGGAATTCTGGGTTTAACAGCGTGCATTCTAACCACCGGCGTCTTATATAAAAGCGATCGTCGCGTGCATAATGTCACTTTTTGTTCGGAAAACTGGAAAATGCCCTCTCTCGGCGCGATCACGCGTTCAGGTTCACCGAATAAGAAGTGTCATAATTATGAGCGCCACGATCGCGTATTTGCGCGACGATCGCTTTTACGAGAAATAGGCCGTGGCTGAAACGTTGGCAACGTCGCAAATAGTTGTCAAGTATTGACCTGTTTTTATTATTATTTTATTATTACTGTATGAAAATATGAAGTATCGCACTATAGTGCATTGCAAATAGTTTAAAACAAAGTCGCTTTTCGTGTCTGTTTGTCCGGTTAGTTCTTCTAAACTACACAATGGATTTTGATGTGGTTTTGACAATCATTTATAAAATGTATTCCGGAAGGTTTAATACAACTTAGGCTAAATACCTTCTTAGCTTAGATATAGCACAGACACCTCGATGTTTTGACATGTGCCCACATCAGTAGATTGTACCCGTGTGAAGCAGAGTCGGGTCACTAGTATACGTATAGTTCTAAGTTTCTAAAGTCACACAAAGGACCATATTCATCCATTTCATTTCAGTCATTTCACATTCTAACACACTGAAAAATCCTATTTATTCCAGAATTTTTCACAGCACATTCTATTCACAGGGAGAATAGAATGTGCTGTGAAAACCTGTTTCGTCGCGTTTTTCGTTCCAATAACCATTGTTCAGTGTTCATATCTAAAAAAAATGTTAATAAACTACCCTACCCTACTGCCTACTGTGTTTATATGAAAGATAGTTATATGTTTTACGAACCAGTGAATGTATTCTGTTACGTTCATTGGCTATTTTGAGCCTAAGTATTGGATGGGAAACTGTTATCGAGTTTTAAATTAACGATGGTACTCACCGTTAGCATTCGCTCCATGAATTTCGGTTTACCAACATTCGTTGCGCGAGCTCTTGTTACACAACAAACATTAATCCGCAAATCCGTCAAACTAAAAATTTATTTGCAAAAAACATAAGAACTTTGTATTTCGCGGGCTGGTGACTAATTATATTTCATGAGTTAACAAACTAACTTTTAATGATGCCTATTATGTCGAACAATTCAAGGTAGCATACCATTAAGATTGTTCTTATACTGTGGCTTTTCCTACCACTGCAGGGCAAAGCAAAGGACGTCGTGTTCTATTTGTCTGAAAAAATATTTAATCATTATGTTTCTTAGTTCTTCTATGTGAAAATAGCTCATTTTGTAGTTAAAGATTCGCTAGTCCCCAAGGTTGGTAGCGGAGCAAATCGACCGTTTCCAAAGACCGTTAAAAAAATCATAGTAAATTTTGAATCGTCATAAGTTATATAAAAACACAAGCTCAAAAACTTCACCAAATCTTTAAATCTTCACTATCGCCTTAAGCCAGATGAACCAAATTCCTAATAAAAAAAGGAGAAAATCAATATGAAACTTTACATAGAGCCAGCCCGTCTCATCTTACTACAGAATCAATTTACCTGTATCTACGTGTGTACGAAATTGTCCCATAGGAAATAAACTAAGTTTGTACTACCAAATTGACTTGGAAGTGGCGTACGAATAACAAAAGGTATACATTGGACGATCTTTATAATGATGTCCTAGGTGAGGATGACAAGCGAGGCGATAGTGGGAAGAAAAAGAGGTTTCTTAACAAAGTGTCACTATGCTCGATGAAAGATGCATATAGAGCAGATGAAACGATGGAACATGACGTCACTCTACACATCTACGAGTACCTCAGCGTTGAAGAAATGAGTCATTCGATTACGCTTTTGAGAGGAGACGGATTTCTGTAGGAAAGGAACCGTTTGTCTTGGTATGGACATCTGATAAGGAAAGATGAAACGCATCACACCTACATGAATAGCGTTGAACTTTAAATTAAATGTTGGTTGATAAAGTGGAGAGGAAGACCACAGAAAATATGGATTGATTGTGATAATTAAGGAGTTGTTTATAGTGCGACGGCTAAGAGGCGAGAGCGTAGGAGCGTTTTGCGCTAATCCCGAAAAACATCTGCTGGCAGAAGAAGTTCTGTTGATTCGCATAGCATAATATCGCTAAGCGCTCCTCAGGTAGGGCAATAGGTGGAGCTCATGCCAAGTATACAACTCTAGTGACACGTTACGAGTTAAGGGTAGCAGCCCCAAAAGTTAGAATATTTTTGTTGTTCTTCTCAAATTATGGGACGTGTTTCGTTAAAATGGATATTGAGTAGTTTGTGTTTTTGTTTTAGGGCCCTGAATTGTTTTGGGAATGTAGGCTAACATTTTAGGTTTTACAGAGCTTGTAAAAATATTAAAATGAGAAGATGTTATTTTCTATTTCATCATCGGTTATCCAAATAAAATGGTCAAACATTAATTTCGACGTCCAATCAGGCTAATTTTATTTGGGTTTGTGTCAAGGTTATTAAGGTACACAGAATACATTAATTCTTATTTATGTAAATATAGCACTATATCGGCCTTTAGCTAGATTTTTGCTGAGTCAAGAATTATTTAGTATTATTATAATCTGCTGACTTTCATGACTCTTCAGCAGAATGTTTTTGTACAGTAAAACAACTTGTAATATCTATTGGTATGGGTTATGTGACATGAATCGATATTACTTATTTTTTTTTTTGCTGTTGTTTAGAATGTTGATTAGAATTATTATAATTGGAGCCCATAATGGGTACCAAAACCTATAACTTTTCAGTTACAGACAATAGTGCTGCCAAAACCTTGAGCGTTACGAAAAGACAAATAATAATGGTGAGATCGTTCACATCATGCACAAGGACTTTTGAAGTTTAGTTCACCTACATAAATAACCATTCACATAAAATACGTTTTAATATTTGTTTAGTATGAAAACTATTACGTCTTTTTAAACATATACCTAATTTCCTTCAAAAAAATATGGACTCCAAAAGCGCAACACAATTTTTTGACTCAAAAATTAATAATTCCCTTTAAATTGCTTAGGTAAAACAACTTTGACAGAAAAGATTAAATTCCATATTGTATCTACAAATACTTTCAGCCATTCAGAAAACTTCCTAAGCTTCCCTCGCTAGAAGCCCCATTCCCAAGATTTTTTCGAGCCATAACGTCCTATAAAAGGACAATTTTTACAGGTGTTTCTGATTTACGTCAAAGGCATTTCGGGAGCAAGTATTTGGAGAATTTATACTTTGATCTTGCCTTCGGATTTCATCCCGCTATCATGATATAGGTATCAAAGGTGACAATGTGTCCCACAAAATTATTGGGGCCATTCTCAATTTTTTATTTGCTTGGATATTGTAAGAAACTTTGAAGCTCCTCGCACACAGATAAACCCTGAGAGGTTTTCGTTGTGAGGCTGAAACCAAAATGTAATACGTTAAGTGTTTTAGAAAAAAAAAAATAGTACCTATGTCTACACCCTTAATTAATGGTCATATCAAGCTTAATATTATCTGCCACGTTACTACGTGAAATGGTTCTGTTACACATTAACAACGCCCTTCATTACCTACACTCACTTAGTTCTATGAAACTTTATCTGTAGGTTTAAAATCAACACCTACTGTCTTCTGTAATCAGACTAGCTCCGTGCTCCGGCTTCACTCGCATGGATATTCCCTCAGGGACCATGCATTTTCCTGGGACAAAAAGTATCTTATATTATTTTCTGGCTTATAAACTATATTTATACAAACCATCACGTCGATATGTTGCTCCATAGTTACGTGATAGAAGGACAAACTAACTACACACAGCAACACACTTTCACATTTTATTTTTAATACAAGTAAGTTTGTTTTGCCGAGGTGTATTTTGTGGCGGTTGTGGAGGTCGATTGGTCTGGTAAAATACTGGTATCTAGCTGCATCTGTTGGGACTAGACCGACCCCAACATAGTTGGGGAATGACAGGCAGATGAGAATCAGTAGGTTTCACGACACTTAACATAAGTACACTACTATATAACGAAAGCATAATCTACTAAGACTAATAGTAGTAGTCTTAATGGACTAGATATATTGTAGACTATTTTCTTTTTTTTTTGTTAAGTACCTGATACATCTCAACAGGCCTACACTGTCCTCCCATACCTATTAACGCTGTAATTTGAAAATATTGTAAAAGCCAATTATTTTTAAAAGAGTAACCGTGGAGTTTCTTGCCGGCTCTTCTCCATAGGAAACGACCAATTGGAACCGTGCACCTAAGCACCTAGCTTCTGACGTTTCATAAGTGCCGATGTAGGTTTATGTGAAATAAAAATATTTTGATTTGATTTGAATCATAATCTAACATAGTATTGATTTAGTATTATTTTTAATTTGAATTTTTTTTATGTATAATATTCTTTTAAATTAATCTGACTCGTGTGAAAAATGTAAACTTAATAATTATGTAGATTTTTATTCCTAATTACTTTTGACTGGCTAATTTTATTTTATTCATTTCGATGACGAGTTGATGACACTATTCTGTAACATTTTCATTGTAATTTCATTGATTGATTAAGTTTTAATTTGATATTAGAATTGCTATGAATAATGGACAAACCTATTAATAGAAATAACCTACCTATTTATATTTGTACGCCGTTACGGCAAAACATGACTGTGCTATAATTTTATGTAACAACTTGCATGCAATGTGTGTATACTTATGTTTTGAACAAATAAATGATGTATCGATCTATCTATCTATCTATCTATCTATCTATCTATCTATCTAGAAAATCAATGCATTATTTTTTAAGTTCTCCAATAAAAGCAACGTTGAGAAAACATTTTCAAAACGCTTTTCACCTTTCTATTCTAGGTATATCATATCCTTAATAGTATAAAAGAAAGCTAAACTCAGTGTACACATGAATAATTTAAAAAATAATCTACCACTTACCATAGACTAAGAATGTATAGAAGCGAAGCTCGTGTTCCGTTGTGTTAGGTTTTTTTATTAATAAAAAAGTGTACAACAGTCTCAGATATACTTACTATGACCCACAAAACCGTTTATATAGTTTCTCCGTGGGAACTGATCATACAAAATAAAGTTAAGTTTATTAGTGCGGATACTTAATAGTACGTTTTAATATAAGTGGGAAAAGCTTGAGTAGTATATTATTGGGCATTCTAGACCACTTTCGGCAAATCGCTCGGCGAGTACGCCTCGCTGCCGAAAGTGGTCTAGAACGCCCAATAATCGGTAATCGACTCGACTCGTTCATTTGTTCATTCGTTCGAGTTCTTAGCATTCTGTCCCACAGATCGCTCGGCGAACCGATTTCACCATCGCTTTGAATCTATCAAATTTCTTTAATAGATTTTCAACCTTATCACAATAGTGGATGGTACATGTATGTAGGTTGAATGAAACACTTATGCTAATAAGATTCATTTATTTTTAGTGAGCACAAATTACAATATTATAATTCCGTTGATAAACAATGTATTATTTATCGTAATATGTTGGTGGTTCGGGAAATAAAGCATCAGTCGATATAATAAACTCTTGTAGTTTACGCCATTGTATAGAATTGACGTCGGTCTGGACCTTAATGCGGACCAACGCCTTTTTCCACAGCTCCAACGAGTCGGTGACGCGCGCGTCCTCAGATTTGTATACTTTACAGTCGATGTAGTACTCGCCGTTCGTGCTTGTCGTTCGCCGCTCACTGCCGTTGGCCACTCGGTTCACGAAGTATGACGGGAGAGAAGTGGTTTCGCTGTTCGCTGTTGCCCTCCCGTTGTTATGTTTGCGGCTGATGCCAAATATATCGACGTCAGATTTCGATGTTTTACTGAAACAAACAAATTGATCTCTTGTTAATTCGCACCCAAATTTATTTATAGTTTTAACCTGAATGTGCTTTAAAACAAAATATACAAGAATAAGAGACGAGATATACTACACAACGCTACCATGTCCTATGAATAGTAGACAGCGGATATACATTACAATTAAATACTGTTTATTAGTAAAAACATACTACTTTATATACACAGGAACATAAAAAATCATTGCTATTAATTAAATTCATGTACACATATTAATCTCGAACCGGCATTGAACCCGCGACATCAGCATAGCAGTCGCTTGCATCAAGCGACTGTCATATGCAATTGATTGACAAAACAATGAAGCAAATAAATCGTAAAGTTTACCTTGGATGCGTAAATTTTTGCTTTGTTGACTTCCGTTTCCTAGGGACTGGTAGAGTTGGTTTGCGGTTAGACTTAGAGTCGTGCTCCATCACATCACTTGATAGGTAGGTTTCGTACTCAGAGTCTGACCTGAAATAAATACATAAAGTTAAAAAATGTTTGGTTGACCATGCAGGGTCAGAAGTTTGTGGAGAATGCTGGTTTTTATACTTACATTTTCACTTAATTATTTAGGAATACCAAATAATTAGTTTGAAGAGTCGGTCGGCAGGCACAGTGACTATGTCGTTGAGTCGGTTGGCTGATACAGTGGCAGTGAGCAGCTACTGTCTAACTATCACTGATAAGTACTTGGAGTCTTGAAGATTTCTACTGGCACGCTCGTCGAGTCGATTGTATAGAGCACACCGATAACACACTGATTATAAGTCAGAAACTTACAATAATATCGCTATATTCAGAATATGTACAACTGACCAAATAACTATGTAAAAAACAACTTTTTTCTTGGTCGTATTATACACATACGAAAAATAATTGGCTAGGTGATATTTAAGGAGCATCGACGTTGATTAGTGTTGATGTAGTAAAAGCGCTCAGGGTTGTCACACCGATTACATTAGTTATCGAACATTTTTAATGTGCTCGAGTGCATAAATGTAAACTCGCGGTAACCTTAGGTAAAATAGCTTGGACAAATAAAAGTGTCAACTTACTGGAAAAATAAGTAGGTTGAGCACACGTGTAATTTTTACGCAATATCATATAAAATTATTTGGTTCCAAATTTGATAGGTATTTCAAAGCATTATTGACTAAGACCTCATAACTACTCGTTCTATATCTCGTTCTTTTATCGAGAATAAAATAAATTGTCTATAAAGATTGGTAATTTTTCACAAATTTCATTGAAATAAAAAAAAATACAAAAATATCGACATTCTGACTTCCAAGGTTTCTTAAAAACGAACGTCGATTAGAAAATTATAAAACACAATTATTTGTTGGTAAGATATAAATTCATTATATTTTCTATTATGTTTTATTAGCATTCTGTCTAGTGGTCACCGATTATCATTCTATTTGTTTAATTTCAGAAATATAATGGTAAACTTAATTTTACCAATCGATGTGATGGTACAATACGAACAGGAAACGAGAGCAAGTCAGACCTAGTCTCGAAAGACTTTTGTCAACGTCGAATCACGAAGTATCTAGGTAAGATATGAAGCCAATACCTATATTTTCTACTTTTATTAGCATTTGTGTCTAGTGGTTACCGATTATCATTATATTGTTTAATTTCAGAAATATAATGGCTAAATTATTTTACCAATTAATGTGATGGTACAATACGAACAGGAAACGAGAGTGAGTCATACCTAGTCTCGAACGACTTTTGCCAACGTCGACGCGTGAAGTATCAACCCAAAAGCAACGTATCTGTATAAGATCCTTAATATTAGTAGTAAGTACGTATTTACTTGAGTTTTATTGAACGACTTTATTATTGTGAATCAAACGATAACAAATAATAATGCCATACTGTACAGTTTGTAATGTGTCTGTAGATAATCGACGGTGGTCAAGTCATTTACGTACTAATGTACATAAAAACAGTAGTACGACCCTTCTGCATGATAACGTTTCAATTATAAACTCTTCGTTTAAAGGTAGAATTTCGAGTTACAGAATCACTGCAACTAACGAACAAACAATTAATTTTCCAGAAATGTTCCTCAATAGTGTAAAGGTATACGTTAAAACTCTAATAGATCAGTTACTAATAAAACATACAACTGTTAAGATTAACTTTGAACTTTTTTCGTATTTCCTTTTATTTAAAAATGATCAGCAGGAATTGAAGTCGTTTGCTACCAAAAACTTTGTTATTCACTTTTATTATAACTTTGATTTTATTTATAAATCAGTAGTCGAGATACTGACAAAGAAAATAGAAGAATTTGAGCATCGAGATAGTGGTTGGACATTTTTAAGTAATTCTCATTTAGAAGTTAACATTAATAAACATCAAACTCTCAGCGGGTCTAGCTTTATACCTTTGCCTAATGCTATAAAAAACAAAAAAGCATGTTTAAATATTCAAAATAGGGATGAAAATTGTTTTTTATGGTGTGTTGTGGCTGCCTTGTACCCCACAACTCAACATCCTAACCGAGTAACGTCTTATCCCCATTTTAAAGATGTTTTAAATATTAGCGATTTAACATTTCCAATCACATTTTCTGATATAGTCGTATTTGAGAAAAATAACCCTGGCTTAAATATTTTTGTTTATGGATTAAAAAATAATAAGACGATTGTTGGACCGTTGTACACAACTACTAATAAGAAATCTAAGAGCATCCATCTCTTATTTTTAGAAAATAATACAAACACTCATTATTGTCTAATTAAAGATTTACCGCGATTAGTTAGAAACCAGATAACCAGACACCACAGTAAATTATATTTTTGCGAGACGTGCTTATTATTTTTTCCTAATTTAAATCAAATTGAAACGCATTCGTGTGGTGGTGTTGTTACAATATTACCCGACGAGGGTTCATTTTTAAAATTCAAAAATTATGAAAGAAAACAAGACGTTCCATTTGTCATATACGCCGATTTCGAAACATTGCTGTATCCGATTTCTTACAACGAGTCCGAAAACGCCAAGACATCAAACTTGCAGCGCCATGTGCCTGCTGCGTTCGCTTACAATATCGTATCATCTACTAATAATACCAACAATGGGTATAGATGTTATCGAGGTACTGATTGTGTTTCCAAATTCATACAATTTTTAACTGACGATCTTAAAGCACTACATACCATTTTAACAAAAAACGAACCTATGTTATTTACTACAAATGATTCTTATGATTTCAGACACGCAGTTGTCTGTCATATATGTGAAAATTTGCTCTTAAGCGATCAGGTAAGGGATCACTGTCATATTTCCGGACGTTATCGTGGTGCAGCACATCGACATTGCAACTTACAAAATAAAGTACCTAAATTTGTGCCAATATTTTTTCATAATTTATCTGGTTATGATTGTCATTTATTTATAAAACAATTAGGTCAAATTCCTGGGCAAATTAGAATTATACCAAAGACAAAGGAAAAATACACAACGTTTACAAAGTTTATTCCTATTGCTAGTAATGAGTATATACAATTAAGATTTTTAGATTCGTTCAACTTTTTAGGCGCAAGTTTAGACAAACTCGCTAAAACTTTACAGTCATCAGATTTCGTTTATCTAAAATCACAATTTCCTGATGAAAGACAATTTAGTTTATTAACAAGGAAAGGCATATATCCTTATGATTACATGTCAGATTGGAAATGTTACGATCAGAAATCGTTACCACCTAAATGTTATTTTCATAATTCTTTAACCAACGAAGATATTAGCGATGACGATTACCATCATGCTCAAACCGTTTGGAATATGTTCAGTATTAACGATTTGGGTGACTATACAGATTTATATTTAAAAACAGATGTGCTTTTATTAACTGATATATTCGAACAATTCCGAAAAACATGTAAACAGCATTATAAACTAGATCCGGCGTTTTACATAACTGCTCCTAGTTTGTCGTTCGACGCAATGTTGCTTAAGACAGGGGTTCAGTTAGAACTCATGTCGGATTTAGCCATGGTTCGAATGATTCAAAACGGTATACGTGGTGGGTTGTGTATGTGTTCCCATCGATATGCAAAAGCGAATCATAAATATATGCCTGAGTGTAATGCAACAGAACCTCAATCTTTCATAGTATACTTAGACTGTAATAATCTGTATGGGTTTAGCATGTGTCAATATTTACCGTATTCTAGTTTTAGATTTCTCATCCAAAATGAAATAGATCAATTATGTGTAGAGCATGTTGAGGACAACGCTGAATGGGGGTATATATTGGAAGTCGATCTTTTGTATCCTGAACATTTACATAAGTCTCACAATGAGCTGCCGTTTTGTCCTGAAAAATGTATACCGCCTGGAGGTACAACAAAAAAACTGATTGCTAATTTATATAATAAGTATAGGTACGTTATACATTATGTTCATTTAAAAAAGTGTCTTGAGCACGGTTTAATACTTCGTAAGATTCATAGGGTTATTACGTTTAGACAAAGTCCTTACTTAAAACAGTATATAGAACTAAATACACAGTTAAGACAAAACGCTAAAAGTTCCTTCGAACAGGACTTTTTTAAGTTGTTAAACAACAGCGTATTCGGCAAAACATTAGAAAATACTGAAAACCGAGTAAGCGTTCATTTAGTTAATCAATGGAATGACACATTTAATCGAACTAAGAAATTTAAATCCGCTGAGAGACTTATAGCCAACCCCTATTTCCATAGTGTATCTATTCTATCCGAAAATTTAGTTGCAATACAAATGAAACCAGACCAAATTATTCTAGATAAACCAATTTATATCGGTTTCACTGTATTAGAGCTTTCTAAATCACATATGTACAACTATCATTACAATATTATTAAACCTTTTTATGAAGACCGAGTACAGTTGTGTTATACAGATACCGATTCGTTTGTCTACAAAATATATACTGATGATTTTTATACCGATCTCAAGTTGAATTTTTTGCAGTATTTTGATACCAGCAATTATCAAAAACAAAACGTTTTTAATATCCCTCTCAATAACAAAAAAGTTCCGGGGCTATTCAAAGATGAAATGGGTGGACAATATATTTCTGAATTTGTTGGTTTAAGATCAAAACTATATTCTATAAAAACCCCAGATAAAATTGTTAAAAAAGCAAAGGGAGTAAAAGCATGCGTAGTGAGAGATTTAGACATTACGAACTACAAACATATTTTATTTAATGGTGGAGTGATTCGTAAAAAAAATATAATTTTTAAATCTATCAAGCACGAAATTTTTACCCAAAGTATTAATAAAATTGCCTTATCAAACAACGACGACAAACGAGCGATATCTGCAAACAAAATATCAACGCAGGCCTGGGGCCACTCAATTAATTTGAAGCAATTGTAAATAAGGTTAATATTTACCTAAATATGATTAAGTTTAGTGTTAGATTTAAATTAGATAAAATTGTATACTTTAATTTTAATAATTGTTTGAAAATATAAATAAATGTCAACTTATGTATGTATAGTGTATACATAGATATTATACTTAAGTATATTTTTAATAAGTTACTGATTGCAGAAATATAAATAAAATGTGTGACCATGTACTTGTTTTATTTATCAGAAACTTGTTCAAAAACATCATCCTCCTTTTTTAAGTTGGTTAAATAATAGGTAATGAAACCTCGACTCGTTGAAGTTTCTTCATCCAGACTGTAATATGATCACAACATCCGTTTCGACGTTCGTCATTATTTATTTAAATATCAGTTGTAAAATATTATTGAAAGTAAATCTTATCTACATACTCATAAGGTTAACCTTTGTTGCAGCATGTATAAACTCAAACCTCAACAAATAGCAAGCTTGCATTTATAGTGTTATTAACATTTCACTATCGTAAACTAGCATCGCCCTGCGATGTTACCTATGAATTATTATAAATTATAACCTTCGCTCATAATTTAATGGTTAGCAATAATTAATTAAATATTATGTATCAATAGCATCTTTAACAATGTATTGTGCATGTATTATCATGTTCTCACTCTCACTATCACTGTCACTAGTGTTGTTATTGCAAAGATCAACAACTGATATTTTTATCAGTTTTATCCCGCGTCGATGCATGAATTGAATCAGGCATAGCAGTCAGGGTCACTAACCACTAGACCAACAGGCTCGTCGATAAATAAGTTATAATTGTTTATGTAACTGATAAGCTTAATTACATTGTATGTGAATTTAAAAGTTAAATAACTAGAATAATTTGAATTAAAATAGCAATAAGAACATTGAAAAATGAATGAAATGAATGAATGAATGAATGATGTTTAAGTA
This sequence comes from Atethmia centrago, assembly GCA_905333075.3. Classification (NCBI taxonomy): domain Eukaryota; kingdom Metazoa; phylum Arthropoda; class Insecta; order Lepidoptera; family Noctuidae; genus Atethmia; species Atethmia centrago. The sequence goes on from HG995388.1 coordinate 8,643,757, forward strand.
TAGTATATAAGGTATAGTTATTATTATGTATCTGTAGATTATAAGTACATAAGTGTAGGTAATTAATGTTTATTAATTATTTTTTTTTCTAAACATAATATTTAATTAATTATTGCTAACCATTACATTATGAGCGAAGGTTATAATATATAATAATTCGTAGGTAACATCGCAGAGCGATGCTAGTTTACGATAGTGAAATGTGATATATTGTATGTTAATCCTCGATCACTAATAAATTATCGATGATGTTAATAACACTATAAATGCAAGCTTGCTAGGCTGGCTGGTTCGAGTTTATACATGCTGCAACAAAGCTTAACCTTATGGGTATGTAGATAAGATTTACTTTTAATAATATTTATAAATGCAAGCTTGCTATTTTGTTGATGTTCAAGTTTATACATGCTTCCACAAAGCTTCACCTTTATTCGTATGTGGATAAGATTTACTTTCAACAATATGTGTTATGATCATAATTTGCTACATTTACAATATAATTAAAACCATCAGAGTACATATTTAGGTTATTTATAAAATATTACTCTCACCGAGTAATTGTGTACAATATTATACATAGTTTTTTGGTCTATCAGTGTACGTCATAATCATGTCATCGGTAAGTAAAATATGTATAAATTTAAATTTTAAAACTAATTTAAAATCTTAATGTAGGTACCAAATATTTTCACTGATTAAGATGTTAATCATTTTGTTTCAGATTTGCGACTCAGAAGTTCAGTTCAGCCAGTACGCTCAGAATCCTTACGAAGGACTTTCTGAGATGATTTGCAACGAACCCCCTCACTGCAGTCAAATAACAAAAGAAAAGAAGTCCCGGCGACAACGTCGGGAAAAGCCTTCCCATAAGAAACAACCAACAAAATCTTTCGTGATGAGTAAACTGCATCGACGCGGGATAAAACTGATAAAAATATCAGTTGTTGATCTTTGCAATAACAACACTAGTGACAGTGATAGTGAAAGTGAGAACGTGATAATAAATGCACAATACATTGTTAAAGATGCTATTGATAGTGTTATGGACGATACGGAATCGTTAGTTAAAAAAATTTCAAAAACTTTGATAGACAGTGATTTTTAATTTTATATTTTTTGGGTTTACTGATTGTTAGGTCAGTGGGTAGTCTTAGGGGGCGGAGTATTTTTAATTATATGTGTATAAATTTATGCTGAATCTTTATGGTTATGTAATTCAAGTTATTTTTAATAAAACTCTTTTAATTTAACTATTTTTATTGTGGAACAATGTAATTAGACAGGTCAACTAATGAAATAAACACATATTTAAGATTAAATTATTTTTTTATTTAATAAACCTAAAATACATTTTCATTAAAATCCATTTTTTTAATACACAACACATTTTTCGAGCACAATGAAAAAAGATTACTGCAATTTTTCCTCCACAGTACTTGTTATACAACCCAGAGAAACATGTTTTATTTAAAAAAACAACAATAACCTTTTATGTTAGTTACATATTAATTACCATTACCACTCTAAATATTTTTTTAAACATAATACATTTTTAAGTGCACATTGCTTTAAATGATTGTTACAATTTAAATTCGAATCTATATTACAGTATTTTTTATGCAAAATAGATAAATTAGGACACAGACTCTCATCAAGTTCTGATACTTTACAATTTTCACATAGCTCCTTTATCCACTGCACCTTCTCCAAGCCTTTGACAAGAATTTCTTTATTTTGTAAGTATGGAACGATAATACGATGGAATTCCCTATAGTCAACATTTCCCTCATTCCAATAAATGCCTCTGTTTCTTTCTAGCCATTTGACTTGTTTCTGTTCATTGCTTGTTAAGTATCTGAACACGTATGGAGGCTTAACTAAGAAGGTTTGGGTGTAATCACGAGTGGCCAAAGCTAATTCTTTTACTATAAAATTGTTGAAGAGGTCCTTAAAGCCTTGAACGTCTACTATTATAGTTTCAGGATTCATGATATTTTCCTCACGGTATTGCTTAACGGTTTATACTCAATTATGCAGTCGTTTAATATAAGGCAGTATGCCGAAGTTTGATCAGGTATAACCGAATCAGCTTCAATTTCCACTCTTACATCCACAACAGGGCCTGCTTTCAAGTTATCTGCTTGCCTGGAGCAGTCAATAACGAAGAGCGGAGCCAAGTCCTTAAATTGTTTTTCGCTTAACAAAGGCTCCGCGCGGCGTCCGTAATATGACTGCTGAAATCTAGTGTATTGCTCGTATAATAAAGCAATTCTGTTATCAGCAAAATTCACATTAAGATTTTCATATGGGAAGTAGTTTGAATTGAGGTACACTTTAACATCACGAATATGACAGTGATCGAACAGAGACATATCAGAGTTTGCATTGTTTTTTCTGTTTGTCTGTAAACCGATAATGACATATCTCGGTTTCTCTATTTGCGATGAAGTTTTAATCGACCAAGTATGTTTCGTTGTTTTAGGTAAAGTGGGATATTCGTACAGATCCCAATTTCTAAAAATCATCTGGAGCGGTCGGTCTTTCTCTAGCAGTTTTAACAAACTAATTTTCTCTTTATCTGACACTTTAACATGCGGTACACGCCAAACAATTTTATTTATCTGAACATCATCTACGACTTCACCGGTATTCAGTTTTACAGCGTTGAGGTTAGTATTGCTTCGTAACAATATCAATTCGTGTCTACTATTTATCACTACTTTCTTAAAATCTTCTGCAAATCCGAGAATGTTACAAAGGGGTATGGAAGCAGAAAAATTACCTCCATTAATATTTTTTATACCATCGATATTCCAACCCCATGCATAAGATATCTTCGATTCACTCTCATTCATAGACACTAATGATTTCATCGTAGTAGTCATACCAGCGTTTTTTATTTTATCAATTTCCACTCCATTTAATTCGTATCTTATATCTTGAAACAAGTAGAGCAGAAAATTATTTGTTAAAGAAACACTACTCGCTTTATCTTTTGAATCTTTTTTGCTAACGATTATAGTTCCTTCCAAATACAAAGTGCTTGCTGACGGTAATATATACAGATCCTGTTGATTAATAGGTATACGGATTTCATCGTTCCTGTTGAAGCTTGTTACGTAGGGTTTGTAAGAATGAAATTCAATTCCCTCAACAGTGTTGTCGTAAGTTGGAGCAGATAAAACATCTAAGATATTCATTTTAGCAAACCAATTGCTTTAAGAAATTCCTTATTGTCTCTTGTTAATTTTATTTTTTTCTTAGACCGAGGTCTTATTTGCTTGATCACTTTAGTTGAACTGACGTTCCCAATTTGTTGATGCACATATTTATTGTAGTCAATCATTTTTTCTTCTAAGATGTAAATATAGCTGCACTTCTTCACCACGTAAGTTTAATAATCGATTGTTTATATCTAATAGCCTGATATGTATACAGCTTATGTTGTTTTGGTTGATTGGAAAGTATATGGCGTTTTTCGGAATTTCTATAATTCTATATCCAGGTGGCACATTGAGTGCGAATTCGTGCACAATGTGACTGGGTTTTCCGTTTATGTACGAACCACTTACAATGTCACATTCTATCCTGATCACAGTCGTAGGCAGAATGTTGACTGGTAACTCAGACACATGCCATTTATTGGCTTTTAAAATCTGTTTATTAAACCCTAATAATCTCCTAAATGTTCCTTCTTTAGTAAAATTGATATCTTTGGTACAGTATATCAAAGTTTTTAGAGTATTGTTATTACTCTGTACTTTTATTGAACAATCTTTTATTTCCGATTTTAAATAATCGCTGATATCTTGTAATTCATAAGTGCCTTCAGGTATTTCAAGAACTTCATTAGAGCCGTAATATAACTTATTATTCGTTTCGTCAATGTTTGGAATTGAATTAAATGTTGAGAAATGCAATAAGGCACACTCATAAGATCCATAAAGTTGTAATGTATTAGGATAATATGTACATAAATCGGACGAGTTTGCAGTTATCGACAAGGTGAGTGACATGATGAAAATGATTGAAATAAAAGAAATACATAATATTTATACGTATTTATTCCAAAATTTCCGTAGATATTCTAAACATAAGTGTCCACAGTTTACTGTATTAAATTTTTGAAATCTAGTATAGTTATAAAAAACATTACAATTTTTAAAGTACTGCATTAATTCCATCGAAGGTTTCAAATCCCCAAAGCTATCAAAGTATTCACAATAATTGTTTATTTTAGCATAAGCTACCCAATGCGTTCCTTCATTTCGTGAATCGTCTAAGTTAACGATAGCACATTCAATGCGTTTTGGTGTTCTTGGTAACCGATCCTTCATATAGACTCCTCGAAAGTATGGGATGTCACGTGCATGCTCACTGATATCGATATTAGTTAAAGGACGATTAGGCAGCTTTTTATTTAGTTTTTTGAACATTTTATAAACAACCCTTTACCGTTTTTATGAGGCTTGATATACAACCCTTTGCCCAACGCTAAAGCTTCCATGGTCTTATTGTGTCGTTCTGATTCTTGCAAGCTTTTTTGAGCTGTCTTGTATTCGTTTACGGTTTTCGCAATACCAGCTGCACCGCCTGCTAAACTTCCTAAAGCCGATAATCCAGCGAAAATTGGAATTAAAGGTAAGACTCCTCCTGTCTTTGGTATTGGTATAACTCGTGGAGTGCGAATCTTCTGAATGTCTGGAAATATCTTTTTTGCAGCGGAGTAAGCAATGTTGATTAATGTTTTACTATTTTTAGGTTTCAGTTTCTTAATTTTTGACTTAATTTTTGACACAAAAGCATTGAATGTTTTAATGCCAGCACCCGACTTTAGTTTGGCTTTCATTACTTTACTCACTATCCATGAGCTAAGCTTTTCACCTTTCCCTGCATCTTTTGATTTTAGTCTTTGTTTAGCCATGTTCAAAAGTTGTAAATCCGCTTTGTGACGATTAGATAAGTCTGTGTGATTTGCATATGCAATGTCGTGATGCATACAAGCTTCGTCTAGTTTATTCACACCTCGATCGTCTCGCAACAATCGCTTCTCAAGTTTTGTACCCGGTCCGCAATAGTTATAACCAGGCAAATGAAGTTCGAACGGTAGATTATTAATCACACTATTAACTAGTCCACCGCCTTGCATAGTCAAAAGTGTAATGAATGAAAAAAATCCTTACAAACACGGTTATATATTCATAATCCTAATCCATAATTGCATCTTTATCAATCCAACTGTTTTCTTCGTTGCTTAAGCCAAGCCATTTCACGTAAACTTTCTTTCCTTTCCTTCTAAGAACCTTTTCTATCAAATAGACATCTGGATAGCTAGTTTTTTGAAGTTCTTGTTCGTAGAAACATCCTTTAATGGTTTGCTTTCGATGATCTTCTAAATGATATGTTACTGGTATGGTTTTATTAATCTTTTTTACAGTAAATATTTCAGTTGTCCAATTAGGAGTGTAACCTTTATCAAAAATATGTTTGTATTTACTGATCCGAACATTTTCACCTACTTTGAACTTAGGTTGACATCGGCGTGATGTAAGTTTCTGAGTTTTTTGAATATTTTCTCTTATCTTTGACTCGTTCAACTTATTTACCTCGAATGGTTTAAATTTGATTGTACGATGTTTTGTACTATTATAGGTTTTTAGAATAACTTCTAATGGTAAACCTAACCATTTGTAATTCCCAAAGAGACTAAAGTACTTATACAATTTATTTTTAATCGTTTTAATAACCCGTTCTACAATCGAAGCTTTCTTGGTAGAATACGAAGAGTAGTGGTTAATATTGTAGCTCTTCATAAGCTTTTGGAATGTTACGTTATAAAATTCTGTCCCAGAATCTGTTTGTAAATGATCAGGTTTTCGATTACTCGTAGTTAGTATTCGCTCAAATGCACGAGTAACATCAAGTTTACATTTGGATTTTAGTGGTTCTGTCCAGGTATACTTTGAGAAACAATCAATTACCACTAAAATATAATTATATCCTTTATTAAACTTTTTTAGATTTTGCATATCTACCAGATCAGCTTGCCATAAGTCATCAATGCCTTTTAAAATAACTGAACGTCTAACAAAGTTTCTTCGTGCCGCTTTGTGAAGTTCATTAACAATTTGTTGCTTTGCCATCACGGAGTTTTTTCAAGTAATTTTTGGACTTCTGCTTTGTTATAAAACTTATCTTCCAACTGAACTAAAACTTCAGGTATCTTCGCTTTTAAAGTGGCTTGGACTGTTATTTTTACATCTTTTATGATTTGAGCACGCAACAATCCAGTCACTCTATTCTCTTCCTTTATTATCTGATCGTACAATCGATCGACGTAATCTTTGTTTACAGCATCATCTATGTCTACAGGAGATCTAATTCCTCTTAATCTAGATTTTTTCAAATCAAAATCACCACTTTCAGATTTTAGCAATGCATTTTCATTGAACTCTAATAATTCAGAGAAACGCATTCTCTTATGAATATGGTGTCCAAATTTATCTACATTCATATTTAAGGTGTATTATATTTAAAGGTTGATAATAAAATGAACGGTTTAAAATTTATACCAATTATTTATTACTTAATAATTTTACTTTCACGCAGTTCTTCAATAATAGATATAATTTCGTTGTCTAATCCAGTGTTACCAGCGCCTCGAGATGCAATTAATAATTTTAACCTATCCACAAGTTCATTAGGATCATCCCAATATACAAAATCTATATTTTTTTTCCACATTTTTGTCAAGGGTAGCCCTTTCCCCTTTGCTTGACTGTTTTGAATAGTATTCGGCAGTTTGAAAAGAGGTTTTATAACTTGCAAATATTTTTGTCCCTTATTACTTTTTATTGGTTTGTTCGAATCAAAGTCTCGACGATGTGCGTTTGTGGCAATCAACATCATTTTATAATTCTGCATATCAGACTCTGTAACTGTGCTTAAATCTACGTCCTTTTTCAATAATAATTGTTTCAGTCCTGGAGTACTTCGATATTTCCGTCCAGTAATGGTGATGTAATCATCGCTGATCGTTATAACAGCAGAACCTAACATCAATTGTCCTCGCTCCACTCGAACACCAAATGGAATATCTGTTAGTGCTTCCGCAGATACTGACCAGGATGATGTATTACGCTCTTGATTATTGTCTCCTAATGATTGGTACGACTCATCACTGTCGGTATCACATTCATTTTCTTCTACATTACTATCTTCTTCGTTATTAGAACTGTCTTTCTGTAAAGTATTGTTTTTAAACGAAACTTTTGTTTCTTCAACTTCTTTAGATCGCAAGAGGTCAGTTTGCTTATTGGTGTCAGCTAAAAAATTTAGAGACTCTGTTACAGGTCTAAAAACTGATTCCAATGCTTGCTTATTTTCAGTCTCCAAATGTCGCATCTTTCGTACCTTTTTCTTTACAGCTTCTGCAGCATCAACAATTTGCCTTTTCAGTGATTTTTCCATTACTACGATTTTACGGACTATAATAGTTATCGATGAAGAGTTGACCAAGGAATAATGATATCATGTAAGTACCATATCTTAAATATTTGTATTTCTAATCAAAGACTACAAAAGTGTCAAATTTATTTCTATAGCATCCGTTATTTTTGTTGCAATCTTTATTAATTACAACATAATTGAAGGGCTCACTCCATATTTTAGAACACATTTCACGAAATTCAAGCCATGTCATATCAGTGTTAACATGTTCTTCATAAACATGCTTCAAGTTAATATCATCTTGTTTGAATAATATAATTAAGTTAGCATTATCTCTTACTAACTGTTTAGGGATTTTGCTATATGTTTGATTGAGGTAAAAACAGTCGATGTTTTTGTGCCTTCCCATTGCGAAATAATCACGCATGTTAGTTTGATTCTCGCAAGCAACGTCATCAAATATAATCACAGAGTTGGGTTTTGCGTCCTGAACGCTTATAACTTCCTCATTCCCTTGATATTTCTGGAATGAGATAATTGGTACCTGTTGTAAAACTCTTTCTAAAAAAATGTACTTTGGTTGGTGTAAGGTTTTTGAATAGACATAAACATTTTGAAACCGTAAACCATTTTCATGTATAAGAAGTCCAATAAGTAAATTTGTTTTTCCACAATTCGATGGTCCGCAAATGATACATCTTACTGAATTAGGTAATAATTCTCCATGACGAGATCTAGTTTTACAAAAATCATCGCAAATAGTGCTTACATGCAGTGATTGTGGTTGTTTTACAAATTTCATGATTACTGTTGTCAACAAACTGATTAACAATGAGTGCATGTGTTTATTACAACATTATTTATAAACTGAAACAGTAACAAATTTCGCGTACGAGCGATCTGTGGGACAGAATGCTAAGAACTCGAACGAATGAACAAATGAACGAGTCGAGTCGATTACCGATTATTGGGCGTTCTAGACCACTTTCGGCAGCGAGGCGTACTCGCCGAGCGATTTGCCGAAAGTGGTCTAGAATGCCCAATAATATACTACTAGCTTGGCATTACACTCAAAGCGGGATTGAGGGTAATGGAGCCGAGGGAGGCCGTAGTGATGATGACAAATGCTTACGCGTATGAAACACATGTTTTTTATTTAAATACCTATCCATAGTGTTTTTAAAATAAAACGTTCAAAACAATCATGATTGTCTCTCTCTCTCTCTCTCTCTTACGGCAATCGTAACGTGTTCTATGCTATATTTTCGAAAATAATCACAAAACAACCCTGTTTTGGCTTTGGCAAGCGCGGGTCATACGCGGTTGATTATTTCGGTGGCAACGGCGCGTGCACCAAGAAAAGTACAGCACCCTGGCGTTAATATCGAACTTTAGGGTCAACACACACGTATCAGCATTGCATCAACTCGAGCGGTTTAGGATTCGAATCTTTCTTCATGTTGACGACGAGCCAATGAAATAAAATGAAATGAAATTGTTTATTCTGTAAATAGGATATGAGAATCACTTTTACACGTGATATTAAAAAATAAGCTAGATGGAGTCGACATTTCCTATCTGACTACCCCTGAGAAGAAATGGCGAAACAAACTCAAGGGTCAAAGTCTCCTTTAAAGTCCAGACATAATCTTGGTCAGATCATGTGAGGACCATGTAGATATATGTCTGAAATGGTCTTTTGAGGAAAGAACCACACAAATTTGAGTGGACCTGTCCAGTCAGTGCAAGCATTTGTCAGTAATCGTGTAGCTCAACTCAAAACTTAAGGAGCTCAACGACTCGACGAACAATACCAAGGAAAGGACAATGGGGTTGGCCGCATAAAGAACTCAAAATGCCAGACCATCATTAAAACTAAGAGAAAAAAAAAAAAAACAACAAGAAATAAATAAAAATGACCCACATAGTGCTCACATTCACAATAATTAAAGTAATATAATACTTTTCAAGGTACATAAATATTCACTTAATTTTGCTTATAATATTCATCAATGTCAATATGTACATATAGTTGTATATAATGATGATTTTGCATAATTTTAATATCAAATTTTTTGGTTTTAGCACAAAGCTAATCAGAGCGAGCAGCTCAATCCCAAGCTTTTTTGTCTTCTAAATAATCTGAAATTTTATAGTACCCTTTTTTACAAAGTTTGGTTTTAATACAGTTTAATACAATTTTAATGAGGTAAGGTGATGCTGATGCTGCCGTGCATAATAATACTTGAACGTGAACGTTTACCTTTAGAAAGATACTGTTACATGGGAATGATGAGTGACGGAGACTACAATATCGAACTTTTTCTTAAACTCGATATGTCGTATTCAAGCCTGGGTACTGAATAATAATGTCGCTTCTTTTATGTTTTTCTTATTCTATGCACTTACCTAAAGCTTTGTCCTGTAAGTCTCTCGACTCGAATCTGTAAAGAACAAAAGTGGTTTTTATTGTTTATTTTCTTTTATAAGAGGGAAAGATAAAAACTTATTGGCCTGTGAACGATCAAGACCAAGGACCTTTGCCGGTAAAATCGTTCTTAAATGTTCAATATTGACCGGTCATTTTATTGAAAACTAGATGTGCCAACGGCTCCGTTCACGTAGATTAAAAATATAATACTAAAATCTACTCAAAGCAGATATCAATGATTTAAAAGCAAAATCACGAACCAAATATTTTATATTACACTAGCTATCGCCCGCGACTTCGTTCGCGTGAAATTTCATGATAAAACTACAACAACAACTTTTCTCAAGAAACAGGTCGAAATCTTAAAATTGTAAATCGATATTTTCTAGATTTCGACCTGTGTTCATTGGGGAAAGTTATCCAGTTTTATGCACCTGATTACCTCCTAAAATATCCGCACTCCTTTTAAACTTATCCTGTATATGCTATTTAGCTGGCAGGGGAGGGGGGGACACTTGATTCTAACAAAAATTAGCACTTTAAAGCTTAATATTTCGCGATCAAGGATCCCTGAATCGAAAATGTTATTCACACACTCGCAATAGTTTTGAACGACCTTTCCAACGACACCCCACACAACGACGAGAAAAACCACTTTGTCAGCCTGATGTGTATCTCTGCCTAATAACAGCTTTCTAGTACTAAGAGTCTCTGAGCTTGGCCGCGGACAGTCAGACAGACAGACGTACATGACGAAACTAAAGGAGCTCCTAGTTAACTACGGGACCCTAACAACAAACTCTTCAGCTTCATTATTAGTATAGATTATATTTATATTTTAGTGATATTTATTTTATTTAGAAGTATGTATGTATAACGTATGCAAGTATATTTTCACCGTAGCCTCTGGTAACGCAGGCAACGGAAGGAACAAGGGTGGGTTTAATTTCCCACCCAAAAAAAAAAAAATATATTGTAGATATTTTTTATGAATAGTTTTTTTTTGTTTAATGTATTTTAGTTTCTCTTCTACTCTGACACACGGTGTCTACACATCTCTAGCTATTCTTCTGTCGCAGGTATGCTGGTAGATCTTCAGATATATTACCTCGGTACGTATTTTTTTATTTTCTATTCTTCTTGTCTGTTTATGTGTGTACATAAACTGTTAAATATATATTAAAAAAAATAACAAAGTTTACTTTTGGCCGTAAGTTGTGCGTGCTGTGGTCTCTTATAAGTGAAGAAGTACACCTACCTGATGTTGCCCTTTATTTATGAGATCATAAATAAATAAATAAAACCATTCGTTCATTTTTCACCCAAAAAAGTCTACAATGTTACCAGTTCAATAACGCAGTCTCAACATGCTAAAAATAACTTTTGCCATATTTTAATCACATCAGTGACGAATGATGTGGCCAACCAAGCCTTTTTTTTTTTTAGGGTGGGAAATCATCAAATAACTTCTCCCGCTCTGGGCGGAGCGGTAGGCTGTGTCAGACTCTTACTGACTAAACCCACCCGTATTCCTTCCTGTTACCTGTGTTGCGGGGGCCTCGGTGACCCATAAGTGCCTTCCCGCGACCCCGGCAGGCATCGGCCCTAGTGGACCCCTACCCTTGGGCTGACGACATCTCTTTGAGGCGCGCGTGGAATACAACGCGCCGTCGACCCGGGCCTGGTCCTTACCGGACGGTGAGCTACCCATTGCTCACCGTCAGCAAGCCCGCGCCTACGGTGGCCGGAAATCCACCCGGGATTTCCGACGCCCAGGGCGTCTCCTGCGGCGGCTAGGGGTGAGAGGGCGCGAAATTTGCCTTTCCCTCAACCGTCCTGCCTCTTCCTTTGCGAGCATTACTGCTTCGCAGAAGGAGGAGACGGCTGCTCATGCCCTCACGCTCCGTACCATGGCCTGAACCAGGGTCGGACGCGAGATATCTCTGCTGCCGATCGCCTCCACGAGGACACGGCGGTGCTCTGCCCAAGCCGGGCAGACTTCCACCGTGTCCTCCGGGCGATCCACACAGTGGTGACACCCGGGCGACCAACCAAGCCTGGAGTGGCTATTGTGCGAACTGTTTGGTTAATAATTCATAACCTGTATGTGGAGGTCCGTCAGTATAAAGCTAAGGGCAAAGGAATACAGCATAATCAAGAATAAAGCCTACAATGTTACCAATGCTGTGACACAGGCCTCCTCTATGTACGGAGAAGTCAGCTGTAACTCTAAAGTAACTCTGTCTTGCACTTTGTCTGACTGTCTGTTACCTTTTCACGCTAAACGGCTGAAAAACCATGGAAAACCATGAACGGCAAACGGAAAGACCATGACTTGGAACACAGAATGCTTTTTATCCCGGTATTACGTTCCCGTGGGATCATTTTCGCCCTCCATACGGCCAAAAGCTAGTATCAAATAGTTATTAAAGACGACTCAAAAATTAAAAGTATAACCTCCTGTTTTTTAATCGGATAAAACACTGTAAACGAAACATAACTCTTCCCTCCCCCCTTCCTCCTCAACCTCGTGCCCAGATATTATTCTTCTGTACTAGAGCTAAGTAGAGTTTCATGTAGTGTGAATGCGCTCCGCAAAATAACATTTACTCAGTGAAACGCTATTTGTGCAGGTAGCCTAATGAATCTAGATTATGACCAGTGAGCTTCGAGGTTTATTCTGTAGCGTCGGATTAATTAGATTTGAAGCTATCTCGTTGTTTGAAGATTAATAATGCTGGCTGATTCTATAGAAAAATCGTTTTCTGTGGGTATGAAAATCTCGTCATGTATACATCTAGGTACCTATGTCTTACGGCGACAGTGTACGGGCGCGATGTTATGCTACACATGTTTTCTCTATACTGAAATTAAAAATCTCCAATTTTTACTATTCCATAAAACTCATAGGTTTCCAATTCATCGTAATACAACTTCGGTTGGATACAGTTTTGAGACCGTCACCTAAATCGTTACACGTTACCTATGCACGTCGCTAACGATATTTGGGACATTTTTAATCAATTAAATTGACGAACTTTACGGGTTTCTGGCTAAATCTAGAAATAGTAGTGGTGTAACTTGTAAAAGTTGTCGACCGTAGTTTTTACTAAGAAAAGTTTAATATGCATCGTCTAGCTGGTCCCAATACCTAATTATTTTTATGCATTATAGTGTCATTAGGACAGAATGGAACTGTAACTAACGATGCATGAAATAAAAATTAAGGTTGTACATTGTTTAATCTACTTAAATTTAAATTAAAGAAAACATATAAATAACACAATACACATAAAATCACGTCCACATTTCTCCAGATAATAAAAAAGAAATTGAATAAAATATATATTTCAAAGAGTAAAACTAAATATCGAAAACAGGTAAGAAAGCACTGTAAGTAAAATATATACTAAATCAAGTAAGGCCTTGAGTTCTGAGACTACGATGTAAGGTTTTAGAGCATATTGATATTCGACAGCAGATATACCCACTGATTAAACGAACATGACGAGATTTTCATACCCACAGAAAACGATTTTTCTATAGAATCAGCCAGCATTATTAATCTTCAAACAACGAGATAGCTTCAAATCTAATTAATCCGACGCTACAGAATAAACCTCGAAGCTCATTGGTCATAATCTAGATTCATTAGGCTACCTGCACAAATAGCGTTTCACTGAGTAAATGTTATTTTGCGGAGCGCATTCACACTACATGAAACTCTACTTAGCTCTAGTACAGAAGAAAAATATCTGGGCACGAGGTTGAGGAGGAAGGGGGGAGGGAAGAGTTATGTTTCGTTTACAGTGTTTTATCCGATTAAAAAACAGGATGTTATACTTTTAATTTTTGAGTCGTATTTAATAACTATTTGATACTAGCTTTTGGCCGTATGGAGGGCGAAAATGATCCCACGGGAATGTAATACCGGGATGAAAAGCATTCTGTGTTCCAAGTCATGGTCTTTCCGTTTGCCGTTCATGGTTTTCCATGGTTTTTCAGCCGTTCGGTGTGAAAAGGTAACAGACAGTCAGACAAAGTGCAAGACAGAGTTACTTTAGAGTTACAGCTGACTTCTCCGTACATAGAGGAGGCCTGTGTCACAGCATTGGTAACATTGTAGGCTTTATTCTTGATTATGCTGTATTCCTTTGCCCTTAGCTTTATACTGACGGACCTCCACATACAGCTTATGAATTATTAACCAAACAGTTCCCACAATAGCCACTCCAGGCATGGTTGGTCGCCCGGGTGTCACCACTGTGTGGATCGCCCGGAGGACACGGTGGAGCATACGGTGGAGGTCTGCCCAGCTTGGGCAGAGCACCGCCGTGTCCTCGTGGAGGCGATCGGCAGCAGAGATATCTCGCGTCCGGCCCTGGTTCAGGCCATGGTACGGAGCGAGAGGGCATGGGAAGACGTCTCCTCCTTCTGCGAAGCAGTAATGCTCGCGAAGGAAGAGGCAGGACGGTTGAGGGAAAGGCAAATTTCGCGCCCTCTCACCCCTAGCCGCCGCAGGAGACGCCCTGGGCGTCGGGAATCCCGGGCGGATTTCCGGCCACCGTAAGCGCGGGCTTGCTGACGGTGAGCAATGGGTAGCTCACCGTGCGGTAAGGACCAGGCCCGGGTCGACGGCGCGTTATATTCCACGCGCGCCTCAAAGAGATGTCGTCAGCACAAGGGTAGGGGTCCACTAAGGCCGATGCCTGCCAAGGTCGCGGGAAGGTACTTATGGGTCACCGAGGCCCCCGCAACACAGGCAACAGGAAGGAATACGGGTGGGTTTTAGTCAGTGACACAGCCTCCAGCTCCGCCCAGAGCTGGAGAAGTTATTTGATGATTACCCACCCCAAAAAAAAAAGGCTTGGTTGGCCACATCATTCGTCACTGATGTGGTTAAAATATGGCAAAAGTTATTTTTAGCATGTTGAGACTGCTTAATTGAACTGGTAACATTGTAGACTTTTTTGGGTGAAAAATTAACGAATTGTTTTATTTATTTATTTATTTATTTATTTATGATCTCATAAATAAAGGGCAACATCAGGTAGGTGTACTCCTTCACTTATAAGAGACCACAGCATTCACAACCTACGGCCAAAAGTAAACTTTGTTATTTTTTAAAATATATATTTAACAGTTTATGTACACACATAAACAGACAAGAAGGATAACAATTCATGAACATTTATGGCATCCATATTATAAAAAGAGCAACTGATATGCAATAAATGCTATCTATACGATGTAGGTACTATTGAGAATATCTGAAGACTTTGTATAAAAGTAAAGCAGTCAGCGAGGTCTGTCAGTCATGAAAGTTCTTTTAAATCACTCCACTTCATAGAACCACATAAAACTACGTTACACCACGGTGTAAACAGCACTTGTACCGATCTTATAACTTGGCTTGAGCTTTGAGCTGAAGCATATCGGGACAGTAAACATGTCCCCACGCGCTGGATACTAGTAGCGCTCGATTCGAATATTCATTTCAAATCGGTCCCTGTAGTCGTTTTAGATAGATAGATACTCGTAGTTAAAACATTTATTCAGTGCACACCAAAAGACATAGCACAACACACAATAGTACAATATTAATGGATAACAAATTACAAGAATGTACATATATAAAAACAAGGTGCCAATATACAAAACACAGAAAAATATGCTTAAAGAAATATAGTGACATTATAGACATACTTCAATTAATTATCGAACAAGGTTAGGTAGGTATAATGTCCCCCGACTAGACGACGCTTGGCTCAAAATATTACCTGAATTTATATTAAACTGCTTTCAGTTTAATATAAATTTAGGTAATATTTTAAGACAAGCGTCGTCTTTTTAGATATTCTTGTTAGTGTCGGGGGTTTTTTAAATATTAAATTTAACTGTATTACCTACTTTTTAAAGTTTATATATTACTAGTAGGTCAGGCACGTTGCAATCGATACGTACCTCGCCGAAATCTGCACCACTGTAGGTATTCTTCCCAAAGTGAAGGTACTTACTAATTTACCCTCATTGCTCTTTCCTTCTCCATCATCAGACCCTGATCACCATCTAGCTATAACCTATTTCTTGAGACCAGTACAATGAGCTCAAACACGATACCTGCCTTGTAAGTTGGTGAGCGAGTTAAATATAAACTAGAAAAGAGCTGATAATCCTCAAACGACTGAACTTATTTTCTTGAACCATAGCTAAGAACACTCTCGATTAAGTCACCTTTCAAACAAAAACAACAAAATCAAAATCGGTCCATGCATTCGGGAGCTACGATGCCACAGAAAGACACACACATACACACACACAGACAGATACGTCAAACTTATAACACCCCGTCGTTTTTGCGTCGGGGGTTAAAAAACCCAATAACACGCCTGACTTACGGATCTAACCCAGAACTCTTTTATCAATATAATTGTCACGCTTGTGAACACAGAACGTATAACTATTTAGTTATAATAAATATTCTGTGCTTTCGACCACGAGAACAATTTCATCTACCTATGCGATTTACAAAATATTTCAAAAAAATTAAAACATTCAAAATGTCCCTCGTTTACCGAGTCACCCTGCAAAGGAAAGCGATCACTATCCAAATTTTCCCTTCATCAATTTACCAGACCTTCGTCCTTATTGAGAGGGTGTCTTTCAACATAGTTTCAATAGCCGTTCGGAACATTTAGTTAGTTAATGTAGATAACACGTATTAGGTGTTGATTAGGGTTTTAGTGTATACTGTGTAGTTTAGTGTTTATAGGATGTTTGGGGAGATTTTTTCAATAGGTGTAGATAGGGAATAATTTGATCAGCCGATGTGTTACTCGTATTTATGCATAATATGACATTTGTGAAAAAACCTTTTCACAAATGTCAAATGAAAAACCTCAATTTTCGTTGATAATTTTTGAATTATAATTGTTAATGTTATTCAAACTATAATTGTTGGACAAAGAAAGATAAAGGTAAGTGGAAAGATAAAGTTGAAATCTTCTTATATAGATGAATGCTTTACTAATACCATTTAGTGCGTGATTGCGTAAGAATTTAACCAAAACAAGGTTGGTTTACACTTTCATCAGATACTTTTGGAATGTCTAAGTATGCCAAATAAACTGGTGTTATATAAATTGACCTTAACTAGATATACAATATAGTCTGGTTTTTGTCTGTCACCTAGCGACTTTAGCACTTAGGTCCCCTCAGGTATTACGCAAAGGTACATTCTGTTAACGCCTATTGACAATTCTGCCGCATGTCAGTCGAATCTGTGAGGAATTCTCTTATATTCCTATATTGATAGAAAGTGATACATTCTGGAGAGTAGAAAGCGACTGTTTGAGGTATGAATGATTTAGGAGTAATGTGAATGTGAGAATAATGTGAATGTGACCAATATGAGATTCTTTCTTAGTTTGTCACTTCCAACGATTTTAATAGGTCGCCATGGTTGGCTAGATATTGTTCAGGAGGCGGCAAAGCTAATAGTGAAACAGTCACGTTACTGAAACATATAACAGTAATAAAAATGCAAGTCTCTCAGTCAGACTTACAGATAAAAGTAAAAGGAAAGTTTATTCAACTTACTGTCCCAAATGCTGCGTCGCAAATTCTACTGCATCTGCATAGTTTGATAAAGGTGTACCTGAAACAATAACGTTTGTATAGTTATATATATTTTTAAAACGCGTTTTGTGCATTTAACTGAGCATGCTCACTCGCTGATTCGCAATACCAATTGCCTGAACTTGTCTTTGATAAAGCAAAGCTATAGAGTCGAATTAGTTTACACACGACAAAACACAACTTTTATTATCGCCCCAAATATCAAACAAGCAAGGGATTGACAAAAGCTTTTCGGTAACTTATGTTAGTCCCCTACACTACTTTAGACTTTAGACTTTTCCACCATGCCGGAGAGAAGAGGAAGGCGGCTAAGGCGAAAAGGGCGGCCAAAAAGAGGGAGAGGCCGGCAGCGGCGCAAGGAGCGAACCGCCGCGGCTAGGCTCCGCGCCCCGAATTCCGCAGCTGTAGTGATCACACTACAGCCGGATGCGGAGAAGAAGGGCGTGTCCTATAGGACGGTTATGGCGAAGGTGGGTGAGGCGGTGCGCCTGGACGAGCTCGGTGCAGCAAAAGGCCTCAAAATGAAGGTGACGGCGACTGGGGCCCGAATGGTGGAGGTCCCCGGTAGGGCCAGTGGCCCGGCCGCTGACGCCCTGGCCGAAAGGCTTAGGGCGTCACTAAATGCGGATGAGGTCCGAGTGTCCAGGCCCACCAAATGCGCTAGCATGCGCATCAAGGGCCTGGATGACTCCGCGACTGACGAGAAGGTGGTCGCCGCAGTGGTTAGGACCGGGGGGTGCTCTGCCGAGCAGGTGAAGGTAGGCATTATCCGTCCTGACTCCACGGGGCTGCTAACCGTTATGGTGAGCTGCCCCGTGTCGGCGGCCAGAAAAGTTACCGGGGAGAGCCAAAGACTATTGGTGGGCTGGGTTTCCGCGCAGGTGAAACTGCTGGAACCCAGACCTCTGAGGTGCTTCCGCTGCCAGGTAGGCAACCACATGCAGGCGAATTGCACCTCGGAGGTGGACCGCAGCGGTCTTTGCTACCGCTGTGGTCTGCCCGGGCACAAGGCTGGCTTGTGTAATGCCACGCCGCACTGTGCCATATGTGCGGCGGCTGGCAAACCAGCCGAGCACCGGATGGGGGGCAAGGCCTGCGTCCCACCCGCCATAGCCAGGGCCAGAGGCAAGCCCTCCGCCACCGCCGTCACCGCCGCAGCCGCCACCACTGCCACCGCCGCTGCCGCCTCCAATACCGCCGTCGTCGCCGTCACCACCGTGGCCGCTGCGGCAGGCCCCTCCCAGGGGGCTGGGAAGGAGGCCCAAGAGGGGGCTGATATGGAGTGCCATTAATGGCCCCATTACGCCTCCTCTAGGCGAACATCAACCACTGCGCCGCTGCTCAGGATCTGTTGCTCCAGAGCATGGCGCAGTGGTCGATTAACATCGCCGTGGTCGCTGAGCCATACTTTGTCCCGCCCAGGGATGACTGGGTGGAGGACCTGAGCGGCTCAGTGACCCTAATTTCGTTGGCCGCCGCCAGTACCCAATCCCTCGAGGCCGTCAAGAGAGGACGGGGCTGCGTAGCAGCACGGTTCGGGGAGATTGTCGTTGTGGGGGTCTACCTCTCTCCGAACCGAACTCTTGCCGAGCTCCACAACTCCCTTGCGGAGTTGAGAGACGTCGTCGTCGGGTTTGGTTCCCTCCCCGTGTTCGTCCTCGGGGACTTCAATGCCAAGAATTTGGCTTGGGGTTCCCGGTTAACGGACACACGGGGCAGGATGGTAGAGGACTGGGCTCTGGAGACAGGCCTGGTCGTCCTAAACCGGGGTTCTGTCCCCACGTGTGTGCGGATGCGGGGTGAATCGGTGGTGGACATCTCGTTCGCCAGCTCCGCTCTGTCGCCGCGTGTAGTTGACTGGCGTGTCATGGAGGGGGTGGAGACCTATTCCGATCACCGGTATATCCGGTTCGACGTCTCCGCCCAGACCTCGGACGCGCCGGTCCGACGGGCCCCGAGTGGTCCGCGGTGGGCGCTGAAGCAGCTGGACCGGGAGCTCCTCCTGGAAGCCTCGATCGTGCAGGCCTGGGTGTCACCACCGGACAGGCCTGCCGACATCAACGACGAGGCGGAGTGGTTCCGGGAGACCATGTCCGACATATGTGACGTGGCAATGCCCCGGGTCCAGCCTGGACGTGCCTCGCGCCAGGTGTACTGGTGGTCGCAGGAGCTGACGGCTCTGCGCACTGCGTGCGTGGCTGCGCGACGCCGGTACACCAGGCACCGCAGGCTCCGTATCAAACCTCCGGATACGGAAGCCATTCAGGCGGAGCTGTACGAGGGGTACAGAGCGGCGAAGACCGCCCTCCAAGCGGAGATCCTGCGGGCCAGGGAGTTGGCCCGCGAGGAGTCGCTGGGGACTCTAGACAGGGACCCGTGGGGACGCCCGTACAAAGTGGTGCGGGATAAACTCCGACCATGGGCTCCCCCGCTGACGCAGAGTCTCCGGCCCCAGCTTGTGGAGGACGTGGTGAGCGCTCTGTTCCCTTCTCGAGGGGAACACACCTCCCCGCCTATGGCTCCGCCTACTGCGGTGCCCGATGCGGACCACACCGCCAACGACGACGACGACGTCGATGCTCCGGAGGTGACCGAGGTAGAAATGAGAGCGGCGGTACGCAGGCTTAATGCCAAAAATACCGCCCAAGGACCCGACGGCTTACCTGGGAAGGCCTGAGTCCTGGCCTTGGAGGCTCTCGGGCCTCGACTTAGGGGGCTCCTAAGCGCATGCATGGAGAGGGGCCAGTTCCCGCTTCGCTGGAAGACGGGGAAACTGGTCCTCATAAAGAAGGCAGGGCGCCCTGCGGACTCTCCGTCCGCTTATCGGCCCATCGTGCTGCTCGATGAGGTGGGCAAGCTCTTTGAAAGAGTCATTGCAAACCGCATCGTCGGCCAGCTGGTGCAGGTGGGGCCGGATTTGGTGGAGAGCCAGTTTGGTTTCCGCAGAGGGCGCTCTACGGTGGACGCCATCATGCGTGTGCGAGCCCTGATGACGGGGAATGCTGTTGCCCAGGGTGGGGTCGTCTTGGCGGTGTCTCTAGACATCGCCAATGCCTTCAATACCCTGCCCTGGAGTTGCATCAGGGAGGCACTCCGGTATCACCGGATGCCGACCTACCTCTGTCGTGTGGTCGAGGCCTATTTGACGGACAGGGCCGTCATCTACCCCGGTCACCAGGGAGTGTGGAACCGGCAAGAGATGTCGTGCGGTGTCCCACAGGGATCGGTCCTGGGGCCGCATCTGTGGGACATCGGATACGACTGGGTACTGCGTGCCGACCTCCCTGGCGGCGTCAGCGTAGTGTGCTACGCTGACGACACGTTGGTCCTGGCGCAGGGGAGGTCGCACCAGGCGGCGGCCGAATTAGCGGCACTCGGGGTTGCAACAATCGTCGAAAGGATCCGGCAATTGGGACTCGAGGTGGCCCTGCACAAGTCCGAGGCCATGTGTTTTCATGGTCCTCGGAACGCGCCACCGTTGGGGTCCCAAATAACGGTAGGAGGGGTTTCTATCGGCGTCGAGTCGACGATGAAGTACCTGATACTCGTCCTCGACAGCCGGTGGAACTTCGTGGAGCATTTCCGACGTTTGGCTCCCAAACTGGAGCGGGCGGGCGCTGCATTGAAGCGGCTCCTGCCCAATCTAGGGGGTCCAAACGCCTCCTACCGGAGGCTCTACGCGGGGGTCGTGCGGTCCATGGCCCTCTACGGGGCTCCTGTATGGGCGCGCTCTCTGGCGCTGCGGCCAGCCCGCCGGTTGAGCGCGGCCCAAAGGGTCATGGCCATCCGGATGGTCCGGGGATACCGCACGGTCTCCTGTGAGGCAATGAGCCTCCTTGCCGGATTGCCGCCATGGGATCTGGAGGCAAACGTCCTCGCGCACGTATGGGAGTGGCGCGAGAAATCGCGGCACAGCGGACAGAGCTCCGGCGGGATCTCATGGCGTCATGGAAAGTACGGTTGTCGCAACCCAGTGCTGGGCACGCCACGATTGCGGCGATAAGTCCCCTCTTTGAGGAGTGGCTGGAGAGGTGCCACGGCGTCCTCACCTTCCACCTGACGCAGGTCCTCACCGGACACGGCAGCTTCGGGAGGTTCCTGTGTCGGATAAGGCGGGAGGAAACGTCCGGGTGTCACCACTGTGTGGATCGCCCGGAGGACACGGTGGAGCATACGGTGGAGGTCTGCCCGGCTTGGGCAGAGCACCGCCGTGTCCTCGTGGAGGCGATCGGCGGCAGAGACCTCTCGCGTCCGGCTCTGGTTCAGGCCATGGTACGGAGCGAGAGGGCATGGGCAGCCATCACCTCCTTCTGCGAAGCAGTAATGCTCGCGAAGGAGGAGGCGGGACGGTTGAGGGAAAGGCACGTTTCGCGCCCTCTTGCCCCTAGGCGCCGCAGGAGACGCCCAGGGCATCGGGAATCCCGGGCGGATTTCCAGCCACCGTAGGCGCGGGCTTGCGGACTGTGAGCAATGGGTAGCTAACCGTCCGGTTAGGACCAGGCCCAGGTCGACGGCGCGTCGTATTCCACACGCGCCTCAAAGAGATGTCGTCAGCACAAAAGTAGGGGTCCACTAGGGCCGATGCCTGCCGGGGTCGCGGGAAGGTACTTATGGGTCACCGAGGCCCCCGCAACACAGGCAACAGGAAGGATAACGGGTGGGTTTTAGTCAGTAAGAGTCTGACACACCCTCCCGCTCCGCCCAGAGCGGGAGAAGTTATTTGATGATTTCCCACCCTCAAAAAAAAAAAAAAAAAAGACTTTTCCACCATCGATATCAAAATCAAAAAAATCAAAATATTTTTATTTCACATAAACCTACATGGGCACTTATGAAACGTCAGAAGCTAGGTGCACGGTTCCAATTGGTCGTTTCCTATGGAGAAGAGCCGGCAAGAAACTCCACGGTTACTCTTTTAAAAATAATTGGCTTTTACAATGTTTTCAAATTACACAAATTAGGTATGGGAGAACAGTGTAGGCCTGTCGAGAAGTACTTAACAAAAAAAAAGAGAAAAGGAAATGGTCTAAAGAAAAAAAGATCTAGTTTATTAGGCCTACAACGTTCTCACATTCACAACGTACACAAGAATCCATGTAAAATAATATTAATAATATTATGTCTGAAATATAAATTGTAGGTATATAATGTCAAATAGTGAAAATATAATGTCAAAAACGTATGTCTAAAAAATAATAATAATAAACATTGTAATTTGGGACCAGTTAATAGATATTTCCATAGTTATGCTGTTTCTGGTGTACCAGGGAAGCCACATGTGCAGAATGAATTATTGCCAAACTTCCTTGTCTTCAACGTAGTCTTTAATCTTGTAATATGCGTTTTTGATAAGGACACGTTTGATGTGGGTTTTGATCTTTCCATCGCTAAGTTCTGTAACTGACTTTGGCAACTTGTTATAAAAGCGGATACTGTTAATACTGATAACAAATGATTTGCTTGTTTTTGTTAATCTAAATTTGGGTATCACAATTTCATGTTTACTACGTGTATTTATATTATGGAAATCACTTCTTGTTTTGAAAAGACATAAGATCTTGCGAACATACAAAATACTTTCTAAGATATAAAGAGAAGGCAGAGTCAGTACATTAATTTCTTTGAATTTGTTTCTAAGGGACTCACGAGGTCCCATTCTATATACTGCGCGGATTGCCCTCTTTTGTAAGATAAAAATTTAATCTACATCAGCTGCCGATCCCCACAGCAGAACGCCAAGACATAATACTGTGGAAATAAGCAAAGTATACTAACCTAGCTGTGGCTATATCAGTCAACTACAATTTTTCTTACTGCATATGCAGCTGAACTTAATCTACCTGAAAGAGCTCTAATGTGGGCTCCCCATTGTAATTTTGAATCTAGAGTAATTCCTAGAAATATAGTTTCTGTAACAGCATCTAGTCTCTTGCCATCAAGTTTTAAATTTAGAGCCACTTGGGGTACATTTGGTAGTGAAAACTTTATACATTTTGTTTTGTTCGCATTAAGTAAGAGATTATTAGCTGCGAACCATTTCGAAAGAATATCCAGACTATCATTGATGTGTAAGACATCCGGATTTTTTCTATCTATTTTAAAAATGAGAGAAGTATCGTCAGCGAATAGAATTATATCCGATAAGTTTGCCATCATGTAAGGAAGATCATTAATATAAACTAGAAATAGGAAACGGCCAAGAATTGAACCTTGGGGCACGCCCATCTTTACTAGAGACCCCGAGGACGTCGCCCCGTTAACGTTTACTTTTTGCTGCCTTTTTGATAGATAGGACAGAACAAGATCAGCAGCTTGTCCACGAATTCCGTAGTGGTGTAATTTACAGGTCAGTGTATTGTGGTCAACGCAGTCAAACGCTTTTGAGAGGTCACAGAAAATGCCAATGGCATCCTGGGATTTCTCCCAGGATTCCAAAATGTGACTGATGAGTTTTACTCCTGCGTCAGTCGTCGACCTACCTTTCGTGAAACCAAACTGGCGACTATGTAAAATCCCATTAGAATTGAAATGTGACAGCATCTGGTCTAGTATGATTTTTTCATATATTTTACTCAATGCTGGTAGCACAGATATAGGTCTATAATTAGAGGGATCACTCTTACTACCCGATTTGAAAATTGGTACTACTTTACTATGTTTCATTAAATCAGGAAACGTACCGCTGTCTAAACATTGATTAAATATGCCTGTTAGGACAGGGGCTATTGTGTCAATGATATCTCCAAGAACCTTAACGGAAATCCCCCATAAGTCTTCAGTTTTCTTTATGTTAAGACTTTTAAATGCCCTCTTAATAGTGACAATAGAAATGGGCTTGAATTCAAAACTTGGAATGTCCTTAGAGAAGTGTTGTTTGAGAAGAGATTCAGTTAAAATAAGTGATGAAGGAAGAGATTTCGTAACCTCTATTGGGATTTCTGTAAATAAATTTTCTAGTGTCTCAGCAACTTTTAACTTATCTTTAGTGGTTTCATTATTAATTTTTAAAGACAATTCATTTTGATCTCGCTGTTTTGTGTTTCCACTTTCTTTGTTGATTACCTGCCACACAGCTTTTATTTTATTGTTAGACATACTAATTTTGTTACTTATTAATTTAGATTTAGCTTGAGCGCAGACTCTTTTGAATATCTTAGAATAATTTCTGACATAATTATGAAGGGCTTGATCAGAAGTCAATGATTTCTCGTAGTACAAATTATATAAAATATCTCTGCTTTTTCTAATGCCAGCAGTGGCCCATTCATTAAATTTTGGTTTAGTATTGATTGCGACTTTTTTCACAGGACAGGCTTTATTGAATTCTTGGCAAACTGAAGAAAATAATGTACGATAGTTTATATTGGGGTCTTGTGAATCAAAACTAGCTGTTGAAAGATTACTAAGAACATTATTATTAAACATTTTCAATTTATTTTTAGTGAGGTGTCTTAACTGAATGGTTTTATCTATGTGTAACTTTTTATCTAGGTCAAATGATACAAGTTGACCAGTATGGTCAGACCTGACGCCACTAATTAAGGAAGAGTCTTTTATTTTACAATTAGTATATACATTGTCTATGCACGAAGCTGAGGTTGCTGTTATTCTAGTTGCTTCTTTAAATATACACTTGAAATTGAATGATTTAAACAATGATATAAGCTTACTTTTACTTTTATCGCTGATAGAATACCTCTTCGTCTAGACTCTCGTTAGCTATTAGGTAAGTACTGTTCTTACGATAAATAGCCCTGTAAGGAACAGACAGACGGACACACAGCGCGAATTCAAATCGCACTCACTGGGCCGGGTTCTATTTTTTTTTTCCAGATTTTTATGTCGGTAGCATTTATTGTGAAATAGTTATTATTTTTTAAGAAGAAATACTAAACCGTATTCTTTTGATTCTGTTTGAAAGCAATATTAAATCTGTGTTGATTTTTGCCTTAAAATAATATACATTGTGTTTCTGGGAAATCGGGATTATCTCCAATTATAAAAATTCATGCTACCTACTGAGCCATATTAACCTTTGTTCTTTTTTCGACGAACATTAAGTAATACAATAAAGATTATACTTTTGAGTACCTATTGGGTATATATTTTACTCTTGTAGCAGCTACTTGCTAACTTTATAATTCATTTGGGCAAGAATAATTTATTTATCAATAGAAATACAATTCCGTTTCAGCTGCCAATCCGGTGTAAGTGCGATATGAAGTTGGTCCAAGAGCAAAAGGGCAGGGTGCCCTTTTGCACGAATCAGAATCAGAATCAGAATGCTTTATTTGTAAACATAGGTCAAATTACAACAGAGTGTGAGATGTTACAGATAGGTAGATCTTCTATGTTTTGCCCAGAGGCGTACAAATATATTTAATTAACATTGTCAAATTTTTACTTTTTAACACACATTTTACTTTTAAAATATCATAAAATGTTAGAATTACGTAACTTTCACATCGCTAGTAAAGTCAGTATTAATAGATACATGCACATCAATACAATTTTTTAAATACAATCAATTTCAATAAATGTCAAATAGTTACATGTCATATTAATGTTAATATCAAACAAAATTCAAGGTCGTCAAAATAGGTGAGGTAATGAATAATTTTCTGAGGCAGTAACTATAGAATTGTCGTCCAAATATTCCTTTAGTGAGTAATAGCATTTATTTATCAAAATTTTAAATAGTGCTTTTTTGAAATTGTCCAGAGTTTTTATTTGTTCAGGTAATTTGTTAAATATTTTTTTGGCCATACAGAAGGTACTTTTATTCATTAGTGCAGTTTTGCTATAAGTCACTTCGAGTTCTGACTTATTCTTATCGCGTAATTTTCTGTAGTAACTTTTAGCAGCTATTTTGTATAATGAGATGTTAGATTTGACAAACACATTTGTTTCGTATATGTACAACGATGGCAAGGTCAGAATTTTTAAACGTTTAAAGAACGGTTGACAACTGTCCGTGCTTTTAAGGCTACACATAGCTCTGACACATCTTTTTTGGGCTCTAAATACAAGTTCTCTATCTACTGAATTGCCCCAGTACATTACGCCATATCTGAGTGTTGATGCAACATAGCCGTGATAGGCTGTTAGTACGGATTCTAGGCTCACTATTTTTGATAGTTTATAGAGAACATAGGCAAATTTATGAAGTTTTTTACATATTTCGTCTGTCTGAGATCTCCAAGTCAAATTATTGTCTATATTAATACCAAGAAATTTAGTAGCAGTAGCTGGTTCTATTTTCGTCCCTAAATAGCTAATTTCAAGGATTTTTTGTGGGATCCTATGATAAAAATGCATAATTTTAGTCTTTTCTAAGTTTATAATTAGATTATTGTTGTCAAACATGATATTATTCTATTTAATGTCATATTTATTTCATTTTCATAAGTGTTGGGATCATCACACTTAATCACTACGGTGCTATCATCGGCGAATAGTACCATGGGGTGGTTTATTTGCCCCGGAAGGTCATTAATGTAGAGCAAAAAAAGGAGGGGTCCCAGCACGCTACCCTGAGGGATGCCATATTTAATTATCTCGCTTTCAGAACGATATTTTTTCTCGTAGCTGGTGTTTGAGCATATTTGTGTGATTTCTACAAATTGCTTTCTAGCCGTTAAGTAAGATCGAATGAGATCAAGTATATGTCCTCTGATAGCATATTTTTCAAGTTTATGTATTAGTATAGGATAATCCACATAATCAAAAGCCTTAGTTAGATCCATATAGATAGCACATACAGGATTTCTCTTATCTACATTCGACAAAATAGGGAGAAGCAGGTCGTGTATGGCCATATTGATAGACTTCTGCTTGCGAAATCCCTTTTGTTCCTTTACTAATATGTTTGATTTCTCAAGGTAGTTGTACAATGACTTATAAATGACTTTCTCAAATATTTTTGAAACGACAGGTATCAACGCAATAGGCCTATAGTTTGACATAAATTGTCTATCATTTTTTTTGTGCAAGGGTATAATTATTGACGTTTTTAATTTCTCAGGGAAGATTCCGTTAGAAATACTCATATTAATAATGTGACTGAGATGTGGAGCTATGTATTGAGACACTTCTTTGATAACTTTAGTGTATATTCCGTCATAACCAACACTATAGGTATTTCGAAGTGAGTTAATATGATTATTTATATCTTGAGGTAAAGTGGGCTGCATAAATAAAGAGTTTGAAGTATTTGAGCGTACGTTAATTTCTGGTATATTTTTATTTTTTGGTTTGGTAACTTGATTATTATAAAACTTGTTGAAAGCCTGAGCTATTTTTAATGGATTCGTGATTTTCTGTCTCTGTTTTAATTTGCGTTATTGGTTCTTTAGGGAAGCAGGTCTTAGAATAATTAATGATGTTCCATGCCGCTTTAGATTTATTTTGGGACGTCTTAATGAAGTAGTTATTTCTTGATTTTTGTGTTAACGTTATAACTCTTTTATACCTTGCAGAATATGTCTTAAATGATTGTTTATTCTTTGGGGTGGGATGTGTTCTATATTGCCATAGCAAGTGCCGCTTCTTTTTACTACATATTCTTATACCATTAGTGATCCATTTTACTTTTTTAGTAATCGATTTTGTTATTGTTTCATAGGGAAAGCAAAGATCGTAAAAACATCTGAATAGGTCAAGAAAATGGGCGTAGGCCTCATTGACGTCACTAGTTGTATATATGTCTGAAAAAGTGAGACCTTTAATGCAATTCCTAAATTTCTCTACATTATCTTGACAATGATTCCGTCTTTTTATTTTCCAATGCTTTAGGACACATGTCTTCTTAACAGGACATTTCAAAAGTTGTGCGGAATGATCTGACAGGCCCAATTCTATAATTTCTCCCTTACAACCTTTTATATTATGTGCTATATTGTCCAAGCAGGTCCCACTGCTTAACCTAGTGGGTTGAGAAAATTTTAATTTTAAATTATAATTTAACAATATATATTGGAAGTCTAAGGTTTGTTTATTTCTTTTCAATGAGTTGATATTAAAGTCCCCCACATAAGACAACCTTTTTAGTATTCAATTTTAAACACAACAAGTGCAAAATATTATTTAAATTTTCGAAAAATGTATCCAAATTAGATTGCGGCACCCTATAAATACATACATTCTGTCAATTCTATAGCGCAGCATTCAATTACGTTGATTACAGAATATTTCCCTAAGTTTAACACTTTATACTTGTGGCCAACCCTGGTCAAAATGCACGCGCCACCTCGCCACCACGTGGACCAAAATCCAGTACAATCACAGAATAGCTTATTTTCAAGGATATCAAGGATTCTACGACTTGACGTGCATTAAAATACTTAAGTTATACAATGTACGACCATGATGACAACCAAACCCGCTACCACCTCACTGACTGGCAATTGTTTACAATGTCATGAGCTATTCTCTTGCAGTTCGTGTTTATACGAGAGAAGATTCTCGACTTTTCCCAACTATGTCAAGGTCGTCCTCCAGTCTAACCAGATGCAGCTGAATACCAGTACCTACTTTACATGGAGAGATGTCTATCTTACTTACATCCAAGCAGGTTACTCTGCTAAAATCTATCTACCCCTAATATTCAAAATAAGAGGGTTTAAGTTAGAAGCATCAAAGCAAATCAGCTTAATCTTACAATGTAACTATAATGTAGGTAAGGATGTACATACAAATGTATTCACCACAATTGTCAACGATAACGCATTTGCGACTGTGCCCTAAAGTGATAATATTGAGCTTCAAAGACAGTCGTCGGTCCCGATTGTCATACGAAAATCTATTATAGCTGTAATGAATAGTCGGAATCTCGAAAATCTGACAACTGTGGTGTAAGAGCCTGTTCAGATAAAACTATTTAAGTGCGTTTCATTCTCGTGTCAAACTAAATGCATATTATGGTCGGAACTATACTACTATTACAGACTTTTAGTAGCTGCTCCTAGGATACGCCCGAGGTTGGAGGAGTATCCATATGCGAGTAAAACACCTTTATGGTCCAACTATGGCTCATCGTCCTCGACGCTACTCAAAAGTAACGTGTTACTAACTAAAATCACCAATGAATAGCCGAAATGTCACAGCAATAGTATTTCAATGGCGGGCCGAAGTGGCTGTACTCCCAAATTCGCTGTACTTCAATATTCGAACGGTGAATCCGCGATGTTTTACTTTAAAAATAAAAAGTTTGTAACAAGTTCGTTTTCGAATGTGTGTGGTCACTTGAGTGAGGCTTGAAGTGAACTGTACAGAATAGCACTTCTGATTTACCCTTATGAGGAGGGTCAGCAATTGGGCTATGGAGGTGAGATGGCAGTTCTGTGTAAAATATTCAACAGGGATGGAAGTTGACCCCAATATCGATGGGAAGACTTACGTAGATGATCTTTAAATTTCATGCTGAATTAATTATAATAACGTTGATATTTATTAGCAGCGAGAAAGTACAGTTAGCCACAAAAAGTTGTAAACATCTACAAGAATTCATTTGATAGCATACAATTTGTGTTCCACAATACTGTATCAATGTGCAGGTACAATTAAGTACCCAATCTGTAATATGTTTTGTGGTTACACATTGATATAATATTATATATATCAGATGGCCTGTCGAGCCGTTTGCCCACCTGTCAACCATGAAAACCATTCATCAATGATAAGCCATAATTATTTTCTTCACAATGAACGTTAAAGCGACACAAGTTACAATACCTACATTCCGAACTGACGCGGGGTACACCCGCTGTCAAACTAAACTGATATATCGGACTGTTTTGGAATTACATGGATTATATTGTCAATACTGTACGCCGATATGTTGTTTTGTTATCCCGGGATTCGCACTAAGTACGTCTGATTAATGCCTCCGGGAATTTAACTCCGAGAAAATTCTGTTTCGTGTGAGTACGGTACTACGATTGGTTGGTTGCTCGAAATTGTGTTAGTTTTATATGTTTCCAGTGATTGTGGGTTATGTTTGATTTTTCTGTTGATTTGTTCGCATTTAAAGGTTGTGTTGATATTTTTTTTTGTTTTCGGACCTATTTGTATTGTGTTCGTTTAGCTGTTCAGCCGTTCAGCCGTTACTTTTCAGAAATTCATGACAGTAAATTTTATATACAAATATTTAGTTTTAATTCAACAATAACTAGATCCTGACCTCTGCTTGGTCCAGAATAACCGAATCTTCTGCATATGCATATTTTTGCGGACGAGAGAGGGTGTTGCATTTTATTAAAAAAATATGTAAGAGCTTTTCCAAACTATTGCTATTTTACTTATCGAAAATAAAGTAATTTAAAGTCTGATCAAACGTTTTCTTATTATATTCAACGTTTTAGTTTAATTCGTTGAAAACAAATACATATTTAACTATAACAATCAAGCTACCTGTCCCGTCCAATATTTTCCGTGTAACCGCTAAGCCGGGATGACGTCTCGACAGACATACTGATGTCTGCTCACCATGACGAGGGTACATGATGATATTCTGACAGGACTGCTGTCAAAATCTCTGTGTAAATGAATTGGGGAGTTTTTTTTTGTTATCTACGTATATGGATTTCTAACTGCTTACACACACACACATATGTAAAAGAAAAATAGGAAAATAAATTTAGTTTTTAACGAAATACCTGATCAAATGAATGATAGAAGAGTACCGTTTGAAGTTACCGTTTATTAGAATCTTTCAATAAACTATTTTCAAAGCCCTTTGGGTATTTGATAACACTTAATTCTCAGAAAATACCTAACACAAAGTCTTACTCCGCAAATTATATTATTGATAAAATCCATTCCTCACACTCTTTTACAAGGAGTGACCAATCATTTAGACACCCAATTAATTTTGTATGTAAATGTATCATAAAATGTTGTATCACTATTTTGGGTCGTAAAACTCGTAGACTTTCGTAGACCTTCGTAGACGTCGTAGCAGCGTAGCACTTGTGTAGACGGTTCGTAAACGCTATATTTATTTAAGAAAATGTTTGTTAAATTAAAATATTAAAAAAAAAATGTTACATATTATATTTTATTTTTGTATTCGATAAAACTTTAAAAAAAATTACAATTCCTTAAACGTTTTTCTCTGGATTAACTCCTGAAAAATAACTGATAAATAAATCTTTTCGTTCCATCGGTGTCTTCATCAAACCTGTCCTGAATTCCTCCTTAGCATAAAGAGAGATCAAACAAAGAACTACTTAGGAATATTAAGATCCTACATAGGTATATGTACTTGTAACTGTAATACACAAAGGATCCCTTGTAAATCCTCTCTCAATCACAATCAGCCGCTTGTTTTATTTTCTGGGAAATAAACGTATATGTTATTCACCATATGTAAAAGTCAGCGAGTGAAGTGTGGTGTAAGTTACAAGCGGGTGACGTCACCCGTTTGTTTTTCTCTGGTGTTGTAAGGAAAGTTATGGTAACCGGACAGCAGATAAATCAAAATTAAAATTGTTAGAATCACATCATGAAACCTAACGTCTGCCTGAAATTCTGCGAATTAAAATAACTTAAGGCTCAGTCTGAATAGTAGTCAAATCCTGAAGTTCAATATCAGTAAATCATCATGTTTGACAACATCAAACAAATCAAAACTGTAAGCGTTTAGTAAGTCCTCATGCAAACG
This sequence comes from Atethmia centrago, assembly GCA_905333075.3. Lineage (NCBI taxonomy): Eukaryota > Metazoa > Arthropoda > Insecta > Lepidoptera > Noctuidae > Atethmia > Atethmia centrago. The sequence continues at coordinate 8,675,937 of HG995388.1, forward strand.
AGCCTGAGGCTGACTCATTGAATATTACAGGGTCAAATTAAATCAGCTAGCATAACTCAGCGAATGTGATGGTACACTACCAGCGGCCGTTGACCTTGTAGAAAGTTGTTGTTACTTAAAATTTAAAACATATAAGCTATCATTCTACGTCTACGTCAACTATTGACAAAAAAGAGATAAGATTTTTAATTATATTTTGCTTAAATTATTATTTAGTACCTCATCGTAACAACCACACCCTAACGCACCTAAACTATAAGACGCGTTGAAAATTATTGCTGTCATTGTCGTACCTATTCAACTGACAGAGACAGCAAGATACATAGCTGAATAGCGGTTTAAGAATACGGCCATAAGTTTTATATCCTCCTTCACACGTTTAACAACAAAGTCTCCTTTACCTTCAAACTCCACTAAAACAATTGCTGTAGGTAGCAGGCCACTTCCCACACACCTACTAATACATAATTCAGGAAAACGTCTACCGCCTAATGTATTAGAACCATTGCTAAATATTTATATGTGATCCACTAATCTACTAATGAATGTTAGTGCAGCAGAATAATTGTGATATCAAACTTGTGTTCATAATGTATTCAGTGCAATTTGTTGTAATTATTTCGTGGAAGGTGTGTGTTAGATTATGTATCAGAATGTGGAGTTGCTTCTTTGCATTGAATGCTTTCGAAAGTAAAAATTCGATCAGCCTAGCCTTTTCCCAACTATGTTGGGGTCGGCTTCCAGTCTAACCGGATGCAGCTGAATACCAGTATTTTACATGGAGCGACTGCCTATTTGACCTCCACAACCCAGTAACTGGGTAATACGATATCCCTTGGCAAGTCTGGTTGTCAGACTTTCCGGCTTTTGACGACCCGTAACATCTGTCAAAGATCCACTAATGACTGCCGGGACCAACGGCTTTTTAAAGTAATTGTGGATAATTTATTTTTAACTGACTTCAAAAAAGGAGGTTTTATGTTCGTCTGTATGTATTTTTTTATGTTTATCGATATGTTCGTCAATCGTGATCCAATTTAGGAAAATCTTTTTGCTGGTCCATTTGGTGAAGTTCTGAGAGTTTTTGAATAATACGTATTTAATCCACTTTGTGTTGTGATGATGTTATTATAAGTACATTTCACAGTTGTTTACATAGCAAGTAGTGGAATATGAATTTGCGTAGGGTAGGTACCGCAACTAAAAAGTGAAAATAAAACAAAATTGGCTTGTTTGAGTCGAATTCTTGTGTTTATTTTGTTTTTCGTTGTACGAGTATGTACACATTTTCAATAAGTGGCCATATTTTAATACTTTGTTCTCGAATGCAGAATAATTCATCATCTCATCTGCCTAGCATTTTCCCAACTACGTTGGGATCGGCTTCGAGTCTAACCAGATGCAGCCTAATACCAGTATTTTACATGGAGCGACTGCCTATCTGACCTCCACTACCCAGTTACTGGGTAACACGATACCCCTTGGTAAGACTTGTTATCAGACTATCGGGCTTGTGACGACCCGTAACGACTGTCAAAGATCCACGAATGACAGCCGGGACCAGCGGCTTAACGTGTTTTCCAAGGCACGGAGGGGTATTGGTATGTTAAGATGGTCACCCATCCACGGACCAACCTTGGCAAGCGTAGCTTAACCTGATCAATTGACCCGTGCGGGTGTTATTATTTAGCCACAAGCCCCTCAATGCAAAATAATTATGAGATGTAAACTTTTTGTTTACTGATTTATTTAATTCATGAAAAAGTCGGGTAGGTTCACATGATCATGATTTCATATGATCCAAATAATTGTAATGCAGTTATTTTAAGAAGCTTGAGCTTCTTGAGCAAATCTCAAGTTGCACATATTGTTCCTAAAGGTAAACCTACCTGTTGATTAATTTGATTGTCAACAAAGAGTTAAATTGTTATATTTGCCCTCACCGTACTTATTTCGCGCGAAACCTGCCAATTCTGTTAAGAGTGAGCTCACACATTCCGTATAATTATGGTGTTTCTATGGCAGTCAATTCAAATTGTGTGGTTCGACAGAACCATTAACAAACTTCACACGAATTTAAAAGAGATACCATTATAAATAATTATGTCGTGATATTAATTTATTAAACTTCACAGCAATTAATAGTATCCGATAAACTAATTTAATGAACTCTGCCAGAGTTCTGATTTTAATTGTTAATTTCGGAATAATTTTAATTTGGCTAAAATTTGGAAAAACTATTAATTTATTTATTAAATGAAAACCAATACCCAGTCTGGGTTTGTGTCCGGTTGATGACAACAAGCTCGCCCTCTATTATATGGCACTTAAACATAACTAGCGAAATGTGGATGTACTATAGGTACACCTCTGTCTAACCCTTCGGGGAATACAGGCGTAATGTTATATGTGAACACACATTTTTGCCTAAAGCCACAAACAATAGAGTAGGCAGGTACTAATTACGTTTTGTCAAACGAAAAGATCGTTTGACAGAAGGCAAACCTACTTCTAGGCCTGCCTACTCACTTCACTTCACAAAGATTTAAGCTTAGACCTCTGCCTACTGACCCGTCTTAACGGACCATCCTGTATACACTATACAGCAAAAAACGCTAAACCAACATACCTACCTATACCCTTTTATAACTACCTAGTTACATCGCCAGGTGCACAGCTGCAGTGAACAGATTTGGCTGACTAAATCCGATTCTATTTGCCTAATTCCCTTTCCATATGGAGGCATATACTTATATAAATTATGTAAGTATGCTGATAAGTATTATAATATTAAATTGACGGGTAAAGCTGGTGCTTGGAAAATAGGGGATTAATGTCAATCAATTTTACAATCCCAATGATAAATGTCTCACTTCGCAAGTTTGCTACGCAAAACTGTTTTTACCGACAACCCCTTGCCCACTTCTCAGTGGAACATGTGACGTCAAGTTTAACTTTGAAAGAAGATGGGTAACAGTGTCATAAACTGTTGGTGCTTGTTCTTATGCCAATAAAAGCATATTCTTTCTTTCCAACTACTACGGTGGTAGCAGTTGGAAAAAAATAAAGAAATCGTTTATTGGCATAAGAAATGCGTTTATTGGAATAATCAACATATTTTGCTGGTTGTATTGGTATACAACCAGCAAAATATGTTGATTATTGAAATTCTGCCTGAATTAATTTAACACTATAGGTACAAAGTTTCACCGGAGACGATGATTTCTAAAGAATAGGTTCTGTCTTGCAGAATCACATCGTACTGTTTTGGTGTCTACATCGACGATAGTCAAAATCCTTTCTGCTACTTTTTAGGCAAAAAAAATAAAAGTATTCTATACGTGTCAATTTATAAATGTATGAGCTATTTCTGAAACGATAAAGGTTGGAAATGTAGTTTTATTATTGGCTTTGCAGCCATGTTATACTCTTATTCATCAGATTTATCACTAAATCTAACGTAATATTATAAAGAAGTAAAATTGTTTGTTTTTTTTTGTAAGACTAGGAAGTACTGAACAGATTTTTCAAAAATTATTTCATCATAGAAAGTTACACTATTGCCGAGTGCCATACGATATGATGTTTTATGTATAGTTGAGTTCCACGCAGACGAAGTCGAAGCTAGTTAGTGATAATTATAAACAAACTAAATACTATCAAACTCATGTCAGATCACAACACAGTACACATTGTAACTAGAAATCCCTAAAGAACTTACAAAGAAATACACAATCACTCAACACTATATATGTATTTCAATGGACTAGCTACGAAATCAGCGAGATAGTAGCATCAAACTGATAGTAAGTGAAGCGAAAATCGACACGGATACCTGTTTACATACGCGCCATTACACCGAGTACAATATTGTAATGGTATAACAATACATGGTATTGGATGTATCGAAAATAGTTTTAAGCGAAAGCAAACAGATTATGGGCCGACGCACGTAAATACGCTGAGATGTCGCATGGCAAATGTTTGCAACGTTACCTAAATAGTTTCTAAGGCAAATGCCTGAAGTTTTTACATTACAACGTGTCGTACCGCAGAAAGTGGTACGTGACGTCACCGAAATTTGCATTGCGTGGTCGCAGATTTATGGGCTGTGGAAGAAACTACTTTCGATAAAGGTACTATAGAATATGCATACTGGTTGTTTTGATTTGTCATAACAATAAAGCCAACAGATTTTTAATTACTCAATGTTTAATTTTTCCAAATAATGCAGCGGTCGTGGTAACGGGAAGCCTGCCGGTGTTGTGGCGCGATTTAGGAAAGGCAATCCAGCAGTCCCAACTATGATTTGACTGATTGGATAAAGCAACTATGATTTTTGTGCTTCGGAAAGCATATTTGACTTGACAGTCGTTACGGGTAGTAAGAATCCCAAAAGTCTCCCAAAGTGTTTCGTGGTATCGAGTTACTGGATTAAGGAGTCGGTCGGTCCATTTAAAATACTGGTATTTAGCTGCATCCTGCATCATGCATTAGACTTGAAGCCGACCCCAACGTAGTTGGGAAAAGGCTAGGCATAAGCTAACTATGATATTGAACATGACTATTCCAATGTCTTTGCGTAACTTCACAGTAATTTCTAGCTAGCTTTAAACAATTTGTGGGAACATACAACGCATGCAAACATTGCATAACATACCACCAACCTCGACAGCTGAATAAGGGCGGTCCACAGACCATTACAATGAACAATTTGGAGAGCCTGTAAGCCAGGTGGTAAATTACCAAATTAGAAAGTAAGGAGTTTGAGGTCTGGGCGGGGATTAGAGAGGCGGGTCCTTGGACTTTAACAAACACATGTGGATCTTCAAAATAGTGTCCACGAGTGGCGAAACCATCGATCTGACTGACTGGCTCATATTTTAAACACGGCATCAGCAGCTATTCCCATATAGGACCTGCCGATGTGAGAGAAAACGAAGACGTACCAGATATAGGTTGCGAGTACAGCCTAAAGGTACCGAACCGCTAGACAAAGGACTTCCTCGAAAATGGCCAAAACGATCAATGCATCTTATGCTAAAATTCGGTCCCATAGTACATTGCAAATGGCTAGGCTGACAATGAACCCCAGAATCTTTTCAATCAACACCTGAATTGAATTGTATTCTAATCAAACTGTGACTTATAAACCACAGAACTATGAATAAATTGAATGCACTTAGCCAACTGCATCAAAATACATACATATTACAGTTTAGGAAGTAAACGTCATCAGATACAATGGTTCTGTCTCGTTCGGGGTGCAGTGCGAGATGTCTCATTTCGTTCCGAGAAATATGTAATATCACACCTCTGTGGGTTTGGCGACTGCGCGAATGGCGCTGACGATCGCTGGACCTAGAAAGAGGGTAAAATGGGAAAATGTGTTTGGTGTATGGATACTTTTTTTTTTTTTTTTTTTTTTTTTTTTTTTTTTTTTTTTTTTTTTTTTTTTAACATTATCTGAGTATTACTAATATAAAATATTTGGTTACATGATTATTACCTTAATAAGATGTTATTAATATGATACTTATACCTAAGATTACAACTGATGTTCCATTATAGTATATAAACAATGCTTATGCTTACTTGCTGGTATAATCTATTCAGTGTAACATGAGTGGATATCATTTTACAGTTATAATCGCAATGTCGGTCAGTTACCTTTGGTTGTTACTATACATAATTATGAGTAATACAACTTCGTTCTGTCTTTATGAATGACATCATTTTTACCATTGATGTTTACCTCTACATTTGGCGACAAGTCTCTAATAACAGTGTAAGGACCCGTATAAAGATTTGAGAGCTTATTACCAGTTTCATTTTTGATCAAAATTTTATCATTTGTCTTATATTTTATAGGTCTTACGTATTGATCATATCTGTTTTTTCTTTCTAATTTCGAATTAATTAAGTTTTTCCGTGCTTCTGTTTGTGAAACCTGCAATCTATATTTAAGCTCAAGGGGATAACTGTCATAATTGTAGAGTGGTTCTACTGTTCTTAAAAGGTTACTTGGTAAGTTACATTTCTTTCCGTAAACAAGTTCGAAAGGAGTAAATTTTGTCGCTGAATGTACTGTGGTATTGTACGCGAAGGCCCAAAAAGGTAACCATGAACCCCACGAGTCCGGTCTTTCATTGATGTGTATTCTCAAAAAGGCCCCTAGGGTTTTGTGGGAATTCTCTAAAGCGCCAATGCTCTGATGATGATACGCTGTTGAGTTCAGTTTAGAAATATTAAGAATTTTACATACCTCTTTGAATGTTTCCGACATAAACTCCGTACCTCTGTCAGTAGCGATTTCCCGAGGCACCCCGTGCACGAGAATGAAGTTGTTGACGAACTCACGAGCGACTTCAGCTGACGTTCTACTCACTAATGGAAAGGCACATACATATTTTGACAGTTCGCACTGAAGTGTTAAAATATATGTGTAATTATTGTAATCCCTATCAAGTGGCCCTACTATGTCTAAAAATATTTTTTCAAATGAAGATTGTGCCGTTGTGGTTATAACCATGGGTTCTTTTACCATTACAGTATACTTTTGTTTTTGACAAATAGAGCATTTTTTAACAAAGTTATTTATATCCTTTTCGAGACCCGGCCAGAAATAATATTTTTTAATGTTGTTAAACATTCTTTTTATGCCTGCATGGCCACTGGTTGGTAACAAGTGGAAGTCATTTAAAATGACTCTCCTATCTTCTAAATTATCTACTATTTCTATATCATTTAAAATACATAACCGTGGTCCTTCCCATTTAGTAAGTCCTTTAATCTCATTAGTTATTTTTTCTAAAAATATGTTATGGTTTTTATTTTTCACAAAATATATTTCATTTATACCATTGTCATTGCAGAAATGGCTCATCGCTCTCACAAATGCGGCTGGCGTCAGTTGTGATCGAGCAGATGGATTTATATACAATACCATTTTCCTTTGATCATATGAAAATATATCATTTTCCTTAGATATTCTTTTTATTTTTTGTAGCCTGTTTAGGCATGTTTTATCAATAAATTGCAGCTCTACTGCATTATTAGGTTTATTAATAGTTCCTACAATCCTTGCTTGACCTGTGACACAGTTTTCCACGGTAGGCTCGGGAATCTGTGTAGTGGTCTCTAATTGTTTGATTTGTGCTCGTGTCATTACAAATAAACATAGGTGCATGTTCTTTAAATCGTTCGACGATATCGGAATTCGAGATAAGGCATCGGCGGTTGCATTTTGTTGACCTTTGACATATTCAATGAAATAGTCATATTCTTCTAAACATAATCTAAATTTGAGTAATCTACTTGACGGTTCCTTTAAACTAAACAAATATACCAGTGGTTTGTGGTCGGTGACTATTTTGAATGAACGACCATACAGGTAGGGTCTAAAATGTTTCACGGCCCATACTATAGCCAGGAGTTCTTTTTCTATAGTCGGATAGTTCCGTTCTGCTTTGTTTAAACTCCTACTGGCGTAAGCGACTGGCCGACCATCGCCATTGGATAAAACCGCTCCTATCGCGTAACCTGACGCGTCAGTTTGTACAATAAACTGATTTTTATCTGATAAGTCCGGATATTGTAGAACTGGAGGTGCAGTCATACATTCTTTAAGCGTCTCAAATGCCTTTTGTGCGTCACTATTCCAAATAAATTGAACATTTTTCCTACATAAAATGTTTAAACTGTTAGCAATTTCTGCAAAATTTGGAATAAATTTGCGATAATAATTCGCTAAGGCTACAAAACGCTTTACTTCGTCTGTGTTGCGAGGAACTGGATAGTTTTGTATAGCATTAATCTTTTCCGGATCGGGTAGCACACCGTTGTCTGTTACGACGTGGCCTAAATAGAGCATTTCTTTCTTAAGAAAGTCGCATTTCATCGGATTTAATTTTAAATTAACACTGCGTAATCTTTCTAAAACTTCGATTAAATTTTTGTTATGGTCTAATAAGCCCCGTCCCATTATAATCAAATCGTCCTGATAACATAAACATTTTTCGTAATTAAGGCCCGCCATTGCCATTGTCATCATTCGGGCAAATGAGTTGGGACTTGTCTTGAGACCCATTGGCATTCTAGTCATTTGAAATTGGCCTGAATGAAAAGCTGTAAATTTCCTACTGTCGGGTTCGAGTTCCACATTATAAAAACCTTGACTTAAGTCTAAGTGTGTAAAATAAATGCAACCAGAGAGTGAATCTAATATTTCATGAATATTTGGTAGTGGGAATTTATCATTTTGCACACAGTTGTTTAGCTTTCGGTAATCAATGACTAGACGCCATTTTTTCTTTCCGTTTGTTTTATTTGGTACTAAAAGAACGGGACTAGACCATTCGCTATTACATGGTTCAATTATACCTTGTTCGAGCATGTGGTCAATTTGATTCTGTATTTCCTCTTTTTGTGAATGTGGGAACCTGTAAGGTTTGCTGTACATTGGTGTAGTACCGGGTTTTATAGTTATTGAATGCTTGTATATATTTGTCGTAGTGAGCTGGTCACCTTCGAGATAAAATATATCATTATATTTTGCACATATATTTGTAATACTACTTTGTTCCTCCTTATTTAAATGCCCCAAATTTAATAAAGGTAGTAGTTTTTTGACTCGTTCTGCATATTTACTGGGCTTGTCAAATATACAGATATTGTAATCACTTGCTTTATGTATATTTGGTTGAATATTATGTAAATAATAATCATTTTCAGTGGTATTCAAGATTCTAATTGGTAGTTTTCCATGCACGGGTTTTGTCAGTGTACTTGCTAAAAATATTCCGTTTCCTATTTCCGCCGCACAGACTACACAGTCCTCCGCTATGTCGGTCGCAATGTAATGTGTACTTTCGGACCTAGCTGGTATAGTTAGCGTCTCATTATGTAAGGTAATCGGCAGACTAATTTCTTTATTATTACTATTCATAACCAATGTATTTTTTCTAAAGTTAATAATGGAATTGTATTTGCTCAAAAAGTCTTGGCCTAAAATGCCACTGGCCTTACAGGGTAAAGATTCAAATGCGTAGAATTTATGGTTTAGTATTTGATCACCTGCTCTTAATTCGAGATAAACATAACCGATCGCTTCTATTTTTCCACCAATACCATTTACAACAAGCTTCCTTTTGTGGATGGGTACATTCAACTCACTAATTTGTTTATATTTTATGGCCGATATGGATGCACCGGTGTCGATTAGCCACGTATATGCAAGATTGTTATATTTAGAGTGTAATGAAATATGATATATGCTACTACATGACATCATTACGCTTTTATTCACGAAAAAACTCTTCTAAATTATCATTATTATTTTCGGATTGACTTTCTCGCGGGTTTGCATCTGTCAAAATATGCATGTGCTGTTGATGTTGCTGGTTATTAGCTTGATTAAAGAATATCCTACCTCTAGTTCTACGGTCTGATGCACCACGGCCGCGAGATCTCCATCCACCGCGACCTGCTTGCGATATTCGATCATCCCTCCGTTCCGCCGGTGGGGTTGCTTGTCCTCGTCCTCGTGACACCCCCTGACCTCTGGAATTCCTATATTGGTAATAGTTGTTATTACGGCGTATAAATAAAATATCACCTGAAGTGGACGGTGTTGAAACTTCCTCATCGATCGCTGCTTGTATAGCATTACTTAGAGATGTAAATTGTCGTGCTGCTATTATTGTGCTTAGACGACGATTTCTTAATCCGTCGGCAAAACTTTTAATGGCTAATTTTTCGTTTATAGGCTTCAATATACCGAAGTTAGACTCATTGCCTTCTGATTGGGAAATCGTCAAGTCAACAAACAAATCTGTTATCTTCTTACCATAGTCATCTATAGAGAGATCGTTTTGTTTCAAATTGTACAATTTGTGTTGTAGAGCCGTAGCTGATTTTTTAGGTAGCAGGCTTGTTTTCATAGCCTTGACTAACTCATTTACACTGTCATACTTTGTATTAAGTTTGAGTTTAGCAGACTGCGAAAGTCGGCTTTTTAAAACAAAATTTATTAACTTAATTTGACCGACTGAGTCTAGCTCTGTTTGATAGTATTCTATCCCATCAATGAGCTGTTTCGTATTTGTGCCGTCGTCATTTAAAACTGGTAATAAGCTCAAGGCGATCTTTAAATCAAATTTTTCCATGTTTAGTTCTATTTTTGATTCTTCAGTTGATGTTGAATTGATGTTGAATTGTTACACAAGTCTAAAATATTGTCATATAACGTAACAAAATCTTTGTTTAATTTATCAAATTTACAAATTTCCTCGTCCTTTAATCCAGTTTTAAGCAAATTTAAATGCTCTAATCTCTCATTGAAAGCACTCAATAAATTATCGGCCTCTTTGAGCTTCTTTAAAACAATTTCACCTCTTCGTCTACTTGCCCCTATTTTTATTAAATATATTCTTATCTTACCAAGGTCATTGTATAACTGCAATAACTCCTCATACATAACTGTTAATAAGTTTATAGTCCATATTTATAGATTACGATTATTATTCCACTGATAAGACACGCGTATACAGTCCGAATTATAATTGCCGCACTTTCATACATTTATTAGGACACTGAACTCACAAGAACACTTGCCGAGTTGCACATTTTGTTACACGCCTCTGTGTTGCTAAGGACCCTTGTTGGAAGCATGGACCCGGCATTCCTCGTTTGCAGACATGCTACTAGCGCCGCCGCGGTACCTTCTGGATCGATCCAAAGAACGCCGTAAGATATGTCTCGTTATCTGCTCTCGCGTCCAAGACTCATGACATCTCTTGTAAATTTTAAACACGAAGTACAGCGTGCCAAGGAATAAAATCGTGCAAATGATTGTTAACACGATACTTATTGCCGACAAATGAAATTTAAATTCCTCCACCGTCGCGGTGTTTTTAGCGGCGCTATTTTGATTGAGAAATACCTCTTCATTAGTTACTTTTGAGTTACACATGATTAAAAGTCACTTTTAATATGTCTCTCACTTAAACAGTAGTCGCGCAGAGCAAAGTCTACACTAGTCGCGCACATGATTCAAGCCCTGTTTGGTGGCAGGGTCGCCATGTAAGGTCGGGTGTCAGATTGAATGAAACATCACAAGATATAGCACAAGACTGTCCTTTATTATGTTGTTACACGGATTATATATTGGTTACACACATAGAAATAATGGGTACTTACATACTACATCACACCATTAAGTAAATTTCTTGGTTAGTACAAGTAGTTTTATGTTTTTTTAACTAAAAACTTGGCATTTTTTTGTCCAACTACGACAAAATCAGAAAGCAGGTTTTATAATCTTACAGGCTGTTTGTACTTCAGAAAGTAATAAAGCCATCACACATCATTCATCATTCATCACACAACAAATGATGTGTCATTGAGCCATCGCCGTCACTGGAATTACAATTTCAAGTGATTTATTAAACGCACATTAAAATGTTTTGTGTGCGCCGACCCATACTACGCCATCACAACGCCAGTACGACAATACGCCACTACGACAGTCCGCTGTCTAATTTCATGTGCGTAGTAATTGTGTCCACGCATAAATTTAGCATACGCTACGGTGACGTTTACTGAACATTTGAGGTACTTATTTATGCTAGATGTTCCATGTAAGCCTGTGGTTTCGAGTGACGGACTCAAAATGTTTGTGGTAATTTTGCACGCCTTTTTTTACCCGACTTCGCCAGTAGGAGAGTTATGTTTTTCAAAGGCTGAAGTGCTGTGAGCACTTCTAAAAAGCAAATTGAGAACTTTAATAAAAAGTTAATAGCCAAAATGTTCTAGAGTGATTAATTAAAGAAGAATTATGAGTTTTTATAAAAATCTAGCTGCTTTGAATGTTTATTTACCCTCAAAGCTGTTCCAGGAAAATAAAGCATCCCACCTAAAGCGTAATAAAATTTATAATTAATAATTTAATTACTCCTAAGCCGGAAAATACTTCTTTTTCGTACCCCTTCAAGTACACCCTTAATATAAATTTCGAAAAAAGTACATCCAAATTAACTGTAATCCCCCAATTACCCTTGTTTGGTTAAATAATAAGTGTTACCGACAATAACGTCAAGCTTATCCTAACTAACTGAGATTAGCGTTCTCTGATTGGCTGTTTGTCGGTAGCGAGCGTCGAAATCCGGTCCAGGGCGGTTTAATCCAGATATATGCAGTTCTACATAAATTCGAGACTTAGCCATGTTTGTAATTTCGTATAAAAATGTAGGTATCGATTGGTATGCTACGTTGAGTATTTCGCGAACGTTTTTTGACTTTTATTAGTCTCATATTTTTTGCAGAAACTCTCATAATAATAACGCAACAAAAAGGTTTTAACTCTTTTGATTCTCTGCAGAAAAAGTGTCACCTCTTTTTTGTGGATGTCGTTAGGGCTGCTTAGGTTTTATGTCACAAGGATGAGCGCTCGCACTCGATACATTTGAAACTTTTAGATTTTCAGGGTTCCATACCCAAGGACTGCCAACGGGACCCTGCTACTAAGGCTCCGCTTTCTATGCGTCCATCCATCAGTCTATCACAGGGCTGTATCTTTTGAACCGTAATAGGTAGACACTTGAAATTTTCACAAACTTTGTACTACTATAGCTGCTATAATAGCAAATAATAAAAATAAAATCAAGTAATGAATTAAAGGGGATCCCATACAACAAGCGTGTTTCTTTTGAAAATACAAGTATGTAGTGTTGAATATTATACGGCGGTACGGGACCCTTCGTGTGCGAGTCAGACACGCACTTGGCAGCTTTTTTTTATTTGTTTCAGGAAGAATACTAATCAAGCTTATCTGTTAATTCCAAAATAAATATTCTTGAGTATTTATTTTGGAGTGGCGACCGCGTACCGGAAGACGTAGCGTTGGAAGGCTTACAAGGTGGACCGATGGCTTTGTGAAGGCCGCAGGAATCCGCTGGATACGGGAAGCACAACACCGGTCGAAGTGGCGGTGCTTTGGGGAGGTCTATGTCCAGCTGTGGACGTCTTTCGGCTGAAATGATGATGTGGATGATGATTTATTTTTAATTCAAGGATCTGTTCCAAATATGTAATATGCATGCATATTACCTCAGTAAGTCTAATATTTTTTGCAGAAACTCTCATAATAATAACGCAATAAAAAGGCGAGTGTTTTTGTTCATTGGACTTTATTCGTAAGTTAATTGGTTCGCTATTTGTGATTTTTTTTAAACGGTTTTAACTCTTTTGATTCTCTGCAGAAAAAGCGTCACCTCTTTTTTGTGGAGGTCGTTAGGGCTGCTTAGGTTTTATGTCACAAGGATGAGCGCTCGATGGATTTGAATCTTTTAGCTTGTAGGGTTCCATACCCAAGGGGTGCCAACGGGACCCTACTACTGCGGCTCCGCTGTCTATGCGTCCATCCATCAGTCTGTCACAGGGCCGTATCTTTTGAACCGTAATAGGTAGACACTTGAAATTTTCACAAAGTTTGTACTACTATATAATAGCCGCTATAATAGTAAATAATAAAAATAAAATCAATTAAAAATTAAAGGGGATCCCATACAACAAACGTGTTTCTTTTTTAAAATATGTAGTGTTCAATATTATACGGCAGTACGGCACCCTTCGTGTGCGACTCGCACTTGGCAGCTTTTTATTTTAATTTTTTTTCAGGTAGAATACTAATCAAGCTTTTCTGTTAATAATATTCTTGAGTATTTATTTTGGAGTGGCGACCGCGTACCGGAAGACGTAGCGTTGGAAGGCCTACAAGGTGGACCGATGGCGTTGTGAAGACCGCAGAAATCAGTTGGATGCGGGAAGCACAAAACCGGTCGAAGTGGCAGGGCTTGGGGGAGGCCCATGCCCAGCAATGGACGTCTTTTGGCTGAAATGATGATGATGATGATGATTTATTTTTGAGTCAAGGTTTTTTTTTATTCTGTTCTAAATATGTAATATGACCACAACCCTTGTAATTCATGAATTACAAAGGTTGTGGTCATATTACCTAATAAACTTCACTAAATCTTTTACACTTCCTGCGTCGGACAATTCCGTCTTTTTAACTGCTACCCACACAAACTTTTAATTTTTCTTCCCAATAAACAAAACACTAAACCACCTTCATTTGTTTTGCGTTCCATAAAACCACAAACAATTGAAAATCAACTCCTTTCAAGATGCCTTACACTTCGTCATTCGTACGTTGATTCGGTAACGACCGCCAAAATCCGGCTCCCGTTGGATCCAACCAGATTTATGCAGTTCAAACTGGCTTCAGACTTGAGACGGAGGAAATGCAAATGCGGATTTAAAGGTAGATCAACGGCGGAATTGTTGAAGTTTTATGTTGATCTCCTTAATGCTCATCTTTTTAGGTTTTTGTTTGTTTGGTATGGTTTTATCTAAGTATTTTAAAAACTAGAGAATAATATAGTTGTTATCATAGCCCTGAGTTTTGCGATGCCACTTAACATTATAGTTGCAGGTTTAAAACATTACACGTTCCAATGTGACTTTTCAAAATGGATGAAGGGGTCATTCCACCACCCCACTGTAGGAAAAATCAAATTTTGCAGTGGGTTCAATTAGTAATTCACAAAAGAGCGCAAATCACTAAATATATTTAGCACTAAATCAATTTTCAAACATCGTTCTGTTTCTATCGATCGTTTGGAGATGACAGATACAGAACGATGTTTCAAACACGTTTATCGTAAAACGCATTTAGCGAGTTTAGGTGCAATCGAGCTTAAGACTTAACAACGTGAACAATTCTAATAAACAGCGGGATCTGCTCTGACTGAAACCTGACTTGTACCTAGTATTTCGTATTTTATTTCTACGTAACATGTGCCTATACGATAGAATGCGGACAATAGTCTATAACCGCCAACACACCGTGAGGAAGCGTGTTGATCAATCATTACTCTTTCTCCGTATGAAAAGAGGTTTTAATCCCACAACTATGAGCAATTACTGGCTAATAATATAACAAGGGTCTATATTCTTTTTATTTTTTCAATAGCCATTATTCTATTTTGTTAATTTGGCTTTTCATACTCATGGGCATAAAAAAATGTGGCTGTGTAACTCATAGGACCAGCACTTAATAAAGGTTATTGCAGCCAACGCGACGTAACGATAAAAACTTTATAGCAGAATATGACATTACTCTCTTTATAGTTTCGACCTAGACCAAATTCTATACTAACGGTACAAGTAACTTATTTATTTCTATCCTAGATTGCTAAAGTTTTGTAGTTCAGTATAAAATTGAATTTTTATGGACTGAATTCGGACTGCCGTCAAAATTGGTTGTCATGGTAGATGAAAAAAGAACGTCGTGTCTTTTGTCGTACCCAAAAGTATATGACGAATTTGGTATGGAATGTTGCTCCGGTGAAAACTTTGACACTACAACATTGTGGGTTATATTGTTGTAAACTTTAACTAATATTGTTATGAAATAAATTATGTTGGCGTTGGTAGAACTTCGATTTTGTTCGACCCTTAGTATTTCTTTTTATTATATTGTTATGGAAAATGCCTCCTTATTTGGCGATAATTATTAATTTTACGTCCAGCAAACAATATCAGTCAAACCGAAAACATTTCTATCGTATCAGCGCAGATGTGATGGGTATCGACATCTAAACACGATAAAACAATTAAAAAAACCGGCCAAGTGCGTCAATCCTGCAGTTTTCCTAACTAATTTAATTTGACCCTGTATAGTAAGTAGCTAATGCATGCATGCATGCATTATTTTCATTCTATTTTGTATAGTTTTAAGTTTTTTTTTGTTCTAATGCTATAATGATTCTCCTGCCGTTATCCTAAATTATTTGTGGTCGGCACATGTCTTTTTCTTCTATACTTGTCTATTAGTCGTCATTTCATTTAAACGCAGTTTTCTTTCTGTCTAATGCAACAGTTTTAGCCAGTCAGCAAGGTGGTGGTGAGGCTGACTGCCCAAGATGCGATAGACGAACATTTAACACCATTATTGTAAACGATATTGTGACGTTCCACGAACGTTTTTCCACTAGAGAAAATCATTAATTTTTGTTATATTTTTGCAGCTATCATACTTCAACGAAAAGTTCTTCTAGATAACAATGCTTCTTAGTAAATCAAGGATATTTTCCACAATCTTCTTTGATATATTTTACGTGAAAGAGGTCTTCAAAACTTTTGACAAAAGAGTTTTTTTTTTTATGAATACTTTAAAGTTTTTTTTGCCTTTGTATGGAATTACTTACTTGTGACTCAGACAGTGTTAGGTCCCTAGTCTGTTTTTTCTTTTATTGAAGACAAATAATAGACTATTTCTTACAGTTTTTTCTCAATTTAATGCGAATTTGATTACTTTTTTTTTTTTTGAGGCTGGGAAATCATCAGATAACTTCTCCCGCTCTGGGCGGAGCGGGAGGGTGTGTCAGACTCTTACTGACTAAAACCCACCCGTATTCCTTCCTGTTGCCTGTGTTGCGGAGGCCTCGGTGACCCATAAGTACCTTCCCGCGACCCCGGCAGGCATCGGCCCTAGTGGACTAGGGCTCCACTAGGGCCTATGTGCTGACGACATCTCTTTGAGGCGCGCGTGGAATACAACGCGCCGTCGACCCGGGCCTGAACCTTACCGGACGGTGAGCTACCCATTGCTCACCGTCCGCAAGCCCGCGCCTACGGTGGCCGGAAATCCACCCGGGATTCCGGGGACGTCGGGAAGGAGGTGACAGCTGCCCATGCCCTCTCGCTCCGTACCATGGCCTGAACCAGGGCCGGACGCGAGAGATCTCTGCCGCCGATCGCCTCCACGAGGACAAGGCGGTGCTCTGCCCAAGCCGGACAGACCTCCACCGTATGCTGCACCGTGTCCTCCGGGCGATCCACACAGTGGTGACACCCGGGCGTTTCCTCCTGCCTTATCCGACACAGGAACCTCCCGAAACTGCCGTGTCCGGTGAGGACCTGCGTCAGGCGGAAGGTGAGGACGCCGTGGTGCCTCTCTAGCCATTCCTCAAAGAGGAGACTTATCGCCGCAATCGTGGCGTGCCCAACACTGGGTTGCGACAACCGTACTTTCCATGACGCCATGCGATCCCGCCGGAGCTCCGTCCGCTGTGCCGCGATTCCTCGCGGCAGCGGACTTACGCCCCGGCGTTTCGCCTCCTCGCGCCACTCTCATACGTGCGCGAGGACTTTTACTTCCAGATCCCATGGCGGCAATCCGGCAAGGAGGCTCACTGCCTCACAGA
Source organism: Atethmia centrago (assembly GCA_905333075.3). Lineage (NCBI taxonomy): Eukaryota > Metazoa > Arthropoda > Insecta > Lepidoptera > Noctuidae > Atethmia > Atethmia centrago. The sequence continues at coordinate 8,693,207 of HG995388.1, forward strand.
AGACCGTGCGGTATCCCCGGACCACCCGGATGGCCATGACTCTTTGCTCAACCTGCGGGCTGGCCGCAGCGCCAGAGAGCGCACCCATACAGGAGCCCCGTAGAGGGCCATGGACCGCACGACCCCCGCGTAGAGCCTCCGGCAGGAGGCGTTTGGACCCCCTAGATTGGGCAGGAGCCGCTTCAATGCAGCGCCCGCCCACTCCAGTTTGGGAGCCAAACGTCTGAAGTGCTCCACGAAGTTCGAGCTGTCGAGGACGAGTCCCAGGTACTTCATCGTCTACTAGAAGCCGATGGAAACCCCTCTTACCGTTATTTGGGACCCCAACGGTGGCGCGTTCCGAGGAACATGAAAACACTTGGCCTCGGAATTGTGCAAGGCCACCTCGATTCCCAATTGCCGGATCCTTTCGACGATTGTCGCAACCCAACGTGCCGCTACTTCGGCCGCCGCCTGGTGCGACCTCCCCTGCGCCAGGACCAACGTGTCGTCAGCGTAGCACACTACGCTGACACCGCTAAGGAAGTCGGCGCGCAGCACCCAGTCGTATCCGATGTCCCACAGATGCGGCCCCAGGACCGATTCCTGTGGAACACCGCACGACATCTCTTGCCGGTTCCACACTCCCTGGTGACCGGGGTAGATGACGGCCCTGTCCATCAAATAGGCCTCGACCACACGGCAGAGGTACGTCGGCATCCGGTGGTACCGGAGTGCAACTCCAGGGCAGGGTATTGGAGGCATTGGCGATGTCTAGAGACACCGCCAAGACGACTCCACCCTGGGCAACAGCATTCCCCGTTGCCAGGGCTCGCACGCGCATGATGGCGTCCACCGTAGAGCGCCCCCTGCGGAAACCAAACTGGCTCTCCGTCAAATCTGGCCCCACCCGCACCAGCTGGCCGACGAGCCGGTCTGCAATGACTCTTTCAAAGAGCTTGCCCACCTTGTCGAGCAGCACGATGGGCCGATAAGCGGACGGAGAGTCCGCTGGGCGCCCTGCCTTCTTTATGAGGACCAGTTTTCCCGTCTTCCAACGAAGCGGGAACTGGCCCCTCTCCAAGAATGCGCTTAGGAGAGCCTCCAAGGCCAGGACCAAGGCCTTCCCAGGTAAGCCGTCGGGTCCTGGGGCGGTATTTTTGGCATTAAGCCTGCGTACCGCCGCTCTCATTTCTACCTCGGTCACCTCCGGAGCATCGTCGTCGTTGGCGGTGTGGTCCGCATCGGGCACCGCAGTAGGCGGAGCCATAGGTGGGGAGGAGTGTTCCCCTCGCGAAGGGAACAGAGCGCTCACCACGTCCTCCACAAGCTGGGGCCGGAGACTCTGCGTCAGCGGGGGAGCCCATGGGCGGAGTTTATCCCGCACCAACTTGTATGGGCGTCCCCACGGGTCCCTGTCCAGAGTCTCCAGCGACTCCTAGCGGGCCAAACCCCTGGCCCACAGGATCTCCGCTTGGAGGGCAGTCTTCGCCTCTCTGTACCCCTCGTACAGCTCCGCCTGAATGGCTTCCGTGTCCGGAGGTTTGATACGGAGCCTGCGGTGCCTGGTATACCGGCGTCGCGCAGCCACGCACGCAGTGCGCAGAGCCGTCAGCTCCTGCGACCACCAGTACACCTGGCACGAGGCACGTCCAGGCTGGACCCGGGGCATTGCCACGTCACATATGTTGGACATGGCCTCCCGGAACCACTCCGCCTCGTCGTTGATGTCGGCGGGCCTGTCTGGTGGTGACACCCAGGCCTGCACGATCGAAGCTTCCAGGAGGAGCTCCCGGTCCAGCTGCTTCAGCGCCCACCGCGGACCACTCGGGGCCCGTCGGACCGGCGCGTCTGAGGTCTGGGCAGAGACGTCGAACCGGATATACCGGTGATCGGAATAGGTCTCCACCCCCTCTATGACGCGCCAGTCAACTACACGCGGCAACAGAGCAAGGCTGGCGAACGAGATGTCCACCACTGATTCAACCCGCATCCGCACACACGTGGGGACAGAACCCCGCTTTAGGACGACCAAGCCTGTCTCCAGAGCCCAGTCCTTCACCATCCTGCCCCGTGTGTCCGTTAACTGGGAACCCCAAGCCAAATTCTTGGCATTGAAGTCCCCGAGGACGAACACGGGGAGGGAACCAAACCCGACGACGACGTCTCTCAACTCCGCACCTCAGAGGTCTGGGTTCCAGCAGTTTCACCTGCGCGGAAACCCAGCCCACCAATAGCCGTTGGCCCTCCCCGGTAATTTTTCTGGCCGCCGACACGGGGCAGCTCACCATAACGGTTTGCAGCCCCGTGGAGTCCAGACGGATGGTGCCTGCCTTCACCTGCTCGCCAAAGCACCTCCCGGTCCACGGTAGGACACGCCCTTCTTTTCCGCATCGGGCTGTAGTATGATCACTACAGCTGCGGAATTCGGGGCGCAGAGTCTAGCCGCGGCGGTGCGCTCCTTGCGCCGCTGCCGCCTCTCCCTCTTTTTGGCCGCCCTCTTTGCCTTAGCCGCCTCAGCAGGAAGCCATTTCCTGCCGCACCAGGGTCAGAACCCGGTCCTCTACAGGCACGGGCCGTCCCTGTCCCTGCTGCTGCCCCCCTTGTGTCTCCATCCGGGGGCCGGCTCCTCGGAGCCCAGCCAGGTCCACCCGGAGCTTCTCGTTCTCCTTTCGGAGAAGCTCCATGGCGGCTGTCAAGCGGGCGATCTCCGCCCGCATCTCTGACAAACTGTCCTGAGAAGGCCCGACGTGAAGGGCCTCCGCTGCCGCCACAATAGAGGCCGTGGCTGCGGCAATGGCCTGATCCTTAGAGGACCTGAGCCTCTTCACGGATACCGCCTTGATCGCGCCGGCCACGACCTCCGCAAACCTGTCCGCATGCTCTAAATTTGAGCCGCCAGCAGCATCCGTTTCACCACCTGAAACCTCTGAGAGGTGGCGCCTCTCGGCTCGCTGGGCTGGCTTGGCTGGGCTGGCTCTGCTAGGCTCGCCAACCTCCCTGGTGGTGGACCCTCTATCCACCACTTTCCCCCCCCCCCCCCCCCCCCCTCCGCCGGCTGGAGTGGATCTTTTGCCGCTCTTTCTGGCTCAAGACCCACTCGTCGGAGGACGACCCCGAGTTGGGGCGCTTGCGAGTCCTATTGCGCTAGATGCAGCGTCGGACTCCGACCCTGCATCACTCTCCACACCTTGAGTTTTGTTGTTTTTTTGTTTTTCTTCCATATTTAATCCCACGAGTATGGGGGATATATAAAGTACACCTAGGTTCACCCCCTGTCCCTAGGCAAGTGTACATTTATAACCCAAACAGGGGGTCCACTGGTACCCTGGCTGGGGGTGCGCTAACGACTGATGCGCCACCTACAACTACGAAGTTGCAGATGACACTACTCCTCAGCCATTCATATCCTCGCCGCGCACCAACACTTGATATTAGAGGAATTTTTATAGAGGTTATCTTCCTCGCGATCCGGGCGACCAAGCCAAGATCCTCGTCCCGTTCCAAGCCACAAAACATGACTGTGGTCTCTTTACGGATTACGATTTCGACGGTTGCAGGCAGAAGAGTCGATTCTCCCGCTGCTAGCTCGCTGGCAGGGTAAGTGCACAGCAAGCACCGCCACTCTTCGCCCACTCGACCTGCCCTCTGTAAGCAGAGAGGGGTGTGGACGACTGACGATCGAGCATGAAGCTCCCCGCCACGCAGAAATTCGCCACGGTCAATACCCTCTCCAAAACATGGAGAGACATTTGGCCGTGCCCAGAATGCACCGGCCCGACGACTGCTCTTTCCCCCGAACCCATTCAATGGGAACCAGCAGCAATCAGGCACACGAGGAGGTTTTCTGCACGCACCCCTAATTTGATTACTTGAAAATGGCGAGATCAAATACTATTTTTTTTTTTTTTTTTGTTTCTGCCCATGTTTTACCCAGTCTAAACATTGCACTGAGGCCGAGATCTATAATCGTTACTTTGCGCGTACTTTGGCTAAGCGTTAATCCTGTCACTGTCGCCCAACTGTCAAACTACGAGTGCAGTATAGAGACGGGAATATGTCTAATTCAAAGCACGTGCTATATAACGTTTATGGATCACGGCTTGAGAGTCAGCTTCCTAAAGAAACGACTTGAATAATATTGCTATAAATACCTACATCTCATGGTAGACAGATGGGTAGTTTTCATCTTCTGTTAGAGCATATTATAAATGATAAAGCTATGAAGTTACTAATTCTACTGATATTTAAATAAACACTTACCGTTATGATCTAATCTGTGGCTTTCAAATCTGAAAACAGAAACTTCTATGTTAGAAAATGATCAACGCTTTTTAAAGACCTAAATACATTTTTTTTTTACTAAATTAGCGAGCGAAATTTTACTAAATTCAGTTAAAAATGTTTTTCATGACATCGCGTATCACTCCTGTATTCCCCGAAGAGATAAGCAGATCTATAAAATAGTACGACTCAAAGTTATTGAGTTTTTCATAAGGTTATTCTCAGTAGCAGCCCGTAGTCCGAATTTGTGTCCGGTTAATGGCAGCAGGTTTCCATCCCGGTCGATAGGAGTTATAATATAACTGGCGAAATATGTGTGCTACCTATAATTTATTTATTTAACCTACATAAAGACAAACATTGATAACTAGTGTACTGCGAGTGGTCTTATCGCATAAGGTGATAATATATACATAGTACCTACCTCCACCTATCGGGGAACACAGGCGTGGTTCAGTGTTAATAGAAGTAAAGACCCAGTGTTTCTAAAACTGTATTAGTTCCAGTCAGTAAGTCCAAAGTCTTAACAAACAGTAAGGAATCACAATATTTGATCTAGAACCTAGGTAAATCCTATTACCAGGCAAAGTCGAGTTTGCATCTTTTTGCAATCGGCTTACAGGCTGGTACCGTTGTGTAGAAAAGTGTTAGCGTTCAAGCGAAAAGGATTTTATTTCGTGCTCCGTTTTATAGTCTATTCAATGCTTTAAATGTTTTGCTGGATAGTTTTCAGAGTATTATTGGAAATGTGTTTCTTTTAGTTGCGATTTTTTGTGTGGAGCTAAAGCTTTTTTTATTGAAATACATTAAAGGTCTGCTCGAACGAAGATAGCCAGCCAGACATCTTAAGAGTCAACTTTACTATTGCGACTATCCGTCATGTCTCCTAATTAATAACAAAATATCTTATTCTAAATACTTAGTTTAACATTTTCTCACGATATGAGGCTCATACAAATACATTAAATCTCAATTTTATGGTCTGACAGCTCGACATGTTACCGTAATGAATACTCGTAACAAAACATCCTATTTCTTTGGAATTGTAAAACAATATTGAACCTTTTAGAAATGCATTCCATTTATATTTTATGTGAAACAAGCTTGAGACAATTAACAACGGACGGGTCGAAAGCAATAATTCAACAAATTCTAAAGATACGACTAAAGTATTCGATTTCTTATCGCAGAGCACAATACTAGTGCACTTCTGCTTAGGATAAATTGAGCTCGGGCAAAACCCAAACAGGCCCTTAAAACAATTGAGAAATGGTACAGAAAAGGCAATAAACCTATTCTGCTTATTCTTTTGGGATAGGAAAAAAAGCCACGCTCCGGTCGTTTTGGAGATAGAAACGGAAAGGGTAGGGCTGAGGGGAGTCGGTGGTGTGCCGCGACATGAGACGGACGCGAAAGCCTAGGCGAGTGAAGTTAGGAGATTCGTAAAAGACGACGATAAAGAGCGTGCGAATTAGGTTTGACTAGGAGAGCTAGAACTAGGTCGATAATAATGACACAATGTCACATTGGAGAGATCGCGATAGCGAGAGTGTTATCAGTTTAATACGTTAAATTGTGTAGATTTAAACTAGTTTATATTAGTCAAGTGTAATGTAAGTTGTGTGTAAGGCACGCGAATCTCAGTGAGTGTATCTGTGAACGATTGGGTGAGTGTTTACTATTATAATCCTCCTTATTCCTTTCTATGACGATCGAGGTATCCTACACCAGGGTTTGGTTCTAGGGACTCGGAGAAAGCCTTCCATTGGGTGTGACATTTAACTAGAGATGGTAGACTACTCTACCAACAGACTATAGACAACCACAACCATGACATGACACTCACGGCAGTCACACCGCTTATGGATGGCTGAACCGAATTAATACTTGCAACTCGTTAGGGCCAATTTGAGCTATAATGCTACTTTGTAATTGTTTACGAACACAAACAAACCAAATGCTAGTGATGGTTACCTTATCCTTATGGACTGACTAACTGCAGGATATTTTACATTGCCCTTGATGTATGCAGATTCTTAGGGAGAGGAGTAGGCTCCGGCAAGTTTCCTAAACTGGATTGATAGTTCGTTCTAAGGAAAGCTAGAAATTGTGTCTCGTTAAACCACATCTGGCTATCGGTCTCTCACACATTATTAGCGAGACACGACATTTGGATGCCCAGATAGAAACGCTCCGATGCTTGACTTAGTCGCACGGTTGCCGATTACATTGAAAGCATCCTCTAAATGGGGGAGCTTAAGATAGTGAGAAGTGACGATTTGGAATAACCACTTCGGCGTATAGCAGGAGCAATTGTAAAGAATTCTACTACCGACTGACGATGCGGTACGTTGTGCAAGTTTTGTATTGTCTTTGTAATGGGTGATTAGGCCGTTATAACGGGTTCATTACATTAGTACGCGTCCACTGATTACTGGAACGTGTCTCGCTCAATGACAGTTAAACTTCGCAGTACTCTGCCTTAGGATTGAGTAAAACATGACTAGAGCTTAGGGAACGTGGCTTGTTAGAATCGTAGCAGTGTCCTTAGTGGTCCTATGCGTTAAGGTCTAATAATACACGCACGATGCTGTCAGCTGATGTAAAGCAGTCCCACGTCACTTGGGGTGGGTCTGTAATTATTGTAAAGAAATCCAAAACGTAACTTAGAGTAATATATGCGTACATTGCAAGCGTTACGTGTCACATACCTACTCGTACCCTTTTATATTACTGACATGTCCTCTAACTTTCATAATCAAAAGAAAAGTATATAAATTAGATTCCTTTCCATAACCTGTGAATTCCCAACCTTATTTTATATTGACATCGTTTACTTGTAATCCCTCCTTGTCCTAACTATCCAAGACGAATGCAACAAGACGATTTAAGACTACGGAAAGATACAGACATTGGAGTCTAGGCGAGTTAAGTTAGGAGGCTTGGTGAATACCAAGGGCCATTTCCGAGTGGGCTGTCGCAAGATAGCGTGTATTAGTTACTGAGCTAGTTATAGTTAGATTAAAGCCCAGACTAGACTAATTTAGTACTTAATGTACAGTGTGTGTGTTTGTTGGAGCGACTGAATGAGCCTTTCGTTATAGTATTTACCCTAGGCTGATAGTGTAATTGAAGTTGTTGTAACTAAACAGACAGAGACGTGTTGCTGGGGAGATTGTTGCGTCACTTCTTCTCCCCAGCTCAAACACTAGGAAGTGATGAAGGGTGGGCGCTTTGGGGCTGTCTATAGATCTTTAAGAGAGTTGATCCACAGCTCTATTAATTAATAATTCTTGAGTTTCGATTCTCAACACTTATTATCTAGGAATTCTTGAATGTTGTATTCTTTATCACAAACCAATAATTTGGTTAGACTGATATGAACACGTGTCTTGCAGATATGCTTGTTGTGCGAAGGGTGAACTTCCAGGGGTTCGGGAAACCACATGTATCTCATATCCAGTCCAAGGACTGATAGGGACCATGTCTCCTTAAGAGCATGATGACGACGAAATGCCGCTGGAACTAGCCGCCGCGTTGTAGACAAAGACGGTTCGCACGGTTGCCGCAGGGAAAGCCGCTTCGTCACGCTTATCAGTTTGAAAGAACTGCTAGGGACCATGTCTCCAAACGAGCATGATGCCGATGTAATGCCGCAGAAAAGCCGCTTGCGTCACTTTATGGAAGTGTTGCTTTAAGTACTCCAAGTACAGATGTAAAGTATCGTGTGAGTAATGCCTGACCAAAATACCTCGTACGCTAGCGTAAGAGTTACTCACAAATCTACATAATAATATACTTAGAATCCCTCTGTTATGCATTGACTTTCTAAAACCACATCCAACTTCACAACTATGAATTCCTAACTCTTACTTAAACTTTACTAAATTTTACTATTTATTTAAATCATTTCCTTGCTCTATTAACACAACACGGCAAGAGACAAGGAGTTGGACTTCTTCATTATTTGGAATTCTTTTAATATCTGTCGGTGGGAGAGTGTCCAGTCTGGAGACGAGCTCTAAAGAGTCGTAGGGAGGTGGGGTACGGCTTTTCCTCAAAAGGAGGAATCGACCTAAACAGTCATATTAACAGAATTAGGAAAAACGAAAATTTTATCAGCCTAGGGTGACTTAGGAACAGTCACACTATCAACTGGCTAATCATTTAACCATGATATGAAGTTCGCTTTGCCTTCTCGGATTATATTCTTAATTCTTGAGAAGGAAAATCAATGCACCGATTATGTGACTGTTAATGTGAAAATAACGTTATTTATTTCAAGCCTCAATACATTTAATCCTACATAAGTACAGACATTGATGTTTTGTTTGCAATTTTTAGTTTATCACACAAAAAGATTCACGAGATTGAAGCTGTGAGCAGCCAGCTTGTTTTTCTTACGAATTACATTTTCTTCCACCGTTTTCTTCCACAAGTGTACGTTTCCCAACCCCGTGCGCTCGCTAGTTATGCGTCCAGCTTACATCTTTACACAGACGAGTGTCGAACTGCTATTGTTACTATCTTTGACTACTTACTTTCAAAATTGAATCTTTATTGGCAAAGCGGACATTTAATACGTCGCAAAAAGGATGTTTTAACTTAGATTTTATAAAAGTTACGACTCTCTGTCTGTGTATCTGTCTGTTTTACCATCATCAGCTTAGCCTTCTCCCAACCATGTTGGAGTCGGCTTCCAGTCCAACCGGATGCAGCTAAATATTAGTATTTTACGTGGAGTGACTGCCTATCTGACTACCACAACCTATGAGCTCTTTGGTATGTCTGTCTGTGTGCTTATAAAGTTTATACGTTTTATTTGTTACTTTACAGATATCATGTTCTCTGCCTAGGTTTTAGTGTATAATATAAGTCCACACTAGCAAAACCGAGGGCACAGCAAGTATTTAAATAAACAAATAAAGTGACTAAATACGATCTTATCTTACGAACAACTTAGTCTACTTCAAGAGAATATTTCCCCGTTATATTTCAAGTGTTACAAATCTTCAAAAGTTCTGCTAACAAAAGGTTTTCTTCATGTTAAGTTTCTTATTGGTTTTTCTCTAGGATTGAAGTCAGTTTCAGGGTCAAACGAAAAGCTATGTATTTTTGTTGATGTGATTTTTGTGTTTCGGTGGAGTTTTAACTTAGAAAAGCATTATCAGGGCAGACCATAAACGCGATAGTGAAACGCGAAACGACAGATTTACCATCAACTGGGCAACGTTACAGAAAACAGTGCAGATTGACGATAAAGAGGACCTTAGACCTCACCAGCTCTACGGCCCCAGCTTGTGGAGGACGTGGTGAGCGCGCTGTTCCCTTCGCGAGGGGAACACACCTCGCCGCCCAAGGCTCCGCCTACTGCGGTGCCCAATGCGGACCACACCGCTGACGACAACGACGACGACGATGCTCCGGAGGTGACCGAGGTAGAAATGAGAGCGGCGGTACGCAGGCTTAATGCCAAAAATACCGCCCCAGGACCCGACGGCTTACCTGGGAAGGCCTGGGTCCTGGCCTTGGAGGCTCTCGGGCCTCGACTTAGGGGGCTCCTAAGCGCATGCATAGAGAGGGGCCAGTTCCCGCTTCGCTGGAAGACGGGGAAACTGGTCCTCATAAAGAAGGCAGGGCGCCCTGCGGACTCTCCGTCCGCTTATCGGCCCATCGTGCTGCTCGACGAGGTGGGCAAGCTCTTTGAAAGAGTCATTGCAGACCGCCTCGTCGGCCAGCTGGTGCGTGTGGGGCCAGATTTCAGGGCGCTCTACGGTGGACGCCATCATGCGCGTGCGAGCCCTGACGACGGGGAATGCTGTTGCCCAGGGTGGGGTCGTCTTGGCGGTCTAGACATCGCCAATGCCTTCAATACCCTGCCCTGGAGTTGCATCATGGAGGCACTCCGGTACCACCGGATGCCGACGTACCTCTGCCGTGTGGTCGAGGCCTATTTGACGGACAGGGCCGTCATCTACCCCGGTCACCAGGGAGTGTGGAACCGGCAAGAGATGTCATGCGGTGTCCCACAGGGATCGGTCCTGGGGCCGCATCTGTGGGACATCGGATACGACTGGGTGCTGCGCGCTGACCTCCGGCCTAGTGGCGTCAGCGTAGTATGCTACGCTGACGACACGTTGGTCCTGGCGCAGGGGAGGTCGCACCAGGCGGCGGCCGAAGTAGCGGCACGCGGGGTTGCGAAAATCGTCGAAAGGATCCGGCAATTAGGACTCGAGGTGGCCTTGCACAAGTCCGAGGCCATGTGTTTTCTTGGTCCTCGGAATGCGCCACCGTTGGGGTCCCAAATAACGGTAGGAGGGGTTTCCATCGGCGTCGAGTCGACGACGAAGTACCTGGGACTCGTCCTCGACAGCCGGTGGAACTTCGTGGAGCATTTCCGACGTTTGGCTCCCAAACTGGAGCGGGCGGGCGCTGCATTGAAGCGGCTCCTGCCCAATCTATGGGGTCCAAACGCCTCCTACAGGAGGCTCTACGCGGGGGTCGTGCGGTCCATGGCCCTCTACGGGGCTCCTGTATGGGCGCGCTCTCTGGCACTGCGGCCAGCCCGCCGGTTGTGCGCGGCCCAAAGGGTCATGGCCATCCGGATGGTTCGGGGATACCGCACGGTCTCCTGTGAGGCAGCGAGCCTCTTTGCCGGATTGCCGCCATGGGATCTGGAGGCAAAAGTCCTCGCGCACGTATGGGAGTGGCGCGAGGAGGCGAATCGCCGGGGCGTAAGTCCGCTGCCGCAAGGAATCGCGGCACAGCGGACGGAGCTCCGGCGGGATCTCATGGCGTCATGGAAAGTACGGTTGTCGCAACCCAGTGCTGGGCGCGCCACGATTGCGGCGATAAGTCCCCTCTTTGAGGAGTGGCTAGAGAGGCGCCACGGCGTCTTCACTTTCCGCCTGACGCAGGTCCTCACCGGACACTGCAGTTTCGGGAGGTTCCTGTGTCAGATAAGGCGGGAGGAAACGCCCGGGTGTCACCACTGTGTGGATCGCCCTGAGGACACGGTGGAGCATACGGTGGAGGTCTGCCCGGCTTGGGCAGAGCACCGCCGTGTCCTCGTGGAGGCAATCGGCGGCAGAGACCTCTCGCGTCCGGCCCTGGTTCAGGCCATGGTACGGAGCGAGAGGGCATGGGCAGCCATCACCTCCTTCTGCGAAGCAGTAATGCTCGCGAAGGAGGAGGCGGGACGGTTGAGGGAAAGGCAAGTTTCGCGCCCTCTCGCCCCTAGCCGCCGCAGGAGACGCACAGGGCGTCGGGAATCCCGGGCGGATTTCCGGCCACCGTAGGCGTGGGCTTGCGGACGGTGAGCAATGGGTAGCTCACCGTCCGGTAAGGACCAGGACCGGGTCGACGGCGCGTTGTATTCCACGCGCGCCTCAAAGAGATGTCGTCAGCGCACAGGTAGGGGTCCACTAGGGCCGATGCCTGCCGGGGTCGCGGGAAGGTACTTATGAGTCACCGAGGCCCCCGCAACACAGGCAACTGGAAGGAATACGGGTGGGTTTTAGTCAGTAAGAGCACCCTCCCGCTCCGCCCAGAGCAGGAGAAGTTATTTGATGATTTCCCACCCTCAAAAAAAAAAAAGACCTCACCAATCGCGGAAAGGTACTAATGGGTCACCGAGGCCCCTGGCAACACAGGCAACAAGAAGGAATACGGGTGGGTTTTAATCAGTAAGAGTCTGACACACCGTCCCGCTCCGCCCAGAGCGGGAGAAGTTATTTGATGATTTCCCATCCAAAAAAAAAAAGACCTCACCAATGTTAGGGCTGAGCATGAAACCCTGGGTTCGATACCCACGTACCCAGGAATTTATCAGGAACAGCCAGAAGCCTGGATTTGTGCCTTTTATTTTATGGAACTTGAACAAAACTGACGAAATGTGAAAACTACCTCATTATTCGTCATACAAAGGACTTTAAAAAAATGGTCGTAACTTTCAATTTTGCATTTAGATAACCCTGTAGAAACAAACAGGGCACAACATTGGCACTCGTATGAAATCGAACCTTTAACTTTCATGGATAAAGTTTAAATTCGACTGAGAGTTTATTGCAAAGAAAACCAGTAGCCAACGGCTGACTCCTGCACTTTCCTCCTCCAAATTGTACCTTATGCTCTAAAAATAAGGTCGAAAATCACACTTACGTGTTGAGACGATATTTCGTACCCGCTGTGTCAACATTGGCCAAGTCATGTGTGTTGGGGACAAACAACGCATCTGCAAACAAACAAAATACTATTAGGTATACATAGATAGTGGGATTTACGTTAGTCTTGCATGCTGAGTTTGACTGAACAAAAAATAATACAGAGTGTACACAGGCCATTATCTCCTGGTTGTTACACTGGGTAAGTTGTCAATTTTATAGAGGGATTTTTTATGCTACGTATTTTTATTTTGTTGCTTTGAACAACTAACGTTCATTGTACACAATAGTGTACATTATGTAGCCAATGTAGCTTGAAACATAATACTGGTCTCTGTTGGACGAAGTTTAAAGTTTCATACTAATAGAATATGACGCTAATTTATAATTTGTTGTAAAAGATAACAAGGTAAATACCTACTTAGGTTTTTTTTTCATGTTTAGGGTTAACTCGTAAAATTTTTATACCTAGTATAAGTAAGTCTTATCTTGAGAATAAATACATTTTTGACAGTTTTTCCATACTAAAACTGTCAAACATCAATTTTATTCCACGATTATAGTTATGATAATAATATCTGACTTTGGTAAAATCAGCCCTTAGTCGCCAAACATAATCAGCGCATTGAGATCTAGTTCTACAAAATTCATGCACTATTTTTTAAGGTTTTTTGAGTTTGTTACTAATTTGACAATAATCTCATATCTAAGAGTATGAAACTAGTTTGAAAAACCCGAAATAATTACATGCGAAAAGTTTTAAACATTTATAAACATCATTATGGTCTCATGAAACTAATAATAAAGAAAACCATGTTCTAAGTAGCTAAAGTCCCCAAACATTTTCTTCTTAACTCCCAAAAAGCCCAAAGAATATCTTTATTTTCTGAAATTTCTTTTGAAGCTTGTACGAGTATTTCATTACCTCAAAACCAACATGTCATAACAAGCGAACTTGTTATAATCCGAAATAAAGGGCTTTTTGTTGAGTAACTTAAGTCATTGTTGTTTCGTGGAAATTTTGAAGCTACATATTTTCGTGAGGTGTCTCTATTTTGGGGAGAACAAGTATGTAACTACTCGTACGAGTATTTGATTCGGAAAACAGATGTGATAAGTACGTTACTTATCACCAGTATCACATCTGTTTTCCCTAAAGTATGAAGCAGCTGAGGTTCCAGATTTTCCAGGGTTAGTATGAATGCTTGAGCAACTTCCACTTAAGGTATATGTTAAGTTATGTGTCTTTAACGTATGCCCCACCAAACCGTTTTCACGGTTTGTCTGTGGGAGCAGCCAATATAAAATAAACTGGATAGGTCCACTCAAATTTGTGTGGTTCTTTCCTCCAAAGTCCATTTCAGACGCTAATCTATATGGTCCTCAAATGTCATGATCTGACCAAGATTATGTCTGGAGTTTAAAAGAGACTGTGACTAAGTTTGTTTCGACCCTTCTTGTCAGAGTACAGAGCTCATCTAGTTTTTAAAACATGATTGACGTGTAAAAGTGTTTGCACAAACTTACTTACAGAAATAAAATAATTTATCAAAGTTAAGTTTAGATAATAGTGCGGATATTTAAATTATATTGCTTGCTTATAATAATAGTTTATTATATCAAATAGGAACAATATTTAATTTGTTTAAGTAACTCGGATATTTTAGAGGAACGAGGAACCTTGTGGTTTTAGTCGATAACCCACCGCAGGGCAAATTAATAAAAAATGAAACAAGTGTTTTATGATGTAAAGTAATTTCTATGATGTCGCTGTCCGAATTTTGTTTAACCTGTTAAGCCCAGCGCGACACCGATGCGGTGTCAAACAATAGAAAATCAATTATATCTCGTTAACAGTCTTTAAACTATTAAAGTAATAAATTAGTCCGACCGAAAACCAATTTTTATTCGGCCAAAAATGAAAACGAAATTTTGCCTGATTTGCATTATACAGATTTTTTTTTTGTTTTGGAAAATTAAAATAAATACAGTGTAAATCTTTTAATCAATAAATTAACCCATCTAAACTCATATCACAGCAAAATCAACCACCTAAACACTTTATCAAAGGCATAAATACCAAGAAACGATAGAATAGAATAGAATAGGTCTTTATTTGCTTAGAATGTAGGTACATAAAAATAAGTTTTTAATTTTGTATAATTAAAAACTTATTTTTATGCACATACATTACATACAGGATCCATGTAAATTATGCCTTAATATAGCATGCAAATGTAATACAAAGCAGAGGATAATAATGATATTACAAAAAAATACCATTTCAGAAATCCTGCACAGAATAATAACATTTATCTGCAAGTAATTCTGAGAGCAGTGGTGGCCCAGTGGTAACGACCGTGACTTACGTACGCCTGTCAAGCGTTAGCGTTACGCAACTCTGACAGGCGTTTTATTTTGTGTAAATTATTTCATCATCACTGCTCTCAAAACGATGAAAGAAAACATCGTGAGGAAACCGGCATGTCCTAGAACCAGAAATTCGAAAACATGTGACATCTACCAACCCGTACTGGGCCCGCGTGGTGGATTACGGCCCACTCCCTCTCATAGAGAGGAGGCCTGTATCCCAACAGTGGGAACAATATAGGCTGATTATGTTATGTTATGTTATGTAATTCTGTGAAACGCCTTTTAAATTTTTGCAACGGTAAGTTTTTGATTTGGTCAGGTATTTTATTAAAGAGGAGCCATACAAATCAGATTTCTTTTTAATAAGCTAGTTTTAAATACGCCCGTGCATAATAGATTCTGTTATTGACATCTCATAGCTGTACTTCGTTTTCTGGTCTCTATTAAAGATCTGATATTGATCAGATATTAATTGTGAGAAAAGGCAATATTTCAGCATTTTCTCAGTTATAGTGTTTTTATTTGTTGTAACGATAGATTTTCTCAAATTTGTTTTGATTAAGTATTGATTTTCCGGAACTTATTTTTTTGCCATGTATTTAACTCGGCAACAAACTAATATGATTAGGGTTAGGGTTTTAAAAATAATTAAAATGGGTAGCGAAAATAATAGGTTGGCAGCTACAGTGAAGTAGCATTTTAAGTATAAAGTAGCAGCTTAATAATCAATTGTTAGCTTCGTTTTAATTTAAACTAGCATCAAGTTTTTGTTTTGGTAACTGTAAGTCACCAACAACCGAGGGTATCTGACGCTCGGCGGCCGCTGCCGCGGCACGCTCGCTTCGCTCGCTCGCCTTCGCGCGTTAGTGGTCACTGTTCTAACCTAACCTCACCCAAATGATTTTATACTTAAAATGCTACCTCACTGTAGGTGGCAACCTAATATTTTTGCTACCCATTTTATTTATTAGTAGCAAATAGTTAGTCGCCCTTTAAGTTGTTAGTCGGATAGAAAATAATTAGCCAATTTTTTTTGCCATCGATAAAACACTTTTTTTTTGTCTGAAATGAAACTGAAATCGAAATTCGGTCGGTCTCTAAGAATAATAGACATTCATATTTTCCTGAAGTACGCAGAACTGTATCTTGAAGAGATACAAGGATAACATGACAAGAGAAGTGTTTCTAAAAATTTCTTCAGAAAGACGTGAAGGTTGAGCGGCCTGTCTTTTGCAATCGTACTGTACGTACAAAAACACTTGATGAAATTATAATTAATGAGAGGAGTTTATTTTAAGCACATTTCGTCCAATCTTAACAGCCTCTTACCTGAGAGCATACCTTTAAAATAAGTAAGTTTTCTCAACATTCTAATAGACAAAAACCTTACAACCTTACTTACATTCTCGTAATTATGACACCGAGACGAAAGCAAACTAGGACAACTTAAGGCTTTCTCACACCATTCAAATAAAACTAGTAGTACACTATAGCAACCCTCATTACTTCGCACTGAAACGTTAAGGGTGTGAATCTGCTATAAAAATATGCTATGCAAAAGTTCGCTACTACATTAAACAGTAGGACAACGTATTCAGTCTGTTTGCATACGGACAATGCTCTGTGTTCAGTAAAATAAATGTAGTGACGTCATTCGGGGAATAGAGTAGTGGTTGCGGTTTATTGTACCGACGTGGAACATGCCTCGAATTGTGGAGGTAGGGAGATCGTGTTTGTAGGTGACAAACTGGTTGTTTGGTAATTAATCTTTGCATTTTTGTTCGTCATTGGGATTGAAGTGAAGTAATAGGAGCAATTTTTTGCAACACACACTGGGTTGTGGATGTCATACAGACTGTCGCTCTATGTAAAATACTGGTATTCAGCTGCATCTTATTAGACTGGAAGCTGACGCCAACATATGTGAGAAAAACTAGGCAGATGATGATGACGCGGCACCCACTCGAAAACAAAAAACATCGCTTCTAGGTTTTCCAATCCTTGCCAACTGCGCTTTTATCATTGGCTAAGAGAAATTATTTTACGATGTGTAATAAACAAAACACAGCGCTTCTTTGTTCAAATGGTTTTCGTATGCTATCTTACATACAATGTCATCAAATCATGGATGTGAATGTTTTAATAAATAACGCAGAGTGTGTTAATGTGTTTTTTGGGTGCAACGTTTTTCCGGCAGCTTGAAGGCGAAACTCATTGGAAATGCTCTCTGTTTTATGTTTAAGCGCTTTTTGCCGATTATTTTCTCTTTATTTGTGGTAAAAAGATATGCTTTCCTAATAATGTTTTTCCGGAATATTTCTTTTTGTCACCAATATGCAATTTTATGGCTGCGACTGCTAGTGAATATCATGCACATACCTACGGGGCAGACCCTTTTTCTTATAATTGATGATTAGGGACAACTTTCTAACTATAACACCATATTTTTACCTGTGTACCACAATAAATAATTTGAATTTGAAAAAAAAAAAAATTTGAATTTGAATTTTCTCCTTTCCAATTTAACATTTTTATCATAGTTTTCCTCTTTGAGAGTGTTTATAACCCGACATTCACCTAACCAATTAAATCTTCCATTTAAATTCAACCGTTTAAAGTCAAAGAAGTAATAAAAACATCATTCTTGTCTTTGCTTAAAGCTGAAGTCTCTGGACATACCTACTATATACATATTCTGGTCATGACATACCTGCTATATACATATTACTAGCGAGATCAATTGAAGTCAAGTCAACCAAATTAACTTTATTTCAGAATGACTAATACTAATGAAGGTACCATTACTTTTAAATTGTAGCGCAAACTGAACTTTATGAGTAAGTTTTAAAGCTATTTTTCCAAAAACGGTTTTGTTTACATGTTTGGAAACTAGATAGCGAACGTAGAATGAGTACTTACCTAAAACATAACCGACTACATTACCAGCCTACATATTTTCAGCTCAAGGTATTTAATATAGATCAAATACATAAATAGTCGGGATTGTCAGTACGCTGGCAACTAGACTAAATAATGAATAATGCCACTTTCAACGTATTTCATTGTCCTTGAGAGCTGGTTGTTAGTTAGTTCAGTTAAGTGCTCGTGTGCGACTGCCTTTGAATAGATTTAAGATATTTCATTGCACCGTTGCATTAATCTTTTGCAGTTTAAATAATTCTATTTTATAATCACGAAGTTTCAATTAAGTACCTAGATAAAATCTGAGAGTATGATACGAACGTTCCAACCCCATTACAGGCCCGAAACTTTTTTCTTGAAAACATAATTCTTTTAAACTTCATATTTCCATCTTCAGCGTACGTAGAACGTGGTCTGTCAGTCACTTTCTGACATAACTATTCGGTTATTGTGCCTATGTTTACATAAATATAAACTGTCACGTGCTTCCTGGTAAATATATGCGACTCTCCCGATAAAAACGATTGAATCTGTTCCGGTGCGCAAAGAGATAGCAGTTAACGCTGAATTTTTTTTAGTCAGTCAGTAAGGTTGACAGTGCGACTGACTGCCCAAGGTACACCGGGCGTAATTAGCATCGTCACTTACTTTGTTTCATTACACACGTGCACAAGGCGTCATAGTCTAAAGTTTGACCCATCAACAGGGTTGGATTCAGGGATCAGGGTTTTTTTTGGGTGGAAAATCATCAAATAACTTCACCCGCTCTGGTCAGACTCTTACTGACTAAAACCCACCCGTATTCCTTCCGTTGCCTGTGTTGCCAGGGGCCTCGGTAACCCTTTAGTACAATCCCGTGACCCCGGCAGGCATCGGCCCTAGTGGACCCCTACACTTGTGCTGACAACATCTCTTTGAGGCACGCGTGGAATACAACGCGCCGTCGACCCGGGCCTGGTTCTTACCGGACGGTGAGCTACCCTATGCTCACCATCGGTAAGCCCGTGCCTACGGTGGCCGGAAATCCGCCCGGGATTCCCAATGCCCAAGGCGTCTCCTGCGGTGGCTAGGGGCTAGAGGGCGCAAAATTTGCCTTTCCCTCAACCGTCCCGCCTCCTCAGGGCTCAGGGTGCGTCAAACATCATCAACATAACTCGTAGTGGCTTTTTTATTTAATTCTAGTGCCCTTTACAGTAAAAATCCAATGTAAATAAAACTGGAATAAGCATTACATCTAATCACACATCCCATTGGAAATTCCGGAACGAATTCCCTATAATTTTACTCGATTAAGGCTCGTATACAGGCTGTTACTGAAATAAATCGTGTTCATACATCAGCTCCACTTACCGTAAGAAACGTATGAAGGAATTGACGTGAAAAATGACTAGCATTTTATCATAGAGGAAACATATAACAACGCGTTTTTAGAACCATTCTTGTTGGGTAAAGAGTCCCTAGAAATTACTGACCGTTATAGCAAGCGTTGTGAAACTCGTAGTGGTAGTGTTCCTTCGTAGTTCTAATTACAACCCTCATTCCTTAATAACAATAGACCTTACTGAAGATTCTATTTCAAAACATAATATTAGTAGTTATAAAGTAAGTCAAAACAAAATAAAAAAATATGCAAAACTAAATAAAATCATAAATAAATGCAATAAATTTAGGAAACAACAAAAACACAGTTCCAACAATATTAAACTAAGGAAAGAACGTGGTTTTCTTATAAATAAATTAAATAACTATCAAATTAAATTAGAAGACAGTAAGAACATTTATGAGATTGACACTCAACGCTTACAGTCTGACATTCAGGTACTTGAAGCGTCCATACATTCACTCTATACTAAGTATGTGAGGTCTGAAAAACAAATTCAGGAGCATATCCTTGCTGCAAATGAGTTAGTGGACAAGTGCAACTGTAATGCAGACAAAGTGGACCCGCTGACTCTCAGCAGTCCTCAATCTTCAATGCAAAGGGAATCTAATCTTGGCACTCCCCAACCTGAGGCAACGGAGGACTCGTACCAGTCAGGAAGTGCTCAGGTCTCTATTGCCAATCAAGATACAGCAGAAATTGAACAAGGTCCATTGCAAGTAGTTCAGACAGAAGCTAGTTCTCTCACTTGTAGTAGTAAGGTTTGTAACTGCTCCGTTATGTTTTCTGATAGTTTTGGAAAAGGGTTAGGAAAATTACTTAGTAACCACCTGAGTCATTCTTCTCAAAACTATTGTATGCCTCAGACATCCTACAAACAAATAATGTATTCAATAACTAGGAATGAATATGATTCTAATGCCATTATAACTGTGTTTATAGGTAATAGTTTTAATGTTAAAAAAGATGATATCACTGATAGTGTCACCAATCTAATAAAGATAAATTGTAAGAAAATAATTTTGTGTGCTTTCCCATACTTTGAGCACATGTCAAACAGGCAAAACAACTACATTCACATGTTAAATAATTACATGCATTTCTTAGTTAGTCACCATAGTGACAAGTTTATATTTTTTGACACCAACATTTTTGTTGATAAGCTAAGGTCGACTAGGGATACTGTGTATCTGCCCATTAGTTTTAGACGTCAAATAGCTAGGCTATTAGCTTTTAATATTAACCCAGACATAAACAGTATGTCGAAGTCATATTTAATTAGCACCACAATTAGTAATAGTACTAATGTTAAGGTGGTTAGCTCAAATAGTTTAAACTAGTTTGTAAGACAACAGAAGGTACCACTAACAGTATAGTTACACTTAATAACAAAAAGGTATTTTCTGGCACTAACATAGTTACCTGTAGAAAAGGGGCTAAGCAGAAATCCTTGAAGTTATTTCATCAAAATATTCAAGGTTTCTCTTCCAAACAATTGGAAATCGAATTATTTTTAGAAAAAACAATGTTTGACATTGTCTGTATAACTGAGCATTGGTTAAAAGATTATGAAATGTTAATTAACTATGAGAATTATAGTGTGGCCAGTTGTTTTAACCGAAAATTGATGCTGCGTGGTGGTTCACTAATCCTAATTAAAAGTTGTATCAAATCAAAAACTCGTAAAGACATAGTGGAACTTTCGGTTGAACATAGCATTGAACTGTCTTGTGTTGAGCTAGATAAGCATGTCATAGTGTGCGTTTACAGACCCCCTAATTATCAAAACTACTCGATATTTGACTCAGTTATGGAAGATGTTTTGGCTAAACTAGCAAATGGAAATAAATCAGTGATTATCTGTAGTGACTTTAACATTAATATTTTAGAAAATAATTCAAACACCAGTAGATTATTAAATTTGTTTAAATCATTTAATCTGTCAAATGTGTTTGTGGAACCAACACGAATAACTACGACTTCTGCTACGTGTATTGATAACGTTTTTTGTTGTTGCGACTATTTAGATAAAGCCATCATTAATTATCTCCCGTCTGACCACAGTGGTCAAACCGTAACTTTCGAGTCCAACCTAACAATAGAAAAAATGCAAATACAATTCAGACCAATAACATCTGTTAATTTAAATAAATTTAATAGCACTTTAATTTGTAAGTTAAGCGACCAGGATCTTACAATGAACAATGTAAATATCTTGTACAAAGATTTTTTTTCGGTAGTCCAGACCGAGTTCAATAATTATTTTAAAAAGAACACTAAAACTATCAGCCCTAGGTTTTTATTTAGTGACTGGGCCACTAGAGGACTCAGGAAAAGTAGGGAAAGACTTCTCGAGCTGTATGGCCTTAAGCCTTACATAAACACTGAAACTTTTAATAGGTATGTTGCTACTTACTCTAGAATTTTTAAGAACACTTGTAAGGCAGCTAAAGCCTTGTACATTAGCAACAAAGTTAAATCAGCAGACAATAAAATAAAGACAGTTTGGAAAATTATCAATAATGAAACGAATAGGCACAAAAAGCATGATTCTGATTACACACTGGAGACGTCATGTGGTCTCATTTGCGATAGCAAAGAAGTTGCTCAAGAATTTGTAATTTTTTTTACCAGTGTCCCGCTTAAAACTACTGAAACCTTAAATTCCTCGCCCTCGCTCGCTTTTGATTTGGTAAAGGAAAACGTTTCAGCTTGCATGATTGAATTTAACTTTAAGCATATTAATCCCATAATAGTAATAAAAGCTTTTAAGCAAATCAAGATCAAATTGTCTGAAGATCTTTGGGGAATGTCCATTAAAGTCTGTACCTCTATAATTGAGACTATAGCGCCCTACTTAGCCTTAATATTTAATTTGTGTGTGGATCAAGGAGTCTTCCCGGATTTAATGAAATACAGTAAGGTAACTTTTCAAATCCGGGGACAGTAAAGACACCAATAATTATAGACCCGTATCCGTGTTGCCGGTTTTCAGCAAGGTGTTTGAAAAGGTAATGCTTAATCAAATGCTCAATCATTTTAACTCGATTAAAATCCTTCACGATCAACAGTATGGTTTCACTAAAGGACGGTGTACGACCGACGCCGGTGTAACCTTGCTAAGACACATTTTTAACGCGTGGGAAGAAGCGCAAGACGCCATAGGAATCTTTTGTGACCTCTCCAAGGCATTTGATTGCGTCGACCACGAAACCTTACTCTTGAAACTTGAGCATTACGGACTTGGAAAACATGCGCTCAGCTTAGTAAAATCTTATTTAAATGATAGACAACAGCAAGTACAAATTAATGGTATCAATTCACTCGGTTTAAAAGTAAAAATGGGTGTTCCACAAGGCTCGATATTGGGACCTTTCCTCTTTTTAGTGTATATTAACGATCTACTCCATTTATTAAATAATCAACCACAAATGGTGTTATTTGCTGATGATACTTCTTTAATTTTTAAGGTAGATAGACGTGCTACGAATGTTGACGACGTAAATAACGCCCTATTGCAGGTACAGAACTGGTTCACTGCCAATAATTTAGTATTAAATGGGAAAAAAACTAAGTGCATTCGATTTTCTTTACCAAATGTCAAAAGTGGTGATTATGAGATAGTATTGAATCAAGAGAAACTAGAATTCGTCGATAAAACTGTTTTCCTGGGGATCACGCTCGACTCAAGGCTACAATGGGGTCCTCATTTAACATCTCTTGCAGGACGGCTAAGTTCAGCGGCATATGCTGTCAGAAAAATCCGTCAATTTACTGATGTAGATACCGCGAGGCTAATCTATTTTAGTTACTTTCATAGTATCATGTCTTACGGTATTTTACTTTGGGGACGGGCTGCAGACATCGAGTCAATTTTTATTCTGCAGAAAAGAGCTATCAGAGCCATTTATAATCTCCGCAGGCGCGATTCTCTAAGGGACCGGTTTAAGGACATTAACATCATGACGGTACCTTGTCAATATATCTACGAAAACATCATGTACGTAAGAAACAAATTACATCATTTTAGTAAAAGAGGTGAAAGACATAATTATAGTACTAGAAATAGGGACCTATTATCTCATCCAGATTTCAGTCTGGCTAAAGTAGACTCATCTTTCATGGGGTACTGTTTAAAATGTTACAATAAAATTCCACCCCACATACTTCAACTGAATGAAATGAAATTCAAATCTTGTATCAAACGCACACTATGCAGGCAGGCATATTATAAGTTGGGTGATTACATCGCTGATAAAAATGCTTGGCTCAATGCTGGTTCCGCTCTACAACCACAACCAATTGAATAATTAACATTTGAAAATACTGTTGGAGCAGCTGAACATTGTAAGACTATCTTTGCATTGTATAAATTCAACCTACGTTGTATTGTATAATTGCATTGCACAGGTGTGAGTACTATGTATAATAGAGCTACCATGTGCCGGTTATGTAATTGACTTGAATGGGTCCTGGAGGTTGAGAGTATGTCATGCTCACTCAGATGTCTCGCTGATGGTGGCGCGTGTGTTGGATCATTTAGCTCCCTTCAAAATGGTTGAGCTGAATGGTGCTAATCCATGCGTCATGCTCGTGAACGGGCGCCGTTAGTTGGGACTGGTCACCTCTTAGCGTCCTCGGCTTATTTGTAATTATTTTATTTAGAAATTGTTTTTGTTTCTCTTTTTACTATGGGCACGTTTTTTTATTTTACATCGTCCTCACATTTAGTTATAATTTCAACATTATTTTTGTACTAATCTTTATGTATCAATTTAATTTAAAAGAGTGTCCATGGAGTTTCTTGCCCGTTCTTCTCCATAGGTACCTACTACGCTTTGGAATGGGCAACTAGCTTCATATTTCTAACTGACCGACTCCTTGACAATTCAAAAGTGCCTGTAAATGGTTTAATTGAAATAAATGCTTTGAGTTTGAGTTTGAGTTTGAGTTCTACTTCGTACTTAACTATCATTCTGTGAAGTTACCTACAATCCAGTTTTGATGAACAAATATTTTTAAACATGGTTTATAACAAAGTCTCTTTTCCAGTCCGTCTGTATGACGGCGTTGTTCTTCTAAACTACGCAACGGATTTCGATGTGAAAACCACATCGAAATCCGTTGCGTCATTATTAATTTATTCTGGAAGATTTATTTTTGTGTGTGACATGCTAATATTTTACTATATCAGCATAGATATCTCGATGTTTTGACATATGACCGCATCAATAAATTGCATCCTTGCGAAGCAGGGGAGAGCCTCAATCATGTATAGTAGCAAAGAACAATTTCTGCCGCCAAATACAGTATCGGTTGATTTTGTTTTTAGCTCAAAAAACTCCATGATCAATGCGTTGGTCAAAGGTCATAGTCACGATCCGTCCATGAGATAGTAAGTAGACATAGATAATCAATGGAATGTGTTTGAGCGTCAAACATTAGTATAATCTACATAGTACATAGTCATTAGGTACATATATAGGTGCATAGATTATGATTATTGGAATCTATGCGTCAAATTAGGCTAATTGGATTAGCCCATTGGATTAGTCCGCCTCAAAAAGATGTATATACATCGACAAATATTCGTTTGGTTGTCTATAATTTATGTTCCATAATAATGGATCAATGAGTACCTAAATACAATTAAGAACCGAATGTGTAATATGTTTTGTCGCTACATATTGATACAATACCATGGAAATTAATTCTTCTTTCAATCTTTCATGAAAGTTTGGATTGATTAATCAACTTATTGCAATATACTGCTGGACAGTTTGAATTCACAAAAACCTCATGCCGTCGTGAAAATATAAAATATGGTTTATTTAAACTTATCAATTTTAAACTTCACAGTTACTTTAACAAAATATACAAAATTTTAGTAACGGCCTCATTACCAAAAGATGGCAAGAAATACCAAACAAAATATTCCTTACGAACGAGACTCCAGTTAAAAGCTAACATACATCTTATTACAAGCACGTGGGGTGCTCCACATAGTTCTATAATAATAATAATCGTATACCAGAAATTTCTCTCCTTTATGATAATAATCCTATAATAAAGTCGAAACTAATCAAGGACCAATTTTGGAACATCAAAAGGTTTTGCGGAAAGATAATTTTATCATTATGTTTAAGTACAACGAGTTGCTGTGTGATGAAATGCATTTAATTATACATTATGTAATGTGTTTGTGAGGGGAGGGAGAGGCATTTGGTGTTGGTTGGAAAGAGATTGCTGGTTTTTTGTGATGACGTAAGTGACAGTGAGTGTTGATGGTACAAGATCTACGAGGTCAATTAATGATCTTCTTTGGAGGTCTTGGCAGAGAGTACAACTTTGTGCCCTTTGGCGTCGAGGCCCTCGGGCCGTGGGGACCCAGTGCGCATAAGTTATTTGCGGAAATCGCGAAACGTCTAGTTGATGTAACTGGTGACCGTAAAGCTGGCGGCTTTCTCGCGCAATGCATCAGCATTGCAATTCAGCGAGGAAATGCCGCCAGCATCCTCGGTACAATGCCCCGAGGGCCTTTTTTAGGCTTAACTTAGTTTTAATTTAATTAAGTTAATGTTAATAATCATCTTGTAATTTGGTTATGTAAATAAATAAATTATATTATGATCTCGCGTGTTTTCAAATGTTTCACCCTGCTGCTTATTGATGGAATAACAGTCTTATCGCAATCAGTGGTCTCTGCCAGACAAACTTAGGTAGAAACAGTGACTTTTAAGGCAAATATCAGTTCGAATTCTGAACTAAATTAAATCTGAAATTATTTACAGAAATAGACAAGATTGAGCTAAAACATAGGTGTAAAGTGCAGTTCGTCCAAAATAAGGTTCAAGTTTGCTACCTGGCACCAAAGTTTGATTGCATTAAACCTTTTTACCGCGTAATCTTTATTAAAAGAAAAACATTAAGTACTAGCTGCGCTCCGCGGTTTCACCCACATAAATCTCGATCCCGTGGGAATACCAGACAAAAAGTATCCTATGTTCTAATCAAGTTTAGTCTTGGTCTACCCATGTGCCAAATTTCATTCATCCGTTCAACTGTTGAAGCGTGAAAGCGTAACAAACAAACAAATAAACAAACAAACTCACTTACGCATTTATAATATTAGTTAGGATTATTCATTTAAAGCAAATCTATGCTCAACAAAATCAACATCATTAATTAAAACACAACATAAACAAAACACAATTTCAGAACCCAAAGTACTTGCAAGAAATTCATTAATCCCGCACCTCCCACAAACGCACACATCAAAGGGTTGAACCAAAATATTGCAAAATTTTTCACTTCACCATTGCAATGATAATTATTGTACGGAAAAAATACAGCAAATTGATGTGGTGAACTCATTAAATTTCTACAGACCGATGCGTTTATGAGTATCGTTGTAAACAAAGCCGGGATTTTATTCAGTAAAAAAAATATGATTATTTTTCTTTTCATTTTGACATTCTATCTGTCATTATGCAAATTCCAATTTGTTTTATCGGCAAATTGGCTGTCGATTTGTGTTTTGTTTTTCTTCATTTGGTTTTGTCTGTCTTTGGTTGCATAATATGCATAATGTTTCCACTGCTGGAACATAGGCCTCATCTCTTTGAGTAGGAGTGGGCTGTGATCTACTCACACAACAATCACACACATTGTACAGACAGGCATGTCTTCGAATTTTTGTTTCTAGGACATGCCGGTTTCCTCACGATCTTTTCCTTCACCGTTTTGAGAGCAGTAGTGATGGAATGATTTACACAAAGTAAAGCGCCTGCCTGGGATCGAATTCACGACCTACATCTCGTAAATAGGGGGCCGTCACCACAGTGCCACCACTGCTCTCTAATCTTTGGTTGATCTTTACGAATTTAAAGTATTTGTACAGACATCATCTGGACTTTCTGTGGTGACATTAGGAATTTTTGATCCAAAATAGCGTCTTTTGACTAAGATAGAAATGGGTGATTGTAGTTATTTGGCTATCTTAAAATTCTCTTTACAATTGTTGTGCCTGTTTTACTTTATTTACTTACTAAGTAGTTTTACTTTCACATTAAAATATGAGTAGGTAATATTTTAACTATGCATTTATTTTACACATATTTACTACAATATATACCTATATTATACATATATATACATACAAATTCAAGAAAAAGAGATACATAATTGAGATGACTCTACACTATTTTTTTTTAATAACTCTGCAATTTCCGCTTAAATATGCATTTAAGCGGAAATTGCAGAGTTATTTTCACCACGGCCACCAGTCGGTATGCACCGACTGGTGGCCGTCCTGATATGAAGAGGAAGTGCATTCCAAAGAAGAATGGACTGAATATGAAAGGAAGAATAAACAAAGTCAGAAGTATGAGAAGGGCAGAGTAGAAGAAGATTGTTGGAAGATCGCAGACTTTTAGCGTGCGAAGAACATAGATATTGGAAGTGAGACATAAGATAAGAAGGAGGGGTGGGAGAGTTGACAATGGAGAAAAGAGTGGTCAAAACCGCAAGCTTCTTCTTTAGCGAATGGACATCCATTTGAGCTCAGACTTGTAGAAGCATGGTCTTATTTCCTTAGATTGAATATGAACTGGATACCATTGTTGAGTAGTATGTCGAGCTTATTCAGCAAAACCGCGTTCAAGTCAAAGTATCACACGTCACCATAGTCGATGATAGGGAAAATCAAAGTCTGCACAAGCATAGGCTTCGTCTTAGCGGGCAAAAAGCTCCTTAGACGATACAGGAATCGCAGAGTACCGTTGACCTTTTGACTAACGTTAGACACCTGGCGTTGCCAGCCCAGCGTTGAGTCAAGATGAAAACCGAGATCTTTAACCGTAGGGGTAATGGGTATGACGGTACCATTAAAAATGAGAGAAAGAAGAGAGCTAAGTGCCACCCTACCCATCATGCGCGAGCTTCCAATAATATTAATAT
Organism: Atethmia centrago; assembly: GCA_905333075.3. Lineage (NCBI taxonomy): Eukaryota > Metazoa > Arthropoda > Insecta > Lepidoptera > Noctuidae > Atethmia > Atethmia centrago. Next base: position 8,721,266 of record HG995388.1, read on the forward strand.
ATTGCATCTGCAAATACAAATAACCTCCTTTTTTGAAGTCGTTAAAAAGGAGGTAAAGGTGTTTTTTTAATAAATTACAACAATATTGGTATCAAATAAAAGCTGGTAATAGAGTGCTTGTTTACTTACCAATACTTAACTGAACAACTCATTATTTAATAAAAATAAAAAGTTTGAGATAAAGCAAATCATTAAAAAAAACAAAAAACCCGAATGCAAAAACAACATTTTGGTAGATCATAATGCAACTAGCATTATAATGAATCTAATTTTGTTCTTCTTTTCAGTTATGTGTGTTTAAAAATAATTTGCTTTATTTATTTACGAATCTAAACAATGGTTTTGAGAACTAGTGACACGCGGATATAAAAGACCGTATGTTTTTTTATACCAAAGCCATCCCACAGAATGTCGTCGAATCCCTTAACGATGCAATGACGGTCAAAATCACGTCAAAATTCATCAAGCATTTTAGAATTACTAAGCAACTGCAACAGACCAACGACTTAGTTACATACCTACTTTTAAAGTGTATATATGAGAGATTTTGAGCATTACAACTAAACTAAACGCTTTCATAAATGAAGCTTTGATTCCACATCAATCTTCTGTAACTGCGTCTCTTAACTCATCACTCAGAAAGCACAAAAGCCCTCCCGGTTAACTGTTACAATTTGCAAGAGATGACAAGCGGTTAAACCTTTGTATTCTTAAGCCAAAGCCGCCACGTTTTTCTTTTTGTCTCTCGCTTTGCTAAGGTAAGTGAAAACTGTTTGTATTTCTTACTTCGTCTATTTGAGTTCGTTATGATTGCGAGAAAGTTTGTCGATTTCGTGGTGGTGGTATTAGTGACTAACTTTTTTTTAGTAAAAAAGTAACTCACTAATACAAGGAACACTTATAGTTTCGCCATGTCCGTCTGTCTGTCTGTCCCCACTGTAGCTCAGAGACGCTTAGTACTAGAAAGCTATAATTAAGCATAGGTATACATATTAATGACGCCGACAAAGTGCTAAAATAATATCTTGTTAAACATTTTTTATTAGGAGAAATAAAAAATGGTACCTAATAGTTTTCGATTCAAGGATTTTTGTTAGAGTCAAGTGTGTCTCCCCCCCCCCCCCGGCCAGTTCAATGGTTGTTTATGGAACGTATGTGATAAAAAGTATGGCAGTAGTACATACAATGAAATTAAAAGAAAAGCTATCACAGCGAAGTGGGCTTTACAAGTTAACGAGTAATAGTCTTAAATTTGCAGTTGGAGAATTATTGTGGCATACATCAATGTATGGGAGAACATTTTTTTCAACTACAATGTTAAGTTTGTTTTTGGGATAAATTCATACCAACTTCCCAACTACGGAACCCTTCATTGTGCGTGATCCGACACGCACTTGGCCGGTTTTTCAAAGAAAGAATTTAAGCAAAACACTTTATTTGGGACATGCGCAGGAAATACAAACAGTAAAAAAGGAGCATTTAAAACTAACAAAATTTACATACAAACCTAAAAAAAGAAAAAGAAAGACTTGTGCGAGGCCAAAAAGGCGCCTATCTCAGCATAATGCTGCGATATTAAAAAAATAAATACCGCAGCGCTGGTACTCTGATAGGGCCAGCTGTAATGCCACGGACACACTTACGGATATCCATATGTCCCATTAGGGGAATAAAAAAAATAAATCTATAAAATATAATTTAGAAAACAAACAAAAATAAATAAAAATCATAATAAGGTACAATAAATATTACGATCGACCCACGCCCGACGCTCCAACATTACATGTGTATGCTGTAGACTATTGCATTGTGTAAAATTATTAATTCTACAATAACTATTTTCTTTTTAAACTTATACTACAAAGGCATGAGGAATTTTTTAAACGTTTTATTTTTAATATTTAATCTATTACGAGTATTCATAATTTTTTTTTTTTTTTTTGGATCCTTGTTTTTTTTATATTTACTAAACTATACGTGTAAAATGTCTGGAGTGTTTTTTTTAATCCTTTTACACACGCTACAATTGTTAGTAAAATGATTAAATGATTTTAAAAGAAAAATGGATCTTTATTTTTGCCACTATCATTTTAATTATACACCAACCATCAACATTGGTATGATGAAGCTGTAACCACCACGCTCAACAGACGGATTAAAACGAATATTGTCATCTGCACAAATAAGGATGTTACTACAGATTACTACTTATCCTCTTGGTATAAGCCCCTAGTTTTAAAACTTTTTATACCGTTACTGTTTCTGTGAATCACTCAGAACAAAAAAAATACCAGTGCTGAAAGATTCGTTTCTGGCTAAGCCAAATAAATCTTTCGAAATAAGGTCAAACAGAATTAGTCTCTAAGGACCAATTCTACAAATATTGCTTTTGCAATAAAAGTAAAAAAAAAAAAAAAACAGGGAAGGGACCCAGACCCAGAATGAACCTACCGGAGTCGCGGGAAGGTACTTATGGATCACCGAGGCCCCCGCAACACGAGCAACAGGAAGGAATACGGGTGGGTTTTAGTCAGTAAGAGTCTGACACACCCTCCCGCTCCGCCCAGAGCGGGAGAAGTTATTTGATGATTTCCCACCATCAAAAAAAAAAAAAGACCCAGAATGAAAGAATGACCCAGTTTTTGGAAAATGCAATTAAAGAATAATAAATATTAATGAAGAATCCTAATTTACTCGTATATATAATGTACCAACACAGTTCAGTATCCTAACATTATAAATGCGAAAGTTAAAGTTTTTTGTTTGTTTCTTTATTACGCTTTCACGCTAAAACGGCTGAACGGATTTGGATGAAATATGACACATGGGTAGACCATGGCCCAATTGTACGTATATTGTGAACAAAAATCATTTAAAATGAAGCGTTATGAAAGGCACACAAATGGGAGCGCCAAACTTGATCCGGAATTAATTTCGTGGCAAATTAAAACTTTGGACTGGTTGCAAAATTGAAACACTGTCATTCCAGAACTGGGCTGTTATGGAAATTATTTTGTGAATGAATATAGGTATTATGTTTACTATACCTGCCCATTGTTATGGGGGTACAAAAATTGACGTTGCACATTGCTTTAAAATAATATTTTCTTTGTAGGCAAACTGGTTGGAAAATATAATGAAAAGTTACAATTGATCCAATTTCATCTATTGATGTACTTTTACCCGTGAATTCGCCCGCGTGAAGGTCAGAAATTATCGCACGTGAACGCACTACTGGAATAAAAATGATCCTATATCATGGTCCAAAAAACGAAATCCGTTCAGTCATTAAGGCGTGAAAATGTAACAGGCGGACTGACTGACAGACAGAGTTACTTTCGCATTAATAATATTAGTATGGATAGTATGTGGATGTCAGCCAATATTTTGTCAGTTTTGTAATGTCGATTCATAATTTCGATGGGTCCTATGTATAAGGGCCAATGTGCAAATTGACAACTTTTCAATAGAGGCTCTCAAAGTTTCAATTTGATATATTTTTTAGATGCTTCAACTGATGTTTGTGAAACTTTGCATAGTTACTATGAAACATATGTTCTTTATTATAGATACATTGATTTATTTTTATATATATTAGTTTTTTAATTAAAGTAGATATGCCTATATACGTTATTTTTTTTATTTTAATTATACTGAAAAAACTATTAAAAATGCCAAAGTGTCACTTTAGACGATTTACTTGGCATTAGCAAATTTTGAAAAAAACGTGTATTTTAATAGTTTTGAATATCATTATTTATAGAAAGTATTTAAAATAAATAAATAACTAAGACAGACAATAATAATATGATTATTTTATGACATAATTCACATTGACACTTATACGTTATCTTACCTTTTTTTTTTTTTTTTTTTTTTTTTTTTTTTTTTTTTTTTTTTTTTTTTTTTTTTTAGGGTGGGAAATCATCAAATAACTTCTCCCGCTCTGGGCGGAGCGGGAGGGTGTGTCAGACTCTTACTGACTAAAACCCACCCGTATTCCTTCTTGTTGCCTGTGTTGCGGGGGCCTCGGTGACCCATAAGTACCTTCCCGCGACCCCGGCAGGCATCGGCCCTAGTGGACCCCTACTTTTGTGCTGACGACATCTCTTTGAGGCGCGCGTGGAATACGACGCGCCGTCGACCCGGGCCTGGTCCTTACCGGACGGTGAGCTACCCATTGCTCACCGTCCGCAAGCCCGCGCCTACGGTGGCCGGAAATCCGCCCGGGATTCCCGACGCCCTGGGCGTCTCCTGCGGCGGCTAGGGGCGAGAGGGCGCGAAACTTGCCTTTCCCTCAACCGTCCCGCCTCCTCCTTTGCGAGCATTACTGCTTCGCAGAAGGAGGTGACGGCTGCCCATGCCCTCTCGCTCCGTACCATGGCCTGAACCAGGGCCGGACGCGAGAGGTCTCTGCCGCCGATCGCCTCCACGAGGACACGGCGGTGCTCTGCCCAAGCCGGGCAGACCTCCACCGTATGCTCCACCGTGTCCTCCAGGCGATCCACACAGTGGTGACACCCGGACGTTTCCTCCCGCCTTATCCGACACAGGAACCTCCCGAAGCTGCCGTGTCCGGTGAGGACCTGCGTCACGCGGAAGGTGAGGACGCCGTGGCGCCTCTCCAGCCACTCCTCAAAGAGGGGACTTATCGCCGCAATCGTGGCGTGCCCAGCACTGGGTTGCGACAACCGTACTTTCCATGACGCCATGAGATCCCGCCGGAGCTCCGTCCGCTGTGCCGCGATTTCTCGCAGCAGCGGACTTACGCCCCGGCGTTTCGCCTCCTCGCGCCACTCCCATACGTGCGCGAGGGCTTTTGCCTCCAGATCCCATGGCGGCAATCCGGCAAGGAGGCTCGCTGCCTCACAGGAGAACGTTATCTTACCTGTGTGTCGTAATATTCTCAAACCTCAGTTAGGCCACAAAAATAAAATCGATTATAAAACAATTTGACTTCTTTATTTGTTTTCTAATGAATTATCGAAGTTTCTGTAATCGAAAGGCAATCAAATAATCAATACTTAATGTTAAAAACCTGACAAAATCACATTGGACTTAAGATCAATCAGCTTTTTATTGTAGATACCTCAACCTAGGTCAGTAAAAGTTTAAAATAATAACAAGTTATATTTTTTTTATAAAATCAAAACTTATTAAACATAATTAAAGATTCTTGGAATATGAAGAGGAAACTTAATAAAATAAAAATAACAAAATGCTTAACAAAAAAAATAAACATTTTTAAAAACAAAACAAAATCACTCATTGTCATCATTATCACTAGTATTAATCATTGAATTATCATTAGATGCTACCAAATTTTCGTAATACTCATGATAAACTGGTGGAATAATATTTTTGCGACATAAAACAATTGTCTTTTTTTTGGATGGATGTATTCGTAATTACTGATTTTAACATAGTTTTAAGGGTATTTCCGTAGATCTATCAGCCATTTGTCTTCTTGTTGTAACATAAACTAATAAAATGGTTACTAATAAAATCATACTGTTTAGAATGGGCGCCGATTTCCCAGAACTTGTTAAATATTTCACTTCTTGTGTCTTCATCTCGTTTTTGAAAACATTTCAATTTACATGTGTTTTGACATGGTTCACCCAATTTTTTTTCCAGTTCTTATCTTATACTTCGACTATAGTATGACTTTCCAGTATTTGTCAGTCTTTTCTCTTTAAATCTATCCATTCATAACAAAAAAATTCTCGCAATTTACCGCTCTCTTTTTTTTGTAAATCTTCTTTTCTTGGAATTAATTGAACAGAAACCTCTCCTGGTGAGTATTGTGAAATTGGAGAGGACACATTGTCATCCGTTAGCACACACGCAACTGATGGGATTGGTTCTTCATCACCAAAAAGGTTAATACTGCCATTGGTTGACGGCATAGGCATAGGGGTATATTCGCTACGTATATCTTGAAGATCAGGCACATTTGACATTCGAATTGACTCTTGGCTGTCAAACCCATGAGAACTGACGCTAATTTCATGTAACGAGTTACTAGTTGATATTATTATAGGACTATTCATTTTCTATAGTGGGTTCATTTGGCTCATGGTTATTTAGGTGTGAATCAGTATAATGTTCTTTATCCAGGGGTTGAGTCAGTTGAATAGGTGCTATGGAAACATTATGTTGCAATGTGTTGTTTTGATTGCTTTGGTTTCGATTTAAACCACAAAGTCACTATTATTTACATTACCAATTGCTAAATTAAGTAATTTCCGACTTCTACTAAACTTAGAATGATATTTGGACGTCATATTTCACTAAGTTACATCTAATAACATAATATTATTCACTAAAATAATTGGTTATTATCACAGCGCGACATCGTTCCGTGAGACGTAGAAGTGCTCAACTGACCGATTAGCCGTTGCAGTAAACAAAGACGCGGGATCTCCCCGCGTACAAGTCTCGAATAACCGTTTGGCCTTTATACGTTTAAAATTGTGCCATATAGGCCTTTTTACTGTAGCAAAAAATAGTATTTTTAACTATAAATGTGTATTTTTTTTTAGTGCACGTTATCAACCACAGTAAAAGGAAGCATTTAATACAAAAAAGTGAAAATGCTCAAAATGTTGCATTGGCCCTTAAACGTAGGACCCATCGATTTATTAAACTATATTTTAGGAACCTACAAAGGGTGCTTTTGTAGCCACAAAGGTGGGGTCTCGGTAATGATTACTATCAAATCAGGATTAAATCTGCAACCCATAGCACAGACACTACGCTAACCCGTCTTCGCGTTATACCTACAGGCAAAACTAATCGTCTAATCTACTACACTGCCAATTTTTACGTCCTGTGTAATAACTTTTCAACGAAATGATGTAAAAGAATTGACTACCCCGCACACTTACAACGTCGTTTAAAAGTAAAAGCTGTTTTCTAACTAGTTAGCTGCCTGTATACCTTAGAGCTTGTTCGACTATACTACATAAGTATTCATAAATTAATAAACTTGTATGTGACTTACCAATATTCAGGGCTGATATTGATGCGAGGCAAATTAACACCTTCCCAAACATGGTGGATGATGCTGAAACAAAAACAAAACAACCGTTATGTCCGGAAATATCATTCTCAGTTATCTTCTAAACAGTTTAAAGATTCTAAAAAAATTAAAAAATCCATTTTAAATTACGAAATTTATTTGATTTTGATTCTTTTTTTTATAATTTGAGCCTAAACCACTGATGTTCTCCTCTCCTTGTCAGTAGAAGACGGACGTGACTGTTATTTTCTTGTATGCTATTTAGAGATCGTTAACTCTGCTTGAAAAGACACTTCAACTAGCAATCAACGTAGTATGATGTATGTATACCTACGCTCGTTGGTTACCTCATAGACAGTCACGTCATAGGTAGGAGTAGTATATTTGTTTGAGGAAAACTAACATAGATTTTCTCATGTAAGAGATAGTGATCATTATGGACATACCAAGCTCTATTGTACGAGTAGTAAAAAGAACTTTCTCTCTTGAGTATATAATATATTCTATGAACTTTCTACACTTAGTTATATTCTGAATCATGAGTAATGAGGTATACAAATTTTACATCATGCGCAAATATCTACCTCAGAAAAAATCCCTCAGAATAACCGTCTGAAAACTGGCTTCTGTATCCCAAAGTATGGCAAGCAAATCTTGTTATCAATAATAGGTAGGTAGATTGCCTAGCTTCCAACATATCAAAGAGTTTGAGGAATCAAGGATACAGTGCTGATCATGCATCTTTTGATGGATGGAAAACGAGACAAGGTCTATTGTACATAAATTATTGAAAAAGTAGGCACCTGTCATGAAAATAGGAACCAATCTAAAACAAAAAATAAGTCCACGATCACCTTTTTTTTTTGTGTGGGAAATTATCAAATAATTTCTCCCGCTATGAGCGGAGCGGGACGGTGTGTCAGACTCTTGCTGGCTAAAATCCAACTCCTTCCGTTACCTGTATTGCCAGGGGCCTCGGTAACCCTTTCGAACTTCCACGCGACCCTGGCAGGCATCGGCCCTAGTGGACCCCTACACTTGTGCTGACACCTCTTTGAGGCGCCCGTGGAATACAACGCGCCGTCGACCCGAGCCTGGTCCTTATCGGACGGCGAGCTACCCATTGCTCACCGTCCGCAAGCCCGCGCCTACGGTGGCCGGAAATCCACCCGGGACTCCCGACGCCCAGGGGCGTCCTGCGGCGACTAGGGGTGAGAGGGCGCGAAATTTGCCTTTCCCTCGACCGCGTCCCGGCTCCTCCTTTGCGAGAATTACGGCTGCCCATGCCCTCTGGCTCCGTACCATGGCCTGCACCAGGGCCGGACGCTAGAGATCTCTGCCGCCGATCGCCTCCACGAGGACACTGCGGTAGGTACTCTGTCCAAACCGGGCAGAGCTCCACCGTATGCTCCACCGTGTCCTCCGGGTGATCCACACAGTGGTGACACCCGGGCGTTTCCTCCCGCCTTATGCGACACAGGAACCTCCCAAAGACACGGATACGGATACGGATACGACACGGTTGGCGTAATGGCTGAGCGATCGACTGCTACGCAGCGTGTCGCGGGTTCGATCCCCGCACGGAACAAGTATTTGTATGATCTGCAAGTAATTGTTCTGGGTCTGGGTGTTTGTGTTTGTGAGTTTCTATGTTTGTAAACGCACCCACAATACAGGAAGAAATTCCTAGTGTGGGGCAACGTTTTTAAAAAAAAAAAAAAAAAAAAAAAAAAAAAAAAAAAAAAAAAAAAAAAAAAAAAAAAAGCTGCCGTGTCCCGTGAGGACCTGCGCCAGGCGGAAGGTGAGGACGCCGTGGTGCCTCTCTAGCCACTCCTCAAAGAGGGGACTTATCGCCGCATCCACGATCACCTTGGCAACCAAATATAATGGTTTTAACCGTTCACCTTACAATTCAAAAGGCACATTTATAGACAAGTAACAATCAAACCGAGAGCAGAGGGGTGGCCCAGTGGTAACGGCCGCGACTTACGAATTGTAGGTCGTGGGTTCGAACCCAGACAGGCGCTTTACTTTTTGTGAATTATTTCATCACCACTGCTCTCAAAACAGTGAAGGAAAACATCGTGAGGAAACCGGCATGTCCTAGAACCATAAATTCGAAGACATGTGACATCTACCAACCCGCACTGTGCCCGCGTGGTGGATTACGGCCCACTCCCTCTCACAGAGAGGAGGCCTGTGTCCCAGCAGTGGGAATATTCTAGGCTGATTATGTATGTGATTATGTAACAATCAAATATGCTTGTCAACCTGGTCCTTAACCATTACCGAATTCAGTCCGTCGCATAAACCATACCAAGTTTAATACGATACAGGTAACGTTATATGGAAAATGGCTGCTAACATGTTAATATTCAGGAAGTTGGAAATGAAACCATGGGGATTTGAAACCTGAACAGTTATATTTTATTGGTGTTCTGTTTAGAGATGGGAATAGATAAATGATGTAGCATTTATATCAGCATATAAATGCCTCCACGTGTGGCGATACTTAATTCTAGGTCCATCATGAGTAATGAACAACACCGCTACCACCTTGCTGACTGGCTGACTGACTGGATATTAGGTATGGTTTGGATTGAGTGACGATTTTTGGGAGAGTTCAAAATTTGGAAGTAGAACCCTTTGGCTGAAATTATGAATATGATGATTAGGTGGATTTCTGAATTCAAAAACAGTTAATATGAAAGATGTTCACAACTGGTCGACAGAGGACTCTCAAAGATTTGCCACAGGTTCTCAAATATACTTAAAGTTAAATAAGACCATATACAAGAAACATAATGCAAAAGTATATTCAGATTCTTAACTCGCTCATGATAACAAAACACGGAAATTTTAACTTGTATTTTCCTTTCTACCCAGATGGATAGACATAACTCACACAAAACTTTCGTGTTGTTTTTCCATTGAATATAACTTCCTACGATCTTGTTGGTTCTTCAGGTTCAATTGCTCTGCAAGAAAATTTTATAACTATTGAATTTGAGTTGTGGTGAATTACATCAATCGTAACTTGCATGGATACAGATTTAATAAAGTAACTCTTGCAACTATGTAAAATAAATAACATGAACATAGAATCAATGAACAATAATTACCAATATTTTTTAAAAAAACATAGAATTCGTGGCTATATTATAACAGCTCTGACCCTGCAAGTCTCATTTTCATTATATTTCTCATGTCTATTTCTCAGGTTACTTTCTTGTCAATGAAGTGACTCAGGCGAAACCGCAAAATATTTAAAGTGATGGTTCTCCTAATACATCGGTTACAAGAGGTTATAAAGAATGGTAAGACCACTCTGTCATACAATGGACCATCAGCAAGTATATAAGTCCAAAATTCCTTTGAATGACTTTCTAAATTCAAAGATTACAAAACGATACCTTGCCTATTACATTGTCATCAAAGCCTAAAAATTCTCGAAACGTAAAGCCTTTGTAACTCCGTTAAGCTTAAATTTTTTCATATAGCGTTGGATATCAAAGTAAACAAATGTAACCATAAAAAATCCTGTTCTTGAAAAAGTTTAAGCACGTCTTAAGCTTCTAAAGTAATACTTAACACGCACTTAAGGGTCACTTTGGCAAGACATCACGTCAAGTTGGTTCATCACTTGCTGTAACTTGAGTTAATGGTAACAGGGCTTTTTACTCTGATGGAAAAGTTAAGGAATATTTTCTTGGCTTAGAATTTACGGCATGAAGAAGATTATGCGAAGTTCTTTGGCACAAAGGAAAATATATTTGAGCCAGTTCTGGTAATTATGGAATGAAGGGAAAAACATGTAATCGGAAAAAAGTGTAAATGACTGTGTCATTAGATGTTTCTACAACTTTATTTTTCGTTATTACTCGTCTTTGTCAACATATTTATTAAGTTACAATAAATACGTTTGTGTATCTATAACTTTTTTATTAACGTTAATATTTCTTGTTTGTATCTAACTGTAACTAAAATAAAACATAATATTCAGAATTTATTTTGAGAATGGAATGATGTTAGGCATTTGCGATTAAATATTTGAGTATGAGAGTGATATGTGAAATGGATACGAACTATATTCATTATAATTAATACAATCTCTTTTGATATTATAAATTCTACATCTATAATTTTCTTAGTAAACATTCTAACAAATTTTCTTCATTAGTATAGCAATCAGACGACACAGCATTGACATTAGTGACTTGCAGAGAATTTAATGATATTTTATACTTATATACGTCACATGTATTGCATTAGAAGCTCCTTAATCCATCTACGAATGTGGGAAAGTTTTAGATGCAGTATTGGAACTATTCATAATAATATTGTGCAATGAACAATAACACGCAATTTCAGCTATCAGAATTACTTAAACAAAATCTCTTAACTGAATGACTTTTCACAAAGATTACGTCATGCATGATCCTAACTTTGGTACTTTTACGCTCGTAGCACGCAACCCAATTCTTTACTTTATGTCTCTCCCCGCTGCGCTGTTGCGTCAAATAAAACATTACGTCTAGATACAAGTTTCAAGAGCAGATGTAACCAGTTACCGCGACCTCACCATTCCATCTCCGTCTTAAAATTTACTGTTTCATATAACGTGTTTGATAGACCAACTTATGATGGATGGTGTGGCATAGCATTTTAGTGGTGGCCGCCTGTGTAAGTTTTTAGGGTACCATCTGAATATCTATTACAAAGTTGAAAACCTTTGGCAGTTGGCAGAAATTTTAAGAGGGTGTCGCAAGTTTCATGTTTGTGGCTAGTCTTGTTTCAAAGTTGTATTGTTATTCTTTTGTTGTTTTACGGGAAAGCGTGTAGAGTATTTATAAACTTCCGAGTTTTCAATGTTGGTGTGTTAACGCTACGTGATTCTCAACCTTACATATTATAAAACAAAGTCCCCTGCCGCGTCTGTCTGTCTGTCTACCTGTCTGTTTGTTTGAACGCGATAAACTCGAAAACAACCGAATACATTTTTCAAAAGCTTTTCATCAATGTACAGAGTGATTCATGAGGAAGGTTTAGGTGTATAATTCGTTAAGGGTTTCTGTAAATTGGCTGGAATATGACGATTATTGTTGATGTCGGAAAAAATCATGCCGGGAGTTTTACGGGTGTGAGCCGTGAAAACTGTAAGAGATACATAAAAATAGTATATGTTTATTTTCAAAGGATGACCCACAGCAACCATTTATATATTTCAGAATTTGTTAAAAATTAATTATTATTTCCGAAGCTATTTTGACCGATATATTATTAATCCTTATCCAATAAAATATTTTATTGAAAATGGACATTTAATTTAGATTAAAATATGCCTTCACATCATATCATTTAAATGAATACCTTAAAAGATATCACAGATTAAAAATTCCGCGTAACAAAATAATTATATTTGACGGCGGCGCGGGAGCCAATGAACTTTTCCTCTGCTATTACTACGATAGAAAAAACGGCTGAATGGATTTGGATCAAATTTACCACACAGACAGTTAATAACCTGAATTAACACATAGGATAAATTAATCCCGGTAGTACATTTCCGTGAGATAATTTCCGACCTCCGCGCGGGTGAGGCCGCGGAAAAAAGCTAGCATATAATAAAATTATTCCAATTAAGGCGCTGATAAGACCCAATTGACCAAAATAGGCTTCTCTTAAGAAAAAAAAAAATGGCATGTATTTAACGCGGCGACCAACTTATTTGATTTAGGGTTTTAAAAATAATTAAAATGGGTAGCAAAAATAATAGGTTGGCAGCTACAGTGAAGTAGCATTTTAAGTATAAAGTAGCAGCTTAATAATCAATTGTTAGCTTTGTTTTAATTTAAACAAGCATCGAGTTTTTGTTTTGGTAACTGAGAGTCACCAACAACCGAGGAGATCTGACGTTCGGCAGCCGCTGCCGCGGCACGCTTGCTTCGTTCGCTCGCCTTCGCGCGTTAGTGGTCACTGTTCTAACTTTTTTTTTTTTTTTGTTCCGTGGTGGAAAATCCTCATGGATGTCCTCCGACTTGGGGTGGGCGGAGGGGCCTGTCAGACTCTTACTGACTAAAAACCACCCCGGTGTTCCCCTCCCACACTTGCACCGGAAATCATGGGATCTAATGCGACTTTCGCGATCTTAACCTAACCTAACCCAAATGATTTTATATTTAAAATACTACTTCACTGTAGCTGCCAACCTATTATTTTTGCTACGCATTTTATTTTTTTAGTAGCACATTGTTTATTTATTTATTTCTTTTGGAAAACAAACAGTTACACAAAAGTTTCTTAATTAATAATCCTTAGTATCTAAAGTTAATAGTATATGTGTAACTCACAACGTTATCCACATGTTACGAGTACCTATTCAAATTTGTATAAAGAACTAACTAGGCATGCGAGTGAATTTACATTACAATTATGCTTAGTTTGTCGCCCTTTAAGTTGTTAGTCACCTGGAAAATAATTAGCCATAACCAAACAAGTAAGTAGTTTATTATTGATTCATTTATTAATCTGTTATTTCAAATATAGACAGGTTTCAATGTTTTGATATTTCAAGGTGCTACACAGCTGCATTGTTACAATATTCCGTTTTATCGTTTTATCTGGCGCGGTCTTATTGTAGCCAGTGTTTCCAAAATTTAATGTTGTAATCTAAGGTGGCTTTATATTCTGGAAAAATACCTAAAATATCGTTGTAAATATCGTTGTTGTGTGTTGTTGTTGTAGATCGTAGTTACATAATTGAGTGTGAAATAAAACAAAGTTAAATTGGCGTCATTAATAGTTAGTGGCAACGAACTATCAGGTTATAAAAGATGTTTACAGAAACACTCGTATTTTTCAAATAAAATCGTAAAAACCCTTGAAAATGAATCACTTTAAATCCTATAACTGTCATTGCATAACGAATATGTTTCCCAATGGAAGTGATATTGACATTACAACTTCATCATAAACTATGTATATAACTAGTAGATAACTATCTTGTTTTCGCCTTTTCTTTAAACCAGCTCCCAAACATAAAACTATGAGATATCATAAATCATATAAAACTAGACGCGGGTCAAGTTGACGGTTGATTTTACGATATCATACTTAAATTATACTTTCATGTTGACTCATAAATTTTGCTCTTTATATGCGCACAAGTTTGATGAGCGGGCTTTATTTACATGAGATATGAATTGCCCATATTTTTGTATATTTATGATTATTATTGTTGCTTCATCTAGACTTGCGTCTTTTGTAGATTACCATAGTTTTAAAAACACAAAAATAATATTAAACACTAGCTAGTGCCCGCGGCTTCATCCGCGTAGCTTTTTCTAAAATAAAAGTAGCTTAAGTTACTCTTTATAATATCAGCTATCTGCTAGTGAAAGTCCTGTCAAAATCGGTCTGGCTGTTTCGGAGATTAGCTAAAACAAACGAATAGACCTATAAACAAAAACCGGCCAAGTGCGTTTTGGACCACGCACAATGAAGGGTTCCGTAGTTGGGAAGTTGGGATGAATTTATCCCAAAAACAAACTTAAAATTGTAGTTGAAAAACATGTTCTCCCATACATCGATATATGCCACAGTCAATTCTCCAACTGCAAATTTAAGTTGATCGACTATTATTACTCATTAACTTGTAAAGCCCACACAAGCTGTGATAGTTTTTCTTTTAATTTCATTATATGTACTACTGCCATGATTTTTTTCACATCTCCATAAACAACCATTTAGCTGGCAGAGCTGCTTTCAATCATATTTTATCTTAATTATTATCAATAATTACAATACAGATATATAAATATCAGTAATCCTATTAATCTCTGAGCCCTGTTTTTTAATCACTTTAACTTGTGTCATGTGCTACTTTACAGGGCAGGCATCGGCCCTAGTGGTCCCCTACACTTGTGCTGACATCTCTATCAGGCGTCCGTCACCGGACGGCGACCTACTCATTGCTCACCATCCGCAGAGTGGGTAGTTTGAGAGACTGTCTATTTAACCTTGCTTTATGAATAACTTGTAATAACTAAAGAAAGGATGGTTTTTGGAAGTGCGCTCTGTCTTATGATTAGAATAAAGAATGGATTAGTAAGCACTAGCGACCTTCCCTTACTTCAAACATTAAGATTTCTGTGCTATATCTAAGTTAAATATTAATATAATATACACATACACCTTCCGGAATATACTCTCTAAATAATGGTGAAAACCGTATCAAAAATAATTGTGTAGTTTACAAAAAGTAAGCGGTCACACAGAAAAACACTGAAAGGAGCTTTGTTTCATATTATGTTTAGCGTATCTGTCACTATCATCTGTATCTGAGTAGAGATCAAATTCTTTTCATCGTTTTAGAATAATCTTAAACCCAAAACCAGCTTCCTATGTACTCAAAATAGTCTTCCTCGAAATTAATTCGCAAAAAGCAAACAGGCGCCAAATGAAACTGAACCCCTTTGGAGAAGTGATCATGATTAATTGCTCGCTCATCAATAACGTTGTCAACGTCTAGCGATTAGCGATACATGGCGCCACACCAATACAGGGGCTTGTTTCTAGGTAAATCTAGCTCGGAGGGTTTTGTGGAAGTGGTGGTTCGTTGGATTTAAATGTGTTACAAATGGTGATAGGAAGTGAGGGAGAAATGGTTTTGTCTTCTTAATAATATTATGGCATGTAAATAATTGATGCTATCATCATTATCATGTTGAAGATGGAATATTGGTTTGTAGTACAAATAATGTTTCGTTGATTTTACTAATTGTTCTTTGAACTTTTTTTTATACAAAGTACACAGTCCCACTGACATTGTAGCCATACAAATTGTGACAGAAAACAAAAAAGTTACTATAATTAAACCAAAACGATCGACTAAGAACGTGAAATATGACATGGGTCGAAAGATAATAATAATGAATAAGGACTCGCAAAGGTCTTCAGTTCCGTGTGGTGCCGGACGTAAAAAATAGCACCATCCCATTTCTTCCCGTGGGTGTCGTAAAAGGCGACTAAGGGACTAGACTACTAGAGAATGGGCAGCAGCGTTCTCTATGCATTTTAACACCATTCTGCGATCGCCAACCCGCCTGCCAAGCGTGGCGGTTATGGCAAACCCTCCCTATTGGGGGAGGCCTATGTCCAGCAGTGGACGTCTTTCGGCTGGAATGATGATGATGATGACGATGAAGTCTTCATCACCCTTGAGTATTAATGACATAGAAATACAATGACTTGGAAACAGGTATCAACACACCACTCAGGAAAATGAATACGCACATGGTTCCCATAGGATTCTGCAAATGTACGAGAATCAACATACATTATTAATCTGAAAATGATCCAAACCACTTATATTTTTCTCTCTTTTACCGCGATGACATTTTGTCGTGGATTTTTTTAACGAACTTTTCATAAAACCATGTGTGATTCATGTATTTGATTGAATATTGTGGATGAGTTTTTTGGTGAAAATTCAATTCAATTCAATTCAATTTCAATTTATTTAATAAAAACGTTTACAAAAGGTGTAAATTTAGCCAATAGTAGTATAAATATCCTATACAATTATAGTGCGTACTAATAAACTAAAGCTAAAATATTTTTAATTACAGGTGCAAGTAATGATGATTCGGAATTAGAATGCTTAGCGTCCCGCCCGAACTAGGTTTATTCAAACCTGTGTTTCAGACCATCACTTTACATTTTAATTACATTGGGACAAAGTAAAAGTAATATAAAAATAATCTATTAAAAATAAAACTAAATCTATCCTATGTAAAATAATTATAATACAAAAGTACTACTAGTTACATACGAGGGAATAAATTAAATCATGACAAAATTTCTAGAAGTTTTTCTGTGTCTGTGTAATTGAGTATCGCTAAATATTCTGATAAGATTGTTCTACATTTTTTATAGCTAACACTATAGAGGCTTAGTACCTTGTTCAGCCTATTATACAGAAAAGGTCCTAAGAATACATAAAATCGATTAGCAAACGCATGTTTAATTTGAGGCTTGATGCAAACCAAATCCTTCCTTCTCTTGTCGGAGGGTACTGGGTCAAAAGGAAGTGCAGTGTGCTGGTGTAGAACTATGCTGAGAATGAATAATTGCCGTACTGTTAGCACATTACATGCTATGTAAAGCTGGTGCGTAGGAAATCTAAAAGGGCGAAAGGTAGCAACCTTTAGAACTGCTCTTTGAGCGCGCTCTAGGGGGAGTAAAATTGTTTTTGCAGCACCACCCCAAGAAGTTATGCAATATGTAAGAATGGATTGACACAAAGCTAAATAAACCTGTTTAATTAATTTATAATCAGCTATATTCCGTAAATTCTTAAAAACATATATTAATTTGCGCACTCTAGTACATAGTAAATCGATATGTTTGCGGAAATTTAGGTTGGAGTCAATAGTGACACCTAGATATTTCAGATGGTCAGCATTAGCTAAAGTGGGACACGAACATGCAGTGTCAGCGCTCGTGCAACAATTATGTGCGTAAATTTTTAGATTAGTAAGCGGTATGTTAGTATTTCTCATTGTAAATAAAATGTGTTTTGTTTTATCTGCATTTAATGTTAGGATATTATCATGGAGCCAATCAGACACAATGTTAAAGCCTTTCTGAGCATGTTCATATACCTCAACTCTAGATTTAGCTGAGAACAATAGAGCGGTATCATCCGCATAAGACATTATGATACCATTTTGGAGTGGCAGATTGCACAGTTCGTTTATATAGATTAAAAATAACGTGGGGCCCAAAATGCTACCTTGTGGAATACCAAAACAATTATTTTTAAGTTCAGAACTTGTATACTGACCTATTTTGACACATTGATGCCGATCGCTGAGATAATCAGAAAATAGTAGAAGTTGTGCTCCTCTTATCCCAAGTGTTTCAAGCTTGTGCAAAAGTAAAGTACAAGAAATAGTGTCGAAGGCCTTGGCAAGGTCTAGAAAAATCCCAATTGTGTGCATACCATTATCCAGATTCGTAGAAACATAATTAGTTAATTTGTGTACTGCTTGGCTAGTTGATCTTAAGGGCCTAAAACCAAATTGACTATCTGAAAGTAGCCCATTATCTTCCAAATATTTTATCAGTCTACTGTTAATGATTTTTTCTAAAATTTTTGAGAGGCCTGTTAACACTGAAATAGGTCTGTAGTTATTCACACAGTTTTTGTCTCCAGACTTGAATACAGGTGTGACCACAGCTTTTTTAAGCAATTTAGGGAATATACCTTTAGATAAACATAGCTGAAAAATGTGGGTTAGCGGCGGGGCTAGTAGGTATTTAAATCTTATAAGTATATTATTAGGTATGTCATCCCACCCAGTAGCACAAACATATTTTAACCCGTTTATTACTCTTACTACTTCGTTAACGTCGGTATCTAATAAAACAAAAGAACTTATTTTAGAGGATGTCGTAGTCAGGTTTTGATGGGACGAATTACTAGAATTTAAAGACTTTTCAGCCAAGTTTTTACCAACGTTAGCAAAAAAATTGTTTACTTTATTCATCGCATCGTCTGGGTTTGTCTCTGTTGATAGTAAATCTAGCGGAGGTTCGGGATTTTTAGATCTAAAAGTATTAGTTTTTATAAATTTCCAGACCAGTTTACTATTTTTTCCCGCCTTCTGTAATTCATGTTTATCATACTGATTTTTAAGTTTTTTCAAAAGATTATTACAGAAGTTTCGATACCTTTTATATGAAACAGAAAGTATTTCGTTATCAGGTGCAAGTTTCAATTTAAGGTGAAGTTTGTCTCTATGTCTTATACAACGAACGAGCCCGGGTGTGATCCAGGGTTTAATACAACTATACTTTCTAGGCGTTGTCTTAGTGAAAGAGTTTTCCCTTATTGCATATTGAAGCGAATTTATAAAATACTTCAAAGAAATATTTGCATCGTTTGAATTATAAACAGGGTCAAAATTAATACCGCGTATGCCAGTTTCAAGATTTGTCATATTGACTTTAGTGTAGCTACGCATGCAGTTTTTTCTAGGTGAACTTATTTGTAATGTTAGTAAAACAGCTTGATGATCGGTAAGCGAAGAATTAGTTACCACTGTTTTGGATGGATTATTTGATTTTAGAATGATATGGTCTAAGCATGAGCCGCTCTGATGCGTGGGGTGATAGTGAGCTGGTAAAAGTCCATGAAATGAGCAAATATTCAGATAATTATGTACATGGGTATCGGTTTTCCCGGAAGCAATGTTAATGTTAATATCACCCAGAAGTATTATGTTTTTAAAAGATGCTAAGTTTTTTAAGTTTGTGTCAAGTGAGTCTAAAAATCTGTCCATATTTTGAGAAGGAGGCCTATAAATAGCCATGACTACTGTATCAGGAATAATTTTAATAATCAAGCAATTACTATCTTGGAATACCGGTTCTTCTTTGATTGTTCTTAAATTATTTTTGATATAAACTACTAATCCATCGTTTTGGTTTATGTTTCTGTCTGTTTTGTATGAATAATAACCGTCAAGAGATGGTAAGTTTACTGTCAGTTTAGACAACCAACATTCTGTTAAGACGATAATATCACAGCTTATGTCAAGATTCTGTAATAACACTTCAAAACCGTGCATGTTTCGATTTATGCTCCGAATATTCTGTGTGAGTAGGGTTAACGTTTTGTCACCAGAAGGAAGAAGGTGTTTACAGTCCACAACATTACAGATTTTAGATTCAGACACAGAAAAACTATCTAGATCACAAATTAGCTGATTTGTCATGCTAGTTACAAAACTAAGTGGATATATAAATAGAGGATAAGCTACCTGTTTAAGTGCTTACTAATAAAAATATTCGGTGGCGCTCTTAGGCACCTTCATAGTCAATTGAGTTAATGTAGTTGATCTCTGCGTATTTGCGGGCCGGGCAACTTACATCGCCAGTTGGATGGTCGCATTTTCTCTTAAAACGTTTGCACGTCGCACATTGAGAGGGAGAAGATTTCCTGCTGCATTCCTTGAAGGAGTGTCCAGTCTCTCCACAGTGGTTGCAAGTAGCACTAGTTTCTCGGCAAAACTTGGCTGCGTGTCCGAACTGCTGGCAATTGAAGCACCTGGTGACTATCGTGAAATCTCTCACAGGGCATGATGTCCAATTAATAAAAATACGGCTTTGGTTTATAATAATTTTCCTCATGCTAGCGGGTAGTTCCAAGATGTAGTTACAGGTAGGAAGGTCTTTCTTACCCGATTTATGGCTTAATTTGATGCTCGCCAGGAAGGACTCCCGAGTTATATTCGGCAACTTGTCTGAAAGGTTTTGCTCGTAAATACAATCGAACACCTCTTCTCGGTAAGGGCAACGGGGACACCAATGACAGCGACCCTTGGGCGGCGTTTAGAAGGTTCTTCTATTGTAAGGCCCGATGAAACTAATTTGTCCGAATTTTTAAGTTTCTCAATGTCGCCGTTATTTTCGGTGCTGATCATAACGCCCCCATTTTTCACTTTTCTCACGCCACGGACATGAAGCTTAAGTTGTTCGGGGGAGATTAACTTTTGGACAAGTGTCTAGGTGTCGTCACTTGTTTGGGTCTTATCGCTGGGATAGATGGCGACTGATCTCAAATTTGCAGGACGGACAAAGTTATCGGTACCTTTCTTCACCATGCTAGCAAAAGTAGTACTTTCCGTGGGATTCAACTTAGTCTCTACGACCTCTTTGAACTGCTGGAGAGAGTCGACAACGTTCTGGTGAACCTGTAGGTGCTGGATTGTGGTATGGGCCTGGATCGTTTTCGTCTTTAACGATTGGTATAGAACGGCCATCTGTGAAGTCCCACTGGAAACCTTCCGGCAAAGAGTGGAGACACGAAGCTTCTGGTCCGAGTTCATTTTGCCATCACCGACAATTGTGCAAACTTCGTTCAGAATGGCATCTATAGATCCTATCCATTTCTGAATCTCCGGCGTACTGATGACTTCTAAAGGCAATTCATTCTCCGCGGGTGCTGGTGGATATGGGTCGCTCGGGGGTAATGGTTCGGTAGGCGTCGGAGGAGGACTTCGGTGTAATAATTGGCTACGACCAAACGGGCTCGATCCTGGGTTAGACATTGTACCAGAAACACTTTATTGTTTATAAAAAATATCTAGTTCATCTTGCACATGAAAGTTTGTAAAAACCAACAAGACACACGCGACACACTTTACTCTATACTGACGCAATAGTTATATTTATTTGTCGTAATTGTTTATTGCATTATAATCAATACAAAAAACACGTCCGCTTAGTCTCGCGACGCGTAAAGTCACCCATTTGTTTTTGGAAAAGCAGTTTAGTGAACTAAAGTCAACTAAAATGTATGTTTAAAATAATATCGAAGCCACGTTGTATAGACAGGCTGACGGAGTTACGGACAACAGCTTGTTCACTATAATACTAGCCAAAATACAGTAATCATTAATTCTTTACTCCTGGCAATATAGTCCAATTTCATATAAGAATAACAATTTTTATTATTTTCTCACAAATTCCGAACAATTTAACACCATCTCTAGCTGTTTAAAATCCTTGCAGGATAATATAATAAGAACTTTACTCGAGAAAGCAGAAAACAATACCGAATGGATCCCTTAAGAGTCTGCAGTAGCCACTTCACATTTTAGAATGCTACGTGGAGGTAACAGTTCTTATACGAAATAATTATGTTAGAATGAGTTCAAACAAGATTGTTTTTAAACGAGCTTTACATAAGAAAATAACAAATTAATCCCAAACCAAACTGATATTTTAACCATTCGTTTGCATAGTAACAAGTTACGCCACATTGCCCGTATTCGGATCAAACTTCCTTAATTAGAGAACTCCGTGTGATATCCGGCCTGCCGCCACATCTGCAACTACTAGGCGTGACCGTTTTTCTAACACTTAAACATAAGCCCCAATCTTTTAAGAAAATATTAAAGGTCTATGTTTACGAAAGTTTTATTTGGAATATTTTAATTCTATAAAAGCTTGCTTTCAAAAGTATTTTACTTACATTTTATTCACGTTTATGAAGCACTTTTTAGTCACAAGTCTACAGAATGAAAACTTACAAGGCATGGCTGAGTGGTGTAATATAAATGGCAATATCTTGATGGCATCACTGAATCAGCCGCACTAATATAGGCTCAGGGGTACTTCACGTCGCGGGAAGGTACTTATGGGTCACCGAGGCCCCCGCAACACAGGCAACAGGAAGGAATACGGGTGGGTTTTAGTCAGTAAGAGTCTGACACACTCTCCCGCTCCGCCCAGAGCGGGAGAAGTTATTTGATGATTTCCCACCCTCAAAAAAAAAAAAAAAAGGGGTACTTCACACTTGTTCGGGTGAATTGGAATAGTCGGGCGGCTGCGCCGAATCATGCCGTATCATGCCGACCGAGGACCGAGGGAGTAGCCACCTAATCTAAACTTGAGAAAAGCCTGGTATAATCATAGAGTTAGTTGACTATCAAAACCTCATTCCACTAGCCCTCAGAGACTGTATGTCAGCAATATTTACAGGAAGCCACATGCAACTGAAACTGCGGCTGTTGCTCTAGCTTCACTAATTAACGAACTTACTAAGAATAGTTTGTTGCTTTAACAACCGGGCGAAACTGAGAAAATGGCGTTTATTTTGATGCGCTTTATTTGCCTATTATTAAGTCAAATTTTATAATTTTCTGGCAACAAAAGGCCTTTATGTGGTCAAAAGATCACTCAGAAAATAAGGTTGACAGCGTGAGTGGTTGCCTAGAGTAAGTACTTTGGATATTCTTAGGTAATAAAGTCTTGTTTAGGTTTTTACATAAATATTTTTTTTTTTTGTGAATTTGAGTGTGCTGGTTTTAAGGGTTTCGTACCTCTGAAGGAAAAGATGGGACCGTTATAGGATCACTCGTGTAGATTTGGACAGAAGGACAAACAGACAGACAGACGTCTGTCTGTTTGTCCTTCTGTCACAGCCGATTTGCTCCAAATCTACTGGACGCATGTAGTTTAAATTTAGTACACATAATAATATGCATTTCTGTGACCCAAACACGGACAGGTAACGTAAATAAAAGAATTTTGAACTTAAGGGTCACTTTTAGGGGAAAAATAGTTTTTTCTTTTTAAGTTTTGCATACTTTACTGTGTGATATACATATAAAATGAAATGGCTTGTTGTGAGGGGACTGAAATATTTTTTGATAATTTAAAAATAAATAGTTTTAAAGTTATTTAAGAAAATAGATGACAAATGACTATTCCTCCCTTATCTCCGAAACGGCTGAGCCTAAAATAAAAAAATAAACAAATACCGGGTAGACTAATAGATTACAGGAAACCCTATAAGAACCTTTGGTCTTAAAATAACATAGTAAATCAATCAAAATAAAGCGTACAAACTTATATTTGCAGTTGGAATGTATGGGGGAACGCGTTCAACTACAACGTGAAGTTTGTTCTTGGGATAAATTCATCTTAACTACGGAACCCTTTATTGTGCGTAGTCTGACACGCACTCGACTAATATTTTTTCCGTCAATTTTATTGAAGCAAAGGTCTCGTGCAGTACCACAAGGACCTTTCCATCATCATGCCCAAAAAAGCTGATTATACAAATATTGGACTTGGTTTTCTGTTCGTAAACAGAAAATGGATGTCCGGTTGTTTTTCAATTATTATAATACTTTAATAAAGCTAGACTGCTAACAATCAAGACTCGATCAAATGCTACAAAATCAAAGTGAATTTAGACCAAGACTCCGACAAACCCTACTATTAAAATCAAGTTGAAAATTGATAGTTTTAACATTTAAATTTAATTAATTCATATCATATTCTGTTACACCTACTGACAGATCTCTATAAGACCCAAGTCTTGAGAAAATATTTATCTTTTACCTTTTTAACTTTTACGTCTAAACTTTGATGTTATTCGAGACATGAACGTTTGAATTTATGACTTGAAAACATAAATGGGTCGGCCAGTTGCGGTAGAAACAGAAGAATAATGATTAGGTATTATATCTAATCAAATTAGATAATGGTGCCGATTCCCTTGTTCACAAACTAAACTAAATTTAAGTTCAGTGCATCTTTTTCTTTTTATGTCATTAAGAAAAGGACAGAAGATAAATTTTTGTTTAGTCCTGTCAAATTAATCAGCGCTTGACGTAAATTGACGTAATTTTAGTAGGCAAGTTTTTAATCACGTCTAAACTTGTATGGAGTATTGAGAGGCGCTGATTAATTTGACAGGACTAAACTAAAATATATCGTCTGTCCTTTTTTTAATGAAATAGAAAGAAAAAGATGCACTGAACTTAAATTTAGTATAGTTTGTGAACAAGGGAATCGGCACCAATGTGTGTATTCTTCTGTTTAAATTCAAACTAATTTTGGTATCTCATACTTGGTCACGGTCTTGCTGAGGAGATTTTACTAACTTTCATGTAAATAATTATTCCATTCGATAGATTTTGTTGCAGATAAGAATGTCATCAAATAGACCTCGTGTTTAATGCCAAAAGAATACAATTTATCACAGAGTGACTATTCATGTTTTAAAAAAAAAACGGATCAAATTCGGCAGCTCGTCAAAAACTGCCAGGACGTTTCAGCATTGCTCCCAAAAATAGCACTAGGTACCGATCTCTTATAAAACCACTAAACACAACCTTTGACACTTTCACTACCTTTCTGTCTACGTGAATTTCAACCAAAAACACTTTACTGAATGAAACACAGGTTCTAAGCAAAACATAAATTTTATTTCCAACCAGAGACATCAGGTTACCCACCTCGGTAAAAAGTTTGTTTTAAACGTTTTCGTTTTCAAACAGTTCAGTATTTTGAGGTTTTGGTTGTGTTTATATTTGTATTGGTTTTTAAAGTATTACCGAGTTTTGTTTATTAAACTTTTAGGTATACCTAATTTAAGTAACTACTTCTAAAGGTTTATGGTTAGAAACTGATGGCTTTGAATGGCGAAGATGACAGAAGTTGGGCGCTCACAGCACCTTCAGCGCCACGAACTTTAGAACTGCCGCCTCTAGACGCAGCCGGAGATTGCCACGGTGCGGTGATTCTGTGCTCTGTGCTATTTTCCTATACAATTTATTAGTCTACCAATATTTAGTTTCCAAACGCCACAAGCCACTAAAACTCTTCCCTAATCAGCGCACGAGTGCCTTTAACCTATCAGTTTTCATAGCACTTCGCCAATGCATCTGAGAAATTTTAAACTCATTACCCTAGTTTGGTAAACCCAGTGCTGTAAAGATTGTTAGTCCACTAATTAAGTTACTTGAGACTAATATTGTGTTGGGAGTAGAAGTGTCATAGTTTAATTTTGGCGTCAGTATAATATTATGAGAGAGCAGTGGTGGCCCTATGATAACTGCCCCGATATAGGTGTTGTAGGACGTGGGTTTAGAAACTAGACACGCATTTTACATCGTGTAATTTATTTCATCACTAAGTTCTAATATCAAAATGGCGAAGGAAAACATCGTGTGGAAACTGGCATGTCCTAGAAAAATCGAAGACATGTGATATCCACCAACCCGCCCTGGGCTCACTTAGTGGACTAAGGCCCACTCCCTCATAGAGAGGAAGCTTGTATTCCAGCAGTGGGAACGTTAATAATAATAATGCACTAATTAAACACGTTTTGGCTTTATATCAAATCTGGATTAGTCTGGCTAGCTAATTGGATGGAATAAACAATTATGCCGAAACTTTTTGATTGTATAGCAGACAAACAAGTAACTAAATAAACAGGCTACTAGCTTGTAACCACTTTAAATAATGCTGTGAGTGTGACAAGTAGTCGAGTTTCTGACATCACTCTTCTAAGGCCCATCGTCCACGACCTTACTCAGAAGTAACGTGCTACAAACTCAAATCTCCAGTGAGTGGCGCGACTTACTAACGCGTTATTAACTAGTTTGTGATTGGTTCCGTCGTGATCAGACCGCCATCGCCATTGAAATACTAGTGATGTGACATTATGGGTAAGTAGGTACTCATTGCTGATTTGAATTTGTAACACGTTACTTTTGATTAGCGTCTTGGGCGATGGGCCTGAGAAGAGTGTGCGTTAAGATTAAAAGTTGAAATGCACAAAATAAAAGATAAATATTTTGGACCTGTACCTGAACGTGTCACTTTTCTAGACTATACACAGCAATTAAAATCTACGTCTACTATCACAATGACTGATGACTACAACTTTTGAAATCATTATTTAAGTTTAGTCCAACAGTAACACTGTTAGGCGACTAATTAGGAAACTTAGGATGTTAAAGTTAAGTCTGAAAAGTTTAGACGTAATAATCCCAGTATAGTTACAGTAATTTATTAAATGCTTGACAAATAGCATGATGGGTAACTTTCGCAGTTTCGCATGAAATAAGTAAATAACTTTTAAATTTAAGATCTGTCTTTCAAAACAAGTATTTTTAGTTCGGTAATTTTTCGCTTTTTTACTAGCTAGACCATGTGTATGAGAATAAAAGGCTTGAGGAGACGATTCCAAAACTATAACATACGAAGGATGAAATAAAAAATAACCAGCCAAGTGCGTGTCGGACCACGCACAATGAAGGGTTCCGTAGTTGGGATGAATTTATCCCAAGAACAAACTTAACATTGTAATCGAAAAACATGTTTTCTCATAAATTCCCACTGCAAATGTAAGTTTGCACGCGCAATATTGTGAGATTTAAGACTAGAGTTCCTATAGGTTTACCTGTAATCTAAAAGTAAAAAGTATTTATTTTAAAATTACAAAAAAATATACCTAAAATCCTCGAAAAAAATGCCTCGTTGGTCTAGTAGTCGCAAGCGCTACTGCTGAGCATGAGGTCCTGGGTTCGATTCCCGGGTCGGGCAAAGTGTTATCGGGTTTTTCTAATTGGGATTTCTCAGTAGCAGCCCGGAGTCTGGATTTGTGCCCGGTTGATGGCAATAGGCTCGCCCCCTATTACATGGGACTTAAAAACATAACTGGCGAAATGTGGGTGTACTACTACAGGTACACCTCTGCCCAACCCTTCAGGGAAATAAGGCGTGATGTTCTGTTATGTGTGTTACCTAAAATCCTTACAACAAGCCCATTCAATATGTCAGATGATACAGTTTGCAAATGTTTTTCTAATTTGCCCCCAAAAGTGACCCCCATATTCAAAATGCATATATTATCGCTACACGTCCATGTTTGGGTCACAGAAATTCATGTTGACCAAATTTAAATTTAATCGGTCTGGTAGATTCGGTACAAATTGGATGTAACAGACGGACAGACAGACACACGAGTGATCCTATAATGGTTCTGGATTTTCCTTTTGCGGTACGGAACCCTAAAAATAAGAATTAAAAACCCGACTGCAACTTACAAGTTCTAAACCAGATCACTTTCAACCAGTCCGATGCAATTTTTGTTTTTTTTTAACATTATTGTCGACACATAGCGTTGCTCAGAACTTACGTTAAAGTAAACAAAATAAAAACAGGTTTTCATTTTTGTGTTATGATAGCTCTAAAATAATTGTCAAGTATGAGAAAATAGTAAGAAAGTTCAAATGTCACATTTCTTGTCTAAAAAAAGTTATTGGCGGAAGATAATTATGATTAAAACTTAAGTAATTCCCCGAACTGACTCTTACTCAAGAAATCCTGCTAATAACAAACTTATAAAAGTCTCAGTACTTTCTATTATTATCTATTATTTGTGAAAAAACTTGGACTTTTATTGAACCTATACAGATGAACGGTGTGATTACACCTTCACGATCGACATACATTGGTATGATTGATAAACGTCGATTAAAGTCTGTTCAGTGTTGATCGTTAAGGCGGAGATTTCTTGAAAATAGTCAAAAAGGTGGTTTTTAAAGCAGTGTATCCCTTTTTTTGAGCGGGAGGGTGTGTCAGACTCTCACTGACTGAAACCCAGCCGTATTCCTTCCGTTGTCTGTGTTGCCACGGGCCTCGGTAACCCTTTGGTACCGTCCCGCGACCCCGGCAGGCATCGGCCCTAGTGGACCCCTACGCTTGTGCTGACGACATCTCTTTGAGGCGCGCGTGGAAAACAACGCGCCGTCGACCCGGGCCTGGTCCTCACCGGACGGTGAGCTACCCATTGCTCACCGTCCGCAAGCCCGTGCCCACGGTGGCCGGAAATCCGCCCAGGATTCCCAACGCCCAGAGCGTCTCCTGCGGCGGCTTTTATTTTTTTTGGATGGGAAACCATCAAATAACTTCTCCCGCTCTGGGCGGAGCGGGAGGGTGTGTCAGACTCTTACTGACTAAAACCCACCCGTATTCCTTCCTGTTGCCTGTGTTGCCAGGGGCCTCAGTGAACCATTAGTACCTTCCCGCGACCCCGGCAGGCATCGGCCTTAGTGGACCCCTACATTTGTGCTGATGACATCTCTTTGAGGCGCGCGTGAAATACAATGCGCCGTTGACCCGGGCCTGGTCCTTACCGGACGGCGAGCTACCCATTGCTCACCGTCCGCAATCTCGCGCCTACGGTGGCCGGAAATCCGCCCGGGATTCCCGACGCCCAGGGCGTCTCCTGCGGCGGCTAGGGGCGAGAGGGCGCGAAATTTGCCTTTTCCTCAACCATCCTGCCTCCTCCTTCGCGAGCATTACTGCTTCGCAGAAGGAGGTGACGGCTGCCCATGCTCTCTCGCTCCGTACCATGGCCTGAACCAGGGCCGGACGCGAGAGATCTTTGCCGCCGATCGTCTCCACGAGGACACGGCGGTGCTCTGCCCAAGCCGGGCAGACCTCCACCGTATGCTCCACCGTGTCCTCCGGGCGACCCACACAGTGGTGACACCCGGGCGTTTCCTCCCGCCTTATCCGACACAGGAACCTCCCGAAGCTCATCAGCTTCCGGTGAGGAGCTGCGTCAGGCGGAAGGTGAGGACGCCGTGGAGCCTCTCTAGCCGCTCCTCAAAGAGGGGACTTATCGCCGCAATCGTGGCGTACCCAGCACTGGGTTGCGACAACCGTACTCTCTATGTCGCCATGAGATCCCGCCAGAGCTCCGTCCGCTATGCCGCGATTTCTCGCGGCAGCGGAGAGAGGAGGCGAAACGCTGGGGGGTACCCAGCGTTTCGCCTCCTCGCGCTATTCCAATACGTGCGCGAGGACTTTTGCCTCCAGATCCCATAGCGGTAAGCAGTGTATCTCTTAAACCACAAATAATTTTGGAAAAAAAATATAGGTTATTTTCACGTCCTTTTTGCGTACAGTGATGGAACTCAAAACACAATTAAACATACTTTAACACGTCAAAAAAAATCTTTAAAAAACACCTCATAATTATCTTTAAGAGCATTTTATCTCTTTATTAACAATTATATTTATAATTAGAACTATATCATAAAATTTCGAATGCCAAACTGCATCCAGTGATGTATTATTTATTATAAAATTGTTAATATTTATTTTTATACGATTTTATTTGCATTTTTTCGACAAGCGTTGTGTCATCGCGCTTCTCTTTCTTTTCTATGCTGTCTGACAGAGACCGCGGCTTAGGTGTTGTCAGCGTCTTAATGTGTGGTGTTATACCAAGCCTATATGCTACGACCCCCACGCATCTATCGAGTTAGCGAACATCGATTTTAGACTAATCGATCAATGGCATTAAACAATGTCGTTTTAAATAAACCCTTTTAATGTGAATCGATCAATTATCATAAGCTATTCGACTTTGTTAAAGATAGATCAAAGAAAACATCGCGTATTTTCTTTATTGATCGATCCATCGAAAATTGGATGCCGTTCGGCATATTTTACAAGCCAAATTCATCGATAATTCTCAGCTTACACCAAGCGATAGATGTTGATGAAGGCATCGATCGCGTGAGTGTAATCAGACCCTAACTACCCCAGTTTATGTTTCCTGATGACGCAAGCAACAGTGTTACTTGCTTAATTAGTCAACTTGAAACTTTATCTTAAGAGGAGATGTTGCCTAACATGAAAGTTCTAGGAACACATAAGTTGTTAGTAGTACTTGAATGTTTGATACAGGTAAATCTTTTAGTACTCTGGCTTTTAAGTTCACTTATAGAACATAATCTTAAGACTACCTCGGTCTGCCGGGGTCGCGTGAAGGTCCAAAAGGGTTACCGAGGCCCCTGGCAACACAGGCAACAGAAGGAATACGGGTGGGTTTTAGTCAGTAAGAGTCTGACACACCCTCCCGCTCCGCCCAGAGAGGGAGAAGTTATTTGATTAATTTCCCATCCAAAAAATAAAAAAAGACTACCTCGGTGGTCTAATGATTGCAGTTGCGACTGCTGCCCTGTGCTGAGTCTTATCCTGGGTTAAATTCCCTAATCGAAGAAAATCTTATTGAGTTTGATCATAGTCAAAATTACAAATCCTACATACAAAGTAGTAGCGTGGAAATTGAATTTGTAAATAGGCTCGCCCCTATTGTACATAAGACTTATAACTGGCGAAATAATATAGTATAAGAGGACACATCTACCTTCAGGAAAAACAGGCATGCTGTTGTATGTAATGTTTATCCTAATTCAATTTGTTTGCCAATTAATTTTAAGAAATTACTCCCATAGTACAAATATTTCATCAGTGGACACGTTCTCTCCCTGTGTGACGGCTGCGGCATTATTTCACAGAAGAGTAATGCCATAACAGACTAACAGATGTTCAAACTATCAAAGTTCCACAAACTCAGTCTAGTTCGGCTCACCTTTTGACGTCAGTTAGGTAACGTGGTAACAGCATGGGATCAGCGCGAGACAGAAGCTGCGAAGTCGTCTTGTGATTATAACTTATTTCATGTGTATGCGTTTTTTTATTTATCTTGTGTGCAATTTTCGCATGTGTTTAGTTAATTTTGTTTACGGTAATTGTAAAGTTTTTTGTTCGGTCTCGTTTGCTTTTACGCTGTGGTTATTGATATGACCTTTTTTACTAACTTAGTCTATGCTATTCCTCTGCTAAAGATAGGTCGCTCAAGTAGCGACGAAAATTGGGTTATTTTTTGTTTATTTATTTATTTTAATAGGATCACCAACAATTGATTTACATAATCAGCCTATAATGTTCCCACTGCTAGGACACAGGCCTCCTCTCCGTGAGATGCAGTCGGCCGTAATCCACCACGCGGGCCCAGTGCGGGTTGGTAGATGTCACATATTTTCAAATTTTTTGGTTCTTCTAGGACATGCCGGTTTCCTCACGATGTTTTCCTTCACCGTTTTGAGAGCAGTGGTGATGAAATAATTTACACAAAGTAAAGAGCCTGTCCGGGTTCGAACCTACGCCCTACAACTCGAAAGTCGCGGCCGTTACCACTGGGCCACCACTGCTCAACAACAATTGATTTAAATGATACAAACACAGAATACCTTTATAAAAGTAAAATAACCGTGCATCAGTAACTTATAGGTGAACACCAAATGCATAAAACAATGAATCAGAGAAATAAGCTTATCTTACTTATTAAAAAGCGCTAACATTGTAAAATTAAACATCAATTCAATTTTTTTGAAATACTAACAAAAAAATATAAAATTGGTTAAGGTATAATATTCTTTGACATTATAACATTGGTAAAATCGGTAAGAATGATCCGTCAATTTCAAATGTGCAAAGTTTATTTTAGTTTTAGATTAGTTTAAGAGCCTTTATATGTAATGGGGAGTAAGTAATGGGGAAACATCGAGAAGAAACTTGGAATTGTTGCAGCAAAACACAGCAAATAAGCCTTCTGTACTTGAACATTCAATCTTAGATAACTTGTATATATATATGTATGTTCTTCTTCTAAGTAATAAAAATGAAATGCTGTTCGTTGGGAAGCGCATCACTTGAGAACGGCTGGACCGGACAAATTTCTTGGAAAATCTTCAAATTCGAGAAAAAATTAATGTCCTTTTTGTATGCGTTATTGAAATTTGTACAGGACAACGTCTGTTGGGTCAACTAGTCTTAGAAAATTTACATTTATTGCTACTTAATTAAGTAACTATTTTAGCGATACGTATTGACCTGTAGCAGCATCTACATCATAGTATAAAGAGGGGAAGTAGGCTATCTCCAGCCCAATCCGCGATATAATTGCCTACTGTCTCAGGGTTGTCACTTTTAGATAAATTTTAATTCAGTGCCTATAAATTGGCAAGGGTCGGGAAGTTATATTTTTTACTTGTATTATCTGGGTACAGGGTTTGTGAGGTTTTACCTAAACGATGATGAAACCTTTCACAATGAAAGAAAGAGCGACGGGCCAGCAGACGGGCGGCGCGGGGCGGTGATGAGCACGAGTAAACGGTAGGTTACTGATAGTACTGTCACCAATTCATAAGTTTAAAGCCCGGCCCTTTCTAAAGGTAACACATCTCTGTATAACTAATTCAGTGATCATTAGTCAATAAAGTTCAACAATGGTATTCAAGATTCAGAGCAGTATTATTTATAAAAAGGCATAAAATAAACTGGGCGGTTTATAATATAATCAAATATATAATCTATAATCTCTATAATCTCAATCTATAATATAATCAAATATATAATCTACAATCAAATTTTTGTTCTGTTGTTATGGTTCGAACTTTGCTCTATTTATCTGATTCACAATAAGTCAATTACTTATTTTTAATTACGATTTTATAACTGTAATTTAGGTACTTAGTTACTATACCTACAATATTGAGAAATCGGCATGACTAAACGTAAACAAAGCAATAGCGGCAAATCAATTGACAGATCAAAAGTACCTAATACATTCTAGTGGGAAAGTAAATCTACCTACTTCCTCTGTCTGATAGAAAACTAATACAACAAAAAATAAGTAAGTAGGTATCTCATCATCAAGTAAAAATTATATGCTAGAATAAGTGACTTGCTTACCTTTCCCGTTCAATAGGTAATCTGAACAGAGACAATTCTGGAATCGTTGAATTATTAAGACACCCAAACACACAGCAATACGTTCTCCTGCGATTATCACACATTTTTCATTCATGTAGCGGTGCCGAAAAGCCGTGACGCGCGAACCTCGTGCGGTGTTGGCCCCGACTGGCGCACTGAGAAACGGGTCGAGATTTTGTTGTGAGTGCGGCGACGCATAAATACTTTGGCGCACACATACAAGCCACGCGCGGTGCGTTTGTATGAAGATAACTTACTACTACTAATTCCCCTCTCTGTATACTATGTCTACATTGCCACATGCGAACTAAGCAAAAAACTGACGTCACGCAAAATCCTGCATCGCGCAAGCAGAGTTTACCGCGCGACTAGCATACATACAACATCCCGAAATCAACCGTTGGGCAGTTGCCCCACGACGCCCGTCTGGTCGGGCAATCCTCTCTTTTCTATGGGGGATGAGTGAACGTTACACCCTGTTCCTCATGCCTCTATAGACTTATTGTGATATTAAGATCCTTTAAAAAATCAGTTGATGAACCTAAAACTTAATTTAATCAAATCGAAGATTCCAAAAATCCGTGATTTAATTCAAATTATAGTGATGAATCCTCGTTCTTTCTTTTTATGAAAAGAAACCTCTGTCCCTCAGTGACATGGCTAGTTTTGTACTGTAGTTTGTAAAGTAAATTTATTCATTAATATTTAATCATTAGTTTTTATTAAAACAATCTTTGTTACACATAACAAAGGTTCAATATTTTAATAAAAATAACCTTTGTAATAATTAATACATTCGTAGCCGCGTAGGACGTAGTAGCTCGTAGCAGTCATCTACGAAGTTTACGCCGCTACGAGGGGTCTATGAGATGATTTCATGAATATTATTACAAGGTAAAATGGAATTTTCAGAATATTTGGTGCGTGTACCAAAATAAATAGGTTTTTCTAACTGATCGTCGTTTCGAAAACCTTGTTAAAATAGTCAGATATAACGTCCATTAATCATTTAACGTGACTAGGCTTAGGTGTTGGTTTCAGTTTGTATATATTTTTACATTTTATTTTATATTAGATTTTTTTTTGTTATTTAGTGAGAATAAAGTTAAGGTGATTTATTAATGAAACACGTGACATGGTCCTTAAGCGCTAAAGCCAATTTTACCCCAATCACTGTAATATTATCATGCCTAGGTACATCATTTCTGAAAATACTACCATATTAATTGTTCCATAAGTTGTCAAACCCTCAAATAAAAATTGTACGTTCAAACCATTATATTTTTTGCCAGCGGCAGTCGCGGTAAGCCTCAGAAAAAACCTTAGTATGAAATAAATGTATGGTACAGAAGGCCAGTTTCAAACAACGAGCGAAAACATAGACGCGCATACGCACACATAAACGGTGACCTCAAACAAATGCAAGTCGCGAGTGGGATTGCGCTCACTGTACGTAAAGCCTGTCTGTGTGCGTGTGTTTTCTTTCGTTATACATCACCGACCTTCTGTACACATCTATTATGTGGTAGATCCCAAGTATACAAGTAGTTATTAATTGCATAAGTTGCAAACCCACTGTTTGATGCGCCTGATTTTAAAGTAGCTTAAGTTTATAAATGGTCTTTGGAAGTTTTCTTGAGGACCTTTTTTTATGATTTAGTAAACTTGTCCTTTTGGCGTAAAAGGGACTAGAGGATGTTTATGAGCATTAGTCTGTCTGCTAATAACAGGATAGGTTCTGTGACTATGGATACAGCCGTTACGTGCGGTGATTAATGAAAATTATGCATCCAGATATTATGGACAGTTTCAAACGTTTACTTATCATTAGACGCGGCTTTTACACGCCAGAAATAAATTATTGCATATATTATTATAAGATATAATATAAGATATAAGATATAATAAAGGTAGCAGTATCAGATAGAACAGAAACAGTCATAGAGAGAGACTATTCTATCTTCTATCTATAATAATTATGTTTAGAAATTCTTCGCTCGATATCAAGGAGTAACTACATAATGGATAAATAAAATGTAATTTAAAAAAGTTTCATGACTTGTGTTATATATGTACATCTGTTATATTTTAACACGAAGTGACTTTTTCAAGTTACTCACCCCAAAAAAGAACTTTGAAATCTCAGCATATAAAATAAATTCTTACGAAATGTTTATTTTCGTCCACAAATTACCGAGTAAGGCGAATTTTCTTGGTTACTGTAGCATTTTTTATTCATTCGAAGAAAAATTTCAAAAGTCGACTTGTAACCAGTCAAAAGTCAGGAAGACGAAATAGCTCATACCGGGATAAAAGTATGTATTAGCAAATTATATCAGTCTGCAAGAAGATTACAAGATTTAGGTCACTAACAGACGATCCGTTATTTCACGGCATTCTTTTTGCACGTGAAAATGGACGACATAATTAATCGAAGTATACGACTTATAATACGTACACGTTTACAAATACATATAAATGTTGATACTTGTTTTCAACAAAACTTGTAAAATATCTACTGTTCATTATATAAACACTGCATGTATCAAACGTGTATTTACACTGTTTCAGACATGATTAATTGTTAACAATTATTTTGCTCACATTTTTGAAATTTGTGAATGCTTCCTACAATATTCTTTTACAACTAGTTAACTTGTTTTAGATACCTATAGGTACCTATAATATATTCAATACTTTGGTGTAAACATGAAGCATAAAGCATCACATACGGCGAGTAAAAAGAACAACGCGTGAAATAAACAGTTTCGGAGTCGCGAAAAGAATATCACTGTACGAGTACTTCGTTCTCAATCACTCAAAAAGGACATCGTCTGTTAAGCTACGGTATCCTAGAATTACGGTGGTCACCACATATTGACCGTAATTTACCGGCGAATGACGTCACTGAAACATCATTTATAAAAGTAAGTTGGTGTGTTTTCCTAGAGAGCGTTTTTTGAAACCGTAATGTCAAACCCCGCTGTCATAATTTTCATGTCAGCAGTCACTGCGGCTTTTCTAGGAAGCCGTAGTAGCTTTAGAGGCCTTATCTGAATGTAAGTTATGTTCTAAAAACAATAGAACATCCAAACTCATTGTGTAAATCAAGTCAAATTCTAAACAAGTGAAAGGCGTAGTTCTACCCTATAAATTATATAACATTCTCTATAATTTCCATTTTCGGTACATCCCGACAAAACTCTAAGAATACGAGTATAAGAATAAAAAGTCATAGAACTAGGCTAACATAAAGTTTGTACGAAAATCTTCGAAGATATTCAGTTGGATAACGAAGTCTTCACTTAACCTTTGCTCATTACATGCTTTGATATTTTATTTGACAGTTGTTGATGGACTTAAAGCTAGCTTTGGGTTTTAGACACCAACTTCATCAATCTCTGTAACGGCACGAAATTGCTTTGTTTGCGGTCAAACATCCCAGCTACCATGGTAGCCCAGAAAAACACTTTTCCGACGCGTCCAGCTACCATGGTAGCCTAGACGTTTGACCGCAAACAAAGCAATTTCGTGCCGCAATCACACTGTACGGTTTATAAATGATTTTACGAGATGGCGCTGTATAAAATTCCGCTTCTTTACGCAACACTCGGTGTCAGACCAAAGAGAACATTTAAAACAAAAAGATTTCGTCGTTCAGTTGGCTGTCATTGACATAATGAAAACATGCTCCTTTTTATTTTTTTAACTTATTTAATTACAATATAGTGAATAATCCAGTGTATAAGTGCTAAATACCATAAAAAACCTCTTTAATCAAGGTGTACGAATATCTACAAGTGTCCAAGGTTGTGAATCTGTTGTGTTGTGATAAAATCGTCAGGAAAACTATGGCGCATGGCGACACGCTGTGCGTCGGCATTTTCGTATTAATTACGTAAGCTTTACTAAATAATGTAATAGATTAGTGCTTGTTTTAAGGACATATGTTCATAATTAGTATTTAAACACGTTCACACCGTTAAAATACTACAAAAATAGTTACGATTAACCTGATTTACTTCGTCCCGCCGGACATTTTTTTATCAAATTTGTGAGGGAATGGGGGATTGTTTTGGTTTACTGTGTTACTCTGAACAAACCAATTATGGGCTTAAGGGTATCAAAAAATGCTTAGATAGTCTAGATTTATTATAAATAGGTTTTACTGACCCAAACTAAAACATTCTGAACAAAAATTCTGCAAGAACAAATATTTTACGGAAATTCACACACGTTCTTAAGTTTAACTTTTTTTTACGGTACTTTGGGCTATGAAGTCGTAATTAAGTTTTAACACCTATTGATTATGTATCCTTTAGCTATACACATGATTTTTTATTAAGGAATAGCTACCGTAGTTTTCTAGTTATTACGTTTTATACAGGACATTTGTTATAGGCGGTATCAAATTGGTGAGGGAATGGGGTGTGTGTTTTGGTTTACTGTGCTACTCTGAACAAACCAGGTATAGACATATGGGTATCAAAAGAAAGCTTAGATAGTCTAGTTTAATTATAAATAGGTTTTACTGACCCAAACTAAAAAATACTGAACAAAAATTCCGAATGAACAAATATTTTACGGAAATTTCAACACGCGTTCTCAAGTTTAACATTTTTTTACGGTACTTTGGGCTATGAAGTCGTAATTTAGTTTTAACACCTATTGATTCTGCATAGTTTCAGCTATACACTTGATTTTTTATTAAGGTTGCCTTTATTGGCCGTCTGAAGTGAACACCAGCGAGAAACAGAGCTATTGGCCAGCTTGAGTGGAGATTCGCAAGAACAAACGTGCTCGAAGGAAGGAAGTATTTCAATAAGGTGCTGGTAGGGATCTTGATGGTACTTCCGGGATTGTCCTGATAGCCGAGGAATATCTCTCTTCTCAAGTACCTCAAGAAGTATTGCTCCCTTGTCGCTACGTCATTATGTGCTAGTTGCTGTTTTTGGGCCTCCATTATTGAGTGTGCCAATCACCCCCCTTTTTTTTTTTTTTTAGGGTG
Organism: Atethmia centrago; assembly: GCA_905333075.3. Lineage (NCBI taxonomy): Eukaryota > Metazoa > Arthropoda > Insecta > Lepidoptera > Noctuidae > Atethmia > Atethmia centrago. The sequence continues at coordinate 8,759,245 of HG995388.1, forward strand.
GGAAATCATCAAATAACTTCTCCCGCTCTGGGTGGAGCGGGAGGGTGTGTCAGACTCTTACTGACTAAAACCCACCGGTATTCCTTCCTGTTGCCTGTGTTGCGGGGGCCTCGGTGACCCATAAGTACCTTCCCGCAACCCCGGCAGGCATCGGCCCTAGTGGACCCCTACTTTGTGCTGACGACATCTCTTTGAGGCGCGCGTGGAATACGACGCGCCGTCGACCCGGGCCTGGTCCTTACCGGACGGTGAGCTACCCATTGCTTACCGTCCGGCAAGCCCGCGCCTACGGTGGCCGGAAATCCGCCCGGGATTCCCGACGCCCTGGGCGTCTCCTGCGGCGGCTAGGGGCGAGAGGGCGCGAAACGTGCCTTTCCCTCAACCGTCCCGCCTCCTTCTCGCGAGCATTACTGCTTCGCAGAAGGAGGTGACGGCTGTCCATGCCCTCTCGCTCCGTACCATGGCCTGAACCAGGGCCGGACGCGAGAGGTCTCTGCCGCCGATCGCCTCCACGAGGACACGGCGGTGCTCTGCCCAAGCCGGGCAGATCTCCACCGTATGCTCCACCGTGTCCTCCGGGCGATCCACACAGTGGTGACACCCGGACGTTTCCTCCCGCCTTATCCGACACAGGAACCTCCCGAAACTGCCGTGTCCGGTGAGGACCTGCGTCAGGCGGAAGGTGAGGACGCCGTGGCGCCTCTCCAGCCACTCCTCAAAGAGAGGACTTATCGCCGCAATTGTGGCGTGCCCAGCACTGGGTTGCGACAACCGTACTTTCCATGACGCCATGAGATCCCGCCGGAGCTCCGTCCGCTGTGCCGCGATTTCTCGCGGCAGCGGACTTACGCCCCGGCGTTTCGCCTCCTCGCGCCACTCCCATACGTGCGCGAGGACTTTTGCCTCCAGATCCCATGGCGGCAATCCGGCAAGGAGGCTCGCTGCCTCACAGGAGACCGTGCGGTATCCTCGGACCATCCGGATGGCCATGACCCTTTGGGCCGCGCTCAACCGGCGGGCTGGCCGCAGCGCCAGAGAGCGCGCCCATACAGGAGCCCCGTAGAGGGCCATGGACCGCACGACCCCCACGTAGAGCCTCCGGCAGGAGGCGTTTGGACCCCCTAGATTGGGCAGGAGCCGCTTCAATGCAGCGCCTGCCCGCTCCAGTTTGGAAGCCAAACGTCGGAAATGCTCCACGAAGTTCCACCGGCTGTCGAGGACGAGTCCCAGGTACTTCATCGTCGACTCGACGCCGATAGAAACCCCTCCTACCGTTATTTGGGACCCCAACGGTGGCGCGTTCCGAGGACCATGAAAACACATTGCCTCGGACTTGTGCAGGGCCACCTCGAGTCCCAATTGCCGGATCCTTTCGACGATTGTCGCAACCCCGCGTGCCGCTAATTCGGCCGCCGCCTGGTGCGACCTCCCCTGTGCCAGGACCAACGTGTCGTCAGCGTAGCACACTACGCTGACGCCGCTAGGGAGGTCGGCGCGCAGCACCCAGTCGTATCCGATGTCCCACAGATGCGGCCCCAGGAACGATCCCTGTGGGACACCGCACGACATCTCTTGCCGGTTCCACACTCCCTGGTGACCGGGGTACATGACGGCCCTGTCCGTCAAATAGGCCTCGACCACACGACAGAGGTAGGTTGGCATCCGGTGATGCCGGAGTGCCTCCCTGATGCAACTCCAGGGCAGGGTATTGAAGGCATTGGCGATGTCTAGGGACACCGCCAAGACGACCCCACCCTGGGCAACAGCATTCCCCGTCGTCAGGGCTCGCACACGCATGATGGCGTCCACCGTAGAGCGCCCTCTGCGGAAACCAAACTGGCTCTCCGCCAAATCCGGCCCCACCCGCACCAGCTGGCCGACGAGGCGGTCTGCAATGACTCTTTCAAAGAGCTTGCCCACCTCGTCGAGCAGCACGATGGGCCGATAAGCGGACGGAGAGTCCGCAGGGCGCCCTGCCTTCTTTATGAGGACCAGTTTTCCCGTCTTCCAGCGAAGCGGGAACTGGCCCCTCTCCATGCATGCGCTTAGGAGCCCCCTAAGTCGAGGCCCGAGAGCCTCCAAGGCCAGGACCCAGGCCTTCCCAGGTAAGCCGTCGGGTCCTGGGGCGGTATTTTTGGCACTAAGCCTGCGTACCGCCGCTCTTATTTCTACCTCGGTCACCTCCGGAGCATCGTCGTCATCGTCGTCGTTGGCGGTGTGGTCCGCATCGGGCACCGCAGTAGGCGGAGCCATAGGCGGGGAGGTGTGTTCCCCTCGGGAAGGGAACAGAGCGCTCACCACGTCCTCCACAAGCTGGGGCCGGAGACTCTGCGTCAGCGGGGGAGCCCATGGGCGGAGTTTTTCCCGCACCACTTTGTACGGGCTTCTCCACGGGTCCCTGTCCAGGGTCCCCAGCGACTCCTCGCGGGCCAACCCCCTGGCCCGCAGGATCTCTGCTTGTAGGGCGGTCTTCGCCGCTCTGTACCCCTCGTACAGCTCCGCCTGAATGGCTTCCGTATCCGGAGGTTTGATACGGAGCCTGCGGTGCCTGGTGTACCGGCGTCGCGCAGCCACGCACGCAGTGCGCAGAGCCGTCAGCTCCTGCGACCACCAGTACACCTGGTGCGAGGCACGTCCAGGCTGGACCCGGGGCATTGCCACGTCACATATGTCGGACATGGCCTCCCGGAACCACTCCGCCTCGTCGTTGATGTCGGCAGGCCTGTCCGGTGGTGACACCCAGGCCTGCACGATCGAGGCTTCCAGGAGGAGCTCCCGGTTCAGCTGCTTCAGCGCCCACCGCGGACCACTCGGGGCCCGTCGGACCGGCGCGTCCGAGGTCTGGGCGGAGACATCGAACCGGATATACCGGTGATCGGAATAGGTCTCCACCCCCTCCATGACACGCCAGTCAACTACACGCGGCAACAGAGCGGGGCTGGCGAACGAGATGTCCACCACTGATTCACCCCGCATCCGCACACACGTGGGGACAGAACCCCGGTTTAGGACGACCAGGCCTGTCTCCAGAGCCCAGTCCTCCACCATCCTGCCCCGTGTGTCCGTTAACCGGGAACCCCAAGCCAAATTCTTGGCATTGAAGTCCCCGAGGACGAACACGGGGAGGGAACCAAACCTGACGACGACGTCTCTCAACTCCGCAAGGGAGTTGTGTAACTCGGCAAGAGTTCGGTTCGGAGAGAGGTAGACCCCTACCACGACAATCTCCCCGAACCGTGCTGCTACGCAGCCCCGTCCTCTCTTGACGGCCTCGAGGGACGGGGTACCGGCGGCGGCCGACGAAATTAGGGTCACTGAGCCGCTCAGGTCCTCCACCCAGTCATCCCTGGGCGGGACAAAGTATGGCTCAGCGACCACGGCGATATTAATCGACCACTGCGCCATGCTCTGGAGCAACAGATCCTGAGCGGCGGCGCAGTGGTTGATGTTCGCCTGGAGGAGGCGTAATGGGGCCATTAATGGCACTCCATGTTGGCATTGGCCTCCTCCCGAACCAGGGGTCCTGCCGCGGCGGGTATGGCGGCGACGACTGCGGTGGCGGATGCGGCAGCGGCGGCGGCGGCAGTGGCGGCGGCTGTGGCGGTGACGGCGGTGGCGGCTGTGGCGGAGGGCTTACCCCTGGCCTTGGATTTGGCGGGTGGGGTGCAGGCCTTGCCCCCCATCCGGTGGTCGGCCGGCTTGCCAGCCGCCGCACATACGGCACAGTGCGGCGTGGCGTTGCAGGAGACGGCCTTGTGCCCGGGCTGACCACAGCGGTAGCAGAGACCGCTGCGGTCCACCTCCGAGGTGCAATTGGCTTGCACGTGGTCGCCCACCTGGCAACGGAAGCACCTCAGAGGTCTGGGCTCCAGCAGTTTGACCTGTGCTGACACCCAGCCCACCAATAACCTTTGGCCCTCTCTGGCAATATTTTTGGCCGCCGACACGGGGCAGCTCACTGTAGCGGTTTGCAGCTCCGCGGAGTCAGGATGGATGGTGCCCACCCTCACCTGCTCGGCAGAGCACCCCCCAGTCCTAACTACTGCGGCGACCACCTTGTCCTCCGTCACGGAGTCGTCCAGGCCCATGATGCGCATGCTAGCGCACTTGGTGGGCCTGGACACTCGGACCTCGTCCGCATTTAGGGACGCCCTGAGCCTTTCGGCCAGAGCGTCAGCGGCCGGGCCACTGGCCGCACCGGGGACCTCCACCATTCGGGCCCCAGTCGCCGTTACCTTCATTTTTAGGCCAGTGGCAGCGCCGAGCTCCTCGAGGCGCACCACCTCACCCACCTTCGCCATAACCGTCCTATAGGACACGCCCTTCTTCTCCGCATCCGGCTGTAGTGTGATTACTACAGCTGCGGAATTCGGGGCGTGGAGCCTAGCCGCGGCGGTTCGCTCCTTGCGCCGCTGCCGCCTCTCCCTCTTTTTGGCCGCCCTTTTGGCCTTAGCTGCCTTCCTTTTCTCTCCGGCTACTTGCCATTCGGCATCGGCCGGAAGAGATTTAGGAGGCGGGGGCGGCCGTCTCGCCACCGGAGCCCTCGCCGCCAAGGCTGGGGCCCTCGCCGCCGGGGCCGGAGTCCTCGCCTCTGGGGCTGGAGCCTTCGCGGCCCGCGCATTCGCCCCGCCCTTTGGCTGCCCCGACGACCCCGGTTTGGCCGTGGCAGCTGTGGCGGCAGCATACGACGGGGCTTTGCTCTGGCCCGAGGCCGGCTGGCTCGCCGCTAACGGGGGGCGCAGGACTATGGCCTCTAGAGCGGAGCCAGTCACCCCCTGCCATTTTATCCGTGTACTACATAACATTGATCAGGAAAGGGAAATAGTCCTTCCATAGTTCTAGGCAACCAATCCACTATAGCCACCCAAACCCATAGCCCAATATGTTTTATTTCTATTATCTGCAATAATGTAGTGTGAGCAAGCAGTTCAATATGATATGTAAGCGGCATGATTTGGATCCTTTCACAACGAGTGTGACATCAGCGAGAAGGTGCTTAAGCCTCAAGTTTTTCAAATAGCCTACAATTTGAGTTTATTACCCCATTTTCTTGATTCTTTTATTATAACTTGTTATTTTAATTTTACTGTAAACAAAGCGACTTTTGATAACCACTTTCTAAACCTCTGTATGTACAACTGTCGTTGTCTAATAGACATACCTATACTTTATTAACCTTAAATTAATCATTGTACTGATGTGTGTTCACATAATTTCTAGCCTATTTCTATACGTGAGGACTTGTAATTGGCTTTCTGTTGTCTATGTTTGTTTATGTTAAGTTTTTATATAGCTATAAATCTTCCATAGTGTCATAAATAAATAAATAAATAAATAAATAATACTGCACCAACCGGGGGTTTTCCTTGGGTGCATTTGCATAGTGCATACAGGGATAATTTTCGGTTAGTGCCTTAAAACTTAAAATTGTCTAAGGGGCATCTGCGAGATGAATTTGGCTCCTCGTACGCCTTCCCAAGGTCCGGGATCCCAGAGTCCCGAGATATATCAAAGAAATTTAAATATTACAACACCACTTACAAAAAAAATTGAAAATCAATCTTCGACCCAAACTGAGGGTCGAAGTTTTTATGCGAACTAAGTCGCAGTCTGCTATTCTGATATAAACATCACACGTGGATGTGAACGCCCTAAGTAAAGCTGATCGATATTGATACTTTTGGCCTCTAAGTTAACTCTTAAGTGATACGAAACTTCTTTATATTATTATACACCTGAGCCTTTCGACCTTTTTAGGGTTCCCTTGGTAAATACGATAACGGAGATTGTGTCAAATGAGTTCAAAATATTTGTCTGACACGAAATGTTACACTTTAAAAATGTACCTACTTAGTTAAGAAAAAATTCTACTTCCTTATGCATTATTTTTAAATTTTCTTGCCTTTTCCTTACCTCTGTATTTTCTCGATGATACAATATGCAATCAAAAGAATCAACTATTGTTTTTAGATATGACATGTGTCTACAAAACTATACAATCATCATTGACGCTTTATTTGAAAAAGTATTTGTTTTTAAAAATACAATTTTATTGTTTGTATTTTTTATTTTATATATTATACCTGGTTCCATTTTCTTTGTTTTTTTTTTTAACTTGTTATGTAACTCCTTTCAGTTTAACAACAAAGGTTATCTAAATATCTATCCTTCAACCTAAACCAAGTTGTAGATACAAAATATTTCCAAGAAATTGATCGAAGTATCTAAAAAGTTTTCTGCCAAAACTTCCTGAATTCTGAGAATAGCAACAGTATTGTGTACTACAGAACCCAAGCGTGTCTTCGACCTTTCCATAAAGTACGAAAATCATACTTGTAAGAAGCAGGTCTAACATAAATAAATTGCAGAACTTTTAAATGCCAGTAACTTCCAGAAAATTTCGAACATTCGATTGTGAATAACTTTCGAGTAAATAATTTAGGGAATTGGATGAAAAATTATCCAATTCCCTAAATTATTTACTCGAAAGTTAACTTTCGTACAGATGTAATTCGGTAATTAATGGGTGATTTTTATAAGAGATCACAACAACAAATTACTGAATTTATAGACTAGTGGTGTGACCGTCGGAAATAAATGTCTTTCTAACATCCAATAAATTCGGAAGTGTTTCGTGTTTCTCATAATACGGCATTTAAAGATTTTCTTTGGAATTTGTTTAACAGTAATAAATGTAGGGTCTTGTGTCGTGTGTTTGTTAAATAATAACAATAAGGAATTCTGTAAAGTTGACTTTGAAAGTTGGATGACACTCGAACTTTACGAAATGAGTGACCGCACATTTTGAAAGCAAATTCACTTGTTTTTTAGAATAAAACAAAGACATTTTTATGTTGTTTTGAGTAAATTTTAGGCGTTATTTCTTTACTTCGTTGAGGTTTCAAGTCTATTTCTGATAATGTATCATTATGTAAATACTAATTGTAGGAAAAATAACATGCAGCTGTCTCAGTCACAGATGACGCAGATAATTAAATTATTCTTTCATGCAGGCAGTGATCTATAAAGTCTTTATAGTCATCATTGGTGAAGTGCAAGAAAGAGATAGATCATGTATACATCCTGCATAGCTCCATCTTCTTTTCGCAACCGAAAAATGATGGATTTAACTCTTAATACTGGCCTAAGTCGATAAGTATCACTTTTTCAATTACTTCCTCCCTGTTTTCGATGATCTTGAAATCAGGTAACTACAGCAAAATCGCCTTCTGTATCGAATTTTTTATCAGTAGATTGCTGTAAATTCCTTGTTCAAGTTAAAGAGTACGATAAAATCAAAAAGCTTTGTAAGCACAAAAGTAATAAAACTGCCAAGAGGCTAAAGTAAAATTATTGGTGGAACGTTAAGTTTAAATCTTAGTAGAACATTTAAATCGGGTTTTCATTGGTCTAATCGCCGCTGTGGGATTGTATTGTGTAACGCTTTATCATGGAGATAGGTGTGTGCTTTAATAAAAATCATGAAGTTATGTTTTTTTTTTCTAATTTCGTGGACTACATTGAAGGAATGAACTTTAAGTAATGCTAAAGTAGAGTTTGACAAGATCTCAATTTCAAATTCTCAATTCAGAAACCAAGTGGGATTTACCTAGGCGGGAGGAAACACTTGGGTGTCACCACTGTATGGTTCGCCCGGAGGACACAGTGGAGCATACGGTGCAGGTCTGCCCGGCTTGGGCAGAGCACCGCCGTGTCCTCGTGGAGGCGATCGGCGGCGGAGATCTCTCGCGTCCGGCCCTGGTCCAGGCACTGGTACGCAGCAGCCGTCACCTCTTTCTGCAAAGCAGTAATGCTCGCAACGAAGGAGGCGGGACGGTTGAAGGAAAGGCAAATTTCGCGCCCTCACATCTCCAGCCGCCGCAGGAAACGCCCTAGGTATCCCAGGCGGCTTTCCGGCCACCGTAGGCGCGGGCTTGCGGACGGTAAGCAATGGATCGCCGTCCAATAAGGACCAGGCCCAAGTCGAGGGCGTGTTGTGTTCCTAGATGTCAGCACAAGTGTAGGAATCCACTGGGGCCGATGCCTGCCGGGGTCGTGGGAAGGTACAAAAGCGTTATCGAGGCCCCTGGTAATACAGGCAATGGAAGGAACATGAGTGGGTTTTAGTCAGTAAGAGTCTGCACCCTCTTGCTCCGCCCGGAGCAAGAAAAGTTATTTGATATTTTCCCACCCAAAAAAAAATTGGTATTTACTTAAACCTTAATTCATCTCGTCTTCACAAACAGAACCTACTTTCAAAACCATAGCTTCCTAACAAACGAGAGGTGCAAAAACGAGAAATAAATTTCGGAGCAAGGCGGTGAACCGATTCGAGGGGGCTCGCTTAAAATTCAACCTCCAACGTTGCTCTGGTCGAATAGGTGCCGCTATCAACTGTTCACGATTAGATTTCGTGGACAGTTGATTAGGAATGGTTTTATTGCTAACATTACGGTAATTGAGGGGCTAAATGGGTTTTGATCAGAGCAATGGTATGCAAAATTCAATGGTATACATGGAACGTGCTCCAAGTCAAATCAAGACTATCACTTTAGGCAAGCAGACACTCAGAAATGTGACAACTGGGTCTAACCTTAGTATATTAACAGATTCTGCCTAGACTTCCCAACTATGTTGAGGTCGGCTTCTAGTCTAACTGGATGCAGCTGAATACCATTATTGAATTTCTCAACTTTAAGTTAGGTTAGGTGTCGTGTTTCCCACGCTATATCGCGGGTGAGAGTCCTGGCGGAGGAAGCTGTGTCCCGGGGCGGGGTGATGTTGGCGGTGACCTTGGACTTCTCCAACGCCTTCAACACCCTGCCCTGGAGCTGTACTAGGGAGGCACTGCGTTAACATCGGGTGCCTTCCTACCTCCGCCGCATAGTTGGGGCTTATTTAGCGGAGAGGTGTGTCACCTACACGAGACGTGATGGCGGAAGCCAGCGCCGCATGTCGTGCGGTGTTCCACACATTGGTGCTCGACAGCCGGTGGGATTTTGGCCCCCACTTCCGGCGGCTGGCGCCCAAGTTGTTGGGCGCGGCTGGGGCGTTGTCAACGCTGCTTCCCAATCTGGGGGGCCCGAGCGCCGCCTGTAGGCGGCTCTACGTGGGAATCGTGCGATCTATGGCCCTGTATGGGGCCCCGATCTGGGTGGCTGACCTGATGGCCGGCAGCATCGCTGTCCTGCGAAAGCCGCAGAGAGCGATAGCCGTTAGAGTCATCAGGGGATATCGCACGATCTCATTCGAGGCGGCTTGCGTACTGGCCGGATCCCCGCCCTGGGACCTCGAGGCGAAAGTACTCGCATCGCTGTACCGGTGGCGCGAGGAAGCGAGGGCGCGGGGCGAGTGGCTTATGCAGCGACATATGGAGTTGCGTCGGTCACAGCTCCGCGCAGCCCTGGTGGCGGAATGGCGGGACAGGCTTTCACGCCCTACCGCCGGCCTCGCCACCATCGAGGCGGTCCGGCCAGTGCTCGAGCCCTGGCTCGGGAGGAGGCACATCTCCCTGTCGTTTCGGGTGACGCAGGTGCTCTCGGGGCATGGTTGCTTCGGGAAGTACCTGTGTCGCATAAACAGGGAGCCGGACGCCCGGTGTCACCACTGCGTCGACTGTCGGGAGGACAGGGCGCGGCATACGCTGGCAGAGTGTGCCGCTTGGGAGGAGCCACGCCGTGCCCTCATCTCAGGAGTGGGCAGTGACCTGTCTCTGCCGGCCGTGGTCGAGTCGTGCTGGTCGGCCGCGAGGAGTCCTGGAACGCGGTGGTACCCTTCTGCGAAACAGTCGTGTTGCAGAAGGGGGCTGCGGAACGGGAGCGGGAGATCTCGTCTGCTCACCCGGCCCGCAGCAGGCGCACCGGGCGTTGGCAGAGGGCGGACAACGCCCTCTTCGGCACCCCTAAATGGGTCCAAGGATCACCCTCCCCCCAGTCTTGAGGTGGCCCGCAGAGGCGGGCCGGCACTAGCCGTGGATCGTGGAAGTCGCATTAAATCCCATGATCCCCGGTGCAAGTGTGGGAGGGGAACACCGGGGTGGTTTTTAGTCAGTAAGAGTCTGACAGCCCCTCCGCCAACCCAGGGCGGAGGACATCCATGTGGATTTTCCACCCCGGAACAAAAAAAAAATGGTGTCGAGTTACCGAGTAGGTATACTGGGTAACACGGCACCCCTTGGAAAGACTGGTTATCAGACTGTTGACCGACTTGTGACAACTTTTTCTATATAACATCACGCCTGTATTTCCCGAAGGGTAGGCAGAGGTGCACCGTAGTACAATCACATTTCACCAGTTATGTTTAAGTCCCATGTAATAAGGGGCGACCCTATTGCCATCAATTGGGCGCAAATCCAGACTCCGGGCTGCTACTGAAAAGTTCCAAAGGGAAAAATCCAATACCACTTTGTCCGACCCGGAAATCGAAGCCAGGAACTCATGCTCAGCAGAGGCGCTTGGTACCACAAGGCCAACTAGGCGGTCATAAAACTGCCTATCTGACCACCACAACCCAGTTACCGGGTAACACTGGTTCTCAGACTTTCGGACTTCTGATTTTCCGTAACCAATATGAAGTAATTAAGAATGACAGTGATCACCGACGGATGAATACGAAGGCGCAGAGGGATCTTGATATGTAATGAATGGTCATCCATGGACTGACCGCGACAAACGCAGTTGTAATGTAATAGAACTTTTGTGATGTTTAAATCACTGACCTTTTCAATAAAAACTTTTAGGAATAGTCGTTACAGGATCTTATAGGAAACGTGATTCGAGTCAGAATGACGACATAAAAAAAGATTACGAGGTCCCTATTCAACAACCAAATTTTATTTCCTTTATTTTCGCACTTTTTTGTCAAAGGGGAACGAAAAATTTAAGGTTTGTCCTCATTTGAACCAGTCTTTTGAAGATTAATAGTGATAGAGGTGAAGGATAGAAGATAGAATAATTATACAACTTGCAAAAATACTCCAAACTGGTGAACATGCATTGCTTTAGAAAAAATATAATGTTTGAGCTAGGTGAACATTGTCAATGCCTATGTATATTATCTTATTCTTATTTCATTACAGAGGAACTACCTATGGAATGACATTATTTGCTAGTCAGCGAGGTGGTAGCGGGCTGACTGTCCAGGGTGCGCCAGAGTGACGTTTAAGTATCGTCACTCGTGGAGACTATAATAACTTTAATACACTGTCCATGTCTATTATGAATTTGTCTCAACATGCTTGCACTAACAATATCTAAGCAATAAAACAGAGTAGTAAAGTCTTCCACGTGGTAGTAAGGTTTCCAATAATCTGGACATCAAAGTTTGAGCTAATCCGTGCGGACCTTGGCAAAGTGCCAATAGAACCCCGGAATATGCTAGTCTCGGGCCAGTAATGGCCCATATCAGTTCCAAAATGTTCCGTTCCAAGGTTTTATGAAAATCGATTCGAGCCGAGTGTTAAGTGACCTTAACCTTACAGAGATATTAGAAATTGTTTTTGCGTAGAGTTGGACGTCAGAATTCCAGGCGTATCGCTGTTCGTATCACGTTAGAAGTTTCTGCACTTCTTTTACGCTTTAGGGATGTTACACGGCCATGTATCTTTGCAATGTCAAAATAATTATAAACACACTATCGCATGACTCTGTTTAAAAAATGATGTTGATAGCACCTTCATTTTGTAGACGCAAGCGGTTGACCATACTTTCATGTGCAATTTGAGACACTATTCACTTACGGTGAATATGAAATAATGTGGCAGAATCTAAATTCAATGATATTAAAAAAAAAACCTTTGTCTTAGTGGATGCCTTTTCTAAACGAAGTTTTTAAGCCTTCCAGTTCCAATACAAATTTTAAAGGAAACTTAAATACAATCTTCCTATAAAACAAAACGATCTGAAATTCTCGTCCCCAAAATTGTACGGTACTTGTCTTGTCTTGTAGTAAGGGCTCCGTTCATTTGAATTCCACGGCAGCATTTGAATTGGAGATTCATTAGGCCTTAATCTAAAACCGATGCTAGATGTCTCAAACGGTAGCCGTTATAGTGCTAATTAAGAGCTTCATCTAGTTACACGCTTCTCTTATCGAATGCGGTTTTAGACTGGATGGGGAGAAGGTTTTTGGTTATTTCGTATCGCATTCTGCCAAGGGATTTTGTGAAGGCTTGGTGGTTATGACCTATCTTTGGGTTTGGAAAGGTATGTAGGTGATTGTTGGGTTAAATTCTGAAAAAAGTGTGACACTGTGGCACTTTGGCAAAATAACATAATATAACAGCATGCCTGTTTTAACTCAATTGCGTTAGACCGAGTTTAAACCCGAGTCTAAATTGTCTATTTTGTATTCAGAACTTTATGTCCGTCATAAGTTTCGAAGTTCAAAAACTGGCTGAAAGGTTTAAGCTTGGACCAAAGTTAGAAATCGTTTTGTAATAAGTCGGAAAGCCTTTTAGAAAGCTTAATTCCACACCACATGAAATAAGTTTCTCGCGGACAACTTACTTTACAGCAATACGCTGAACATTCCTCAGACTTTTGCCTACTACTTACACCAATGCAAAGTATTCCTAAAGTTTCTTCATTTGAATTTCACTGCGGGATTTGAATTGTAGATTTTACAGGCTTTAATCTGAAACCGATGTTGCATGTCTTCTTGAGCCCCTCATTCTGCTAATTAAGGACTTCATCTATGCAAATGAGTCTCGATCGTTCTTTTATCAACTTAGGGCCATTGAGGGTGGCATTTGGGTCAAAGGTGCATGCGCTGTTTTAGATTTTGGGTATCCGCGATGATACTTGTGAAAAAACAAATGACTTCGATTTCGACTTGAGTGAGGTTCGAATTGAACTTTACAGAATAGCACTACAGACTAATGCTATGATACTAACTGCAGCAGAAAGCTATTTTTGAAAACGAAGTTATATTTTATTTATAAATCAGTTTATCCTATCTTTTACCCTTTTCTAAGTGTAGACATTTCCAAACATACCGATAAGATCGCTTCGATCGAAAGATCGCTTTTAGCGATAAGACCGCCCATTGTGTCACCCTATGTAAAATTTCTACATTTATATGTAATTTTTATGATGTACATAATAAAGAGTATTCTATTCTATAAGAATTCATGCTATTTTCCTTTTATTACGGAAGAACGAATCTTATTATATTCAGGCTACACTGACAGCTTTATTCCGTTTATAGGCCGTCAACTCGACAGGTTACTGAACCATGACGTAATCAATTTGTATATATATTTTTTTATAAATTTATTGATACTGTAGAAATTTTTGTCTTTTATTGTTTTAGTCGTCGTAAGTATGAATGCTGAGCGTGACGTTTAGTTTTTGATCCTCAAGTGAGGGAAAATCTTCTTTGGTTATTTTGTCAGAAAACTCTCTGTATCAGCCCTGAGTGTGGATTTGTTCTCGACAAAGGGCAACATCCTCTTTCCCCGCCCATATTACGCCGGGCTTACAAAATTGGTGAAATGTGGGTGTACTAACACACTGTCTACCCTCTGACTACTTCTGCACGTTATTAAGTTTGGGTTACCTAATGATGTTTTCCTTCATCGCATGTCAGTAATATTAAATACATAAATAAAATAAAAACCCGTTTTGTTGCCTATTTTTACAGTGTCTATTAGAACAATTTACAATAATCAGTTTATAAAAACAATTAAAACAGAATGTAACAGTCACGGTGTAACAGGGAACCAACTGAGTGTGACGGTTTTTGTTATATTAACAGTAGACAAGTTATTACACAGTTTTTAGATTCAAGACATTTTTTCTCACCAGATTTACCTACATTATATTTTTAGTTTTTGATCCTGAAACCTGATATTTTAAAACGGGTCTTTAAACCTCCTAGCTGTAAAGACAATATTCTTAATGTAATATTCTACATCTTAAATGTTCTACATTATCATTCTAAAACTATTTCAAAAACACTTGACAACATCTCTATGTAAATATAACACAATCATATTTTTCAGCGCTTCAAAATGCTTAAGGAAAACTGCAGAAATCCTCCACATTCAAGATAAGGCTTTAAATCAGATCGCGCCATCCACGTCGTGCCAATGACTACTTCATTGGCACGACGTGGATGGCGCGATCTGATTGTTTCGGACGTAATTCTATAACCTATATGGTGTGGATAGTCGATTTTATAAAAATAGGTTTTATTTTAGACCTGCTCCTGCTTCGAAAGGTTTTTAGGGGCTTCACAAAACATTGCTTTTTCTTAATTATTTGTAAGTTTAATAGAAGTTGAAAGAGAAAGTGGGAAATACAAAATGACATCACTGTATTAGCTGAGAGACACCCAGTCACTGCTCGCTAATGACTAGGTTTTTACAATTTTCTGTTTTGGATCTATTATTATTGAAATATTTTTGGTACATAATGAAATTATCTTCTATTTTTGGCCTTTGTGGAGCCTCCTGTGAATATGTGACACGAGTCATACACTCTACCTACAAACCTCTGTCAAAATGGAAATCAAGATCACTTTCATAAAAAAGTCAATATCGTCTACCCCGAAGTTCAAAGGCAAAGCTGTACGAAATCTCCGATTTCCCGAACATTACAACATTCATTATAAACTGTGTTCGCGATTTAGCTTCCTAACATGTAAACAAATATTTTTATAGGAAAAATAACTTTACATCCTACAAATAAAGTCTGAACTTTATTTGTAGGATGTAAAGTTATTTTAAAAATTTATTTTAAAAGTTAGTTATAAAAATGTTTAAAGTTGCACCGCAAACTGATTTGCGGTGCAACTTTAAACATTTTTATGACTTTTCAGTAGTACTATTTATTCTGAAATCTACTTAATTTACGCTAGCATAAAGTTGATATTCGATTAAGTGGAAATTACATCAATTTGAAACAAAGATCTGAACAGACTTTATAAGTGTTTAACTACAACGCTATCTCGGTACGATCGCGCGATAATCGTCCATCACTTGCTACATACGTGTTTCTGTTTTGCACGTACAGTTTAAACGCTCAATGTAACGCGATGTGAATTCAATGACTATTGGAACGTGAATAGGTAGTAAATGTGGACGATTGTAATACGAGATAGATTTTCTTAGTATTCTTTTTGGTTTAAGCTCCGGCCGAACTTAAGTGAATTCCTCGTGGGACGCGCAACGAAATCAACTCGCGCCGATTGTGTCAACTAACTTGTATGGAGATGTTCAAGTTGCCGCGAAAAAGCCTTATCATTAAAACAATAGACGCGTGCAGTCACGTCCCGCATTCCGCGCGGGATTCGCCTCAGTGTGACCTAAACATAAAAGTGTCTTTGATTGTGTATCAGGTTTCGAAAGCTGTTTTTAATAGTTTTGGTTTAGTTAAAGTACTTTTGACAAAAGACATCATCCCCACATTACCCTAAAAAATAAAATTTCTACATTTTATTTTAGCACTTTGTCGGCGTGATTAATAGGTATGTATACGTCTGCTAAATTACAGCTTTCTATTACTAAGCGTCTCTGAGCTACAGTGGGGTCAGACAGACAGACAGACGGACATAGCTAAACTGTAAGGGTTCCTTGTTTACTACGGAACCCTAAAAAGGGAACTTAGTAAGGACTAGAGCACGTCAACTACAGTCGACCAAAATATTACATACATAACTTTGCGACTGACTTCTGGGGAATGACTTCTTTAATTAAGCGTATTATTTATGCATGTACTTGATATTTAACTCTTACCCATAATAAATGTCTGGGCTACAACAACAAAACTAAATAATAAACCTCAATACTAGCCGCCATCAAAGTTACAGCTGTTTTAAACCCCCTTAGATAGATAGATAGATAGATAAAACATTTATTCAGTGCACACAAAAGACACAGCACAACACACAATAGCACAATACATGGATAACAAATTACAGGAATATATATAAAAACAAGGTGCTTATATTTTTATGGCTGCATATTTCAATTTGAATTAAATTTTATTATCATTGTTGCTAATTCTGGTTTACGATATGGTTGAATGTGATATTTGCATTATTTATAGGTTTTGACTTTGTGTGATTTCATCTGAGTGAAAATGTGGGTCAGTAAATCAACCCGTATCGAAGTTACATAAGAAGAGCCTTTTTCCTGAAGTCGTACAAATTATACAGTGGTGATTATTTTTACACCATTTTGATATCGTGACAACAGAAAACTATTAGAAAATTGACAAATCACTCTAAATTATCGCGGATAATCGTAAAGTTACTTATCGGGTATGAGAAGAAGCCTAACTAAGCAGAGAGTCACGTATACTCCATTTGATTGCGATATTTTTATAGGGTTCCGTAGGTCAAAAGTAAAAATGGAACCACTTCGTCATCAAATGGATCACTCGTGTGTCTGTCTGTCTGTCTGTCCGTTTGTCACAGCCAATTTGCTTCGATTCTAATGGACCTATTAGGTTGATATTTGGTACACATATGACTTTCTGTGGTTGGGCCACAGAAAGTCATATGTGTACCAAATATCACACACGAACGTGTAACGTAAATAAGTGAATTTTGAACATGGGCTTTACTTTTCGGGGAAAAATTTGAACATTAAAAAAAAAACAGTTTTGCAAGCTGTACCATGCTGCACATATCAAATGACAGGACTTGTTTTGGGGATTTTTTTTATTGTTTTAAAATAATACGTTTATAAGTTATTTAATAACATAATTATATGAAAATTGACGCCCCCTTATCTTTGAAACTACTAAACTTAAAATATTGAAAAAAAAACCTATAAGAAGTCTATGAGTTTAAAATATGGTAAATCGCTCAATATTGTGCGTACAAACCTACATTTGAGGTTGGAATTTATGGGAGAACATGTTTTTAACTACTATGTTAAGTTTGTTCTTGGAATAAATTCATCCCAACTACGAAATCCCTCATTGTGCGTGATCCGAAACGCACTTGGCCGGTTTTATTTACTGAACCATATCTGGGAACCTTCTGGTTACGTGTACAACGGCTTTGTGATGAGTATTTTTCACCCTGTAAAAAGACTCATCACAAAGCACGAACGAATTAAAACAAAACCTTAACACATAATATTATCACTTACCTCGACCACTTGTCATCAAAAACATGTCATACACACATAACATACATTACAAGAATTAGGCTTCCGTAGCAAAGCTAATAGGAGAACCCTACATTCGAAAGAAACCGTTCATACACTTTTATACAAGCGTGAATAGGAAATTATCGAGGTCTTCCCTCGAGAAAACTCCTTTGATAGTATCTCAATTTATTCTATTGTGAAAGATATATGCTTTCCAGACACATTGAACACCTACTACTGTCAAATAAAAAGCTATAAAAGCCGTATCACAAAGTGAACATTCTATTTGATTATTTTCAGTTCAATACGGTATTTCTGTATGCTATTTTGATTTAACTGATATTGTGCGTGGTAAAGTTTAAAAGATAAAAAAATTTCTTTCCATTTTCTGTGACAATAACTCTATTGTTCTTTCTTTTCTTTTATTTCTTTTGAAAGTTTTGGGTTAGATATTAAGTGTGGATATAGTACCTACCTACATTCAATTGTCGTTAATTTTAATATTCAAAAGATTACATGTTGTTATCATCATGTGGAAAGATTTTTCTTCATAAGCGACAAAATGTTAGTTAGGTGTGATTAAAACGAAAATTGTACGTTTGTTCGTTTGTCTTTTGAAGTCCTTAGTAAATCTAAAGATACCATGTAAGTAGTTTTCTTTTCCTTCTAATATACGGAAAAATATATTATATTTGTAAATAAGACAATTATCATGATCCATTTTGAGAAACAAACCAATACGTATTGACTTTTATTTTAACAATACCTAGATACTGTGGGATACCAATCATTGTTAATTTTATGAAGTAATTGGTGTCTGTGTTTTAAAAATAATTTCAGGTAAATTTACAGCTGAATCGTTTCAATTTATTATAACGTACCTGTTAAGTTCAACCTTTAAATCCCTAAAGAGAATCAAATCCTGAACGAGATATGGAATAAACATCTTAAATACACAACTGTTTTGATTCGAAATGATTTACAAGGCATGCTATACTCAAAGCGGAGAGCGATAAGCGGAAGGCGGTTGTAATGATGAAGTATAATGTAAGTTTGTGGCGGAACAAACTTGGTGTAACTAAGTTGTAGGGCTCTGCAACGAATGGCAACCTCTTGTTGTTCGAACATGGCCTCTATTATGGTTGCAGTTTTTATACAAGATGTTCTATGTCACGAAGTCCGATTGGCTATGAATGTTGTCAAGCGTGCACATGCACATTGTTTTTGTGTGCGTAACCTCGAGAGCGCTCAGTGTCGATCGGGACACGGTCCGGATCAGTAGTGGTTTTTAGTTCGCGCCAAATTGTTTCACGGAGTAAGGTCAGCATGGCAACAAAACGAAGAAGAGTTGTCCATAGTGAGGTAATATTTATTTATACGTTTTCAATTAAAATGTTATACAAAGATACTTAATATAGCAATAGAAGTATTTATAAAATGAATGTTTTTTTGTGTTATAAAATGTTTATATTACTTAATTATTTTGATTACATTTTGTTTTAGGGTCGAAACATGATAGCTAGTGTTTATCATTTTCTGCGAGAAGAATATGAATTTACAAAATCATTAATGGAACTCAACTGTGATTTGTCTCATTTACGAGACATTACACGCCGTACAGCTGAAGCTACGGGTGTGAGCCAAAAAACAGTTCAAAGAATATTAAAAGAAGAGAAGGAATAGCCATCCACTTCATCAAAATTCACTTCACCTATGAAGAAAAGGAGAAAGCGAGATAATAAAGTGGATATAGATAATTTTACAGCCGATGTGGTTCGCAGTACTGTACAAGATTTCCATATTGTCCATAAAGAAATTCCAACATTAGCTAAGTTAAGAACAGCATTGAATGAAAAAATCGGATTCGAAGGTTGTATAGAAACTGTTCGCAAGTTACTGTTGAAATTAGGTTACAAGTGGCGCAAAACAGAGAACAACCGTAAAGTCTTGACGGAGCGTCATGATATACAAATGTGGCGTTTAAAATATTAAAAAAAAATAACAGAGTACCGCTCTCAAAGTCGGCCCATTGTCTACACCGATGAGAGCTACGTCCTTTCGACACACGTGCGAAACAACACCTGGGCAAAAAAAAGGAAAGAACTCCGTTTTTAAAAAAAATTTGCACAGGCACTCGCTTTATTTTAGTGCACGCGGGAACCAAGGATGGTTTTATTGAAAATGCTTCCTTGGTTTATAAGGCCAACTCAACAGCTGATGATTATCATTCAAATATGAGCTATGATAACTGTGTAAAATGGCTAAATGAAAAGTTGCTACCCAATTTACTTCCGCGCTCTGTCATTGTCTTAGACAATACATCTTATCACAACGCACGGGCTGAACGACTACCGACGCAATCTACAAAGAAAGCCGATATGCAGCAATGGCTCAGGGATAAGGGTATAGCATATTTTGATGAATCTCTTCTTAAATTGGAATTGTACGATACAATAAAGAAGTACAAAGCCCAACACGTAATCTACAAGATTGACGATTTTATAAAAAGCAAGGGTTTTGATGTCTTACGCTTTCCCCCTTATCACCCAGAATTAAATGCGATTGAAAATATTTGGGGAATCGTTAAAAATTATGTCGCATCTAAAAATATCGAGCAAAACATGACGAATACGGAAAGACTGATCAATGAAAGTTTGGGTCAAGTTAGCAGTGAAACGTGGCAAAAAACTTGTGCTCATGTTGAAAAAATTGAAAAAGACTACTTGAAATATTTTGATCTCGATTTTGAATTTATAATCAATGTACAAGATTATTCTGACGACAGCAAAACGGAATCGGAAATCGAAAATGTATCTGATAGTGATTGAAAATACTGAATAGTCCTACTTGTTTCGTTTCCATTCTGTAACAACAATGCTTAATTAAATGCCTACATATTCTTAATATTTTTGTATTTATTGCAACCTAATCTAATTTATTTACAAAATGTATATACTTTTAAAACCAAAATTTTATTTAGATTATTAAATCTCGACTTGAATATATATCAGATTTTTTGCTAACGTTACCTACTTTTACACACACAAGCACGCTTGTCGGGATACGTCACTACTACAATCAAAGCCGAACGGACTTCGTGAAATAGAATATCTTGTACATGTTTTCTTATGAAAGGTGGTAGATTAGTGGCCGGACTAAGGAATACGTGGCCTATAAGTTTACAACCTTTATTAGCTCTAACAAAAAAAGCGAAGATCGATTTCTTTTGTCATAGGTAATTAAATCAAGAGAGGAACTATGTGCATAAAGTGTATACACAATTGCACATCATTTTAGTTTGCTAGTATAAAATACGAGGTACGAATGGCGCAACCACTAAATCGCTACCACTGAAGCACTGCCTTATAAAGTAAATACTAAAACGCAAATACACCACATACAATGAGTCACTAACTATGCTAAACCTTAATCTAAAACTGT
Organism: Atethmia centrago; assembly: GCA_905333075.3. Taxonomy (NCBI): domain Eukaryota; kingdom Metazoa; phylum Arthropoda; class Insecta; order Lepidoptera; family Noctuidae; genus Atethmia; species Atethmia centrago. Next base: position 8,779,787 of record HG995388.1, read on the forward strand.
CCCTTTGATATATCTATCACAAGATAGCTTGGTTCTGCCCAATCTAGGGGGTCCAAACGCCTCCTGCCGAAGGCTCTACGCGGGGGTCATGCGGTCCATGGCCCTCTACGGGGCTCCTGTATGGACACTCTCTCTGGCGCTGCGGCCAGCCCGCCGGTTGAGCGCGGTCTAAATGATCATGGTCATCCGGATGGTCCAGGGATACCGCACGGTCTCCTGTGAGGCAGCGAGCCTCCTTGCCGGATTGCCGCCATGGGATCTGGAGGCAAAAGTCCTCGCGCACGTATGGCAGTGGCGCGAGGAGACGAAACGCCGGGGCCTAAGCCCACTGCCGCGAGAAATAGCGGCACAGCGGACGGAGCTCCGGCGGGATCTCATGGCGTCATGGAGAGTACGGTTGTGGCAACCCAGTGCTGGGCATGCCACGATTGCGGCGATAAGTACCTTCTTTGAGGAGTGGCTAGAGAGGCGCCACGGCGTCCTCACCTTCCGCCTGACGCAGGTCCTCACTGGACACGCCAGCTTCGGGAGGTTCCTGTGTCGAATAAGGCGGGAGGAAACGCCCGGGTGTCACCACTGTGTGGATCGCCCGGAGGACGCGGTGGAGCATATGGTGGAGGTCTGCCCGGCTTGGGCAGAGCACCGCCGTGTCGTCGTGGAGGCGATCGGCGGCAGAGATCTCTCGCGTCCTGCCCTGGTTCAGGCCATGGTACGGAGCGAGAGGGCATGGGCAGCCGTCACCTCCTTCTGCGAAGCAGTAATGCTCGCAAAGGAGGAGGCGGGACGGTTGACGGAAAGCCAAATTTCACGCCCTCTCGCCCCTAGCCGCCGCAGGAGACGCCCTGGGCGTCGGGAATCCCGGGCGGATTTCCGGCCACCGTAGGCGCGGGCTTGCGGACGGTGAGCAATGAGTAGCTCACCATCCGGTAAGGACCAGGCCCGGGTTGACGGCGCGTTGTATTCGACGCGCGCCTCAAAGAGATGTCGTCAGCACAAATGTAGGGGTCCACTAGGGCCGATGCCTGCCGGGGTCGCGGGAAGGTACTTATGGGTCACCGAGGCCCCCGCAACACAGGCAACAGTAAGGAATACGGGTGGGTTTTAGTCAGTAAGAGTCTGACACACCCTCCCGCTCCGCCCAGAGCGGGAGAAGTTATTTGATGAATTCAAACCCTAAAAAAAAAAAAAAAATAGCTTGATTGATTTGTCCGATTATAAATTCCACTGAGCATGTATGTAACTATTTAAAACTTTCTACAACGCAGTACCGTGTATAAATACCTACCATATCACCAAGCTCGTATTCTGCGAAGGAATGTTTAAGTATCTATTGACATTACCTGGCCACAAATCTAGACGACTAGAGACTAGACTCTACGACTAAATTAGTACAACTTGATTTGTACCTAATGGAAAATGCAAGTTTTCACTTTGTTCGACCTAGGAGTCAAAAACTTTACTCTCAACATAGATCAAGGCAAAGCTGTAACAGGAGCAACTTATCGTTAGGTTGATGTTGTTCTATACTCGTGACTTCACCTGATTCGAAATCCTAGATCGGAAAAGTTTTGCATATTGTTTGCCGGTAGATAATTCTCAGTAGCAGTCCGAAGGTAGAAAGTCATTAATGGTACGGTTAGTAATGGCCAAGTGATTGGCTTCGGCGTTACAGGTCATGGTTTTGATTTTAGCACAGAAATAAATATTTTTAAAGCAATTTTGTAATGTTTTCTTTGAAATTGAAAATCACTCAAGTGACACATTCGAAACGAACACGATTCGAAAACGACCTCATTTGTGTTTAAAGTAACTTCTCGAAACCGTTCGAATTTCAAAATGATGTTTAAAAAAGAAGAATACCTACTGATTGGTAATTTTTTTTTTGGGAAATTATCAAATAACTTTTTCCGCTCTGGACGGAGCGGGAAGGTGTGTCAGACTCTTACTGACTAAAACCCACCCGTATTCCTTACTGTTGCCCGTGTTGCCAGGGGTCTCGGTGGAGGCCAGAGGCACGCGTGGAACACAATACTGATTTTGGGGTTGGATCTAGTATCGTTTGCGGCAGGAGTTGGGGGGTAAAAGGGGCTAAAGTTGGTAGGGGATGGGTCCCCGATTACCTATAACGCTACCACTCTTATTAAAAGCTGCAAGCGAGGTTTGTTCAGGGGAAGTTGTTATATAATATTGTGTTTTCCTCCCGACAGTTCATTTTACGTTACAAGACTGGTTTTAATGTGACAGTGTGTCAGTTTAATGTGACTGGCTTGAATATTTTTTTATTAATTTCTTAGCTAAGCAGAAAAGTAGCCTGTGTCTTTTGGGATGTAAATTGCCTCAGAATACTAGCTGCACCCATGGAATTGCTAATAACAAAGTCTTTTGTGTCCGTGATTTCAAGGTTTTCAATATTGTTGTCCAAATGGGGACAAATCATTACTAGCAGCAGCAGAAATAGGTTTGAACTTCTATTTGTTTGTAGACAAATAATTTACTCGCTTACTACTTAAACGCATTTAAAACTAGAATCCCACTTACATGTTGGGTTTACATAAACACCAACTTGTGACAGGAACCCCATGAGATTGTAAAACAAAGAATGGTTTTAACCTTATACCTAACTTAAAATCTGAAATTTCCTTGCGACCTTGAAAAGTTTCTTCGACTTTATGTTTTTACTCTGTTGTTGCCGAAGGGAATCTACATGACATTGTTTCTAAACTCAATGTTGTGGTGTGTTTAAGGAATTAACACAAAAATTACTTTCCGAGGGTAAAAGTGACTGAAATATTTTATTTCGACCGGTGAAAGAAAACATCGTGAGGAAGCATGAGATATCTACCAACCCGCACAGGGCCCACCGCGTGGTAAATTACAGCCCACTTCCTCTCGAAGACAGGAGGCCTATGTCCCAGCGACCAGCGGTGGGAACATTATAGGCTGATTATGTTATGTTATGAAAAAAACTAACAGTCGTACACTGAAATAAAACTATTAGAACTAGCTCAACTATTAATTGGTTTGCGGCGTGCGGAAGGTAATATAGCTATATAAAGGATTCAATTCAGCCACATCTAGTTTGAAAGGACGCCTACATATCTGATAAACAATATCAAAATGCTCTCAGAATGCACGCTCTTGTGGTCAGGTGATAATGCTAAGATGGCCAAATGCAAACCCATCTTGAAAGAAGATTGCTAGGATTTAAAAAAAGGACTAGACTGGTATTGTTTAAGTATTAGGTTTTGGCACAGTTCAAACTGCAAAAGGCAACAAAAGGGTTGTTAGAGCAGGACACGTGAAGGGAAGATAATACGATTTTCCTTGGTTGGTGATTATTGGCTTGGGGGTTATTTAAAAGTGAAGACCAACTGGACTCTGAGGGTTGAAAGGTTGGAATCGCGCCACAACATCAACTTTAAGTCATTCGTGGTACGAGTTCCAACCCACCATCTACAGACTTGCCTGAAAGAGGACTTTTGGCCGAAAGGTGCGACACCACGCAGCGATACACGACGCCGTCAACGTTACGTGTATAGTCATAATTGTTTAAGGTTTTTAATATGTATTAGTTTATTATTGTATAAAATTATTTTGTGTATTCTATTTATGGGCCCTAGTTGCCTGATAATAAAATGATTATTATTATTATTATTATTATTCCCTTAAAAATTCCTTAATTGAATCTGTCTTAGTGTGAACTATACGAAATAATTGATACGAATTATAATAATCATCAAGCGACCTTCTAGAAAATTGGCGCCCAGAAGGGCATTGTGCTTTTATATGTACAAAACTCTCATGTTGAATGGTAATTTTCTAGTAATTAAAAATCCCATTGCATTGAACATTCCTTGTAGAGTGAAAATGTTACAAAATATAAATAGGTAGGGTACCCAATTTTTTTTTGTAATTTGTGTTTATGTTAGAGTGAAAATTAAATACAAAACGTTCATTCCATTGTGACTGTTCCTAAATAACCCTAGGCCGATAAAATTTTCATTTTTCCTAATTCTGTTAATATGAATGTTTGGGTCGGTCCCTCATATTGAGGAAAAGTCGTACCCCGCCGCCGTACGACTCTGTAGAGCTCGTCTCCAGACTGGTCACTCTCCCACCGACAGAAATTAAATGAATTCCAAATATGAAGAAGTCCAACGCCTTGTCCCATTAATAGAACAAGGAAAGGATTGAAAGAAATATTACATAAGATTTAGGAATTCATAGTTATGAAGTTGGATGTGGTTTAGAAAGACAATAAATAATAGAATAATGCTAAGTATATTATTATATAGATTTGTGAATAACTCTTACGCTAGCGTAAGAGGTATTTGGTCAGGCATTACTCACACGATACTTTACATCTGTACTTGGAGTACTCAGAGCAACACTTCCATAAAGTGACGCAAGCGGCTTTTCAGCGGCTTTACGTCGGCATCATGCTCTTTTGGAGACATGGTCCCTAGCAGTTCTTTTAAACTGATAAGCGTGACGAAGCGGCTTTCCCTGCGGCAACCGTGTGGACCGTCCTTGTCTAACAACGGGGCGGCTAGTTTCAGCGGCATTGCGTCGGCATCATGCTCTTAAGGAGACATGGTCCCTATCAGTCCTTGGACTGGATATGAGATAGATGTGGTTTCCCGAACCCCTGGAAATTCACCCTTTGCACAACAAGCATATCTGCAAGACACGTGTTCATATAAGTCTAACCGAATTATTGGTTTGTGATAAAAAATACAACATTCAAGAATTACTAGATAATAAGAGTTGAGAATTGAAACCCAAGAATTATTAATTAATAGAGCTGTGGATCAACTCTCTTAAAGATTTATAGACAGCCCCAAAGCGCCCACCCGTCATCACTTCCTAGTGTTTGAGCTGGGTAGAAGAAGTGACGCAACAAACTCCCCAGCAACACAACTCTGTCTGTTTAGTTACAAGAACTTTAATTATACTATCAGACTAGGATAAATATTATAATAAAAGACTCTCCCAGTCGTCGCAACAAACTCACACACGCACACTATATTAGGTACTAAATTAGTCTAATCGGGGCTTTAAACCCAACTATAACTCATACTCGATATCTAGCGACAGCCCACTCGGACATGGCCCTTGGTATTCACCAAGCCTCCTAACTTAACTCGCCTAGACTCTAACGTCTATATCTTTCCGTAGTCTTAAATCGTCTTGTTGCATTCGTCTTGGATAGTTAGGACAAGGAGGGATTACAAGTAAACAATGTCAATATAAAATAAGGTTGGGAATTCACAGGTTATGGAAAGGAATCTAATTTATCTACTTTTCTTTTGACTATGAAAGTTAGAGGACATGTCAGTAATATAAAAGGGTAGGTATGTGACACGTAACGCTTGCGCTGTACGAGTATATTACTCTAACTTACGTTAATGGATTTCTTTACAATAATTACAGACCCACCCCAAGTGACGTGGGACTGCCTTACAACAGCTGACATCGTCGTGCGTGTATTGTTAGACCTGAACGCATAGGACCACTAAGGACACTGCTACGATTCTAACAAGCCACGCTCCCTAAGCTCTAGTCATGTCTTACTCAATCCTAAGGCAGAGTACTGCGAAGTTCAACTGTCATTGAGCGAGACACGTTCCAGCAATCACTGGGCGCGAACTAATGTAATGAACCCCTTATAACGGCCTAATCACCCGTTACAAAGACAATACAAAACTTGCACAAGCGTACCGCATCGTCAGTCGGTAGTAGAATTCTTTACAATTGCTCCTGCTATACGCCGAAGTGGTTATTCCAAATCGTCACTTCTCACTCTCTTAATCTCCCCCATTAGAAGATGCTTTCAATGTAATCGGCAGCCGTGCGACTAAGTCAAGCATCGGAGCGTTTCTATCTGGGCATCCAAATGTCGTGTCTCGCTAATGATAATTTGTGAGAGGCCGATAGCCAGATGTGGTTTAACGAGACACAATCCCTAGCGTTCCTTAGAACGAACTATCAATCCAGTTTAGGAAACTTGGTGGAGCCTACCCCCTCTCCCAAGAGTCTGCATACATCAAGGGCAATGTAAAATATCCTGCAGTTAGTCAGTCCATAGGGATAAGATAGCCATCACTAGCATTTGGTTTGTTTGTGTTCGTAAACAATTACAAAGTAGCATTATATCTCAGATTGGCCCTAACGAGTTGCGATTATTAGTTCGGTTCAGCCATCCATAAGCGGTGTGACTGCCGTAAGTGTCATGTCTTGGTTGTGGTTGTCTATAGTCTGTTGGTAGAGTAGTCTACCGTCTCTTGTTAAATGTCACACCCAATGGAAGGCGTTCTCCGAGTCCCTAGAACCAAACGCTGGTGTAGGATACCTCGATCGTCATAGAAAGGAATAAGGAGGAATAGAATAGTAAACACTCACCCAATCGTTCACAGATAGACTCACTGAGATTCGCGCGCCTTACACACAACTTACTCGTACATTATACTTGACTAATATAACCTAGTCTAAATCTACACTTATTATTACAATTTAACGTATTAATTAAACTGATAACACTTTCACTATCGCGATCTCTCCAAAGTAACATTGTGTCATTATTATCGACCTAGTTCTATCTCTTCTAGTCCGGCCTAATTCAACCGCTCTTTCTCGTGGTATTTTCACGAACTCCCTAACTTAACCCGCTAGATATCACGTCCAAACCCTGTCGCGGCTCATCACCGACTCCCCTCAGCCCTACCCTTTTCGTCCTCTGTTCCATCTCCAAAACGACCGGAGCGTGGTGTTTTTCCCATGCCAACCGAATTACTCAGAATAGGTTTATTGCCTTTTTTGTACCCTTTCTCAATTGTTTTAAGGGCCTGTTTGGGTTTTGCCCGAACTCAAATTATACCAAGCAGATGTTGGCAATAGTATTGTACTCTGCGATAAGAAATCGAATACTTTAGTCGTATCTTTAGAATTTGTTAAATTATTGCTTTCGACCCGTCCGTTGTTAATTGTCTCAAGTTTGTTTCCCATAAAATATAAATGGAATGCATTTCTAAAGGTTTCACAATTCCAAAGAAATAGGATGTTTTGTTATTAATTACGGTAACACGTCGAGCTGTCAGCCCATAAAATAGAGATTTAATGTATTTGTAAGAGCCTAATATCGTGAGACAATGTTAAAATAAGAATTTAGAATAGAATATTTTGTTATTAATTAGAAGACATGACAGACAGTCACACCATTTCTAAATATCAGAATTACAAAAGACACCGTCTAGGTATAAATATCTAATAATGAAAATTTACATTGTTACGTGAACATGCGTTTATCAAGCAAATCCCAGGACTCTTATACAAAGACCTACCTGTTAAATCCACAATACGCTGAATCACATTTTCCACAATTTCAAAATAAAAAAGAGAAACTATTAAACGTCAAAAGACACGCCCACGAAAGTTTCACGAAAATTCCAATATGTCCGACATCGACATCGCAATCAAAACTTCTTAAATTCCGAACTTTATTTCGCGGAGATCGCAGAAAACGACACGCGTCCGAACAGTGCAGAGTCCACAGAGCGTACTGAAACTGCTGAAGTCCTAAACCGAAACAACCAAGCTATCCCAAGATAGCGTTTATTGTTAGCCAACTCAATTTTGATTTGATTGCGTCCTTATTTCAATCGACTAAGGGATGTTTTAGAACTGATGTTAGCTTTTACAGCTGTAAAAGTATTTGGGAATGAATTTTGGCGGTATAACGATATCTTCATATGGACCTACAGTAATTTGTGTCCGAATTGGAGTCTGGAAGAAAATGCATGGAATTTTAATGTTGTCAGTATTGTGTTTTACGCGTTAAATGTTCTGTGAGCGTTCAGAAGTTTGTTCGTAACATTCTGTGTACTATTTTGATAATGCCAGAGATTTGAACATTGCCAAAGAAGTTGCACTTATAAGAGTACATAACATTTGGTTTCACAATGTACCTACAAAGACTAGAAATCTCCTCTGCTTAAAACTTCGTCCGAGTTTTAACTCGGGTACAAAAATATGTAAATGCCCAGAATGAAATGCATTTTATGTGCATTTTAACGACTTTTACCATTTTCCGATGTGACCTGATTTTTTACTGAACATCAAAAGAGCTTTGGGTCACGTGGTCATTCTTTGCATTTGAGTTCTCTGCATGTTCAGAACTTTGCATATATTATAAAGAGGTTCTAACTAAAAAACTATTGTTAGTAAACAAACACAGAAACAAAAAGGTTAGCTGTGGTCTTCTAACCAGCACCTCCACAGCGTGCGACAACCAAGGTGCATCGTACTTTTCTAATAACATACTTAGGATGCTGTTAGAACTAGACAACGCTCTTGACAAGATGGAACTTGTTTTTCTGCGCATTATGGCGTAAAAATCATCAGTATGCGCAAACGCGAACATACCGGACGCACTACAATGGCGCGGCAGTCCCAACAGCATCCTGAAGCAGTTATTATATTGAATAATTAATTTAACCTTTTTTCCCAAAATTACTACCAAGTCTTCAAACTGGAATTGAAAATGGATTTAACACAAGACACTTTCTGTAATATTCACTCTTTCCCTGATTCCTAACGTAATATAATTCAACTTCATTTACGATTCGATATTTTACAAACATGACTGAAGCAATATTATTGATACTTTCACGATTCAAAAGGCTTATTTTAAAAGTTTGTTCTCATAAAATCGTTCGCTTTGTCCCTACGGAATAACGCGCCGAAAGTGGGCCAGCGCAACGGGGGTGAATGCTTGGAATATTTCAGTGAAATAAATGGATTGGATTGATATAGTTTCACCGCTGCTTCCTGACATAGAGCGGACAGGATTTCAGGCGTGTCAGGTAGTATTTTGTTTAGATAGAACACTATAGGATGCTATGTAGCTTGCGATTTTGAGGCTTCACTTTTGTAATTACAATGTTTAAAATGTTTGTAAGGAACAAGTGCGATTTTTGACTCATTTCACATATAGAAGAAATGAGCAGTGATCACCAAGGTTGTTTACTGCGTGTTACCTGTTGGTTATTTATATCATTATGGCTTTCCTTCCGTCCTTTTTCTTGCCTTCTTTTTCACCTATATGTGGAAATAGAACTTCAAAAATGCCCACTTCTATCATTGGTAATACTTCATTGAATGATTGTTCTTACACATACATACATTTACACATGCCTTTTTCCCATGAAGGTAGGCAGAAAGTACCGAACGTCACCTGCTACGATCATTATATCACACTCCTTTTGCTTCTTTTAATTCTTCTATTATTGGAAAACACAGTTATTTTTATGAAGCCGCAGTTTTTCCCTACCATGACCATCATACTATGAATTCATACTCCTGATTTCCCAATAAACGCTTTATTATGTAGTCAACCTAATATTAAATGTTCGAAAACCTTAGATATTATTCACACTCATACATAACAAACATATCGACATTATTATCATTTTATTTAGGTAATAGATAAAATACACTTTATTTTGTATTTTCATATGAACTCCGCGTCTACCTGTAATAGACATACATATAGCACTTTTAGATCAATATTACTTTCTAGAGTAGATCAACAACTCAGTGCCAGTTGCTATTTATTACTAGATGTATTACACAGAGTAACCCAGTTTCCAAAAATCCTTAGAGATTTTACGATGGTTGCCGTTTGACCTTTGGGGTCCACTGGCACAAACTTCGTCTTCAGGGTATTATAACTCGCTGAAAGTCGACCAAACTGCTGAAGGAATGATTGAAATATTTCAGGGAAGTAAAGGTTGGACTGATTTAGTGGACTTTGGGATTGTTTTTGAACTGTAACTCACGGCTGTGGTGTTGGATAACAATAAGGTCTTATCTCATCCGTAGTTACGAGTATTGTTAAATGAAAAGGATGGGCAGTAGTATACTAGTATGTGCAAATAATAATACAATTATTGCAATTGATTTTTTTTAACAGTTGAAATGATAATGACCCCATTGCTGTGATCATTTATCCAATGTTCATATTCATTAACAGATGCTCTGCAAACTGATTCAAATAGAAAAAAACTTATTGTTCTTATTCGGGACACTGATTTTGATGCTACAGGCAATTTTTTCTAGTTAAAAATTCTGGTTTTCTATGTTATTTTGATATAAAAAGTCTCATCGTGACATAAAATAAACATCACGCCTGTAATCCCCGAAAGTTTAGGCAGAGGTGTAAGTACATTTTGCCAGTTATGTTGAAGTTCCATGTAATAGGGGGAGAGCCTATATTCTCCTTCTTAAAAAAATGGGCTTTGAATCTATGATAGCCAAAATATGATAAATATATAGCCCATAATATAAAAAATAAGTGAATTCACTTCAGGTCGCGTCCTAACCAAATCGATCGTCTAGCTCTATGAATATCCGACATACTTAGTCGCACGATCAATCAATTCACGTTTGTACGTCAAAATTCAAACAAACGTCACTATTATTTGCGGTCACTTGAGATATATTTTTGTTTGACTATCTCACCTTGACGGTAAGTGATGACGTATTCAACGAGGATGCACGCTAGCCTACAACTAACCTTTTCACTCGAGATTCGATTCCAATCAAACTTTGCCTTTTACAGAATAGTACTACACTACAAAACTAATAAATAGTACAGACTGCAGCCCGCAGGCCACTGTTCTACTAACTGATTTGAGTATATTGCATTCACTGCATGTAGATCGCGTATATACTGCGAATACTTTTCTTTTGGGGTATGCAGACGTGTGGAGTATATTGGTTTGATTTGCAGTGTGGTGAACAGATATAGAATTATAGATGCGATTGCGAACAGACTGATGCAGAGTTTAAGTAACCTTTGGTTTCTTAGAAATTAAACGTACATAGGAAAATTAAACGACGTACTTCTTACTATCCAGGTTCTTTGTAGCGTTCAGTTCGCATGCTTTGAGTTTTTTCTTTCTCTTCAAGGTTAGAAATCACAAGCCGTCTATGTATCAGTGAATAGCAATAAGATCACGTCCTACATCTAACTTTTAAAATACGTCTGTATGAATTCTATAATTCACCGATCGATATGAAGTAACTTAAGAATCCTTTATGTAAATCAATTATACGCTACGAATGAATGATACTAACGTACTATTTTATCCTATCTCAAACTGGCCTTTCACACAGATAAACCAGGCCCTTACTTATCCGTACAAAACTTACCTTCGCACAAAAATGCACCATAAACTTGAAACAATCGCCCTCAGGCAACTCGCAAACACCATTTAATTACTTCAGGTGTCTAGGGGTTTTAGACACAATTTAGTCTAGTACCCACCCCCTTAAATTAGGGGGTGAGGCGATACATTTACCCACGGACCGACATCCTTAACAAATAAATGGTCTTGAGCTCAGACTGCATATACGAGAATTGCGCCGACTCTGTTTACTTGACAAAATGAGTTTAGAAGGTACTTCGAGTATGTATAGGACCAGCGTATGTTTTTGTTTGTCTATGCGAAATGTCCTTGACTTCACTAGAACTAAATCCTTCGATTTTTTTAGAATAAGTATACGTAATGTTAATGGTCACGTATTCAAGAAATAACTAGGGATTTGGAGGAATGCCTTAGTGTTTTACAAAAAAATAGCATAAATGTATGTGATGTCACCATCTTCATTGTTGGCACGAGATACGATGTTGATATTGCCGTAGCGAAAAGACTTATCAATGAAAAATATTGGTCGAATTTGTTATAATCATCTTTAACAAGCTTGGTAAACCTACTTAATGAGCTTAAACCTAATGAAAGAAGCGCATATGGAAAAATTTGCACGATAAACAACCGCGAAAAAAAAAAGCGATGACTCTTTATTTGTTTTAGAATACACAGTGAAAACTATATTTCTTAAAAATAATATGGCCACCCTACAATTTATAAGCGTTCTATAGATATATCAATACTCAAATGTACCGTAACATTAAGTCGTAGATGTAATTTAGCTAAGATGGCTAATTTTCACATAACTGACGCAGTAAGTGTGCACGATAGAATTTAGAATACTTTCCGATTTGTAACACGGAGTTTTGAATTACTTTTTTACTGTTGGTCTAAGTTGGAAGTGGTAACACGTGACGTTAAGAATTGCATGCTTGTGTCTTACTAGAATAAGTTTGCTTTACGGACGCTGACGGGCTGATGTCATTATAATGATAACGTCAATCTACTATTACACAAGAATTAATATTAATCATCATTGTAGAACAGCGTACTCGTATTAAAACGTAACACGCGTAATGAAAAAAGTTGCTTCAAATGTTTGAAGAATTCTTCTGGTCGTCATCGTCATCAAAAATAACGCAATGGATGAATTGAATTGAAAAATGAAAGGAATTCATCAAATAACTTCTCCCGCTCTGGGCGGAGCGGGAGGGTGTGTCAGACTCTTACTGACTAAAACCCACCCGTATTCCTTCCTGTTGCCTGTGTTGCGGGGGCATCGGTGACCCATAAGTACCTTCCCGCGACCCCGGCAGGCATCGGCCCTAGTGGACCCCTACCTTTGTGCTGACGACATCTCTTTGAGGCGCGCGTGGAATACAACGCGCCGTCGACCCGGGCCTGGTCCTTACCGGACGGTGAGCTACCCATTGCTCACCGAGCGCAAGCCCGCGCCTACGGTGGCCGGAAATCCGCCCGGGATTCCCGACGCCCAGGGCGTCTCCTGCGGCGGCTAGGGGCGAGAGGGCGCGGAACATGCCTTTACCTCAACCGTCCCGCCTCCTCCTTCGCGAGCATTACTGTTTCGCAGAAGGAGGTGACGGCTACCCATGCCCTTTCGCTCCGTACCGTGGCCTGAACCAGGGCCGGACGCGAGAGATCTCTGCTGCCGATCGCCTCCACGAGGACACGGCGGTGCTCTGCCCAAGCCGGGCAGACCTCCACCGTATGCTCCACCGTGTCCTCCGAGCGATCCACACAGTGGTGAAACCCGGGCGTTTCCTCCCGCCTTATCCGACACAAGAACCTCCCGAAGCTGCCGTGTCCGGTGAGAACCTGCGTCAGGCGGAAGGTGAGGATGCCGTGGCGCCTCTCTAGCCACTCCTCAAAGAGGGGACGCCGCAATTGTGGTGTGCCTAGCAATGGGTTGCGACAACCGTACTCTCCATGACGCCATGAGATCCCGCCGGAGCTCCGTCCGCTGTGCCGCGATTTCTCGCGGCAGCGGGCTTTCGCCTCCTTGCGCCACTCCCATACGTGCGCGAGGACTTTGCCTCCAGATCCCATGGCGGCAATCCGGCAAGGAGGCTCGCTGCCTCACAGGAGACCGTGCGGTATCCCCGGACCATTTGGATGGCCATGACCCTTTGGGCCGCGCTCAACCGGCGGGCTGGCCGCAGCGCCAGAGACCGCGTCCATACAGGAGCCACGTAGAGGACCATGGACCGCTCGACCCCCGCATAGAGCCTCTGGCAGGAGGCGTTTGGACCCCCTAGATTGGGCAGGAGCCGCTTCAATGCAGCGCCTGCCTGCTCCAGTTTGGGAGCCAAACGTCGGAAATGCTCCACAAAGTTCCACCGGCTGTCGAGGATGAGTCCCAGGTACTTCATCGTCGACTCGACGCCGATGGAAACCCCTCCCACCGTTATTTGGGACCCCAACGGTGGCGCGTTCCGAGGACCATGAAAACACATGACCTCGGACTTGTGCAGGGCCAGCTCGAGTCCCAATTGCCGGATCCTTTCGACGATTGTCGCAACCCCGCGTGCCGCTACTTCGGCCGCCGCCTGGTGTGACCTCCCCTGCGCCAGGACCAACGTGTCGTCAGCGTAGCACACTACGCTGACGCCGCTAGGGAGGTCGGCGCGCAGCACCCAGTCGTGCCCAGCAATAGGAAAGTACCATCTCAACAAAAAAAAGATATTTATTTTGTAAATGGGATGTAAATAACTTAACTAACTAACTTTTACACGTCAAAATATAATATTTTGCAGCAATTTGAGGGTAGGTCAACGTCACATATTCCGTGGGTAGTCCGTAGATCCATCTGCTTTGCCAACCAGATAATTTTTCCAACATGGCATGAACTATTCTCATATAGCTAGAGTGCTAACAGGATAAAAAAGATGACTGAACAACTCAATCAAACTACACCTGAATCTGCCTAGGCTCTTGACAAAAAATAGTCGTCATGTATCTCCGAATATACCTTCAATGCATCCTGCACCAGTTCGTGGCACATTCGCTCAACTCTTATCAAAGTTAAGCTTGGCTGAAACATTTGCCAAACAACCTCCAAAGGTTCCACGAACAAATTTGATCAAACATTTGACAAATCCTTCCAAAGGTATTTGTACAATCGATTAGCTATCTAGCTGGGAATTACTTGGTATGTTCCTAGTTCAACTTTTATTGGGCTAACTATATTTAGATGGAATTTTTCCAGTGACATTGTAAACCAACCGCTAGGTTGGTTTACAATGTCCAACGCAACGAAATGATGTCAATAGACATCATTTCGTTGCTCGGATTTTTGCGCTGTGTATTGTGAACGACGACATAGTGAATTAGTTAGTGTACTTTTATTGTATATTCTATAACGAAACCAGAATCACCGGAAATAACTAGTGTTATTCTGGGCGTGCATTTCAAGGGGTATTTAGAAAATAACATTGAAAAATTTGGAAAAAGTACTTGACAAACGTTCCGCGATTGCTAGAAATTTGACCCTGTAATTGAATTTTTCCATAACTACTCATGTTACCAAAACTACCGGAAATCTATTAAAGGTTTCGCGAACGAGTTGTGCGAGTTGGAAGCATTCCGGATTCCTTCCCGCATCAGCATCGATTGCATTGTTTCACGTCAGCTTCGATCGGTTCACAAATTGCTGTGACCTCGTGTTGACTTTACTTGACACCATTTTAATAATACTTGTTGTGCTTATGAAGTAGTGAGCTAGTTTATTAGGCATCTAAGCGAAAATAATCGAAACATTATAATATTTTTTTTAATAAATCTCTCAAAATTGTCGGTCTTTGGAGTTCTAAAGGAACTTGCTAAGCCTATATTGGGAGCCATTGTGTTACAAAATTAATACTTTTGAAATCTGTCTCATTAATAATATTAATACGTTATTAATATTTATTTCATTAGTATTTACTGATGAATTATGGTTGGTGATTTATGAGTGACCATCTTTACATACCGAGTCCCCTCCGTGCCTCGGAAAGAACGTTAAGCCGTTAATCCCGGCTGTTATTCGTGGATCTTAGACAGTCGTTACGAGTCGCCAGAAACCCGAAAGTCTGACAACCAGTCTTACCACAGGGTATCGTATTACCCGATAACTTAGTTGTGGAGGTCAGATACGCAGTAGCTTCATGTAAAATACTGGTATTCAGCTGCATCTGGTTAAACTAGAAGTTGACCCCAACATAGTTGGGAAAAGTCTAGGCAGATGATTAAAAAAAAATACTTGACTACGGTCCATTGCTTTACTGTTTTACTGAAACTGCAGTAAAAAGACCAATTTCCTTATTTAGTGTAACGTATAATGATATTAAATGAAAATATGTGCATCTATTGACTCCATAATTAAATGCAAATCAAGAACAAAACCAAATTCAAGCAGAACTTACCCACGGTAACTTACTATAGATACCAAAAGCACGTGCATTGTTCACTGAAGTTAAATCGGTAATTCGAAAATTGGTATCGAACTACAACATAAACTGTGTCGTACGATATCAGAATTGTTTGCTTTTGTTGTTATGATTGCTTTTTGGTATAGTGTTAAACTTTATGCTTCGAATATGCGATGTTATCTAGTAATATATGCAAGTAATAGGCTTGGTTGCTTGGAAGACCAGAAATTGCGTTGGTTTTGGATCGAAAGACTAGAATTTTGGTGTTTCATTAGTAAGTATTTATTTTGAAAACCGCGTGAAGGTGTCTTTTTGTTTCTTTCTGCTGTATGTACACAAGATGCAGCTTTTAAATAACTCATGAAAATAATATGGCAACATGTTAGATTTTAAACAGTTTAGGCCAGTTTTATAGATTTAGAATCGAATAGATTCAGAATTATGAAAAAAAAAATTGCTGCAACATACATTTACGTTCGCTTAACTCGACGAAATGTAGGGTACAGCAATTTTTCTTTGTTGCTATTATAGGTTCGAACCCATAGTAAAAGTTGTTCATAATGATAAGTACAATGAGGAACTTCAAATGTTTTCAGATATTTTAATTACACGTTGTATAAGACTAACTTTCCGTTACCTCAACATTAAAGCTCACTTCATCAAAAAGTAAATGCATAATTTTCATTTAAAATACGTTATTCATCATAAACTTTCACTTATACACTTTTCACTCTTTTCTGAATATAAGGGCCACGTTCTGAATATAAGAGCCACGTACAAGTTTTACGACGTAAGATTGACGACAAAAAATAAAATGTTAAGTGCTGCCCGCGCTAATCCGAGAAAAGGAACGAACTGGGATACAAGGGTCGGTCGCACCGGACCGGTGACCGGTTATCAACGTATTACAGGACTTTATACATTATTATTTATACTCGGCGATACTCAGAAGCAGGTAATAATATGTAATACGCATAGCGATGAGTTCACCTCACAACTAATTTAGTTTATACTGCTAACTGACTCAACTCTTTGTCATGAATGGTAGGAAAGTTAAATGAGACATAAGCAAGGTAACAATATGTTTATTATTTTGAGACAACTCTTTTTTAGCTTTCCGCAATAATACTATCGATGAGCACATTTGTAACTTAAAAGCAAACGGACAAAAACAGACAAAAAAATAGACATAAAGTAGCAAAACATAACCTGCGCACAATATTCTCACTAATCCTTAACAACGTTCTCTAACGAACAATGCAATCAGCCTCTCGCGATAAAACTTTATGATCCGTATTGTCCGCCCAATGAAAAGAAAAATCATGCCTATAATAACCTGGGCATTTTTGTACGAGTTTCCGGTGCCACTTCAAAACCTCTGTTAAACGCGTGATTTCCTTCTAGCTTTGTGTCCTGTGGTATTGTGCAAAGCGGTACAATGCAAAACAACAACTAAAATAGGTAAAAAAAACCGGAATACAATCTTTAATATATGTCGGATTGCTTTGAATTTTGGATATGTTCATGATTGGATTAGTATATATACAGCCGCAGAAAGAAGAAAACTGTATTTAAGTTATTTTTGATAAAAATGGACTGGACCTTTGAACTGCATGAAATCAATTGTTCAAATAGATAAGACACTGTATTTAATATTGTCCAAAACTGTGTATTCCGTCGTACTTGGCACCTTTAATTTTACGACCAACAAAATTTAACACTGTGCCTGAAAGATACGACCTTTTTTGAACTGCGTCTATTTTTGGAGTGATCAACTTGTTTTTTTTTTTGGAAGAAATTCTCAGGTAGCCTTTAAAATCAGAGGATTTAGTATAATTCTCTCAAATGATCTTTTTAGGGGAAATGATCTTTGTAAGCAGTACATCGTAGCCGTCTGTAGGTAAACATAAAACAATGCTACTAAAGGTGCTCTTCCAGCCACAATCGTGTTGCTGCGGCCTGTCATAGTGATTGAGGCGTCTTTGCAGCTGCGGTTTGCGGTGGCGGTCGACATCTCAACAATTCCAATTAATTTACAAAAATAATATAAACGAAACTACTTTGAAGAAAATAAAATTTGTATATTTGACACAGAAATACGTAATTTACCAGCCATTTTCAGAAACATAAAAAAACCACACTTCGTTCGCTTTCGCACAGCTTCCAAACGTGTTGTACTTAATTTTGTTTTTGATTCGGGGTAAAATAAAACATATGTCGTACATAAACGATTTGTGAAGGGCGCGACGCTGTTAGGTACTCGTACAAAAGATTTGAAATCGTCCGCTTTTGGTAAGTTTATTGGATTATGTTTTTAGAAGAAATGTTTGACAGTGTTTATGTGTTGTTTATACTTTATACGACTACACAATTCCCGGAAGATATTTATTTGTCTCGGCGCAAAAAAATCAGTATTAATATCATTCTTACTATAAATATCTCGTTGTTTTTTTTCATATTTCGGTACAAAAGACTAAACATTAAATAAAAAACAATCTATAAATATATACAGCGTGATTTTATTATCAAGCCAGTCTAGGTAGATATTGACAAAAAATCTGAGCTTATCTGAACTCTTTTTTGAACTCTGAGTTACAAAACAAAAATTATGTCACTTTTATTTTCTTCTTTCGTTTTTCCAGTTTTTATGTCATACTTTTTTTTTCAAATTTAGCCTATGTTTCCTTTTAGCGTTTTACTTTATCACCAGTTTTGAACTTCCTAATAATAGCTAAAAAAATCATCCTGTAACTAGACGTACTTGATGGCGCATAATCACTTACTATTATTGAGTTGGTTATCAATCTCTTATTATATTTTAGAACAAACTCATTATAATAGAAGTAAAATTAAATAGATAAAGCACAAATATAGTTAAAATATTCAAACTCCAATAACTCAACAGTATGCTACTAGCAACACAATCTCAAGCCACATGTCACTACTGAATCACTGAGCATCATAATGACCCATTTTCTGGAGCTAGCTGCTAGATTCATGCGGAAACATTATGGAATCTGCACTTAATTCTATGACTTGAAATACCAATTTCCTTCAACACGCTATTGGGGTTCTGGGATTTTAGCAAATTGAAGATACAATGACTTGTGTTACATATTTATCTCAAATAATAAATTGCTCGTGAAATACAGAACACTTTTTGTCAGTGTCTTTGGAACTCGAATAATAATGTTTTTGTGGGTAACAGGACCGAAGAAACCCAGAAGGTACTATTATAGTACAAGGTATACAAAGGTGGTTAACATGTTGGTTCTTTTTAATGAGTCGTTGTCTAGAAAATCGCAACTTCACTCAATTAATTCATTTCTACAAAGAGCAGGGAACAATTTGGTGTCTGTGTTTTGCGTACTGCCAATAACCATAATTTATCTTAAGGCACGAACAAGTTGTATTACAGTAAGTACCAAAACCCATTTCTCGTCTCTAAGAAACCTAAGTGCAACATAATTAAATAAAAACACTTGCTTCTTTTTGTAATCACATTTACTAAGTAAACACCAAAATGGTGCTAACCATCAAATCAAAGTCACTTGTCCAAACTTATTCAATTTGCGTTACACTCGCCAGAAGTAATCGATTCCATTCCGATAAGACGATTAATACGATTTGTAATTGATTGAGAGCAGTGGTGGCCCAGTGGTAACGGCCGCGACTTACGAGTTGTATGTCGTAGGTTCGAACCCAGACAGGCGCTTTACTTTGTGTAAATTATTTCTTCACCACTGCTCTCAAAACGGTGAAGGAAAACATCGTGAGGAAACCGGCATGTCCTAGAACCAAAAATTCGAAGACATGTGACATCTACCAACCCGCACTGGGCCCGCGTGGTAGATTACGGCCCACTCCCTCTCACAGAGAGGAGGCCTGTGTCCCAGCAGTGGGAACATTATAGGCTGATTATGTTATGTGTGTAATTGAGTGCGATTCGACACTTCTGGAAATCGTTACAAATCGATTTTGTGTTACAACTTAGCGGGATAATTTACCTGTGAGGTCTTGGATTCAATTTCCAGGTCTAGTAATACAGGTAATAGGTTTTTCGGCACGAACATTTGCATTAAAGTAGAATTATTAATTCACTGTAGTAATCTCACATCTGCTAGCTGTACTTTGTGTGATAAAATGGTCATATTTATTGTAATGGTGGTCGTATAGTTTAATCAATAAGTATAAAGGTCTAGAATAAAATTAATACAATAAATATGACCATTTTATGACACAAAGTGACAACTAGCAAATGTCAAGTTACTCCAGTGAATTAATTATAAATTCGACCCGACTTCGAATTCAAATAATTTCCTCTTTGAAGAATACAGGCATGGTGATGTCCCTTACAAAAGCCAGGTGCGTAGTACTCATAACAAGACATGAACGTGGACCAATTAACAGGAGTATGAAAGGATCGTCGCAGGTGACCCGTCGTTTCTGCGTACCCCCAATATTATAGTTACTGTCTTCCTTTCCTGTACTACAAGAAAATAGCGGGGGTTCAACTATTTTTGGGGCGTTTATTATTTATGTATGTGATGTTATGTTATATACACTGCCTAAGATATATTAATATAGCATTATATCTCACTCAGATTTCGTGAACAAGGTCTCCGTTTCTTTCTAAAAACGCGATCAGGAACGATTAATGGTGCACAGACTAATAAATACTAAAGCAAGTCAGTCAAGTGGCTACACGGCGCTAGTTACCTGGAAATGCTAATCAAATTAGGTATGTAATAGAACAATTCACTGGCAGCCCGGAGTCTGCATTTGTGCAGTTGATAGCAATAGGCTCGCTCCCTATTACATGGAACTTAAATATAACTGAGAAATATACATAGGTCTTTTATACAGAGATCAATTAAATTAGAGTTCCAGTAAAAAAAAAAGCGAATGTCCGCAGACGTGATGGGATGTTTAAACATGTTAAATCGAAAATAATATTTATGACTATATTTTTGGGGTCAACGACCACAGGTATTTTATTTACTTGAAATATGAGTACAGAAAAACATTTTTTTGTGTAATTTTCAAATACGTGACTATCAATATCTAATCACGATAAAACAATTAGCTCGGAGTTGCGCGAGATTATTTAATTTGACCCTTTACATACCACTACCTACCTCTTCGGGGAATACAGGCGTCATGTTACGGTATGATAGTAGATAGTCTATTAGTAACCAAGAATAGAATCAGAATATGAATTTTGCTACGCAGTGTCTACGCCGTAGCAGCAGCGGTGACGTCACGGCTACACCCGCTACGCTGTCGAACCGTTGTCAATTATTGGTTTTTAATTTTGTAAATGTGAGTGCCATGGATCCGTTTATGATGTATGTTAACTCGAAAAAGCTTGGCAGTTGAGACTATGTCATGCTCATTAAAATGTCTTACTGATGGTGGCACGTGTATTGGATCATTCGGTTCCCTAGAAAATTATTGAGCTGGTAGGCGCTGATCTACGCGTCACGTATATCGTACGGGCGCCGACAGTCGAGACTGGTGATCTCTTAACTGCCAGGGCTTATTTTTTAGTCTTTTAATCTCATATATTGATTATTTTTAATTTATTTATTTTTACACTGTTCTCACATACAGAAGCAACAAGAATAATGTACCCAGGATTTGCAAAATATTGATTTACTCGTAAAAGAGTGTCCTTGGAGTTTCTTGCCCGTTCTTCTCCATAGAGATCTACGTTTTGGAATGAGCAACCAGCTTCAACTTTCTGACGAACTGACCGACTCTTTGATAATTAAAAGTGCCTGTAATTGGTTTCATTGAAATTAATGCTTTGAGTTTGAGTACGTATTAATAAATCGAATTTAAAACTTTTATAGAAACAAAAAAATACTAATTCTTTCGAACTTTATGTAGAAGACAGAGGTCCAGGGATATTACTACCTATTTAATAAAACCGACGAGCGACAGGTGAGATGCGACAATCCGACAATTTTACAAGTTTCTTCATACATTTTTTTGTTTTATTAAACAGTACCTGTCGTGAAAAAGTGTATTTTTTTTATTCCTTGCCATATGTATCGCATTTTCAGTTATATTAAATAGGGCCCTGGTTCTGCTGCTGATCTCTTTATCGATGCTAAAGGCTTGAAAGTTCAAAGTAGAAGTAGGGCGGTATTGTGGTTGGAAAAACCAAAGGTTACCGCCTAATTTAGTGGGCCATGTGCAAGATTTGGCACTGAAAATTAATGATAAATATAAAAGTTTTTACAAACACCTGTCTTAAAAATAATATTTTTTAAACTTAATGAGGTCGGTGTTTCCTATCCAACTACTCTGAGAAGAAACACCAAAACAAATACACTCGCTTAAATGCAATTCCTATGAAATAATTCTAATTCTGTTAGTTAAAATTACAACCAGATCTACTTCAAAGTTAAGATAACTAAACCACTTATGAATGAGGTTAAACCAGTTCAACTATAACTAAGTTTTAACTAAATGATCACAGCAGTTTAGTAACGCAAACTTAGCAGTTTGCGTTAAGACTCTCAGTTTACGGTGTGTCGATGAAAAATCATTAATATCTGAATGGTACCTAGGAATTGTCTGGTTTTGCAGGTGTACTCGTAGAAGTTATAAGAAAGGTTTTTTCTCAGAGCTAATATTATGATAATATTATTTATTTATTTTTATTACCTAATTAACTTTTCAAGAATGATTTACCTAAATACTGCTTTTCGTACTTCACTTCTACACATTTTACTAAACCATACTCGAGTCTTGAGCTGCATGCTGCAACGCTTAAGTTTTCGAAAAAATAAATAAGTAGAAAAACGTCTAATAGTTTAGTAGCGCGGGCTTGCGGACGGTGAACAATGGGTAGCCCGCCGTCCGGTAAGGACCAGGCCCGGGTCGACGGCGTGTTGTATTCCATGCGCGCCTCAAAGAGATAAAGCATTTAAGTTTTACGACCTCCAAACATTTAACTTTTTATTGTTCTTCTACGTTAATGATAGTGTCGACGTCTTCAAAAACTACAAACTTAACATTTGGCGTTTGCGATTTCAATTACACTTGTCTTTCCGACCGTTCATATTAAGACACTTATATTTTATCTTTATAAAGATTTAGAGTTTAGACAGGACTGCTATGAAACATCTGGCTTCGTTTCTCCCTTACTTAATTACTTTATACTTCCGTCGTCATCTTGTATCGTATAACTCTCTTTCCGTATTTTCCTATCTCTTTGCCTAATTATTTTTCTTTGAAGTCTTTGCTTTCATTATTTCTTTTTTGTTTTTTATTTTCAGTTTTACCCTCCTTGCATACCCTATCCCACTGTGAAAGCCTGTTATTTGAATTTCAAAAGGTATATAATTTAACGTGCCTCGGAAAGCACGTTAAGCCGTTGGTCCCGACTGTCACACGTGGATCTTTGACAGACGTTACAGGTCATCAGACGCCCGAAAGTCTGACAACCAGTCTTATCAAGGGGTATCGTGTTACCAGTAACTGGGTTGTGGAGGTCAGATAGGCAGTCGCTCCATGTAAAATACTGGTATTCAGCTGCATCCAGTTAGACTGGAAGCCGACCCCAACGTAGTTGGGAAAGGCAGGCAGATGATGATGATATTGAACGCCTGCAAGCCTAAACCCGCAAAAATCACCACTACTATCGCTAATCGCTACCATTTACCGTTTTCTTTCTTTCTTAACTTTCATTGAAATTGTTGTTCTTCACAACCTACTTTTTAAACACCAAAACTATATTACTTCTTTAAAAAGGTACCTCAATATGAACATTGATTCCGGTGACCAAACTTTGGGATCTCGCCAACACACTCACTGAAAGCTTGTAATTGTTGCAGCTGTGTGCCGAACTTCACTTTAATTGTGGCTACATAAAAAAATGTCGGTTCGTGTTGCGATGCTTATTTATACGAGCTACGTAAAATTTTCTGTATGTCCACAGAAAGAATGATGGGAATAAAATGTGACGTGCCATCATCACTGACTTCGCAAAATCACTCGATCCTAAACTTAAGAAGACAGACTTTTCAGTGAAGAACCTTTCTACTGTACCTAATCCAAATTCTTTTAATAATACAACGTTAACATTTTAGTTAGAAAAATGGTGCTGAAGCTCTTCATACCGAACTAAACAAAACTATCATTAAAATTCTATAAACTGCTTACACGTCTCTAAGTTTGCTTTTACCTTCAGGTTGTCTACGTACTTCGCAAGCACGTAGTAGTTGTATATCTTTTGATTGTAAATACTGTGACCATGAGATTTCCAGCCAAAACAGCCACTCGGTTATATACCGATGGATGTCGTGAATAGTCACTTACTACGAGCTATATGTCAAGTGGATGCGTAACAGTATAATTATAACAATACACTCAAGGTGCTAATAACGCGTCGGGAATCCCGGGTGGATTTCCGGCCACCGTAGGCGCGGGCTTGCGGACGGTGAGCAATGGGTAGCTCACCGTCCGGTAAGGACCTGGCCCGGGTCAACGGCGCGTTGTATTCCTCGCGCGCCTCAAAGAGATGTCATCAGCACAAATGTAGGGGTCCACTAGGGTCGATGCCTGCCGGGGTAGCGGGAAGGTACTAATGGGTCACCGAGGCCCCTGGCAACACAAGCAACAGGGAGGAATACGGGTGGGTTTTAGTCAGTAAGAGTCTGACACACCCTCCGCTCCGCCCAGAGCGGGAGAAGTTATTTGATGATTTCCCATCCAAAAAAAAAAGTTGCTAATAACAATATATTGTAACTACCGATCCTTTAGCCAAGCGTAACGATTATGATATTATTTACTTAATGACCGGTACCTAATCAGTCATCAATGAGTTCACTGGACGATTATCAATGTCGGCATTTAGCTGGAGTGGTGGAAAAACAGGGGTTATCGATACGGGGCTACAGGGCCCCGAATGAACATTCGTACAATTTTATGCACAACTTCAAATTTTTGCTGATATGAAGCCGTATAAAAATGTATAAATGAATAATAAAATTATATGAAAATTAACTTACTTAATTTTGTTTATGGCTTCGAGAGTTTTTTTTTAACGAGAAGGAAGTTTACACTACTACTATTACTGCTTTTATTCACGCATCAAAATAGCGATTATGTCTGACAGCCAGAAGGCGTCGTGGCAGACTTCTTAGAAGATGGTGGGACGAGCTGGAAATATCAAATAACCAGTGGTCTACATTAGCCCTGGATCGCAAGCACTGGAAGTCACGGGGAGAGGCCTTTGTCCAGCCGTGGGATGATGCAAGCTAACAAGTAACAGTGCTTAACTGCTTTCAATATTGCACGTTAACTATCTGGGTTAGCGTGCAATATTGACAGATTTATCTAAAAAAATCAAAACTTAAGGAAAATCAAAGGCTTTTGTTTTTTCCCTAAAATATATTTTAAACCTCCTAATAAGTGTCACATTACTTAATTCGGAATTCTATACCACCACTCTAATTACAAAGGGCTAAAATAAACAAGGGTTGAAAGCAAATTTAATTTGCAGCTTCCAAAGTGGATATCACAAATATTTGCCAGAAGAAGCCGTGTTTTTGAACCGCAAAACAAACTTGGTGGAAGCTAGAAGATTCACTAATAGCTTTCGGTAATAATTTCTTAAAAATCAAGCTGTATGTACTAATTAAGTACTTTTACAGCCGACAGGCGTAATAATTGCCTTTCTCGTGTTTGCGGGAGAAAATAAGGTCTTCGCGGTTTTCTTTTGACAAGTCTTCACTTGAACGACTCATTCAAAAATAACTGATATAGTTTTCATGATTCACTTTTATAATAACTTCTTAAAACAACATTTGAAGTTGTTTTAAGAAATTATTGTAAAAGTAATGTTGAGAACTTATGGAACTGGACTAGAAGTTTATTTCTATTATGGCTGAAAAGAAAAATTTAAAGGCATATTCTTAAAATAATAGTAATTTAGTAATTTATTGGTCGAACATCACATTTGTATTACTAATGTCTTAAAAAGATAATACTAAGTACTCACGAAACTACTCGTACATTGATAAAATCAATAAATAAGTATCTACGAATCAGAAATTGTTCGCCTCAAAACACAAACTTGACCTACTTTCCCAACAACCTTATCGCAAATTCTTTTCAATTCCCGATCTAGCTTACAAATTAAGGCAGCCATACCTAGTTATAGTCAAATCACTCACAGATTTTAATAGGACAATCGTAGCAATATCTGAGATGGATGGCGAGTAGCGTGTAGCATTAAATGCGATGTGACTGCTGTATCTGGTGGCTTTGGATGAGAGAGATGTCTTGACTGGCACTAATTAAGCCATGCGTGTGCATTGTTTTGCGTAATGTATGTATGTATACCGTAAATAAATTTATTTTATTTATTTTTTCTTTTAGTTAGCTGAGTTTCGTTGTCTCATTGACGTCGTCATCGATCGCCAAATGACCAGTTTCTGGAACTAGTAGCTGAGTTAAAGGCGAGATTGATAAAAGATACTAAGCACATGCTTTGGCTTAGATATGTTCCCGTATAAGTCCTAAGTAACGTTTATTTATCTCGTCCTTAGTGTCCTTTGATTCGATTACGATTTTCCTGGTATAAGGATAATGACACTATCACCTCTAAATTAAACTCACAAAGTCGTCTTTTTTATCTAACTTAGGTAGGCCCCATTACTACGGACGACTAGACTGAAAGTGAATATTGTATAGATTTCTAAGGCAATTTAACTCGCCAATTCAAATGCTCTGCAAACCTATGCTGAAATTCACATGTGAACGACTATCAAGCCACAAGTCATAACGAACGGCCCTCAGTTGTACGGTACACCGCAACTCGCATCAGGTCGATTTGTATCCGTAATACATATCACTGGCTGCGCTGACTAGTTCTATATTCTTTAGTAATCCCACTGGCTTGTTTGAACGAGCATCGTGGTTTAGCTGGATACGTAGGTAGCAAATTTGTTTGAAACTGAAGATACCGATTTATTTTGTTTTATGTGTTTTTTATTTGATTTTGTCGTTCAATCAACATAATTGTATTTGAAATTCTCATCGTACACACATATAAAGAGACAAGAAGAAAAGAACAGCAAAAATCGTACAAAGGTGCACTTATTTCTAAAGAAATCTCTTCCAGCATACCTGCGATAGGAAAGTAGATAAAAGGAAATCATAAAATTCTGTTTTATTCACAATTTTTTTCTTACTAGCTTTGCTAGTTTTTTCGGAACACAATGAATTAGTAGGTATCTTGCAAAGAGAAGATGTAATTAATTTCCCAATGCCTTGCTAGTAAACCTGCACCGAACACAATAAATTTAGGTACTAAATAAGCTTATTAACAGTAATTAACAAAAATTTTAATGAAAATCACTTTTTTTAGGGTGGGAAATCATCAAATAACTTCTCCCGCTCTGGGCGGAGCGGGAGGGTGTGTCAGACTCTTACTGACTAAAACCCACCCGTATTCCTTCCTGTTGCCTGTGTTGCGGGGGCCTCGGTGACCCATAAGTACCTTCCCGCGACCCCGGCAGGCATCGGCCCTAGTGGACCCCTACTTTTGTGCTGACGACATCTCTTTGAGGCGCGCGTGGAATACGACGCGCCGTCGACCCGGGCCTGGTCCTTACCGGACGGTGAGCTACCCATTGCTCACCGTCCGCAAGCCCACGCCTACGGTGGCCGGAAATCTGCCCGGGATTCCCGACGCCCTGGGCGTCTCCTGCGGCGGCTAGGGGCGAGACGGCGCGAAACTTGCCTTTCCCTCAACCGTCCCGCTTCCTCCTTTGCGAGCATTACTGCTTCGCAGAAGGAGGTGACGGCTGCCCATGCCCTCTCGCTCCGTACCATGGCCTGAACCAGGGCCGGACGCGAGAGGTCTCTGCCGCCGATCGCCTCCACGAGGACACGGCGGTGCTCTGCCCAAGCCGGGCAGACCTCCACCGTATGCTCCACCGTGTCCTCCAGGCGATCCACGCAGTGGTGACACCCGGACGTTTCCTCCCGCCTTATCCGACACAGGAACCTCCCGAAGCTGCCGTGTCCGGTGAGGACCTGCGTCACACGGAAGGTGAGGACGCCGTGGCGCCTCTCCAGCCACTCCTCAAAGAGGGGACTTATCGCCGCAATCGTGGCGTGCCCAGCACTGGGTTGCAACAACCGTACTTTCCTTGACGCCATGAGATCCCGCCGGAGCTCCGTCCGCTGTGCCGCGATTTCTCGCGGCGTGTTATTATTGGCTAATTCCACACCAAGCAAGTAACCCACCCAATTCAAACGCTTTTCGCACCTAAACTGAAATTCATACGAGGCGTGCACCGCTCATATTGTTAGCCACGGGCTGTCACGAGCGGTGATTTGTGCGGGAATTAATGTGTTAAGGCTTTTTTGCGCTTTTTTGCTACTCCTTGTTGTTCAAAGGATTTGCTTTAAAGTCTTATGCGAAGATATGAAAAGCTGTTTTGCGATGTTGTTTAGTTTTGAGTTCAATTTGTTGATATGCATTTTGGGGTAATATTGGTCGTACTCACGGAATGCACACGGGAGTGATGTCTCTTCCGTGTGCATGTTCTCTGTGCTTTTCGTGTGCGATTTCTCGTTCAGTTTTTGTTGGGCTTTTTAAACGTTGCTTCAGTTTCGGGTCTGGTTTTTATTAGTAATCCTGTTCGGGGTAGCAGCGTGAATACTGTTATTTGTTCTTTGGAAAGACTCCCAGAAAATTCGTGTACGATGGGACAATGGAGTTTAAATGTCCTGTGACTCGTATTCCTTACAGTTTGTCAAACCAAAATCGAAATCAAAGTATGATTATCATCATACATATTTTGATAATGATTCTGTTTATGTATTAGTTTCCTACTGGCCAGAAATACAAATCGTTGACATGTAATCACACAAATACCTATACCTAACCTTTTGGTTTACCAAAACAATGGATTAGTAGTTTATATCAAAAATAATTTAAGAACAATCAAAGAAGAACCGGTATCCCAAGATAGTAATTGCTTGATAATTAAAGTTATTCCCGATACAGTAGTCATGGCTATTTATAGGCCTCCTTCTCAAAATATGGACAGATTTTTGGACTCGCTTGACACTAACTTAAAAAACATAACATCTTTTAAAAACATAATACTTTTGGGCGATATTAACATTAACATTGCTTCCGGGAAAACCGATACCCATGTACATAATTATTTGAATATTTGCTCATTTCATGGACTTTTACCGGCTCACTATCACCCTACGCATCAGAGCGGCTCATGCTTAGACCATATTATTCTAAAATCAAAAAATCCATCCAAAAAATTGGTAACTAATTCTTCACTTACCGATCATCAAGCTGTTTTACTTACATTACAAATAAGTTTATCTAGAAAAAACTGCACTGCACTGCATGCAATGCGAAGCTACACAAAACTCAATTTGAATATGACTTACGCGGTATTAATTTTGACCCTGTTTATAACTCAAACGATGCAAATATTTATTTTAAGGTATTTCGTAGATTCGCTACAATGTGCAATACGAAAAAACACTTTCACTAAGACAATCCCTAGAAAGTACAGTTGTAATAAACCCTGGATCACACCCGGTCTCGTACTTTGTATAAGACATAGAGACAAACTTCATCTAAAATTGAAACTTGCACCTGAAAACGAAATACTTTCTGTTTCATATAAAAGGTATCGAAACTTTTGTAATAATCTTTTGAAAAAACTTAGAAATCAGTATGATAAACACGAATTACATAAGGCGGGAAAAAATAGTAAACTTGTCTGGAAATTTATAAAAACAAATACATTTAGATCGAAAAATCCCGAACCTCCACTAGATTTACTATCAACAGAGATAAACCCATCCGAAGCAATGAACAAAGTAAACAACTTTTTTGCTAACGTTGGTAAAAACTTGGCTGAAAAATCTTTAAATTCTAGTAATTCTTCCCCTCAAAACCCGACTCCGACATCCCCTAAAATAAAATCTTTTGTTTTATTAGATACCGACGTTAACGAAGTACTAAGAAAAATAAACGGGTTAAAATACGTTTGTGCTACTGGGTGGGATGACATACCTAATAATATACTTATAAGATTTAAATACCTACTTGCCCCTCCGCTAACACACATTTTTCAGCTATGTTTATCTAAAGGTATATTCCCTAAATTGCTTAAAAAAGCTGTGGTTACACCTATATTCAAGTCTGGAGACAAATACTGTGTGAATAACTACAGACCTATTTCAGTTTTAACAGGACTCTCAAAAGTTTTAGAAAAAATCATTAACAGTAGATTGATAAAATATCTGGAAGATAGACTACTTGCAGACAGTCAACTTGGATTTAGGCCCAAAAGATCAACTAGCCAAGCAGTACACAAATGAACTAATAAATTATATTACTACTAATCTGGATAATGGTAAGCACGCAATCGGGATTTTTCTAGACCTTGCCAAGGCCTTCGACACTATTTCTTGTACTTTACTTTTGCACAAGCTTGAAACACTTGGGATAAGAGGAGCACAACTTCTACTATTTTCAGATTATCTCAGCGATCGTCATCAATGTGTAAAAATAGGTCAGTATACAAGTTCTGAACTTAAAAATAATTGTTTTGGAATTCCACAAGGCAGCATTTTGGGCCCAACGTTATTTTTAATCTATATAAATGAACTGTGCAGCCTACCACTCCAAAATGGTATCATAATATCTTATGCGGATGACACCGCTTTATTGTTCTTAGCTAAATCAAGAGATGAGGTCTATTAACATGCTCAGAACGGGTTTAATATTGTGTCTGATTGACTCCATAATAATCTCCTAACATTAAATCCAGATAAAACAAAACACATTTTATTTACAATGAGAAATACTAACATACCGCTTACTAATCTAAACATTTACGCACATAATTGCAGCACGTGCGCCGACACTGCATGTTCTTGCCCCACTTTAGCTAAAGCTGAACATTTGAAATATTTAGGTGTCACTATTGACCCCAATCTAAATTTCAGAAAACATATCGATTAACTATGTGCTAGAGTGCGCAAATTAATATATGTTTTTAAGAATTTACGGAACATAGCCGACTATAAGTTAATTAAACAGGTTTATTTAGCTTTGTGTCAATCCATTCTTACCTATTGCATAACTTCTTGGGGTGGTGCTGCTAAAACAATTTTACTCCCACTAGAGCGCGCTCAAAGAGCAATTCTAAAGGTTGCTACCTTTCGCCCTTTTAGATTCCCTACACACCAGCTTTACATAGCATGTAATGTGCTAACAGTGCGGCAATTATTTATTCTGAGCATAGTACTACACCAGCACACAGCACTTCCTTTTGACCCAGTACCTTTCGACAAGAGAAGGAAAGACTTGGTTTGCATAAAGCCTCAAACTAAACATGCGTTTGCAAATCGATTTTATGTATTTTTAGGACCTTTTCTATAGTAATAGACTCAACAAGGTACATACTAAGCCTCTATAGTGTAAGCTATGAAAAATGTAATACGATGTTATCAGAATATTTAGCGATACTCAATTACACAGACACACTTCTAGAAATTTTGTCATGATGATAATTTATTCCCTCGTAAGTATATACTTTTGTATATTTATATAGGCTAGATTTAGGTATTAATGTAACAATATGCTTTTTCTCCTAGTTGTTAATAGATTATTTTTATATCAGTTTTACATAAAATCTTAATGTTCCAATATAAGTGAAATGTAAAGTGATGGCCTGAAACACAGGTTTGAATAAACCTAGATCGGGCGGGTCGCTACCTAACATTATAATTCCAAACCATCATTACTTGCACCTGTAATTAAAAATAGTTTAGTTTTAGTTTATTATTAGGCACTATTATTGTATAGAATATTTACTACTTGGCTAAATGTACACTTTTTGTAAACGTTTTTATTAAATAAATTATTATTATTATTATTTTATCATAAATGTTTATTTAATAACAACAGAAACATAAATATTTCATCGTGATCACCGTTGGCTGCCAAACGTGGTGTTAACCGCGGTATAAATGCCGGCATTTATCTTTAGCGCTGACCCTCAATTACTTTAAGCGATTTTGGACCTTACTCCTAAGACAATACGACGAGCACATAAACCCCCACCACTCCGCCGAGAGCTAAAGTTAAATGCCGGCATTTATAATTATCTTCGTTGTTGCGGTCAGGTTGGCCCTCGTTCAACATCCAACAGTTTAGTGGTACATGTGAGTACTGGACGTAGGTACTGCGTCACGTGTGTTTTGTCAGTACAATCAGCTGTATTTGCCAGTGCAAATACAGCTGATTTCCCATCGGAAAAAAATACGAATACAAACTTTCATCCCCTATATTTAATCCAATTAGGCGATTAATTTTCAAAAATCCTTTCTTGATGTTTGTTTTGTTATATGAGGAACCCTTGTGCAAAAGCATCTAGACGCAGCGGTTTCGACTTCGAGCAGTGCGTTGTCTATTTGTGAATGAATTTTAAAATGTTACCCAAAGATTATTTTTATATGTAGTTTATCCCATGATTACTTATTATTTTAGATCACTAAATTTTGGCTTTCCCGTGATTATCATTTACTCCTGTTTAGTTTTACTCAACAAAATTCTCAACCAATAAACTGTACATTTACAAGGAAACCTAGAAGTCCTATTTAGTTAAAATTATACGCCACTTACTGCCGATACATAGTGCAATCCTATATACATGCAAATTGCGGACAGCTGCGTTCTGCCGCATCTGAGTCGCTATTACGCCTCGCCCTAATACATGTGTGTTAAACGGGCTTGTGGAGGAGAATTGGCTTTGAATTTTTTATTATTATTGTTTATCAAAAAGTGAAGAAAAAGTTTTGTGAAGAAAATAACGTAAACTACACAAAACAGGAAAATGAAAAACGGTGGTGAAAAACTTCGTGAAGCAACAGGCATGTCCTACAACCAAACCTTTTAAAACATCTTTCATCCACCAACCTGCACTGGGCCCGCGGGGTCAACTACGTGCGACTCCCTCTCACAAAGGGGAGGTTTGTGTCGCAGTAGTGGAAACATTACAGGCTGAATATGCTGTAAAATAAATGATTATTTGGAGCTGTGGAATATGGTATAAAGTAGACACATCTTTTCCAATTTGTGTCTATATCAAAATAAAAAACATTGTGTGGTTTTATGAAACCATGATGCAATTGAAACATTTTGTCGTCAGATATTTTCGCACTATTCTTAGTGTTTCCCTCGTTGACCGGTTTATTTGACTCACTGGCTTTATCGTTATCCATCACGATCAAGTCAACAACAACATTTACATCAATACACTGATCAAAACACACAAATACAGCGGAGCACTTGCACGAATGAGTGAGAATATAAATTACACGGTTAGCTGATGTGAGCCATGGGCGCCGCCATATTAGCCTTGGCTGCTCTGGCGAGCGCCTTTCACTTTACCCCTACTCCGCAGCCGGTTGTAATTCGACATGCGATAGATGGATGAAAAAAATTGAAGCGATGGAAAAAAAGCTTCACTTTAGTAATGAATTACAAAAGGACTCCCTCATTTTAGAAAGCATTAATCAGAAGAACATTATAATTATTTGCATAAAGAATAAAAGACATTAATTAGATCTTGCTAGACAATCGCCTTGTGAGACAAAAGGGATATTATGCATGGCTGTCTATCGAACCTCTGCCAGTTTGGGAAAGCACTTTATCTTGAATAAAAGGCTATTTTATAGGGGAGGAAAGTTTATGTTAATGAGTTTTTACACACTTTATGATAATAAGGCAATATAAACAGCCAAAATAGATAATTATAGTTAATCTCTTTGTTTGGAAACCCAGCAATTAGCATCTATGGCTCTTTAGGCTCGAATCGCTTTACAATGTTTTATTGTAAAAACCTGCCATTTCCAAAATTTTATCTGGATGAGCTTTAATTTATCCAATCGATCAACAATGAAGCCTGCTAGCTGATCTCTGGTGACTTCAATACTCTTTGAATAGAGTTCAAATCTTCACAGTGAGCGAGTTCTAAATCTTGATTTCATATTTTTCCTACATAAACAGCGTTAGTCTGAACCAAGAAGGTTGTTACCCTTTATTCGTCTTCTTTTTTGGTAGATTATCTATAAAAGCATAAATAAACACGTACTACCAAGTTAAAAATAGAACCAGTAACAGATATAATGTAGCGTCACTTAGAAAGTCCAGTAAAATAGGAGCGTATGTACCAATTCGTAGTAATTTAGGTAACAGAATTGGGGTTGGTATCGCACGGCGCCGCCATGCGGGCCGACCGATATTCCCAATGATATGGCTCGCGCCCGGTGCGTGTTTGAAAGGGCGAGTTTACTTGAATTATGAAACATTAGATGGTTTGGTCATGTTGAGAGGATGAAATGTAGGAATGAGTTTTATAAGATTTGTTTTATTGCATCAAACTGTCTAGTTTGGAATGTTTGATGCGAGTCTCTGTAAATCGAGGCAAACGTGAGGTATTTTGCTAGCAATTAGGGGTAGGATAAGGTAACACTGCTCTGATCAACTTTTGTTGAGTTCTTACAAATATAACTCAAAATCAAAGTCTTTGTGATGTTTCAGTGGATACGCTAGACGACTTTCACAATAATTTTTATGCACATGATTATTTCTTTAGTTTAAAATAGCAACTGAATACACAACCTTCGAATTATCAATACTGTCACTGTTGTAGACTTTTAAGAACGTTTTAATTAAACTTCCTACTGTTTTGAAATAAATTATTCCCCCTTCAATTGAAATAAAACGTGAGTCATTTACTCACTCATAGAATTAATTCATGTGTACGTAGCATTCAGTGAAGTTTGTTTACATCCACTCTCCTCCCAACTAGGGCAATCTAAGCGTAGACCCCGCTGTAACAACATGTTATCTAGCCGGCGCGGTCAAACGTTCACAGTGGAATGAATTTCCACCAGCAGCTTGAGCTTCGCTGTAGCTCAGCTGAATTTTTACTATGAAACAAGCTCACAATTTATGAACGTGTTGGAAAATTGTAGTAAGTTTTAGAGAAAATTTAAGTTGTTGATATTACGTCTCGTAAACTCCTTATAAAATGCTAGGGTTAAGCGAAATTTTAATAAATTATAACTGATAATTTTATTGGTATTTTGTGTCCCACTACTTGGCAAAGACTTCCCTTCCTTCTACGTATCACTACCAACCACGTATCGTCTGTGACCAATCGTTGAGAAAATAGTCGAGATCGTCCTGCAATCACCTCCTTTTTTTTTTCAGGCGTCTTGTTGGGGTCGCGGGAAAGTTCGAAAGGGTTACCGAGGCCCCTAGCAACACAGGCAACACTAGTGGGTTTTAGTCAGTAAGAGCCCGACACACCCTCCCGCTCCGCCCAGAGCGGAAGAAGTTATTTGATAAATTCCCACCAAAAAAAAAAGGCGTCTTGGTTTACGGCTTAACTTAGTAACTAGTACGACGATATATTCGGTATATACGAGTACGTACCTATGTCCAAATTATAAGGGGGTGCTACACACATTGTCGGGTCGGCACATTTGACACGGCGATATTTGTTGAACAATAAAGTCGATCCGAAGCATTTACTAACATATTCAGCAATAGTTCAGCTCGTGCCGATCGGAAGTTCGGCATCACGCTGAATTATGTTCGGTTCGGTTTGGCAGACTATGAGCTAAGCCAAGCGACATTTCCCGAACATATTATATCTACAATATTCGATTTCACCAACCAGCTGGGCCGAATCATGCCGAGCCGAGCAAGTATGTAGCACGCCTAATACATTTCATGGTAAAAAGATTAGCCAGTCAACAAGTTGGTACTACGTAGTTGAGGTACTCTCCTTCCTTCTGGCTTCCTGTAATGGTTTTGAGACACTACCATGGAACAAATCCTACATATTTTATTCAACTAGAGAATTTTATCTGAGGTCTAAAATATTATTTTCCATGTGTAAACAATAACTAACGCTAATGAGAATGAATACCTACCCACATATTTTTGATTCTTGACAAAAAACTGTTAACTGAAAATTAAACTTAATGCCCTTTAACCTTTCCACCCATTCGACCGCCGGCAATTTTCCACCCACTCCATTCAAACGCCTACATGCACTCGGAACAGAACAGGGTCATACCATCACGAATGTAGTAGTAAGGTGACAATCACGCAGGACACAAAGCCGCGCCACTAATTGGAAACTGTGCAACACCAAACGGATGGTCAAAACGCTTCACATACAGTGCGGGGCAGAAATAGTAGACACGCTTTTATTATATATCCTAGTATTTTTACTTTTTGGGAAGTGGAACTGATGTTACGTTTTGAAGAGATATTAAGATAACTTAGTGCTTTCTAATACACTAGTAGAAAGGGATAAGAATATCTGACCTCTTGCAAAACGAAGCTAGAGAATTAAATTTAACAAAGTGGCAGAAAATTCTAACTAGATGGAAAAAAGTCAGAAATTAAATATGGCAACAATGAGTAAGTTACTTATGCAACAAAATAAGTATAATATGAAACAAAGCCAAAACGATTTCAAATATCACACGACATTTCTCCAGACCACGTAGCTCTACTACTTACTGACAAATCTGTTCACCTCACGATAGGTATACTCGCTCCCTGCATACCAACATGAGTAAGAAGAAGAATCCACAAGAAAATGCCCGAACAATACAGAACATCCTGTTTAGTTTCCTGTTTATTTGCAGTACCAAATAACCAATAACGTACTTGAATTCAATATTTTATTACCACACAAGTATGTGCAAGTATGGCCGATGCCGAATGGCAAGTAGCCGGAGAGAAGAGGAAGGCGGCTAAGGCGAAAAGGGCGGCCAAAAAGAGGGAGAGGCGGCAGCGGCGCAAGGAGCGAACCGCCGCGGCTAGGCTCCGCGCCCCGAATTCCGCAGCTGTAGTGATCACACTACAGCCGGATGCGGAAAAGAAGGGCGCGACTTATAGGACCGTTATGGCGAAGGTGGGTGAGGTGGTGCGCCTCGAGGAGCTCGGCGCTGCCACTGGCCTAAAGATGAAGATAACGGCGACAGGGGCCCGAATGGTGGAGGTCCCCGGGGCGGCCAGTGGCCCGGCCGCTGACGCTCTGGCCGAAAGGCTTAGGGCGTCCTTGAATGCGGACGAGGTCCGAGTGTCCAGGCCCACCAAGTGCGCTAGCATGCGCATCATGGGCCTGGACGACTCCGTGACGGAGGACAAGGTGGTCGCCGCGGTGGTTAGGGCTGGAGGGTGCTCTGCCGAGCAGGTGAGGGTGGGCACCATCCATCCTGACTCCGCGGGGCTGCAAACCGTTACGGTGAGCTGCCCCGTGTCGGCGGCCAAAAATATTGCCCGAGAGGGCCAAAAGCTATTGGTGGGCTGGGTGTCTGCACATGTCAAACTGCTGGAGCCCAGACCTCTGAGGTGCTTCCGTTGCCAGGTGGGCGACCACGTGCAAGCCAATTGCACCTCGGAGGTGGACCGCAGCGGTCTCTGCTACCGCTGTGGTCAGCCCGGGCACAAGGCCGGCTCCTGCAACGCCACGCCGCACTGTGCCGTATGTGCGGCGGCTGGCAAGCCGGCCGACCACCGAATGGGGGGCAAGGCCTGCACCCCACCTGCCAAAGCCAAAGCCAGGGC
Organism: Atethmia centrago; assembly: GCA_905333075.3. Classification (NCBI taxonomy): domain Eukaryota; kingdom Metazoa; phylum Arthropoda; class Insecta; order Lepidoptera; family Noctuidae; genus Atethmia; species Atethmia centrago. The sequence goes on from HG995388.1 coordinate 8,817,094, forward strand.
CAGAGGCAAGCCCTCCGCCACCGCCGTCACCGCCGCAGCCGCCACCACTGCCACCGCCGCTGCCGCCTCCAACACCGCCGTCGTCGCCGTCGCCACCGTGGCCGCTGCGACAGGCCCCTCTCAGGGGGCTGGGAAGGAGGCCCAAGAGGGGGCTGACATGGAGTGCCATTAATGGCCCCATTACGCCTCCTCCAGGCGAACATCAACCACTGCGCCGCCGCTCAGGATCTGTTGCTCCAGAGCATGGCGCAGTGGTCAATTAACATCGCCGTGGTCGCTGAGCCGTACTTTGTCCCGCCCAGGGATGACTGGGTGGAGGACCTGAGCGGCTCAGTGACCCTAATTTCGTCGGCCGCCGTCGGTACCCCGTCCCTCGAGGCCGTCAAGAGAGGACGGGGCTGCGTAGCAGCACGGTTCGGGGAGATTGTCGTGGTAGGGGTCTACCTCTCTCCGAACCGAACTCTTGCCGAGTTACACAACTCCCTTGCGGAGTTAAGAGACGTCGTCGTCGGGTTTGGTTCCCTCCCCGTGTTCGTCCTCGGGGACTTCAACGCCAAGAATTTGGCTTGGGGTTCCCGGTTAACGGACACACGGGGCAGGATGGTGGAGGACTGGGCTCTGGAGACAGGCCTGGTCGTCCTAAACCGGGGTTCTGTCCCCACGTGTGTGCGGATGCGGGGTGAATCAGTGGTGGACATCTCGTTCGCCAGCCCCGCTCTGTCGCCGCGTGTAGTTGACTGGCGTGTCATGGAGGGGGTGGAGACCTATTCCGATCATCGGTATATCCGGTTCGATGTCTCCGCCCAGACCTCGGACGCGCCGGTCCGACGGGCCCCGAGTGGTCCGCGGTGGGCGCTGAAGCAGCTGGACCGGGAGCTCCTCCTGGAAGCCTCGATCGTGCAGGCCTGGGTGTCACCACCGGACAGGCCTGCCGACATCAACGACGAGGCGGAGTGGTTCCGGGAGGCCATGTCCGACATATGTGACGTGGCAATGCCCCGGGTCCAGCCTGGACGTGCCTCGCGCCAGGTGTACTGGTGGTCGCAGGCTCTGCGCACTGCGTGCGTGGCTGCGCGACCCCGGTACACCAGGCACCGCAGGCTCCGTATCAAACCTCCGGATACGGAAGCCATTCAGGCGGAGCTGTACGAGGGGTACAGAGCGGCGAAGACCGCCCTCCAAGCGGAGATCCTGCGGGCCAGGGGGTTGGCCCGCGAGGAGTCGCTGGGGACTCTGGACAGGGACCCGTGGGAACGCCCGTACAAAGTGGTGCGGGAAAAACTCCGCCCATGGGCTCCCCCGCTGACGCAGAGTCTCCGGCCCCAGCTTGTGGAGGACGTGGTGAGCGCTCTGTTCCCTTCCCGAGGGGAACACACCTCCCCGCCTATGGCTCCGCCTACTGCGGTGCCCGATGCGGACCACACCGCCAACGACGACGGCGACGACGATGCTCCGGAGGTGACCGAGGTAGAAATGAGAGCGGCGGTACGCAGGCTTAGTGCCAAAAATACCGCCCCAGGACCCGACGGCTTACCTGGGAAGGCCTGGGTCCTGGCCTTGGAGGCTCTCGGGCCTCGACTTAGGGGGCTCCTAAGCGCATGCATGGAGAGGGGCCAGTTCCCGCTTCGCTGGAAGACGGGAAAACTGGTCCTCATAAAGAAGGCAGGGCGCCCTGCGGACTCTCCGTCCGCTTATCGGCCCATCGTGCTGCTCGACGAGGTGGGCAAGCTCTTTGAAAGAGTCATTGCAGACCGCCTCGTCGGCCAGCTGGTGCGGGTGGGGCCGGATTTGGCGGAGAGCCAGTTTGGTTTCCGCAGAGGGCGCTCTACGGTGGACGCCATCATGCGTGTGCGAGCCCTGACGACGGGGAATGCTGTTGCCCAGGGTGGGGTCGTCTTGGCGGTGTCCCTAGACATCGCCAATGCCTTCAATACCCTGCCCTGGAGTTGCATCAGGGAGGCACTCCGGTATCACCGGATGCCGACCTACCTCTGTCGTGTGGTCGAGGCCTATTTGACGGACAGGGCCGTCATCTACCCCGGTCACCAGGGAGTGTGGAACCGGCAAGAGATGTCGTGCGGTGTCCCACAGGGATCGGTCCTGGGGCCGCATCTGTGGGACATCGGATACGACTGGGTGCTGCGCGCCGACCTCCCTAGCGGCGTCAGCGTAGTGTGCTACGCTGACGACACGTTGGTCCTGGCGCAGGGGAGGTCGCACCAGGTGGCGGCCGAATTAGCGGCACGCGGGGTTGCGACAATCGTCGAAAGGATCCGGCAATTGGGACTCGAGGTGGCCCTGCACAAGTCCGAGGCCATGTGTTTTCATGGTCCTCGGAACGCGCCACCGTTGGGGTCCCAAATAACGGTAGGAGGGGTATCTATCGGCGTCGAGTCGACAATGAAGTACCTGGGACTCGTCCTCGACAGCCGGTGGAACTTCGTGGAGCATTTCCGACGTTTGGCTCCCAAACTTGAGCGGGCGGGCGCTGCATTAAAGCGGCTCCTGCCCAATCTAGGGGGTCCAAACGCCTCCTGCCGGAGGCTCTACGCGGGAGTCGTGCGGTCCATGGCCCTATACGGGGCTCCTGTATGGGCGCGCTCTCTGGCGCTGCGGCCAGCCCGCCGGTTGAGCGCGGCCCAAAGGGTCATGGCCATCCGGATGGTCCGAGGATACCGCACGGTCTCCTGTGAGGCAGCGAGCCTCCTTGCCGGATTGCCGCCATGGGATCTGGAGGCAAAAGTCCTCGCGCACGTATGGGAGTGGCGCGAGGAGGCGAAACGCCGGGGCGTAAGTCCGCTGCCGCGAGAAATCGCGGCACAGCGGACGGAGCTCCGGCGGGATCTCATGGCATCATGGAAAGTACGGTTGTCGCAACCCAGTGCTGGGCACGCCACGATTGCGGCGATAAGTCCCCTCTTTGAGGAGTGGCTGGAGAGGCGCCACGGCGTCCTCACCTTCCGCCTGACGCAGGTCCTCACCGGACACGGCAGCTTCGGGAGGTTCCTGTGTCGGATAAGGCGGGAGGAAACGTCCGGGTGTCACCACTGTGTGGATCGCCCGGAGGACACGGTGGAGCATACGGTGGAGGTCTGCCCGGCTTGGGCAGAGCACCGCCGTGTCCTCTTGGAGGCGATCGGCGGCAGAGACCTCTCGCGTCCGGCCCTGGTTCAGGCCATGGTACGGAGCGAGAGGGCATGGGCAGCCGTCACCTCCTTCTGCGAAGCAGTAATGCTCGCGAAGGAGGAGGCGGGACGGTTGAGGGAAAGGCACGTTTCGCGCCCTCTCGCCCCTAGCCGCCGCAGGAGACGCCCAGGGCGTCGGGAATCCCGGGCGGATTTCCGGCCACCGTAGGCGCGGGCTTGCGGACGGTGAGCAATGGGTAGCTCACCGTCCGGTAAGGACCAGGCCCGGGTCGACGGTGCGTTGTATTCCACGCGCGCCTCAAAGAGATGTCGTCAGCACATAGTAGGGGTCCACTAGGGCCGATGCCTGCCGGGGTCGCGGGAAGGTACTTATGGGTCACCGAGGCCCTCGCAACACAGGCAACAAGAAGGAATACGGGTGGGTTTTAGTCAGTAAGAGTCTGACACACCCTCCCGCTCCGCCCAGAGCGGGAGAAGTTATTTGATGATTTCCCACCCAAAAAAAAAAAAAAAAAATGTGCATTCAAATGGGAAACTAATCTCATTCAACAATAATTAAATACCGATCCGCATTTCCATGCATGGCAGTGTAATAGATGAATAGGATGATCCACTTTTTCGGTGCACAATGAGACTCTTTTATATTGCACTGAATACTAGATTCGGTCGCCTACAAACTACTGACCGCGTTTTTTTTTGTTAACTTATTTACTCGGAATATTTTTGCGTTAAAATATTTTTGAATGATTTTGTAAAGTTTATTTTACCAAGGGGAAGTTTGAGCTCAACGTTTGTAATTGGATTGTAAACTCGTTTCCTAAATATTTACCGAGTTTTTTTTTTTTTGTAATTTGTTGTGTTGACAAGTTGTGAATCCCTATCGATATGGTTTAAACAAACAATATCACGCCAGTTTTTCCCAAATGGTTAGACAGATTTAATTATCTCAGACTTCGATCAATAATACTTACCCCAGTTATTAGGTCAAGTCCCATTTATAACTAGAAATCCTTCGGTTTTTTAACTTTCACAATTTATTTCTACTTACGAGTAGTTTTCCGTGCAACTTAAAGAATTCAAGTCAACATTTCGATAATCGATTTAATTTCTTAGTTTTAAAAGAATCAAACCTCTTAATCAAAACTGTTTCCCTAAGAAAGCCAAGTTAATATATACAGGTTGAAATTGAAAACTTGCGACAAACTGAAATGGGACATTGTATACATCATTATTAACAACTTTTACTAAGGGACCAAAGCTGTAATCCCAAAAAAAAAATCTGCTTTTCCTACATTTTGATGAGGTATTGCGAACATAAATGTAGGGGACAGCAGTTTTTTTTTTGGGATTGTAGCTTTGGTCCCTTAGTAAAAGTTGTTCATAATGATGAGTACAATCTCCCATTTCGATTTGTCGCATGTTTTCAATGTCACCCTGTATGTATAGAATTGATGAGCGTACGAAACATAAAATAGTTTATATGTGTGAGGAAGGTGTTTCTAAATCAGCCATTGCAGAAGAATTAGGCATATCGGTAAACAAAGTAATTTTAGGTATTCGTACAAGTTTTTATTTAATCTCTAATGACGTGGTAATTTAATAAAATCGTTCTTTAACAGAGAAATACTGTTACATTATGGTGGAAAAGAAGAAGGAAATCTTACAAAACATGTGTCTTTTGGCCGACCTAGGAAAACAACTCATGATGAAGATATGCAACTGGTTGAAAGTGTTCGAAATGCAAGATTTATCAGAACATCTACATTTGCAGCTGATCTGGCTGTATCCAGTTTAACTATACGACGAAGGCTTAATGAAGCGGGAATTCATTACCGAATTCCAGCTAAAAAAATGTTATTAACTGAAAGGCATAAAATGTTACGTTTACAATTTGCTAACAGATATTTAAATTATGATTTTGAACTTGTCGCTTTCATGGACGATAAAGTTTTTGTTTCTTCGGCGGACGGTCGGATCTCTTTGTATCGTGCAGCCAATACACGTTATGATGAAGATAATGTATTGCCAAAGTAATAGACGTAGTGGACGCATTACGATCGGGTTTTGGGGGTGGATAAATTCGGGTGGACCCATAGAATTGTGCGAAATATCTGGCCGAATGATGAGTGATGCGTATTTAGATATTTTAAAAGACGTGTTTTTACCAAGTGCAAAAATTGTTTATCCTGATAATCACTGAATTACTTTTATACAAGATAATAGTTCCGTTCACAATGCCAGACGAGTTCAAAATTGGATAGCAGAGCAAGTATCCAATTTTGTAATTGTAAAGTAATTGGAATTAATAAAATTCCACCGAAAAACCCGGACCTTAACCCCATAGAGAATCTATGGAGGTTAATGGTAGAGAATTGGGACTGTAATGAGGTTCGCACGGAAGAGAATTTAAGGGCTCATGTATATGACATCTGGAATAGTTTTAGAAATAGTGTTTGTTGCCACAATATGGTTCAGTCAATGAGAGCTCGACTACAAGCAGTGATTGATGCAAACGGATCATACACAAGATATTAAGTAACTATCACTTCTAATTGGGCCACTATTTAGATATCTATTGAAATTTAATTATTTGATAGACGTGCCCTTTTTATAAAGTTAATAACTAAGATTAATTTTAGTTTAAGATAAAATACTGTTTGTTCTTTTAACCTAAGTCAAGTGCCATTTGGTTGCATATTACTTTAATTTTTTCCTAAGTATATTTGTCAAATAATACAGTTTATACTATAATTGAATAGTATTCTTTTCTTTCCTGTGACGTGAAACTCAATTCACAGCTATGACTTCTTTAGTCCTGTAAAAGTTGTGGCAAAATTATCAAACCATCATGACAGACAAACCATCATGGCAGATAAATGACAGGTGGCGCCCTCAATTTTTTTACAATTCTTATATGGCCAAGCTGTACGAAAATATATCATTGAAAGACACTCATTTTAAAAACTTAAAAAGCAAACGCGAGGAAAACAATGGAAACAACTGTCATTTCTGTAACAATGTAAACTAGATCTTATTTGTTCGAGCAAATAATTGACTTTACCATGCATGTAGAGATAATTAAGAAGCTTAGCCTGCTCAGATATTTTTGAAGCCAATACAGTTTAGATATATTTTTGAAAAGGGTGATCACATATTATTGCCTATTGCACAGCATATATTATTGAACCGTTCACGTAAGGACATATTTTTGATCTATAGGTTCTATAGAATTTATTGAGCTTTCCAACGCTCACAATATTTTGAATCCTTGACAGTGCCAATATATTAATGAACTCGACTGTACAGGATTTGTAACAGCTTCCTGCGAGCATATTTAAAAGTAAACTGGTATCTTGGCAAATGTCTAAAATGTGTATATGTCAATATACTTACTGGTTGGTTAGAAGACGGTTTATTAAACCGCAGTTGTCGTTAAAAATGTGTCATAGTTGACATATTGTCACGACGGGTGCTGTTTAATAACACAGAAAACTATGAAATGAACTTACAAAATTGTTAGATTGCCAGATTGTCGCCTGTCACCTGTCGCCTGTCGGTTTTATTAAATAGGCCTCTAGTCGTAACATACACTCATCAGAGTAAAATCCCCATTTTGAACGCGTCCGGAGCGGCAGTTTCAGTGAATAATGATACTTCGAATTATAGAAACACGAAGTAATGTTTCTGTTGCTCTGAAAATATTGTTGAGACAAACTCAGACAAAATCATATCTTTGGTTTCATATTAGTCACATAGAAGCTTTACATCAGGTGAATTCAGATGGAATGGCAATAGCGTTTACTCGTCATTGTTATTGTCAATTCGCCAACCAAGCGTGTTGATTTACCGCGATGATATTATGCTTTTAATCGGAAATATGATAGATGTGATGTGTATTAACACACTATCGAGGTTAATAATACAGCTGAATCTAGAGTCTCTAGACTATTGAAATAGGTTGCCAGTTCTGGTTTAATGATATAAAACAAACATGGAACTGTATTATTTACATAGTCTATGTATGAATAAATAAAAAGGTACATCAATCACTTGTAAGTGAGATATACCAATGCCCAGCCCTTCGGGACCTATTGGTGTGATGTTATGGCACATCGGGATTTTGCAGCTTTCTAGAGTGTCATATCTATCACTCATAACAGTGTAACAGAGGCTTTTTAAAACTTGTTGTGCCTTTCAAAATACAATTCCAATCTTCTTTATTCAACAAATTGTCATTTAGAATCTTCCACACGTTACTCACTAAAATCTACTTCAATCAACCATCCCATACATCTTACTCTACTTCCACACACACACACAAAGCACGTTAGAAACTATAAGTAATCAGCACTGATTACATCGCTCCCCGCGGAGGAACAGAGCTGGCTTCAATGAATTCTAAATGCTGTACACCGATTAACTGGCAACATTCATCACTGAAGAAATGTGCTTTTTTAGTGTTATTCTTTTAGTGTTTATTTGGTAGTTTTTCTCTAAAGACATAGAAATTCTAGTGATTTGACGTAATTTGAAGTAATTTGAGGACAGCAAAATGAATTAAATTAGGTCAATTTTGCAAATTTTCTAGTGATCTCTTTTATTTGTAAAAATGAATGGAATACTTTAAATTTCATCCTAGCTTGTCTGAGCTTCAAGTCTTATCTTGGTCCCACCGTGTGGTCTCTTTTGTATCTGTAGCCAGGCATGCTGTGGATGCTTGAACTATAAATAGTGAAGTATGCCGTAGTACTGATGTACCCGTAGTACTACTACTTCACTATTTACTAACATGAAATTGTCTTTTTTTTTTCAAATTATAAGTGTATGTTGTGTGACTTTTATCTACATTGACATACGATTCAAATTACCAGTATTCACGTCCATTCTTGAGGTGAAGACCTATACGAGATACTGAGACTATAAAAGTAGTTTGAAGTTCAACTCACATTAAAGACGTTTCACCTGGAGACTGCGAAGTAAAATAAGTTCAATATACTTCAAACGTACATATACTAGTAAAGGACTACACCAGTACTACAACAGTGTACTACAACAGTGATCTAACCTAATATTGTACCTAAACATGTAAAATTATACGTTTGTTTGTAAGAGGTAATCTCTGGAAGTACCGACCCGATTACAAAAATTCTATCACTGATAGAAAACTACACTATTTCTGAGTGCCATAGGATATGTTTTATGGTACAATTGACTTCCCCGAGAACGAAGTAGCGGGCAGAAACTAGTAAATCAAGAAGAGTTTTATAGTGAACCTTGGTTTTGCCAGTAATGTATTTACTGTAATAGGCGGCGAGTCTATTGCCATTTCATCAACATTTCAGCCGAAAAATGTCCACAGCTGGACATGCCCCCAAGCACCGCCACTTCGACCGGTTCTGTACTTTCCACATCCAGTGGACTCCTGACCTGATTACAAGATCATCGTTTCACCTTGTGGGAGGCACTCGGGCACTCCAGAACCTTTCGATCCCATCGACCATCAGTTCTGTGAGCAATGTTTCCTGCCCACTGCCAATTAAGTTTGGCAATTCTTCAGGCTATGGCGGTTACCTTGGTTCTCCTGCGGAGCTCTTCATTTCAGATTCGAGCATATAAGGAAACTCCAAGCGGAATATGCTGTCTCTATTGCCCTTTGGGTGCATTTTAGGATTCGAATGAGGCCCATTATGAGCAACCACGTTTCAGTACCATAGGTCATAACTAACAACACGCACTGGTCAGAGACTTTCGTCTTGAGACACTGCGATATGAGGAACGAGAAGATATTACGTAGTCCAACCAACGCTGCCCAACCGATTCGAATTCAACGATTGACCTTTTTCTCGAAGTTGGACCTACCAGATATATACCTACCTACCGGACAAATCCAAGGTCCGGCCGCTAATAACCCTTTGCTGAACACGAGAATTAAACCCAGAATCCCAGAATGCTTCAAAGATGCGACTGCAACCACTGAACGAATGAGGCAATCACAACATGTACGCGGCAAAACATCCATTATAACTCATAAAATATTCAATTTCGTATGCATACTGCATAATAAAATGTTTTAACAATTCACCTTTCCCCTAAAAAATCATGTCATCAAATCATAATTTTCAATAACTCCCAACATTTCAATACAAAACGTTAACGCAATTTCCACCTTTATGCTCAACCAAATTAATACCATAATTCCTCAAAATTTTGGCATGAAAGTGCGTAGAATTTCAATTTACTGCGTTAAGGATCTTAGTGCTATAGATATTGGGCTTAGTTCAGTACTAAGCTCAACGGGAACTGAACATTTTTGGTAAAGTGTAAACCCGCAATCTGCTCAGGTGCTTGAAATGGTTATTTTGGAGGAAACAGCTTTTGTATTAAAATTATAATGATGTGCTTAGTTTTAGTTGAATGTTCAAAGTTCTCGTTGGTAGTTTTATAATATGTGGAAAACGTGTGCTTGGATGGAATTTAAACAATAAATAGGTTTGTAAGAACTTAAGCAAGCGTTTTCTTAGTGAGAAGCCTGCACGATTTTTTCCTAAATAATGCCTTTCCTGAAAGTTAATAGTTTATTTCGGTCTTTGGAAATCTTTTCTCAACTTCTTTGCTTTGTGTGGCGTTAAACAAGCATACAATATAATAATAATTAGTACCTATGTTTCGTTTGAGTAGACTTTGTGTACCTGAGGCAGAGTCAAGAGTATTATGAGGCTATAATTCCCGGTATTCAATCTTAAACTTTATTCATTTTAGCTCGTTGTTAGTTTAAGTGTCAGTATGAGATTTCATTGCGTTTATTTTATATTTAGTGTGTATGGTTAGTTAAGTTTACATAATTATGTTAGTATTGACATATAAACTGCAAAAAAAAAAATAACATCACGACCACTGAAAACCAACCAGTACCGCAGCTGTACTGTTTGGTTTTCAGTGTTCGTGATGTTAGTTTATTTTTATTTTTTGTGACACCAAAAATCTAAGTAAATCTAAGTAAGCGGAATCCAATTCCACACATCCCATCCTTTTATTTGAATCCGAACAGATTTACCCGTGAAATATCAGCATCGTGCTCCGAATATAAAAGTAGGTACTCCTTATACATTACCATATCGTTTCACGTTTGAAAGCCTATTTTATTGCATTTCCTATCAAAGGGCGCAATGGAATTTAAACTGTTCATTAGCTTCGAGAGATTGGGGAGTAATGAATACGATGTATAGTTTGTTTGTGGTTCGGGATTGGGTACGATGTTCTTTCACGGGGTAATTAGGACTGGTTGGACAGATGGTGGTAGAACCTTTTTTCATCAATTTGTTGGGACAATATCTAATGGGGGATGTGGTGATTAATGTTATACGAGTAGTTATTTCGATTCTCTGTATGAAGAAATGGCATTTTTAACGCCATTTTGTGCTGGTCCTTGTCATGTTGGAAACCACGGCTTTATGGTTTCAATTAGCCAGCATGCAGTGAATAAGTTTAGTAAGTAATCAAAGCTGCAAAGTTTCTGAAATGAATCAGAAACAGTCTATGAATGTAAGATTTTATGAACGACATTTACCCATGAAAGTAAGCAGAATCCACTCACTGATTAACATTATATTGTATCAAGCACACAAGCTACGAGAATTGCGCAATTTTGTAAAAAATGGTACCTATTAAGGTCAATGATTGCAGCACAAAAGCATCTTTTGTGAGAAGCGTTTTGGAAACAAAAATTCAATCACAAAGAAAAATTCTCGCGCGTACGCTTTAATGACCATTCCTCAACGAACCAATACTCTTAAAATGGTACATTTACACATTATATAAACTTTAGTAGCAACAAAAGAGCATTTGATATTCTCGCAGAATCAAAACGGAAAGTACGGTAAAAACAGAGGGTAGTCGAAAGCTCGTACCGAAAAAAACACGCTCAACACGAAAATGAGTGCGGACAAAACCGCCCTAGTTTCATTGAATTGTTTGTGACATACTGTTACGAATGTTTGAGTTGAGAATAATTTTGTGCGTTTTGGCATAAAAAAGCTTTTAGGTATAAACTACCAGAATCAATGGCATGGCTGGGTTAGAAGCTAAGTGAAGATAAGTTGTACGTTTCTATCTTTTTTATGAATATAAATGTAAAACTAAAATAATGCTAAAATAAAAGTTGTTCTGGGTTTTGTGCGTGTGAAAACTTGAGACAAACTGTGTCCACGTGCGCAGTGTGTGCAACGCATTAATGACATGGGGTCTCTCGATCGCCACTACCTTTATTTGTGTAAAATGAGAGAGTGTATTAGTACTGACAAGTACAGCCAGTGACCTGCATAACCCGACCCCTGTTCCATTCTTCTTATTTATAAGCGGAGCCAGGTAATCCAGCGTACTGACCGTACCTAAACATAAGAAAAAATGTGTTTGACTTTTTTTTAAATTAAATAAATGATGATGCTGCACAGAACATTATTATACTTCAGTACCTAAATAAGACCATAGGCAGTAATTCCCACTATCAACCATGGTGACTGACTTATATTTTTACCACAACAGGAGCTATTGCTCTTCAACAAAAAAACATAAGAGAAGATACGTAAAATGACACTCTCCGAGTATTTAAAATTCAGAAACACAGAGAAACTTCAAATTTCTTGCACGAGTTAGCAAACTCCCACGGCTGTATGTATCCTCAGAATCACGTCCTCGGTTTAAATAAGTCCATCTCAATATTCCCTTTGAAGCCATTACTTTACAACGCTCCAGTTCTGTTCCTAACTCCGAAATAATTTAATTTTCTATTGCACTCCAGTTTCCATGTTCGTGTAACAAGGTGTTAAAAAATTGGAAAATGTACTTACGATATAACATCACACTAGTTACAAAAAAAAAAAAGCGTATCCCTTTTTGTTAGTTGGTATATTATCAAATAACTTCTCCCGCTCTGTGCGGAGCGGGAGAGTGTGTCAGACTTTTACTGACTTAAACCCACCCGTATTCCTTCGGTTTCCTGTGTAGCCAGGGGCCTCGGTAACCCTTTTGGACTTCCATGCGACCCCGAAAGGCATCGCCCCTAGTGGACCCTACATTTGTGCTGACATCTCTTTGAGGCACGCGTGGGCCACAACGCGCCATCGACCCAGGCCTGGTCCTTATCAGACGGCGAGCTACCCATTGCTTATCGTCCGCAAGACTGCGCCTATGGTGGCCGGAAATCCGCCCGGGATTCCCAATGCCCGGGGCTTCTCCTGCGGCGGCTTGGGGCGAGAGGGCGCGAAATTTGCCTTTCCCTCAACCGTCCCTCCGGCCTATGCCATACTCCATACCATGGCCTGAACCAGGTACGGATGCGAGGAAGGGACACGCTGAGCTGTAACACCTGTTGTTATGTTTAAGTCACAGGCCATAGGCTTGCGCCTTCTGCCATCAACTGTGAACAAATCCAGACTCCCAGAATAATGCCTCTTTTTAACCGATTTAAAAAAAGAGGTTTCTCAATTCAATCGCATATATATTTTTTAATGTGTGTTCGCCGATTTCTCCGTCAATTGGGGACCGATTTAAAAAATATATTTTTTTGTTTGAAAGTGTATACTCTCGAGGTGGTCCCATAGTCACCAAGTCATAATCTGATGAGGGGACCCCATGGAAATCGAGGGAAATTCTCAAATTTTAAAGTCACACTTATAGCGATTTAGGTATTTTTTATAGTAACTTGTGCATTTGCTCTCGGAAAGTACCATTTGGTGGAGTGGAACTCGTCAAAAATTAACGTCGCTGCATCAATAAAAGAAATATTTTGTAAAAGGTGATCAGCAGTTGACATTAGGCTATTGTAACTTAGATAAATTACAGAATGACCCGCTAAAATGTGAAAATAAAAAACTTTTTACATCAAAAAACAACCGACTTCCAAAAAAACACTACAAAGTGAAAAATAACTTTTTTTTTCGGAAGTCGGTGGCAAAAAACTAAAATACAGATTCAAAGACACCGACTTCCGAAATTATAGTTATTTTTTACTTTGTAGTGTATTTTTTTTTTTTTTGTAAAAAGTTTTTTTAACATTGTTATATTGATTTAACTCATTTCATTCTTGTAAATTCTTTGACCTACAACTTTGTGATTAAAGAATTTTAAACTAGTACTAGTAGCAGCAGTGGTTTGTTTTAGTACTAGTTTCGCGTGGATGTGATCTTGTTCTTTTTGTGTTTGTGCTTTCTTTGTGTCATGTTAAGTGCAAATAGTCGTATATTCTTTTTTTCTTTAAGTATCTTAGTAATGCGAGTTGAAAAGAAAAGATAATGCGTATTTACCGATCCGTGGTAAAACTTTTTTTGCAAAAAGTACATAAACACTAGTGATTGCCATTTTCGCAAAGGGGGTTTGCACCTGAAACTTATCTTCTTAAAGAGGTAATCTGAACAAATGGTAGAAATATTTAGGTCCGCTTGCACCACATATCGCTAGATACGTAAAAACATCGCTCTGTTTCTGTCAATTTGAAAATGGCAGAGACGAATTATTTTTTAAATATCTTTAGCGCTAAACGCATTTAGTAACGTGTGGTGCAAGCGGGCCTTAGAGTAAAAGAAAATACGGCTTACTGATAAAACATCAGCCGTAGTTCTCTATACTCTCAAATTCGTAGCTCTCGTAGCGATACCACTACGGCTGTACCAAGTAGACCCCAATAATAATAACTAGCAAGCTATGACGAACTAAAACGACAGTTTCAGCCCACAAATGCATGCTTTCCACGCATCGCTATCCACGCATATATATCTCACAAAATCCATACATCGTTTCTTTCGTCAAGTGTAGTTCTATCCACATCAAATTATTTGGAGAATACCATGTTTAACAGTAGAAATTAATTATAAATGATGTTTCCTACTAGCTCACTAACTTTTATCTGTAAAGATAATCAGGAAAACACCCAGCTATTAGTCCAAATCGATCCACCAACTGTTGATGTTGGTTTCCGCGAAACTTTTTAGAGAACCAACTAAATAAATCAAAGTATCCTCTCAAAACAACAGCTTAGTAGTTATTCTGGGAGTCTAAATTGAAAATGCCTGACAAGTTGGTAAGAAATTGATTTAAGCCGAAGAAACAGCGTTTAAACTTTGTTTTAATAAGGCGTCTAATGACAACAATCCTTAGAATAAAAACATACGCTCCATTAAAGACTTGGAATTTGAAATATCAACATTTTAAGCAATATTGTTATCCTCTCCTTAATACCAATAGAAGATTAAACTAGCAAACTAAGTTCAACCTTATACCTTGGTAATAAGAATGAATTAAATAGTTTACTAACAGCAAAATATCATTGTGAACGAAATTGAAGTCTACATACATACTTGCATTTGCATCTATCAAAGAAAACCTTGATCTAGTTTAAATCTTATTCAGTTTAGATAAGGTTACAAATCCTCTACGGCGAATTTGATTTGTCTCCTCCTGTCGAAAGGAACAGAGGAACCGTGTGAGCGGTCTTAACTTAATTCTAAATGCAATGGCATCATTTTGAAACATAATTATCTTGAAAACCCAGAGATCCTATACATTTTAACGAAAAAAAATAAAGATTTAAAATGCTTCATTAATTTTACAGCATAATTTAGGCTCATTAGCACCCCTGATTCAGTTAGGGGTGTTTATTTTGCGGGATCTGAAATTATATGAGAAATCCGAAACGGTATACCCGTTGAGCCATTGACCCTTGAAGTGGTTGGGTTGAGAGGTATCCTTGTACACCCACAGTTTGTTAATGACAATTTTAAGGTTTAAAATATTCTATCAGTTGAAAACAAAATGAATTTAAGACTATAATATCATAATTCTGATAGAGGTGGAATAAATAGTGTTTAAGTGACCTTCAGAGGATCAGACTTTATTCCGATCCGGATTTTGATTACGACTGAATTTTTCCAACAAGAAACTAAAGGTTAAAGGAAATCTTTTAAGAGTCGTTTAGATCCAATAGGAGCATTTCTCCTAGTGACAATATTGATGTTCATTCATTCTCTACTTTGGCACTCAAGTTTCGACTTTCTTAATTTAAGAATTGATTTATTTTTTTATATTCTCCGCCAGTTCATCTACTTCTTCATATTTTCTGCAGCTCTCCTTAAACCTTACCTTAGTTCTTCTTTCTCATCGTCCACCTTTCTGTCCCTTTTACCATTCCAAAGAAGCCCGTTTCAAATAACGACCTTTCTAATTTTCCCCTAAATCCATTTTTATCCCTCAATCCCTACATTACGGCCATCACGACCACCTAAATCTAAATAATTATCTAGGTGAATAACTTATTTCGTCTTTACAGTATTCTGCGACACGGCTCATAACGACATGTAGATTAAGCCCACAATATGAAGGCAGGGATATTGGATGTCGGAAAATAAGAGGAGGTAATTTTGTGTTCGTGGAGGTGTTGAAGACGGGTTTGGATAAAAGGGCTGCATGTTAGCATTCTGATAAGTTTTAACTTGAATTATTTATGTCATAGGTACCAGTGCAGAATGATAGTGGAATGCTTATAATACCAGCCAGATTATTGTCTCACAGCAGGGCAAAGGCCTCTCCTCATAAAGAGGAGGCACGAGCATTATTCACCACGCATGCTCAAGGCATATTTGAGATTTCAGACTTATATTAATTATAAGTCCATGATACGATAGTGGAAATTACTATGCAGAAATAGTTCTGGGTTACATGATCGTGCACTTGTGTACAATGTTCTAATTTAACCAGTTTTAAATAATTTCAAGACTTCTGTTCCTAAAAGTGAACCCCAAATCAAACAATAACATAAAATGGATGACAGTCTTCACCTTTTTTATTGATGAACTTTTACACAAACACTTTACTTCAAAACAAAACAATATTTCCCTCACCTGTCCTTCCAGCCGTCCGTAAACGAACTTCCAGCTTCAACCTTCACAAAATTAAACTGTCATATCACTACCAAGTTACCTACTCCAACATACAACACTCTTTCAGGGTGTCTCTACATTAATTTATTCTACCTGCGACCCAGCACAGTTTGAGTTCTGACTTTGAGCAGATTTATATAATTATGTAGCAATATGACAAATATTGTATAAATCTTGTACAGAAATTGGATTTTGACAAATTTTTGATGATGAAGTTTGAAAGCTTTTCGTTAGTATGTAAACATAACTTCACGTCTGAAAATCCCTTTAAGCACAGGCAGACGTGTTTCATGCACTCACATTACAAGTGTTTTTAAATCCAATGTATGTGCGAGAATATTGCCATCAACCGGCCACAAATCCAGACACCGAGCTATTACGGAGAAATTTGTGATTACTACAACTTAGCCCGAACTGGGTATCGAACCCAGAACCTCATTCTCAGTAGTCGCGCTTAGGACCACTTGACCTACTAAGTATTTCCAGTCTGATTTGTAATTTATGTGGCTATGTATGTTGTTAATATTTGATGTTAAAGTTTGAAAGTTTCGTTATTAATATGTAAATAACTATAAAACGTGGCCTTGGTTTGGTATCTGATCCAAACGGGTATAAATATTAATTTTTGACGTTATTTGTTAAAGTTATGACTCGTGTATTTCATGTCTTTATAGAGAATTTTTGGGTTTTATGTTTACATAATCAGCCTATAAATGTTCCCACTGCTGGGACACAGGCCTCCTCTCTGTGAGAGGGAGTGGGCCGTAAGCCACCACGCGAGCCCAGTGCGGGTTGGTAGATTATTCCATGTTTCATCATAATCAGCCTTTAATGTTCCCACTGCTGGGACACAGGCCTCCTCTTGGTGAGAGGGAGTGAGCCGTAATCTACCACCCGGGCCCAGTTCGGGTTGGTAGATGTCACATGACTTCGAATTTTTGGTTATAGGACATGCCGGTTTCCTCTCGATGTTTTCCTTCACCGTTTCGTGAGCAGTGGTGAGGAAATAATTTACACAAAGTAAAACGCCTGTCTGTGTTCGAACAACCTACAACACGTAAGTCGCGGCCGTTACCACTGGGCCACCACTGCTATGTTCATGTTTACTAAATACTATTTTCCGATTCAAATATTCCCTAAACAATACAGTTTATTGTTTTAGAACGAGATATTGACATCATATTCTTGGATAGCCGCGGAATTCTACATCATTGTTAATTCCGGGCGATGTTTACACATATATGATAACAATAAATATATTGTTTACATTTTTTTATCAAGTATAACACCGAACATATTAGGAGCTACAACAACGGGCCATAACTATGCCAACTCTTGGCATAGTATTTACGAAAACAGATTAAATAAAAAAATTGCTCTTGACTATCCAATTTCGTTCGCATAACCTTCCACCCACAATTATTACAATTATACCTATTATTTGAAAAAACAAGACTCATTTACACAAATCCTACTAACAAATAGACTTGCAATATCCTGAGTAGCTCTATAAATCTGCCTTTTATCCACACTACACCAAACTTCAAAGAAGCCATGAGAACTAACAATTAGGTTCTTAAAGAAAATTCGCAGTTAATTACTCGAGAAACACGAATTGTACGGGCATTATAACCAAATGAAACATAGTAGGTATAGCGATAACAAGATTACTTATTCTGATTGTGCTGGGATTGTAACGCTCAAATCACAAGCTGCTTAGGATTTGGACTAAGCGGAACTATCTACAAATCCTTTGTTATAATTCATCATCATTATCATCTGCCTAGCGTTTTCCCAACTACGTTGGGGTCGGTTTCCAGTCTAACCGAATGCAGCTGAATACCAGTATTTTACATGGAGCGACTGCCTATCTGACCTCGACAACCCAGTTACTGGGTAACACGATACCCCTTGGTAAGACTGGTTGGCAGACTTTTGGGCTTCTCACGACCCGTAACGACTATCAAAGATCCACTAATGGCAGCCGGGACCAACGGCTTAACGTGCTTTCCGAGGCACGGAGGGTCTTGGTATGTAATAGCCCCACAAATCCTTTGTTATAAATATGTATATTTAATTATACAAGGAAATAAAATGGAATTATCGGGAAAAGAAACAGAGTTACTGGAAAAGCTTGCAGGTGTAAGCGAGCTGAAGTGGCAGTTTACGTTGTGAATGTGAGAACGTTGTAGGCTTAATAGACTAGATCTTTTTTTCTTTAGACCGTTTCCTTTTCTCTTTTTTTTTTGTTAAGTACTTTTCGACAGGCCTACACTGTTCTCCCATACTTAATTTGTGTAATTTGAAAACATTGTAAAAGCCAATTATTTTTAAAAGAGTAACCGTGGAGTTTCTTGCCGGCTCTTCTCCATAGGAAACAACCAATTGGAACCGTGCACCTAGCTTCTGACGTTTCGTAAGTGCCCATGTAGGTTTATGTGAAATAAAAATATTTTGATTTTGATTTTTTGATTTTAGTGGGCCGGCCATGCCTGCAAACGAGTCCTGGAGTGGAGAGGACGAATCGACAAGCATAGCGTGAGATATCAGCTAGGTGTATTATAGTAAGTGAAATTAATTGTTAATTAAAGTGACTAGCAACTTAAATTGTCCGTTTATTCAAACCACAACGGTTATTCTTTGACAGTTGTATGAAATGGCTATAACACAGTAAATTGACATAGGGTGTCAATTTGATAAACAAGTAATTTATCTGATTGTATCGACCTTTACAATGCGCCTGGGCGATGATGTGAATTAACAGCAGAATGTTCTACTTCTTGTTTTCCCTAGGTCTCTCTTTCAGAGATTTCATAAGTCTTCACTCACGATGCTTTTCATATAATTTTCATGACGTTAGATGATCATCGCACTAGTCGTCACTTGTTTCTTTAACCAGTACTGGATCTCGACTAGGAAATACCGCTTATCTTAAGCACCATCCCTAAACAATACAAAATACCCCATTTTCCTTATTTACAAACTCGCTTACGTAATTAGTACCTAATTAAAGTAACAAATTAACTAGGAGCAAGCAGCTTTACACGGTAAAACGGATGTAGAAATAATCTGCTATCCTTAGAGGCATTCGTTTTAAGTTCCAAACGCAGGGAGTCAAGAAGTGGCTTAGAGGGGCTTGGTGGTGTTAGTCTACTTTAAAATGGAGGCTCTATTTGTCTTTTGCTAGTATGTTACCTGACATCTCCAGATTTTTTTTAAATGTTGAGTTGGGGTTGTTTCTGTCTTGTGTAGAAGGGGTTTAATTTGAGGTATTTTTAAATATTTTATTTTAGAAATTTGTATGTTCCAACAACATTTAATTTAATGGTCTGTTAAGGAATATACTTTGATAAAAATGGAATGTAAATGTGTTAAAAGACTAGCTACATATGTCCATGGCTCTGCTCGCGCAGACTTATAATACACTGGCCTGCAAAACTAAATATCACACTTTTAAAATTGCAATAACTTTTTAAGTACACAAGTACGAGTACGAGTTTCGAAACAAAAAGGATTCGAAAAATAGTTTAATTTTGTACATAAAAACTTCATAGTCGGTAACCTTCTTTTAAGAACTGGCTGAAAAAAAACTTTAAAATCATAAATAATACTTTTCGAATTACAATTTTACCATTCATTTTTGTTATAATTTTTGTTCTGTATCGATGAGTCTTGTTACATAAGCTAAGTTAGACAACAGCACATAAACTTATTTATCATGCCTCTTTCACCTGGAGAATGTGCTAGGATCATGACTTTTCTGGAACTAGGCATCAGTATGCGTCGTACCGCAAGAATGGTGGGTGTGATGTTACGAACGGTCCAGAAGGTGAAGCAAAGGTACGATAGGAGACTGGAAACTATTTGAGGAGACCTGGTTATGGCAGACCCAGGTGTACTAGTGCCCGAGAAGACCGTTATATTGTTTCCACTGTGTTGAGAAATCGCCACCTAAATGCAGTTGAAGTCCAGCAACAGCTTCTTCAGACCCGAAGCACAGAAACAGTACAGTGAGAAGAAGACTGGCTGAAGCACACCTGAAACCCCGAAGACCAGCGAGTGGCCCCAAACTCGAGAGAGAGCATCGAGTAGCGAGACTGCGATACGCCCGTGAACACATACAGTGGGATCAAGAAGAATGGTAAAGAATTTTGTTTACAGATGAGTTTCGATTCTCACTTCACATTTCTGATGGAAGGCGAAGTGTCTACAGGTGACCTAGTGAGTGATACCTTCAAGCCTGCTTCTCAGAAAGAGTCCAGTACGGTGGAGGCAGTGTACATGTATGGGCTGGCATATCTTTATAAGGTCGCACAGAATTAGTGGCTATAGAAAATGGCACTCTGACTGGGGAAAGATATGCCCAGGAGATTCTCAATGAGTATGCAGGGCCGTATTTAGTAAATATGGGTGAAGGATCGATGCCGATGCATGATAATGCCCGGCCACACGCGGCTCGAGTCGTGCAAGAGTATATTCGGGAGGTTGTTATCAGCGTGATGGCTTGGCCATCAAGAAGTCCTGATCTCAACCCGATTGACGACGCCTGGGATGAGCTAGGTAGGCTAGTCAGAAGCCGCAGACCACCACCAACCACCATCAGGGCACTAAAACAGGCCCTGATAGAAGAATGGGAGAATATTCCCCAACATCGGCTCCGAAACCTCGTGTTCAGTATGCCAAATCGACTCGAAGCTGTAAGCAGATCCCGAGGAGGCAATACCAGTTATTAAAAAATAAATAACATGTAAAACATACTTGTAAATATTAATTGACTTTTATGACACTAAGCTGCCAATACTACAATAAAAATTGCCATTTTTATTGTTTTATCTTGTTTTAGATTTAAAAATGTTACTAATGTATAATTTACTATAGTTTCAAAGAAAGCTGATAAAAATTGCTATAAAACGTTTTTTATTTTAAATCTCTAACTTGTACGGTTTAGAAAAAAAAAAAATCACAAGTGTAGTACTTAGTTTTGCAGGCCAGTATAAGTAATACCTATTAATAATAATAAATAATTAAAAATCACGTAAGTCATGATTCTTAAGTAGACCGTTGGTCTTTTTAGTATTTAATACTAATAATACATATGATTATAAATGCGAAAGTAACTCTATATGTTCCCTTTTCACACCTTAATGGATTTCGATGTAATTTGGCACACATGTAGACCATGGCCCAGGTGAGGATACTTTCTATCCTGGTAATATGTTCCCGTGGGATCATTTCCAACCTATACGCGGGCGAAGTCACGGGCAAAAGCTAGTATAATATAAAATAGTAGCTAATAGTAGTAGCTAGTATAATATATTTTATATTAAAGGATATCATGTTGCACATCCTTTAATTTGACTACCCGTGGAAATGTTGCCTGGCAAAATATAAAAATAAAAGTTGTCGGGTTCTAAAAGCTGGTACATACATTGAAAACAATAAAAAATACTATTTTATACTCTTTTTATTTTCTTTTAAATGGTGAGTATGGCAATATGCTCATATTCTTTTATTTAAGTAACAGCTTGCAGTGTTACTGGCTCCATGCTTTGAAAATAACAGTTTGTATGAAAATACAATTCTTTTAGTGGAAAACCGACTTATAAAAGAAATTCGTATTAAAGTTTTCTTATTTTGACCTAAATTGTATAAAAATAAGAATTAAACAGTTTGTTTGTATTCAGTTTCACTTAATTGTCTCAAGATTTCATGAATACATTATTTTAGATATTCAGATTTCATAAATTAGACCTTCTTTAATGTGTCAATATGAATATACTGTGATGAAAGAACTGTTTGCTGATAGTCAAAATTAACTTAGCCTAGCTAGTTTTAATAACGGCATGGGCTGGTGACGATTTATTACACAACGATGCTCCTCTGTAGGTTGAAGATAAGTTAAGCAGTCGTAATTGAAAGTCAGAGTCCCTCAAATCAAATTCTTTAAACGCTGGAATAATTGAAGTGGGTTGTGAACTATCAAAATTGGGTACTTACATTTGACCTATTCAAATGTAAGTACCCAATTTTGATAGCCAGTCTCATCAGGCTAGATTGCATTGGTATCAGTTTGATCATAATTACGAAAACACTAGGCGAATGATGTGTGAGATCCCTTTGTAATAATCTTTTAGTCAGTTTTTGTGCACCTTTTGGCTACCTATGGACAAGCTTGACTATTTCCTTGCCACTACAAACCTACTTACTAACTTATCATACATATATAAATTCACGCTTTCTTCCCATGGGCGTAGGCAGAAACTGCATAACGCCACCTGCTTCGCTCCTTACATACCTACTCCTTTTGCTTCATTTACGTTCATACATCTGGTCATTCACGGACGCCGGTTTCAGCTGTTTGGATTTTCTGTAAATTATAAATAGTACTCCTACTTATCACTGACAACAAACCCCAAAAACCACCTAATACTTATTTAAAAAGGGGTCAATTAATTATCAGTATTTCAGCCATGGCTTCCGATTTCCCTGTCATTCCGCTTAAAATTCCGTCGACTTGTTTCAATCTACATAGAACAGGTGTGTGGAATAGCCCCCATAACGACAGTCTGTTTCCTTATATCACATCGATTTTTGCTTATGTTTTTAGGGTATGAATACTAAGTGGTATTACCCTTTTTATATGATTACTAATTTTGTGAGGGTGTTTCGGAAATTAAATAATTTTTAGCTTTTGGTTTCGACCCTAATTGTCCTATTTTGCCTAGTTTACATGTGAAATTACGTTCATACTTTTTACCAGTAAATAATTAAGTTGAAACCTAACAGTAACCTAGATGTCATTCAAACCAAAAGAGAGCAACGTAGTCTGGTTATTATTTTTCAGTTTTACCTGAATAAAAATTGAAAACCCTCGCCTGTATTATTTTATTAAACATGCTGTTTTGCTTCAGAATTATGTACAGCTAGTACCACGGACAAACTGTTTTACAACGAGCTCTACTACTTTTAAGACTTCTCCCAAATACACACACAAGAGCTTTTCGTCGAATGCTTGTAGGAAACGCGCATGTATATAGTAGATTGGGAAAGCAATTTGTAAGCAAAGTTTGTGACTACTTAAACTTCCTTCGCCCACTTTAAACTGAAAGCTATCTTTGACACAAAAATCTGCGCGAGTTTTTCTTGACTGTATCCAGATTGCGGCTTATTTGCATTCAGAAGTGTTCTAAGATGAGAAGTGGCAAAGTCATCACAGCAGTCACTGTAACTTTTATTTTTTGTGTCATAGGGTTAATTTTCGTAAATTTTTTGAGTGTTGTGGCAGTTTCATTCACTTTGAGCCTTCTTAGCAATGCTTGAAATATTGCTGAGCTTGCTCCTGATTTTAGTTTAAAATCTTGAGAGGAAATACAATGCGGTGGAATTGTATTGTAGGGAAACTTTTTCGTTTTAGATATACGGGAAACTGAATCTTTATTTTCCAATGACTGCACATTTTTGACTGCTTGATTAAAAGGCATTGCAACAGAATATGAATTCATTATATAATACCGATCGCATCAAATGTTGTCACGGGTTTGTCAGAATCAAAAAGTGACAATCGGTTTACATTAGTTAGGCACTGAAGTCCGCGTACTAGAAGCCATTTGCATGTAAGCGTTCACCGGTTTCCAAAATTATATTTATTGTCGTTTCGAGTGTATTATTATTTTTAAACGATGGGGTTCATATGACATTTGAGAAGTGTTAGATTCGCCTCTATACAAAGTTTTTTTTAATGGTCATACCATTAAAAAAAACTTTGTATAGAGGCGAATCTGGACCCGAAGGTGTAATTTTGAGCTAATTTGAACATGTCGTCGGGAGCGATTGTTTTGTTTCTATACGCAGTATTAGGTTTTCTGATGTAACAGGTAAGGTAACAGAGATCAGAAGAAAAATAAGCTTTATCATTACCCGTGACTATTTGAACTTGAATTCGACCTCTACTCAATTATAATAAAATTATGATAAACGCAATTCCAAAAACAACGTAATAGAACCCACATTTTTAATAACAACAGTAAATTAAGCGAATCATACTTTATTTCACCACATATTAAATTTAATTTGCCAATGCATTCTCGCAACGTGTTCACGTCGACCACAAATAACGTTTTTAACCAACTTTATATTCCGTCATATTGGAAATGTTCTTGTTACTTTGTTTTTTATGGTACCGTAGTTAATGAAAACTGTAGGCAATATTAAATATTGACAGGAGCGTGCCACATGGGAAATATTTGTGTACATGAGTGATAAAACACAGAGTTAAAAGAACTGCGATACCTAATCATTTGGCAGCTGGTTGACAAAAATAAAAACAAGTCAAATAAGCTATCATCAGATTTAATAAAATATACCTTGAATTGAGTACTGAGTTCAGGTGGGTAGAAGCAAGTACATATGCCTGTACTTTGCACAACAGTACCTATACAAGTTACAGGCCTCGTACATGCTCAAGACTATTATAAGTCAGTACTGGTACTAGCAACTTTCTGCAACTAAAGCTGGTCAAATAACTAAGTACATAGGGTTGTAACTCTATGCAGTAAAACTTGTTAAAAGACGTTATGAGTTATGACTCATCATCACATTACCGGTCTCATATGCTTGTAATTTCATACTGCAGTGAAGAGAACTGCGCGTGCCTTAGAATGGACAAGACTACACCGTTTGCTAGTTATGTTTTAAGTCATATATTTACTTCCACACTCCAGGCTACTAACTGTCTAGGTATTAAGTTTTTCGTATATTGGAAAATCTGGTACGTGCCAATTTTAAAAACCGGCCAGTGCATGTCGGACTCCGCACAATGAAGGGTTGCGTAGTTGGGATGACTTTAACAAACACAAATTTAACATTGTAGTTGAAAAACATGTTCCCCCATACATTCCAACTGCAAATTAATGTAAGTTTGTACACACGATATTGAGTGATTTATCATGTTATTTTAACACCAAAGACTTCTTATAGGTTAGGTGTTATACGCATTAGAACTATTCTTTGTATTTTTTCAACATTTTTGGCTCGGCAGTTTCAGAGATAACCCCATATCTGGATGGTCAATTTTCTGATTTTCCCCCAAAAGTGAACCCCATATTCAAAATGCGTTTATTTACGTTACACGTTCATGTTTGGGTCACATAAATTTATATGTGTACCAAATATCAACTTAAGTAGTCCAGTAGATTCAGAGTAAATCGGCTGTGACAGATGGACAGGCAGACAGACACACGACTGATCCTATATGGATTCCGTATTTTTCCCTTTGAGATACGGAATCCTAAAAAATGTAGTTTCTATGACTTGATACTACTCATTAATCTGAATGAAAACTCAAGTCAATATTCATACGTCACAAAACTAAACGATGAGCAAAACCAACGCACGTATAATATAAACGCAAAAAAATATTTTTGAAATAAAGCTACGGACAATGGTGTTTTGTTTTCATATAAACAAGCTAAAAGTTTGCTTCTGATGGCCTTTGTGCGTCCACACAAAAGTTCTGGATGTGATGTGCATATGAGATTCACTACTGTTAGAGTCGGGGTCCACGAGGCAACATGATGGTACGAACATTGTTTTTTTTTGTGGCACGTTAGAGTGGCAAGTTTGTGGCAATGAATAGGCCTAATAGCCGGTAAATGGCTGGTGAATGAGATTAGCTGAAGACCGAGTTACATGGCGTCCGGCTGAAGAAGATTATGACCAGCAGTGGATTGAATTATAGGCCAATTAATTACCTGACTCGGTTTCCGTACGTCACAAAATATAAAATAATCTATGGAAAATATTAATAAAATAATAAAAACCTATTTAAACCAAATGACATGTTTGCCATTACAACTGTAACAAGTCTTAATTAGTATCCTGTCCAAAAAAGCACTAATAAATAGTTTAGTAATAGAATAGTTTGATGATAATAAAACAAGCCGGTGACTCACCTCATGTTAAGTTGGGTTGTAGTTATCGCAGCTTACAGAATCTAACATCGTCAAGATTGCCAATCTAAGTTACAAAGTAAATACATATCTGTAATTTCACTGGCACACACAAACAGCCTCAAGCCTCGTTTTGACAGCGTCAAAACGCAGTAATAATGCTATTTGACAGCAAAATATAGTGCATTAAAAGACTAACAGTACATCTGGAAAACGCAGTGTCAGTACCGGTACGAATGTACTTTTTTTTTTTTTTTTTGAGCGTGGGAAATCATCAAATAACTTCTCCCGCTCTGGGCGGAGCGGGAGGGTGTGTCAGACTCTTACTGACTAAAACCCACCCGTATTCCTTCCTGTTGCCTGTGTTGCGGGGGCCTCGGTGACCCATAAGTACCTTCCCGCGACCCCGGCAGGTATCGGCCCTAGTGGACCCCTACATTTGTGCTGACATCTCTTTGAGGCGCGCGTGGAATACGACGCGCCGTCGACCCGGGCCTGGTCCTTGCCGGACGGTGAGCTACCCATTGCTCACCGACCGCAAGCCCGCGCCTACGGTGGCCGGAAATCCGCCCGGGATTCCCGACGCCCAGGGCGTCTCCTGCGGCGGCTAGGGGCAAGAGGGCGCGAAACATGCCTTTCCCTCAACCGTCCCGCCTCCTCCTTCGCGAGCATTACTGCTTCGCAGAAGGAGGTGACGGCTGCCCATGCCCTCTCGCTCCGTACCATGGCCTGAACCAGGGCTGGACGCGAGAGGTCTCTGCCGCCGATCGCCTCCACGAGGACACGGCGGTGCTCTGTCCAAGCCGGGCAGACCTCCACCGTATGCTCCACCGTGTCCTCCGGGCGATCCACACAGTGGTGACAGACCGGACCCGCCTTATCCAACACAGGAACCTCCCAAAACTGCCGTGTCCGGTGAGGACCTGCGTCAGGCGGAAGGTGAGGACGCCGTGGCGCCTCTCTAGCCACTCCTCAAAGAGGGGACTTATCGCCGCAATCGTGGCGTGCCCAGCACTGGGTTGCGACAACCGTACTTTCCATGACGCCATGAGATCCCGCCGGAGCTCCGTCCGCTGTGCCGCGATTTCTCGCGGCAGCGGACTTACGCCCCGGCGTTTTGCCTCCTCGCGCCACTCCCATACGTGCGCGAGGACTTTTGCCTCCAGATCCCATGGCGGCAATCCGGCAAGGAGGCTCGCTGCCTCACAAGAGACCGTGCGGTATCCCCGGACCATCCGGATGGCCATGACCCTTTGGGCCGTGCTCAACCGGCGGGCTGGCCGCAGCGCCAGAGAGCGCGCCCATACAGGAGCCCCGTAGAGGGCCATGGACCGCACGACCCCCGCGTAGAGCCTCCGGCAGGAGGCGTTTGGACCCCCTAGATTGGGCAGGAGCCGCTTCAATGCAGCGCCCGCCCGCTCCAGTTTGGGAGCCAAACGTCTGAAATGCTCCACGAAGTTCCACCAGCTGTCGAGGACGAGTCCCAGGTGCTTCATCGTCGACTCGACGCCGATGGAAACCCCTCCTACCGTTATTTGGGACCCCAACGGTGGCGCGTTCCGAGGACCATGAAAACACATGGCCTCGGACTTGTGCAAGGCCACCTCGAGTCCCAATTGCCGGATACCGTGTGCCGCTACTTCGGCCGCCGCCTGGTGCAACCTCCCCTGCGCCAGGACCAACGTGTCGTCAGCGTAGCACACTACGCTGACGCCGCTAGGGAGGTCGGCGCGCAGCACCCAGTCGTATCCGATGTCCCACAGATGCGGCCCCAGGACCGATCCCTGTGGGACACCGCACGACATCTCTTGCCGGTTCCACACTCCCTGGTGACTGGGGTAGATGACGGCCCTGTCCGTCAAATAGGCCTCGACCACACGACAGAGGTAGGTCGGCATCCGGTGGTACCGGAGTGCCTCCCTGATGCAACTCCAGGGCATGGTATTGAAGGCATTGGTGATGTCTAGAGACACCGCCAAGACGACCCCACCCTGGGCAACAGCATTCCTCCCCCCAAGAGCCCCCCCAAAGCCCCCTAAGTCGAGGCCTGATTGATGATTCCTTTTTTTAGAGAATCTAAAGGTAGGTAATAAACTTATAAAACAAAGGGTTTAGGAGGAAAATAAATCTTATAAGTACTTTGTTTTATGCACGATACCTACAAATTTGCTGTACCTACCTAGTACTAAGTAATAATAATCGTTTTGATTCTGCCTATTTTTATGGATATTTCTTATTGCTTTTTTTTGTATTTATCTATTTATTGAAAAAGAAAATCACAATTATAATCATTTCTAATTTAACGAAAAATGAATAGGTGATTTATGAGCAACAATCAAAAAGTAAGGTAGTAATCGGATTTTACACTCCAAAATATGTTGTTCTTAAAAGAAAGTTATTCCAAACCTACTATGTAATAACAAAAATTACAGTTTATAAGACAAATTTAATAACGTTTGCTACATGAACTGTGTAAAACGGTACTCTCCGACCTTCTGGGAATACGGGCGTGTTGCACAAAACATTATGACATGTAGGTTCGTGAGAAGACACCTTAATAATGCAAATGTGAAACACTGATGTTAGAAAAGTTTTGGTTTAGGATTGTTGTGTCAACGAGATAGTAGTTGTTTAACTGTGGAATTAATTACTGAACCCGAGTCTGTCATTGACAGAACGTGATCATAACATAACATCACGCTTGTATTTCACGAAGGGGTAGGCAGAGTTATAATAGGTACATCCAGATTTAGCTCGCTGGTTCGCCACTGCACCAAGTGGTAGTCTGGTACCCGAGTACTACATAATATCAATTATCGCTACTTCGGTGGATTTGTGCTTGGTTGCTAGCTACCTAAGCTCGTCTCTTATCATATTGGAAATTGGAGAAATGACTGGTAAAATGAAGCTGTGCTTATACATGTCTGGCAATCCCTTTGAGGAATACAGGCATGAAACCCTAGTTATTTCTAACGTGGCCACTGCATCAAAAGTACCAGGACACCATATTGACTAAGAAGTAACATTACTGCTACCTGTCATCCCTTTCAGAAGTAGGTACTTTTATGCCGGCATTGCTTATTATATGATAAGCAATACTTAAAGTGTGCTAATACATCAAAAGTACCAGGTTCCCATATAATTTAAGAAGTAATATTAGCGCTAGCTAGTTCGGACGTCGCGTCGGTAATTACCACGGAAGACGCAGCGAACAACATAACTAATCTAAGTTGGATCAGTACCGACATTAACAGCTTGTAAAGGCGTAGACAACCGGTCACAAAGTCCTGATATACTTTTAAAGGGGTTTGACACGATCTGGCCTTTTGAAATAATGTAAACAGTTTGTCCATATTTTAATGATTCTAAGATAGTCATTACCCTTGGTAATTGAGATTCAAAGTTCATTATTAGTAAAACTATGGGAAGCTGCCACCTAACCCGACCGCATGATCAAGTAAGTACCTATGCCATGTATGGTCTGAGACTGTTACTAAAGTGTAACAAACCCTGTTCAAGTTAAATTCTTACGCAAACACTCATTAAGGGGAATTAATAACACATTCATGTGTATTTAGAAAGTCTCAACTTTATATCTCACTACTTTTCACCACATACACATTTGAAGGGTAATTTTTTATTGAAAATTCATCGACGAAAATTGCGGTTATAAAATGAACCTCAACTGTGGTGATTTAAAATAAGAATTCCGGGTTTAGTAAGTATTCAAATAATCAAACCAAAGCATTCAATTATTTTGTAAGTGGCACTACAAATTGACATCCGCAGGTTTTTGACGTTTTCTGATCTTTTGGAACAGACCATACTGTGCGGAGGCCGTGACTTGTCCGAGTGTTGATCCCTATAAGTCGAGCATACAGGGACTCGCGCCCGTGACGACCTAGCGTAAATCATTCCTTGTGCCACTTGTCAAATATCTTAGTCCAACGTGTGGCTTTGATCAAAGGAATTGGATGACTATGATCCAACTACTAATGTAGGTCCGATATGATGGATGAATGTGTCTAGGAAATTGTGGTGTTGAGTATCCTAATCCTATCCTAATTATTAATCTAATAAACATAGAAATTGGGGTTAGTTACACTATTTATAACTCAAGAACGGCTGGACCGATTATGATGATCTCTGATTTGTTGGATTCATCTCCTCTCCGAATAGCAGAATAAGAATTAAAACAACGGAAAAATTCACAAAACAATTTAAGAAGAAAATTCAAATTCTTATACATTTTGTGTGGAGCTGCTTTTCCGATGATATCTCAAGAGCGGATTGACTGATTTCGATGTTTTTTTTTGTTCGTCTCGGCTTCGAGAAGTTTCCTCGCGCATTGAAAAATAAGAGTCACCAAAAAAAATCCGTATAGGTACAACACCATACATGACAGAAACAAAACGCTGACAAAAATTAACATGGCGTTGTATGCTGGTTCCGGTAATGCCAGTAGATGGCGTTGTATGCATTATCCTTCGACAGCTGATTCAGTTGCAGGGTCCTTTTATTACGCCGCGATTTCTCAGCATTTTTTTCGAATTTTCACAAATTTTCATTTACATTTCTACCGTTATTGCCGATTCAATTAATTCTCTACAAACGATTTTTTCTTAAATTAATCGGAAAAAAGTGGTTTGAAAGAGGTGAGTCCAGTGTGAAGAAGGGCACTTTGTGAAAGGTTATGGCATTTGTCCTTGCGCGCGCATCGTCAATCAATCCAATTAGAAATTTTGGTCTGTCTGTTTGATTTTCCAGGCGGACTCATTAGTAATTCAATTTGAATTCGCTGGTCATTTCATTACGATCAATCATTCTGGTGTGGAATTTTATTTTTACATTTTTTATTTTATTTTATTTTATTCGACTTCAAAAAGGAGGAGGTTCCATGTTCGTCAGTAAAATGATTAATAAACTGGAGTAATCTGACATGTGCTAGCTGTCACTTTGTGTAATAAAATGGTCATACTGATTGTATTCTGGATTTTTACACTTACAATACATTTATTTTACACTTACATAAATCGATTAAACTAAACGATCACCATTACAATAAATAACTCATGTCATGTCTGTTTGCTCATATCAGATTGCTCCAGTGAATTAATAATTCAACTAAGTTTTTTTTTAATGTATGTTGATCAAGTTTTTCTTCAATTGTGGGCCGATTTTAGTTTTTTAAGTGGTCCTATAATTTTTTATTAACTTTGTTTGGCCAGTTTTTGAGTTAGCTTCAATAATATGTATGTTTCGTACTTAGTCTATACAATGTGGATGTTATTTTACTAAACTGTTATTTACACAGCCGGTAATTTGAATTTGTGTGGGGTAGGTACACAACTAAAAAGTGAAAAATAAAAACATAAAAACAAAAAAAAAACCAACCAACTTCCAAGAAAAACACCGCAAAGTGAAAAATTACTTTGATTTCGGAAGTCGGCAATAAAAGTTTTTCGATCGTGATTTTCAAACGGTAAGTTGTCTTCGAAGATGTTCACTTTGTGAGGTTATCACATTTGTGATTGTGCAGGCATCGATAATTGCTTCATTATGTTATTTTGAATTATGTGATTAATTTTACAATTTTATTAACATTGCCGCGAGCCAGAAGATCTAATCTTTCACAACAAAGCCGTAATGCAATTAGACTTTGGAATATTGTGAATCAATCCACTGCAGATGAACAAGAAATCGATGATGATACCTACCAGCCGATATGCCATTAGAGTTTCAACGAATTCAATGATTCATATTGCATTCGCCCTGAAAATCAACAAATCACAAGGCCAATCCTTGAGTGTTCGTGGCCTGAATCTAGAAAATGAATGTTTCTACCACGGCAATTGTACGTAGCATGGTCACGTGTATGCAAACCATCCGCTTTGTTAGTTTTCGCACCAGACAACAAAACGAAAAATGTCGAATTTCACAAGGTGCTTCAATAAAGGGAATCGACCCTAGTGCAACCCATCCAGAGAGTAGTGAAAAATGTTACGCGAATCATTTCGATTTGCTTCAAAAAAGCAAATGCCTTGCTACCACGTGAATTAGATTCAATAATTTCAATTTAATTAAAATAATTACTTTCATTTTGATTTTTGTACATTTATTGAACGTAATCCTTTTGTGTAGGTAGTCAGTTAGTTATCTCAATAAAAAACTGATTTAATTCTACTAATAAGTTGACACAACATTATTTTATTGATCCCGAGGCAGTACAAAGTTCGCCGGGTCAGTTAGTTACTATTATAAATGTGAAAGTGAGTTTGTTTGTTTGTTAGTTACGCTTCACGCTGAAACGGCTGAACGGATTTGGTTGAAATTTGGAAAACGGGTAGACCATAATCTGCATTTGGACATAAAATAGTTTTTATCCCGATATTCTTAAGGGATCGAGACATATGCAGTTGAAACCGCGGGGCGCATCTAGTAATAAATAATGTTGGACTCATGGTTAGGTAAATGGTAAAAGTATGTTATGTATTTTCCAGTAAAACAGTAGGTACAAATACACATACAATATTATTAAGAAGGTGCAGAGGGTCAGTGTTACGCAAAATGCTAATAAGCACAGTCATGAAGAAGCATAATACGAGTATATAAGCACAGTGAATTAAGTACGTAGTCAATAACAAGCAATACTGGGGGTGTCCAGTAAATTGTGTGACATACTGCGAATAGTGACAGCGTGGTTCAGTAGACCCACCAATAGAGCACAATGTCTAGGTAACCTTTTGTTCAAAACCTTCAACGTAGAAAACCCCTTACATTCTCTATCTAGCTCTCTCCCTACGTGAGTTTTGATAACTCTTCGGAGCCCTTAAACAACATGCCCTTGCAAATGAGTAAACTATTGACGAGTAAACATTGGCGCTAACTTTAATACCGAGAAGAAACTCATAAATTACTTTCTAAGTTCTTGGTAAAGTGTGGGATCTACCAATCAATAAATGAGGGACCTATCGATAAAAAAAAAATACTTTGATACATCCATGTATCAAAATATATTTTTTTATTGATAGGTAGGTATTTCTTGCCTTTTTTTTTTGTGTGTGAAGTCATCAAATAACTTCTCCCGCTCTGGGCGGAGCGTGTCAGACTCTTACTGACTAAAACCCACCCGTATTCCTTCCGTTGCCTGTGTTGCCAGGGGCCTCGGTGACCCATTCGTACTTCCCGCGACCCCGGCAGGCATCGGCCCTAGTGGACCCCTACATTTGTGCTGACGACATCTCTTTTAGGCGCGCGTGGAATACAACGCGCCGTCGACCGGGGCCTGTTCCTTACCGGACGGTGAGCGACCAATTGCTCACAGTACGCAAGCCCGCGCCTACGGTGGCCGGAAATCCGCCCGGGATTCCCGACGCCCAGGGCGTCTCCTGCGGCGGCTAGGGGCGAGACGGCCCGAAATTTGCTTTTCACTCAACCGTCCCGCCTCCTCCTTCGTAAGCATTACTGCTTCGCAGAAGGAGGTGACGGCTGCCCATGCCCTATCGCTCCGTACCATAGCCTGAACCAGGGCCGGACGCGAGAGATCTCTGCCGCCGATCGCCTCCACGAGGATACGGCGGTGCTCTGCCCAAGCCAGGCAGATCTTCACCGTATGCTACACCGTGTCCTCCGGGCGATCCACACAGTGGTGACACCCGGGCGTTTCAGGAGCCTTATCCGACACAGGAACCTCCCGAAGCTGCCGTATCTGGTAATGACCTGCGTCAGGCGGAAGGTGAGGACGCCATGGCGCCTCTCTAGCCACTCCTCAAAGAGGAGACTTATCACCGCAATCGTAGCGTGCCCAGCACTGGGTTGCGACAACCGTACTCTTCATGTCGCCATGAGATTCCGCCGGAGCTCTGTCCACTGTGCCGCGATTTCTCGCGGCAGCGGAGTTACGCCTCGGCGTTTCGCCTCCTCGCGCCACTCCCATACGTATTTCTTGCCTGTCCTCTATCATAATCATAAGTTGTTTTGGCTACGTTATTTAAAATTAATATAACTGTGGCGGCATCTACATCGCCACATGCGAACTACGCAGCACACTGACGTCACACAAAATCCTTCATCGCATAAGCAGAGTTTACTGCGCAACTAGCATATCCCGACATCAACCGTCGGGCAGTTGCCCACCAGACACGACACTTGGTCGGAGGATCCTCCCTTTTCTATGGAGGATGCGTGAACTTTACACCCTGTTCCTCATGCCTCTATATAACAACCAAAGTGGAATACTATATAGGTAATTATCTTTCTATTTAACACGTAATGTTCCATTTCTGGGCAAGGGCCTGTCTCCCCTTGTACACGTCAGTCCTTTGCCATTGCGGGCTCGAAATAACACTGTAATGAAATGAATAATATTAAAGATAAGAACTATCAATAATAAAAATGTTTTAATTTTAAAGAAATCGTGACAGATAACAAGGGTGCTTCTGAATTTTAATGGAACAACCGAATGCAAAATAATTAAATAAACTGGACCGTATAAGTACTTGTAATTGGAAATTGAATTCCGTAATAAAAATTAAACTGTAGGATGAAAGCAAACAGTACTCATCCTGGATTAACACATCGAATTTATGACACTTGATGAAATCGTTAGCAACAACTTAGAACCAAATAATAATATCAGCATCTCATATAGAGCAGGCATGAGTAGTTACAAAAGAAATAGACATAATGATAACTTAGCAAGACTTAAATACAATTATATTCAAGTAAAGTAAGCGTCAATAGTAAACCGACAAAGATTCCTGATGCGCGGAGACTCGTTCTTTGTTGACGATGTTTCTGAGCAATCACATCTGTGAGTCTCACATGGACATTTCTGTAAATAAATGAGATTGTTTTAAAAATAATACAAGACTTAACTTCGTATTGCAATATCTCATATTATGTAATGCTTGTATTCCCCAAAGGGTAATGAGTATGTCTAGTACACACATATTTTGCCACAAATTTTATAAGTCTCATTTTACAGGAAGCGAGACTATTGCCAAATCCGGACTCCAGACTGCTAATGAGAATTTCCTAATAGAAATACACTTCTACACATAACATGACTCAGGAATCGAAAGTTGCACCCACGATCTGCAGTCTTGCTTTTGCAATCACTGTACCATCGACGTAGTCAAAGAAGGAAGAGAGAGGTTGGAATATTTTCAAAATATTCAGAAAATAATAGCGTTTCAAAATAAATACCTCATCTTGTAATTATTATAAAAGCAAAACGGTATGATTGTTGGTTTTTCCTTCTTTTGCGCAGAAACGGAAACGCAATGTACCTCAGCCACGGGTAGAAGGTAGTTATAATTATGTCAAACATACTAACATTCTCATTTTTTCTCCTGATCTTTAAACAACTGGGTCGTCCACACCGACACCTGCCTAGTCGTCTGATCCTTGCAGACGACCGCATTCTTGATCTGAAACGGGACCAGGAACTGCATTTGTTTTCGCATGAGCAATTTGAGCCTGGTTGAAATAGATTTGTGTTAACTGTCGTTTACTTACACTTTAAATGCCTTTGGTCTAGTGGTCGCAAGCGCTACTGCTGAGCATGAGGTCCTCGGTTCGGCTCCCAGTCGGGCATTGGTCGTTTATTATTTCTCAGTAGCAGCCGGAGTTTGGATTTGTGTTCGGTTGATGGAAATAAGCTCGCCCTCTACTACATAGAACGTAAACATTACTGTGGGTGTTCGAGAAAACTGACGTCATGTTATGGTATATGTTATATTACAATTACGTGGTATAGCCGATTTTAATGCCCAGAACCTTTGGGTTTAAAAGAAATGCTATTGGATTGCTTTTGTTTATCTACCACCTACGACATAATAAAAGACGTCTTTGTGTGTGTCTGCGTGGCATTTTGTTAACTCAGCCAATCGAAGTCATGTACATCAGGCACTCAGTCTTATTTTATTTTATCGCAAAATTGAAATCAATGCAAGCGACCAAAATCTCAAAATCAAAATCACGGGAAAAATATAAATTTGGTTGAATAACGCTTTAATAAGATATGGAGCATTTTTTCTATTCCACAACAAAAAGATGTATGTTGTGTATTGATCTGCTGGTTTCGAGTATGTACCACGTAGACAAATCTTAGCGCATTATTTCCATAATAACCACGAAGAGCTTGTTGGATTTAAGGAAGCATTTCGATGTACCTATATAATGAAGGACCAACATATACATATGTATCACAATCACTCACCCATAACTTGATTATTCGGTACATTAAAGTTTTTGTTTTAAAATAAACTCAAATTGATTTTAGGTAAGGAAAGTGAATTGCCAAATATCTAAGCCATCTTGAGTCAGGGTTAAATTTCGTTTCACTTGCACATTTAATTAAAACTTAAAATCCGATATGAATTAAGATTAAGCTGTAAAGCAAAACGTTTATGTTAGGAGCTTGCACAATCCCTTCAATGACACGAGAGCTGAACCTGACTACAGAATCATATCAGCATTTTTTGTGTAAACACAACTTCTTCATAGATCATTATAGTAGCAGGTCTTTAAAAATACATTCATATTTATTCTCATTCGAATCCTTTACCTATTCTGAATAATGAGGAGTTTATTTTTTGATAGTGGAATAGATGGCTACAGCACAAAAACAAAATCAAAAACTCAAAAACCAACCCATTAGGGCTTGGCTTTCGAGTTTTTGATTTTATTTTTGACCAATTCATCGCATTTACAACTACTTGTGTGAGTTTACGTCGAACTAGACAAACTCCAACAAGTAATTAATCTCTAACCACAGTAGAGTAATTATTTGTTTGGCCGACAAACTGTGCGGGATTGTTGCGTTGTACCTACCACGGTGAAGGCCAAGACTGTTTTGGCAACGGGAGATGTTAGGTTCGAATATCGTTCGAGATTGTTGGGATGGTAGTAAAATTAAAGTGGGTTATAAGTTTTGAAATTACACAATCGGTGGTGTCAAAACGAGGGTGAAAAAGATATGTAGAGATGATAGAAAATAGGGATGTATATTAAAAAAATATGGACTGGAGAATGATGAAGACAATAATGATTGTTCTCCTAAGTATTCTAAAAGTAGTAAAGCTCCTTAAGAAAGAGCTGAATTCGTACGGAAAATATGTGATTGATAAAATTACACATGAGATAGGTATGTATGTAGATGCTAATATAGATGATATTGAGTGAAGATCAGGGTGGGTAGATATGTGCCCAAGGTGCGGGAGTCTTACCAACTTGTAAGTATCATCACTCGCAAAATGAAAGCAATATGGATTTAATTCCAAAACTTTAGGCTTTTAATCAATTACAAATATTGAAATCAAGTAATCGTAAAATCTCACCCTATAATTTCGAGTTATGGAAACCAAAGGTACGGACTCGAACAATTTCAAGCACGAACTTTATATTATTATCGAAGTTCGCAAGTTGTCGCGGTCCAACGAAAGTGTTAGGTAGCTAAGTGCACAACAATCAGTTTGTTTGTACAATTATTTAGTAGGGAATTATATTGTTGGTTTTCGGTAAATGTTTATAAGGAAGTCTGTGCTTGGCTCTGTAATAGGCTGTCATTTTCCTCTACTTTGTTTTGTTTTGATTAAATATGGTATGAAAATTCCATCTGTAAGGTAATTTTTCGTCCGTGAGAGTACGTCAGTGGGATGGTAATAGTTTATCCTACTACTATTAATCTTGAATCGTGTGGTGATTACGAAAGTTCCAGTCATGGAAATCATAAAGAGATTCATTGTCAGGTTACTCGTATCAATAACTTGACAATGAACCTCTTCAGGTTTGACCTGTGGATGTTCACACATCTACAGGTCAAACCTAACATCAAGTACTAACGTGACAATTGACCTTATATGAACATCACAAATATTTGGTCCACCAAGGAATGAAATCATGGATTTCTACCATGCCCTTTTACCTTTACCACAGGGCCTACACAGGCTTTGTAAAGCGTACGACATTCAACAGGATTGACATAAGCTTTTCGATAGCTCATGTCAGTCTCCCATTCATTATTGATTTTTTCAACATCGTTATCGGTTATAGAATGTCGCTTTATCTAGGGTCTTAGGTTCTCAACGTCCTCGCGTCCAACTTTCCATTGTCTAATTTATTGCCTTGGTATTTGATAATCACCATTAAACCCATTTTTCATTGACTTTACATTCAACAAATTCTCGTCTCTTCTCGTTACCATGGTTTCCAACCATCCTACACCTACATAACAATATTATAACTAAACACCTATGATATCAACCAAGAAGAAAGTTTCATTGAAACATGTACGAAGCGAACTTCTCCTTAATCCCACGAGGTCGGAACTCACGAACCGTAAAATTGGATAGCCCCGTCCTGTTTAAATCGATGACCTAATTTACAACAGTGGAAAGATAGGTTTTTTTATATCTTACATGGAGAGTGTGTAAATCAAGTGTGGAATTAAATTTGAATGTGACAGTGATAATATTATTGTGTAGTGTCTCTTTGGGATTTGACAGCGTCAAGGTTGGGTCATTTTAACAACTTTTTGATGCAGGAATATTATCTAAATATTTAGCATTGCAATTTAGCGAGGAAATGCCGCCAGTACAATGCCCCGAGGGCCTTTTTTCTGCTTAACTTAATTTTCATTTAATTTAGTTTAATGTTAATAATCATCTTGTAATTTGGTTATGTAAATAAATATATATTAAGTGAGGCTCGCTTAGTTCTTGATTGCACAGTTCGATTGAAATGTTAAGAATAGTAACCTACTATCTGATGAAGCACACGGAAAGTTGCTGGATGATAACTAGTCACCACCGTTTGAAAATGAAAATCTAAAAGGCAAACCCGCTAGGCTATTTAGGATTAGACAAGAAGGGACTAATACAATGGGATAATAGTATGGTGCTAAAATAGTGATACGAGTAGCTCCAAAAGTGAGCACAAAAAATAGTACGGTAGAAAATAAAAAGAACAATTTTATAAAGATGGATCGAGTGAATGACAGACAGCTTTGAAGAATGAAAACAATGCAAATGAAAGAATGAATTTGACTGTGACCTCTGGTGATGCCCAAAATCTAGTAAGTTAATGTTCTATAACAATAAATCGGTTACTATGATAGTTTGTTGTTACTCAGTCAAGTTCAAACACCTACGTAATACAAAAACTTGCATATCCTTTCTTAGAGAGTTCCGCACCAATTTTTCGGTTAACGGCACACTCAAAGTAAATTGTTGTTTGGACCTATTTTATACCAAAACTTTTACGTTGAAAGTTGCTAACGTTTTGTTAGTTTAATAGACTTTAGTTTGCTGCTTCAGTATTATTTCCAATAACTTAATTGTTTTGGATAGTTTATGCTTCACTGGGTTCATTTTCTTTGATGAAAATTGGCGGATCCTTTATTGTTTTAGTTATGTTGACTGCCTCGTTGGTCTCGTAGTCGAAAGCACTACTGCTGAGCATGAAGTCCTGGGTTCGATTCACTGGTGGTTGTTGGATTTTTTCATCTGGAATTTCTCAGTAGCAGCCCGTAGTATGACGTTATGCCCGGTTGATAGCAATTGGTTCATCCCCTATTACATGGCTTTTAAACATAACTGGCAAAATGTGGGTGTACCATAGGTGCCTACCTACCTACACCCCTGCCCAACCCTTCAGAAAAAAGGCGTGATTTTGTTTTAATTTGTATCGTGAGAGAAAACTTAGGGGTGGTCTTTGGGTTTGTTTAGCAGTTTTCAATAAGTAGGTATTATTGACGTTACAGAATAATGTTAAGTGATTTTATTAGTAGGTTAAATACAAACACTTCACGTCTACGAGTATATTATTTTAGAAATTAGTCGAGGTGGGTGATTCCTACATACTTGGTGCATTAAAAAATGCCTTTGAATTTAAAAGCAAATTCTAAGTCAAATCATTTATATCATGTTGGCACATGAAATAAATGATTTGACTTGGAATTTGCTTTTAAATTCGACGACACTCAAATGGACACGCTGTAAGCCCGCAGTTCTTGTTATCCTACACTTTGTCCCGAAGCTTGCTACAGTGTTTTTAGCGAATTTCAGGGGAGTTAGATATCTGGGAAAGATTTAAGTGCCTATGTCGATTTTGTTCGTACTTGTAAAATAATTTATGGAAAATACATTGACCTAGTTTTGAAACCTATGTTGCTTATACCTACGGTTAGCGACTGTACTGTGTTATTCAGTATTTCATTCTCAACACGGTAACACAATAATTAATTTAGCATCACTTACAATATTTTCTTATCTTCTTTTGTAACGTAGGTACTTATTCAGTTTTTAACCGACTTCATCGTGAATACGTTTCATATTTTTTAAATTTTATTTCTAAAGTAAATTGAAGATTACCATTATTAAAAAATAAACGTTAAACAATCAGCTTTTTTTATGAAGAGAAACATTTTCAATTTTTCCTATTTCTCTGGCTTCAGACATTTTGTGCTACAAGTAAAACAAATGAAGATAAAAAGTGAGAAGAAAGATTTGACATATTTCCTGATTTTGATTTTCGTAAAAATTATACTGTTTGCGGTGTCTCTAAAAATACTTTCGCAACGACTGGTAACTGCTCCCGAATGTTTTTGCCACAAAACAGAGACAATTCATGCATACAAGTAAGAAATAAACTGGCTGTGTTACGACCAGGTTACAATAGTTATACACTTAATAGTGACAAAGATGTATGATTTGTCATATTCCCTTCCGCGATGAAAACCAGCTGACGTTGGAAGACGAGACTCCAGAATCTTGTTTCCTTAGACGAAAAGATGAGTTAAGGCCTCTGTTGAATAACGTTAGTACTGAAGACTTAGCTCATGGAAAACGGGTCATTCAACAAGCACTTGCCCAGGTTATTACCGCAAAGATGCCCGTGAAACGCATTTTAAATATATCAGGGATGATCAAATTGTAAACACCGATGAACATATTCATCACTATCAGGACGATTACTGTAAAGATGTAGAAGAACACGGTGCAATGACTGATGAT
Source organism: Atethmia centrago (assembly GCA_905333075.3). NCBI lineage: Eukaryota > Metazoa > Arthropoda > Insecta > Lepidoptera > Noctuidae > Atethmia > Atethmia centrago. Next base: position 8,858,133 of record HG995388.1, read on the forward strand.
TTTCGTTATGAGTATACCAAAGGTCTTAACTTACAGCAGAAGCTTACAGAAAGCTTTGTTTCGAAGAATTTCTATAGTCGTTTTGAGGTGTAAATATTGTTCTCTTTAGCGACATCATGCTCCTGCAACAGGACATTGGAGCTTTTCACGACCACCTTGAAATGCTTCAGAAGTTAATTTATGGCTCGCATTTTCATTCTGCGAATTAACCATTAACATGAGGCAATGAAATGATATCAAATTCGTTGACCTGTTAAAAAATCTACGCGTAGGCGAATTCACAAGATATTTGATGACTGAGGCACCGCACTTTAAGGGTAGTAGTTTCTTATATATTTGTTTACAAATTCGCAAATTTGTTCTACAATTCTTTTAAGTCTACTACTAAATCCTACGATTTTTATTTTGCTAAATACCAGTGTGGTCCCTCAGTTCAAACGTATCTGGAAATGCTCTGTCAGAGGCGAAAGGTGGCTTTAGGTGAAGAGTTCAAGTATGGTGCTGCGGTTCGAATATTACCTACCGTCAAACAGGTTGACGAGCACAATAGTGAGATGACAGCTATGAATTCAGAACACTATCGTGTCGGTCCATAGATAAGTCTCGTGAAGTAGCTACCTGAAAGTAACTTCCAGATATGGATAAAAACAATTGTGATGGCCTTTTATCTGAATTAATGAATACGATGGTTGTGTTGCTATACCTCCTGTGGTTGCAAATTTTCAAAGTACAAATGGTTATGGTGATATCGAGCGTAGGATGTTGCCGATAATCTTGTGTTGGGTCGTCACGGTACACAAATTACAAGAAACGACCCTTGATAAAGGTGTCGACCTCGGAAGTCTTTGCGGGCAGGCTTTGTGGCACTGACCACAGTAAAAACACTCTAGGGTACTACAACTTTCCTAAATTGAGGTAGAGAGGTAACAAATCCACCACGTTTAGCTGTGGCATGGGCCAAAGATAACATAGACAATATCAGTGACCGGTTGCTAGCCAATCGCCTGATACCCTCAAAAGACGAAACTGCCATACCTCAATAGTCTATTTCGATATGCAGCACGGAAAAGAACGGGGTCGCGGGAAGGTACTAAAGGGTTATCGAGGCCCCTGGTAACACAGGCAACGGAAGGAATACGGGTGGGTTTGAGTCAGTAAGAGTCTGACACACCCTCCCGCTCCGCCCAGAGCGGGAGAAGTTATTTGATGATTTCCCACCACAAACAAAAAAAAAAGCACGGAAAAGATAACAACTGGGGCATTCTAAGTTTCTTTTTAATCCTTGCCCAGTATGGAAGCAAAACGTGGTGGATTTGTTACCTGTCTTCCTCAATTTAGGAAACTTGACGTGAAGATATGTATGGTATTTAATTAATGTATTTCCTTAACGTCTATAATGCAACATAAGATTATTAATTAAATGTCACGGACAACAGTAGGCGTTTCGAACCGACATACTTTCGAGCTAATAAATTACCGAACTAATGAGCAATCGTTGTAGGGTTTTTCGTAACAGGAATTTTCGCACAAACGTTACATCGCACCAATAAAGCATCGATGGAATAAAACATCGTACAACTGAATTATCGACACACCGTGTTCGATATAATAAAAATCGAATCATCAACTTTCGAAATCAAGTAGGGAACCCATTGCTTTATCTGATTTAGACTGAGAAGTCTACTTGCAACTCAGTAATAGGCTCGAAGACTGGTTTTTGTTTCAACCCTGAATAATAAGTTATTTATAAAAACATTTTAAAGTAAGTAGGTATACAACGATTTTATTTCTCGGAAAACCTGCATCGCTATTTTAGCGTAGCGACATAATACACTAACGTAGTGGCGCACAAAGCACCCTTCACATTTTTCATTTAAGGTTTGCTTAAAATATAAATATGTTATTGCATTCTTCTTATTTGTGCCTACCTTTCACTTTATACCTATTACTTAGAGTTTTTGTACCTTGTACATTGTTTAGTCTCGTGGTCGCAAGCGCAGTGCACTGCTGAGCGTGGTCCTGGGTTCGATTCCCGGGTTGGGCAAAGTGTTATTGGGCTTTATCATTACAAATTTCCTAGTAACAGCCCGGAGTTTGCAGTGTGAGAGGCACAAGTTGCCTCGGAAAGCTCGTTAAGCCGTTGGTACCGCGCCTGATCTCTCTCCGGTCGTGTTGGATTGCCGTTCCATCTGACTATGAGAGTGAACTTGTATCTGCGCACTCACTAATTATTGTGCACTTTAATATCTCCCGCACCGAAGACTGGTAGCCGCTAAGATTGGTCACCATGTCCAAAATTTGTTCTGGAGGATGTCCTCCAGAACACATTTCGGACATGGCGCCAAAATAATAAAAAATCATGTAAAATGGACAAACAGAAAACTAAACTATGTAGTTTTCTGTTTGTCCATTTTACATTATTATTTTTATCCACTCTCAATATCATAAAGTTCCTTAAATTAATTAAAAAATAGGAATTACCTTATACGTGCAACCTAATTAAAATTATAAAGTTATTTTATAACACACTTCCACAAAATAATGCTATAGATAACTCGTTTATATTAGAGTAGGAACCTACAGCTCCACCAATGAGTTCTCTATTCATAGGTTTTAGTTGACGTCGAAGAATAAAATAATAATTAAATGACGCAAGTGAATAGTGATATTATAAATAGTGAATAATGGACGATAAGAATGTATACCTATGAATTAAATAGATAAAACAAAAATTATTACAACAATAAAAACTATTTATGTTTTTCTGCTACTTATGTTTTTGTTTTGGTCAAGTCCAATATTTATGAATAATGTGTAGACTCGACCAACTGCTGTTTCTACATAATCTGTGACGATCATGGCGGCGTGTCATCGCAACAGCCCATCTGGTTGTTGCTGTGGACCGTAACCCATTTTTTTTTTTTTTTTTTTGTGGGAAATCATCAAATAACTGGACCCCAGCAGGCATCGGCCCTAGTGGAGCCCTACATTTGTGCTGACATCTCTTTGAGGCGCGCGTGGAATACGACGCGCCGTCGACCCGGGCCTGGTCCTTACCGGACGGTGAGCTACCCATTGCTCACAGTCCGCAAGCCCGCGCCTACGGTGACCGGAAATCCGCCCGGGATTCCTGACCCCCAGGGCGTCTCTTGCGGCGGCTAGGGGCGAGAGGGCGCGAAATATGCCTTTCCCTCAACCGTCCCGCCTCCTCCTTCGCGAGCATTACTGCTTCGCAGAAGGAGGTGATGGCTGCCCATGCCCTTTCGCTCCGTACCATGGCCTGAACCAGGACCGGACGCGAGAGATCTCTGCCGCCAATTGCCTCCACGAGAACACGGCGGTGCTCTGCCCAAGCCGGGCAGACCTCCACCGTATGCTCCACCGTGTCCTCCAGGACGCCGTGGCGCCTCGCTAGCCAATCCTCAAAGAGGGGACTTATCGTCGCAATCGTGGCGTGCCCAGCACTGGGTTGCGATAACCGTAATTTCCATGACGCCATGAGATCCCGCCGGAGCTCCGTCCGCTGTGCCGCGATTTCTCGTGGCAGCGGACTTACGCCCCGGCGATTCGCCTCCTCGCGCCACTTCTATACGTGCGCGAGGACTTTTGCCTCCAGATCTCATGGCGGCAATCCGGCAAGGAGGCTCGCTGCCTCACAGGAGACCGTGCGGTATCCCCGGACCATCCGGATGGCCATGACCCTTTGGGCCGCCCTCAACCGGCGGGCTGGTCGCAGCGCCAAAGAGCGCGCCCATACAGGAGCCCCGTAGAGGGCCATGGACCGCACGACCTCTGCGTAGAGCCTCCGGTAGGAGGCGTTTGGACCCCCTAGATTGGGCAGGAGCCGCTTCCCCGTCGGAGTTTCCCCATCTTCCAACGAAGCGGGAACTGGCCCCTCTCCATGCTTGCTCTTAGAAGCCCCATAAGTCGAGGCCCGAGAGCCTCCAAGGCTTTCCCAGGTAAGCCCCCGGGTCCTGGGGCGGTATTTTTGGCATTAAACCTGCGTACCGCCGCTCTCATTTCTACCTCGGTCACCTCCGGAGCATCGTCGTCGTCGTCGTCGGCGGTGTGGTCCGCATCGGGCACCGCAGTAGGCGGAGCCATGGGCGGGGAGGTGTGTTCCCCTCGCGAAGGGAACAGAGCGCTCACCACGTCCTCCACAAGCTGGGGCCGGAGACTCTGCGTCAGCGGGGGAGCCCATGGGCGGAGTTTATCCCGCACCACTTTGTACGGGCGTCCCCACGGGTCCCTGTCCAGAGTCCCCAGCGACTCCTCGCGGGCCAACCCCCTGGCCCGCAGGATCTCTGCTTGGAGGGCGGTCTTCGCTGCTCTGTACCCCTCGTACAGCTCCGCCTGAATGGCTTCCGTATTCGTAGGTTTGATACGGAACCTGCGGTGCCGGGTGTACCGGCGTTGCGCAGCCACGCACGCAGTGCGCAGCGCCGTCAGCTCCTGCGACCACCAGTACACCTGGCGCGAGGCACGTTCAGGCTGGACACGGGGCATTGCCACGTCACATATGTCGGACATGGCCTCCCGGAACCACTCCGCCTCGACGTTGATGTCAGCAGGCCTGTCCGGTGGTGACACCCAGGCCTGCACGATCGAGGCTTCCAGGAGGAGCTCCCGGTCCAGTTGCTTCAGCGCCGCAGACTACTCGGGGCCCGTCGGACTGGCGCGACCGTACCCCTGCAGTGGAATGTTGGATTTTGGCGCTATGTTATTTACGATTTATTTATTGTGTTTTTGATGAATATGTTACAGACACTTTTTTAATTTTGCCGTCTCGTACCTGCTCTCGTAGTACGCGCCCTAATCGTTTCGCCAACTCTTTTAGGGCTGGCCTCCATATTCAGGCACCCATTGTGGGGAGACTATCCTAGCGACCATCGTGCATGCGGCTGATGTTACTCGCCCATTTCCATTTGAGCCTGGCAGCCTTCTTGCCTACGTCCATTACTCCCGTTTTGGAAGAGTTAACCCTCTGCAACTGAGGTGGTAATCTGTCGGACAAATGCCGTCAAACAAATGCGGCAAATTTGCAAGTGATATACACATATTTGTCTAGCTCATTACCTTCCTAAAACTGTTCGCCACATCGCACAATAAAGCGCGAGCGGCCGCGCGGTGTCTGTCAGACGTTAGTAAGTACAGCTATAACTTCTAATTTCGTTAGACGTCACTTCACAAAAACCACCTGTACCTACTTCCAGTGTCTCCCAGACATAACCTAAGTAAAAATGTATAAGTACTGCCATAGTACCTCTCTGATATGTCCTCAGCATCAGCTTATTACCTATATAAAAGGATATTATCCCTTTGCAGCTGAGATGACTTTATCGTTAACATTCGGTTGGAGGAGTTTCACAGACGTTAATGGCGTAATTTTCATAGATGTTCAAGGTTAATTATGTGTATTATATGCATTATTTATTTCTTTAAATGGTTCATATATTATCAAAATAAACAAATAGGATAAATATGAAAACAATTCGTTATTGAATCACTTTTATTGACAAGAAATTCCTATACATTTGTAACTAACCTCACTAAATTAAAAAAAAACTTTTACAAAACATAACTTTTATTAACTTTACCTATAATATTAATTTTAAACATAATACTAAGAAACTTTAAAAAAAATCAACAACATCGTACTATAGGTTTAGGCACAAATCAGTCTTAAAGTTTACCTTAATTTTCTAGGTTATACATTTATACAGTCTGCGCAAGTATGAGTGAAACACTGCAGGCAAATAGCTTCTTTACGCACAGCAGGCGAATCTTGTCTTTTCAGTCCGCTGGGCATACACTGTATTTAAATCTTGTGCCTGATATTATTTATCAAGAAAAAAAAAGTTTGATTATTAGATTAGTCGCCTGTCGTTTGCTCTTTTCGAAGAATCGGAGTTCTCTAGGCAGTCTGTCATTGAAAACAGGTTCTTTCAAACTAGGAAGAACTAACTCTTTTGCTGAAGATATTCAAAACTTTCCTCTTCATAATTTGTCATCTGGACAGACTTGTACAAGACATCAGCATTTACACCTACTACATTTAATATCTTGTAAAATATTGCCATGGTCCAGCGACGTATTTTTCGATTGCATGAATAAACCGAATATATTTTGTCTTTGACTCCAGCCTATGTATGTGTGATTATAATCAACAACCAAAATTACAGCTTTATTTCATTCGGCACATGATGTACTATTGTGTATTTTTTGGTAATTCTAAATAAAGTGCTTCCCAGTTTTTCTCCTTATATTATATTTTTATTTTAGATATAGTCCGATATTAATGAAATATTTTGCTTAATAATAAGGAATTAAAGAACTTAAATGATAATCGACTTTTGTCACTGAGTGTACCTACGGATCCCTTTAATCTTATTGGAGCAAATCGTGAATCGTCATTGTATTAGTATTGCTGACATAATGCTCGTTTGTACTTAGTGTATCTGTCAAATGAGTGATTCATTGGCAAAAAAATTGTGCTGAATAACAATTGTAGACAAAAACAAATTCTTAAAAGCAGACCTAAAATCTGTGTTTTTTGGCAAAAAAGGAGTTTGTTTTTCAATTCACTTTGGCAGTGTCAAGTCTTTCTAGTTTACTTAAATGTTTTTGATGTTACAGAAACCGGTTCTTCATGAAGAATATAGTTTTAAAAGTTCTTCCTTGTCTAGTTATCTATGGTGTGGGGTTCTGCAGACCTCTGGAAAGAGAAAAATAATTAACCCATTAATTCAATTAACACACATCAGGAAACATCACGCCTGAATTCCCCGAAGGGAGAGACAGAGGGGGCGGGCAGAGGTGTACCTATAGTACACCCACATTTCGCCAGTTATGTATGGGACTTATTCCATGTAATAGAGGGCGAGCCTATTGTCATCAACTGGGTACAGATCCAGACTCGAGGTTGCTACTGAGACATTCCAGATAGGAAAACACTATAACACCATCCGACCCGGGAATCGAACCCGAATTTAATGACTAATTATTTATTTATTGTTATCATTCTTTTCACATTCATTCGTAACAACCACTGAGAAAATGTTGCATAATATACAAGCTTCGTTATGAAGCAACAAAATATGATAAAAATAATTAAAATGATTTTTGTTGAGTTGTGATTTACACCCAATTTTATACCAATTTTACACCAAAAATACAACGAATTTAAAACATCGCTCTGTTTCTGTCAATTGTTTGAAGATGACAAGACAGAATTGTATTTTATTTAAATATGTTTTGCGCTAAACGCATTCAGTGATTTATGGTGCAAATGAGCCTGAAACTATTTATCGTAGCGTCGTAATTTGGAGTATGAGTTTCAAGAGCTTTAAGAATTATCCTTACTTCTTGGAACACTTTTTAGCGTTGATTTTGATATGCTGTCGCTATCTTCAGACTCCGAACACGCTTGGAAACTCGTTTCTGAAAGAAAATATAATTTCATGACTTAGTCTTGGGGATAAAACTTTATATAATAAACTTTATATATTTTGAAATATAAGAAAATTGTTACAATATCAGAGTCACCATATTGTCACACTCTCGTACTTTTGTGACACGTTTCTTTACACTGGAAGCGAGTCTTCCTACTGAGCCAAGCGCACATTACAGCCGCAACGGACCGCAACGCAACGTATTTATATACAAAAAAAAACACAAACGCATGATAAGTGCGGAACCCTTAATTGTGCGTTTGTTTTTTTTTTGTAGTTAGGATGAATTTATCCCAAAAAGTAGTTGAAAAACGTGTTCTCCCATACATCGACATAAGTCACGACCAATTTTCCAACAGCAAATATAAGTTTGAATTTGCAAAAAAAAAGTGTACAAACTACAAATTAACAATTTTCAGACTTTTTCCTTTACTTGTGCTGTGAGAGTTTGCTTCTTGCCAAATTGTATGATTATAGGTCAACGGGAAGGACCCGTTGACCTATAATTTTGATTTATTTACATCAAACTAATATGTCGCATAGATAGCTGAATTTTTTTTTTCATCGACTCAGAAGTTGTTTTTTTTAGTGCTCCAAGGGACTGTAGACCTACTGATATTAATTTCAACTTGATACCTCCACGCGTTCCTGAGAAAAAGGGTCTTGACCGACTGACAGACAGACAGACGGACAACGAAGTGATCCTATAAGGGTTCCGTTTTTTTTTTCCATTTGAGGTACGGTACCCTAAAAGTAGTGTAGTGTGCTGTGATTCATAGAAAATGTACGAATGTGATGAAGGAGGATTTTTGCAATGCGTTGCGTTGCGGCGCGGCCCGCTTCAGTCCGCGCTGGTCTTTACAATCCAATTGTGTTTTTATTTTCTGTCGTCACGGCCCGGTAGGAATTGCTAAAAATTACTGTCATCTAACTATAAGAAATTGTCTAGTCCATAACAGTGTGCCCCTGACAGCGCCATTATTTTGTAGCAGTAAGGTTAGTTTAGAAGTTCTGTTATAGTCCTAAGGACTACGAACCTAGTTCTAATGCGTTACCTCTGTGTGCGTGTCGCCTAGGCATGCCCTGGTTCTCCACATGACCGAAAGTTCTGAAGCCCACCGTGAATTGTGCGTAAGGACTTATCTCGTACAGCTCTGAAAGTAAATAATAACTTTTATTATACACACACGTACATAAACTCGTGCTTGTTTTCGGCCCGTGGAAGACAGACACTTCATCAAAAAGATATTATAATTAAAACTGTGTAACTTCCAACATAAAAAGGAAAGTTATAAGTCGAGATGACTTATAACTTTCCTTTTTATGTTGGAAGTTTGTATGTTTTCCTTTCTATAAATGTCACAAGTAGGTATACTTATTATTACTTAGAGTAATAAGAACATACACAGAGCAGGATAAGCATGCAGGCTAGCCAGTGCACTCACCATGTTTACTGTTACTCCTCACACGTCCAGGAGCGCTGTATATCCTGTTCTGCATGTTCATGGCGTTCTCTTTAACGTTGTGTAAGTTGGTGTGCGAGGTGTTTGTCGTCAGGTTGCCGCTCTCCGACTTGTTGTGCTCCGTTATTGAGTCGCGGGAGTCTGTTAGGTTGCCGGCTCTGGAGACGTACAAGATAATGTTGAGGGTAAGAGTAAACGTAGTTGTGCTCGATTCCTACATAGAACTGTCAGTACTCGTATTTGGTTTATTTAATAACATTTGACTAAATCTTCAGACTGTATAACCATCCTCAATGAACATAGAAGACTCTTTTTGTTCCTCAAAAGACACTTCAGGTAAAACTTCTTTGACTGTTAAAACTGATACTTTGATACGCCAAAAGACCACTGATGTGCGTGCAAAAATGCTTGCTGTTCTTAAAGATCATTGTCATTGCCTGATAGCTTATTATTGATAATGTTTTAAAAGAAAACTTTAAAATCTATTTATCAAATGGTGGACATACCTCTGTCTCTTCACAAGTATGTAGATACAGCTAAGCAGGCAGATAGTGAGTAGTATTGAACTGCAGATTATTACTAGCACGTTCAGGTCGAACAGTTCTGACGGAGGACCCACCTCACCTAGAAACAGTAAACAACTATGACATGTTTAAAAATTAATAGGGAATGTGTTTACCTGTCAAAAAATGCGGTGTTTTTTGTTGTTTGATGGAGAGTGGTGCTTGAAGAGAGAAGTATGGAAGAAGAAAAGATGTTGCGCCGACCTCAAATTAATTAGGAGAAGGACAAGAGAATGTTGATGGAGAGTGGTGCGTGCAGACATGTGCGACGAACAGGACACAGCTCGTGATGTGCTTTCTACCTATGCGTGTGTAAGATGTATATACGTATATACAGAATCACGTACAATGCTATTTAGCGATAAAAAAAGTAATATCTACGTTAGGATCCTCCAAAAATATAATACAAAAAGCACTATGGTAACCTATACCCACTATCCTAACATAAAATGTGTTTAAAGAACACGTGAACTGAGCCCATTGATTTTTTTTTAAATATTTAATAAAAAAACCGGCCAAGTATAGTCGAACCACGAACAATTAAGGGTTCCATACATAGATATCCGGAGATATGCCTTCACTCTTTATTTGTTCAAGTTCAAGTGTCACCACATTTTCCCCACTCCAGAAACTCACACGAAAACAAAAGAAATAGATACGGCACACATTATGCTTTTTTCGCATGCACGCAAGAAAATATGCATCACACATTTGTGCTATCTTATTGCACACTTGCTCAAAGGGGCGGGCACTAGAAAGTATAGATACAGTCACTGAACGCACACATGCAACTCTAGCCTCAACTAGGCAGAAGGGGTTGGTATAAATATTTGATCGATAAAAATATCGCTGAAAACTGACTGCAAACAAGAGTGTATTTTGGGCGTATTTTGTATCGTCTAGAATATATACTTTGAGAGAGGCTAACTAAAGACTAGCGATTTTTGTATATTGTCAAGAACCTGTGAAAAGAAGATAGTACAGGGAATTCTAATTTGGGACAAACTACACAATGTACGCAAAGGCGTCTAATCAAAAATTTTAAAATATTACCTATATAATTAAAAAAAAAAACGAAATAATACACAGACATTTAAGTTTTTTTTGTAGAAAAGCGGTGAAAATACAAATAATCTTGTACTAATGCCATTACAAGATTGCCGCAATCACATGTACTTAAATCTCAAATCAGTAATCTCTGGCTGCTCGATTTAAGTATATAAATAGGAATTTATGAACATGTTCCTTTTCGATTTTTCGATGTGGTATGTTATAATTTATACAGCAATAAAACCAAATCAAGTAAAATTATAATATATTTGTTTGCAAGTGAAATTTAAATAAACCAGTTTCTTCAGTTTCTCTCTTAAAGATGGGATCCTGGAGAAATCCAGAAGTTAAAATTCTTCAAATGTCGAACACAAAATATCAATTCAAATAGGTACTGATTGAACATAAGAAGACATTATTGACCTGAGACATGTAAATACTTTGACAATATCTGACGCTTTGATAATGTTGGTGTTACATTCTTAACCAAAATAAGTAGGCGAATATCAATATTTTTTTCCACCACACATTTTGTCTTCTTCATTCATCTTCATCTAAAATTTCCTACATATCTTTTACATTTTTTGTTTCGTGTTTTTGTCATTTGTAGACGTTTGATGTGCAATTTTTGTGATTTTATAACATCTTTTTCTTGATCATTTTTTTTTTGTAGTGTATCTGTCAAGTTTAAAACGATATCGTCTGTGGATGTACTATAGGAATTGTCAAAGATTCGGTTCTGTCAGGTATGGAATCCATACCTGACTTTTTTATTACTACTGATTCAAACCTAATATTTTGCATGCCATAAGGTAAAATGTATCGGGACACTTAATAAATATTCCAACTTATTTGTATACCTACATTATCAGCAAATAAATGATTTTTTTCTTTCTTTCTTTCTGACAGAATGACCAACGCAAAACAAGTCAATCCAAGTTCTATTTGATTTACAATTACTTAACATCTACGGAAGAAATTTACGCTAAAACTAAACTACGAGTATTTAACCTTCCAAATCTGTATACTTATCACACACATGTACTAATAAAGAAAATTTTAACAAACAAAATTCGCTCACAAATCGCTTTTAAACACAAAATACATTAGAAATAGGGATAGTATAGAATTGCCTTCAATTAGGACTTTTTACGGAAGGAAAACTATTCAGTTTGAGGGAGCGCAGCGTTTATAATAAGTTACCCATAGAAATAAGAGATTCTTCATAAGTGAACATTTAAAAAAAATAGGTTAAAGTTGTCAAATACAACTTTAACCTATTTTTGTAAATAACCGACAATAATAAATAATTGCCCACTGTGCGTTTCCGATAGATCGAATGACAAATTATGTTTATTAATTAAGATATTTTGTAAAATTCCTCATACTTAAGTGAACTATAAACTACTTCTTTTGAGAAATATTTTTTTTATACTAAACCCTAACAAGTACTGTATATGAACTTACTGCCATCCTCAGTCTTCGTGGCATAACTGTAGGTCGCAGTGACACTGCCAGCCTCACTAGTAGCTGTCACTCGCAGCTGGTACCACGTGCCGGGGGAGAGCTCGGAGATCGCGTACGTGGGGGGCTGCGTGGGGGGCAGGGGGGGCAGGCTCCAGGGGGGGAGATCTGAGTACGGCTGTAGGAGAAAAAAGACCAAAAATTAGATTATCTTAATTAGAATAAGAACAATATTATTATTGTTCTTATTCTAGTTTAAGATAATCGTATTTTTTGCTGGTTCCTCGTTTAATAATTGTTACATTCGCATTTAACTTGTCTGTATACAAAACTTAGTGGAGAGGCATTCAATTTTAAATTAGACGAGGTATACTAACAGATGAATAGTGAAGGAAACTGAGGACTAGAGGAAGACTGACGAGAATAATATAATTATTAGTCCTTAGATTGTGGAAGTAAATAGACTTATTTAGTCTCTTAAAACATGGTGTTTGTTTTAGGTCCTAAGAGCCGATTTAGGACCATTAAATTAGCTGGTGAACCCGACTGGTGATCTTTGACCTAAATATGTTACCCAACTTACCATATTATTATGAGCTCTAATCCACGCCCTCGCACCGAGCTGCTTATACTCCACATCGAGTACTGTAAGCGCACACCCGCCGTGGTCCCAGCCGGCTAGTTGTACGTACATGTGGGACGCGTTGCTCCACAGCCACTCGTTTGTGCTCGGTGGTGTTGGTACTGGACAGATATGAAAATATTGTGGGTGTTTTTTTTTTTTTTTGAGGGTGGGAAATCATCAAATAACTTCTCCCGCTCTGGGCGGAGCGGGAGGGTGTGTCAGACTCTTACTGACTAAAACCCACCCGTATTCCTTCCTGTTGCCCGTGTTGCGGGGGCCTCGGTGACCCATAAGCACCTTCCCGCGACCCCGGCAATAAATAAATAAAATATTGTGGGAGTAAGAGTGTTTGTGGATTTTCTTGCCCATTCTTCCCCATATTAACACAATATGCTTTGGAATGGGCTTCACCTTTGTGACTGACTTAATTGAAAGAAATGCTTTTGTCTGATATGATTATGAGTTTGTCTTGTATAATATATGTCACACATAGATTTAATTAATTCATGATATAAAAAAGTGGGGCCCAATAACGAGCGAGCAGTTTTGCATAGTTGGTTGTGGATAGTATTTAAAAAAATTTTGTGTGACACCAAGTGTAGCAGGCCAGAGATTTTGTCTTCTCAAAGCTTCAAAATTGGCGGCATTATTCATAAATTTGTGAGGTAACAAAATTACTGAAATACTACTATAAAAATGTGCGAAGGTAATCTTGCTTGCTTGTTGTTGGTGATTGGTTTTAACACTAGTCTCATTATTAGGTGGCTGAAACTAGACTATTTGCAACTAAAAGTCCATACAATAAGAGCTACGCACCTCCACCCAAAGTACTGACATCCAAGTAAGCAGGCTGTGAGGTCCCAACTTTGTTAGTGGCAGTGATCCTCAGAGAGTACTTGGTGCCACACTTCAGACCGGTCAAGGCATGTTTCTGGACGCCCGATAAGTTCGCCAAATTGTTGGTTGGCCATGCTTCTCTCCAGGGACTGTTGGCTTCTTTCCATGTTAGGCTATAACCTGCAGAGTTGCTTGATTAGTATAAAATAGTAATACAGACTGGAGACTTGATTTTTTCTTAATCATATTGTTGATGTAGTTTGGTCTTTCATTACAAATACAACTCTAATGAAATAATTTACTAAATGAGAATCATTTTTATTTTATCATTACTAGTCTGTTCGTCTCCATTAGTTTTTAGGAGATTTGAGTCAATGACTTCTATGATGTTCTAAGGTTAACTTATAACCTTACCCAGGTTTTAGGTTCATTAGACAGACTTTCTACTTACGTAGACATTTTTTTAAACCCGGACGTTTTGCTCACTTAGTTTTTCAATCCAGGCTATATTGTGAACCCAACCTTGCAGGCATGGAAAAAAATTGTTGCCAAGCAATGTCGCATAATGCATTATTCAAAAGCGATTTTGTCGTTAAATAACGATAGTACCTTTAAGAAAAGACCTACATATTTTATAATAGTATGGTTTCGAAAATACTATGTTCGTATTTCGTAATACCATAAAACTACTATCAATACTTTCGGAGGAAATTGCTTTTGAATCTTACGTTAGGTATTTATGCTCATGACTGTACCTACTACTTTAAATATATCATTATGTACTAAAACTGTATTCATCTCGGACTAAGCAAACATTAAGTTACAGGAGTAACTTCCAAAAACAAAACAAACTTACTAATCTTCTGACTGGCACTTCTATTGCTGACAGTATAATCAGGTTGTTCCCACTCCACCAGTATCGAGTCTTTGTACGGTGTTGCTCGAAGTGTCGGAGCTTCAGGCAGTGGTAGGACGATGACTGTGTATTCTACCTGGTCTGAACCATACAAGTTCTTGGCTAAGCAGGTGTAGTTGCCGCTTAGGGATTGGTCTATATCTGTGAAGAGTGAGGTTTAAATTAACAACTTAGAATGACTGAAAACTTGTTAGAAAATGGTAGTACTGGCATAAAGAGCAAATAGTTGTTTTCTTCATTTGTCAAGCAAAAGCACTTTATATAGGTGGGAAAATAGGGTCCACATCTCAGCCTCATGATAAAAAACGCACGAAACAATATTATGTGAAATTGTGAATCCTCGAAATTAAATAATATTAGTTACCAAGATTGATTAGTAGATAAACATTGCATGGTTGCGAAAGGATTACCTAGTAATTATTGTAGTGGTTTCCATGGTTGCCCCAATCTACAATCACATACATTGAATGAAAATACACTAGTATTTTCATTTCCTATTTTTTTTAACAGAAATGGCCTTCCTCTGCATATTCAAGGCTTCCATCTATTAGCAATTTCATATTAATTTTCCATTTCCCTCTAGGATAACCATGATATCACAAGTTTTCTATTGTATGGAAATAGGTGCCAGTACTTACTGTTAATCAAAAGACTGTCATCGTGGTTTCTCGTGAACCTAGGATGGTGGGTGATGATGTTATTATTGTGATACCACACGGTGCGAGGTGGCGGCACTCCCACACACTGACACACTAGGAGGAGGGAACTGCCCACTCCTACTGATACTGTGCCTCCGAGAGATGCTACGCCGGCCACAACTGGAAGAAAAAAGTTATGTGATAAGTGAAATAGTATTGAAAAGAGTTGCATTAGAATTTTTGAAAATATACACATACACCATCAATTACCCTGTGTAACTGTTAGTGTGTTTAATTTAATCTGTAGCAAAAAAAAAATATTGAAACCTCCCTTACAAGTATCATTTACAGGTTTGTTTGCTAGGTATATGTAAGCGGGCACGCTCTTTATGCCTGGAGGCTTTTATTTAGGTACGAGTATTAAGCTCTGTTTACGTTTTTATTTCTGCTTGAGTATAGTTTTCGGTGTTTTTCTTTTTTTGTTTGTTGGTATAATGGTATGCTAGCTGACATATGGCTAATAGTTTAATATTTTGTGTTGCGCGTAGTGTAAATTATTTTGTATACTATTGTATAGAATCCTTTTTTTTCAAACTGAACAGAAAATTGTGCTGCTCGGGAGTTTATTGCGCCACTTTTTCTTCATTTTGGGGGACTGTCTTATGTAATTTTGACGTTTGAAAAGTGCTGATTCTCAGCCTAGTTTGAATAAATGACTTGTTTTTGATTTAATGCTACAGTGTGGTCTTCTAAACTTATTTAAAATTCAAATAAAAATGAACTAAAACAAACTTTCTAAAAATGAATAAGAGCTTGAACGCAATAACATACAATATACACCACACAATAACATACTAGCTAAACTAATCTATAAAAAGGTATTATTATCTCATCTATCTCAATGGACTAAGATTTGGAACTTGGCGCCATAGTAACTTTAGTTTAGCTCAAAAATACCTATAAAACGAGGTATTACATGTAGCTATTGGGCGGTGGGACCAGAGTTAATACAAATCCTGGCATCATCCTTACATATATGCAACAATAATTAAATATAATGCGCATGAGTTTAAAACTCATTTCAGGTATGCTTTTACGTCTTGGATTTTAATATAATTATGCGATTGAGCCCTCTTGTATTGCTCTGATTGAGCATGACAGAAATTTGTCGCCCGTTTGGCTGTCGGCTATATTCACTTGAATACTCATGGTTGGATTACAGTATTTCTTTGTATAGTATTCACCACAAATTTCTTCTTCGTCTGGTGGCGACTGTAGCCAGAAGCACAACTTCAAAAATGTAGCACAAATGGCATTATTGACAGCGCTCCCAGTGATATTAATTTAGGGCATGGTTAGCGTTATCGCAAGATGGCGCATGTCATGTCGTCATCTATGACGATTCATGGGACACCGTTATCGCGTTCACGCTAATTCGGAACGGGTATAAGCAAGCTCAAATCGATTACAGCGCAATTCGGAATGCAGCCTTAGACAGTACCCACTTACCAAGCTGGGTTACGTCAAGGTGACAGCTATCAAATTCGTTCTAAAATCAAATCAACGCTGTAAAAGCCACTACGCGTTATTCAGGGACCCTTTCCCTAAATCGTTTGGTTTCCATTTTTTATGGAAATTTGTGTCATGACGTAGGGGAGAGTCGGATATCTCTGTGGCCCAAAGGAAGTAATCCTATAAAAACATAATATTATAATTATTCAAATATCAACCTCAACCACTTTTGGAATCAAGACAAAATTTGTTCAAAAAGCGGTGACGAAAGTGTTTATTTACATAATCAGCCTATAATGTTCCCACTGCTGGGACACAGGCCTCCTCTCTGTGAGACGGACTGGGCCGTAATCCACCACGCGGGCCCAGTGCGGGTTGGTAGATGTCACATGGCTTCAAATTTTTGGTTCTAGGACATGCCGGTTTCCTCACGATGTTTTCCTTCACCGTTTTGAGAGCAGTGGTGATGAAATAATTTACACAAAGTAAAGCGCCTGGGTTCAAACCTACGATCTACAACTCGTAAGTCGCGGCCGTTACCACAGGGCCACCACTGCTCTCCGTGTTTTTTTAACTAATGAAAAAGTTCTTATTTATATTTTTGTAATAACCTGTAACAGTTAAATAAAATTCTATTAAAGTCCATTGAACTAAGTTCTATTTAAATCCATTCAAGTAAATGGTCAATTTATGTGTTGCCTGTGACAGAGCGACCGTGCGATGGCGCGTTATCAGCGCCAGAATCATTTAATTTATTTAACATTTGGCATTTTTATAATAATTTGTTTTAGATCCACGAAAAAAAAACAGATTTTGCTATTCCGTGTCTAGAATGCAGTGTCGTTAAAATATAATCGTATTAACAAAACACAGCATATAAGTGCGAGGGTTGGTATTGCCATGGTGCCACCGTTATCCGGTGCTCGGCCTGGGCTGTATGTCAGCCATACACAGCCGATTCCCTGGGATTCGGGCGAGAATACTCAATATTATAATATATGAATAAGGCCTGTTTAGAAAATTAAGGAGCAAAGAAAAAAAAACGAGCGTTATGAAATTATTATGAGGTAACTTATTCGGGCGACAACCATTATGGACTACCGCATCACTGCGTCGTTTTGACCATGCGTGGCGTGCATGACGTCCTTACCGTATGTTCCGCAGTTCCGCACTCAGAACAGAAGAACTGTCTTCTGGCCCAATTATGGGAGTCCTAATTGGGCCTGTATTTTAATGTTGAATTCCCACGCACGCTCGATAGGGCACGACCTGCATCATAACAAGTAGCGGCCTCTGTCGAAAAAAGAAATTGCAATAACCACTACACGTCATAATCGCGAATACTCGCTTGTTCACGTAACGTATGCATGTGTAATTGATCGCTATAAAAGGTACGCCGATGAGTCAATAGATTATTAGTAATGTGTTTGAGGCATGTTTTTGGAATGTTTTATTTTTATGGGATGGGTAGCGCACACACACAGGGTTGTCCGGCTTTTGGGCCCTCCGTCCAGACTTTGTCCAGCCTTATCATTTGTCCGTGTTTTTTTTTTTACAGAAAATATGAAATGTAGTATATGAATAGGAGAGAACACAGAAACGGACATACATGATACACATACATACAAACATTCGAAATAGTTCGTTAATAGAACGTTCGTTTTTGTGTACCCTGAACATCTCAAGGGGCATTGCACTCACCATTATCTACAACTTTTACTGTGGAACCAATACCTACTGTAATCGCGAAAAAAAAACAACGATTTCCTAGTTTTGAGTGATATACGCAATAAAGTCGTAGCGCAGTGTGAACTACGCCGTAGAGTCATAGCGCAGACTGAGCTACGCGCAGTTTTTCCGGCAGCGATAGCAAGGGCTGTGTGCGTACTTGTAATCGATACGGAAACAATGCATTTGCCAACTTATAGCCACGAATACATCTCAGAGTTTAATAATTGTGTGCGAGACAACCCATGCCTTTGGAAGACCATTTTTTTACCAATTCGTTACCCACACTCTTGGACGTTTCCTCTATTTTTGTATTAGTTCATAGTATACTATTAAGTATACAAAGCCTTGGATTCGGAATTACACATTACACCCGCCAGGGCTATACTATTTGGCTTGTCAATCGATCAGCACCCAGCCACGAGTAAAACCGTCATTTTTAAAACCGTGGTTTTACAGCTCGAACACCCACTTTAGAAACATTGCAAATTCGTTTCTTTCTCCTTTCCTTTTTTTGAAAATGTGAGCTCTTATGAAGGTTACTTTCGGTTTTAAACTAGACACGGCCTTTCAAAGTACATAATCAAAACTAAAGATTCTAGTTACCTCTTTGTGTCGGCGTATGCGCCACCCTCCTGGTCGCAGTCCCCTCTCCAGCCGGCGTGCTGGCAGTGAGCCAGGCTTCATACGTCCTGCCGGAGACCAGCTCCTTGACCTCAGCCGCGGAGCGACCGAGCGAGTCAATGCGGAGTGTCTGTGGCGGACCATTGCTGCGGTAAAGTGGAATGCTGTACTAGGTGTAGTTGGAGTATTGATGGAGGTTTGGGCAAGAGTTGAGAGAGAGTGTGCACGGCGCGGCCCGTCCGGGACTGTACTGACACTGCGTGACTGACTGGACCGTCGCTTTAGCAAACCTTGAGTGACTGTGGTATCTAAGGGATGACTATTCAGAAATTAAAACTGACCTGGACGTGGGCTTGACATAGACCGTGTAGTACAGCAGTTCTCCGTTAGGATGAAGAGGTTTCTTCCAACTGACGAGGAGTGATGATGATGACAGTACTAGAACTTTGATGTCTGCTGGTGGACCGGGCACTGCGACACAATATGGAAAGTGTTAGTATAGATATACAGATTACGGTAGCACCGTCGCAGATTTCAATAATGGACAAAATTATTATCCTCACGTAAGTTTGTCAACTTATTTTATATTTAATGTAGTATTTTCGAAGCCATTGCCTGTAAAAATATGCTTTATAAAGAAAAAATAAAAAAATATAGTAGGTGTTTCTAAAACATTTTTTATATTTAAATGTATGTATATTTTTTTGCTATTAGGAACCTTTATTAACAGGTTTTTTTTTATATCTCAACTATTTTTACACTCTAAATTAAGTTTAAAAAATACCGTCAATTTAGATTTATGAGATCAATACTGGCCCTATTGCGATGATGATCACGCCATTTTGTATGGAAATAAAAATATAGTAGTTTCGCCAATATTTTTTTTTTTAGAAATATATATTTAGGCCTCTAATATAGATAGGATACTATAGGATACTATATTATTTAGTAGGTTGGCAACCATATCCTCACGCCTTTTTCCCATGGCGTTCTGTAGTTTCTGCCTACCCACATGGGAAAAAGGCGTGAGTTTATGTATATATGTATAATTATTTTCGCTCGCGTCGAAATCAGGAAAATTATTTATTATTTATTCAAATCACAACTGTCATTCTTTGACAGTGGTAAGAAATGGGTATAACACGGCAAATGAACGCAGGGTATCAATTTGCTTAGTAATTAATTTCACTGGCTACAAGAGCCAACTTCGAAAAGAAGAAGTCTTACAAAAATATTTTGAACTAGCTGACCTGACAAACTTCCTGTCCAAACAATTATTCATACAAAAATCTAATAATAACGGTTGATCAGATTTACCAGAGATTTAAAATTTTCCGGGAAACTTTTCCAATTTTTCTTTCCATAAAATCCAGTTAGAAATAAACGTTTTTATATACCTGCAGTAGGGTGGTCCTTATTTTTCGACTTTTCAATTATCATCGCGGCACTTTGTCATTCGATTATATACATCTAAATACACAAATACAGGTTTTTTTTCTTTTAATTGTACGATACAATATAAAGGTGTGTTTATTTGTAAGTGTGTTTGATGACCAGTCATCAAACTTTAATAAAAAGCACTGTATGGCCGCTTAAATAAGTGTCTCACTAATACTATTATTATAATATACTATTATATTCCTAAATAAACGCAATGATAATTAGTACCATTGCGTTTATTTAGGAATATAATAAATTGATTACAACCATTATAGAAAAAAGCAGTATTTGCTTTTATTTGTGAACGAGTATGGGAATAAGTAACCTAATACTAATAAATCAACCCTTGTTTCTTAAAAATAAATTATTCAAATACTTACATGTGTCTTAATTTAATCTAATAACAATAATTTTGTATTTGTTGTGTTCAGACTTATGAATAAAAGAATTAAAAACTTTTGTTAATGTAGAGAGTTTTTATTTAAAATTCAACCCTTGGTAGCAACCCTTAAATTTCATAAAAACAAAAATACTGAGATAGTTTCGTATAATATAGAATCAAAATATGTGGTGCCCCGTGAAATTAAAAAACATGTTTTTTCTTAGGAATAACCTACTGTAGATGTTCCGAGACCTTCAGATTCAGTCAGTAAAAGGTGTTACATGGACTGACTTTGGCTTTACATTCAATAAACTTTCTGAAACATTACGTTTTGTCATTTAAACTATTGCCACCACATGCTTTAATTCATCAAATTACTATTTCAATTTTTTACTTCTCTCTGACGCCTTTTATAACTTCTCCATTCTTCAAGGTTAACCCAAAATCTGATTTGAATGAGTTTGGGGTGAGAAAGTAGAGTACTCCTCTACTTTCTCACACAAATTTTGTGATATTCATCATAGCTTATCATAATAGCTTTTCAAATAAAATCTACCCACCGTCTTGTAACGTAGCACACACAATGGGATAAGAATAAGGACCAGCTCCAAAGTTTGAGAATCCAGCGACCTTCACTGTGTAGTTGGTGTACTTCAGTAGACCTTGCAAGTAAAGCTCTGAGTGTAACGATGTCTGGTTCTGCCAGGCCGCTTCTGGAAGATATGCGGAAATTGATTTATATTATATTAAGTATTATGGAGTAAGTGATAATTTAAGTCACTCTATAGAGTCTCGAGCATAAACAGGGATCTTACAATCACGCAAAATTCAAAACTGTGTCATGAAATAGCAATTGCAACTTTGCGAAAAGGCCTATTTCATAAGAGTGTGGTTTCGAAAATGCTACGTCCGTAACAGCATGGTTTTCTATCAAAATGTTACTGATGTAAATTGAGTGAGGCGCCTTTTAGCATTGTCAGAAACCCGCCCGCGCTCGCACAGCCCGCCCCACACCGACCACGCATTAGCAGCGCGCTCCTGCCGCGCCCGAGCGGAGCGCACTGGGGCGTGCGGGGTGGACACAGCTATTGAAACAGTTCATCAAGTGAGAATAAGGATGATTTAGGATTTTTTGACGTTCACCAAAAGCAATCATTATATCAGTGTTCAATAATATTTTTAGGAGCGCAAAATTGGGAATGATAAGAGATTCGATTAAATACATGCCTTAAATAAATAATATATAATTAATGATATCTGTAACAGTAATTTTATCCGTACTTAAATTAGTTAAAAAACACTTTTACACGTCAAAAACAAATTATGATTTAAAACTGGATGAATTCGGTGCTTCCTATCCGACTACTCTGAAAAGAAAGACCGAAACAAACTCAGAAAAGATGATGTGGTATTAGTTTGTTTTATTGTTATCTTTAAAAATATTAAGGCGCGCTTGCACCACAAATCACTACATACGTTTTACACTAAACGAATTTAAAACATCGCTCGGTTTCTGTCAATCCTTTATCCTTTGAAGATTACAGAGACTGAATTATATTTTAGATGTATTTTTAGCGCTAAAGGCATGCTGCGAATTTTCAAGCAGAATATCACTAACCATCAGTAGCAAACAGCACAGTGTATCCTACAAGGGAGCTGCCCTGTCCACGTAGAGCGATGGGCTGCCAACCGATACGAATAGATGTAGAGGACACTGCTGTACATTCTACTGATGACGGGGCTTGTTCTGGAGCTGGAGATAGAAATGGTTAAATTAAATACAACGTTATGGCGACTATAGCTATTCATAAGCAGAAAAGATGTGGCAGAATAATATCTCGAAATAAGGAGACAAACGTGTTTCATTGACCCTATTAAAATCTCGGTTCAGCAAATCTGCCGTCCAATTTCTTGAGAACCGTCATGATTGGTTTTACTTTAACAGCTCATTCCCCTAGGTAATGCACGGTTAATGTGTCAACAGCGCGAACCACTTTTAGGCCCACTTGCACCACTAATCACTAAATGCATTTAGTACTAAACGAATTTAAAACATCGTTCTATTCCTGTCAACCATTTGAAGGTGACAGACACAGAATGATGTTTTAAATACGTTCAGCATTAAATGTATTAAATGATTTGTGGTGCAAGTGGACTTTACTATTAATGTGCACCCAAAATAATTTGTTGGTACCTTATTGGTATTGATGATGTCTATAAGCAAAACGATTACCTCCTTCTCTTGTATCTTGAAACACAGGCAGTGAAAATGGGCCCATGCCCGCATTAGTAAAGGCTGATACCGATACAGCATACCTAGAAATTTAAGATCAAGTTAGTTCTGTAACGCCAGGCAGTAGATGCTCATTATCTATACATAAAAATAAATAAATAAAAGTGAAGTGTCTGTTTTTAATGTCAAAATAACAGCTTTTTACTAAGTTTTTAACAGTATTTATAACAAAGAAACAAATTTTAACATTTTTGGATGTCTGTCTCTTTGTTCCGGCTAATCTCCGAAACGGCTGGACTGATGTTGACAGGACTTTCACTGGCAGATAGTTGATGTTAGATAAAGGCACGTGGGCAAAGCCGCCGGCAGCAGCTAGTCCTCTATAAAGTACCTTGTGTTCTTCATCAAGCCACTAAGCAAAGTTTCTTGCTTGCCCGACAGTTGCGACACTTTGATTGTTCTCGTATCGGCTTCATCTGAAACTAGATTAAAGAGTCAAATAAGTTTTAAAGTGCTATTGGTATCTTGGGACCGAAGTTTATTTTAAGATGTGCCTTGAGTTACGTTTACGTCTTAGACTTTGAATAAATATTTTTATTTTTCGTTATTCTCGATGAAAAGTAATAAAAGGTAATTTTTTTATATTTTTTATTTAAATAAAAATAGATTTTCTGACACTGTTCCTAACCAATGAGTAAGGAACAGTGCCAGAAGACCTTGCATTAACTATCAAGATCTCAATTAAATATTCCACCCTGTCAAAAACTGACTCAATCAACTTGTTTAGCCATCTTTAAAATCTTTAATCAAACGATTACCCCGATTCTTAGCCAATTGCACGCGCAGGTTGGCCGCTGTAGAAATTATCTGACAAACACAGAGCCAGTGTGGAGCGCTTCCTTAGGATATGCTTCACCTCTTTTCCTGCCCATCATGCACAACAACGTGCACCTTTCAGGATTTAAACGAAGCCAATGATAGAGCCAGGTAGCTCACAATCGTACAGAACAAGCCCAGCCCACCTGCTCCCCCGGCCTGCGCCACAGCCCGCACACGGTACCCCACGATGACTCCGTTGTGTGTCTCCTGCAGCGGCGCCGACCACGACACGCGCAGCTCGCCGGGACTAGAGGTCTGCTCTACTAGCACGCTCACTGGAGCCACAGACGGCGCTGGGGACAGGGTTTACTAAATCGGTTGCGGAGTTTATAAGAACAACGCGGTCAACGGACAGACATGAAAAGCGACTTAAATTTAAAATATGTATAGAATATTGAAGTAGAAATAATAAGTTAAAAGTTAAACTTGTCCATACACTTGCACAAGTTTTAGATTCCGGAGTTATGGTCAGCATGAGACTGTGGTAAATACCATTGTGAGAGCGTATCAAGAGCGTCATTTTGAAACCCATAGCAATTTTTTTTTCTCAACCAGGATCGGTGACCGAACCCAACGGTGAAGAAATTTTTTTCCCGATTACTCTAAGAAAATTGGGTACTTATAGCAAAGTGAATGATTTGTTCACGCTGGGTTTGAATTGGAAACTTAAAACTACCAATAAGAATACAAAGACTCTAAACGTTATTTTTAACTGTAACTGTGTTGTACTGTGTGTGTCTATCATGCCAGCTATACATTGAAAAAGACGTCTAGGAGAAATCTTGTGGAATCACTTTTGCACAGTGACATGACTTTATAAATCATTTATAGTTCTTACACTGAATATAAAGATACCTCTGCTTGTACACGCGGTTACATATCAAGCTATACTATATCCAATATCAGCTGACCTCTCATTGTACGGAAATCCTATAGAATGCGATATCAGCATAAGCTGATATCGCATTCTATAGGATTTCCAGTATAAACTGGAAATGTATAGTTAGATATGTAGCCGTATGTACCTAGTAGGTCAGTAACAGAAGACCAGCAGGCTTAGCATGACGTTTTCTATTTCTTCGAAGAATAGATATAGCTATTTCTATACAAAGTGACATTTTGCTTCTCCATTTTTGACATCGCACTGTAGAAATCCTTCTGCAATCTGTCATTTTGTTTTTGTTTCTAACGATGCTTGTCTAGGTCCTATTTTATGTAGACTATTTCAGAAGAAAGTTTCGATACCAAACTGTCAAAATCACACTGACGACTGACAGTTGTCTAAGGTAGTGAAGACAATTTGCATTTTTCTATTCGACGGCCACAAGGTATATACGGTTATCTACAAAATCATGATTTTATAGGAGCGCGTTTTGAACGCCAAACTATGCTAATTAATAGAAGAACAAGGCTATCTTCTCCTATTTTACATCATTTTGTTAATAGGGCATTACCAAGGAAATGGTGAAGGCCAATATTAGGTACTATTATATTTGTTTTGTTCCAAAATAAGGTTCTTCGACAAAAAAAAAAAAATGTTGTAGTTGTCTATATATATAAACACGTATATACGTGACTTAATATCAGTAATAATAAAAAAAATCGTATGACAAAACAAAGAATTCTGAGTCGAATTATGTAAAAGGGTGAATTTCGTAAAAAGTGCAGTTGACTCTTTCGATTTTGCTCCCGTCGTACTTTCTACACGGAACGTCAATTTTGTCTATTCTTCCACAAAACAGCGCTCGTGCTAAGCCTGCAGTTTAAGTCGCAATCACGAATTTCACTGTCTACGATATATTTTGGTTAATTTAACCAATTAATCAGCAGCCTAATTGCGTAACACATTTATAATGCCTTTCATTTGTATAATTCAACAATATCTATTACGTTACTTACGTCGCCGCGTCGTTGAGTAGACGACCTATCCAAAAAAATGAAGTTTGACATACCTTCTTCATGTGTAGTAAAGTGCACGGGCGCTGTATACAGTGACACGCCGACTTGGTTGCCCGTAGCGACGCGCGCGGCGTACGGCGTGGCTGGGCGGAGGTTCTGTAGCTCTACCGACTGACGGAGCTCTTGATCTTTTCTGAAATTGGAAAGATAGTTTGAATAAGGGGGTTAGATAAAAGTTTGACGGAAGAATGATAACAGGTGTCCTGCGTTGTGGATTGACAGATACTGATAAAATCATAGGATGGAATCAATATGCGTGAACAAATATAATTTACAGCCGTTATTGAGATATATTTAAGTTTTTTTTAGATAGCTTAATCTGTTTAACTCCTAGATAAAGCCAATGTTTATTTGATTGGTTTGGATGGATAATACCTTAAGAACTTAAGGAGAGACGAGGCGAAGGATCGCGAAAAGTGGAAGATTATTGTAAATACGAAAAGTTTAATACTAAGTCGTTCTTTGAATGATAGGTGAAAGGCATACTGAAAGTTTCTAAAAGTGGCCACTGACAATAAAAATAAATAAAAAGCAATTACGGAATTTGAAAATGGATCTCTCTTGGAACATCTCACTTTTTCATGTGTGAGACTGTCATTTGTTTTTTTCATTGTGGCGTCCTTTAGAAAACAGTGTGTCGCTATTAAAATGAATACCTAACTCGTGAACATTGTCGCTTAATGATTTTTAACGATTTTTGATGTGGCTTAAGTCAACAAGAGAGGTGCCAGACTTCAATAGGCATTTGGGGATGAAGCCCCATGTCGCAGTTCTATGTATTCGTGGTTCGGAGAATTTAGACGTAGACGTGATCATCTCCATGACGATGTACGTGAAGGTCGCTCGGCGACGGCGGTTACAGAATCCAATATTGATACCGTACGACAACTGATTGAAACTGACAAAAATGACTTGTCAGCAAATTCGTACTGTATTAGGCATTGCAATGAGCCAAGTGCAGAATATTTTGCATGTGCATCTGAAGGTTCGGAAAGTTTGCACTTGATTATCCGCATGATTTAACGGAAGACCAGAAACAACTGCGTATCGAGTGGAGCCGTAAAATGATAAAGAAGTTTAATGGAGGACAGTTATTGGCTGTCTATAATATCGTGGCAAGAGAATAATTGGTGAAAAAATGATTGCTTCTCTTTTCGCCAAATCAGGACACGACACAACAGTGTCGTATGCTTTTTATAAAGGTTCTAGCAAATGCAAAAATGTATACATTGTGAAATATATTTTGAAAAACAATAAATGTATCTTAATTTATCAGAATCCAGAAACTCTCAGTACCTATGACCTAAGTATTTAGTACGGGTCAGTTCGCTTTAGGCATAAATATGCTCATGGAAACAAAAACCTCCAATATTTTGTATACATAATTAGTACCTTGTAACATTCATAGTAGTAGCATGTTCCCACACAGCGTCGCCGTAGTGCACGTGTGAGTACTGCAGCGTGTAGTGTCGCGCGTGTGCTCGGAGCGTGTCGCGCCACGATACTGTGGCGGTGCGCGAGCGGACTGACGACGTGCGGAGCTCGGAGGGCGGCCAGGGGGGCTCTGGGGAAGGGAAACAAATATTGCAATAAATAGAGACAAGATTCTTAACCCTAGATAATCCCCCCATCCTATCCGCGCAGGCGTCCCTCAGGGTTCCGTGCTAGCCCCTCTCATTTTCACCCTTTTTACTAGCGACATCCCCAAAAGTAGAAAGGCGCAGTTGGCTCTGTTCGCAGACGACACGGCCATTTACTACACCGGTTTAGTCCATGACCTCGATATCTCGCACGCGCCAGGCCGAAGTCAACAAGCTTGGCGAATGGTTTAGAAAGTGAAGAATCGAAGTTAATCCCGACAAAAGTCAGGTTCTTTTCACCAAACCGCGTAAAACCCCTCACCTCCCTCCCCGACCGCTCACCATGTTCGGCAAGCCTATCCCTTTTTTTTTTTTGAGGGTGGGAAATGAGGGAGGGTGTGTCAGACTCTTACTGACTAAAACCCACCCGTATTTCTTCCTGTTGCCTGTGTTGCGGGGGCCTCGGTGACCCATAAGTACCTTCTCGCGACCCCAAGCCTATCCCTTGGAAGAAGCGAGCCTAGGCGTGACCCTTGACCACCATCTCTCCTTCTCAGAGCACACTAAGCAGGCGCGTTCGCGTGCCGCTTTCGCTCTCGGTAGACTACACTCCGTCTTAAATGCACGCAGAATTGTCCCTTAGGGGCAAATGGCGTATTTACACAGCGTGCATCCGTCCCATTATGACATATGCATGTGCAGTCTTCGCACAAGCTACCCACCACATCCACAGGATGCAGTGCCTACAAAACCGTTTCCTCAGAAAGGCAACGGGATCCCCCTGGTTCGTCCGAAACGAGATCCTCCATCTCGATCTTAAAATCCCCACCATCAAGCAGTTCATGAAGCGCATCGCGAAGCGATTCATTGACTCTGCCGCCACCCACCGCAACCCTCTGGCTGTGAAGGCCGCCAGTTATAGGCCCTCCTCCATCAGCTCTATTCGCCGTCCAAGGCATACGCTCACCGATCCTGATGACCCCATTACCCTCCTCCAAGAAAGCAGTAGGGCCACGAGTACAGTGAACAAATCACACAAACCGACCTTCCGACCTCGCCGAGGTCCCTTGCAAAAACCCCGACGTAATTGTCCCCCCAACCCTTGCTCGACAAAGCGCCAGCCCGCGCCGCAGCTGAGCTTGTAGTTTTAAATGCCCCATATAATAATAATACAGTTCAAACACAATCTGTCCCACCTTGCTGTCCTCCCCCCAGCGACGCCCTTAGCCGAGGTACGTACCCCACAGGGGATGCCCTTAGCGTGCAGTCGCTTAGTAATGTCAGTAATTCGCCCCTGGCTGGAGGCTTTGAGTCCGCTTAAGGCAGCCACGGGATAGTCCGGTTGAGTAGTCACGACCTCTCAAGGCCAACTACGAGATGCCATACATAAAAACAAAAAAATTAAAAGAGTCCATGGAGGATAACTTACCTTAGTACTCCTGCATGAATTCTCACACTGAAGTAATATAAAAATAATACTGTTATAAGAGGTGGTGGTACAGTCACAGCGCTTTCGGTAACGGACGGTAATATCGTACGACTTAGGAAACAAAACAAGTCACGTAACATGATGTGAACACACAATAAACAAAAACAACACTAAACTGGCTTCCATCTGGATCTGGTCGGTACTGGTAGACTTCTATTTTTTAATGATATCAAGTTAACGATCGCATCTAGATAATCAATCGAGTTTACACTTAATTATTGGGTTTAAACCCATACCTGCCCCACCCATCTCTAGCTTACCTCTAGCCCATTATACTCTCTAGTGGCATTATACTAGCACGAAAAAAGCAATTTAGAAGAAAAAGTAAAAATTGCTCACCCAATATACTAAGATGCACACTAAAGACAGCAGTTCCATGAGGGTTGGTGGCTCTGCACTGATACAGTCCCGCGTCACCTGTCTCTGAGTACTGCAGGCTGATGATGCTCACTACGCCGAGAGCTGTTTTTGATTCTGATATCATTGCTCTGAAACCAGAAAATGGTATTTTGGAAATATGGTTAAGTAATCTAAAAGGGGGTTGTTAGGTTCTGTAGATCTACAATGACTAACTCTGACATGTAATTAATTTGGCCGTTGCTATTTTGATCTTCCAATCACGGCTTTTGAGAGAATTGGCATCAGATTGAACGACCATTGTAAATGTGGATTATACAAGCCGTGAGTATGTTGATGCATGATTTGTCTTTTCTCCTATTTATTTTGGTAAACAGGAAACCTGGTGCGATGCGAGGTTTTATTTCATATACACCCATTAAACCGGAATGCTGCTTGGCAACACTTCCAAGAACAACTGCAACGCTACCAAAATAATACTAACCTTTGATTTATAAAATCCAACACGTTTCCATCATGAGTCCAAGTGACTCTGATGGGTTCGTCTCCAAGTGGCCGACACTCTAGCGTGACAGGATGACCGAGCCGTGACGTCACGTTAGCTGACGAGTATTCGAAGTGAACTGGTTCTGGAATGAGGAAAATACGAAATTAATTGATGACTTTAAAAATGATCGTCATCGAATATCTATATGAGAATGTTCTCTATCAGGTGATACATTTTGCCTTTTGAAATGGCGTTTAATGTAAACTGGAACCCATTGTAATCATGAATGTGATGTGATGAAACTGACAATATTGTGCTGCGCAAAATTTGAATTTTACGGGTCTCATCCCAGCACCGAACTTACCGTAACATACCCCAATTGGTTCAACACCGGTTCACTGTTGCTGTGTAAGTACTGTTGTACTTTTTTGTTTTACTTTGTATGATTTTCGTAAACATATTGTAACTACCTAGATTATTCTAGTGAATGATGTCATCTCCTATAATTGGAAGCGCACACTTGTATTTTTCCCTGTTCTTGTAAACATGCATGTCTTTGTGTAGCCTCTGTTGGAGATCAAATAAGTGAATACATAAAGAGAGCCGAATAAATAAGTCAGAAAAAAAAAACATATCTTCTTCCAAGGCCTGACACAATCTACAGAAAGTCACGCACAACATAGGTATAATCTTGCCTACTTTATTTTTGTTTTATCTGCTTTTGTACACCTTGCCTGTACCTGTGGGGCTAGCAGGAACGTGCGGAGTGAATTAGAACTAACGTAAATTATAACCATTTAAAAATTGAACGTACTCGTTTCGCACATAATATTTACTTAGTTTCAAGACTTTGTTCACTTTGTTCTATGGGTGATACCTAATTGTGCTAGTCGCAAAAAAAAACAAAATGCTACGTTACATTAATGTTCGTGCTAGGGCCTCTGACCTTTGATCGTAATACTTACTATTTACGCTCATCCACACAGTTTTACTCAAAGGCTGTCCTACTCCATTTTCCACATTACAGGAGTACAGCCCCTCATCAGTAAGAGACACTTCCTCAATGATGAGGGTCCCGTTAGGCAAGCTGAGGATCCCACCACCAGCCAGCTCTAGGACTGGTTGCCATGTGCCGAGAAGAGCTGGAATATATTGGAGAATCTTATATTATTTAATAGCTATTTCTTTTACTAACTATCGCGTGGTTTAGACCATGTTTATTATAATGTACATAGTATATTTGCAAGACGTTCATTTAAATTTACCTTCTAATTACTAAACGTGGTTTTGCTGACACTCTTGGTTTCAGCAGCGTCCTTACCGTCTTTAAATTGTGAATATGGACATGCAGTTGACTATGCTTATAATGCATTAAAGAGTGTGTTACGTGACTAAGAAAAGAGTAATACCGAATAACACGTCCCCGTAAGTTTACTAATACGAAACACTTAACAACGAATGCACGCTACAAAATAAAGAAAGTCGATGATGTTCTTGTAGTAGAATATACGATAAAGTATCCAAAGTTTCTATCTGCGAACAAAACATAAGGCTCTTATCCCGAGACCTAATTGTGTAACACACAATGAAAGTACCTTTCATTTTGATAGATCCACAACATTCATTGCGTTATTGACGTTGTTGAATAGACGAATTATTCTACCATATGAAGCAATGGATTACCAATTCTCCTTAAAATCTTTCGGATTTTGATTGAAAGTGCACGCAATTAGGATGCTTGTTTAATATGTGTGAAACACAAGAGACGAAACAGCAGACGATCTCTTAATGACGTGTTATATACCAACACCATACCATCTTTCTTCATCCAATGCACTTGCGGTTGCGGGTAGCCGCTTGCACTGCACGACACTGTACCTCTTCTGCCGAGGAGGAGCGACGAGTTGTTTGGTTCCTCCAGCCATTTTGGTGCAACTGTAATGGAATAATACATTTGTACTGAGAATTTTAGAAGTAGGTGTCTCAACTGTTATTGGGATTATTGAGACTTATAAAGTACTTGACTTTGCGGAAAGGGTGAGATTAGCAGTAGGAAAGGTCTGTTCGGGTCAGTATAGCTACTTTGTTTATTTCTGCTGAGAAATAACATTGTTATGTTCCCGTTTAGACATTTTGGATGCTTATATAACAGGGAGACGATAACGCGTTGTTTCATTGCCTTAATTAATGCTGGCAGCCAATCAAAGATTACCTATCTACTTTGTTCCGTCAAGTAGGTTGTCGGTCTTTTTACTGACCAATCGCATTCTTTGTACTTTGAACTTTATTTTCACGTTTCTACAGTTGAATATTGGTTACAAATATTGGTATTTACCTTTAATATACAGCTCAGTAGATCTATTGACTTTTGCCACGTGGTTGGAAGCGACGCATGTGTAAGTACCACAATGTTCTAACGACACTTTCTTGATCACTAGTGCACTGAACAGCTCAGAGTTTCTTTCAACCATCTGCAAATTTATAAATTGGGTGTTATAATTTCGCCTGAGTTAACTGGTTGAAGGGCGCGCAGTAGATCACCAATGCGCTAGACCGACCAAGTCAAAACTGCACTAAATGGTCCACTCCACGAATGCATGAGGCAAGCAATAGTACGAGAGGAATGGCGACGAATTGTGAAGCTTGCCACCACCTCTGTCATGACGACCACGACCACTCTGCCAAGAGCGTGATGACAGAGAAGAAGAAGAAATGGTCGAATTTCTAGACTGCAAGAACTTACAACTGCAAGAGCTGATAACTTTAGACTTTTTTGGCAATAGTTTCCGGCATAATATGAGGACTTAAGTGAGACAGCAGGTCACATAAAGACCGATGGCAAAAATTAAATCAGAAGCAGCGCTGCACACTTTTATTTAGTACCTGAGATCTTCACGACCGCGGCTCAGCTCTTATTTCGTACTCTAGAAGACGGTCCACAGATAACGACATGTAATAACCACATGACAAACACGTCTCACCTTCAAACCACTAGGAATCCTCTTCCCATCTTTCAACCACTCAAAATGAATCGGCAGATCCCCAGTCCTTAAATTGCAATAAATATTCACAAACTGTCCTTCCTGAAGGTTTGTTCCCAACAACAGATCATCTATTACTGGAGCTTCTGTAACTTGAATCTCGAAGGCTCTTCTAGCCATTTCTCCTGAAGGACTGGTTACTATGCATGTGTATACTGCACCATTGGACTCTTTAGATATTTCTGGTATGGAAAGAATTCCGTTTATGTTGAGGCTTGGAGCATTCCGTCTCGTTTTACGTTTTTGTTGCGATCTCTTGTAACGGGATTGGAAGATCGCGTTCGATGTTACCAATTTTCCTTTTAATTCCCAGTCGATTTTGCTGAAATGTAAAGAGAATTTGTTGTAGGAAGTTTTTAGGGACAGATAAAATCTGCTCTCGACGTTTAACAAGATGGTTAATAAAAAAAAATACAGCTCAAGAAATGCATAATATGTGGTCCCACAAAATTATCAAGATTATTTCACCAATAAACTTTAAAGTCCTGGAATAGTATTCAATCAAGTTTTATGGTGTTACGAAGAGTATTATTTTGTATGCACTTCACTGCATATAAGCATAAATAAAAAGTTACCTTATCGGATATCCATAAAATGGACACCTCAAGTTAACTGACTCCCCACTTTGCACCTTCACAGGTGGGAGAGATCTGATGTATGGTGGTCCTGAAAATAGAAATAATAGAAAGTATTTATCACAGAAATGTAGTAACTTTGTGTGACGTCATTGCTTGTCAATTTTAACTCAACCAATCGTTGTAATTTTGGCCAATTTGATATTTGGAATTTACTTTTATTGTTGAATGAGTCCGCTTCTAATATCGGTCTCACACGATAAGGTCATGCAAGCGCACACAAAAGTTGCCTATTAACTCTTACACTGGAAAATTGCGCAATTCCTGGCAATTTCTAAACAAACTTGTGATGATAGCAAATTGTTTGGAGCTGCCGAGACGTCGTAGTTAACGAAAATTGCCAAGTACAGCGCAATTTAGTTACCTATGTTGTGAGTTCCTCTCACAACATAGGTAACTAAATTGACATCTTGGCTATTCAAATAATAAAGGTTTAAGATAAGCACTGAATTCACAATAAGAAGATGAAATTGATATCATAAGATGCATTATGATAAACTTACCATACACATCCAACCTATTTTCATGTGATGCCACATGATCACCTTCCCAGGCCGTGCAGGAGTACAGGCCTCCGTCTTCGACCCTCACTCGAGTGATGTTCAGCTGTGAGGCCACTGAGTTGTCCGATGTCATTAGTTGGCCGAGGGCGTATCTGGAAACGAACGTTATATGCTGGTTAAGTTGATCATATAAAAGCAATAATTATAGTACAAGAGTAACACATTCTTATTCTTAAGTTATTAAGCGAGCCATACTCCCTTTCTGTATTTTTTGGAGCCTGAAATTTTTTATTTTATCGAATTTTGTCGAACAAAATGTTACCCTTGGAGCAAAGTTTTCTCCTTAACTAAAAGTAATCGCTTAGCATACATGTGACTGTTCCTAGCGTACCCTAGGTTGATAAAGTTTTAGGTTTTTGCAAATTAAGTTAATATTAATGTTTAGGTCGGCTTCCCCCGTGTAATTTTAGAAGCCTCTCGCCAAGTACTTCTCGACGTATCATGGGGATATTTTGAGTTGCACTTGGCGAGAGGCTTCTAAACATTGTTTTGTACCACCTTCATCGTGCTACCCTAGTATGAATAAAATATTATTATTTATATGTTAACTTCAAAAACAATTATATTATTATCGTGATGTTCTTGTTGGTGGATAAAAACTTACAACGGTGACCCCGATGTAAGTTTTTATCGTCAATAATGTAAAGCTCATGATGCTCTAGTGAAGCTTTTTCCTTGAAAATAAACAACATAACATAACATTACGCGTTTTTCCCCAAAGGTGAGACAGAGGTGATCCAATAGTACACTAACATTTGGCGAGTTATGTTTAAGTCTCATGTAATAGAAGGTGAGGCTATTGTCATCAACCAGGATTCCTTGAAAATCATGTTGATACATACCTTGGATCAGTATTACTCGACACAATAATGCCATCTCTTTCCCACACAAATTGTGGAGGTCTGTCACCGCTCGCTGCACATTGCATGCTGATCTGAAAAGGTTAAAAAAAAACACGAATTAACACCGATTCTCAGGTCGCGCAAAGTGTTATTGGGTTTTTCCATTAGGAATTTCTCAGTAACAGCCCAGAGTTTGGAAGTTGGCGCTGTGCTTCGGAAAGCACGTTTAGCCGTTGGTCCTGCGCCGGATCTCTCTCCGGTCCTGTCGGATTGCCGTTCCATCGGACTATGAGAGTGAGTGCACCTGTGTCTGCGCACACACTGGTGCACTATAATATCTCCTGCGTATAAGGCTAGTCTCCTCTGAGATTGGCTGCCACGGCCGAAATTCGGTCTGGAGGACTATAAATACAGGTTTATTTTAAATTGGCTAGCTAAACTCCGCAGTCGCGATTATTGTCAATATCTAAAACTGATAAAACAAAAAATAAATTATATTGATGATTCTTTTTGTGGGGTCATCGACCGCAGTTATTGTAGTCACTTGAAATATCAGTTTAAAAAATCTGTTGTTTTTTTGTGTAAACTTCACAGACGTGGGTATCGATATGTAAACACGATAAAACATAAGAAAACAGATTTTATTTTTCATACTTCAATTAACAACAATAATAGTGGTAGTTGACCTCCCAAAAAAAAAACCAATTATGTTTTTAATTTTTATTTTATCGTGTTTAAATAGCGATACTCATCGCGTCTGCGGAGTTTAGCTAGGCAATTAAAAATACCCTCGTATGTATAATATTAGATGAAAGAACCTTATCGGAATGATGATCAGTATTATTTAAATAAATGCTTGTTTTTACTGAAGTTGATTATTTTATTTTTTTCATTATTGGCTCTTTGTCATTTGGCCATTGTCTAATAGTAAACTTATTTAAGTTTATAAATACTTACATCGCCCCCTGATGTGACTGTTCTTTCCGTGAAGTGTTGTGTGATAATCACCCGCATATCTGATAGCCTTTTTCTTCTGTCAAGACCTGAAAGAGAGAGAAAAAATATTTGTATCATCAATATTATTGAGTTTCTTGTGCTCTTTCTTTGTAGGTATTAAAAAGATGTTGTTTTGATATTAAACAAAAGCCAGCTAATATTCTAATTCCAATTTTAAACAAATAGATTTCTCCAAAATCCAAAATCCAAATCCCTAATGAGAATATCAGGGTGAAAACACCAATTATGTTCCTACTAAATTGGAAACCCCAAAGGGTAGCGTCGTTAATAGCCATTTAGTGAAGTCATGAACCACCTAATTTACAAAAATTGGTGTCTAGTTTAGGCGTTGCTAGGCAACGGTTACGTTATCAATATGGGATTGATGTACAGGTGCCGTAAAACGTTCATTAGAAGCTCTCGTGCTGGTAAGTGGGCTAGGTCTGTTATATACACTGCAGGACAGGAATATTTGTGCAGTTATTAAATGGTTACTTATTTTATAGTGTAATTGTTTTACTGAGCTGTTTATTTAAGTACCTATTAAGGGCGAGTAAAGTAAATCAGAATGAACACTGCAAAATACTATTTCACAGATTTATTAGAGCTCTTCATACACCACTGTAACGAATGACGTGAGAGAATATTGCTACAATCTCTTGCTGTTATTAGGCGGATTGTAGATTGTGTGCTTAATAGCAACGGAAATATGTGACTGTTCACTTTCACGTTGAGATTTTTACTTTAAAATAAAACAAACCAAAAGATTTTAGGATGTTTAGATTTAATTATGGCTTTTACACTGGTCTTTTTTGAACTTTGAATAGTATCAATTCAAAATGCTTGAATCAAAATTCATCTTGAAAAACTAATTAATTTTTACAAAAATTCACTTCCTTACCTTCCCTAAATACGAAACCCAATTAACTCAATCCTAAACTGTATCTAAATATAGTACTCCGAACATTAATTAGCATTAAATATATCTTCGACTAATCAAACGCAGAAGCGAACGTTGCCGACAGCGATAGGTAAGTCTTGTATCAAATCAGTTTCCATACGTGGATAAGGTCGATAGAATTACCAAATAGTATTCTGGATGAGATTTAGAAATGAACTATTACAAGAGTTCCTTTTATAACGAAGGTGAGCACAAGGAAATATTTTTGAAAATTCATCCCCTACGTGGGTTAAAAAGGAGATGAAAGATTGTATGGGAATTCGTTATTTATTCCGATGGGAAAGCCTTATTTTGCAATAAATTGGAAGGTCGTAGAACATTTTCCAGCTACATTATAAATAGTTATAAGTGGACGGTGGAGTGGAGTGACGAGCGCTCCGGCCGCCAACCGTAGTGATTACTTATAACAAAATAATAACCCCGCTTAGCAGACCAATTGGTGATTTAATTATCTTAGTTATTCATATTAAGAAGACTATCTCTTTATTTATGTAAAAAATATTATGTCGAGGAAATATTTCAAGCAAAGGCATCCTAGTCTATGCAGATCCATATCTCCATACATTTACAACGAAGACAAGACAATAGACTTCAGTAGTTTAATCAGTTAGCACATACATAGCGCCTTACTGCAGTGCCTTGGCAATGCAGGTGTCTAGAGATTGCGGCAACCATTTTCTGCCTTGCCTTTTTGCAAACCCAAAATAATTTGTCAGGGTCTCCCCTCCTACGCTGCATTTGCCTAAATCTTGTATTCAATATGTTCTAGGCCATATGTTTTCACATGAAATTCAAAATGGCGGAATATGTGCTACGTACTGCGGACTACGACGCTACGTCGCTACGCGGCTTTTCGTAGTACATTTCATATTTTTCATTCCTTATATGTACTTTTTTTTTTTTTTGGATGGAAAATCATCAAGTAACTTCTCTCGTTCTGGGCGGAGCGGGAGGGTGTGTCAGACTCTTACTGACTAAAACCCACCCGTATTCCTTCCTGTTGCCTGTGTTGCCAGGGGCCTCGGTGACCCTTTGTGTGACCCTACGTTCAGAAGTGTCGCTAAAGAAATACTGAGTCAAGGAGGTAATAAACACGAATTTTGACTGCCTTAAAAAGAAAAGGTTCTGGATTCATGCATATTTTTAGATACAATACGTTCATGAAGAAAAAGTATTGTACTTCATGAAGTATTAAAATTCAATTCACACATAATCAGTCATGCATGGAATCGGAACATATAATCTTTCCATATGTATTGTGAACAACGAACGTTACCCGAATACTGACGAGTTTGTCCGAATGGCAAAGTTAAAATATTATGAATGAAATACATTTTATTTTTGTTCATTATTATTTCAATCCAATTATGTGCGAATACAGTTCAATTAGTCAAAATTAATGTTCAGCACTTTTAAAATAAACAAAG
This sequence comes from Atethmia centrago, assembly GCA_905333075.3. NCBI lineage: Eukaryota > Metazoa > Arthropoda > Insecta > Lepidoptera > Noctuidae > Atethmia > Atethmia centrago. Next base: position 8,896,275 of record HG995388.1, read on the forward strand.
GTTTTCAAAAGTAAATTGTTTTAAAACTGATATTAATTATAAGGGTGAAAAAAAAAGTTAATGTTTGTCGGTACTCATAGCTTGGGTTGTGATCAATATTTGTTCTTTCTTTATGTAAGAAGCGGTTATGTCCAAACGTCTGGATGATGAAGTTATAACGGTCAACTATTGAATTGCAAAAGTATCAAATACAGCAAATACAATTCTGTATAAATAAATATAACGTTGCACCCACATAATATCATCACATTATTTCGAAATAAGCAACACTTTCATATACTTGAAAGGACGAAATTATGGGAGTTGCCATCAGTAGCCGCGTGAGGGCGCCACAGAACCGGTGGTTTGAATAATTCATAATTCAGTGCATCTTCGGCTTTATGCAAGGTATAAGTGCAATACAGCGTTAAGTGTAGAGAAGTAAGTACGGAATATTAATATTTGTGTTATGCAGAGGAATAATTTAAGAATTTATTTACGTGGCTTTGTAGAATTTGTATAGTTACCTATTCAAGAAAAGTTATAGCAGGTATTACTCGTATTTCAAGGAAATGGAAATTATAGATACTGTGTTTATTTTATAAAGTTTAGTGTAACTTATTTATGTGTAATGTTTATTATATATGTATATATAGAGTTGCTGTGCAGTCTCTAAATAACATTTAGAAAATGAATATACAGGGTGTTTGGTGCATCGTGTGCCAAATTGAAATGGTCGACTGAAGGGGTCATCCGCTAGCCTTTCAGACCCCTTAACACCCCTCATGCTCTGTGGATTTTTTTTATCGACTTTTTTATTGTTTTCCAAAAAAAAAGACCCAAATTTTACATTCAAATACAGATTTTAAAAAAAAATATAAGGCGTAGACTCTGAATTTTAATTTTATTTCGATGTGTATTGTTTAAGAATACTTTTAAATACAAAATTAGTGATATTAGTCACCTAGTTTTTTTTTAATTCACTCGCAAAGGTAAAACTTAAATTAAAGCTGTACATGTTACAGCTATTTATAAGGCTACAAAAAAAAACCAAAGCGACCGGGATCTTCCAACTCCCTCATTAATTCTCCAGTCTATCCTCTTTCTAATGATGTGCCATATGCCATAAAAGTATTTTAACAACTTTGTGAATTCGCTAGAATTGTGAATCAAGTCACATAAAACTACATTCCAAATTCTAATGAAAAAATATTTATTGCGGAACTGTTACTTGAGAAAGAGGTAAAATTTGTTTTCTCACTCTTTCACAGTAAAATCTATCTTCTATCTCTTTCTTGCATACCTTAAATCGGTTTTAACAAATCGCGCCGCCCAACCCGCCATTTTTTTATTCGAGACATCACTGCCTCTGCTACCTAACGTGTGTGCTAGTTCACCATACTCCGCGATTCTTTTATTACTTTGTTATCGTTAAGTTTTGTTGGTTCTTGTTACATTTGTTTAATTTTTGTTGTTATTGTTAAACTTTGAGTTTTTTGTTATTGCAATGGCGACATTCTCTAACGAAGAATATGCGGACATCATGATGGCTTACGGAGCCGCTAATGGCGTCGCTCGTGCAGCGTAACGACTTTACCAGGAACGCTTTCCTGGTAGACGATTACCTGGCCGCAGAGTCTTCCAAGACACATACCGACGCATACGCGAGACTGGCAGTGTTACTTTTAATGAACCAAGGGGCCATATTGTGCGACATAATGTTGAAGTAGACGAGAGAATACTGGTACTTTTTGAGGAAGACCCTACAAGAAGCATTAGAAATGTGGCATCACATCTTGATATTTCAATATGGAAAGTGTGGAAAGTACTTCGTCAAAACAAAAAGAATCCATTCCACTACACTCCGGTGCAAGGTACGTAATTTTAAACTAACTTTAAACCCGTGCAAGCTTTGTTTGACCTTGCCTTTGTTTAGCAGGTAATGAGTATGGTATGGCGTCACTTCCAGGTAGTGAATCTATTAGCACGAACAGCGGGTCCTTTTAGAAAGAGAAATTTAAAAGAGTTTTTTGTTTGTTGCAGGTCTTGAGGGTGGCGACTTTGAGAGACGAGTGGCTTTTTGTCGGTTTCTTTTACACACGGATGTGGATGATCCTGATTTTTTAAAAAGAATACTGTGGACGGATGAATCCAAATTTACCAAGGATGGGATCCTAAATTTACACAATTTGCACCACTGGACAACGAAAACGCAAAACCCACGTGTTAAAAGACAGAAATCTTCTCAAAGAAGGTTTAGTGTAAACGTTTGGGCAGGAGTGATTGGGAATCAGGTAATTGGACCGCATTACCTGCCCGATAATCTCAATGGCGAAGACTACCTGGAATTCCTACAAAATGACCTGCCCGAATTAGTGACCGATGTGCCCGTATTTAATGAATGTGTGCCCATTGTATTTCAAAATGACGGCTGTCCCGCGCATTGGCGATTGACTGTGAGGGAATATCTCGACAATGTGTTCCACAATGCATGGATTGGACGCGATGGCCCTATTCCATGGCCGCCACGTTCCCCAGATCTAACTCCGTTAGACTTTTATGTCTGGGGACGTGCCAAAGAGTTGGTATATGCCACGGAGGTTCCAACTAGGGAGGTATTAGTCCAACGCATAGAAGCGGCATTCAATACTATTAAGGAGGAAATACGACTTCGTACAACAACTGATGAAATACGAAACAGGTGTCGGGCCTGCATTCGCAACAGAGGCCAACAATTTGAGCAAGATTTGTAGCAATGATTAAATAAATGTTAAAAATGCAATTTTGTTTTTTTATTTCAAGTAAATCCCACGAAAGATACAGATATGAGACACGAATTTACCTAACCATAAGAATGAGATAGCAGATTTATAGGTTTGACAGGTATCATTTAAGAGATTTTTTTTAAATCATAATTTTGAATATTAGCCTTAGGTGACTCGATTCACAATTCTAGCGAATTCACAAAGTTGTTAAAATACTTTTATGGCATGTGGCACATCATTAGAAAGAGGATAGACTGGAGAATTAATGAGGGAGTTGGAAGATCCCGGTCGCTTTTGATTTTTTTTTGTAGCCTTATAAACAGCTGTAACATGTACAGCTTTAATTTATGTTTTACCTTTGCGAGTGAATTAAAAACGAAATAGGTGACTAATATCACTAATTTTGTATTTAAAAGTATTCTTAAACAATACACATCGAAATAAAATTAAAATTCAGAGTCTACGCCTTATATTTTTTTTTTTAATCTGTATTTGAATGTAAAATTTGGGTCTTTTTTTTGGAAAACACTAAAAAGTCGATAAAAAAAATCCACAGAGCATGAGGGGTGTTAAAGGGTCTGAAAGGCTAGCGGATGACTCCTTCAGTCGACCATTTCAATTTGGCACACGATGCACCAAACACCCTGTATAACCTTAAAAATACGCTAAAGTGAATAAATGATCAAAGAATTTTCAATGTATGCCATTGCATACAATGAAAATTCTTTGATCATTTATTGAGTGTTTTACATAACTTTGTGTTTTGATACCACTTTAGCGTATTTTTAAGATTATGTATTCATTTTCAAAATGTTATTTAAAAACTACTTTATACTCGTTGACAACGAAATTGCATACCCGACCTAAATGATAAAACTATACGTCGAGTATTTCTGTTACTAAAATTCGTTGCAAAAAACAATTTATGTTTTTATTGAATTCTGGATCTAGAATCTATAAAACTAGCGTTTAGGGTATCACCCTAAACGCTGGTTTAAACTCGTTGACAACGAAATGCGAAACCCTATATAGCCTACCCGATCTAAATGACAAAAACATATGTCAAGAGTGACACAATTTTTGCAAAAACTGGAATACGATAGGTTTTATTAAATGGGTTATGCCGTAGATAGAGTTAGAGTTAGATACCTATAGCAATAGGTACTCTATCTACGGCATAACCCATATGACCAGAGGCAAATCTCCTGGCCATGATGGCCTAAGTATTGAACACCTGCAGTACGCCGGCCCGCATATGTCTAGGGTTTTAGCTATGTTCTTCTCGCTATGTCTGAGCCATCCATACCTGCCGTACGACTTCAATAGAACGGTAGTAGTGCCTGTGGTGAAGAATAAAACTGGTGATCTAGCAGATAAAATATACTACAGGCCTATCTCTCTTGCTACTGTTATAGCAAAACTATTTGACGGTTTGCTTGATACACGGTTGAATAAACACTGCATGATAATCAGTTTGGGTTTAGACCCAAATTATCTACAGATAGTGCAATACTGTGTCTTAAGCATACCGTCAGATAGTATATTGATCATAAAACACCAGTGTACGCGTGTTTCCTTGACCTGTCCAAAGCCTTTGACCTGTCTGAGCTATGCGGATGACATGGTGGTGCTGAGCGCGTCGGTGTGTGGATTACGCAAGCTATTCAAAATCTGTGAGGAGTACGCGTGCAGCCATGGCCTTACTTATATATAATGTCGCGAAAAGCCAATACATGGTATTTCAGGGAGGCGTCAAATACAAGTGCAAGTGCCCCTATTTACTTGAACGGTTTACCGGTAGTACGGGTGAACCAATTTAAATACTTGGGGCACTGGGTAACCGCTGATCTGAAAGACCATGTTGACATTGAGCGGGAGCGGAAGGCACTGTCTAAGAGAGCAAATATGATAGCCCATAGGTTTGCACGTTGTTCAAATCAGGTTAAAATCATTATTTTCAAAGCTTTCTGCGCCTCCCTGTACACGTGCAGCTTATGTTTATATCTTTTTATCTTAATCACAAGCTGCTTACAGTGCCCTTTGTGTCCAATACAACAACGCGTTCAGGGCGGTGTTGGGGCTTTCCCGCTTATGCAGCGCCTCGGGCATGTTTACGGAAGCGCGCACCGACTGTTTCCACGCCACCATGCGCAAGCGGTGCGCGACCTTGGTGCGCTGGTTGCGGGCTAGCTCCTACACTGTGGTTTGGCGATGATTGCTCAGCGACTAGACCCTACCCTACGTTGGCCATTGTTGTAGCAGGCATATTGCTGGTGCTTGAATTGTCATTTTATGTAACTGTGTAATGATGAAGTATTATGGATATTATAATTTTAGTTTTTATTTTTTTTCCTCCTGACATAACTTCATTTATCTAATTTAATTAATATTTCTATTTAATTATTTTTTATTTTTATTTGGCTGGGTGCTTTTGACATTAATTGGTTTGATTTGGCATTTATCTGCTGCTCATATTGTTACGTCATATAATTAACTTTACTTATGAGTCACTCAACTTTTTATTACTTATTTAATTGCACAAGTGCAATTTGTAAAATTGACATACATAGTTGTGAGCTTGTGTTTTTAATATGGGTCAAGGACCTGAAATAAAATAATTTTATTTTTTTATTTTAATAGACAAGTCACTAAGTTATAATATTATTCATGACAGAAGGACACACTTATTAGATCCAGTAGTGAAAGTATACGAAACAGAAATATATTAGGTTGGGGAAAAAGTCTTTTCGCATTATAGTGCGAGTATGTATGAACTTGTAATAAAATCTCTTTGGGTATACTATATGTATCTGGCTGGTTTTGGTATCATTGAAAGTTTAAATTTTAAAGAACATAATTCCAAATTCAAATTAGGAAAATGTGTGATTTTCATTTGTTTTTCGCACCGTCAAGATGAGTGAATCTAATGAAGAAATTCGATAAATTTTAAAATTTTACTACAAAAAAAGGTAAAAATGCAACGCAAGCCGCGAAAAAAAATTGCGATGTTTATGGACCTAGTGCAGTGTCTGTGAGAGTAGCACAAATTTGGTTTAAGCGTTTTCAATCCGGAAATTTTGATGTCAAAGATGCACGTCGCTCTGGTCACGGATAAAACGGATCGGGTACGGATCGGGTCGGATTACGGATAAAATGGATGCCATTTTTGAAAAAGTGGAGTAAGATCGGCATTTCAGTAGTTACGACGTAGCTGAAAGAAGAAGCAGAAGAACTGGGAATTGACCACAAAACAGTTTTGGCAAATTAAAAAAAAACTGGGTGCACAAAAACCTCACGAGCTCACTGAAAGAAACGTAATGAACCGTGTACTCATTTGTGATTCTTTATTACGACGTCATGAAACGGAACCATTTTTGAAGAAGCTGATAACTAGTGATGAAAAGTGGATCACGTACGACTAGAACGTGCGAAAAAGGTCGAGGTCAAAGGCCGGTCAGGCTTCACAGACTGTGGCGAAACCCGGGTTAACTCGCAACAAGGTGATGCTGTGTGTGTGGTGGGATTGGAAGGGCACTATTCATTATGAGCTGTTACCACCAGGCAGGACCATCGATTCTGAACTCTACTTCGAACAACTGATGAGATTAAAGCAAGAAGTTGAGAGAAAGCGGCCGGAATTAATCAACAGAAGGGGTGTGGTTTTTCATCATGATATCGCTAGACCTCACACATCTTTAGCCACTCAGCAAAAATCAAGAGAGTTTGGCTGGGAGGTGTTAATGCATCTGCCGTATAGTCCTGACCTTGCACCTTCAGATTTCCACCTGTTTCGGTTTCTTCAGAATTCTTTAGGCAGTGTCAGGTTAACATCACGAGAGGACTGCCAAAACCACTTGTCGCGGTATTTTGATCAGAAGTCCCAAAATTTCTATAGCAATGGGATCATGTCCCTACCTACAAGATGGCAAAAAGTTATCGAACAAAATGATACTTACATACTTTAGTTGAATGTAAATAAACTATATTAAAAATGTTTTGAATTTGCGAAGAAAATTTTTCCCCAACCTATTATTTACTCTATTTCCTTCGCGTATGCAAACTTTTTGTCTAACCTCATTTGTTGGCCAAAAACTAAGGCCCAACAAAACGGTTGTCTCAACTGTTGACAATGAAATGCGAAATATAGTCAGTCTATCCGACATAAATGACAATAAAAATATCAGTCGTCAATTTTTTTTTGCAAAAAGCGGAAGCCGATATGTTTTTATTAAATTCTGGGTTATACAGTTCCCGGTTATTGTCGCTGGGATATGAACTGAGGGCTTCTAGTTCAATGGAGCAGAAACTCCACGGCGTATCGGCCCGTTTTTTCCTTACTTATCAAAAACATTTTTATGTACGTGATTTTTCGAAGCGACCAGCCTTAATTAATAGGAACTAGGATAGGTATTCAAATGTTTCCATCAGTTCGTTTTATTCTAAAATTAAAACGTTGTTTTGTATTTAAAAGGAAAAGAGTTTTTTATACAAGCATTAGTTTATGTTGGGTTTTTCACTACATAATTTCAGAAGCAGAATAGGCTGTCGTTTACGTAAACGACAGCCTGTTCTGCTTCTACATAACTGTGTTGTACCTATTCAGCTACAATACGACACAGTTATGTGTCTACAAAATACCTATGCCCAGTACATGTTATACATGATAGATGCATGTGTGATGTTATGTGCTATCGGAACTTGATTTAGAATATTTTTAATTACATAGAATTATAGAATAGGGCCCGATTTCTATGTGCGTGTTTACTATTATTGACCTCATCATCTATAAAAAGCAACCCTGTCCAATAATACGGAGCACGCGTAACCACAGTTGTGTTATTCAGAAACGTGGCTACTGCGGTTAGAATGGCGTGTGGTTTATGGAAAATGTACACAGTTAGCTCTTTTCGTGGTTCCAAAACAGCAAAAGGTTACTTCGTCGTTGTAGTTGTCTTAAAATGTGGCTAAGGGGCTAAGTTTAAGATATGGCAGCAGTACCTATCATTTTTGTAAGTTTATAATACTATACCGAAGATATCTCAGATGATAGCTTGTACAAGATTAGGATGGCTCTGAAGCAGCTTAAAAACAACAAGGCGCCGGGTGGTGACGGAATTACGGCCGAACTCCTGAAGGCAAACCCGTTCTTAAGACCCGTCAGAAGCTGTTTGATTCCGTCATACGGATCAAACGCCACAGGCATGGAACAGGTGTGGTGATGTTTTTCTTTAAAAAGTGTAACACTGCATAGCAAGAATTATAGGCCCATCTCTCTTCTGTGTCATGTCTAAAAGCTGTTTTCAAGAGTCATCACAAACTGTCTCGCACGCAGTTTGACTACTTCCAGCCTCCCGAATAATCCCGTAAAGGATTTAGCATCGTAGACCGCATACATACCGAAGAGGCTGCCCCTCTGCTTAGCGTTTGTGGACTACGAGAAAGTCGATTCATTCTTCGATTCAGTCGAAACATGGGCTGTACTGTAGTCTCTTCAACGGTGCCAGATCGAATATCGGTACATCGGGGCGCTGAAACGTCTGTATGAAAATGCCACTATGACAGTCCGACTCCAGGAACATACATCGAAACCTATCCTTCTGCAGCGAGGCGTGTGAAACGGGGAGAAGTTATCTCTCCGAAACTGTTCACCGCTGCACTAGAGAATGTCTTCAAAGTTCTGAACTGGAAAGGGCTAGGCTTCAACACCAATGGCGAGTACATCACACGCCTTTAGTTTGCCAGAGATATTATGTCTTTAGTCATGGCTGAAACTATTGAAGACTTCAGTACAATGGACGATGACCTAAGTAGAGCTTCCGAAAGAGTGGGTCTTAACATGAACATGGGCAAGACAATGTCAAATGCCTACCCCACACTCATGAAGATTGAAGACGCTACACTCGAAGTTGTGAACGATTATGTTTACTTAGGACAAACTGTTTAGTTAGGTAGGTCCAACTTCGAGAAAATCTTTAACCAGTGCGAACACGCACTGGTTAAAGATTATTTATGTTTGACTGCACGATGCAGGATTTTGGTTATTTGATAACAACTTTCATTCCTTTCTTAGGTATGCAAAAAATGCGAATGCATATGCATGCGGCGAACTGGAAGCTATACGAATAGTATTATAATATAGTAACTCATGGCACATTAGAAAATATTCCATAGTCAGCTAGATTGGAAACGGGGGGACTGCCAAACTCACCCTGGACATATTTCGGTATCATCACTTGGATACCGATAGGATCAGTAATTCCATTCAAAGCCACGTCTAAATCGCACCCTTCTCAAAAGAATCCTTCAAAAGGCAGAAATATTAAATAAATAGTTATTAATGTCCCTCCTGTTATTTTCCACATCACCGACTCTATATCTACTTTGTCTGTATGTCCGTGTAGCACGAACCAAAAGGTTTGGAAATTGGATATCGTCGACGATACTGCAATAGCGCTGATCTACTATTTGCAATAGTGCGTAACTACAAGGTTGATAACTTTACAGGAGATAAAAAAAACTTCATAATTTTAGTGTTTACAATTATAAGCGCATCTTATTGAAATATAGGGACCATGGAGTACCAGGCCATCAGTCAGTGGCAGAAAATTTACGGTTTTTCTAGTGGTTTGGATTTTATGGCACTTACGCGGTTTTTTTGTATCAATATCAAGTCTTAAGATGTTATAAAAGGGCTGATACGCGTAATTGAAACTATGATAAAGAGTACAAAACAATTATTTATTCATATAAAACACAAATGGAAGGCACTTCTCAATCACAAATATTTTGAAAATAAACAGTTTTAAATTCTAAAAAAAAGTAAACGAATTACAACACTAACTTAAGTTGTTCAGTCTTCACCTTTACCTAACCATAAAGAGTAAAACCAAAAAATAAAAATAACTGTAACAAAACATAAATTATTCGGAAACAAAATCAACAATAACTAGTCTTACCTAATCATATTCATGGCATATAAAAACTCTGAATTAATCGTATCAAAATAACATTTTAATCGTCAAAAATTAAATTATTATAGAACTCGTGGCAATCATTCGGAATGACTGTTTTCAGCTCTTGTAGATGATTAAATTTAGCTTTAGTTATTTTCTGTAGGCCATCATGGAGCAGTGGAGCTTCGAGCAAGAGAGATTCTATTGGTTTCGCTCGCCGGGGTAAACGCATGTATTCATCAGAGTACATTAATTTATAGTCAATAGTACCATTCGTGTTGTACCTTAGCACCCTTATATCTGTTACACATCTGTCACCAACAACTCGTCCCGGTCTTATAGAGTCATAAACGAGATAGTCTTTCCGGCTATAATCCTTGAAGAAAGTATAATCAGGCATCACCACGTCATAGGGGAAAGGTTTTATTCTGGCTTCTTTTGAAACCATAGCGTACTGGCTTGGCAGGTGAATTTCGCGATTTTTCAATTTTCTTTCTATGACGGAATGCACCGAGTCCACTTCCATTTGCGTGTGCCCCTTGTCTAAAAACTTCTGGGTGATCGTTACATTATATTTGACAGCGAACCGCAACAAAGCATTTGAAACCACATTATTACGATTTTGAGCTGTGCAACCATCGGTGTATATAATGACATCTTTAGGATAATTTTGAACTAAATTAGTAATATAATCGATAAAAAACGAAGCATACGTGGTGGCTCTTAAGTCTGTTACCGTTTCGTCAAACCAGTAGCATGTTACTTTGTGGTTACTCAGATTGTAAACTGTAAAGTTATGCACACAAAGCTTCGTTTTGAAGTACAGTGCACTGGCATTTAAATATGGGCACAACATCACGGCTTGCAAGTCGGCAGTTACTACGTGAACTTCTCTTTTGATCGCGGCCTCTTTGTCCTTATTCTTCTCTTGGCGAGCTGCTGTTTTGAGAGACAGATGTATTTTGTGTTCTTCATCACTTAGATTGCCAGCTTTATGAGCACAACAAGTATCACACTCGTCCTTCTTTGGCTTAAAAATGGCAATGTTTTGTTGAGCTAGGACATCTTCAAAAAACTTTCTGCTTGCTATAGGAGAGGAGAGAGAATTCGTACGTTCTACATACAAACGGTAAAGATGGGCCTTGGATTGAATAATCGGTTCTAAATACAGTTTTTGGCTTGATTTTCTGCAATAATGTGAAGGAAGTTTTGGGATTTCTTGAAAGAAATTCAAAACAGAGAGTTTTTTGTCAGTCGTTCAGCCTGTCCACCAGCCAGAACTGAAGCTTCTTGAGAATACCCTCTATGACCTCTTTCGCCCAACCAATATCTGCAAGTCCATTCCTTGATTCCGAGCGTGCCCAAAAACATAGATTGGCACACACGTACTTTCTTATTGGTAGCTTTTAAATGGTAAATCTTGCTTTCACTACGTCTACTACTGCCGGCTCTCTTAGTCTTTCTTTGGGTGTCCTGGGTGTCAATTAGAGTCAAAACATACAGCTTTTTTTCCTTCCATGATCTCGCCCAAAACTCATCAAATATTTTCTTCCTCATTTCTTCAGTAAAAGTGTTTCAATAGAAAACTTTGCTCGTAGTACAGCGTTCAGAAGAACATGCCATCTCAAGTTGTGGTTTAGCGATGTCTTGCACATACTTTCCATTAATCTTTCTAAATCCCAAGTACTCCTTCCCCATCATTCTTTGTCTTTTATTATCTTCTCTTTTCCATGAATCTTTGTCCGCTATTCTTTTTCGTTTCTTTGTCGATGTTTGCTCCTCTACAATAGATCTTTCAGGGAAATTCTCGATATCTTCTAATTGGAGAAGAGGCGATTCTATGACAGGAGACTGTATTGTTGAAGAACGAATGTTGCCTACAACCTCATCAATTGGTAACACAAAATCAGGGTCAGCTACTGAATCGTCTGATAACTGCATTAAAATCGATTTTATCTATAAAATATGACACAAATGTACAATCCATGATTGAAAATAGCAAGCCTATACATAAATCAATAGATTACATCACTTACCGGTACTTTCCATGCAGAAATAACCACTTTTTAACAATAATTTTCACGGAGCGCAAAGTAATCACAACAATTTGTTTACGTTTTGTTCAGTTACGCGGTATTCACTTCCAACTACAACCATAAGAAACGCATCGCGCTCTTGCAGCGAAGCGACAGAGAGGTTCTCATTGGCTTATTCAAAGTAGTGTGTTCACTAACACGCACCAATGATTGACTAGGACAGCGCGGCGCGTAAATTTGAATTTCGCTACTTTTTGCAGTTTCGCGGTATTGCAGATGGTAGTTCAGCGTTATTGCAGTATCGTCGACGATATCACTTTCTGGCCATCGCTTCGCTTAGTAACGTGAGCATTGACATATCGAAGTCTATTATTGTTGTTGTCAGTTAGAAAGTGGAAAATGATTTAGGTATGAATTTTGAGGAGATATGGAATTATTGAAAGTTAAAAAATGAGAAAATTGGAGAAATTATAAAGACGGCAGGACTCGACAATCCAGCTACCAAAATTAATAAATGATAAAGTAAACGCAAGTTGCTATTTAGGAAAATGACACTCTATCCTCATGAACGCAGAATTTAGCTAGATAACATACACATAGTATTGCTTGTAACAAATTTAACTTGACTAATAAGTCAAGTTAAATTTGTTACAAGCAATACTTTTTGACCATTTCAGACACCAATCTACATGGCCTTCACATGATCTGACCAAGATTATGTCTGGACTTTAAAAGAGACTGCGACCTCTGAGTTTGTTTCGGCCTTTCTTCTCAGAATAGTCAGATAGGAAACGCCGACCTCATCTAGCTTTATTTTAAAAATATGATTGACGTGTAAAAGTGTTTGTACAAACCTACTTACAGAAAATAAATCATTTATCATTTATAATTAATGTATATAATAACAGTCACTCCACACGTAGCCAGACCAAATTATTATGGACTAGCTTTTACCCGCGGCTTCACCCGCGTAGTTGTTAGAAATTATCCAACGGGTACTGCTAAAAAGTTTCCGACATTTTCAAACACTGAACAAAATGTTTTAACGAAAATATATCTTTAACTTTTCGTGACTTAAATTGTATTTGAGGTATAGACATAAAGACACTTTTTTGCATGAAGGGAGATAAAAATTGAAATAAAGAGAATGCGCTAAGATTTTTTTCCTTGATGATAAATATTTGGTTTTAATTTTATTGGAATTCAATGCTCTTGAATTTAAATAAGAGGTTTTAACTGTTTAGCATGGAAGATGTTAACAATAACATCTTCCATGCTAAACAGTTAAAACCTCTTAAGCTTTGTAGCTTAAAGAAAAAACATACAAACTGTTCAGGCAAAGGTTTATTGAGATTTTGAGGAGTCTGAGTTTGTGCCCGGTTGATAGCAATTGGCTTGCTCTGTATTACATGTAACTTAAACATAACTGGCAAAATATGGGTGTACTATAATAGGTATAGTGTTCACCTCTGCTTAACCCTTCGGGGAATACAGGCGTGATATTCTGTTAACAGAAAATACCTTGGATCAGTAAGTAAAAAAAACTGTGTATTATAAAATAGACCTAATTCATAAGTGTAGTTATCAACGCATCGACTATAGTTAATGACAATTGTGGAAAATTGTTCTTGCTTACTGAAAAGTATAAATAAAATATCACATGCTACCAAAAGTCTCAGGTTAAAGCAACCACCTAACATGACCTTGAGAAAGTCACTTGCTAGAAAAAAACTGTGGTGGCATCTATAATTCCACATGCGAACTACATATTACTCATGACGTTACGCAAAACCCTACATCAATCAAGCAGAGATATCCGCGCTATTAAAACATATACAGAAACCCGACAACAACTGTTAAGCAGGCCCACTAGAAACCACACCATCTGGTCGGAGGTTCTTTCCTTTTTATTGGAGGATCACGAACTTTCCATACAGAGCTTTCCACAAATCTTCAGAAATTCATACTTTCAGAGAATTTACCTTAACCACTTGCCAACACAAAAATTAAATCTAAATGGAACTCTGGTGCTCACACGGTACACACTCGTGCCGTCGAGGTTCTCAAACTTCCACCTACACCGAACTGTTTACTCAATGCAGGTATAACAAGAAAAGTTTTAATAGACGTACCGTGGTCAAAGCCCCATTATATGAAACACCTATTTTGACAGCCAAGTTCGGGAACAGTACTTTAGAATTTAGTGTTTAAAAAGTTGTTTTATTTTGCTTAGAACGGAGTTTTACTCGTTTTTTTTGGGAGTAAAATGAGTTTTGTGTTTTATGGAGGGGAGTGGTGTAGGTAGATTCTTCTTAGTTGAAGAAGTAAATTATGGTGGAAGTAATTTTTGAATAGGTTGAGTTAGGGTTTTAGGAGAGATTTATTGTTTTTAATGTGTGTTCTGGGATATACTGATGATGTAGTGTGTCTAGATAATGTTGTAGATGAAACACTTTTTTTTTTTTTTTTTTTAGGGTGGGAAATCATCAAATAACTTCTCCCGCTCTGGGTGGAGCGGGAGGGTGTGTCAGACTCTTACTGACTAAAACCCACCCGTATTCCTTCCTGTTGCCTGTGTTGCGGGGGCCTCGGTGACCCATAAGTACCTTCCCGCAACCCCGGCAGGCATCGGCCCTAGTGGACCCCTACTTTTGTGCTGACGACATCTCTTTGAGGCGCGCGTGGAATACGACGCGCCGTCGACCCGGGCCTGGTCCTTACCGGACGGTGAGCTACCCATTGCTCACCGTCCGCAAGCCCGCGCCTACGGTGGCCGGAAATCCGCCCGGGATTCCCGACGCCCTGGGCGTCTCCTGCGGCGGCTAGGGGCGAGAGGGCGCGAAACTTGCCTTTCCCTCAACCGTCCCGCCTCCTCCTTTGCGAGCATTACTGCTTCGCAGAAGGAGGTGACGGCTGCCCATGCCCTCTCGCTCCGTACCATGGCCTGAACCAGAGCCGGACGCGAGAGGTCTCTGCCGCCGATCGCCTCCACGAGGACACGGCGGTGCTCTACCCAAGCCGGGCAGACCTCCACCGTATGCTCCACCGTGTCCTCCGGGCGATTCACACAGTGGTGACACCCGGACGTTTCCTCCCGCCTTATCCGACACAGGAACCTCCCGAAGCTGCCGTGTCCGGTGAGGACCTGCGTCAGGCGGAAGGTGAGGACGCCGTGGCGCCTCTCCAGCCACTCCTCAAAGAGGGGACTTATCGCCGCAATCGTGGCGTGCCCAGCACTGGGTTGCGACAACCGTACTTTCCATGACGCCATGAGATCCCGCCGGAGCTCCGTCCGCTGTGCCGCGATTTCTCGCGGCAGCGGACTAACGCCCCGGCGTTTCGCCTCCTCGCGCCACTCCCATACGTGCGCGAGGGCTTTTGCCTCCAGATCCCATGGCGGCAATCCGGCAAGGAGGCTCGCTGCCTCACAGGAGACCGTAGATGAAACACTTGACTTCAGTCCTTTGTTAATACAGGGAGCGTACTATTATCACTTGCATGAAGTTTTAGTGCAGGGCAGGGCAAGTTGACAGTAGTAGGTACACCGCACATGGTTCTAAATTACTTTATTGATGTTTAAATTACTATTAATTTGTTACACAACACACAACATTAAAAATTTTTTTTTTTTTTCTTGCTGGAGTATGTCCGAGCGCAATGTGAACTATCGCTTGCATTGATTAACTCAATTAAAATATTAAATTTGAATTGACACTTTTTGACAAATATTGACCTGCTTTTGTTTCTATATGAATCATGGTTAGCCTTAATTGACCAAATTTTTTTTTTTTTGGATGTGAAATGATCAAATAACTTCTCCCGCTCTGGGCGGAGCGGGAGGGTGTGTCAGACTCGTACTGACTAAAACCCACCCGTATTCCTTCCTGTTGCCTGTGTTGCCAGGGGCTTCGGTGACCCTTTAGTACCTTCCCGCGACCCTGGCAGGCATCGGCCCTAGTAGACCCCTACACTTGCGCTGACGAAATCTCTTTGAGGCGCGCGTGGAATACAACGTGCCGTCGATCCGGGCCTGGTCCTTCCCGGACGGTGAGCTGCCCATTGCTCACCGTCCGCAAGCCCGCGCCTACGGTGGCCGGAAATCCGCCCGGGATTCCCGACGCTCAGGGCGTCTCCCGCGGCGGCTAGGGGCGAGAAGGCGCGAAACTTGCCTTTCCCTCAACCGTCCCGCCTCCACCTTTGCGAGCATTACTGCTTCGCAGAAGGAGGTGACGGCTGCCCATGCCCTCTCGTCCATACCATGGCCTGAACCAGGGCCGGGAAGCCTTATTTGATCCTAGGATTCATTCAAAGATCCCAAGCTGTTGCTTGGGATCTTTTTGGGAACAGGTTACCGCAAACACAAACTCAAACTTACATAATCTAAGGGGTTTTGCTAGTCAAATTTGAACTACGAGAGTATCTTATACAGTTAATATTGAACCGAACCATGGAAGAGAAAACACGAAAGTCCTGTAGTGTACTTTCATACCAGAGTTTTATCATAAACTCAAACTCAAAGCGTTTTTTTTTCAATTAAATTATTTACAGGCACTTTTGAACAGTCCGTCAGTCAGTATGATGAAGCTAGTTGCCCATTACAAGCGTAGTAAGTTCCTATAAAGAAGAACGGGCAAGAAGTTCCATGGACACTCTTTTAAATCAAAATATTGTTTCAAAATATTGATTATATCATTCACGTTTTTTAAATTATACATAACGTTTCTGAAAAGTAACGAAAGGAAACAGGCATGCATCCTCATAAATAATTATTTACAATATTTACACGCATTTTTAGTGAAACATTAAATGACTCAGGTAATTTTTTTTTTCTTTGGCTTCGCACACTCAGTTAATTATTGGCTATCAAAATAGTAACTTTGACTTTGACGTTACATTTTTTTTTTAATTTCCTCAAAAGATTGTCTTCACTTCTGTTAATCAGCCTACATTAACAACTCTAGTAATTACAACACTAACAAATTAACCTATTCCATTAAAACCTTCCTAAAATACACATTTACATTGAAATTTTCAAATTCAAACACGGAACATCCGGAATGGCTTTCAAATATCACTTTGTCAGTTTCGTTACCTACATTTAGTATTCCGTTTGAGCAGATGGATGGAGTTATAAAATATGCAACGTACTAGCTGTAACTGTGGCTGTGTTTATGTAGCTTTTGCATGTGTTTGCATGTTTGCATTTTGCATGTTTTTAGGTGCAGTTGTAAGTGATTGGCAGATTTAGTATTGAATAGTGATGAGGTTTGATCGGCTTGAAGCGACTGGGATCAGTTGAAAGGGAACATTTGCTTTGCTACGAGCATCATCGTCAATGGCTAGCTATAGTTGGATTTCCTGACATAGAAAATGTAGGTTTTGTTCGTAGTTACAAACAAGGCAATTTGTAATTGTCTAAAGCGGTCCCAACAATATTATTGCGCAATATCAAGAAATGTGCAACGTTTTTGACTGTTTGCGGTTATAATGAAGACTGCACAAAGATTGAACAGAGAGTTCCAATTTTATAGCACAGTACTTCCACTGCATCGTGTAGGATCAGCAATCAGTATTATACAATATTTTATTGTACTCTACAATACTGCGGAGTCAGTATTGGCCATTGGCATCGGCATCGGTCATTCATTCATTAATTTCATTTTGACAGTTCAACAACATTCATTGCGTTAATAACGTTGTTGAGTAGAGGAATGTTTTAATTATTATTTTTTTGAAGCAATGTATTAGGAATTTCCTTCAAACTCTTTCGGATTCTTATTGAAAGTGTGTTACACGATATGGTGCTGTTCTTTTTCATGCGAAAACATTGAAGCTTATGGACGGCCAATGTTATTGCATGACAATTATTTACGGTTTGAGTGCAAGGGCTGATTCGATCATATTGCGCAACAAAAATTTTGCGCAAACATATTGTAGGTTCAGAGAGCCCGAGGCTAAGTCTAAGCACGTTTAAACAAAGACTAGAATTTAGTAGTGCTTTTTAAGCGTCATGGTTTGAAAACCTGGCTGGAAGACTTGCGAGCTTGCTTATAAATCACCTCAATTAAAGCCCGAGTCTAGTTAGGTCCCAAATCTTGCACGTGACAAGAACTGTAAGCAGTCATGGTTACTTGTGGTCTATTTCCACAGCTTGATTGACTACTTATTAATTACTACATCAGATGCTATTTTTAGAACCATACATAGAATATTGGAATTTAACCATTCATAATTGCTACTGGCGCATGTATACAATCAAACGTATGAAATGGGCGTAGCTATTAAAAGACAATATAAGAATTTTAGAACGATAGTTTCTTCCTATTCCCATGATAAATGCATAAGTTCATATATGCATCAATTTAGTAACACAGAAAACGACCAAACGAGCGTCCTCCAACAAATATATAGTTTCGTCACCATTCATAAATGTTACCTAGGTAGAAACAAAGATGCTTTATAATTCATCGGTTGTTGTTATTGCCACAAGATAATGTTAGGTAACGATGTAAAGGTTTCTCTTCAAAAAACGGGATTAGAAATAGAACATGGCCTTAGTATAACACATAGGAATTAAAATCACAAATCAACATAAGTTAATTTATTTCTACTGATAAATGGGCATGGGGACAATATGGTGATTGCAGAATTGGACGTTTGTTAGGTGCAGGTTATCTGTCTATAGATTTTGGTTTTTTTTTTCGTTAAACTCATTTTTGCCAAGCTTTTGACATTCCATTGTGGAGAGTGGTGCTTTGCCACTAATCTGTGTTGTGGCTGCTATTGCTGTATCATCGATGTAAATTATTGTTTCAGCTTTTGTTGCAGCAGTATTTTGTTAAGGTTCGTTAGCAACCGGTAATTTTAAAAGCTCATTTGTACTGACGATGTTTACCTTTAGGTTGGTTCATAGTTATTCGGTGAAAAGTGATGTGTCGGCTGCACGAATTTGGATAAAATTGGGCACATAGGTAGACCAAGACCTGGGGAAGGACATAAGCTACTTTTCATCCTAGATGGCAGAGAAAATCGTGGGCAACGAAGAAGTAGAAGTAGAAGTATAAAGTGTGAACAAGAATAAAATACAGAGTCTAACTGGGCAAAAATCCGGGCTAGTACCTACTGGGGGACTAAAGGAATAACCTAATAACGCTTTGATCGACTTTAAACGAGGGGTATTGACACCTCGTTTGTATTTAAAGTTAGACCTAAGTGACAAATGTGCCTTTAAAAAAAATATATGCTTTAAGGTGTAGCCAGAAAATGATTAGGTGACCATGTATTTAAATAAAATCATGCTTTTTGTTCGTAGAGCGTAGGGTTTTTGATGATATACATTATTTTAGTAAAATTAACCCAGAAAACAAAAAAAAATCAGACCCCAAACTGCACATGAAAATACAATAACCTTTCTTTATCAAAACATCAAAACTAAAAAAAAATACGTAGGTATACTGTATAGCAACTACCAGCCACCAAAAAGATTATTTTGCAAATTAAACCGCTGTGAGGACGTTGTATATACAGCAATTTTCGGCTCCACTGGCCCGCGTAATGTTATTTATTTATCTACTCAAATTACAGGATTTGATATAAATAAGCAACATTATTGTGTATGATACCATAAAGTATAGGTTTGATAAATATTTAGATTTCATGATAGGTTTTGGAAGAGTACTTTTATTTGTGTGTCTTCTTTATTTTTTTTTTTTTGCGAAGTTTAATTTGGGATTGTGTGTGTTTAAGGATTTCTGAGATTGAGTTTGCTGATAGGTACCAATGGCTGATACCTATAGGTTTTATAATGTTTTTTCTTTAATATTCCCGGTTAAAGAGTAGATTGAAGATTTGGAATTTTCAATACGACATCAAAAACAGCAAGTTTATTATGTTTATACTATTCTCTATGTTGTTTAGTTAATAACCTTACCATAATGTATTCTGTGGAATACAAATATAAATAAAGTAGATCTTGGAATGGTTTGGTTTTTCACAAAAATATAAGTACCAGTAAAGACAATAAATAATTGTATTTCTGTAAAACTCTTGGTAATCATTGTGTGTTTTGTCTAGTCGTTCGCCAGTTTCCACCACTCGTATGGAAAATAAAAAGAATTATATAGTGTAGCGTTTGTTGGGGTCTAGTCCTCTTTTAACCGACTCCATAAAAAGGAGGAGGTTCTCAGTTCGGTTGATTTTTTTTTTAGTGCGACACGCTTCTGTATTTTGTCAGTGTTTAACAGTAACTCTTTGCTAAACCTATTTGGAACCTCCACTGAACTGGAAAGTTTCGATTTTGTTACATAAACTAGGTTACTTAATTTAAAAATGTCACAAACAAACTGAAAAGTATGTCTTTTGAAACTTTCTTTCGCGGAACGTATAATTATCGTTTATCAATTCATAACTTAATTTTAGGAAATCAGAACGTAAATAAGTATAATTTTATTCCAGAATTTTCTTTTGTAGATACTTAAAACTTAGCAGATCTCAATGGGAATAAAGCAAAGACTATTAACACTGACAAATTCTAGACAGATTTGCTATAACTTTCAAGGAACCACTGCAAGTTGCCGTAAACACATTACATGCGATACACACGACACCCATAATCACACTTAACTCCTCTACGTAAAATCCAATCTCCTGCAAGCTTTTCTATAAAACAAACCCACACTAAAATTATCTTTATTTTGTGGAGAACAAAGATTAAATTACCGTGTAATTCACAAGAAGACGTTTCACTACATCTGATGGGGATTTTGTTTCGAGATTTCGTTCCGTACACAAAGGGTAGGAGAAATATTGCTGGCTAAATATGAAAAGACAGCTCTGTTGTTTGTTACCTAAATATACGGTAGCGTGTGCAGGGTTGGTGAACAATTTTTTTGGAAGGAAATTGTCTACTAATTTTCCACAAGGAAACAGGCAATTATAGGGTGTGGAGAGCAATAACGTTCATTATTATTGACAATGCAACGTCAGTCAAGATGTCAATTTCAAAGTCTCAAATTGTTCGGAACGTGTTTTTTTTTTGTTGACAAAATGATGGACAGCGTTGCCCATGGAGTGTTGCAACACGCGGAGTTTTAGATGCACTTTAATTTTAAAGAAAAGTTAAACAGTGTAATGTGTCAGTAATTTAACACTACTGTTTAAATTACTGTGATTTTTTCAGCACATTCTTACTATTCACGTCTCAACTCTATGACTACTTATGTAATGTCAATGTTAGAAAGTGTCTGAGCATTGCTCATGACTATTTCCACTGACACTCGTCTTAACGGGAGCCAAGATAAAGTGTCTTTACAAATTATTGTGCTAGATTTTTAAAACAAAATACAATGTTTTGGCAGCCCTACAAAGAACAACATTACCTTGAATATGAACTTTCTAATATACCGTCAGGAGTGTAAGGTTTGCGTAAATTTAATTCAATGTGAAAATATCCCGTTTCCTTTTGATGGGTAGCCTGGGATCTTGACGTTGTACTATCAAGCGAGGGAATGAGGAAGGGTTGCTGTCAATTCATATTGAAATATTTTTTGGCACGATAGCCGCCATTTTGGAAATAATATGATATTTAACTTGGAACGTTCTGAGTGTTGAACTTCTTGCAATGTATGCTATAATTGTAGTGACTGAGTCTTAAGGCTTACGAAATATTCCATCAGTCGGGACTGTCATGTATGTATGTATCTAAGCTTCTTCATTGGAGTAAGTTTCTTCACTTCTATCGCCACGAAGTATCACTAAGCAAGAAAAGCTCATGTCGTGGATTCGAAATTACGAACTATGTAAAATAGCTATCCCGTCGTAAATTAGCTAGTCAGCAAGGTGGCAGCTCAGGTGGGCCGGGCGTACAGAAGGCTGCATGTCAGTGGTAACAAAACCAGTAAACTGGCCCCGCTGACGCTAGGCCAGCTGAAGCTCAAAGTGTTACCACTAACGCGCGGCTTACTGTACTTAAAAGTATCATGGAAGCAATTATATTGTGAAATATGTTATTTGTATCTCATGCGGCAGCAGATACACCGTAAGCTATTCTAGACCTAAATTGTTTTCCAAAGGCGTCATCTTTAGATCAAATAATAAACCAAAATTTGTTTTCGAGGATATTTTTCTTCAGCTTAGCTATTTCCCCATCATTTTATATCTCCAACAATATGTATAATGATGCAGCTAGTTCGAAACATTACGAGATAACATCTTAATTTCCCTGCAGACGTGTTTTCGCATTTGGGTAACGCCCAATAAACGTAATTTATTGGTAAATAACTATATCTTCAGAGATTAGTGATAAAGAACGGGTCTTGGGAAACACTTTTTTGCATGAGTTTTTCAAAGAATTTCGTATTATGAAGCCTTCAGTTAAGCTTTGTTATGTCTGTAATAGTCTGGATATATTGTCCTCAAAATTACAAACTATTAGAAAAGAAAGCCTTCTCAAAACTTACAAAGTCTTCTCTTTTGTAAGTTTTGAGAAGGCTTTCTTTTCTAATAGTTTGTAATTTGTACTCATGTTATTTAAGATCACAGATTAAAATAATAATATTAGAATGGCAAATTTTATTATAAGGTTTCATAGTTGTTGAATTTTATCCAGTATTACTGAGTTCATTTTTAAGAACTGCCAATTACAAAACAAATTATAAATAATTTTATTCAAGATAATATTTTTGGCGGCTGTAAAGTTTTTCGTCAAACTTTTTCAACTAAGAATAGACTTACAAATAACGACTATTTTATTCGGCTACAGAGGATAACCATGATCACCACGCTTTGCAGACAAATTGGTGATTAAAGCATATTGTACTGATATCAATCATGTAGACATTATCATCATCCTGCTGCTCGTAAACCACTGTAGTTGGGGTCGGCGCAGTACGTCATCTTCTTCCATACCCCTTTCTTCCATTTCATCTTTCACACAACCCATCCCCTGCTTCTTGGGTCTTCCTCTACTACTCTTATAGCTATTCACACTTAATATATTTCTCGCGACAGGTTCGCATTTCTTATCATAATACCTATGTTCTTGAGACAATAAGTTTACTACAAGAATTTCTAAAACTCACAGGTGCAAATGTGGCATATTCGTCGGCGAAAGAATTGATAAAATCGCAAGATTTTAAGCAACACCCTTTCTTCAGACGAAAAATTATGAGCTCACCTAATATTACCCAAGAAAAATTGGTGTAGCGGTTTAATATTTTCGGGGACTACTTAGCGTCTTGAATATTTCAGTGGGTACTCAGAACTGAGAAACTGCTGTCGAAAACTCGGAACTTGGATCGAAAGAAAAGCGCTGGAAGCGATCCGCGGATTTTCTCAGCTTTTTTTTTTGGCTTTTTGGTGCAAATCAAAGTGAGATGAGATAGTTTTTTTTGCTATTTGATCGGGCTTTGTGTTTACATACTCTCTTGAGATATTGAGTGGAATCAAAATATTCAATTTTTAAACCGATAGCTTGAATTTATTAGGTGATGTTATTTCAGCTTCATCAAAGGCTTTTGCCATAACGAGTTATTTAAACAGCGTAATTGGAAGTTGAGGGACTTGTGGCTAAATGATAAAAGCCGTAGGGATTGATCAAAGGTGAAGCTGGATGGGTAACGATCGATTACATATCGATACCCCTCCGAGCCTCGGGAAAAACGTTATGCCTTTGGTCCCGGCTGTCATTCGTAGATCTTTGACAGTCATTACGGGTAGTCAGAAGCCCAAAAATCTGACAACTAATCTTACCAAGGGTATCGTGTTACCCAGTAACCGGATTGTGGAGGACAGATAGGTAGTCGCTTCATGTAAAACACTGATATTCAGTTGTATCCGGTTAAACTGGAAAACAACCTTAGCATGGTTAGGAAAAGGCAGGCGGCAGATTGATTTTGATGTTGACTACGTATCATTATTGCATAGTTCCCAGACACACTATTTTTAATGAAAAAGTACTATACACATGCCACTGTTGAAGTGTTGTTATGTTCCAAGAATTGATTCAAAAAGGATTTATAACCCTTGTATTAAGATGATCACGTTTTCAAAACAGTTATGACGAAATTAGTTTAAGGCTAGATGTGGATGTGACATAAATATGGGATGTGCAGTGACGTAACATGAGTGGTAATTGGACACATTCAGATACAACAATATGCATTGCAGTTCATGATACAACAATATATACGTACACTACAGTTCACCATTATGGTAAGAATGCTCTATTCTCGACACATCGTGTGTTGCAATGGACTTGTTGAATTCCCCAAAGTCCCTTGTAGAGTGCAAGACTACAAAACTAGAGCCTAGAAGGCCAGCTAAAAATATAATCTAGCCAGTCAGAAAGAATCCCAAAGGTAATAAAGTGTATTATAAAAACCAGAACTTCCAGCTTCAAGATGTCAGGACAGAGTTAGAATCAAGCAAAGTGCTCTCCCTGCATTGTCGTAGTGTGACCATAATTATTGTATTGGGAGAACTTGGGAGCTGGTGTTATTAGTTTTAACTTATGTTAAGAATGTTAGTTTGTTTGTGCTGTTGGAAATCATTAGCTGATTATTTTTGAAGTAAAAACTTCTTTAAGCACGATGGGCACTTTTGGGATGGGGAAAAGGCACTGAACTCGCGTGACCGTCAAGCTCAGATTCATATAAATAAAGATGTTTACAAGTTTGTGAAGCTAAGAAATTTACACATCTGACGTGCAGTCCTGCGACTAACAGTTTCTTTTGTTGTTTTAATGCTTGCATTGTGTGGCTGTTGCACTTGGTCAAGTTGTTTTATAGAAGTGGTTTTTTTGCTTGCTAACGTGGTATGTCTATCTAAAAGAGGGAATATTGCTTGGAATAAGCGCTATATCCATTCTGTTACTTGCTATCACATAACGGTACAATGGCAGGTGTCTCTGGCGGTTTTTAAAAGCCGTCGTAAACAACAAGATGCTTTCAGTGGCATATTGACGATGTCAAACCTGCAATCTGACAAAGTGCTTGTTATGCGTCGCTGTAGAGTGCATACGTTTTCGAATAGTGTCGGTTATTTGGAATTTTTCCTTTAAATTCCAAATTGTATATAAATCCTTCATTCAATCGTTCGTCGGTGAATCAAAAGTATATGTATAAAAATCTGGGTTTTAGTGTAAAAGACTCATGCTACTGGAGTTTTTTGTTGATACTGAAGGCCTTTTATTGAGTAAAAAAATATAAGCAACTTTTCGCTGGTTTGTGTGTTTCAGTAGTAAAAATGTAAGTATTCAGTTGTTTCACTATGTCACTCTGATGACGAATATAGATTAGGGCTTAGAAAAATTATTTTATTTTATTACAAATTCGACTACAACAGCTTACTCTCGTTATCTCCAATTTCCATATCAATTTGAATATTTAATAAAATTATTTCCCAATCGGCATTCATTTGTTAGAAAATACTGTCAACTGGTTCGAATCAGAAAGCCTGCAATAATGTATCCTTTAAATCTTAATTCAAATCTTATCCTACACAAGTCCTAGCCATCAACTAACATCGGCGTGAGTGATAAATGTATGAAACAGCGCGACACCAGCGAATATAACCGTACACCTGTAACACTTACTAGATGGCGTTGTTACCGATCTTGATGCATGTGTGTTATAACTAGAGATCGGATATTCGGATGCATGTTTACCTAAAGTTGAGATGTTGACTAAAGGTTGACTAAAGTCTTTGTGTCGCGACACGACGCGACGCGACGCGAAGCGTCGCGCGACAAGTCGCGCCAGTATGTAGGAGCCTTAATATAGAATGCACTTTGTATCGAAAAAATCCCGTGGTTCCGGGAATACAAATTTAGGTTTCCGATTATAAAATCGAATGTATATTAACTTACTTTCAAATGTTGGCTTATATACTTTTGTATCGATCGTAAAAATCCCGCCCGCCATTCCAGAATCGACAAATTTTGTGTTTTTTTACTATAGAATTGGCTGCATAACCACCTACCTTATATTGTAATTTAATGTACCTAGGTAGAAATATAAATTTTAATTGTCAATAAATATGCAAGCCATGAATCCCGGGTTTTTTTAAATAAATCTTTTTTTAGGAGTCGTTTCTATGCTATGCACCTGACTGCATTCCCGGTGTCCCTGGCATCCCGGGATTTTTATTAAAAAAAAATATTTTAAGAAACCGCTTCCATACTTACATAGCCAAAAATTAACTTTAGGTAAATAATCGAATATCCGATCTCTGGTTATAACGCCAGTTTGTCTCTTGTTCTCGTGCGTATAACATTGAACGCGAGCGTCGAGTTGCAATTACTTTTTTTTTTTGGGTGGGAAATCATCTAATAACTTCTCCCGCTCTGGGCGGAGCGGGAGGGTGTGTCAGACTCTTACTGACTAAAACCCAACCGTATTCCTTTTTGTTGCCTGCGTTGCCAGGGGCCTCGGTGACCCATAAGTACCTTCCCGCGACCCCGGCAGGCATCGGCCCTAGTGGACCCCTACTTTTGTGCTGACGACATCTCTTTGAGGCGCGCGTGGAATACGACGCGCCGTCGACCCGGGCTTGGTCTTTACCGGACGGTGAGCTACCCATTGCTCACCGTCCGCAAGCCCGCGCCTACGGTGGCTGGAAATCCGCCCGAGATTCCCGACGCCCAGGGTGTCTCCTGCGGCGGCAAGGGGCGAGAGGGCGCGAAACGTGCCTTTCCTTCAACCGTCCCGCCTCCTCCTTCGCGAGCATTACTGCTTCGCAGAAGGAGGTGACGGCTGCCCATGCCCTCTCGCTCCGTACCATGGCCTGAACCAGGGCCGGACGCGAGAGGTCTCTGCCGCCGATCGCCTCCACGAGGACACGGCGGTGCTCTCCCCAAGCCGGGCAGACCTCCACCGTATGCTCCACCGTGTCCTCCGGGCGATCCACACAGTGGTGACACCCGGACGTTTCCTCCCGCCTTATCCGACACAGGAACCTCCCGAAGCTGCCGTGTCCGGTGAGGACCTGCGCCACACTACGCTGACGCCGCTAGGGAGGTCGGCGCGCAGCACCCAGTCGTATCCGATGTCCCACAGATGCGGCCCCAGGACCAATCCCTGTGGGACACCGCACGACATCTCTTGCCGGTTCCACACTCCCTGGTGACCGGGGTAGATGACGGCCTTGTCCGTCAAATAGGCCTCGACCACACGACAGAGGTAGGTCGGCATCCGGTGATACCGGAGTGCCTCCCTGATGCAACTCCAGGGCAGGGTATTGAAGGCATTGGCGATGTCTAGAGACACCGCCAAGACGATCCCACCCTGGGCAATAGTATTCCCCGTCGTCAGGGCTCGCACACGCATGATGGCGTCCACCGTAGAGCGCCCTCTGCGGAAACCAAACTGGCTCTCCGCCAAATCCGGCCCCACCTGCACCAGCTGGCCGACGAGGCGGTCTGCAATGACTCTTTCAAAGAGCTTGCCCCTCGTCGAGCAGCACGATGGGCCGATAAGCGGACGGAGAGTCCGCAGGGCGCCCTGCCTTCTTTATGAGGACCAGTTTCCCCGTCTTCCAGCGAAGCGGGTATTTTTGGCATTAAGCCTGCGTACCGCCGCTCTCATTTCCACCTCGGTCACCTCCGGAGCATCGTCGTCGCCGTCGTCGTTGGCGGTGTGGTCCGCATCGGGCACCGCAGTAGGCGGAGCCATAGGCGGGGAGGTGTGTTCCCCTCGGGAAGGGAACAGAGCGCTCACCACGTCCTCCACAAGCTGGGGCCGGAGACTCTGCGTCAGCGGGGGAGCCCATGGGCGGAGTTTTTCCCGCACCACTTTGTACGGGCGTCCCCACGGGTCCCTGTCCAGAGTCCCCAGCGACTCCTCGCGGGCCAACCCCCTGGCCCGCAGGATCTCCGCTTGGAGGGCGGTCTTCGCCGCTCTGTACCCCTCGTACAGCTCCGCCTGAATGGCTTCCGTATCCGGAGGTTTGATACGGAGCCTGCGGTGCCTGGTGTACCGGCGTCGCGCAGCCACGCATGCAGTGCGCAGAGCCGTCAGCTCCTGCGACCACCAGTACACCTGGCGCGAGGCACGTCCAGGCTGGACCCGGGGCATTGCCAAGTCACATATGTCGGACATGGCCTCCCGGAACCACTCCGCCTCGTCGTTGATGTCGGCAGGCCTGTTCGGTGGTGACACCCAGGCCTGCACGATCGAGGCTTCCAGGAGCTCCCGGTCCAGCTGCTTCAGCGCCCACCGCGGACTACTTGGGGCCCGTCGGACCGGCGCGTCCGAGGTCTGGGCGGAGACGTCGAACCGGATATACCGGTGATCGGAATAGGTCTCCACCCCCTCCATGACACGCCAGTCAACTACACACGGCGACAGAGCGGGGCTGGCGAACGAGATGTCCACCACTGATTCACCCCGCATCCGCACACACGTGGGGACAGAACCCCGGTTTAGGACAACCAGGCCTGTCTCCAGAGCCCAGTCCTCTACCATCCTGCCCCGTGTGTCCGTTAACCGGGAACCCCAACCCAAATTCTTGGCATTGAAGTCCCCGAGGACGAACACGGGGAGGGAACCAAACCCGACGACGACGTCTCTCAACTCCGCAAGGGAGTTGTGGAACTCGGCAAGAGTTCGTTTCGGAGAGAGGTAGACCCCTACCACGACAATCTCCCCGAACCGTGCTGCTACGCAGCCCCGTCCTCTCTTGACGGCCTCAAGGGACGGGGTACCGGCGGTGGCTGACGAAATTAGGGTCACTGAGCCGCTCAGGTCCTCCACCCAGTCATCCCTGGGTGGGACAAAGTACGGCTCAGCGACCATGGCGATGTTAATCGACCACTGCGCCATGCTCTGGAGCAACAGATCCTGAGCGGCGGCGCAGTGGTTGATGTTCGCTTGGAGGAGGCGTAATGGGGCCATTAATGGCACTCCATGTCAGCCCCCTCTTGGGCCTCCTTCCCAGCCCCCTGAGAGGGGCCTGCTGCAGCGGCCACGGTGGCGACGGCGACGACGGCGGTGTTGGCGGCGGCAGCGGCGGTGGCAGTGGTGGCGGCTGCGGCGGTGACAGCGGTGGCGGAGGGCTTGCCTCTGGCCCTGGCTTTGGTGGGTGGGGCGCAGGCCTTGCCCCCCATCCGGTGCTCGGCCGGCTTGCCAGCCACCGCACATACGGCACAGTGCGGCGTGGCATTGCACGAGCCGGCCTTATGCCCGGGCAGACCGCAACGGTAGCAAAGACCGCTGCGGTCCACCTCCGAGGTGCAATTCGCCTGCACGTGGTTGCCCACCTGGCAGCGGAAGCACCTCAGAGGTCTGGGTTCCAGGCGTTTCACCTGCGCGGAAACCCAGCCCACCAATAGCCGTTGGCCCTCCTCAGTAACTTTTCTGGCTGCTGACACGGGGCAGCTCACCATAACGGTTTGCAGCCCCGTGGAGTCAGGACGGATGATGCCTGCCTTCACCTGCTCGGCAGAGCACCCCCCGGTCCTAACCACTGCGGCGACCACCTTCTCTTCAGTCGCGGAGTCGTCCAGGCTCGTGATGCGCATGCTAGCGCATTTAGTCGGCCTGGACACTCGGACCTCGTCCGCATTTAGTGACGCCCTAAGCCTTTCGGCCAGGGCGTCAGCGGCCGGGCCACTGGCCCTACCGGGGACCTCCACCATTCGGGCCCCAGTCGCCGTCACCTTCACTTTAAGGCCTTTTGCTGCGCCGAGCTCCTCCAGGCGCACCGCCTCACCCACCTTCGCCATAACCGTCCTATAGGACACGCCCTTCTTCTCCGCATCCGGCTGTAGTGTGATCACTACAGCTGCGGAATTCGGGGCGCGGAGCCTAGCCGCGGCGGTGTGCTCCTTGCGCCGCTGCCGCCTCTCCCTCTTTTTGGCCGCCCTCTTTGCCTTAGCCGCCTTCCTCTTCTCTCCGGCTACTTGCCATTCGGCATCGGCCGGAAGAGATTTAGGAGGCGGGGGCGGCCGTCTTGCCACCTGGGCCGATGCCCTCGCCGCCAGGGTCGGTGCCCTCGCCGTCGGGGCTGGAGCTCTCGCCGCTGGTGCTGGAGCCTTCGCCGCCTGCGCAGCAGCCGCACCCTTTGACTGCCCCGGTGAGCCCCATTTGGCCGTGGCACCTGCGACGGCTTCAAACGAGGCCGGTTTCCGCTGGCCAGAAGGCGGCTGGCTCGCCGCCAATGGGGGGCGCAGGACGATGGCCTCCAGGGCGGAGAAACGACTCTGCAGGGAAGCCATTTCCTGCCGCACAAGGGTCAGAACCTGGTCCTCTACGGGCACGGGCCGTCCCTGTCCCTGCTGCTGCCCCCCTTGCGGCTCCATCCGGGGGCCGTCTCCTCGGAGCCCAGCCAGGTCCGCCCGGAGCTTCTCGTTCTCCTTTCGGAGAAGCTCCATGGCGGCTGTCAAGCGGGCGATCTCCGCCCGCATCTCGGACATACAGTCCTGGGGAGGCCCGACGTGAAGGGCCTCCGCTGCTGCCACAATAGAGGCCGTGATCTGATCGCTATGGCCTGATCCTTAGAGGACCTGAGCCTCTTCACGGATACTGCCTTGATTGCGCTGGCCACGACCTCCGCAAAGCTGTCGATACGCTCTAAATTGGAGCCGCCAGCGGCATCCGGTTCACCACCTGAGACCTCTGGGAGGTGGCGCTTCTCGGCTTGCTGGGCTGGCTTGGCTGGGCTGACTCTGCTCGGCTCGCCAACCTCCCTGGTGGTGGGCCCTCTATCCAAGACTTTCCCTCCTTGGGCCCCCCCCGCCGGCTGGAGTGGATCTTTTGCCGCTCTTTCTGGCTCAAAACCCACTCGTCGGAGGACGACCCCGAGTTGGGGCGCTTGGGAGTCCTAATGAACTCACGGTTCCTACCGACCACCTCTTTTTGCACAGAGCTCTGACCTGAGCCCTTTGCGCTGGATGCAGCGTCGGACTCCGACCCTGCATCACTAGCCTATAACCCTATAACCCAACCAGGGGGACCACTGGTACCCTGGCTGGGGGTGCGCTAACGACTGATGCGCCACCTACAACTATGAAGTTGCAGATGACACTACTCCTCAGCCATTCATATCCTCGCCGCGCACCAAAACTTGATATTAGAGGAATTTTTATAGAGGTTATCTTCCTCGCGATTCGGGCGATCAAGCCAAGATCCTCGTCCCGTTCCAAGCCACAAAACATGACTGTGGTCTCTTTACGGATTACGATTTCGACGGTTGCAGGCAGAAGAATCATTCTCCCGCTGCTTGCTCGCTGGCAGGGTACGTGCACAGCAAGCACCGCCACTCTTCGCCCACTCGACCTACCCTCTGTAAGCAGAGAGGGGAGTGGGCGACCGACGATGGAGCATGAAGCTCCCCGCCACGCAGAAATTCGCCACGGTCAATACCCTCTCCGTAACATAGAGAGACTATTGGCCGTGCCCAAGATGCACCGGCCCGACGACTGCTCTTTCCCCCGAACGTATTCGCAGGGAACCAGCAGCAATCAGACACACTAGAGGTTTTCTGCACGCACCCCGAGTTGCAATTACTTGGCTGTTGTATTAATAATTTTATCTTGTGGTTTGTTTTTCTGAAAGGCAAATGCTTATATCTCACGTAAACACACAGTGAGAAAAGTCCTGATAAATAACCATTTATGACTTACTGTGTCACCAAAGACTACTTAGAAATGTGGTGTTCGGGATTTTAAATATCAACCAGAAGCACGAGCATAAATATTTTACACTTTCGCAAAATTCAGCAGAGATTTTCTCGTGAAATTAAGATTGTAACTTTGAGAGAAAACCTATTTCATGGTTTTGAAAATAGGTACTTACTTTGTTCGTATAACCATACATTTTTATACATATAATCAATCCTTTAAGAGAATCGTTATTTAATATTGCGTAAATGTAAGGTTTTTAAGCTGGTGCATGAAATACACGTGAGCAGTTATCCCGTTTTCCACCTTACTGACAGGCTAATATTTTTCCCAGGCACGAAATATTCTCATAATATAGTTTGTGCCGATACCAGAGAAGAATATCGATGCGATCGTTAGATAATCACTAGATTACAAAGTCAAGTCGGATCATTTACTCGTATTTCAATTAGACCATTACAAGGGACTTTGAAAGTCAACAGGAAAAAGATAATCGAATTGAATTATTTATATTAATTAGAAGACAAGGAAGTGCTTCAGATCAAAGTTGACAGACATTTGAAATCACTTGATGGTCCGGTTTTATAAAATAGATGAAAAAAACTTTGAAGCATTTCGCTAAAAACAACCATCTTATCTTTGTAATAAGAACCGCAGCGAATCAGTAATTACTGCCGTTTGCCAATAGGGCATGACAGAACAGTAATTATACTGATATCATTAAAATATGATTTCAGTAGAAATAGCTGCTATCGAGAATATAATTATGATGACGTCCTTGTACAGGGTATTCGTTACTTTTATACATTTAGGTATTTTTCGGAATCGGTACATGTTATGAGATAACTGCTGGCATTTTAATTAAAAATAATATTCGTATATTGTTTCCTTAATTATTTTCTGTCTGTATTTTTGTTTACTTCATAAAACAATATTATAACAGTGACGTTCAATATATTTGTAAATCATCATCTGTAGCCTTTTCCCAACTCTGTAGGGGTCGGCTTCCAGTCTAACCGGATGCAGCTGAATACCAGTATTTTACATGGAGCGACTGCCTATCTGACCTCCACAACCCAGTTACTGGGTAACACGATACCCCTTGGTAAGACTGGTTGTCAAACTTTCGGGCTTCTGACGACATGTAACGACTGTCAAAGATCCACGAATGACAGCTGGGACCAACGGCTTAATGTGCTTTCCGAGGCACGGAGGGGTCTTGGTATGTAAAGATGGTCACCCATCTACGGACCAACCGCGGCAAGCGTAGCTTAACCTGATCGATTGACCCGTGCGGCTGTTATTATTTAGCCACAAGCCCCTATTTGTAAGGAATATTCCTTACAAATATTTTATACGTAAACAGCGAAATAATTAAATACTACTTATTTAATTATTTAGCTTTATTTATGAATTAAAAACAGTCTGTTAAAAATGCAAAACTTGCACTAGAGGTGTACCGACTAGTTTTTCCAACAAACCTACTAATAATTATGTTGTCGACCTATCTTATCGATTTCGGAGTGGATACCACCCCATAATTACTTTTCCGCAAACATTAATCAAAATTTAAAATCTCAGATAGACCATCCATTGCACTTATATAGATTCCAAGTTTCCAATCCAAATATTTAGCCCTTAATTTTATGACCCATAAATGGCAAAACTTCTTTGAAATTGTAGGAAAGTCTTCGTCTTTGAAATTCCTGTCAGAAATTGGGGCCAAAACTTATGCAGTCCCTTTTGTAAGCCGATTACTAACCGGTTTTCAACGAAAAATATGGAAATAAATTAGAAAATTGTTTCATTAATAAAATTAATGTCGCGAGACTCTAAAAGCTTCTCAATAGAAGTCACTTTTGAAGTGCGCCAGAAATTTGGAGTTACTAGAAGGGGTAAGAATGACCGTAAAGATTTTTATTTACTTTTTTTTGTTCCGCTTGCATTTATTAGTGAAGTTGAGTGTTTCTGTTTGGGAAGTTACTTCATGGATGTTTATCACGGAGAGGATAACACTAACTATGTTTATCAACCCGTTACTCCGTTAGACCCTGATCCTGAGTTTCCCTGACGATCTATAATTATTTTTTTGGTGAGTGGACAAATAGTCATATATATTTTGTGAGCTTCTTATTATTTTAGTCATATCTAGTCTAGAAAATAAACAGTGCCAAGTACTGCCAAAGAAGCCAAGTAATTTAAACTAGAATATAAAAAAAATCAGGTCTATTTGCTCTCTGATACTTTGTCGTTCGTCATTCATTCATCTCTGCTAGCCACTCAGTCTCTTTAGAAACCTATCTTTAAGAATAGCATCATACTAATAGCTTACTTGGATACTTGTACTTTTCCTTAAGAAAAATGGGGATTGGCTAAGTACTGGCCCTAAACATTAAATTTTTTTTTTTTTTGAGGGTGGGAAATCATCAAATAACATCTTCCGCTCTGGGCGGAGCGGGAGGGTGTGTCAGACTCTTACTGACTAAAACCCACCCGTATTCCTTCCTGTTGCCTGTGTTGCGGGGGCCTCGGTGACCCATAAGTACCTTCCCGCGGCTCCGGCAGGCATCGGCCCTAGTGGACCCCTACCTATGTGCTGACGACATCTCTTTGAGGCGCGCGTGGAATACAACGCGCCGTCGACCCGGGCCTGGTCCTTACCGGACGGTGAGCTACCCGTTGCTCACCGTCCACAGGCCCGCGCCTACGGTGGCCGGAAATCCGCCCGGGATTTCCGACGCCCTGGGCGTCTCCTGCGGCGGCTAGGGGCAAGAGGGCGCGAAACTTGCCTTTCTCTCAACCGTCCCGCTTTCTCCTTCGCGAGCATTACTGCTTCACAGAAGGAGGTGCGGCTGCCCATGCCCTCTCGCTCCGTACCATGGCCAGAACCAGGGCCGGACGCGAGAGGTCTCTGCCGCCGATCGCCTCCACGAGGACACGGCGGTGCTCTGCCCAAGCCGGGCAGACCTCCACCGTATGCTCCACCGTGTCCTCCGGGATTAAATTAGCCTATTCTGTAAAAAAAATCTACAACCACAAAAACAACGTAACGCAAAACGAGACGTTCCATAATTAAATTCAAAATTATATTACCAACCTCATCCAGTGAAACTGTTAACGTTGACATAACAGTGAATATTGAAATTTTCCGCCAACTTCCGTGGGCTCACGCCTGACGTTTGACAGTTGCGGTTTGTAATTAAAATAAAAGTGATTTTTGCCGACATTTATGGAGTTCCGATCCAACAATATTGGCTTTTTCGGAGACACTGTCATGGCTGAATTTTTGATGTCGTATTTATTTTAAATTGCAAGTTGAGATTTGAGTGTTATCTTATCATGTTTTTATTATAGACTTCAATCAATGGGGTTCCAGATTATTTCTATTCAAAGGGAACTAAATACCAGATTATTTCTGCATAAAAGGAGGGGGAGGAAACAAGCTGGCAAACCTGATTAAGATCGTGGGGTAAGCTTTGCACTGTCAACCTTAGAGATGAAGGTGAAATGTCTCATGTGCGTGTAATTACATCGAAACTTATACCCTTCAATCTGGCAAACATCAAAGCTGCTTGGCGGCAAATATACCTACATGGTGTCAGGGACATAGACGCGCAAACTGTTACCGTGACTTCAGCACTGTGCAATCTATGCAAATAAATGTTTCCTTTACTTTACTGTATGATTCCAGACGCTCCCAATTTTTGGTCGGGAAACAAAAACATCTGTTCCATACATTTTGACCGTGTAGGTATCGCGGCTTGCAATGCTTGGCTAAGTAATGCCACATGGGTCGATCGATTAGGTTAAGTTACGCTTGCCGCGGTTAGTCAGCGGATGGGTGGCCATATTTACATACCAAGATCCCTCCGTGCCTCGGAAAGCACGTACAAGGCTTCCCGCGATATCGCGCTAGCCGTTGGTCCCGGCTGTCATTTTTGGATCCTTGACAGTCGTAACGGGTCGTCAGAAGCCCGAAAGTCTGGCAACCAGTCTTACCAAGGGGTACCTATCGTATTACCCAGTAACAGGGTTGTGGAGGTCAGATAGGCATTCACTCCATGAAAAATACTAGTATTCAGCAGCATCCGGTTAGAATGGAAGCCTACCCCAACATAGTTGGGAAAAGGCAGGTAGATGATGACGATGAAGTATTGCAGTTTTGTATGAAACAGCAGACTATCTTTTAATAACATACGAAAAGTTTCTACGCTAGTGGGCCTTGAATCATGTGCTGAATTCATGGTAACAGTTTTTGCGTCCATGTCAATACACCGTGTTTGTATGTTAGTAGTTCTTTGAGACCTGCCCTTAGAGGCCTTCACAGTGAACTACATATAGGCATAAACCGTAAAATAATAACTCATCCAGCCAATAGAATATTAAGGTCTGGAATAATAATGGTTTCAAGTTAATGATCTACACACTGTACCCGGGCCTTCATGAGACTGTCTCACAGGTATATGGCAGAAACGGCGCTCTATAAAGTCAAACTTTTTCTATAACTCGATATGCCATATTAAGACGCTGACAACACCTAAACCGCGGTCACTGTCAGATTGCATAGAAAAGAAAGAGAAGCGCGATGACAAAACGCTTGTAATTTATTGCAAAATATGAAGCAATTATCTATTTACACAAAATTGAGTTGAGTAATCGAAAATAAAAAAAAAACAACCAAATTCTGTATTCTAATAAGACGTACTTGTTATTAATTAAATACGTAACGTATGTTGATATTTAATACAGATATTTTGGATTAGAACTCAAGGTAAGAGGTTAGTTTAACGTTAGTTTGTATCGATTTTTTTTTTTAAACGTTTTTTGGTAAAAACCAAGTTCTGGGAAATATGTTAAAAATTAACATATATTTTTTTCGCTACCACAAACTATATAGATTTGGCAATTTTTTTTCTTAAAAGAAGCTTATTTTGGTCAATTGTGTCTTGTCAGCGCCTTAACGTTCAGGTACATATAGACATCGTGAACGCCTTTTCCCAAAAGTATTTTTCACAACTGTTACTTTATTATAATCAATCATTTGCAGCCATCATCTTCAAATAATAACATCTTTACCTCAGTAAGGATAAATAAATGTTGGAACTTGGGAATTTATTGTTGATAAATGTAACGTTTTGTCATGTCGATAAAATTTAAAGACCCTTGTCACAGGCTATGGAGAAATTTTAACAGGTTGAGATAAACAAATTGCTTTGAATGGGGTTGACTGTTACACCGTATTGTTTTAGTCAAAAATCTGTTAATTATTTAGAAGGATAGTTTTGTTTTTCCGGACCCTGCTAAACATTCTTCATTTTCGTTGCCTTTGAAGCCATGCTTGTTGCTGTTATGCTAAAGTTTTTCTCCATGTGGTGGATAAAAGGTGTTTTAAGTGTTCTAGATTTTTATAGACAAAACTCAGTCTCGCAGTACACATTATTTTATTAAACTCTTTTAACGATTAATAGTGTAATGTGCGACAAGGGCGAGGTAATGGACGTACCTATAAAAAGGAGGAGGTACTTTAAACATCTTACGAATCTTTGATAGAGTTTTCGAAAGGTCTTAAAATAACACAACAGCGTTATAATGTTACACTACGCTGTGATGGTCGGAAACCGTTTGAGGTAAAATTTAATGTCGTATATTTGTAAAGGTTCGATTGAACCAGCAGCTTTTATTGTGTTAATTGTGTTGCTAGAGTATATAGGCAATTTAAATTTGGCAACGCATGTGTGTAGTGTCTTTGATAGCGCTGCAGCCAAAGGAATAAACTTGCGTACATATATCAATTTGCTGCTGTTATCTTGTGAGGTGTAGATGAACCACGTTTTACTGTTAGACCAAATTGTCATAATATTAATAGGTCCATGAGTTCCTATCGCAGGAAGAGCTCGTGGCTAAGTAATAACAGCTGCGCGGATCGATCCATCAGGTTCAGCTGCGCTTACCGGGGTTGTCCGTGAATGGTGACCATCTTTGCATACCGAGACTCCGTTGTTGTTGTTGTTCCCGACCATCATTCGTGGATCTTTGACAATCGTTGTGAGATTGATTGTTAGAGTTCCTATGGCAGAAAATGATTATTGTCAAATTTACGCTTTCAAAAAAAGAGCACATAACCACCGTCTATCTACAATAACAGAGACAACGCAGCATGCGGACCATGAACACTTCTATCGCTACTCTACGGAGAATGGACAACCTTTCTTTACAAAGTTACATTTCTTTTCTCCATTTTTGACATGGCGCCGTAGAAATCTTTCTACAATCTGTCATTTTGTCTTTGTTTCTTAATAATAAATTATTTATTTTCTGTAAGTAGGTTTCAATCATATTTTTAAAATAAAGCTAGATGAGGTCGGCGTTTCCTATCTGACTACTCTGAGAAGAAAGGTCGAAACAAATTCAGAGGTCACAGTCTCCTTTAAAGTCCAGACATAATCTTGGTCAGATAAGATCTTGTGTTGCTTTGTCTCATGCGCATATTATTACATCTGTATTCTTTTTCTGATCCCTTTAAGCATGGTGCAGCAGCTCATGGTGTGGGAAATAGATAAGCCAGTCAGCAAGGTTGGTAGCTGACGTAACTGTTATATGCATCGGAGTACAGTAGTACCGTCACTCACACAGTAGTACCGTCACTCGCACAGTAGTACCGTCACTCACACAGTAGTACCGTCACTCGCACAGTAGTACCGTCACTCGTACAATAGTACCGTCACTCATACAGTAGTACCGTCACTCGTACAGTAGTACCGTCACTCGTACAATAGTACCGTCACTCATACAGTAGTACCGTCACTCACACAGGAGCACCGTCACTCGTACAGTAGTACCAGCTAACAGCATTACATTGTGCTATTCCAAATTCGTTTCTCAGAATTGTAGGAAAATGAAACTTCCTCAATCTTTTATCACGAACATTGAATCGCCCGAACCAGAAACATGAAGACAGAAAGTTTATTTCATAACCATCAAACGAAACGTAACAACGTCTACCAAACAGCTTAACATAACAAAATCATTAGGCTAATCACTTCTAAAATAAAAACAATATTACTTAAGGCATAGTTACTACCTTTCTTTGAACCAAACGGCCTCGGGAATTCGCCACTTCTCGCAAATTGTCATTTTACAACTGTACCTTAACAAGCTGGTACAGTGGCGTGCATAGAAAGTGGTCGTCTAGTTGTTTTGCGACGCTAGAGGAAAAGGTAGAGGTATACAGTTTGTTAAGGATTTGGATCAATTTTGCACGTGTTTGTGTGCTCGTGAGGTCATTAGGGTGTGTATGAGTCCGCCATGGGATCTGGAGGCAAAAGTTCTCGCGCACGTATGGGAGTGGCGCGAGGAGGCGAAACGCCGGGGCGTAACTCCGCTGCCGCGAGAAATCGCGGCGGACGGAGCTCCGGCGGGATCTCATGGCGACATGGAGAGTACGGTTGTCGCAACCCAGTGCTGGGCACACCACGATTGCGGTGATAAGTCCCCTCTTTGAGGAGTGGCTAGAGAGGCGCCACGGCGTCCTCACCTTCCGCCTGACGCAGGTCCTCACCGGACGCGGCAGCTTCGGGAGGTTCCTGTGTCGGATAAGGCGAGAGGAAACGCCCGGGTGTCACCACTGTGTGGATCGCCCGGAGGACACGGTGGAGCATACGGTGGAGGTCTGCCCAGCTTGGGCAGAGCACCGCCGTGTCCTCGTGGAGGCGATCGGTGGCAGAGATCTCTCGCGTCCGGCTCTGGTTCAGGCCATGGTACGGAGCGAGAGGGCATGGGCAGCCGTCACCTCGCGAAGGAGGAGGCGGGACGGTTGAGGGAAAGGCAAGTTTCGCACCCTCTCGCCCCTAGCCGCCGCAGGAAGCGCCCTGGGCGTCGGGAATCCCGGGCGGATTTCCGGCCACCGTAGGCGTGGGCTTGCGGACGGTGAGCAATGGGTAGCTCACCGTCCAGAACAGACCAGGCCCGGGTCGACGGCGCGTTGTATTCCACGCGCGCCTCAATGAGATGTCGTCAACACAAAGGTAGGGGTCCAATAGGGCCGATGCCTGCCGGGGTCGCGGGAAGGTACTTATGGGTCACCGAGGGCCCCGCAATACAGGCAACGGAAGGAATACGGGT
Organism: Atethmia centrago; assembly: GCA_905333075.3. Classification (NCBI taxonomy): domain Eukaryota; kingdom Metazoa; phylum Arthropoda; class Insecta; order Lepidoptera; family Noctuidae; genus Atethmia; species Atethmia centrago. The sequence continues at coordinate 8,935,744 of HG995388.1, forward strand.
GAGTTTTAGTCAGTAAGAGTCTGACACACCCTGCCGCTCCGCCCAGAGCGGGAGAAGTTATATGATGATTACCCAACCAAAAAAAAAAGGGTGTGTATGAGTATAGTAGGGTATGAGTAATAGGAAAGGTATATTTTTTGTTGTTTTGTGGTTAATTCTAATTATTTTAACAACAAGTCCTACTAATATTCAATATTTTCAACGCTTTGGCTATTTAAAATTCACCAAATAAGTTTTCATTGGTAAAATAATATAAAACCTGGCATTTACTTTGCAGTAGTTTAGGGTGTTGATATCTATCTGTTTTTTAGTTGTATTATCAATAACAGCAGTAGTTGGTATAATCCTCACTGCTCTACAAGAGCTTTCAAACCGAACGCGACAATCAACAATCCCGAGAGAATTGGCTCTTAATCCGTATCCAGGAATTATGAACGTGATTGAAGCCATTTTTAACTATTGCTTTCATATATGGATTATATCTAGTAGTATCTTGAAAACAGACCATAAAAACCTGACTGAAATGTTCTTTATAATCATAATTCGATTTATATTCTAAGATGAGTCGTAATCGACAAATAATTTTTCTCCTATTTTTATTATATTCCTTAATATAACTTGTAAAAGCACTGTTCCCTAAAATTGGGCACAAAGTGTAATGTGCTCGTTACACGACGAGAGCCCTGCAGACAAGGTCTCCCGTTTTTCTTTTAGATCTCAATTTAACTTGCCTTTGTGACAACCCTATACGCTATTATTAGGAGACTTTACTGATTAGGGGACGGCCCTGAGAGGAGTGCACTAAAGTAAAGAGGTACCTTGGATAAAGATGTTTTGATACGGATTGGAAAATAAGGTAGTTTTTTTACGATATTTGTGAGTTAAATTATACTTTTAGTAATGAGTAATTATTATCCGTTTAGGTAAAAATAGTACTAAAGTAAACTTTATCTCGTATTGGCACATATTAATTTATAATAAAGCTTCAGCTATGGTTAAAATATTAGCGAATCAGTAAAATGATGGCAAGTATGCCCAGGGAGCGCCAGACATACATAAAGTATCACTAGTTGTGGAGGCTATTTTAATGTACCCCAAACTATGTTTTGTTTTTGCCTTGTTTTAAAAGGCAAAGTTACATTATTTTCTTAAAAAAAGGACTATTGATAGAAATAAAAGGACTTTTGAAAGCCTAAAAACTAGAAACAGAATTTAATGTATTTTTTGCTCGACCAACCACAAGACTTTACTGACGCTATAATTGTCTAGACTTTCAAAGACAGAACAAATACGAATAAAACAGATATATGTATAATGATTACAACAAAAGGCTTATTTCACTAACTATACAGGTTGAAATTGAAAACTTGCGACAAACTGAAATGGGACATTGTATACATCATTATTAACAACTTTTACGAAGGGACCAAAGCTGTAATCCCAAAAAAAAAAATCTGCTTTTCCTACATTTTGATGAGGTATTGCGAACATAAATGTAGGGGACAGCAGTTTTTTTTTTTGGGATTGTAGCTTTGGTCCCTTAGTAAAAGTTGTTCATAATTATGAGTACAATCTCCCGTTTCGATTTGTCGCATGTTTTCAATGTCACCCTGTATAAGCCTGCAGTCAACTGGGACAACTAAAAGGAAATAGGGCGGAAATTGAAAAACGCTCAATGTGACTATGACAGCCGTGTAATGAAATGCTAAGTTGTTGTTGGGAATCCTTGGTGGTGTTCTGTGAAATGGAAAATTCGATTCGATTGTGAGTTTGACCACATGATAGTTGAAAGCGAATTGTTATTAAATGTATGCTGAAAATATATTTATTTACATAACCAAATTACAAGATGATTATTAACATTAACTAAATTAAATTAAAACTAAGTTAAGCTTAAAAAAGGCCCTCGGGGCATTGTACCGAGGATGCTGGCGGCATTTCCTCGCTGAATTGCAATGCTGATGCGTTGCGCGAGAAAGCCGCCAGCTTTTCGGTCACCAGTTACATCAACTAGACGTTTCGCGATTTCCGCAAATAACTTATGCGCACTGGGATCCCACGGACCGAGGGTCTCGACGCCAAAGGGCACAAAGTTGTACTCTCTGCCAAGGCCTCCATATTTAATAACTTTTAGATTTTCGGCATTTTCTGCCGCTGCACCCGCTTTAGAAGTAGTCCGTTGGAGGTGGGACGGTGCCAGTGTGTCTACACAGGTAGCGTCTCACACAAGCATCCGTCCCAAACTCCACGGGACCAAAGACACACCATCAGGTCTTTTGCCATCATCTCTGACAATGCCAGTCGGCTCAAGAAGAGCAGAATATGTACGTGGCGTCGATATTGCTTTACCACTTTTGACAACAAATCCAAGAAAATTTAAACGTCACTAAGGTTGAAACTATCAAAATGTTTCATAGAAAAACCCCCGATACTATCAAAAACCTCTAAAACGTAACAAAATAATACGTATTGGGCCCTTTCAGTTTAATATACATTTAGGTAATATTTTGAGCCAAGCGTCGTCGAGTCGGGGGACGGCTAATTAAAATAGGAAGTTAACAGCGGCTATTCTTTCTACAATAGCATACATTTATTATTGCTAGGTACTAGCCTCGTCTGTTTGACGTTTTCTTTAGCCGTCCCCCGACTAGACGACGCTGGGCTCAAAATATTACCTAAATTTATATTAAACTGAAAGGGCCCAATACGTATTATTTTGTTACGTTTTAGAGGTTTTTGTTAGTGTCAGGGGTTTTTTAAATTTTAAATTTAACTTTTATTACCTACTTTTTAAACTTTGTAAATATATTACTAGTAGATCATACACGCTGCCATCGGTACGTATCTCGCCGAAATCTGCGCCCCTATAGTTATTTTTCCCAAAGTGAAGGTATATTGGTGAGCGAATTCAATATCAACTAGAAAAGAGCTGATAATCTTCAAACGACTGAACTGATTTTCTTGAACCATAGCTACACACACACATACACACACACACACACACACACACACACACACACACACACACACATACATACACACAGACAGACACGTCAAACTTATAACACACCGTCGTTTTTGCGTCGGGGGTTAAAAAATAGACATAGTCGTTTAATACGTGCATGTGGTATTGAACCTGCTGAGAAATCTGTACACAATTGATTAAACTCTGTCTCTTAAACTAGGGTATCTTAAGAGACAGTGACTCGCAGTGAGGTTCCAATTGATATTATGTATGAGCGGACTGTGCCAATTTAACATCAGAAGGGGAAAAAAATTAAATAAAATAAAAAAAAAAAAAAAAAAATGTAAAGTAATATTTTACGATACAGGTTTCAAATTTTTGTGAGAGTATGTGAGAGTGTGAGGGTTAGGGTAATGAAATTAAATGGATGTGATTAAAGGTATATATGTGTGTGAGTGGGGATAAGTAGGTGATGTGGTGTTGATGTGTAAGAGAGTGGGGGAGTTGTATGTGCGAGTGTGTATGAATGCAAGGATAGAGGTAATTAGTGCGAGCATGAAGTTGAGTGTGTTTATTATTAGGCGATGTAGGTCAGTAAAGACTCCGTTGCGGCATAGTCCTGTTTAAGTAGCCATTCTATCACTTTTAATTTTAGATTGTGTTTGTTCAGGTCTAAGATATTCAGTTTTATATGAACCTTTTTGTAAATATAGGCGCTAATTACATAATACTGATGCTTTGCAAACGTGGTCCTGTGTTGGGTGCCTAAGGGAAGGTTTGTGCGCTTTTTTAGGTTAGACGGGGGAAGGCTGCTGTGTTTCCTAAGAACAGATTGAAGCACAAAGAGCTGACGGACTGTAAGAATCTTGCAGTCTGCATACAGTTGTGCTGTTGGGTATCTATGGGGCTTCCTTGTCATTACTTTTTGTACTGCTCTTTGTGCTCTCTCTGCCCTCAGGAACAGGCAACCTTTCGTTGCAGCACCCCATACAGAGATGCAGTATCCTATGACCGATTGGCATAGTGCAAAATAAATCATTTTCAAAATAACGGCATTAGCAGAGTTTCGGAGGGATTTAAATATATGGATGAGGCGCAAACTTCTAGTCGTGACAGCGTCAAGTTGTTTTTTCCATGTAAGTCCGTCATCTATGTGGACACCTAAGTATTTTACGCTGTCTCTTCTAGTTAGTGCTAGACAACGGCATGGTGCTGATCGGTTTGAGCATGAATGGGCAGTAATTGCAAAACCGTGCGACGGTGCGGTCTTTCGCCTAATTGCAAAAGGGATGTAGCAGGATTTATTTATGTTTAAGGTAAGGAGATTAGAATTGAGCCATTTCATTATTTCCGCTACTACCGATTCTGCTATAGATTTTATAGTATCCCAAGTAGGTCCATGAACTAAGATCGCGGTGTCATCAGCGTATGTATATATCTTAGCATTTGGGAGGTTAATTTTGCAAAGGTCGTTGACATATATTTGAAATAAGGTGGGGCCCAGTATGCTGCCTTGAGGGACGCCGAAAGTAACCAACTCCCCTTCACTAAGGTGGGTATCAATTTTAACTCTCTGGGTGCGATTCTTGAGATAATCTTTAAATATATCAAGTGACACGCCACGTACACCTAAGTGTTCTAATTTTGAGGTAAGAATGGGGACAGAAACTGTGTCAAATGCCTTAGAAAGGTCTAGAAATATACCTAAACATTTTGTCTTCTTGTCTAGACTTTTAGCTACCTCTTGAGTTAATCCCAGCACTGCATCTTCTGTTGAAACACCAGCTCGGAAGCCATACTGGTTCTCTGCTATTACTTTGTATTTTTCCAAAAATGTCCTGACACGATTGTTTAAGATCCTCTCAAGGATCTTAGAAAGTGTCGGCAAAACTGATATAGGCCTATAATTATTGACACAGATTCTGTCCCCCCCTTTGTGTATAGGATGTACTATCGCCTTTTTAAGAGCATCCGGGAACACGCCCAATTGGAGACAACGGTTGTATATAACGGTAAGTGGCGGTATCAGTACGTGGCGACAGTTTTTCAATAAAAAAGGCGATATACCGTCCCATCCGATAGCACAGTCATTGCGTAACTGTAGGATAAGCGATTCTGTTTCTGTTTCATCAACTTCTAAGAGCGCAAGAGAGTTTACAAGGGAGTTGTTTAAACTATTTAGAAGAGACTGATCGTTAGACTGAGGATATGGGGTGTGGTGTTGTGATATAATGCCCTTTATGCCTGGAGGCTTTTATTTAGGTATTAAGTTCTATTTACGTTTTTTTTATGTTGAAATTTTTATCTGCTTGAGTACAGTTTGTTCATTGTTTTGTTGGTATACTGGCGCGTGCTAGCTAACGTATGGCAAGTGTGTAATTTAATCCAATGTTTTGTGTTTCGTAATGTTAATTACTTTGCATACGATTTGTATAAAATCAAGTTTATATAACTAAACAGACAGACGTGCTGCTGGGGAGTTTGTTCCACCACTTCTTCTTCCCAGCTAAAGCACTAGGAAGTGGTGACGGGCGGGCATTTTTGGGGGACTGTCTTATGTAACTTTGACGTTCGAAAAGTGCTGATTTTCAGCCTAGTTTGAATAAATGACTTATGATTTGATTTGATTTTGATTTGAATGTTGTCAGCTAGCTTCTTTCCTACATTACTAAAGAAATTGCAGACCTCATTAACGGAAGACTCAGGATCGTTGCGTATTTTTAATAGCTCAACGGGGCTTGCACATATTTTCGTGGTGTTGGTTATTTCCTTTATTACACTCCATAAAATTTTTGGTTTATTACTTGCTTTCTCAAGCTCACTCCTTTCGTACGATATTTTTAGTTTTCGGAGTAGATCGTTACAAAAGTTTCGGTAGCGATTATAGGTAATTTTAAGTTTAAGGTTGTCTGGTGCTTTTTTGGTTTGTATGTGTAACTTATCCCGGTGTCTAATGCATTTTAGAAGACCAGGAGTTATCCAGGGTTTTAGAATTCTTTTTTGTCTAGGGATTTTAGCTTGAATTGTGTGTTTGGATATGACCACTGTAACGATTTCTATAAATTTGTTCATAGAAATATTAGCATCCTTCTCAGTATATATACTTGAAAAATCGGTACTTTCCAGTTCTAGCTTAATAGCTTCATGGTTAAGGCGGGTGGAAAGGTAATATGTTCTGCGCGAAGGGTTTGCGTCTATGATGTCGAGGAGAATCGGCTTGTGGTCAGTAATATGGGACTCTAAAACCAGTGTGGTCGACAAAAGTTTAGTCTTTAGGAGTATGTGATCTAGGCTAATTTCGAGGCGAGTGGGAAATTCGTGAGTGGGCAATAACCCTTAGAATAGAATAGAATAGAATAGAATATACTTTATTTGCTTTGAATGCAGGTACATACAAATAGGATCGTAAATAACATAATAAAGAACCGTGTACATTCTGCCTTGTTGGCATGCAAACACAATAATTATTATACAAGTTATCAAATAGGTTATTAAGATGTATCATTTAGGAAATCCTGAACAGAATAATAACATTTATCTACAAGTAATTCAGTAAAACATTTTTTAAATTTCATCAAGGGCAAGGTTTTCATATGATCGGGAATTTTATTAAAGACAACAGGAGCCATACAAATTACATTTTTTTTTAATAAACTCGTTTTAAATGTGCCTGTGTGAAGTAAATTCTGATATTGTGATCTTAATGATGTACTCCGTTTTCTGGTTTCTGTTAATGTGGCAAATAAATTACGGTTTGTTTTAACAAATATTGCTAATTCGAGGATATAGAGGCATGGGAAAGTTAATAGTTTCTGAGACTTAAATATAGGCACACAACTGTCAGTAACTTTGAGGCCAAATATAGCTCTCAAACAGCGCTTTTGAGCTTTAAAAATGCTTTCTCGTTCACTACAATAACCCCAAAATATAACACCAAATCTTTAAATAGAAATTACAAGACCATGGTAGGCCACTAGTATTGTTGACCGATTTACTTTTTTGGATAGGTTGTATAACATAAACGCGGCTGTGCTCAGACGTTTACAGATATCTTCTGCTTGCGGCTTCCATGTTAACTGGCTATCAATTAAGATTCCTAGAAATTTTGTGCTATTCACTTTATCGATAGTTTTGCCATTGTAGTTGATATCCATGTCACCTGTAGATATACGTTGGTGAAAATGCATAGTTTTAGTTTTTTGTAGATTAATAACTAGGTTATTATTGTCAAGCCATTTTATTAAACTGCTGATCGAGTTATTGATGTCATTTACGTATGAGTCTTTATTGGTACATGAAACAATTGAAGTACTGTCGTCTGCAAATAAAATCATTGGATTAGATATATGGCATGGCAGGTCATTAATATAAAGTAGGAATAGTAAAGGTCCGAGGACACTTCCCTGCGGAACTCCATATTTTATTTCTTTAAATGACGATAAAGTTTTTTGTTCCTTCCTAGATTTTAAACATAAGCGTGATATCTCTGTACATTGTCTACGGCCTTTGAGATAAGTTTTTATTAAGTTAAGAGCATTGCCACGAATACCGTACGCATCAAGTTTGGTTAAGAAAATATCGTGGTCCACGCAGTCAAAGGCTTTCGACATATCGGCATATATTGCACATACCGGTATTTTGGAATCTACTTCAGGCATGTTAATATTTTTATTTTTCCTGAAGCCCATTTGTTCGTCACATAGTATGTGGTATTTAGTTAGGAAGTTGTCAAGAGATTCATAGATAACTTTCTCTATGATCTTGGAGAATATAGAGATAAGAGCAATTGGCCTATAATTTACCATTTCTTCTTTATCGTTTTTTTTATATACTGGTATGACTATTACGCACTTGAGACTTTCTGGAAATACGCCAGACTGTATGCTTACATTAATAATATGAGCAAGGGGTTCAGCTATACAATGTGCAACAAATTTGATAACTGTTGTTGAAATGCCATCGAGGCCAGAGCTCTTTTTATTTTTCAGGTTTATAATTATACGCATTACATCTTGAGGTATAACAGGGGCCATAAATATAGTATGCGGGTTTATATTTATGTTAATGGTATCGCATAACGTATGTTTAGGTATGCCAGAGGTTTGTTCAATGAAAAAGTTATTAAAATATTCAGCTATTAAATTAGGGTTTGATATTATTTCATCTCCTTTTTTTATTTGAGAAATGGATTCTCTTACAATTTTGTTGTTATTAATAATTTGCCAGGCCGTTTTGGATTTGTTTTTTGAGTTATTTATTAAGTGGTTATTCTGCGCTTTTTGTGTAAGTTTAATAATTTTCTTAAACCTCCTTGAGTAAATCTTAAATTTATTTTTGTTTTCAGACGTTGGTTTTAGTCTCTGCTGCCTTGAGAAGCATTTAAGATGAGATAGTCAAGACATTTCGGCTGCCCAAATTCAAAACCTAGTAACAGGTGATTTGAAAAAAAACGGTTTTTGGCATTTTTCGACTTACTAGATAGTATCAAAATGATGTGGACCTTAAAACACCCAGTTTCATACGTAATTTTAAAAAAATAATTTAGCAAGTCTAAGCAATTTGGCATGATTACGAAAATTTTCTTGAAGTACAAATTTTAAACTTAGTATGTCAAAATACAAATTTAAAACCCTAGCAGCTCTTGAGCTTATATTTCAAATTGGAGCTTGGTATTTCAAATTCATAACTTAGTAAGTCGCTTGCGACTTACTAAGTTATGAATTTGAAATACCAACTTGCTATGTTTTGAATTTGGCACCAATTGCAAAATAGATGAAATTTCGTTTAGTATGTCCAGTGTCACCGGCGCACGAGTGTTTCGCTCCGTATTAAAAAAATAATAAAATGAGTTACAGGCAATTTTATCGGTCCAGGCGTATAATGCGTGCTTTGCAGAACGTAAACGAATGCAGGTAAGAAATAACTTATTCATTATAGTTACGAAAATGTAAAAGAAACGTGACATAACCTCAAAATATAATTGTCGTTGCATTATTTTCATAATAAAACTAACAAAACTGGTATGTTGTGCTGGCTTTCGTGTAATGAATGTGCAAAAGCCGATTTTGCTTATTTTAAGGGTATGATTTGCTAATTATCGACGAAAAGTAGTGGTTCCGGGTTAAGGGGCGTTAGGCGGCGCTAGTGGCACCCGCACTGGTTATAAATTATTAGGAATTTATCTATGAAATTTCCGTTTTTTAAAACGGGTTGCTTTGAAGTGTTATATCTTTGGATTGACTTGGAATTATAAGTTCAAATAAACTTTATATTAAAGGTACGTTATTCTTTTTCCGAAATCAGGTATTTATTGGATTCTTTGTGTTTTGTATTTCGGTAATTTTTAATGTGATCCCATATAAGAAGTTGCTAATTAAAAAGTTATGTAACATACAGGGTATGTTTATGACAAAAGTAACCACTTTTCATTAAAACACGCCCTATGCTTTATCAAAAGATACTAGAAACATTTTATTGAAGTGTCCATTTTTGGCCGATTTTTAAATTGAATTGTATTTATAGAGATAATAATTTTAACTAGTGCGGGCGCTACTAGCTCCACATAAATCCCCTTTACTTTTTGCCCTATAGAACAGAACGGGACTTTACCCAAACAAAAAAATAAGTTTTTTTTCTTTACCCAAGCTATTTAACTAATACTTACTGCCTTATTTGCATGTTTGTTTTTGGTGTTGGTTGCGTGTTAGCTTTGTTCTTTTTTCCGCTTTCAGAGCAAATGATGAAGCTAAAACAGATACTGGCCAAACTGTTATCGACTACAACAATCCTATCCCTGGGTCATCAGCCGAAAATGTAACGATCTGTGATAGTATCGTTTTTGATAGTAACATTGGATTTGATACCGCTTACTTGAGTGATGATTCCGTAGCTGATCCCGATTATATACCTTTGGTAGCACAGAAACCTGCACTACAGTTGTTTGATGATAATTCCGAAGATTGTTTTCAAGATCTCGATCTCCTAGAACCTACGTTTGCCATAGAGAATCTACCCGAACCACCTCCAATGCAATCCCCTGTACCAAAAATGCCAATTTTCATTGCTACTTACCCAAATTCAATTATTTTCATCGACTCTGAACAAGCAGATGGCTACCGTCCACCAGTTCGGTTCACTGCAAATTATCCAGGCCCTATATTTGATACGGGCACATTAATCGATATTTCAGATAATCCCAAAGAAATAGCAAAGGTTATAAGAAATAAAACGATGCATCCCATGATATCTAAAATGTGCGACGGTAAATGTAGACGACGTTGCAATAACTTCACAGAAAAGCAACGAGAGGATATTTGGAATGGTTACTGGAATCTTAACTATACTCAGCGCCGCCAGTTTTTGAACAAATGTGTAAAGATTGCGCCAATCAAAGAGAAATCTGCATCTGTTCCTAACTCAGACAAAAAACAAAACGAGTCGAGGTATTACTACTTTTGTCTCGGGAATGAAGAGATAAATGTTTGTAAATCATTTTTCCTGAATACTCTGGGTCATTGTACAGATGGTGTTATTACCGAGCTAAGTAGAGCTTTAAAACGGAAACCCTTTTACGAATTAGTTAAAGAAAATCGAGGTGGTAAGAAACCTACACTATCAAGAACACCGATCGAAGACCATATCATGAGCTATAACCCGACATTGAGCCACTACAGGAGAAACAACGCACCGTTGACACGGTACTTGCCACGAACGCTTACGCTGCAATCTATGCATACTGACTTCATATCGAAGAATCCTGATGTCAAATGTCTAGTGGCTTTCAATTTAACATTTGCACCACTATGTAAAGATGCAAAGATAAACAGCAAATGTGTCGTGTGGCATGAAGCAATGATGGGTCGAGATGCTAATAATATAATAGATGCATTGATGGCTTTTCTTGTTTCGGAAAGAGATGTGAAAAAATTAACACTGTGGTGTGACAATTGCACTGGACAAAATAAAAATTGGTTTTTATTTACAGCGCTGGTAATGGTTGTTAATTCTGAGTGCATTAATATCGATACTATTACTCTGAGATTTCTCACTAAAGGCCATACCCATATGTCTGCTGACGGCGTACACGGAAATATAGAAAAAGAGATGAGGCGTCGAGATGGAGTTTATGATTACGAGGACTACAAGTCTATTATAGACATTGACGAAACATTGACGTTATCGAAGTGCAAAAATCACACCAATGGGTGAAAAAGAAACGAGTTCCAAGGCGTAACACAAATGACGATTCAGCTCTCAGCACATTTTTGCTAAAGCCAGTGGTTGAAGCTAAGTTCCTCAAAGGATCACGAAATCTGTTTTATAAAACAGATTTTGATGAGTCATACCAAGAACTAAACTTCTTGATGCAGAAATTTAATGTCAACACTATTCCCCCACTTTCAAATACTATCCCCCGAGGGGTGAAATCATCGAAGAAAGATGGTATTGTTTCAAAATTGGTCCCCCTAATGCCATTGAACAGAAGGGAGTTTTGGCTGAATCTACCGACTTAGGTGACTACTCATCCGCAAAATATTTCATCCGCGGATGAAACGTTACCCTTTTAAAATTGTAAGGCGACGAATCATCCGCAAGTTCGGATGAGTCGTCGCATAGTTAATATTGATGTGGTCATATCGGCCAAATAGACGAACAAACATATTTTGTGTATAGGAACATTGTCTGTTCTTTAGTTTCATCGGTTTCGCTAGCTGCTATGTGTAATAATATCGTGGTTAAATCGAACAAAAATACTTCTATGCATAAGAATCGTTTTTATTAAGAATATAATTTTTTATACTGGTAAATCAGAATAATAAGCAATTTCCCTAAACACATGACAGGTAGTTACTGTTTTACTGCGAAAACTGAGTTAATGTTATAAATATGAGTACATTTACATTTCACTAGTTTGATAATACTTAAATAACCAAATATTTACGACTACCGACGTTTTGTGCAACTTGTATCAGCGGTTTAAAAAACGAAAGGTTTGAGGGTATTTAGAAAATAATCGAGACAAGCTAAGTTGTTTTGTCATGAATATATTTTGTTAGCCAGTGTACGTTTTTTTTTTTTATTTTTTTTTTGAGGGTGGGAAATCATCAAATAACTTCTCCCGCTCTGGGCGGAGCGGGAGGGTGTGTCAGACTCTTACTGACTAAAACCCACCCGTATTCCTTCTTGTTGCCTGTGTTGCGGGGGCCTCGGTGACCCATAAGTACCTTCCCGCGACAGCCAGTGTACGTTAAGTTGACAGAGTGTACGTTCATCTAGTTAATTACCACATATAGTAAATTAATTAATAATAGAATTGCATAAAGTTTTTATGTTCCGGTGCGTGGGAATAAACTGAGTGAAAACTCAGTTTATTCCCACGCACCGGAACATATTCCATTGCGGGTGATTGAGCTGCCTTGAGGTCAGATATTTTATTATTACTTATCCAAGAAAAATTAAACTCAAAACATTGTAACATTGTTTAGTTTCTATTTTAGAATCACAGTTATGGACAAGGAAAATACGCGATTTAAAATGATTTCATCGCAACGAGGAGGAAAACTTTTAATGGAAGGAAACTATCGTTATTATAAAAAACGTGAAAATAAAAACGGACATATAGTTTGGCACTGTGCTTCACAAAATTGTAAATCTAATTTGGTTACTAACTATGATTGTAACCTTATACTGAAAGAAAAACTTCATAGTTGTCAGTCTAGTAGTTTAGATAACCAATTATTGGAGAAAATTGACGAATGTTTAGAAAGAGCAAAAACTGAAAGTACTCCTATGCCTACAATTTATAAGGAGGCGGTAGAAAAATTAGAGTCTACAGGATTAGACTTAGTCATAAAATTACCAAAATACAACAATTTCAAGAAAAGAATGTATAAACTACGTAATAAAGAACTGCAAACTAAAAAGGTGCGATTTTTTAAATTGAAAGATGTAACAGTTCCTGGTGTTCACAAAGACTTTTTACTTGCTGATTATAGCGAAAAAAGTGATAGGATATTACTGTTTGCCACTGAAGAATCCAAAGAAATTCTCAAGAAAGCTAAACATGTTTTTTGCGATGGAACATTTAAAGCCGTTGTACCTCCCTTTAAGCAGTTGTATACGTTACATGTTGACATGGGCAGTACTAATACACATACGAATATTATACCAGCAGTTTATGCCTTATTGCCAAATAAAAAGCAATCAAGTTATGAAATATTCTTCCATCTCTTAAAAAGCCAAATTCCCGAATTTGATCCTGAGTCCATCACTACTGATTTTGAAACCAGTGCGATGACAGCAGCTAAAGCTGTATTTGATAAAGTAACTACTCGAGGGTGTATATTTCATTTTAAAAAAGCTGTCCAAAAAAAAGCTAAACTGATTGGAATTACAAAAACATCAAACATGTTAAGGGCTCACGTGAGGCGTTGTATGGCGTTGGCATATCTCCCAAATATTGAAGTTTCAGATGGTTGGCTTTATGTATTGGGTGAATGTATACAAAAGGATGATAAAACAGCGCAATTTAACCATTATTTTCAAAATACCTGGCTAGAGAAGAAATCTATCTTGTCTGATAAATGGTGTTTTTATAATATCCGGCACAAAACGAATAACGCTATAGAATGGTGGAACTCGAGACTGAATAGGACAATAAAGAGCAAACCTAACATAGCCGTTTTATTAAATACTCTTAAAAAAGATGCCAAATATCATTCTAATCTGTGGAAAAATCAAGGATTTATTTCAAAGAGAACGGAAGAAAGTATGGTGAAGGAAAAAAAAATTAATAACAGTTTGCGAGAGTTTATTGATAATGAAATTAGCCTCGGACATTGTATAGAGAAATTATCATATTAGTGATACAGATCGTTTACAAAATTTCGTGGTGGTTGATTTTTTTATTATAAATCTTTTTTTTGCACCTAAATACTAAGAAGGTTTAAATTATTCAGATTTTTCGTTATTAATTAATATTTTCTAACATATGTAAAAATGTATAATTCTTAATAACAATCTATTTAGATTTACTAATTTTTATAACATTAACTCAGTTTTCGCAGTAAAACAGTAACTACCTGTCATTTGTTTAGGGAAATTGCTTATTACTCTGATTTACCAGTATAAAAAATTATATTCTTAATAAAAACGATTCTTATGCATAGAAGTAGTTTTGTTCGATTTAACCACGATATTATTACACATAGCAGCTAGCGAAACCGATGAAACTAAAGAACAGACAATGTTCCTATACACAAAATATGTTTGTTCGTCTATTTGGCCGATATGACCACATCAATATTAACTATGCGACGACTCATCCGAACTTGCGGATGATTCGTCGCCTTACAATTTTAAAAGGGTAACGTTTCATCCGCGGATGAAATATTTTGCGGATGAGTAGTCACCTAAGTCAATCTACCCACGAGTGATAACTCCATTGATTTGCAAACTGATGGTCAAATCGTTACCGATAACAATGAGTAGTTCATTATCAATAAGAATTATTTTAGCTTAAGTTTATTTTTTTTAGTTTTGGTTGATTGTTGAGAGTGTGAGTCATGTTTTAGTTTAATAAGAGTCCTTTGAAGTACGTTAATAAATATCATTTTATAAGTCAACATGATTTTTATTCAAAATCTGCATTCGTAGGTACTTTGGGATAATTTTATTTTTTAATTTTATAAACACTTAATGTATAATGAATTTGTTTAGTCTTCATGTTTACCATAGTAAATCAAATTGATAACCTAGTAAGCAGACTTACTAAGTTTTGATATTGTTTTTACATTTATATTTGGGTAAATTCACAAATAAAAATAAAGTATGAGCGCTTCAAGTGTAACTATACTCTAAAAATGATTACGAGTATAACAACTAAAATGTCAACAATATAGCACAACTTTTCGCCAAACATCTAAATTGCTATCTCTTCTAGTTTCTTCGGGCGAACGAATCAAAGTAGCCGACTAGTGTTTTGGCTCTCCTGAACATTTTTGTTGGAACGAGTTACTATGTTTTGATTTTAAGCAGCCGATTTGTTGTCCTCATTGCGCTTGATTATATCAAGGTTTAAATCACCTACTAATACTATATTTTCGCAGGCGGATATGGTATCATAGACATTAGTCAAGCTTGGTTTGAAATGATCAAAATCGTCGTTGGACTTGTATGACGGAGAGCGGTAGATTGCCACAACTGCTAACTTGTTTTCTATTTGACACACGAGACAAGTCCCCTCCCTAAAGGACGGTTCCCATACTTTAGTACCCCAGTTTAGTACAGATTATAACTCCATCATTTTGATTGAGATTTGTTTCAGTTGAGTGAGACTGGAAACCTTCCAATATAGGCAAATTATTAGCTTTACTCAGCCAGCATTCGGTCAAAACTATGATGTCAAAATTGATTTTAGTTAAGCGCAATAGTACAAGAAGTTGGTCGAAGTTTTTATTTACACTACGAATGTTTAAATGCAGTAATTTAATATCGCTACCAGTAACGTTGACATAATTTAGACAGTCTTCTGGGTTACATATAAAGGAGTTGCCTACGGTAAATTTGTCAAGGTCGTTATTAATGTTAGTCAAATTAGTCATTTTTAATTATGAAATAGATATCAGAGAGTGAACTAGTTGTATGAGCAAGTAATATTTTGTACATCAAGTTAGAATGGCAAGTACGTCGCACATAATATGTGAATTTAATGTTAATGTCTTATTATGTATGTGTATGTAATGTGAATATATTTGTGAATAGGGTTTTGTGATATGTGTAGTGTCTGTGAGAGTATGGTTGAGTTTGTTAATGACTGGTTGTTTTTATAATACATAAAGAAGACAATTTGAATAAAAAGTGATCTGACTAATCTCAAAAAAATAAAATAAGAACGATTTAAAGTGAGTTTTAGGCATAGTCATATATTAATGTACCCAAGATCTTGAAGGTTTTTTCGGAGCTGATTAAAATGTGTTTGTCGCCCTCTTGCTTCCGCAGGAAAATATTACTATTGGATATCCAGCAGTATGTGTATTTGTACTGCTTGGCGAACTCACGGGATTGGTAAAATAACTTCTTGGTATTGGCAGGTTATTATTATATTTCAGCGACAAACACCGGTTGGTGTTTCCCTGGCAATCCAATTATGCTGGTGTTAAGTTTTTCGTCTTTTCCCTTATCCTTGTTAAACGACCGCACTGCGGATAAGAGTGTCTGTTTTGTCTGCACTCTAGTAATTTCTGCAATTATTGGACGTGGGTTATCAGAAGTGGTAGACTTCCCTGGCAGACGATAGATGTCGCGCAGCTCGGATTCGGGGATTTGCACTCCAACAGCTTCGCCTATACTGCGTACTGTTTTTATGAGACTGGTGTGGGTTTCCATATTTACTTGTGGTACATTTCTCAGTTCAACACCAGACGAGCGGGACTTGTGCTGTAGATCTGTTATCTTTTGTTCCAGGCTCTCTATATACTTTTGCTGTTCTTGCCTTTCTTATCCTCAACTTCTTTCCTCAAATCTTCGAACTTTAGATTCATAAAAGACATCGATTTGTCGATCTCTTCGTTTGATTTACGAATTTCCGTGTTGGTAGCCAGTATCTGGGAATTTTGAGTTTTGATTTGAGCTACTTCGGATAACAGTTTAGACATTAAGGTAGTCTGTTCCGTTAGCGTTTTAGTTATGATGTTGTCTTGTAGGTCTCCAGAAATTAAAACTGATCCGCCTTGTGGCGAATTATCTTGCCGAGGCCGTTTATTACGATTAATATTTACGTATGTAGTCGCTCATCATTATTGCTGTATTAATGTCCGGTTCAGATTGGGTTTGACTCTGACTCATATTGTTTTTGGCGTTTTAGGTGGGCTGTGATGAACACCTGCCATATTAGAGCACAGTTAATAACGATGGTAAAATAGAGTAGGGAAGTACTTATCCGAGATTCTAGGTGAGGTTTTATAAGCAATGTAAGTATTCGATGCGGCTATTTGTAACGTGGCGGCGCACAGCGGTCCTCATACACTATGCGGCGCAGCGGCGCGTAAAACACGGCGCGCGGCATAGTCGATGGATTATCGTAGAGAACTCGTAGCACCGGTTGATGTAGCAGGTACGATGACGTCAATTGCTCGTAGCGGTCGTAGCGCTTTTAACGGCTGTTAGTCCGCGTCACTGTACACAAGGTCACGCAGTGCGCGCGGCGGCGGGAGTCGATGTTGTCCCTCGTAGCACGTAGTGCGTAGTAAATTCGCCTGCTGCGCTTACGTTCGTGTGGCTGAATGGCAAGAGCGGGCGACCGCCGCGCAGGAGTCGCTGGTTCAAATCCTGCTCAACGAACACCAATCACACAGCACTTGTTTTCGAGGAAACATCGCAAACGTAGTCTATCCCTTTCGAGGGGTGGAGTCTAACCGTATGGTAACCGTAGGAGTAAACGAGAATTTGAGTTCTATACTTTGACCAATAGGAATTTAGAAAAGTAAAAATCACAACGAGTAAATGGGCACACGCGACACACGTCCACTTCCAGTGACGGCCAGGCGCGAATCAATCGCGAATCAATCGTTTATAATGAGCATGCGTTTCGCGCTCACACTCTATTGACATTGGAAAGGGTTTTTGTGATTTATATGTGAGAAGAAGAAGTAGTGATTTTAAATAGAGGTTGTGCCTATTTTTAGTCCAAAGGTGATTAGGGCGTTCTGTAGTTGGTAGAAGCAGTTTCAATTCTTGATCATGAACTTTGTTGATAAATATAACGCGGTGAACCCATGAAATAATAAAAACTATGCCCCATAATAGGCTTGGCAATTTACTCGACATCATTTTTAGGAAGTTTGCTTTTGCATAAAGAGAAAACAGGTTATATTTTTTTTACGAAATCTTTAATGATAATTGACAAATGATTTTATTTCTGAAAGTAGGTTGTACAGAAATAGAATCATTTATCATTTATCAATGTGTACTTTCTACCTTTACGAAATCTTTCGAGGTCAACAAAAATATAAACCCTGTTTCATAAACTAGGAGAATTACCTATTAATGTCTAATGATGATCCGTATATAATACGGCGTGATGACACATAATTTTAGTTCAAATCCAACATAAAGTAATCGTAACTTGTGTACTGATTCGAATAGTAACTATTCGAGTAGTAACTATTTAACTTCGCATAGAAAGTGTTGGAAATATTGTCTCCAATTATTTAGTTTCCACTTGGCACTACGCTGCTACAATTGCTCCACAAAAAGTGCCGCAGGCGACACTATAACAAAGACTGTACTATTTTGATATAAGTTCGGGTTCGAGTTCTTTTGGTACATTTGTTTCGTTTTTATGATGATTGCTATGACACATCCTGCCATTCACACCTTTTATATAATTATCATAATACGGCGCACCCAGCGGGATCCGGGTGTCACCACTGTGTGGATCGCCCGAAGGACACGGTGGAGCATGCGGTGGAGGTCTGCCCGGCTTGGGCAGAGCACCGCCGTGTCCTCGTGGAGGCAATCGGCGGCAGAGAACTCTCGCGTCCGGCCCTGATACAGGTCATGGTACAGAGCGAGAGGGCATGGGCAGCCATCACCTCCTTCTGCGAAACAGTAATGCTCGCGAAGGAGGAGGCGGAACGGTTGAGGGAAAGGCAAATTTCGCGCCCTCTCGCCCCTAGCGACCGCAGGAGACGCCCTGGGCGTCGGGAATCCTGGGTGGATTTCCGGCCACCGTAGGCGCGGGCTTGCGGACGGTGACCAATGGGTAGCTCACCGTCCGGTAAGGACCAGGCCCGGGTCGACGGCGCGTTGTATTCAACGCGCGCCTCAAAGAGATGTCGTTAGCACAAGTGTAGGGGTCCACTAGGGCCGATGCCTGCCGAGGTCGCGGTACAAAAGGGTTACCGAGGCCCCTCGCAACACAGGCAACGGAAAGAATACGGGTGAGTTTTTGTCAGTAAGAGTCTGACACACGCTCCCGCTCCGCCCAGAGCGGGGGAAGTTATTTGATGATTTCCCACCCAAAAAAAAAAAACCCAGCAGGATAATTGCTTAACACCCTTATAATGACAATGGTGCCGATTCCCTTGTTCACAAACTAAACTAAATTTAAGTTCATTGCATCCTTTTCTTTCTATTTCATTAAGAAAAGGACAGATGATCAATTTTAGTTTAGTCCTGTCAAATTAAACAGCGCTTGACGTAAATTGACGTGATTTTAGTAGGCAAGTTTTTAATCACGTCTAAACGTGTATGGAGTAGTGACAGGCGCTGATTAATTTGACAGGACTAAACTAAAATTTATCTTCTGTCCTCTTCTTAAAGAAATAGAAAGAAAAAGATGCACTGAACTTAAATTTAGTTTAGTTTGTGAACAAGGGAATCGGCGCCTATGTCTTTTATTTGACAGTGCATTAGGTTTCTTTCTCAAACATATTAAGCAAATTAGCAATTTTCTTCAAAATCTTTAGGATAGTGATTGAAAGTGTGTTGCTGGGCAGTCAGCCCCGCCACTTTTCTAACTGGATAACTTTTACAACGACATGCTTGAAAGCAATCTGCAGCTGTGATTCTCTATTTAAACATCATTTCGAAATTCAAACTGGGTCCAGGTGTGATATCGCCATGATTTTAATTTTAAAACAATTTTGTTAGGTCTTTTTCGAATGGTGTGCTATCACTTCATGGTGTGCTAACACCTCACTTGAGTGAGGTTTAAAGTGAACTTTACAGAATAGGTATCACTTCATTTTCCAACCTTGATATCGAACCTAGTAAGTAACGTTTGGGTACTTAATCTAAACTCGTGTAAACTCAAACTATGCCAGTAAACACCACGCCCATAAACTGAAGCTCTAAACTTAAGCAATTCTTAAGTCGCAAGAGTACCTTAAGTGGTATAACTGAGCTTCCTACAGATTTATTGGCTGCCGTTGATTACGGAATATAATTGTTTTGATGACTTTTTAATTGGTGTAATTAAGGATTTAGTATTTAAAGGCTGCACGTGTTTCATCAATTTCATTGGTAGGTTTGGCGTTTAGTGTTGAAGTTTAGTTTTTTAAGTACCGTATATTTAAGCCTTTTTTAGGGTTCCGTAGTAAACAAAGATCCTTAAAAACGAACTTATAGTTTCGCCATGTCCGTATGCCTGTCTGTCTGACCCCACTGTAGCTGAGACGCTTAGTACTAGAAAGCTGTAATTTGGCATAGGTATACTTATTAATCACGCCGACAAAGTTCTAAAATAAAATCTTGAAAAAAAAAATCTTTTAGGGTAATTGTGGTACTTGCACGTAATTTGGGATGATATTTTTTTTCTCCTCTACCCCATGGTGTGGGGTATCGTTGGATAGGCCATTCATTAAATATTGCGGGTCCGTGAATACCACTTTTCGATTTAAGGATCCGCTTGCGTAATATTAAGCATTAAAGTGCTAATTTTTGTTAGAGTCAAGTGTCCCCCTTTAGCTGGCAGGCTCCTGCCAGCTAAATGGTTGTTTATGGAGATATGAAAAAAATCATAACAGTAGTACATATAATGAAATTAAAAGGAAAGTATCACAGCTAAGTAATAATAATAATAATAAATAATAAATCTTTATTGATCATTTAAGTATTGCAGTACATGGGTATATAGTTTATACTTTGTAAAATTACAGTCTTGCTACAATCATAGTGGGTGCAGTTCTGATCTCCTAACTAGGTTATTGTAAAACCTGTGTGAAGGAGTGGCAGTTCCGATTCCCCATGGATTATATTATAATAATATGGAATTTTTACTATTTACGTACATAGGTATTTTACTGCTACAAAATATGATATAAAAATAAAAAAAAATAAAAAACATAGCACAAAAATTTTGAGTAAAAAGAATTTTGAAATAAGATGTGACTAAAAACTATTGTATGTATGTGGGGGTGGGTGTGTGTGAATGAAGAGTGTGTTAGGGTGTCTGTATAAGTGTATGTATGTGTGAATGTTGTGTGAAATAATTATGTTGAGTGTTCTAAGTACAATTTTGCTTACCCTTACATAAGCATTTTTTCTGTTGCTTCATATGAATAGTCGAGAAGAAACGAGTACACCATTTTTTTACAGTTGTAGTGAGTTAAGTTGTATACTGGACAAAGTTTATTTATTTCATTATATAAAGAAGGGCCAAGAAAGTAAAAGAATCTTTTAATGAATGTGGAACGTGCACGTGGGACAGTACAAATTAAATCTTTTCTACGTTTATTATTGACCTATATGGTGTTTTTTGGTGCTGTAGGAGAACTACTTGAATGATAAAGTGTTGTCTTACGTTTGGAATATTCCACTTACTGTACAATTCATTAGTAGGGAATATGATTGGGCGATAGGTAGCAACTTTTAATACTGCTCTATGTGCTATCTCTAATGGTTTTAGTGTAGTTTTAGCGGCACCACCCCAGCACGAAATGCAATATGTGACAATAGATTGGCATAAGGCAAAATAGACATTACGTATGACAGTATAGTTAGCAATTTTCCGAAGTGTTTTAAATATATATATAAGTTTACGGACCCTGCCTGTGAGAGTGTTTATATGGGACTTAAAGTTAAGATTTTTGTCCAATATCACACCAAGATATTTAATTTGGTCTACAGGGGTTAATGATGGGCAGATGCAAAGAGTTTGGGGTTGATTATTGCAAGAGTGGGCTATTAGAGTTATTGGGATACGTGGCTGGGAGGCTGCACTGATTGAGTATGTTAGGAAGTTGGTTTTGGAAGTGTTGAGGGTAAGGGTGTGAAGATTGAGCCAGTTTAGAGCTGAGTTGAATGCTAGTTGAGCTTCAATTTCGAGTTGAGACCATGTTTCAGCTACAACGGTTATTGCAGTGTCATCCGCGAATGATATTATGTTACCATTCAGGATATTGAGGTCGCATAGCTCATTAATAAAGATAAGAAAAAGGGTTGGCCCTAGTATGCTTCCCTGGGGCACACCGTAATGAATAGGAAGTTCTTTACTGTAGTTATTACATATATTAACAACTTGTGATCGATTAGTTAGGTAGCTCTTGAACAGATCTAATTGAACACCTCTGACACCCACTTTTTCAAGTTTTAAAAAGAGAGTGGAGACGGGGACCGTGTCGAACGCTTTTGCGAGGTCTAAGAATATGGTTAGGACTTTTTTATTATTATTGATACTTTGTACCACGTGATTCGTTAATTTGTGCCCTGCGTCACAGGTTGACGAGTTTTTGCGAAAGCCGAATTGATTAGGTGAAATTAGCTTATAGTGTTCCAAGTAGTTAACTAATCGCTTATTGATTAAACGTTCAAGCACCTTAGATAGCGCGCTTAGAACTGCTATGGGTCGGTAATTATTAGGTAAAGTCCCGTCTCCTCCCTTGAAAATTGGATGGATAATCGCCTTTTTAAATGAAGTAGGGAAGACAGCAGTGTCGAAACAAAGATTAAAAATATAGCATAGTGTGGGTGCCAGTAGGGTGGAGTACTTTTTTAGGATAAAGGGCGTTATGCCATCCCATCCAGTGGCAGCGTTAGTCCGCAGAGAGTTAATGGTTGATATGATTTCATCATTGTCGGTATGTTCCAAGACGAAAGATGATGTGGGTGTCATTTTATGTACTGTTTTAGGAGTAGCCGTTCGTTGTAGGGGAGTTTTTCGGATGTTATCAGCAAGGTTTTTGCCCACACTGGCGAAAAAGGAGTTTACTTTGTCACAGCATTCAGTCGGTGATGATGAGGTGGTTAATAATTGTGTAGAAGTATTTTGAGTTTTTTTGGTATGAGTGACTTGTTTAATTGTTTCCCAGAGTAATTTTGGGTTATGTCCAGCTTTATCCAGTTCACCCGTATCATAAAGACGTTTCGTTTTCTTTAGGATTCTTGTACAGAAATTTCTGTAGCGCTTGTAAGTTAGTTTCATTATTTCGTTTTCTGGATCTTGTTTAGACTTTTTATGTAACGCATCCCTGTGTCTGATGCAACGTAACAGCCCGGGCGTGATCCAGGGTTTCAGGACTTTCTTTCTCGCAGGTACTTTCTTAGTCAAGGTGTGTTTTTTAATGGTAGTAGACACTAATTCCAGAAGTTTATTTGTAGCATCATTGGCGTTAGTTATGGAGAGAATTGGGTTAAAGTCTAGTTGAGACATTGTTTCATCTAATTTCTCAAAATCAATATTGGTGACGGTAGAAATTGAGCTACTTCGTGTACATCGATTGTCCAAGCAGAGTAGTGAAGGATAATGGTCCGTGACCACGGAGTCATAGACGAAGGAATGTGAAGGAAAGTTTGTTCTTAAAATAAGATGGTCCAGACAGTTACCGCCTCTAGTTGGAATGGTATGTGCTGCGAGAAGGCCATGAAAAGCCAGGCAATTAAGATATTCATGAGATCGAATATCTAAGGTAGTAGGCTTTATGTCTAGGTTTATGTCACCCGTTAGAATCACCGTTTTAAAGTTTTGGAGAGATGGAAGTATATTATTAAGAGCTGATAGGAAGTTTTGAATGTTATCAATAGATGGAGAACGATAGATGCAAATTATTGCCATCTCAGATTTGATTTTAATGACGAGTCCAGAAGCTGATTGCCGTAGGTCGGGTTCCTCGCATGTAGCTGGTAACTCCGAGTTCACATATACCACCACACCGTCGCTTTGGTTCAGATGTTTAGTGGTTTTGAATGTAGTGTAATTATTCAATTGCGGGACAGTGGCGTTGCTAGAACAGGGTAGCCAGCATTCCGTCAAAATCACAAGATCACATTCAAGTTGAAGGCGTTGCAAAAAAATCTGTAGGCTTAAAAAGTTACAGTTAATTGAACGTATATTTTGAGACAGCAGTTTTAGATAGTTGTTAGGATGGTTAATAATAGATCGAGTCTGTTCCGGGGTACACGTATGAGGGACTGATAGGGAAAACTCGTCAATATTTTGTATAAGGTTGTTTATGTTGTTAGCCATTTTTCAATAAAACTAAGCTAAGAGGGGAGGGGCGTCGCGGTCGGTAGAAAAATAATTTACGATTGGGAAACAGGCTTATGTTAAAAATTGGGATAATGGGTATCTGTTTATGCTTCTTAGGATAAATGTACATTGCTAGATGGTAGGAAGGTTTACAGGGTATATGTTCTCGTTTATAAAAGTGTGCATAGTTTGCCAGGATAATATGTGCCGACAGTAGTAAAGTGTGTGTAGGTGAGTGGAATTGGGATTGTGTTGAGTAGTTCATGTTGTACGAGTATGAGTTGCAATGTTGTGTTATGTAGTGATAGTAGTAGTTTGTGTGTATTATGAATAGTTGATTAGAGTAGTAATAACAAACGAACATAGTATTATTATGTAAGTTAAAGGTTAGAATAATAAAATAAAATATTAAAAGGTTATACATGCGAAGTCATGCAGTGATGCTTTGAGCCAGTTGTTTCAGCTGTTGTTCGTTTTTCACCAGGATCGATTGGCTATCTGTATCCTTTTTCAAAAAAACTCGACCATTTGATGTCCAGCAATAGTTATATTGATTGGACTTGGCGTAACATCTTGCAAGATAAAACAATCGCTTAGTGAGGGTAGTCAGTTGTTCAGCGACGTATATAGGCGTTTGGGATGTAGCTGATAGGCCTAGGTGAGTTGAGCTTACTTTATGGTTTGGGTTTTTCTTATTGTGTTCTTTTACAGCCAATAGGAAATTAGATTTCACTAGGGTGTTCGAAAATTCAACCGTAATACTCGATGTCTTGTTTTCTTTTTTCGACGGTTGCCGTATTATATCGCGAACGCAGGTGGGGTCTGGAGAGATATCTAGGTGTTTTGAGAAGCACTGTATCATGCCGTAAAGCATTGTTTTTGTTTCCTTTTCCTGCTTGGGTACATTTCTAATTTCAACGGAGGTTTTGATGAAATTACGGTCGTACATTTCGAGTTTTTCGTCAAGTGCTGACAGCTTGAGCACCATACCATTACGATCCTTTTCCAACGAAGTTATTTTACTCTCTAGGGACGACAGTTGGTCGGACACAGAGGTCATAGTTTTTTCAAGTTCGCTAGTAGTAGACTTTATATCGGTATAGTGTTGCTTTATTTCCATCATATGCCCTTCCAACTTGTCGAGTCGAGAGTTGTGGGCAGACATCATTTCTCTCATCATTTCTTTGATCTCACTTTTGAGGCTCTGCAGTTCTTCACCGGTGACGTCACTTGATGAGTGTTTTCGCTTGTTTCGCTGTGTAATATTTAACTGCAAGGCTTCATCTGCATAAAGTTTCCGAAGGTCGGACTCGGAGCGTGAAGGAACACTTTGGTTTGGCGGTGACCTCATTCAAGTACAACAAGACTTTACAAGTTAACGAGTAATAGTCGACCAACTTAAATTTGCAGTTGGAGAATTGATTGTGGCATATATCGATGTATGGGAGAACATGTTTTTCAACTACAATGTTAAGTTTGTTTTTGGGATAAATTCATACCAACTTCCCAACTACGGAACCCTTCATTGTGCGTGGTCCGACACGCACTTGGCCGGTTTTTTATAATTTTTTTATTAGGTACCTATAGGGCCTGCTCTTAACCACCTCGATCTCGCCTGATGAAAAGCAATAAGGATAAGGTCTACGATGTAACGAGCATGCCCAGAAAATGTCTGTTCACTCTTGCTTGGAACGCTGACGACGATTAATTTTGTAAAGACTGCCTTGCTGGTGTAGTGGTCATAATTGTGACTGCTGAGCATCAGACCCTGGGTGCGGTCTCTAGGTCAGACAAAGTGATCGAGTTTCTCACATATAAATAAATAAAATACATTTATTTGCAATAAGTGTAACGCAATTAGAATAAAAAATAAAAGAAATATTTAATAGACTGGAGTCTGGATTTGGCAGAAAACCCAGACGGCTGATCCTAATAAAAAATCCTTGTCAAACTTTACCCTACCTATAACTAAACTATAGACCAACCAGGTATTCGACGAGTCTGTTTAATATTGCTACCGAGAAATACCGCATTTGACTATTACTATTTACTTACAAGCTCCTGAGAATTTTGTTTAAACAGTTAATTAGTATTCTGAGAATGCAGGTGGAATATGCAAAGCAAAGCATTTCAAATGATAAAATATCTGGCTAGATTTTGATCTGTTGCATTGTTAATAAACAAATAATTTAGTATAGTGTTGGTTTATGAAATTATAATAATATTTGTTTGTAGTACATAATTTTATAATTAATCTAGTACTGTACTACTCAGCATGGATTTTTGCATTCTAAACATTGGGAAGGTCGCAAATATTGACTTGTTTTTATGAATTGCTCACAAATCTCTGTGTTTTGACATATGTATCACCACATCGATAGATCGCACGGGTCGCTAGTACATGTGTACATTATAAGTTTCTAAAGTCAGACAGAGAATCGTATTCAGCCATTTCATATTCGAAATTCGAACACAATGAAAAACATATTCATTCCTGATTTTTTCACAGCACATGGTATTCACAGCGAACGCTAGTTTCTTTGCGTTTTCGTTCCAAACGTTTGTTTGGTACTCATATTTAAAAAGTTTTATCAATAAACTCTGTGCCTACTGTGTTAATATGAAAGTTAGTTGTATTTTACGAACCAGTGAATGTATTATTTTATGTTCATGTATTTAAATATATTTTTGGCTGTATTGAGGCCTAACTGTTGGCGGGGCAAACATGTTATTGGGTTTTCTTATTATGACACTAGCTTTTGCCCGGGCCCTGGCCCGCGGGGTGATGGAAATTATTCTACGCGATTGTACTACCAGGATAAAAAGTATAATTTATCCTAACCCTAAACATGGTCTATCTGTGTGCGTTTAATCGAAGTTCGGCCCGCAGTCGTTAAGGCGTGCAAAGGTAACAGACACACAAACACAGTTCCTTTCACGACCGACTATATGCAACCTAACGCGATGCAGCATTGATGCGTAGTTGCAAAATAACCGACGATAAAAGCATCGTATCTGCCATGGCCCTAAATAACTTTTCTATGTAATTTAACTCACCCATTACTGGTTTAATACACAAGTGCCTCGACATTTTATAATCTACAACAAAGTACCCTAACACAACATTTACGGCCCAACCCCTTGAGACTATGTATTTGATGTTCAACAGTATCGTTTAGAAACCAGAACTTTAGAGTCTTATAGGCTTAGATCCTGTAAGATCAGAATTAATCTTAGTAAACCACTTAAGGTTTACGAGGAACTGGGATACTATGTTTATTTGTGGGAAGACATTAAAGGGGATTATGACGGATTTTTTATGTCTTTCTTTGAATCATAACTTTCATGTTTGTTACCTAAATAAATATAATATCACGCCTGTTTTCCCTGAAGGGACAGGCAGAGGTGTCTAGTACACGCACGTTTCACTAGTTATGTTCAAGTTCCATGTTACAAAAACAAGTCAATTATACTTATCTGTGCACAAATCCAGGTAAGAAATTCTTGATGGAAAAACCCAATTTCACCTGCGGAGAGAATTTAGAACTCCACTTTCACGGGCATACCTGTATATGTGAGTAAAACCATACTGACGAGGAGAATTTTATTTGTCCATAGTTATCTAATTGTCGTACACAAAAATGATACAACAAATTAATTAATCAATCGCAAAATTGCTACAGTGTAACAAAAATAACGTGTGACATTTGTGTAATTGATCACACATACACTGTGGTGTCTATTGGTACCTACTGCAAAACAAAATTTTGTAATACCAATAGACTTACGAAACGAATGGTGTTGACAGGACTAACACTAATTGATCGTGTGTCCCTCTCGCACAATGTGGCAGTGTTCATTATTCATCTACTAAATTAGTAGCATTTCGTTATATTTTGTGTAGGCACATTAAAAATTAAGAAATAGAAATCGTTAACTTACAGCTGTCAAAGTAGACATTAACACAAATAATTATTTGTCGGCTTTTATATTTTTTTTTTATATTTAAAAACGTTGTTAATTACGTCAACCGAATATTATAATATTCTGACAGAAGCAATAAATAAAGGATGTGTTCGAGCAACATTGTTAAAAATATCACAGATTTGACAGAATGAGTCTTGAAGTCACTTGAGCCACCATGACAGCATTTTAACGTAATTTTTATTGCCAAAGTGGGGCGTTGGCAATCAAAATTACGTTAAAAACGTTATAAAAATGAAAAATTTGTTCTGTTAATGTTAATAATTTGCTGAAATATTCATATTTTGAGGAAAATAAACCCGAAGAACACTACTAATTGGTTTTTCAAAATCCTTCAACTACATACATAATTATGTTTGAAATTCTTCTGCTCGACAACGTAAATAATGCAAGTGAATAGAATTGCCATTGTAAGTAATTGTTAATTAAAATTGTTATTAATTACCCCGCAACCCAGCTATCAACTTACTGACTGTATGTATCTTTTAACCGAGACATGAACTAATATTGTGCAAGTAATTTCCTAGGTATTCATGAAAGAACGAAAAACTAAATCTCTACAAGAAAACAAACATTATTGGCAAAATAATTTTAGTGCAAACATGCATCTTTATTGCAAAAACAATTGTAACTGAATAAATGACCTATTTTTAACTGTCGTGGAATTTCCAACCATTCTGCAAAAATGATTTACATGAAGGAGAAGCAAAAGAGGTTGATGTCCTTTAGCCTTCATGAGAAGAAAATTCATAAAACGAATATTAATTTTCTAAAATATGCTTTGTGTGTGTTAGAAACAAAGCATACGAGTAGTAGTTAGAAATAAAGTTATTTTCCAGATATATTATAAATTCCATTTCGTAGAAGATTTAACTAGCAAGCTTTAATAAAATCTAATTATTGCATTTTCCTAGTAGAACCCCTTTTTATATACACAAGATAGCGTTGAATTTTAAATCAAATGTTGGTCGATAAAGTGGAGAGGAAGACCAAAGAAGATATGGATTGATGATTGTGATAATTAGGGAGTTGTTGATAGTGCGACGGCTAAGAGGGGAGGGCGGAGGAGGAAAACATTTTTCGCTGAAGAAGTTCTGTTGATTCGCATATAAGGGCTCCTCAGGTAGGACAATAGGTGGAGCTCATACCAAGTATACAACTCTAGTGACACGTTACGAGTTATGGGTAGCAGCCCCAAAAGTTAGATGTTTCTTGTTGTTCTTCTCAATTTACTATACAAAAGTTATCACAGTACAAGGAAAATCTGAATGGGACGCTACCTTAAATTGTTCTACATAATAGGCAACATTCAAAGTTAGTTTGTTAACTCATCCATTATAATTAGTCGCCATTAAACGTCCCTACTTCATTTGAAGTAAAAATATTTTATAAAAAGGGGTTCTACTAGGAAAATGCAATAATTAGATTTTATTAAAGCTTGCTAGTTAAATCTTCTACGAAATGGAATTTATAATATATCTGGAAAATAACTTTATTTCTAGCTACTACTCGTATGCTTTGTTTCTATCACACACCAAAAAAACCTTATCGAATTATTAATTCGCTGAAGTAATCTATCATGTGCTAACTGACACTTTACGTTATAAAATGGTTATATTTATTGTAATGATTACCGTTTAGTTTAATCGATTTATATAAGTGTAAAATAAATGTATAATAATAAGTGAAAAAATCTAGAATACAATAATTATGACCATTTTATTACACAAAGTCACAACTGCCGCTTTGTGGAGATTCTATGTTCGTCAGTAAACTCGAATTATTAATTCACTGGATAACTCCAGTGTATTAATAATCCGAGTTTACTGACGAACATAGAACCTCCTCCTTTTTGAAGTCGGCTAAAAATAAAATTCCACACCAGAATAATTGATTGATCGAAATGAACTGAGCAGCGAATTCAAATTGAATTACTGACGAATCCGCCTGGAAAATCAAACATACACTCCAAAATTTCCAATTGGACTGATTGTCGATGCAAAAATTAATCTTGATGAAAATGACTTTGACAGAAAATATTAAATTCCATGTTGTATCTAAAAATACTTTCAGCCATTCAGAAAATTTCCTAAGCTTCCCTCGCTAGAAGCCCCATTCCCAAGATTTTATCGAGCCATAACGTCACATAAAAGGACAATTTTTACAGGTGTTTCTGATTTACGTCAATGACATTTCGGGAGCGAGTATTTGGAGAAGTTAGCCTTAAACTCCTTTGATCTTACCTTCGGTTTTCATCCTGCTATCATGATATAGGTATCAAAGGTGACAACGGGTCCCACAAAATTATTGGGGCCCTTCTCAAATTTTCATTTCCTTGCATATTGTAAGAAACTTTGGGGCTCAAATTCCCATGATTTGGAGAATTTTAGCGTTCGCTGTTGTGTTTTTGTGGCAAAAAGTATTCGTAACAAATTAAAAGTTTTTGTAGGATCAATGGTAATGTTGTTTTACTGAGAGTGACAGTAAAATTAAAAATTTAATGTCAGTTTTTGTTGTGTATGTGGTGGTATCGTTGTCAGCCTTTTTCTTTTTGGATGGGATATTATCAAATAACTTTTCCCACTCTGGGCGGAGCGGGAGGGTGTGTCAGACTCTTGTTGACTAAAACCCACCCGTGTTCCTTCCATTGCCTGTGTTGCCAGGGGCCTCGGTAACCTTCCCGCGACCGCAGGCATTGGTGGACCGCTGCACTTGTTGCACGCACGCTGAAGGAGGTTACGGCTGCCCATGCTCTCTCGCTCCGTACCATGGTCTGAACCAGGGCCAGACGCGAGAGATCTCTGCTGCCGATCGCCTCCACGAGGACACGGCTGTGCTCTGCCCAAACCGGGCAGACCTCCACCGTATGCTCCACCGTGTCCTCCGGGCGATCCACACAGTGGTGACAACTGGGAGTTTCCTCCCGCCTTATCCGACACAGGAACCACCCGAAGCTGCCGTGTCCGGGAAGGACTTGCGTCAGGTGGAAGGTGAAGACGCTCTGGTGCCTCTCTAGCCACTCCTCAAAGAGGGATCGTTGTCAGCCTTGACTTTTCTAACTTTGTTCTACCATGCTAGCTTAATTTAAAGATTCTGGTCAACAATTTTTTTTTTTACTGATCAATTAATGTCTTAAATTCAACATTACAAGAGTTCTAAGAGAGAAAGAACCTACCTGGCGATTACAGTAAATTGAAGGTTTGTATAGCTGAACATGAACACGGCAAAAATATTTATTCCTGCGTATCCTATCTTCCTAGAAAATCAATGCATTATTCTTTTAAGTTCTCCAAGATAAGCAACGTTGACAAAACATTTTCAAAACGCTGTTCACCTTTCTATTCTATATCTTATCCTTTATAATCTAAAAGTTAGACTCAGTGTACACATGAATTGTTTAAAGATTTGTCTACCAATTACTATAGACTAAGAATGTATAGAAGCGAAGCTCCTGTTATGTTAGGTTAAGTATTAATAAAAAAAGTGTACAGCAGTTTTAGGTATACTTAGAACTATGAGCCACAAAACCGTTTATATAGTTTGTTCGTGCGAACAGATCATACAAAACAAAGTTAAGTTTATTAGTGCGGATATTATTTTTTTTTTGGCGGGAAATTGTCAAATAACATCTCCCGCTCTGGGCGGAGCGCGAGGACACGTCAGTGCTCTGCCCAAGCCTGCAAGTAACGTGCTCTGTGCTATAGTTTCGAAAACAATCGCAAAACAACCCTGTTTTGGCTTGGGCAAGCGCGAGTCATACGGGTAGGTGATTATTTTGGTGGCAACGGCGCGCGCACTAAGAAAAGTACAGCACCCTGTCGTTAACATGACACATAGAATGCACACGTATCGGACATCTATCACACATCGCATCAACTCGAGCCGTTTAGGATTCGATTCTTGTTTTAAGGTCGACGACGAGCCAATGCGGTAAGGTGATGCTGATGTCAGCATCAGCATCACCATGCATGGTCAGCCATGCAGTGCTAATAAGTGAACGTTGACCTTTAGAAAGACACATGGGAATGATGAGTGACGGAGGCGACGCTCTACAATACCGAAGCTTTTCTTAAACTATTATATTGTATTCAAACCTAGGTACTGAATAAGAATGTCGCTTCTTTTATGTGTTTTTTTATTCTATGCACTTACCTTTGTCCTGTAAGTCTCTCGAATCAAATCTGTAAAGAACAAAAGAGGTTTTTATTGTTTATTTTCTTTTAAAAGAGGGTAAGATTTAAACTTATTGTCCTGTGAACGATCAAGATCAAAGGGACCATTGCCGGTCAAATCGTTTGTTAATGTTTAATCTTGACCGGTCGTTTTATTTAAAACTAGACGTGCCAACGGCTCCGTTGACGTGGACTAAAAATATAATTTTAAAGTCATCGGGTAGACATAGGTACCTAGAAGTATAGTATCCACATTACACCACTTGTGAATGACAAAAATAAAACAGAGACTGTCTTCTCTTGTCTTGAATTTTCAAAAAAGGCAGAAAAGTCAATTTATATATACGTAATTATAATATGTCTATTCTTGCGAGCTGAAAGACAATTTTCTGTGAAAATAGATCAATAGTTAAAATTCATAGCATAGCAAATTCGAAACCTTGGATGGTTCCGAATTGGTAAATACGATCCCACTGTTGATTTGACTAAACATCACACACCACAAAAAAATAAAATCTAGAAGGACATAAACTTATCACCCTGGATTTCATACGTAGGTGAAATCCAGGGTGAAAAATTAATTAACAAGTTAATGGTCTAATACACTTTTATATTGACTATTTCCACAGTAAATACTCGACATTTACAGAAGTTCAGATTCGATACAAACACTGAAAAGCGATGAAAAATATAGATGTTAAAATTGGAAACAAACTCTGTCTTTTACGTTCTCTCAGAAAACAATGTATTTCCCTTCTTTAAAAATATGAACTTCAGTGGCTGCGTATTACACCGTAGCGTAACTGTTTTAATAAGACGTTATCTTGACTTGAAAAGTCCTTAAAAAATATTCTGCGTGACTACCGCATACCGTAACATAAATATTTCACGTAGCATAGTACGTCCATAAACAAATGATATGCGTTTCTGCACATTGTTTTTTGCTATTTAGAAGTTGCAAAAAACTTGTTTGGGATTTTAAAAACATTGTGGTCGATATTGATTCCATTCCACACATACACACAAAATGTTTTGGAAAGACTTTCATCGTGTGTATAAAACTCCTTGACGGAATTTATTTGAGTCCGCCGAAAAGTAATTAATCACCATTGATTAATTCCCAAAAAAAAAACGAACCCCTGTTCGTTTTCCCCTTTCACACTTAAATTTATAGACAGCAACCAGATACAACTTAAAACGCATTCCTTCATGTATTTCACATAACATTCTCACTGACACAGCAAAAAACCTTCCCGTATACCCAGTACCCACTTCTCTCGACAATAGGTGCCTCTAAATAATAATAAAATTAATTATACCCCGAATACATATACAGTGTGACTGGGTAAACGACGGACACAATGAAGGTATTCAGTAAGTACGCACTCGATTCTCGTTCCAAATAATAGCACCTATATTTGACAAAACTGGACACCATCCTAATCCCACTTCGAAGCATGAAGGGACCGACCATGCCATCCTGCCTCATCACAACACTTAGCTCGGTGCAGACGCACAAGCAAGTGTACTAAACACTTTAAGAATCTTGATGATACAATTTCATAGTTCCAAGCTCCTCTAAGTTCCTCAAAAAATCTAAGTTCATCTTAGGATGTCTGGAATATCATATGCAGGAGACCAGAAGGGCATGTGGCCAGGTAGGCGTTATGCTCAAAGTGTGGAAGGGTTTGACGGATGCGCCTGACATCTGTAATGAGCTGATTCGACTCTACACACCGAATAATTATCTCCGTGGCAGAAAACATCGACTGTTAGGCGTGACTCGGTGTCGGACAGCATTCCGTGCTGCGTCCCCCGTACCACGCGTTGACCGCACTAAATAAGCTCGTGGAAGCCAACCCGGACTGCGATCTGTTCGCTAATAAATTCGCCTTTTTAATGGTTATGTACCTACATTTTTGTGAGAATAATAGTATTTAATTGTTGTTATTCATTTATTTATTCAGTTTGTACTTATTATTATATACTTTGATTTATGTAATTGGTTGCTTAAGACGTCTTAATCCAATAAATAATAAAATAAATAAAGGTTTTGTTAGGATTCCCAATGAAAGAACCAATAACACGCCTGGCTTAGGGATCGTCACGTCTCGATTTTCACGCTTGTGAACACAGAACGTAAGACTGTTAAGTTATAATAAATAGGTATTCTGTGCTTGTGACCACGAGGACATTTTCATCTACCTATGT
Source organism: Atethmia centrago (assembly GCA_905333075.3). Taxonomy (NCBI): domain Eukaryota; kingdom Metazoa; phylum Arthropoda; class Insecta; order Lepidoptera; family Noctuidae; genus Atethmia; species Atethmia centrago. Next base: position 8,970,044 of record HG995388.1, read on the forward strand.
GAATTAATAAATATTTAAAAAAAAATGTAACCTATGAGCATTAAAATTATATCATTCAACATGTTCCTCGTTTACCGAGTCATCTAGCAAAGGAAACCGATCTCTATTCAAACTGTCCCTTCATCATTTACCAGCCCTTCATCCTTTTTGAGAGGGTGTCTTTCAAAACAGTTTCAATAGCCGTTCGAAACATTTAGTTAGTTAATGTAGATAACACGTATTAGGTGTTGATTAGGGGTTTAGTGTATACTGTATAGTTTAGTGTTAGGGTATTTGGGGAAATGTTTTGAATAAGTGTAGATAGGGAATACTTTGATCAGGCGATGTGTTATTTATATATATATTGACTAGTTATAAAGGACAAAGGTTTTTATAGATGGAAAGAACGAGCTAATGCCGATTAACAAACATATTTGTAGTGCCACTTACAAATTGAGTGCTTTATTTTATTATTTGAATACTTAAACGCGAAATTCTAATTTTAAATCACCTTAAATATGTTTTTCTATCACAATTGATTAATGTTATTCAAACTAGTCGTATAATTGTTGGACAAAGTGGTAAGATATAAAGTTGAAATTTTTTAATACAGATGAATGCTTTACGAATACCCTAAGAGTGATTGCGTAAGAATTTAACCAGAACAAGGTTTGTTTAAACTTTCATCAGATACTTTTGGAATGTCTTAGTATGCCAAAAAAACTGTTGATATATAAATTGACTTTAACTGAGTATAAAATATATTTTAGTTCTCGTCTGTCTCCTAGAGACTTTGAAACTTAGGTCCCCTTAGGTATTCTGTAAACGCCTATTGACTGTCGAATCTGTGAGGCACTCTCAATGTTTATATTGATGGAAAGTGATATATTCTGGAGAGTAGAATATAACTGTGTTTGAGGAATGAATGATTTGGGAGTACCTATATGAATGAATAACGTGAATGTGATGAATATGAGATTGTTTCTTAGATTGTCACTTCCAACGATTTTAATCGGTCGTCGTGTGTGGCTAGATATAGTTCAGGAGGCTAGCAAAGCCGCAAACAAAAGTTAGTGCTGAAACAGTCACGTTACTGTAACATATAATAATTATAAAAAAATGCATGTCTCTCAGTCAGACTGATAGATAAAACTAAAAGGAAAGTTTATTCAACTTACTTTTTTAAATGTCGCGTCGCAAATCTCACCGCGTCTTCATAGTGTGGTGAAGTTATACCTGAAACAATAACGTTTGTATTGTAATAAAGATTTTTTTAAAACGCGTTTTGCGCAGTTATCTGAGCATGTGCGTTCGCTGATTCGCAATACTAATTGCCTGAACTTGTCTTTGATTGAGCAAAGCTATAATGCAATTTATTTAGTTTTGCCGGCAAAAATTGCTGCTGTCACTTACTAGGATCACCAAAAAACAGCAGAAAAAACCCAATAATTAGTTTACATACGACAAAAACAACTTTTATTATCGCCCCAAACATCAAACGAAAACAGGTTTGACAGAAGCTTTTCGGAAGCTTATATTACTGCCCTACATTTTTGACTTTTCGATGGAAAATCGTTATCGCTGATAGAATATCTTTTAGTCTAGACCCTCTGGTTAGCTATTAGGTTCTGTTCTTAAGATAAAGACTCCTGGGACGGACAGATGGACAGATATTTTTTATCAGTAAAATAACATTTTCCGTTTCAGTCACCAGGCGTGAGAGCGATATTAAGTTGGAACCGTGCTCTTTTGCATATGAACCGAAATTCAGTACAATCACAAAATAGCTTATTTTCAAGGATATCAAGGATTCTACGACTTGACGTGCATTAAATAAAATACTTAAGTTATACAATGTATGACAATGATGGTCTATCTTACTTCCACAACCCAGTAGTTCGGTAACACGTTGCCGCTTGGCTTACTCTGCTAAAATCTATCTACACCTAGTATCCAAAATATGAGGGATTAAGTTAGACTGTGCCCTTTAGATAACCCATTCAATATAAAGTAATAATATTGAGCTTCAAAGACAGTCGTCGGTCCCGATTGTCATACGAATATCTATTATAGCTGTAATGAATAGTCAGAAGCTCGAAAATCTGGCAACTGTGCTGTTAGTGCCTGTCCAGGTAAAACGATATAAGTGCGTTTCATTCGCGCGTAAAACTAAATGCATATTATGGACGGAACTATGCTACTGTTACAAACTATTAGTAGCTGCTCCTAGGGTACGCGTGAGGTTGGAGGAGTATATATACGCGAGTTAAACACCTTCTATGATCCAACTTAGGCTCATTGTCCTCGACGCTACTCAAAAGTAACGTGATACTAACTAACTTCACCAATGAATATCCAGAATGTCACAGCACTAGTATTTCTATGGCGAACCGAACTGGCCGTACATCCAAATAATCACTTCGGTATTCGAACAGTAAATCGGCGATGTTTAACTTTACTCGTAAAAATAAAAAGTTAGTAACAAGTTCGTTTTCGAGTTGTGTGCGGTCACTTGAGCGAGGCTTGAAGTGAACTGTACAGAATAGCACTTCTGATTTACCCTTATGAGGAGGGTCAGTAATTGGGCTATGGAGGTGAGATGGCAGTTCTGTGTAAAATATTCAACAGGGCTGGAAGTTGACCCCAATATCGATGGGAAGACTTACGTAGATGATCTTTAAATTTCGTGCTGAATGAATTATAATAACGTTGGTATTTATTAGCAGCGAGAAAGTACAGTTAGCCTCAAAAAGTTGTAAACATCTACAAGAATTCATTTGATAGCATACAATTTGTGTTCCACAATACTGTATCAATGTGCAGGTACAATTAAGTACCCAATCTGTAATATGTTTTGTGGTTACACATTGATATAATATTATATATATCAGATGGCCTGTCGAGCTGTTTGCCAACCTGTCAACCATGAAAACCATTCATCAATGATAAGCCATAATTATTTTCTTTACAATGAACGTTAAAGCGACACAAGTTACAATACCTACATTCCGAACTGACGCGGGGTACACCCGCTGTCAAACTAAACTGATATATCGGACTGTTTTGGAATTACATGGATTATATTGTCAATACTGTACGCCGATATGTTGTATTGTTATCCCGGGATTCGCACTAAGTACGCCTGATTAATGCCTCCGGGAATTTAACTCCGAGAAAATTCTTATTCGTGTGAGTACGGTACTACGATTGGTTGGTTGCTCGAAATTGTGTTAGTTTTATATGTTTCCAGTGATTGTGGGTTATGTTTGATTTATCTGTTGATTTGTTTGCATTTAAAGGTTGTGTTGATATTTTTTTTTTGTTTTCGGACCTATTTGTATTGTGTTTGTTTAAGTTTGATTATGAAATAGTATTTATAGACAAAGATAATAAAAAAGCATAAGTTATGGAATCAGCCGTTACTTTTCAGAAATTCATGACAGTAAAATGTTATGTACAAATATTTAGTTTAAATTCAACAATAACTAGATCCAGACCTCTGCCTGGTCCAGAATAACCGAATCTTCTGCATGTGCATATTTTTGCGGACGAGAGCGGGGGTTGCATTTTATTAAAAAAATATGTAGGAGTTTTTCCAAACTATTGCTATTTCACTTATCGAAAATAAAGTAATTTTAAGTCTGATCAAAAGTTTTTTTATAATATTTAACGTTTTATTTTAATTCGTTGAAAACAAATACATATTTAACTATAACAATCAAGCTACTTGTCCCGTCCAATATTTTCCGTGTAACCGCTAAGCCGGGATGACGTCTCGACAGACATACTGATGTCTGCTCACCCTGACGAGGGTACATGATGATATTCTGACAGGACTGCTGTCAAAATCTCTTTGTAAATTAATTGGGGAGACTTTTTTTTGTTATCTACGTATATGGATTTTCTAATTGCTTAGAATATGTAAAAGAAAAATAAATTTAGTTTTTAACGAAATACCTGATCAAATGAATGATAGAAGAATACCGTTTGAAGTTACCGTTTATTCGAATCTTTCAATAAACTATTTTCAAAGCCCTTTGGGTATTTGACAACACTTAATTCTCAGAAAATACTTACACTAAGTCTAACCCCGCAAATTATATTATTGATAAAATCCATTCCTCACACTCTTTTACAAGGAGTGACCAATCATTTAGACACCCAATTAATTTTGTATGTAAATCTATCATAAAATGTTGTAACACTATTTTGGGTCGTAAAACTCGTAGACTTTCGTAGACCTTCGTAGACATCGTAGCAGCGTAGCACTTGTGTAGACGGTTCGTAGACGCTATATTTATTGAAGAAAATGTTTAATGAAAGTTTGAGGATGCAAGCAGGTTTTGTATAAAAGACCTGCAGATTTTGTAAAGAAAATTGTTAATTTTATTCTTGAGTAAAGTAGAGAAAGGTTTAATAAAAATACTGTGATTACATTTTTAGTTTACAGCTTGCAGTTATGTTGTAGCTGATTATCTCACCTTGAAATTGTATCCAGATCATTTGTTATTAACAAAACGCGTTTTTGTTTATGATAACTTTTTCAATCTGGTTCGCTTTACGATTTTCAACCATCGGGTTTGGGAAAGGGTGGCATTTTCTTTGATAGCTATCATGCGATAACTTGATTCTTTAGATTAGAATGTTTATACTGGTGCTGTTATGTAGTAACTTATATTTCAGATAAAGTTACAAATCAAATAAGTCGATAAAAATCTAGAAAATATTAACGCGTACTCTAATTTCACTAGTCAATCCAGAGAAAACATTTCAGGAATTGTAATTTATTTTACAAATTAAAATATTAAAAAAAAAATGTTACATTTTATATTTTATTTTTGTATTCGATAAAACGTAAAAAAAATACAATTCCTTAAACGTTTTTCTCTGGATTGACTCCTGAAAAATAACTGATAAATAAATCTTTTCGTTCCATCGGTGTCTTCATTAAACCTGTCCTGAATTCCTCCTTAGCATAAAGAGAGATCAAACAAAGAACTACTTAGGAATATTAAGATCCTACATGTATGTACTTGTAACTGTAATACACAAAGGATCCCTTGTAAATCCTCTCTCAATCACAATCAGCCGCTTGTTTTATTTACTGGGAAATAAACGTATATGTTATTCACCATATGTAAAAGTCAGCGAGTGAATTGTGGTGTAAGTTACAAGCGGGTGACCCACATTTGTTTTTCTCTGGTGTTGTAAGGAAAGTTATGGTAACCGGACAGCAGATAAATCAAAATTAAAATTGTTAGAATCACATCATGAAACCTAACGTCTGCCTGAAATTCTGCGAATTAAAATAACTTAAGGCTCAGTCTGAATAGTAGTCAAATCCTGAAGTTCAATATCAGTAAATCATCATCTTTGACAACATCACACAAATGAAAACTGTAAGCGTTTAGTAAGTCCTCATGCAAACGGGCCTGAGGCTGACTCATTGAATATTACAGGGTCAAATTAAATCAGCTAGCATAACTCCGCGGATGTGATGGGACCACTACCAGCGGCCGTTGACCCTGTAGAAAGTTATTGTTACTTTTAAAACATATAAACTATCGTTCTACGTCTACGACAACTATTGACAGAAAAGAGATTTTTTAATTATATTTTGCTTAAATTATTATTTAGTACCTCATCGTAACAACCATACCCTAACGCACCTAAACTATAAGACGCGTTGAAAATTATCGCCGTCGCTGCCATATCTATTCAACTGACAGAGACAGTATGATACACAGCTGAATTGTGTTTGAGAATACGGCCATAAGTTTTATATCCTCCTCCATACATTAAACAACAAAGTCTCTTTTGCCTTCAAATCTCACTAAAACAATAGCGGTAGGTAGCAGGCGACTTCTCACACACCTTCTAATACATAATTCAGGAGAACGTCTACCAGCTAATGTATTAGAACCATTGCTAAATATTTATATGTAATCCACCAATCTACTAATGAATGTTAGTGCAGCAGAGTAATTGTAATATCAAACTTGTGTTCATGATGTATTCAGTGCAATTTGTTGTAATTATAATATTTCGTGGAAGGTGTGTGTTAGATTATGTATGAGAATGTGGTGTTGCTTCTTTGCATTGAATGCTAATAATGCAAAGAAGCAACGAAAGTAAACAGTCAATCTGCCGAGCCTTTTCCCAACTATTTTGGGATCGGCTTCCAGTCTAACCGGATGCAGCTGAATATCAATATTTTACATGGAGCGACTGCCTATGTGAACTCCACAATCCAGTTACTGGGGGTAATACGATACCCCTTGGTAAGACTGGTTGTCAGACATTCGGGCTTCTGATGACCCGTAACGACTGTCAAATATCCACGAATGACAGCCAGGACCAGCGGCTTAACAAGCTTTTCGAAGCACGATAGGCGTATTGGTATGTAAAGATGGTCACCCATCCATGGACCAACCGCGGGCAGCGTAGCTTAACCTGATCGATTGACCCTTGCGGCTGTTATTATTTAGCCACAAGCCCCTCAATTCAAAATAATTATGAGATGTAAACTTTGTGTTTACTGATTTATTTAATTCATGAAAAAGTCGGGTAGGTTCACATGATCATGATTTCATATGATCCAAATAATTGTATGCAGTTATTTTAAGAAGCATGAGCTTCATGAGCAAATCTTAAGTTGCACACATTGTTCCTAAAGGTAAACCTACCTGTTGATTAATTTGATTGTCAACAAAGAGTTAAATTGTTATATTTGCCCTCACCGTACTTATTTCGCACGAAACCTGCCAATGCTGTTAAGAGTGAGCTCACACATTTCGTATAATTATGGTGTTTCTATGGCAGTCAATTCAAATTGTGTGGTTCGACAGAACCATTAGTAAAATTCACACGAATTTAAAAGAGATACCATTATAAATAATTATGTCGTGATATTAATTTATTAAACTTCACAGCAATTAATAGTATCCGATAAACTAATTTAATGAATGGCAGAGTTCTGATTTTAATTGTTAATTTCGGAATAATTTCAATTTGGCAAAAAAACTATTAATTTATTAATTAAATGAAAACCAATACCGAGTCTGGGTTTGTGTCCGGTTGATGACAACAAGCTCGCCCTCTATTATATGGCACTTAAACATAACTAGCGAAATGTGGATGTACTATAGGTACACCTCTGTCTAACCCTTCGGGGAATACAGGCGTAATGTTATATGTGAACACACTTTTGCCTAAAGCCACAAACAATAGAGTAGGCAGGTACTAATTACGTTTTGTCAAACGAAAAGATCGTTTGACAAAAGGCAAACCTACTTCTAGGTCTGCCTACTCTCTCCACTTCACAAAGATTTAAGCTTAGACCTCTGCCTACTGACCCGTCTTAACGGACCATCCTGCATACACTATACAGCAGAAAACGCTAAACCAACATATACCTATACCCTTGTATAACTACCTAGTTACATCGCCAGCCAAATCTGTTCACTGCAGCTGTGCGCTGCAGTGAACAGATTTGGCTGACTAAATCCGATTCTATTTGCCTAATTCCCTTTCCATATGGAGGCATATACTTATATACATTATGTAAGTATGCTGATAAGTACTATAATATTAAATTGACGGGTAAAGCTGGTGCTTGGAAAATAGGGGATTAATGTCAATCAATTTTACAATACCAATGATAAATGTCTCACTTCGCAAGTTTGCTACGCAAAACTGTTTTTACCGACAACCCCTTGCCCACTTCTCAGTGGAACATGTGACGTCAAGTTTAACTTTGAAAGAAGATGGGTAACAGTGTCATAAACTGTTGGTACTTGTTCTTGTGCCAATAAACGCATATTCTTTCTTTCATACTACTACGGTGGTAGCAGTTGGAAAAAAATAAAGAAATCGTTTATTGGCATAAGAAATACGTTTATTGGAATAATCAACATATTTTGCTGGTTGTATTGGTATACAACCGGCAAAATATATTGATTATTGAAATTCTGCCTGAATTAATTTAACACTATAGGTACAAAGTTTCACCGGAGACGATGATTTCTAAAGAATAGGTTCTTGCAGAATCACATCGTACTGTATTGGTGTCTACATCGACGATAGTCAAAATCCTTTCTGCTACTTTTTAGGCAAAAAAAATAAAAGTATTCTATACGTGTCAATTTATAAATGTAGGAGCTATTTCTGAAACGATAAAGGTTGGAAATGTAGTTTTATTATTGGCTTTGCAGCCATGTTATACTCGTAATTCATCAGATTTATCACTAAATCTAACGTAATATTATAAAGAAGTAAAATTGTTTTTTTTTTTTTTTTGTAAGACTAGGAAGTACTAAACAGATTTTTAAAAAAATATTTCATCATAGAAAGTTACACTATTGCCGAGTGCCATACGATATGATGTTTTATGTATAGTTGAATTCCACGCAGACGAAGTCGAAGCTAGTTAGTGATAATTATAAACAAACTAAATACTATCAAACTCATGTCAGATCACAACACAGTACACATTGTTACTAGAAATCCCCAAAGAACTTACAAAGAAATACACAATCACTCAACATTATATATGTATTTCAATGGACTAGCTACGAAATCAGCGAGATAGTAGCATCAAACTGATAGTAAGTGAAGCGGAAATCGACACGGATACCTGTTTACATACGCGCCATTACACCGAGTACAATATTGTAATGGTATAACAATACATGGTATTGGATGTATCGAAAATAGTTTTAAGCGAAAGCAAACAGATTATGGGCCGACGCACGTAAATACGCTGAGATGTCGCATGGCAAATGTTTGCAACGTTACCTAAATAGTTTCTAAGGCAAATGCCTGAAGTTTTTACATTACAACGTGTCGTACCGCAGAAAGTGGTACGTGACGTCACCGAAATTTGCATTGCGTGGTCGCAGATTTATGGGCTGTGGAAGAAACTACTTTCGATAAAGGTACTATAGAATATGCATACTGGTTGTTTTGATTTGTCATAACAATAAAGACAACGGATTTTTAATTACTCAAAGTTTATTTTTTCCAAATAATGCAGCGGTCGTGGTAACGGGAAGCCTGCCGGTGTTGTGGCGCGATTTAGGAAAGGCAATCCAGCAGTCCCAACTATGATTTGACTGATTGGATAAAGCAACTATGATTTTTGTGCTTCGGAAAGCACGTTAAGCCATCAGGCCCAAGCTGACATTTATAGATATTTGACTTGACAGTCGTTACGGGTAGTAAAAATCCCAAAAGTCTCCCAAAGTGTTTCGTGGTATCGATTTACTGGATTAAGGAGTCGGTCGGTCCATTTAAAATACTGGTATTTAGCTGCATCCTGCATCATGCATTAGACTTGAAGCCGACCCCAACGTAGTTGGGAAAAGGCTAGGCTAACTATGCTAAGCTAACTATGATACTGAACATGACTATTCCAATGTCTTTGCGTAACTTCACAGTAATTTCTAGCTAGCTTTAAACAATTTGTGGGAACATACAACGCATGCAAACATTGCATAACATACCACCAACCTCGACAGCTGAATAAGGGCGGTCCACAGACCATTACAATGAACAATTTGGAGAGTCTGTAAGCCAGGTGGTAAATTACCAAATTAGAAAGTAAGGAGTTTGAGGTCTTGGCGGGGATTAAAGAGGCGGGTCCTTGACTTTAACAAACACATGTGGATCTTCAAAATAGTGTCCACGCGTGGCAAAACCATCGATCTGGTTGACTGGCTCATATTTTAAACACGGCATCAGCAGCTATTCCCATATCCCAGACCTGCCGATGTGAAAGAAAACGAAGACGTACCAGATATAGGTTGCGAGTACAGCCTAAAGGTACCGAACCGCTAGACAAAGGACTTCCTCGAAAACGGCCAAAACGATCAATGCATCTTATGCTAAAATTCGGTCCCATAGTACATTGCAAATGGCTAGGCTGACAATGAACCCCAGAATCTTTTCAATCAACACCTGAATTGAATTGTATTCTAATCAAACTGTGACTTATAAACCACATAACTATGAATAAATTGAATGCACTTAGCCAACTGCACCAAAATACATACATATTACAGTTTAGGAAGTAAACGTCATCAGATATAATAGTTCTGTCTCGTTCGAGGTGCAGTGCGAGATGTCTCATTTCGTTCCGAGAAATATGTAATATCACACCTCTGTGGAAACCATTAGGTTCGTCGCACACTCGATGGGTTTGGCGACTGCATGAATGGCGATGACGGTCACTGGACCTAGAAAGAGGGTAAAATGGGAAAATGTGTTTGGTGTACACCTAGAAAAGTCCAGCTTAATCTTTTGAGTAATTTATTTTGTAGTGGTCTAACTTTTGAAATTGTATTTTTTATTAGTGGAGACCACTAAGTAAATTTCTTAGTTAGTACAAGTAGTTTTATGTTTTTTTAAGTTAAACTTGGCATTTTTTGTCCAACTATGGCAAAATCAGAAAGCAGGGTTTATAATCTTACAGGCTGTTTGTACTTCATATAGTCATAAAGCCTAAACTGCTGTTTTTAACAAATGATGTGTCATTGAGTCATCGCCGTCACTGGAATTACAATTTCAAGTGATTTATTAAACGCACATTAAAATGTTTTGTGTGCGCCGACCCATACTACGCCATCACAACGCCAGTACGACAATACGCTACTACGGCAGTCCGCTGTCTAATTTCATGTGCGTAGTAATTGTGTCCACGCATAAATTTAGCATACGCTACGGTGACGTTTACTGAACATTGGAGGTACTTATTTATGCTAGATGTTCCATGTAAGCCTGTGGTTTCGAGTGGCGGACTCAAAATGTTTGTGGTAATTTTGCACGCCATTTTTTTACCCGACTTCGCCAGTAGGAGAGTTATGTTTTTCAAAGGTTATGCTGAAGTGCTGTGAGCACTTCTAAAAAGCAAATTGAGAACTTTAATAAAAAGTTAATAGCCAAAATGTTTGTAGAGTGATTAATTAAAGAAGAATTATGAGTTTTTAAAAAAATATAGCTGCTTTAAATGTTTATTTACCCTCAAAGCTGTTCCAGGAAAATAAAGCATCCCACCTAAAGCGTAATAAAATTTATAATTAATAATTTAATTACTCCTAAGCCGGAAAATACTTCTTTTTCGTACCCCTTCAAGTAAACCCTTAATATAAATTTCGAAAAAAGTACATCCAAATTAACTGTAATCCCCCAATTACCCTTGTTTGGTTAAATAATAAGTGTTACCGACAATAACGTCAAGCTTATCCTAACTAACTGAGATTAGCGTTCTCTGATTGGCTGTTTGTCGGTAGCGAGCGTCGAAATCCGGTCCAGGGCGGTTTAATCCAGATATATGCAGTTCTACATAAATTCGAGACTTAGCCATGTTTGTAATTTCGTATAAAAATGTAGGTATCGATTGTTATGCTACGTTGAATATTTCGCGAACGTTTTTTGACTTTTATTAAGCCTCATAGTTTTTGCAAAAACTCTCATAATAATAACGCAATAAAAAGGCGAGTGTTTTTGTTCATTGGACTTTATTCGTAAGTTAATTGGTTCGCTTCTTTGTGATTTTTTTGGAAAGGTTTTAACGCTTTTGGTTCTCTGCAGAAAAAGTGTCACCTATTTTTTGTGGATGTCGTTAGGGCTGCTTAGGTTTTATGTCACAAGGATGAGCGCTCGATGCATTTGAATCTTATAGCTTGTAGGGTTCCATACCCAAGGGGTGCCAACGGGACCCTGCTACTAAGGCTCCGCTGTCTATGCGTCCATCCATCAGTCTGTCACAGGGCTGTATCTTTTGAACCGTAATAGGTAGACACTTGAAATTTTCACAAAGTTTGTACTACTATAGCCGCTATAATAGTAAATAATAAAAATAAAATCAAGTAATAAATTAAAGGGGATCCCATACAACAAAAGTTTTCCTTTTTTAAAATATGTAGTGTTCAATATTATACGGCAGTACGGCACCCTTCGTGTGCGACTCGCACTTGGCAGCTTTTTATTTTATTTTTTTTTTTCAGTAAGAATACTAATCAAGCTTTTCTGTTAATAATATTCTTGAGTATTTATTTTGGAGTGACGACCGCGTACCGGAAGACGTAGCGTTGGAAGGCCTACAAGGTGGACCGATGGCGTTGTGAAGACCGCAGAAATCCGCTGGATGCGGGAAGCACAAAACCGGTCGAAGTGGCAGGGCTTGGGGGAGGCCCATGCCCAGCAATGGACGTCTTTTGGCTGAAATTATGATGTTGATGATGATTTATTTTTGAGTCAAGGATTTTGTTGATACTGTTCCAAATATGTAATATGACCACAACCCTTGTAATTCAATGAATTACAAAGGTTGTGGTCATATTACCAAATTAACTTCACTAAATCTTTTACACTTCCTGCGTTGGATAATTCCGTCTTTTTAACTGCTACCCACATAAACTTTTAATTTTTCTTCCCAATAAACAAAACACTAAACCATCTATCTGTATTTGTTTTATGTTCCTTAAAACCACAAACACTTAAAAATCAACTTCTTTCAAAACGCCATAAACTTCGACATTCGTACTGTTATACCCTAAACTTGTAGGGGTTTATGCTGGATTAGCACCTCGTCGGCGCTGCCAGCTAATAATCTACCTGACGGCTTGAGACGCCATCTTCGTCCCGCCAGTTGAAGTTCATCATCGTTAGCGGACGGTTCTGCCCATGGGTCTCTCGCGTAGCCAGTTTTAATTATCCTAAATTGTAATATCCTAAATATAATATCCTGAAGTAAATAATTCTTTTTTTAAAAAGCCAACTACGTGGGGACCTATAACAATTGGTGGCAGCGGTGGGATACGAAAATCCCCAGTGTCCTTAAAACATTAACTCGCAAGTGTACCAGCCGATATCCAGAGTGTAGTGGAACGCCTAAAATCATACATAATACTACCATCTGAGTGTGTGAAAGTGCCGTTAAAATATCCTGTTAAACCCAACGTATAGTGAACGTGAACTGTACTGTGTCCGATAAACCCTGAAAAACAACATTAAATGTAAACATTTACTTACCATTAATTATCCTGAGCATTACGTCGTCGCGTAACTGCTTATCTTGTTATCTTAAATATCCTGCAAAATACAGTGTGTGGTGAACCCTAAAAATAATAAGTAGATAAGTGAAAAACCTACTTACCGTCAAACATCCTGAGCATCACGTCGCGTAACTGCCTATCCCGTCATCTTAAATATCCTGCAAAATCCAGTGTGTGGTGAACCCTAAAAAATAATAGATAATTGAAAACCTACTTACCCATCAACTATCCTGAGCATCGCGTCGCTTAACTGCTTATTTTGTTATCTTAAAGATCCTGCAAAATCCAGTGTGTGGTGAACCCTAAAAATAATAAATAGGTACGTGAAAACCTACATACCATCAACTATCCTGAGCATCACGTTGCGTAACTGCCGTTCCTGCAAATTCAATCCTGCATCTGAGGCCGAGGTCATACCAAATAATTGACCAAATTATTTCAACTCAAGACGCCCAACGATTCGAACTCCAGCCGCAGAAGCGCGGCTTATCGCAACGGAATGTTCCTGTCCGCCATAACATCCGTCGCCCACGCATTGCTAGTACTGTGAGTCTTTGGTCTGATATTATTTAAGACTGCACAAGGTTATTTACTTGTGATTTATTAACTGAATTCATTTACTGTAATTACCATTGTAAAACTTTATATTATCCGCGACCCGTTTTCTTCCACTTATGGTTACACAACATAATTATGCCAACGGTTGCTAAAACAGAAGAAAGTAAATTAAAACTCGATATCCCGACTTCAGAGCAATCCCGAAGTGACACAGAAAAAACGCCTATCAGATCTCCTAGTCCCCGGGTTACAAGGGCTACTATTGCACGTAGCACAATGGCCGAATTAGACTTAAACACTTTGTTCAAATTCGTCAAATCATTTGACGGCAGCCGGGAAAACTGTCAACTCATTTATTATAAATTGCAACAACGCTTATGACCTTGCATCAGAACCACAAAGACCAATCCTTTTTAAATACATTCTCAGCCAGTTGGGTGGAAAAGCGGAAATTGCCTGTTCCATAAAAGAGTTTGCGTCATGGGAACAACTCAGAGAATTTTTAAAAGCACAATTTAGTGAGCGAAAACATTATGCTCACCTTCTCACTGATCTTCAGGAGAGCAAGCAAAGCCCGCAGGATAACGTTAACCAATTTTCGCTTCGCGTGGAGACCTGCCTCTCACAGCTGTTAACTGAAATATCCTTATCTAACACTAAGGCAAAGGAATTGCCCGGTCGTACCGCAGCTATGGAGGACTTAGCCCTCCACCATTTTCTTATGGGTTTACACCCCCGCATATCAAATATTGTGAGGTATAGATCTCCCAAATCGTTAAACGAAGCCATTAATTTAGCAATTTCGGAAGAACGCATTCAACAAAGCCTGTATAAGCGTCCACAGGTTGAACAAAAGTTCGCGAATAATAACAAGCCAAAACCAGGGCCTTCGAAACCAAACTCTTACACACAATCCACTACGTCAAATCCAATCCAAACTTAAGGGCATTGACCCTGGTGACGAGCCGACTCAAACTGAAGGACATTTCCAATTAAAATTAAAATTAAATGATAACAAAATCACACCATTCCAATTTCATGTCATTAAAGACATAAGTTTGCCCTATGGTGGTATTATAGGATCAGATTTCTTGACCTCTTACGGCTGTAAAATTGATTATACAACAGATACCCTCAAGATGGGAGAATCCGAAGTTAAATTATACTTCTTCGACCCATTTTATGTTATCCCGCCACGTACTAAAACTGTTATCGAGTGTTCAGTACAGGATACCGATCTAAAAGAAGGTATCATCATGGACCAACACTTATCGAAATGCGTCCTAATATCTAATTGTATCGTAAAGGTGAAGAATAACCATCGCGTTAATTTAACGATAGCCAATACCTCGGGGTCGTTCATAAAAATTAATCCTAATTTAAAACTTGCAATAAAACCCTTACATGCTGCCCTTCAGGTCAACATGAATATTCAACGAACATACAATCGAACCATACAAGTCTTAAATTCACTACGAACTGATCATCTAAATCAAGAAGAGTCTGATACCCTCATAGAACTATGTTCCCAATATTCCGATATCTTTCATCTACCAAATGATCAGTTAACTCATACTACAGCCCTCAATCATCAAATCAAAACGAGTAGCGATGTTCCTATACATACAAAGTCGTACCGTTTTCCGGAATGTCATAAGAAGGAAGTCGAAACTCAAATCAGTAAAATGCTGAGTCAAAACGTTATAGAGTCGTCATCCTCACCCTGGAGCTCGCCAATTTGGATAGTTCCCAAAAAGGCAGACTCTCAAGGGCAAAGAAAATGGAGAATAGTAATCGATTATAGGACATTGAACGACGTCTCTATCGGCGAAACATATCCTATACCACAAATATCCGAGATCCTTGATCAGTTAGGAAGTAGTAAATACTTCACGACCCTGGACCTCACATCCGGCTTCCATCAAATACTTATCTCTCCTGATGATGCATCCGAAACCGCATTTTCCGTACCTCAAGGTCACTTCCAATTTTAACGAATGCCCTTCGGGTTAAAAAATGCACCTTCTACCTTCCAAAGACTAATGAATAATTGCCTTACTGTTTTGTCTACTTAGATGACATCGTTATCTATTCAAATGACCTAAATTCACACGTTGATAATCTGAAAGCCGTATTCGACAGACTCCGTAAATTCAATCTAAAGTTACAACCAGAAAAGTGCGAATTTCTTCGCAAAGAAGTCGCTAACTTAGGGCATATTATCAACGAGAACGGCGTCCAACCAAATCCCGATAAAGTTCGTGTGGTGACGGATTATCCAGTCCCTCAATCTCCGAAAGACATAAAGTCTTTCCTAGGTTTAGTATCCTATTATAGAAGATTTATCCCCGACTTTGCCAAATTGGCTCCTTGCTAAAAAAGGACGTCGCCTACGAGTGGCGGAACGAACAACAACTTGCTTTTGAATCCTTAACATCCAAACTCGTTTCCGCCCCAGTCCTCGCGTATCCAGACTTCACGCAACCTTTCCTTCTAACCTGTGACGCCTCTAATTATGCTATATCCGCAATCTTATCCCAGGGCCCAGTAGGATAAGACCGTCCTATTGCATATGCATCCCGCACGCTCAATAAAGCAGAATGCAACTATAGCGTAACGGAAAAAGAATGCCTTGCCATTATCTTTGGCACCAAATCATTCAGACCGTATCTTTATGGTCATCGGTTCAAAATCCTTACAGACCATAAACCATTACAATGGTTATTTAACTGTAAAGACTCCGGATCTAGACTTGTCCGTTGGCGCTTAAAATTAGAGGAATTTGAATACGATATTCAGTATAAAAAAGGAAAGGCTAACGCTAACGCCGACGCCCTGTCTCGCTTTCCGGTAAATCCTGTCCAACAATCGGATCCTGTAATTCCTAACCCTCTTGGTGAAGAAGAATCCACCCAAGAACTAGATAGTGACCTAATGGATTTGCTGATAGACCCACCTTCGTTTAATCCTGATGTAGAAATCCAAACTTCTCCGAATCTTCTTGATCCAACCGAAGATCTCTTGCCGTTACCCGATATAAACTTACCTTCTAACGTCCCGGACACCCTCAGAGAAGAAATCGAAAATGAAACAATCACATTACGTAATCCGATATTGGACGAATCAACAACTTTTGAACCCCCACTTGGTCATAGTCCCAGACCGTCCACAAGTGCAAGTCCAAATACCTCTGTCGATGATCATCCGATGTTCCTAAAATCTATGGCTAATAAAGATAAATCATTTAACACCGAAATTGTTGAACACAATGAAAGCCTTTTAAAATATCCTGCAAAAGTAATTCTAGTTCCCGTCTATCAATCTGGACGAATCTAATCCGTATATCCAAGATATATTAACTGACCCTGAAATTAGTATTAGAATACATACCTCCGAGAAAGAGCTTTTCTCGTCCTTGAAAATAGAAATTAATAATAAAATATATTACCTGCTATTTATCAAAGTCCATCACTTTAACGAAGCCTCCTATCCGGAAATCTTTGAAACCCTGAAAATAATAAGACATTAATTAATAATATTTGGAAGCGTTAATGAAATCGGTATAACCGATTTGTAAAATCCGTTCGAAAAACATTCATTCGTTAAAATTTATAATATTCTTACTTACCTTTTCCACGACACGCAAAACAAGGTCAATGTATTTCATAACAACATTACCTATCCTGCTCCAATCGAAATTAAAAAGATCCTGCACGATAATCATGATATCCCCATAACAGGTCATTTAGGTTCATCAAGGATGTATAATAGAATAAAACAAACGTACTATTGGAAAGGTATGCGTAGTGATATAGAGTCATATGTAAAACAATGTAAGTCGTGCCAAGAAAATAAAGCACTTAGGAAAATCAATCGCGCTCCTATGCAGATTACGAGCACTTCAACTGAACCGTGTCAACGAATTGCTCTGGATATCGTAGGTTCGCTCCCCGAAGCAGGTCCTGCAAAATTAAAATTTATATTAACAATCCAAGATGATCTTACCAAGTTCTCATCCGCATATCCCATTCGTAGTACCACAGCAGAAGAGACAAGCGAGTGTCTGCTCCACTATATATCTATATTTGGCATCCCCAAAATGATTCTCACCGACCAGGGTACCAACTTTACCTCAGACCTCTTCAAGAAAACATGTGGATTCCTTAAAATTAAAAATTTGTGGTCTTCACCGTATCACCCACAAACCCAAGGCGCCCTGGAACGAAGCCATTCAACTCTTAAGGAATACCTTAAGTCTTATATTAACAAAGAACAATCAAATTGGCCTCATTACATTTACACAGCCATGCTCGCTTATAATACTGCCGTTCATTCCACAACTCACTTTACACCTTATGAACTAATGTTTGGTAGTAAACCATTCATCCCTAATTCCATTTATGACGAATCTCCAGGAGCTACTTACCCAGAATACGTCCGCATGCTACAGAACTGACTGAAATATTCACGTGAAAAAGCTTTAGACTTCATGAGAAAATCCAAGGAATCCTCAAAGTCTTATTACGATAACCATACTCGCCCAGTCAGTTATAAGGTCGTTGAATTCGTGTACCTCAAAAATCATTTGAGACTACTTAAAGTTCTGTCTCCTCTCTGGAAAGGCCCTTATAAAATAGTAAAAGTCAATAGCAATAATACACTTACCTTGCTTATTAATCGGCGTCACGTCACTCATCATTTTGATGAGGTGAAGCCAGCCGATGTCGGAAGTAGCTCCGATTCAGGCTCGAAACCAACAGAACTATTTTGTCCAGCAGATAAAATCAAGCCCTGGCCTCTATTTCCATTACCTCGGAACACTGAAAATCAGCAGTGGACAGTTGAACGTCTTGATGCCCTTAGACATTTCACACATTGGCCCGCATATTGAAAATATAAACTCCGCTCTTAATACTACTAAACGCCTAAGTAAAAGAATTGGTCTCATAGAACATAGTTGTAATAACGTAATAAAACCCCTGAATGCCCGCTATAGCGACATGTACAAAGAATTTTTATCTATTTCACACTTGTTAGAAAAACGTTCAAAACGCGCTTGAGTAGGAGGACTAGGTACTCTGATTAAACAAATATTTGGTAATCTAGATGAAAACGATGGTCTCAAGTTCAATGACGCTATACATGCACTACAGAATAATGAGAAAAAGTTAATTTCATTAATGAAGGAGAATATCTTATTAACCACATCGACAATTTCATCATTTAATAACTCCATTAATAAAATTAAAATTAATGAGATTAACTTAAACGAAGCTATCGACAAACTCTCGACCAATTTAATAACTGTAACTAACGAAACAAACGAATTAATGCAACGATTAGAAATTGTTCATATACTTAATAATCTAGAAGTGTCAATCCTAACTTTGTCATTCCAACTCGAAGACATAACAAATGCGGTCCTATTTAGTAATCAAAATATTCTATACCCATCGATGATTACGTCACAACAATTGTTCCGGGAGCTTGCCGATAACTATCAGTACTTACCTAATGATTTGAAACTACCTGTTAATTTAAATTTAAGTTCTATGCATTTAATCTTAATTGTATCCAGAGTAGTTAGTTATTATACTAGTAATAAGATATTTTTCGTGTTACAAATACCCTTAGTGTCCATCAAAGAATATGTATTATTTCATAACATTGCCCTGCCTACTCCTCACAATCTAAGTAAGCCTAATACTTTTAGTTTAATTTTACCCAGTTCCAAATACATTGCAATGACCAAAGACAAAACCCAATACAGCACTTTGAACGATTTCAAAAACTGCATAATTATCAGTGCGGGAAAATATGTGTGCGACATAACAACAGTGTATACATCAGACATCAGACCCATTTGTGAAAGTGAATACATGTCAAAAGTGATTAGTGAAACTCCAAAATATTGTGAAACTAAATTTATTTACGGTAACTTAGATATTTGGAAACCCATAGAAAATAATAAATGGATTTACATACAGTCAGTGTCTAATAGAGTTTCAATAGAATGCCGAAATTCAAGGTTATCAGAACTTAATGTTTTAGGTACCGGAAGACTTACAATCCCTAAAAACTGCATAGGTCACAGTAAGGGTACCACTTTGATACCAAAATATACAGAATTAAATATATCTACACCCATTGCCTTTCCCGACTTTAACTTACTAAATGACACTTGCTGTAATATAATGAGATTAAACCAATCAATCAATAACGTATCCCCTATTAAACTACTAAACACTGATCTAGATGACCTGAAGTTTAATAAGCATATCTTCCTAAAACAATTAAGTGATATAAACAACGTCCTTGACAGTCAACCACACACCTTAAAATATGGGATGCATTATTCTATTATCACTATGTTAATTACTATCCTTATATCATATGTATGTTTTAAAGTTTATAAATGTATACGACCCGGCAGCAGAACCCCAGTTAAAGTATCTTTTTTATCAAAACCGGAACCAACTTGTAAAAGTAATGTAGAAAACAGTAATTCCGATATCGAAGAAATCTCCCTTCCAGTTATTAGAACTAGAGTTTAAAATACTCGATGGCTTTGATTTTACATATAAATAATTACATAACTTCGTAGCAACCCCGAAGTTATTTGTTAAAGGGGGAGGTGTTATACCCTAAACTTGTAGGGGTTTATGCTGGATCAGCACCTCGTCGGCGCTGCCAGCTAATAATCTACCTGACGGCTTGAGACGCCACCTTCGTCCCGCCAGTTGAAGTTCATCATCGTTAGCGGACGGTTCTGCCCATGGGTCTCTCGCGTAGCCAGTTTTAATTATCCTAAATTGTAATATCCTAAATATAATATCCTGAAGTAAATAATTCTTTTTTTTTAAAGCCAACTACGTGGGGACCTATAACAGTACGTTAATTCGGTAACGACCGCCAAAATCCGACTCCCGTTGGATCCAACCAGATTTACCCAGTTCAAACTGGCTTCAGACTTGAGACGGAGAAAATGCAAATACGGATTTAAAGGTAGATCAACGGCGGAATTGTTGAAGTTTTATGTTGATCCCTTAATGCTCATCTTTTTAGGTTTTTGTTTGTTTGGTATGGTTTTACACGTTCCAATTTGACTTTCTGAAATGGATGAACCACCCTTCTGCAGAAACAATCAATTTCTGCAGTGGGGTCAATTAGTGAAAATAATATTAATTCACAAAATAGCACAAATCACCAAATATGTTTAGCACTAAACGAATTTTCAAACCTCTTTTGGTTTCTGTCAATCGTTTGGAGATGACACAGACATAATAATGTTTTAAATGTGTATATCGTTAAACGCATTTAGCGAGTTGTGGTGCAATCGGGTCTAAGACATAAAAACGTGAATAATTCTAATAAACAGCAGGATTACACTGTCTAAAAGCTGACTGGTACCTAGCATTGCGTATTTTATTTCTATGTAACATGTGCCTATACGATAGATTTCGGACAATAGTCTGTAACCACCAACACGCCGTGAGCAAGCGTTTTGATCAATCATTGCTCTTTCTGCGTATGAAAAGAGGTTTTAATCCCACAACTATGGGCAATAACTGGCAAATAATACAACAAGGGTCTCTATTATTTTTATTTACAATATTCATTATTCTATTTTGCTAATTTGGCTTTCCATACGGGCTGTAAAAAAGTGGCTATATAATGAACACACTCATAAGTCCAGCACTTAACAAAGGCCAGCGTAATGATATACACATTATTACAGAATATGATATCACTCTCTTGATAGTTTCGACCTAGACCAAATTCTATACTAACAGTACAAAGAACTTATTAATTTCTATCCTAGATTCCTAAAGTTATGTAGTTCAAGAGAAAATGGAATTTATATGGAATGGATTCGTACTGCTGTCAAAATTGGTTTTCATTGTAAATGAAATAAGAATGTCTTTTGTCGTACCCAAAAGTGTATGGCAAATTTGGTATGGAATGTTACCCCGGTGAAAACTTTGACATTGTACAACATTGTGGGTGATATTGTTGTAAAGTTTAACTAATATTGTTATGAAATAAATTATTTTCTCGCTGGTAAAACTTCGATTTTGTTCGACCCTTAGTATGTATTTTTTTTATTATATTGTAATAGAAAAGCCTCCTTATTTGGCGATAATTATTAATTTAAATTTCCGTCCTGCACTAGAAGTGCGTCATTTCTGCGGAGTTTCGCTTAGCAATTGAATTTAATCCTGTATAGTAAGTAGCTAATGCATGCATGCATTGTTTTCTTTCTATTTTTATAGTTATAAGATGTTTCTTGTTCTAATGCCATCATCATTCTCCTGCCTTTATCTCAATTTGTTTGTGGTCAGCGCAACATGTCTTTTTCTTCCATCCTTCTCTATTAGTCGTCATTTCATTTGCTCTTTTCGCATTTTTCTTTCTTTCTAATGCAAAAGTTTTAGCCAGTCCGCAAGGTGGTGGTGAGGCTGACTGCCCAAGATGCAATAGACGAACATTTAAGTATCCTAACACCATTACTGTAAACGATATTGCGACGTTCCATAAACGTGTTTCCAATAGAATAAGTAATTAATAAAAACTGTCACATGCACAAAATTAATTGGTTATTTGTTCCAGCTATTAAACTTCAACTAAAAAAGCTTCTAAAAAACAATGGTTCATAGAAATTCAAGGATATCTTTCGGAATCCTCTTTTATATACTTCACGTGAAAGAGATCTCCAAAACTTTTAGCAAAGAGGTTTTTTTATGAATACTTGAAAGTTTTATTTGCCTTTGTATGGAATTACTTACTTTTGACTCAGACAGTGTTAGGTTCATAGTCTCTTTTATTCTTATTGAAGGCAAATATTAGAAAATCTTTTACAGTTTTTTCTCAGTTCAATGTATTACGAATTTGATTATTTGAAAATGGCGAGATCAAAAACTATTTTTATTTTGTTTCAGCCAATGCTTTGTCCAGTCTAAACCAATGCTGAGGCCGAGATCTATAACCGTTACTTAGCACGTACTTTGGCTAAGCGTTAATCCTGTCACTATCGCACAGCTGTCAAACTACGAGTGCAGTATAGAGACGGGAACATATCTAAGCCAAAGCACGTGCTAAATAACGTTTATGGATCTTGAGAGTCAGCTTCCTAAAGAAACGACTTGAATAATATTGCTATAAATACTTACACCTCATGGTAGACTTCATCTTCTGTTAGAGCATAATAATTATAAATAATAAAGCTTGAAGCTACTAATTCCATTATTATTTTAATAAACACTTACCGTTGTGATCTAATCGTCGGCTTTTATATCTGAAAAAAGAAAATTTCTATGTTAGAAAACGATCAAGTCTTTTTAAAGATGAAATAATGTTTTTCATAACATCGCGTATCACGCTTGTATTTCCCGAAGAGACAAGCAGATCTATAAAATAGTAAGACTCAAAGATATTGAGTTTTTCATAAGGTTATTCTCAGTAGCAGCCCGGAATCTGAATTTGTGTAAGGTTAATGGCAGCAGGCTTCCATCCTGGTCGATGGGAGTTATAATATAACTGGCGAAATGTAGGTGTCACCTATAATTTATGTATTTAACACTTTATTTACCCCACATAAAGAACAACATAATATTGAAAACTGATGTACAAAGGTTGGCCTTATTGCACAAGGCGATAATGTATACATAGTAGCTACCTCTAACTATCGGGGAACACAGACGTGGTTCAGTGCTAATAGAAGTAAATACCCAGTCTTTCTAGAAATGTGTTAGTTCCGTCAGTAAGTTCAAAGTCTTAACAAACAATAAGGAATCACAATATTACATCTAGAACCTAGGTAAATCCTATTACCAGGAAAAGTTAAGTTTGCAAATTTTTCCAATCGGCTTACAGGCTGGTATTGTTGTGTAGAAAGGTGATAGCGTTCGAGCGAAAAGGATGTTATTCCGTGCTCTGTTTTATAGTCCATTGCACGCTTTAAATGTTTTGCTGGATAGTTTTCAGAGTATTATTGGAAATGTGTTTCTTTTAGTTGCGGATTTTGTGTGGAGTCAAAGCTTTTTTATGTTATTGAAATACATTAAAGGTCTGCTCGAACGAAGATAAGCAGCCAGGTATCTTAAGAGTCAACTTTACTATAAATTGGCTAATCATTTTGTCATGATATGAAGTTCGCTTTGCCTTCTTAGTATAGAAGAGTTTTTTTTGAAGGAGTATATTCTAAATTCTTGAGAAGGAAAATCAATGCACGGATTATGTGACTGTTAATGTGATAATACCGTTATTTATTGAAGCCTCAATACATTAAATCCTACATAAGTACAGACATTGATGTTTTGTTTGCAATGTTTAGTTTATCACACAAAAAGATTCACGAGATTGGAGCTGTGAGCAGCCAGCTTGTTTTTTTTACGAAATTCATTTTCTTCTACAGCTTTCTTCCTCAAGCGTATGTTTCCCCACACCGTGCGCTCGCTAGTTATGCGTCCAGCTTACATCTTTACACAGACGAGTGTCGAACTGCTATTGTTACTATCTTTGTCTACTTTATTACTTTGAAAATTGGATCGTTATTGGCAAAGCGGACATTTAATACGTCACAAAAAGTGATGTTTTAACTTATATTTTATAAACGTGACGACTCTCTGTCTGTGTGTCTGTCTGTTTCATCATCATCTGATTAGCTTTCTCGCAACCATGTTGGTGTTGGCTTTCAGTCTAACCGGATGCAGCTGAATATTAGTATTATACGTGGAGTAGTCACTCAACGTATAATACTAATATTCAGCTATCTGCCTATCTGACTACCCACGAACTCTTTGATATGTCATTTATTTTTTTTTGTGTGGGAAATTGTGTGTCAGACTCTTACTGACTAAAACCCTCCCGTGTCCCTTCCGTTGCCTGTGTTGCCAGGGGCCTCGGTAACCGTTTTGTACAGATTTACCATCAACTGGGCAACGCTACAGAAAACAGTGCAGTTTGACGATAAAGAGGACCTTAGACCTCACCAATGTTAGGGCTGAGCATGAAACCCAGGATTCGATACCCACGTACCCAGGAATTTATCAGGAACAGCCCGAAGCCTGGATTTGTGCCCGGTTGATGGCAGTAGGCCGGTCTTTTATATTTTATGGGACAAGAACAAAACTGACGAAATGTGAAAACTACCACATTACTCGTCATACAAAAAAGGGCTTTAAAAAAATGATCGTAACTTTCAATTTTGCATTTAGATAACCCGGTAGAAACAAACAGAGCACAACATTGGCACTCGTATGAAATCGAACCTTTAACTTTCATGGATAAAGTTGAAATTCGACTGAAAGTTTGTTGCAAAGAAAACCAGTAGCCGACGGCTGACTCCTGCACTTTCCTCCTCCAAATTGTACTTTATGCTCTAAAGATAAGGTCGAAAATCACACTTACGTGTTGAGACGATATTTCGTACCCGCTGCGTCAACATTGGCCAAGTTATGTGTGTTGGGGACAAGCAACGCATCTGCAAACAAACAAAATGCTATTAGGTATACATAGATAGATAGTGAGATTTGCGTTAGTCTTGCAGGCTGAGCTTGGCTGAACAAAATAAAAATACAGAGTGTACACAGGTCATTATCTCCTGGTTGGTACACTGGGTAAGTTGACAATTTTATAGAGGGATGTTTTTTATGCTATGTATTTTTATTTTGTTGCTTTGAACAACTGACGTTCATTGTTACTGTGTACATTATGTAGCCAATGTAACTTGAAACATAATACTGGTCTCTGTTGGACGAAGATTAAAGTTTCATGCTATAATTTATATTTTTTTGTAAAAGATAACAAGGTGAATTTTTTTTTTTGGTTGGGATATTATCAAATAACTTCTCCCGCTCCGCCCTGTGTGGAGCGGGAGGGTGTGTCAGACTCATACTGACTAAAACCCACCTCTATTCCTTCCGTTGCCTGTGTTGCCAGGGGCCTCGGTAACCCTTTTGGACTTTCACGCGACCCCGGCAGGCATCGGCCCTAGTCGACCCCTACACTTTTGCTGACATCTCTTTTAGGCGCGCGTGGACCACAACGCGCCGTCGACCCTGGTTTGGTCCTTATCGGCGAGCTACCCATTGCTCACCGTCCGCAAGCCCGTGCCTACGGAATATACTTAGTTTTTTTTGCTGTTTACGGTTAACTTGCCAAACTTTCATACCTGGTATAAGTAAGTCTTATCTTGGGAATAAATACATGTTTGACAGTTTTTCCATACTAAAACTTTCAATTTTATTCCACGATTATATGATCATAATACTTTGGTAAAATCAGCCCTTAGTCACCAAACATAATCAGCGCAGCGCAGGTCTAGTTCTACAAAATTCATGCAATATTTTCTAAGGTTTTTTTGAGTTTGTTACTAATTTGACAATAATCTCATATCTAAGAGCATTCGAGTTTGAAACTAGTTTGAAAAACCCGAAATAAATACAAAAGAAAAGCTTTAAACTTTTGTAAACATCATTATGGTCTCACGAAACTAGTAATAAACAAAAACATTTTCGAAGTAGCTAAGTCCCCAAACTTTTTTCTTATATACTCCCAAAAAGCCCAAAGAAAATCTTAATTTTTTGAAAATTCATTTGAAGTTTGAATTACTCCTTTTTTTTTTTTTTTTGAGGTTGGGAAATCATCAAATAACTTCTCCCGCTCTGGGCGGAGCGGGAGTGTGTGTCAGACTCTTACTGACTAAAACCCACCCGTATTCCTTCCTGTTGCCTGTGTTGCGGGGGCCTCGGAGACCCATAAGTACCTTCCCGCGACCCCGGCATGCATCGGCCCTAGTGGACCCCTACTTTTGTGCTGACGACATCTCTTTGAGGCGCGCGTGGAATACTACGCGCCGTCGACCCGGGCCTGGTCCTTACCGGACGGTGAGCTACCCATTGCTCACCGTCCGCAAGCCCGCGCCTACGGTGGCTGGAAATCCGCCCGAGATTCCCGACGCCCAGGGCGTCCCCTGCGGCGGCTAGGGGCGAGAGGGCGGGAAACGTGTTGAATTACTCCTAGTATTTCATTACCTCAAAACCAACAAGTCATAACAAGCAAAGTTGTTATAATCCAAAATAAAGGGCTCTTTGCTGAATAACTTAAGTCATTGTTGTTTGGTGGAAGTTTTTAAGCTACATATTTTCTTGAGGTGTCTCTGTTTTGGGGAAAAAAAGTATGGAATGATTTGATACTTAACGTACTTGTCACTTCTCTTTTCCCTAAAGTATGAAGCAGCTGAGGTTTTCGATTTTCCAGGGTTTGTATGCTTGTGCAACTTCCACTTAAGTTATATGTGAAGTTATATTTCTTTAGTTATAAAATGTTTACAACAGTCTTAAACTTAAAACTACATATGCCCACAAAACCGTTTTCACGGTTTATCTGTGAGAATCGACAATATAAAAGAAACTGGATAGATCCAGTCACTAAAATCTGTGTAGTTCTTTCCTAAAGAGACCATTTCAGACGCTAATCTGTCCTCACATGTCATGATCTGACCAAGATTATATCTGGAATTTAAAAGAGATTGAGTATGTTTGGACCTTTCTTATCAAAGAAGTCAGGACACGCCGACCTTATCTAGTTTTTTAAATATGATTAACGTGTAAAAGTGTTTGTACAAACCTACTTATAGAAATAAAATCAACTATTAAAGTTAAGTTTATAACATAGTGCGGGTACTTAAATTATATTGCTTGTTTATATTTATAGTTTATTACCAATAACAAACAAGAACATTAGTTAATTTGTTTAAGTAAGTTGGCAAATATAGAGAAATAGCTTTTGGTTTTAGTTTAATCTATAATAAAAAAATAAAACAAATGATTCTTGACTGCGTCGTTGGTCTAGTGGTTGCAAGCGCTACTGTTGAGCATAAGGTCCTGGGTTCGATTCCCGGGTCGGACAAAGTGTTGCTACTAAGGAATTCCTTAGTAGCAGCCCGGAGTCTGGATTTGTACCCGGTTGATGGCAATGTGGCGAAATGTGGGTGTACTACAGGTACACCTCTGCCCAACCCTTCGCGGAAACAAGGCGTGATGTTATGTGTTTATGTTATGATGATCTAAAGTAAATTCTATGATGTTGTTGTCCAAATATTGTTTAAAGTACTAGTCCGACCGAAAACCATTTTTTTTATTCGGCCAAAAACGAAAAAGGAATGTTGCTTGATTTGCATTATATAAACGAAAATATATTTTTTTGTTTTGTAAAACTAAAATAAATACGTCGTTTGTTAAACGATCTGATATTAAATGTGAGAAAAGGCAATTTCTCAGTTATTGGTTTTATTTGTTGTATACATGCTTTTTTCAGAATTTGTTTTTGTTAAGTATTGATTTGCGAAAAATTTTTTTTCGACCACCGCCAAAACACTTTTTGTTTTCGAAAACGAAAATGACAGAAAATGAATATTTCTGGCAAAAATCGAAAAGTAATTCGGTCGGTTTCTAAGAACAACAGCCATACATATTTAAAAGTACGCAGAACTGTAACTTGAGGCGATACAAGTGTTTCTGAGAATTTGTTCAGAGAAAGTCAAGAAAGACGTGAAGGTTGAGCGGGCTGTCTTTTGTGATCGTACCGTACGTACAAAAACACTTGATGTGATTATAACTAATGAGAGTGAAATGAAATGATGATTGAAATGAAATGATTTTATTTTCTGTAAGTAGGTTTGTACAAACACTTTTACACGTCAATCATATTTAGAAAAAAAACTAGATGAGCTCGGCGTTTCCTATCTGACTACTGAGTAGAGTTTATTTTAAGCACATTTCTTCCAACCTTAACAGCCTCTTAGCTGACAGTATAAATTTAAAATAAGTAATTTTTCTTAACATTTGAATATAAAAAAACTTACAACCTTAGTTACATACTCGTAATGACGACACCGAGACGAAAGCAAACTAGGACAACTTAAGGCTTCCAACGCCATTCATATAAAACTAGTACATAATAGGAACTCTCATTACTTTGCACTGCCACGTTAATAAGGGTGTGAATCTCCCCTATAAAAATTCGTACTCGCCATCGAAAAAAAATCACACATCCAACACATTCAACACAAAAGTTCCGCACTACACAAAACAGTAGGGCAACATAATCAGTCTGTTTGCATACGGACGATGCTCTGTGTTCATTAAAATGCATGAAGTGACGTCATTCGGGGCATAGAGTAGTAGTTGCGGTGTTTTGTGCCTATGTGGAACGTAACTCTGTGAGGCGTGTAAATTGTGTAGGTAGGAAGATCGTGTTTGTAAGTGACAAGCTAGTTGTTTAGTAATTATTCTATGCATTCTTAATTATTGGGATTAAAGTGAAGTAAAAAAAGTATTTTCTTTGTTATTTAGTCGACCAATTTGGTCACAGGACAATGGACATGCCATCAGTAACATGCCAAGTTTTGTGACTATTTTATTCTAAAAAGTTTGGTCAAACGTTCTTCGGAAATCGTTATTTTGACCAACCGTTCATCGGTCAAACGATCATTCGGGTAAACGTTCTTCGGACAAGTGAACTTCGGTCTAAGGCTATTACAACATTTTTTTCACAATGTCACCTGTGAAAGCATAATAAAAGTATGTGATTCAAATAATTTCATACTAGCTTTTCCACCCACAAGGTATACAGGGAATACTCATCGCTCAAGGAGCACAAACTGGTTGTGAAGGTCATATTGGCAGTAGTTTCATATAAAATACTGGTATTCAGCGGCATCTTATTAGACTGGAAGCTGACGCCGACATCGTTGGGAAAAGACTAGGCAGATGATGATGAAGCGACACCCACTCGAAAACAAAAGAACATCGCTTCTAAGTCTTCCAATCTCTGCTTGCGCTTTTATCACTGGCTAAGAGAGATTCTCTTACGATGTGTAATAAAAACAAGTTGCTGAACAAAAAAACAGCGTGCCGTATGCTATCGTACATAAAACGGAATAGATGTGAATGTTTTAATGAATTACGTATGAGTGTGTCAATGTATTTTTTGAGTGCAATGTTTTTTCGGCAGCTTGAAGGCGAAACTCATTGGAAATGGTCTCCATTTTATCTTTTAGCGCTTTTTGCGGAATATATGTTTTGTATTCGTGGTATACAGACATGTTTTTTTTTATTTTAATAGTAGTAGAGCTTCTTGTGCAACAGATTTTGTGGTTTAATTTTTTATGGTTATGGATTGTCGGTAAATTCCTTGACAGTTAAAAAGTGCCTGTAATTAGTTTAATTGGAATAAATGAGTTTCGAGATCGACGCATACGGTGTCTTTCAGATCCTGACAATCCTGACCTGTATTCCTGTTGTTGTTGTTTCCTGTTCCTGAAAATGTATTTATCCTAATAAGGGCAAAACTCCACTTCTTATTCAAATAAAGAATGAACACTACACATGCTCACAGCGCTTTCAGTTTATTATAGGTTCAGGTTTCCTGACGATGTTTTCCTTCAAATAGATTGAAGTAGTCACATATAATCACATGGCTATCGTGGGTATAACGGCTTGAGCTGTATCAGATAGATGCATAGATCGTAACGTACGATTCGACAGATGAAAAAGTCTACTACAGACAATAAACACTACCTACACATCACCACCAATTATGCTAATATTCCATTTTGAAATATTTGTTTTCAATTGATGTTATTTCCACTTAATGTAATATTAACTTTCTATTAGTGTAAGTTCAAAAAGTTTCAAAAAGACTAGTACTATAGAACAGGTTGTATTTTTTTAAACGTATTTCAAAATCTGGGCTTTATTTATGAGTTTCGGAAAAACACAGATTTGTTTACAAGCTTGGAAATTAAATTGCGAACGCAGGATAAGTATTGAACCTTTAACATAACTCACTACATTTCTGGCCTATAAATTATCAGCTCAAGGTATATACATCAATACATAACATGGGCGGAATTGTCAGAAGCATGTTAGCTACCAATTAGACTAGATAATTAATAATGCCATTTTCAACCTTTCTAATTGGCCTTGAGAGCTGGTTGTTAGGTTGTACGGTGGGGTGCATGATTACTTGAGTATTAACTAGTTAGTAGATTTCGTTGCTGACTGACTTTGCCTAAATTGATTTAGAGTATTTTAAAACTCCATCACCATGTACCTGGCCATTTCCCAACTATGTTCGGGTCAGCTTCCATTCTTTCCGGATGCAAGCAGAATACCAGTATTTTACATGGAGCGACTGCCTTACTGACCTCCACAACTGGGTAGCACGATACCCCCTAGTAAGACTGGTCGTCAGACTTTCGGGGTTCTGACTACCCCTAGCGACCCCGTCAGCACGACATTGCATTCAAAAGGGATATTTAAAAAAAAAAACTTTTATTTACAGGATATTGCAGTCTTATTTCCGGCATAGGTTAATTAACCACGCTATCTCTTTACTTTAGTGTGTAACTAACTGATCTTGAAAGCTGGTTATTAGATAGTTCGCTTAAGTATATCATCGCTTGAGCATTAAGTAAGTACCTAATATCTAGACTTTGTGTGCGACTTAGTTTGAATAGACTTAGGATGTTTCAATATCATGTTTGTCTGTTTTAAAAAAAAAATCTGTTATCACCAAGTTTCAAGTAAATTAAAGCTGAGAGCATGATACAAACGTTCCAACCGTCAGGCCCCTTTTTTTTGTATGGGAAATCATCAAGTAACTTCTCCCGCTCTGGGCGAATCAGGAGGGTGTGTCAGACTTTTACTGACTAAAACCCACCCGTATTCCTTCCTGTTGCCTGTGTTGCTAACTTTACATTTTCTTTGAAACATTATTCTTCTAAACTGCATGATTCCTCCTTCAGCGTACGTAGACGCAACGTGGTCTGTCAGTCACTTTCTCATATAACAGTTCTGTTATTATGCCTATGTTTACATAGACAAACTGCTGCGTGCTTTCCTGTAAACATATGCCACTCTCTCGGAAAAAAAGAAGGTATCTATTTTAGTGCGCGAAGAGAAAGCTGCTAATGCTAGAAATTATAAGATATAAGTTATATAAGAAGTTCAGCCGGTCAGTAAGGTTGGTTCAGAAAGACTGACTGCCCAAGATACACCGGGCGTAATTAGCACCGTCACTTAGTTCTTTTCATACCACACGTGTACGAGAATGAGGATACATCGCTGGTATGCTTATGTACCACGCGTCAGTCTCTGAGCGAGTATCCTGCTCGCCAAGCGAGCGTCGCTGACCGCGAGTACTCTCTTTGATACCTCTTGTCGCTGTGACAAAAGAGTACTAGCGCTGCGGTGTGATATGTATCTGTTTTACTTACACGGGACTACGTAGTATTATATTATCTGTGAGGGAGCCTACGATCTATTATACGTTTCTTGAGCGAGAAAATTGTTCATAGCTAGTAACTTACTCGTCGGCGGTGGCGCGAGGTGGCACAAATGCGTCACGGTGCGTCAAACATCATCAACTATACTCTTAGTGGCTTTTTTATTAAATTATAGTAGAATAATATCCATTACATTATGCCTTGATTTAAAATCGAATGTAAATAAGGCTGGAATAAGCATTACGTTTTTAATCACACACCCAGTTGGACATTCCGGAACCAATTTCCTCTATATGTACTCGTATTCGATTAAGGTTCGGATACAGGATGTTACTGAAATATATCGTGTTCATACATCAGCGTTACTCGCCGTAAGAAACGTATGAAGGAATTGACGTGAAAAATTACTAGCATTTTATCATAGAGGGAAAATAAAATAAGGCGTTTTTAGAACCACCTGTGTATCATGATGAGAAACGGGTTCCTGTAAACTGACCGATATTGAAACAGTGGTGTTTTCTACCGATTATGATAAGAAGTCTTCATTAAGAGTAATCTCAGTTTTCCGTCATAGTAATTCTGCTTTGTACTCGACTATCGTCTTGTGATATTGTTA
Organism: Atethmia centrago; assembly: GCA_905333075.3. Classification (NCBI taxonomy): domain Eukaryota; kingdom Metazoa; phylum Arthropoda; class Insecta; order Lepidoptera; family Noctuidae; genus Atethmia; species Atethmia centrago. Next base: position 9,002,544 of record HG995388.1, read on the forward strand.
TAGGTGTTTTGTTATGACAAAAAAAGAAATAAAGTTTAGAGTAGTAAAGAACAATTCCTGTCGCCTCATGTAGTATTTGTTGATATTGTTTTGGACTCAAACACTTCTTGATCAATCCTTTGGTAAAACGACATAGTTACGATCCGTTTAAGAGATAGTAAGTAGACATGGACAATGAATGGAATGTGTTTGAGCGTCAATCGGATTTAGAACAATCTACATAGTACATAGTCGTTACGTACATGTAGGTGCATAGATTATGATTATTGGAATTCATGCATCAAATTAGGCTAATTGGATTAGCAGGTATGTACTGCATAATCAGCCTATAATATTCCCACTGCTGGGACTCAGGCCTCCTCTCTTAGAGAGAGAATGGGCTGAAATCTACCACGTGAGCCTAGAGCGGGTTGATACATGTCACATGTCTTCGAATTGTTGGTTTTAGGATATGCCGGTTTCCTGACGATGTTTTCCTTCACCGTTTTGCGAGCAGTGGTGATGAAATTGGTGACACAAAGTAAAGCGCTTGTCTGGGTTCGAACCCACGACCTACAACTCGTAAGTCGGGGCTGTTACCACTGGGCCACCAAAAGGGTGGCCCAGTGGTAACAGTATATACCTAGGCAGAGCAGTCTCTTCCTAGGTAAACATATACAGTCTGCCTCAAAAATATGTATACATTGAATTCATTTGATTGTCTACAGTTTGTATAATACTGTATCGATGTATAGTTTCAATCAAGTACCCAATGTGAAATATGGTTTGTGGCTACACATTGATACAATAACATGAAAATGAATTCTTGTCTATGTGTATCATTTTAAAGTTGACTGAACGAGTGTACCTACTTCATCTTCCATGTAAGTCTGGGTCGATCAATCAACTCAGCCTATTGCAGTCTACTGCTTTTTTTTTTTTTGAGGGTGGGAAATCATCAAATAACTTCTCCCGCTCTGGGCGGAGCGGGAGGGAGTGTCAGACTCTTACTGACGAAAACCCACCCGTATTCCTTCCTGTTGCCTGTGTTGCGGGGGCCTCGGTGACCCATAAGTACCTTCCCGCGACCTCGGCAGGCATCGGCCCTAGTGGACCCCTACTATATGTCCCGACGCCCTGGGCGTCTCCTGCGGCGGCTAGGGGCGAGAGGTGCGTCAGGCGGAAGGTGAGGACGCCGTGGCGCCTCTCCAGCCACTCCTCAAAGCGGGGAATTATCGCCGCAATCGTGGCGTGCCCAGCACTGGGTTGCGACAACCGTACTTTCCATGATGCCATGAGATCCCGCTGGAGCTCCGTCCGCTGTGCCGCGATTTCTCGCGGCAGCGGACTAACGCCCCGGCGTTTCGCCTCCTCGCGCCACTCCCATACGTGCTCGAGGACTTTTGCCTCCAGATCCCATGGCGGCAATCCGGCAAGGAGGCTCGCTGCCTCACAGGAGACCGTGCGGTATCCCCGGACCATCCGGATGGCCATGACCCTTTGGGCCGCGCTCAACCGGCGGGCTGGCCGCAGCGCCAGAGAGCGCGCCCATACAGGAGCCCCGTAGAGGGCCATGGACCGCACGACCCCCACGTAGAGCCTCCGGCAGGAGGCGTTTGGACCCCCTAGATTGGGCAGGAGCCGCTTCAATGCAGCGCCCGCCCGCTCCAGTTTTGGAGCCAAACGTCGAAAATGCTCGACTCGACGCCGATAGAAACCCCTCCTACCGTTATTTGGGACCCCAACGGTGGCGCGTTCCGAGGACTATGAAAACACATGGCCTCGGACTTGTGCAGGGCCACCTCGAGTCCCAATTGCCGGATCCTTTTGACGATTGTCGCAACCCCGCGTGCCGCTAATTCGGCCGCCGCCTGGTGCGACCTCCCCTGCGCCAGGACCAACGTGTCGTCAGCGTAGCACACTACGCTGACGCCGCTAGGGAGGTCGGCGCGCAGCACCCAGTCGTATCCGATGTCCTACAGATGCGGCCCCAGGACCGATCCCTGTGGGACACCGCACGACATCTCTTGCCGGTTCCACACTCCCTGGTGACCGGGGTAGATTACGGCCCTGTCCGTCAAATAGGCCTCGACCACACGACAGAGGTAGGTCGGCATCCGGTGATACCAGAGTGCCTCCCTGATGCAACTCCAGGGCAGGCTATTGAAGGCATTGGCGATGTCTAGAGACACCGCCAAGACGACCCCACCCTGGGCAACAGCATTCCCCGTCGTCAGGGCTCGCACACGCATGATGGCGTCCACCGTAGAGCGCCCTCTGCGGAAACCAAACTGGCTCTCCGCCAAATCCGGCCCCACCTACACGAGCTGGCCGACGAGGCGGTTTGCACTCTTTCAAAGAGCTTGCCCACCTCGTCGAGCAGCACGATGGGCCGATAAACGGACGGAGTGTCCGCAGGGCGCCCTGCCTTCTTTATGAGGACCAGTTTCCCCGTCTTCCAGCGAAGCGGGAACTGGCCCCTCTCCATTCATCGCTTAGGAGCCCGCTAAGTCGAGACCCAAGAGCCTCCAAGGCCAGGACCCAGGCCTTCCCAGGTAGACCGTCGGGTCCTGGGGCGGTATTTTTGGCATTAAGCCTGCGTACCGCCGCTCTCATTTCTACCTTGGTCACCTCCGGAGCATCGTCGTCGTCGTCGTTGGCGGTGTGGTCCACATCGGGCACCGCAGTAGGCGGAGCCATAGGCGGGGAGGTGTGTTCCCCTCGGGAAGGGAACAGAGCGCTTACCACGTCCTCCACAAGCTGGGGCCGGAGACTCTGCGTCAGCGGGGGAGCCCATGGGCGGAGTTTATCCCGCACCACTTTGTACGGGCGTCCCCACGGGTCCCTGTCCAGAGTCCCCAGCGACTCCTCGCGGGCCAGCCCCCTGGCACGCAGGATCTCCGCTTGGAGGGCGGTCTTCGCCGCGCTGTACCCCTCGTACAGCTCCACCTGAATGGCTTCCATATCCGGAGGTTTGATACGGAGCCTGCGGTGCCTGTTGTACCGGCGTCGCGCAGCCACGCACGCAGTGCGCAGAGCCGTCAGCTCCTGCGACCACCAGTACACCTGGCGCGAGGCACGTCCAGGCTGGAACCGGGGCATTGCCACGTCACATATGTCGGACATGGCCTCCCGGAACCACTCCACCTCGTCGTTGATGTCGGCAGGCCTGTCCGGTGGTGACACCCAGGCCTGCACGATCGAGGCTTCCAGGAGGAGCTCCCGGTCCAGCTGCTTCAGCGCCCACCGCGGACCACTCGGGGCCCGTCGGACCGGCGCGTCCGAGGTCTGGGCGGAGACGTCAAACCGGATATACCGGTGATCGGAATAGGTCTCCACCCCCTCCATGACACGCCAGTCAACTACACGCGGCGACAGAGCGGGGCTGGCGAACGAGATATCCACCACTGATTCACCCCGCATCCACACACACGTGGGGACAGAACCCCGGTTTAGGACGACCAGACCTGTCTCCAGAGCCCAGTCCTCCGCCATCCTGCCCCGTGTGTCCGTTAACCGGGAACCCCAAGCCAAATTCTTGGCATTGAAGTCCCCGAGGACGAACACGGGGAGGGAACCAAACCCGACGAAGACGTCTCTCAACTCCGCAAGAGAGTTGTGGAACTCGGCAAGAGTTCCGTTCGGAGAGAGGTAGACCCCTACCACGACAATCTCCCCGAACCGTGCTGCTACGCAGCCCCGTCCTCTCTTGACGGCTTCGAGGGACGGGGTACCGGCGGCGGCCGACGAAATTAGAGTCACTGAGCCGGTCAGGTCCTCCACCCAGTCATCCCTGGGCGGGACAAAGTACGGCTCAGCGACCACGGCGATGTTAATCGACCACTGCGCCATGCTCTGGAGCAACAGATCCTGAGCGGCGGCGCAGTGGTTGATGTTCGCCTGGAGGAGGTGTAATGGGGCCATTAATGGCACTCCATGTCAGCCCCCTCTTGGGCCTCCTTCCCAGCCCCCTGAGAGGGGCCTGCCGCAGCGGCCACGGTGGCGACGGCGACGACGGCGGTGTTGGAGGCGGCAGCGGCGGTGGCAGTGGTGGCGGCTGCGGCGGTCACGGCGGTGGCGGAGGTCTTGCCTCTGGCCCTGGCTTTGGTGGGTGGGGCGCAGGCCTTGCCCCCCATCCGGTGCTCGGCCGGCTTGCCAGCCGCCGCACATACGGCACAGTGCGGCGTGGCATTGCACGAGCCGGCCTTGTGCCCGGGCAGACCGCAGCGTTAGCAAAGACCATTGCGGTCCACCTCCGAGGTGCAATTCGCTTGCACGTGGTTGCCCACCTGGCAGCGGAAGCACCTCAGAGGTCTGGGTTCCAGCAGTTTCACCTGCGCGGAAACCCAGCCCACCAATAGCCGTTGGCCCTCCCCTCCCCTCGCAGCTCACCATAACGGTTTGCAGCCCCGTGGAGTCAGGACGGATGGTGCCTGCCTTCACCTGCTTGGCAGAGCATCCTCCGGTCCTAACCACCGCGGCGACCACCTTGTCCTCCGTCACGGAATCGTCCAGGCCCATGATGCGCATGCTAGCGCACTTGGTGGGCCTGGACACTCAGACCTCGTCCGCATTTAGGGACGCCCTAAGCTTTTCAGCCAGAGCGTCAGGGGCCGGGCCACTGGTCGCACCAGGGACCTCCACCATTCGGGCCCCAGTCGCCATTACCTTCATTTTTAGGCCTTTTGCTGCGCCGAGCTCCTCGAGGCGCACCACCTCACCCACCTTCTCAAGGACGGTCTTGTAGGACACGCCCTTCTATTCCGCATCCGGCTGTAGTGTAATCACTACGGCTGCGGAATTCGGGGCGCGGCGCCTAGCCGCGTCAGTGCGCTTCTTGCACCGCTGCCGCCTCTCCCTCTTTTTGGCCGCCCTTGCTGCCTTACCAGCCTTCTTTTTCTCCCCAGCCACTTGCCATTCGGCACTGGCCGGAAGAGATTTAGGAGGCGGTGGCCGTCTCGCCGCCAGGACCGGAGCCCTCGCCTCCTGGGCTGGAGCTCTCGCCACTGGGGCTGGAGCTCTCGCCGCTGGGGCTGGAATCTTCGCCACCTGCGCTTTCGCCGCGCTCTTTGGCTGCCCTGACGAGCCCCGTATGGCCGTGGCACCTGCGGCGGCTGGAAACAAGGCCGGTTTCCGCTGGCCAGAGGGCGGCTGGCTTGCCGCCAACGGGGGGCGCAGGACGATGGCCTCCAGGGCGGAGAACCGACTCTGCAGGGTAGCCATTTCCTGCCTCACCAGGGTCAGAATCCGGTCCTCTACAGGCACGGGCCGTCGCTGTTCCTGCTGCTGCCCCCCTTGCGGTTCCGCCTGGGGGCCGGCTCCTTGAAGCCCAGCCAGGTCCGCCCGGAGCTTTTCGTTCTCCTTTCGGAGAAGCTCCATGGCGGCTGTCAAGCGGGTGACCTCCGCCCGCATCTCAGACATACCGTCTGAAGGAGGCGTGACGTGAAGGGCCTCCGCTGCCGCCACAATAGAGGCCGTGGCCGCGGCTATGGCCTGATCCTTAGAGGACCTGAGCCTCTTAACCGATACCGCCTTGATCGCAGCGGCCACTACCTCCGCAAACCCGGCTGCACGTTCCGACCCGGAACCCCCAGCGGCTTCCGCCCCACCTCCAGAAACCTCAGAGAGGGGCCCTTCCTTGGCGAGCCTCTCGGGTCGCCGGGCCAACTGGGTCGGGCCAGCCAGCCCGGCCGGGCTGATCAGCTCGACCGGGCCAGCCCGGCCCGGCTTGCCCGCTTCCTTGGTAGGGGGACCTCTGTCCACCCCTTTACTACCTTGGACTCCACCCCGCCGGCTGGAGTGGATCTTCCTCCTACGCCCAACTCCATCGTCGGAGGTTGGAGACCCCGAGTTGGGCCGCTTAGAGGTTCGCCTGAACTCTCGGCTCCTCTCCAACACCCCTTTTCTTTGCGAGCTCCCCGAGCTCTCTCCGCCTGATGCAAGGTCGGACTCCGACCCCGCATCGCTCTCCTCCCCTTGACTTCCACTTTTTTTTTTGTTCGAATTTTTCCATAACTGTTCCCACGAATTGCAGTCTACTGCTGGATAGGTTACACAATTTTGGTAACAGTCTCATGACCAAAACTTAAAAATAATTAGCAAGAACACAAACAAATATTTCTAATGCGTGAAGCCCCCGTCAAAAGCCATCTGATTAAATCTTTAATATGCAACTTAAAAGCAACACATGATTCCATAATAGTAATAACATTAGTATAACAGAAATTCTCTCCTACAAGATAATGTATCAAGGACCAATTTTGCAACCTCAAAAGGATTTGTTTGAAAGATTATTTCGACATTATGTTTAATTACAAAGTGTTGGGTGAAGATGTATATATAATTATACATTATGCTCTGTGTAAGTATGTGGTACACAATTATTGAGATTCATGGGGTGAGGTAAAGGGTTTTTTTTCATTTGTTCTTGACTGGAAATACTTTTAGATTGCTGATTGTTTGTGCTACCGTAAGTGGCATAATGCAATGGTTTAAATCTAAAAATTGTTTACTTATAAATTATTTTTACAGCTACAAAAATAACGGATTGACTGAAGTATTTCGCATTGATTTTAAAAATTATGTTGTTGATAAACTTGTTGGAACAAGAAATATAGATGGAAATAAGTGCTATTTAAATGGATTGAACTGAGACTTTCATAGTGATACAAAAGATATAACTAGGGTCCGGACACTTTTACTAATATTTATCCTCACTTCGCGTGTTGTTAAAAGTTTCAAAAGGTATTATTATTTTAGTCAAACAATGCTCAGTAAAATCAAAACCATGTATTAAAACGCAACACAAATAAAACTTAATTCATATAACCCAAAGAACTTCAAGGGATTCATTAATCTCGTGCATCCCACAAACGCGCACATCAAAGGGCTGCACCAAAATATTGTGCAATTTTTACTTTTTTTATGGAAAAAATACGGCAAATTGTAGTGTGGACTCATTAAAAATTTCTACAGACCGATAAGGTTATGATGAGTATCGTTGTAAACAAATCAGGGCTTTTTTTGTAAAAAATGTAATGATTTTTTTTCTTCTCATTCTGGGGTTTCTATCGATGCTAGTAACAGTTTGTTTTGTCGGCAAATTATGTTGTCCTAATTGGTTGTCTATTTGTGTTTTAAATTGTTTGTAATCTTGTTGTTTTGTTTTTTGTTGTATTATGTTTGTTTGTTATTTACAAATTTAAATTATTCGTAAAGTCATAATTCGGCCTTTCGGTGGTGGTTTTTATTTTTTTGGTGTATTATTTAGTTCTCTCTATTATTTAGATCTAAATTTAATCATATATGTTTGTCTTTAGAATTAGTACAATAGTATGAGTCTGAACCAAGCGACATCTTGGAAACGACTGGATTGTTCTGTAAATATTGTCAGTTACACTATGACATTAAATATCATTAAAATAGAATAACCCATTAGAATTAAAATTCCTGTTAAAATATATTAACGTAATTTTACTTTCACATTTAAATATTTTTTATAATATCTACTATTTATTAGATCTATGTTTTATCCTTAATAATATGATAAATGCGAAAGTAAGTTAGATTTTTTGTTACGCTTTCACGCTTAAACGGTTAAACGGATTTTGATGTAATTTTTCACGTGGGCTTTTATCCCGATATCGAGACTTATGCGGGTGAAACCGCAGGGCGCAGCTAATTTTTCATGATACATCAGCATGCTATGTTTTCATATTTTTTTTCTCAACTACTACCTACTTTGTTTTTTCACAATGTTCTATTACTTTGTCAACAATTTATCTGGTCGCAACAAATCAGCTACAATTGTTGTCCCGACGGGCCTAAAATTGAAATCCAAATTCAATTTGTGATAAAGAATGTTGTTTTAAAAAATAATGTTAGTGTAGTTCGCTGAAAAATGATAAAATACTTTAATATTGGCTCCAGCTATGAACGAAACTGCTTTGAAACAATAGGCAAAAAGTTGCAAAAACTCATAAAACGTAACAAATATTGTTCAGTTTTGTAAATATTGCATGGCTATAATATTATGGAATTATTTCCCCTATTGCTGCAGTAAGATTATACCCAAATAATAATGATTTTCAGGAATAAACGTTATTAAAATATGTGCATATAGAAGTCCGATTAAAACGATAGGCTGATTTCTCCGAAAAAACCCCCTCCAAAATATGTTTGTACATAATGAGCAATGTTTATAAATATACAGTTTCATTTTATATTTTTATTCAAAAACAAACCTATTGGATACGTCAAAAAAACTGCATCCACGTATTTGCCTACAGTGCGTTCAAATTACGTTCATCGGTCCGTTTATTTCGTTCATATACAAGAACGAAATAAATCCATACATTTTACCGGCAGGAGTAAGCAGCCCCTGGGCAGTCAGACCCGCTCATATCTTGCTGACTAAATCTAAATCCGTAATAAAAGTTTTTATTATGTCTGTTCCACCGTGGTGTGGTATACGAGTATACGACGCTAAGAGAAAATGTTCGGTCATGGAGCGATAATGTTAAATAGGACAATATCCAAATTCCTTTTCCACATAGCGGGCGCATGTCACCTTTTTGAATAGGGATGATGACTTGAGCAGTGGTGGCCCAGTGGTAACGGTCGCGACTTACGAGTTGTAGGTTGTAGGTTCAATTTCTGACAGGCGATTTACTTTGTGTAAATTATTTCATCGCCACTGCTCTCAAAACGGTGAATGAAAACATCGTGAGGAAACCGGCATGTCCTAGAACTAAAAATTCGAAGTCATGTGACAACCCGCACTGGGCCCGCGTGGTGGATTACGGCCCACTCCCTCTCACCGAGAGGAGGCCTGTGTCCCAGCAGTGGGAACATTATAGGCTGATCATGTATATGTATGTATGATGACTTAATAGTATTTTTTTTTGTCCATTGGGTAGACTATTAAAAATATTGGACACGTATTTTTTCTTTTTTTACGTAATATCAAGATTACGGCGATACATTGACTTAAAATGACGTCACGTCACGCCTTGATAAATTTGATACTGAATTGCGAGCCCCCACTCTCCAACTTTAATGTAAGTATTTTTTTATTAATAGGTATTATAAAGCAAAAAATACATGTCTAATATTTTTTATTATCTGACTGACGGACTAAATAGAATTTCTTTATTTTTGCCCAGGCATCATCCCAACTGTCGTTTTCACTCAAAATGTTGGCAATGACGTAATTGGAAAATAATAAGGTGCAAGTCAAAATTAGTCCTAAGTCCTAGAGTGGAGACCGCGTATTGGCAAGCGTAGTGTGGGACGCCCCCCAGCTAGATGGACCGACGACCTTAAAAAGGTGGCTGGGACAGACTGGATGCGGAAAGCGGAGGACAGGGTGTTGTGGCGCAGCCTGGGAGAGGCCTATGTCCAGCAGTGGACTGTTATAGGCTGAGTTGATTGATTGATTGAAGTCAAAATTAACTATAACGTGCTTGCCACAAACCTCCCTTTATGATGTATTCCGATATTAACCAAAAGTTTTGCAAGGAGATTTTCCATAGAAATTACAACCAATAGTACCTGTAATTCGAAATTGAATTCTGAAATTGGTATTCATACTATCACCAATACCTTCTTAATTTCTTTGCAATTTAAATTAATTAGTTTTGGTACAATTGAATCGAAGCGGAAGCTCATAATCATTTTATAGTAATACTAGCTTCTGCCCACGACTTCGTCCGCGTCAAATTTCGGGCCCCGACACACCGCGTAGCATCGCATCGCACTATTACATCGTTTTCGCTTATCGTTGTTTCTGACTTTTCTCTTTTTGCTCGGTTCTTAAGGGTCGTAGTGTGATGTAATATAGCCTATGTCAATCAACCCGTCCCTCAAGAATTGGGCACCCAAATGCAAAAAAAATCTAATACGACTGGTAGTTCCAGAGATTAGCGCGTTCAAACATATAATAAAAAAGCAAACAAACTTTATCATATTAGTATAGATACATTATGACTTGATAAAAAACGTTAAAACTTTTTTTGAATGTTGAGTTCTTTTTAAGGAACGGCGATTTATCTAGACTTATGTATTTATTTCTTTTTTTTTATATGGATCCTTTTAACATGGTTCCTTCTGATTTGTTGAACTAAATTAGTTTTATGGCTATATCATGTTAGAAATCATCATAATTCATCAAGTTGAACTACTAAATAAACACACAATAAAATAATAAAAGATTTAAGTTATGTCTTTACCGAATTAACATTAAACGCTTCCACAATTTACACTTTGATTCCATAACAATCTTCTGTAGCTGCGTCTCGTAACTCATCACTCAGAAAATATAAAAGCCCTCCCGGTTAAAGGCTCCTACATACTGGCGCGACTTGTCGCGCGACGCGACAAAGACACCGCGTGTAGCGCTACAAGCGGTGCCTTTGTGTCGCGACGCGTCGCGCGACAAGTCGCGCCAGTATGTAGGAGCCTTAACTCTCACAAGAGATGACAAGCGGTTAAACCTTTGTATTCTTAAGCCAAAGCCGCCATGATTTCCTTTTCGTCTCTCGCTTTGTTATGATGGCGAGAAAGATTGTCGATTTCGTGGTGATGGTGTTAGTGATTTTAAATGCAGCTTCTGTGGTATTTTGTAAGTTATATATTTTTTTTTAAAGAAAAAATTATTTTATTTGGTACACGCACAAGAAATGCAGACAGTAATAAAGGAGCATTTAAAACTAAAAAAAAATACATTAAATAAGAAAAAAAAAACAAAGAAAACACCGTATTAAGGTAGGTACACTAAATATTACGCTCGACCCTCGCCCGACGCTCCAACATCACTTGTCTAGCTTGCTATAGACTATTTCATTGTTAGTAATATGATACTAAAAGATAAATGTATCTTTATTTTTGTCACTATCATCATAATTATCCATCAATAATGAACATCGGTTCGATGTAACTGTAAGCACCATGCTCGATAGACGGATTTAAACAAATATTGGTTTTAGCACAAATGAGGATCTTACTGCAGGTTACTACTCATTCTCCTGGTATAAGCCCCTAGTTTAAAAACCTAGTTTCATGCCACTGTTTCTGTGAAACACTCAGAAAAAAAAACATCGCTTAAAGTTTCGTTTCTGGCTAAGCCAAATAAATCTCTCGAAATAAGGTAAAACAGAATTAGTCTCAAAGGACCAATTCTATAAAGCATTGTTTTTGCTGTAAAAGAAAAAAAAACAGGGAAGCAGGTAAATACCTTCTTTTTGGAAAATGAACTTAAAAGCAAATTAAACCAATTGTACGTATATTTGCACATGTTGTGAACGAAAATCATTTAAAATGAAGCGTTATGAAAAGTACTATACACAAATGGGAGCGCCAAACTTGATCCCGAATTAATTTCGGGGCAAATTAAAACTTTGGACTGGCTGCAAAATTGAAACGCTGTCATTCCAGAACAGGGCTGTTATGGCAATTTTATTTTGTGAATGAATATAGGTATTATGTTTACTATACCTGCCCATTGTTCTGGGCGTAAAAAAATGCCTGACGTAGCAGATTGCATTAAAAAAATATTTTCTATGTTTTCTTTATAGGCAAACTGGTTGGAAAGAATAATAAAAAATAACAATTGACCCAATTTCATCTATTGATATACGATATTGCGTGATAGCTTTTACCCATGACTTCGCCCGCATGGGGGTCGGAAAATATCCCACAGGAACGTACTACCGGGTCAAAAATTATCCTATGTCCTAACCCAGGTCATGGCCTACCTGTGCGCCAAACAACGAACTCCGATCAGCCGCTAAGGCGTGAAAAGGTAACAGACAGACAGAGTTACTTTCGTCTTAATAATATTAGTATGTATAATATGGATGTGGCTGATAGCCAATATTTTGTCAGTTTTGTAATGTTGATTCATAATAAAAGCCTTATTGCAAAAAAAAAAAATAATAACTGACTTCCAAAAAAATACACTAAAAAGTGAAAAATAACTTTAATTTCGGAAGTTGGTGTCTTTGGTATTTTCATTTTTTTGCCAGCGACTTCTGAAATTAAAGTTATTTTTCACTATTTAGTGTATTTTCTTGGAAGTCGGTTGTTTTTTTTTTTGTAAAGAAGCTATTAAGTGTTTTATACTTTTTAGTTGTGGTACCTACCCCACACCAATTCGTATATCAAAATTTGCTATGTAAACAGCAGTGAGGGGATGTTTTAACATCATCAACATACACCGAATGGATTAAATAGATATTATTGAAGTCAACTCAAAAACTAGCCAAGCAAAGTTAATCAAATTTATGTGGGACTACCGCGCAAGCTTCCTCTCCCAAATAAAAGACTTATAAAAATCGGTTTATAAACAAATAAGTTATGCTCGAACATATATAATATATATACATATATATAAATTAAGAACCTCCTCCTTTTATTGAAGATGGTTAAAAATCATTAATAGCCTGAGTGCATCTCATGACGATTCCAATAAGCCCAAACACGGCTAGGATACATTGTTTTATTACGGATTTCCGGTGCCTACCTTCCGGCTTCATCATTAGATCAGTTTGATGTCACCATTTTGATCAGAACCATTTATTTAAATTTGCTTTGTTATAGTCACTTAACTATATTAATCGAGATATCTTATCGCCACCCGTGAAATACGTGTCCTTGAGGAGTTCCGGTGGTTATCTGTGGTCTTCGTCACCAGTTCCACATTACCAAATTATACTTTCTGAATGCAAATGATTGACTTGTTGATAAAAATATAAAAATCGCTATATGTATGCCTATAATATTTGAAGAGTACCCTCAATTCCTCATGGATTCCATCATCAGGACTCGATTTTGATAAAAATGGGACCAATCTAAATGAGAGATGATGAGATTTTTTTATTTGAACGGATATACTGTTCAAATAAAAAAAACATTTTCCAAATCATTTTATAAACGACAGAGTTCTGAGGCATAAAAAAAATGCAACTGAATTGAGTACCTCCTCCTTTTTATGAAGTCGAATAATTAAACAATATTTCAGGGACCTATCAAGAGTGCTTTTATAGCCACAAAGGTAGGGTCTCGGGAATGATTACTAGCAAATCAGGATTAAAGCTGCAACCCATAGCACAGACACTGCGCTTACCCGTCTTCGCGTACTATTGACTTTTATGTACAGTCAAATAAGCTATTTGGTATACCTACAGGCAAAAATATTCATCTTTATACTACACTGCCAATTTTTATTGTCCTGTGTAGTAACTTTTTCAGCGAAATGATGTAAAAGAATTGACTACTCCGCACACTCACAATATCGTTTAAAAGTAAAAGCTGGTTGCTAGCTAGTTGGCTGCCTGTACACATAAGAGCTTGTTCGACTGAACATAAGTATTCATAAATTATTAAATGTGACTTACCAATATTCAGGGTTGATACTGATGCGAGGAAAATTAAGACCTTCCTAACCATGGTGGATGATTCTGAAACAAAAACAAAACAATCGTTATGTTCGAAAATATCTTATATTTCTTCTAACAGTTTAAAGGGATCCATTTTAAATCAAGCAATTTATTTGATTTTGATTATACGATTTTTTTTTTTAATTTGGGCCTAATCTCCTCTCCTTGTCAGTGGAAGACGAACGTGACTATTCTTTTCTTTTTCGCTATTTAGAGATCTTTAATTCTGCATGAAAATATACTTCAACTAGCAATCAACGTAGTATGATGTATACCTTCGCTCGTTGGTTACTTCATAGACACCCACGTCGTAGGTAGGAATAGTATATTTGTTTGTTTGTTTGTTTGTTTGTTTGAGGAAAACTAAAATAAATTTTCTCATGAAAGAGATAGTGGTCATTATGGACATACCATGCTCTATTAGTAAAAAGAACTTTCTCTCTTGAGTATATAATAAGTTCTGTGCACTTTCTACACTGAGCTATTTTCTGATTCATGAGTGAGTAGGTAAGTATGCAAATCCCACATCATGCGCAATATCTAACCCCAGAAAAATCTCTCAGAATAACCGTCTGAAAACTGACATCTGCATCCCAAAGTATGACAAGCAAATCTTGCTATCAATTATAGGTAGGTAGATTGACTAGCTTCCAACATATAAAGAGTTTAAGGAATCAATGATGCGGTGCTGATCAGGCATCTCTTGATGGAGACAAAATCTATGGTACCCATTATTGAAAAAGTTAGCACCTATCATGAAAATAGGAACCAATCGAAAACAATAAATAATTCCACGATCCACCAATTATTTATTTATTTATTTATTTAACCATTTATGTGCACACATATAAAAACAGAAAAGAAGAACAGAACAGAAAAATACGTACAAAGGTGATGCTTATTTCTAAAGAAATCTCTGCCAGCATACCTGCGATAGGAAAGTAGATAAAGAGATAGAGACCGTGTGTAAGAGTAGCAGTTCCTAATGTCCAGCGGAAGTGAATTCCACAACCGGGCCGCGTGAACAGTGAAGGAGTAGGAGTAGAAATCGGTGGAGTGGGGAGGGGACTTAAGAAGGTTTCTAAGATGCGACCTGCAAGGCGCATCTGGACGAGCGGAGGAAAAACGCTCCCGCAAATATGATGTCATTTTAGGATTGTTAAGGAGGTTAAATAGCAGACACAATATGCGAGAGTTCCTGCGAAGTCGAATTGGGAGCCTTTTGAGTATCTTGCGAAAATTAGAAACGTGATCATACTTCTTAAGGTTAAAAACAAAACGAATACAGATATTTTGAAAACGCTCAAGTTTGTTTAAAAGCTCCTCGGTGGCATCCAAATAACAGGCACCGGCGTAATCTAAAATAGGCTGGATGAGAGTTTAAGCAAGGGAGATTTTGGTGTTCAAAGGCAAGAAGCTCTGGAGACATTTCAAGGAATGGAATGTGTAGAGCACTTTGCGACTGACTTGAGCAACATGGGCAGTCAACGATAAGTAGGAATCCACGATCACCCCCAGGTTTTTAACCATATTTGCGTATTCAATCTGAACCCCATTCAAACAGAGTGGAGACAGCAACGTAACATCGAGCCTGTTCCGCATATACCTGCCACCAATAAAAATGGCTTAGGATTTCATAGGGTTGATTTGCAGTCTGCCAGAGAGAGCGAGAGAGAACGCCACCCTGAGGCACACATGTGGTAAGAGAGCACCAATCAGAAGATGACTCGTTGAGACGAACCCGCTGCGAGCGGCCTTTAAGATAGGATCTTTTATCATGGTTTTGACCATTCAAAAGTTGGAAACGAAACAATGGGGATTTGAAACCTGTACAGTTATATTCTTTTGGTGTTCTGTTTAGAGATGGGAATAGATAAATGATGTAACATTTATATCAGCATATAAATGGCATCCAGGTGTGGCGATACTTAAATGTAGGACCACCATGAGCAGCGAACAAAACCGCTACCACCTTGCTGACTGGCTTAGCTTTTTACAACAGTTTGAAATATTGTCATACAGTTCATGCCGACACGAGAAAAATAATTGACTCGTTCGTAGAAATATGATGGTGCTGAAAAGTTTGAAATGATGAATAATAGGAAAAACTGCGTACCTACCCAGTAGTAGAAAAAGGGTGGTTTGGCCCTACAATATAACTATGACCTGGTGAAGCTCACTTAGGATACTGGATATGGGCAGCGTATTTAGGACAAAGAGGTTCCAGGAAAAGTAGCCTATGTCCTTCTACAGGTTCCAGGTTACCTTTTTGTAATTTCATAACGATCGGTTCAGTGGTTTAGGTGTGAAAAGGTAACAGAATAGGCAGACAAACAAACAGAGTTACTAACGCGTAATATTATTGTGTGGATTAGGTATAGTTTGGATTTTGTGACGATTTTTGGGCGAGTTCAAAATCTGGAAGTGAAACCCTTTGGCTGAAATGATGAATGTAATGATTAAGTGGGTTTCTGAATTCTAAAAACTATTATTATTAAAGATGTTCAGAGCTGGTGGTTAAATAGGACCATATATGTACAGGAAACAGAATGCAATAGTATGTTCAGATTCATAACTCACTCATAATAACAAAAAACGGAAACTTTCACATGTGTTTTCCTTTCTTCCCGGTTGAATAGATTTTTAAATAGCTCACACAAATAATTCGTGTTGTTTTTGCATTGAATATAATTTTTACATTCTTGTTAGTTCTTCAAGTTCAAATGCTCTGCAAGAGAGTGTTACAACTTTTACTTGAATTTGGTTTGTGATGAATTATATCAATCGTAACTTGCATGCATAAAAGATTTAACAAAGTAACTCTTGTAACTATGCAAAAAAAATATAAACATAAACAGAATCTCATTGATTCTGTTTATGTTTATTTTTTTTGCATAGTTACAAGAGTTACAAACAATTTTACACTGAATTTGTGGCTATATTATAACTCTGAGCCTGCAAGTCCCATTTTCATTATTTGTCTTTACTTTCTTGTTAACGAAGTGACTCAGGTGAGCTTAAACCGTAAAATATTTAAAGTCCTTACGTGATGATTCTCCTATTACCTCTCTAAGATCGGTTACAAGAGGTTATAAAGAATGGTAAGACTCTGTCGTATAATGGACCATCAGCAAGTATTTAATCCCCAAATTCCTTGGAATGATTTTAAAAATTTGAAGATTACAAAACGATACCTTAGCAAAACCATTGTCTCCAAAGTCCAAATATTCTCGAGACGTAAAACCTTTATAACATTCATATGACAATCCGTAAAACTTAACTTTCTTCGTATAGCGTTGTATATCAAAGTAAATAAATGTAACAGTAGAAAATCCTGTTCTTGAAAAAGTTTAAGCACGTCTTAAGCTTCTAAAGTAATACTTTCGCAAGACATCACGGTAAGTTGATTCAACACTTGATGTAACTTGATTGATGACAACAGGACTTTTTACTCTGAAGGAAAAATTCTAGGAATATCTTCTTGGCTTAGAATTTACGACATGAATCTGCGAAGTATATCGGCTTTTTTCCTCAATCTTGAAAAGTGTCAATAACTGTCATTAAATGTTTGAACTACTAGTTTATTTTTCGTTATTACTCGTCTTTGTCAATATATTCATCATTACAAAAAAAATACATTTTTAATTAACCGTTTAACGTAGTTACATATGAGTATTTATAACTTTTCAATAACGTTACTTTCATGTTTGTACCCAACTTTTATTAACTAAATTAATAAAAAATATAGAGAATTATATTCATATTTTGGGAATGGAAGCGTTTGCGATGTAATATTTAGTATGAGATTAGTATTAGTTTATTATTAATAATTAGTATTAGTATGAGAGATTTTATAGTATGAGAGTGAATAATGAATTTGATACTAACTATAATCATTTTAATACAATCTCTTTTCATACCTATATAAATTCTACAGTCATTCTCTGACTCATTTTCTGATTAGTACAGTAATTGAGTTACAGGCAATTATTAATAAGAGAATGTAACATGTTATTATAAGGTTCTTAATTTATCTACTAATTAAAGTAACTTTTTAGACTTGGAACTTCGCGGGAAGGTACTTATGGGTCACCGAGGCCCCACCGAGGCCTCGCAACACAGGCAACAGGAAGAAATACGGGTGGGTTTTAGTCAGTAAGAGTCTGACTCACCCTCCCGCTCCGCCCAGAGCGGGAGAAGTTATTTGATGATTTCCCACCCAAAAAAAAAAAAAGACTTGGAACTATCAAATTATGCGATCAAGCAGCTACCAGATTTTGTACAGCAAAATCTTTTACAGAACAATTTTTCACAAAGATTACGTCATGCGTGGTCCTAACTTTGATACTTTACGCTCGTAGCAAGCAACCCAATTCCTTACTTTATGACGCTCCCCGCTGTTGCGTCAAATAAAACATTACGTCTAGATATAAGTTTCAAGAGCAGATGTGACCGGTCTTCGAGACCCCTTCGTTCCATACTTGTCTTAACACTCACTGTTCCATCTAACGCGTTTGATAGATCAACTCGTGATGGATGGCGTGGTATAGCATTTTAGTGATGGGGAGCCAGCCTAAGTTTTTAGAATTTATCCAAATATCTATTACAAAGTTGAATAATTTCTGTGAGTTACAAAAATATGAATAGTTTGTGAAAATTTATGAAGGTTGTCGCAAGGTTCATGATTGGGATTGATTTTATTTCAAAGTATTGTTGTTATTCTTTTGTTCTTTTATGGAAAGCGTAAAGATTTTTTCAGAGATTTCAATATTAGTTTGTTAATGCTACGGTGCTTCTCATAATTTGTTCAATTACTCAAATTAGGTTATTTTTAACGGACGGTTATAACTGAATATTATTAGGGTATTATGTCGCTATAGTACGGGTATCAAAGTTGTGTGAATGCTTCCAATATCTTCTCTATTAAAGTTATATGAAAAAACCTAAGTTAAGTTTAAGAAATATAAACCAAACAAGTAATATGGTTTATTATTGCTTCGTTTTTTTTTAATGCAGTGCGCTTATTTTAAAAAGTTGGTTAAAATCACAAAAGAAAACTGGTATAATATCAGAGTGTTTTGATATTTCGCTACGCATCTGCATTGTTATAATATTCAGTTTCGTTAGTACAAGTTTGAGTTGCATCGTTTTAACCGGTTCGGTGTTATTATAGCCAGTGTTTCTGAAATTCAATGTAAAGTGGCCGCTTGATCGTAAAAGCTGCGAAAATAAATACCAAAAATATTGTATCTGTTTTATGTAATTTAATTCTGTATGAAACAAAATAGAATTAAATGGATGATATTAATTATGATGGCAACCACGGTTATGAATTGAGCGCACCACATTTGGCATAGTGAGACATTACCAGGGATTATATAAATTATATTAGATATATAGTAATTATAAACTTAGATCGCTAGAAGATTTGAAAAAATCTGCTGTTTTTTCCAATGTTGGTGTAGATAACACAATAAATCTTATATAATACTGTTTTAGAAAAAAAAAATCTCCACATTCCTACTGTATGATTTATTAACGAATAATTTTACCAACGGAAGTGATATTCACAATGCAATTAGAAATAATATGCTTATATCTCTCAATAAAATTCCCTATAACGCAAAACTCAACTCCAAGAAACATTTAAAACTCGGTAACAATCCCGATGCTGCCTTTCCTTTAAACTATAAGACTAGATGATATAAGGCGGGTCAAGTTGGGTTGATTTTACGACGTCATACTTATATTATACTTTCATGTTGGCTATGAATTTTGCTCTTTGCTCGCAAGTTTGATGAGCTGGGGTGCGTGCAGAAAACCTCCTCGTGTGTCTGATTGCTGCTGGTTCCCTGCGAATACGTTCGGGGGAAAGAGCAGTCGTCGGGCCGGTGCATCCTGGGCACGGCCAATAGTCTCTCCATGTTTCGGAGAGGGTATTGACCGTGGCGAATTTCTGCGTGGCGGGGAGCTTCATGCTCCATCGTCGGTCGCCCACTCCCCTCTTTGCTTACAGAGGGCAGGTCGAGTGGGCGAAGAGTGGCGGTGCTTGCTGTGCACTTACCCTGCCAGCGAGCAAGCAGCGGGAGAATGATTCTACTGCCTGCAACCGTCGAAATCGTAATCCGTAAAGAGACCACAGTCATGTTTTGTGGCTTGGAACGGGACGAGGATCTTGGCTTGATCGCCCGGATCGCGAGGAAGATAACCTCTATAAAAATTCCTCTAATATCAAGTTTTGGTGCGCGGCGATGATATGAATGGCTGAGGAGTAGTGTCATCTGCAACTTCGTTGTTGTAGGTGGCGCATCAGTCGTTAGCGCACCCCCAGCCAGGGTACCAGTGGACCCCCTGGTTGAGTTACAAATGTACACTTGCCTAGGGACAGGGGTGAACCTAGGTGTACTTTTTAGATCCCCCACACTCGTGGGAACAGAATGGAAACAAAAAAAAATAAAACAACTGGAAGACTAGGTGAGGAGAGTGATGCGGGGTCGGAGTCCGACGCCGCATCAGGCGGAGAGAGCTCTGGGAGCTCACAGCAAAAGGAGGTGTTGGAGAGGAGTCGAGTGTTCAGGCGAACCTCGAAGCGGCCCAACTCGGGGTCTTCCTCCGACGAGGGAGTCAGGCGGAGAAAGAAGAAGATCCACTGCAGCCGGCGGGGTGGAGCCCGAGGTGGTAAAGGGGTGAACAGAGGGCCCCCCACTAAGGAGGCAGGCAAGCCGGGCCGGGCTGGCCCTGCCGAGCTGACCAGCCCGGCCGGGCTACCTGGCCCGGCCCAGTCGGCTCAGCGACCCGAGAGGCTCGCCGAAGAGGGGTCTCCCTCTGAGGTTTCTCGAGGTGGGCCGGACGCCGCTGGCGGCTCCAATTCGGAGCGTGTGGCCGGGTTCGCAGAGGTCGTGCTAGCCCTGATCAAGGGTGTGGCCGTGAAGAGGCTCAGGTCCTCTAAGGACCAGGCCATATCCGCGGCCACGGCCTCGATTGTGGCGGCAGCGGAGGCCCTTCACCTAGGGCCTTCAGACGGCATGTCGGAGATGCGGGCGGAGGTCGCCCGCTTGACAGCCGCCATGGAGCTTCTCAAAAAGGAGAATGAGGAGCTCCGAGCGGACCTGGCTGGGCTCAGAAGAGCCGACTCCCAAGTGGAGCCGCAGGGGGGGCAGCAGCATGGGCAGGGGCGGCCCGTGCCTGCTGAAGACCGGGTGTTGACCCTGGTGCGGCAGGAGATGCCTTCCTTGCGGAGTCGTTTCTCCGCTCTAGAGGCCATAGTCCTGCGCCCCCGTTGGCGGCGAGCCAGCCGGCCTCGGGCCAGCGCAAAGCCCCATCTTATTCTGCCGCCACAGCTGCCATGGCCAAACCGGGATCGTCGGGGCAGCCAAAGGGCGGGGTGAATGCGCGGGCCGCGAAGGCTCCAGCCACAGAGGCGAGGACTCCGGCCCCGGCGGCGAGGGCCCCAGCCCTGGCGGCGAGGGCTCCGGTAGCGAGACGGCCACCCCCGCCTCCTAAATCTCTTCCGGCTGATGCCGAATGGCAAGTAGCCGGAGAGAAGAGGAAGGCGGCTAAGGCGAAAAGGGCGGCCAAAAAGAGGGAGAGGCGGCAGCGGCGCAAGGAGCAAACCGCCGCGGCTAGGCTCCGCGCCCCGAATTCCGCAGCTGTAGTGATCACACTACAGCCGGATGCGGAGAAGAGGGGCGTGTCCTATAGGACGGTAATGGCGAAGGTGGGTGAGGCGGTGCGCCTGTAGGAGCTCGGCGCAGCAAAAGGCCTCAAAATGAAGGTGACGGCGACTGGTGCCCGAATGGTGGAGGTCCCCGGTAGGGCCAGTGGCCCGGCCGCTGACGCCCTGGCCGAAAGGCTTAGGGCGTCACTAAATGCGGATGAGGTCCGAGTGTCCAGGCCCATCAAATGCGCTAGCATGCGCATCACGGGCCTGGACGACTCCGCGACTGAAGAGAAGGTGGTCGCCGCAGTGGTTAGGACCGGGGGGTGCTCTGCCGAGCAGATGAAGGCAGGCATCATCCGTCCTGACTCCACGGGGCTGCAAACCGTTATGGTGAGCTACCCCGTGTCAGCGGCCAGAAAAGTTACCGGGGAGGGCCAACGGCTATTGGTGGGCTGGGTTTCCGTGCAGGTGAAACTACTGCAACCCAGACCTCTGAGGTGCTTCCGCTGCCAGGTGGGCAACCACGTGCAAGCGAATTGCACCTCGGAGGTGGACCGCAGCGGTCTTTGCTACCGCTGCGGTCTGCCCGGGCACAAGACCGGCTCGTGCAATGCCAAGCCGCACTGTGCCGTATGTGCGGCGGCTGGCAAGCCGTCCGAGCACCGGATGGGGGGCAAGGCCTGCGCCCCACCCACCAAAGCCAGGGCCAGAGGCAAGCCCTCCGCCACCGCCGTCACCGCCGCAGCCGCCACCACTGCCACCACCGCTGCCGCCTCCAACACCGCCGTCGTCGCCGTCGCCACCATGGCCGCTGCGGCAGGCCCCTCTCAGGGGGCTGGGAAGGAGGCCCAAGAGAGGGCTGACATGGAGTGCCATTAATGGCCACATTACGCCTCCTCCAGGCGAACATCAACCACTGCGCCGCCGCTCAGGATCTGTTGCTCCAGAGCATGGCGCAGTGGTCGATTAACATCGCCGTGGTCGCTGAGCCGTACTTTGTCCCACCCAGGGATGACTGGGTGGAGGACCTGAGCGGCTCAGTGACCCTAATTTCGTCGGCCGCCGCCGGTACCCCGTCCCTCGAGGCCGTCAAGAGAGGACGGGGCTGCGTAGCAGCACGGTTCGGGGAGATTGTCGTGGTAGGGGTCTACTTCTCTCCGAACCGAACTCTTGCCGAGTTCCATAACTCCCTTGCGGAGTTGAGAGACGTCGTCGTCGGGTTTGGTTCCCTCCCCGTGGTCGTCCTCGGGGACTTCAATGCCAAGAATTTGGCTTGGGGTTCCCGGTTAACGGACACACGGGGCAGGATGGTGGAGGACTGGGCTCTGGAGACAGGCCTGGTCGTCCTAAACCGGGGTTCTGTCCCCACGTGTATGCGGATGTGGGGTGAATCAGTGGTGGACATCTCGTTTGCCAGCCCCGCTCTGTCGCCGCGTGTAGTTGACTGGCGCGTCATGGAGGGGGTGGAGACCTATTCCGATCACCGGTATATCCGGTTCGAGGTCTCCGCCCAGACCTCGGACGCGCCGGTCCGACGGGCCCCGAGTGGTCCACGCTGGGCGCTGAAGCAGCTGGACCGGGAGCTCCTCCTGGAAGCTTCGATCGTGCAGGCCTGGGTGTCACCACCGGACAGGCCTGCTGACATCAACGACGAGGCGAAGTGGTTCCGGGAGGCCATGTCCGACATATGTGACGTCGCAATGCCCCAGGTCCAGCCTGGACGTGCCTCGCGCCAGGTGTACTGGTGGTCGCAGGAGCTGACGGCTTTGCGCACTGCGTGTGTGGCTGCGCGACGCCGGTACACCAGGCACCGCAGGCTCCGTATCAAACCTCCGGATACGGAAGCCATTCAGGCGGAGCTGTACGAGGGGTACAGAGCGGCGAAGACCGCGCTCCAAGCGAAGATCCTACGGGCCAGGGGGTTGGCCCGCGAGGAGTCGCTGGGGACTCTGGACAGGGACCCGTGGGGACAGCCGTACAAAGTGGTGCGGGATAAACTCCGCCCATGGGCTCCCCCGCTGACGCAGAGTCTCCGGCCCCAGCTTGTGGAGGACGTGGTGAGCGCTCTGTTCCCTTCCCGAGGGGAACACACCTCCCCGCCTATGGCTCCGCCTACTGCAGTGCCCGATGCGGACCACACCGCCAGCGACGACGACGACGACGATGCTCCGGAGGTGACCGAGGTAGAAATGAGAGCGGCGGTACGCAGGCTTAATGCCAAAAATACCGCCCCAGGACCCGACGGCTTACCTGGGAAGGCCTGGGTCCTGGCCTTGGAGGCATCCGGATGGTCCGGGGATACCGCACGGTCTCCTGTGAGGCAGCGAGCCTCCTTGCCGGATTGCCGCCATGGGATCTGGAGGCAAAAGTCCTCGCGCACGTATGGGAGTGGCGTGAGGAGGCAAAACGCCGGGGCGTTAGTCCGCTGCCGCGAGAAATCGCGGCACAACGGACGGAGCTCCGGCGGGATCTCATGGCGTCATGGAAAGTACGGTTGTCGTAACCCAGTGCTGGGCACGCCACGATTGCGGCGATAAGTCCCCTCTTTGAGGAGTGGCTGGAGAGGCGCCATGGCGTCCTCACCTTCCGCCTGACGCAGGTCCTCACCGGACACGGCAGCTTCGGGAGGTTCCTGTGTCGGATAAGGCGGGAGGAAACGTCCCGGTGTCACCACTGTGTGGATCGCCCGGAGGACACGGTGGAGCATACGGTGGAGGTCTGCCCGGCTTGGGCAGAGCACCGCCGTGTCCTCGTGGAGGCGATCGGCGGCAGAGACCTCTCGCGTCCGGCCCTGGTTCAGGCCATGGTACGGAGCGAGAGGGCATGGGCAGCCGTCACCTCCTTCTGCGAAGCAGTAATGCTCGCGAAGGAGGAGGCGGGACGGTTGAGGGAAAGGCAAGTTTCGCGCCCTCTCGCCCCTAGCCGCCGCAGGAGACGCCCAGGGCGTCGGGAATCCCGGGCGGATTTCCGGCCACCGTAGGCGCGGGCTTGCGGACGGTGAGCAATGGGTAGCTCACCGTCCGGTAAGGACCAGGCCCGGGTCGACGGCGCGTTGTATTCCACGCGCGCCTCAAAGAGATGTCGTCAGCACATATAGTAGGGGTCCACTAGGGCCGATGCCTGCCGGAGTCGCGGGAAGGTACTTATGGGTCACCGAGGCCCCCGCAACACAGGCAACAGGAAGGAATACGGGTGGGTTTTAGTCAGTAAGAGTCTGACACACCCTCCCGCTCCGCCCAGAGCGGGAGAAGTTATTTGATGATTTCCAACCCTCAAAAAAAAAAAAAAAGTTTGATGAGCTACGAGAAATATAGGTTAGAAATCTCATGTTAACCTAACATGACATTTTTGTGTATATGATTATTTTGATCGCTTCGAGACTTGAAAAAGTGTTGTCGGTTTTGCTTCCATTGCTAAGAAACACTATAAGATAAGATAAGATAAGATAAATTTTTATTTGCCTTAAACATGGTATAATGGTTAGTCTTTTTTAAATACAATGTCCACATGTTTAGCTACACAGAATATGTCAATTGCATGCAAAAAAATTACGTCCAAAAAATAAAACAGTAATTAGTAAATAAGTCATTCAAATAAATAGATGGATATAATATTATAATTTTATATCAAAGAAATCATTAATGTCATAGAAATTATGTTCATTCAGCCATTTATACAGCTTGTTTTTAAATGAATTTGCATTATTTATACATTTTAATTCTTTCTGGAGTTTGTTGTAAATGCGTACACACATCACAAGGCAGCTTTTAGCCTACTTGGCTGATTTAGGAGTATCCTCTATTACAAGTCTGTTTGGATCTCTTGGACGAGGGATTACTTCATAAGCTTTTTGGAACAATCCCTTATTACTATATACAAAGTTACAGACTGCGTATATGTAAAGTGCAGGAAGTGGTAACAGACCTAGCTTTTTAAAAAATGACTGACAGGATTCGTCAGGACGAAGTCCGCAAATGGCCCTGATGCACTTCTTTTGTGCGATGAATATTCTGTCTTTATCCGTACTGTTTCCCCATATAATAAGCCCGTAACTTAAAATTGATTCAATATATGCATGGTACGTAGTAATTGCCGTTGTTTGTAACGTTCTTTACTTGTCTGAGGGCGTAAGTGAATTTATTAATCCTAATGCATAAATCATCTAAATGTCCTTTCCAGTTTAAGTCTTGATCTATGAGCACACCCAAGAATTTGGTTTGTGTTACTTCATTAAGTCTGTTAACATTAAGTTTAAAATTGTGTTTGGCATGTTTTGACTTATTAAATTGAATATAATTTGATTTATCTAAATTAATTTTTAATTTATTAGTCTGTAGCCATTGTAATAATAATAGTAAATAGGTATCCTGTTTATACGATGTCGATTTCTTCATTAAATGTTTTTGCCCGCTTTTAATTACGTCTTCATTGTTATCAATATTACAATACAGATAAACATCAAATCCTATTTTTTCAAACTAATCGAGTCCTGTTTTTTAGTCACTATTATGATAGGTAAATAACTTATAAAAAGATAATAATTATGAACTTTATCTGAACTACTTTAAAATCTTTAAATTAAAATTCCATTGTAGACAATGGAATTTAAATTTAAAGATTTTAAATAGAATATAGACATGGTATTAGAATAGGAATATAATTCTAGTAATTACCAATGCGAAATCAAAACGAACAATGACAAAAAAAAGAAAAATGAAAATGTCCTATTGATGAGCTTATTGTTCACGGTTCACTTTCATACAGCCATTCGAATAAAATAAAAGTGGTTCAAATTTCCTCGTGACAAACAAAGCAGATGACTCCAAAAAATCCGTAGGTAATTTGAGGTTATCATATGAAATTTGAAGACATTGGAGTGTAGCTCGAATCATTTTAGGTATTCAACTAACTAAGGTTTCGTTAATCTTATCAAAGTTATGTTCTTTAAGTTTTAGATTTCTTTAGAGTTCTCTATTGATATTGTAGCTATATATTGTGACATAAAACAACTAAAGTAACAATAAATTAAGTCAAAATAATGGACTAAGAACGAGTAATACCCGTATGACATCGGTCGAAAGATGGTCAATACTAAGATGATAGAGTACATATCGAAAACAAAGAGGTACCGCGCTGACTTTCAAAATAAATTGGCATGAGAGCAAGAAGATGATGATAGTGACTAAAGACTTGCCAAGATAAAAGATGGAAACTTCATCTTCATAACAGTAAAACATTACTCAAAAAGTCTTCATCACCCTTGAGTATAAATGACATAGAAATCCAATGACTCCGAAACATATTAACACACTACTCAGGAAAATTAATACGCGCATATTAACTACGAGTATGTAAACGTGTGTTGATACTCATGTATTAACACACGTTTTTTGGTTTGGTTAATCTGAAAATTAACCAAACCACGGACATTTTTCTCTCTTTTACCGCGATGGCTTCTTTTTTTCGTGTGTTTTTTAACGATATTTTCATAAAACCATGTGTTTTTATATGTGATTGAATTTAATAGAATATTGTCAGCAAATTTTTTGTTGAAAATGATTTTGGAAAAAAGGTTCACTGAACTGTAAAGTCAACTAAAATGTAAGTTTATCGAGGCCCTTTTGTATGGGCAAGCTGACGGATTTTTTTTTTTTGGGCGGTAAATTATCAAATACAGAAGGTATTCCGTTCTGGGCGGAACGGGAGGGTGTGTCTGACTCTTACTGACTAAAACCCACCCGTGTCGCTTCCGTTGCCTGTGTTGCCAGGGGCTTTGGTAACCCTTTTGTACCTTCCCGCGAACCCGGCAGGCATCGGCCCTAGTGGACCCCTACACTTGTGCTGACGACATCTCTTTGAGGCGCGCGTGGAAAACAACGCGCCGTCGACCCGGGCCTGGGCCACCCATTGCTTACCGTCCGCAAGCTCGCGCCTACGGTGACCAGAATTCCGCCCGGGATTCCTGTCTCCTGCAGCGGCTAGGGGTGAGAGGGCGCGAAATTTGCCTTTCCCTCAACCGTCCCGCCTCCTGCTTCGCAAGCATTACTGCTTCGCAGAAGGAGGTGACGGCTGCCCATGCCATGACGCGAGATATCTCTGCCGCCGATCGCCTCCAAGCTGACAGAGTTACGGACAACAGCTTGTTCACAATAATACTAGTCAAAATACAGTCATCGTTAATTCTTTACTCCTGCCAAAATAGTCCAATAACATATAAGAATATCAATTTTTATTATTTTCTCACTACTTACGAACAATTTAACCTCACCTCTGACTGATTAAAATCTTTACAGGATAATATAATAAGAACTTTACTCGAGAAAGCAGAAAACGATACCGAATGGATCCCTAAGATTCTGCAGTAGCCACTTCACATTCTAGAACACTACGCGGAGGAATAACGTTTCTTATAAGAAATTGCTATATTAGAATGAGTTCAAACAAGATTGTTGAACTTTTTATCTTATAAGTTCACCATAAGAAAGTTACGAGCTTCACATAAGAAAATAACAAATTAAGAGGCGTTTTTCACTGTGTCCGAGAAGGTATTATCTACCAAAACAATTAAAATTATACTGAAGTTGCCTGTATTTATCTGCAAAATAAATTGCTGAAATACTATAATAAGGTATACTGTGTACAAACAGGTCATATTATTAGAGGGTCAAGTGAGCTTTCATCTGACAATGTTGAAAAACTAAAAACAGTTTTATAAATGTTGTTTTAAATAATGAGTCCAAAGACGGTAATAACAATAATAGGATATATAATGACGAATACTAAGCTGTATTCAATACGACACCAGTTTCTTAAACACTTTTTTGAGAAACAAGCCCTGCACCATAGCATTTCCCATCAGCAAAAATAACAAACTTTCATATAAACTTTCATTCCATATTTAATTAAGCTCTTTCAAAATATAACTCGTCCCAAATCCAAAACTTTATAATAAATAAATCCCAAACTAAACTGATACTTTAACCATTCGTTTGCATACTAAGAAGTTACGCCACATTGCCGTTATTTAATCGAACATTGCCGGATCAAACTTCCTTAATTAGGTAAACTCCGTGTGATATCGCGCCTGCCGCCACATCTGCGACTAATAAGCGTGAATGTTTTTCTAATACTTAAAAATAAGCCCCAAGCTTTTATGAAAACATTAAAGTTCTATGTTTACGTAAGTTTTATTTAGATTTTTTTAATTGAAAAATTAAAAGCTTGCTTTAAAAAGTATTTTACTTACATTTTATTCACGTTTATGAAGGAATTTTTAGTCACAAGTCTGAAGAGAGAAAATAAATAGTTCTATAATACACTTCTGGACACATCTATTGGCCCACCTTAGAGTTTAGGTTTCGATGGCCCCTACCGAAATATGATTGCTAGATTAAACAAAAACTGTTGATGCAGTTTTAAACCTGATACATTTTACCATCTTTTTCGATCGTATTGTTTTAAATTTGAATTCAGAATACCATACGACATGGAGCTACGCCTAACAAGTCGGATATGCGCCTTGTTAAAGGCAATTGATTTTTGAATAAAAAACATGTTTTATCAAATAAAGGTTTAATTTAATAACGCGTGTTGCCTCCATGGGCATCTACCACAGCTCTCATACGATTAGGCATAGAATTTATCAACCGCTCTATGAAATTTTGAGGGATCATCTCCCATTCCTCTTCTATGGCAGTTTTCAACTCCTGCATCGTCTGGGCAACTGGCTGACGAGCCCTAACACGTCTTTTTAGCTCGTCCCACATGTGCTCAATGGGGTTCATGTCTGGGCTTCTGGCTGGCCAGTCCATAACTGTGATGTTCACATCCCGAAGATATTCCCTGACGATGCCGGCCGCATGGGCTCTTGCATTATCATGCATAAAAAGGAAATTTGAACCCACATAGTCCGCGTATGGTATCATGTGAGGTTCTAAGCACTCACGAATGTACCTTTCAGCATTTAATGTTGGCAGCCGTGGTCCTGTAACAACCTCAAGTTGAGTTTTGCCGCTCGCGGATATACCGCCCCAGACAGTCCATGAGCCACCGCCATAAGCAACTCTCTCTTCAAAGCAGCATTGTGCGAAACGCTCTCCCTTACGTCGGTAGACCTTCTTCCTTCCATCATTGCCATGTAACACAATTTTAGACTCATCAGAAAAGAGTACACGGCACCGATCTTGCTGTGTCCAATTTAGATGACTGCGTGCGAAATGAAGGCGCGCTGTTCGGTGGGCTCGCGTTAGTCTGGGCCCATTAGCTGGCTTGTGTGGTACTATATCGCGTTCTTTTAACCTTCTCCGAACAGTACGAGCGCTCACAGATACTCCGTGGAAGTCGCGAAGTTGGTTTTGTATCTCAATGGAGGTAAGGTGACGATTTCTCAAGCTGGTCGTCACGATGAATCGATCCTGCCTTTCAGTTGTGACCCGAGATCGTGGCCTTCCTTGGCGACGAACAAAGCCGCCAGTCTCTAGGTACCTTCGATAAACATTTCGGACCGCAGATCTACTTAAATTAAGTTGAGCACTCACGTTTCTTTGGCTGTGTCCGGCCTGAATAAGTGCCACAGCTTGGGCGGCGACTTCAGGTGAAGTATCCATAGATTATTGATAGAACCTCACCTTAATGTTAAGAATAAGTAATGTTTGTTGCAAAACCAAAGATATCAATCACTTTTTCAAGAATTAAATCCAAGTAAACCAATAAAACCAAGTTTTCTTAGTATTCGATTGTTTGATATCAACAAACAGGCTCCAAATTGTCTTTTGTTTCTTTAAATTCTGTGTTCAAAATTCAAAAAAAGACTATTGAATGAAATTGTGAATGTGCCAGGTTCAAAACTGCATAAAAACTTTTTGCTCGACCTAATATAAAATTTTAGCTAGGACCAAACGAAACTGAAAATACAAGGTGGGCCAATAGATGTGTCCAGAAGTGTAGATTACAGGAAAACCTATAAGAACTTTTGGTCTTAAAATAACATGGTAAATCACTCAAAAAAATGTGTACAAACTTACATTTGCAGTTGGAATGTATGAGGGGAATATGTTTTTCAACTACAATGTTAAGTTTGTTCTTGGGATAAATTCTTCCCAACTACGGAACCCTTCATTGTGTAGTCAGACACGGTACATTTTTTTTACGTCAATTTTATAGAAGCGAAGGTCTCGTTCAGACCACAAGGACCATGGAAAGGTCCTAGTCCATCATGCCCTAAAAAGCTGATTTTACAAATATATATGGACTTGGTTTTCTTTTCGTAAACAGAAAATGGATGTCCGGTTGTTTTCCAAATATTATAATACTTTAACAAAGTTAGACTGCTAACAATCAAGACTCGGTCAAATGCTACAAAATCAAAGTGAATTTAGACCAAGACTCCGATAAACCCTACTATTAAAATCAAGTTGAAAATTGATAGTTTTAACATTTAAATTTAATTAATTCATATCATATTCTGTTACACCTACTGACAGACCTCTAAGACCCGAAGGTACTTATGGGTCACCGAGGCCCCCGCATCACAGGCAACAGGAAGGAATACGGGTGGGTTTTAGTCAGTAAGAGTCTGACACACCCTCCCGCTCCGCCCAGAGCGGGAGAAGTTATTTGATGATTTCCCACCCTCAAAAAAAAAAGTCTTCAGAAAATATTTATTTTTTACCTTTTTAACTTTTACGTCTAAACTTTGATGTTATTCGAGACATAAACGTTTCAATTTATGACTTGAAAACATAAATGGGTCGGCCACTTGCGGTAGAAACAGAAGAATAATGAATAGGTATTATATCTAATCAAATTAGATAATGTGTGTATTCTTCTGTTAAAATTCAAACTAATTTTGGTATCTCATACTTGGTCACGGTCTTGCTAAGGAGATTTTACTAACTTTCATGTAACTAATTATTCCATTCGATAGATTTTGTTGCAGATAAGAATGTCATCAAATAGACCTCGTGTTTAATGCCAAAAGAATACAATTTATCACAGAGTGACTATTCATGTTTTCAAAAAAAAAAACGGATCAAATTCGGCAGCTCGTCAAAAACTGCCGTTTCAGCATTGCTCCCAAAAATAGCACTAGGTACCCATCTCTTATAAAACCACTAAACACAACCTTTTAACACTTTCACTACCTTTCTGTCTACGTGACTTTCAACCGAAAACACTTTACTGAATGAAACACAGGTTCTAAGCAAAACATAAATTTTATCTCCAACCAGAGACACCAGGTTACCCACCTCGGTAAAAAGTTTGTTTTAAACGATTTCGTTTTCAAACAGTTCAGTATTTTGAGGTTTTGGTTGTGTTTATATTTGTATTGGTTTTTAAACTATTACCAAGTTTTGTTTACTGAACTTTTAGGTGTAATTTAAGTAACTACTCCTAAAGGTTTATGGTTAGAAACTGATGGCTTTGAATGGCGAAGATGAGAGAAGTTGGGCGCTCAACGCACCTTCAGCACCACGAACTTTAGAACTGCTGTTTCTAGATGCTGCCGGAGATTACCACGGTGCGGTGATTCTGTGCTCTGTGCTATTTTCCTATTCAATTTATTAGTCTATCAATATTTACTTTCCTTTTAGTTTCCAAACGTCACAAGCCACTAAAATCCTTCCCTGATTACCTCACACATGCCTTTAACCTATCAGGTTTTCAAACTCATTACCCTAGTTTAGTCCAGTGATGTAAAGATTGTTAGTCCACTAATTAAGTTACTTGAGGCTAATATTATGTTCGGAGTAGAAGTGTCATAGTTTAATTTTGGCGTCAGTATAATATTATCAGAGAGCAGTGGTGGCCTAATGATAACTGCCCCGACTCACGTGTTTATAATTTAATGTAATATTAATTATATTATATTATATTATTAATATATATGTAATTTATTTCATCACTTAGTTCTAATTTCAAAATGGCGACGGAAAACATCGTGCGGAAACTGGCATGTCCTAGAAAAATTGAAGACACCAACCCAACCTGGGCTCGCGTAGTGGGCTATGGCCCACTCCTTCGCACAGAGAGGAAGCCTGTGTTCCAGCAGTGGGAACGTTAATAATAATAATGCACTAATTAAACATGTTTTGGCTTTATATCAAATCTAGATTAGTCTGGCTAGCTAATTGGATGGAATAAACAATTATGCCGAAACTTTTTGATTGTATAGCAGACAAACAAGTAACTAAATAAACAGGCTACTAGCTTGTAACCACTTTAAATAATGCTGTGAGTGTGACAAGTAGTCGAGTTTCTGACATTATTCTTCTAAGGCCCATCGTCCACGACGTTACTCAGAAGTAACGTGCTACAAACTCAAATCACCAATCAGAGTGGCGCGACTTACTAACGCGTTATTAACTAGTTTGTGATTGGTTCCGTCGTGATCAGACCGCCATCGCCATTGAAATACTAGTGCTGTGACATTATGGGTAAGTAGGTACTCATTGCTGATTTGAATTTGTAACACGTTACTTTTGATTAGCGTCTTGGGCGATGGGCCTGAGAAGAGTGTGCGTTAAGATTAAAAGTTGAAATGCACTAATAAAAGATAAATATTTTGGACCTGTACCTGAACGTGTCACTTTTCTAGACTGTACACAGCAATTAAAATCTACGTCTACTATCACGATGACTGATGACTACAACTTTTGAACTCATTATTTAAGTTTAGTCCAACAGTAACACTGTTAGGCGACTAATTAGGAAACTTAGGATTTTAAAGTTAAGTCTGAAAAGTTTAGACGTAATAATCCCAGTATAGTTACAGTAATTTATTATAGCTTGACAAATAGCATGACGGGTAACTTTCGCAGTTTCGCATGAAATAAGTAAATAACTTTTAAATTTAAGATCTGTCTTTCAAAACAAGTATTTTTAGTTCAGTAATTTTTCGTATTTTTACTAGCTAGACCATGTGTATGAGAATAAAAAAAATCAATCAAAATCAAAATATTTTTATTTCACATAAACCTACATGGGCACTTATGAAACGTCAGAAGCTAGGTGCACGGTTCCAATAGGTCGTTTCCTATGGAGAAGAGCCGGCAAGAAACTCCACGGTTACTCTTTTAATAAAAGGCTTGAGGAGACGATTCCAAAACTATAACATACGAAGGATGAAATAATAAATAACCAGCCACGTGCGTGTCGGACCACGCACAATGAAGGGTTCCGTAGTTGGGATGAATTTATCCCAAGAACAAACTTAACATTGTAATTGAAAAACATGTTCTCTCATAAATTCTCACTGCAAATGTAAGTTTGCACGCGCAATATTGTGAGATTTAAGACTAGACTTCTTATAGGTTTACCTGTAATCTAAAAGTAAAAAGTATTTATTTTAAAATTACAAAAAAATATACCTAAAATCCTCGCCTCGAAAAATATGCCTCGTTGTTCTGGTAGTCGCAAGCGCTACTGCTGAGCATGAGGTCCTGGGTTCGATTCCTGGGTCGGGCAAAGTGTTATCGGGTCTTTCTAATTGGGATTTCTCAGTAGCAGCCCGGAGTCTGGATTTGTACCCGGTTGATGGCAATAGGCTCGCCCCCTATTACATGGGACTTAAAAACATAACTGGCGAAATGTGGGTACTACTACAGGTACGCCTCTGCCCAACCCTTCGGGGAAACAAGGCGTGATGTTATGTTATGTGTGTTACCTAAAATCCTTACAAGAAGCCCATTCAATATGTCAGATGATACAGTTTGCAAATGTTTTTCTAATTTGCCCCCAAAAGTGACCCCCATATTCAAAATACATATATTATCGCTACACGTCCATGTTTGGGTCACAGAAATTCATGTTGACCAAATTTAAATTTAATCGGTCCGGTAGATTCGGTACAAATTGGATGTAACAGACGGACAGACAGACACACGAGTGATCCTATAATGGTTCTGGATTTTTCTTTTGAGGTACGGAACCCTAAAAATAAGAATTAAAAACCCGACTGCAACTTACAAGTTCTAAACCAGATCACTTTCAACCAGTCCGATGCAATTTTTGTTTTTTTTTTTACATTATTGTCGACACATAGCGTTGCTCAGAACTTACGTTAAAGTAAACAAAATAAAAACAGGTTTTCATTTTTGTGTTATGATAGCTCTAAAATAATTGTCAAGCATGAGAAAATAGTAAGAAAGTTCAAATTTCACATTTCTTGTCTAAAAAAAGTTATTGGCGGAAGATAATTATGATTAAAACTTAAGTAATTCCCCGAACTGACTCTTACTCAAGAAGTCCTGCTAATAACAAACATATAAAAGTCTCAGTACTTTCTATTATTATCTATTATTTCTGAAAAATCTTAGACTTTTATTGAACTATACCGATGCACGGTGTGATTACACCTTCACGATCGACATACATTGGTATGATTGATAAACGTCGATTAAAGTCTTTTCAGCGTTGATCGTTAAGACAGAGACTTCTTGAAAACGGTCATAAAGGTGGTTTTAAAATCAGTGTATCCCTTTTTTTTTGAGCGGGTGGGTGTGTCAGACTCTCACTGACTAAAACCCACCCGTATTCCTTCCGTTGCCTGTGTTGCCAGGGCCTCGGTAAGCCTTTTGTACCTTCCCGCGACCCCGGCAGGCATCGGTCCTAGTGGACCCCTAGGCTTGTGCTGACGACATCTCTTTGAGGCACGCGTGGAATACAACGCGCCGTCGATCCGGGCCTGGTCCTCACCGAACGGTGAGCTACCCATTGCTCACCATCCGCAAGCCCGCGCCTACGATGGTCGGAAATCCGCCCGGGATTCCCGACGCCCAGAGCGTCTCCTGCGGCAGCTAGGGGCGAGAGCGCACGAAATTTGCCTTTGCCTCAACCTTCCCGCCTCCTCCTTTGCGAGCATTACTGCTTCGCAGAAGAAGGTAACGGCTGTCCATGCGCTCTCGCTCCGTACCATGGCATGAACCAGGGCCGGACGCGAGAGATCTCTGCCGCCGATTGCTTCCACGAGGACACGGCGGTGCAGAGCACCAAGCCGGGCAGACCTCCACCGTATGCTCCACCGTGTCCTCCGTCGGGCGTTTCCTCCCGCCTTATCCGTCACAGGAACCTCCCGAAGCTGCCGTGTCCAGTGAGGACAGGCGTCAAGCGGAAGGTGAGGACGCCGTGGCACCTCTCTAGCCACTCCTCAAAGAGGGGACTTATCGCCGCAATCGTGGCGTGCCCAGCACTGGGTGGCGATAACCGTACTCTCCATGTCGCCATGAGATCCCGCCGGACGTCCGTCCGCTGTGCCGCGATTTCTCGCGGCAGCGGAGTTACCCCCCGGCGTTTTGCCTCCTTGCGCCACTCCCATACGTGCACGAGGACTTTTGCCTCCAGATCCCATGGCGGTAAGCAGTGTATCTCTTAAACCACAAATAGTTTTGGAAAAAAAATATAGAATATTTTCAAGTCCTTCTTGCGTACAGTGATGGAACTCAAAACACAATTAAACATACTTTAACACGTCAAAAAAATCTTCAAAAACACCTCATAATTATCTTTAAAAGCATTTTATATCTTTATTAACAATTACAATTATAGTTAAAACTATATCATAAACATTTGAATGCCTGCATCTAGTGATGGATTATTTATTATTAAATTGTTAATATTTCATTATACACGATTTTATTTGCACTGTTTCGACAAGCGTTGTGTCATCGCGCTTCTCTTTCTTTTCTATGCAGTCTGACAGAGACCGCGGTTTAGGTTTTGTCAGCGTCTTAATGTGTGGTGTTATACCAAGCCTATATGCTACGACCCTCACGCATCTATCGAGTTATCGAACGTCGATTTTTGACAAATCGATCGATCAATTGCATTAAACAATGTCGTTTTAAATAAACCCTTTCCACATTGAAAGGGTTTATTTAAAACAAATCGATCAATTATCATAAGCTATTCAACTTTTTTAAAGATAGATCAAAGAAAAAATGGCGTATTTTCTTTATTGATCGAAAATTGGATGCCGTTTGGCATATTTTACAAGCCAAATTCATCGATAATTCTTACCTTACACCAAGCGATCGATGTTGATGAAGGCATCGATCGCGTGAGTGTAATCACACCCTAACTACCCCAGTTTATGTTTCCTGATGACGCAAGCAACAGTGTTACTTGCTTAATTAGTCAACTTGAAACTTTATCGTAAGAGGAGATGTTGCCTAACATGAAAGTTCTAGGAACTCATAAGTTGTTAGTAGTACTTGAATGTTTGATAGAGGTTAATCTTTTAGTACTCTGGCTTTTAAGTTCACTTATAGAACATAATCTTAAAACTACCTCGGTCTGCCGGGGTCGCGTGAAGGTCCAAAAGGGTTACCGAGGCCCCTGGCAACACAGGCAACAGAAGGAATACGGGTGGGTTTTAGTCAGTAAGAGTCTGACAGGTTAATCTTTTAGTACTCTGGCTTTTAAGTTCACTTATAGAACATAATCCTAAGACTATCTCGGTCTGCCGGGGTCGCGTGAAGGTCCAAAAGGGTTACCGAGGCCCCTGGCAACACAGGCAACAAAAGGAATACGGGTGGGTTTTAGTCAGTAAGAGTCTGACACACCCTCCCGCTCCCCCCAGAGAGGGAGAAGTTATTTGATAATTTCCCATCCAAATATAAAAATGACTACCTCGGTGGTCTAATGATTGCAGTTGCGACTGCTGCCCTGTGCTGAGTCTTGTCCTAGGTTAAATTCCCGAATCGAAGAAAATCTTATTGAGTTTGATCATAGTCAAAATGATAGTACCTACATACAAAGTAGTAACGTGGAAATTGAATTTGTAAATAGGCTCGCCCCTATTATATATAAGACTTATAACTGGCAAAATAATATAGTATAAGAGGACACATGTACCTTCAGGAAAAACAGGCATGCTGTTGTATGTTATGTTTATCCTAATTCAATTTGTTTGTCAATTCATTTTAAGAAATTACTCCCATAGTACAAATATTTCATCAGTGGACACGTTCTCTCCCTGTGTGACGGCTGCGGCATTATTTCACAGAAGAGTAATGCCATAAAAGACTAACAGATGTTCAAACTATCAAAGTTCCACAAACTCATTAGCCTAGTTCGGCTCACCTTTTGACGTCAGTTAGGTAACGTGGTAACAGCATGGGATCAGCGCGAGACAGAAGCTGCGAAGTCATCTTGTGATCATAACTTATTTCATGTGTATGCGTTTTTTTATGTATCTTGTGTGGAATGTTCGCATGTGTTTAGTTAATTTTGTTTACGGTAATTATAAAGTTTTTTGTTCGGTCTCGTTTGCTTTTACGCTGTGGTTATTGATATGACCTTTTTTTACTAACTTAGTCTATGGTATTCCTCTGCTAAAGATAGGTCGCTCAAGTAGCGACTAAAATTGGGTTATTTTTTGTTTATTTATTTATTTTATTAGGATCACCAAAAATTGATTTACATAATCAGCCTATAATGTTCCCACTGCTAGGACACAGGCCTCCTCTCCGTGAGATGCAGTTGGCCGTAATCCACCACGCGGGCCCAGTGCGGGTTGGTAGATGTCATATATTTTCAAATTTTTCGGTTCTTCTAGGACATGCCGGTTTCCTCACGATGTTTTCCTTCACCGTTTTGAGAGCACTGGTGATGAAATAATTTACACAAAGTAAAGAGCCTGCTCGGGTTCGAACCTACGCCCTACAACTCATAAGTCGCGGCCGTTACCACTGGGCCATCACTGCTCAACAACAATTGATTTAAATGATACAAACACAGAATACCTTTATAAAAGTAAAATAACCGTGCATCAGTAACTTATAGGTGAACACCAAATGCATAAAACAATGAATCAGAGAAATAAGCTTAACTTACTTATTTAAAAGCGCTAACATTGTAAAATTAAACATCGGTAAAATGTTACACTTAAATAAAATTCCAATTTTTAGAAATACTGACAAAAAAAAATATAAAATTGGTTAAGGTATAATATTCTTTGACATTATAACATTGGTAAAATCGGTAAGAATGATCCGTCAATTTCAAATGTGCAAAGTTTATTTTAGTTTTAGTTTACTTTAAGAGCCCTTATATGTAATGGGGAGTAAGTAATGGGGAAACATTGAGAAGAAACTTGGAATTGTTGCAGCAAAACACAGCAAATAAGCCTTCTGTACTTGAACATTCAATCTTAGATAACTTGTATACATATATTCATCTTCTAAGTAATAAAAATGAAATGCTGTTCGTTGGGAAGCTCATCACTTGAGAACGGCTGGACCGGACAAATTTCTTGGAAAATCTTCAAATTCGGGAAAAAATTAACGTCATTTTTGTATGCGTTATTGAAATTTGTACAGGAAAACGTCTGTTGGGTCAGCTAGTTTTAGAAAATTTACATTTATTGCTACTTAATTAAGTAACTATTTTAGCGATACGTATTGATCTGTGGCGGCATTTACATCATAGTATAAAGAGGGGAAGTAGGATATCTCCGGCCCAATCCGCGATATAATTGCCTACTGTCTCAGGGTTGTCACTTTTAGCTAAATTTTAATTCAGTGCCTATAAATTGGCAAGGGTCGGGAAGTAATATTTTTTACTTGTATTATCTGGGTACAGGGTTCGTGAGGTTGGTTTTACCTAAACGATGATGAAACCTGTCACGATGAAAGAAAGAGCGACGGGCCAGCAGACGGGCGGCGCGGGGCTGTGATGAGCACGAGTAAACGGTAGGTTACTGATAGTACTGTCACCAATTCATTAGTTTAAAGGCCCTTGCCAAAGATAACACATCTTTGTATAACTAATTCAGTGATCATTAGTCAATAAAGTTCAACAATGGTTTTCCTAACAAATACAAAAACGTATTCAAGATTCAGAGCAGTATTATTTATAAAAAGGCATTAAATAAACTGGGCGGTTTATAATATGATCAAATATATAATCTATAATCTCTATAATCTC
This sequence comes from Atethmia centrago, assembly GCA_905333075.3. Classification (NCBI taxonomy): domain Eukaryota; kingdom Metazoa; phylum Arthropoda; class Insecta; order Lepidoptera; family Noctuidae; genus Atethmia; species Atethmia centrago. Next base: position 9,041,544 of record HG995388.1, read on the forward strand.
AATCTATAATATAATCAAATAAATAATCTACAATCAAATTTTTCTTCTGTTGTTATGGTTCGAACTTTGCTCTATTTATCTGATTCACAATTAGTCAATTACTTATTTTTAGTTACGATTTTATAACTGTAATTTAGGTACTTAGTTACTATACCTACAATATTGAGAAATCGGCATGACTAAACGTAAACAAAGCAATAGCGCCAAATCAATTGACAGATCACAAGTACCTAATACATTCTAGTGGGAAAGTAAACCTACCTACTTCCTCTGTCTGATAAAAAACTAATACAACAAAAAATAAGTAAGTAGGTATCTCATCATCAAGTAAAAATTATATGCTAGAATAAGTGACTTGCTTACCTTTCCTGTTCAATAGGTAATCTGAACAGAGACAATTCTGGAATCGTTGAATTATTAAGACACCCAAACACACAACAATACGTTCTCCTGCAATTATCACACATTTTTCTTTCATTTAGCGGTGCCGAAAAGCCGTGACGCGCGAATCTCGTGCGGTGTTAGCCCCGACTGGCGCACCGAGAAACAGGTCGAGATTTTTTTTAAGTGTGCGTGTGGCGACGCATAAATACTTTGGTGCACACATACAAGCCACGCGCGGTGCGTTTGTATGAAGATAACTTACTACTTCCCCTCTCTGTATAGTATGTCTACATTGCCACATGCGACCTAAGCAACACACTGACGTCACGCAAAATCCTGCATCGCGCAAGCAGAGTTTACTGCGCGATTACCGTATGCTAGTCGATTGATTTCGGGATGTTGTATGTATATACAACATCCCGAAATCAACCGTTGGGCAGTTGCCCCACGACGCCCGTCTGGTCGGGCAATCCTCCCTTTTTTATGGGGGATGAGTGAACGTTACACCCTGTTCCTCATGCCTCTATAGACTTATTGTGATATTAAGATCCTTTAAAAAAATCAGTTGATGAACCTAAAACTTAATTTAATCAAATCGGAGATTCCAAGAATCCGTAATTTAATTCAAATTATAGTGATGAATCCTCGTTCTTTCTTTTTATGAAAAGAAACCTTTGTCCCTCAGTGACATTGCTAGTTTTGTACTATTATTAGTTTGTAAAGTAAATTTATTCATTAATATTTAATCAACAGCTTTTATTAAAACACTCTTTGTTACACATAACGAGGTTCAATATTTTAATAAAAATAACCTTTGCAATAATTAATACATTCGTAGCCGCGTAGGCCGTAGTATCTCGTAGCAGTCATCTACGAAGTCTACGCCGCTACGAGAGGTCTATGAGATGATTTCATGAATATTATTACAAGGTAAAATGGAATTTTCAGAATATTTGGTGCGTGTACCAAAATAAACAGGTTTTTCTAATTGATCGTCGTTTCGAAAACCTTGTTAAAATAGTCAGATATAACGTCCATTAATCATTTAACGTGACTAGGCTTAGGTGTTGGTTTCAGTTTGGATATATTTTTACATTTTATTTTATATTAGATTTTTTTTTGTTATTTAGTGAGAATAAAGTTAAGGTGATTTATTAATGAAACACGTGACATGGTCCTTAAGCGCCAAAGCCAATGTTACCCCAATCACTGTATTATTATCATGCCTAGGTACATCATTTCTGAAAATACGAGTACTACCATATTAATTGTTCCAGAAGTTGTCAAACCCTCAAATAAAAATTGTACGTTCAAACCATTATATTTTTTGCCGGCGGCAGTCGCGGTAAGCCTCAGGAAAAACTTAAGTATGAAAGAAATGTATGGTACAGAAGGCCAGTTTCAAACAACGAGCGAAAACATAGACGCACATACGCACACATAAACGGCGAACTCAAACAAATGCAAGTCGCGAGTGGGATTGCGCCTCACTGTACGTAAAGCCTGTCTGTGTGCGTGTGTTTTCGTTCGTTATACGTCACCGGCCTTCTGTACATATCTATTATGTGGTAGAACCCAAGTATACAAGTATTAATTGCATAAGTTGCAAACCCACTGTTTGATGCGCCTGATTTTAAAGTAGCTTAAGTTTATAAATGGTCTTTGGAAGTTTTCTTGAGGAGCTTTTTTTTATGATTTAGTAAACTTGTCCTTTTGGCATAAAAGGGACTAGAGGATGTTTATGAGCATTTGTCTGTCTGCTAATAACAGGATAGGTTCTGTGACTATGGATACAGCCGTTAAGTGCGGTGATTAATGAAAATTATGCATCCAGATATTATGGACAGTTTCAAACGTTTACATATCATTAGACGCGGCTTTAACCCGCCAGAAATAAATTACTGCATAATTATTATTATGTAGCTAACGTAATACGATAAAGGTATAATAAAGGTAGCAGAATCAGATAGAACAGAAAAAAGAAGTCATAGAGAGAGAGTATTCTATCTTCTATCTATAATAATTATGTTTAGAAATTCTTCGCTCGATATCAAGGAGTAACTGTATAAAGGCTCCTACATACTGGCGCGACTTGTCGCGCGACGCGTCGCGAAACACAAAGGCACCGCTTGTAGCGCTACACGCGGTATCTTTGTGTCGCGTCGCGTCGCGCGACAAGTCGCGCCAGTATGTAGAAGCCTTAATGGATAAATAAAATGTAATTTAAAAAAAGTTTCATGACTTGTTATATATATGTACATCTGTTTTCTTTTAACACGAAGTAACTTTTTCAAGTTACTCACCCCAAAAAAGAACTTTGAAATCTCAGCATATAAAATAAATTCTTTTAAATGTTTATTTTCGTCCACAAATTACCGAGTAAGGCGAATTTTCTTGGTTACTGTAGCATTTTTATTCATTCGAAGAAAAATTTCAAAAGTCGACTTGTAACCATAATGACGAACAAACTTCTGATTACTGAGGCGTGACTAAAGAAGTACGAATTTGAATGTTGAGTCAAAAGTCAGGAAGACGAAATAGCTCATACCGGGATAAAAGTATGTATTAGCAAATTATATCAGTCTGCAAAGAGATTACAAGATTTAGGTCACTAACAGACGATACGTTATTTCACGGCATTCTTTTTGCACGTGAAAATGGACGACATAATTAATCGAAGTATACGAATTGTTTACAAACACATATAAATGTTGATACTTGTTTTCAACAAAACTTGTAAAATATCTACTGTTCATTATATAAACAATGTCATGTATCAAACGTGTATTACACTGTTTCAGACATGATTAATTGTTAACAATTATTTTGCTCACATTTTTGAAATTTGTGAATGCTTCCTACAATTTTTTTTTACAACTAGTTAACTTGTTTTAGATACCTATAGGTACCTACAATATATTCAATACTTTGGTGTAAACATGAAGCATAAAGCATTACATACGGCGAGTAAAAAGAACAACGCGTGAAATAAACAGTTTCGGAGTCGCGAAAAGAATATCACTGTACTTCGTTCTCAATCACTCAAAAAGGACATCGTGTGTTATGCTACGGTATCCTAGAATTACGGTGGTCACCACATATTGACCGCAATTTACCGGCGAATGACGTCACTGAAACATTAGTTATAAAAGTAACTTGGTGTGTTTTCCTAGAGAGCGTTTTTTGAAACCGTAATGTCAAACCCCGCTGTCATAATTTCCATGTCAGCAGTCACTGCGGCCTAGGAAGCCGTAGTAGCTTTAGAGGCCTTATCCGAATGTAAGTTATGTTCTAAAAACAATAGAACATCCAAAACCATTTTGTAAATCATGCATACATTCTCTATAATTTCCATTTTCGGTACATCCCGACAAAACTCTAAGAATATAAGAATAAAAAGTCATAGAACTAGGCTAACATAAAGTTTGTACGAAAATCTTCAAAGATATTCAGCTGGATAACAAAGTCTTCACTTAACCTTTGCTCATTACATGCTTTGATATTTTATTTGACAGTTCTATGTTGATGGACTTAAAGCTAGCTTTGAGTTTTAGACACCAACTTCATCAATCTCTGTAAATAAATAAAAAACGCGAAGACGAAAGTTACAATTTTTTCTCGTCATTGATTTTTCGAAACATCATGATCCCACGGACCCTATCTTCCAGGAGAAGTCTAGTTCCTCACCTCCGGGTTGCCTTTATTGGCCGTCTGAAGTGAACACCAGCGAGAAACAGAGCTATTGGCCAGCTTGAGTGGAGATTCGCAAGAGCAAACGTGCTCGAAGGGAGGAAGTATTTCAATAAGGTGCTGGTAGGGATCTTGATGGTACTTCCGGGATTGTCCTGATAGCCGAGGAATATCTCTCTTCTCAAGTACCTCAAGAAGTAATGCTCCCTTGTCGCTACGTCACTATGTGCTAGTTGCTGTTTTTGGGCCTCCAAAAACAACAACAATGGGCCTCCATTATTGAGTGTGCCAGTCACCCCCTGCCATTTTATCCGTGTACTACATAACATTGATCAGGAAAAGGAAATAGTCCTTCCATAGTTCTAGGCAACCAATCCACTGTAGCCACCCAAACCCATAGCCCAATATGTTTTATTTCTATGATCTGCAATAATACTGCACCAACCGGGGGTTTTCCTTGGGTGCATTTGCATAGTGCATACAGGGATAATTTTCGGTTAGTGCCTTAAAACTTAAAATTGTCTAAGGGGCATCTGCGAGTTGACTTTGGCTCCTCGTACGCCTTCCCAAGGTCCGGAATCCCAGAGTCCCGAGATATATCAAAGAAATTTAAATATTACTACACCACTTACAAAAAAAATTGAAAATCAATCTTCGACCCAAATTGAGGGTCGAAGTTTTTATGCGAACTCAGTCGCAGTCTGCTATTCTGATATAAACATCACACGTGGATGTGAATGCCCTAAGTAAAGCTGATCGATATCGATACGCCCACGCCTCTAAGTTAACTCTTAAGTGATACGAAACTTCTCTATATTATTATACACCTGAGCCTTTCGACCTTTTTAGGGTTCCCTTGGTAAATACGATAACGGAGATTGTGTCAAATGAGTTCAAAATGTTTGTCTGACACGAAATGTTACACTTTAAAAATGTACCTACTTAGTTAAGAAAAATTTCTACTTCCTTATGCATTTTTTTTTTTTTGCCTTTTTCTTATCTCTGTATTTTCTCGATGATACAATATGCAATCAAAATAATCAACTATTTATTTTAGATATGTGACTACAAAACTCTACAATCATCATTGACGCTTTATTTGAAAAAGTATTTGTTTTTAAAAATACAATTCTATTGTTTGTATTTTTTATTTTATACATTAAACTTGGTTCCATTTTCTTTGTTTTTTAACATTTTATATAACGCCTTTCAGTTTAATAACAAAGGTTATCTAAATATCTATCCTTCAACCTAAACCAAGTTGTAGATACAAAATATTTCCAAGAAATTTATCGAGATATCTAAAAAGTTTTCTGCCAAAACTTCCTGAATTCTGAGTATAGCAACAGTATTGTGTAGAACCCAAGCGTGTCTTCGAAGTTTCTATAAAGTACGAAAATCATACTAGTAAGAAGCAGGTCTAACATAAATAAATTGCAGAACTTTTAAATGCCAGTAACTTCCAGAAAATTTCGAACATTCGATTGTGAATAACTTTCGAGTAAATAATTTAGGGAATTGGGTGAAAAATTATCCAATTCCCTAAATTATTTACTCGAAAGTTAACTTTCGTATTGATGTAATTCGGTAATTAATGGGTGATTTTTAAAAGAGATCACAACAACAAATTACTGAATTTATAGACTAGTGGTGTGACCGTCAGACTGTCAAATCAGGTCTCGAGTTTGAATTTCTGACTTTTCGGATTCATGTGTGTATTGTATTGTATTGTATCAATTGCTTAAAAAACGGTGAAAGAAAACATCGTGAGGATGAGTGAAAGATATTTCTCGACGGCATGTGAAACCAAGTCAGAGGCCCATTGGCGGTATAATAACTTTGACACCAGGTTAGTTACTAACCACAAGAAAAGAAAGAAAGAAAGGAAAACATTGGGAAGGAGAGAAATTAGACTTTGAATTTTTATTTTTGTATACGAGTCTTTTGGCTACTTTATATTACTGTGTGTATTTTGTATATGTCTTTTTTATAATGTGTATGCCTGTTTAGGCGCGTTGAGTGATTTGGGTAGGGGAAAAACCTATGGGCTCGCATCACCGACATGCCCGCGCCGACACACTGTAGTAGCAGTAAGTGAAGTTAAATTGGCCACGTGAAATGGTTAATTTGTGTATACTGTACATTGTTTAAATTATGTTTTAGATAAACATTATTTTAACGAAGATAAAACTTCTTTAGGCGCTTTGAGCGATAAGTTGTCACTTCTGTCGGCAGTCCCCATGACCGCCTGTTATTTTATGTGCTACTTATAATGATGCACTACTAATGAATAAAAACGATTAAACGTAATATATCGCCTGTTTCCCCGGATAGTTCACGAAGAGGTGCACATAGTCACCCCACATTTCACCAGTTATGTTACAAGTCCCATGTATGTAATAAGGGGCGAAGCTATTGCCATTAACCGGGCACAAATCTAGACTCCGGGCTCCGTCGAGAACTGTCTGAAGAAAAACCCAATACAACACTTAAAAACATTAAAAATTATATAACCTTACCTTACCTTACCTTATTATATACCTTCACGTTTGATTACCAGCAATACCTATTTTCCTTCGGAGCAATATTACAGTAACATAACTGTCATGTATACCTTTACTCGCTTGGTGCAAAAACGAAAGAAAGTAGAAACTTAATGACAGTTTTCTAAGAAATTGAGCTCATAACTGCTTTGAACAATTTTCTCTATTTGTCATCATTTTCTAATTTCATCTTGTTTTATGTGAAACATTCACCTACATAGAGTTGTATGTTACATGCATCGTGTACAAGTACCATGTACGCGGATACAAAAAGGAATGCTCCGGTATATGTATGGTAGCCTGGACGTTTGACTGCAAACAAAGCAATTTGGTGCCGCAATCACACTGTACGGCTTTTAAATGATTTTACAAGATGGCGCTGTATTAAATTCCGCTTCTTTACGTATGCAACACTCGGTATCAGACCAAAGAGAACATTTAAAAAAAAAAAGTTTTCGTCGTTCAGTTGGCTTTTTTTTTTTTTTTTTTCGGGTGGGAAATCATCAAATAACTTCTCCCGCTCTGGGCGGAGCGGGAGAAGACTAAAACCCACCCGTATTCCTTCCTGTTGCCTGTGTTGCGGGGGCCTCGGTGACCCATAAGTACCTTCCCGCGACTCCGGCAGGCATCGGCCCTAGTGGACCCCTACTTTGTGCTGACGACATCTCTTTGAGGCGCGCGTGGAATACGACGCGCCGTCGACCCGGGCCTGGTCCTTACCGGACGGTGAGCTACCCATTGCTCACCGTCCGCAAGCCCGCGCCTACGGTGGCCGGAAATCCGCCCGGGATTCCCGACGCCCTGGGCGTCTCCTGCGGCGGCTAGGGGCGAGAGGGCGCAAAACTTGCCTTTCCCTCAACCGTCCCGCCTCCTCCTTCGCAAGCATTACTGCTTCGCAGAAGGAGGTGACGGCTGCCCATGCCCTCTCGCTCCGTACCATGGCCTGAACCAGGGCCGGACGCGAGAGGTCTCTGCCGCCGATCGCCTCCACGAGGACACGGCGGTGCTCTGCCCAAGCCGGGCAGACCTCCACCGTAGGCTCCACCGTGTCCTCCGGGCGATCCACACAGTGGTGACACCCGGACGTTTCCTCCCGCCTTATCCGACACAGGAACCTCCCGAAGCTGCCGTGTCCGGTGAGGACCTGCGTCAGGCGGAAGGTGAGGACGCCGTGGCGCCTCTCCAGCCACTCCTCAAAGAGGGGACTTATCGCCGAAATCGTGGCGTGCCCAGCACTGGGTTGCGACAACCGTACTTTCCATGACGCCATGAGATCCCGCCGGAGCTCCGTCCGCTGTGCCGCGATTTCTCGCGGCAGCGGACTTACGCCCCGGCGTTTCGCCTCCTCGCGCCACTCCCATACGTGCGCGAGGACTTTTGCCTCCAGATCTCATGGCGGCAATCCGGCAAGGAGGCTCGCTGCCTCACAGGAGACCGTGCGGTATCCTCGGACCATCCGGATGGCCATGACCCTTTGGGCCGCGCTCAACCGGCGGGCTGGCCGCAGCGCCAGAGAGCGTGCCCATACAGGAGCCCCGTAGAGGGCCATGGAGCGCATGACCCCCGCGTAGAGCCTCCGGCAGGAGGCGTTTGGACCCCCTAGATTGGGCAGGAGCCGCTTCAATGCAGCGCCCGCCCGCTCCAGTTTGGGAGCCAAACGTCGGAAATGCTCCACGAAGTTCCACCGGCTGTCGAGGACGAGTCCCAGGTACTTCATCGTCGACTCGACGCCGATAGAAACCCCTCCTACCGTTATTTGGGACCCCAACGGTGGCGCGTTTCGAGGACCATGAAAGCACATGGCCTCGGACTTGTGCAGGGCCACCTCGAGTCCCAATTGCCGGATCCTTTCGACGATTGTCGCAACCCCGCGTGCCGCTAATTCGGCCGCCGCCTGGTGCGACCTCCCCTGCGCCAGGACCAACGTGTCGTCAGCGTAGCACACTACGCTGACGCCGCTAGGGAGGTCGGCGCGCAGCACCCAGTCGTATCCGATGTCCCACAGATGCGGCCCCAGGACCGATCCCTGTGGGACACCGCACGACATCTCTTGCCGGTTCCACACTCCCTGGTGACCGGGGTAGATGACGTCGTTCAGTTGGCTGTCATTGACTTAATGAAAACATGCTCCTTTTTATTTTTTTAACTTATTTAATTACAATATAGTGAATAATCCAGTGTATAAGTGTTATATACCATAAAAAACCTCTTTAAACAAGGTGTACGAATATCTACAAGTGTCCAAGGTTGTGAATCTGTTGTGTTGTGATAAAATCGTCAGGAAAACTATGGCGCATGGCGACACGCTGTGCTTCGGCATTTTCGTATTAATTACGTAAGTTTTACTAAATAATGTAATAGATTAGTGCTTGTTTTAAGGACATATGTTCATAATTAGTATTTAAACACGTTCACACCGTTAAAATACTACAAAAATAGTTACGATTAACCTGATTTACTTCGTCCCGCCGGACATGTTTTTATCAAATTTGTGAGGGAATACTCTGAACAAACCAATTAAGGGCTTAAGGGTATCAAAAAATGCTTAGATAGTCTAGTTTAATTATAAATAGGACCTTACTGACCCAAACCAAAAAATTCTGAACAAAAATTCTGCAAGAACAAATATTTTACGGAAATTCACACACGTTCTCAAGTTTAACTTTTTTTTACGGTACTTTGGGCTATGAAGTCGTAATTAAGTTTTAACACCTATTGATTATGTATACTTTCAGCTATACACATGATTTTTTATTAAGGAATAGCTACAGTAGTTTTGTAGTTATTACGTTTTATGCAGGACATTTGTTATAGGCGGTATCAAATTGGTGAGGGAATGGGGTGTGTGTTTTGGTTTACTGTGCTACTCTGAACAAACCAGGTATAGACATATGGGTATGAAAAGAAAGCTTAGATAGTCTAGTTTAATTATAAATAGGTTTTACTGACCCAAACCAAAAAATTCTGAACAAAAATTCTGCAAGAACAAATATTTTACGGAAATTTCAACACGCGTTCTCAAGTTTAACATTTTTTTACGGTACTTTGGGCTATGAAGTCGTAATTTAGTTTTAACACCTATTGATTCTGCATAGTTTCAGCTATACACTTGATTTTTTATTAAGGTATAGCTGCAGTAGTTTTCTAGTTATTACGCTTTATGTTGGAAATGACCGACGCGGAAACCACGCGTGCGCGCTCGTGAGAGTTGGGACGCGTCGGAGGGTAGTTAGGTGCAAAGCTGGGACGTTCCAGTGGCAGATTTTTCGCTTTGAGCTCATATGCCGCACACCACACAATTCGCTTTACGTAATGCGATACAACATATTACACGCGTCAGGACACGGCTTAATATTACTAGCGAATGCCTCTGGAGAATACTCACCTTATGTATAAAGAAAAGTTAAAAGGAAAGTTCGTTTATTGAATGCCAAAGTATTGTTTATTCCCAAAAGTGTTTGTATAAAACAAACCGAACAATTGACTGAAATAAATGTCTTTCTAACATCCAATAAATTCGGAAGTGTTTTGTGTTTCTCATTAAAAGATAATTATAATAATCATACGGCATTTAAAGATTTTCTTTGGAATGTGTTTAACACTAATAAATGTGGGGTCTTGTGTCGTGTGTTTGTTAAATAAGAACAATAAAGCAATTCTGTAAAGTTGACTTTGAAAGTTGGATGACACTCGAACTTTACGAAATGAGCGACCGCACATTTTGAAAGCAAATTCACTTGTTTTTTAGAATAAAACAAAGACATTTTTATGTTGTTTTGAGTAATTTTAAGGCGTTATTTCTTTACTTCGTTGAGGTTTCAAGTCTATTTCTGATAATGTATCATTATGTAAGTACTAATTGTAGGAAAAATAACATGCAGCTGTCTCAGTCACAGATGACGCAGATAATTAAATTATTCTTTCATGCAGGCAGCAATCTATAAAGTCTTTATAGTCATCATTGGTGAAGTGCAAGAAAGAGATAGATCATGTATACATCCTGCATAGCTCCATCTTCTTTTCGCAACAGAAAAATGATGGCTTTAACTCTTAATACTGGCCTAAGTCGATAAGTATCACTTTTTCAATTACTTCCTCCCTGTTTCCGATGATCTTGAAATCAGGTAACTACAGCAAAATCGCCTTCTGTATCGAGTTTTTTATCAGTAGGTTGCTGTAAATTCCTTGTTCAAGTAAAAGAGTACGATAAAATCAAAAAGCTTTGTTCAAAAAGTAATAAAACTGCCAAGAGACTAAAGTAAAATTATTGGTGGAACGTTAAGTTTAAATCTTAGTAGAACATTTAAATCGGGTTTTCATTGGTCTAATCGCCGCTGTGGGATTGTATTGTGTAACGCTTTATCATGGAGATAATAGGTATGTGGTTTAATAAAAATCATGAAGTTATGTTTTTTTTTTCTAATTTCGTGGACTACATTGAAGGAATGAACCTTAAGTAATGCTAAAGTAGAGTTTGACAAGATCTCAATTTCAAATTCTGACTTCAAAAACCAAGTGGTATTTACCAAGGCGGGAGGAAACACTCGGGTGTCACCACTGTATGGTTCGCCCGGAGGACACAGTGGAGCATACGGTGCAGGTCTGCCCGGCTTGGGCAGAGCACCGCCGTGTCCTCGTGGAGGCGATCGGCGGCGGAGATCTCTCGCGTCCGGCCCTGGTCCAGGTACTGGTACGGAGCAGCCGTCACCTCTTTCTGCAAAGCAGTAATGCTCGCAACGAAGGAGGCGGGACGGTTGAAGGAAAGGCAAATTTCGCGCCCTCACATCCCCAGCCGCCGCAGGAGACGCCCTAGGAATCCCAGGCGGCTTTCCGGCCACCGTAGGCACGGGCTTGCGGACGGTAAGCAATGGATCGCCGTCCAATAAGGACCAGGCCCAGGTCGAGGGCGTGTTGTGTTCCTAGATGTCAGCACAAGTGTAGGAATCCACTGGGGCCGATGCCTGCCGGGGTCGTGGGAAGGTACGAAAGGGTTATCGAGGCCCCTGGCAATACAGGCAATGGAAGGAACATGAGTGGGTTTTAGTCAGTAAGAGTCTGCACCCTCCTGCTCCGCCCGGAGCGAGAAAAGTTATTTGATATTTTCCCACCCAACAAAAAAAATGGTAATTACTTAAACCTTAATTCAACTCGTTTTCACAAACAGAACCTACTTTCAAAACCATAGCTTCCTAACAAACGAGAGGTGCAAAAACGAGAAATAAATTTCGGAGCAAGGCGATGAACCGATTCGAGGGGGCTCGCTTAAAATTCAACCTCCAACGTTGCTCTGGTCGAATAGGTGCCGCTACTAACTGTTCACGATTAGATTTCGTGTAGGAATGGTTTTATTGCTAACATTACGATAATTGAGGGGCTAAAAGGGTTTTGATCAGAGCAATGGTATGCAAAATTCAATGGTATACATGGAACGTGCTCCAAGTCAAATCAAGACTATCACCTTAGGCAAACAGACACTCAGAAATGTGACAACTGGGTCTAACCTTAGTATAGATATAAATGACTGAGTTTTAACAGATTCTGCCTAGACTTCCCAACAATTATTTTTAAGTTTAATAGAAGTTGAAGGAGAAAGTGGGAAATACAAAATGACATCACTGTATTAGCTGAGAGACACCCACTGCTCGCTAATGACTAGGTTTTTACAATTTTTTGTTTTGGATCTATTATTATTGAAATATATTTGGTACCTAATGAAATTATCTTCTATTTATGGCCTTTGTGGAGCCTCCTGTGGATATGTGACACGAGTCATACATTCTACCTAGAAACCTCTATCAAAATGGAATCAAGATCACTTTCATAAAAAGGTCAATACAAATCGTCTACCCCGAAGTTCAAAGGCAAAGCTGTATGAAATCTCCGATTTCCCGAACATTACAACATTCATTATAAACTGTGTTCGCGATTGAGCTTCCTCACATGTAAACAATTTTTTTTATAGAAAAAATTACTTTACACCCCACACTTAAAGTTCAGTTTGCGCTGCAACTACAAACATTTTTATGACTTTTCAGTAGTACTATTCATTCTGACATCCACTTAATTTACGCTAGCATAAAGATGATATTCATTTAAGTGGAAATCACATCAATTGGAAACAAGGATTTGAATAGACTTTATAAGTGTTTACTACAACGCTATCTCGATACGATAGCGCGATAATCGTCCATCACTCGCTACATACGTGTTTCTGTTTGGCACGTACAGTTAAAATGCTCAATGTAATGCGAATAGGTAGTGAATGTGTACGATTGTATTATATAGGTTTTCTTAGTTTTCTTTTTGCGTTGGCTCTGGCCAAACTGATACGAATCCCGCGCGAGACTCGCAACGTAATTCACTGACACCCATTGTGTCAACTAACTTGAGAGAGTTGGAGGTGTTCAAATTGGAGCGAATAATCGCGTGAATGCCTAATCAATAAAACAAAAGACGCACGCAGTCTCGTCCCGCACACGGTAAACAGTATGGCGGTGAAGGGTATGCTTTCCGGTGTAGGTGGTTAAAAGTAAAATGAGAAACTGCAAAGCACTTGCTTTACCCATAAATTGCCATCAGGTGGTCACCAACTCATCATATCAGATCTAGCTCAACTATTAATTGGTTTGTGGCGTGCGGAAGGCAATATCTCTCTATATAAAGAATGAAATTCAACCACATCTAGTTTGAAAGGACGCGTACATATTTGGTAAAAACTTTCAGAATGCACGCTGTTATCGTAGAAAGATGGTCAAATGCGAGCCCATCTTGAAACAAATTGGCTAGGATTTTAGAAAAGGACTAGAACTGGTATTGTTAAGTATTAGGTTTTGGCACAGTTCAGTTTCAGTTGTTAGAGCAGGACACGAGAAGGGAAGATAACACGATTATCCTTGATAGGTGATTATTGGCTCGGGAATTATTTCCTTAAAAAATCCTTAATTTAATCTGTCAGTGTGTGAATTATACGAAATAATTGATACACCTAAGATGACCCACTGACCCATTTCTAAATATCAGAATTACAAAAGACACCGTCTAGGTATAAATATCTAATAATGAAAATTTACATTGTTACTGAACATGCGTTTATCAAGCAAATCCCAAAACTCTTAAAAAAGGCCTTACCTACTGTAAAATCCACAACAGGCTGAATCACATTTTCCATATTTTAAAATAAAAAAGAGAAACTAATAAACGTCAAAGACACACATAAGTTTCACGAAAAATCCAGTATGTCCGACATCGCGATCAAAACTTTTTAAATTCCGAACTTTATTTCGCGGGGACCGCAGAAAAAGACACGCGTCCGAACACAGCAGCGTCCAACAGCGTACTGAAAGTACTGAAACTGCTGAAGTACTGAACCAAAACATTCCGCCAAGCTATCCCAAGATAGCGTTTATTGTTGAATTTTGCTATAACGATATCTTTATATGGACCTACAGTAATTTGTGTACGAATGAAGAAAACGCATGGAATTTTAATGTTGGCTTACGCGTTAAATGTACTGTGAGCGTTCAGATGTTTGTTCAAAACATTCTGTGTATTATTGTGATAATGTCAGAGATTTAACTTTGCCGAAGTAGTTGTACTTATGAGAGTACATTACATTGGGATTCACAGAATTATGTGTATATCTACCTAAAAAGACCAGAAATCTCCTATGCTTAAAATTTCGTCCAAGTTTTAACTCGGGTACAAAAATATGTAAATGCCCCGAATGAAATGCATTTTATGTCCATTTTAACGACTTTTACCATTTGCCGATGTGACCTGATTTGTGTAGTGAACATTACATTACATAACTTTGGGTCACGTGGTCATACTTTGCATTTTAGTTCTCTGCATGTTCAGAACTTTGCATGTTTTATAACGAGGTTCTAAACTCTATAATTGTGTGTTTAGAACCTCGTATGTATTTTGCAAAACTGCATATGTACGCATGGTTTTTATGACTTGACAAAACTGCGCGATTTTTTTACTATAGTATTTAAGTTTAATATAACCATCCAGAATATTTATTTATTTATTTATTTATTTATTTATTTAATACTTTAAGCACACAAATGTACAGAGGCGGACTTAATGCCGTAGGCATTTTCTACCAGTCAACCTTTGGGTGATGCAGAGACAAACAGTGGTAGGTGCAATAGCGAAAACTATGGAATAAATATTTATTTAAATATAAGGATATACATACATATACCTATTAAAAACTTTAAATATATACCTAATTATACATAAATATAAGACCTAATAAATACACATAAATACACGAATATACTAAAACAGATGAGACAAACAATGGGAAAACATTACCATTGTGATGATACTGCCAGCTTCTTACGAATATGCTCGCGAACTTTGACTTTAAAGGATAATCGGTTGGTTGCCATCCTGATTTCCTGGGGGAGCGCATTCCACAGAGAGATAGACTGAACGAAGAAGGAAGAGTGAATAAAGTCAGTGCGGTGAGTGGGACATTGAAGAAGACGATTGTGTGATGAACGTAGGTTTCTACTGTGGTTCGCGCAAATGTACTGAAAGTGGGGGGCCAGATAACTAGGGGAAGAGGGCGAGTCAAGAAATGAAAACAATGTGGTCAGCGCCCTTTGCTCTCTGCGCTGACGTATGGGCAACCACTTTAGAAGCGACCGATGCGCAGAGACATGATCATATTTACGCAGATTGAAAAAGAATCGAATGCAGTTATTGAGAAGACGGTCACTCACCCGAGTATCATGTAGATACCTACCTCCGATATTGCTTTTCTTCCTTTCGCAAAAAAGTCAACCTCAACCAGATACGTACACAATTCGGGCGCATCGCTGCGACTCTGCTAACGGCTATTGTGACTGTCTCCGCAATAAAAGGACCTCAAATGTAAAATACCTTGGAGTCCATGTCGATTGTTTGCTGAGTTGGAGAAAACACATTGATAAACTTGTCCCCCGTATTCGTAAACTCGTTTTTGTGTTCAAGAAACTCAGATGATCAATGGCAGATCTTAAAACACTGAAAACAGTTTACTATGCGCTGGTCCAATCTTTGCTGGGCTACTGTATCTCCGTCTGGGGTGGCACCTTTGCAGTTAGTATGTTATGTCTTAAAAGAGCACAAAGAGCGGTCCTTATTGGTCAAGGACAGCTAATGAGACATAACTGATTTTCTATTGTTTGACTCCGAATCGGTGTCGCGCGGGGCTTAACAGGTTAAGGAGATTTACTGTACCCACTGTTCTAGTAATAAAGATTTTTATTATTATTATTAATATAAACCCTTTTTTTTATAGCCCTGGATGCGAAAAGCACAGGGCCGGTCGTTGTGTTTGAGGATGGTTTGAAACCAGCTGTTGACATCTATTGGCTAAAGATAAACACAACATAACATCAAGCCTCTAAACCTCGAAGGGTTAGGCAGAACGTAGGTGTAGCTGTAGTACACCTACGTTTTGGTAGTTATGTTTAACTCCAAAGTAATAGAGGGCGAGTCTACTGCAATTCCAGACTCCGGGCTACTGAGAAATCCCTGATGGAAAACCAAATAACACAATGAGTAAAGGTATAAACCTGAATAACAAAATAATTATTTATCTCGAAAGAGTTATTTAACGTCTTTTCCCAAAATTCCTGCCAATACGAAAGCCAAATCTTTAGAAGAAAAAAAAACAAATGAATACAAACTGAAATTGAAAATGGATTTATAAAGTATACTTTCTGTAATATTCACTCTTTCACAGAATCCAAACGTAACCAGTAATAATTCAACTTCATTTTCGATTCCATATTTTCCAAATGTGACTAAAGCGATATTATTGATACTTTCACGATTCCAAACTTTTAAAATGAGCCATTTTAAAAGTTTGATCTAATAAAACTTTTCGCTTTGTCCCTACGGAATAACGCACCGTAAGTGGGCCAGCGCAACGGGAGTGCATGCTTGGAATATTTCAGTGGATTAAATGGATTGGATTGGATTCGTTTGATATATTTTCACAGCTACTTCCTGACAGAGTGGGCAGGATTTCAGGTGTGTTAGGCAGTCTTTTGTTTAGTTTGAACACTATAGGAAGCTATGAAGGGTGCGATTTTGAGGGTCCACTTTTGTAAAAGGGTTTTCAAAAAGTTTGTATGGACTAAGAGCGATTTGAGACTCATCTAACAGTGAGATAAAATGAGCAGTGATTACCAAGATTCTTTACTGCGTGTTACCTGTTGGAAATTTAGATCATTATGGCTTTCCTTCCATCGTTTTTCTTGCCTCATTTTGCCCTTAAATGTGGACATTGAACTTCAAGAATGACTATTTCTAACATTTTAAAAATACTTCATTGAATTATTCTTCTTACACGTACATACATTTACTCATGCCTTTTTCCTATTAGGGTAGGCAGAAAGTACCAAACGTCACCTGCTACGATCCTTACAACATAGTCCTTTTCTTCGTTTAATTATTTTATTATTGGCAAATAGGTAGTTATTTTTTAAAGCCGCGAAAATCATCAGTATCAGGTACCTGATTTTCCGTACCATTACCATTATGCTATGAATTCAAGCAGCAGATTACCCAATAAACGCTTTAAGTTAAATTAAATTAAATTCCATGTTCATAAACCTTAGATATTATTCACACTCATACATAAATCATAAGACGCATCGTCAATATTATCATTATACTTAGTTAATAGCTAACATCCACTTTATTTTGTATTTTCATATGCTTTCTTAAACAATCAATTATTGTCTTTATTTTGAATGCTGCGTATACCTGCGTAATAGACATACATACCAGCACTAATATTGTATTATTATTTTCTACTAATTCTTGTATGTACCTACTGCTGTAGCTGTACCAAATAAATAAAATAATCAACAGTAAATCAGAGATCAATATTACTTTCTAGAGTAGATCAACATAATTATTACTAGATGTATTACAAAGAGTAACTCAGTTTCCTACACTCCTCAGAGTCCCTGATATTACGACGATTGCCGTTTGACCTCTGAGGTCCGCTGGGACGAGCTTCGTCTTCAGGGCATAACTCGCTGAAAGACAACCGAACCGCTGAAGGAATGTTTGAAATAATTCGGGGAAGTAATGGGTTGGACTAATTTAGTGGACTTTGAGATTGTTTTTGAACTGTATTTCTCGGCTGTGTTGTCAGAAAACAATAAGGTACTTTTATCTCATGCGTAGGTATTGTTAAATGAAGAGGATGGTCAGTATTATACTTGTATGTCCTAATAAAACTAATTATTGCAATTATTTGTTTTAATAGGTGAAATGATAATGAGTCCATTGCTGTGAGCATTTATCCAATGTTCATGTTCATAAACAAATGCTCAGCAAACTGATTGAAATAGGTGTTCATTAAAAACAAACGAATTGTTCATATTTGGGACACCGATTTGGGCTACAGACAATTTTGTCTAGTTAAAAATTCTGGACTTCTACGTTATTTTGATTTAAAAAGCCACATTATGACATAAAATAAACATCATGCCTGTAATCTTCGAAAGTTTAGGCAGAAGTGTAAGTACCTACAGTACACCCACATTTCGCCCATTTATATTGAAGTTCCATGTAATAAGGGGCGACCCTATAACCTCCTTCTTGAAAAAAATGGGCTTTGAAACTATGATGATGCCCATATGAATGAATGAATGAATGAAATGCACCGACCCCAGCGTGGTTAAACCAGACTCGATTGCTCGAATGAACCCAAGGATTCGCACTAGTCCCTGGAGCCTCATGTTTCATGGGACTACAGAGAACATTGCATATCAAAGAGTAGACCGGGGGGCGCGGTAATGGTCAAGAAGACGTGCCCTTAGGATAGGAAGGATTATTAGAGCCTACCGGATATGCATCCTTGAGCAAGCAATGGAATAGTGGAGAGACGGGTAATTTATCTATAGGAGGGTATCTTTTAACAACGTCGCTGCCAGGTTGGCTCAGGTCCAGTTGCTTTCTCGAGTCTTTTCTATGTCACTGCTATGCTGTGTTTCACGTTGCTGTTTCCAATGTCTTCCTCTGAGGTCTCGCTACTACCCGTTTCTGATTTCTTCTAAATCACGCTAGCAGCCTTCCTGATCTTATCTCGATCTTCGGCCGTGTCCATCCAAAAGTTGATTTCCATGTCGAAGTACTTCATGTCCTGCTTTATGTTGTCATTCCAGGTGTAAATAGGTCGGCCGACTTTCTTGGATTTGACCTTATACTGCATTGCTGCATGTAACAGATGTGGTTCGCGGCGCCTGTGCACATGTGCAAGATAGCACATCTTGTGATTCTTGATGCGTTTGGTTACAGTTTTTCCGTCCAAGATTTCATGCATTTTCTTTTCCTTTGGTTTATTCCTAGCGTGGTTAATCAAGTCTCTCATGATAACTCACTCATACCTTCTCAATCTTGACCTGTTAGCTTTAGTGAGTGCCGATACTTTCAAACCGTGTATCATACAGGGCACAATCACCATTCGATACATGAGTCTGGCTAATTTCCAATCCATCTTTGAGTTTGTTATGAATAGTAATAGTGATTTTGCGTTTCTAGTGGCCTGTTAGCAGCGTTTTTTAATTGTGCTTTTCCTGCTTAATGCAGATGTTATGTGTGTGCCTAGGTATTTAATTTCGAATGTAGGTAGATTTATTCCATTAATGGTCACATGGGCCGTTTTCTTTGTAGCTATGGGGTCTCTAATTAGTATTTTTGTTTTTGTTTCATTTATTTGGAGGCAGACACTAGCAAGTAGGGGTTTGGAGGGACAGGCGTATAAAATAGCCGTGTATCCTTGCGGGTCGAGGACGACAGAAAAATTATTATCTGGAATGCATAATAATTCAATTTGCCTTTTTTTTTGAGCAAACTTTCAAAGAGGAATTGGTGACGGTCAGGTGGCGTTTGTAGCCTAACTCCAGCAAATAATGCAAAAGCGGTACCTGTGCTTCTCCTGGCGAAATTCTTGAAGAATCCTTCTGGGCAGGTGGCCACCTTGCTTGCCCGTACACTGGTTACTTGAAAGTCTATATTTTGGATGTAATCGGACGCGGGTTATTATTTTTAATTTTGAAAACGTAGCACAGTATATCCCCAAGGATTACGGGATAACGTAATAAAGTTTGCGGTTTTGCGGGCGCGATGAACTGAGATTGAAAAAACTTGGTTTGCGGTGAGACGAAATGCTTCCGTTCGGCGCCGGTGCACTATGACGTCTGACAGCCATCATTAGCTGTCACTAGCCGCAGGATTCTCTAAATCCCGCGACACACAATATCCGCGGCTGCAATACAAGCCTAAGACAGACTACAGACACCTTATAAACCGTCCACAATCAAAAAAATGTAAAGGGCAATAACTTGCCACACCATACTCCCCGCCTTGAAAGGTCCCGAGCTTTCAAAGATGATAATCTATACGCTGAAAAGCTGGTGCGGTTGGGAGGATGAGATGATGTTTATATATCTGGCAGTCTGAAAGCATCAAGAGAATCCCAAGCAGCAGTTCAAAACACCATTACTAGGAAACGGCGTTCGAAATTAATTATCAGATTCCAAAGAATGAAATTGCAGTTTGATTAAATTAAGACAAAGTTGAATTACTAAGCTAAATTATAACTATGTAATGGCGTACCATTGAGAAAATATATTATTGTAAATTATAAACTAAATTAAACTACGAAATAATATAGTTCTATTGGGTTGGCAAAGGATATAACTTGGTGACAGGACGTTTATATGTACTATCGGCCAAAGTTCCGCATGCTCACCTTAAAGGCGATAATCGCATAGCACGACTCACGACTCGATCGCACAATGCACGAGTTTTGACCAATAGGATGCACAAAGCGTATTTTAGTGGTGTTCGTATTAGTATAATCATGTATAGAATGTGTGACACTCACACTAGGAGCGTACTATGCTCACTTGTTTCTGCTAAGAGACGAGTTTTTAATGGGCACGGCCAGCGCGGCTCGGCGGCGGCGTGAGCTCTTTGTTATTGAATTGAATTGTTATTTTATTATTGACAAGAATTAATTTTAGTACTCATATCTTCTGTTTGTTTGGTTGAGAAAATGTATTATTGATATTGCAGTATTTACAAAAATAATTTGTAATAACTAATAAACTACAATTTATATGTATTAATCCACTTTAATATTTTCCTCTCTCTATCGGGTCTATAGATATAGGTTATTTATTAACACTTTCACTGCCTCTCCAATTTTCACCATATCCTATGTGATGCCGCATGCCGCAGCAACCGCACCATATTCCCTTCACAATAAGATGAGACATTGAAACGAACCGTTTTATTACAGTCCGTTCCACCGATTTTGACTTCTATTCCGTAGGCTTATGGATGGCATTAAAGGCAAAAAAGTGGTTACAATACCAACTGTTTACTGCAGCTGCCATTTGTCATGCCACCAACACAATAGCATTCAAAATCGATTGAACGGACATTTATGGTTTGTTTACCTTTTATCTCACGGCTCCCTGAATACGTTAGGTATAGGTGCGTTGACCGGCACTGCATGAAGGTATCAAATGTTTATATTGAAATTTTTTGTGTTTAATCGACTTTATTAAAAGTAAATAACTATCTAAATTTCTATGTGTTTGTTTATACTTGGGCAATTTGGGAATACTTGAAAATTACAGTAATATTTGAACCAATACTCTGCGCAGTTCATACAATGTTATCAGAGCTTTTTGTTTGTAGCTAACGCAAGGCCGCAAGCCGCACAACTCTTGCAACTGAAATAAAAATAAGTTCATTATCTAAGACCCATTGTTATTTAGTGGGAATGTCTGGAAATTCGGTTAAACAATAGAGGACGGCTTAATACAAGGGCCATACGTTTTTTTATTACCTTAGGATTATCTCAAATGTTTTGCAGTTGTTCCTTGTATTTGGTTTAATACTTTTAACAGTAGGTAATTGTAATATTACCTTTTATTCATTAAAATAATACAGGGTGAAATTGAATTCATGGGCATCCTTTTAAGGGGTCATTGTACTCATCATTATGAACAACTTCAACTATGAGACCATACCTGAAATCGCGAAAAAAAAATCAGCTGTTCCCTACATTTATGTTTGCATAACTCGACAAAATGTAGGGAACAGCAATTTTTTTTTCTCGATTTCATATTTGTTCCCATAGTCAAAGTTGTTCATAATGACGAGTACAATGACCCCTTAAGAGGATACCCATGAATTAAATTTCAGCCTGTATAACGAACAAGGTATCGTTGCAATTAAAATGCCCAGGCATGCCGTGCAGGATGAGCACTTTAAGACTGGATTATAATCAAACCAACACTTTACTCTTTTATAATTCATGCTCTAGTCATAGTTTGACAATTCATGATTTTAAGCGAAATCATGCATGTCAAGTTTTTTTTTGACAAATCTAACAATGATTCAGTTCCTACGCCACTTTAAAATTCAGAAGCTTATCAAGTAATTAAACTGAACTATAATTTGTGCCTTGGCAGCAGTGAGAGTGAAAGGATTAAAATAAAATGTTGGGTACTAGTGAAATATATATTTTTAGTTTGTGTTCATTTAACATTATGCAGGATTAAAGAATTATTTAGGTTGATATTTAAATCTTATCTGTATAATAAAAGATGTATAGTAAGTGCTTTTTGTATGAAACTATCGGCTGTAATCTCAGTGTGAAAAAATAAACAGTTAGTTAAAATCTACTTGAGAACAATTTTAAGGATTTGCTGTTGTAGAAAAAAAAACAATATAAGTAACTTAATTTATTTTTAATAGACTTTTTCAAAACATTAAAGATTCATCCAGAAATTAACATATTATAACAAAAAATTACACAGAAATTATCATCAAAATGCAAAATATTATAAGTGAAAAGATTCTTACTCATAATATCATTTATAAACTGTATTTATCTACACTTATATCGTAAAGTTCAAAATATGAAATCAACACAACAATGACAAACAGACAACACAACAACAACAGGCAAAAAGCCTGTCAGTAAATAAGATTAGGAGAATATTGCTCGTGCAGTTCTAATGAAATTGAAAAGTTTTAAGATTAGTACAATTTAAGAATCTTAATAATTTTTATAATTTGCAATAATTACATTACACTACAGACTAGGTTTATCAAGCAAATGAGATCAATTATTTATGAGGTGGACGGATATGATGACACTACTGAATATGTAAAATAACAAACTAACGAGATCGGGGCTTATGACAACATTGATTGTAAATAAAACAACAAATCCACCAATAAAGGCAACATGACACTAAATTGACATCAATAATTTTACAAGAAGACTTCAAAATCGTTGGCAATATTTTAAACTATGATTACGGTCTACAGTCTACCCTGTGACATTAATCAACGAAGTAATATAATACAAATTGGAATAATAAAAATAAACCTAATAAAAATAGCTATACAGGGTTATTTGCAAGCCGCCGGAGTCGCGGGTTGTTCGAAAGAGATACCATGGCCCTGGCACAGGCAACTGAAGGAACACGGGTGGGTTTTAGTCAGTAAAAGTTTGACACGACCTTCCGCTCCGCCCAGAGCGGGAGAAGTCATTTGATGATAAAACACTAATAAGCTCGTAGGACTATAATACTAACATCATAAATAACAACTTTTGTTGTATGACTTTTAATAATTCATAAAAAAATAATTTCATAATACAATTAAAAATATTTATTTTGATCGCTCTAAATTTGAACAACTCTACGCGGTACCAAAATATGTAAGTAGTTAAATAAACAAACAGTGCGTTGCGAATGCAGGGTCGCAGCGGTACTTACTACAAAATACAGATCTAAAAAGTGTTATTACAAATATTACAACAAAAACTTGAAAGTTTACTTTTGGTATTCTAAAAAGTCATAGATCAAAAGTGGTTGTACTAATATAGTCCTACCAGGTGTTAGAAAAATAACCCTGTATAATGTAATTATACAGTATGTTAATTAACGAAAGGCGTTCCCGTTAACCCGCAATAGTATAGCGTCCACATGCTACCAAAATATGACCATTCGAAAATTCACGAAAAAAAATCTGCTGTTCATTACATTTATGTTCGCATACCTAGCTTAACAAAATGTAGGGAGCAGCTGATTTTTTTTCGCGAATTTTTAAATGGTAATATTAATTGTAGCATGTTTGGACTATTGCGGGTTAACGGGAACGCCTTTCGTTAATTAACATAGTGCATGTTAAAAATTATATTAACTTAATATTTCGTCGCTGCTCCTCCCGCATCTATCACAGCATCGCAACGGCTACGCATGGACCTAGCCAGGACTTCGCACAAATTCGAACCTCTGAATGTGTCCCAAACTTGTTCGCAATGTGTGACAAGTGCTTCCTTCGTTCTTTCTGCTCTACTATCCCATCTCTGGACCATTAAACCCCACAAATTTTCAATGGGGTTTAAGTCTGGCGATCGGGAGGGCCATGGCACTGTTTTAATTTGTGGTTGCCCTCGCAACCACTCTTGAACAACCCGCGCACGGTGTATCGGGCAATTGTCCTGGAAAAAATAAAATTCTGGCACGTCCAGTTGTGGATACACCGTGCGCACTGTGGGTACCATGATGGTTTGTAGCACCTCTAAATACGTTTGGCCGTTTGCCCTCCCTGGTATAAAAGCGAGCTCGCCTGGTCCAGCAGCACTCATCCAGCCCCACATGTTCACTACAATTCTTCCAGATTCTGCATTTGGGTTCACATTTCGAGGTTCGTATCTTGTGTTATCTACACGCCATAAATTCCGACGACCTTGTTGGCTAGACCTAAAGCACTTTTCATCAGAAAATATGGCGTAAGAGAAATCGAAGTCCCTGTAGTCACGAGCGAATCGCACGCGAGCAGCTTTCTGCTCCTGCGTCAAAATAATTTTTTTTGCGGGACGTCTGTGATGGACTCCAGCTCGATGCAACTCGTTTCTAATAGTTTGCATCGAAACTTCGTATTCTTGTGCGAAACTGCGAGTGGGTGTGAACGGGTTCTCTTCATACGTGGCTATCATATTATTTAACTCGTTTTCGTTTATAGCCCGGGGTCGAGGTGCACGAACGCGTTCTGTAATTTCTCCTTCTTCATATCTTCGCACCCAGCGGCGCACCGTTGTTCTCTAACGAAAAAAAAAAAAAAAAAACAATCAGCATCGATTTTTTACATAATATAGGAACTAAGTATAATAATACGAGTACACTACAAAAGTCTTATTCAAAGGGCACAACTAGTACACTATAAATAAAAATTATAAGTATTGAAATACTTAAGGTGTGCATTTTGGTTGACTTCATGATAAATAAACTCTTAACTTTTCTATAACTAATTTAAGTAGTTATAACATTCATAACTATATTTTAAAATACAAGTTGTAAATGCAATAACTGAAAATCTCTTAAGGGGTCATTACTCATCATTATAAACAACTTTTACTATGAGAACCAAACCTGAAATCGCGATAAAAAAGCAGCTGGTCCATACATTTTGACGAGTTACGCGAAAATAAATGTAGGGAACAGCTGTTTTTTTTTCGCGATTTCAGGTTTGGTCCCGTAGTAAAAGTTGTTCATAATGATTAGTACAATGACCCCTTAAGAGGTTTTCAGATATTGCAATTTACACCTCGTATACCTATGAGTAAGAAAAATGGCATAGCGTAAATTCCAACATTGTATGAAACTGTCCCAAGCAAATTTGTGCTTTATCTCTACTATTTAAAAGTGTTTATCCCGTGCGGGCTGGCAACGTGGCATTTCTAAAGGTTTTTCGTGGTTAAATACCAACGATCTAGTGCTTGGCCGAAAAAATAGTAAGTACTTGCTATTTTATCGGCCAGCCAAGCACTAAATCGTTAGTATTTAAAACTATGTGTGCAATTTTTTTTAAGTTTTTTTGGTAAGTATTTACGAGCACTACTAACAAAAATTTACATTATTGTCAATTACTTTCCATCTGCAGTATTATGATAAAATAAATGTTAAAAATAATTATAAAAAACAATTATCTTGTGCTTGGGCGAAAAAAAATTGTAGTTTGAAATATAATGATCAAGCCTCTAGAAATGCGACGAATGCGCTCTGGTTTTTCTAATTAAAATGCGGCAACGACGCTGTGAGATAAGGCACCATTGTTTAGGTTGTTTTGGTTTAGGATTTATTATCGGGTCATAAAAGGCTCCAACAACGTCTTTGAAAGCAAAAATAAATAAAAAGAACAATCTTATTTGAATGCATTACTATAAGTAGGTAATATCTTATGAGACTTTTAAAAAGAATCCATCTGAAAGTTATAATAATTTTATTATTTTTATATATAAATCTGCCTAGCCTTTTCCCAACTATGTTGGGGTCGGCTTCCAGTCTAACCGGATGCAGCTGAATACCAATATTTTTCATGGAATTTGTTTTTAAATTGCAATATAAGGAAAAATGCAAACTATGAAATAATAATATTACTATCACTTTATTTATTTCTATATCTCTCCCTCTATCTGAATACAAAAACATAACTTACTTGCATGTTCAACTCCACTGCTATTTGGGATATATTTAACCCTTGTCTATGCAAAACAATAATTTGATTCCTTTCTTCCTGAATCAGGTTTCGGGTCGTCATGGTTGCACCACGTTAGTCACAGCCCACACACAATACACACACAGTCCAGGATACAAGCTAGGGTCAAGAAGAGGCTTTCGATCACAGTCCGGTATACAAGCAGAGGTCACAGTTAGGCAGGCAATCAGTCCGATAGAAATAAACTGGTCGTAAAATGAAATGGCGATAGGAATTTAAGGGAAGCGTCAACAATTAGCGAGAGCAAATTGGCACTGCCGCGCTCTAGCTAATGTTTGTTATTTTATGTTACTCGCTCATTACTCACACAAATGCATATTGTCTCTAATTGGGGGAAACTAGGAAGGGGTGTGGTTTTTCACTAGCTGCGCTCTCGCAGGAATATTTTCTTAAGTGAGCATGCTTAACTTGGGCCGATAGTACCTGACGCGGTTTTTACTGAAGCTACTCGAATTACACCATCCGATCCCGGAAAAACTTCCACTATGATGCCCAATGGCCAAGTCAATGGTGGTACGTTATCTTGACCCAAGAGAACGACAGTACCGATCTCTATAGGGCGATCGGGAGTGCACCATTTCTGGCGAACTTGCAACGTGTGTAAGTACTCAACTCGCCATTTGTTCCAGTAGGATAACACAAGCTGATCCAAAAGCCTTATGCGGTTTGTTAAATTTATGTTTTCTTCTGTCAATTCAGAAGAAGGCAAATGCTTAAGTGGACTGGACATTAGAAAATGCGCAGGCGTGAGCACGTCCGGATGCGGGTCTGATGAGAGAACACTAAGCGGTCGAGAATTTAAAAGGCTCTCGATTTGTACCAGTACGGTAGAGAGTTCCTCGTAAATGAGAAGCTGCTTTCCTATGACTCTATACAAGTGAGGTTTATCACTCTTAATGTTCGACTCCCAAATACCTCCGAAGTGTAGAGCTCGCGGCGGTATTCTTGTCCACTCAATGCGAGATTTTAGAAGCTCATTTTTAATATCTGTTTGAACAGACAAGTTCAATAAGAAAGAATAAATATCATCAAGTTGCGCCTTAGCGCCAACAAAATTGGTACCATTGTCTGAGTACATGACAGACACTGGACCGCGGCGAGAAATAAATCTTTTAAATGCGGATAAGAAAGCCTCGGATGTGAGGTCCGATACGAGTTCGATATGTATGGCTTTAGTTACCATACATATGAACAAACATATATAAAGTTTTTGCGAACGTTGACCTCTACGGCGAATAGGTGTGTAAGCGAGCGGCCCGGCGAAATCTACTCCAATGTGCACAAAGGCTTTAGTATCACGGACACGGTATCCAGGAAGTTCAGCCATTTTGGGTTTTAGATGCGTAGGATTTAGACGGAAACAAGTGTTGCATTTCCGACAGCGGGAACGTATGACTGTTCGTCCATCTAATATCCAAAACCGCTGCCTTATAATAGACATCAATAATCCGGGGCCCGTGTGGCAGTACGTATTGTGATAGTGATCAATAATTAGATCAACTACGCGGTCACGTTTAGGTAAAAGCGCGGGATGCTTGGCTTCATATGGTAAGTCAGATTTAGACAATCTGCCCCCAATACGTAAGATTCCGTAGCTATCAATAAAGACAGACAAACAGCGCAACTTCTTAGATGGAAGTTCGCCTGCTTTAATTAAATTTAAATAGTTAGAAAAATGCGTATTTTGAACTATTCGAATAATGAAATTTTCGGCGGTTTGTATATTTTTAACAGAGCTATGACTAAGTAGTCTGTTCGTAAATTTAAGAATGTACATAAATACACGTAACAATTTATTCCATGAACAAACACGGTCAGCTATTGTATCTAAAATACGCGGTTCAGTATTTGATGTTTCTACAAGAAAAACCTTTGATTTAAACTCTGGCAATGTTTCACATTCAGTAGGAGAGAATTTTAAAGGCCACTCGCTAATGGGTCGATGGAGCCAAGTAGGACCGTTCCACCATAACGAGTGTTCAATTAAATCAGATGGCAGCATGCCGCGGGAGAGACAATCGCTAGGATTCTCCTTTCCGGACACGTGATTAAAACTAGCGGCAGGTAGGTTTTCCTGTATTTTAGCAATGCGATTACTGACAAAAATAGACCATCTATGGGGAGATGAGTGGATCCACGAAAGAGCTATGGTGGAGTCCGAGAAAGTTTATCTTTGACCACGCGAACAAGCTTAGACAGAAGTAAGCGGCGACAAGTTCTAATCGAGCTAGCGTTGTTATTTTAGCGGGGGAAACTTTGGACTTTGCACATAAAAGCCGAACGCTGATATTGCCTTTAGAGTCAGTTATGTGTAAATAAATACAACAACCATAACCACTAAAGCTGGCGTCGCAAAAGACTACGATATTCACTACAGCTTCTCTAAAGACGCCAATGTGGCGAGGAACCTTTAGAGAAGAGAGTGAGGGGAAATCGCGCAAAAAAACGGAAAACCGATTGGTGATGGAGTCCGGAGGAACCTCATCCCAACCTATTTTAGCTAACCAAAGTTCCTTAATTAGGATTTTCGCGTACAACACGACGGGTGCTACGAGGCCAAGTACGTCGAACAAGCGGGCAACTAGCGATAGAATCGCACGCTTAGTGCATTTATCATCTACAGCGACTGTTGTCAAAGAAAAATAATCATCAGCGGGTTCCCAGGTTAATCCAAGGATTTTGAAATTATGTTTATCATTATCCATGCCAGAAAAATAAACTGGTAAGCGGTGAGACTCTGGGAGAATCTCCAACAAAGCGGGTGAGTTAGTAGCCCATTTGACCAGGTCAAAGGATCCTAACTTAAATAACTCAATTAAATCGCGGGATAATTGTATAGCAATCTGTTCATCAGGAACAGAATAGACATAATTGTCCATAAAAAACTGAGTTTCTACTAATTTAGAAGCCTCAGGATAGCGGTCGCCATGCTCACACGCTAAATTGCGTATTGTGCGCATCGCTAAATAAGGACTAGGCTTTAATCCAAAGGGAACACGGTTAAAGTGAAAAGTACGTATAGGTTCATTTTTGTTGAATCGATATAAAATTCGTAAATATTTGCGGTGGTGCTCATTTACACCGATCCGTAGGAACATTTGTTTTAAATCCGCTGTCATTGCGACAGGGAGGGTACGAAAATCGAGTAATAACAAAAACAAGTCGGCCTGTAAATTAGGTCCGACATGCAGAATGTCATTGAGTGACAACCCCGAGTGTGTTTTGGCACTAGCGTCCAAAACCACTCGAATGCTGTCTTTGTCCGGTCTAATAACGGCGTGATGCGGTATGTAGTAACCCTCTTCTGTTAATTCAGAGTCGGGTACCTACGATAAATACCCCTGAGTTATATAATCGGTGATAGTTTTATTGTAATCCTCGCATAGGGTTGGCACGCACGTGAATTTACGCTCGAGCGCAAGTAGCCGCCGATGAGCGACACCGCGTGAATTGCCTAATTCAGAGGGATTGCGCGCGAAAGGTAAATCGACAAAATATCTAACGTCTTTAAATAAAACTGAAGAATTAAAATTATTTTCACATTCTAATTCGTCCGGACTAATAAAACGCTGAGATGGAATTTCCTCTAGCTCAAAAAACTTCTGCAAACTTGACTCGACGTCAATGCTAGCAAGCGCGGTAAACGAAGATGTCATGTGTGTTACGTCACTACTATGACAATCAATATCACCCATCAGTACATATCCGAAACTAGTCAGTATAGCTGGGGGTGCGCGGGTGCCTGAGTCAACCCTATCACCTAAATAAATAAAAGGGAACAGCTGTGCTCCAAGCAAAACATCGATTCCACCAGGTACATTCCAGGTTGAGTCAGCAAGCGGTAAATTATTTAAATATGGCATACCGTCATTTAATCTGATAAAACTAGCGGGAAGTCTATCTGTAATGCAATCAACAACTAATGCGTGTATATAATACTTATTGTGAGGATTAATCCGAGATTCTATATTGAGATAAATAAAGCCGTATACAGGTCGTGAGGTCATACCAACACCTTGTAAAGACGAATTGCGTAATTTAATTATGGGTAAGTTCAAACGTTTACAACAGTTCACAGTAATTAAATTATTTTGCGATCCATTGTCTATTAAACACCTGACAACAAGCTTATCTCGGCCGCTGCTATCATATACGTATATCTGCGCGGTAGCTAACAAAATAGTTGTCTCTGTCGGTAAACATATTTTAGCGGCGGCACTAAGCGAGACAGACGTAGCGGCAGGCTCGCTCGGCGTTGAATCACTTTTTACTTCGGAGAAATGTAACAATGAATGATGTGTTTTCTTACAAGTTTTACAAACACTCCGTGATTTACATTTAACCAAAGAGTGGGATAGACTTAAGCAATTTACACAGCCATGTTTCCTTTTAATAAATTCGAAACGAGCTTGCGGAGAATTCATATTTTTAAATTGTGGACAATCAAACAGTCGATGATCGACGTTATCGCCGTCACACAGCGGGCAGCGGTTATTCGAAGCTGGTTCGCTACAAGATACAAACGCTTTAGCGGTAATTTGAGTATTACTTCGATTGTTAGCTAAACTAGACTTAGCACGCGATTCCGTCTGTGAATTATTAACGTGTGAGCGCTGGAGTACCTTAACATAGTCTTGCATAAATATTATAAACTCCGTATAGGAAGGCAATTCCTTGCCACTCACACGGCTTTCAAATTGTTGAACAGTTTGTGAGTCAACCTTTCTTAAACCACAGTGTAATATCACAAAATCTAATAAGTCTGAAATGTCTAACTGCTTCAATGCAGCGACAGACGCTGAATATCGTTCTACAAATGCATTCAGACTAGCAGCATTGCCGGCGCATCCTTTAATGTCCAGTATATTATTGAGATAATGAATACCTAAACTACGTTTATCTTGATACCTTTTGACAAGACTGTTCCACATAACACTGTATGTATCTCCTGTGGGAACAATGCCTGCAGTTAGTTTTAAGGCATCATGAGTTAATTTACTTATTAAATACTGCGCACGCTGCGAATCCGTCAGATCAGTATTTAAATGAACATTAGTACGGAACATTTCATAAAACATGGGCCAATTTTCAGTTCTACCGTCGAACGATGGTAACTCGATTGGTGGTAACTTTATGCTTCTACCTCCCTTCTGATCTGATGTTAATGTTTTACCACTTGAAAGAATGAGATTACGTTTGTATTTAATAGTTGAATATAAGTCTTCAATAGAACTTAGACTCCCATAGTCGGGTGGGGTTTCATCAATTTCAAACTGCAACTCATTGATCTGGTCAATTATTGTTTCATACTTGTTGTAAGATTCACCAATAGATTCAGACTGCGCTAGGAATAACTCGTTCGAGCGTGAATCATAATTAGATATACTGTACGGGCAGCAGCTCCGCACACTGAGATGTAGGATGTAGGTGGATGAATCACTCGGGATGTGTACAGGAAATAAAATCACTGTTTTGTGTCCGATAATGATTGACCATTTATTTAATAAAACAACGAATTATATAATGCCAAAAGTAGGTGGCTTGTGGCGGGCGTAATAGCTTAGTCAGCGAATGTACATAAATCGGTGACTTAGCAACTGCTTGATCAGGTAAAAACTAAAACAATAAATATCATGTGGCGATGCTCGTACATCCTGCCGACTATAAAAGTACAAATGTCCAGTAAAATGCATTATCCAAGGGTAAGTAAAGTATGTAAAGAAAGTTATTGGAAGGTTCTATGTCCGTCGCTAACTGTCATTGGCGACGTTTCGCGATCCACCTTGCTGCTGTTAGGAAGATGTCTGGTGACCTCCTCTAGATCCGGGGTGTCTGCCTTTGCTTGTCCTTCCGTAGGGAGATGCCGTTCAGTAGGACTTGGGGCCATCTCAATCTCTTCCTTGTGCGCCTGCTTTCCTGTTCTGTTTCCTTGAGGTGTACGGAGACAGCGTGCTTTAATTTGGACGCATACCCATATGCTGAATATTGTTGCACAGGTTATCATACAGCCGTACAGGACGTAGTGATGTTGCTCCGCCTCCACGGAATTAACCATTTGTATGTCCTGTTGTTCTTTAACCAGCTCAATTTTTCTCTTAATACTCTTTAGTTGTTCTTCATGTGTTTCAAGTTCCATATTTGTTATATTTGTAATTTGACTATTGCTTGTTAATAGTTCGTTTAGATTTATCTCTGGTACGTAGATCTCTTGCTCATTTCCTAATTCCATGGTGCTTTGCATTTTGTAATGTGCATGAATCAGATGTTTATCGCCGCGCATCATGCAACCTGTAGCTAAGGTGATGATGCCTGTATTTTGTAGTGTCTGTGACGTAATTCCCGCAGGACAGAAAATGCGCATAGTGCATTCCTCGCAACACGTAAACAACCAAGCTCCCTTACTGTGCAGTTTTTTCCAGTCATTGCTGCAATTCGATACCTTAGTGCGGCAGGTTGTTACTCCTCGATTGTTTATTATGCCTGCTTCGCACATTGTTGTGGCTGTTTTTATACTGTATATAGGTAGGTCAAGGTTGCATAGCAACAGCTGATTTGTGTTTACTTGTTCGCACGATGAAAGATGTTGTTGATCCAGTGGTATCATCATGTCTAGCTTCAAGTTAACGGCTATGTATTTGGTTGTTGGTATTATGTGAATCATGGAGGTTCCCTTTATGTTGCGGATTGGGATGACTTCGGTTAGTTCGTACTGTTCGTCTGCTACTAACGGGATTTTTACTTCGAATATGATGAAGTCTTCGGTTAGTTTTCCTTGCACACTTGCTAGTTTATACATTTCCCGGATACACTTGAACTTGTTTGAGCAAGGGAGAGATAATCCTTTTGGGACTTGTCCTGCTATGATGTTCAACTGTTTTTCGAACGCATCGGGTTTCAACAGGTGAGTGTCGACCTTGCCGTGACGAAGATCTGTAACTAGGCTGATCAACATGTCTTGTATTCTCCGCAAGTTTGTTATCATCATGTTTGCGGCAAGTGCAGTAGCAGTAAGGAACGTTGCTTGGTCTTGTTCGGTTTTCAGTTGTTGGAGCGAGTCTCTGAGACTTTTGTTGATGACAATGAACTGCCGGTTCATTACTTGCTCGTTCCTCTTCAGAAGGTTATATTCCCCTTCGATTATTGAAGTCTGTTGTTTGTACAGATTGTACAAGTGGTCTTCATTGCTGTGCAGTAGTTTGATGTCGTTGTTGTATTTTTCGGCGAATTTGTCATCAAGTACTCCAAATAGAGAGTTGGCAATGTTCCCAATTCCGTTTATGAGATCTCGCTTGCTACGTATTCCGTGGTCGGATTGTAGTACTTCGTTGTAGTGTTAAAGCTCGTTTAGTTCGTGCTCGAGTTGTGTGGATATAGTCAAGTACGCTATATTTCGTTGACAAAGTCCGTGTAATTGCTGGACGTATTGTTCAACGGCAGAAGTACTTTTCCAGTAAGTTGACATGTTGTAATATACTACCAGTCTCCATTCGTCTTGTATTATCTGTAAGTCTGCGGCTTTGTCAAAGTATACAAGGCGGGTCGGGTCTAGAGTTGTTACATTGACGAGTTGTTGCATGGACGGTGTCACACACGTAACCATCAGTACTAGTAACGTGCTTAGGTACTTGAGGACGTTACAGCTGGAAACACCCTTCTGTGCCCGTCTAGGGCTCACCCGACGTTGAGATGTTGATGACGTCGCCTTGGTTGTGTTGGTTTGTTTTCTTTGTTGTTCCCGGTTTCAATTGGTAATCGGGACAACTTCGTTACGGGTCTCTTCATTATGTTGGATTTAGTTTTGAGCGTGACGACTCGTACCAAGTTATCCGGTCCAGGATGCGTCTCTATAACTCGCCCTAATAACCATCGGGCTGGGGCTATTTGTTCTTCCTTTACAAGGACGACGTCATTCACGGCAATGTTGCGTGTTGGAGTTTGCCATTTCCCTCGTAATTGTAATGTTTGTAGGTAATCTTTGGACCATTTCTTCCAAAATTCCTTGTACATGTTTTCTGTCAGGCGCCATCGTAAAGTTAACTGGCTGTTGTCACTCTCTGACGTCATCGGAGGTGCCAGAACCGGTCCACCGACTAAAAAGTGGCCTGGTGTCAAGTAATCGATGTCGTCGAGGTCGTTTGTTAGGGCGACAAGTGGCCTTGAGTTGAGGCAGGCTTCAATTTGTACTAGCAAAGTAGTAAACTCTTCGTACGTAAGCCTTTGTTCCCCAAGGACGCGTTTTAGGTGGTGTTTCATACTCTTGACTGCAGCTTCCCATAGTCCTCCCGCTGTGGGCCAAGATGGTGCGTTAAAGTGCCATTCCATACCTTTTTCGGAAGTGTTGTTGATGAGGTCGTCGTTAACTAGAAGCTGCAGTGCCTCCTGGCGTTCTTTGGCTAGAGCTCTTGCTGCTCCGACAAAGTTCGTTCCGTTGTCACTGTAGATATGTTTTGGTGTTCCTCGTCGTGCGCATAGCCGCTTCAATGCTGCGAGGAATGTTATCGTGCTGAGATCTGACACCAGCTCCAGGTGGATGGCTTTTGTGCATAAACAAATGAAAATCGCGATGTAGGCTTTAACTGTTTTAATGCCGCGACCTTTGTTAGCCTTTATTTCAACGTGTCCCGTGAAATCCACGCCCGTGTGTGTGAATGGCCTTGAAGGTGTAACTCGAGGCGTTGGTAAGTGTGCCATTTGTTGATTGCTGCGTTGCGTTTTGTAGCGGTGGCAGGTGACACATTTGTTGAGTTGCTTCTTGATTGGTTTCATGCCGCCAAGTATCCAATATTTGTTACGAAGGTTTCCCAAAGTAAGCCTGGCACCGCCGTGGAGAGTATTCTTGTGGGCTTGGTCAATCAGGAGGTCTGATAACTTGTGTTTGTTTGGTAAAATTATTGGATGTTTTTGGGAGTCGTTTAACTTAGCATGTTCAAGTCTTCCTCCCACTCGAAGAATACCTTGTGCGTCTAGTATTGGGCTTAAACTCAACAGTTTGCTTGTAGCCCGTACCTTGTTATGTTTGTGTAGGTATGCTATTTCATCGCCAAATGTATTGTTCTGTGTAGTTTTCACAAGCAGGTGCTGAGTCTGCACAATGTCTTCCGTAGTTAAGTGTGACCTGTGTATGGCTCTTGTTGCGTCACGCGAGTTGTTTATGAATCGTCTGATCCAGCTGATGACTCGGGCAGCCGATTCTGTTATAAGGTTCAGTTGGGAGCCTTGGTCTAGAAGGCATCTAAGTACGGTGTAAGTTCCATCTGCAGCCTTTACTTTAAGTTGTACTGTAGCCAGTAAAACTTCGTTAAAATTTCCTGACACGTGATTGGTTTTTCGCTGCATGTTGTTGTTTGTCACGCCTTCGGCCATTTGGCTTGACGACAGTGTCGCTGACGTAGTATCGCGGACTAGGTCATGTAGCGTGGTGTGATGTGCGCCGTTACACACTTTGCATCTTTTCTGCGAGTTGCATTTCTTTCCGTTGTGCGGATACATGCAGTTTTTGCAAATGTTCAATTGCTCAATTGTCCTAATTTTTATGGCTGGCGTCATTTCTTGAAACTCTTTACAGTAGAGCAAGATGTGGCTTGTTTTGCAAACTGGACAATTTCTGTCGGAGCTTGTATGGTTTGCTTTGGGGTAGCGTCTGTATCTGTTGTACGCATCCCTTGGTACTGTTGTCATCGAGGCCCCTTTATTTGGGGTGACGTCGGCATCCGTTTGTTTGTTGGGTTTACTTGTTTTCTTCACTACTGACTCCAGCGCCGTGAACTTCCCTTCGATGAACTGGATGAATTCCTTGAAGTCGGGAAGCCCTCTTGGATTTTTCCTCGCCTCCATGTAGTCAGCGTAGGTCTGAGTGTCTAGTTTTGCTGCCAGAATGTGCACCAAAATCGGGTCCCATGTTGCCGTGTCGATGCTCAAGTTACGCAACGCGTGCACGGTTTCGAGACTGGTGTCGTGTAGGCGCTTCAGCTCGTACGCGTTTTGATTTTGAATCGTAGGTTGACTCATCAAAACTTGCATTTGCTTGGTGAAGAGCATCTGCAAGTTATTGTACCTATGGTGGAGGATTTCCCAGCAGGAGTCGTAGTTGCTCTCGGAAACAGACAGATGTTGCACAAGGCGCTCAGCTTCTCCTTTTAGCTTCCCCTTCAGGTGTTGCATCTTCTGCCCCTTCGAGAGGGAAGGGTTATTATGGATAGCCGCGATGTATAGATCGAGGAATGTCGGCCATTGTGTGTAGTTTCCAGCGAATATCGGTATTTCGATCCTTGGCGCACTATCCCATTGTTGGACAGCGTGGTTGAGTTTGCGGTTGAGACCTCGCTTTGTGCACTCGTATGTTTCCTCGTACTGCGAGAACTCGAGCTCGTAGTTTACGTCGCTACCGACGAGAACGTTGTCGAGCTGCCAGTGCACTTCGTCAATCGCCCTCCATCGCGATTCGAGGACCCTAAGCTTGTCTTCTTTCTCCCATTTCTCAATAAGGTCAGCAGTACTCAAGTTGCTGACGAAACGTGAGAAGGCTCTAAAGTTGGTTGCTTGTTGATTTTTTAGCTCGTCCGATCTCGATAGGACTCCAGTGTTCTTGTTCTCTTCTTCTGGGCGATTCGCGAGTTCCGCAGTGCTTGTTGACCATGTTTGCAGCTTATGTTGTATGTTTGAGTAGTTCGACTTGACCCTGTCGTATACTTTTGTTGTGTAGTATATGTCGGTCTGGTCTATGGCGCCCTGTAGCATGCCATGATTCATTTCGAATTCGTTCCAGTGCGCCTGGAGGGTATCCAGTCTGCCCCGGATGTATGTGGCGGTTTTGCGGTCAGGGCCATCTTTTCCGAAGTTGACACCAATTTTTCGGATGCCCTCTGCGATGATTTCCTGCCGCTTGAGAAGTTCTTGTTGCCTGGCGTCCATAATTGTTGCACGAGTATGTATGCGTGTAGTGGATGGACGTTAGCTCTGTTGACTTCACTGTTGTATTGTTGTATGTAGTTCCCGAACCACCAAATGTTGATGTTTCCCACGGCGATCGCAGGGTCCGAAGGAATCTCTCCGTACGATATTGTGCGCCTTCTCAATCTGACTGGGGCGATCCGCTTGTGGAAGACCAGTCAAACCGATTCGCTATCGTAAGTAGAAACACTTCGTACCTGTGCGACTTGCAGGACTGTTTGCTCCAGTAGTGGCGATCCGGCTCGAAAGACCATAAATGTACGGGCAGCAGCTCCGCACACTGAGATGTAGGATGTAGGTGGATGAATCACTCGGGATGTGTACAGGAAATAAAATCACTGTTTTGTGTCCGATAATGATTGACCATTTATTTAATAAAACAACGAATTATATAATGCCAAAAGTAGGTGGCTTGTGGCGGGCGTAATAGCTTAGTCAGCGAATGTACATAAATCGGTGACTTAGCAACTGCTTGATCAGGTAAAAACTAAAACAATAAATATCATGTGGCGATGCTCGTACATATACTTTTGGAAGAATTATACAAGCGATTAACTCGCTCAAAAATTACTTCTTTTTTAGCAATAAGCTGAGCTAATTTAGTTTCTTGTTTTTGAGTTGCCATTATAAGGCACTATCTAATATTAATTGCTGTAAATTATCGTAAGTACTTGCAATGACTTGTACTTATTTAACTGATACCTATCCAGGCTCGAATGGACCATAAAGTATGGAGGGACAGGCGTATAAAATAGCCGTGTATCCTTGCGGGTCGAGGACGACAGAAAAATTATTATATGGAATGCATAATAATTCAATTTGCCTTTTTTTTTGAGCAAACTTTCAAAGAGGAATTGGTGACGGTCAGGTGGCGTTTGTAGCCTAACTCCAGCAAATAATGCAAAAGCGGTACCTGTGCTTCTCTTGGCGAAAGTCTTGAAGAATCCTTCTGGGCAGGTGGCCACCTTGCTTGCCCGTACACCGGTCACTTGAAAGTCTATATTTTGGATTTAATCGGACGCGGGTTATTATTTTTAATTTTGAAAACGTAGCACAGTATATCCCCAAGGATTACGGGATAACTTAATAAAGTTTGCGGTTTTGCGGGCGCGATGAACTGAGATTGAAAAAACTTGGTTTGCGGTAAGACGAAATGCTTCCGTTCGGCGCCGGTGCACTATGACGTCTGACAGCCATCATTAGCTGTCACTAGCCGCAGGATTCTCTAAATCCCGCGACACACAATATCCGCGGCTGCAATACAAGCCTAAGACAGACTACAGACACCTTATAAACCGTCCACAATCAAAAAAATGTAAGGGGCAATAACTTGCCACACCAGGGTTTGATATGGTATATGATTTCTTCTAGCCGTTCAATGTCATCTGTAATGAAGAAAAGGCCGTCCGCAAATGATAATACCAAAGGGAGTGAGATTGCACAATCCTGATCCAGTTTGATTAATTGAGTTTCCTCTTCAAGTGTTCTAAGGACCTCATCCATGACCATTGTAAAAAGACGAGGGGACAACGGGCAACCTTGTTTGAGTCCCTTTCCTTTGATAATCCAGCTGCTTTGCTGGCCACACCATTTTATGCATGTTCGTTCATTCATGCAAACTTTGATTATCCTGTTGGTTAGTGATTTGTTAGTTCGTTGTATTAAAATATCTCGCAGTGCGTTGATGTCGACATGGTCAAAAGCCTTTTCTATGTCGAGAGCGAGTACATAAATCCTTTTTCCACCCCGCCATTCTTCATCCAAGACCCTTTTTAGCGTAAAGATGTGGTCATCTGTTGACCTATTGTTTAAAAAGGCAGCCTGGTAATTGCCTAATTCTTTTATTGTTTCGTCTAATTTTTTTTAGTATGTAAGATGCGTACCGGAAGACGTAGCGTTGGAAGGCCTCCTACAAGGTGGACTGATGACCTTGTGAAGGCCGCAGGAATCCGCTGGATGCGGGAAGCACAAAACCGGTCGAAGTGGCGGTGCTTGGGGGAGGCCTATTTCCAGCAGTGGACGTCTTTCGGCTGAAATGATGATGATGATGATGATGTAGGATGCGTAAACTCTGTAACCCGTATTACAGACTGATATGCGGCGATAGTCATTCGTAGCTTTAGGGTTACTGTTCTTCGGAATTGGTACCTGCACTGTCTCTAACCAAGTGTCAGGTACTTTGTTATTTGCCCAAGCTTTGATCATATGTTTGGTGACGGCTATCTGTAATATTTGGGGCATCGCTTTGAATAGCTCGATTACAAATTAGTCTGTTCCTGGAGCTTTCCCGTTTCGCGTGTTGTTAATGATTCCCGTTACGTTGTCCCAAGTGGGTCCCGTATTTTGTGCGTCTGTTATCTGCTTTGTTATATTAACCGTGGGTATGGGTGGGCCCTCGGATTTTTTAGTATTTCCTTCCATTTGGTCATCGGTATATAAGCGGTTTTTTTCCGGCGTTTTGTTTGTAGTTTATTGCTCCTGTAAAATAAGTAAAGTACTTGCATGCGTTTTTAAGGGTGTTTCTTTCCCAGCCCATTAAAGAAGGCCCTGCATGCTGTTTGTTCTTCTTGGTATTGACCTTTTGAAGTATTGCCTGACATTCTTTTACTCGATTATGTCTATTTGGGTTATCCGGTTGCCTACTTTGTAAGAATTTAGCCTTTTGAAGGTTGGTAAGGGCTATCCGATGATCCTGAAGTGAATCGGTTGAAAAATCAGGGTTTCCTGGACAGCCGCTTTTAATACTTCAGTTATGGTACTCCATGGTATTTCGATGTTTTCATACGTTGAATTGATTCCTATATTTCCTAGTTTTTTGGTTATGCAATCTTGGTATTTTGTTTTGGAGTATTTGCTATTGAGAGCAGCATAATGGCATTGTTTACGGTTGAATTCCTTAGCCTCGATGGTTGTTGCTTTTGTGGCTTGCGGTTTCTTTTGTTTGTACCTTCGGTTTTGTTTACGATTTGACTTATTCTTAGCTGTTCCCAGATTATTTTATGGTCGGAGGTGCCCCTATTGGCCCATTCACCTTTAATGAGGTGGAAGAGTTTTTCTGTTGTATGTGGCGTAATAACGTGGTCCAATTGGGATTTCTGAGTGCCCTTCGACCATGTTGTCCTGCACGATGATCTCGCTTTTGTCGTTTCTATTTGCAATTTTTCTATGTTGGCTATATCCATTAACATTTCCCCGTTGTAGTTGGAATAGTCATGAAGGAGATTTAGGTCAATTGCCCTTTGCGTTGGAAACTTTTTGTATCTTGTCGTCCAATATGGGCGTTAAAGTCGCCTAGGATTACTAGCGTGCATGTCCTAGGTTTTTGTTTGATCAAGTTTAATACACCTGTGAAAGATCTGGTTGCTTTAGAAGTACAGCTGTTGATGTGAGAGTTGATTATATAAAGAGAAGCGTGCTCGTCACTTCCCATACAAGCTTTAAGAGTAATCGACATCGCGTCTGAATCTTTTTTCCTTTTTTCGTTTCTATTTGGGCGTCCTTTCTAATTAGAATTGCAAGTCTCCAGTGTGCTTTGCCTGTGGTTCCAGATAGATGCCATTCGCAGTGTGTGGAGTTGAATGTTCCTAAGTTCATCCCTGTCTCTTGTAGGCATGCTACATGAATCTCCCTTTGATAAAGTTCAGCATCTTTTTTCTTCTTCTTTCTTCAGTTCTTTTTGGCCGGTTTCGAAGCCCCTCTGACGTTCCATGTTGCAATACGCAAGTCTGGACAAGTGTACTTAATTGCGGCGGTAGGTGGATTTCTGAGTATTGTGTATCCTGTCTCATCCGCAAATTCATCTGACATCGGTGAGCGTAATGTTGATGCTATTTGTTCTGGTGGTATTATTTGGGGGCTGTGTTTTTTGAGCCAGGAGCCAAGCTTTGGAGTTTGCGTGTTATTGTTGTATTGTTCAACTTCGTGTGTAACCCAGCTATCATAGTGCTGGTCTTTATAGAACACGTGTATGCTGCTGGATACTGATTCGCCGGCAGGTGAATACACCAGGGTATTTTCGCTACAAAAGTGCACATTTACATTTACAAGATAAAATTCGACCGCGGCGATCAGAATATCCTCTCTTCCCCAAACCATTTCGTTGAACTGTGCCGTTATGTATTTTGCTATCCTTTGTTCCTGGGAAAGATTGCTGTTAGGAAGTAAGTCTCGAATATTATTAAGAAGTGCTAAG
Source organism: Atethmia centrago (assembly GCA_905333075.3). Classification (NCBI taxonomy): domain Eukaryota; kingdom Metazoa; phylum Arthropoda; class Insecta; order Lepidoptera; family Noctuidae; genus Atethmia; species Atethmia centrago. The sequence goes on from HG995388.1 coordinate 9,082,911, forward strand.
TGAATTCTGTCGCCACCTCGGTTAACCGAAACATATGTAGCAAGGTCTCGTCGTATACACAAGTGGTCGAAGGTAAGCCCGATTATGTAATTAATTTGGTGACTTATTGCTCTGAATAAGCATTTACCGTCCCGTTCCATGGGCATTTCTACTGTATAATTGCAACCTCTGAGCAGGTACTAGTAATTTTCCGCCATTTTTTTTGTTCAGTCTTTCGGAGACTTGTTCACTCAATTGAAACAAATGCTGGTATTTTTTTTTACAAATAGACAGACTTCTAAAATATACAAACATGGGAGTTGGAGAATTTTTAATTCCTTAAATAATGGCCTGCAATGATCCAAATATCCTCCACTCATGGCTCTGACACATTTTTTTTGTACTATGAATGCTCTTTCCACCTCCACTGAATTACCCCATATCAATGAATAAACCCAACCACAAATGGTGTTATTTGCTGACGATACTTCCTTAATTTTTAAAATTAATAGACGTGCCTCAAATTTTGACGACGTAAATAACGCCCTATTGCAGGTCCAAAATTGGTTCACTGCTAATAATTTAGTATTAAATGGGAAAAAAACTAAGTGCATAAGATTTTCTTTACCAAATGTCAAAAGTAGTATTTGTGAGATAGTATTGAATCAAGAGAAATTAGAATTCCTCGATAAAACTGTTTTCCTGGGGATTACGCTCGGCTCAAGGCTTCAATGGGGGCCTCATTTAACTTCCCTTGCAGGACGGCTAAGTTCAGCAGCATATGCTGTGAGAAAAATCCGTCAATTTACTGATGTAGATACCGCACGGCTAGTATATTTTAGTTACTTTCATAGTATTATGTCGTACGGTATTTTACTATGGGGACGGGCTGCAGACATCGAGTCTATTTTTATTCTGCAAAAAAGAGCCATCAGAGCCATATATGGCCTCCGCAGGTGCGACTCTCTAAGGGAACTGTTTAAAGAAATTAACATCATGACGGTACCTTGTCAATATATCTATGAAAACATCATGTACGTAAGGAAAAATCTACATCTTTTTAGTAAAAGAGGTGAAAGACACAATTATATCACTAGAAATAGGGACCGATTAGTTCAACCAGGTTTCAGGCTGGCTAAAGTAGACTCATCTTTCATGGCGTACTGTTTAAAAATACCTCCCCACATACTTCAACTGAAAGAGATGAAATTTAAATCTTGTATAAAACGCACGCTATTTAGCCAAGCATATTATAAATTGGGGGATTACATTGCTGATAAAAATGCTTGGCTCAACGCTGGTCCTGCTCCACAAGGACGCAAAAACTAATTGATCAGGTATTGAAAATAGTGTTGGAGCTGCTGAAGATTTTAAAAACTCTTTGCATTGTATAAATTCAATCTCTTAGTATTGTATAGCTGCACAGCACATTGTTATGTGAGTACTATGTACTATAAAGCTGCCATTTACTGGATACGTCTTTCATTGACTTGAATGTGCCCTGGTGGCTGGGAGTATGTCGTGCTCACTCTAATGTCTCGCTGATGGTGGCGCGTGTATTGGATCATTTAGCTCCCTTCAAAATGGTTGAGCTGAATGGTGCTGATCCACGCGTCATGTTCGTGAACGGGCGCCGTCAGTAGAGACTGGTCATCTCTTAGCTGCCACGGCTTATTTTAACTTTAATTTTTGAATTGCTTTTGTTTTTGTTGTAATCTTTTTATTACGGACGCTTTTACGTTTTGCATCGTTCTCACATGTATAATTTCAAAATGAATGATGTAAACAATATTTTGTAACCATAATACGTTGATTTAAAAGAGTGTCCTTGGAGTTTCTTGCCCGTTCTTCTCCATAGGTACCTACTACGCTTTGGAATGGGCAACTAGCTTCATCTTTCTGACTGACTGACCGAACCCTTGACAATTCAAAAGTGCCTGTAATTGGTTTATTTGAAATAAATGCTTTGAGTTTGAGTTTATCATATACATATTTTAAACATTTTTTGAGGTCATTAATATATAATATAAATAGTGGCGGACCCAGTACACTTCCCTGCGGGACGCCAGAACAATTAATTTTTAATTCGGAGCAATATGTCACCATAGTATTATTTTCTATCCTAGAGATAACAGTTCTCTGTTGGCGATTAGATGAATAGCTTTTAAGCCAATCATGCGCTTTACCTCTTATGCCATATTTCTCTAGCTTGTAGAGTAGTCGCTCGTGTGATACAAAATCAAATGCCTTGCTCATATCTAAGAATACCGATAAAGTAGTCATTTTTTTACTAAGAGCTTCGGTAATCAGTTTCACTAAAGCAAAACAGGCTGATGTTCTTCCATCAGTTTGATAAATTCCACAGCAGTATGTAATACCACGTCCTCAGTTTAAATAAGTCTATCTCAATATTCCCTTTGAAGCCATTACTTTACGATGACCAGTTCTGTTCCTAACTCCGTAGTAATTGTTGGAGGAAGAAAGTTTCTAATCCACTCGAGTTTTCATATTCATATGAAAAGGTGTTAAGAAAATGGAAAATTATATTCATGCTTATTCTTTTCTAGTATGAACCAACGTAACATCGCCTGTTTTCCCCGAAGAGTTAGGCAGGCTATAGTACTCACATTTTGCAAGTTATTATTAAATAAGTCACAATGTAAAAGTGGAACGAAAAATGTCCTTTCTTTCTATGTGGACTTAGTTGTCCATCAGCGAGGATATCATCGCAGTCACATTTCGTTAGGTTGGCCACTACAGTCTGTTACAAAAAAAAACCCATTTTCATTTACTTATTTCATTATTGATTTAGCCCATTTCATTCTGTGCGGTAGCTTGGAAATTCTTTGACCTAGAACTCAGAGATTAAACAAAGATCAAAGCGGAATTTTAAACTAGTTTAAAATACCTACCTTTGTAATGCAAGTTGGAAATTAAAGATAAAAAACTTAGCTGGCATGTTTCTTTACCTGTTAAAAATATATGCATAACAAAAATAACATAACAAGACTCTTGTGACTCCTGCGATGAAGGGAGAGGAGAAAGAAGGATATAGGTGTCTTGTTGTTTGGACCATTCCTACCTGAAAGCATTTATCTTACTGAAGAAATTAAAAAGTGTAAAAGTACTAATAGTAGTAAAGGCATACACATCAAACATCAGGCGTAGCCTAAAATTCTAAAGCTCGTAGCTCTCGTAGCGCTAACAGCTACGGCGCCAGCGTAGCAAACCGCGTAGACCCTCAACAACAATAACTAATAAGCTATGACGTACTAACACGATAGTTTCAACCCACAAGTGCATGCTTATATCCCACTTTTACCCTAGAATGTATGCTAAGTACGCACTATAGCGCTCTAAGCCCGCAGAATTCTAAGAGGCTCCTAGTTTGGAAGTCAGGAAAGCAAAAATGTTGAGGTTTTAACATTGTAATTTTTGGTCTTTGTAGTAAATGATTGATTATTGATTGTTGGCCGTTATTTATATATTGAGTCTTGTGTACGTTTGTTGAAGATTCTAAATAAATAAATAAAATACAATACAACGTTTATTCAATCATCTGGCGGCTTTCTCGCGCAATGCATAAGCATTGCAATTCAGCGAGGAAATGCTGCCAGCAGCCTCGAATGCCTCGAGGGCATTTTTTAGGTTAAGTTAAGTTAAACCAACTTAGTTTTAATTTAATTTAGTTACTGTTAATAACCCTCTTGTAGTTTGATTAAATAAATTAATTATCTGGCTGCCTCAAAAATTTTAAATACAATCCTTTGTATAGAATGTTTGGTATGCTTGCATTTGACCACTATTAAATCACCCAATGGTAAGTGATGGTGCGTAAAAAATACTGACGTTGAGCTGCTCCGGGTTACACTGCGACTGAAAGTCGATCCCAACATAGCTTTAGTTTCTAGTAGGGAAAAGGCAGATGATGATGATAATTAAAGAACTCAGTTCTACATAGTTTATTTTGTTTATATGCATGTATTAATTAGTACTTAATACATGCATATAAACTATCTACAATGTTTTCCACCATTTTTTGGCTTTGCATCACCCTCAGGTTGACTTGTAGAAAATGTTTCAGGCATTAAGTCCCGCCTTTGTTAAGTACTGTTTTACTTAATAAATAAATAAACTTCTGAAATTTGAGTTTTCTATCCGTTTAAAAACATTTAGAGGAATGTCATGTTTAACAGAAACACATAATTATAATCAATCTGTTCCCCACTAACTTTATCGAGGAAAAGAAATCTGGAAAACCTCCAGCTATTATTCCAAATCGTTTAATCAACTGTCGTTGTTGGTTTTTGCGAAACTTTTGAGAGAATCATCAAAACAAAAAGTATCGTCTCAAAAGAAGATCTTAGTTGACCTTAAATTGAAAATCCGAAACATGTTGGTAAGATATCGATTCAAGCGGATGAAACACCGTTTAAACTTTGTTTTAACAAGGCGTCTAATGCCAATAATCCTTAAAATACAAACATTCGCTCCATTGAAGACTTAGAACTTGAAATATCAACGTTTTAAGCAAACTTGATGAATTCTCGGTCTTGGTGGGTTCTTCTTAATACCATTAGAAGATGAAACTGGCAAACTAACTTCAACCTTATGCCTTAGTAATAAGAATTTATTAAATAGTTTACTAACAGCAAAATAATTGTGAACGAAATTGAATTCGTCATACTTATATTTTCATCTAACAAAGAAAAGTTTGATCTAGTGTAAATCTTACCCAATTTAGATAAGGTTGCAAATCCTCTACAGCCAATTTCCAAACAGTAAAGCTTAGTTTGTAGTGTTATACGAATTTGTCGGTTTATCAGGGCTCTGCTTAATAATGTATGCAGCCTGCCGCAATACAAACGCCTTTGATTTGTCTCCTCCTGTTTCAAAAGGAATAGAGGAACCGTGTGAGCGGTATTAACTTAATTCTAAATTTAAATTTCTGATCTAATGTTATTCTGAAATCTAATAAGCTTTAAAAATCAGAGTACGTAAATACTTTTACAAAAAAAAAAGGATTTAAAATGCTTCATTAATTTTACAGCAGAATTTGGGCTCATGAGCACCCCTGATTCAGTTAGGGGTGTTTATTTTGCGGGATCTGAAATTATATGAGAAATCGAAACATTATACCCGTTGTGTTGTTGACCCTTGAAGGGGTTGGGTCGAGAGATATCCTTCTACACCCACATTAATAATGACGATTTTTAGGTTTAAAATATTCTATCAGTTAAAAACAAAATTAATCAAACAAGACTATATTATAATTCTGAAAGAGGTGGAATAGTGTTTAAATTATCTTCAGAGGATCAGACCTTATTCCGATCCGGATTATAATTAAGACTGAATTTTTCCAACAAGAAAACTAAAGGTTAAAGGAAAATATTTTAAGAGTCGTTTGTACTTCTTTCTCGTCGTCCACCTTACTCTTCCTTTTTCCATTTCAAAGATGCCCATTTATAATTACGACATTTCTAATTTTCTCCTAAACCTATTTTTATCCCTCACTCCCTACATTACGGCCATTATAACCACCTAAATCTAGATAACTAGCTCGGTGAATAACTTATTTCGTCTCTACAGTATTCTGCTTGTCCTCATTATGTGAATTATGGATGAGTTGAGACACGGCTGAAACGACATGCAGATTAAACCCACAATATGGAGGCAGGGATGTGGTGTAATGGATGTCGAAAAATAAGAGGAGGTAATATTGTGTAAGATGGTGCTTGTAATTTGAAAAGTACATGTGGAAAGCGTGGAAGTTTTGAAGACGGGTTTGGATAAAAAGGCTAGGTGTTAGAATCCTGAAAAGTTTTAACGTGAATTATTTATGTCATAGGCAACTAGTGCAGAATGATAGTGGAATACTTATAATACCAGCTAAATTATTGTCTCACTGCAGGGCAAAGGCCTCTTCTCGTACAGAGAAGGCACGAGCATTATTCACTACGTATGCTCAAGGCAAATTCGCGATTTCAGAATTATATTAATTATAAGTTACACGATAAAAAAAAAATACTATGCAGAAAATGTTTTGGGTTTCATGGTTGTGTACTTGTGTGAATTGTTCTAACTTATCCAGTTTTAAATAGCTTCAAGCATTATGTTCCTAAAAGTGAACCCTAAATCAAATGATATCATAAAATGGGCGAGTGTCTTCACCTTTTTTATTGCTCAACTTTTACAGAAAAAAATACTTCAGTACAAAACAATATTTCCCTCACTGTCCTTCCAGCCATCCGAAACGAACTTCCAGCTTCAACCTTCACAAAATTAAACTGTCAAATCACTACCAAGTTACATACAACACTCTTTCAGGGTGTTTCTACATTAATTTATTCTACCTGCGATCCCAGCACAGTTTGAGTTCTGACTTTGAACATATTTATATAATTATGTGGTTATATGGCAAATATTATATAAATCTTGTACAGAAATTGGATTTTGACAAATATTTGATGATGAAGTTTGAAAGCTTTTCGTTATTATGTAAAATAATACGCCGGAAAATCCCCTTAAGGGGATAGGCAGACGTATTTGATACACTCACATTTCGAGTGTTTTTAAATCTAATGTATGTGCGAGAATATTGCCATCAACCGGCCACAAATCCAGACACTGAGCTGCTACGGAGAAATTCGTGATTGCAACTTAGCCCGAACTGGGTATCGAACCTAGATTCTCAGCAGTCGCGCTTAGGACCACTTGACCTACTAGGTAGTTCCAGACTGATTTGTAATTAATGTATTTATGTGGCTATGTATGTTGTTAAAGTTTGAGAGTTTCGTTATTAATACTCGTATGTAACTATAAAACGTGGCCTTGGTTTGGTATTTGATCCAAATGGGTATAAATATTAATTTTTGACGTAATTTGTTAAAGTTTTGACTCGTGTATTTCATGTCTTTATATAGAACGGTTGGGTTTCATGTTTACATAATCAGCCTATAAATTTTTCCACTGCTGAGACACAGGCCTCCTCTCTGGAGAGGGAGTGGGCCGTAATGGATTACGGCCCACTCCCTCCACGCGAGCCCAGTGCGGGTTGGTAGATTATTCCATGTTTCATGTTTCATCATAATCAGCCTATAATGTTCCCACTGCTGGGACACAGGCCTCCTCTTGGTGAGAGGGATTGGGCCGTAATCTACCACGCGGGCCCAGTTCCGGTTGGTAGATGTCACATGTCTTCGAATTTTTGGTTTGTATAAATATAAATATGTGTATTTAATTATACAAAGAAATAAAATGGAATTATCAAGAAAATAAACGTAGTTACTGTAAAAGCAAGCGTGAGCTGCAGTGGCAGTGAGCCCACCATGACTGCACCGTCTGCAGTCATGGTGGGCTTACTGTCCTGGAGTGGAGATAACGAATCGGCAAGCATAGCGTGAGATACTCACCAGCAAGATGTAAAGTCAGTGAAATTAATTGTTAATCAAAATTTACTAACAACTTAAATTGTCCGTATATTAAAATCACAAAGGTAACTCTTTGACAGTTGTCTGAAATGGCTTTAACGTAGGGTGTCAATTTGATAAAGAATTAATTTTCCTATGTGTGACCTTCACAATGCGCCTGAGCGGTAATATGAATTGCAGAAAGTTTGTGGAAGGCAGAGAACAGGGCGTCGAGAGATATTACTTTAAAGTTGTGAACCTTTACAACTGCAGAATGTTCTAATTCTTTTTTTCCCTAGGTCTCTCTTTCAGAGATTTCTTAAGCACTATCCCTAAACAATACAAAATACCCCATTTTACTTGTGTTCAAACTCGCTTACGTCATTAGTACCTAATTAAAGTAACAAATTAACTAGTAGCAAGCAGCTTTACACGGTAAAGCGAACGTTAGAAATAATCTGCTGTTCTTAGAGGCATTCGTTTCAAGTTCCAAACATAGGGAGGCAAGAAGTGGCTTAGAGGCGCTTGGTGGTATTAGTCTACTTTAAAATGGAGGCTCTATTTGTCTTTTGCTCGTATGTTGTTACTATCTTTTTTTATTTGAGTTCATTTTAATTGTTTTCTTTTGCGAAATTTGTGTGTTCAAACAAGATTTAATTTAATGGTCTATTATGGAATATACTTTGATAAACATGGAATCTAAATGTGTTAAAAGACTAGTTATGTCCACGGCTTTGCTCATGAAAATTTATAATATTATTTAAAATACCCATTCATAATAATTAAAAATTACGTATATCATGATTCTCAACTGTTTGTCCTGTTAGTGGTTAATACTAATAATACGTATAAATATGAAAGTAACTCTGTCTCTTCCCTTTTCACACCTTAACGGATTTCGATGTAATTTGGCACACAGGAAGACCATGGTCTAGGATCTACTATACGATACGATACTTACGATACGATACGATACTTTCTATCCTGGTAATATGTTCTCGTGGGATAATTTCCGACCAATACGCGGGTGAAGTTGCGGACAAAAGCTGGTATAATACAATTATATTAAAGGATATCATTTTGCACATCTTTTAATTTTGACTGCCCGTGGAAATGTTGCCTGGCGATACATAAAAATAAATGTTGTTGGGTTCTAAGAGTACCTACATACATTGAAAACAATAAAAATTTACTATTTCACACTCTTTTTTATTTTCTTTTAAATGGTAAGTACTGCAGCATGCTCATATTCTTTTATTTTAGTAACAGCTTACTGGCGCCATGATCTTAAAAGAACAGTTTGTATGAAAATATAATGATTTTAGAGGAAAACCGACTTCAAACAGAAATTCGTATTTGGAGCGTTCATAGCTTGACAGAAATTGTTTAAAAAATAAGAATTGAATAGTTTTTTTGCTATCAGTTTCATTTTTATTGTCTCACGATTTCATGAATTAAATACATTATAAATCTTCGGATTTCATTTATTGGATCATAGCGTCCTTTAATGTGTCAATATCAATTTACTGTGATAAGAGAATTGTTTACTGATAGTTGTCATTAACCACGGCTTAATTACGGCTTAGGGTGGTGACCATTCTTTACACAACGACACCCTTCTGTAGTTTGAAAATAAGTAAAACAGTCGTAATTGAAAGCCAGAGGCCCTTAAATCAAATCCTTTAAACACTAGAATAATTGAGGTGGGTTGTATAGGTCAAATGTAAGTACCCAATTTTGATAGTCAGTCTCATCAGGCTAGATTGCATTGGTATCAGTTTGATCATAATTACGAAAAGACTAGGGGAATGATGTGTGAGATCCTTTGTAAGAATCCTTTAGTCACCTTTTGAGCTACCTGTGGATAAGCTTGGCTATTTCCGCGAAACTACTAACTTATCATAAATACATAAACTCACGCCCTCTTCCCATGGACGGAGGCAGAACCTGGAGAACGCCACCGGCTTCAATCTTTACATACCTACTCCTTTTGCTTTTCATACATCTGGTCATTCACGCACGCCGGTTGCAGCAGTTTGGAATTTGCTGCAAATGATAAGTAGTACTCCTACTTATCACTAACAATAAATCCCAAAAACCACCTAATACATAAAAGGGTCAATTGCCTATCAGTATTTCAGCCATGGCTTCCGATATCCTATTTCGGAATTTTAAGCGGATTGTGTCAGTCTACGTTGAACAGGTGTGCTGAATAGCCCCCATAACGACAGTCTATTTCTTTACATCACATCGAGTTTGCTTATGTTTTTAGGATATGAACGCTAAGTGATATTTCCCTTTTTATGTGATTATAATTGTTATGTGAATTTTGTGAGGGTGTTTCGAAAATGAAATTATTATTGTTTGGGTTATTTTGGGGTGAAAGGAAAAGATAAAATTGTCTATTTGTGTAGGAGGAAACTATAATATTTATAGTTAATAGAATTTCCTCGTTTTCCATCTTCTAAAAGCTTTTGGTTTTGTCTTAAATTTTCATATTTTGCCTAGTTTACGTGCGGAATTACATTCATAATTTAATTTTTTATGTATTTACTAGCTAGTATCTAACCAAGTTGAAAACTAACAATTACATAGATATCTTGCAAACCAAATGAAAGCAACGTTATTTAACTATTTTTTACTTTTATTTTAACAAGCCATACAGATGAAACCCCTCGTAAGTATAATTTTGTCACGGCCACGGCAGCTTCGGGAGATTCCTGTGTCAGATAAGGCGGGAGGAAATGCCCGGGCGTCACCCCTGTGTGGATCGCCCAGAAGACACGGTGGAGCTTACGCTGGAGGTCTGCCCGGCTTGGGCAGAGCACCGCCGTGTCCTCGTGGAGGCGATCGGCGGCAGAGATCTCTCGCGTTCGGCCCTGGTTCAGGCTATGGTACGGAGCGAGAGGCCATGGGCAGCCGTCACCTCCTTCTGCGAAGCAGTAATGCTCGCAAAGGAGGAGGCGGGACGGTTGAGGGAAAGGCAAATTTCGCGCCCTCTCGTCCCTAGCTGCCGCAGGAGATGCCCTGGGCGTCGGGAATCCCGGGCAGATTTCCGGCCCCCGTAGGCGCGGGATTGCGGACGGTGAGCAATGGGTGGCTCACCGTCCGGTAAGTACCAATCCCCATTTGACGGCGCGTTGTATTCCACGCACGCCTCAAATAGATGTCGTCAGCACAAGTGTAGGGGTCCATAAGGCCCGATGCCTGCCGGTGAAGGTACTAAAGGGTTACCTTTAGTACCTTCCCGCGACCCCACCAGGCATCGGCAGGGGCCTCGGTTACCCGAGGCCCCTGGCAACACAGGCAATGGAAGGAATACGGGTGGGTTTTAGTCAGTAAGACTCTGACACACCCTCCCGCTCCGCCCAGAGCGGGAGAAGTAATTTGATGACAGCCCACCCAAAAAAAAAGCTCTTTTACTACGAGCTCTATTACGTTTAAAACTTCTCCTCGACTTACAATCTACACACAAATACACACAGCCTCTTTTCGTCGAATGCAATAAAGGGAAAGCGCTTGCATAGAGAAGATTTGGAAAGCTACTTGTAAGCAAAGTTAGTGACTACTTAAAACTCTTCCTTCGCCTACTGTAAACTGAAAATTATCTTAGACAAAAAAACAGCGCGACTTTTTCTTGAATGCATCTAGATTGCGGCTTATTTGCATTCAAAGTGTTTTAAAATAAGTGGCAAGGTTATCATTGAAGTCACAGTAATCTTTATTGTTTGGGACGTAAGGTTGGTTTTTGGAAAAAATGTCGGGTGAGTGGTGGCAGTTTCATTCACTTTGAGCCTTCTTAACAATGCTTGAAATAGTGCAGAGCTTGTTCCTGATTTTCGTTTAAAACCTTGAAGGGGAATGCAATGTGGTGGAATTGTACTAATTCCCTTTAAAATATCTAAGTAGATGGAAAATGGAAATTACTGATTTAGTTTTTAAATAACGGTCCATTTCTTTGTTCTAAGTAGATGAACATAGGGCAACGATCCACTTGATTGTTTGATGTGAATCAATTCTGCAAAACTGTGTTCCAACAAACTGAAATAATATTGGTATATTATTGGCAAAATATTGGTAAATAATTTTGGTAAAAAGAAAAAAACTAAAATAAAACTTCGACTATGAAAATGAATCGAGGCTTATCATTAGCCACAAAACTGTGTGCAGTATATGTGCTATGGTAATACTCCGCATCTATTTTACAGATATCAGACGGCATCAAAAACCCGACCTGTGAAAATATAGAACTGCATTCGACCCCTACTCATTATAAATATCATAATCACAAAACCCTAAAAAGCGTAATATAGGTAACCTATATTTGAAATAACAGCAGTAAATTCAGCGAATCATACTTCGTTATAACACATATTAAATTTAATTCTACTGAATTAAATTAACACGTTCGTTAATTTCGACCACTGGTCATTTCGGTCTGGTGGTAATTATACGCGTTTTCCTGTAATATATACGCATTGGAACTATTATTTGTATTTTTTAAACATTTTAGGCTCAATAGTTTCGTAGATGAGGGGGGGTGGATTCAATTTTCTGATTTTTCCCCCATTAGTGAACCCATATTCAAAATGCATTTATTTACGTTGCACGTTCATGTTGGGGTCATAAAAATTGTTATGTGTACCAAATTTCAACTTAAGTAGTCCAGTAGATTCAGAGCAAATTGGCGTGGCAGACGGACAGAGACACAGACACACGAGTGATCCTAGAAGGATTACGTTTTTTCTTTTGAGATACGGAACCCTAAAAAAATGTACTTTCTATAAATTGATACTGCTCATTAATCTGAATGAAAACTCACGTAAAAATTAATACGTGACAAAACTACACGATGAACAAAACCAACGCGCATACAATTTAAACGCAAAAAGATATTTTTAAAATAAAGCTACGAAAAATGGTGTTTTGTTTTCATATAGAACAAGCTAAAAAGTTTGCTTCTGATGGCCATTGTTCGTGCGCATAAAAGATCTGCATGTGATGTGCATATGAGATTCACTACTATTACAGTCGGGGTCCACGAGGCAACATGTTGGTATGAACATTGTTTTTTTTTATGGGAAGTTAGTAATGAAGGCTGAATAACCGGGTAAATGTCTGGTGGAGTAGCTGAGGATTGAACTATACGATTATTATGATGGTAATGATAATAAAACAAGCCGGTGACTCACCTCATGTTACGTTGGGTTGTAGTTATCATAGCTTACAGAATCTTCCATCGTCAAGATTGCCAATCAATCTAAGTTACAAAGTTGAACAGTAAATACGTGTCTGTAATTTCTCTGGCCTTCAAAACAGAACGCAGTAATGCTATTTCTCGGCAAAATATAGTACATTAAAAGACTAAGAGTACGTCTGGAAAACGCAGTGTCAGTACCGGTACGAACATACTTGAAATATAAATAATTTTATAACTGACGGGACATGAGAAGAATATTCTCAGGGAAATTCTTTAATATGAGTTCTACTGCATAAAACGTCTACAGTTAATTCAACATAAACCTCCTGACTTTGCCCTCTCAAATAAACCAGACGAGAAATAATTTAGAAGGTAAAATGACGTGTAAAATTACCTTCTTCGTTATTTCTTCATGCAAATTAATATAATTATTCATCCTTAGAGTTTATTGCTCTACGAGGTGCAAGTTTTATTATGTAAGTCATAAGACTTTATGAATACCACGTCAAATTTTAAGCCAGTTTGCATCGTAGAGAAACATTGCTTTTTCTTTTAAGAAAAACCGAAGGTAGGGGAAAGTAAAGTTATAATTATAATATTAATTCTGCATATTTGAATGATATTTCAAATTGAACAATTTTATTAACAATTTCAATGAATAAGTAAGTAACTCACTTATTCATTGAAAAAAAAAACAATTTCAATCTCAACTCTATTGCGAAATCATAATAAGATGTGTTCTCACGAACCTACACGTCATAACGTTTTGTGCAACACGCCCGTATTCCCAGAAGGACGGAGTGTACCGTTTTACACAGTTCATGTAGCAAAGGATCATTTTATGTCTTAGAAACTGTTATTTTTTGTTATTACGTAAGGGCACGTAGTAGCTCTGAAATAATTTTCATTATAAGAGCAAAATATTTTGGAGTGTAAAAACCGTTTGCTACCTTCGTTATAGTGATTCTACGATGCTCATAAATTACGTTAATTGGTCAAGGACAGCTAATGAGCCACAATTGATTTTCTATTGTTTGACTCCGAATCGGTGTCGCGCGGGTCTTTACAGGTTAATAATGCTAATGTGAAACAGTATGTTAGAAACGTTATGGTTTAGGATTTTTGTGTCAATGAGATAGTAGATTTTTAATTGTAAATGATTTACTGAACCTAAGTCTGTCATTGACAGAACGTGATCATGACATAACATCACCTTTGTATTTCACGAAGAGGTAGGCAGAGTTATAATAGGTACATCCACATTTAGCTCGCTGGTTTGCCACTGCACCACCCGAGCTGCTGTACATACCCGAGTAGTACATACCATAAATTATCGCTACTTCCGTGGATTTGTGCCCGGCTCTCATTTTGGAATTTGCACAAATGACTGGTCAAATGAAGCTGTACTTATACACCTCTACCACTCTCTTCGAGGAATACAAGCATGAAACGCTAGTTATTTTTAACGTCGCCACTGCGACAGAAGTACCAGGACACCATATTGAATAACAAGTTATATTACCGCTAGCTGATGACCTTATTATTATTATTATATGAAAAGCAATATTAAAGTGTGTTACACACCAAAAGTACCAGGCTCCCATATAATACAAGAAGTAATAATAACTCTAGCTAATTCGGAGGTCGCGTCGGTAATTACCGCGGAAGACGCAGCGAACAACTAATCTAAGTTGGATCACTAACGGCTTGTAAAGGAGTAGTCAACCGGTCACAAAATCCTGATATACTTTTGACAGGCTTTGACACGATCTGGGCGTTTGAAATAATGTAAACAGTTTGTCCTTAGCTTAATTAGTATAAGGTAGTTGGTAGTTGAGATTAGCGATCAAAGTTCGTTATCATTAGTAAAACTATGGGAAGCTGCCACCTAACCCGACCGTAAGATCAAGTAAGAATATATGGTCTGTTACTAAAGTGTAACAAACCCTTTTAAAGTTAAATTCTTACACAATCACTCATTAAAGAGAATCAATAACATATTCATCTGTATTTAGAAAGTCTCAACTTCATATCTCACCATTTTTCACTACATACGCATTTGAAGGAAGGTAAATTTTTATTGAAAATTCGTCGACGAAAATTGCGGTTACAAAATTAACCTCAAGTGGTGGTAATTTAAAATAAGAATAAGTATTAAAATAATCAAAAATTCAATTATTTTGAAAGTGGCACTACAAATTGACGGTCCACAGGTTTTTGACATTTTCTGATCTTTTAGAACAGACCATACACTGTGCAGCGGCCGGGACTTGTCTGAGTGTTGATCCCGATAAGTTATTTATTACACACAGTGAATTAAGTAGTCAATAGCAAGCAATACTGGGTGTCCAGTAAATTGTGCGACATACTGCGAATGGTGACAGCGTGGGTCAGTAACCTTTTGTTCATAACCTTCAACGTGGAATGTCCCGCATGCATTTTTTATCGTGAGTTTTGAAAACTCTTTGGAGTCCTTAATCATCATGTCCTTGCAAATGAGTAAACTATTGATGAGTAAACATTGGCGCTAACTTTAATACCGAGAGGAAACTTTCATAAATTACTTTCTAAGTTCTTGGTAAAGTGTAGGATTGCATGTATCAAAATATATTTTTTTATTGATATGTAGGTAGCATTTGGATTACAGTATTGTTATTGGACACCAGTGTGGATTCCGTGTGGTGCCGGCTGTAAAGAATAGCACCATCCTATTTCTTCCCATGGGTGTCGTAAAAGGCGACTAAGGGACTTACTAGAGAATGAGTAGCAGCGCTCTCTATGCATTTTAACACCATACTGCGATCGCCAACCCGCCTGCCAAGCGTGGCGATTATGGCAACCCCCCCCCCAAATACAAGGACTAAAAAAATACGGCCCCTAGTACCCGGCGGCCCGCCTAACCCCGGCTACGATAGCGGTCAAGGCTATGAGGAGGCAAGGGGTGCTAAGAATCCTCGGAAGAGATCTGGCCACCACAACAACTGAATACTGAACCTGGCAACATACAACACGCGTACACTCCGGACCGACGAGAAGATCATCGAACTTGAGGAGGAATTGAGCAGGTTACGATGGGATATAGTAGGGTTATGTGAAGTCCGAAGAGAGGGGGAGGACTCGATAATCCTCAAATCCAGGAACTTGCTCTATTTCCTGGAGGGCGAACAACAGTCCCAAGGTGGTGTCAGGTTTATCGTCCACAAGTCCCTTGTGAGCAACGTGATGAAGATCAAGAGTGCGTCGACCAGGGTGGTGTACCTTTTATTTTTTTTGGATGGGAAATCTTACAAGAACTTCTCCCACTCTGGGCGGTGCGGGAGGGTGTGTCAGACTCTTACTGACTAAAACCCACCCGTATTCCTTCCTGTTGCCTGTGTTGCCAGGGGCCTCGGTGACCCATTAGTACCTTCCCGCGACCCCGGCTGGCATCGGACCTAGTGGACAGCACAAATGTAGGGGACATTTATGCTGACGACATCTCTTTGAGGCACGCGTGGAATACAACGCGCCGTCGACCCGGGCCTGGTCCTTACCGGACGGTGAGCTACCCATTGCTCACCGTCCGCAAGCCCGCGCCTACGGTGGCTGGAAATCCGAACGGGATTCCCGACGCCCACGGCGTCTCCTGCGGCGGCTAGAGGCGAGAGGGCGCAAAATTTACCTGTCCCTCAACCGTCCTGCCTCCTCCTTCGCGAGCACTACTGGTTCGCAGAAGGAGGTGACGGCTGCCCATGCCCTCTCGCCCCGTACCATGGCCTGAACCAGGGCCGGACGCGAGAGATCTCTGCCGCCGATCGCCTCCACGAGGACACGGCAGTGCTCTGCCCAAGCCGGGCAGAGGGTGGTGTACCTTATACTCAGAATATCCAAAAGATATTCGCTGAAGGTCGTACAGGTTTACGCCCCAACCTCGTCACACCCCGACGATGAAGTGGAGACCATATGTATGAGGATATTTCCAGAGCCATGCATGGCTCTGAAACTCACTTCATCGTTGTCATGAGGGACTTCAACGCGAAACTGGGCAAACGAAACGATGATGAGCTGGGAGTGGGGCAATTTAGAGTTGGACGTCAGAACCACCGAGGTCACCTACTAGCCAGTTTTATGGAGAAGGAAGGCCTCTTTATGATAAACTCCTTTTTCAGAAACGTGAGCACAGAAAGTAGACCTGGCAGAGCCCTGATGGTGCAACAAAAAATAGGATTGACTTCAATATGTCGACGACAAAGAAGCAAGTATTCAATGATGTCTCTGTGATCAACGCGGTGAAAACCGGAAGTGAGCACCGAATGGTAAGAGGCACATTAAACTTAAATATCAAGCTGGAAAGATCTCCAGTGATGTCTATGCTCCGCCCAGCACCGATCCAAGTCCAAAACCCCGAGAGCTTTCAGCTCCAACTTCAGAAACGTTTCGAGTGCCTAGAAAGCTCCGTGCACGATTATAACAATGGGTTCGTGACTGTCCATACGGTTGGGTCTAAAATCTTCAAGACCCGTCGTATAAATAGAAGCTCTCTGATTCTACTATGCAGCTCATGGAGGAGAGGCGCGAGTTGATCCTGCAGTCTTCAGTCAATACGCTCAAGTAACGCCAGCTCAATAGACGGATCTCTAAGTCCTTAAAAAGCGACCTTCGCCGCTTTACTACAAACCGCATTGAGGACGCGATAGAGCGGAATAAGGGCTCCAAGGTCTTTACAAGAGATCTATTTGGCAGAGCCAACTTGTGAAACTGGAGACCAATGATGGCAGGATCGTATTCGCCAAACATGAGCTGTTGAGAGAGATCGAGAGTTTCTATGGACAGTTATACACGTCAACAGGTAACCCTGGCATAAATCTGGCAAAGGACCCTAGAGCCGACACTACACCGAAGACATCCCGGATGTCACGAGTATAGGATGCTTGTACGAGATTAGGATGGCTCTGAAGCAGCTCAAAAACAACAAGGCGCCGGGTGATGACGGAATTACAACCGAACTTCTGAAGGCCGGTGGAAAACCAGTTCTCAAGGTCCTCCAGAAGCTGTTTGGTTCGTCATACTCGGGGGCAAAATGCCACAGGCATGGAACAGAGGTGGGGTGATACTGTTCTTTAAGAAGGGCGACAATACCCTCCTTAAGAATTAAAGGCCCATCACGCTTCTGAGCCATGTCTACAAGCTACCATGATAGAAACTGAAGAAGTTTACAAGAGTCATCACGAACCGTCTCGCGCGCAGATTTAACAACTTCCAGCCTCCCGAACAAGCCGGATTCCGTAAAGGTGCACTGTAAACCACATACATATGCTGCGGCATGTTATACAGAAGGCCAAAGAGTATAACCTGCCTCTTTGCTTAGCGTTTGTGGACTACGAAAAAGCCTTCGATTCGATCGAGACATGGACTGTACTGCAGTCTCTTCAACGGTGCCAGATCGACTATCGGTACATCGAGGTGCTTAAGTGTCTGTACAAAAACGTTACTATGTCAGTCCAACACCAGGACCAGACTTTGGAGGACCTCAGTACAATGCTCGATGACCTCAGTAGAGCTTCCGAAAGAGTGGGTCTTAAAATGAACATGGACAAGACAAAGGTCATGTCAAATGTCCATGTTACACCCACTCTCATGAAGATCGGAGGCGATATGCTCGAAGTTGTGGACGAGTATGTTTACCTAGGACAAACTGTCCAGCTAGGTAGGTCCAACTTCGAGAAAGAGGTAAATCGTCGAATCCGACTTGGCTGGGCAGCGTTCGGGAAGCTACGCAACATCTTCTCGTCCCACATACCGCAGTGCTTCAAGACGAAAGTCTTTGATCAGTGCGTCTTGCCAGTGATGACCTGTGGCACTGAAATGTGTTCACTTATAATGGGTCTTATTAAAAGGCTAAAAGTCCTCAAAGCGCAATGGAGAGGGCTATGCTTGGAGTTTCGCTACGTGATCGAATCAGAAATGAAGAGATCCGCAGGCGAACTAAGGTTACCGACATAGCCCGAAGAATTGCCAAACTTAAGTGGCAGTGGGCAGGACACATTGCTTGCAGAACAGATGGGCGATGGGGCTGAAAGGTTCTGGAGTGGCGACCGCGTACCGGAAGACGTAGCATTGGAAGGCCTCCTACAAAGTGGACCGATGACCTTGTGAAGGCCGCAGGAAACCGCTGGATGCGGGAAGCACAAAACCGGTCGAAATGGCGGTGCTTGGGGGAGGCCTATGTCCAGCAGTGGAGGTCTTTCGGCTGAAAAGAGGTAGGTAATTCTTGCCTATCATCTATCATGATCATAAGTTATTTTGGCTACGTTATTTATAGTTAATATAATTATCAAAGTATAATTATCTTTCTATTTAGCCCGTAATGCTCCATTTTTGGGCAAAGGCCTGTCTCACCTTGTACACGTCTGTCCTCTGTCATTGCGGGCCAGAAATAATATTAAGGAAATAATAATTATAAAAATGTTTTAATATTAAAGAAATCTTGACAGGTAACAAGGGTGCTTCTGAATTTTAATAAAACATCCGAATACAAAACAATTAAAGTAAAAAAAAAAAGAAGGACCTTATAAGTACTTGTAATTGGAAATTTAATTCCGTATTATAAAGGAAACTGTAGGACGAAAGCAAACAGTACTCATCCTCCAGGATTAGTACTGTTTGCTTTCGTCCTACAGTTTTTATGACACTTTTTATCACTTTCGTATAGGATAAGGATGCGAGTGAAATCATTAGTAACAACTAGTTACCAAATCATAATATTATCATCTCATATAGAGCAGGCATGAGTAGTTACAAAATAAATAGATATAATGATAACTTAACAAGACTTAAGTACATATATTCAAGTAAAGTAAGCGTCAATAGTAAACTGACAAAGATTCTTGATGCGCGGAGACTCGTTCTTTGTTGATGATGTTTCTGAGCAATCACATCTGTGAGTCGCACATGGACATTTCTGTAAATAAATGAGATTGTTTTAAAATAATACAAGACATGTCTTCGTATAGCGATATCTTATATTATGTAACGCTTGTATTCCCCAAAGGACAATGAGTATATTATAGTACACACATATTGTGCCAGAAATTTGATAAATCCCGTTTTACAGGAAGCGAGCCTATTGTCAAATCCATACTCCAGACTGCTAATGAGAATTTCCTAATAAAAATACACATAATACGACTCGGGGATCGAAAGCTGCACCCACGATCAGCAGTCTTGCTTTTGCAATCACTATACCATCGACGCAGTCAAAGAAGGAAGAGAGAGGATTCAGAGAGATTCAGAGAATAATAGCGTTTCAAAATAAATACCATCTTGAAATTATTATAAAAGCAAAACGGTATGATTTTTGGTTTGTCCTTTTACGTAGAAACGGAGCAATGTATGCGCTGTACCTCAGTCACGGGTAGAAGGTAGTTATAATTTTATCAAACATTCTAACATACTAACATTCTCATTTTTTCTCCTGATCTTTAAACAACTGGGTCGTCTACACCGACACCTGCCCAGTCGTCTGATTCTCGCAGACGACCGCATTCTTGATCTGAAGCGGGACCACGAACTGGTTTTGTTTTCGCATGAGCAATTTGAACCTGGTGGAAATTGATTTGTGTTAACTGTCATTGATTTACACTTTGCCTTTTGTCTAGTGGTCACAAGCGCTATTGCTGAGCACGGGGTTCTGGGTTCGGTTCCCAGGTCGATCATTGGTCGGTTATTGGGTTTTTCCATCTAGAATTTCTCAGTAGCAGCCGGAGTCTGGATTTGTGCCCGGTTGATGGAAATAGAGAGTGATGGTGAAGCAGAGGTGAGTGGAAACGCCGGGAGAGAACCTAATTGGTGATGTTTATTAGAAAGGTACGTATTTTTCTGTTCCTTTCTTTTTGTCTGTTTATATGTGTGTACATATACTGTTAACCTGTTAAGCCCCGCGCGATACCGATTCGGTGTCAAGCAATAGAAAATTAATTGTGTCTATAGCCGTCCTTGAGTACATAAAGCAATAAAGGTCAGGTGCATAGTACTCGCAACCGGCGTGCGTGTATGACCAGTGTGGACAAATGTGCAGTCATGCATGTACATAAAGCGATAGATTACCAAATCCATGGGAACCCAACTCTCGGATTCCATACACCTTAGATCCCTCTCCTCAACCAAAACCTACAAATATTTGGGTATGTCGGAAGCATTAGGCATTAATGCTGCCGACATGAAACAATCGTTGAGGGAGCGCTTCTTTGGCCTGAAAAAAGTGTTAAACAGTAAAGACTGTTTATCAGGCGTAAACAATACAACAAAAAAAAAAAAGGCTTGAGTATTTATCTTTTTTTTTTTTGGGTGGGAAATTATCAAATAACTTCTCCCGATCTGGTGTCAGACTCTTATTGACTAAAACTCATCCGTGTTATTTTCGTTGCTTGTGTTCCCACGGGCCTCGGAAACCCTTTAGGACTTTCCCGCGACCCCAGCAGAAATCGGCTCTAGTAGACCCCTACACTTGTGCTGACATCTCTTTGAGGCGCGCGCCGTCGACCCGGGCCTAGTCCTTATCGGATGGCAAGCTACCCAGCGGACGGAACTCCAGCGGGATCTCATGGCGACATGGAAAGTACGGTTGTCGCAACCCAGTACTGGGCACGCCACGATTGCGGCGATAAGTCCCCTCTTTGAGAAGTGGCTAGAGAGGCGCCACGGCGTCTTCACCTTCCGTCTGACGCAGGTCCTCACCGGACACGGCAGCTTCAGGAGGTTCCTGTGTCGGATAAGGCGGGAGGAAACGCCTGGGTGTCACCATTGTGTGGATCGCCCGGAGGACACGGTGGAGCATACGGTGGAGGTCTGCCCGGCTTGGGCAGAGCACCGCCGTGTCCTCGTGGAGGCGATCGACGGCAGAGATCTCTCGCGTTCGGCCCTGGTTTAGGCCATGGTACGGAGCGAGAGGGCATGGGCAGCCGTCACCTCCTTCTGCGAAGCAGTAATGCTCGCAAAGGAGGAGGCGGGACGGTTGAGGCAAAGGCATGTTTCGCCCCCTCTCGCCCCTAGCCGCCACAGGAGACGCCCTGGGCGTCAGGAATCCCGGTCGGACAAAAAAAAAAGCCACCCATTGCTCACCGTTCTCCGCTTGGGATTCCCTACGCCCAGGGCGTCTCCTGCGGCGGCTAGGGGCGTGAGGGCATGAAATTTGTGGCATACCCCTTTTTTTTTCTGGGTGGGAAATAATCAAATGACTTCTACCGCTCTGGACGAAGCGGGAGGGTGTGTCAGACTCTTACTGACTCAGAACCACCCGTATTCCTTCCGTTGCCTGTGTAGCAAGGGGCCTCAGTAACCCTTTAGTATCTTCCCGCGACCCCGGCAGGCATTGGCCCTAGTGGACCCTTACACTTATGCTGACGAAATCTCTTTGAGGCCCGCGTGGAATACAACGCGCCGTCGACCCGGGCCTGGTCCTTACCGGACGGTGAGCTACCCATTGCTCACCGTCCGCAAGCCCGCGCCTACGGTGGCCGGAAATCCGCCCGGAATTCCCGATGCCCAGGGCGTCTCCTGCGGCAGCTAGGTGCGAGAGGGCGTGAAGTTTGCCTTTCCCTCAACCGTCCCTCCTCCTCCTTCGCAAGCATTACTGTTTCGCAGAATGAGGTGACGGCTGCCCATGCCCTCTCACTGCGTACCATTGCCTGCACCAGGGCCGGACGCGAGAGATCTCTGCCGCCGATGGCCTCCACGAGGACACGGCGTTGCTCTGCCAATGCCGGGCAGACCTCCACCGTATGCTCCACCTTGTCTTCCGGGTGATCCACACAGTGGTGATACTCAGGCGTTTCCTCGAGGACCTGCGTCAGGTGGAAGGTGAGCACGCCGTGGCACCTCTCTAGTCACTCCTCAAAGAGGGGACTTCTCGCCGCAATTGTGGCGTGCCCAGTACTGGGTTGCAACAACCGTACTCCATGAGATCCCGCCGGAGCTCCGTCCGCTGTGCCACGATTTCTCGCGGCAACGGAGTTACGACCCAGCGTTTCGCCTCATCGCGTCGCTCCCATAAGTGTGCGAGGACTTTTGTCTCCAGATCCCATCACAGGAGACCGAGTGAGATCCCCGGACCAGCCGGATGGCCATGACCTGGCATACCCCTTGGGTGTACAATAATAAAAAATATGTAGTATTTATCTGCTGTTCAAATCAAGGCGCATTATTGTCAAAATTACCGCGAAGAGCTTGTTAGATTTGGGTATGCAGTGTATGCATAGCGTTGTACATAATATATGGAACACAATCACTCACCCATAATTTGATTATTCTGTACATTAATGCTTTGTGTTTTATATCAAAATCAATTTGATTTAGGTTAGGAAAGTGAATTGCCAAATATCTAAGCCATCTTGATTCAGTGTTGAATTTCGTCCGTTTTCACTTGCACATTTAATTAGAACTAAACATCCTTTTTGAATGAAATGATTACGCTGTAAAGCTAAACTTTTATGTTAGGATCTAGCACTATCGTTTTAATGATACGAGAGCTGAACCGAACTACAGAATCATATCAGCCCTGTAAAGGTACAAAATTCAGCAATACTATCTCAAAATGCCCAGCACGGATTTTTTTTTGTGTGAACACAACTTCTCCATAAAATCAATACAGTGGTAGATCTTTGAAAATAAATCCATATTTATTCTCATTCGAATCCTTTACCTGTTCCGAATAAAGATGATTTTTCTGTTAATACTGGAGGTGGCTACCTCCATCACAGAATCAAAAAACTCGAATACTAACCCCTAATGACCAATTCACCAACGCATTTACAACCACCAACTACAACCAAAAATCTTCCTATACTAGGGTGAGTTCACGTCAAATAAGACAAACTCTTACAAGCAATTAAACTCTAGCACAGTAGATTAATTATTTGTTTGGCGGACAAACTGTGTTGGATTGTTGCGGTGTACCACGGTGAGGCCGAAAGTGTTTTGGCAACGGGAGTTGGTAAGTTCGAGTATCGTTCGAGGTTGTTGGGATCCCATGATAGGGGTATCGTTGAATGGGGTAGACCATGACGAGAAAAAAATATCATCCCCTCATTACGTGCAAGGGAGATACGATATTTTTTTTTTATATTTTAATTTAGCACTTTGTTGGCGTGATTAATATGAATACCTATGCCAAATTACAGTTTTCTAGTACTAATCGTCTCTGGGCTACAGTGGGGTCAGACAAACTGACACACAGACAGACATGGTGAAACTATAAGGGTTCCTGGTTTAGGATTACGTAGTAAACATGTAAAAAAAAAATTAAAAAGGAACGGGAGAGTGACAATAATGATTGTTGTCCTAAGAATTCTAAAAGCAGTAAAAGTATGACTTCGTACGGAAAAGGACTACTACTAATATTAACGTTAAAACTCATTGGTGTGATTTTGTTTGAAAAAGTATGAGTGTTAGATAAATTACATATGATATAGGTATGCAGATGCTAATACACATAACATTGAATGAAAATCGGGCTGGGTAGATATGTACCCAAGGTGCGTGGGACGTGCCAACTTGTAAGTGTGACTGTCTGTCATGTCTCCTAATTACTAACAAAATATCTTATTCTAAATTCTTATTTTAACATTGTCTCACGATATAAGGCTCTTACAGTTAAATCTCAATTTTATGGTCTAACAGTTTGACATTTTACTGTAATTAATAACAAAATATCCTATTTCTTTGGAATTGTGAAACCTCTTAGAAATACGTTCTATTTATATTTTTTGGGAAACACTCGGGCACTTTCTACAAATTCTAAGAAAAATGGAATAACAACGCACAATTGCAGCCATTTACAGCCACATCTGGTTATTGTAAATTTAGCCCCTTACAGTCAATAGAGAAATAATTAGGAAATAAATAAAAGGCATTTTAGGACGATGCTACAAAAAACTAGGGCCCTGGCTGCGCGTGGGCGTGTGGAGTTTTAGGAGATGGAAATAATAACAAAAAGGGTAGGGCTGAGGGGAGTCAGTGTTAAGACACGGGAGGGTACGGACGTGCTAGCCTGGGCAAATTAAGTTGGGAGTTCGTTGTAGACTACGACAAAGAGCGGTCGAGTGAGGCTAGGCTAGGAGAGTAGAGTGTTATCAAATACGTTAAATTGTAATAATAAGTGTAGGTTATATTAGTCTAGTATAATGTAAGTTGTGTGTAAGGCACGTGAATCTCAGTGGGTGTATCTGTGAACGATTGGGTGAGTATTTACTATTCTATTCCTCCTTATTCCTTTCTATGACGAACGAGGTATCCTACACCAGCGTTTAGTTCTAGGGACTCGGAGAAAGCCTTCCATTGGGTGTGACATTAACCAAGGGACGATAGACGACTACTCTACCAACAGACTATAGACAACCACAACCAAAACATGACACGTCTTACGGCAGTCACACCGCTTATGGATGGCTGAACCGAATTAATACTCGCAACTCGTTAGGGCCAATTTGAGCTATAATGCTACTTTGTAGTTGTCTACGAACACAAACCAACCAAGTGCTAGTGATGATTATCTTATCCCTATGGACTGACTAACTGCAGGATATTTAGCATTGTACTTGATGTACGCACACTTCCCGGGAAAGGGGGTAAGCTCCACAAGGTTCCCCTAAACTGGATTGATAGTTCGTTCTAAGGAACGCTAGGAATTGTGTCTCATTAAACCACATCCGGCTATCGGCCTCTCACAAAATATTAGCGAGACACTACATTTGGATGCTCAGATAGAAACGCTCCGATGATTGAAATACACTGGCCTGCAAAACTAAGTACTACACCTTTAATATTTAAAATAAAAAAACATTTTATAGCAATATTTATCAGCTTTCTTTAAAATTATAGTAAATTATACATTAGTAACATTTTTAAGTCTAAAACAAGATAAAACAATAAAAATGGCAATATTTAGCTTAGTGTCATAAAACTTAGTTTCGAAAGCATATCTTGTGTACTTAAAAAGTTATTGCAATTTTAAAAGTGTGATACTTAGTTTTGCAGCCCAGTGTAGTCGCACGGTTGCCGATTACATTGAAAGTATCCTCTAAATGGGGAAGGTTAAGGAATTGAGAAGTCTCGATTTGGAATAACCACTTCGGCGTATAGCAGGAGCAATCGTAAAGAATTCTACTACCGACTGACGATGCGGTACGCTTGTGCAAATTTTGTATTGTTTTAGTAACGGGTGAATAGGCCATTATAAGGGTCCATTACATTAGTACGCGCCCAGTGATAACTGGAACGTTTCTCGCTCAATGACAGTTGAACTTTGCAGTACTCTGCCTTAGGATTGAGTAAGACATGATTACAGCTTAGGGAACGAGGCTTGTTAGAATCGTAGCAGTGTCCTTAGTGGTCCTATGCGTTCAGGTCTAACAATACACGCACGACGCGGTCAGCGGCTATAAAGCAGTCCCACGTCACTTGTGGTAGGCCTATAGTTTATTGTAAAGAAATCCATTCATGTAACTTAGAGTAATATACTCGTATTACCCAACGCAAGCGTTACGTGTCATTTACCAACCCTTTTGTATTCCTGACATGTCTTCTAACTTTCATAATCAAAAGAAAGTAGATAAATTAGATTCCTTTCCATAATGTTCTTACCTATGAATTCCCAACCTACATATTTTATATTGACATTGTTTACTTGTAACCCGTCCTTGTCCTAACTATCCAAGACGAGACACGATACGGACTTTCGATTCTAGGTGAGTTAAGTAAGGAGACTTGGTGAATACCAAGGGCCATGTCTAAGTAAGCTGTCGCAAGATAGCGAGTATTTCTCATGTGAGGCAGCAAGCCCCCTTGCTGGATT
Organism: Atethmia centrago; assembly: GCA_905333075.3. NCBI lineage: Eukaryota > Metazoa > Arthropoda > Insecta > Lepidoptera > Noctuidae > Atethmia > Atethmia centrago. The sequence continues at coordinate 9,109,327 of HG995388.1, forward strand.
ACCGCCATGGGATCTGGAGGCAAAAGTCCTCGCGCACGTATGGGAGTGGCGCGAGGAGACGAAACGCTGGGGCGTAACTCCGCTGCCGCGAGAAATCGCGGCACAGCGGACGGAGCACTGGCGGGATCGCATGGCAACATGGAGAGTACGGTTGTCGCAACACAGTGCTGGGCACGCCACGACTGCGGCGATAATACCCCTCTTTGAGGAGTGGCAAGAGAAGCGCCACGGCGTACTCACCTTCCGCCTGACGCAAGTCCTCAGCGGACACGGTAGCTTCGGGAGGTTCCTATGTCGGATAAGGCGGGAGGAAACGCCCGGGTATCACCACTGTGTGGATCGCCCGGAGGACATGGTGGAGCATACGGTGGAGGTCTGCCCGGCTTGGGCAGAGCACCGCCGTGTCCTCGTGGAGGCGATTGGCAGCAGAGATCTCTCGCGTCCGGCCCTGGTTCAGGCCATGGTACGGAGCGAGAGGGCATGGGCAGCCGTCCCCTCCTTCAGCGACGCAGTAATGCTCGCGAAGGAGGAGGCGGGACGGTTGAGGGAAAGGCAAATTTCGCGCCCTCTTGTCCCTAGCCATCACAGGAGACGCCCTGGGCGTTGGGAATCCCGGGCGTATTTCCGGCAACCGTAGGTGCGGGCTTGCGGAACAGGCAAGGACCAGGCCCGGGTTGACGGCGCGTTGTATTCCACGCGCGCCTCAAAAAGATGTCGTCAGCACAAGTGTAGGGGTCCACTAGGGCTGATGCCTGCTGGGGTCGCGGGAAGGTACTAAAGGGTTACCGAGGCCCCTGGCAATACAGTCAACAAGAACGAATACGGGTGGGTTTTAGTCAGAAAGAGTCTGACACACCCTTCCACTCCACCCAGAGCGGGAGAAATAATTTGATGATTTCACACCCAAAAAAAAAAGATAGCGAGTATTAGTTATAGTCGGGTTAAAGCCCCGATTAAACTAATTTAGTACTTAATGAAGTGTGTGTCTTTGTGTTTGTCGCAAAGACTGGGTGAGTCTTTCATTATAATAATTATCCTAGGCTGATAGTGTAATTAAAGTTCTTGTAACTAAACAGACAGCGACGTGTTGCTGAGGAGTTTGTTGCGTCACTTCTTCTCCTCAGCCCAAACACTAGGAAGTGATGAAGGGTGGGCTGTCTATAGACCTTTAAGAGAATTGATCCACAGCTCTATTAATTAATCATTCTTGAGTTTTGATTCTCAACTCTTAGTATCTACTAATTCTTGAATGTTGTATTCTTTATCTCAGACTAATAATTCGGTTAGACTGACATGAACACATATCTTGCAGATATGCTTGTTGTGCAAATGGTGAACTGCTAGGGGTTTGGGAAACCATATCTATCTCGTATCCAGTCCAAGGATGGATAGGGACCATGCCTCCTTTACAGCACGATTCCGACGCAATGCCGCTGGAACTAGCCGCCCCGTTGTTAGACAAGGACAGTCCACACGGTTGCTGCAGGGAAAGCCGCTTCGTCACGTTTATCAGTTCGAAAGAACTGCTAGGGACCATGTCTCCAAAAGAGCATGATGCCGACTCAATGCCGCTGAAAAGCCGCTTGCGTCATTTTATGGAAGTGTTGCTCTGAGTACTCCAAGTGCAGATGTAAAGTATCGTGTGAGTAATGGCTGATCACCTCTTACGCTAGCGTAAGAGTTACTCAAAATCTATATTATACTTAGCATCCCTGTATTATTTATTATCTTTCTAAACATCCAATATCACAACTATGAATTCCCAAATCTTATTTACTATTATTACTGTAGTCACCTACACTTAAGTCTAATTGAATTAAAAGTAACACTAAATTAAATATAAACTATGTATTCCTTAAATTTAACTAATTATAATTTATATACACATATTTACAAAAGAACTTAAAACTAGACTTATTTATAATCAACATTTAGAATAAAACTATTTACAATAATTAACTTAATGTTCAATGAACAAACAGACAAGTACAAACATTTTATTAGTAGCTAATTACTTATCAGTTGGCCGGCGCAGCTATGACGCGTCTATTGTTCTAGCGGCGACCGGTCGCTCGCGCTACGTCATGCGAGCCGTGTGCGTGAGCGGGACAGCATAATCGTGCGTTGCACTCACGCACCCGCGCCGTACAGATGACGCGCGCGCACCGTGACTTGCCAGTATCTAGTCGGTATGCTCACTACGCGCATAACTACATATTGTACCACGCGATCCTAGTTTTACCGTGCTAACTAGCAACACTTGAAACTTCTTGTATTTAAGACTATCTATGTATTCGTGCTGTTCTCTGCTATCTACATTTCTAACACTCCTTAACTAAGTGTAACTCTTGTGTGTGTGAACTGAAACCTGTGTCTGTGTATTTAATAAACTTTCATTCTTCTTCCTTTGTACTTGGGATTTATTACCACACATACCCTTACACACCACATTGGTGACCCCGTTCAAACATGAAGATGACTGAGGACAAAGCGTGCACGAGCCAAGATGTGTCGGCCACGGAAACATTTCGCGTGGGTGTGCGTATACCGCCGTTCTACCCAGAGAAACCAAGTCTCTGGTTTAACCAGATGGATGCACAGTTCATCCTGGCGAGCATTAAGTCGGACGACACTAAATTTTACTACGTAACCGGCAACCTAGATCCGCAGTACGCTGCCGAAGTGGAGGATATTATTGGCAACCCTCCACCCACCGGAAAGTACGAGAAGCTAAAAGGTGAGCTCATTAAACGGCTATTGGCATCGCGTGAGAAAAAGGTGAAGCAGATTCTCATGCATGAGGAACTGGGTGACTGAAAGCCGTCACAATTTTATCGCCACCTTCTCAACCTCGCTGGCTCAGGTGTACCGGAGGAGTTTCTGCGAAGTATATGGACGAGCCGCCTACCCGCAAACACACAAGCCATTGTAGCATCACAGTTGAGGATGGACCTGACTGAACTGGCAGAGCTGGCGGACCGGATCCACGACGTCGTCGGTACCCAGTTGGCATCAACAAGTGCAATATTTACTACTGCATCGGCGAGTACTGGTACCAGTGTATGCTCGGAGGGCGCCGCGCTGACCAGGCAAATGGAGAAGCTGGCGAATAAAGTGGAGCGACTGTCTCGCTCTAGAGAACGGTCCCGTAGTCGCACGCGATATCGGTCAGGCTCATCTCGATCCGAGTCCAGCTACAGGAAACTCCCGCAGTGCTGGTACCACCAGAAATTCGGAGACCGAGCCAAAAAGTGTGTGAAGCCGTGCGACTATCCGACATCGGGAAATGTGCGGGGCAATCAATAATGGCGGACGATGATTGTCCGAGTGCTGGTCGCTTATTCGTCACCGATCAAAGGTCAAAGATGCAATTTTTAGTCGACACTGGCAGCGATCTCTGTGTCTACCCCCGATCGGCATTATCAAATCGACGAGATAAGACCAACTACCAAATGTGCGCGGCCAACGGAACACCGATAAATACATACGGATTCAAAAACGTCACTCTGAACCTACGATTGCGCCGTGACTTTGCTTGGCGATTTATCGTTGCCGATGTAACAAAGGCGATAATAGGCGTGGATTTTCTATCTTTTTATAATTTGGTTGTTGATTGCAGAAATCAACGCCTTATCGATAACCATACTACGCTCTCCACCCCGGCGTCGCCTGTCCGTCGTTCTGATGGTGTCTCCTCGGTAAGGGTAAGTTTAGGTGATTCCGCGTATACACATATACTACGGGAATTCCCCGACATCACTCGCCCACATGGTATACACCGCACTCCCAAACACAATACAGCACACCACATCCGCACTACACCAGGGCCACCAGTATGGTGTACACCTCGTAGATTGGCCCCGGACAAACTGCAAATTGCTAAGGTCGAATTTGAGGCCATGTTGCAAAGTGAAACCTGTCGCCAGTCCGAGTCATCCTTCCTTGTCAATCCTTTCCTTGCTCGCAATGGGACAAGGTGTTGGACTTCTTTATATTTGGAATTCATTTAATCTCTGTCGGTGGGAGAGTGTCCAGTCTGGAGGCGAGCTCTAAAGAGTCGCACGGAGGAGGTATGTGACTCTTCCTCCAAAAGGGGGAACCGACCTAAACAGTCATATTAACAGAATTAGGAAAAACGAAAATTTGATCAGCTCTAGGGTAATTTAGGAACAGTCAAATAAGTATTGTCTCTCGTAAAATGAAAACAATATGGATTTAATTCCAGAACTGGCTTTTAATCAATTACAGATATCGAAAGCGTATAATCATAAAATCCCACTCAATAATTTAGCTTTAGAGTTATGGAAACCAAAGGTACGGGTTCGAACAATTTCAAACACCAACTTTATTTAATCGAAGTTCGCAAGTTGTCGCGGTCCAACAAAAGTGTTTGGTAGTTATGTGCACAACAATTTGTTTGCGCAATAATTTAGTGGGGAATTATATTGTTGGTTATTAGTAAATATTTATCAAAAATCAAAATAATATTATAAGTTTCAGAAGTGGAAATTCAATGAAAATAAACAGTTTACAACAAAGAAAACATTTTTACTTCATAATTACAATTAACTCAAATTACAATCAACAAAATTACTTAAAGTCAACTAAGACTTAAAATTCACTAAACGGAACACTGCACACTTTATCACTAAACTAAACTCAAATGGCTTACGTAACCTTACGACTAGCCGATGATTCACACGTCCGTCCAGTCCGAGCGCAGCGCGGCAAGTGAACGTTCTATCCGTAGCGCCCTGCTTTTATAGGCGAAGTAGGGTAGAGGGGATTCTCCTTACACGGCCTCTCCTGACGAGGTGTCGTCCTCGACACAAAGTCTTGGACTGGCCCCGCCAGGACCCGTGATGGGAGAGGTCGGCAACTCGACCTCCGCTTCTCCCCTTGGCTGAGGTGACGTGTCGAATGCAGTAGAAGACGCAGTTTGTTCAGAGTCGTCATCAGTATCTTCATCTGCAAACAAAATCTTATTAGAAGCTACCCGAGCAATTTGTGTAAAAGCGTTCAGCCTCTCACACAGATCCGTTCATCTTCAGCCAATTAATTCATTCATCGTTCTCTCAAATAGTTCATAAGTTTGAATTGACACACACATCCATCTTTCTCAAACCATAAACAAAGCTAAAGGATTGTCCTGTATGTGTCCAGCGTCCAAGTGGCGGTTTCTTTGCTGCTGTCTTGCTGATGGCGACCGCGACCGCGACCGCGACCAGCGTCCAGCTTTCGCCACCTGCAACATGGTCTGACAACCCGCAGACCCGCTTGACACGCAGACCGTATTCATACGTGCAAGCCGCTTAACACGCAGACCGTATTCATACGTGTAAGCCGACCCATACACTGATCGCAATCATGTGTACGAGCCCACTCGATACGCAGACCGTATTCATACGCACGAGTTTTCTCAACATGCAGACCGTATTCATACATGTGAGACCACAAATTGACCGCACATGGCCAAATTTATACGGCCACGAGTAACTCAGTTACTGACCACCAACACGACCGGCGACACACACGCCTGTTACCGGTGACACCGCAGCACAACGCGGTGGCCAAAACATCACTCCTGTCTGTAAATTCAAATTTACACAATGCTAGTTTTGTAAATCAAACAACCGTGATTTACTTACTCTCAAAGAATGCGGCACACGTTTCTGGGCACCACTCGCTGCGCCACGGCACCATGTACTGGGCAGCAGCCTGCGTAGTTTTACCGTAGCTACCGCTTAGCAAACGCAGCGTATAGCGTCCACTAGGCAGTGCTTCTACCACCTTATACGGACCACGCATTCCGGAGTCAAGTTTTCCTGTTGACTGGGAAAATTTTATTACAAACGCGCAGTCACCAACATTAAATTGGCGAGGTGGACGTCGCCGTTGGTTGACCTTTTCGTCTTGTCTAGCTTGATTGTTTCTTAGGAGTTCACGGACCCTGCTTCTGGTTACTTCACGTAGGGCCTCTCTGTTCGGTGTCGATCCTTCGACAGCTATATCGTGCACCAGAGCTCGAACAACAGGAGTTGTTGATTCGATACCAATCAGAAGATTCAATGGTGATACTTGCGTAGTCTTCTGCCTGGTGACGTTTAACACCAACTGAAGTTTCTGACCAGGGTACATTCCTGTAGTTCGTCTGGATACGTAGCATGTTGAGGACGGTTCGCATGTAACGCTCAGCTTGACCGTTTGCCTGGTGCATTTCCGGAGTTATGTAATGCAGGTTACAACCGAGTTCATTTATCCAAGTCACGAACTCGTTAGACTCGAACATTCGTCCCTTGTCACTGACCATAAGCCTAGGCACTCCGAACAAAGAAATAACCTGAGAAATGACACGCTTTAACTCACCTGCGTCTTGTCTACAAATCGGGTAGAGGAGAGTATATTTGGTAAAAGCGTCGACGATGAGTAAAACGAATTTGTACCCTTCAGACACAGGCAGAGGGCCTAAGGCGTCAACGTGAACAGTGTGGAACGGTGTGTCGGGTTTTTCCCAAGAAGTAATAGTTTGCAAAGGAGCCCGAGGAACTCTCTTTTGCGACACACACACGAGGCAGTGAGCAATATATTTGCTAACGAACTGTCTGAGTCCGGGGAACCAAAAATGTCTTAGGATAAGGTCAAGGGTCTTCTCTACGTTAATGTGTTCGTGCTCGTCGTGAAATACTCTCAAGAGACTAAGTCTGTGCCCTTTGGGTATATAGCAGAGTAGGCGTGAGTCTTGGCCTACTGGAGTGTACTTGTAATACAAGACTCCATTTCGGACGGAATGACGATTAGCATCGAGACTGCCATCGTGAAGTCTTTGTATAAGATTTTGAGTCTCGTTGTCGGCTGATTGTGCAATCTGAGCCCAATTTCTGGGTCTAAAAATTTGATTGACGCTGATAGGGTTGCGACTTAAATAGTCTGCATGGGGTAACATCACTCCTTTTCGATACTCGATTGAGAAATCGAAGTCTTGGAGGTAGATCCACCACCTGGCTACTCGAGGCAAAAGGTCTTTCTTTCGTTTGGTTGCCTTAAGGGCATTACAGTCTGTCACCAGCACAAATTTCAAACCAACCAGATAGTGTCGAAAGTTTTGGAAAGCTTTGACGACGGCGAGGGTCTCCAACTCGTAGGAGTGGTACTTCTCTTCGGCACCCTGAGTGGACCTACTGAAATAAGCCACAACGCGCTTTTTTGAATCTGGATGAACTTGTAGAAGTACCGCACCGTAACCAGCACTGCTGGCATCTGTATGGGCTTCGGTGGGAAAGCCAGGGTTAAAAACGGAAAGGACCGGTTCATTGGTCAGTTCTTTAATGAGATCGAGGCGAATAGCCTCGCACTCGGAAGTCCAATTGAATTTGACATTTTTACGGGTTAGATGAGCAATGGGAGCAGTTCTAGTGGAGTAATCTTTTATGTATCGCCGAAAATAACCCGCCAAACCTAAGAGTTGGCGCACTTGTCTTACATTTTCAGGCGGCAGGGTGTTAACTAGGGCTTCCACTTTTCGTGGACTCGGCCTAACCTGACCTTGACTAACTAACCTCCCCAAATATTCTACTTCAGTGACGAGGAAAGAACACTTAGCCAAATTTATTGAAAAACCGGCTGATGTTAGCGTCCTGAGTACCTTACGCAACAGTTCAATCCCTTCCGACACAGAATTACTTAGCAGAAGAACGTCATCGACGTAGACTAGGACGTTTCCCTCATTAAGATGACAGCGTAAGGTATCGTTTATAATGCGCTGATAAACTATTGGGAAATTAGCTAATCCGTAAGGCATTTTGACGTACTCAAAGTGTTCTTCTGGTGTCACAAAACCAGTGAAGGGAATACACTCTTCTCTAAGAGGAATTTGGTGAAACCCTGTAGCCATATCAAGGCTACAGAAGAATTTACAAGTACCTAACCTATCAATGTGGTCGTCTATTAGTGGAAGAGGATATCGATCTTTCACTGTAATTCGATTTAGTGCCCTAAAATCGACACAGAGCCTGTCTGAGCCATCACGTTTTCTTACGAGTATAATAGGGCTCGCATATTCAGATTTCGAATGCCTAATCACTCCCTTATCTAAAAGGTCTTGTGTAATCTTCCTAACCTTGAGTTTCTCAGAGTAAGAGAGTCTATACGGACGGTAGACGACAGGGGTGGAACTGGTGAGCTTTATCTCCATCTTACCTGTTTGGACTGTGGTCATAGCAGTCCCTGATATTAGATAGTCGGAAAACTCGTTTATGACAGACATAAGGCTATCCAACTCAGTACCCTGAAGGGGTGTATTTACTTTGACCTGATCACCCACACAAACGGCATTGACTTTTGCGCTAATGTTATCGGAACGCGTGAGGTACTGCTTGTCTTTAGTACGAATGTAAGTGATGCCTTCGCGGTTCAAAACATCGGTGCCAATTATGATAGGAGCGTTCATAAAAGACGATGGAACTACTACTAAGTCAACTTCAATAGCAATGTCGCTGAATTCCACAGTGAACGTGACGTAAGATGTGGCGACCACTTCTTTCTCACTCAAACCTTTCAACACACAGCGTCTCGGTTTTGGCTGACACGTGAAATGTTTCAAAATATCTGAAGCAATAAGGGACACATCAAGGGCTCCACTATCAATGAGCACGTCTACGGGTATTCCATCTACTATCGCGGTAGTCATGTCGTTGTTTTGTGCGATATTTGATCGATAAGAGCAAAGGTTGACATTACGCGGATTTCGTTGCTCGGTTTTAGCTTTGGTAAAGCATTTGTCCTCAGTATGCCCTGATCTCTTACAGAACGTACAAGAATTGCTCGAAGAGGGTCGTGTATTGGAAGATGGGTCTGAAGCCACGTTAGCAGGCTTGCTATTGGTCGCATTTGTCTTAGGCCTCTTACAATGACGACTGAGATGACCGTTTTGATTGCAATTAAAACATCTTGGCCCAGAGCGGTGGTTTGATTTCATTTGTCCTTGCCTTTTAGGATCGGCGACCTTGTATCTCGAAGGTTTCACGTAAATTGATAGGAACGAGACAATAGTCTCAGGGGTTAAGTTTGCGTTAGCAGCAGCTGCACGCACCTGTGGATTGTCTATACCGCGTATAACGATTAGCGTTCGTAATTCATCACTTAGCCCCTGAACTATTCTCAAACGCAATAAGGTACGACGGGCGTATTCTGAGTAAGTTGAATACTTGTCGGACGTAGTATTCATAGCTTCGAACAAAATATTCGCGTAGTCTAATTTATTTGGGCAAAGGGGTTTCAACTCGCGTACAAAATTAGACCACGTCCTATCGTTGGTCACCCATTCCCCTAACCAGACCTTAGCGTCACCCTTAAGGCAGGTAGCTACACGCGACAGACATTCGTGGTCACTCCAACCGTTAGCCTCTTTAGCACGATCCACTTCGTCGCACCATGCCTCGATGCTGGTAATTGATGGGTCAAAGTTAGATACGTAATAGTTTTGTGACCTTGCTGGTTGCATTGTTTTTATTGCTTGCATTAAGGCATGAGCGTGAGTGGATACCTCGGAGCCGGGGACACCAGACTCCAGAGACCGATGTCGTTCTGACGTATTAGGGATTATTGACTCCTTAGCTTTTGGTAAAACCTCGCTATTCTTGTGGGTAGAACTCGTTTGAACCGGGGGCGAAGGAGTAAGTATGCGTTTTCTATTCCCAATGTTGCTACGCGAACGATCCCTACTACGCGAATCGCGCCTACCCCTAGTAAGCGATCGGTGCCTTTCGGGACTATGAGAATCATGCCGATCTCGATTACGTGAGCCATTTCGCGAGGTACGACGACTCCTACTCGAATCGCGGCATGATCTACCACTACTGCGATCATATGACCTACGAGATCGACGTCGTTGGCGATCGCGTGACTTATCCCGAGTATGCGACCGTTCTTCATGAGAACGCGAGCTTTCACGCCCCATTATCTCAAAAAAAAAAAATCACAAACAAATCAGACAAGTAAAATAATCGAAAAAAAAAATGATAAAGTGTGCAAAAAGTTCAACGATTCAAAAGAAAACGGCTTTTCTGTTCACAACAATTTTTAGCTACGGAACTTCGTCTAAGTGGGCTTTTAAAAGTCCTTGATCCCACTTCTGATACAAGTTTCAGAAGTGGAAATTCAATGAAAATAAACAGTTTACAACAAAAAAAACATTTTTACTTCATAATTACAATTAACTCAAATTACAATCAACAAAATTACTTAAAGTCAACTAAGACTTAAAATTCACTAAACGGAACACTGCACACTTTATCACTAAACTAAACTCAAATGGCTTACGTAACCTTACGACTAGCCGATGATTCACGCGTCCGTCCAGTCCAAGCGCAGCGCGGCAAGTAAACGTTCTATCCGTAGCGCCCTGCTTTTATAGGCGAAGTAGGGTAGAGGGGATTCTCCTTACAATATATATTATTTCAAATAAACATACATGTACTTATGAAACGTCAGAAGCCAGGTGCACGGTTCCAATTGGTCGTTTCCTATGGAGAAGAGCCGGCAAGAAACTCCACGGTTACTCTTTTAAAAATAATTGGTTTTTACAATGTTTTCAAATTAGTGTTAATATGTATGGAAGGACAGTGTAGGCCAGTACAAGTACCAGGTACTTAATAAAACAAAAAATAGTCTACAAATCTACAGCATATTAAGCCTACAACAATCTTTATACAAATCAAATGGCGTTGTGTGCTTTAATCCTGCAAAATTTAAATAAAGTGTTAATGCGGCACTAGTATGTGCATACCATGGCTATGTCTCATCGATTTTGCGCTATGGCATTATAATATGGGGTAATTCGGTTGAATTTAAAAGAGTGTTTCGAGCTCAGAAGAAATGCGTTCACTCAATTTGTGGAGCGCACCCACTTGACAGCTGTGTTCCACTATTTAAAAAACTTAAAATACTGCCACTTCCAACTATACATTTTTGAAATTTGTATATTTGTACACCAAAACAGACATGAATTTGTTTTGTATAATGATGTTGTATCCAGACCCAGCCGCAAAGTGCATATGCTTAATGTTCCTAGGCGTAGAATTATTTTTTTTTTTCTAATAATGTATACTGCATGTCCTTTACTACTTCTAACAAATTACCTGATGGCTTTAAAACTCTTAGCCTCAGAATATTTAAATGTAAATTATTTAACTTTATTTTAAGCAAATGTTATTATTCGACTGAAGATTTTATGAATGAAAAATTTATCTAAATATTGGACATTATTGCCTATATTGCCTATAAATCATATATTATACCTTTGACCTTATTGAATTTTGACCTATATATTAATCTCTTTTATAAATATTGTTCAATTTATTTAAATTATCTGTAATTAGAATAATAATTTAATTTTAATGTAATGATGACCCATAATTAAACTATATTTGTACGCCGGAAACGGCAGAATATTCTGATACGATCAGAATACGAGTATTCTGCCGTTTCCGGCTTACAAATATATGACGGCGCGTTCATATTATTTTGCGTATTTTTGTGTTTTATTTAATTTGTGTAGTGAATTTGGTTGATTTTTGTTTGAATATCGAATTATTTGCATTATAAACTCTGATTTAGATTTTCTTTGTAATTTAAAATAAGAAAATAAGTCACTAAACCAAAGAGGGGACTGCTTAGTCCGTGTGGGCTTGCGAGTGACGTCAGCGCTAGTGACGCTTGTTGTAGTGAAGTGGGGGTGGTGGGGCGACCGGTGCCTTTATAAAGCAGCCGACGCGCTTTACAAGAACACCATGGCTAGGTCGTTAAGGGTGATCCACTGGAACGCCCGCGGCCTTAGGGATAAGGTCGCCCCCCTCCGCCATCTCCTTCGGGAACAAGATATCGACGTGGCGCTAATAAGCGAGACACTCCTGGGACCCGAGGACAGGATTAGGTTCCCGGGATATCTCGTTTACAGGAAAGATGAACGGTCGGCTCTCCATATTAGATAACGTGGTCTGGCGGTACTAGTAAAGCGAAGGGTCGTCCATCAAGAAGTCCCCTTGCCGTTACTCAGCTCATTTTACGCGCTGGGTGTCCAGCTACACATAGCCGGCGAGGACTTGAACATTTACGCGTGCTACAAGCCGCCCGCGGCCAAACTGGACCTGACAGAGCTGCGGGCCTTGTTAAACAAGACGCAACACGCCACACTCCTCGCCGGGGATTTTAATTGTAAACACCCAGCGTGGAATTCGTTCTTGATGAATACCGAGGGGAGACGACTCTTTGCGGATGCGGAAGCCTTCGGCTACACGGTGTCCGGCCCGGAGACGCCCACTCACTACCCCGAGGCCTCCCGGTACATGCCGGATGTGCTGGACATCGTAGTCCACCGAGGGCTACACTGCCAGGCCACACAGCAAGTCATAGACGACGAGTTACAGTCGGACCACCAACCTGTACTCGTCGTCCTATCGGGTATGCCGACCCGACTGAAGCCTCAAGCGCCACGTCGATCCACGGATTGGGACGCCTTTAGAGAGATAGTAGAGACCACTGCGCCGACTCGGCCTATCGTCACCTCCGCGGACGTAGACCAGACGGCGAAGGACGTCACTGCTTGCATCCAAAGCGCCCTAGAAGCGGCGACTCACACTATGCAGCCGCAGGGGAGAGGGCTATTGCCGCCCCTGCCGGCCCGCATCACTGCAATTATTGCCGCGAAGAGGCGCCTACGCAAGCAGTGGCAACAGCTGAGATGTCCAAGTATGAAGACACAGCTCAACCGTCTCGCGGAGAAGGTGAAGGCCGAACTACAGGCGCACACCACCGCGGGCTGGGAGGAGCGAATCGACGCCACTACTGACAGTTGGCCGTCGATTCATAAGTTGTGCCGCCAACTAACGAATACCCCAGCCCCGGTGCGCCCTCTACTCAACAGCGACGGGGCGCTCAAGTTTGTAGCGGAGGACCGGGCGGAGGTCTTCGCCGAGCACCTGGAGCGTCAGTTCCGCCCCAACCCGACTGACGACATCGAACATGTCGCAGCAGTCGAGAAACACCTAGGGGACTATTTCGCATCGCCGATAGCTCCCGATGAGGACCCAATATTCTTCTCGCCTGGCACAGTCAGACGCGCCATCCTAAGAACGAAGCCTAGGAAGGCCCCCGGTGCTGACGGTATCACCAACACAGCGCTGCGCCACCTGCCGCACCGTATGGTTGCGGCCCTGGCGCGCCTGTACACGGGGATACTGCGCACGGGGACCTTTCCCGCTTTGTGGAAGGAAGGGCGCGCCATTATGTTGCCCAAGGCGGGAAAGAACATCCTGAAGCCGGAGAGCTATCGGCCGATCACTCTGCTGCCGACAGTCTCCAAGGTGTTCGAAGCACTCCTGCTGCGACATCTACAACCCCACATCGCGCCGCGTCCGGAGCAGTTTGGGTTTCGGGCGGAACATAGCACGACGCTCCAGCTGTCGAGGGTACTGCACCACCTCGCAGCCGCAATCAACAAGAAGGAATACTCGGTGGCAGTATTCCTCGACATGGAGAAGGCCTTCGACCGCGTATGGCACGAGGGCCTATTATACAAACTGGCCACGTCCGACGCGCCCCGTCGCGTTGTACAGGTGGTCTCTACGTTTCTTTCTAACAGGACATTTAGGGTGGTGGTTGATGGGGCGCTATCTAGCGCCCGTCCGGTGCTGGCCGGCGTACCGCAGGGCAGCTGCGTATCGCCGGCGTGTTACTCGCGTTACACCGACGACATCCCCACCACGACAGACTCGACGCTCGCGCTGTATGCTGACGATGCCGCGTACATTACAACTTCGCTGAACGCAAAGTACGCGGCCGTCAAGATGCAGCGCGCCCTCGACTTGCTTCCCGAGTGGCTGTCGAAGTGGCGGCTGTCGGTTAACGTGGGTAAGACGCAGGCGCTGGTTACTGGATCTGCGCCCCTCCCGCCACCCCTGAAGCTACAAGGAGCCGACGTCCCGGGTCAAATACCTGGGTGTCACTATCGACCGTCGGCTCTCGATGGGGACACACGTCCGCAAGGTCGCCGCCCAAGGTAGGGTAGCCCGCAACCTACTCAGGCCGGTGCTCTCATCCCGCATCCCGGTGCGCGTCAAGATGGGCGTGTACAAACTGTACGTGCGCCCTATCTTGACGTACGCCGCCCCGGCATGGTTCGCCCTCACAAGTGAGACGAATCGTAAGCTGCTCCGCGCGCAACAGAATCTGGCGCTGCGGACCATAGTGGACGCCCCTCACTTTGTGAGGAACGATGTCATCCGGAGGGACCTCAGGATCGAGGGCCTGGATGAGTACGTGCGGCGTCTCGCGAAAGGAATGTTCGCGCGTGCCGACGCATCTGACTGGCCTCATGTCAAACAGATAGCGCCATGGCATACGCGCCCCCCTGACGCGAGACCCCTGCCCCGCGACCTGGTAGCGGACGACTGACCCCATCGCACCGGACTGGACGCCTCGAGTAAGCTGCATCCAGGTTACACGCGGCTTACTCGACTCAATATTACTCTACAGATAACATACATCTATTGCGTGGCGTGTGCTAAGTTAATATAGGCGCGTCACGTAATAAACACAGACATCCACCACTAAACAGGCAGTTAAACTCACACACATACGTACAGCGCGGGCTGTGCGATATGTGTAGACACTGGGCGGTGTTACGCAATTACAATGCCGCCCACACACGCACGACAGTTCCTTAGCCCGGACCGTAATCGGCTTGATCTGAAAGCGGGGCGGGTACTGTAGGAGCGTCGAGTCGGCACCTACGTCGCTGGTCGCCTTCACTGGGCCTCCCCCGGGTAACCGGGGGTCTCACCTGGCGGGGGTTGACCGCCGGGGTGTCGTGAAGAAAGCGGCGCTAACAGTATTAGCGTCGTGATGCGCCTACAGTAACAAAATAGCAATCACTCACATGGGCGCGTTACAGTAAATAACGCGCCCAATCATCTAGGCGTCATTAATTTGACAATCACAATGAGGGGCCCGTATTTACGGGCCAACGAATTGCTCCCGCGGCCGAGGGGCGACGCCCCGGTTCCGCTAGCCGCGCCCCCTGACGGGGGCGTAGCGACTTCCCAATGTTTTTTACAAGAACACTTTGACTTGAGCCGTAGCGCTGACCGTACGCTCGCAATTCCGCATACACTTTGGTGTTGTTTTTTTTAAAAAATTAAGTGTCGTTAATTTATTAACAAAAATAAAGTTGTTTAACGTGCTTTGGCTTGTTTGTCAAAACCTCATTTTCTGCGGTCCGTGGATACGACTGAACGCTATCGTCAGCTCGGAAATCCTTCATATAGTTTAATTGCATTTTACAAATATACACACATAACAACTTTGTACAATATTCTGACAAATAAATGCATTCTATTCTATCCTTTGACAGTTGATTCAGTTGCACGGTCCTTTTAATACGCCACGATTACTCAGCATTTTTTTCGAATTTTCACAAAGTTTTATACCGTCATTGCCGATTCAATTAATTCTCTACAAACGATTTCTTCATCAGCAAAAAGTAGTTTGATAGTGGTGAGTTCAGTTTGAAGAAGTGCACTTTGTGAAAGGTTATGTCATTTGTTATTGCGCGCGTATCGACAACCAATCCAATTGGTAATTTTGGACTGCGCGTTTGATTTTCGAGGCGGATTCGTTAGTAATTCAATTTGAATTCGCTGTTCATTTCATTACCATCAATCATTCTGGGGTGGAATTCTATTTTTAACCGACTTTAAAAAGGAGGAGGTTCTATGTTCGTCAGTAAACTCGAATTATTAATTCATTTGAGTAATCTGACATGTGCTAGCTGTCACTTCGTGTAATAAAATGGTCATAATCATTGTATTCTAGATTTTACACTTATACATTACATTAATTTTACACTTACAAAAATCGTTAAACTAAGCGATCACCATTACAATAAATATGACCATTTTATCACACAAAGTGACAGTTTGCTAATGTCAGATTGCTCCGGTGAATTAATAATTCGACTTGGTTTTTTTTAAATGTATGCTCATCGAGTTTTTTTTCAATTGTCGACCTAGCCTTTTTTAATTTTTTTTTTGCATTCAGTAGATAAAGCTTGCGTCGTGGTCCCATAAAAAATATTAACTTTGCTTGGGCAGTTTTTGAGTTAGCTTCAATAATAAGTATTTTCCACTTAGTATATGTGGATGGTATTTTAATAACTTTTGTCACTCTTATTTACACAGCCGGTAATTTGAATTTGTGTGGGGTACACAACAAAAAAATGAAAAATAAAAACTTAAAAACAAAAAAAAAAGCAACCAGCTTCCAAGAAAAGCACCGCTAAGTGAAAAATTACTTTGATTTCAGAAGTCGGTGGCAAAAAAGTTTTTCGATTGTGATTTTCAAACGGTAAGTTGCCATCGAAGCTGTTCACTTTGAGGGCATCGATGATTGCTTCATTATGTTATTTCGAATTGTGTGATTAATTTTCCAATGTTATTAACATTGCCGCGAGCTAGAAGTTCTAATTCACAACAAAGCCGCAATGCAATTAGACTTCGGAATATTGTGAATCGATCCACTGTAGATGAACAAGAAATCGCCGATGATACAGAGAGTAGTGCAATAATGTTACGCAAATCATCGATTCGCTTCAATAGAGCAAATGCCTTGCTACCATGTGAATTACATTAATTTCAATGTAATTAAAATATATGTATTGACAATATGGCCCATAACTTTGGAAAAAAATGTAAATTGTTAAGATGTCAAGTAAGAAATATATGTATAATTAAGTACTGGAATATCAGACGACGGGATTTTTGTATGGAAAATCAGGTAAAATTCAAATACTATTTAGGCCAAATGACATTTACAGATATGTACAGTACTTACGATCCAAACGTAGCATTTATGATACTTTCTTTGATACATTTAAAGTATTTTATGACCTTTGTTTTCCATACAAAACTACAACTACACACAACCACAAAAAAACTCAAGTGGGTTTCACGGGGTATTAAGACTTATAGTGCTAAAAAACGTGAACTGCTGTGGAAATATAGTAAACTACTGTGGAAGTGTAGTTAACAAATACACCAAAAAACTAAAAAAGATTGTGTCTTTGACCCAACGAGCACAAAACAATTACAATATAATAAATTCAAGTAATAAAGTAAAAGCTATATGGCAGACTATTAATGCTGCAAAGCAAAACAACCCAATAGAATCTATCCCATGTATTAAATTTAATAATAATATCGTGACAAATGTATATGACATATCGAATGCATTTAATAATTGTTTTTTAGATAAGATAATACCCATTAATCCTCTTCAGTTTATACATCAATCAGCTGGTTGAGGAGCTTGGTAGCACTGGTGTCGGATGCTCTATTGATGGTAAGACTATCAATAGTATACTATTGATAGTCTTACGCTACGCTGATGACATGGTGCTGCTGAGTCCCTCGATTGATGCGCTCAGACAGTTACTTGGAGTGAGTGAACGATACGCCTCGGCTCATGGTCTCCTGTATTATCTGAACATTTTAATTTCATTTTATTTTTTTTATTTTTTTTTTGTGTTTTTGATTGGAATAATGATTTCTTTTTGCTTTTGATTTTTATTCTACTAACATATTTTTCTAAGTTTTAATACTAATACAATATGGATTTGTCTTTTCCGAAATGAATAATTGAATTGAATTGAAATTAATACTATGCACAAAGATCAGCATAAGCAATACCTAACATCTAGACTTAACTCAATCTTTATGAAGCCATGTCTGCCATATGATATAAAACAAATCATAACAGGTTTATAAAACGCCAAGAGTGTGGGTTATGAAGATATCTACACTAAAGTCACTAAGCTAGTAACAAAATGTATCGCGCAACCTCTTAGTTACATTCTAAACCTGTCTATTGAAACTGATGTTTACCCTGAAAAATTAAAGTTGCAATTATTAAAAAAGAGAGTAAAGCAAACATAAATAATTATAGACCTATAGCCCTACAATAGATCTTCTCAAAAAAAAAAATGAAAAATATATTAAGTATATAATGAATTTGTAAAATTTTTTGAAACCCATAACATTTTAGTTATTATGTCGTGTATGCAAAGACCAGGCATCTAGCCGCGGGAGAGCCCTGGTGAAATGTAATACAGGTTTTTATAAACCTACCTCAGGCTCCAGTCTCACAAAGTTAGCTCCTTGTGCACTACTGTCTTAGCATTCAGTTCATAACTTATGAAGAGAAAATAAACGTTTTATATTATATTATATAATTTTAATATCTTAATTTTTTTAAATATATTTTTGTATATTTCAATGTCAATCTTGACTTTGATAATCCATGATTGTATATATACATTTTGCATGCCTTACGGTAGAATAACTTGAAACATGTACATTTAATAACACCATTGTAATAGTGTTTGCTACAAAAATAAATAATTTGATTTGATTTGATCAAATAAGTGACTCGTGAACTTTGGTCATCATAGTACCTAATTAATTACTAAATCAGTTAATTAGGTACGATGATGGTTTGTTGCTACTCAGTCGAGTTCAAACACATAATAAAAAATCTTCTATATCCTTTCTGATTGAGTTCCACATCAATTTTTCGGTTCACTGCAAACTCAAGTATAAGTACAAAACCCCTCAAAGTGCCAGGCCATTGTAATTGGAAGCTCGCGCATGATGGGTAGGGTGGCACTTAGCTCTCTTCCTTCTCTTATTTTTAATGGTACCGTCATACCCATTACCCCTACGGTTAAAGATCTCGGTTTGCATCTTGACTCAACGCTGGGCTGGCAACGCCAGGTGTCTAGTGTTAGTCAAAAGGTCAACGGTACTCTGCGATCCCTGTATCGTCTAAGGAACTTTTTGCCCGTTAAGACGAAGACTATGCTTGTGCAGACTTTGTTTTTCCCTATAATCGACTATGGTGACGTGTGCTACTTTGACTTGAACGCGGTTCTGCTGGATAAGCTCGACAGACTACTCAACAATGGTATCCGGTTCATATTCAACCTAAGGAAATATGACCATGTGTCGAGCTACAGGTCTGAGCTCAAATGGATGTCCATTCGCCAAAGAAGAAGCTTGCGCGCTTTGACCACTCTTTTCTCCCTTCTCAACTCTCCCACCCCTCCTTCTTATCTTATGTCTCACTTCCAATATCTATGTTCTTCGCACGCTAAAAGTCTGCGTTCTTCCGACAATCTTCTTCTACTCTGTCCTTCTCATACTTCTGACTTTGTTCATTCTTCCTTTCATATTCAGTCCATTCTTCTTTGGAATGCGCTTCCTCTTGATATCAGGACGGCCACCAGTCGGTATGCATTTAAGCGGAAATTGCAGAGTTATTTTCAAAACAAATAGCGTAGAGTCATCTCAATTATGTATCTCTTTTCCTTGAATTTGTATGTATATATATATGTATAATGTAGGTATATATTGTAGTAAATATGTATGTATTTGTATTTTATGCTTGTAACCTATTTATGTATTTCTGTACTTATTCTATTTATAATCTATTATGTTATCTTTAATATTTTTCGTTATTTTTATTTCCTCTCAGAGCACCTGCCATCTTATCTCCTCACCACCCTTGGTTGACTGGTAGAGAATGCCTAAGGCATTAAGTCCGCCTTTGTACTTAATTGTGTGCGAGAAGTTTAAATAAATAAATAAATAAACAAAAAAGTCAACGTAAAAGTTTTCATATATATAAAATTTGTTAAAACAGTGATTTACATCATTGTTTGAACTGATTTTATATAAACGCAAACTTTTACGTTGAAAGTTTCTGCAATTTTGTTAGTTTAATAGACTTCAGTTTGCTGCTTCAGTATTATTTCCAATTACTTAATTCACATTGTAGTTTATTTATGCTTCATTGGGCTCATTTTCTTTTATGAAAATAGACCGATCCTTTTTTGTTTTAATTAACAAAAGTATCGTGAGGGAATACTTAGGGGTCAGTGATCATTGGGTTTGTTTAGCAGTTTTCATTTGTTTAAGTAAAAGCGTGTTAATTATTAACGTCATGACGTCACGTCGTCGTCGTCATATTTCTGTAAGTTGGTTTATACAACACACAAAAACAAGTCAATAATATTTAAAACTAGATAAGGTCGGTGTTTCCAATAAATTCAAATAAATGATTTGACTTTGACTGTGGTTTCTTCGACGACACTCAAATGGACACGCTATAAAGCCCAGAGTTCTAGTTATCCTAACGTATTTATTATTTGACTTCCAATTTGGCTTAAGGGTAGGTAAAAGTATAGATAGAGCTGTTACCTCGTTAGTAGATTATATTACAGCTTACCTAGATAGTAAGCAAAAGTGTGTTGGTGTCCTTATCTCTGGCCAAGGTCTTTGACACTGTCTCGATCTCTGTTCTTGTTGACAAGCTGGAAAGGTGTGGAATAAGGGAAATGGTAGGTACTAATCTACAAAGACTTTCATACTGGTCATCTGCAGGGGGTTAAAGTGCCGGCGGCAGAGACCTCTCGCGTCCGGCCCTGGTTCAGGCCATGGTACGGAGCGAGAGGGCATGGGCAGCCGTCACCTCTTTCTGCGAAGCAGTAATGCTCGCGAAGGAGGAGGCGGGACGGTTGAGGGAAAGGCAAGTTTCGCGCCCTCTCGCCCCTAGCCGCCGCAGGAGACGCCCAGGACGTCGGGAATCCCGGGCGGATTTCCGGCCACCGTAGGCGTGGGCTTGCGGACGGTGAGCAATAGGTAGCTCACCGTCCGGTAAGGACCAGGCCCGGGTCGACGGCGCGTTGTATTCCACGCGCGCCTCAAAGAGATGTCGTCAGCACATAGGTAGGGGTCCACTAGGGCCGATGCCTGCCGGGGTCGCGGGAAGGTACTTATGGGTCACCGAGGCCCCCGCAACACAGGCAACTGGAAGGAATACGGGTGGGTTTTAGTCAGTAAGAGTCTAACACACCCTCCCGCTCCACCCAGAGCGGGAGAAGTTATTTGATGATTTCCCACCCTCAAAAAAAAAAAGAAAAAAGGGAGTTAAAGTGCTGTTAGTACGGATGTTGCAGTCATCTATGGAGTAGCACGAGGTAGCATTTTTGGGCCCAGTCTCTTCCTGAATAATATAAACCACTTATGTCAAATGACACTGAATAAAGGCAAAATATTTACCTATGCCAATGACACAGACTTGGTGTTTCAGGGAGAGACTGGGGATGTAGTCTAACCAAATGCGGAAATAAAGCTCCATAAAGTCTGCTTGTGGCTGAGGCATAACCTGTTAATACTTAACTTATCGAAAACCTAATTTGTACAGTTCACTAAAACTTGCATAGAACAGCCCAATGTGGCTGTTCGGATTCACACATGCAAATCACTTTTCACTCAACAGTGCTCGTGTACTCTGAGTAAATCTAAGTAATCTATATATGTTTATTATGCATTGGCACAATCGGTTATTGGTTACTGTATTTGGGTTTGGAGAGGTGCATGTAAAACGCGTCTCTTACGCATGGAAAGAGCGCAACGGTAATTGCCAAAAAAATGTTATTCAAACCATACAGATTTCTCACGAAGACATTGTACATTAACACAACTTATTATTTTCCAGATAATTACTAAAAAAAAACACGTATCTACCCCATATGATCCAGGTAAACTTTGAAATAAGTGAACAACTCCAAATGTAATTAAATCTGTTATAAGTACGGCTTTTGCAAGACGACAAAACGCTTTTATTTCTGAATATTTATACAACAAAATTAATAGAATCTTAAAAACTACGCTAACACTACACGAATTTAAACTTAAACTAAAGAACGGGCTCTTTACTCTTGATTATGATGATGTAGAGAAAATAATAAATAATTAATCTCATTCTACAAAGGAACACAATACATAGAACATGCCTTTCTTTCATACACCTACTAATACACAAACACGATCGGGAACCCATACACATACAGCACGATATAATAATATAAGAATAAATGATGTTTTTATGTTTTTTCATATTTCTTTTTTAATACCTACTTTTAATTTCTGTTATTGTATTTTATTGTATTTTGTTTTTACTTTTGTCTATTCCTATGTTGATATTAGTATCTAAGCCAAATAAAATGGGAGGCCGCTGACTCCTGACATACACGTACACGTAGTTCAGGAGTCAGAGGCATCAAATAAGTTTCTGTAACCTATTATGTCAATAAAGAATTATTGTTATTAATATTATTATCCTTATATACTTTCATACTCGGGACCATGCGGTCCCGATCCTTTGGAGCCTGCATACGAGGAGCCGAAGCCAACTCGCAGAGGCCCCTTAGACAAATTTAAATGGAATGAGGCACCAACCGATGATTATCTCTCATTGCACTATGCCAGTGCACCCAAAGACAACCCCCAATTGGTGCAGGACTATTGTAGAACATGGAAACAAAACATATTGGGTTATGGATTTGGCCACCCAAATCCCGGGTTAAAACCAATCCACTGTAGCCACTTACAGTGGATTGGTTACCTTGAACTATTGAAGGACTATTTCCCCTGCCTAATCAATGTTAATTATGTAATATACACAGATAAAATGGCAGGAGGTGACTTGCACACTCAATAATGGGCCCCCGGAATCTATCGCCAGCACATAGTGACGTAGCGACAATGGCGCAATATGTCCCAAGGTGCTTATGAGGGATGGAGAGGTATTGCACGGCCATCAGGACAATCCCGGAAGTACGGCCAAGATCCCTACCAGCATCTTACTACAATTATTATAATCATACACTTTGTCCCAAAGTTCGCTACAATGTTTTCGATAAATATCAGGGGAGTTAGATATCTGGGAAAGATGTCGTATGTCGATTTTGCTCGTATTTGGAAAATTATTTATGGAAATAACTTAGTCCTAGTTTTGGCACCTATGTTGTTTATGTACTTACGGTTAGCGACTATACTGTTATTCACTATTTTATTCTCAACACGATAAAACAATAAATATGTAGCATCACTTATAATAATTATTTTCTTATCTTCTTCGCTAACGTAGGGATTCGGTTTTGTTGTGATATTTTCCAAGTCTTTTATAGGTAAGGTAAGTGGGTGAATAATAAAACAATTTGTGTATATTTGTAAGTATTCTAACATTTAATATTTTCGAAATTTTATTTCTATAGTAAATCGAGGATTTACATATTAAAAAATAAACGTTAAACAATCAGTCTTTTTGAAGATAATTAATTTTCAATTTACTTTAGTTACATTATTCCTGTTTTCTCTGGCTTCAGACATTTTGTGCTAAAAGTAATAAAAATGAAGATAAAAATTGTTAGGATATTTTTATAAACAATTGAAAACAATCTGAAAAGTTTTGTAATTACGACATGCTAATACAACATACAAAAAATACTCCTTTTGCAAAATACTCTTGTTTGTCCATTTTCACTAACGTTGGGTGACATAACTAATGGCCAAATAAAAGCGTGTTGATGCATTTTCAACGGTTGGCTTAGCGCTAAAATAAGAAAATGCAACAGCATGCTTTTAATAAGCCATTCATTTAGGTGTCGCTCAGTTTTAGTGAAAACGGACATAAACGTCTATATATAATGTAGCATATAACATGTCTGAAGACTTTGACACAGGATTTTATTAGAATAACTACTTATGTTAAACATAGTTTACTGTTCAAAGATTTTATATATGGGGTGTAAAGTGAGAAAAATAAAGAGAAATTAAATAATGATTTGGCAACATTTGATTTGGCTCTTTCCATACAAAATAATTTTGAGAGAGGCGCTTTTTGCCTATGAATTAAAATCAGTTTTTTTATTTGCTTTGAAGATTCGTTAAGTAATCAATTAGATTTTATACTTTTTCCTGATTTTCATTTTCATAAAAAACTAATAAGGTTTATAATAAAAACATTCCTAATTTATACAATACATTATTAACATTATTTTATTTATACATACTTATATATTACGAACAGAAGATTGTTTTGTAAATTGGTTAGTTAAAATAACTTAATTGTTTCAATAAAATTATGCTATTGAGATCAAAACTTGACTAGCTTTACAAAACGATTCAATTTTATTGACAAGGTAAGAGCAATTTGCAATGATTTATATGAAGAAATGATATTGATAATTAGAAAACTATGTTTAAAAATACGGTTTTAAAAACTGACATTCTGACGTTCACAACTTGAACAGTACACAGCCGGTAAAGAAAAATTTATAGATAATAAAATATTGAATTGCAAACTGCTACCTAACTTACCCCTAATAATAATTAATACAGACTAGTATAAACTCCATTATTATAATGATAAATGAATAAAACTGATGAAACCTTAATATAGTTTTGATGACACAAAATTGATTCAACTAGTTGTTATGAACACAACCGTTTTAAATTGTTTACTATCCCAGTTATGCCTGTGTCAGCTACCTATGATGTGGCACTCTACATGCTTCTGTAAAGAAAGGTAAAACAGTGTTTAGATTATGACTCTTAAAACAGCCGAATGTATTTTGGAACGAAGTTACGATAAGAGTCCCGTAAGCGAATTGCCAGTATTGGGGTACAAACCCTGACTCCAGGCTTCAAGCTCCAGTCTGCTACTGATATTTTAAACACCGCCCTAGTGGTGGGCCTTCACGAAATTCTTTATAATATAATTTTTATTACCAATGTTTTGATATTTGCTCTACTTACTTCTTGGCACACTTTTAAGTGTTGTTGTTCGTGATACGCAGTCACTTTCTTCAGACTCTGACCGCATTTGAAAACTTGTTTCTAGAAAAAACAAATTCAATTTACAGCATTATAATATCATCTAGGTATATCAAAGCTTTATAAACAGTATTTTAATTTTTTGTTACTGTTATACAACGCTAGTTGATTTCCAAAATTTCTTGTAGATGACCTAAAACATAACACATCATTATATTTTAGTTATAAATACACATGATAGTAATTGCCATACTCACCACTGTCGTATCTTAACTTGCTGTTACCCGGCAGGTGAACCCTGTTTGGCACTTCTTGATTGTCGACATGTCCAAAGGTTCGAAAGCCTATTGCAAACTGTGCGTATGGACTTATTTCATATAATTCTGTGGGAGAAAGAAATATTTAAAATAATTAATCCATTAATTAATATAATATGATTAAACAAACAGCAGTGGTTACACGTTAAGTCGTGTCTTCTTTGATATTAAAAGTCAAGTTGGTACTCGGTACTTAATAGTACCGAGACTATTAAGTACCAAGTACCAACTTGACTTTTATTTCGTTAACAGCGATTACCACATACTTTCATGGAATAACCCTTTCGGAATACATTCTCTTAATGATGTAGAAAATCGCATCAAAATGTTGCATAGTTTAGAAGAAAAACGCGGTCACACAGACATACATGAAAAGCGACTTTATAATAGTGCCACAGATGGATTGCTTAGTTAGCTGTTTTACATAGCCGCTAGCTGTATTACAAAACAGCTTTTTTATATAAAACTGCTAAACCACGTTCAGCTGGATTGGCATTGCGTTAGGTTTAACAAAACTGCTATCCACGTTTAGACGTAATGCAGAATGGCGCATCTGCAGTCATAATAAAGGGTTGGTGTGCCTTCTAATGCGATTGGTTTAGGTTAGGTTACAACTGAAAACAACCGCGCGCGAGCCAAGCGAGCGGTCAGCAGACAGCGGTCCGTGAGCGCTACTTCCAAGTTGGTCGCAGTTACTTGGCTATTTAGTATTTTTAGGACTGACTTTCATAAAACTGTAACTAATTATTAAATCTGTCCTTAAATCACGTTTTCACTTGAGTTATGGTAATTTTCACTCATAATACTCGTTTTATTTATTTCTGTTTCGGATGCCAGTATTGTTGTTATGACACACAGAGCCACGAGCAAACAATTTTGAACTAAAATCTGACTTTTAATTTATCCCTGTTTTACATAATCTGTAATCGTTGACCCACTGCATTGACAAATGCAAAACGTTAATGCGATTCTGCGTGTTAAAGATCAGTAATTATGGAAAATCGCTAAACGTCGTTCAGCTAGTTTCCATAATAGAGCTCTTTTGTAAAACAGTTAGTGGTTATGTAAAGCAGTGGATTCGATAATCCACCTGCGACATATAGACAATGTGTGTTGTTTTATTTTTTTTCGTTATTATCACATGTATTTTTTTCTTCATAATGATCACATTTATTTTCACCTACTGTTGGGTAAACCGTTTGCCACTACAAACATAACATTAATGTTCTCACCATGCTTATTCTCAGCAGTAAGATGTACTGGTGTACTATAAACTCTGTTGTTCATATCAGTGGGAACACTTTGTGGCGTATTCACTGTTACGTTACTTCGCTCTGACTTGCATTCAGCTGTTAAAGAGTTTCTGTACTCTGTCATGTGTTGGTGGCTGGAAATAAAAGTAGATAAAGCTTCAGCGACTTCATTAAATTGAGCATTTTACTTTGCCTTGTACAAGATGCAACTAGGTTAGTTGTAATGTAATGTCATAATGTCATTATTTGCAACATCGATTTTAATCTAATTCATTATTTTGTTTATGATGACAATGATATACTTGGTTGTAAAAAAACATTGTGTATTGAGACACAGTGTGTTTTACTTGATGGTTTCATAGTCGCTCTATATAATACGTGTTAATGCAATACTTACTTATGCCTCTTGACGAGTATGTAAACGCAAGTCAGTGAACAGATCATAAGAAGTATTGAACTACAAATTATGACTAGCATGTTCAAATCAAAAAATTCTGATGGTGGTCCCACTGATTCTGAAACATTAGGAAAACAAATTACTTACTTACGTGTGTTATAAACCTTTAGGTGCTTTCATGTTGCATTGCATAAGTTGAACTCATTTTTGTTACGTTTCACCAATCTGTACCGAGCATAATGTCGACGGAGCTAGTACGGAAATAATGTCATAAAAATGAAAACACCTCTCGGTATTTAAATCCTATATTCTATAGGAGTACATAATGTATTCCTATAGAATATAGGATTAACTTAATTTTTCTATATTTTTAGTGGAATTTTAGTAGATCAGAACTTTGTCATATTATTTTCGGTAACCAAGACGTACATTCAACCGCACGTCAGTGATAACACTTATACTAAGAAAACTGACCATACTGCAACGATATTGCTCACTGGGGAGTTTGTTATATATAAAGGCGCTGTCAATTCCAAATTGTTATTATGGACTTGTGTTTGTTTTCACATACAGATGTGGAAATATCGAATACGATTAAATGACTTGCCTCCTTGTACAGTCGTAGTAGCGTAACTGTACAATGACGTAGATATCCCGGCTGCGTTCTCTGCAGTCACTCTGACGTGATACCACTGAGCTGGTGACAGTTCTGCTAACACGAAGGAGTTTGGTTGAGCGAGGATCGATGTGGGCACGTAGTGGCTCCAGGCTTGGTCGAGTTGGGGCTGGAATTAAAAGCAATGATAAGTAATTGACTAGGGCTTACTTATACGCTGGAAGCTTTTGAGGTAGTTACCAATTAACAATCAGTTTTCTTAGTTAAAAACAGTACAACGGATCTTTTGGATGAATTCGCTGGTGACTACGATCTCATATCATCACAACGTTTTTGGTGTCCCTATCCTAAGCGTGTCTTTACAGTCAGTGCTCTGCATTACCTAACGCCTCTTACAAAGAAGAGGAGGGGAAAAGGGTTTGTGTTATGCAGAACACTGACTGTACGTATACAATTATTTTTTTCATTGGTATACAAAGACTTCGATCCGAAATAAATAATATCGGTGATGCCTACAAATTGTATTGTGCTGTGTTTGAACTCGAGAAAGTTTGGTATGCATTTAATCTTGTGCTGCTACAACAAACTGTATCTGTGAGAGTCACACGGTAAAAAAGTCTTTTTTGTAACTCACCAGTCTATTTTCAGCCTTCTTCCACGCCTTGCCTCCATATTCCTTGTAATCCACATCAAACCTGGTGATCTCACACCCGTTGTCGTCCCAGCCGCTCAGCTGTATGTAGATGTGTGTAGCGTTGCTCCAGAACCATTCGGTGCTGGTTGGTGATATGGGAACTGAAATAATAATTCTTCAGGTAAACTAATTTTTTTTTTTTTGTTTATTGGCTCATGTGGTTTTACTGAAATCTGCGTCGTATTAACCGGCACTCTACCTCAGTCAATAAAGCTGACTGTCTAACGGTAATCTATAATTGCCCTTTCTTAAAAAGTGTCGTCTTTTTTTTTTTTGTGGGTGGGAAATCATCAAATCACTTCTCCCGCTCTGGGCGGAGCGGGAGGGTGTGTCAGATTCTTACTAACTAAAACCCACCCGTATTCCTTCCTGTTGCCTGTGTTGCGGGGGCCTCGGTGACCCATAAGTACCTTCCCGCGACCCCGGCAGGCATCGGCCCTAGTGGACCCCTACCTATGTGCTGACGACATCTCTTTGAGGCGCGCGTGGAATACAACGCGCCGTCGACCCGGGCCTGGTCCTTACCGGATGGTGAGCTACCCATTGCTCACCGTCCGCAAGCCCGCGCCTTCGGTGGCCGGAAATCCGCCCGGGATTCCCGACGCCCCGGGCGTCTTCTGCGGCGGCTAGGGGCGAGAGGGCGCGAAATTTGCCTTTCCCTAAACCGTCCCGCCTCCTCCTTCGCGAGCATTACTGCTTCGCAGAAGGAGGTGATGGCTGCCCATGCCCTCTCGCTCCGTACCATGGCCTGAATCAGGGCCGGACGCGAAAGGTCTCTGCCGCCGATCGCCTCAAAAAAAAAAAAAAAATGTCGTCTAAGGTTAATTCTAATTCTGCCTTTTAAAGATAAAGATGAATGGTTCCACATTTATTTTTTATCGATTCTTGGATCGTTATCTGCCATACTTTCGTAAACTAAATCATTTCCAACCAAAAATATACGACAAAAACTTAAAAAAAAGTTTTAATTGACATTTTAGTTTGTTGTCGTCGCGAGTGCGTGCTGTGTAATTGGTTTGGTTTTATTCAGTTTTGTGTATTTTGTGTATATTATTCAATGGTAAGTGGGCATGTTTCCATTCACAAGTTGTTATTACATCGTTTTAGGTACAGATATTCTATTTCACGAAGTCCGTTCGGCTTTGATTGTAGTAGTGACGTATCCCGACAAGCGCGCTTGTGTGTGTAAAACTAGGTAACGTTAGCAAAAAAATCTGATATATATTCAAGTCGAGATTTAATAAATTAGATTAGGTTGCAATAAATACAAAAATATTAAGAATATGTAGGCATTTAATTAAGCATTGGTGTTACAGAATGGAAACGAAACAAGTAGGACTATTCAGTATTTTCAATCACTATCAGATAAATTTTCGATTTCCGATTCCGTTTTGCTGTCGTCAGAATCATCTTGTACATTGATTATAAATTCAAAATCGAGATCAAAATATTTCAAGTAGTCTTTTTCAATTTTTTCAACATGAGCAGAAGTTTTTTGCCACGTTTCACTGCTAACTTGGCCCAAACTTTCATTGATCAGTCTTTCCGTATTCGTCATGTTTTGCTCGATATTTTTAGATGCGACATAATTTTTAACGATCCCCCAAATATTTTCAATCGCATTTAATTCTGGGTGATAAGGGGGAAGGCGTAAGACATCAAAACCCTTGCTTTTTATAAAATCGTCAATCTTGTAGATTACGTGTTGGGCTTTGTACTTCTTTATTGTATCGTACAATTCCAATTTAAGAAGAGATTCATCAAATGCCCTTATCCCTGAGCCATTGCTGCATATCGGCTTTCTTTGTAGATTGCGTCGGTAGTCGTTCAGCCGGTGTGTTGTGATAAGATGCATTGTCTAAGACAATGACAGAGCGCGGAAGTAAATTGGGTAGCAACTTTTCATTTAGCCATTTTACATAGTTATCATAGCTCATATTTGAATGATAATCACCAGCTGTTGAGTTGGCCTTATAAACCAAGGAAGCATTTTCAATAAAACCATCCTTGGTTCCCGCGTGCACTAAAATAAAGCGAGTGCCTGTGCTATTTTTTTTTTAAAACGGAGTTCTTTCCTTTTTTTTTTTGCCCAGGTGTTGTTTCGCACGTGTGTCGAAAGGACGTAGCTCTCATCGGTGTAGACAATGGGCCGACTTTGAGAGCGGTACTCTGTTATTTTTTTTTTATATTTTAAACGCCACATTTGTATATCATGACGCTCCGTCAAGACTTTACGGTTGTTCTCTGTTTTGCGCCACTTGTGACCTAATTTCAACAGTAACTTGCGAACAGTTTCTAAACAACCTTCGAATCCGATTTTTTCATTCAATGCTGTTCTTAACTTAGCTAATGTTGGAATTTCTTTATGGACAATATGGAAATCTTGTACAGTACTGCGAACCACATCGGCTGTAAAATTATCTATATCCACTTTATTATCTCGCTTTCTCCTTTTCTTCATAGGTGAAGTGAATGTTGATGAAATGGATGGCAATTCCTTCTCTTCTTTTAATATTCTTTGAACTGTTTTTTGGCTCACACCCGTAGCTTCAGCTGTACGGCGTGTAATGTCTCGTAAATGAGACAAATCACAGTTGAGTTCCATTAATGATTTTGTAAATTCATATTCTTCTCGCAGAAAATGATAAACACTAGCTATCATGTTTCGACCTTAAAACAAAATGTAATCAAAATGATTAAGTAATATAAACATTTTATAACACAAAAAAACATTCATTTTATAAATACTTCTATTGCTATATTAAGTATCTTTGTATAACATTTTAATTGAAAACGTATAAATAAATATTACCTCACTATGGACAACTCTTCTTCGTTTTGTTGCCATGCTGACCTTACTCCGTGAAACAATTTGGCGCGAACTAAAAACCACTACTGATCCGGACCGTGTCCCGATCGACACTGAGCGCTCTCGAGGTTACGCACACAAAAACAATGTGCATGTGCACGCTTGACAACATTCATAGCCAAACGGAGTTCGTGACATAGAACATCTGTAATAATTGCACGAAATCGCATCATAAAATCTTGTTTTTGAACAAACTAATGTTACGAGAAAAAATCGTTAGAACGCGTGGTATTATGATGAATTTTCGACTTTCTTTGTGTGTTATCGACTGCAAATAGATCGCAAATAGATCAATATTCATATATAAGTACTTATTACATCGTGTAGATATTTTTTTATCACGAAATACATTAGAAGATGCACCCTTCTAATGTTTTTGAACAAAGTAAAATCCGAGAACACAGTCATAAAATATAGTCTGCGTTTTGTCATATTTTGTTATATTTTTGCGTGTAATCGACGATGAGTGTATATCTATTCATTTATCTTATCTATTCATAATGTAACATGCAAAATTTCGTGTGAATTGGTACAGTAGTTTTATCAGAAATAGTCATAACACAGGATCAAACATAATGGTCAACCATTGTCTGTTATCACAATGGGTTTAGAAATACAATACACGTTATACGACTATTGTTTATATTTTAAAAGGCGGTCTGTTTATTCACAAAGCCAAATGAGTTTACGATAAGTGGCTGCAGTCTGTCTTCTTGGCAGGGGAACGTTTTTTGTGCGTGTACGTCTCACTTCCGGTCGGCCGTGGAATACGCTCGGGCGTAGAGGCGTATTACGATATGTGGTCGTTGGGATATAAGCGGTTAAGCCAATCAATTGACGCTGCTAAATGCGTTCACATGTTCCCCACGTGACGACCTACATAGCTATTTACGACTAATCAACATGCCATCGTATAGAAATTTCCGATTACCGCTAGTCTTCCTTATAACCGTCGTCTATTTGATTCTTAAGGATTTAATACACAAACACTGGCTTTGGGTAATCTGGTAATCTGTGTGCCAGATTTTCCTAGTGCAGATTCAGAAAGGAGTTATCAGATGTTATAATCTTCATATTTTTAAGGCGCCTTTCAAATTAATGTTTATTTATTATTATTATAAACAGACAAAATCGGTTTCAGATTTGTGAACAACGCTAAGAAGACTCCGTTGATAACATTGATTCATATTCAATTCGGCACGGAAGTGTATCGAATGGTTGTGAATAGCTAATCTGGTAAAGATTGCAGGAACCCGTTGGATTTTTTTTTTATTTATTTGGGTTAACTAACAATTGTTTACAATATATACATTTCTGATTTAATGACTACAGTAACATTTACAAGTGCAACAATTAATTACAGGTTAATACCACATGCTCAGAAAACGGCTTTACATATCTGGATGCGTAAAACCGTTATTTTTTGCAATGCTTGCGGGAGGATTATGTCCAGCCAGAGGACAACTTTCCGCTGATATCCGTTAAAGATTTTGAAAAGTTATACACTCACCTCCTCCCAAAGTAGTAGCATCAACATAAGTCGGTTGCGAGGATCCCACACTGTTAGCTGCCGTCATCCTCAGAGAATACTTTGTGCCACACTTTAGACCTTGAAGAGTGTACTCCTGGGTTCCTTGAAGTGACGTGCCCTTACTAGACCAAGCATCTTGCCAGGAACCGTTCGCTTCTTTCCATGTTAGATTGTAACCTGGAATTAGTATAGGTAGGTTATAAATCAAAATAAAAAGTTTATTCAAATTAGGCTGAAAATCAGCACGTTTCGACCATCAAAATTACATAAGACAGTTCCCAAAAAACGCAGGCCCTTCACTGCTTCCTAGTGCTTTATCTGGGAAGAAGTAGCGCAACAACCTCTTCATCAGCACAGCTGATGTAGGGTTTGTTGCGCTGTAATGTGTGTGAGTTAAGCAGTGTGTGAACGGACATCTGTGCTGATGAAGAGTTAATGTAATGTGTGTGAGTTAAGCAATGTGTTTCGTAATGTAAATTAAATTATTTGCCATATGTCAGCTAGCAGGGGCTTGTGGCTAAGTAATAACAGCCGCACGGGTCGATCGATCAGGTTAAGCTACGCTCACCGGGGTTGGTCCGTGGATGCCTGACTATCTTAACATACCAAGACCCCTCCGTGCCTCGGAAAGCACGTTAAGCTATTGGTCCCGGCTGTCATTTGTAGATCTTTGACCGTCGTTACGGGTCGTCAGAAGCTCGAAAGTCTGACAACCAGTCTTACCAAGGGGTATCGTGTTACCCAGTAACTGGGTTGTGGAGGTCAGATAGGCAGTCGCTCCATGTAAAATACTGGTATTCAGGTGTATCCGGTAAGACTGGAAGCTGACCCCAACTAAGTTGGGAAAAGGCTAGGCAGATGATGATATGTCAGCTAGCACACACCACTATACCAAAAATAAAAACGATAACTATATTCAAATTTCAATTCAGAAATAAAAAATAAAAACGTAACGTACGTAACGTATATATTTGTTTTAACAAGAAGATTTAAAAGCACCTGTATAGTCAACCTCGTAATTGCTTTACCACCCTCAGATTGAATACACTTGCACGTAATAAAATTACAAGATATATTTTTGCTTTCAAGTCCTATGTGAAAGTTAAATAGTTTTAACTGAATTGAAATTTTAGTATGTTGCATCAGGACTTAATTTACGAAAGTATTGCCAAAAGTTTTTAACTTTTAGCTAGATGGACCTACGACCTTAAAATGGTGGCTGGGACTGACTGGATGCGGAAGGCGGACAGGGTGTTGTGGCGCAGCCTGGGAGAGGCCTAAGTCCAGCAGTGGATTGTTATAGGCTGAGTTGATTGATTTGCCAAAAGTCGTAACTACTGGTAGTGGTCAACTATACAAGTAGCGAAACGGTTTTATAAAAGATCACCTGATAGAAATCCTGAGACATAAATGAGAGACAATGGGATGGATTTCATAAAAAGCACACTAAGTCTTGCCTTTGCAATATATCGAAATTCGACGAAATCTGGCGCTTCTAAGAACTTTATGATTATTTTAGGTTAGATAGGACTCTGAAAAACTCATTAAAAAAATTCATCATGAATTCGCTACACATTGCAAATCCGTGCATTAAAATCCATTCCATATACTAATATTTTTTTTAAATGGCAGGATAAATATTTATACTGAATAAATATATAATTGCTTACTAATTTTCTGCATCTTCCCACCAATTTTTCTTGGTAACTCCCACTGCAGGTGTAAGGCGTTCTTATGTGAAGTTATCCTCACACTCGGAGGCTCCGGGGTAGGCAGCACTGACACCTCGTAAGATACGGAGTCGGAACCGTACAGGTTCTTAGCTAAGCAGGTGTAGTTGCCGCTTAGGGCTTGGTCTATATCTGGAAAATTTAAAAAAAAGTGTTATTTTGACAGGCAGGATTTACTGTCTATCAAAAGAACAGCATTCGAGAGGAAAGCGCATGTTATCAAAATCAATCAGCCTAGCCTTTTCACAGCTATGTTGGGGTCGGCTTCCAGTCTAACCGGATGCAACTGAGAACCAGTATTTTACATGGAGCAACTGCCTATCTGACCTTACCAACCCATTAACTGGGTAATACGATACCCTTTGGTAAGACTGGTTGTCAGAATTTCAGTCTTCTGACGACAAAGACCCACGAATGACATCCGGGACCAACGGCTTAACATGCTTTCCGAGGCTTGGCAGAATCGCGGTGTGTAAAGATGGTCCTGAACCCTGGAAATCGTAGCTTAACCTGATGGATCGACCCATGCAGCTGTTATTACTTAGCCACGAGCTCCTCCGACATGCAAGATTTACTGCATCAAAAGAACAGCATTCAAGAGAAAAGTGCATGGTATCCAGATTCTTCTTCTATTATTGCCTGCGCCCTATTTGTCAGGTTGCAAACCGGTCGTGAGTAGCATAGTGATGCAATCTAACAAGCATAATAATATGTCACGAGCCGCACGTATTGTTAACATTACTTATTACAGTATTGGAGGATATATTTGGGCAAAACCTGCCAAGATTCTTTAAAATGGCACAGATAATAATTGAAAGAGGTACATTATTAAAAATGTTGTCATGTTTATAAAAAACTTGTTACATTGGTATTTAATTATTTGTAATTTTGCTTACAGATCATTTTATTTTTTGTAAATCTGTGTACACATTGTGACTTATAACTTGGATTAGTCTGTAAAGGGTCATATTTCTAGGTTTTAGATAATTTTAAGAGCCTGAAGACTAATTTAAACAGTCTAATTCAATTGCCTGTAGCATACCATAAGTTGAAGCAACAATACAAGTAACACCGTCTAAACAGTCTTTATGTAGACGATGCATGTGAGTTTGTTGTTTCAATCTTACTGTATGCCACAGGCAAGAAAGAAACGACGTTGTCTTGACTTATTTACAAAGTAATACCACATATTAACTAGAGCATCACTATTGTTTATATAACTCTTAAGTATACTAATCTACATCCCTAGCTCACTAACCTTAATTTTGAGTAACGTTATCACTAACCATTCGTAAATTTTACGACGGATTAAAACATCAATGTTTATTTAATCAACTTCATAGCGACCTTAATTATACGTCTTTGTTTTATCCTTATCCAATAACATATCTGTTTAAGTAATAACCTACATTGAACAATGAATGCACATAAAAACAATATGCTCCCTGCAAAACGCTTTTTTGCAGCCCTTGCAGAAGTTTGTTGTCATACGACGTCGCAAGTATTGCAAGTTCTAGGAACGTCTCAGCTAGATCATTTCTTGATCCAGTCTACAAATTTCAATATCTCTGCGATGATTTGCTTAAAATTCCGTTGCAAAATTAGTCAGAAACTTTACGACGATCATACGATATACTCCGAGCGTGCATCCGCAATGAGTGATTGTGGGTCACTATTGAGGCGAATCAGGAACGTATTAGAAATGGGTGGAGTGGCAAAGTCTTTATCTTACCAAAACACTAAATGTGCAAGGTACCTCCGCGTCGTAATTTTTACGAATAGTTTTTGATCCAGTGTTAAAAAATAACCATACCGTAAAAAAACACTCACTATTAATCAGCAAGCTATCATCATGGTTCCTCGTGAACCTAGGATGGTGGGTGATGATGTTATGTTTGTGATACCACACGGTGCGGGGTGGCGGTGAGCCCACACACTGACACACTAGCAGCAGGGAGCTCCCCACGCCTACGGAGACGGCGCCGCCCAGTGAAGCGACGCCGGCTACCACTGGAAATAAACAATTTAAGATTAGAAATTATCGTACAAACACAATGAAACACTTAAAAATACGTTTACTTTAATTCATAACCTCAGATAATTTACACTCCATTGCCGCTACTACAACTACTCAACTATCTACTCGTACTATAGCATTCTGTGTAAATTGATTTTTGTTTCTTTTTTATTACCGTCATCATCATCTGCCTAACCTTTTCCCAACAATTTTGGAGTCGGCTTTCAGTCTAACCGGATCCGGCTGAATACTAATATTTTACATGGAGCGACTGCCTATCTGACCTCCACAACTCAGTTACTGAGTAACACGATACCCGTTGGTAATACTGGCTGTCAGACTATCGGGCTTCTGACTACCCGTAACAACTGTCAAATATCTACAAATAACAGCCGGGATCAACGGCAACAGCACGGGGCGATCATCTAAAGATAGTCACCCATCCACGGACTAACCGCGGCAAGTGTAGCTTAACCTGATCAATCGACCGTGCGGGTGTTATTACTTAGCCACAAGCTCCTCTTATTTTCTCCCCTCGATTTTTTTTAAATTAGGTACCATAAGATTTGTAATAAAAGGAAGTAGAACTTTATCGTGAGTTTAAGGTGATAATAAGTTTAACATGATAATTTATAAAATATAATTTCAAGTTTAATGTAAAATAATAATAAATTGAATCCAGGATAAGCTTTGTTTTGGCAGACTCAAACACAACGCATTATTTGAATTAAATTTAGTTTTCAACGCTGTCTTCAGGTTCCAGGCGGTTTTCATTGAAATATAAACTTTACTCCATAACATCAAGAAAAACCTTCTAAGCTATATCATAATCACAAACAGCGGGGTAATTGCGTAACACACATAAAATGTAAATTTGTGGGTTTGATTGTGACAGTTCACCCACGTTCATTTAGTTATTTAAGTTGTTAAGCAGATGTGTTTTTCAAACCTATGAAGCAATGGATTAGCAATGTCCTTCAAACTCTCGGATTGTGATTCAAACTGTGCTACACAGTTAGGGTTCTGGACAGTTTGGGTTTAAAATAATTCCAGTTTCTAAACCATTACAAAATATTATATATTTGAAGTCGTACCTTTAGCAGACAGGTCAATATGAACCCTGTTACTCGGAGTACCCTCCCCGACTGCTGTATGAGCTCTAACAAACACTTCATACTGCCTACCAGTTGACAGGCCTGATAGTGGATACGTGAGGTGACGGAGGGGTGTCTCGAGAGTTGATTCCACTCGATAGCTCTGTGGTGAACTTGTACTGAAAAAAAAATAAAAGAATAATTTGATTACGTCAGGTAGAGTGTAACATCAAATCAGTGATTCTGTTCAATACACTCAAAAGTGTTACGAGTACTGTAGCTACATGACGTTTTGTCCTTCAACAATGCAGGACTGCTAACCTACGCACGTGCACTCAGCTTCGCTGTGTATATAAATTTAGGCATCCATTCAAAATAAAATAAAAAAATTGCACATAAACCTACATAGGTACTCATGAAACGTCAGAAGCTAGGTGCACGGTTCCAATTGGTCATTTCCTACGGAGAAGAGCCGGCAACTCAATGGTTACTCTTTTAAAAATAATTGGCTTTTATAATGTTTTCAAATTACAGTGTTAATAGGTATGGGAGGACAGTGTAGTTTTTTTTGGGAAGTGCCCATTTTCAGCAGTGGACTCATTAATGAATTGGCTAAGTACGATACAAGCTTACCTTGAAACTGGCTTGACATAAACAGTGTAATGTGAAATGTCTCCATTTGCTTGTTCTGGTCTCTTCCAACTGACGAGGAGAGTGGTTGGTGACGACACTAACACTTTTATAGCTGCAGGTGGACCTGGTACTGAAATCAAATTGGGGAAGAAAATCAAGGTTAGGTATCAAAATGTCTCTATTGTAAAGGTTTATGGGTTTCGTTTTTGTAAAATTCCTCATGTAAAATCTGAATTAGCCAAATAACAGAATTATGCAAGCTCGTGCATACCAATGAACGACGTACTCAATATTCTAATTATTCCACTCCTTTCCTTTTTAGGGTTCTGTTCCTCAAAAGGAAAAAACGGAACCCTTATAGGATCACTTATGCGTCTGTCTGTCTCTCTGTCCGTCTATCCGTCTGTCAGTCTGTCCGTCTGTCGATTAGCACCAGATTCGGTGCCAAATTTCAACGTAAACGGTCCAGTAGATTCACTGGACCGTTTACGTTGAAATTTGGTACACATATGAACTTCTTTGACCCAAACACGGCCGTTTATCGTAAATTTATGATTTTTTTTAATATGAGATATTTTTTTTATGAGAGAATTTTTTTAATAAGATATCACTTGGGGAGCAAATTAGAACATAAACAAAAAGTTTTGCAAACTACCGTGTGATATTTTTTATAATTTTAAGACAAATCGTTTTAAAATTATTTAAGAAAATAGATGAAAATTGACCATTCCCCCCTTATCTCCGAAACTACTGACCCTAAAATTTTGAAAAAATACAGTTAATGTTTTTTACTTATATACTACAGGAAAACCTATAAGAAGTCTATCGTGTTAATATAACTTGGTAAATCTCTCAATGTTGTGCGTACGAACTTACATTTGCAGTTGGATTGTATGGGGGAGCATGCTTTTCAACTACAATGTTAAGTTTGTTGTTGGGATAAATTCATCCCAATTACGGAACCGTTCATTGTGTATGGCCTGACATGCACATGCGCGTTTTTTTTTTAAATTTTACGTTTTGTATCGAATTTCTTGGGTTTCTCATACAAATATGTTCGAAAACCAACGTTAAATGTATAGAGTACCGTAAACTGGGGTGTATTGCAACTACTGGGGTGAAAGACAACAGTTTTAAGAAAAAAGTTTGTCATCATAACGGCAACATTTACTATTCTCTATAGTAAGTTTGTATATTAAACCAATTATTGCCATATACAAATTTACTATAGAGAATCGTAAATGTTGTTAAACCCCAGTTTACGGTATATGAATGAAAGCATGGTAACTTACCATCCTGTAACGTAGTACAAATAATGGGGTAAGAGAAAGGTCCTAGCCCATAGTTTGAGAAGCCAGTCACCTTCACTGTATAGTTGGTATACTTTAGAAGAGCTTGGAGATACAGCTCTGTATGTGGAGAGCTTATGTTCTGCCAGGGTCCGTCTGAAATATAAGAAACACAAAGGAGTAGGTACGTCGTAGTTCTAAGTTTTTCGTAGCACCCGTTTTGTCTTCTATTACTAAAAAAGTTTTCAGCTGGTTGGCACAAATTAATTCACCTCCTCATACTCCTATTTATATTAAGTTTTTCAAATTGTTCTTTCAACACTGACCATGTATTTTAAATAATAGCGTGGGTAAAGTCTACCCGAGCAACCATTTCAGTCATCTTAAAACGAATTACTAGTTAGCTCTATGATTCGAAATGACTGACTCAAACTGCCTATTCTAGATTTGACATTATAGATAAGAACACAAGGTGGAAATGACAATTCTAATTTTAAAAAATTGCATACACGTTGTCAGGGGTACATAAAAGGACAGGTACCTTTCATCCAGAAAAAAGTACTGTTCCCGAGAGATTTGATAGACAAATCTACAATAACGCAGGCAAAAGCTAGTAATATTATAAATGCGAAAGCGAGTTTGTTTATTTGTTGGTTTGTTACGCTTTCACGCTAAAACTGCTGAACAGATTTGGATTAAATTCGGTACATGGGTAGACCAAGCCGAGGTTAGGACATAGGATACATTTTATCCCGATATTCCTACGGGATCGAAACTTATGCCTGTGAAACTGGGGGACGTAGTTAGTCCAAGAATAAAATAAAACACTGGCTTAGGAGTATTTAGATACCATATAAATATCCTAACATCAAAAATAAAAAAAAAAACATACGAGTAAGTAAAAAATATTTTAAAAACAAACTTTTGATGAACTAAAAAGTACTATATAACACTAACGAAAACAAGAACTTTAATATTTTCTTAAAAGCTTGACACATTATCTTTAAGTTACAGAAGGACGTTCACGCCTCAATCCGAAGGCAAATTGTAAAGTGTCTCGTAATTTTGTATTAGTAAATGAAACCCAAATGACGACTTGATGACGTAACGTGACAGTTTGAATGGCATTCCCGAAATGAGGCGAATTATCCAGATATATTCGTTTTAGTTGTTTGATGGGCTTTCAATTTTTTATCAAAAACTAACATACCTTCAGTACTATAATAAACGGAGTATCCCAAAAGTGATGTTCCATGAGAAGTGATGGGCTGCCACGCGACCCTCAGAGATGATGATGATACGCCTCTACACTCTACTCCTGATGGTGGTAGTTCAGGTGCTGAAAACAAGTCGAAGAAATTCCAATGATCGTGTTTTTTTTTCCGTTTGGTTAACTAGAGAAATATTTTTTGGTCTATTGCCGAGACAATTAACACAACGAATAATTCGACTTTATGCGAATAATTCGCATAAAGTCGAATTATTAATTCACTGGAGTAATTCGACAAGTGCTAGCTGTCACTTTGTATAATAAAATGATCATATTTATTGTAGCAGTGATCGTTTAGTTTAATCGATGTAGGTATATAAGTGTAAAATAAATGTATAGAAATACGTATAAAAGTCTAGAATACACCACCACCATTTTTGACCATTTTATTGCACAAAGTGACAGCTGTCAGATTACTCCAATGAATTAATAATTTGGCTTTAGAGTTCGGTATGAAATGTTTTTACTTATTACAACTACTGGATTTCTGTCGCGATCTCCTATCAACTATTTATAAATATTAAGGAACTTAAGACGCTGACAACACCTAAACCGCGGTCACTGTCAGATTGTATAGAAAAGAAAGAGCAGCACGATGAGACAACGCTTGTAATTTATTGCAAAATATGAAGCAATTATATATTTACTCAAAGTTGAGTTGAGTATTCGAAAATAAAATACAACGAAGTTCTGCATTCAATTATGACGCTCTTATTATTAATTAAATACGTAACGTATGTTGATACTAAATACAGATATTTTGGTATGGAACTCAAAATAAGAGGTTAGTTTGTATCGAGATTTTTTTCAAAACGTGTTTGGTAACAACCAAGTTATGAGAAATATGTTCAAAATTAACATATAATTTTTTCGCTACCACAAACTATACAGATTTGGCATTTTTTTTCTTAAGACTAGCCTATTTTGGTCATTCGCCTCTTGTCCTCTGCCCTTAAGTATTTTAAAGCTAGCTTTTTATGATTAAGAAACTTTAATGGCTTCTACGACATCTTACCTCCTTCTCTCGTTGTTTGGTAGACAGGCAATGAGAATGGACCATTACCAGCTGAATTGAAAGCACTCACAGATACAGCGTACCTAAAACAATACAAATACATTCATAAGCGGCCTCAAAATTTAAGAGAGAAAGTCTCACGACGAGAGAAGACCCCTCGTGAGAAGAATACAAGTGACTCGAGTAGACAAAATCAATGAATGGAGACGGCGAGAAACAATTCTCTTTCACGTTTGTCGGGTGTTCTCGGGGCTTCTCAACGAGAAACAGCATTAATAGTGCCGCTGTCAATTGGTTAACATCCTAGCGCGTTTTGTGCAAATAGTGAGCAAAGAGACGTAGGTACGTAATTAAATGTCATCCTCACCTCATATTTTTGAGCAGTCCACTCAGAGTCGTCTCTTGTTTACCTTTTCTTGACATCACTTTTACCATTTTAGTTTGAGTATCATTGGGAACTGTAAAATAATGTTAATTAATATCATATCTAACAGCGATCCACCAATCATGCCAAATAATTATCAGTAAACGGCTGAAGAGGAAATTGCATCCATTTCTCTTGGCAGGTAGATCATTGGTGATCTCAGATTTATTGTCCCTAGCAGATAAGATGTCTATTGTGGTGCGGGATTTGGGAGATAGGCTCCTGCTAACCCCCCGCTACTCTTTAAAAATCCCGCTACTTTTTAAGAACTAAGATTAAGTAAAAAGATCCCAAAAAAAAATCTAATTCCTGAACTGTAGGGACCGGGATTTACAGCTAAACGGACATTAGAGCCATAAGCACATCGCATTTCAATACAAAAAAGTGCGCTGCCTTCCTATAGTCTGCGATAGTTCATACAAAATGTACGTTGCGGGGCGGCCTGCCTAAATTTACGTCAGTCTTTGTGAAGCAATAAATTTGATTGATATATCGTAATATTCTTTTACCTGGATCTCCAGTAATCCTGGGCACAGCCTTGACGTGGTATCCTTGCAGCTGTCCATTGTGGCTCTCTCTGGGTGGCGGGAGCCATGACACGACTAACTCTCCAGGATTGTCTGTTTGTTGGACTTGTACTCCAAGTGGTGTTGATGATGGCGCTGAAAATGTCAAATTCTTTGTTAGACTTCACTTGACCATTTTCAATTAGTTCCAGCCCATTGTTTTTACTTCTCGTCGTTGATCCAATGACTGCTTTACATTTTTTTCATTATAAGGAACATTTTCAAATCCAAATATTTTGTTTCACATAAACCTACATGGGCACTTATGAAACGTCAGAAGCTAGGTGCACGGTTCCAATTGGTCATTTCCTACGGAGAAGAGCCGGCAAGAAACTCCATGGTTACTCTTTTAAAGTTAATTGGCTTTTACGATGTTTTCAAATCTCAATGTTAATAGGTATGGGAGGACAGTGTAGGCCTGTCAAGAAGTGCCGGGTACTTAACAAAAATAAATGGTCTACAAATCTAGTCTATTAAGCCTATAACGTTCTCACATTCACAAAATACACAAGAATCTATGTAAAATATTAATAAATAATTAAAAAAAAACCCATTTAAACCAAATGACACGTTTTCCATTACAACAAGTCTGAATTAATATCCTATCCACAAAAGCCACTAATAAATAGTTTAATATCAAAATTGTAGGTACATAATTTCAAATAATGAAAATATTTTGTCAAAAAAGTATGTATAAAAAACCACGTAATTTGGGAGCAGTTAATAGACATTTACATAGTTATGTCGTTTATGAAGTACCAGGAAAGACACATGTGCAGAAGGAATTATTGCCAAACTTCCTTGTTTTCAACGTAGTCTTTAATCTTATAATATGCGTTTTTGATAAGGACGCGTTTGATGTGGGTTTTGAGCTTTCCATCGCTAAGTTTTGTAACCGACTTTGGGACATTTATACTGGACCATGGGTCCTTTTTTTGGAGCTTTGGTTTTTCTGTGAGGTATTCCAAAATAGCGCGAAGTTGCATAATAACAAATAAATACAAATCTTTATTGCAGAGCACATGATCCATTTTTTTAAACACAATAAAAAAAAATTGATACTTATCCTAATCCTAACAAATATTATAAACGCGAAAGTGAATTTGTTTGTTTGTTACGCTTTCCCGCAGACCATGACCTGGATCAGCAGCGCTATTCTGTAACCTTCTCACCGTGAAAACTTAAGTGAAGTGAACGTGGAGTAAACTGTCAGTGTCATCCCACCTGATACTAGGGATGTACCAAGGATTACATTTACAATCATAATCGAGATTTTAATAATATTTTTATGCTAATTCTATTGATCATAATCAGTTAACTGATTAACCTCTCACAAACTATGTGAAAACCTAACTAAACGATGTACTGTCTGTGTACATAAGCCATTTGAATAAAAAACGTGCGGATTATTTAATAAGTACCTTTCTAATATTTTATTTTAGTTAGGTAAATTTATACCGACCTACACGTTGCCAATAATAAATTAATATTCATAAAATCACCGTCATCAATACTAACAAAATTCAACAGGTCAACTGACATCGCGCAGCGCGCGCACCGGCCGGCGGGCGGCTAGGCTCACTTCATCCAGCCCAAGTGATGTGATGTTGCTATGGCAACGAGAATCGAGTGAAGTGATAAGATCACGACACTCGCGGTTCGCGCTTACCGTCTCACTTCACCTAGCCGATTCACTTGTGCGCGGGTGGTTACTATGGTTACGAGAATCGGGAGAAGTGATAGGATCACATCACAGCGCGCTTGCGCGTGAGGCGCTATTAATAATATCAAACTGAGTTTATTTTTTAATTTGCCGGTTTTTATTTTTAAATGCGCGACAAACAAAAATTTGGTTTTACCACCTTTATATCAAAATCCAAAATGGCGGCTACAAAAATTTTTCATCATGGGTGTCGTTTTCATGGTTTTCGGGGGTGTTACAGACGATACTCAGGTCAAATCTAAAAAGCAAGATGGCGGCTGCGGAAATGTTCAGATTTTTCATCATGGGTGTCGTTTTCATGGTTTTTGGGGGTGTTAAAACCGATAGTGAGGTCAAATCTAAAAAGCAAG
Organism: Atethmia centrago; assembly: GCA_905333075.3. Lineage (NCBI taxonomy): Eukaryota > Metazoa > Arthropoda > Insecta > Lepidoptera > Noctuidae > Atethmia > Atethmia centrago. The sequence goes on from HG995388.1 coordinate 9,153,843, forward strand.
ATGGCGGCTGCGAAAATTACCAAACCTTTTGGAATAAAAAAAAACCAAATTGTGTTTCTGACTGAATTTCTATTCTATTTTTAAAACCCTAAATAGTAACGTTTCAAGACTTAAATAATAGTTTTGAAATAATATAAAATGATCAACAGAATTAGCATAAAAATATTATTAAAATCTGGATTATGATCATAAATGTAATGCTTGGCCACTCCCTAGCATCAGTGGGATGACACTGACAGCTCACTCCACGCGAGTTTTCACGGTGAGATTTTTACAGAATCGACATGCAGGACATAGAATACTTTTATCCCGATATTATATTCCCACGGAGTCGAGACTTATGCGAGTGAAACTGCGGGGCGCAGCTAGTTTTAATATACTAGTTGATACTAAGATAGATTGTGTCACGCACTAGATTCCTAAGACCTACGAATCCACCTTACTAAAGAAATTACAAATCTGTTGTAGTGAGTTGATGTGTGCGTGAGTGCGAAACAGAATAATTTCAAATCTCGGATGTTTATTGTTTTAGTAAGTCAGTAAGTAAGTTTTTGGCTTAAATAAGTCTAAGTTACCTTCTTGCTGCGTAATAAAATGTACTGGTTGCGTGTATGGACTCAGATCCACCTGGTTGCCTGACGCAACCCTCACTCGATAATCCATAGCTGGCTGTAAATCTCTCAGGTCTATGTTTTGGCGTACGTCGTTCTCTTGCCTGGAAGGGATAAACAAGTTAGTTGGTACGACTATTGGAATAGTATTTTATTCTTCAACTAATTTATTTTATTATTTGCAAAATAATTGTTAAAATAATTTCACAAACAAATATTTTCGTTATGCAACATAAAAATAAAGAAAATACAAAAACTGGTTAACAGTTAAATATTATGATATCAGATAACAGATCGATGACTGATGCCCATTGGTGTAGATAATAAGTTCTTGAGTAAAGATTGTGAATCGGAAGTAATGTAGTCCAGGCCGTTCTGAAGCTAGGTGGGACGTCGATCTTTGCAGGGTATTTGATAGCAGCTGGATGACTGATGAAAATCGAGCTAAATGGCATGTGGTTGGAAAGGCCTATGACATTTAGCTTGATTCCACTACTTGACACATCACGTAGTGGACTGCTTTATATATAGCCTATATTTAAAGCAGTCCACTACGTGATATGTGAATGAAGATGATGGTTCAGTAAAGGTAGGCTAGGATGACATCAAGGTAAGTGGAGCGACGATTTTCGCAAGTTTGCTGGTAGCAGTTGGATAAGAGCTGAAATGATGTTCAAGGTAAAATAAACTTTCTTACCTAGTAATATTGATGCTTTTAGCACTGTCCCACATCATGAAGTCGTTGGTGGTGTACTGCATCGTGTAGTACTGCACGTGAGTGCTGATGGTGTCTCGCCAGGATAGCTTGACTGAGTTACTGGTCACTGAGTCTACTTGTAGGTCTAGGGGAGGTGTTGGTGGTTCTGTAAGGAAAAATATGATTGTTAGCGTCAGATTAGGTTATGATAAAATATGTTTATTCCGTAAATCAATTATTAATAACACTTTTACACGTCAGGTTTTTATTTAACAAGATGAATTCAAAATTACTTTGGAATGCTAAATCTCAATTCACTTGGGGTCGTTGCAGCATATTTTCTTATTCCGTACATCTCTTTCAGTCTGTCATCTCCAGTCATCTCAGTATTCACCCCCTCTCTAGCTATATAATCTTTCACATAATCCATCCATCGATTCTTTGGATCCCTTCTCTTAAAGCCGACATTCATAGTAAGAATTGTTTGAAGTTTGTGAACAAATTGAAAATTGGGAATTGTTTCAAATGTTTTTGAATCAAACAATTCCATATTTTATACAATCAATGTGCAATAATAGAACATGCGAACATTAATGACATCATCCGACGAGCTCTTGTCACCGTCGGCGTTCCAGCTGTATTAGAACCCAATGGCCTGGCACGCGACGATGGCAAGAGACCAGACGGCATGTCATTATTTCCATGGAAGGTGGGTAGGCCTTTAGTGTGGGATGCAACGTGTGTCGACACACTTGCGCCATCCCATCTTCCTGGCACGGCGTGCTATGCTAGCGCTGCTGCTGCGGCTGCAGAGAACCTCAAGCGGCGTAAGTATAATAACCTAGTTAGTAATTATATTTTAGAGCCGTTTGGGGTTGAAACCCTCGGGCCGTGGGGTCCGAGTGCTCATGGCCTTTTTAAGGAAATCTCCAGACGGCTGGTTGACACAAGCGGCTGGGTTTTACCTTGGCCAGAGGCTAAGCATTGCCATACAACGTGGCAATGCCGCCAGTCTCTTGGGTACATTACCAGTCGACAGCGATGTGGATGAATTTTTCGACGACCTATTTTAGTTTGTGTATAGTTTTGGTTATTTTTATTAATTAATTAATTGGATAAATCGACTTAGATTCTGTTATTGCACATTCATTCATAGTCAAAACATAAGTTACATTTAAGTTTCTTAAATCACGAAATATTCCTCATTCTTTCTCATCACATTAAAGCAAGTGAGATAATACGGTTAAGCTCTAACTTACCAAGTATATCCAAATGCACATTATATGCAGCCACCCCATATGGATTACTCGCACGGCACTCGTATGTACCTCCATCTCTGCTCTCCACATATTTTATGTTGATCAAACTGTTCAGACCATTGTGCGTCATCGTCTCTGATACTGTGAGCCTGAAATTGTAATAAAAAAGATTTACAGTAAATGTGGGTGTACTACACAAGTACACTTCTGCCCAACCCTTCGGGGAAACAAGGCGTGATGTTATGTTATGTTAATAGAATGTGTGAAATGATTAATGAAATAATTATGACTTTCAAATAACTACCCACTCTTCAGTTTGAAATTGAAATGCACTGTAGGTACTTGTCATTGAAGAAAAGTGTACTCTTCTTATACAGCGCCATCTTTGGAATAGCTGTATTACTACGTTTACGGGTTCCACCGTGGGTGGAAAGCGTGTTAAGGAATTTTCCTTGCTTCCAGAACAAAATGTTACATGCTTCAACTGCAAAGGCTTGTTGGTTAGTTCAGAGTGGCTATATTTCGTTTTGAGGACAAGCAATAGATGGCGTTACTATTTTCATACATAAAGCAGCGGATTAATTGTGTAATAAACGAACAATGGCCTTTCAAATCAAATCAAATTATTTATTTGCTTAATACAGGTGCATGCATAAACAGATGTTACAAATAAATATATAAAGTACACTGTATCATTACCTAACAAGGTGTGCAAATATTTATAATATTGGCTATATCATTAAATAATTATTAAAATAAAATTACAAAATTATTATACTCAAAAAGAAAAAAATATCAAATAAAAGAAATAAAACATTACCAAAATCAATTCAAAACACTGCAAAAATCGGTTTAAAAATAAAAATTGTCAGATGAATAATACATGTCTCATCATCACTTAAAATAAAATAAACTAAGTTAAAATTAAAGTAATGGTCCAAATTAAAATATAATTCATTTTGAAAATACAACAACATATATGTACAACAGTCGCCAGCACATCAATTTATTAAATTTTCTCATTCGATTTTGAACTTAACCATCAACTTAAACCTTAAAATGTCGATTTTAAGGTTTAAAATCATTTGGAGAAATATGACAGTCTGTGATAACTTAATGTGCGCATAATTAGCAATATCTTTCAAAATCCGTCGGCTTGTGCTTGAAATGCCATTGAGCTGCAGGATGTTCTGTTAATTTTATTGGACTGTTAAGTTTTATAATTATGATTTTTTAAAACTTAAAAAAAAAATACACTGAACATGGCATTTCTTCTATTAATATACTTCATCATCTGCCTAGCCTTTTCCCAACTATGTTGGGGTCGGCTTCCAGTCTTACCGGATACAGCTGAATACCAGTATTTTACGTGGAGCGACTGCCTATCTGACCTCCACAACCCAGTTTCTGGGTAACACAATAGCCCTTGGTAAGATTGGCTGTCAGACTTTCGAGCTTTTGACGACCCGTAACGACTGTCAAAGTACTACAAATGACAGCCGAGACCAGCGGCTTATCGTGCTTTCGGAGGCACGGAGGGATCTTGGTGTAAAGTTGGTCGCCCATCCACGGACCAATCGCGGTAAGCGTAGCTTAACCTAATCGATTGACCCGTGCGGCTGTTATTACTTAGCCACAAGCCCCACCTTCTATATCTATACATAATTATTATTAAAATTAAAGTCGCTTTTCGTGTCTTGTTGTGTGACCGTGTTTAATTTTCTTAGCTTCGCAACGGATTATGATGCGGGTTTCATCATCATTTATAAAATGAATTCCTGAAGTGTGTATTAAAAATGTATTATTATTATAATATTGTAAGATTAATGACATTAATCTTACATAATTATAATAATACAACATTATGTAAGATTAACGTCATTAATATTAAGTACATAAGAAAAAATAAAGAATTCTCAATGTTTTATCAAGTCGTAAAAACAGTGCGAAGCAGGGCGGGAGGGGGGCACTAGTTGTTTACAAAAAATTAAACCGTATTACCTTGATGAAGTAAAATCTACAGGCTTCCCGTCCAGAGACCATTTGACTCTGATAGGGTTGTCGCCAAACGGTCTGCAAGTCAGAGTCACCGGTAGACCCATCTTAGTTGTCAGGTTAGCACCGACTGATTCAAAATGCACCGGCTCTAGAAATAATTTGAGAGTTTATTAATCGTGAACATTAATTCCTAAATATGGCCTAACTATATTACATTCCGGTGTGCATGTATGACCAGATGTATGAACGTAAACGAAGCAAATGGAGTATCTAAGGAACGTAGCAGCTGGCGTTCTATAGTTTCTGCCTATCCCATGGGAAGAATTCGTGAGTTTATGTATGTATCATAAAAATGCAATAGATTATGAAAAAAATTGTGTCGCCACTGAATAGCCTACAAGCCATGGTTATTCGTATCCATAATACCTATATTTTTGTGCCTGTCTTTTCTTTTTCGTGTGGTTAGTGACTAATCTGGTGTCAGAGTTTTTATTCCGCCCATTGGCCTCTGACTTGGATTCACATGCCGTCGAGAAATATCTCTCAGACATGCCGGTTTCCTCACGATGTTTTCCTTCACCATTTTTTAAGTAAGTGATAATATTGTACAATACGCACATGGCTCCAAAAAGGTGCGTGCCATGGGTTCGAACTGGAGACTTATAACTAGGCAGTCACACCACCAGGCTATCACTGCTGTACTATTTTTTTCGCCTAAGCAATGTCATACAAATGTTCAAATTCCATTGTTGCCAATTTTTTTTAGAACCTTTTTAAAACAAGGTCACTCAAACATTAACTCGGAATACCTGCATAACGCTAAAGTAGATAGTTGAGTTAATGGCAACGGAATGTTAATAGGGCTGATGCCTGGGTCAAAAAAGACATTCTATTTAGTCCATCAGTCAAATAATAAAAAAAATATAGGACACGTAGTTTTTGCCTTATCATATTAATAGAAAAATACTTAGATAAAACGCATTACATTTGAGGGAGTGGGGGCTCGCTACATCACAATTCAGTATAAAATCTAGTAAGGCGTGAAGTCATGTCATATTTTAACTAAATGTATCGCCGTAATGTTTTGATTACGCAAAAAAAAAAAAACACATGTCTAATATTTTTTAATAATCCTGGTACCTGAGGAGCAAAGTAAAAAAAATGTCATCACCCCTATTACCTGAGATCATGAATTCAAGTAAGTACGTAGGTATACCTACGTACTTTTTTGATTTTTTAATCGTGGAATATTCTTCGCAGTTCAAGAATATTAGGATTTGTATTTTTTATATTTTTATCAGACTAGAAACTCACTCACTGTTTCTTAGAACCGGCGGGATAATTTCGTAACACATATATACACACATATTGATCGCAATTGGTTTCGTTTTGACATTTTACCCACGTTTATTATTATTGTTTTTGCGTTATTTACGTGGTCGAGTAGCCGAAGTTTTCAAACCTATAAAGCAAAGGATTAACAATATCCTTCAAAATTCTCGGATTGTGATCGAAAGTATGATACGCACTTAGGGTGACGATCAAAAGAATTGACGTCAAAACAAACAGCTAATACGTAAGCTAGATCATAATAAATATCTTAAGTAATAACTTATGAAAGAGGAGCAGAGTAAACAAGTCTCATGTTTCAACCCCCACACACACTTAATTGTACAAATCGATCAACTTGATTGATAGACCAAATATTTAAGCACGCACATTTTTGACAACCCTATAAAAAAGGTTTTCTTTCAAAATATTGATGTATGAACGCTTGCTTTAATATGATTTACGTAATTTTATTATTCTAATAAATTACTTGCTTTCTAAGATTCGGAACAAAAAACAAGAAACTTTTATAACATCACTTTTTTGTCCGTATGTTACATAGATTTTTCTCGAGATATGTACAACGTAGGAATTTGAATTTTGGCATAATTTTTAGGACCCAGTGTGAGGCACACAGATTACCAGTTAAATATAAAATATTAATATAATACTTACTATTAACACTGATCCACAGATTCTTATTCAGTGCATCCCCCACTCCGTTTTCAACATTGCACGCATACATGCCTTCATCGGAAAGTGATACCACTTCAATAATAAGGGTACCGTTGGGGTAGCTCATGACACCACCACCGGCTAAGTCGAGAACTGGGCGCCAAATCCCTAGGGTAGCTGGAGAATTAATTAAATTATTATAGGTTTGATGTCAGGTAGGTAAGATTTAGTTCGGTTGACTCGTCTATTAACTATAACGTAAAATACCCTTGAAAAATTGGGATCATTTCAATTTGGTTGACATGTGCACATTAAAGTTAACGGTTGATTATTTTTAATGCACGGCTACACTGTCGCGATAACACGAACTTCACTTCGTGCGCTCTTCTGTTGTACAGCGAGACGTCGAGCGGTGAGCGAGAGAAGAGGGAGCGAAGTGTAGTATGTGATGTCTTTGCGATAAGCTGATGAAAACGATGATAGAATAAAAAACTCCATGAAAAAGTATGGTACATCCTATTCAAAAGTACAAAAAATGTTGTGTGATTCGTTAGTTTTGAAATAACATTTAAAACTACAGTTAAAAATATTGATATACGAAGTTTAGGAATAACAATTGGTTTGTAGTTAACTCAAATATTGGATCCTATATAGTAGCATAGTTCCAATTGACCAATACCTATGGAAGAGAACCAACCGTTTTTCAAGAGTGTATCCAATTGATCGTGCGTAAATATTTCACCTACCGTCCCTTTTCATCCAGTGTATCTGTGGCGTCGGGTAACCGTTTGCGTTGCAGTACACTACGCCTCGTTGTCCCAATAGTAACGACGTGTTTGTTGGTTCTTCTATCCATTTCGGTGCAACTGTAAAATAATTTGTTTTTAAAACGAATCTCTTTGGTGTAAAAGTTTGTGTTTTTGAAAACTACTTGGCGAATTGTGATCAATGACATTCTAAGTTAAAAGACGTATAGGTTACCTAGGCAACATTCGATCTTCAAAAACAGCGCAATGTCACCTTATTAGATGTCACGTGGAAGTAGGACGGCATGTCTTAATTATAGGGAGCGAAAAAGAGATAAAACGATACGTAATTAGGCCAATTAGCCATGTTTTGACGTGCCACTTGCGGAGCGTTTGTAACCTATCTACCTCTTTTTATTTAGAATATCATGGATTGTGATGTACAGAATAACATAATAAATCGTAATTTACAGAATTACTTTGGAAGGTTTATTTATTGCATTGTTACATTACACTCATGCTAAGCCAGGGCAGGTCAATATAATTTGCTTTATAAAGCTTTTGTGAAACCTAGATTATATCAGTCTTTTCGGAAATCAATACCGTAAAATGGGGTTAATAGAAACAATCTGGACTTTCAAACCGACTTTAGTAATATAAATTCTAAGTTTCGGGCAATAAAGCTGCTTTCATTGTGGGAGTCGTATGTTATTTTACAACCTAATTACAATTTTAATGCCAAATTATTATCTACTTAGGAGAAAAAGACAAAAAACTGGTCAATTTCTATTTGCCCGGAATACGGGGTCAATAGATACGACGTATGGGGTTAATAGAGAAAAGTGATAGGGTTGTCAAAATATTTTATGTTAGGTATGTCGTCATTTCATTGTTCTTGCTATAAGTAATTAGGTACACAGATAATGAAATGAGTGTACACAATATATTAGAAAACCTTTTTATTAAAATTAAAAAGAATATAGGTAATCGCAACCAATAACAATGTTTATTAAATAATCAGTTCAAAAATAATGTTAACCTCAGAATTAAGATCACAAAAAAATGAAGCTTAATTAATACCTATGAAACGTAATAAAATTATATTACCTACTCAGTGTGAAACATGATAATCTTCTGACAATAATCAACAAAACAGAATAATCAGTTCAAAAATAATTTTAGATGCGTCTGGTTTGTAGATGCGTGGCATATTGCTACTGTACCTGTGTATACAAAATTAATAATTAAATATAAAAAAATATTGATTTCGTCATAACAAAATGAATGTTTTAATTTAATACATAAAACAACTCAACTTTTTAAAAATTTAGGTAATAAAGTAAGAACTCAGCAACCTGCATAAAGTGCCAACCCTATGAAATGCGTTTCTAAAAACCCCTTTGGCGTTTCTATTAAACCCTTTCTCGTTCCTATTTACCCCTTTCCCGTTTCTATTCACCTCATATGGCGTTTCTATTTACCCCTCAGTCGTCTCTATTCACCTCGTAATCGAGAAATATTTAAGGGTGCTAATTTTTTATTATTTTAAAAATAAAAATCAAACTAATCAGAAAAACTTACCCTTTCAATTTACTCTGGATACACTTCACCGTCGAATTAACTAATTTTACTATCAAAAACACAATTTAAATAATAACTAGAAAGAAGTTAATAAGAGCGCAAAAGACATACACAAAACCGTTGTACTTTGATCTCACTTTTTTCACATAAATTGCTAACTTCAAACAATTCTAATGTTGTCAGACCGAAGAAAAAATGTTGGCATTGTAATAAAAAGAAACACTATTGTGATTTTTAAAGTAGTTTTCGAATCACAGGCTTTTAGACTTTTTCACAAGAATATTTCTATTCACCCCGTGAATTCTATTCACCCCGTTTTACGGTACAATGAAAAAAAATTTTTTAAATGTTTTTATCAATATTATTTTTTATAGTGCTGCAGTGTTCAAATAAAAATTTAAACTAAGCTTGGAATACATACCATTAATATAAAGGTCTGCAGTCTGGTTGACTTTACCAACGTGGTTAGTTGCTATGCACGTGTATTTTCCACAATGTTCTAAAGAAACACGCTTTATTATCAAAACGCTGAATAATTCAGAACTTCTTTCTGTTATCTGAAGACAAAAGATAGTGTTACTCAATATATTTCTTCTGGAATAGCCGACAAAAATTACTGGGTATTGGTTATTACTAGAGATTTGAATAAACTTTATTTGTTAAAAGTAAAAAAACGGATTTAATAACTAGTGAAAAAGAACATCATATAGGTTGGGGAAAAAGTTTCTTCGCATTTTTTAAGAAAACTCAAAACATTTTTTAATATAGTTTATTTACATTTAACTAAAGTATGTAGGTACCATTTTGTTCGGTAACTTTTTGCCATCTTGTAGGTAGGGACATGATTCCATTGGTATAGAAATTTTGGGACTTCTGATCAAAATACCGCGACAAGTGGCAGTCCTCTCGTGATGTTAACCTGACACTGCCTAAAGAATTCTGAAGAGACCGAAACAGGTGGAAATCTGAAGGTGCAAGGTCAGGACTATACGGCGGATGCATTAACACCTCCCAGCCAAACTCTCTTAATTTTTACTGAGTGGCTAAAGATGTGTGAGGTCTAGCGTTATCATGATGAAAACCCACACCACTTCTGTTGATTAATTCCGGCCGCTTTCTCTCAACTTCTTGCTTTAATCTCATCAGTTGTTCGCAGTAGGGTTCAGAATCGATGGTCCTGCTGGTAACAGCTCATAATGAATAATGCCCGTCCAATCCTACCACACACACAGCATCACCTTGTTGCGAGTTAACCCGGGTTTCGTCACAGTCTGTGAAGCCTGACCGGCCTTTGACCACGACCTTTTTCGCACGTTCTTGTCGTACGTGATCCACTTTTCATCACCAGTTATCAGCTTCTTCAAAAATGGTTCGGTTTCATTACGTCGTAATAAAGAGAAAATACTCACAAATGAGTACACGGTTTATTAGGTTTCTTTCAGTGAGCTCGTGAGGTACCCAAATATCGAGCTTTTTTGTGTACCTAGTTTTTTTCAAATGCGCCAAAACTATTTTGTGGTCAATTCCCAGTTCTTCAGCTACGTCGTAACTACTGATATGCCGATCTTGCTCCACTTTTTAAAAAATGGCATCTATTTTATCCGTAATAGGGCGACCAGAGCGACGTGCATCTTTGACATCAAAATTTCCGGATTGAAAACGCTTAAACCAAATTTGTGCTACTCTCACAGACACTGCACTAGGTCCATAAACATTGCAAATTTTTTCGCGGCTTGCGTTGCATTTTTAACTTTTTTGTAGTAAAATTTTAAAATGTATCGAATTTCTTCATTAGATTCACTCATCTTGACGGTAGGAAAAACAAATGAAAATCACACATTTTCCTAATTTGAATTTGGAATTATGTTCTTTAAAATTTAAACTTTCAATGATTCCAAATCCAGCCAGATACAAATAGTATACCCAAAGAGATTTTATTATAAGTTTATACATACTATAATGCGAAAAGACTTTTTCCCCAACCTAATAATAAAGTAAATAAAAATAAATTTCCTTACCTTCAAACTAGCAGGAAGTTTTTTTCCATCCTTCAACCAAGAGAAGTAAATAGGTGGATCTCCACCAACAATATTGCAAGTAATTTGAACTATCTGCCCTTCTTTCAGTCCAGTACCAACGCGGAGTTCATCTAATTCTGGTGCTTCCACAACTTGGATTTCAAATGACCTGGAAAACGATTACAATACACATTGAATTTCATAAGATCAACAAGTATGAGTTTTTATCAATTTGGGGACAATGTTCCAGTCACAATTAATACAAGCTTGTAACCGCTGTAACATATTATAAATGTAAGAGAATCATAACATCAACGCTCTTTGAACACTACCCTGTCCTATACATGTTTCCTTAAATTAAATGACTACGGGGAGTGACACCATTTCAAGGTTAACGTTTGTGAGATCTTCATCAATAACGGTATCTTCCTCATTGTATTGTAAAACAATATTTGTTTCTTGAAATGTTTAAACCCTGGATCGTAATGATAATTATCGGAATCAGAATGAATCCCTCGTAATTAATATATAATATTTTTTTCGTCGTTTCCCAAGTTAATTCTTACCTTCTAGCCATTTCTCCCGAAGGACTAAATAGTATACACGTATAAGTATCTCCATTCTCCTCTTTGACAATTCTTGCAATATTCAGTACACCATCAACACCCGATTCAAAGAGCTGTCTTTTCTTACGTTTTCTTCTCGTGTTCTTACTGTTGTTTGAAGTTGTTGAGTATGTTCGTTTATATCTTGAGTGCTGAGGAAGGGTTGAGCTGATGATTTTCTTGCCTTTGTGTTCCCATTCTAGTTTGCTGAAATGGAAAAAGCTTTAATAAAAGGATTTATATTAATTTCGGCTACGGTGACTATTCCTGTTTCTAAAGATTATAGCTTGCGACTTACGGGCATGTGCTCTGATGAGGCTACAGTAACCTATTTTGGCAGTAAAGGTACGTGCGTCTTACTTTCTGAAGGGGTAGGCAAAGATATATAGTAAACCCATTTTGCCAGTGATAAATAAGCCCTACGTATATAATACGAGTAGGAAGCAATTTTAATGTCGCTAACCGGACCTCCAAACTGCTACCAAGAAATGAATGGAACAAACGAATAACACTTTGCCAGACCCGAAAATTTAACCTTATAAGACCGTGGTCAATTGCTCAATAATCACGCTTAGGACGAGGTTGCAACTGGTGGTTGAAATTTGTTTGACATATTGTATCGATACAATACTAAATGAGCCAAATAATTTATGAAAGAGAAGTAAGCTGTTCATCAAATTAAATTAACAAAATGTTAATGGTAGGTAGACAGGTCAAAACAAATAACAATCCGGTTATCGATTATGGATTGGCAGGCCAGGCCGGTCATCGATTGTGTTGTCATTCAGACTAACCTGCAATCCGAAGTAGTAGATATACATATTGACGACATAAAATGTACCTGATTGGGTATCCATAGTAAGGGCACCTCAACTTCAATGATTCTCCGCTCTGAACTTTTATTGGTGGTAGTGTCCTAATGTAAGGTGGCCCTGAAAAATAAAACACAATAGAGACATCTTATATGTTTAAAAAATCAAGAAGGATGCAAAGTGATCAGTATTCCTTTATGGTTTTTGCAGACGTTTCTTCTCACATATTTTTATGAATGTCAGTATTGCTGGTCATGTTTTGTAGTGTGGTGATGATTGTAGTATAGGAGAGCATTTCTTAAAAAAAATCCAAATAATAAAAGATGGTTAAGTCTGTCGGAGATTGAATAGTGTGTTTGTTAACTTACCAAAAACATCAATCCTAGCCGAATGTCCAGTACTAGCTTCTCCTTCAAAAGCTAAACATGTATACAAGCCCCCATCTTCAACTCTAGACCTGGATATATTGAGCTGGGAGACCACACCAACTCCTGATGGTGACATCATTTGACCCAGAGTGTACCTAAAAAATTAAAAAGTGAAGGAGTCCTAAAGAGTTGGGACGTAAAGGTAAGGCTTTCAACATCGTAGATAAATCGACTCATTTGACGTGGAACCGAATTCTTAGAGCAGGCTACCTCGTGTACTGAAATCAACCGCACAACCATAGTTACAATTTGACTTTGACGTCACTATGGTTGTGCGGTTGATTTCAGTACACTCTAAGAATTTAGTTCCACGTTAAATGAGTACAATTATCTATTATGTTGAAAGCCTTACTGTTGTTGAATTTGCCGATTCGCAGCTCCATACTTGAGCCTGCGAATCGGCAAATTGAAAAACAATCAACAAATTGAAATTGTAACTATGGCTGTGCAGTTTATTTGGCAAAAGTAAGGATGAACGCTTTCTGGTTAAATGGAGCGACAATACGAGCAGAGTAGTAGCTGAATGAGAGTAACCGAGGATTGAGTAAAATGGTGAGCGCTTGGAGAGGCTTATGTCCAGCAGTGGCCTGCAGTGGCCAGCAGTGGCCAATTATGATGAAGGAGCCAGTCTTTTTTGTTCAAGTGTTACAACTAACGTGCAATTGATCGTACGAAGCAACGAGATCTTGAAGTAGCCAGGGCATCACTACTGCCAGATTAAGATTCATTTATTTATTAATCGCTATTCATGTTACGTAGACGAGACGTTTAAAGATTATGATCATAACATTCAATTAGATATTATGGTGAAACTGATGGACGATTCGACGGGTTATATAATGCTTATATCTGTATTACAATTTTTTCACGATATATCCCGCTGACCTGCTAGTATAACATAGTAAGTATCTAGTACTACTAAGTTTCTCGTTACTTGGAGCAATAAATATACAAAAATACACCTAGACCTACCAACTACCTACCTATTCGTAGGACCTTTATGTAGGTACCTACCGCTGTAATTTTAATTAACTGTTCGTGGAACCTAAAAAAAATGTTTCCCTCTTTTGCTGTTAATTACTTATTTGCTCAGTAGCCCCAACAACAAAATTGATTCCAACTGAACATTCAGCCTAGAGTACAAAAAAAGTTTAGAACACAATATTGAAAGTGGTGTATGTTTTTTCTGCTACGGTTGGGCCGGCAAACCTAAAGGTTCTGTTTTTATTAATTTTTGGCTTAGAATATTGTTTTAAAACTTTATTAAAATAAAAGCTTTGATCCGTGCAGTTCTCTTGAAAAATACACATAACTTAGCTAACGCTACCATATCATATTAAATTTATAAGCCATAGATATAATATGGCAATCTATAAAACTAGACATGAATCTGTGAGCTTTAGTATTGTGTATATTTTTAAAGGATGTGATAAGAAATATGATACAGTGTAAAATCCTCCTTACAAATATATTTTTTGTTGTAATAGATACATTGAAAAAGTATGTAGCATTGCATTGCAATATTGTAAAGAGTGGATTGGTTAAATTTAATCATACGATAGTTGTGACGTAAACATTTGAACCAGTTCGGTCGAAGGACACTGAACGAGACACAATAGAAGTTATAAGTCTAGGGGCGTTTAGTTAAATCATCCGTGCTGTAGTATACGTGACCATATCACATGACATCTGTTGAAAGGCTTTGTCTAGTGTTAAGAGATAAACTGCCTTGATTGGTTGGTATGTCCTAGCCGTTGATTAATCGGGGAATGAATGGATAGATAACACTGTGGCTCGGAAAAGAACATTCAAGTTGTGTCAAAGACGATCTCCCCAAGATCGTCTTTGACACAACTTGAATGTTCTTTGTGGATAGAAAGTTATGAAATTACAGAAGAATAAATCATTTGGCTAGACTTTTTCCCAAATATGTTGAGGTCGGCTTCTAGTCAAAATGGATGCAGATGAATACCAGTACTTTATATGGAGCTAGTTACTGGGTTGTAATCTCCCCGTACCTCGTAAAAGATAGTGAACGGATCTTGACTTTTTCATTTCAACATTTCAGTCTAAAGCCACTGCTGAATATAAGTTCCCAAGAGTCGCTAAAAGGGTTGTCGATCCATCTATTTGGACGTCTATCGATGCTTCGCCATTCAGTATGCAATCGCTGTTCAAGTATAATCGACCTTATAATTGCTTTATCACACTAAGATTGAATGCCACTTGCACGTCATGAAACAAAGACTATTTTAACTATGTCGCAGTCATCTGGTTAAATTAGCCAGCAAATTGGACGCCTGGGCCATTCATTAAGCGCCGGCACCGACGTCGCAGCCAACTAGCTTAATTAGCCGTTTAGTTAACAGCCTAACCGTTGGAAGTAGCGCTCGCTGGCCGCTGCCGCGGCACCGCTGGCTTCGCTCGCTCGGCTCGCGCGCGATTTGTCACAGTTCTAACCTAACCTAACCCATTTGATCGGAGTGCCCCGGCTTAGTTACTGCTACCACTTCGGCGCACGTGGTTGGTCAAACTTCTATTTGTCCTTCAGATATTTAATTGGGTGCCGGCGTTTAATGACCGGCCTAGGCGTCCAATTAGCTGGCTAATTTCACTAGATAGCTGCGACAGAGTTAGGATGTTAACTAAACGTCTAATTAAGTTAGTTGGCTATGACATCTATATGACAGTTAGCTTATTGAAGTTTAAGTTTTCTGGAAATTGTCGCCAAAAGTAATAAAGTAATTACGAAGTCGACTATTATATACCTTCTTCGACTCCACCTGCCATTCATTTTACAAGCAATGTGATATTTTCTCAAATGATATATAATCTTACCTTTGATCAGTGTTAGGTGATATAACTACACCATCTCTCTCCCAAATGAACCTTGGAGGTCTGTTAGCAGTTGCTGTACATTGTAGACTAAGCTGAAAATTTTAAATCAATTAGTTTTCTCTGGGGAGTTTTCATTACGAAGGTAAAGAGTCTCGTCGCTAATCCAGAGGAGTTACTTAGTTTAGATACATTTTCCACTGAAACTGGAAATAGAAAGTGTTACCCAAAAACAACTTAAAGATGCAAATCCGAAGGCGTGCCATCTGCTTTCGCCTTCGGAATTGTACCTTATATGTATCTTTTTTTTTTAATATGTCACCATTTTTAGTTGCCAAACTGTTGTAGAATACCTTCCCATAAATAGATATTGAGAGAATGAGTGAATGGTAGCGTGACGGTTGTCAGGGGAGGATGGAAGAAAAAAAAGTGTAACGCTGACCTCAAGTAACATGGGACTTAACATGGGCAGGAAGATGGTGATGATGAAATAGCTGTTATTATCAATGGTTGTACAGAAATACTAGGTTGTTTTTGTATTGGGCGTGGCATTTGCAAATCCATTATGTTGCCTTGGTAAATCCTTTGTCTGGATTGGTGACCACAATTTATTGTTATTACCAGAGACAGAGAGGAGGACTAAATTCACCATCTGGGACTAATACTAGACAAGAAGTGACTAATTTTATGAAGTGTATTCTATTCTATTGGACGGCCTCGTTGGTCTACTGGTCGCAAGCGTTACTGCTGAGCATGAGGTCCTGGGTTCGATTCCCAGGTCGGGCAAAGTGTTATTGGGTTTTTCTATCTCGAATTTCTCATTCCAGTCTTGATTTGCGCCCAGTTGATGGCAATAGGCCCGTCCCCAACTAAATAGGACTTAAACATAACTGGCGAAATGTGGGTGTAGGTACTATAGGTACGCGTTTGCCTAACCCTTCGGGGAATACAGGCGTTATGTTGTTATTCTTATAAAACTTCCCTGTATACTACGTTTTTAGTTTTGGTCTCAGCTGGCAAAATATACAGAGACACGGGACTGGTGACGCGGAAGCGACGTACCATTTTCCGTGTGAGAAGCTTGTCGAAGAAGTTAGTCCTGATGTCGACTCCGCAGTCTTGAGTAGCAATATCATAATTATGGTCAGCTACGACCGTGGCTCGAATATTTCATATGATTATAATGATGGGAACCCGAATACTGTATAATGACAAAAAAATTAACGGCGTGCGTGAGCAATAGGCTAGTCCCCTATTAAATGGGACTTAAACACAACTGCCGAAATGACGGTGTACTAAAGGTAAACCTCTGCCCAATACTTCGTGGAAACATGGCAAGCATGGCATGGCATGTTGTTATGTGTTCAATTCTTCTAAACCTTTACCCATCTATTGATAGGACTCATCTACTTTTAGACAGAGGTTGTCACATAGGTATGAGTGATAGTCGGCCACATACTGTAGTCGCGTAAATAGTTGCTTTATCTATTTACCCGACTGCCCCAGAAGGAGGGTAATGTTTTTCGAGAGTATGTATGTATGTATGTATGTATATTTCTTTGGCACGCTCTGTAGCCTAAACGGCTTGATGGATTTTAACATAAGAGGTGTCGTTAGATGACATAGGCTATATAATATATATATATTGCATCTGCAAATACAAAAAAAAAGGAGTGGAAGATTTTTTTTTAAATAAATTACAACATTATGGATATTAAATAATATCTAGTTATGAGTCAATTCCATATACACATATTTAAAAAAACTAATGAGCTTGAAATAAAACAAATTATTAAAAAAAACGAAAAACTTGACTGCTAAAACACATAACTGAAAAGAGAAAAACAAGCATTATAATCTGTAGAATAAGATCATATTGCAGGTTATTGTGTTCTCCCCGTTTGCGAAACCAAAATTCTATAGATTATAATGCTTATTTTTCTCTTTTCAGTTATGTGTTTTAGCAGTCAGGTTTTTTATAATTACTTCTTTAACTTACTTCTTCACCAGGAGTGACAACTTTCTCACTAAAATGTTGAGTGATAATTATATTGCCTGATCCTAGATCCCTTTTATGTCTTATAAACTGGACTTCTGAAATACATAACAAAATGAATTAAGCTCCGTTTCGTTTAAAGTTCCATTGTTTTCATTGAAGTTGAAATAAAGCTGAATTTCGTTGATATTCGCCTCCAAGAGTTTTAGATCCGAACTAAAACTCTGGCAGACCAAAGACGGGGAATTTTGGCTGCAAATTTTAGTGGACAGTAATTACATGTTTTGGTGAATAAAAGTACCTCAACTTTAAGATGGTTTGTACTACTTTTATGTTTTAGTGCTTAAAAAAAAATCAAATTAAATTCGTTTTTGTTTTAAATATGACTGGAAAAATTGATAAATCCAATAAGATAATAACATGTGTTAAAAGACGCTTATTGAACCCAACTCACTTGTCATCTCCGTCAATGTGTTAATTTTAAAACTGGAACCTTCTGGTTATAGAAGGTCCAAGATTTTGACGTTTTTTTTTACGAAATAAGTTTTAAATGTTCTAAATCTTACTTTTAATACGCCTACGATCCAGCGACAACGAGTAACGGGACAGATACCGTTGCACCACCCATATGCACTATGTTTTGCGTGCGTTACATTGCGCGCTGTCACTATAAACAGCGATTTTTCACACCAAAAATAAAAGCGTTTCCCAGTATTTTTTTTCCGCAGATGACGGTTTTGAACACCCTATATAAGTATTTTTATATATTCAAGTGTTTGTTACGATCTTTAAGGTTTTCAACACTTACTATAACTTTCAAATCCGTCAATACGATGCTGTCTTCGATCTGTCTTCTGGTGTTTGGTCGGTCTGTAAAGGAAACAGAAAATTGCTTAATTAAAAGCTGTTATAGTCTCGAAACTGTGAAGGAAAACGTCATGAGGAAACCGGCATATCCTAGAACCGAAAAATTAGAAGATATGTGATGTCACATGTCTTCGAAGTTTCTTTATGGGTCCAACATCGCAATCGCGAAAAAAATATCAGCTGTCCCATGAATTTGGGTCGAGTAGGTATTGAAGTTTTGTATGGGACTGTTGATATTTTTACGATGGTCTGATTTGATGGTCTACAGGCCAGAACTTTCTTATACCTACATTCTAGAGACTAAAAGTATAAGCATAGCATAATCAGCCTATAATTTTCCCACTGCTCGGACACAGGCCTCCTCTCTTCGAGAGGGAGTGGGCTGTAATCTATCACGCGGGCCCAGTGCCGGTTGATGGATGCCACATGTCTTCGATCTTTGGTTCTACGACAAGCTGGGTTCCTCACGATGTTTTCCACCACCATTTTGAGAACACTGTTGTTATATTATTCGAACCTACGATCTACAACGTACGGCCACTACAATATGTAGATTGGTTAAAATATTGTGCTGAAAAGCAAACAATTCAGCCTAAACTACAGCAAAACTAGGCTATGTAATCAAGTAGTTCCTAGAACACCAAACAAAACAATATGTTACGAGCTCCTGACTATAAATTCAAATTGAGAGCAAATTATGCAGTAGCACGGCCCCACCATGTACGGTAATTTCATTAATCTAAGTTTAATTTATGCATAGTTAACTTAACTGCTGTTAAACTGCGCCCGTTAGTAATTATACTTTGTTAAGGTTTATTTTGTTTGCTGTAGATTTTCGGTAAATTAGGGTTTTTGGGTAAAAGGTGCGAGATTTTGAGGGTAAAAGTAGTTTGTAGATAAGAGTTTGAGCGCAGTTTTATGCTTAGGTGAATGAACATTCTTAAGCAACTTTGTTAGTGCTAAAAAAAGTGTTTTCTAGCTATGCTCCTTTCAAACTGTCTGTTCATATTAGGGGCACCTAAGTTTTGAAAATGCAAGAAATGATCATATGCTTATGTGGTAACTTCCCTTATGTCTGTAATAAAATAAGGTTTTCTATGTAACATAAATACTATTTTTTGATAAATGTATTATTTATAAGCGTTACCATTAGCTTATCATCGGAAAAACAAATCTATTTGCCGAAGACCTTAGAAGACGATCAATAATGAATTCCACTCGTCATTTCGTATTAATCAAGCAGGTATTTTTCGCAGTAAACGTCGGGACACGAATAAATCGACTGTCAAGCGTTCACCAAGTTTAACTGACACTCGATTACGTATCGTCGGTGGAATCAGCTCTAAATCCAGAAAGAATAAAATGCGGAGAATTGCTTTATACATATTTATATCTCTTAGGTACTGGTAGAACGATTGTAGGTAAAAAGTTATTTAGAAATAATAAATTTATTATATTGTCACTCTTATTCGTAAAATCTATAATTAAAATCGTATATTACATAATCATGGTTCACGCAAAAAATATAGTCATAATATTAGTCTCCTTCACTTTTTTCGACCGTTTTTAAACAAAGTTCGTTTTAAGATTATTATTGTAATTAATATAATACATAATAATAAAACAAGCTTCCTTCAATAAAGCATCAATATTTTTTGGTAATATCAAAGAAAATCACATTTTGCTTGCCCATATACACTAAAACAACAAAATATCTGCTAAGCGAACAAAATAATTCCAATAGATATTTCCTTCTAATATAATACAGTATGCACTTCAATATCACAAGCATTGATATGGGCGGTCGTGCCAATGCATAGTAATGCTGACTCAACGGAGCAGTTGCAGAACTAACATGATTAACGGTGGCAGACGAGCCACATTGCAGCCACAAAGGAGTTGTCGAGAAATTGTGAAAGGCTTTTAGTTGCGTTTGTCATATGTATATTATACACCTAGTGGTGTTTAGCAAAGGAAAAGCCCTGTTTTTTCCACTTGAAGACGTTGTAAATTGTGACGGGCACAATGCCATTATGAGCATCAGTAGTGGTATCGTTTGTTTCTCTACTGGTAACAATATCCCTTAACTTATTGGTTAACGAATCTCCAAGTAGTCTGCCAAGTATAGTTTATTGTTGTAAGCAAAATCATGCAATATGTAGGTACCACTTATAATAATGAGCCAGTTTGATGAAAATCATTCATTTATTTAATAAGTAATTATATCAATTAACTCAACCATTAAATGCCACAAAAATGACAATCAAATGTCATGATTTGTAGTCCGCAATATAGTAATGAGAAACTATTTTCATGCTGATCCAATTTTCAGTCTTTACAGAGCAGTTTAAAAGTGTTACTTCTAAACAGAACCACTTTTAGTTGCCAAACTGTGGCTTAAAAGTAGCCCGTCTAAACCAGTCTTCAGTAAAAACAACTGCGAACAGTTTCCTAACTTCTACTGATGTGTTTAAGTTATACGATGCAAAATGTTGATGAGTGTACGGAAAACTAAGAGTAAATGTTGTACTCAGTTTGTATATTACTGAATGAAAAGTAAATAACATGTTCAGGAATACAGTCATTTGTTTAGTAGTTGTTGTTTCATTTGGTGAAAGGTACAAAATATAATGTTCCACTGTGCCTATTTTATGACGTAAATTATTTTATTTATTTCCTCAGTACATTTAATCAATTACAGTATACTCGTACAAGCTAACACTAAAATACATATAATATATACAAGTTAGTAATAAAAAAGGGGAAGAGCTAATTGGGCATCAAAAAATTCGTCCGCATCGCTGTCAATGGGATGCCCAAAAGGCTGGCAGCATTGCCATGTTGAATGCGGATTCTTTGGGCTAAACATAGCCCAGCCCTCTGGTTACGTGATGAGCTGATCAACTGCTTGGCGATGTTCTGAAATACTCGATAAGCACTCGGACCCCATCAGAGTGCTCATCTAGTATTTCAGGACATCGCCAAGCGGTTGGTCGACGAGGCCCTAAGTGTTTCAACCCTTAACGGCTCAAACATAGCTCCCAATAAGGTTGTTATAATTGCGTCGTTTGAGGTTATCTGCTTCTGCAACAGCCGCCCCAACACAGCTCGCAGTACTAGGAAGATAGCGCGACGGTGTCAACACAGGTTGCATCTCACACCAAAGGCCTATCCATTTTCCAAGCCATTATGATCATTCTCTCTGGCCTTTTTCCATCGTTACGTGCCAAGGCATTGGTTACTAAAACAGCTGGCACTCCGGCGGTGACAAGAGCCCGACGGATGATGTCTCTTTAATTCTGGCGTGCCGTGCAATCCAACCAGCGCTCTTGCTGTAGGATAGGCCATGATAAAACTCCCCCGCGATGTCCAATACGGGCGCGCGTGGAACACAACGCGCTGCTACCTCGGGTCCTGCTTGATGAGGGGTGACGGATGTTTCCGAGTCCTACGCCCCTGGACCCATTTAGGGGCTTGGAAGAGGGCGTTGTCCACCCCCCGCCGACGCCCGGTACGCCTGCTGCGGGCAGGGTGAGTGGAAGACATCTCCCGCTCTCTTTCCACAGCCTCCTTCTGGGACATGACTGTTTCGCAGCATTATACCTGATTTCCCTTCGCGAGCCTGAGGTGGCACGTAATGGCGGGCCGGGGATCGCGGAAGTCGCACTAGATCCCATGATTCCCGGTGCAAGTGTAGGAGGGGAACACCGGGGTGCTTTGTAGTCAGTAAGAGTCTGACAGACTCCTCCTCCCGCCCCAGGGTGGAGGACATCCATGAGAATTTTCCTAACCCAAAAAAAAAAGGATAGGCCATGGTGTCCGAAGCAGTCGACTCCTTCACCGCATTGCCAGAGATGTGGAGCCCCGCAAGGAGCGCCTAGACGCAAACATGTAGCAAGCCAGAATGTGGTGTCACCCAGCATAGTACCTATGTTGGGTGACCCTTTGCATTCTTTTTTAGGGTTCCGAGCCTCAAAAGGAAAAAACAGAACCCTTATAGGATCACTCGTGTGTCTGTCTGTATGTTTGTCTGTCTGTCATAGCCGATTTGCTCCGAATCTACTGGACCAATTAAGTTGAAATTTGGTACACATATGTATTTCTGTGACCCAAACACGGACGTGTAACGTAAATAAATGAATTTTCAATATGAAAGCCCCTTTTGGGGGCAAAATAGAAAAAAAAGTTGTGCAAACTGTACCATGTGAAATATCAAATGAAAGGGCTCGAATCTCAAACATATTTTTTTTATCATTTTTAAATAAATAGTATTAAATTTATTTAAGAAAATAGAAGAAAATTGACCAGAGTCACCGAAAAGACTGAGTCTAAAAGTTTGAAAACAATTTAGAATACGTTCTTTACTTATAGATTCCAGGAAAACCTATAAGAAGTCTATGGTGTTAAAATAACATGGTAAATCTCTCAATATTGTGCGTACTAACTTACATTTGCAGTTGGAACGTATGGGAGAACATGTTTTTTAACTACAATATTGAGTTTGTTCTTGGGATAAAAAGGTAGATAATATAATCAACTGTAGGAACCCTCACCACGCAAATTCAACTCTCACTTGTCCGATTTATTCAACTTTATCATGGAAGATAAGCGCAATTTGTTTGTATTTTATTGTGTTTGTTGTGTTTTCTTTGTCATTTCCAGATTTCATTCAATTGTTGTAGTGATAAAGTCTATCGTGCTCCATACATTTTGCTTTGAACTATTGATTTCTGGAGATAGTGAAAGATAGTGTCTTCAGTGAATAATAGTAGATCACCCGTGCTTACTTTAGTCATAGTATTATGAGTATTGTTTAGTTGTTACTTACTTTGATATGTGGATATTCTTTGCGATGTTTTCATGTCTGGAGATACCTGTAAATAAAATGCGCTGAATTATTGATTTGTTTCAATAATAAATGCTTCTATTTCTTGAGCTAGTAATAGCTATTGAAATGAATACTCCTTGTCAGTACGAATATTTCTGTATTTATATTCTTGCACACAGACAGACTTGGTATATAGCAATATTTAATAAACGATTTAATCAGGTACTCATTATAATATTAGTATTGACTTTAGACTTCTTGAAGACCCTGCCGGGGTCGCGGGAAGGTACTTATGAGTCACCGAGGCCCCCGCAACACAGGTAACAGGAAGGAATACGGGTGGGTTTTAGTCAGTAAGAGTCTGACACACCCTCCCGCTCCGCCCAGAGCGGGAGAAGTTATTTGATGATTTCCCACCCTCAAAAAAATAAAAAGGCTTCTTGAAGACAACCTTTAGATTCCGAGGCTCGAAGAGAACTAACCTAGAAACTACGCGGCACAGCAAATATATAAAAAACCAGTACTTTTACGGTAACTGTCAAATTAGAAACTTCATGACTACTCTGATACAAAAATCATTTGCAGCAAATTACATAATTTCAATTTTATATTTAGTATTTAAAATAACTACAAATCTTATTAATATTTGGAAATCATGAAATTCGGCCATCCGATACTGGGTTGCGTCCTGGGGGGTAACCATCACCTCTTATAGCAGTATTATTATAATATTACTTCACAGTGGGAAAGTGATGGAGCTATACAGGACTTATAGCTCCATCTCTTTCTCACACTGAAGTAATATTGAAATAATACTGCTATAAGAGGTGGTGGTTACCCCCCTGGTACACACACAACGATCATACATTTTTTTTTAAATAAATCATGACACTATAGAAAACTTTCCGTTTAGTTACCTAAACTGAAATGTTTCTATAGCATTTAAAGAGATTAAAAAAAATATATTTTAATTAGCAATTCAGACTTTTCTGTTAATAAAAGATAAAAGACTTCGTAATAAACGTGTTTATTGCTCACATTATTTTATGTTTTTGGTAGCATCGTAACAAATGGCAATTTCAAATGAAAGAAAAAACAAAGAAAATACGTTAATTTGCGGTAAACATGACGCAGAATAGAACACAAAAACAAAAAGAACAAGTTTGTGGAAAACATGCGTCACTTTCACGCAAAACGGCCGTCGCTCAGCAAAATGCTGCGACCCTATGTGAGACAGCCCCAGCGCTGGGTTTCAGCGACAGCCGGTGTTGACGTGATGACGTCGACCGATGCAGCATACAATGAGATTCATCATCATCATCATCTGCCTAGCCTTTTCCCAACTATGTTGGGGTCGGCTTCCAGTGTATAACCGGATGCAGCTGAATACCAGTATTTCACATGGAGCGACTGCCTATCTGACCTCCACAATCCAGTAACTGGATAATACGATACCCCTTGGTAAGACTGGTTGTCAGACTTTCGGGCTTCTGACAACCCCTAACGACAGTCAAAGATCCGCGAATGACAGCCGGGACCAACGGCTTAACGTGCTTTTCGAAGCACGGAGGAGTCTTGGTACGTAAATATGATCACCAACCCCGGCAACCCCGGGATCGACCCACGCGGCTATTATTACTTAGCCACGAGCTCCTCAGCATACAACGAGATTATAGCTAATAAATAAACAAATACGAAATACTTAATTCTTCATGTTTAGGTAAGTATTTAAAATGGTAACATTCCGTTCCATCGGCAACGACGTATGCGCTGCCGGCTTAGAGTAATCTATGCGCGCAGCTGTCAAAAAACTATTTGTTTGACGTTTTGACATACTGGTTGGTTACAGAAATCTTTTTGTCAGTGCCCTTAGGCTGGGGACACATTGTCGCGATAAGGTGAACTACACTTAGCGCGCTCTCTTTCGTACATCACTCGACGTCTAGCTTGAGAAACAGAGAGCGCGCGAAGTTTAGTTCGCTTCATCGCGACAATGTAGCCGTAGCATTAATGTACCTAAACGTACCTAAGAATATCTTCCACCCCCCAGATACACCTGAAATCACTTTCACGACCCTCCAGGGAATCCATATGGATATTCATGGAAGCCGACGATCGACTTCAAAACTTTAAACTTTTTACAGCCCCCAAGAGCAAAGTAAAAATAAAGTCTGGAATAGATAACAGTTCCTCTTTTGACAAGAAGTTTTGAATTATTCAACTTGTAGAAAAATGGTGGAAGCACTAGAGCGAGCTCTTGGAATCTTTTCGAATAAATTAATCATGCGTTGGAGCTGGTGGTGCTATTTTGTCGAAACTAAAAGTTTTGAAATATTAGATACATTTCATAGTAGGTAAATATAATTTGTGGCCTGTTATTTTCTCACTGCATAGGAAAGAGAAAAAAAGTACTCAGGTTTATAAAGGACAGGAACATTCTCAATTAGAAAAGGCCTAAAGGTACTTTGTCCGTATTGTTATTTAAATTATTTTTAAAACTCACAACCAATCTCGCTTCCTCTTTTCTCGCACTGAAACTATAGTGAGACTTTTAATTAGCTGCAGCAAAATGACACTTCTTACTGTAATTTCGTTTAGTACCTACTTACCTTACTGTAGTTCGTTTCTAAGTTACCTATATAATGACGAAATGACAGCCAGAAGTGTCATTTTACTAATTAAAAGTCCTACAGTATATTATGTTTCGTCCTTTGATTAGCGACAACACTCAGTCACATTGCTGATACAAAATTGAGAACATCAATAATAAGACTCAATAATAAGAACTCAATACTAGAATACCCTCCATTCGAAAATAGAATGCCACAAAACTATTTTCCTACTAGCCAGCCAGCCAGCCCATCTTGTAGTTCCAAAATCCACATCATAAAACGGCAGTAACCGACTTTACAGTAAAAAAATATGAAATAAAAAAACGGTAAAACTAAAAACTGGGATCCTGCAATTTCCAAACGGTTTAGTTTAAAAGTACCCACTAGTGAACTAACTCCCGATGCACTACAAACTTTCCGTTGCCTGTGGTTGCTACTAGTGATGTGCGAAATTATTCGAGTTAGTCGATTTTTTATTCGATACGAGTAAAACAGTTTTACTTTAAAGAGGAAATGGAGCGGATAATTTAAAGTGTATCAAGGGATCATTGGAAAACTTTTAGTTTGCCTCAGTTTGTATTTTTCTCTTTCTCGTACGTTGAAGTGACTACAGGAAAGATAAGATTGCGATCAGCGTGGATCATTAAATATTTATGAAATTACATCTAGACACGCGGTAGCGTGTCAAGCCAAGTTCAAGTAACAGAACTGGCGAACAGCACCGTGTGTAATATTACACGAACCATTTGGAGCCACTTTTGACCCCTCATAACTCAAAAACTATTTTACATGAACGTCTCAAATTTGGCTCATATATTTAAACTTGCGAGTTACATATGTGCTCTAAATTTCATAAAAACATCTCAAACGGTTATTTAGATATTAACGTCCAAAAATCGTCATTTTTATCACTGACTGACCTATAGATCAAAACTCTAACCCAGTTTCAGATGACCTAGCAAGTTCAAATTTGGCATGCAGATAGGTAATTAGGTGAATACAAAGGAATAAATCAGAATCTGGTAAATTTTTATCATTTTATTATAATTTTTCACTTAAGTGATTCTATTAAAATCACTTAACTTATACTTAGTGCCTGTGACTGTAATAATGTAAGAATCAGCAATCAGCAATCAAAACAAAGGAATAAATCAGAATCTGGTAAATTTTTATCATTTTATTATAATTTTTCACTTAAGTGATTCTATTAAAATCACTTAACTTATACTTAGTGCCTGTGACTGTAATAATGTAAGAATCAGCAATCAGCAATCAAAACTTTGACAGCCGGTCTCTATGTGGATTTTAAGGTCTTCACATGAATATATAACGAGTTGAATACCACCCTTAATTTTTTTTAATCCAAATATTTCCGTTTTAATACTTATAACTAAGAGTATAGTCGACTTTCGTATTTATTACGTTATTAACTGGGATTAAGTATTAGTTATTGGTTCAATATTTAGCGCACATCAATAGATAATTTAATTTACGAACTACAACGAGTCAAAAACAATTCCCTATTTGCTTAGCATATTATGCTATTACTATCCACAAATCACAAAGCCTTGACAGTGCTCTTCTCGATATAGGCTGCTCTATATTTAGTAAAGGGCAGGCTTACGTTGGACTGTCCAGACTTAAAACCTTAGATGGAGTACATCGTATCAATTTAGATCCAAGTCAAATCAAGGCACAAGAGAGCTCTATTGTAGAGTACAACCATCTGCGCATGTTGTACCGCCCCGACTTGCCCAAATTAAGTATACACAGTAACAGAAAACGCGTAAAAAAGATTCCGGATACTGAATGGGCAATTTAATCGAACATTTCAAAGGTACAAGAAAATATAGAAAATAACACAAAAAGACAATTATACCCCGTAAATGTAGGAAAATACAGTAGTTTAACAAAAAACATTTGGTATTAATTTTTTTATAAATAAGTACCTACTAATAATTTATGTACAAAAAGTAATGATATCCCACCAAAAACATAAATGTGAAATGAGAGCCAAGTTCAATATTATGATATATGCCTTGGTTGTTGACTTCAACGACAAAAGAAGTGAGATCTAAATGGGTGCCAAGTTCAATGGTCAGTCCTGAAATTTATTTATAACAACATAAAATATAATTTCTTCTTATAACTTAGGATAATATATTGTAGCCTAAGGTCTGACTTGGCTAGTTTTCATATACGAATTATATTATAGCCTTCGCAAGTTCTAAACCTGTTACTTATCGGTTCTTATTTTATTATTCCGAAAATTTGGCTTGCTGGTAGAAACTAGCCATTGATCATAATAATTATAATGTTTTTATATATTTTTGTATATTCTAATATTTAAAAATATAATTATATTGTTTAAATAATGGAATAAAAGAAAATAATAATAATAATTCTTTATTCGCAGACCTTGAAGTCCTTAGTGTTAGTAGTGACATGAAATATACTTATTTAACTATTATTAGTAATACATACAAACAAACAATGGACAAAAACATAATAAATCCCTCAACATGCTGTGGGAGCTAAAACATGTTCTTTGCCGGAGAGAAGCGCATCGCTTCCGAATAATTGCGTAAAAATCATCTACCCTCGCATCGGTAAACATACCCGAAGCGCTACAAAACCGCGGCAGCCCCACAAGCATTCTGAAGGCATTATTGTATTGTACACGCAGAGCACTGTATGCCTTCTGCGTATACTTGATCCAGAGGCTGAAGGTGTAGAAAGTCTGTCATAAGGCTCGAAAAAGCGTCATTTTAACCTCACAAGTACACCGTGCAAACCTGCGGGCCAGCATATTACTTCGAACAGACAGCACCCTACGCTCCCTCTCTATGTCTAAATCATCACATAGGTCCTCGATGACCCAGTGGCTCAGGTACTTAAATTTTGAGACTCATTCAAAGGCCTACCCGCTAATGAAATGCACGGCACATTTAGGTCTCTTCTGGCGCCAACATTAAAAACAAGTAACTCACTCTTAGCGACGTTATACCTAAGCCCCTGAGCCATCGCGTAGTCCTCACAGACCTTCAACAAACGTCTTAATGCACTGATTGATGGGCTCAGCAAGACCATATCGTCAGCATAACTGATATTGTTCATAGCAACTCCATCTAAATGACAATTATTGCTGAGCTCAACAATCAGCTGGTTAATGTATAAATTGAAAAGGCGAGGGGAGGTGATTCCCCCTTGCCTCACCCCACATTCCAACTTATATTCTTTGGACAGAGTCCCTGCCCACCTAACAATGTTTATTTAGTTCTCATCCCCACAGCAGGTCATAAGACACGAGGTCAAAGGCCTTGGACAAATCTAAGAAGCACGCACTAATCGGTGTTTTCCTATCCGTATAGTACCGGCACTTTCTGTTGTTAGCCCGGGCCTGAAGCCAAACTGTGCATCGTGCAGACTAATCCTAGGGGCCATGTATGTATCCAATAGATTGTCCAGCACTTTAGCTATGACCGTTGCAAGTGATATTGGTCTATAATTGGCGGGATCTGCAGCATCATCAGTTTTATTCTTTATGATAGGTACAACTACGGTTCTCATAAGCGCACTAGGCAGATAAGAATGACTTATGCACAGTCTAAAAAACATCGACAATACTCTCGGCAAGTGCATGCCTGCATACCTAAGGTGCTCAACACTAAGGTGATCATGTCCTGGGGACTTACCTCTAACCATATTCTAATAATAATTCGTATATGAGAACTAGTCAAGTCAGACCTTAGGCTACAATACATTATCCTAAGTTATAAGAAGAAATTATATTTTATGTTGTTATAAATAAATTTCAGGACTGACCATTGAACTTGGCACCCATTTAGATCTCACTTCTTTTGTCGTTGAAGTCAACAACCAAGGCATATATCATAATATTGAACTTGGGTCTCTTCACATTTATGTTTTTGGTGGGATACGAGTATTTGATTACACCCAGCAAATGGTCGAAAATGTAGCCCTCACTAAAATTTACTTTGCTCGTATTTATGCTATTGCTAACATCAATAACTACAACAAACATTATAAATGGTACTGATTAAATTTAACAAGTTCGGCAGTAAAACTGAACAGTTAACTAAATAAAAATGAGTCATAACAGATATTTAAATGGATAATTAAATAAATAATTTAAGCAGTAAAATTACTGAACGGGCAGTTAGTGTGAGCAGTTAACAAATTGGAATTAGTCGGCAAGAAATCTAAGGAACGAAGTAGCGGTCGCAGGCCGCTACTGCCAAGCTAGCACCGCTCTCTTCGCTCGCTCGGCTCGCGCGTGGTTGGTCACAATTCCAACCTAACCTTGAACTTTCGAACTATTTATCTAACTGTCCATTCCAACATTTTTACCAACCATTCTTTTATTACACACTACTTGAGTATTTTTGCACTGACATTGTAGGATGAAATAACCGGCCAATTTACTTTTTATTACTGTTCATGTTTTACTGTCACGCTAATTAATCAACCGCCTAAAAATTGAATTTCTGTCCGTAAAATTTTTCAACTGCTCTTAATAACCTCCCTTTTTTTTTTTTTTTTTTTTTTTGAGGGTGGGAAATCATCAAATAACTTCTCCCGCTCTGGGCGGAGCGGGAGGGTGTGTCAGACTCTTACTGACTAAAACCCACCCGTATTCCTTCCTGTTGCCTGTGTTGCGGGGGCCTCGGTGACCCATAAGTACCTTCCCGCGACCCCGGCAGGCATCGGCCCTAGTGGACCCCTACTTTGTGCTGACGACATCTCTGTGAGGCGCGCGTGGAATACGACGCGCCGTCGACCCGGGCCTGGTCCTTACCGGACGGTGAGCTACCCATTGCTCACCGTCCGCAAGCCCGCGCCTACGGTGGCTGGAAATCCGCCCGGGATTCCCGACGCCCTGGGCGTCTCCTGCGGCGGCTAGGGGCGAGAGGGCGCGAAACGTGCCTTTCCCTCAACCGTCCCGCCTCCTCCTTCGCGAGCATTACTGCTTCGCAGAAGGAGGTGACGGCTGCCCATGCCCTCTCGCTCCGTACCATGGCCTGAACCAGGGCCGGACGCGAGAGGTCTCTGCCGCCGATCGCCTCCACGAGGACACGGCGGTGCTCTGCCCAAGCCGGGCAGATCTCCACCGTATGCTCCACCGTGTCCTCCGGGCGATCCACACAGTGGTGACACCCGGACGTTTCCTCCCGCCTTATCCGACACAGGAACCTCCCGAAACTGCCGTGTCCGGTGAGGACCTGCGTCAGGCGGAAGGTGAGGACGCCGTGGCGCCTCTCCAGCCACTCCTCAAAGAGGGGACTTATCGCCGCAATTGTGGCGTGCCCAGCACTGGGTTGCGACAACCGTACTTTCCATGACGCCATGAGATCCCGCCGGAGCTCCGTCCGCTGTGCCGCGATTTCTCGCGGCAGCGGACTTACGCCCCGGCGTTTCGCCTCCTCGCGCCACTCCCATACGTGCGCGAGGGCTTTTGCCTCCAGATCCCATGGCGGCAATCCGGCAAGGAGGCTCGCTGCCTCACAGGAGACCGTGCGGTATCCCCGGACCATCCGGATGGCCATGACCCTTTGGGCCGCGCTCAACCGGCGGGCTGGCCGCAGCGCCAGAGAGCGCGCCCATACAGGAGCCCCGTAGAGGGCCATGGACCGCACGACCCCCGCGTAGAGCCTCCGGCAGGAGGCGTTTGGACCCCCTAGATTGGGCAGGAGCCGCTTCAATGCAGCGCCCGCCCGCTCCAGTTTGGGAGCCAAACGTCGGAAATGCTCCACGAAGTTCCACCGGCTGTCGAGGACGAGTCCCAGGTACTTCATCGTCGACTCGACGCCGATAGAAACCCCTCCTACCGTTATTTGGGACCCCAACGGTGGCGCGTTCCGAGGACCATGAAAACACATGGCCTCGGACTTGTGCAGGGCCACCTCGAGTCCCAATTGCCGGATCCTTTCGACGATTGTCGCAACCCCGCGTGCCGCTAATTCGGCCGCCGCCTGGTGCGACCTCCCCTGCGCCAGGACCAACGTGTCGTCAGCGTAGCACACTACGCTGACGCCGCTAGGGAGGTCGGCGCGCAGCACCCAGTCGTATCCGATGTCCCACAGATGCGGCCCCAGGACCGATCCCTGTGGGACACCGCACGACATCTCTTGCCGGTTCCACACTCCCTGGTGACCGGGGTAGATGACGGCCCTGTCCGTCAAATAGGCCTCGACCACACGACAGAGGTAGGTCGGCATCCGGTGATACCGGAGTGCCTCCCTGATGCAACTCCAGGGCAGGGTATTGAAGGCATTGGCAATGTCTAGAGACACCGCCAAGACGACCCCACCCTGGGCAACAGCATTCCCCGTCGTCAGGGCTCGCACACGCATGATGGCGTCCACCGTAGAGCGCCCTCTGCGGAAACCAAACTGGCTCTCCGCCAAATCCGGCCCCACCCGCACCAGCTGGCCGACGAGGCGGTCTGCAATGACTCTTTCAAAGAGCTTGCCCACCTCGTCGAGCAGCACGATGGGCCGATAAGCGGACGGAGAGTCCGCAGGGCGCCCTGCCTTCTTTATGAGGACCAGTTTCCCCGTCTTCCAGCGAAGCGGGAACTGGCCCCTCTCCATGCATGCGCTTAGGAGCCCCCTAAGTCGAGGCCCGAGAGCCTCCAAGGCCAGGACCCAGGCCTTCCCAGGTAAGCCGTCGGGTCCTGGGGCGGTATTTTTGGCATTAAGCCTGCGTACCGCCGCTCTCATTTCTCCCTCGGTCACCTCCGGAGCATCGTCGTCGTCGTCGGCGGTGTGGTCCGCATCAGGCACCGCAGTAGGCGGAGCCATAGGTGGGGAGGAGTGTTCCCCTCGCGAAGGGAACAGAGCGCTCACCACGTCCTCCACAAGCTGGGGCCGGAGACTCTGCGTTAGCGGGGGAGCCCATGGGCGGAGTTTATCCCGCACCACCTTGTACGGGCGTCCCCACGGGTCCCTGTCCAGAGTCCCCAGCGACTCCTCGCGGGCCAAACCCCTGGCCCGCAGGATCTCCGCTTGGAGGGCGGTCTTCGCCGCTCTGTACCCCTCGTACAGCTCCGCCTGAATGGCTTCCGTATCCGGAGGTTTGATACGGAGCCTGCGGTGCCTGGTGTACCGGCGTCGCGCAGCCACGCACGCAGTGCGCAGAGCCGTCAGCTCCTGCGACCACCAGTACACCTGGCGCGAGGCACGTCCAGGCTGGACCCGGGGCATTGCCACGTCACATATGTCGGACATGGCCTCCCGGAACCACTCCGCCTCGTCGTTGATGTCGGCAGGCCTGTCCGGTGGTGACACCCAGGCCTGCACGATCGAGGCTTCCAGGAGGAGCTCCCGGTCCAGCTGCTTCAGCGCCCACCGCGGACCACTCAGGGCCCGTCGGACCGGCGCGTCCGAGGTCTGGGCGGAGACGTCGAACCGGATATACCGGTGATCGGAATAGGTCTCCACCCCCTCCATGACACGCCAGTCAACTACACGCGGCGTCAGAGCGGGGCTGGCGAACGAGATGTCCACCACTGATTCACCCCGCATCCGCACACACGTGGGGACAGAACCCCGGTTTAGGACGACCAGGCCTGTCTCCAGAGCCCAGTCCTCCACCATCCTGCCCCGTGTGTCCGTTAACCGGGAACCCCAAGCCAGATTCTTGGCATTGAAGTCCCCGAGGACGAACACGGGGAGGGAACCAAACCCGACGACGACGTCTCTCAACTCCGCAAGGGAGTTGTGGAGCTCGGCAAGAGTTCGGTTCGGAGAGAGGTAGACCCCTACCACGACAATCTCCCCGAACCGTGCTGCTACGCAGCCCCGTCCTCTCTTGACGGCCTCGAGGGACGGGGTACCGGCGGCGGCCGACGAAATTAGGGTCACTGAGCCGCTCAGGTCCTCCACCCAGTCATCCCTGGGCGGGACAAAGTACGGCTCAGCGACCACGGCGATGTTAATCGACCACTGCGCCATGCTCTGGAGCAACAGATCCTGAGCGGCGGCGCAGTGGTTGATGTTCGCCTGGAGGAGGCGCAATGGGGCCATTAATGGCACTCCATGTCAGCCCCCTCTTGGGCCTCCTTCCCAGCCCCCTGAGAGGGGCCTGCCGCAGCGGCCACGGTGGCGGCGGCGACGACGGCGGTGTTGGAGGCGGCAGCGGCGGTGGCAGTGGTGGCGGCTGCGGCGGTGACGGCGGTGGCGGAGGGCTTGCCTCTGGCCCTGGCTTTGGTGGGTGGGGCGCAGGCCTTGCCCCCCATCCGGTGCTCGGCCGGCTTGCCAGCCGCCGCACATACGGCACAGTGCGGCGTGGCGTTGCAAGAGCCGGCCTTGTGCCCGGGCTGACCACAGCGGTAGCAGAGACCGCTGCGGTCCACCTCCGAGGTGCAATTCGCTTGCACGTGGTTGCCCACCTGGCAGCGGAAGCACCTCAGAGGTCTGGGTTCCAGCAGTTTCACCTGCGCGGAAACCCAGCCCACCAATAGCCGTTGGCCCTCCCCGGTAACTTTCCTGGCCGCCGACACGGGGCAGCTCACCATAACGGTTTGCAGCCCCGTGGAGTCAGGACGGATGATGCCTGCCTTCACCTGCTCGGCAGAGCACCCCCCGGTCCTAACCACTGCGGCGACCACCTTCTCTTCAGTCGCGGAGTCGTCCAGGCCCGTGATGCGCATGCTAGCGCATTTGGTGGGCCTGGACACTCGGACTTCGTCCGCATTTAGTGACGCCCTAAGCCTTTCGGCCAGGGCGTCAGCGGCCGGGCCACTGGCCCTACCGGGGACCTCCACCATTCGGGCCCCAGTCGCCGTCACCTTCATTTTGAGGCCTTTTGCTGCGCCGAGCTCCTCCAGGCGCACCGCCTCACCCACCTTCGCCATCACCGTCCTATAGGACACGCCCTTCTTTTCCGCATCCGGCTGTAGTGTGATCACTACAGCTGCGGAATTCGGGGCGCGGAGCCTAGCCGCGGCGGTGCGCTCCTTGCGCCGCTGCCGCCTCTCCCTCTTTTTGGCCGTAATAACCTCCCTAATGTTTAAATAACAGTCTGTTGTTAAAATTATTGCCCATTATAAAATGGATACAAGCCTATTGATGCCGCAGCATTGCTTTTCGATAACCAAAATAAAGGATAGCATAATAATGTAGCATAAATTTACGGACCATAAACATGACAAAATATATCACTGCCAAAATATAAATTATTCGACTAAATCGAATTTTCGATTCGACCGTCCGCAACACTATTTCCTCCCGGTAAAGTTTCCCGCTTCCGGACCACTAATCCATACTAAACTTTGTTAATAACTACGCTAATTTAGACTTTATGAACATTGCAATAAGGAGTCTGGAGTAAGTAAAACAAAAATTGGTGAAAAAAAAAAAAAAAAAAAAAAAAGTTTTGCCGTTGTGTTTCGTTGAAGTTCGAAACGAATTGTTCAGCTCCTTAATAAGTGGGGATTAAATATTTTCAGATTCGCTTTTACGAGTTTTTGAAAGAGATTATTTTTTGTGTTGTATTTTACTGAAAAAGGGTTTTTAAAGGATTACTTCCGGTCTTTATTTTTCCGCGAAATTGTTTTTGGAAACGCTCCAGACTTCGCGAGTTGTTCAATTCAGTTTTTTTTTGTTTTTAGACTGATCCACAGTTTTTAAACAAACCATCGAAAAAAAAATAGGCACCATATTTTTTTATGGTTTATTTAAAAATACGAAATAATGTAATTATTTTAAACTCTAATATTGGAACATATATAATGATTACATTATTTCGTATTTGTCACGTGGGTACATATTATGTTGATTAAAATATATATTATTATATAAGTTTATTATGTATTATACACATATAATAATAATAACCTTTTATTGTAAAATTGTTTGTTCTGTTTCCGCAGACAAACCGTGAAAACGGTTTTGCGGGGCATAGTAATATGTAAAGGTTTTTTTTTATAAAATTAGTTTAAGATAAATAAATAATAATAATGTGCCGACGTAAATCAAAGAGTAATAGGGAATGTAGACAGTAAGATTGGGGCTAGCTGAGCTTTTGACTTCTGCCTTACGGGTCGTGGATTCCATTCCCATTTGAAACTAACATTTAGCTGTATAATTACTTGTGACCAACGATGCAAGATACCTAGAGAAATGTTTAAAAAAATTAGAACCTGGCAAATAAATAATAGAACATTTTAATTACTTCTATACTCAGGCACGGACCAGGAAACAAAATATTGCCTTCAAACCATGTCTTGAAATAGTGTTATTTTTTGTATTGTATTGTTCTTGTTATTTATTGTCGTAGGTTCGAACCTAGACAGACGCTTTACTTTGTGTAAATTATTTCATCACCACTTTTTTTTTCGGTCGGAAATCATCAAATAACTTCTCCCGCTCTGGGCGGAGCGGGAGGGTGTGTCAGACTCTTACTGACTAAAACCCACCCGTATTCCTTCCGTTGCCTGTGTTGCCAGGGGCCTCGGTAACCGTTTTGAACTTCCACGCGCCACCACCACTGGCCTCGAAATAGTGAAGGAACACATCGTGAGGAAACCGGCACGTCCTAGGACCATAAATTCGAGGACATGTGATATCTACCATCCCAGTAAATGACAAAAAGTGCGCCGCCTATTACATGGAACCTAAACATAACTGGCGAAATGTGGGTGAACTTCTGTCTAACCCTTCGGGGAATACAGGCGGGATGTTATTTTATTTTTATAAAACTTTCCTGTATACTACTTGTAGTTTTGGTCTCAGCAGCCAAAATATACAAGACTCAGGACTGGGATAAAAATTATCCTATGT
Source organism: Atethmia centrago (assembly GCA_905333075.3). Lineage (NCBI taxonomy): Eukaryota > Metazoa > Arthropoda > Insecta > Lepidoptera > Noctuidae > Atethmia > Atethmia centrago. The sequence continues at coordinate 9,190,545 of HG995388.1, forward strand.
CCTGATCCAGGTCATAATCTAATCCCGGGCGGATTTCCGGCCACCGTAGGCGCGGGCTTGCAGACGGTGAGCAATGGGTAGCTCGCCGTCCGGTCAGGACCAGGCCCGGGTCGACGGCGCGTTGTATTCCACGTGCGCCTCAAAGAGATGTCGTCAGCACAAGTGTAGGGATCCACTAGGGCCGATGCCTGCCGGGGTCGCGGGAAGGTACTAAAGGGTCACCGAGGCCCCTGGCAACACAAGCAACAGGAAGGAATACGGGTGGGTTTTAGTCAGTAAGAGTCTGACACACCCTTCCGCTCCGCCCAGAGCGGGAGAAATTATTTGATGATTTCCCACCCAAAAAAAAAAGGTCATAATCTACCCATGTGCGAAATTTCATCCAAATCCGTTCAGCGTGAAAGGGTAACAAACACATAAACAAACTCACTTTCTCATTTATAATATCAGTAAGGAAAGGATAAGGATAAGTATTACCATCTAAATCTACCAAATGTATGTACTAACACTAGTATTTAGGTTGTATAAGTAATTACAAAAAAAATAAAACCGCCCAAGTGCGGGTCAAACCACGCACAATGAAGGGTTCCTTAGTTGGAATGAATTTATCTCAAGAACAAACTTAACATTGTATTTGAAAAACATGTTCCACCATACATATCAACTGCAAATGTAAGTTTGTACGCACAATACTAAGTGATTTACCATGTTATTTTAAGACCATAGACTTCTTATAGGTTTTCCTGTAATCTATAAGCTTAGAACTATTTTCTGTATTGATTTTTTTCTAATTTTTAGATTCAGTAGTTTCGGAGATAAGGATAAGTTTCAAATTTTCCACCAAAAGTGACCCTCATGTTCAAAATGCATGTATGTTTCAACTCAATCGGTCCAGTAGATTCGGAGCAAATCGACTGTGACAGACGGACAAACAGACAGACAGACGAGTGATCCTATAAGGGTTCCGTTGTGAAATTGATTTTATGATCTCGAAAATAAATTATTATTTATTATTATTATTTTGAGTTCTTTACTTTTCTTCTCTTTTGAGAGAGTTTACAGTCTTACACACGGGTCGGAACCAAGTGTGTAAGGGAAAATTTAAATTGTATTATTATTATTCGGCCTCATCTAGTTTAAAAAAATATGTTTTGACGTGTAAAAGTGTTTGTAAAAACCTACTTACACAAATAAAATCATTTATCATTTATCACATTTTTCCTTTTGACTTTCAAAAGTGCAAAAGGCACTTTTGAAAGTCAAAAGAAAAAAATAATAATAATGAAAAATAGAAATAAAATAATTCATAGTTCTTGCCCTGCACGTGTCTCATTGTTGGTGTCATACAATCAAATAATGCTATTATTACATGCCTTAAAAATGACATAAGACCTTTAAAATGACATCTGTCATAACTTGATACACCCTGGGGACTGAGCTAATACAAAGTTTGTCTATTGTCCATTAAAAAACAAATTGATTCTAGTCGCCCCTCCTAAAAGGTAGTTTCGTATGGAGAAGAATGGGCAAGAAACTCCACCGTTCCTCTTTGAAAATGTTTTACAAGATGTTGTATATGTACATTAATAATATCATTAAACGTATATGAAGACGATGCACCTAGAATAAAATTACTATACCACAAAAGGTAAAAATAAAATAAAAGCTGTTAACTGTTTGCCAGACACAATTTCTGCATTGATAGGCTCACGCCACGGCACGTGCACACGGCCATAGTAAATGTATGTATCGCTACTTTGGCACCGTCACACAGTGGAACGAATGTATGGGAGCGGTTGGACGTAGACATGTCCGAAAAATAAGAGTAAAATTATGCCAAACTAATGATGCCATCTTATTCGATTACTTAATGCCTTCATAAATTGTGGTGATGAATTTCTTCATAACTCCCATATTTCGGGAGTAATTTGAGAAAATGTGAAATTTTACTATGAAAATGAGTGTATCGAGCTCTCTCCCTCCTGATTCCGGGCTTGTTTCAAGTAGCGGTCTCTAATATCGTAATGCTATTACTAAGAGCTATATTTAATACTAAGACACATAGTGCGCCAAATGTGCACTTTCTGGGATAAAAGGAAATGAAAATTTAAAAAAAAAAACGTTTTTTCCCCATTTGTATTTACTTTAAACCGCAGACAGACTTATTAAGAGGTCTATAAATATATTATATATATACAGAAATATATATTAACAAAAATATTTACAAGAACTGATGAGAGTATGACTTTTAAGTAAGTTGATAATAAATTACCTAGTTTCATTAAAAGTACAATAAATAATTAAGATGTAAGCTCTAATTTACTAAGTTACACATTTTAAAACAATAACATCATTTAATTATCTTCGTCATCATCATCATCATCAATTAATTCAAATTCAGAATCGATGTCCGCTAAATCATTTATGTTAACAAATTCGATATCACTTTTCTCAGAATCCGTAAGCTCATAAAATTCCTTAAAAGAAGATTTTTTTACAAACTTATTTCCTTTTGGACGGATACTTGTAACAAGTGGATCAGAAGACAGTAAAAGATTGTGCATAATATCTTCATTGCATGAGATACTGCTATGCTTTCGAGAATGCCCCTCTCTATATTTTCTAAAATCTTTATTTCTAGCCTCAGATGCCTCTTCGGATAGAAAACCAATGGGCACAATTGACATGTTCTGAACTATGTCTGGCCCATGCATTAAAATTTTATGAAGTGAAGAAGGCATATAATACCATGGGTATAACTCCACGTAAAGCTTAGCAGTATCAAAGCAGAACTCTCGGAATTTAGTTACGTTGATCTTCTCTCCTGATGAAATACACTGCAAGATCACACAGATTTTTCTTAAAAGCATAGCATCTATTCCGGTCAGTTCAGCAGATTTAGTGTAGTTTTCAAAAAATCTCCTTGCCGAGTTGCCATTGTTGGTGGATCCACTGCCTTGTTTCACAACATCGAGAAGTAAGCCCGTTTCTCTTCTTACAGCCTCTTGAACTCTTTTCTTCCTGTCATCAACTTGCCTTTTTGCTATATCACCCCTTACTTGCCATGATTTTATGTCTAATTTGTAGGAAATGTGTAATAAGCATTCCATTGAGCGAATCCAAGCGTGAAGGGTGCTTAAGCTATATTTATACATGTCCTCGTTTGCGTGTTTATCTTTGATTAACTCTAAATTATTCATTTCTTTAGGACAAGCCTTGCATATGTCACACACTGAAGCTGCTGTATTGGATATAATGGAATGAATTTTACCATCAATCATTGTCAACAGCAGTTGGTGTTTGACACTAATTCCATCAGTGATGGTGGATGGAGTTAAGGCTTCAATCTCTGCTTCGATTTCAGCCATCTCTCTCTGCACATTTTCTTTGGTTTCCTTTATAAACTTAAACAATATTGGCCGGCAAAATGAAGTGGAAGATGGTCGCTCGTTTTCCCAAATTGTTACACCTTTTGAGACGAGCCGCAGTGGTACAAGACTAATCATAAAATTACTAGCAAGATCGATTTGCTCATCTTCACTCGTCCTTTGATGATAAATGCTTTGGCTAGATGATCCGTCAAAACCCCATTTGCTGGTCAATACGAGCTGTTGATTGGGATCAACAGGGGTTTCTAACGACCTAATAAGTCTTCTTGAGGTTAAATCCATCAAGGCTTGTAATTTGATTTTTGCAGAGCTCTCTGTAACTGTGAGATCTTCTTTGGCCGGATAGCACTTAATTTTTTCTTTAACCAACATGTAGTAACTCGGGTATTGAAGAGCTCCTTCTTGAGTGTTGAAATCCCGAAGAGTGTTATAGCGCCATTTCGATAAGTTCATCGATACATAAAGAGCCAATGCCTTCAAAGGGGATATTTCCCGTACCTGAATTGATTTACCTTCAATGAAGGCTTTGATTTTTGAGGCCTCTTCTGGATTCTCCGTCAAGTATTTCATAACATAAGCTGTATCGCTTTGTCCTGCCTTTTGAAGCGCCCTTTCGGCCGAAAACATAATTTCAGCGCTGCTACTGCTGCATGAAAGACTATCTTCAGTGCGTCTTCTTTTTTGCCGGTTACTAAGGTCCTCAAAAGATTTACGAGGACTAGGATGTGTACAAGTTGAAGCATCAGATTTAGCAGGAGAAATTATGGGCTCGATGACGTCACTTATATTTTCTGTAGAAGGTTCCATATTTTCATTCTGTAATTCCGGCCATTGAATTGCAGCCTGTAGCCAAATCTCATGTTTCTTCCGAAACTTATCTGTGCTTCTTCCAGACTGTGTCCATTTTGCATAAATGCGGTAGCAAAATCGACGACACCAGTCTTTTAAACTTGTTTCAGCACTTTCACATAACTGAACACAACTGTTATCTTTTAAAACACTGAACAAATAGTTAAAGTCGCGTAAATCTTTATGTGCGCGTGCGCATAAAGCAACGTGAATATCAAGATTTGTATTAAAATTTGGAAAATACATTGCGAGATTAGCTTGGATACAACGAGGTGTAAATCAACACTGATTTTAAAGTTACTAATAGTGACCTATTTATATAAAATCCAGGTATCCCAGGTATCCTTTGTTAAATATTGCAAGGTAATTAGTTATTGTGATAATTAGTAAATGATGCATGCTAAATTAGTGTATTAAGAGCCATTTAGTAATTAAATAATAGCAATGTTCTTATCAGTAATCATTAGTGCATCAGTTTTATATGTAAACCTTAAGTCCCTAATTATATATCCTAATTAGCTTATATCTTCTCTAATTGGCTGCTCAGAAATGTTATTGTAATAAGGTAAACCTTTAGAAAAACGGTTTTAATCAACAAAATAAACAAAAAATAAAAAAATTGTGTTATAAAATAAACATCACTCTTTATCCCAGAAAGTGCACATTTGGCGCACTATGTGTCTTAGTATTAAATATAGCTCTTAGTATTAGCATTATGATATTAGAGACCGCTACTTGAAACAAGCCCGGAATCAGGAGGGAGAGAGCTCGATACACTCATTTTCATAGTAAAATTTCACATTTTCTCAAATTACTCCCGAAATATGGGAGTTATGAAGAAATTCATCACCACAAGTTATGAAGGCATTAAGTAATCGAATAAGATGGCATCATTAGTTTGGCATAATTTTACTCTTTTTTTTCGGACATGTCTACGTCCAACCGCTCCCATACATTCGTTCCACTGTGCGTCATCTCGCTCTCGTTGACGTCCCGCTGACATGGCGGTGGACAAACGGCCTTAGATTTTCAAAAACCAGGCCGTTAATATAGTATTGTATAGGTTAGTTGTCAGCGTATACCTTATGAGATAGGAATAGTTTTTGACAATCACTTGTAAACTGATATTATCGAAATGTAATCGAGTAATATTTAATCGTACCTTTGTTGGGCTCCAGTGGTTGGCTACCATCAGGGGTCAGAAAAGAAAAAAAGTTTGCATATACGAGAAGGAGTAAAAGATATGCATATATTTATGTCTCTTTTACTCTTACTACTGGACTTGATACGTGTGTCCTTCTCTCATTATTGTTTTTATTAACTTATCTATTATTGTTGTTGTTGTTGTATTTTATGAAAATTGTCTACTTTTACAACGTTTGTTAATATGTGAGCACCATGTATCTATCACATAATTAATGTATCTGGCATTGCTTCATTTTAAATTATTTTTACCTATTTTGATGTGTAGTAATTTAATTGTAGATGCATCATCTTCACATAGGTATAATTATATAATCAATGCATACAAATATTGTAAAACATTAAAGGAGTGTCTTACCCATCTCCATACGAAAGGAATCCTTTTGGAAGGGGCAACTACAACCACTTCTATTTTTCTGTACATTTTGACGTTCATAATAGAGTCTTACACCCATTTTTGAAAAGTGTCTTAATTAAATTCTATAGTGCTAATATGCCCCAAAACAAATCACATTTTTTTTATTCAATCGATAAGTGCCATAAAAATGCATTTAAATTTTACATTTTCAAATTTCTCGCGTAGTTTGACGAAAACGCTGGACGCAGTGGACGCCATGTTGCTCTGTGGTTATGACGTCACTTGGTTATGTAAACAAATGCGCTGATCTATTATCTAACTATCAGTTGACAGTTGACATGTTTTAGTTTACACAGAGGTATGACGTAATAATATGGCGGCTACTATTTCATGGTGTTTTTTAACAGATTAGAAAAAACTGTAAACGTTGAATTGAATTTTAAAATTTATTTTGTCACTTTATGAACTAAAAGTAACATTTTCCGACTCCTTTTTGCCTATACTATCTCAATAATCTATTTGTAGATTTTTTCTCGTATATAGTAAATTACCCTATTGCCTTTTATATGCCTATTTGAAATTAATGATTTGATACTTTAGTATACCTACTCTGTCTACGAACCAGGCCAATGTACTTCCAGATTCAAACTGTGAACAACCACAGGTCCACTCCCAACCTGGGCAATAACTCTTGCCGTCAACAACAGACAGTAGCGTTCAGAACTTTCTCATGCATTGTCCTCGTTCACAGCGAGTTAGCAACTGGCTGTACCTGACAATCTAATGGACTGAGTAGTACAGTTTTATGTGAAAATTGGTATTATCTAGTTGTTTAGTACCGTCTGGTTGTCGCTACAGCATTTTGTAGAAAAGTTTGTCTGGCCACCTTACAATAGCTGTTTCAGAAAACAGAAATACTATATTCCAGGTGCTGGTGCTTATGCAGGCATACTCGTATGAAACGATATTATTTGCCTTTAAGGGGTCCCCGAAACGATCAATTAGATGATTAAAGATAAAGGTTTTGATAAATGATTTTTATTCCTGTAAGTAGTTTTGTACTTTTACACGTCAATCATATTTTAAAAACTAGATGAGGTCGGCATTTCCTATCTGACTAGTCTGAGAAGAAACGCCGAAACAAACTCAGAGGTATACATTTCAAAGGTATTTATCTCCTTTAAAGTCCAGACATAATCTTAGTCAGATCATGTGAAGGACATGTAGATTGGTGTCTGAAATGGTCTTTTGAGGAAAGCCACAAATATTGAGTGGACCTGTCCAGTCATTTGTAGTAATCGTGTCGCTCTACTCAGAACTTAAGGACCTCAACGACTCGTCAAACAATACCGAAGAAAGGACATTTGGGTAGACCGCATTGATCTATTGCCATCAATTTGTATTGTAGTAATATTTTCAATGGCTTCAATTGCATTCGGTTGCTGATCAATTTGCGCATCAATGTGTATCAATCACGTAAAAATTGACAATAGCTATTGCTCGTTTTCGGGACCCTTAACACCGACACGAATAGTTAATTCTAGTGAAAAACTATTCGTTTATTAATCATACCGCAACTTGGTTACAAGGAAATTATTATTAAAATATGAGTAAGCTCACAAAAAATTTGAGAAACCTGAAGTTTGTTGAACACAATCAAGAAACCTACTCTAACTTAACAGTCATCTGAATTTCCCGATTCTGAATTTTATATGCATATGCGCTCAAGATTAGCATCACAATTTTGTCTGTAGTCTATCGGTATGAAACCCTACAATCCGGCTGGGATTTGCTTCCTGAGTAAAGAAAGAAGAAGAAAGAAAGAAAATACGTTTATTTGCGGTAAACATGACGCAAAGAAGGAACACAAATACAAAAAAGAAACAATTTGAGGGAAAATATGCGTCACATCCACGCAAAACGGCCAACGCTCAGCATAATGCTGCGAGTACGTCAGTCTCTTTCGCTCCTATATCAATCAGCACCATTTAACAACCCAAAAAACAAAACTAGAGACAAAATGGCTCAATAGCAAAAATCCAATCAGACCGTTCACAGCGAGAGGAACTATGCATCAATTAGACCAGACAATACCCGAGTGGATCAATTAATTAAGTAAAAAAGGAGAAGTGTAGGAAATCGCGAACTCGCTCAGCGAAGTGTTTCCGGACAATCTACTCCACAATTTTAGTAGTGAGGAGCTGGATACGTTTCGTGCACTTGGGGACAGATTAATTGGATGAATTCTGAAATTTTCAATTTCCACTTTTCATCCAGGTTAAAAAAAGTTATTCTGATGATCTTTTTACTTATTTTATTATTACTTAATTTTCGATGGAAAGAAGCACACGCATAGTAACTTTCGTACTGAAATCGCAAATACTATTTACAAAACTAATTACTAGTTTTGTAAATGTTTTTTATATATCCGTCAACCATAATTTTATTTAATTTCATTAGAAACTAATGTTTTAGAAACCTATAATTTCATCTGTATCCAAACACTTATTAAAACACACCGATACTTCTTGGTATCAGAAGTAGCTTTGATAATTTAGTACTGCTCCGAACGACCCTTTTCAACTACTGAAAACACCATTACAAAGAACTAACTACATAGTACGCATAATGTAAATAAAATCTAAATAAACACAAAACTAAAGAGAGTTCTCTCAATTTATTGCGTAACTGCTATATATTATTTTAATGTTTATTGTCTCCGAGTAGCCATTAAGAAATGATTTACAACTGTTGAATGTTGAAATTTCTATCGTCCGTAATTTATTACGAAGTTATGTAAACTGTACTGCTTTGCGTAATACAAACATAATTTTGTTTTAATAAACTGAGATGTGTTAAATGTTTTTGTATGATTTACTAACTGAAATAGTTTTAGGTGCTTGTTTTTGTAGAAAAAAAGACACGCATGAGTTTGATTTCAGACTTTAAAAAATTAAATTTCAGACAAACACTTCGTCTTACTTTAATATTTAGCATTTCTTTTTCTTTCTCAATAAACGCGCAGTGATTGTAATAATTATTTATTTCGTTTCTCTAAAAGTTCACGCTTTCCTTAATAAAATTAATAAAAATAAAATGATGTTAAATTATTTATTTCCCAATTATTATGCAAGCAAGTGTACTAACTGAATATTTGGTAGCACGAAACACAGGCGAACGAACCGTACAGAAAATTTATCTGGCCAGTGCCGTACTACTTGTGATAGTGCTGTGAATGTGTTTATTAATTTGCTTTACACATATAGGCATTATTATGTACACAAATAGGAGCAGCGCTGCATCCTAACTTATCCTAATCCTAACTCATATTATAAATGCGAAACTGAGTCTATTTGTTTGTTACGCCTTCACGCTAAAACGGCTGAACGGATTTGGACGAAATTTAGCACATGGGTAGAACCATGGCCTGGATTAGGACATAATAATATTTTTATCCCGATATTTACACGGGATAGAAACTTATGTGGGTAAAACCACGGGGCGCTGCTTGTAATATTATAAATGCGAAAGTGACATCATTTGTATGTTTGTTTGTTACGCTTTCACGCTAAAACGGCTGAATGGATTTGGATGAACTTTTGCACACAGGTAGACCAAGACCTGGACATATATTACTTTTTATCCCGGTAGTACATTCTCGTCGGATCGGTTGACATGCACGTGAGCGAAGGTAGTTTTAAATAAATGGATTTGAGTAAAAATTAGATGACTTGTTTTCAAACCTATAACCTATTTTCACATACAAAATATAAAGTACTGAGTTTTGAGCATAAAAGTAAAATAAATATTTCTTAAGTTACATTCTGTTCACACGAGAGTCTTACAGTCTAACACACTTACCTACCTCCAAACCAATTTTGATAAGTTGCTAGTCTGGTAACGTTTTAGGCTGAAGATTTTTTTAAATGGCACCATAAGATACAAATAGACCAATAGCAGTAAATGGTACAAGAAGGATAAAAAATAGTTTTTTCAGAATGAAACACAAGAACGGTCAGTTTTCTTGCAACCAAGTGCACCTAAATCGTTCGATAGCATGAACTAGCAAGCGGATGCTCTCGAACTTCTGTTAGCCAAACGTAACTTGCTCTGCAAAGTCTACCAGTGTTCAGATACTTTTAGAACATACCTATCGATATTGAACCTTATAAACATTTTAATAAAGTCCTGTAGGTATATCATACATAATTATAACGGCAACTTGAAATCATACCACCATACAACTGTACAAGGATCATTTGGCACGTGGCAAAAATCGGACGTAAACGTAACACCGCCATCTTGTTTATTCAATACAATGTTTAACAAAACAATTTCACAAACTATTTACAAGTGACATTATGCCAATCTTATTTTGTTCTGTTATTTTTATTGACATTGAAATGATAAATTAACAAAGGAAATATTGTTAAATTGACTGACAATATTCGACGATAAAAAAATCCTGTTTGATAAAATAGTAGACAATAATTTTCTTCAGTGCCACTTAAAATCATTTTTTTTTGTTTAAAATTTATACTGCGACTACACGTGCGACTTAGTGAAACATAAATTATGAGTTAATTTTCTATATAGCTAAGAATTACTAAAGGTAAGTAAATGAAACATCTATTTATATACCAAAAAACTCCCCTTCCGCATACATTTCCTAAGTTAATAATATCGTAATCATCACAACTTATGAATTTGCTATATTTTTTGCAACCAAGTGTAATTACGGACTAATGCTCGATAGCACGAAATACGGACCAGCAAACTGTTCCCGAACTTCTGATAGCAGTGTACGTACAAATTACACTTTGAATACGTGGCTCTATTTGGGTCAACGGAGCTGCAAGAGGTTTTAATATTACCATGTAATGTTTTCACAGAACCTGTAAAGCCCTGCGCGACTCCGATTCGGTGTCAAACAATAGAAAATCAATTGTGTCTCATTAGCTGTCCTTGACCAATAAACCGAGAGAGATTTTAAGGTACCAAATCTCTCTAGGTTTTAATGAAAAGTCTAAGGAATAGGGTGGAAAGTTTCTCATCCTCCATTGAAACTCAAACTCAAAGCATTTATTTCGAATAAACCAATTACAGGCACTTTTGAATTATCAAGGGGTCGGTCGGTCACCAAGAAAGATGAAGCTAGTTGCCCATTCCAAAGCGTAATAGGTACCTATGGAGAAGAACGGGCAAGAAACTCCACGGACACTCTTTTAAATCAACGAAAAGTGAAGAACCTCTGGCCAAACGGGTATTGTAGACACAATACCCGTCACACAACAACCATCGCGCGTCACCAGACGGAGGTCTACTGCCTGATGGTTGACGACGTCAACCATTGTTCCGGCTGTTAAATAATTATGTTCTAATCTCGCGGATAGCTCTGCTTGTGTGATTTAAGCATTTTGTGAGGTCCAATATATTGCGTAGTTCGTATGTGGCGTTATAGCAGCCAGTAAATAGACAAACAGTAATCAGGATGAAAATTATGAGACTTGGCTTGGCAAAACAGAAACCATAGGAGAACCCTTTTAATGATCACTAAAACAACAAAAAAAAAGGAGCACAATGGACTAACCTTTCTAAACAGACGCGATTTTTTTTTGGGTGGGAAGTTATCAAATAACTTCTTTTGCTTTGGGCGGAGCGGGAGGATGTGTTCTCTTACTGACTAAAACCCACCCTATGTTGCCAGGGTCCACGGTATCTCTTTCGGACTTTCCCGCGACCCCGGCAGGCATCGGCACTAGTGGACCCCTACACTTTTCCTAAGACGGTAGTGATCTTTAAGATGTCACGGGAAACAGAAATGTACCCACGAGAGGATACTGACGCAGTTTCTTGGTATACAAAAAAAAACTTACATTTTTGAACAATGTTTAGACGGTGCAATTTTATTGTTGGGTTAATATAATGGTATGCCACGAGCAAGTTAATCACACCCTGTAAATCACCCTTAAGGGCATTTTTATTGTCATGCGTTTTTGCGCCCGCGTACAGGCCAAGCACGCATGCTTGTTGCGGGCCGCACGCAGAGCAGATTATTTGCGCCACACTACCACAGTATTGTTTGTTTCGCCAGGAAAATAACTCTTGTCAAAATAAATGTAAAAATATCAAAATGATCATACAACGTGCGTGCGACCCGCTTGACAGTAAAAACAACACTGACTGTCAAGGTTCGCCACACGCACACGGGCGGCACGGATCTGTGCGAGCCACCCGCGATCCGTTGCGGGCAGCACGCATGCGTGCCTGGCCTGCACGCGGCACAGTGGAACGAATGTATGGGAGCGGTTGGACGTAGACATGTCCGAAAAAAAAGAGTAAAATTATGCCAAACTAATGATGCCATCTTATTCGATTACTTAATGCCTTCATAACTTGTGGTGATGAATTTCTTCATAACTCCCATATTTCGGGAGTAATTTGAGAAAATGTGAAATTTTACTATGAAAATGAGTGTATCGAGCTCTCTCCCTCCTGATTCCGGGCTTGTTTCAAGTAGAGGTCTCTAATATCATAATGCTAATACTAAGAGCTATATTTAATACTAAGACACATAGTGCGCCAAATGTGCACTTTCTGGGATAAAGAGTGATGTTTATTTAATAACACAATTTTTTTTATTTTTTGTTTATTTTGTTGATTAAAACCGTTTTTCTAAAGGTTTACCTTATTACAATAACATTTCTGAGCAGCCAATTAGAGAAGATATAAGCTAATTAGGATATATAATTAGGGACTTAAGGTTTACATATAAAACTGATGCACTAATGATTACTGATAAGAACATTGCTATTATTTAATTACTAAATGGCTCTTAATACACTAATTTAGCATGCATCATTTACTAATTATCACAATAACTAATTACCTTGCAATATTTAACAAAGGATACCTGGGATACCTGGATTTTATATAAATAGGTCACTATTAGTAACTTTAAAATCAGTGTTGATTTACACCTCGTTGTATCCAAGCTAATCTCGCAATGTATTTTCCAAATTTTAATACAAATCTTGATATTCACGTTGCTTTATGCGCACGCGCACATAAAGATTTACGCGACTTTAACTATTTGTTCAGTGTTTTAAAAGATAACAGTTGTGTTCAGTTATGTGAAAGTGCTGAAACAAGTTTAAAAGACTGGTGTCGTCGATTTTGCTACCGCATTTATGCAAAATGGACACAGTCTGGAAGAAGCACAGATAAGTTTCGGAAGAAACATGAGATTTGGCTACAGGCTGCAATTCAATGGCCGGAATTACAGAATGAAAATATGGAACCTTCTACAGAAAATATAAGTGACGTCATCGAGCCCATAATTTCTCCTGCTAAATCTGATGCTTCAACTTGTACACATCCTAGTCCTCGTAAATCTTTTGAGGACCTTAGTAACCGGCAAAAAAGAAGACGCACTGAAGATAGTCTTTCATGCAGCAGTAGCAGCGCTGAAATTATGTTTTCGGCCGAAAGGGCGCTTCAAAAGGCAGGACAAAGCGATACAGCTTATGTTATGAAATACTTGACGGAGAATCCAGAAGAGGCCTCAAAAATCAAAGCCTTCATTGAAGGTAAATCAATTCAGGTACGGGAAATATCCCCTTTGAAGGCATTGGCTCTTTATGTATCGATGAACTTATCGAAATGGCGCTATAACACTCTTCGGGATTTCAACACTCAATAAGGAGCTCTTCAATACCCGAGTTACTACATGTTGGTTAAAGAAAAAATTAAGTGCTATCCGGCCAAAGAAGATCTCACAGTTACAGAGAGCTCTGCAAAAATCAAATTACAAGCCTTGATGGATTTAACCTCAAGAAGACTTATTAGGTCGTTAGAAACCCCTGTTGATCCCAATCAACAGCTCGTATTGACCAGCAAATGGGGTTTTGACGGATCATCTAGCCAAAGCATTTATCATCAAAGGACGAGTGAAGATGAGCAAATCGATCTTGCTAGTAATTTTATGATTAGTCTTGTACCACTGCGGCTCGTCTCAAAAGGTGTAACAATTTGGGAAAACGAGCGACCATCTTCCACTTCATTTTGCCGGCCAATATTGTTTAAGTTTATAAAGGAAACCAAAGAAAATGTGCAGAGAGAGATGGCTGAAATCGAAGCAGAGATTGAAGCCTTAACTCCATCCACCATCACTGATGGAATTAGTGTCAAACACCAACTGCTGTTGACAATGATTGATGGTAAAATTCATTCCATTATATCCAATACAGCAGCTTCAGTGTGTGACATATGCAAGGCTTGTCCTAAAGAAATGAATAATTTAGAGTTAATCAAAGATAAACACGCAAACGAGGACATGTATAAATATAGCTTAAGCACCCTTCACGCTTGGATTCGCTCAATGGAATGCTTATTACACATTTCCTACAAATTAGACATAAAATCATGGCAAGTAAGGGGTGATATAGCAAAAAGGCAAGTTGATGACAGGAAGAAAAGAGTTCAAGAGGCTGTAAGAAGAGAAACGGGCTTACTTCTCGATGTTGTGAAACAAGGCAGTGGATCCACCAACAATGGCAACTCGGCAAGGAGATTTTTTGAAAACTACACTAAATCTGCTGAACTGACCGGAATAGATGCTATGCTTTTAAGAAAAATCTGTGTGATCTTGCAGTGTATTTCATCAGGAGAGAAGATCAACGTAACTAAATTCCGAGAGTTCTGCTTTGATACTGCTAAGCTTTACGTGGAGTTATACCCATGGTATTATATGCCTTCTTCACTTCATAAAATTTTAATGCATGGGCCAGACATAGTTCAGAACATGTCAATTGTGCCCATTGGTTTTCTATCCGAAGAGGCATCTGAGGCTAGAAATAAAGATTTTAGAAAATATAGAGAGGGGCATTCTCGAAAGCATAGCAGTATCTCATGCAATGAAGATATTATGCACAATCTTTTACTGTCTTCTGATCCACTTGTTACAAGTATCCGTCCAAAAGGAAATAAGTTTGTAAAAAAATCTTCTTTTAAGGAATTTTATGAGCTTACGGATTCTGAGAAAAGTGATATCGAATTTGTTAACATAAATGATTTAGCGGACATCGATTCTGAATTTGAATTAATTGATGATGATGATGATGACGAAGATAATTAAATGATGTTATTGTTTTAAAATGTGTAACTTAGTAAATTAGAGCTTACATCTTAATTATTTATTGTACTTTTAATGAAACTAGGTAATTTATTATCAACTTACTTAAAAGTCATACTCTCATCAGTTCTTGTGAATATTTTTGTTAATATATATTTCTGTATATATATATAATATATTTATAGACCTCTTAATAAGTCTGTCTGCGGTTTAAAGTAAATACAAATGGGGAAAAAACGTTTTTTTTTTTTAATTTTCATTTCCTTTTATCCCAGAAAGTGCACATTTGGCGCACTATGTGTCTTAGTATTAAATATAGCTCTTAGTAATAGCATTACGATATTAGAGACCGCTACTTGAAACAAGCCCGGAATCAGGAGGGAGAGAGCTCGATACACTCATTTTCATAGTAAAATTTCACATTTTCTCAAATTACTCCCGAAATATGGGAGTTATGAAGAAATTCATCACCACAATTTATGAAGGCATTAAGTAATCGAATAAGATGGCATCATTAGTTTGGCATAATTTTACTCTTATTTTTCGGACATGTCTACGTCCAACCGCTCCCATACATTCGTTCCACTGTGCGCGGGCGCAAACACGCATGACAATAAAAAGGCCCTAAGAGTGGTTGCCAAATGGGAGTTAATGATTTGAGAGATGACGAATGTAGGTATTTGTTTTTAATCTACTTCTTGTACGAGTCTACTTCTTGTATTGAGGGTGACCGACCGGAACAGTGACGAGTCGAGCATTACTCTTAAAATCGACAAACTAAGTGACTTCTGAGGCAAATAAATATATTTTCTTTCATTTTTAGGGTTCCGTGTCTCAAAAGGAAAAAATGGAACCCTTATCGGATCACTCGTATGTCTGTCTGTCCGTCTGTCACAGCCGATTTGGTCCAAATCTACTATACATATATGAATTTCTGTAACCCAAACACGTGTACGTGTAACGTATATACATGAATTATAAATATGAGGAGGCAAATTATAAAATTAAAAAAGAAGTTTTGCAAACCGTACCGTGTGGCATATCAAATGAAAGGGCTTGTTGGTCTCAATTTTTTTTTTATAACTTTTAAATAAATAGTTTTAAAGTTATTTAAGAAAATAGATGAAAATTTACAATTTTTCCCCTATCCCAAATTTTGTCCCCTTATCTATCCTATGGTCTATGGTGAAGGGAAGTCTATGGTATAAAAATAACTTGGTAAATCTCTTAATATTGTGCGGACAAACTGACATTTGCAGTTGGATTGTATGGGCCAAGTTTGTTCTTGGTATAAACTAATTCCAACTACAGAACCCTTCATTGTGCGTAGTCTGACACGCACTTCGCCGGTTTATTTCTTTGACGTTCTACCAAGAGATGTAGCTGATCGCCAACGAGATGAAAGGCTTGGAAAAACTAAAATAATGTACATTAGTAAAGCATCTTTTGTAATAACTCTTTGGAGATTTACAAAACTCTTTGGACCTTTACAATACAGAAATTAGGGCTAAGACAAAGTGTCATGCTATCAGCAATAACGATGATGCACAGAAGTGCACGGATCAAACATATTGGGCCTTACTACAAACCAAGGTTTGTCTTTAGAACCAGGTTTAAACCATCGAGCCATTTTTGAATTTCGAACTTTATTTCAACAAAGATAAAGTTCTTAATACAAAAACAGATTAACTCGGATTAAAAATCTGTTTTTGTATTAAGAACTTTATTTATATTTTATAGTGATTAATTTCGTATAAAGAAATTTACTACGGTCAAAATAATGTTCGAAATAGAAAAACTGGCTCGAAGGTTTAAGCTTGGATCAAAGATAGAACTCGTTTTGTAATGAGATGGTATGGGACTGACATAACCATAATTATGTCAATATGTTGAAAGTCGTTGTAGCAATACGAAAAGCTTTGAAAGCGATTACCACTTGCCTAGACAAGTGGTAATCGCTTTCAAAGCTTTTAAACTTTTTCTGGATTGACTTGGTTTTTTTTTGCGTTGAGTTTTATGCCAGAGGGTCTAGACCCTCTGGCATAAAACTCAACGCTGATCCCTTATAACGTTTATATCCAGAAAAATTAGTTGGGAAAACTGCTAGAACAGTTTTAAAATGAGGTATTTCTCACTTATATTGATATAACTATCATAAAATTATCGTAAAAAATCCAAGATGCTATAAATCCACCTTATGGTTTGCGAAGTATCTTAAGTTCATAGTCACGAGATAGCAGATTTTATTTTACAGGTTTTTAACTAACCCTCTGAATCTGATACTTAAAAATCTGAAAGCTTGATAAAGTCTTTGATGCGAAAATCTGCAATCAAATCACACAAAACTGGGTGGTTTGAGGGACCAGTCTTTTATGATGGCTTTAAGATACTTTTAATGTTTCCTGCATTCACAACTTAGTTTCAAACATGTAACCAAAGAAGTATTTTTGGAAAAATAACTTTAATACTCACACAAAAAGTTTAGTTTGAACTACAGCTTCAATTATTTATGAATTTTTCAATAGAAGCTACTAATATCATTCATCTTATTCTAAAATTAACTTAATTAACATTAACATAAAGTTGATATTTGTTTAAGGTGAATCCGCAGCTGTAGCTCGCGAAATTCAAATTTTCTTACGCTTTTGTTATTGCAGGTGAGTGCCAGGTCGTATCTTGATCAAAATATTAATCATTATAATTATTAATACATCTATCTCTCTAAGTTACATTTGTTCTATTGAATGGCTTTTTCATTAAATTTTGAACAAATCTCACATAATTAAAGATATATAAGTATTACGACACGATATATACGATACATAAGTATCACATAATTAAAGATATATAAGTAAGATTTTAACGATTATAATTCTGTAAATACATATCTGTTATAGTCGCGAATCATTTTTTGATCAACATACAACCTGACACTGAACTGCAAATAGCGAAAAACGTAAGAAAATTTTACGGGCTATAGTTGTGGAACCACCTTATGTGGAAATTACTTCAATTGGAAGCATGGATTTAAATATGGAATATTTGGATCTATGGACTCGTAAAATTTTGAAATAAGAACTCGCAGTGAGCAAGTATGGCAGTCGAAGCTACTCATCTGTATAAAGAAACGCCTTTTACCCTACTGTGAAATAACTACACACTGCTCTTTAATTAATAATGCAAAGCTCTTTGAATAACCTCAAAACAATAAAAATAACCCTACAACACTCCTTACTAATCGCCACTCCGGGATATCTCTATCCCGGGGGCCGCATTAATAACTCCGTCCATTACTCACCGTAATTCCCGGGGTAGTCCGGAGTGTCAGCGCTAATCCCGCGAGCCCGGGACCACGGTGTCGCATCACTGGAACAATGGTTCGTTAATTAGATATGAATTACAATTGATGACTAATTAAGCGGTTGTAGTTATGTTAATGTCATGTATTAGGAATTATGGTAAGCTTTGGATGGTGGTAATTCAAAGATAGGGAGGCATTAAGGCTATCACTATCTTAAAAAAGTATAACGGTACAGATATGATTATTTTTAAAACCAATTAAAAGCTTTAAAGAATTTGTAAAATACTTTTTGATTTGTAATACCTTTTCTACGGGAGTGATGTCGTGAAAAGGGATAGATATATGTTACAGGAAGTGACAGCTTGAGCATGGAATAAGTAAGTACTTTTTAGGGTTCCGTAGTAAACAAGGAGAACATTGGTGGCCCAGTGGTAACGGCCGCGACTAACGAGTTGTATGTCGTAGGCTCGAACCCGGACAGGCGCTTTACTTTGTGTAAATTATTTCATCACCACTGCTCTCAAAAACGGTGAAGGAAAACATCGTGAGGAAACCGGCATGTCCTAGAACCAAAAATTCGAAGACATGTGACATCTACCACCCCGCACAGGGCCCGCGTGGTGGATTACAGCCCACTCCCTCTCCATCTCGAGAGGAGGCCTGTGTCCCAGCAGTGGGAACATTATAGGCTGATTGTGTGTTGTGTAAGTAAACAAGGAACCCTTGTAGTTTCGCCATGTCCGTCTGTCTGTCCCCGCTGTAATTTGGCATGTGTATTCATATTAATCACGCCGACAAAGTGCTAAAACAAAATCTTGAAAAAAATTACACGTAATGTGGGGATGATTTTTTTTTCTCGTCTACCCCATAGTGTGGGGTATTGTTGGATAGGCCGTTCAAAAATGTTGCAGGTCTGTGCTTACCACTTTTCGATTCAAGGATCCACAAGATCCACTTCTAATATTAAGCATTAAAGAGCAAATTTTTGTTAGAGTCAAGTGTGTCCCCCCCCCCTGCCAGCTAAATGGTTGTTTATGGAGATGTGAACAAATTCATGGCAGTAGTACATATGATATGAAATTAAAAGGAAAACTATCACAGCTAAGTAGGCTTTACAAGATAACTCGTAATAGTCATCCAATATCAATGTATGGGAGAACATGTTTTTCAACTAAAATGTTAAGTTTGCTTTTGGGACAAATTCATACCAACTACGGAACCCTTCATTGTGCGAGGTCCAACACGCACTTGGCCGGTTTTTTAAAAGCATGGAATTAGTAGGTACTTTATAATAGCATGGAATTAGTGTACTCATGGAATTAGTAAGTACTATATATATTGTAAGGGCATGTATTTAACGCGGCGACTAACTAATCCGATTTAGGGTTTTAAAAATAATTAAAATGAGTAGCAAAAATAATAGGTTGGCAGCTACAGTACATAGCATTTTAAATATAAATTAGCAGGAGTTTTTGTTTTTGTTTGGTAACTGAGAGTCACCAACAACCGAGGGGATCTGACGCTTGGCGGCCGCTGCCGCGACACGCTTGCTTCGCTCGCTCGCCGTCGCGCGTTAGTGGTCACTGTACTAACCTAACCTAACCCAAATGATTTTATACTTAGAGGCTGACAACAGCTAAAGCGCGGTCACTGTCGGACTGCATGCAAGAAAGAGAAGTGCGATGACACAACGCTGGTAATTTATTGCAAAATATGAAGCAATTATCGATTTACAAAAAATCTATAGATTGTATAAAAAAATAAAACACTATTATGCTAATATGTTGCTTGTAGAATAATCTGGCAAAAAATCAGAATGATTGCATGTACGAGTATATTAGTATGGTTTTTAATCGTTAAAATAATTTTTTAGAGGTATCTTCGTGATTTTTTTCTATCGTATCAAATTAGTTATATTGTTTTCAACACACTATCTACCTAGCACATATCCTTAAAAATATCATATATTTTTCTGATTGTGTTTACTGCAGTGGATACTTTAAGGCATTATAAAACTTATAAAAGATGCGTTTAGGTCCTGTAGTCCCCTTAAAATGCTACTTCACTGTAGCGGCCAACCTATTATTTTTGCTACCCATTTTAATTTTTTAGTAGCAAATAGTTAGTCGCCCTTTAAGTTGTTAGTCGCCTGGAAAATAATTAGCCTATTGTAAGTAGGTCAAATTTCGACCAGTGAACGACCACTAAGTTAATAATTATTCCAATAAATATTTTCAGTATTTAGCTTTTAAATTTTGAGGTTAATTTCTGTCGCTGCTCAGTTGTAAGCAACCCCTCGGGTCTGCGGAGTTTAGCTAGCTAATTTAAAATAACCCTGTATAGTAAAAGTGCGCACTAAGGAAAGGACTTTTGAAAATTCACTTCCTAAAGGGGTTTAATTGGAGATGAAGATTTTTATGGGAGGTCGTCATTTTTGCCAATGGAAATCCCATCGTGAACCCGGTTTGTCTTTGAGAAAAGTTTAGAGTTTCGTGTGATTTAAGTTTAAATATGATTAAAAGAATGACACTGCATTCGTTTCGATTTTACCAAAAAAGTTTTCGTTTTAATTTGTCGACTGAAAATGTAAGTCAGGCCGAAAATCGTTTCCGTTTACGGGCAAAAAAATTTTTTTCGGGCGTTCCTATCTATGAGCTGCCGACCGAACAGATAAACCTAGATTTACATATACATGTATCATATGAATTCACACACTATTCGCACAGTTCCGTTTAATCGGTGAAAAGCAAATGGACAAAATGTTTTTCACTATTTTTGAAGTGGATAAACTCGTTGCCGCTTTGATACGTCTGATACGAAATCTATTTATGTGTTCGGGTGATTCACGAGTAGCGAGTAGTAGATAGTGATTTTAATAATATTTTATATTAGTATGAATAAGGCGTATAAGCTTAAAATTAAAAAATCTTTATTTTCAGACCAGAGATCCATAACATACGAGTAAATAAATTGGTACTTACTGACTAAAACACGTTTCATCACCATCTGCCTAGCCTTTTCCCAACTATGTTGGGGTCGGCTTCCAGTCTAACCGGATGCAGCTGAATATCAGTATTTAATATGGAGCGACTGCCTATCTGACCTCCACAACCCATTTACTGGGTAACACGCTACCCCTTGGTAAGACTGTCGGACTTTCGGGCTTCCGACGTAACGACTGTCAAAGATCTACAAATGATAGCCGGGACCAACGGCTTAACGTGCTTTCCGAGGCACGGAGGGGTCATCCACGGACCAACCGCGGCAAGCGTAGCTTACCTGATGGATCGACCCGTGCAGCTGTTTTTAATTGGCCACAAACACTAAAACACGTTTAATAAACTTATTATCTCACATATCACATATCTGAATAACGGTCTGTATGCCGCCATCCAGTGACATATTATTTGGCCATCCACCCTGCAGACTACAGTAGCCAGGAGGCAGTTGGTGCTACGCACACCCGACACATCAATGATGCGATACGCAAACGCAGCAGCGAGCTAACATCCGGAACGCGTGCGTCCGCGAACATCCCCGACGGACGCGCTGCAGAAGCGCGGCAGCCCCAGCATTAACCGGAACGCAGTATTACATTGAACTCGTAGAGCACTGTACGAGCTCTGCGTATAACTGACCCACAAGGCGCACGTGTACAGCGACTGGCAGTAGGCCCTGAACAGTGTTATTTTAACCTCCATGGTAAATCAATTTGAGCTTTTGTAATTTTCCCAGTGCCTGGCGACGGCATCTTCTCTTACAGAGGAGGAACGAGCATTTTTCATCATGCTTGCTCATTGTGTGTCGACGATTTCAGAGAGCCAATTCCCATATTTTTCAGAACATTCGCAATCTTATCTCAGTCTTAACCTGTCAAAAATCCTGCCGGGGTCGCGGGAAGGTACTTATGGGTCACCGAGGCCCCCGCAACACAGGCAACAGGAAGGAATACGGGTGGGTTTTAGTCAGTAAGAGTCTGACACACCCTCCCGCTCCGCCCAGAGCGGGAGAAGTTATTTGATGATTTCCCACCCAAAAAAAAAAAAAAAACCTCTAACCTGTTTTTGATATTGATTGTCGCTAAGATGAGATTGTGACTAGTTTTTTAGATACGGAAATTGGCCTTCAGGTTTTTATTTTCGAATCATTACATCGCTGATAAAAATGCTTGGCTCAATGCTGGTCCTGCTCCACAACCACAACCAATTGATTTATTAATATTTGAAATCACTGAACATTGTGGGCCTTATTACAAACCAAGGTTTGTCTTTAGAACCAGGTTTAAACCATCGAGCCATTTTTGAATTTAGAACTTTATTTCAACAAAGACAAAGTTCTTAATACAAAAACAGATTTTTAAACCGGGTCTAAGTGATCAATTTCGTATAAAGAGTTTTACTACGGTCAAAACAAAGTTCGAAATACAAAAACTGGCTCGAAGGTTTAAGCTTGGATCAAAGATAGAACTCGTTTTGCAATAAGATGGACAAGTTTAACTTTGCATTGTATAAATTCAATATACTTTGTATTATATAATTGCATTGCACAGGTGTGAGTACTATGTATAATAGAGCTACCATTTACCGGTTAATGTCTTTCATTGACTTGAATGCGCCCTGGCGGCTGAGAGTATGTCATGCTCACTCAGATGTCTCGCTGATGGTGGCGCGTGTGTTGGATCATTTAGCTCCCTTCAAAATGGTTGAGCTGAATGGTCATGCGTCATGTTTGTGAACAGGCACCGTCAATTGGGACTGGTCACCTCTTAGCTGCCTCAGCTTATTTTTAATTATTTTATTTTGAAATTGTCTTTTTTTTTAATTATTTTGCTACTATAGACAAAATTATTTATACTAATCTTTATGTAGCAATATAATTTAAAAGAGTGTCCATGGAGTTTCTTGCCCGTTCTTCTCCATAGCTACTACGCTTTGTAATGGGTAACTAGCTTCATATTTCTAACTGACGGACTCCTTGAGAATTCAAAAGTGCCCGGAAATGGTTTAATTGAAATAAATGCATTGAGTTTGATAACATCTACGTTCGAAACCTTTTACTTCGGGTCATCACTATAATTTATTGACATTTGACGACTACAATTTTACTACCGGTTATTAACTTAATGGTTAATCACATTTCAATTAAAATACATGTGCAACCAACGGTTACAACGTAATAAATTGTATGAGCTAATAAATTCATTTTCCAGCTAAAATTGCAATAAAGTCATGTAAGTACCGAGTAATTAACTTGTCATTTCACGTTACGATGTTATTTAGTAACAGCAAACGAACGTTTATTTTTAATTTTTTAGTACTGGTCGTAGGTATCGTCGAGAGCAGTGGTGGCCCAGTGGTAACGGCCGCGACTTACGAGTTGTAGGTCGTAGGTTCGAACCAAGACAAGCGCTTTACTTTGTGTAAATTATTTCATCATCTCTGCTCTCAAAACGGTGAAGGAAAACATCGTGAGGAAACTGGCGTGTCCTAGAACCAAAACTTCGAGGACGTGTGACATCTACCAACCCGCCCTGGGCTCGCGTGGTAGATTACGGCCCGCTCCCTCTCACAGAGAGGAGGCCTGTGTCCCAGCAGTGGGAACATTATAGGCTGATTATGTAGGTATCGTCAGCTAAAATAATAATATGGTAGATTGTAAGCCAATCAACAAGATTGATAACGTAGCTGGCTGCCCAGGATAGGCCAGACGTAACCAACAAAACCAGTATAAGCTGACCTCACATTATATTAAAACTTCGTAATTCGCTAGCTCAAGGTCAAAGTGTTACCACCGATACGGTGACGTACGACTTGCTGCTCTGAGTATAGTCACTTGTAAAGTCTTTTCCATTGATCAATGGCTTAATTAATGATAAAAGATTTTATTTCTGTAAATAGATTTGTACAAACACGTTAATCATATTTTAAAAACTAGATGAGGTCGGCGTTTCCCATCGAACTACTCTGAGAAGAAAGGCCGAAACAAAATCAGAGGTCACAGTCTCTTTTAAATTCAGACATGATCTAGGTCAGATCATGTGAAGATCATGTAGATGGTGTCTGAAATGGTTTTTTGATGAAAGAACCACACAGGTTAAGTGGACCTGTCTAGTCAGTGTACGTATTTGTCAGTAGTCGCACTTAAGGAGCTCAATGATTAGATGTGCTATGGTGAACTATGGTCTTACATCAAGTCTTGTGTGCCTTACAACACCTGTAATTGGTAAGTATAGTCGACCTCTAAATCGCTTTACAACTTTTGACGAAACCTCCCAGAAAATTAAAACTTCACGAAGGCTGAAATTATCTTTTATTGTTACATTGGTCTGAAAGCAAAAAAAGACCTTGAAGTTTTATGACGTGCAAATGACATGCAACCTTAGGATGGATAAGCAATAAGGTCGATTATACCTATCATGTAATTGTTCTGATGAACTCAATCACTATGGGCATCACTTTTAAAATTAAAACAGTCTTCTTTCTTTTTCGTGTGGTTGGTGACTAGCCTGGTGTCAGAGTTTTTGTGCAGCCCATGGGCCTCTGACTTGGCTTCTCATGCCGTCGAGAAATATCTCTCGGTTTCCTCACGATGTTTTCCTTCAACATTTTTTAAGCAAGTGATTATTATACAATACACATCCTGGATCCGAAAAGCCTTGGGTTCGAGACCTATGACTATCACTGCTCTGCCGGGGTCACGGGAAAGTCCAAAAGGGATACCGTGGCCTCTGGCAACGCACAGGCAACGAAAGGAACACGGGTGGGTTTTAGTCAGTAAGAGTCTGACACGCCCTCCCGCTCCGCCCAGAGCGGGAGAAGTTATTAGATAATTTCCCACCAAACAAAAATGCCTATCTCTGCTATTAAATTTCGAACAGTACCGCGATTTAAATCCAAGATGGTTTTAAAAACAAATGAATTTGCTTGCATTCGACGTCTATTCAAACATTGAATGAGGTTCGAAGTGAACACATGATGTAACATACTGGCCGGAAAAAAATTTATACAACCATCGACACGAAAAACCTCGTATATCTGTATCCTATTTACTACATAACATTATATTCTCGTTCGTATCTGCCATAAACAGACGGTGGGAAAGTTAGTGGAATTTAATACCTCACTCCCAATTTAACATTTCAACGCTTTAGTGTTGTTACTTTGTCAGTTCCCGCGTTAAATAATTGTGTTGTGGATGTAGTGAGTGAACTGGCTTATTGTTAGTCGATTTTAACATAAATGGTTTTTTGTATTATATTAATTAATGAAAATCTACCAAAAGGATCTTATTTTTTTCACTTCACTTAGAGCGATTACTGAACATCCTGCCAACTGCTGTGAAGTGAGCTGTCATTTAAAATATTTGTCATAAATAGTTTTTTTTTTTTTATTTCTTCTAGGTAATGCTAGAGATTGACACTTTTGACAGTTCACTTCTCCTAAGTTTTCACAGTGAGACTTTTACAGAAGAGATCGGCAAATGGAATATTACTGACCTCCGACAGCTGCAGGTTGATTTAATATTATTTGGTAGAGAAGCCATTTTGGATAGTGGACATCTTTCGAATCGAATATAAGTGCTTACACACGTAGGGGAATTGAAAATATGTCAGGGACGACTGTCCATTCGAACTCAAGCCTTGAGGCAGAAAACTTTACAAAATTCTACTCCTTGGGGAGAAGTTTCACGAAGAAATACTGATGTGGAACTCTTTAAAGATAGATAAAGTCAGCGAATTCAAGAGCTTGGGAAATTGTTTTTTTTTTAATAATAATAATAATTTCCCACCCAAAAAAAAAAAATAATGGCTATATCAGGTGTTAAATTTCGAACAATACCGCGATTTAAATCCACGGTGGTTTTAAAAACAAATTAATTTGCTTGCATTCGAAGTCTATTAAAAGATTGAATGAGGTTCGAAGTGAACTTTAGCACATGATGTAACATACTGGCCGGATATTATTATTAATTTATTATAGATTATTATTTTATTTGTTTGATGTTATTGTCCATCCACCTCAGCCAATAACATAAACGGATTTTTTGTGTCTATTGGGAAGAACCTTGCAGAGAGCATTCAACACGGCAGTCCACCTAGCAGTACATCGTATGCTAACTCCTCTCCTTTCTCCTTCGCCTTGTATCCCACTGATGAAACAGAGATTCATCTGTGTATTTTGAATTTAAAGAAGGTTAATACTGCTGGACGTGACTATATTTCGGGAGCTTTTCTAAAAAGATACGTCACCATTTTAGCACCCCCCTTAACGTATATTTTCAACTTAATGTTCCGCGCAGGTGTTTTTCCGAGGGAATTCAAACTTGCGGAAGTGATCCCAATACACAAGAGTGGTGACAGAGGCTGTGTCAATAACTATCGCCCCATCTCTATACTTCCTACACTATCAAAACTTGTCGAAAAACTCATTAACAAACGTCTAATAAAATATCTTGAGACCAAAACCCTACTGTCGAGATCTCAATTTGGATTTAGAGCTGGAATCTCGACAAATGATGCAGTTCACGAATTAACTGATCACATTGTTAATAAACTAGACCATAAAAATAAAGTAATAACAATATTCCTGGACTTAGCAAAGGCTTTTGACACGGTCTCTGTTCCACTCCAGTTAGCTAAATTACATACCATGGGAATTCGCGATACGCAGCTCGAATTGTTTAGGGATTACCTTACTGATAGACATCAGAGAGTTAGAGTAGGTGAGGCCACCAGTGAGGACTTACCTATATCCTATGGTGTCCCTCAGGGCAGTGTTTGGGTCCCACACTTTTCCTCATCTTCATTAATGATCTGTGTAATCTTCCTCTACAAAATGGCAAAATCGTGACGTTTGCGGATGACACAGCACTGATCTTCCATGGTGACACTTGGAATGATGTTTACGGCTTTGCTCAAACTGGATTCAACACAGTAATACAATGGCTCAATGACAACGGCCTTACACTTAACGTTGACAAAACCAAATATATACCGTTTTTCATCAAAAATTCTACAACTGCAATTCACAAAAACTACTCCTTAAAAGCTCACTACTGCCCCTCCAACCATCTCTGTTCCTGTAGACATTTAGAAATAGCTTCTAGTATAAAGTATCTTGGAGTCATGATTGATAGTAATCTAAGCTTCAAACATCACCTTGACCACCTACTATCCTCTAGAACCAGGAAACTGATTTACTTCTTTAAAAGTCTGAGGCACATAGCTGACAAAGAAGTCATTATAATGGTATATATGGCATTATGCCAATCCATCTTGAGCTACTGTGTTACTGTGTGGGGTGGCTCCTGTAGGACACACATACTAAAACTGGAAAGAGCCCAAAGAGCGGTCTTAAAAGTAAGTTTGCCACTACCTTTTTTCTTTCCTACTAAGGATCTCTACTTGCTCTCTGATGTGTTGACAGTACGCCAACTGTTTATATTGTGCACAGTTCTAAAACAACACTCACTAATAGGGTATGATCCTTTGTTGAACAATAACAAGAGAGTCAAACACAGGGTTTGCCAAACGCTTACCAAGCGAAACACTGTTTTCTCTCGCAATTTTTTTAAATTTTTAGGTGGATATCTTTACAATAAAATAAATAAGAAGCTTGCAATTTACCCACTTACACGAGTCAAATGTAAAAGGACTTTAACCACTTGGTTAAAGTCCCTCAGTTACGATGAAACAGAAAATTTGCTTAAAGTCCCATCCTAGACTTACTACGTATTACTTGAGAACACCCACACACTCATTCACATCCACATACACTCATACACCCACACCCACACATACACCCACACCCACACATACACCCACATATACCCACCTCACACACACACTCATACACCCACTCCCACACATACACCCACATATACCCACCCCACACACACACATATACACCCACAAAACACACACACCCTCATATATACATTCACACACCCGATTCTCACACCCTCATTTACTTAATCCTCACAACAGTCAAACTTCACCCAGTTTTACGTATTTAAAATATCACTTACCTGGAATGATGTACACCTAGAACCTGTTACCCACTTCCGGAGTCTGGAGAGGCTGGTAATCTGTCATACAGGTCTCCTAGTACAGAAACCAGTCTCCCACATAGATTATAATTCGCTTATGTACTCTTTGAATTATGTATAGTATACCTTGAATATTTCTATGTGAGAGAGAAAATAAACTTTTTTGTATTTTTTGTATTTTGTATTGTATTTGAGCCAAAGATTTGAATCGTTAGACTCGTCAAACCGCCTGTAAAGATGGTCACGTTTATGTTTAGTAGACAATGACATTTCAATAGTATTGTCTCGCTCACTTACATTGAAAATCGTATCTATCGTTCCATGCGGTATGTGTTTGCTCACTTTTCTCTGTATATCAACTTTTGCTTTTTCACGATCTCACTTAGGTGAGGGCTAATATAACAATTTAAATATTTGTTTGAAGCGTTATTTTATTTTATTTTATTTATTTGGGATAAAAAACAGTTATACATTACAGCATTTACAAAAAGTAGTTATTTTACAGTCGAAAAAATGTATAACTCACACTATTGTCCTCGAAGAGTATGAAAACGAAGAAAAAAAAAGTACATATTTAGAAGAAGAACACTATAAATAATAATAACACGACGAATCGGAGGAAGCGGATGACAAGAGCATCCATCTTATAGGCGACTTGCAAGAGATTGTGAAACCGTTCTTTTGAAAATATAGATTGTGACAACGCGAAAATATCAAAATCAATGAATTGTGAATAATAGGTTTCTATGCTCAGCAACAAAATCTTGACTTAAGTAGTCAAGCTTGTCGCGGGAAGGTACGTAAAGGTAACTGAGGCCCCTGGCAACACAGGCAACGGAAGGAACACGGGTGGGTTTTAGTCAGTAAGAGTCTGATACACCCTCCCGCTCCGCCCAGAGCGGGAGAAGTTATTTGATAATTTCCCATACAAAAAAAAAAAAAATAGTCATCTTCTGTTACTATTACTTGAGCTGAGCTAAAAAAAGTCGTGTCTAGCCTAACACAGATGATCTTGGCTTACGACAATTTTATAATTTGGGAAAATCATTTATCCCATATCAATACTATGTTAATAAAGTATTTTTGACGTGTATTATCTTTCCTCTCGCTTTCTTTATAAGTGATTTCGTGAAAAGGGACGGAAGTATGTAAAAAGAAGTGACAGCTTGAGTATGGAATAAGTAATTAGTGCTTTTTAGAGTTCCGTAGTAAACAAGGCCCCGCTGTAGCTCAAAGACGCTTGGTTCGCTTGGTAGCTGTAATTTAGCGTAGGTGTACATGTTAATAACGCCGACAAAGTACTACAATAAAATCTTGAAAATATTTTTTTAGTGTGCAGTCCCTTGCACGTAATGTGGAGAAGAAATGTTTTCTCGTCTATCCCATAGTGTGGGATACCGTTGGATAGGCCGTTCAAAAATATTGCGGGTCTGTGGACACCACTTTTCAATTCAAGGGTCCAGTTGCGAAATATTAAGTTTTAAACTGCAAATTTTTCTTAGAGTCAAGTGTCCGCCCCCTGTCAGCCCCCTGTCAGCAAAATGATTATTTATGGAGATGGGAAAAAATGTATGGCAGTAGTACATATAATGAAATTAAAAGAAAAACTAGCACAGTGAGTAATAGCCGACCAACTTAAACTTGCAGTTGGAGAATTGACCGTGACGTATATCGATGTATGGGAGAAAATGTTTTTCAACTACAATGTTAAGTATGTTTTTGGGGTAAATTAATCCCAACTTCCCAACTACGGAACCCTTCATTGTGTGTTGACCGGTTTTTAATAGCATGGAGTTAGTGTACTCATGGAATTAGTAAGTACTACAAAGATTGTAAGTAAAGGGAGTCGAATTTCGACCAGTTGGCGACACTAGTAATTAATAATTATTTGAATAAGTATTTCAGTATTTAGCTTTTTTAACTTTAACGTTAATTTCTATCCTTGCTCAGTTGCTTATGACTAAGGTGAGATGTCAGATGTTACATATCTATGCAACTACTGTAAGGCTCGCTATTTTTTTTTAAATATTCCTTAATGTACCAAGTATCGACGAATGAGACACAATTAACTGTCTATTCAGACACCCGGTACTCTAACTTCGCTGTGTAAACTTATATAATTAAATGATATACTACCGTATACTATTCCTACCGTTATACCGTTCCTTAATCCCACATAGCATCCCGTATAATTTCCTGTAAACCTCAAATAAAATCCAGCAGAAATTCTCCACACTCGTAGCGTCCCCAACTTTACAGAGGTACAGTCGCGAACATAAAACTTTAAAGCCAATAAAACGGGTACCATCTCCAACATAGCTGATAAGCACTTTTTTATTTAACTGTACCGCTCAACCGATATACTGCAAAGTGAATATCCTAACTGTCTCCAGTGGAAAACTTTTTATACTTATGAAGCTACAGTTTTTAGCGGATTGAGCTGAGTTCGAGCAATTTTGGGGAACTAGGTTATTGAGTAAATTGGGAAGTAAAAATTCTCGATTAAAAACTTTGTTTCTGACTGGAAAAGTGCGCTATGCCGTTGGTCCCGGCTGTCATCCGTAGAAATTTGACAGTTGTTATATAGTTTATGTTTGATCTATGTCATGGCCATGGTTTTGATATTATGTCATCTTGACTTGTAAAAATAAACTCCAGTGTGCTACCAGCTATCCATTTCTTCATTGCTCCTTCTTAAGTATTAGGCCTTCGCCCTCCGTAATATTATATCAACGCATACTTATCAACTGTCGTTACGGATAGTCAGAAGTCCGAAAGTCTGACAACCAAAGAACCAAAGGTATAGTAAAATAATAGACAATGGCGCCGATTCCCTTGTTCACAAACTAAACTAAATTTAAGTTCAGTGCATCTTTTTCTGTCTATTTCGTTAAGAAAAGGACAAAAGATAAATTTTAGTTTAGTCCTGTCAAATTAATCAGTGCCTGTCACTACTCCATACAAGTTTAGACGTGATTAAAAACTTTCCTACTAAAATTACGTCAATTTACGTCAAGCGCTGATTAATTTGACAGGACTAAACTAAAATTTATCTTCTGTCCTTTTCTTAACGAAATAGAAAGAAAAAGATGCACTGAACTTAAATTTAGTTTACCTTGTGAACAAGGGAATCGGCGCCATTACCTCAGACTTTAGATTTCTCGGTACAGGTTACTACTGCCTATCTTACGGACTCTAGATTCGTGGATGGGCAGTTGGGGTGCATGGTAAATAGTCATATCTGACCATTAAATACAATAAAGATTAGGAGTTGGCTATGGCTCTTATTTCTGTTGATGAGTTATGACATTTAGGTCCGTTTTTACAAACACTAGGCGATACCTAAACGAAAACCCAAGTAAAAACACGCTGTTGGATTCTCAACTTTCGGCGCTGATCCGAGCTTTAAAAATCCAACACCACGCTTTTATATAAGAATTAGTTTAGATGTCACTAGTGTTTAGTGAAATTGGGCACTAAACTCTCATCATCTGCATAGCCTTTCTATCTAAATAACATTAATTATATTGAAGTCAGCTTCCAGTCTAATCGGATGCAGCTTAGCATACCAGTATTTTACACAGAACGACTGTTACGACATTTAACAAAAGTAAATCAATGTTAAATATTTACCGTTGGTACTGACGAAGTATGTGGGTGTGATCGTCTTTTCTGTGCACAGTGATAGTAATACCAGTACCTGAAACAAAGTAAAATAAAATAAATAAGATTTATAGGCCAGCGACACACTGATGTGGCGACACGTTGTCAAAATATCGAGATTTCTGTGCTGTATTTGTAGTACTAATGATTGTCTTTCCTTTTGATCAATCAATCAATCAATCAATCAATCAACTCAGCCTATAACAGTCCACTGCTAGACATAGGCCTATACCAGGCTGCGCCACAACACCCTGTCCTCCGCCTTCCGCATCCAGTCTGTCCCAGCCACCTTTTTAAGGTCGTCGGTCCATCTAGCTGGGGGGCGTCCCACACTACGCTTGCCGATACGCGGTCTCTACTCCAGGACTCGTCTGCTAGTAAATTACCGTAGTTCCTTTTGATAGTATATTTGATTAATCTTTCAAATACATTGCAAACTATACTTTTGTATAATTTCGAAGCATTTTTAAATTTTCTAAATGTGAGACCATTAAGCCGTTTATGATGTATGATGACTTGAAAAAGCTTAGCAGTTGAGAGTATGTCATGCTCACATCAATGTCTCGCTGATGGTGGCGCGTGTGTTGGATCATTGGGTTCCCTATAAAATGGTTGAGCTGGATGGTGCTGATCCACGCGTCGTGTTCGTGAACGGCCGCCGTCAGTTGAGACTACTCATCTCTTAACTGCCAGAGCTTATTTTTAATCTTATATTCTGAATTGTTTTTAATTTATTTATTTTTATATTGATCTCACATATAGAAGATACAAGAATAATGTACCCAGGATTTGTAATATCTTGATTTAAAAGAGTGTCCTTTAAGTTTCTTGCCCTTTTCTTCTCCATAGAGATTTACGTTTTAGAATGGGCAACTAGCTTCAACTTTCTGACTGGCTTTTTGACAGTTCAAAAGTGCCTGTAATTGGTTTCATTGAAGTAAATACTTTAAGTTGTTTTTAATATTATTTTTTTTGAAATCACTAGCTACAAACATCATGCTACAAACCCGCACTGGGCCCGCGTGGTGGACTGGAACCTGGAGAAGGACATAGGGTACTTTCTCACTCTAGATCGCAGACGAAGTCACGGACACGACAGCTAGTGCATACATAACATACAAAATCAGCCTATAATGTTCCCACTGCTGGGAAACAGGCCTTCTCTCTGTGAGAGGGAGTGAGGCCGTACACTCCCTCTCTCATCTAGAGTGAGAAAGTACCCTATGTCCTTCTCCAGGTTCCAGTCTACATATCTGTCAAATTTCATCCAAATCCGTTCAGCCGCAATCCGTTTTAGCGTGGAAGTGTAACAACCAACCACTTTCATTGTACGGAAATCCTATACAATGCGAGATTAGCTTGTGCTGGGACTGTGTGGCCGTGTGTACTTAGAATCTGTCAGTGTCCGATGTCCGCGGCTCGTCCGCAATCTATGTATTTATGCCGGTGTGACTGATTCTTAAGCGAAATAGTACGTAGTTGGTAGTTTTAAAGTTAGTTTTTATATTTTTAATATTAATTTTGTATAATAAACAAGCGCTTCTCGCCAATATGTTTGCCGAGTAAATTTGTAAAGAGAAAAATTAATGTAGGTATATAAGTTTGTAAGATTACACACATAAATAAACCTTCCGGAAAAAAACTCTAAATGATGGTACAAACCACATCAAAATCCATTCTGTAGTATAGAAGAACTGCCAGGGTCCCGGGAAGGCACTAAAGGGTTACCAAGGCCCCTGGAAACACAGGCAACGGAAGGAATACGGGTGGGTTTTAGTCAGTAAGAGTCTGACACACCCTCCCGCTCCGCCCAGAGCGGGTAAAGTTATTTGATGATTTCCGATCCAAAAAAAAAAAGGGTGGGAACATAACTACTATTGTAACAAACAAACAACTATAACAAGAACAATTAAGCAATGCGTCGCATCTGTGCAAGAAAAGGTCTAGTACTAGCTGCGCCCTGCGGTTTCAACCGCATAATTCTCGATCCAGTGGGAATATCGGAATAAAAAGCCTGGGTTCGAACCCACGACCAAGAATTCGTAAGTCGTGGCCGTTACCACTGGGCCACCACTCCTGCTGCTGCACAAATAGAGGAACGTGACGACCTATATAGCTATTCACAACTACATAATATTCAACAGGCTATTGTATCGAATTTTTGGATTACCGCTATTCTTCCAACAGCAGGTAGCTGTCAGAAGAATAGCAGTCGTTATTTAGGGGGGATTGGCTAGTAATCAGTTGTGGGAGTGGGGGGGGGGGGGGGTTATCAGATTTTATTATCTTCATATTTTTATTTTTAAGGCCCCTTTGTGGGAGAGTAATAAACGATTGTTGCCCGCGACTTCGTCAGCGATCCAGGATGAAATGTAGCCTATGTTCTTTTCCAGTCTACCCATGTGCCAAATTTAATCTACATCCATTCAGTCATTTTAGCGTGAAAGCGTAACAAACAAACTCACTTTCGCGTTTATAATATTAGTTACTAGCTGTGCCCAGCAGTTTTACCCGCATAGGTCTCGATTCCGTAGAGGAATATTGGAGTAAAAAGTATTTTATGTCCTAATCCAAGTCATCGTCTACATATGTGCCAAATTTCATCTAAATCCGTTCGGCCGTTTTAGCATGAAAGCATAACAAACATACTCACTTTCGCATTTATAATATGTGACAATCCGCGGCTAAAGGTACCTTGTGGTCGATATGGAGTTATGCATACGCTAGTAATCTGCGATTAATACGCTGTAGATATCAAAAAAGATCAATCTCCTACGATGTTTTGTTACGGAGATATAATTTTTTTTAAATTATATTCGAAATTGTGCAATTTCGAGAAACAGACATTTTAAGTTCAGTCACCTCGAACAAAGCAATAAAAAAAAAATCTATATTTCTTGCAAAATTTACAAAACATTCAATATCTTCGAAACTATAAACGTCCATAAGGTACCTTTAGCCTCGGATTGTCACATATTAGTTACTTAGACTATATAGCTTTAGACGTAGCCCTGATTACAGTTGGAAGTGTGGAAGTGAGACGCATGTACTATATTAGTAGGAATTGAGACAAAGCATCGTATCTTCTGTCTCTTATGGCGTGCCGTATTTTTGCTTGTAAAAATACCCAAGCCATACCCAATAGCCAAACAAAGTGCTGTCACTGTCACAAAATTTATCGTGCGTGAATTAATTTAACCTTTTTGGACAATTTTTGCAATTGTTGTGATAGTTTTACTGTTTTTATGAGAAATAGTCTCCATTAGTTCGGTTTAAAGAACTTTATTCTCATTAAGACAATCGTCACTTACATGAGAACATTAAATCTAGTTATATTATATCAGTGCGGGTAGAAGAAAATCAAAACGCAAAAAATAAAGTATGATCGTTGTCAACAAAATTGGAAGCGAGTTCACTGCATTCCTAAGATAAGGAGGTGGCACAAGTTAAAAGACGTTGCTGTTTTAAACCAAAATAAACACAACGCAATTAATATAGTGTTTCGTCGTTGTAAATAAAAGTGAATAATTTTTTTACATCCTTGGGAAGTTTTTAGTTAAGTAAGTATTTAGTAAGTTGTAGTTAAGTATTTAGTGTATATTATATACTCTACAATGGTAGGATGCAGTATATTAGGCTGTAAAAGGCAAATAAGAAAGTCGCTTTTCACTTGTAAGTATATAATACTGTTTGTTATATACTATATTTATTGAATTTATACATTTGTGCGTATGTATTGACATGGGTTTCAGTCCAAATTATGGAATATTTACGTTAAACTTAATTTCTCATACCACATAACCTAGAAATAGTTACTTGCTGTGTTGCTATACGTTTGATACCTTTTCCGCTAACTGTGGACCCAATGTAAATAGATATTAAAATCGAATCAAATCAAATAAATCGATGGTGGCTAGAATGCACACAGTTTACAAAATATGGTGTTGTATGTTGTTTTCTTTTAAAAATGTTCTAGTAGTCATTTTATTTATCTTGATCAAGTTAAGATTGAAAATATATCTCCTACGTGAAATTATATATACCTACACATAGATATATTTGCATTCATACAAACACGTAACCTGCATAAATATAATAATAAGGTATGATTTTGGTCGTATTTTGGGAAAATTTTATGAAATAGCAACACTGAATAATGCTGTCTCATGAGCGGCCACGGTGTTGGGCATGAACTTGTGACATCTACTTACCTATTAACTTTTTTTTTTGTTAATATGACATTCGATTACCTAAGCTATTTTGTATGCCTTCTGTTGTGACATAGTATGGACCAACATTTTACATCTGTATAACTTAACTAATCTGTTCACAAAATGAATGAATTAATTTGAATTTAATTACTTACAAAATCAATTTATTATGTTTCGTATTTTATTTTGTTAACCTCATAAAAATAGAGGCAAAACACTGTAGTATGGGTAGGTACAGAAGGTCAGCTCCATACAACGAGCGAAAACTGCCGCACGCACACACGGAGATCTTAAACTATCTGAAACGAATGCCAGTCGTGTGCGCTTGTACGTGTTGTACAGTCACGAGCATAAATACCTTACACGGTCGTGCCCTATTAGAATACCAGCGCTGCGACACTTATTTTTAAATGTTGCAGCATTATGCTGAGATAGGAGCCTTTTGGCCAGGACTTTTTGTTGCTATTTTCGTTTTACTTTGTTTTTGTTTTTTTTTTTTGTTTCTATGAGGGTTTTTTAGTTTAATTTGTGGTCTCCTATGCAAGTCCCAATAAATACTTTTTCTTTATTTCTTACTTTGTTTACACTAACGCAGTAATCATAAGCGAGTTTCTCGTGTTTTTTTGCAAGTTTGAGAAAATACCTATTTCATCGTAAATTGATTCCGAGCAAAATTTATATCAAATCTTTAGGAGTAAATGTATGCTCGTGGGTGTACGTGAAGGGTGTCTAAGTGTGCATGGGTTTTCGATCGTTGTATGAAGCCGACCTTCTGTGTATTTTGAGGCCAATATTTACGTGTCCTTTTAAGAAGACAAATAAAACAGCAACGTAGCTTTATGTGTCGCAATTAACGATCTGAATTAGAATTCAAAACAATTTGAAAATAAGGGCACCGTTTGTTTTACACCCAGTCGTAAAGGTTTAATTTGTTTTACGCATAATAAACTTTAATAACGTTACACTTGAGATTTTAAGTTATTGGTCTGGTGGTGGGATTTTAAGTCAAGTCTGAGGTTAAGTTATTATTGATATTTTAGTAAAAAAATCTGGTCCCCAGATATTTTTAGTAGGTTAGATTTAAACCATTCATAGTATGCTCTAAAGAAAATCATCCGATCCATTCTTCTCAGACTCGCTATTTGCTATAGTTTCGCGTTTCGATTTCGGTTCGTTTTCTCTGCATGGTGTAAAAGGCGAAACTGCATTTTAGGGTAAAAAGCATCTCAGTATAACAACTTTCAATCGTCGAAAGGATCTGGCAATTGGGACTCGAGGTGGCCCTGCACGAGTCCGAGGTCATGTGTTTTCATTATCCTCGGAACGCGCCACCGTCAGGATCCCAACTAACGATAAGAGGGGTTTACATCGGCGTCGAGTCAACCATGAAGTACCTAGGACTCGTCCTCAACAGCCGGTGAAACTTCGTGGAGCATTTTCGACGTTTGGCTCCCAAACTGGAGCGGGCAGGGGCGGCCTTGAAGCGGCTCCTGTCCAATATAGGGGGTCCAAACGCTTCCGGCCGGAGGCTCTACGCGGGGATCGTGCGGTCCATGGCCCTTTACGGGGCTCCTGTGTGGGCGTGTTCCCTGGCGCTGCGGCCAGCCCGCTGGTTGAGCGCGGCCCAAAGGGTCATGACCATCCGGCTGGTCCGGGGATACCGCACGGTCTC
This sequence comes from Atethmia centrago, assembly GCA_905333075.3. Taxonomy (NCBI): domain Eukaryota; kingdom Metazoa; phylum Arthropoda; class Insecta; order Lepidoptera; family Noctuidae; genus Atethmia; species Atethmia centrago. The sequence goes on from HG995388.1 coordinate 9,228,371, forward strand.
CTGTGAGGCAGGAGCCTCCTTGCCGGATTGCCGCCATGGGATCAGGAGGCAAAAGTCCTCGCGCACGTATGGGATTGGCGCGAGGAGGTGAAACGCCGGGGCGTAACTCCGCTGCCGCGACAAATCGCGGCACAGTGGACGGTGCTCTGGCGGGATCTCATGGCGATATGGAGAGTACGGTTGTCGCAACCCAGTACTGGGCACGCCACAATTGCGTCAATAAGTCCCTTCTTTGAGGAGTGGCTAGAGAGGCGCCACGGCATCCTCACCTTCCGCCTGATGCAGGTCCTCACCGGACATGGCAGCTTCGGGAGGTTCCTGTGCTGGATAAGGTGGGAGGAAACACCCGGGTGTCACCACTGTTTGGATCGCCTGGAGGACACGGTGGAGCATACGGTGGAGGTCTGCCCGGCTTGGGCAGAGCACTACCGTGTCCTCGTGGAGGCAATCGGCGGCAGAGATTTCTCGCTTCCGGCCTTGGTTCAGGCCATCGTACGCAGCGAAAGGGTATGGGCAGCCGTCACCTCCTTCTGCGAAGCAGTAATGCTCGCAAAGGAGGAGGCAGGACGGTTGAGGGAAAGGCAAATTTCGCGCCCTCTCGCCCCTAGCCGCCGTAGGAGATGTAACAGGCAACGGAAGGAATACGGGTGGGTTTTAGCCAGTAAGAGTCTGACACACCCTCCCAGTCCCAGTCCCAGTCCCAGTCGTCAAATAACTTCTCCCGCTCAGCGGGAGAAGTTATTTGACGACTTCCCAGCCAAAAAAAAAAGTATAACAACTTTGAACAATTTATGGAAAAAAAAGACCGTAACGTAATACACAATATAATCTTTAGAAACACTAGTTGTCCTTGTTATTTACATGTTAATGAAAAAAGAGGGCAATATTATAAAGATAATTTAGAGATGAAATAGGAAAAATAAAAGAGAAAAATGACTGCAAGTTAGAAGTCTCAGTTAAATATTTTCATTACTTTACTTAATAGATATAAATTATAATTAAAAAGCGTTGCGGGGAGAATGAAGAAATATACAGGAATTTTCTTTCTTCTAGTCGTTTTAATAATGTTTATGAACAGTTGAACTTAGAAGCTTAGTTAAGTGGTGTTCTTTTTACCCGATTGCCCCAGAAGGAAGGTAATGGTTTTCGAGAGTATGTATGTGTGTTTATTTCTTTGGCACGCTCTGTAGCCTAAACGGCTTGATGGATTTTAATATATGAGGTGTCCTTAGATTCGTCTTAATTGTGGAAGTGACATAGGGTATAATATTTATAAATTGCATCTACAAATACAAGAATGGTTTACAGAAAAAGGTTTTTTTAAAATAAATTGCAGTAATATTGATATCAATTAAAAACTCGTAATGAGCAATTTTCAAATATCTATAATAAAACTAAAAAGCTTGAAAAAAAAACAAAAAAGCCGGACTGTAAAAACACTTAACTGAAAAGGGAAAAAACAGGTATTTTATTCAATAGAATTTTGGTCTTGCAGGCCCCCCGGCCTGCAAGACTAAAATTCAAAAGATTTATTAATGACTAGCTGTGCCCCCGGTTCCACTTATAATCAGTATATAACGTTCCCACAGCTGAGACTCAAGGCTCCTTTCTGTGAGAGGGTTCCACTTGCAGACTGACCACATTATTTATCAACAGCTGGGGCATCTTTCAAGGGGTCTGCTTTCAAAACGGTGAAGGAAAACATCGTGAGAAAACCGGCATGTCCTAGAACCAAAAAATCGAAGACATGTGACATATGCTAATCCCCCCACTGTGCCCGCGTGGTGGATTACGGCCCACTCCTTCTCACAGGAGGCGATTTCTGCTTTATACAATTTTTATCGCTATTAATTTAACCGTGAAGTATTTGTCAGCAATTAATAAACCTTCATAAACAGTGTATGTAATTATTAACGGCCAAACAAACACACAGCAGACCAAAACACTAATGATAATTGAAGTCAGTGCTCCGAAAATAGGGCACTCTTTTCATACAGTTCTGAATACAACTTGTTAACTGTTAACTGGATAGCACAAAATTGAAATTTTCAGTGTGAAATTTCATCTCTACCCTGAATGAGGCCTCATTAAATGGCTGTGAGGCCGCAAATTGCAATTTATTGTCGTAGAAACGACACAAATTTGTTATGTTAAGCTGTTATTTTCGCTATATTTTTAGCGTTTAAAATAGCTTGTGCCGTTTTTATTGGGGCGTTATTTTGATGTATTTTTTGTTATGTAACGGTTTCGTGATTTTAAGGTTTATATTATTATGTGTTGTGATTGAGGGCCTTGTGGCTAAGTAATAACAGCCGCACGGGTCAATCGATCGGGTTAAGCTACGCTTGCCACGGTTGGTCCGTAGATGGGTGACCATCTTTATATACCAAGACCCCTCCGTGCCTCAGAAAGCACATTAAGCCCGGCTGTCATTCGTGGACAGTCGTTACGGGTCGTCAGAAGCCCGAAAGTCTGACAACCAGTCTTACCAAGGGGTATCGTATTACCCAGTAACTGGGTTGTGGAGGTCAGATAGGCAGTCGTTCCATGTAAAATACTGGTATTCAGCTGCATCCGGTTAGACTTGAAGCTGATCCCAACGTAGCTGGGAAAAGGCTAGGCAGATGATGAATAGTAGTAATTTATCTAAGTCAGTTCACCTAGAAGTTGAGCCGTTGTGTACATCGTCTACCTAGACTTTTCCCAACTGTCTTGGGGTCAGCTTCCAGTCTGATTTGATGCAGCTCAATACAGTAGTTTACATGGAGAGACTGCCTCTCCGACTTCCATAACCCAGTAACTGGGTACCACGAAACATAGGCTCTAAGATGTATAACCCTTTCGTATGCCGTTGGCGCAGAAGGTAAAATCCAATTTGAACCATAGGGGCTTGAAAATTTTAAGTCGACACAGTTGGAAACAAAGTTAGCAGGAGGGTGTGTTAGACTCTTACTGACTAAAACCCACCCGTATTCCTTTCGTTACCTATGTTGCCAGGGGCCTCGGTATCCCTTTCGGACTTTCCCACAACCTGGGCAGGCATCGGACCTAGTGCACCCCTACACTTGTGCTGACACCTATTTGAGGCGCGCGTAGAACACAACGCTCTGTCGACCCGGGCGTGGTTCTTATCGGACGGCGAGCTACCCATTGCTCACCGTTCGCAAGCCCGCACGTACGGTGGCCGGAAATCTGCCTGGAATTCCCGACGCCCACAGCGTCTCCTGCTGCGGCTGGGGGCGTGAGGGCGCTAAATTTGCGTTTCTCTCAACCGTCCCGCCTTCTCCTTCGCGAGTATTACTGCTTCGCAGAAGGAGGGGACGGCTGCCCAACCAAAGGGTTATCGAGGCCCCTGGCAACACAGGCAACGGAATGAATACGGGTGGGTTTTAGTCAGTAAGAGCCTGACACACCCAGAAGCTATTTGATGATTTCCCACCGAAAAAAAAAGAAAAAGGTTAAACCCTGCTGCCATCATTTTCAGGACAGCCATCACTGCGGCCATTATGTGGCAGTCACCGCTCTTCTAGGAAACCGGAGCTTAACTGACAGGTGCAGTTCTGACTCGAAACAATATTTTAAGAGTCCTTTTTATCTCAGCGCCACCTCACTTTTTATCTCGCTCGCACACTACTAGTCGCGCCTACGCGCAAGCGAGAAAGGGTGGCAGAGAGAAGGCTCCAAGGCGCCGATAGTTTAGGTAATTTCTTTTTAAGGTAAAAATAATGGTAATCTACTTTATATTCAGTTCAGTTATTATGCAAAGTTTCAAGATATAATTTGAAGTATATTTTTTATACTAGCGGTTTTTTGTTCGGTTTGGTAGCTTTGTATTTTTTTCAGTTGAGAACATTTTATGGAAACGTATTTTCGCTAAACATAGTACTTAACATTAATCCTCAACTTTACCATATTATATATTGACTAAATGCGCCCTGCGGTTTCACCCGCATAAGTTTTGAACCCGTGGGTATATCGAGATAAAAAGTATTCTATGTGTTATTCCTGGTTATAAACTATCTGTGTGCCAAAATTCATCCAAATCCGTTCAGTACTTTTTGCTTGAAAGAGTAACAAACATCCATCCATCCATCCTTACAAACTTTCGCATTTATAATATTAGTAGGATTTTAAAATGAATACTGCATTTTCGATATAACGGAGGATTATGCTAAGCAGTTTGAAGTCTGAAGCCGGGTCCAGACGAGTGTAACGTGTAATGTAATCCACCGTGTAATGTAACACGAATTCTACGTGTGGACGGCACTACGAGCATTACATGTAACGCTCGCGCGGCGCTCGGGGTTGATCCATCGGCTGTCGGTTTTTCGCGCGAACACAAAGACGCTCGCAGTGCTCGTTTGGACGGCGTTCGTGACGGTTGTGTCGTATGTACGTTCATGATGTGGAGTGACGAACAATCGCTTGAACTTATTAGTTTGTATCAAGAAAAACCTGTTATTTGGGATCCAAAAACCCGCAATACTATAAAAAAAATCTGAAACACGATGCTTGGAGTGATATTGCTCATTCATTGCAAAGAGATGTAGAAGAATGCAAAAACAAAATGATTAGTTTGCTTGCTTCACATCGAAGAGAAAAAGGAAAAGTAAAGACGAGCCATAGTTCCGGAAAAGGTATGTTTTATTATAAATTTCTGTTGCTTTACATATTACACACTTTTATTTATTAATTTAGTTTTTACTTAGGTATTATCACTTACTTGCTATTAGTACAATTATTACTTCTATTGTATACCCACTATATTACTATATTCTACTACATTTTACTATACATATATGTACTATATTCTATTGTATTGTTTATTTATTTATTGTAATTTATTTTACAGGTGGGGATGAAACGTACAAAAGTACATGGTTTGCTTACGAGGCGCTGGCATTTTTAGGAGATCGAAATAATCCAAGGAAACGACGCAACACAGAGGTAACTGCATTGAACTAGTTTCCTTCGACTTGATAAAAAAAACTTAACAATATGTATTCTGCCAAGAAACTGTACCCTCGTTCATAAAATAGTCATTAAACTCATCCCTAATTTGTTTTGCCGTTGAGGCAGCTCTTCTAGGTACATTATTCAATGGAAGTAAAGATGACATTTCACAATCTCTCCGCCAACTACCTTCACATAATCTTCCGTTTTGGTCGCTGTCAAGTGAGCCAGGGGTGCATACAAGTTTTTAGATGAATCCGTGTTTCTCAAATAATTATGCAAGTGTGCAATAGCCATGACTATAGTCTATAGTCCTCGAGAATGACATGTTTACCGTCTATGGCTCCGGCAGAATGGGGAAAATTCCACAATTCATCAAATCTGTTCGAGATCTGGATCCATTCTGACTCTGTTTTTGGCAGCTGAAACAATGAATTTCTTTTTAATTACAGATTACAAATGAACCGGAACAGAGTGCATCTACAAGTGTAGAAAATGATAACAGTTCAGAATTTATATCACCAACTGGTCAGGCCCCCAAAAAAAAGATATCAGACGAAAATAGAAAAATGGGTATGCTTTCGTAGGCTCTTGGCCTGCTTAAGAGTGCTGCTTCTAGTCCTACTCCTGAACCCCGAAACAATAATCCAAACAATTTTGACAGTGAAACCCTTTTCTTTTCAAATTTTATATGCAGCAAGATGCAACAATATAACAGAAGTACTAAAAATGCCGTGCAGCGAGCAATAATGGACGTAATATTCAAAGCCGATGAAGGATGCACTAACTTTTCTCAACATTATTATCCATCGGCATTCAATTACAGTGGGTATACAACAGGCTCGGTTCCTTCATCAAGATACTGCAATGAACCACCTTCTTTGTCTAATCGCTCAGAACTTACTTCAGGGTATTCAACAGGTCAGAATCAGACAAGTTGCCCTACTGCTCCATATGCTTCACCTGTTCCCTCAGAATTATCTCAAACTTCATATGAAGATGTAGATTTTGTGAATGACCTGATTTGAAAAGAATAAATTTTGTACTACATGATTTGAAGATAAAATTTGATTTAACTTTCTAATTTTAATTCTGGAATTATTTTAATTTTGCTTACCCTACTTAATACAATAGCTTAATTTGTTATTTTAATAAATAAATAAAAATATGTAAAACTCACCTTAATGTTTTCTTTCAATGCTTTTATAATCGCTTCACAAACTTCTGGTACAATGCAAGACATTGACTGTTTTGAAATTCTGAAGGTGTATTGAAGGCTTGTAAATGAATCTCCTGTTGCCAAAAATCTTAGTGTTAGAGCCAGTCTATCTTGCGGCGAAATTGCAGATCTCATTATAGTGTCTTGTCTTGATATTTTAGGTGCAATGATTGTTAACAAATATTCGAAGTCAGTAGGCGACATCCGGGTAAAGTTTTTATATTGACCACTTATATGTTGAGATTTTAGTTCCACAAGTAAAGAAGATCTTCTTTTATACAAATTCGTTTTCCACCATCGACGCTTCCGACTTTTGTGGTCTTCAGTTAGTAAATACATGAAAATAAAAGCCGCACCAGCTATCACGACCTTCCTATTCGGCATGTTCGTAGCAACTGAGTGGAATCAGCTTTTGAAATATTTTTGCGTTCACAATTCGCTTTGAGTTCGTGTGCCGTCCACACTGTTGATGCTAAATTACACGTAATCTTACATTACACGTTACACTCGTCTGGACCCGGCTTTATAGACATTATTATATTATATAATACTTTCAATGATTTAAGAGCCCTTTAAGCCTCAGTATAAAGGTGCACGATCAATTTCGGTCGAACTATAGTTTGGTCAATGAATAAAAAAGGTCCAGACTTTAGTTCGAATGTTCACATAATCAGATTGAAAGAAATAAATGTCCAAAATCTCGTTTTGCTTATAAATGGTCCTATTAACACATTTTACTTTTTGCTGATAGAAATTCAGGACGGGTATGGTCACGATTTGCTTCGAAAGTAAAGATTGAAATATTGTTAAAAATATCGAATGAAACCGTCGATTGTAAAAGTATCGATTTAACTGTATTTCATAATTGTATTTAGTGTCAATTGTCTTGTCTTGTCTTGTTGTATAAACGATAGCAAAGAACTTCGACCATCGCCTTCAGAAGTTTATCAGAATATCATAATCAGCTTATAACGTTCCCACTGTGCGGGTCATAATCCACTACGAGATGAGGGCCCAGTACAGGTTGGTGAATGCATATCATCGAATTTTTTGTTTCACGATGTTTTTCTTCGTCGTTTTGGCACACGTAAAGCGCCTGCCAGGGTTCAAACCAACGACATACAACTCGTAAGTCACGGCCGTTATTACTAGGCTACCATTGATCTCAAACAAATATTACTACGAGCTACTGGTAGTTCCAGAGACAACATCACGCCTTATAACCCTGAACAGTCGGGTAGATGTGTACCTATAGTACATCCCTATTTCACCAGTTATGTTTAACCCTAGCTCACTAACCTTAATTTCGAGTAACGTTATCACTAACCATTCGTAAATTTTACGACGGATTATAAGATCAATGTTTATTTAATCTACTTCATTTATGACACAAAACGACCTTAATTAGCAGTCTTAGTTTTCTCTTTATTCAATAACATATCTGTTTTAGAAATAACCTACATTGAAAAATGATTGCACATACAAACAATATGCCCCCTGCAAATCGCTTCTATGCAGCCCTTGCAGAAGTGCGTAGTCATAAGACTTTTTTTTGCAGCTGTAAGTTTTGCGAGTTTTCAGAACGTTTCGGCTAAAACCTTTATTGATCTAGTTTACAATTTTGAAGAACTCCGCAATGATTTGCGTCAAATTTCGTTGAATTTTAAAATTTAGTCTGAAATTTGACGAAGTTCATACGATATATCCCGATCTAATAAGCGTGCATCCGCAATGAGTGACTGAAAATTACTAATGAGGCGAATCAGGAAGGTATTAGAAACGGGTGGGGTGACGGAGGTCAGGATCTTACCAAAACACGAAATGCGCAAGGTAGGTACGCGTCGTAACTTTTACGAATGGTTAGTGACCCAGGGTTAAATCCCATGTAATGGGAAGCGAACCTATTGTCATCACCTGGGCACAAATCTAGACTTCGGGCTGCTACTGAAAAATACAGATTCGACTTCTACTCCTACTCCTTCACTGTGCGGTGCGATTGTGGAATTCACTTCCGCCGGTCATTAGGGACTGCAAAACTGTTGCAGTATTTAAAAGAAGAGTAAAAGAACACTATCTTTCCACTTCGTCATAGTTGCTTATGTATTTATTATTTGAAATTACACTGTATTTTTTAATATTCTAGTGATATTTATTTTAGAAGTATGTGTTAGTATATTCCCATATTATTTGTTTTGTAAGTTGTTTCGATTTTAAATATTCTATTTTCTCTTCTACTTTTACACACGGTGTCTACATTTCTTTATTTAGTTTCCTATCGCAGTTATGCTGGAAGAGATTTCTTTAGAAATAAGCACCACCTTTGTACGTGTTTTTCTGTTCTTTTCTGTTTTTATATGTGTGTACATAAATGGTTAAATAAATAAATTAATAACACTGCCCGACCTGAGAATCGAACCCATGACCTCATGCACAGTAGTAGCGCTTACGACCACTTGACCTACGAGCCAGTCATTCCAGAGACATATCAGAAAATAATGTCTCACGAGCCTGAATTACACCAGCAGGCTTAGCATGACGCTTTCTATTTCTTCGAAGAATAGACACAGCTCTTTCTATACAACGTGACATTTCGATTCTCTATTTTTGACATATCACCGTAGAAATCCTTCTACAATCTGTCGTTTTGTCTTCCGTTTCTAACGATCTTTGTCTAGGTCCTTTTTTACGTAGAAGAATTTCTACACGCAAGCCGCGGCCGTTCATTTTCATACACGCAATTATTTGATAATTTTCGAATTAATTGGCTTAACGAGCTTTCAGAGGCATGGAGGGTTCTTGGTGTGTAAAGATGGCCACCCATCCACGGACCAACCGCGGTAAGATCGATCGACCCATGCGGCCGTTATTAGTCATAAGCCACCTAGTATTTTCGTAAAGCCAAATTCAACGTTTTAGTAATACTCGTACTTTCCCCAACCCAATAAATTTTGAGCCCTTTACGTGTCATGCAACTTTCCACTCAACGCGAATGAACGGCTGAATGAACGACTAAATGAACGAATGTGTAAAAGTGAATGAAAAAAGCCTCAAACTGAACATGTCTAGCCATTAAGCTAATGATCCGAGCTTATTGGCACGCTCAATGTACCGTTTCTACGAAGTTTTTGCGGTAGATAGTTCGCAGTTATTTAGGGATCCGTAAAGCTAAAACCTTTTGGCCCATGAGGTTTGGGTGATGAAATGGACGTTTCTTTTTTTCTTTTGGTCAGGTCAAATACGCAATAAATTGTTATGGATTCCTTGAGATATTCTTTTTTGCTCGAATACAGCATGGGGAAAAATAGACCGAGGTTTTATAAAAAAAAATATATGCAGATACACAAAAAAAATGTATTTCAAGTTCAATAACGCAATAATTAACGACATTAAACCTTTGTGATCCATGATAAAGAAATAAATCCATTTTTGGGCTGTCAGAACAGGAAATTCTATTGATAAGTACCAACTCTTCGATCATTAAAATCTAACGTTACATCAAGTATATTCTCTTCACCATCAGAGTAATGACGCGTACTTATTAACACGCTCGATGTAACATCCTTGTACCGGTAATGTTCCTTTTTGCGGTAGCAGCGTGAAGAGGGTTCCTCAGCAAGTTGTACCTTCGTTGATCCCTAAATGTAATGTGAAATTTAGTTTGTCTGTTATGTTTTGGGTTAAACTGTCAGGATCCTAATCCTAACTAATTTGATAAATGCGAAAGTGAGTTTGTTTGTTTCTTTGTTACGCTTTCACGCTAAATTATAAGATGGTCAACCACTAAAAGCTTATTGCTTGCCGTCGCCATTGCCATTAAATAAACTCCAAAGTACTTAAAGTTATTGAGACACTATTTATAAAACATTGTTTTTAAAAGGGTCTTTATTAAAAACCTTTTAGAGGCATTCTTTATTTAAATCGGAAGAGATATTGTTTTGTTTTCTTAACAGGCTGTCGGTCCTCATGATTTAAATCGGGTACTGGCCATGAATATTTCCTGCATAAAAGTATTTCTTATACTTTAATAATAATTATTACTTATAAAATGTTTCACGTGTCTTTAACAAGCAGTCACAAAACATCCTCCAAACCGGCATAAAGCTTGACTGCTTGGCGGCAAAAATTTGTAGTTGAAAATCCTCAAATAAATTCTTAACCTCTAATATGATTATCTTCTCGATTCTCGTAAAGATTCTTGATCCAGTAAAATGGGATTAAGTTTTTATTAATAGAAATTCTACATGCTAAAAATCAAACCATGTAATTACCTATGAAAAGTTATGGATAACTAGGTACTAATGTTTTGTATTTACAACACTACAAATACATATTTGTACTGTTGTAAATGAAATAAAAAGAAAAATATATAATTTTCATTACAAAAATAATTCACAAAAAAAATAAATATCAACGGAACCACACATCACTCATTCACAATCCTCATAATACCTACATACAGTTTTGTACTTCGGCAGCTAGTTAGCGGGATGAAGGCTTTTTCCAGCTGATTACTGAACTGAGTAATTATGTGAGTGAATACATGAAACACAATAGTAACAGTTATACGACTTGTCTGCCCGTTTTTTTTGTTCGAAAAAAATGGTTTTTGAGTTGTTCGTACAGGCTAATGATGCGTTGGTACTTGACGCTATTTTTAAAAAACAAACATAGGTTATGTATTCGAAGCGTATTCAAAAAGCGCTGTTTCTTCTTTCCAACAACAATTTCATCCATACAAATAGGAACAAAACTCTCTGACCCTAATTTACTGGTCATGGAGTAGAGGCGTGAGATGATCTTGCAGACAGATGATGCGCTCAAGTACCTGCAGCTCAAGAGACGGATCCTTGAAAAGCGACCTTCACCGCTTTAATACAGACCGCATCGACAACGCGATAGAACGGAATAAAGGCTCCAAGGTCTTTGCACGAGATCTGTGTAACGGGCAGAGCCAGCTTACAAAACTCAAGACTAGCAAGATAGCAGGATCATATTCGCCAAACTTAAGCTTTTGAAAGAGATCGAGAGGTTCTGTGGACAGTTGTACACGTTAACAAGTAACACCGTTACGAATCTGGCAAACAACCCAAGAGCTAGATTAACCCGACACTACACCGAAGACATACCGGACGTAGCTATTACGAGAAGTCGCGGGAACGTACTTATGGGTCACCGAGGCCCCCGCAACACAGGCAACAGGAAGGAATACGGGTGGGTTTTAGTCAGTAAGAGTCTGACACACCCTCCCGCTCCGCCCAGAGCGGGAGAAGTTATTTGATGATTTCCCACCCTCAAAAAAAAAAAAAAAAAGCTATTACGAGATTAGGATGGCTCTGAAGCAGCTCAAAAAGAACAAGGCACCGGGTGATGACGGAATTACGGCCGAACTATTAAAGGCCGGCGGAAAACCAGTTCTTAAGGCCCTCCAGAAGGTGTTTGATTCCGTCATACTCTAGGGTAAAACGCCACAGGCATGTAACAGAGTGATATTTTTCTTTAAGAAGCCAAGAGAGCCTCGTGCAGGGAAGCCCTCTTTAAGAATTATAGGCCCATCCTTCTGAGCCATGTCTATTAGCCGTTTTCAAGAGTTTTCACGAACCGTCGCGTGCAGGTTTGACGATTTCCAGCCTCCCGAACAACTCGGATTCCGTAAAGGCTTTAGGTGCTAAAGCCTAAACCACATGTAAACCACATATATACGCTGTGGCAGGTTATACAGAACACCGAGAGTATAACCTGCCTCTCTGCTTAGCGTTTGCGGACTACGAGAAAGCCTTCGATTTAATCAAGACATGGGCTGCCTGACTGACTTTTCAACGGTGCCAAATCGGCTTTCGATACATAGACTGACATATTGGCATTTTTGAGACACTTCAGCAGCAGTGTCTGAAAATGGCAATATGTCAGTCCGACTCCAAGACCAGACCTCGAAATCTATCCTTGCTGCACTTTTTTTTTTTTTTTTATGGTGGGAAATCATCAAATAACTTCTCCCGCTCTGGGCGGAGCGGGAGGGTGTGTCAGACTCTTACTGACTAAAACCCACCCGTATTCCTTCCTGTTGCCTGTGTTGCGGGGGCCTCGGTGACCCATAAGTACCTTCCCGCGACCCCGGATCCTTGCTGCACTGGAGGATGTTTTCAAGGTTTTGGACTGGAAAGGGCTAGGCATCAACATCAATTTTTCGCCTGGAATTTGTTTTGTGAAATGCTCGTAACTACCGCAACCCAAATGTTATAAGGCTCTTGTACACCACTCTGGTTCGTAGCAAACTCGAGTCCAGTGGCTGTGTTTGGCATCCCTATACCGAGATCCAAACACAAAGGTCTAGAAAACCTTTCTAAGATTGCTCTTCCAAATTTATTTCCCTATATGTATCCTACCAACTATCTTTTTGGAGGAGTTTGGAGGTGAGAAGAGGCCTGGACCAGCTATCGGCAGCCTGTAAAACCTTACGGAGACTATAGACTGCTCAGAGCTCCAGGGCCTTTTCTGCCGACTATTTGTGCCAGACAAATACATCGGAGAACGTCCGTGCTCCCAGCACAATCTATTAATCTAATCCCAGCGCAATTGTCATCCAAAATTGTCGCCTGAACTCAGTGTGTCGTACTTTGAAGATGCTCAACTCACTTTTGACTGCCAACCCTGAATGTGATGTATTTGTGGATGAATGGAGTAAAAGTATGCATATATTATGTCTGGTGTTCTGTGAGAGAAAGTATGCAAGGAAGTCCACTGTTCTATGTTAGTTTTAATTAAATGATATACAAAAAAAAATGTCAATATATTTATATGCTGCTGATGCTTCTATGTTAATTAATGTAATTGGTGCTGTATCGTTTTAATTAACTATAAATAAATAAATAAAAATTAATGGCGACTACATCACTCACCTTCGGTTTGCTGACGATATAGTTATCATGGCTGAGACTATAGTGGACCTTAGCACAATGCTCGATGACTTCAGTAGAGCTTTCAGAAAGAGTAGGTCTGAAAATGAACATGGACAAGACGATACACTCGAAGTTATGGACGAGTATATTAACCTAGGACAAACTGTCACCTAGGACAAGAGTTATATTCAGGAGGCACTGCGATATCGGGTGCCTCCCTACCTCCGCTGCATTCATTTTTGGGTCTTATTTGGCGGAGAGGTGACCTACATGGGTTACAAGTTCACATACATGGGACGTGATGGCGAAAACCAGCACCGCATGTCGTGTGGTGTTCCACAGGACTCGGTCGTGGGCCCGCTCCTGTGGAACATCGGGTACGACTGGGTGCTGCGGGGCGAGCTCCAGCCGGGCGTGGACTTGACCTGCGGATGACCCGCTGGTCACAGCCCGGGGGAGCTCGTATAGGGAGGCAGCGTTTCTGACGACGGCTGCGATCTCACAGGTGAGATCGCAGCCGTCGAGCTGCTTACAGCGCCTAGGCCTAGAGGTGGTCCTCAACAAGTTGGAGGCCATGGTATTTCATGGCCCCGGCGGGCGCCACCACTCGGGTCACACATTGTGGTCGGGGGGGCTCGAATCGTTGTCGAGTTTACCATAAAGTACCTAGGATTGGTGCTCGACAGCCGATGGGACTGCGGCCCCCACTTTCGGGTTTTTTGGCGCGGCTGGGGCGCTATCAACGCCGCTTCCCAATCTGGAGGGCCCGAGTGTCGCCTTTAGGTGGCTTTACGTGGGGATCGCGCGATCGATGGCCCAGTATGGGGCCTGATCTGGGCAGCTGACCTGACGGCCACGGTAGCATTGCTGTACTGCGAAAACTGCAGAGAGCGATGGTCGTCAGAGTCATTAGGGGATATCACACGATCTCCTACGAGGCGGCTTGTGTACTGCCCGGATCCCCACCCTGAGACTTCAAGGCGAAAGTCATCACGACACTGTATGATGTCAGTGGCGTGAGGAATCGAGGGCGCAAGGCGAGTGGCTGAGTGGCTGATGCAGTGACAAATGGAGTTGTGTCGATCGCAGCTTCGCGCAGCCCTGGTGGCGGAATGGCGGGACAGGCTTTCACGCCTATGCCTACACCTCGTTACCATGTCGCGGTCCAGCCGGTAATCGAGCACTGGTCGGAAAGAGGCACGGCGTCCTGTCGGTTCAGGTGACGCAGGTGTTCCCGGGCATGGTTGCTTCGAGAAGTACCTGTGTCGCATAAACAGGGAGCCGGACGCCCGGTGTCACCATTGCGTCATCTGCCGGGAGGACACGGGGCGGCATACGCTGGCAGAATATGGAAGTTGGAAGGCACTGCACCGTGCCCTCATCTCAGGAATAAGTAGTGACCTGTCGCTACCGACCGTAGTCGACCCCATGGTCAGCAGCGCGGAGTCCTGGGACGCGTTGGTATCCTTCTGCGAAACAGTCATTTTGCAGAAGTAGGCTGCGGAAAGGGAGCGGGAGATCTCTTTCACTCACCCTGCCCGCAGCAGGCGTGTCGGGTGTTGGCGGAGGGTGGACAACGCCCACTTTCAGTACCCCTAAATGAGTCCAGGGGCGACGGACTTGGGGACATCCGTCGCCCCCACACTGCAGGACCCGAGATGGCAGCGCGTAGTGTTCCATGTGCCCCAAATGGACGTTGCGGGGGAGTTTTATACCTCATTCCCCCCGTGGGCCTGAGGTGGCCTGCAATGGTGTGCGCTGGGGGTATCAGCCGGGGATCACGGAAGTCGCACCAAATCCGACATCCCCGGTGCAAGTATGAGAAGGGAAAACCGGAGTGGATTTTAGTCAGTAAGACTCTGACAGACCCCTCCGCCCGCTCCAGTGCTTCCATGAGGATTTTCCAACCAGAAATAGAAAAAAAGGACAAACTGTCCAGTTAGGTAGGTCGAGCTTCGAGAAAGAGGTTAATCGTCGAATCTGATCTCTGCTGGGCAGCGTTCGGGAAGCTACGCAATATTTTCTCGTCTCACATACCGCAGTAGTGAAACATGATCGCTCACAACGGGCCTTATTAGAATGCTAAAAGTCACCCAAAGGGCTATGGATAGGGCTAAGCTTGGAGTTTCCCTATGTGATCGAATAAGAAATGAAGAGATCCGCAGAAGAACCAAGATAACCGAGATAGCCCGAAGAATTGCCAAATTTAAGTGGCATTGGGCAGGGCACATTGCTTGCAGAGCAGTTGGCTGATAGGCCCGAAAGGTTCTGGAGTGGCGACCACCTACCAAAAGACGCAAAGTTGGAAGGCCCTACACAAGATGGACCAATGAAGGCGATGACCTTGTGAAGGTACACATTAACTTAAGCAAATTAACGGTTTTAGGACTGTTTCCTTTACTTTTGCTCTGAGACCTTGCTGCTTGCCAAATTTCATAATTCTAGGGCAGCGGCAAGTACTCCATGGGTTTTGATTTATTTGCGAGTATTAAAATATGTCGCATAAATGACCGTATTTTTTTTGTGTTGACTTAGAAGCTTGATTTTTTAGACCTCCAAGGGACCGTGGACTTACGTACTTGTATTAATTTCAACTTGATACCTCCAGCCATTCCTGAGAAAAAAGAGGCTTCACAGATAGACGGACGGACAACGAAGTGATCCTATAAGAGTTCCGTTTTTTCCTTTTGAGGTATGGAACCCTAAAAGACAGTTTCTAACCCACTTGCTCGTGCTTGAGAAGCGAGCCCCTAACCTCCAGGTCATCACGACTGCGTTTTTACGAATCACCCAATTGTAATCCTAAACTCCAAACCCATAATTTAACATTAGTACTGAATCTAACAAGTAGTACATTGTGTTTAACGCTTAACTAAATAAGAATCTTTGTAGGTCAGCTTTAATATAAAAGAAAACGGCCACTAAAAGGAAAAATATAATCCAATTTACAGTGGCCAATCTCCTGTTACCGAAACAAAGATACCTGTGTTGTAGTGCAGAGATGGCCAACCATTGGCACATGAGAAGATAATGTGGACACGACAGTTTTATACATGGGTTTAAAGAATTTATATCATTACTAGCTTCAGCCTGCGATTTCGTCGGCGGGAATTTCGGCCCCGATCCACCGCGTCGCATCCCATCGCCGCGCTATTACTTCGTTTTTGCTTAGCGTTCTTTATGACTTTTATTCTTTTTGTTCGGCTCCCAAGGGTCATAGCGTGATGTTAAATAGCCTTTAATCTTTCTTAAGAATTGGGCTATAATATGCAAAAAGAATCTTTCAAATCCGACTGGCAGTTCCAAAGGTTATCGCGCATCATCTTTCGGTTTTGATTGACTAATTTGAACAAATACGGTTATTGTGACTTAACTATAATAGTAAGACATATACCCTGCAGAATTTATTATGGGTAACGGTGAGTACTATAAACATGTACTACATTATTTTTATGTATCATTATTAGTTTTCGCAGCGCACGCTAAATAGTGGCACATTTTTGATACCTTGGGTTACGTTATTGTAATTTTCGTGGGTTATTGTAATCTCAAATATTTTTGAAAATAAAATATAGCTTATACTACCTTCTGATAATTTAACTTTCTATTGGTGAAAAAATGGTAAAAATCGGTCCAGTAGTTTCGGAGCCTATTCGGTACAAACAAAAAAAAATAATCTTTCCTCTTTATAATATTTGTATGCTATCGAACTATATCTAACAGCTGAGGTATTTTCCAGGATTTCGCTTTGACCACTGTTGAGTTCAACAAACACATTTCGTTTTATTGCTTGCTCAAAGACTCCAATGTGACTTCTAAGAAGAAACAAATCCACTCTTTAGTATGAAAATCGCACAATAAATATATTAAATTACCGATTCATTTTATGATCGCTTGGATAGAAAGTGCTCGATATATCACTGGCACATCGAACTATGTATTCATGAATGTCACTAACTATTAAAGCCATATGCTATTAAAGCTGTAAGGCCAGCATTTGACTGCGATAGACTTTGTGCATGGCATCTACAATGCATGCGAACTACGCATCAAAGACCTGACTTCACACAAATCCTGCATCGCGCAAACAGAGTTTACCGCGTGACTGGCGTGTATTCAATATCCCGACATCAACCGTTGGGCATTTGTCCACCAGGAAAAACACCCTAAAAGGAGGATCCTCCCTTTTCTGTAAAAGATGAGTGAACTTTATACCCTGTTTCTCATACCTCTATAAATTTATTGACAAACTAATCTTCTGAGTTAAATTAATGAAACAAGTAATTTGCTGACTTGTTATGGCTATAATGTATTGTAATGATAACTACTAATGATAATGTAATGATAACTACTAATGATAATGTAATGATAACTACTAAAGTTATAAAACAAACCTAGATTCAAACTTCAGCTGTATAACTTCCATTTCAAAAAAGGTTTACCCACCACGCCTGCCCTCGCGAACCAAAACAAACATAACATACATAAGCAAATAGTTAATTAACTATATAAAACAGAGGTACTGCAGCAACAATAATATTACTAATGTAAGGAACATCGTTAGAAGCAAATGTTGTTGTAGGACTGACGTACAGTTGGCTTCATAAGTTGTTGATAATTTTGGAATTTGTATTATTTTAATAATGATAATAATAACTCTTTATTTCAGATTACAGGATCTATAATGTGTTAGTATTGCCTTAACCTATTGTTAGTGAAAAATAAATTAAAACAAAAGTGACATCACAAATAAAAAACAATTAATTTTGCACATGTACGTCTGTACGCACATGTCTCCCAGCCCAGTGCCTAATAAACGGCCCATCAATTTTGTCCGCCAGTGTACCTAAAATATTGTTCGAACTACCTCGGAATTGCCGTAGCTTAGATGCACTTCGCTTGCGCATGATGGCATAAAAGTCGTCCAGTCTCGCTTCAGCAAACATGCTTGATGCGCTGCAAAACCAAGGCAGTCCCAAGGTGTTTTAAGGTCACGTTATATGATGAAACGAAGCAAGCGGTTCACCATGATTTAGTTTAATTGTGTCCACATTGCGAGACAATAGGAAATGAACTAAATATTTTTATTTATATCAAACTAACTTAATACATAATAATACCAACCTATTATTGTTCCACTGTAGGTCTTTACGACCTCTCCTCAGACAGAGACGGCAAGAGCCACGTTTCCTTAAGACGGATTAGTGATTTCAGACTTTTATTAAACTACATATAAGTCCAGGGTACCTCACGACCCCACTAACGTGCTGTCAATTTTTTAAATATCAAAATAACAGCGCTAAATTTGATAAGTGATTACCTTCGCCTATAGCATGTTCCCACTGCTGGGACACAGGCCTCCTCTCTGTGAGAGGGAGTGGGCCATATATCGAAAACGCGGGCCCAGTCCGGGTTGCTTCGCTTATCCGCAAAGCCAGAGGCATCGCAGTTTAAATATTTCATGAGCCTGTGATTATGCCAGAACAAATTTTCTTCAAACTGAAACACAGCAATGCTGCTTTGCGTCAAAAATATGGTGGAATGGGTGACACACCATGATATAGGTATGCATGGTGGCAGTGCCTCCACAGGCGAGCTTTTTTCATAAAAAGCTATAAATGAACTGTAGCGTATCTTTTTAATAGATATGAAAACATTTCATCATTAAATCACAGATGGCCAGAAGTAATTTAAATTGTGAACGCGCAAAAGATTAAAAAAAAAATACCTCAAATATTTTATTTTATTAAAAAACACATTTTATTGTGTTATTTCACTGTTTTCAAGTAACAAAAACTAATCCATCAAGTACGTCAGTTAGTAGTGAGGTACGAGGTGCATTCAATGAGTACCTAGCCTCATCGCCAGAGGGCGCTGTAGTTTCAAAAGAGTTTTACCACAGTGTAGCACATTCTTTTTTAATTCTTTTTTCAAATTTTCATTCCAATCCCTTCATTTGTTTTAATTTGACAACTTATGGAAGCGAACGTGTCGATCGGTTTTACAAAAATGGAAAAAGAGCAATATCGTTCGGTGATTCGATTCCTATTTTTGGAAGGGAAAACGCGCATCGAAATCAAAGAGCGCTTGGATGCTGTGTACGGTGACTCTTCTCCATTGATGGCCACCGTCAAGAATTGGTTCAACGAGTTTGCACGTGGCCGTACGTCGGTTTTTGATGAACCACGTCCAGGTGCACCGAAAACAGCTGCTACGGAGGAAAACATTAAAAAAATCCATGATTTCGTATTGGCAGATCGCCGATTGAAGGTTCGGGAGCTAGCTGAGACTGTAGGCATTTCAGAAGGAACAGTGCATCATATTATTCACGAGGAACTCGGCATGAGAAAGCTGTCGGCGCGATGGGTGCCGCGTTTACTCACACCAGAAAACAAGCGCAACCGTGAGACCACATCGGAGACGTGTTTGGCGCTGTTTAAGCGGAATCCAGCGGAGTTTTTGCGTCGTTTTGTGACCGTCGATGAAACCTGGATCCACTGGTACACACCAGAGACCAAGGAGCAATCAAAACAATGGATCCAGACCGGGGAACGTGCTCCAAAGAAGGCGAAAATTTAAAAATGGGCCGGAAAAGTTATTGCCACCGTTTTCTGGGATTCACAAGGTGTGATCTACATCGATTACCTCGAGAAGGGTAAAACAATTACAGGGCTTTACTATGCCGATTTATTGGGCCAATTCGACGCCGAATTAAAGAAAAAACGACCCCATCTGGCGAAGAAAAAAGTGCTGTTTCACCACGACAACGCACCGGTTCACACGCCTGCCGTTGCCATGGCCAAATTGGTCGAATTACGCTACGAATTGTTGCCCCATCCACCGTATTCTCCAGATTTGGCCCCTTGTGACTTCTTTCTGTTTCCTAATCTGAAAAAATCACTCGCCGGGAATAGATATGGATCGAATGAGGAGGTCATCGCCGCCACGGAGGCCTATTTTGCAGAGTTTGACAAAAACTATTTTTCGGACGGGTTAAAAAAGTTGGAGCATCGCTGGGCTAAGTGTATCGAACTAAAAGGAGACTTTGTTGAAAAATAAATTGCCACTTTTCCAAAATTTTCGTATACTTTTTGTAGGCTAAGTATTTATTGAATGACCCTCGTAGCTGTCACTAATGTCAACTGTCAGTTCACCACGAATGGCGGGAAAACGGTTGAAAGTGAAGCGTGCTTTTGAAACGAAAGGCTTGGTGTGGCGATGGGCCAGTGTAAATGATAAATGGTTTTATTTCTGTACGTAGGTTTGTACAAACACTTTTACAAGTCAATCATATTTTTAAAACTAGATGAATTTGGCGTTTCCTGCCTGACTACTCTGAGAAGAAAGGCCGAAACAAACTCAGAGGTCACAGTCTCTTTTAAAGTCCAGATATAATCTTGGTCAGATCATGTGGACGACATGTAGATTGTCGTGTGCTGATATAATCAGCTTAAATAGGGGATTAACAGGATTCTACAATAACCTATTCAAATTAACATTATGGTATTATAGTATATATACACAAATTTTCTACTCTCCAATAACTTAAAACAATACAACTAGTAAGTGTTAATTCATTAATCTCTTTTGTTTGAATAGTGTTCATTTACTTTTTCCACTAACTGTACGCTGTTCGAATTTGTATTTAAAAATGTATGCAGTGATAATGGTAATTGGAGTGGATTGGTAATGTAATGGAAATTAGTAATGGACTACTTTAGCTTATCATTATTTATGGAATGGCTTCCTGGATAGCTTGGGATAGCATGTTATGCTAGTATTGTTATAACCTTAATTACTTATTTTCTTTGTTGTCAAAATTTAATCAGCCTTCAATTATCAGTCAAATGTCACTTTTGAATACATAATAATTATGAAAAAAAATTAAGCTTTGTATCCTTAACTATTATACGAAGACGATGCACCTAGAATAAAATTACTATAACACCATAGGTAAAAAAAAATAATTAAAAATGAAGCAATGACAGATAAATTAATTATGTGATAGATACATGGTGCTCACATATTTACAAACATTGTAAAAGTACACGTTTTCCACAAAAAAAAAAGTAATATTGTATCAGTGTTTGAGTCACTGAATCACAGAATGTAAAATCAGAATTTATTATTTTTATCAAATAATAAATTATAATTGTATAATAAAAATGGCAACCAGTTTAATTTTGTCTAGAACCTGTACAACGAGGATTCCTTTTAAAAGTCATTTAAAAATGAAAGTCAAAATAACATCGCTGATAGTCACGATTGTCACAGTAAAAACAGATTTGACACAAAATATTACTACTAACTATACTAGCAATAGAATATTGGAGGTCGTATATATTATGTATGCACTGGCCTGAGTGCATAATCATATTTACACATGTCTGTTACCGATTCAAACTAAGCATAGTTACGGTTTTGTTAATGATGTCTGTACATTGCCACTTGTGTGAAAAATATTGTCCTTGAATGAATATAACAATAAGTAGACCACTGATGCTCTTATTATTGCTACTATTTTCCTTTATAGAAAATGGTCTATAAAATAGAAAACCAATTGTCTCCTAGTCAATAATCAAACACAAACATATAATCTTATACATACACTTGACACTCCACAAGCACACATAACACACCATCACATACAGTTCATGATGATTATAAATAAAAAAGTTTCTTTTTCACAATTTCCTTTTTTTTAATAAACAATGTTTTTTTTGTGTATGGCATCACGTAGTTGACCTTGAGAGGTCGTGACTACTTATCCGGTCAATCCTGTGACTGCCATAAGTGACCTCTAAGCCTCCAGTCAGGGGAATAACCAACGACATACGTAATGACTTTTATAATGGAGGAACACTGACTCCCAAGCTATAGGTATAAAGCTAGTTTGGGAGCCAGGAGACCTATGTTTAAGACACTACTTTACTGTATGTTGTTTATGTAAATGTAATGTCTGTAAGAATGTTGTCACTTTTATTGAAATATTTTTTTTATTTTGCTTTAATCATGTACCTACCTACACCAGACCGTAGAGTGGCTCCCAAATAGAATCCTTAACAAGCTGATTGTATGTCGCTTCCGTCCCAAATATTGTGGCAAAACTTTGTCTACTGATTACCTACAGAGTTAAGCCTGTAATCTGTTGTAGACCCACTGAATTTGTGACGCGGTTTCAGTTGTTTTTGGTCTTAAAATATTGAAGACAGATTTGTACAGGAGCATTTTTTTTTTGTTTGAGAAAACTCTCATTGGTATCTATTCCAATGGGGCAACTTTGTGGCGGCATCCACATCGCCACATGCGAACTTAATATCATACCTGACAACAAACGTCTGCTTATAGGATCCTCCGTATGAAGGATGAGGAACTTTCCACCCTGTGCCTCATGTGGCTGTATAGACTTACCCTCACCTTAGGCAAAGATATTCGGTACCCTTATGTTCAGATGGACGCTGTCACCTTCTGTGGCAGTCACCTTACTGCTTCAGTTCCTTCTAACCTGTGCTTGTGTCAGAAATAGGATTCAACTACCTTCTCAATGAATAAGTCATAGCGCAAGTTAAATTGGAGATATTAAACCTAGCGGGATTTTACTGGCCCAAAACCAAGGTAAATGCCGAAAAAAGACGAACCGAAAATCTAATTATAAAAAAAAAATACTGATATAATTAAGCACTGGCCTAAATGAAATAATTTAAGAACTTTTTAAGCGTTCCTTTTTATTCCTAATAAAAAGTATGTTATTCTTTATTATAAACTCTAAGTCCGCCCATCCATTGTTGGATAGAAGTTTTAAAAACAACTTAAAGCAGTGGCCAGGACAACTTTAATGTTTTAAGAAGCCATTACGTGACTTGAATTAAAGTAGCTAGCTTTAAACAAAAGGCAATCTAGAAACATCGAAAAAAGTCAAGGCTGTGTTGGGTAACACTTTAAAATCTTCTAGGATCAGCCTTGTGTACTCTATTTATTTTATCAGATTAACTCAAGGCTCATATAAGTGTTTGTGCTCAGAATCTTGTAACATTTTTTTTTTTGTTTTAACTCGCTACTCTAAGAAAAAAGCTACAAGTCTCTAATAATAAGCATAATCAGCCTATAATGTTCCCACTGCTGGGAGATAGGCCTCCTCTCTATGTGAGGGATCAGGACGTTATCCAGAACGCGGGCCAAGTGTGGGTTGGTGAAGTCATGTCTTCGAATTTTTGGTTCTGCCTTCTGACTTCATTGAAATGACAAGAATTAGTGGTGTTTATAAACAAATTCAAATAATTAATAACTTAATTATTAACGCAGGTAAAGCACAGATTCCCGGTTGATGGCAATAGGCTTGCCCTATTACATGGGACTTAAACATAACTGGCGAAATGTGTGTGTACTATGGGTACACTTTTGCCTAACCCGTCAGGGATGACAGGTGGGATGTTATGGTATAAGTCACCATAAGATTGGGAGCACCGTTAGTTTATAATTTACCTAGCGAGATTATAAAGATAAATATATAAACTGTCGGAAAATAGTGCCGCGGCAGCGGCCAGTGAGTGCTTCTGCCAAGTTGGTCGCAGTGACCGCAAGGTGCGTTCGTCGCATGCAAGTTTGATACCACTTCAAAATTTGTTGGTTTGCAATGGATAGATTATAAACTATTGAAAAATAATGCGTCAAATTGTAAATGGTTTGTTACAGTTCAAAATCTTTCGATAACTTACAATCTCGCTAGATAGATTATAAACTAACGATTTCCATAGTCATATGGTGATATATGTTTAAAGCACAGAAATCTCAATGTTTTGACAAGTCGCCAAATCAGTAGATCGCACCCGCGATAAGCAGATACAAAGTCAAATTATTTATTTATTTCAAATAGGCACACACTTTTGAACGTCAAAATTTACAAAAAAATAGAATTGATTCTAGTCGCCCCCACCAAAAGGTAGTTTCGTATGGAGAAGAATGGGCAAGAAACTCCACCGTTACACTTTTAAAGACAGGTTACTAGCTAGTCTATAGTAATATAGAATAATAATATAAATAGCATTTATTATAAACGTGATGCACACATGAAAATATGCACGTGTTTCAATGGCAAATAAAATAAATAGTGTCTATCTATTTTTATATTAAAACTTGCAACGCGTATTTCGCTTAGTGTACGTCATACCTCTCTCCCAAATGTTGTACCATGTAATGGGTGTTTCTGCTCCATTAGCCTTATGGCCTGTGTATCTTGCCCGTAACTTGTACACCGACCGCTAATTGTACCACACAGGGCAAGAATGTAATGTTTGCGTATAAGACGTTTTGATTCCTTGTTCAAGATAAAGATAGAGTAAAATCTTTAGTGGTGAGTTTGTGTTGTATTTTACTATATAAAATTAATGAGTTTTAGAGAAAGATGATATGGTTAGAAAAGGCAGACCAAAAGGTGAGCTTAGACCAAACGAACATAGAACCAGAACGAGAGCATTATTTTCTTGACATTTTAGTATAGGTAGACCAACCAAAAATACTCTATACCTGTTTACACAAATAGAATTTAGAAGAGTGGGGATATCGTCCCCGTAGAACGAAAAGTCACTAAGTCCAAAAATGGTCAAAATGGTTTTAAATGCCATAAAACTCACCGTATTTTTCTGCAAATTTCTATCTAACTATAATTTCATTAAGTTATATAGTTTTCGTTTTAGCTTGTGCAAAAATACATCATGTTGACATGTTGAAGCTTAAAGTTTGGGAAACAAATACCTAATACCTTTACATCTTTATAGTAAAAGAGGTGAAAGACATAATTATAGTACTAGAAATAGGGACCTATTAGCTCAACCAGGTTTCAGACTGGCTAAAGTTTCCGCAGAGGGCGGTCTACGGTGGATGCCATCATGCGCGTGCGAGCCCTGACGACGGGGAATGCTGTTGCCCAGGTCAGGTCGTCTTGGCGGTGTCTCTAGACATCGCCAATGCCTTTAATACCCTGCCTTGGAGTTGCATCAGGGAGGCACTCCGGTATCACCGGATGCCGACCTACCTCTGTCGTGTGGTCGAGGCCTATCTGACGGACAGGGCCGTCATCTACCCCGGTCACCAGGGAGTGTGGAACCGGCAAGAGATGTCGTGCGGTGTCCCACAGGACTCGTCCTCAACAGCCGATGGAACTTCGTGGAGCATTTCCGACGTTTGGCTTCCAAACTGGAGCGGGCAGACGCTGTATTGAAGTGGCTCCTGCCCAATCTAGGGGGCCCAAACGCCTCCTGCCGGAGGCTCTATGCGGGGGTCGTGCGGTCCATGGCCCTCTACGGGGCTCCTGTATGGGCGCGCTCTCTGGCGCTGCGGCCAGCTCGCCGGTTGAGCGTGGCCCAAAGGGTCATGGCCATCTGGATGGTCCGGGGATACCGCACGGTCTCCTGTAAGGCAGCGAGCCTCCTTGCCGGATTGCTGCCATTGGATCTGGAGGCAAAAGTTCTCGCGCACGTATGTAAGTGGCGCGAGGAGGCGAAACGCCGCGAGAAATCGCGGCACAGCGGACGGAGCTCCGGCGGGATCTCATGGCGTCATGAAAAGTACGGTTATCGCAACCCAGTGCTGGGCACGCCATGATTGCGGCGATAAGTCCCCTCTTTGAGCAGTGCCTAGAGAGGCACCACGGCGTCCTCACCTTCCGCCTGACGCAGGTCCTCACCGGATACGGCAGTTTCGGGAGGTTCCTGTGTCGGGTAAGGCGGGAGGAAACGCCCGGGTGTCACCACTGTGTGGATCACCCGGAGGACACGGTGGAGCATACGGTGGAGGTCTGCCCGGCTTGGGCAGAGCACCGCCGTCTCCTTGTGGAGGCGATCGGTGGCAGAGATCTCTTGCGTCCGGCCCTGGTTCAGGCCATGGTACGGAGCGAGAGGGCATGGGCAGCCGTCACCTCCTTCTGCGAAGCAGTAATGCTCGCGAAGGAGGAGGCGGGACGGTTGAGGGAAAGGCAAGTTTCGCGCCCTCTCGCCCCTAGCCGCCGCAGGAGACGCCCAGGGCGTCGGGAATCCCGCGCGGATTTCCGGCCACCGTAGGTGCGGGCTTGCGGACGGTGAGCAATGGGTAGCTTACCGTCCGGTAAGGACCAGGCCCGGGTCGACGGCGCGTTGTATTCCACACGCGCCTCAAAGAGATGTCGTCAGCACATAGGTAGGGGTCCACTAGGGCCGATGCCTGCCGGGGTCGCGGGAAGGTACTTATGGGTCACTGAGGCCCCCGCAACACAGGGAAGGAGTACGGGTGGGTTTTAGTCAGTAAGAGTCTGACACACCCTCCCGCTCCGCCCAGAGCGGGAGAAGTTGTTTGATGATCTCCCGCCCTCAAAAAAAAAAAGACTGGCTAAAGTAGACTCATCTTTCATGGGGTACTGTTTAAAATGTTACAATAAAATTCCACCCCACATTCTTCAACTGAATGAGATGAAATTCAAATCTTCTATAAAATGCACAATATGCAGGCAGGCATATTATAAGTTAAGGGGATTACATCGCTGATAAAAATGCTTGGCTCAATGCTGGTCCTGCTCCACAACCACAACCAATTGAATAATTAACATTTGAAAATACTGTTGGAGCAGCTGAACATTGTAAGGCTATCTTTGCATTGTATAAATTCAATCTACTTTGTAGTGTATAATTGCATTGCACAGGTGTGAGTACTATGTATAATAGAGCTACCATTTACCGTCTTTGACTTGAATTTAATATGTAATTGACTTGAATGGGCCTTGGCGGCTGAGAGTATGTCATGCTCACTCAGATGTCTCGCTGATGGGGGCGCGTGTGTTGGATCATTTAGCTCCCTTCAAAATGGTTGAGCTAAATGGTGCTGATCCATGCGTCATGCTCGTAAACGGGCGCCGTCAGTTGGGACTGGTCACCTCTTAGCTTCCTCGGCTTATTTGTAATTATTTTATTTTGAAATTGTTTTTGTTTATTTTGCTATTATGGACGCGTTTTTTTTTTACATCGCCCTCACATTTAGTTATAAATTCAACATTATTTTTGTACTAATCTTTATGTATAAATATAATTTAAAAGAGTGTCCATAAAGTTTCATGCCCGTTCTTCTCCATAGGTACCTACTACGCTTTGGAATGGGCAACTAGCTTCATATTTCTAACTGACCGACTCCTTGAAAATTCAAAAGTGCCTGTTTAATAAATCCAAAAGGGTTTAGTTGAAATAAATGCTTTGAGTTTGAGTTTGAGTTTTAAGTTACTAAATTATTGCATGACTACCTAAAATCAGCAAGACATAATACTTAAGTAAACTTAGTTATATTTTAATGATATTCTTATCCACAATTATGACTACTAGCGATAAAATACTTATTTTTAGAATATTATGTTGTTCTTAGAAAGAAGTTACAATATAAAATCAATTTAAATTCTATCAAATTGGTTTAAAGATGGGCGAAATATCACTAACTCGGATCAAAAAATCACTAACTTACTTCGAAACTAAATGATTCAAGGCTAAAAATTAATAACTTTCGTTTTTTTCTAATTATCTTTAAAACAAATGATCTTCTTTTAATATTTTGTATTAAAACATAAGCCTGAATCAAATAACAATGAAATAAAATCATAAATTCAGAAATATGTAATGTCAAATGAAAGTTATGTTTTTTTAACTTTTTTTTTTCTTTGAGGCCTCGTAGCTCATTTTGATCAATTTCGGCTTAGTGACTTTTCGCTCTACAAGGTCGATATGACATACATTTGTTTGTTTGTTTGACTTATCATAGATTTATGATTTATGGTCCAAACCGACGGGAATTTATTTGGGGCCGACGATCTGCGTCGGCCCCAAATAAATTGGTATAAGGGTATGGATGATGGTGATGATGAGAATTATCAATCCACCCAACTTTTCCCATTGGGATCGGCTCCAGCCTAACCGGATGCAGCTGAATACCAGTATTTTATATGGAGCGACTGTCTGTCTATCTGACATCTACAATCCAGTTACAAAGTCAGTCAAAGAATTACGAATGCAAAATGCAAAACAGCCGGGTCCAACGGCTCAAAGTGCTTCCCGAGAAACGGCAAAAAAATAACAATAAAGTTCTGAGTAAGAAATGTTACTCGTATAAATAAATAAGTACCTATTCCTGGAAAACTTCACAATCAAGGTTTCCAATCCCTTATTAATTTCGTTTAAAACATCTCCAAAGGTCTCGCTTGAAATCCCTCAATTTATGCCAAATCTTATTTTTCATAGAATATTTCGATTCCCGAAAGTTCACAATTGGGTTCACTAAATAACAATGGGATCTACCCATATTACGAGAAGTGTAGGTGACACAGGACACCTTCACCTCTGCCAAACCCTTCTCAAATACAGGCGCGCTATGTAATCACATACATTAAATAGAGCTTAATATTATGTATTCAGTAATAAAGTACTGAGTGCTACAACTGTAATGAAAATTGCGTTTGGAGCAGCTGTTATGTATCTGATTAGGATTTCATTGGCAGACATATTATTATTCGTAAAGAAGCAAAAGTGGGTGCATCAAACGACTCGAAACTGTAATTACGCAGGTTCTAACGCGCTATCACTTCTCTAGGAACTGCTGTGGTTAAATGTCGGGCTAGTTATCTTTACAATACTAACAATTTGAATTTAATAATATTATAGTCATTTAGAGATTCAATGGTTAATTACTATTCTACGGCTATCAGGACAATCCCGGAAGTACGGCCAAGATCCCTACCAACATCTTACTCGAATACTTCCTTCCTCAGAGCATGATTGCTCTTGCGAACTTCCACTCAAGCCAGCCCATAACGACAAGAAATCGGTGGGCGCTCTGTCCCTCGTCAGTGTTCACTCCAGCCGGCCAATAAAGGCAAGCCAGAGGGGAGGAACAAGATTTCTCCTGGGAGATAGTGTCCGTGGGTTCGCTACTGCCCAAAAACCCTTTATTTATTTATTTAATAATAAATAAATAAATAAACATGCTGCCCTCAAGGGTTTATGTATCTCTCTTGGTCTAGCTCAGACCCAGAATTCAGGAACTCGCAAGCCCCACCACGACATCAACGGAGAGATGTGGCGATGGCGTTATTATTATCATTATGTTATTTTTTATTATTCAATTTTAGAGCTCTACCAACATTTCCAAAAAGTCTGCCAATTCCAAAATGCCGGATAATCCATTTGATTATGCAACACGTGATCCGATCCGATACGTCAGTTTCAATTTACAAACGCCCCGTACACTTGAGTCCAAAAATATACCATCCAGTGTACACGTCATTGCAAAATAACGGCTCACGTGAAGCAAGTCAATATGGCGTCGTTTCACCTGTCACATTATAAGCCACTCTCGATATTACACGAGCAATTTAAAAAATGGTACGTTATGTTTTAGCCTACATTTGAGTATTACTATTGAATTGACAGTATGGGTGAAATATTGTAGTGGTCCTATGGTAAAATGTTAAATTCAATCGCATCTGGTTACACTGGAACCTAACGCAACCTTAATTGGGAAAAGCTGAAAGAATGCTAATTTTTATCATATTTTCGAAATACTGCTCGTTAAAGACAATCATAAGTTTCAGTACAACCAACCTCACACCTTTCAAATCCAGCGGAATCCCGCGACCTGTACCAATAATAGAGTTAAGGATTAGATTAGAAACTTCTCAAAATCTTAGCTAAAACTAGTCAAAAACAGCCGCGGCCTTTAAAAATAATGTCTCCATTTTAATACAAAAACATATATAATTTCCGGTATTACAAGTTAAGTGTTGTCGAAGGAATTTGCATTTGTTTATCGAAAATGCTAAAAAAATAAGTATTTTTTTTACACAAACCGGCGAAAATGAGAAGAACCATGAATATTTCATGATTTTCTTTGCAAATTGAAGATGTTTGGCGAGTGACAATAGCTTAAAAGTATTGATTTTTCTGATATAGAAATCGGAAGTTTAATCGAGAAAATAGAATATTTTGACCCATTATACCGTTCAACTCATAAGTATTTGTCTTTAATTGTTTTGTAAACCATATTCTCATCATTTACTTGTTTCAAATGATGACATCTTAGTTTAGGGGTCAAGGTACCCATAAATAAAACCAACTTTTACTATGAGAGCAAGTAAAAATTAAGGTAAATGTTTGGAAGATTTTGAATGCTGTTTCAACTTAAATGGATACGTACGATTTT
Source organism: Atethmia centrago (assembly GCA_905333075.3). Classification (NCBI taxonomy): domain Eukaryota; kingdom Metazoa; phylum Arthropoda; class Insecta; order Lepidoptera; family Noctuidae; genus Atethmia; species Atethmia centrago. The sequence continues at coordinate 9,258,641 of HG995388.1, forward strand.
TAAAAGTTACGTATATTTAGCTTTGACACATAACCCATAACACTAAAATGCAGATAATTAACCACACTAATTTAATTAAAGAATACTAACAAAACTTCAACAACAAAATCTCGATTAGAACTAAAGCCGAATTAAGTCCAGGATTAAACCAACGGGATAGAACAAACTGACATTGCATAGCTTAGCTCGTCCGTGTAATTATGAGCTACCAGTGAACCGGCATGAACTGGTATTAACCGGAATTAACTGGATAAAAGCAGATTGTGAGCAATATAGCCAGCCTGGATTTGGCCACAATCTTAGCCGGTGGGTTGGGTAGTTCTTTTGGATACGGTATCGTGTTTCTTGGCTTATTACAAATGAAAAGATAAAGAATTTATATTACTTGACATCTATCTGTATAATAGCATTATCAGCCTATAATTTTCCCACTGCTGGGACACAGGCCTCCTCTTTTCGAGAGGGAGTGGGTACCTGTATAATACTATAAATTATTCCAAACTCGTTTCTATGAATGAAAACTTATCTTTTCGCGAGCATAGGAATCCCATAAGGCATTAAATAATACAATGTTTTTCGTTTCCTGACCTACGTCATGTCGTTGGGTCATCTAGTCCCATGCTATATTTACCGATTCTCTGTCTCCGATCAGAAAATTCGTTTGCTAAAGCGACCAGTCTTTCGTTAAACTTGGCCAGCCTTCCTCTTCAGCTTCCTAACTCTTGTTTTATGGCTTGGCGACTGGGTTTTTTTCGAGATACTTTCATTTTTGATCATTTGCATTCAAACTAAGTCCGCGTACAAGTCATGAACTCATTTGCTCAGCCTTCATTGTTTCTTTGGCAGACATGACCAGCACACTGCAATTCTCCGAGCATTCCTTATACAATACCTCATCCATATTTTCATACACCTAGATAGGTAGGCAGGAATAACTGGCGTTTGTTTTCTTTTTACATTTCAATTATCTCGGCTCTCCTTTGTGTAAGGCGACGAAATTTCATTTTTACTTGGAAATTTCATATTTTCAACATAATTAGATATTTTTTCGTCTCATATTAATAGGCGAACCTGCCCGTGGCATTCACTTAGATAATTAGAAGTAGATTAAAATGGGCTTCCAAAATCTTTTTTACATTGTTTATTATTTACAAGTGACGTTTATAATAAAAGCGTGTTAAAAATACTAGCAAATCAATCATAAAAATTATGGTCGTTAGACTTAATAAGGCCCTGTGAACCTCAACAAACAATAATAAGCCGATATTGCCTTAATCACCATATTTGACAGGTTTATCCGTTGATTGATCGTGCTCTATTGTTAGTACCTACACAGGTAGATGATAATGTTGCTCTTCCGGGCTATTTAAATTAATTGTAAAGTCCATGATTTAATAGAAATTCTTAAAGATTATAGTAATCTTTAGAGCTATGCTTGGTATTGGGTTTAACTCCTATTTTAGCGATACTCTTTTGCCATTGTGTAATATGCTGGCTACTGAGCCTATTGCTTTTGACATAGCGAAATATGTACTTTTTAGGATTCCGTACCTCTGTCCTCTGTCTGTCCGTCTGTCACAGCTGATTTGCTCCGTATCTACCAATTCACTCTTCATCTTCATCCTCCAATTAACTTGAAATTTGGTACACATAAATTTCTGTGACCTAAACACAGACGTGTAACGTAAATATATGAATTTTGAACATGAGGGTCAGTTTTTCGGAGCAAATTAGACAATTAGTTTTGCAAACTGTACCGTGTGATATATCAAATGAAAGTTCTTGTTGTGAGTGTCTCAAATACACATATATTTTTTATAATTTTGAAATAAAAATAATCTCCGAAACTACTGAGTCAAAAATTTAAAAAAATGTACAGAAAATAGTTCTTTACTTATCGATTACAAGAAAACCTATAAGAAGTCTATGGTATTTTAATCATATGGCAAATGTCAATATTATGCGTACAAAGTTACATTTGCAGTTGGAATGTATGGGAGAACATGTTTTTCAAGTACAATGTTAAGTTTGTTCTTGGGATAAAAAACATGGTAGATAACATATTCATTGTACGGAACCCTCACCACGCGAGTTCAACTCGCACTTGTCCGGTTTTTTTACAACAGTTTGAGGTACCTAGTCGTAGGGCAAAAAATATATTCACTTCAGTATACACACATAATTATGAAGACTCGTATATCGTATACGTCTGATCATACACGCACATCGTACGTAAAACGTACGGCTTGCGTGTATGTCCAGACGTATGAACGTAAACGAAGGAGTATATTAAGACCGTAGCCGGTGGCGTTCTGTAGTTTCTGCCTACCCCCATGAGAAAGAGGCATTAGTTATATAAGTTTAGTAGTATCAACAACAACATATTTCAAAACAAACACCAAGAGCCCACTCCTTATACGAGTATACAAAACACAATATTTTCTAACAAGAAAATTAAAAATTCACGAGAACCTAATAAGTCGTAAAGCCTGTAGAGCGAACGTATTTTCTTCCAGAACCTTCCTTTTATCATGGTTTATATAAAATGAGAATGTGATAATTTTGTACACAACGTTGCACATGGTTCAGGGTCTGTTGTTTATGTGTAGGTGTTTTGATGAAGAACATTTTTTTGGGAATTTTTACACATCATTAAGGGGCTGACAAGAGGATAATCACCAAAATAGGCTTGTCTTAAGAAAAAATATTGCCAAATCTGTTTAGTTTGTGGTAGCGGTAAAAATATATGTTAATATTGAACATATTTCTCAGAACATACTCGTAGTTGTAAAAAAACACGTTTTGAAAAAAAATCTCGATACAAACTAATGTTAAACTAACCTCTTACCTTGAGTTCCAATCCAAAATATCTGTATTAAATATCAGCATGCGTTACGTATTTAATTACATACATACATAATCAGCCTATAATGTTCCCACTGCTGGGACACAGGCCTCCTCTCTGTGAGAGGGAGTGGGCCGTAATCCACCACGCGGGCCCAGTGCGGGTTGGTAGATGTCACATGTCTTCGAATTTTTTGGTTCTAAGACATGCCGGTTTCCTTACGATGTTTTCCTTCACCGTTTTGAGAGCAGTGGTGATGAAATAATGTACACAAAGTAAAGCGCCTGTCTGGGTTCGAACCTACGACCTACAACTCGTAAGTCGCGGCCGTTACCACTGAGCCACCACTGCTCTGTATTTAATTAAGAGGACGTTAAATGCCAGCGACCTTGAGCGAGTGGGAGGACCTTGAGCGAGTGGGAGGAGCTTGCGTCACCCCCCGCGACCCCGCAACCGTTCGCACGTAACGTAGGGCAACCATACGTTTCAGATTGTGTGGACTGTCCTGCCTGATTTTTTTATCACAATCCAATTTTTTTTTATGTAGTGTTCATAAATAAGGTAATATTCTGATAATAAAATAAGATTGTAATATATTATATTATTTTAATAGTTTGCATTGAATAAGTTCGTTTAAACAGGGTTTAATTTTAAACACCATCAACCTCTCTCGTCATTGTACTCATCATTATAAACAACTTTTACTATATTGGACACAACATGAAATAACTTGGACTAAACATGAAATCGCAAAAAATCAGCTGTTCCCTACATTTTGACGAATTAAGCGAACATAAATGTAGGGAACAGCAGATTTTTTTTTCGCGACTTTACGAGGCTCGGATGAGTCTCGGTACGTAAAGATGCTCACCCATCCACGGAACAACCGCGGCAAGAATAGCTTAACCTAATTGATCGGCCCGTGCGGCTGTGATGCGACTAACGAGCTCTTTAGCTATGGAAACAATATAAAGTGAAATGAAAAGCCAAAAATCTAAATAAATAAATTTAATTCCAAAATAAAACAATTAATTTCTTTAGTGACAGATGAGAAAATATGAGATGTGCAGGCAAGATTTAGAGAGGGAATGGGCTGTATGGATCAGGGGGCCGATTCTACTAATTTGCAAAGTTATACGCTCTGTACGGTCTCATCAATGGTTCGGTTTCGTTCGGCTCTCGTTCGTCCCCCATAAATTAATTAAATTCTACAATTTTTAATACAATAACTGAAACTGTAACTGACTGTAACCAAGTCGCAACTCAACTAAATCACTACGGGAATGAATGGCAATGAATGAGTGTTACCTATAGTTCAATTAGTAAGTTTATAATATTACTATAACAAAAATGGTTGAATAACAAATACATTTTATACGAATAATAAACCCATTAAAACTTATTTTCCGTTATATTTACCACGAAAAGTAAATGATTTTTTCCATATATTTTAATAATTGTAAATTAGCAGATTTTCTTAAAGGAAACAGTCTGGGCGGTTCAAATCGTGTAAAACGAAACGGATTTTGAATGTCGGATAGAGTTACTTTACTATAAAATAAACAGCGGGAATGGAATACTATACTAACTACTATACTACATGGCATGGTGGCCATGCCAATAGTCGCTGATCACTGTTGCATGTCATTGAAACAAAGAAATAATTTTAGGATCAGTAGGTATCACGGTATGATGTGTGATTTGATAAGTATTCAATGATTTTCGTATAATATTAGTTCTAACATCAAATATATTAATATTCCGGTGCGTACCTAGGTAGGTACCTACGTATGCCTACAATAGCAAAAAGAATCATACGTTGTTCATAAGTAAAATATGAAAACGCTTGAAAACCCTGATTGAGTTGAGGTTCAATTGCCATTTTAGAACAATGTTGTTAGTAGAATCGCCCCCCAGAGTAAGTTAGTATATTTGGGGAGTCAGTTTACAAGGGATGGAAAGATTGATGAAGTGGAAAGGAGAGTAAATGCGGGAAATAAAGTGAATGGTACAAATACATGTGATTGTAACCAACTAGTCGATGCCTAAAAAGGCTCGACTGGCTGTTCATAATGGTGTGCTGGTGTCTAAGCTTATGCATGGAAGTGAATGAATTTTGGGTGTGGCAAAAGAAGCATAAAAGTAGAATAAGGGCCGATTTTTCAATCGCCAGATAACTTTTATGTGAAGAATATGTTTGACGTTTTGACAGCTTTTGTATAGAAAATATGTCAAAGCGCCGTATTTATTCCTCAGATAGAAGTTAACTGATAATTGAAAAATCGGCCCTAAATGCTGTGGAAATGCTTCCTTGCGAAGCATGTGTGACGTGACTATAAATGATAGGCTGAAAAATTATGTGATAAGGCAACGGTGCGGTTTAAAAGAAGCGTGCAGCTGGCCTTCTATAGTTTTTGCCTTCCCCTTGGGAATGAAGGCGTGAATTTGTTTGTACTAATTATTTTTTTTACATTTCGTAGAAATGTAGTCATTTTTCGAAATATTCCTCTTGTCGAGTGTCTTGATCTTCCTGTTTCTCTGTCTCTTCTTTGTCTGTATTTTGCCTTCAACCAAAATCATTGATTCCATTCCAGTTGATGGTCCTGGAAATATAAAAAACAAAACCTGTGAATCTACATTGTATATAATAAATAACGAACCATTGTCAGTTCTTTCACTATTTTCGTCATTATTTATTTCCGTCGGGTCGCAAAAACCAAAATATTAAAACATAATCTTATTAATGGGCTGCACCTGTTTATTTAAACTAGACAAGTTTCTAACCTAATATAACGGGATTGTCCCCATAAAACCATAATAAATGGTATGCCTAGAATCTACAATTTATTTAATACTCACTTTGTCTCCGCATTTTCATTTTCATTGTCAGTTCTTTCATTATTTATTTATTTCCGTCGGGTCGCAACAACTAAAATATTAAAACATAATCTTATTAATGAGCTGCACCTGTTTATTTAAACTAGACAAGTTTCTAACCTACTATAACGGGATTGTCCCCATAAAACCATAATAAATGGTATGCCTAGAATCTACAATTTATTTAATACTCACTTTGTCGCCGCATTTTCATGTTGGGAATCATTGTCAGTTCTTTCATTATTTTTAGCATTATTTATTTCGTCGGGTCGCAACAACTAAAATATTAAAACATAATCTTATTAATGAGCTGCACCTGTTTATTTAAACTAGACAAGTTTCTAACCTACTATAACGGGATTGTCCCCATAAAACTATAATAAATGGTATGCCTAGAATCTACAATTTAATACTCACTTTGTCTCCGCTTTTTCATGTTGGGATTCATTGTCAGTTCTTTCATTATTTTTATCATTATTTACTTCCGTCGGGTCGCAACAACTAAAATCGTAAAACATAATCTTATTATGTACTACACTTGTTTTTTTTTAAGCTAGGTAAGTTTCAAACCTGCTGTAACGGGATTGTCCTCAAAAAACCATAATAAATGGTAGTCTACAATTTATTAGGGCTTACGTGCTCTCCGCATTTTCGTTTCGGGAAACTGTATTATTTTTTTATCGTCATAAAAAAAAATTAGATACGGATCTAAAGTTATGTTTGAACTTACTCGTAAATAATGGATATACTCGCGCACAAAATATTATCAAAATAACATTTAACTAACCTCATTATATTATAATAAAATAATATATGAGAAACTTACCTCAGTATCCTGTTTCTTTCAAGTATACGTCATTTCTCTTTCAGAACTTTAGTTGTTCTACCCATATTGTCGAAAAAATACGTAAGTACAGCGGTCGCGCAAAGTATCAGCGTCTACCCGTGACAGTGGTCAGCGGTACACTGCCGCCCGTCACCCGCGCAGAGCGCCGCATGCCGTTCCGTTCGATTTTATAGGGAATATTTATTTTTAGTAATAAAAGTATGAATATTTGAAAAAATTCACAGATAGAATTATAGATAACAAAATAGTCTATTCATACAAAAACAAACCATGAAAATATCTTTAGTAGTTTGGAAGTAATTTCGATTTTTATATTTGGGTAGACCTTACTTCCTGAATTTATTTCATAAAGTATTTTACTACAATACTAAAATATTCATAGATATAATTGATGTGTATGCGGTCTAGTTTAACATACATTTTTTGCGTAACTTATTTGCATTAATTGAAGGCGTAATAACAGATTTAAAAGTCACTAAAATCATATATCTGCACCTTAATAACAAGAACGTCTTATTTGAATGCAGAACTTGGTTGTTTTTAATTTAGATTATTCAATTCAATTTGGAGTAAATTGATAATTGCTTCATATTTTGCAATAAATTACAAGCGTTGTGTCATCGCGCTTCTCTTTCTTTTCTATGCAGTCTGACAGTGACCACAGTTTACGTGTTGTCAGCGCTTAATTCGCCTGTATTTTCCGAAAGGGTATGCATATGGTATACACACCTCTTCTTTTTTCTGGGTGGAAAATTAACAAATAACTTGTCCCGCTCTGGGCGGAGCGGGAGGGTGTGTCAGACTCTTACTGACTAAAACCGTGTCCCTTCCGTTGCCTGTATTGCTAGGGGCCTCGGTAAACCTTTCGAACTTTCCCGCGACCCCGGCAAGATGGGACACACCTCTGTGAGAATGGGTGTGCATACCAATCAGAAATAAAGTACACTTACTTTTGCTCCAGTTGTTACGTCTCATGTAATAGGAGGTGAACAACCTTTAACCTCAACCGGGCACAAATCCAGACTCCAGGCTGTTACTGAAAAATTCCTACTTATAAATTATGTAAGTATGGGGTCCTAGGTTCAAACCTGGGACCCAATACTCAGAAGTACCACTTGCAAACGCTAGACGGCTATCACTTAATTGTCAGGAATTGCAATGTACAAAAAACATCTCAATAGTATTATTAAATAAACTTTCTCTTTATTTTCTTCATGAGTAGCTAGAACAGAAAGTTATCGAACTTTGAAAAGTCCTTATAGAAAATTTATTGAAAATTCGCTCCGTTAAGAAAAATAAAAGGTAGTTTCACTAAAGAAACTTCTACCAAATTGTCAAACTATTTAATTAAGAGAATTGAAAAGTAGGTACAGTCAGCCTCAAAAAGATGTAGGCATCGAGAATAACTTATGTAAGCGTAGTTCTACAATTTTCGTTCCATCTAGACATCATCTGAATTTATCTTGGATAATAATAATAATAAAGATCCTTCTTTATTATTATTATTATAACAGGCAGAGGACTTATAGATATCCTAAACTTACACAACAGGCAGATCACAGCTCTTAGGCAATACTTCTTTTCCAAAACTGAATCTTCCCCACTCCACAAACTAATAGCACACAACGACCGACACTTTACACATTTTAATTTAAATGACACTACAGAACAAAAAAACGAGAAAGAGATTGATGACAGAACCAAATGTCAAGTGTGGACTCAGAAGTCTCTACACGGGAGACATCGCCAAGATTTAAGCCAATTAAATGTCGACAAAGATGCGTCAAACGCATGGTTAAATTGAAGCGAACTTTTCCCGGAGACTGAAGGGTTCATGATTGCAATTCAGGACCAAGTAATTGAGACCAAAAATTACAGAAAATATATTACAAAGAAGTTAACAACCGATACTTGTAGAAAGTACAATAGTTTTCCAGAGACAATTCAACATATAACCGGCGCCTGCAAATCAATAGCCCAGACTATAAACATCGACACGATCAAGTAGCCAATGTAATACACCAAAACCTTGCTCACAAATACAAATTTATAGACACTGTAGTACCTTATTACAAATACAACCCTTTTTTTTTTTGAGGGTGGGAAATCATCAAATAACTTCTCCCGCTCTGGGCGGAGCAGGAGGGTGTGTCAGACTCTTACTGATTAAAACCCACCCGTATTCCTTCCTGTTGCCTGTGTTGCGGGGGCCTCCGTGACCCATAAGTACCTTCCCGCGACCCCGGCAGGAAATACAACCCTGAAACGGTATTAGAGAACCCCACAACAAAACTGTACTTTGACCGAGCCATACTCACCGACCGCACTATAATAGACCCGACATCACATTATTTATAATTATAATAAACAAAACAGGGTTCTTAATAGACATTGCCGTGCCAAATACGCATAACTTACAGACTACAATAGCCGAAAAAATATCTTAATACACCGAACTAAAAGACGAAATAACCCGACTTTGGGATCTTCAAAAAGTCACAATAGTCCCCATAGTGCTATCTACAACAGGAGTAATACCTAAGCAGCTTTATCAGTCCCTTAGTTCCCTTAACCTGCCATCTAACACCTACCACCTGCTGCAGAAGGCAGTGATTCTTAAAACATGCTGGCTAGTTAGAAAATTTATTCAGTATGAGCCGGACAACTTGCACCAATACTCTCACTCAAATATAGATTCGTCTACCATGCATTCTACTTATAATATTACTCCCACACTAAACCCCACTGCTGGATACTTGGCTTAGGCCCGTGCCATCAGTTCTACCGGCTAGACCGAATAAAACAAATATATAAACAATAATAATAATTGTGTGTGCCTTGTACTCGCAGCTTAATATTTTTTCGAAAGCAGCGAGGATCTCGCTGATACACGCTCGATCATGTATTTCGCTGCTGTTGCGGCATGTCGTTTAGCTAATGTCAAGTTTCCAAATTGTGACGGAGCTACTCGACTAAAACCATCCGTACCAGCCTGGCAGTGCAGGATCGAGCGTCGTATCGTCAGGGAGGTCAATACGCGACCACGAGTGATGCGCTTTGTGAAACGGGCATTCTCGGGGACTGGAATCAGCCCTCAAGAATACATGTGACAGAGCGCATCGACTTCCTGAAGCAAAAAGATTATACATGGGCCAGCCGTATTCGGCGGTATAAGTGGCGGGTTGATCGATACGAGCAGAATCGCATGTGCCAGAGCGATGAGAGGTGGGTAAACAGAGCTTGGGAGCGACCTGAATAAAATGTAACGGACGGGTGCCGCCCGGATGATGCCGCCACAAGTGCATTCTGGCGCAGCATCTGGTCGGTGCCCATCTGTCACGCTGAGGCTGGCTGGATGCAGGATGTCCAGCGAGTGTGTGAAACTATCAATCAATCAGCCAGAGCAGTCCGCCCGTTACCTAATTGGAAATCACCGGGACCGGACAGACTGCACAACTTTTGGTTGAAATGGCTGATTAGTTCAGACACTTGCCTGGTATCTCAGTTCCAGTCATCCTTAGAGTCTGGGTCTCTACCGCAGTTTCTAACAACAGGCGTTACCCACCTGCTCCATAAGTCAGGAAGTCCCGCGGAACCCAAGAATTATAGACCGATTCCACGTTTTTCAACGAGCGAAAATGAATACACACATTGACAGTAATTCGATTATGTCTGCCTCTCAAAATGGATGTAGGAACGGGTCCCGCGTTACTAAGGAGCGACTCCTCATCGACATGGCCATTAGCCAACAGGTTCGTCGTAAGGATCTGTCGACGTGTTGGATAGATTGTTGGAGAAGGCCTACGATTCGGTGCACTATATATGGCACATGAGGGTGCTGGAGTTGTACAAGATAGATGCAACTCTACGCACCTTCCTTGGGTCGTGTTTGGGGCAATGGAAGACGGTCCTTCGCTATCTAGGGTATCGACAGATCCAGGCGAATGATGAGCACTATTTTTTATATTGTTTAATGTTTTTTTTATGTATTTTTAAAGAAATATTTAAAAATTTATTTAATATGGCAAAAATAATACACAATAATAATAATAGTTTATCTCCCACAACAATTACAAATATAAATGTGTTTCAAACATTGGAGGTACAAAGGTTTGTGGGAGTCAGGAATCCAAACTAGGATACCCTGTGCTATGGACTCCCTCGCCGAGATTTGGATTATGATAATTGCAGAACGTAGGACATGTAGAAAATATAACAAGAAAAGTTACTCATTAAACAAAATCAAACATTTTAAATATAAATAAAAGTGCGTGTGTATGTTTGTAAGTGTGGGTGTGAAGTGGAAGTGGAAGGTGTCGTGTATGTGGTGTGGTGTTGTATGTGAGTGTTTGTGTGAGAGAGTGTAAGATAGTGTAGTGTGTGTGTATGTGTAAAGATGGGTGTGTATACGATTTTTTAAACGCTGGACTAGGATAAGATAGTAAGCAGTTTTTCCGTTTTTTCATAATCTAGTCCTAAAAGCTATTATGTAAGCTTCTTTTTACATTCTACCCTAGACAAATGAACAATTGCAAGAATTTTGTTATACAGTCTGCTTGCTCTGAAATTGAAGAAATTATGGGCAAAAGATGTTTTTACAGGAGTTGTTTCACAGACTTCATAGGATCGCCTAGTATTAACCTTCTTTCTAGCCGTAGAGATATCTATATAGGAATGTTTTTTTATAACTGTTTGTAGTATATAAAGCTGCCTGACTGTTAATACCTTTGCTTCGTTATAGAGGGTTGATGTAGTGTATAAACGTGGTTTGAAGAGAGCAACTTTTAGGAGAAGTCGTTGAGCTCTTTCAACGTTTAGGATATTCGTTTTATACGAGCCGCCCCAGGTGGAAATACCATACGACAAGATTGATTGGCAAAGAGATTCATACACAGTTTTAACCAGTTTCCAGCTCGCAACATGCCTAAGATTTTTAAATATATGAACGAGTTTTCTAGTTTTCTGGACCAGATGTGAAATACGATATGTTGTTTGAAAGATAAGTTTTTATCGATTATTATGCCTAAGTATTTTATTGATTCTGTTTTTGATATCATTGGGCACATGGTACAGTTGGTGGTTATAAGATTACATTTGTGTGCATAAACATTAATATTATTAGTATTAGATCCAACATTATATATTGTAAATTCTACGTATTTGGTTTTGGAGGCATTTAAGGTCAGTTTGTTCAAAGCAAGCCAATGAGTTACAATATTGAAACCTTCCTGGGCAACTACAAAAGTTTCTTCCCATGAGTTACCATAAAACGTTAATGTAGTGTCATCGGCAAAAGACATAATATGGTAGTTTCTAATGTTTAGCTGGCAAAGATCATTGATATAGCAAAGGAAGAGAGGGGGGCCCAAGATACTGCCTTGTGGGATTCCAATATTTATCGGTCTTTCTTCACTCAGCGTATTGCCTATCCGAACTGATTCATATCGATCTTGTAAATAGTTCTTGAATAGTTTTAATTGTGTGTTCCTTATTCCCATATGTTCTAGTTTGGATATTAATATACGTGGGCATACAGTATCAAAAGCTTTCTGAAGGTCCAAATAGATAGTCAAGCATTTTTTTACAATAAATTACTTACAATAAATTGTGTGAATGTATGAATACAGTCAGTTGTAGATTTTCCCTTTCTGAAGCCATACTGGTTAGGTGATAAGATGTTTCTACTTTCTAAGAATTTCACAAATCTGTTATTAATAATCCTTTCAAAAACCTTTGAAATAGAGGTGAGCAAAGAAATTGGACGATAGTTTGCCACTTCTTCCTTGCTACCGCTCTTAAAAATAGGGATAACAATCGTTTTTTAAGGGGATCTGGAAAAAAGCCTTCTGCTAAACATCTATTCAGGATATAAGTGAGGGGGGGACTATATATTTTTTTAAATTCTTAAGGACTGTTGACAGTATATTGTCCCACCCTGCTCCACAATACGAGCGAAGGTTACTGATTATTCCTTCTACTTCCTCCTCAGATGTTTCCAAAAGCACAAAAGAGTTACAGGAGGACTTGATATTTGCCGCGTTCGTTGGGAGCGGAGAAAGACCAGTTTGAATTTTACTTGGCAACTCCATGCCCGCGTTTGCAAAATAGGAATTCACTATAAACGAAAATAAACGAAATAATAATAATCTTTATTGGAACAAAAACACATTTTACAAATTTCTTGCGTACGTAAATAGCTACATTAGTTACAAAACTGTGTCGCAGCGCAATCCGGCAATTAACGCCGGATATTACTGACATTGGTGTGAGAGGGGCTTGTGGCTAAGTAATAACAGCCGCACGGGTCGATCGATCAGGTTAAGCTACGCTTGCCGCGGTTGGTCCGTGGATGGGTGACCATCTTTACATACCAAGACCCCTGTGCCTCGGAAAGCACGTTAAGCCGTTGGTCCCGGCTGTCATTTGTAGATCTTTGACAGTCGTTACGGGTTGTCAGAAGCTCGAAAGTCTGACAACTAGTCTTTATTATTATTTTTATTTATTTATCATAAACTAATTTTATAAAAAAAAAACCCTTACATATTACTATGCCCCGCAAAACCGTTTACCAAGGGGTATCGTGTTACCCAGTAACTGGGTTGTGGAGGTCAGATAGGCAGTCGCTCCATGTAAAATACTGGTATTCGGCTGTATCCGGTAAGACTGGAAGCCGACCCCAACGAAGTTGGGAAAAGGCTAGGCAGATGATGATGATTACTGACATTGGTGTATCTTAAGCATCGTGAGGTAATCTTGACTTATAATCAACATTAGTCTGAAATCGCCAATCCATATTGAGCAAGCGTGGTGATCACATATATTGCCTTCTCTATATGAGAAGGCAATATATGTGTTATATGTGCAAATGCATATGCTTTTGCCCTACCGTGGAACAATAAACCTGTGTATAGGCCTTTTTCCGTGACTGTACAAAAGTCACAGCAGAAGCTAGTTAAAATGAAATATGAAACTTTTAATTAAAGTTTCCTGCTGTTCCTTCGAACAAGTGAAGTTTGGTACTAGATAAAGTTACTGAAAGAATTACATGAAAATTGTCATATCTTGGGATAAATTCTGTTCTGGGAATATGAATCGACCAGATTTTTATGGTTAAAGTTTTAAAACCTAGATGAAGCCCTTAGTGTTTCAAAACGAGATCTGACTTTTGCCCAAGCTTAAACCTTCGCGGTCAGTTTTTTGTATTTAGAAATTAAAACTTTATGTCGGCTAGATAAGTTCTAAATTCTAAACTGACCACTTAGTAGAGATCATCTAATTTAAAACTATACGCCGCTGCACTCAAGTTTATTTCCAAACATTTGAAATGTGTATACAACAAGCAGTGGAAGGGCCTGCAATTTTGAATTAGACGATCTGTATCGGACTAAGCTGTCAGTTTCGAGTCAGTTTTGATATTTAGAACTTTATTTCGACTAGTTAAGGTAAAATTCGAAATTCATAACTTTTTCTATAAAGTAGGTACTGCATTTCGCTCACAGTTAGGTTCTTATTCCATAAACTGACTCGATTGTATAAGAAAAAAAATACTCGTTTTGTAATAATACCGAATATGTCGGTCTTTTAAATAAGGATAGAAGTTGAAACAAATCAAGCTTCGGAATGAAGTACCATGAATTAACATGAACCTAGCAATTAATTTCATGAAAATACCTGAACTGAACAGAAAGGAATTTTAAGTGGTATATGAAATGAAATGAAATGAAATGATTTTATTTTCTGTAAGTAGGTTTGTACAAACACTTTTACACGTCAATCATATTTAGAAAATAAAGCTAGATGAGCTCGGCGTTTCCTATCTGACTACTCTGAGAAGAAAGGCCGAAACAAACTCAGAGGTCACAGTCTAATCTTGGTCAGATCCTGTGAAGACCATGTCGATTGGTGTCTGAAATGGTCTTTTGAGGAAAAACCCACACAGATTGAGTGGACCTATCCAGGTCCACTCAATCTGTGTGTTTGACTGGATAGTCAGTGTACGCATTTGTCAGTAATCGTGCAGCTCAACTCAGAACTTAAGGAGCTCAACAATACGACGAACAATAGAATATTTGGCTATTATTTATTTTTGTCTACGTCATTGATCTAGTGGTCGCAAGCGCTACTGATGAGCGTGAGCTCCTGGATTCGATTTCCGGGTCAGGCAAAGTGTTATTAGGTTAATCCATGTGAAATTTCTCAGTCGCAGCCCGGAGTCTGAATTTGTGCCCGGTTGATGGCAATGGGCTCGCCCCCTATTACATGAGGCTTAAACATAACTGGCGAAATCCGGGTGTACTGTAGGTATATCTCTGCCTAACCCTTCCAGGCACACAGGCGTGATATTATTCATGTATGGATTATCAGTGAAAAAGTGTACTAAATCAAGATGCATACAGTTTTAACATTTTTAGGGTTCCGTAGTAAACAAGGAACCCTTATAGTTTCGCCATGTCCGTCTGTCTGTCCCCGCTGTAGCTCAGAGACGCTTATTAATAAAAAGCTGTAATTTGGCATAGGTATACATATTAATTACGCCGACAAAGTGCTAAAATAAAATCTTGTTTTTTTTTTATTAGTGTACCTCTCCTGCACCTAATGCATATATATTTTCTAGTCTACCCCATGGTGTGGGGTATCGATGGATAGGCCGTTAAAAAATATTGTGGGTCTGTCAACACTACTTTTCGATTCAATGATCCGCTTGCGTAATATTAAGCATTAAAGTGCTCATTTTTGTTAGAGTCAAGTGTCCCCCCCCTGCCAGGTAAATGGTTGTTTATGGAGATGTGAAAAAATGCATGGCAGTAGTACATATAATGAAATTAAAAGAAAAACTAAAGGTTAAGTTTGTTTTTGGGATAAATTCATACCAACTTCCCAACTACGGAACATTGTGCGTAGTCCGACACACACTTGGCCGGTTTTTAATTATTAAAATGCACCCAAAACCTAAAATTTCACTGATAATAAGTTGCCTCGCAAACTCGTACACAAATTAAATTGGCAAACAATGAATAACAATGTAAATTTGTATTTACGGTACCTACAGTTGCAATTTCATCTATTTCCATACTTGCATCCGAAGTTACATAATTGGTCTTGTATTCATTAGGTAAGTGTACTTCATTCACAGGAGATTTGTGCCAACATTTACATGTACTAGGTACATACCAGTAACCAGACGTAATATTCCATAACTTAGTGATTTCATCATCATCGTCATCTCAGCCAAAAAACTTCCACTGCTGGACATATCTTCATAGGCATAAGGCTCAAATTCTTCTGTTAGTATAATTTTTGTTTGTCATATATTGTGGTATAGTCGACCTAGTAATTACTATACCACTTTTGACATCAATTCCCAGTTTAATAAAAACTTTACTAAGGTTGAAACATGAAATTATTATATACCACTAGCTTATGCGCGCGACTTCGTCCCTTCGTCACTTGCACGCCATAAAATGACAAGTTCCACCTGAAGGTGTGTTTTAACAAAAACAACTTTGAGGAGTGGCTGGAGAGGCGCCACGGCGTCCTCACCTCCCGCCTGACGCAGGTCCTTATCGGACATGGCAGCTTCGGGAGGTCCTTGTGTTGGATAAGGCGGGAGGAAACGCCCGGGTGTCACCACTGTGTGGATCGCCCGGAGGACACGGTAGAGCATACGGTGGAGGTCTGCCCGGCTTGGGCAGAGCACCGCCGTGTTCTCGTGGAGGCGATCGGCGGCGGAGATCTCCCGCGTCCGGCCCTGGTTCAGGCCATGGTACGGAGCAAGAGGGCATGGGCAGCCGTCACCTCCTTCTGCGAAGCAATAATGCTCGTGCAGGAGGAGGCGGGATGGTTGAGGAAAAGGCAAATTTCGCGCCCTCTCACCCCTAGCTGCCGCAGGAGATGCACTGGGCGTTGGGAATCCCAGGTGGATTTCCGGCCACCGTAGGTGCGGGATTGTGGACGGTGAGCAATGGGTAGCTCACAGGTCAGGATCAGGCCCGGGTCGACGGAGCGTTGTATTCCACGCGCGCGTCAAAGAGATGTCATCAGCACAAGTGTAGGGGTCCACTAGGGTCGATGCCTGCCGGGGTCGCGGGAAGGTACAAAAGGGTTACCGAAACCCCTGGCAACACAGGCAATGGAAGGAACACGGTTGAGTTTAAGTCAGTAAGAGTCTGACACACCTATTCCGTCCAGAGCGGGAGTAGTTATTGATAATTTCCCACGCAAAAAAAAGGTGTTCAAACTAGGTGGACACTTTACGTTGATTTATCTTTACTATTGAACATACTATTTCTCTCATAAATCTTTTTCTGAATCTAAATCAGTTCTTTTTTATCAAAACAACTGATTTAGATTCAGAAAAGTTTATTATCTTATTTATATACAGTGAAATATAATATATAAATAATTTATAAGTAAAATTATATTATTATGTATCCAGTAACTGAGTTGTGGAGGTCAGATAAGTAGTCGCTCCATGTAAAATACTGGTATTCAGCTGCAACGCTTAGACAGAAAGCTGACTCCAACAGAGTTGGAAAAAGGATAGGCGGATGTTTTTCATTCACCCTGAGCTAGCTCATCCATGAATGAAGCTATCTTTTCTCCACACCCGAACACATATTTCTTATCACGGTAACAGAATCCGATGTAAAAGAGTACCCCATTAGAGCATAACGTGTAGGGTTCCACACTAACAAAGGTTTCAGTGATATCAGCTTACTTCAATTTGTTACATTTATCACTTGGCTTTCTGGGAACTGCTCGATTGTTGAGAATGAAGGTGTTTCCGTTCACGTGATTGGGTGAGATTTTTTTATCGGGTATTGTGTAAAGTTAGGATTAGTTTTATTTACTTGTAGCTATGTTGATTTCTAGATGCCTACCTCGTTGGTCTAGTGGTCGCAAGCGCTTGTGGTCGCAAGAAATTATAGATAGAAAAATCACCAGGACCTCATGGTCCTGGTGGTTTTTCTATCTGTAATTTCTCAGTAGCAGCTCGGAGTCTGAATTTCATATACCACTAACAATAGCGTAATCCAAATTCCACATGAGCTGACCGTAATCGCTCTTTGTCAAACGTGTAATTTTGTTGTTAACCGTACTTGGTTCTGTGTTATGAATGCTTGTAGCGAATGTACCGATTGGTTCAATAGCTTGTGTTTATTAATTAACAGTTGTCTTGTTTGTCTCAGTATGTTAAAGATGTAGCCTTGAACTAGGAAACATCCTGTGCCCCGAGGAACACTAGACCTAACCGATGAAAAATTTCTCTGCTGGGGGTTTAGAACCATGAGCTAAATTCATGGAAACAGTTTACGCGTCGATATTTACACCGTGTATAATTGAACAAATCGTAACATCTAGACCCAGAACAACCATTAGAATTTGTAGGCCGTAAAAATATTTGTTAAGTGCGGTAATCGAATCCAAAGCGCACTAGACCTAAGCGGTTAGATCCATTAAAACTGCTGACTGGCCAAAATATTAACCATGAGCTATTCCATTTGTGCTGATCATCTGCCTAGTCTTTTATCAACTTTGTTTATGTCAGCTTCCAGTCTAATCAGATGCATTTTAATACCAGTATTTTAAATGAAGCCGCTGACAATCTGACCTTCACAATCTAGTTATTTTAAATATGCGCTACCCAAGAGAAAAACTGCATATCCCTCAGTCATCATCATCTGCCTAGCCTTTTCCCAACTATGTTGGGGTCGGCTTCCAATCTTACCGGATACAGCTGAATACCAGTATTTTACATGGAACGACTGCCTATCTGACCTCCACAACCCAGTTACTGGGTAACACGATACCCCTTGGTAAGACTGGTTGTCAGACTTTCGAGCTTCTTCGACTAACTGCATATCCCTCAGTCACCGTAACAATTGTGTCGCCTGTATACACTACGGTATCTAGAAATACATACATTCATAACATCACGGCTTGTTTCCCCGAAGGGTTGGGCAGAGGTGTACCTGTTGTACACCCACATTTCGCCAGTTAAGTTTAAGTTCCATGTAAGCGCAGCGCGAAGTTATTTCCAGCAACCGGGCACAAATCCAGACTCCGCGCTGCTGCTGAGAAATTTTTGGAAATGCCCAACAACACGTTGCCCGACCTAGGATTCGAACCTAGGACCTTATCATCAGCAGTAACGCTTGCGAACAGACCAACGAGGTAGTAATAATATAAGTTCTCATCTTAATTAATCTAGAACAAGAACATAAAATCACTACCCACATATTATGTATAATAATGAGTTATTGGAGCAAATAAACAAGTCAAACACGTTCATCTCACTCTGACGCGAGACCGATGATGTGTTGATTAATAAATTGTACTCGTAGCTACCCGCGTAGCAGCGCCGTAGCGGTCCAGTGGGTTGCTACGACTGCGTAGCCAGCGTGGCAGAGTCGGACTATGTTGTCGTAGGCTAAGAGTTATGTAAGTGTCGTATTTCCTTTACGAAGTAGTCTCCGTGAAAGTGTTTGGTATGTCCATTGTTAGTTTTCAGACATCAAGGCATCACCATAAAAACATCAATATCTGCTAAATGTTGTTTAAACTATGCTCGTGTAAAGTTCGCATACAATGGGCCCTATTAAAAGGCTAAAAGTATCTCAAAGGGCTATGCTTGGAGTTTCCCTACGTGATCGAATCAGAAATGAAGAGATCCGCAGGCGAACCAAGGTTACCGACGGAGCCCGAAGAATTGCGACGGAGCCCAAACTTAAGTGGCAGTGGGCAGGGCACATTGCTCGTAGAACCGATGGCCGATGGGGCCGAAAGGTTCTGGAGTGGCGACCGCGTACCGGAAGACGTAGCGTTGGGAGGGCTCCAACAAGGTGGACGAAAGGCCGCAGGAATCAGTTGGATGCGGGAAGCACAACACCGGTCGAAGTGGCGGTGATTGGGGGAGGCCTGTGTCCAGAAGTGGACGTCTTTTGGCTTAAATGATGATGATGATGATGTAAACCTCTAACAACACTTCTGTCCGCAAAGGAAATACAATAATTTAACAAAATATGTGTGTGATCAACAAGGTAACACTGGGCAAGGAATTTGTTTATTTTTAAATGTTCAAAAAACAAACATGCTTTTAGCAATTACTTGTTATTGAACCCAAAATTCTATTAACAACTAACACAAATATTAATTAAAAAAATCGCTATAATTGTCATCATTTCAGGCAGGCAGGTCAGGTCAGGTCATCCAACGATTTACATTTTACAACCAACACAAAACTTATTACACCAAAACTTCACAAACTCCAATTGTTCTTGATGTGTTGTATGTTGATACTTCTGACTACCCACACAACTAAGTGGCAGGGCGTGAAGATAAGCCTTGTCCATGTTTCCCATTACCACGACACGTCATCGGTCAGATCTCACGATATACTGAGCTTGCGTGCGGTGTGAGGAGTCTGTTACACCGTGATGTAGCAAAATATTTTTACGATTTGAACCACGTTTACCGCATCCTGGACAAGAAAAACACTTTATAGATTAAATTCAATGTTATCTGGTATTTTTGGTGCTCATAAAGAATTAATTGATTTTTGTTGCTGAAACAATCAGAACTGATAAAATGAGATTTAATGTTTTATTGACACAGCAGATAGTATAGAGGCATGAGGAACAGGGTGTAAAGTTCACTCATCCTCCATAGAAAAGGGAGGATCCTCCGACCAGCCGGGTGTCGTGTCTGGCGGGCAACTGCTCGACGGTTGATGTCGGGATGTTGTATATATGCTAGTTGCGCGGTAAACTCTGCTTGCGCGATGCAGGATTTTGCGTGACGTCAGTGTGCTGCTTAGTTCACATGTGGCGATGTAGATCACACATCACTCCCCTCCGGAAACCGGAGGTCAATAGTGGGCTGAGTCGTGTATCTTGCGATGCTTGCCAGTGCCAGATGTGGTTCCAGTGGGTCGGAACCGGTTGTCGCATAGTTCGCGGTGGGTCGGAACTGTCTGCGGTGATGCCCCAGTGAGTCGGGGTGGCGCATCGTTATGCTCCAGTGAGTCGGATGTGGTACAGCACCGGGTTGAGGGCTGACTGCTGGCGTCGACCAGGAGAGCGTTGAAGAGCTCTGCTTGTTGACCGGTCGAAAGTGCAGTGGCTGCTTAGTTCGCATGTGGCGATGTAGATGCCGCCACACATCTTTCCGGAAATGCCATCGTTAATAAATTAATCTTTAGTTGAAGGTGAACTTGAATTACGAATTTGGACCCATGGTTAGTATAGACCATTCGAATGAATCGGTTAATAATCGTATTTCTCGTGTACAGTAAAGTTTGAATCACCAATGTATGGTTTAAGGTAAACAGCAAGCAAAGACTCAAACCAAATGAACGCTATTAGCATGATAAAAAAAAACTATTTTTATTTATTTATTTATTTTATTTATTTATTTTTTTTAACGTTATTAGCATGATAAAAATTTTTATTAATCAATTAAGAGGCCAACAACACCTAAAGCGCGGTCACTGTCGGACTGCATAGAAAAGAAAGAGAAGCGCGATGACACAACGCTGGTAATTTATTGCAAAATTGGAAGCAATTATCTATTTACAAAAAAACTATTAATTGGATAAAAAAAATAAAACACTATTATGCTAATATGTTGCTTGTAGAATAATATTATAAAAAATCAGAATGATTGCATGTATATTAATATGGTTTTTAATCGTTAAAATACTTTTTAAGAGGTGTATTCGTGTTTTTTTTTTCTATCGTATCAAATTAGTTGCATTATGTTCTCAAAACACTATCTACCTAGCATATATCCTGAAGAATATTATATATTTTTCTGATTTTGTTAACTGCAGTGGGTCATATTATACTTTTAGGCATTATAAAACTTACAAAATTTACGTTTAGGTCCTGTAGTCCCCTTAAGTACTCTATATAAGAGTTTTACACACAAGACTTTTTACAACCAATTAATATGAATCATACCCACTTTTTTTTTTTTGGGTGGGAAATCATCAAATAACTTCTCCCGCACTGGGCGGAGCGGGAGGGTGTGTCCAGACTCTTACTGACTAAAACCCACCCGTATTCCTTCCTGTTGCCTGTGTTGCCAGGGGCCCCGGTGACCCATAAGTACCTTCCCGCGACCCCGGCAGGAAATACAACCCTGAAACTGTATTAGAGAACCCCACAACAAAACTGTACTTTGACCGAGCCATACTCACCGACCGCACTAATCATAACCACTACGGTGTAACAGACGGCCTTAGACAAAAGCTCCCAGAGCGGCGGGTATGCAGTCGAAATGGAAATTTAAACTTAATACGTTTATAATAATTCTCTATTCTGTATCTAGTCTTTGTTAAAGCTCCCGTGTGAAGCCTTTTGCGATAATTAAATTTACGTTAGAAGCTTCTAATTGCCTTGTATCTATGTGTATGGAATACAAATATGAAGAAACTTTTCTGTATTAGTTGCTCGGAAAAGATACATCATCTAAGATTTTCAAGTAGGTAGGTACCTTATTTGCAAACTTGTCGTGATCTGAAGGTTAATAAATCTAATTCTTCACCACCAGTAGGGAGTTCTGAGGATTCTGTATAATGACATGTTTTAGTCATAAAAAAATGTTACAGCGCAAGAGAAATGCTAAATGATTTTATTTAGTGTAAGTAGGTTTGTACAAAAACTTTTACACGTCAATCATATAAAAAAAACTAGATGTAGTTGGTGTTTCCTATCTGACTCCTCTGAGAAGTGGTCTGAAATGGTTTTTTGAGGAAAGAACCACACGGATTGAATGGAATTGTCCAGTTATTGCTCGCATTTGACAGTAATCGTGCAGCTCAACTCAAAACTTATGGAGCTCAACGATGCGATGAATAATAACAAAGAAAGGACATTTGGGTAGGCCGCATAAATTGCTTAAACTGCCAGATCATCATTAAAACTAACTGGGAAAGGGAATCATTAAAAAATGGCCCACGTAGTCCTCACATTCACAATAATTAAAATAATATTATACTCCACAAAGTAAATATTCATGTCATTGTGTTTAATATCTAAGAAAGATTGAGGTATACAGGACGTACAGAACCATCCTCTTAAGAAAGAAAAACAGAAAAAAAAGAAAAAAATATTTGTCACATAAACACGTGCATACAAAAAGATAAGGCATCGAAACAATGATATCTTTAACACTTCATGACATCTTTATTTATTTTGTCATCACTAATGTTGCTGTGGACAGAAAGTGCTTAATCTAATAAACAAGCTTAACATTTGTGAGAGACTGGTGCCTGAAAAGGCATATAATAGAAAATTTTGCATTGACACAGAAGGATGAGTTTCACTTTTTCAGAAACGATGAAATACTAAATTATTTAGTCTACTACACAGAAAATATCACGAAGAAACCGAGTCTTAATGATGAAAAAGCACCATGCTTAATTTTCGTTAATTTGACCTCTGCGACTTAATCTTAATATACATGTGAAGGTGAAAAATACTAAATAGGTATTTCTGTTATGTAATGACGGGTGCGTCTGACCTTACTAATTGTGGTAATTGTGTTAAATGATAAATGATTTTTATTTCTGTAAGTAGGTTTGTACAAACACTTTTATACGTCAATCATATTTTTAAAATAAAGCTAGATGAGGTCGGCGTCTCCTATCTGACTACTCTGAGAAGAAAGGCCGAACTGTAAGTAGGTTTGTACAAACACTTTATACGTCAATCATATTTTTAAAATAAAGCTAGACGAGGTCGGCGTTTCCTATCTGACTACTCTGAGAAGAAAGGCCGAAACAAACTCAGAGGTCAGAGTCTCTTTTAAAATCCAGACATAATCTTGGTCAGATCATGTGAAGGCCATGTAGATTGGTATCTGAAATGGTCCTTTTGAGGAAAGAACCACACAGATTGAGTGGACCGGTCCAGTCAGTGCACGCATTTGTCAGTAATCGTGCAGCTCAACTCAGAACTTAAGGAGCTCAACGATGCGACGAACAATACCAAAGAAAGAACATTTGGGTAGGCCGCATAAATTACTCAAACTGCCAGACCATGATTAACACTAAATAAGAAAAAAAACAACAATGACCCACATAGTCTTCACATTCAAAATAATTGAAAACAATGTAATACTTTACAAGTAAATATTCATGTCATTTTATATATAAAATTCATCAATGCCAATGTGTATAGAGAACTATGTAGGTTGGCGTCTGAAATGGTCTTTTGAGGAAAGAACCACACTAATTTGAGCGGACCTGTCCAGTCAGTGCCCGCATTTGTCAGTAATCGTGTAGCTCAACTCAGAGCGGAGCTCAAAGACTCTTCGAACAATAACAAGGAAAGGACATTTAGGTAGGCCGCATAAAGTACTCAAACTGCCAGACTTTCATTAAAGCTAACTGAGGAAGACAGAAAATAAAATATGACCCACATAGTCCTCACATTCACAATAATTTTAATAGTAATATATTAAACTCCACAAACAACTCAAGATGGCTGTTACCCAGTTATTGGGTTGTGAAGGCAGTCTCTCCATAAAATGTTCTGGTATTCAGTGACATCCGGTTAGACTGGAGACCGACCGTAACGTAGTTGGGAAAACCGGCCAAGTGTGTGTCGGACCACGCACAATGAAGGGTTCCGTAGTTGGGATGAATTTATCTCAAAAACAAACTTAATATTGTAGTTGAAAAACATGTTCTCCCATACATCGATATATGTCACGCTCAATTCTCCAACCGCAAATGTAAGTTGGTCGACTATTACTCGTTAACATGTAGCCTAAGTAGGCTTTATAACTATATAACGAAATTAAAAGGAAAACTATCATTGCTAAGTAAGTACCTGTGATAGTTTTTCTTTTAATTTCGTTATATGTATTACTGCCACGAATTTTTTCACGTATACAAAAACAACCATTTAACTGGCAGAGGGAGGGGACACTTGACTCTAACAAAAATTTGCACTTTAAAGCTTAATGTTACGCAAACGGATCCCTAAATCGAAAAATGGTGCCTGTTCGGCACTCGTCAACTGCCCGAGGGATTATGTATAAGTAAAACAATCTGTTCCAAGCAAGTACCAAAAAAAAATTTATTTATCGAATCCTTATACCATATTCGCGGAAAGTCTTAACACCGCGATTCAGCCGGCGACATAAACTGTACAACGCCATCTATTGAGCATGCGGTGAAACTCGCGACCGAACATCCCGCCCACCATGGACAGAATGTCCAGAACTTAGTTTAAACATGAAACAAAACACAAGATTAGGTGGGAAGTGAAAACGCTAGTGGACTGTATGTGAATGACAAAAAATACAACAAACAACTAAACCTTGAAAACATAAAACATCTTAATTCTAAACTTATTGTATCTTAACCAGTAATTAATCAATTCTTAAAACTAACATACTATTTATGAAGTAACAGGAAGCACGATCAACTTTGACACAGGTCTTTTGATCGTAGAACCTTTATAACGCAACGACACCACTCTTGTGATTTTATCCGAGCCAGTATGCTTTTCAGTAATGAGTCCGTAGAGCCATCTTGCAGGTGGAAGATCATCTTCCATAACCAACACTACGTCACCCAAGTTTGGTTCTACGGTTTGATTCGCCCATTTGTTCCTTTGATGGAATTGAACCAGATACTCACGCGACCACCTACGCCAGAAGTCCTGAACCATGCGTTGAGACAACTGCCACCTTCTCAAGGTGTTAATATTTGAGTTTTCAAAATTTATTTCGGGCACGAGAAGCAAAGGCTCGCCTACCAGAAAATGACCCGGTGTCAATGGGCCTGGATCTTCTGGGTTCGTGCTGATGATGGAAATAGGCCTGGAGTTGAGACAGGCTTCTATTTGAGCAAGCGTGGTCGTCAGTTCTTCAAAGGTGAGTGTGCTTGTACCAATCACTCTTTTAAGGTGGTGTTTGGTCGACTTCACTCCAGCCTCCCAAAGCCCCCCAAAGTTCGGGGAGTGAGGTGGAATAAAGTTCCAAGTTGTTCCGTTAGTTGCCAACCAATCGGCAATATCAGGTGCTATGCCGGACCTTTCGTGGTTGAACAACACCTTCAACTCCTTGTTAGCTCCTATAAAGGTAGTGCCGTTATCACTCCACATCTCACCACAATAGCCTCTCCTCGCTGTAAAGCGCTTGAAGGCAGCTAAAAAGGCTTGCGATGTCATGTCGCTGACAACTTCTAAATGTATGGCCCGACTGGCCATACACACAAATAAACATATGTAGCCTTTAGTGGAGTGATAACCGCGGCCCTTGGTAGGCCGAATACTAATAGGACCCGCATAGTCCACGCCACTTCTAAAGAAAGGTCGGCTTGCATTGACCCTAGCAGAGGGCAATGACCCCATTAAAGGATGTGTTGACCGAGCGGAATGACGGATGCAAATAACACATTTGCGTACGTAGTGCCTAACTATGCCCTTTGCGTGTATTATCCAATATTTGGATCTCAAATAATTAAGAACTAACTGAGGCCCAGCGTGCAAAGTTCTCTCATGAGCGTCAGCTATCAGGAGGTGGGTCAAATGTGACTTACGAGGAAGAATTATGGGATGCTTTGAGTCCTCGTGAAGGTTGGCCCTGTGTAACCTACCGCCAACTCTCAAAATCTGTTCCTGATCCAGGTAAGGATTGAGCGAGGTAAGTATCCCCTTTTTGTTAATATCTCCTTTTAACCTTAAACTATCAATCTCCGAACCGAAATGTTCCATTTGACATAATTTAATGCAGGTAAGTAGCGCCCCTTGAATTTCAGAATGTGTGAGAAAATTATTAAAATTAGTAGTATCATTTTTATTTTTAAATTTTAAGAACCTTTTACAATACGCTATTACTCTGGTAACTTTTCTAAGAGATGAATATTTTGAAATTATAGAATCCTTTCTTATTTCTTTTACCACGGTATTGCATGCTACTAATGAGTTTCTCTCCTCTAGGTTAGTTTCTTCAATTTTCCTTCTGTTATAATTAATTTCTTTATTTTTCAGCCAACTAGGTCCCTGTGTCCACAACTCTAGGTCTGCGCACTCGGAAGGATTCATGCCGCGCGATGCGCAGTCTGCAGGATTATCACTGGACTGGACGTGCGATCACTGACTATTCTCCGTAACGGTAAGTATTTCAGACACTCTGTTGCCAACAAAGGTTTTCCAGCGGCTCGGGTGGCTGCTCAACCAGGCGAGCACCACTGTCGAGTCAGTCCAGGCATGTATGTTTTCCTTACAGATACCCAAGGTGTCAGAAACTTCACGCAGAAGTTTTGAAAGCAGCAAGGCGCCACATAACTCCAAACGAGGTATGGATACCTGTTTGACAGGGGCCACCTTGGTCTTAGCTGCAACCAGACTAACATGAACGTGAGCATTGGCATCAATACACCGAACATAGACAGCGGCTGCGTAAGCGACATTAGTGGCGTCTGAGAATCCTTGTAATTCTACTAGGACGTCAAGTTGACTCGTGTGAATCCATCGTGGCAGACGGAAGTTCCTAAGATGGTTAAGGTTGTTTCTAAAACTAAGCCATTCCTTTAACAGGTGATCTGGAAGTTCATCGTCCCATTCGGATCCTGCTAACCAAAGGCGTTGAATAAACACCTTGGCTGTTACTATAACCGGCGCAAGCCAGCCGAGAGGATCAAACAAACGAGCGATGTCAGATATCACTTTTCGTTTGGTTATGGGAGTTTCGGGCGGAGGAAGTTGGACAGTATATCTAAACATATCTAAATTTCTATCATAAGTTAACCCTAAAATCTTCGTAAGTGAATCTGTTTTAAGCTCAAAATTGTCCTGCCTAGCAGCATCTTCGTTTATTTTGTTTAATAATTCGTCACTGTTGCTGGACCACTTCTGAAGCGTGAAGCCCCCACGACCTAATAATTCATTTAGTTGGTGATAAATTTGTTCACCCTCAGCGACAGATTGACAACCCGTTAACAGGTCGTCTACATAAAATGATTTAAGAACTCGTTCTGCGACTAGAGGAAAATCCTTTCCTTCGTCACGCGCTAGTTGCTGCAGAGACCGGATCGCTAGGTATGGCGCAGAAGATGTTCCAAAAGTAACACGCAACAGCCTAATATGTTGCAATTCAGCTTCTGGATTGTCACGCCACAAAATACGCTGATAATCAGAATCCTCATCTGCAACTTTGACCTGACGGTACATTTTAACGATATCTGCGACCAAACTTATAGGATGACAGCGCCACCGCATAATAGTTTGACGCAAATCAGGTTGTAGGGTTGGGCCAACCATTAATTCTTTGTTTAATGATACTCCATTGTGGCCTGAACATGAAGCGTCGAAGACGACCCTAACCTTAGTGGTGCTTTTATCCTCACGCACCACCGCGTGGTGTGGTAGGTAGAACGCATCATTACCTAATTCTATCAGAGGGACAACTTCAGCATGTCCCAGTTGAATGTATTCATTAATTACTGCACTATACTGTGTCCTAAATTCCGGTTCCTTCAATAATCTATTCTCTAGGTTGATAAAGCGTCTTCGGGCAATGACCTCTGACCCCCCAAACGTGCAACTGGGCGAATCGGTTTTGAATGGCAGTTTTACAACATACCTCCCTGTCGCGTCGCGCTTGGTGGTCTTAGAGTAGAACTCCTCACATTTTTGTTCGTCTTCAGTCAAGATCACACTACGAACTGAGGGCTCTGACTCCAACTCCCAAAACTTACGCAAAAGGTCATTGACATCTGCTGACTGTACTACAGTATGATAACATACTGGCCTAGAGATCGCCGACGATGGGATCTCACCAGACAAAATCCAGCCTAATTTAGTCTTCTGAGCGACTGGAGATCCCGGCGGACCCTTGACTAAACCATCCAATAAAACTTCTCCAACGACACGCGTACTCAACAGTAAATCAATTTTCCCTGGTGTATCAAAGGACGGATCAGCTAATTTTAAGGATGAGAACGCATCCGATATCTGAACGATCTTCTTCTCAGGAAGATGAGATGTGAGTCTTTTCAATACATAAGCATCGACATGTAAAACAAAGGTAGGATCTAGACGTGATTGCAATTTAAATCGAACTATCCATTTAGAGGGCATTGAGTTTCCCTCGTCATCGCCTAGTCAAAATATGTCGGTGTGTGCAGGTGTTTTCTTCAATCCGAGCTACTGTACTGCAGCCTCTGTTACAAAAGAGACTTGAGAGCCCTGATCCATCAGAGCTCTTAAAACAAAAGCAGTACCAGTTCTTGACTCAACGTTGACCAAGGCTGTGGCTAACAGACCGTGGTTGTGAACATCCGCAAAACAACAAATGGGTTTAGTCTCGCTTTGACTGGAAGAGGTAGCTGCATTAGCAGTCACCACCTTCGTTTCTGCTGAACCATCAACAATTTCAGCAGCATTGGCAGTTGACTTTGGGTGAAGTAGTGTGTGGTGCTTCCTCTTACAAAGGTGACATTTAGTGTGCTGACGACAAGAATAGACGGAATGGTTTGTTCCTAGACAGTTATAACAAAGCTTACTGACTCGTGCAAACTCACGACGTTCATCACAATTTTTCTTGGCAAACGTTTTACAGTGACACAATTTATGATCTCCAGAACATAATATACAACTTTGAGAAGCGACATGAAAAGATTTGGCATTATTATCACGAGTACTACTCTGTTTATTAGCTTTCGGATCTAAATACTCCAAGGCTCTAAACCTGGACTCCATAAAACTTTTGAATTCGTCAAACGTGGGTAAATCCTCATTAGAACTTATTCGGAGTTCCCACAATTTGCGGGATTCGGTATCTAACTTTTCGGAGCCCAAGTATACAACAATTGCATCCCAAGAGCTGACATCAATTCCTAGACTGCGTAAACCGTGCAAACAATCAACAGTCGTGTCTAACAGAGTTTTAACGTTTGTCGACGATTCCTTATTAATTGACGACTGGTGAACAAGCCGTTTGAGCATACAGTTAACTAAAAACCTTTTATTGTCAAATCGCCCGTTTAGAATCGACCAACACTCATCATAATTAGACGCAGTCACAGGAATATGTCGAAGCAACTGTTCTGCTTCGCCTGAGAGATGACTCTTTAAATAGTGGAGTTTTTGAACGTCATCCAGTGCATCATTTTTATGGATCAGTGACGTAAATAAATCGCGAAACGTCACCCATTCAGAATAGATTCCCGAGAACGTAGGCAAACTAATTTGTGGCAATTTCACATTTGAACTATTTTGATTAGAATATTTAATACTACTTAGATTAGCACTATCACACGAACTAGTTTGAAGTAGGTGCTCTTTTAATTCAGACTTATAGGTTATGTACAAATCTTCAGTTAAATCATATGTTTCTGCCGTAAAATAAACATTCTTTTTTAATTCCTCGTCGGTTGCTTTTTCTATGATGTGCCTATGAGTTTCAACAAATTGTTTCCACTGTACCTCTAATGATTCTTATCTTGTTTCTATGTAAGATTGTGTAAGACGATCCTTAGGTGATTTTTTAAAGTTAATTCTACCTTTTTCTATTATTGCTTTATTGTTTAATTGCAATTTGCTTAAGGTTTCCATTGTCGCCACAACAAAGATACTTTTTTTTTTATATATTTTAACTCAATTCAATTATCTTAATGCGACCGACGAAAAATTACAAGTCAGTGAACAAAACTTTTACAAGTGTTTAGAACAGGTTTACAAATCGGGCATAGAAATCCCGTCGCAACACCTTATATGTAATTACTATTATTCTAAGTCCAAAACTACTACTAACTCTTAAGAGTCTCGAACACTTGATATTGCACTAAGTTGATCTTCAAAATTCACTGATAAATTTACAAGTCTACGAATAATAACACTGGTATTGTAACTCACAGTTTTGTCTGCCAAACCTCTCCAAGCATGTCGTTGCTGCAAGTCCGTCGTCACGCTCGACGTCACTGCTGATACCGCTGTAAGTGTGTTGTCACTGTTTGTGACGACACTCTCGATGTCGTTGTTCTGCTCGAGGCCCTCTGCTGCTGTCACCGTTGCCTCAATGGTGGTGGCGCCCTCTGGCGGAGACGGCCGCAAACCTCGCTGCTGCGCTGCTGTACACCGCTGATCACCCACACACGGGGATTTTACAGGCACTTCAGGGCGATCCACCACTGGTTTCTATGCCTCACCACACGTCACAAAACTGTCACTTCACTTGTCGACGCGATTCTACTTTCGCGATCCGGCTCGAAGGACCAAAATGTTCGGCACTCGTCAACTGCCCGAGGGATTATGTATAAGTAAAACAATCTGTTCCAAGCAAGTACCAAAAAAAAATTTATTTATCGAATCTTTATACCATATTCGCGGAAAGTCTTAACACCGCGATTCAGCCGGCGACATAAACTGTACAACGCCATCTATTGAGCATGCGGTGAAACTCGCGACCGAACAGTGCCCAAACCCACAATATTTTTTCCTATCCAACGATACCCCACACCGTGAGATAGACGAGAAAAAACAAATATCATTTCCACATTACGTGCAAGGGAGGCACCCTAAAAGATTTTATTTTACCACATTGTCGGCGTAATTAATATGTATACCTAATTATATAACTGCCTAATTATAGCTTTCTAGTACTAAGCCTCTCTCTCTCGTAGTCTCAGACAAACAGACGGACATGGCGAAACTATAAAGGTTCCTTGTTGACTAAAGTCCCCTAAAACGGCTAAGCAGATGATGATATGTGCGAGTGTGTGAAATTATTTAGTATTGTCACTCAAGAACGCTCTTATATTAGAACCCACGTATAAGTGTGTAAGTGTGTGGCGTGTGGGTGACATGTGAGTTATACGATTGAGTTTTCAATATAACACTACACAATTACCTACAAAATGCACGTGAACGAACATGTTGTTTACCGGCGTATTAGGTCTTATACTAGAGGCGTCCCCATTTATCGGGCACAATTCAGATCCTAAAACGTTTCAATTAAACTTTAGCTTGGCCTATAAATCGAATCTAGGACTCTGAAGTTTGTATCCGTATACGGCTTAAAGCAATTAGAACGCTTTAAGTGCGCTGAATCCTTACAAACAATATCTGTTAAAGTTAGTTTTTAGGTTCGTCTGTGTGTTGTATTTTAATTTATCGACGGTTTAACCGTGAATTTGGTTACGCATAATTTGGCGCACAATAAATTATGTAAATAAGTAATTTTCTGTTCAATGTTTAAGGGTAAGCTAACTTCAATGTTAAAATTGGACCCAGTAATACCAAAACACAACAACTCACATTAGTTAAATTTACGCAAAACTCATGCAAATGTAGCAAATTGCGGTTTTTCAAAAACAGTTTAACATGCATTTAAAACCGATGTTTTCAAAAGATTATATATAAAAATAACTTTATTTACATAACCAAATTACAAGATGATTATTAACATTAACTTTAAATTAAAACTAAGTTAAACCTAAAAAAAGGCCCTCGAAGCATTGTACCGAGGATGCTGGCGGATTTCCTCGCTGAATTGCAATTCTGATGCGTTGCGCGAGAAAGCCGCCAGCTTTTCGTTCACCAGTTACATCAACTAGACGTTTCGCGATTTACGCAAATAACTTATGCGCACTGGGACCCCAAGGACCGAGGGTCTCGACGCCAAAGGGCACAAAGTTGTACACTCTGCCAAGGCCTCTATATTTAATACGTTACAGATTATATATTAATATCATCAATAGTTTTACTATACCTAGTCAGTTCCTACCGACACACATGAGTGTCACCTTAAGCGAGCGGGTTGCACGTCTAATGACCCATACATAAAGGCTAATATCGTCAGCGGGCGATTTCACTCGATGGTCTAACTAATTGTATTTAAGATCTTTTTTTAAAACATCATGAGAAATTCTGGACTTACACATAGTTAATATCAGTCTGACATTGCCAACCTGTCTTGCGCAAGCCTGGTGATCAAAGCGCATGCCTATGTATGAAATGTGGCCTTTACCTTTAGTGGAGCAATAATATGCTGGTATTATTATTATTTAAGATCTAAGTAAGTCAAGACGTGGGTTAGCATTTTGTTATAACAGTTAAAAAACCGGCTAAATGCGTGTCCAACCGCGCACAATGTAGAGTTCCGTAGATGGGATGAATTTATCTCAAGTACAAACTTAACATTGTAGTTGAAAACCATGTTCTCCCATAAATTCCATTTGCAAATATAAGTTTGTACACACAATATTGGGAGATTTACGATTTCATTTTAAGACCATAGACTTTGTATAGGTTTTCCTGTAATCTATAATTATAGAACTATTTTCGGTATTTTGATCAAAATTTTAGGCTAAGCAGTTCCGGAGATCATCATCCACCCAACCTTTTCACAACTATTTTGGGGTCAGATTCCGGGTCAGAGTTTAACCGGATGCAGCTGAATAACACGATACCCCTGCCAGTTACTGGGTAACACGATACCTCTTGGTAAGAGTGGTTGTCAGACTTTCGGGCTTCTAACGACCCGTAACAAATAATAAAAATAAATAATATAAAAAATCGTTTATTCTCTCGCCACAACGTTCACAACGACCGAAAGATTTTTACTTTTTTTGTTTTGGAATCTTATTCCTGCATTAATTCATATTTGTTTTTGTTTATTTATTAATTTGTATACATAAAAACTTAATATAATATATTACACTATGAACTCCTTTGAAATGGAATTAGAGAACATTACAACTAGAAAACCACGACGGGCAAATTCACTCGATCATTTGTTTACCAACAATTCGACATTGCTTGATACCACCATTAAAGCTTGCCGAGCACGTCTATGAATGATAGCAACGCTATAATCAACCTCATCGAAACAATTAGACGATTAACCTTGGAACTTCAATCAGCACATCAGGAGATTGAAAACTTGAACAGCGAAAACTTCCAACTAAAAATGGATATAGGCGAAGGTCAGAAAATTATTGGTACATACAAAAGAATTATCTCATCCGACATGAAAAACATGACACCGACGACCTCACGTAAACATAATCTCATTAGAACGACTAGTTCGTCTACTCATTCTACACCTCTAAATCAGGTTGGAAAGACTAATGCATCTACCCATTCTACACCCCTAAAGACTCATGATTTTGATCCAGTAAACCATGAGCTCAAAACTCCTCAACCTCTACTGCTAAAGCGCGACATCATGAACATCACGACACAACATTTTGCGACATCTATGGACCAAAATAAGAGTCCAATCGCTCCTATAAATTGTCCATCCAAACTGACTCAAGATACTCGACATGAAAACTTAATAATTACTCCCTTAAATTCAGAAAAAGTAAAGGAACTGAGCCACAACATATCTTCTCCAAGGATATTGGTTTTAGGTGACCAACAAGTACGGGAATTTGCCCAAAAAATTGCAGCACAAAGAAATAATAATAAATGGAACAACATATACTCGATCTCGGGAATCTCAAAACCATATGCAACGAGTACACAAGTCCTGAGCAACTTTGACAAATTATCGGAAGGACTAAACAGTGACGACATTATCGTATTGGGTATTGGAAGTAACGATCAAAATCCCTACTTATTTTTTACAAAATAACAAAGTGTTCATCCTAAACGTTCTAAATAATCGCTACTTAAATACTAACCTATTAAATAAGCACATAAAACTGATTGTGAAAAATTATCCAAACTGCCAATTTATTGATACATCTGATGTTATGGTAAGCGCCAATAAGTATAATTTTGTATCGAAGCGCTTTATGTGTTTTAAAATAAATATAGAAATCGACAACATAAACTTCCACAAATTAGTAACTTCACAATTGAAATCAAGATGTACCAACAAAGATCTGCAACATAAATATAATAACAATGTTACAAAAACAAATATGTACAAAAAAGGAACTATCCCATATTATTTTAAAAAACAGCATAATGCCACTAATCATATTTCTAAACCTTTAAGCAACAGTGTAAACACTAGTCAACCGATGTTTTTTCGAGTCTAGACGCAAATGTTCTCTTCTACATCAAAATATAGCTGGCGTATTGAGTAAAAAAGACCTTCTAGAATTATCAATAACGGAACTGGAAAAAACTGACATGAGTATTGATATTGTTTGTCTCAGTGAAACATTCATACGACAAGGGGCAGAATCCAATCTTATCATGAAAAACTACAAATTAGTGTCAGCCTTTTCAAGACCGCATCAACGTAGAGGTGGGACTTGTATATTGACCAAAAAAGACCTTGACTGCAAACCTTTAGGTAATTTAATTGAGCCCAAGTTATATTACTTCGAATACTGTGCAATTGAAATTACAACCTTGAAACTTTATGTTGTCTGCATTTACCGCACACCAAATTCAAACATTAAATTATTTTTAGAAAGTTTAAACCTCCTCTTAAGAAAACTTATGAAAAGAAATAATAAAAGCATCATAATATGTGGTGACTGGAACATAGACGCTATAAAAGCAGATAAACATTTCAAAGAGCTAGAATCTATTTTAAAAAACTATAACATAAATAATCATATTACCAATCCAACAAGAAAACTCTCCTGTATCGACTTAATTACGAGTAATATACCAAATGTTAAGCCCCAAATACACTACCTAGCTCTATCTGATCACGAAACAGGACAATCTATATGTTTTGAGGTAACGGTAGACTCCATGAATTTTTAAAGACCATTATATTTTGAACAAAGGCGCGATTTTAATCAAGACAATATAGATAAGTTTGTTAACTGTCTATCTTCATTGTCTTTCTCAGATATTTACGCGACTGAAGATACTGACATTGCATTTAATTATTTCCATGAAATTCTACTATTATTTTACAATTTATGTTTCCCCAAAATCAAGTTTAAAATAACTATTAAGCCCTTAAAGCATAATTGGATGACAAAAGGCATAAAAAAATGTTGTATAAACAAACGGCGTCTTTATCTAAAATATCGTCTCTCAACAGCAAATAAAAACCATCATAAAAACAGCTACTGTAAATATACTGCTATTCTAAAAAGATGCATGTTGCAGGCACAAAAAGGCGAAAACACGCGTTATTTGTCTCAATCCAATAACAAATGTAAGGCTGCCTGGAAAGTAATAAAAGGCAATACCAGCGAAAAACAAAATTCTCATGATATAAATAAAATTCAATTATACAATCAAATTTACACACAACCTGAAAATATAGCTGACATTTTTAACAATTTTTTTATTGATTTAACGAATGACAACATTGACTCATCTATTGACTACACACCACCGATGACTTATAATCCAAATACTATATATTTGACCCCAACTAATGACACCATTGTATATAAAATAATAAACTCTTTAAAATCAACCAACTCTACAGGCTACGATGACATTAACACAAAAATTCTTAAATTATGCTCTACTTTTTTATCAATTCACATTGGCCATATTATTAATTTGTCATTTATGCAAGGTTTATTCCCATCACGGTTAAAATTCTCAATAGTTAAACCAATCCATAAGAAAGGTGATAGAAGTGATATGAATAATTACCGCCCCATAACACTCATACCAATACTATCAAAGATCTTTGAAAAGGTCATGCATGATCTCCAGTTTTTTATCCAAATACAAAATTCTAAATGAAGATCAATTTGGTTTCAGAAAAAATAAATCGACCACAGCAGCTTGTTTTGCTCTTTTAAAATTAATAACGAAAAGCCTTAATGATAAACTACCAATTGTCTCCATTTTTCTTGATATGTCCAAGGCTTTGATTTCGTGAACCATACACTGTTCATTTATAAATTAGACCGATATGGCATAAGGGGAAACGTGTTGAAATGGCTCGAAAGCTACCTTACACATTGACAGCAATGTGTTGAGATTTCGGGACAAACAGGAAATCAAAAACTCGCATATAGGTCTCAGTACCGTGAAAATAACTGCGGTGTTCCCCAAGGTGCCATACTGGGGCCGCTTTTATTCTTGCTATATGTCAATGACTTGCCCAGTGTAACTTCCCACAATTGCATACTATACGCTGACGATACGACCCTCAGTATTATAAATGAAAATGACGACATTGGTGAGTACCAAAATGAAATTAACATGACATTAAATAAAATTATTACATGGCTTGAACACAATAATCTTCAAATTAATATTAATAAAACTAAAATGATACAATTCCAGACATATAATAGTACGCGTACACGGCTTAAAATACAATATGGAAATGAGACAATAGAAGAGGTCGATTACGTAAAATTCTTGGCGATAATAATTGATAAAAACTGTAAATGGAAATCGCACATCGATGATCTCTGTAAGAAAATAGATAGATTTGTATTCGTTTTATATAGACTATCACGTGTGGCTAGTGTTAATCTATATAAAACGAATACATATGTGCATACCATGGCTATGTCTCATCGATTTTGCGCTATGGCATTATAATATGGGGTAATTCGGTTGAATTTAAAAGAGTGTTTCGATCTCAGAAGAAATGCGTTCGCTCAATTTGTGGAGCGCACCCACTGGACAGCTGTGTTCCACTATTTAAAAAACTTAAAATATTGCCACTTCCAGCACTATACATTTTTGAAATTTGTATCTTTGTACACCAAAACAGACATGAATTTGTTTTGTATAATGATGTTGTATCCAGACCCAGCCGCAAAGTGCATATGCTTAATGTTCCTAGGCGTAGAATTAAATTTTTCTCTAACAATGTATACTGCATGTCCATTACTACTTATAACAAATTACCTGATAGCTTCAAAACTCTTAGCTTCAGAATATTTAAATGTTAATTATTTAACTTTCTTATAAGTAAATGTTATTATTCAACTGAAGATTTCATGAATGAAACATTTACCTAAATATTGGACATTATTGCCTATAAATCATATATTATATCCTTGACCTTATTGAATTTTTACCTATATATTAATCTCTTTTACAACTATTGTTCAATTTATTTAAATTATCTGTAATTAGAATAATAATTTAATTTTAATGTAATGATGACCCGCAATTACACTATATTTGTACGCCGGAAACGGCAGAATATTCTGATCGTAATACACATATAACAACTTTGTACAATATTCTGACAAATAAATGCATTCATTCATTCATTCATTCATTCACAATACCAAAAAAAACAGAGTAATCACAGTTGTATAAACACATATTTGTTATTTAAAATTGTGGAAGACTGGTGCCTAAACTAGGCTCGAGGTCTGTATTTTAGGACACCAGGATCTCCACCATTTACATTTATATTGTTATGTACCTACTTGTACATCGACCATGAGGAACACTATATAATATCATAGCATAAAAAAGATTTTATGACACAAAAACAAAGAAGAAAAAAATTTTTTTTTTGGTGCTGTAATTGACTCACTAAACTTAGTGAGTCAGGGATTTAATATGTTAGTATTTGTGCATAGAAGTGTGTGTATGTGTATGTGTGTAGAGATAGGGGGTGTGTTTTTGTGTGTGATGTATGTTTGGTCGTGCGTGTATGGAGCTAGCAGTGTGTGTTGTTTGGGTTTCAGCAAGAAGAAATTAACAACATCAGGCGCTGCTACATTACACCATTAAGGTAAGTAATTATTCTTCAGTATCTTCATAATTTAGGTTTTGAAGCAGAGCAGTTACTTTTTTTTGCACAAGATTCTAGGCTGGTTAACTATAGGTATCGTCCTGTTTATTGTATTGCATAAAAAGGCACCTAAGTGGCAAAAGAACCGCTTCGAAAATTGTTTAGAGTGGTGGATGTGACGGTTGTCTACTGGATTGCACCGTCTTTTACCAAGCGAGGCTGATGGATGATAAGTAATTAATGAGTGTTGCTTTAATATGATGCTTGCGATAAAGAGTTGACGCACTGTCAAAACTTTAGCCTTCTTGTTAAGTCGCTCTGTGGGATAGCGGTAAGGCTAGAACTGTCAAAGATCTACAAATAACAGCCGGGACCAACGGCTTAACGTGCTTTTCGAGGCATGGAAAGCACGTTAGTAGTTCCAGATATAAAGGGGGAATAGTCCATTTCATCTATTTTATTAAGTAACTTTAAAACTATTTATTTTAAAATTATAATAAAAAATACTTGAGACCCTTACAATAAGCCCTTTCATTTGATATGTCACGAGGTGTGCAAAACTTTTTTAATTTTTTTCTATGTGTTCCAAAATTAACCCCGTATTCAAAATTAATTTATTTACGTAAGACGTCCGTGCTTGGGTCTCAAAAATTGATATGTGTACCAAATTTTAACTTAATCGGTCCATTAGGTTTGGACAAAACTGGCTGTGACAGACGGACAGACAAACACACGAGTGTGAAACGGAACCGATCCATCGTATAAGGATCGGTTCCGTTTCTTCATTCGGACGTATACATAATCAGCCTATATTGTTTCCACTGCTGGGGCACAGGCCTCCTCTCTGTGAGAGGGAGTGGGCCGTAATCCACCACGCGGGCTCAGTGCGGGTTGGTAGATGTCACATGTCTTTGAATTTTCGGTTCTAGGACATGCCGGTTTCCTCACGATGTTTTCCTTCAGCGTTTTGAGAGCAGTGGAAATGAAATAATTTACACAAAGTAAAGCGCCTGTCTGGGTTCGAACCTACGACCTACAACTCGTAAGTCGCGGACGTTACCACTGGGCCACCACTGGTCACACACACATATGGAACATATGGAACCCTAAAAATGGTTCAATGATGATTGCTAGACCAACTTATGAGGATGACAACCAAGCGTATTTTTGTACTAAAAAAATGAAGTTTAAAAAATGTTACCCGGCTACGGAAAAATAAAACTGATCTACAAAATACGAAACAAAAAAATAGTTCAGACAACAATCAAGACATAAACGGTGGATAAGATGGTACAAAAATGGTCAAGGTAAAGCCGTCGTCGCATACCATTATAATTATGTAGGTGTTCCTGGCACCCACATAGTATACATACAGGCATGCAACCACGGCTTTATCGTCACCATTTTTGTACCTTTTCCTTGATTTGTATCTGCAATCTTTTCTTGTTTCGTACTTTGTAGATCACCTAATTATACGTCAACAATTTTTTAAACTTAATTTTTATTTTATACGTGTCCGTTTTAACGCTTGATAAACGTTATGAAAACTATTTACTCTTGACTTGAAGACACTTAGGTTTAAATTTCAATATCAGGGCGAAATGCCTTGAACGAAACCATATCACGATTTATTTTGACGCCAACACCATCTATCGAACTTCGAAGAAATCGAAAATATTAATTTGTTTTTCTTATGTATATATTTTTGGTATGGTACAGTCCATCAAGCTGAACAACTTTTACGCGAGAACCAACATCCTAATCGTGAAAAAAAAATCAGTCCTCCCAAACAAAACTTTTTTTTTTACATGTTTACTCGACAAACTTATTCGTTTGATGGCGAGAAGCGGTTGGTTTTATACAAAATTAATATTCTTATAAAAACTAACCTTAAAACGACTAACTACGTACTATTTCGCTCAAGGATTAGTCACACGCACGTATAGATTGCACACGAGCCGTGGACACCGAACTCTGACAGATTCTAAGTGCACAAGGCCACACATCACATTTCCAGTACAAGCTAATCTCGCATTGTATAGGATTTCCGTACAATGACATGTCTGCCCATACTTACTTGACCAAATGAAGGGACGCCTGAATTTTTTTACATAAGTTCTTCTAAAGTGGTTTGGCGCCTCTTATGTGTTTCTATCCACAAGAGACATCCACCTGTCGTACATCTAGATGTCCATCTTGAAGGTGACCAAAAAGATTACTTCAATCCTGAATATATGGCACAATGGTTAGAACCCCGAGACAAGCAACTTTGCTTGCATTTATCCGACTTTGTGAAACAGATAATTTTGCAAAAACGCTGAACGACGAAGAACCGTCATATTACACTTATAACAAGCAACAAGATACTTTCAACCGTAGAAGACGTGGGACAGCTATGGATGGTGAGCCTGGCATTTTCAAAGAACATGTCGTCGGAAGAATGTATGCTGTGCATCCAAACAACTTGGAATGCTATTATTTACGCTTACTTCAACATACAGTTCGAGGGATTACTTCTTTTGCCGAGTCGCGAAAGGTTGATGGTATGTGGTTACCAAGTTGCCTGCAATGCGCGTCATTTGCTTGATGGAGATCAACACTGGGATAAGACAATGGCCGAAGCATGCCTCAGGGACAGTCCGCAACGCTTGCTGCATTTGTTCGCAATTTTGTTTATATTTCGTGACCTTTCCAATGCTGCACAGTTCTGGTAAAAGTATCAAGAAACATGGTCGGAAGATTTTTTCAGAAATATGCTAAATAATGATAGCGAGCTCAACGATGGATAACGTGAGAGTAACTAGAATCTAAGCTTGCTGGATATCCAAGCCATAAATACGTCTATGGAGGGAAATCCGCTGTCGCAGATGGCATCCCTACTCCAAGTTTAAATTCCGCACGAATTAATACAGTACACAACTGTAATAAACTATAATGCATCGGAATTGCATATTGCAGAATGATCTCATTTTGACGGCGGAACAACGTACAATATTCGAGCGAGTATGTCAGAGCGTATCTGTTGATTTGGGGGAAATCCTGTTTATAGATGCATCCGGTGGTACGCGAAAAACACTTTCAAAGTCATCTTGGCTCAAATACGCAATCAATGAAAAATTGCTCTCACTGTTTCTTCATCGAAAGAAATATAAGAAAGAAAAATAAGTATAGTTGTCACAGAAACACGTGCATACCAAAAGATCTAGTGTAGATAAACAGAAAAATAAAACAAAATACAGAGTACACAAATAGTCGGCAGCTCCGCGTCATGACTGCGACAAGAAGGCCCATCAACCACATTGTTACCCGGAGGGAAAACCTAACCTATACAATATTTAAAATACCAATTAACTTGAACAATACGGAAAGCTCAGTTTACAACATTTCTAGTAACAGCGACGTCGCAAAGGTTTTACGTGATTGCTGCTTAGTAATATGAGATGAGCGCATAATGACAAATCGTAACAGTTGAAGCGGTGGCTAGAACTTTGCGAGATATTAGACAAGACGATCGGCCCATGGGTGGCGCCACAATGCTTTTCTGTGGTGTTTTGTATTCTTGGAACGTGGGCTGATGAAATTAATGTCTAAAGAGCTCGAGTGCTATGGCGTAGCGTTATACCAATGCGTTTAGCACTAAATATGCGGTCAGACACAGAAGGTAACCCAAATGTACAAGAGTATTCGGAGTTTTACAAAAAATTGGTGATGGAACTTAACCTAAAGAAAAAGGAAAAGTTATCTTACCTAATAATCTATGTAATACTGTTTCATCACTGCAGGACCTTGTGTCATATGTGTATGGTGGCCCATTCACATATCGACCAAATTCATAGCTATGCGAAAGAGTTATTCTGATACCATGCAAAGATCAGCCCACAGCAATTAATGATAGAATATTGA
The DNA here is from genome assembly GCA_905333075.3 of Atethmia centrago. Classification (NCBI taxonomy): domain Eukaryota; kingdom Metazoa; phylum Arthropoda; class Insecta; order Lepidoptera; family Noctuidae; genus Atethmia; species Atethmia centrago. The sequence continues at coordinate 9,300,721 of HG995388.1, forward strand.
TGAGTGTTCCCGGGGGAAAGCACTGAATATTGCTCTATTAACAGAGTAATGGAAGAAGAAGATGCTACCAATTATCTTATAGAATTTTAAGTATCTGAGTGCCTACGGTTTGCCATCACATAACATCAAATTAAAGTAAGAGTACCCATTAACCTTTTAAGAAATTTAAATCCTATTAAATTATGTAACGTCACCAGATTGAAAGTCAAGAGTTTACAACCAAACGTTATTGAAGCAGGCATTATGACAGGTTGTGGCACAGGAGATAGCGTTTTCACACCTCGAACTCCTCTAATTCCTAATAGTTTTCCATTTCATTTTAAACGCGTACAGTTTCCAGTGAGCTTATGTTATATAATGACCATAAACAAAGCGCAACGAAAAACTCTTTCGGTAGCTGGCGTAAATTTGAGAGTGAGTTGCTTTACGCACGGTCAGTTATATGTGGCTCTTTACCGTATTAGTAATTTAAATAATATATATGCGCCCATTCCTGTGAATTCAACTTCTAATATAGTATACAGAGAAACGTAATTGTAGATTACAGCGGTACATTAGCATTGGTTGCGGCTTTACTTACATAATCAGCCTAAAATGTTCCCACTGCTGGGAAACCTCCTCTCTGTGAGAGGGAGTGGGCTGTAATCCACCACGCGGGCCCAGTGCAGGTTGGTATATGCCACATTTCTTCGAATATTTTGGTTCTGTGCTTCCTCACGATGCTTACCTCTACCGTTTTTGAGAGCAGTGGTGATGAAATAATTAACACAAAGTAAAGCGCCTGTCCGGGTTCGAATCTACGCTCTACAACTCGTAAGTCGCGGTCGTTACCACTGGGCCACCACTGCTCTCCGCGCTCGCGGCTTTACTTACGTAGGTATTTGTGATTAAGTCTATAACCTGCCCAATCAACAAACACCAACAAAAATTATGTAAATTATCATACTAACGATTAGACAAAATGTTATGTTGCGTTTTATTAACAGACTGAGATAGATCTAAGTCCACGTGGACGAAGTCGTGGGTACAGCTAGTTGTATAATAGGTATTAATTTTATAGCCACGCCGTACGTAGCGCAGTCTTACTTCGCTGATTTTAACAATTTAAACATATTTATTTATTTATACAGTATGATATATATGTTAAGGCTACCTACCAATAATCCACGAACTACGCATTCCACCGGAACTGACCCGAATCCTCGCAACTATTGCATCAGCCGGCGACACAAAGTCTAGTGCTGAGTCGGCGCAACGTGACGTGCATCGGCGGCGGACGGCGACGCCGCGCTCCATGACGGACTCACTTTCGCTTCATACATCGAACGACTGTCACCATTATCCTATTTTTAGAACAAAATTGTAATCCCTTCATTAAACCTGTTCCAGTACATCGAGTTTTCTTGCAACCTGCCTGCTTGACCGACATAATTGGCGCAGTCGGTAGGATCCTCGAGAATCAACTTCACGCACCTGTGAGTTGGCGTGGCGGTCATCAAGGCCGTTCGAGGACCCGAATCTACACGTCGTGACTTGCAGCAGGGGTATCCAGCCATCGATACAGCGAGAAGACGAGATATGCAGTTCATGTGAGTACGTTAAAATCTTTTAAGTGAATTGCTCACCCTAGTCCTTAAGTTTCCTGTGTCCACGAATTTTCCAAGATTTTCCATCCACGAGAATCACGGAGTGTAGGGTTAGAGAGTAGGCATAGTAGTAGGAATAGTGCTTTAGATTTAAACAGAGAAATTAGCTTAGACTCTAGGTCAGATAGTCCACAGAATAGGATGGCAGATTTAGATGGCATTTTTAAGGCCCTTCGGTTGGTGCCCGAGTTTGATGGTAACGTTAACGTATTAACTAGGTTCATACAGTTGTGTGACGAGCTGGTGGACGAATTTGTAAAAAAACCAGAGCCGCCTAACATACTTTCGGAAGTTGCTCTTATCAACGGTATATTAAACAAAATAACTGGTCCCGCGGCCCGATTGATCAATTCGAACGGCATCCCGTCCGACTGGACGGGTATACGCAAATCTCTCGTAAACAATTTCTCAGATTAGCGCGATGAGACGGCATTACACAATGACTTAGCGTTACTGTCACAGGGGCCTGACAGCCCTCACGAGTTTTATGAAAAGTGCCAAAACCTGTTCAGCACGTTAATGACTTATGTCTCTCTACATGAGGAAGTAGCAACTACTATCAATGCGAAAAGGGACCTATATAAAAAATTGACCTTGCAGGCATTTGTACGTGGGCTCAAGGACCCACTAGGTTCACGGATTAGGTGTATGCGCCCCGAAAGCATTGAAAAGGCCTTAGAGTTTGTTCATGAGGAACAAAACGTAGTGTACTTGCAGCAGCGTAATAGTCAAGTTCCGGATAAGAAATCGACACCCCAAGCCGTGCCACCTAGACCTCTGCCTTTAGCAACGGGTTTTAATATACCGCAGCCTAGACCGCTCCCCTTTAATATGCCTGGACCCTCTAGGAGTCCATTCGGTCACCCAATGATGCCACATGCACCCGTACCATGGCGACCTAATTTCAATAATCAAAATCAGGCCGGACCATCACGCACGCAACAGATGTTTCGTGCTCCCCCTCCTAATTACAACCAAAATAATGCATTTAAATTTGTACCGCGTAATATCGTACCGCAAAGTAACTTTCAACAGCCTAGACCAATGAGTGGCGTCAGCCATTTCGTGCCTAGACTTTTACCGCCCAGTAACGCAACAAAAGGACATGACTGGGCTAAATTTGGTAATTCCCCGGCTAATCACAATTTCGGAAGCAAGGAGATGAATTTCAACGATTGCTCCTCTTATTACGGTTACGGAGATTATGATACCGACAACTATATGTTTTACGAACCTAACGAGTACTATGAAGGATACTATTACATCGATAATGATCAAATGCATCACCCACAGCTGGAGGTAAGTAACGACACGGTAAAAGATGAGCCAGCTAAACCGGCTTGTCCAAACGAGGATTTTCAGAGCCCTCAAAAATTAGACAAACCAAGATAGAGGTCAACCTTCAAACGCAACGCCAGCTCCCCTACTTGCAAATCCAAGATCCTCCTCTAAAACTTCTAATAGATACGGGCGCTAACCAATCTTTTATTAGCCCTAATGCGGTCGGAGCTTATTTCAATAACATACAGTTGAACTATGACCCCTTCGAAGTTTGTAATGTGCACGCTGTGACACGTAGCGATTACTCGATAACACTACCTTGCTTCTCTGAATTGAACGATAAGGATTGCGTTACACTTTTTGTATATAACTTTCACGATTATTTCGACGGATTGATAGGGTCAGATTTACTAGACAAGTGGGAGGCCGCCATTGATTTTAAGACAAAGTCATTAGTAACAAAAAATGCAGTAAATCCTATATGGGTTTATGATTCACGAAACGCTAACTTATACGAAGATATCATACCCGCCGGTTCTTCAAAGTTAGTGAAATTACCAATTAATATCCGAAACGGAGAAGTAATTATCCCGGAACAGATCATATCCAACTGTCATATTAGCGAGTGTTTAACTACTGTAAAAAACCAGAGGGGCATATTAGAAATTCATAACCCGAATCGTAGCGACGTTATTTTTTCTATGGACCGCCCGGTGTGTGCGCAGCTTTATAATACCGAGTACACGTGCACCGAGCAAGCGCCTCGACGTGTACAGGAAGTGCTATCGCGCTTACGTACGGATCATTTGAACAACGAGGAACGCGTTAACTTGGAGTTGTTATGCGCGCGCTATGCCGACATATTTTATTTAGAAGGGGAGAAATTGAGTTTTACCAATAAAATAAAACACTCAATTAGAACTAGTGACGAAATCCCTATATATACCAAAAGCTATAGGTATCCTTTTGTGCACAGACAAGAGGTACAGGATCAGATTAGTAAGATGCTAGACCAGCAAATTATTCAACCATCAGAGTCTGCATGGAGTTCTCCTATATGGGTTGTCCCTAAAAAGGCGGACGCTTCAGGTAAGACCAAATGGCGATTAGTGGTAGACTTTCGGAAGTTAAATGAAAAAACCTTGGATGATAAATACCCCATTCCAAATATTGCGGATATTTTGGATAAACTAGGCAATTGTAACTATTTTACGACCTTAGACTTAGCCAGTGGCTTTTACCAGGTAGAGATGAGCCCTGCAGACATTCCCAAAACAGCATTCACAGTAGAACATGGCCATTTTGAGTTTTTGAGAATGCCCATGGGTTTGAAGAATAGCCCATCCACTTTCCAACGCGTAATGGATAACGTTCTCAGAGACCTACAAAACACCATATGCCTCATTTATTTAGATGACGTCATAGTCTTTTCTACGTCATTACAGGAACACATGGTCAATCTGGAAAAAGTATTCAATAGACTACGTGAGTCCAACTTTAAAATTCAAATGGACAAGTCAGAGTTTCTCAAACTGGAAACAGCCTACTTGGGCCATGTCATTAGCAAAGAGGGCATTAAGCCAAACCCCGACAAAATATCCGCAATAAAGAATTATCCACTTCCGAAAACCTCCACCGAGATTAAAAGGTTCCTGGGTCTTCTTGGCTACTATAGAAAATTCATACCCGATTTCGCGAAAGTAACAAAACCTATGACGCAATGCTTGAAAAAGGGCTCAAAAATTACGTTAGACCAAAATTACACGGGCTGTTTCGAGAAGTGTAGGACGCTCTTAATTAACGACCGCATCTTACAATATCCTGATTTTTCTAAAGAATTTGTTTTAACGACGGACGCGTCGAATTTAGCAATAGGAGCTGTCTTGTCTCAGGGGACCATAGGTACGGATAAGCCTATTGCTTACGCCTCTAGGACATTGAACAGTAGTGAGATCAACTACAGCACCATCGAGAAGGAACTGCTTGCGATAGTCTGGGCCACCAAATATTTTAGACCGTATTTATTCGGCAGAAAATTTAAAATTGTCACAGACCATAGGCCACTTCAATGGGTAATGAACATCAAAGAACCTAACTCGCGTCTTACTCGATGGCGACTAAAACTAAGTGAATTTGACTTTTCCGTAGTTTACAAGCAAGGAAAGTCCAACACTAACGCTGACGCATTATCCCGCATCGAACACAACGAAGAGACTAGCTCTCTTATAGCCAACCCTACTGAAAGACCGTCCTCATTATTAAATAGTTCAAAGACTGATACAGTTCACACTGACGCCGAAAACCCGATATTAGAAGTTCCTATAACCGATTTCCCACTTAACAAGTACCATAGACAAATCATTTTCACGTTGGTCGATGACGTAAGAAGCCGCCCTTCAGTTTCAAAACCGTTTGAGTCACACGTCAAAACACATATTCAGATTTCCAAGAGTAATCTCGAAGAGGATGTCGAAAACGCTGTGAAAGAGTACATTAACCCCAAGGTAAGGACCGGTATTCTCATTAAACCCCCATTAGCCATGTACGAAATTATTCCCATTATCCAAAGTAAATTTAAAAGTTCATCCATGGACCTAGTCTTAACAAAAGTAGAGTTAGAAAATGTCAAGGATTATTTAAAGCAGCAGGAGATAATTCGCAAGTACCACGAGGGTAAAACCAATCACCGTGGAATTAATGAGTGCTACACGTCCTTATCCAATAAATTTTACTGGCCGAAAATGAGGGAACACATAACAAAATATATAAACGAATGCGACGTGTGTGGTCAAGCCAAATACGATAGAAACCCCGTGAAACAAAAGTTTAATATAGTACCACCTCCAACCAAACCGTTTGAAATAGTACATCTTGACTTACTGAGTGTCGAAACGCAAAAATATCTCACAATCATCGACTCATTCTCAAAATATGCTCAAGCTTACTACTTAAGGGACGCGACAGCAGTCAGCGTCGTACAAGCTCTCCTAACATTTAGTACCCACCATGGATTTCCCTTAACTATTGTCACAGACAGAGGGCCAGAATTCACAAATCAACTATTCTCGGAATTTGTCAAAATTCATAAAGTACAACACCACAAAATTTCAGCATGCACGCCTAATGAAAATGGCATGGTGGAGAGGCTGCATTCCACACTTCTGGAACACTTGCGTATTTTAAAATTAGAGCACCGTGGAAACTCCGCTATGAACTTAATGCCTTATGCAATTCTAGGTTACAATAGTTCTGTTCATAGTTTTACCAAATGCAGACCTTTGGATATAATTACTGGTCACCTAGACCCCCGCGATCCATTAGATATTAACCTGTCAGAAAACATGCTACAGTCATATACACAAGAACATCGCACTAAGATGCAAAGAGTTTTCGAGATGATTAATAGTTCATCCCTGCACGATCGAACACGGATTATCGAAAATATCAACAAAGATAGGGAATCCGAACAAGAATATTCCGCAGATCAGCAGATTTTTGTACAGAATCCAATGGCCAGCCGCCAAAAACTGGCCCATAGATTTACTCGCGACACGGTCCTAGCCAACTTACCGATCCACATTTACACCAAAAAGAAACGTGGTCCCATTGCCAAGTCGCGCCTGAAACGGGTCCCTAATAGCAACCACTTGTTACAGGATCATCTTCCTGGCCCTGGGCCTGACACAAGCGGAGGAAATTACGCTAAGTAGTCTGGACAATGGACCGGGCATCTTACCTTTCATGCTAGGGAAAACAAAAGTTATATCCCATTACCACTCGTTTGTCCAACCGGTTAACTTAGACATTATTCGTAGTAATATAGACTTAGTAAGGAAACAATTAGATACTATGTCACCTGAGTTCCACAATAGAACGCTCTCTTTATACCAACCACATATCGAACATCTTCGTAACAAGATCACGGAGCTGTCCGACCAGTTAGAATTGTTCCAGTCTAACCGCGTCAAGAGAGGCCTTATTGATGGGCTAGGTTCAGTTGTTAAGAGCATTTCCGGAAACTTGGATTATACGGACGCTATCCGCTATGATAATGCAATTAAAACCCTGCAGGAGAATGAAAATAAGATGGTCACAGAACTAAATAACCGAGTTAGTTTAAATAAACACTGGATGTCGGAAAATTCCAACAACAAAGGAAGGAACAAGATTAGGGAAACGGTAGATGAAATCATGATTAATGATTTACGTCAGGAAAAAGACTTAGTTAGGTATGCCCATCTGGCTCAATACATAATAATGCTAGCGGACAACATCGAATCATTGTCCGACGAAATGCTTAAACTAGAAAACTTACTAGCTTTCATACGTGCCAAGAGCACACATTTTCTTATGTTTAAATTAAATACATTCAACAGGATGAAAGAACAATTAAATGCCCTCTATGGTAGGGAACATATACTAAACATTAGTTACAGGGAGTATTTCGACATAATTAAGTTAGGGTACTATTATAATAGTCAAAATTTAGTATTGGTATTTAAATTCCCGGTTGTCCTTCCCCACACCTACAACCTTTATAAATTATCCGCAGTTCCCAATCAAGATGACAAAGTGCTAATTCCATCCTATCCCTTCCTAGCAATTCACGATGAAGATTTTATGTACATAGAGGCAGAATGCCCGAAGTCCAGCCAATACTATCTCTGCGAGGACAGCATCAATCAACACTACCAAAATCAAGGCGACTGCATTCACCACCTCATCTCTACCCAGCAAGTCGACAAATCCTGCCTATTCACCATAGCCAAATTAAAAACTGAAGCCGTGGAAGCCCTCGACGACCGACACTATGTAGCGAGCTTTCCTGCACCTACAAACATTCGCTTGGCCTGCACCGATACTCAATACAACACAGTACGAGGAAGCTACCTCATCACAATCCCGAAAGGCTGCGATGTACAAACCCCGGACCTAATCCTAGCAAACAGGGACGACCGATTAAAAGGACAGGTACTGAAAATTATGAACATCCCACTCAGCAACGGAACCAACCACAATACTGAGGATAGGAAATTAACACTCAACTCTGTCAACCTCCACAGCCTTCATACTGCTAATAAGGAGATAAACATAGAACCACCATTGACCCTGAATACAGCTGACATTCATGGCGTGTACTACACTATCACACCGCTCTACCTAGTACTCTTAGGTACAAGCGTAATGGGAATCGCCTTCGCGCTACGAAGATACATAAGACGGCGCACTCTGGAAACAGCACCAGAACGAACTAACGATGAAACAGACCATGGCGATATATATACCGAGGTTAACAACCACACCGCAAGTGCTCAACCAAGATTATCAGCGCTATTCTCGAACCAATCCTCTAATAGTCGCTGATCTTCAGGGGGAAGATGTTAAGGCTACCTACCAATAATCCACGAACTACGCATTCCACCGGAACTGACCCGAATCCTCGCAACTATTGCATCAGCCGGCGACACAAAGTCTAGTGCTGAGTCGGCGCAACGTGACGTGCATCGGCGGCGGACGGCGACGCCGCGCTCCATGACGGACTCACTTTCGCTTCATACATCGAACGACTGTCACCATTATCCTATTTTTAGAACAAAATTGTAATCCCTTCATTAAACCTGTTCCAGTACATCGAGTTTTCTTGCAACCTGCCTGCTCGACCGACATAATTTATATATATACATATTTGTAATGTGCTCGTCAAGACCTTTCTTCTGATTTCAAATATGTCACGATTATCTCAATTTAATTTTTTTTCATGTCAGAAATATACTTGTGAAGTCCACCATATTAAATTTAGGAAGAATGTATATTAGCCTATGTTACCAGCAGGGCTAACATGACAAGCGCGAGAACGCTCTCTTTTTCAATTTGTCCAAATTTGTCTACGATTCTGACGTCATCCGAATCCCTAACATGACCGCTAAGCTCGAGTAATCTCGAGAAAGGCACTTTGACAGTTCTTTATCTCGCGACGAGTGACCGATGTAGCAAATTATTAAAAACAAATCATTTTTATTTTAGCAACATCGGCTCATTCATTAAATTTTACGCATGGAATTAGTATGTACTATAGTGATTTTACATCCACAATTTATGTTGTAATTTTTTATGTGACTGACTTTTTTGATTAAAATTTAATATTTTTCTATGGCATGCCGAAATTAAAATACAAAATGACGGAAATGAAAATGAGTGAGCCATTTTTGTTAGGGGAAAAACTTGTGGGTTCGCGTCATCAATATGTTAACCGCGTCACCAACATATTAACCACGTCACCGACATACTAACCACGTCACCGACATACTAGCCGCGTCACCGATATATGAACAGCATCCCTTGAATATGTAATCTGCGTCACCAACATGCTAACCGAGTCACCGACATGCTTAATGCGTCATCAACATGCTTAATGCGTCAACAACACGCTAAACGAGTCACCGACATGCTAACAGCGTGCCCGACCTGCTAGCAACGTGCCCGACGTGCTGGCAGCGTCACCGACATGCTAACAGCGTGCCCGACCTGCTAGCAGCGTGCCCAACCTGCTAGCGGCGTGCCCGACATGCTAACAGCGTCACCGACATGCTAACAGCGAGCCCGACCTGCTAGCAGCATCACCGAAATGCTAGCAGATTTACGAAATGCCAATCGACTTACGCCGTGATAAACGCGTCACCGACATTCTGAAAGCACTTGTTGACATGCAATTTGTGTCACCAACATGCACACCGCGTCACCGACATCCTAACCACGTCACCGACATGCAGACTGCGGCACCAACATGCTACCCAAGTCACCGACATGCTAATGTAACGTGTGCATCAGACTGGCGTCGCGCAGCGGCCTGTGTGCGTACATGTATACGTATATATATACTAATATATGTTATTCCAAAGTTTTAAGTTTTCATTTCTGTCACCAGTCCCCATGAATGCCATATTTTTTTGTATTATAATTTTGTCTACTCTTCTTGTCGTCAAAATCGAGGACGACTAAATGACAGCAAAAACGAAGATTATCTCGTGTTGAATTGTCAAAATTCGAGATAACTTAGGTGCCATGTTAGGGTTTGTCGAGAAAATATCGAGTTTGACAGAACAAGTCGAATATTTTGTATGGCAGCGCTGTCAGAAAACGAGAAAATTGACAGAAATAGACAAAAATTACTCACGCGAGAGTGAGTAATTGTCGCGTGTGTCATGTTAGCCCTGCTGGACTATTATGACAAATCCATTGAAACCTCATTCATCAAAATCGGTTCAGTAGTTTAGGCGCTACTTTGGAACACACGTAAATACAAACATACATAGACTGTTAAAAATATACCCCTTCCTTTTGCCTTTGCCGTAGTCGGGTAAAAATAGTTAAGTACTTTTTCTAACAAAACCAAAACAAAAGAAACTTTAAAAGAATAGCATCTCAACTTTAATTTACAGCATTTCACAAGAAAAAAGAACTCATTACACTTAGAAGAAAACCGTTATGCTCCTTAATGCCTTAAATTCTTTTGCAAAGTGGTTTTGGCAATAAAAAGAGACTATTACCCTATTGCTATCTCCTTAAAGGGGGGAGGAGGGGAAGGGGAAAGGGGAGGATCATTATTTTATTCGTTGTATTAAGTTAATGGGTTTCCGTGATATCGTTGCTTAGTTGTGGTTGTTTAATTATGATAAGGAGGTATTGATTTACTGGAATTGGGAAAATGAGATGGACGATTTGTGTGAAAGAAACAAACTTTGCTTTAGATTCGATACAAATTGGTGATAATCGACAGTGACATTTATACATAACGTTTAAATGAACATGAGCACATCTATTTAAAACGATTAAAATATTTTTTATTTTGTTTATAGGTAAACAAAATAAAAAATATTTTTTTTTGTTCTTTACCCAACTATTTATTTTATCTCATACGTATTTTATAAACAACTAACTTCACCCACGAGCGCGACTTCTACCGCGTCAATGTCTTGTTTTAACATTAAATATCTAATGACACTCGACAATACTGTAGCTTCTCATTAGTGCAATTTTTTTTTGGAATCGCATCAGTAGTTCCGATGATTACCCCTACATACAAACTCACAAGTTTTACCTCTTCTTATAATATTAGTATAGATTGTTAGCCGCATTCGCCTTTCTACACTTGATGATAAATATGCCAATATCACAATTTATTTATTTAACCATTTCCTCGTATTATTATTATTTATTTATTCACTCAAGTTACATGACTCGTACGCAATATTTAATATATTATACACACAACAGACAATACATTCGCATTACAATACAATACAAAAATAAAACAAAAACCACCGCACTATCAACACTTACATTAGTGACCGACGACTGTAGGTGACGTGCAAGTCATTGCATCGTCTAATGTGTGGACAGTCGAGTCTGGCCGTTATCATCATCCGCATGCTGTTGGGGCTGCCGCGCACCCTATGCACTTACACACTATACACACACATATAAACAGATAAAAAAAAGAACCGAAAAATACGTACAAATGTGATGCTTATTTCTAAAGAAATCTCTTCCAGGATACCTGCGATAGGAAAGTAGATAAAGAAATGTAGACACCGTATGTAGAAGAGAAAATAGGACACATAAAATCGAAACAATACACAAAACAAATAATATGGGAATATACTAACATACATACATACAAATATTCCGTTTCAAAATACATTCAACAAGCCCTCTGGTTATGTCAATAAAAATATATACCCGAATCAATAAGAAAAGAGAAAAAGCACCATATCTATCTACGATTATAGAAAACGTTTTATTAAGTACATAAATGTTATAACAGTGTAAACGAAAACTTTTTTTTTGTGTAGTAAATTATCAAATAACTTCTACTCGGAGGGTGTGTTAGACTCTTACTGACTAAAACCAACCCGTATTCCTTCCGTACCCGGCCTTTTGGACTTGAGGACCTGCGTCAGGCGGAAGGTGAGGACGTCGTGGCACCTTTCTAGCCACTCCTCAAAGAGACTCTTATCGCCGCAATTGTGGCGTGCCTAGCACTGGGTTGCAACAATCGCACTCTCTATGTCACTATGAGATCCCGCCGGAGCTCTGTCCGCTGTGTCGTAATTTCACGCGGCAGCGGAGTTACGCCCCGGCGTTTTGCCTCCTCGCGTCACTTCCATACGTGCGCGAGGACTTTTGCCTCCAGATCCCATGGCGGCAATCCAGCAAGGAGGCTTGCTGCCTCACCGGAGACCGTCCGGTATGCCCGGACCATCCGGATGGCCATGATCCTTAAGGCCGTGCTAAACCAGCGGGCAGGCCGCAGCGCCAGGGAAGGCGCCCACACTGGAGCCCCGTAAAGAGCCATGAAGCGCACGACCTCCACGTAGGGCCTCCGGCAGGAGGCGTTTGGACCCCCTAGATTGGGTAGGAACGAATACTTAAGTGATAAATCCTTAAAACTTATATAAAATACACAAAAAAGTGATTTTTTATTTTCTTTAGAGTAAGCTAGATATAAGATAAATGATAAGTCCTCATCTCCTACTAACTTTTTTGACTGTACCCGACAGGGTTCACGATTATTCTAAAGTCAATGATTACCACCTATGCATATACATTGTGGAATGCAATAAAGTATTGAGTATTGAGTAAAACAAACATACTTCTCATCTGGTATTCTTCAGATCAGATAAGAAGAAGAAGAATGGGAAAGGAAGGATCCTTTCCCATTCTTTTTCTTCTTCTTCTTATCTGATCTGGTGATGAAAATAATCTAAAAGACAATAATAAACTGAACGAAAATAGCATGTAAAGTGAGTAAAGTTTACGTAAAACTTAAGGGGACTACAGAACCTAAACCCAATTTTTATAAGTTTTATAATGCCTTAAAGTATATGATCCACTGAAGTAAATAAAATAAAAAAATATATGATATTCTTAAGGATATATGCTAGGTAGATAGTGTGTTGAAAACATAATAATATAACAAATTTGATATGATAGAAAAAAATCACGAAAATACCTCTAAAAATGTCTTTTAACGATTAAAAACCATACTAATATACATGCAATCATTCTGATTGTTTGTCAAATTATTCTTACAAGCAACATATGAGCATAATAGTGTTTTATTTTTTTCATACAATGTATAGCTTTTTTGTAAATCAATAATTGCTTCATATTTTGCAATAAATTACCAGCGTTGTGTCATCGCGCTTCTCTTTCTTTTCTATGCAGTCCGCAAGTGACCGCGCTTTAGGTGTTGCTGGCCTCTTAATTGATTAATAAAAATTAAGAATGTTAATGAAGCTTGGCATTGTTAATTTACTTATTTTATTATTAACACACATAACATCGCGCCTTGTTTCCCCGAAGGATTGGGCAGAGGTGTACCTGAAGTATATCCACATTGCGCCAGTTATGTTTAACATTTATTATTAATGTAACGTTTATTTTAACTTACCCAACCAAAATGACTAAAACGTTAATATTCACTAGTTTTATCCGCTGTTCTGCCCGTGGTAAGATCATTTTTCTCGGATCTGAAAAGTTTGGATAACCACCACGTTTTCGTTTTACAAAAAAAAATGGTATCCGCTTATACTACCGCACAGACATATACAAACAGACAGAAACAAGTCACTTTCAAATCGGTCTCGTAATTGCTTTACCACTTTTGACAAAAACTCCCAAAAATTTAAACTTCACTGAGGTTGAAATTTAAACTATCTAATTGGCTCATTGGTCTCGAACCAACAATACACCCTAGTGTAGGGATTTCCGGCCACCGTAGGCGCGGGCTTGAACTAACCGTCCGATAAGGACCAGGCCCAAGTCGACGGCGCACATTGGTTCAAGGGCGGAAAAAAGTCCTTTGTTTCAACCTTGTTTAAAATGTCTACAATTTGGTACACACATACTAGAATGTTAGTAGAAACAAGTCCTAAAATTAATACGGATAAATAATTATACAGTATTTAATTATATGATGCCAAAGTAGGGTGATCGAGAATTTACAAATTTCGTGCAAAAAATATTGTTATTTCAAGTATGAATAGAACCAAAATACTATAATTATCAACTTTCATTTTTAGTTTAGTCATAAGTTTATTGTGTGTATTAATAAAATAGTAAACATAATGTTATAATATAATTAATAATTACTTGCTATTACATTTTTAGTGAAGAAGGTCATTTGGAACCTTTTGTTTTCAATCATGAGATCATAACTAATCTCCGTTATCGACCGATACGTAATAATATACTTTCGGAGATTAATTAGACCCTATAGATTAAGAATACATTAGTTTTGGCTGCGATAACCTGCGATCTTGGAAATACCAGGTCCTTAACTAATGACGCTCTGTAATTAAGAAAAAGTGCATTATATTAATAAGTGTTTCTAATGAGGGTAATTAACATTTTATCATATCGTGTAAGTATAAATAGCATTGAATGGTAGTTTTAACTTCACTTACAATTATTTTCTCTTACGATAACAGTGTTATTATAGTGATGGATAGCTTTACTATTGTCTATGCCGATTTAGTGGAAATCATAATATCAAGTAATCGTGAGATATATGAATGCCTCGAAAATTTAAAACTTATGTATCCACAGCTTACAGAAAGTGTTTGGAATCAAGTTTATGAAAAGTTAAGTCGTAATTTTCTACCCGTATTTACAAAAAAGTGGCAAACTGCAGCGAGAAATAAAAATGCTTTTATGGCAAAAAATGAACAGTGGCTGAAAAATATTTTTACCGTTGAGACATCTGGTGGAGAGTGCAGACTGATGTGGTGAATTGTGACAGTAATGTTCCAGGGCCATCAAAACGCTCTCATAGAGGACGACCAGAAAAATCATTTGATGAATGTTGCGATCGAACAAAGCGATATAAAGTCAAAATATTGTGTGAAAGCGTTCCTGAAGAAATGATTAAGAAAGCTGCCTCTAAGGTACTCGTACAAGAAGAATCATCGGATACTATCAAGTTTACTCCAGAAAAAGCGTTGGCATTATTACTTGATGCATCACTTTCGAAACATCAATATCAAGTACTGAGAAATGCAGCAAAAAGTATTGGTTGTGATATTTTTCCCGATTATCATAAAGTACTTGAAGTAAAAAGGCAATGCTACCCCACGGATATTGATGTAACGGAAAGCTACGCTTGTGTAAGTTTGCAGTCATTACTGGATCACACAACCAGAAGATTATTTGAAGTAATGTCTGAAGACGACCTTACACAGATTAGTGTAAATTCAACGTTTTTACACAAGTGGGGATGTGACGGATCATCAGGTCATGCTGAGTACAAACAGTCATTTATCGACGAAAATGTGTCAGATTCATATATGTTTTTGACATCATTAGTTCCACTGCGTCTGTATGAAAAGGAAAATAAATCTGTTGTGTATTGGACAAATGCAACTCCTTCTTCTACAAGGTGTTGTCGCCCGGTACAATTCCAATTTCAAAAAGAAACTACAGAATCTACGAAAAATGAAATTGCTAGAATGGAGTCTGAAATAGCAAACTTAAATGAAACTGTTATTAGTTTAAAGGAAAAGACTTACAAAGGCACACAAATAAACTTGTGTTCACAATGATAGATGGCAAAATAGCGCAGACAGTTACGGACACATCATCATGTGCAGTGTGTTTTATATGCAAGTCAAAGCCATCAGAAATGAATAACCTTGACCAAATGCGAAATAAAACTGTGGATACGGAGGCTCTCAAGGTCGGTTTATCCCCGCTTCACGCACGGATTAAATTTATGGAATGCATATTACATATTGCGTACAATATGTCATTTACCAGTTGGAGAACGAACGCAACTACCAAACAACAAAAAGATGAAGAGAAGAAAAGAATCCAAAGTGAGCTGTTTCAACGTTTAGGTCTAAAAGTGGATTTTGTAAAGCAAGGAATGGGAACATCTAACGATGGAAATACGTCTAGAAGATTTTTCAATAATGCAGACATTGTAGCTGAAGTCACAAGAGTCGATAAAGAACTTATTCATCGGTTTGGTATAATATTGCAAACAATTAATTCTAGTGCATTAGTTGATTCGGATAAGTTTGGTAGTTATTGTTACGAGACTGCTGAACTATACGTAAGCCTGTACAGCTGGTATAATATGCCAAATACTGTGCATAAAATCTTGTTGCATGGCAAAGAAATAATAAGTGTTGCTGCCTTACCTATTGGGATGTTATCTGAGGAAGCTCAAGAAGCGCGAAATAAAGATTACCGCAATTATAGGTTAGGTCATTCAAGAAAATGTTCTCGTCTATCATGTAATGAAGATGTTATGAATATGCTCTTAGCTACCTCAGATCCCCTTATCAACAGTTTACGTGCAGTACCGAATAAAAAATACTATCCTCTTCACGATCATGCCAAAGCTTTATTAGTGGATAGCACCCATCTCTAAATCAATGTCTTCTCTATTTAATATTTAGTTTATTAATATTTATTTATTTAAAAATGCTGATTTAATTATATGAAATTCATGTGAAAAAATTTGATGAATATTTTCATGTTAATAAAAAAAAATACGTGTTATATCTTTCTCTTTGTAAACTGGTACATCCATTAGATCATTTTAATAAAGTATTATGAAGAAACGCAACGTCTTTTCATTTAAAAATAATATTTTCCGCATGCCCGTACTACCTGCACCACTGTGCGGCGCGTTGTGTTTCACGCGCGCCTCAAAGAGATGCCGAAGTGAAGGGGTCCATCACTAGTCGTCATAACTTCGTGTTCGTGTTCCTCTCGTGGTTACATTTCTGTTTCCCGTGACATCTTAAAGATCACTACCGCCTTAGGACAAGTGTAGGGGTCCACGAGGGCCGATGCCTGCCGGGGTCGCAGGAAAGTCCGAAAAGTTTACCGAGGCCCCTGGCAGCACAGGCAACCGAAGGAGCACGGGTGGGTTTTACTCAGTAAGAGTCTGACACTCCCTCCCGCTCCAACCAGAGCGGGAGAAGTTATTTGAAAAATTCCAACCCAAAAAAAGGGGTAGTACGGCAAATACAAAGTCATACATAAAAGTATGTTACACCATTTCTATACTTTTGGTAAGTGACATTTAATTACTACGGAGCGTGTATAACTCCGCTTTACGCCCAATTTATCACCATCAAAAACGCATAATTATCGGTATCCGAAAAAACAGCAATCAATGCCTAGGAATCTTTAACTATATTGAATACACTAATGACTTTATTCAATCAACCATAACAAACACACTTCAATAAAACTTCGCCATTAACATTGAAAGCAATAAAAAACTCAATCAATCACAACAATAAACTTATTTCTTAAGAAACAATTACAAATATTATTGAAGAAAACTGCTCAAAGATGTTTGCTTTGTACATTTAATTTACATCGTATATACAAAAAACTTAAGCGGAGTTGTTCATCAAAATATTTTGCTACGGAACTCGTAGCGGCGTAGCAGTAGCTACGCCGTAGCGGGATGCTACGAGGTAAAGTTTGGTTTACACTTCCCGATTTATTGCGACGTTTAAGAAACCTTGTATTTATGCGTTTGTACCAAGAAACTTGCTGTTTCGGATTTTAGGTCTGCAATGAGGGTTTTAGAGAAATCTAAGTTTCATTCTGTCATTGATGTTATCTTTAATGTGCCATTTCTCTGTATCTATATCTATCCCATAGTGTAAAATAAAGTCACTTTTTCAGACGTAAGTGACCACTTAGTTCTTTAACACAAATTCTAAGCATTTATTTCAATGAAACCATTTACTGGTAGTGTTGAATTATAAAGGAGTCGCTCAGTCAGAAATATGAAGCAAGTTACCCACTCTAAAGTTTAGTAGGTACTGCAGCATAACCTCTGCTATTGAATAGTTTTTGCGCACAAAGCGGTCAAGTACTTTTATTCATAAATGTTTACAATTAAAATAATGATGACAACACTGTTTTCCATTTTTTTATAAGAACTAGCAATCGTCGAAAATAGCAATTTGAGTAAACATTCTAAATTTCTAATATGTGATGATTTTTTTTTTAAACTGACTCTTGCTGTACTGGTGAAGTTTACTTTGGCGTCGAGACCCTCGGTCCGGGGTCCCAGTGCGCATAAGTTTTGCGGAAATCGCGAAACGTCTAGTTGATGTAACTGGTGACCGAAAAGCTGGCAGCTTTCTCGCGCAACGCATCAGCATTGCAATTCAGCGAGTAAACGCCGCCAGCATACTCGGTACAATGCCCCGAGGGCCTTTTTTAGGCTTAACTTAGTTTTAATTTAATTAATTTAATGTTAATATTCATCTTGTAATTTGGCTATGTAAATAAATAATTTTACTGGTGAAAACCAACTATATAGATCCAGTATGGTTTCATTATAAACTAAGAGGTACTGTAATTATATACTATTCCTTTTCCTTATATTTAAATTAATATTTATTCCACAATATTTATTATTGCATCTACCACTGTTTGTCTCTGCATCACCCAAAGGTTGACTGGTGGAAAATGCCTATGGCGTTAAGTCCGCCTCTGAGCATTTGTGAGCTTAAAGTATTTAATAATAAAATACTATTTAGCCTTCTCCGGTGTGTTTTTTCTTATATCCGAGATTTAATCGTCCAACGGTATGTATTCCGTTTAGAGCACTGGTGGCCCAGTGGTAACGGCCGCGACTTACGAGTTGTATGTCGTAGGTTCGAACCCAGATAGGTGCATTACTTTGTGTAATTTATTCATCACCACTGCTCTCAAAACGATGAAGGAAAACATCTTGAGGAATACGAAAAATTCGAAGACAAGTGACACCTACCAACCCGCACTGGCCCCTCGTGGTAGATTACGGCCCACTCCCTCTCACAGAGAGGAGGCCTGTGTCCCAGCAGTGGGAACATTATAGGCTGATTATGTAATGTATTTCATGCAACGGTCCATTACCCTTTCTTTTAATTTAACTTTTGTCTTTTTATCTGGTCTCAAGCTTCTTTATTTGTCATAGGTTTAAGATCAAAATTAAAAAGGCCAATTTATGGCCCGACGTACCGGGGTGCCAGCGTACCGACCACGCCGATCATACTATCGGCCGCATCTAGTGCTGTTCGACGCCGACGTGTGCATAACGCTGTGTCGCCTATGAGGCAATCCAGGCGATTTACGCTTGAGAGCCCAGGTTGCTGTACTACGTGCCGTCCTTCATCAGTCCAGGCCCTGGGTGCAGTTTCGTCACGAGCGGTTTTTCTCCCAAAGCTATTTATCTATACCGGACTATCCTAGTTATAAATATTCGTATATTATTTTAACGTAAATTCCGTCTTCATTTAAATAAAAACTTGGTGATTTATACTGAAGAATGTTGGTTCATCCCGTTTTTGACATTCCATCTGCGTAAATAGCGACGTGGACTAACGGCCGATTGTAATCGTTCCGAAGCTTCCCGAAGCTTATTTAAAACATCATAACAAAAATTCCATATATCGATGTAAGTTTTTCTCCTAAACCCTTTATTCTATTTTTTTTAAAGGTCACATTACTTCCGCGTATAAACTAATCTTGTATTTTTTATCACATTACAAACACATTAAAATTGTTAATAAAAAATTTTCGGACTTTTCCTTTACTTGTGCTGTGAGACCTTACTTCTTGCCAAATTTTATGATTCTAGGTCAACTGGAAGTACACTATAAGTTTTGATTTATTTGCATCAAAATATGTCGCATAAATGGCCGTATTTTGTATTGCGTTGACTTGGAAGCTTAATTTTTTTAGAGCTCCAAGGAGCCGTAGACTTACGTATTTGTTATTAATTTCAACTTGATACCTCCACGAGATCCTAAAAAAAGGGTCTGGACAGACAGGCAGACAGACGGACATACGGTTAACGAAGTGATCCTATAAGGGGTCGTTTTTTTTCTTTTTGAGGTACGGGACCCTAAAAATACTATATATGTAGTTGTTTGTACTTTAAACACTACGCTAGCAATATGAAACTTCAAAGTTTTCAGATTAAGACAACACAAAAGAATATTTTTTTTTATTAATGGATACCTAAATCAAAAAGTTTCTTTCTTTCTTTTCGTTCTAGTGTAAGCCACAGAATGAAAGTAATCCATCATTTCATGTGTTCTTTTATTGAATACAGTCACACCAAAATGTTGCAGTAACAAAATGTGTCTAAATTTGTGCTCCACCTTACTCACATAGCAAGTTCCATGTTCCACAAAGCAAAACTAATAATATAAACTCAAACAGCACAGTATCATAAATGACATACACACAAATGACGGCAGGCTTACATTTTCACCTGCTGAAAAATGTTTGTACAAAAAAATATTTCAACAGAAAATGTGTAAAAGGATCATGCATTTTGTGCGTTGTTCTATCTTTTCTTTTGGTGAAAGATTCAAAGCGAACTGTGTTATAAAATAAAGCTTTTGTCATACATACATTGTTTAGAAAAGTTAGTGATTCCAAAATATTCTTGAAAAAGTTACGTAATAATAACGTAACTTTTTCAAGAATATTTTGGAATCACTAACTTTTTGAATGAAATGAAGTTATTTATTCTGAAAATGGCCATCGGATACCCACTTTTACACGTCCTGAATTAAAAATAAAATAAGGTACCTATCTTATTTTATTTTTATAGCCTTTGGCTTTGCCAGCGGCTTCGCCCGCGTGCATATCAGAAATTATTTCTCGGGAACGTACTACCAGGATAAAAAGGATCTAATGTCCTAATCCAGGTCACGGTCTACCCATGTGCCACATCCGTTTAGCCGTTTTAGTGTGAAAGCGTAACAAACAAACTCACGTTTGCATTTATAATATAATATTAATAATAATATTAAGGTTAGGATTTTGTTTGGTACTCAAAATCAAAAAATCAAAATATTTTATTTCACATAAACCTACATGGGCACTTATGAAACATCATAGCTAGGTGCACGGTTCCAATTGGTCGATTCCTACGGAGAAGAGCCTGCAAGAAACACCAAAATTATTCTTTTAAACATTTACACTATAACAATTGGCTTTTACAATGTTTTCAAATTACAGTGTTAATAGGTATGGGAGGACAGTGTATGCCTGTCAAGAAGTTCCAGGTACAAAAAATAAATGGTAATCTAGTCTATTAAGCCTAAAACGTTCTCACATTCACAAAATATAAAAGAATCTATGTAGGCTATTAATCAAATAATAAAAACCTATTTAAACCAAATGATATATTTGCCATTACTGTAACAAGTCTTATATAGTATCCTGTCCACAAAAGCCACTAATAAATAGTTTTATATTTTTTTTTTTTTTTTTTTTGTGTATGGCATCTCGTAGTTGACCTTGAGAGGTCGTGACTACTTAACCGGACTTTCCTGTGGCTGCCTTAAGCGAACTCAAAGCCTCCAGCCAGGGGCGAATTACTTATAGTACTAAGCGACTGCACGCTAAGGGCACCCCCTGTGGGGTACGGACCTCGGCTTAGGGCGTCGCTGGGGGGAGGACAGCAAGATGGGACAGGCTGGATCTGGTTAATATTATTATTATTAATCGGGGAATTTAAAGCTACAGGCTCAGCTGCGGCGCGGGCTGGCACTTCTTCGAGCAAGGGTCGGGGGGGACAATTACGTCGGGGTTTACGCGAGGGACCTCGGCGGCGAGGTCGGAACGTAGGTCGTCGGTGTGTTTTGTGCACTGTACTCGTTGCCCTATTGCTTTCCTGGAGGAGGGTAATGGGGTCATCGGGGTCGGAGAGGGTATGCCTTGGACGGCGAATAGAACTAATGGTGGAGGGCCTATAACTGGCGGCCTGCGCAACCAGAGGGTTGCGGTGGGTGGTGGCGGAGTCGAAGAAGCGTTTCGTGATGCGCTTCATGAACTGCTTGATGGTGGGGATTCTAAGATCGAGATGGAGGATCTCGTTTCGAACGAACCAGGGGGCTCCCGTTGCCTTTCGGAGGAAACGGTTTTGGAGGGACTGCATCCTGTGGATGTGGTGGGGTTTAGCGTGTGCGAAGACTGCACAGGCATAAGTCATGATGGGACGGATGCACGCTGTGTAAATACGCAATTTGCCCTTAAGGGACAATTTGCTGCGCGCATTTAGGACGGAGTGAAGTCTACCGAGAGCGAAAGCGGCACGCGAACGCACCTGCTTGATGTGCTCTGAGAACGAGAGATGGTGGTCAAGGGTCACGCCTAGGTATTTGGCTCGCTTCTCCCAAGGGATAGGCTTGCCGAACATGGTGAGCGGTCGGGGGGCGATGAGGTTTTTACGCTGTTTGGTGAAGAGAACAGCCTGACTTTTGTCGGGATTGACCTCGATTCTCCATTTTCTAAACCAAGCGCCAAGCTTGTTGACCTCGGTCTGGAGAGTGCGAGATATGTGGTCGTGGACTAACCCGGTGTAGTAGATGGCCGTGTCGTCTGCGAACAGAGCCAACTGCGCCTTTCTACTTTTCGGGATGTCGCTGGTGAAGAGAGTGAAAATGAGAGGGGATAGTACAGAGCCCTGAGGGACGCCTGCACGGATAGGGTGAGGGGAGGATAGCGCTCCTTCGATGCGATAGCGGAAGGTGCGGTTCGACAAGAAGTCTCGTAAGATGAGCACGAGACGATCGGGCACACCGAGTTTGTAGAGCTTATATAATAAGCCGTTGTGCCAGACCTTGTCGAACGCTTTCGCTATATCGAAGAATACAGCACCGGTCGTAAGACCACGTTGAAAGCCGTGGCTTATGTGTTCAACGATGCGGTGGACCTGTTGGACGCAGGAATGTTGGGCTCTAAAGCCGAACTGCTGGTCGGGGATGAGGCCCTTTGTTTCCGCAAAATCTCTGAGGCGCTTTAAGATAAGCCTCTCATAGATTTTGCCGAAGACATTGAGCAGACTGATGGGCCGGTAGCTGGTGGGCTCCGTTTTCGGCTTACCGGGCTTCGGTATGCCGATGACGGTGGCCTTCTTCCACTCTTGTGGGAAGATGTTATTGCTCAGGGCTCCATTGAAGATGGTGGCCATGAGCATTATGAGGTGAGCGGGGAACAGTTGGAGCACCCTATTGGTGATTCCGTCTGAGCCGGGGGCTTTGCGAGGTTTTAGACCCTTGATGATATCATGCACTTCGTCTGGAGTGACGGGAGGCAGAGGATAGTCAGGGTCTTCAACGGGCGGGAGGGAGGCTCTACGTTCGACTTCCGCGTCGACCTGGGACAGGTGAGCTTGGTCTACTGGTTGAGAGCTAGGTGAGCATTGAGCCTCAAGACTGTCGGCTAGGCATTCTGCCTTGTCGACGTCATCGAAAGCGATGGTCTTGTCGGGGCGCACCAGGGGGGGCATTGAGACGACTTCGTCGGATTTGAGTTTCCTCTGAAGGTCCCAGAACGCTCGGTGAGTGGGCTCTAGCTCGCTCAGCATCTTGTCCCATCCAGCGTCACGCAGCTCCGATAGGCGTGTCTTTACAGATCTCTGTAAATAGCGCATATGGGCTTTGTTCGCGTGGTTGGGAAAGTTACTGTACGCACGGACAGCCGCGTTCTTCTCATTCAACAGTTCGCGTACATCGTCCGGGAGCTTCCAGCGATGGTCGTCCATCGCCGGAACCTCCCTTGAACAGTCGTTCAGGACTGATTGTACGTGCACTGTGAATGAGTCAATCGCGGCTGTCGTGTCAGCGATAGAGTCGAAGTGGTCGGGAATGGAGTCTAGACGGGGACCTAACGTGGTGGATTTCAGGCAGTCGCTTACTTTCCTCCAGTCTGTAACTAACTTGGTGAGAGGGGGTCTATCAGGGTCATGGAGACCTAGGCGTGGTGCCAGCTTTACAACAACTGGACGGTGGTCGGAGGAGAGTTCGTCAAGCGCCTCTATAGAGTCCAACCGTAGGTTAATACTCTTCAGAAGCGCTATGTCAAGTACGTCGGGGGTTTGGTTAGGGTCGTGGGGAAAGTGAGTGGGAGTCATCGGGGCGATGATGTCGAAGTTGAGTATGGGACATAGGTCAAACAGGTGTCTGCCTCTGGTGGAGATCCTGGTGCTGTTCCAAGCATGATGTTTGGCGTTGAGATCGCCCGCTATGATAACGGAGTCACTCAGGCCAAGTAGGATGGAAAGGTCGTCAGAGAGGGGGGGAAGG
This sequence comes from Atethmia centrago, assembly GCA_905333075.3. Classification (NCBI taxonomy): domain Eukaryota; kingdom Metazoa; phylum Arthropoda; class Insecta; order Lepidoptera; family Noctuidae; genus Atethmia; species Atethmia centrago. The sequence goes on from HG995388.1 coordinate 9,324,773, forward strand.
GCTAACTCCGATGAGGAACAGGGGGGAACATAGGCCGATACAATGGTGATCGGTTGATGGCCAGTCATGCCTAGCTTGCATATGGACACTTCTAAACGCGAGAGAGGGGGCGGGTCCATTGGGATGCAGTGGAGGGTTGATCTGAAATAAATTAAGGTGCCGCCCCTGTGACATCTAGTCCTGTCATTGCGAACTATGCGATAGTTGGCAATTGACGGGTTTCGACGGCTGGGCTTTAAGAATGTTTCCTGTAATAGGAGAATATCAATTTGGTGGTCGCGGAGGAAAGCAGCGATTTCATCTCGCTGGTTAATCATGCCATTGGCATTGAAGAAACCTAACTTTAGGGATCGGGGTTTGGTACGTGCTTTTGGATGTAAATCCATTATTTGGGTTTCGCGAAGTTCTCCAGGGCTTGCGTAATCTCTGGATACGCGTGGAAGATACGCTGTATCTGAGCGAGATCGCAGGAATTACGGGCGGCAACGAGCTCGTTGGCCATTTTGCGCGCGCGGGGTGTGAAAAATAACGAAAAAGTCCCAGAGATCACACTGAATGGATCAATTGGGATGGACGGGCCGACCACCGGGGTGGTTGAAGCGGCGACGGGCCGTGGCGCAGCGGTTGCGGCAGCGGCCATGGGAGCGGGGGTGGGTTTCGCGGGTTGGATAGGCGCGGAAACGCGGATGCGGGGGTCCATCAGCGGTCTGATGGGAGGCGGGGTGGGTCTGGGCTGAACCATAGCAGGGAACGCCTGCTGATGGTTCATCGCATTCCATGGGCTAGGCCTTTGCGGGCTTAACCTCAGGGGGAGTTGAGGGAATGACTGTGATGGGGGGGGGAAGAACCCATATGATGGGCACTCTCTCTGCTGGCGGGCGTCTGAACGTTTCACCAGTTTTGATGAGGACGTCTTGGGGGCCATACGACAGCCCCGGTAGTTTGCCGGGTGTCCAGCCTCAACGCACAGTACGCAGCTGGGCGGCTCGGTGCACAGAGACCGGTCTTTAGGGCGGGGGCAGTCCGAAGTGCCATGCTCCCCCAGGCACTTGACGCACCTGGGAGTCGCATGGCAGTTCTTCTGCGCATGCCCGTATAACTGGCAACGGTGACATTGCCCGACGACGCCGCTCTTCCGGGGCTTCTCGATGACGAGGCCCGTGAGATGGCAAATAGAGGAAACTTTGTGGATAGGGTGATGCCCTTCGAACGGGGGGCATACGACAAGGATCATGTCGTAAGCCGAGCCCCCCCTGGCGCGGTGCATGCGGTGCACCTCGTCCACGGGGACGCCTTGAGATTCAAGGTCGGCCTTGATGTCGGCTGTGGGGATTTCTTTCGGGATCCTACGGATCACCACGCGGATCTGTCGTTCCTCGGGGAGCGAGTAGGTGTGGTATGACACACCTCTCGCCCGGAGGACTCTGGTTAGGTCCCTATAATCGCGGGACGTAGGGACTGTAATCTTAATTCCCTGTTGGGTCGCGGTGGCTTTAGAGAAGCCGATTTTTTGTTCGACGCACCATTTTGATACGTCTAACCATCTTGTTTTGTCCTGCAAGATTACAGGAGGGGGAGGGGGGGTCTTTTTAGGGGCCGGAGTGGCCGGAGTGTCCTTAGCGGACGAAGCGGTCGGGGTGGGGATAGCAGCGGAGGGCGCCACAGATACAGGGGGAGTGGGGGCAGAGAGAACCTCCGTGGCGGCTATTTTAGTCGCCTGCGAGGACGTCGCCTTCCTCTGTTTCCTCTTTTTCCCCTTTCCGGAGACGGCCACGAAGCCGTCGTCCTCGGAAGAGGGAGTAGAGTGGGCAGAAGAAGAGTCGACTGACTCTACGTCAGAGTAGGAGAAAGGGGTCGGGCACCTCTTGTCTTGCGACAAGGGCTCCTCGATGTCCATGGACACTGAGGGGCTAGGAGGGGTCACGGTCGCGGTCGCGGTCGATGCGGGGGTCGGAGCGATGGAGTCGGTTGATAGCGGCTGGCTAAGAGCCGCAAACCTAGCGCCATATCTGGCGAGGAAGTCTGGGTCCTTGAGGAGGACTTCTTTGAAGAACGCCGCTATAAGGGCGTCCTCCATGATGGGGGAGGGGGGGGGATTACGGGGGCGAAATCTTGGAATCTAAATTCCTCCTAACATAGACCTAACGGCCCTAAACCTAACTCCCCGGGTGGATGGGCCCGGGGATGAGTCGCCCTCCCTGTCGGGTGCAGACAGGGAGGTGAGTACCTAATTGTGAGCCCTAAGCTTGTAACCCTTTGCCAGTCTTAATGTGCAAAGGGGCCCTGAACCAGTCTAGCGCGAAGGGTGTAGACACACCCTAGAGACGCTAGGTGAGTAGCTGAAAAGGAAATCAGTGCACCAGAGCCGACTAGGAGATCCCCCAAGGCCGGTTAGCTCTGGGACCCTTCCAATTAACTGCCTAGCCCTGAAGGGGTTCGGCGGGTGTATTGGGACAACAACACCCCACTCGGTTTCGTTGGCACCGTCAGGTATCCACCGAGGACCACGAAACAGTGGATTTAGCCCAGAGGGGGCCTATGAGCTACTCTGACACTTTTTCTGTTAGAGAAATACCTGCCTTGAAAAAGGCACTTTTTGAGATCAATACGGCCGATTAATAAAATTAATCGACCGTGGATCGGTAGTAGTCGGCGACTACTGAGAGTTACGGCAGCGTAACGAGATCCGGAATTCGAGAGCGCAGTGATCGAGTGCAGCGAGCGGGAGCGGCAGCACGTCCGTTCACGGCGGGTGTCGAGCGCGGAATGAATAGTTTTATATCATAATTGTGGGTATATAATGTCAAACAATGAAAATATTATGTCAAGGAAGTATGTATAAAAAAATAAAATAATCATCGTAATTTGGAAGCAGTTAATTGACATTTACTTAGTTATGCCGTTTATTAGGTACCAGGGAAGCCATATGTGCAGAACGAATTATTGCCAAACTTCCTTGTCTTCAACGTAGTCTTTAATCTTATAATACGCGTTTTTGATAAGAACCCGTTTGATGTGGCTTTTTAACTTCCCATCGTTGTTCCAAGTTGTGTAACCGATTTTGACAACATGTTATAAAAGCGGATACTGTTATACATAACACTGTACTGTCATAGATAATCAATATCTTGCAAAACGTGGTTCTTACCATAAAATATCAAAATACCTATTATTTAATGGTATGGTATGTTGCGGTGTCTTCTCTGAAATAAATTAATGTCAATGATTTTGATGTTCCTTTACAGAATTAACGATAAAAACAATAAAAGTGGGTGTGGGCACCAACTCTTTTATAGAGCATTTATCAAATGGTGTAGTTATATTTAAGATAGAGAATATCAAACTGAATCACTTTCTCCAAGGGACCAACAATCGCGACGAAATAATCAGCTGTCCCATGAATTTGAGTCGTAAAGGTGTTGGAGTTTTGTATGGGACAGTTGATTATTTATTCGCGATTACGATGTTGGTCCCATCGTGACAGTTGTTCAGTTTGATGGTCTGTACCACCCACAACTTTATGATACATGCTGCATTCCAAATCAAATTAAAAAACCGGCCAAGTGCACGTCAGACCACGCACAATGAAGTTTCCGTAGTTGGGCTTGGGATGAATTTATCCCAAAAACAAAGTTAACATTGTAATTGAAAAACATGTTCTCCCATACCATCGATATATGCCACGGTCAATTCTCCAACTATAAATTTAAGTTGGTTGACTATTACTCGTTAAATTGTAAAACCTACTTAGCTATGATAGTTTTTCTTTTAAATTCATTATATGTGACAATCCGCGGCTAAAGGTACCTTGTGGTCGATATGGAGTTATGCATACGCTAGTAATCTGCGATTAATACGCTGTAGATATCAAAAAAGATCAACCTCCTACGATGTTTTGTTACGGAGATATAATTTTTTTTTTTATTATATTCGAAATTGTGCAATTTCGAGAAACAGACATTTTAAGTTCAGTCACCTCGAACAAAGCAATAAAAAAAAAACTATATTTCTTGCAAAATTTACAAAACATTCAATATCTTCGAAACTATAAACGTCCATAAGGTACCTTTAGCCGCGGATTGTCACATATGTACTAACGCCATGAATTTTTTCACATCTCCATAAACAACCATTTAGCTGGCATGGGGGGATACACTTGACTCTAACAAAGCGTCAAAGTGTTACTTTAACGCTTAATGTTACGCAAGCGGATCCTTGAATTGAAAAGTAGTGTTCACAGACCCACAATATTTTTGAACGGTACCTCACACCATGGGGTAGACGAGAAAAATAATATCATCTTGCATTACGTGCAAGGTGTGCCCTAAAAAAAATGTTTTCTAAATTATATTTTAGCATTTTGTCGACGTGATTAATATGTATACCTATGCCAAATTACAGTTTCTAGTACTAATCGTCTCTGAGCTACAGCGGGGATGGACAGACAGACAGACGGTCATGGCGAAACTACAAGGGTTCCTTGTTCACTACGGAACCCAAAAAAGCACAACGCCTCTTTCTCTCTTATTTTTTGTAACATAATATTGTGGCGGCATACTTCGTCACATGCGAACTACGCATCACACTGACGTCACGCAAAATCCTGCATCGCGCAAGCAGAGTTTACCGCGCAACGACGTCAATCGTCGGACATTTTCCCACCTGGTCTGGTCGGAGGATCCTCCCTTTTCTATTGAGGATGAGTGAACTTTACACCCTGTTCCTAATATTATTAAATGTATACTATTTATTGGTCACCAACTTACCTCTTCGTGAAACAAAAACATGTCAAATGCTCTTTCTTAGAAAAGTTAAACCAGAAAATTCAAGAAAACTCATACAACATAAATGTTTTCGTTTTAGGTAGATAGTGCTCCTTGCTTTTCCATACATTACACATTTACTATCTAATCTTCCTGAAAAGCGTAGGAAGAATCACCTTGTTAGCAATAATATATTATTATCTTTGCTAGGAAAACTAGATGTTAAACCCATACTTGCTTTCATTTTTCTAAAAGAGTAGGTCTTTTCTTTATATATGGAAGAATAGCCCGAAAATCTGACAACCAGTCTTATCAAGGGGTATCGTGTTCTCCAGTAACTCGGCTGTGGAGGTCAGACAGGCAGCCACTCCATGTAAAATACAGGTATTCAGGTTATATATATCTAGTTAGACTGGAAGCCGGCCCAAATAAACGAAGAATGTAGAACACTAGCCAAGAAGCAAACTTGTGCTAATTTCCAGTCCAGAATATTACTGCAATGGGCTGATGATGATTGTGTACCATTAATTATATTCAACTAATATGTGCAAGTAAACTGAATTAATAAGTAGGTAGCATTATTCAACGTAGCTACATAAATTTGAATTTTACTGTCATATGAAATAGAGTTCAACTTTGTTTTTACCGTTTGTTCAGAATAATGGACAATACCAGGATTAGTTTTCCGTCAATCTGTAAACTTGGTTTCGCAAAACCTCAGAATAACACACCAATAAAATACCATTTTCATTGTATGCACCTTACATTTTTCGTATGCAATAAAAGTGAATGTCTTTCTATGTGAGTAACCTAATTTTTCGTGTTGGTAGTTTCGGAAATTAATAAGGCAGTTTTGTTATTTACATATTTATATGATCAGCCTATAATATTCCCACGGCTGGGACATAGGCCTCCTCACTTCGGGAGGGAATGGGCAGTAATCTACCACGCGGGCCCAGTGCGGGTTGGTAGATGTCACATCGAATTTTTTGAATGTCCTAGCATGCCGGTTTCTTCACGATTTTTCCTTCACCGTTTTGAGAGCAGTGGTGATGAAATTATTTACACAAAGTAAAGCACCTACCTGGATTCGAACCCACGACCTACGGCTTGTAAGTCGAGGCCGTTACCACTGGGCCATATTTGACCAGTTCAATTTTGGTTTTGTAACAGTTAAAATGTGACTTGGACATATTAAAGCACTCTCAGATATCTCTTATCCTAGGAATAAAATCTTCATCTTCTTTTGGTGTCGATGGTAATTTTCTTCGTTGTTTTTATATTCATTGAGCTCAGTCAGTGGCCACGTTGGAAGCGGCATCAGTGGCATTCTTTAGGTCATCCGAGGTGCAGATGAACGTGCTCTTAGGATACTCCAGTAAGTGGGACATACTCTAATTAGAAGCATCCGGAAAAAAACGGAATAAAATGAAATTTCAACTTTATTTCAAGCGTAAACAATACCTGTCATTGATAAAATCTGCCCTTAAGGCGCGGATATATGTTCTTAGTGACTTTCGAATCTGTTATTACGCGTTCAAATAATGCAAGTAATTTATGCAACAAATGTATGTTAATCTAGAACGCGTACACATAAATTCTATATTTGTGAATACCTAAGTATTGTAGTAAAATACGTTATGAAATAAATTCAGGAAGTAATGTCTACTCCAAGCATAAAAAAACGATATTACTTGCAAACTACTTAAGATATTTTCATATATTTTTTTGTATCCATGGACTATTTTATTATCTATCATATTATATGTTTACTTTTCATCAAATATTCTTATTTTCGTTACTAAAAATAATTATTCCCTTTGAAACTGAACGGCAGCGCGGCGTGAGCGCGTCGCGGATTTTTATGAACCCTCAATGAATTTGGCTGCCTTAATGACATAGTAAGTACACGAAACAATAATTTTCGACTCAGCTAACACACTTTGTTAACAACATTCTATTAAAACCTAATTATAATTATCGTTCACCTATCATTAATTTAATAGACACACAAAATTCTACTAAAATTATCAAATGTGAAAGTTTGTGTGTTTGTTACTCCATCACGCGATCACGGCTGAATGAGTTTAAATGATATTTAGCATACTCAAAGATGACCTGCACCTGTTACGTGACACACTATCAATCACAATCTGAATGATTTTGAAGTAAGTTGCTAATCCATTGCTTCATATGTTCGGAAAAAATGTCTTCTCTACAGCGTAAATAACGCAATGAATGTTTTTGAACTGTCAAAATGAAACCCATTGCTACTGATAGTGTGTTACGCAATTACCTCGCTGTACTAAAATATTTTTTTCTTCAGGTAAAGTAAAACGGGGTGAATAGAAATGCAGGGGTGAATCGGGACGAAACTTTAAAATAGATTTTAACGTTGAAATAATATAATTTGTTGCCAAAAAGGGCTCTAATGTGTTTATTGTATAATGATTAACGACTAACTTTCCTTGTTGGTAGCAAACTGTATTATTTCAACGTTAAAATCCATTACCTATAAAGTTTCGTCCCGATTCACCCCTGAATTTCTATTCACCTCGTTTTACGGTATAGTCGATTAACGCAAACCCTACTTTAAGAACCTATAATAAACGTTGCGAACGGTCATCATCATCTGCCTAGCCTTTTCCCAACTAAGGTGGGGTCGGCTTCCAGTCTTACCGGATACAGCTGAATACCAGTATTTTACATGGAGCGACTGCCTATCTGACCTCCACAACCCAGTTACTGGTTCTTGGTAAACGTTGCGAACGGTGAAGTCAAACATATGACGTAGATATTATATCAACTGACAAGTAACGAAATTAATATGACTGTTTAGTGGAAAAATATTTTTGCCTATTTACCAAATAGCTGTAACCAAAAATTTAAAAACATGTTTTCGATTTTTTTTTGTTACTGCGGTTTGGCACCCGCATTGGGCCCGCGAATTGGATTGCAGTCCATTCGCTCTTACAGAGAGGAGGCCTGTGTACAAGCAGTGGAAACTTTGTAGGCTGATTATGCTATATTAAATAGCTTTTTCCACAGTACATGTAGTAGTTTCTCTAGGATTCAAGTGAAACCATGGGCTATAACTAGTCCTTCAGGCGTCATTTTCAGTACACCCGTTTAAAATTCATTAAGATTATATACATAGCTGAAACAGGGCCCTGTGACGGTAATTGTTGTTTCGTAATTGAATTTCAGTCAAACGCGTTCGCTGTCATATACAGGGTGCTTGTAATTAGCGGCAACTGTCGACCGATATATGTGCTGTCTGATTATTTCGTGTGCCTTTTGTCTGTTGGTGACAGCAGATACTGATTTGATGTTTCTTTCTTTTAAGGGTTCCCTAGTCAACAAGGAACCCTTATAGTATCGCCATGTCGTTCTGTCCACGGCTTAACTCAGAGACTCTTAATACTAGAAAGCTGTAATTTGGCATGGGTATACATACTAATCACTCCGAGAAAGTGGTCAAATAAAATCTTGAAAAATAATATCGTAGGGTACCTCCCTTGCAGGTAAAGTGGGGATGATATTTTTTCTCGTTGGGGATTAAGAGTCAACTGTGTCCCACTAGCTAGCAAAATGGTTGTTTTTGGATATTTGAAAAAAAAAAATCATGGCAGTTGTATATTTTTTTATTTTTTAACTACAATGTTAAGTTTGTTCTTGGGATAAATTTTTCCCAACTATTAACCCTTCATTGTGCATGGCCCGACACGTACCTACTTGGCCGGGTTATTAAAGCCTTTTTTTTTTGAGGGTGGGAAATCATCAAATAACTTCTCCCGCTCTGGGCGGAGCGGGAGGGTGTGTCAGACTCTTACTGACTAAAACCCACCCGTATTCCTTCCTGTTGCCTGTGTTGCGGGGGCTTCGGTGACCCATAAGTACCTTCCCACGACCCCGGCAGGCATCGGCCCTAGTGGACCCCTGCCTATGTGCTGACGACATCTCTTTGAGGCGCGCGTGGAATACGACGCGCCGTCGACCCGGGCCTGGTCCTTACCGGACGGTGAGCTACCCATTGCTCACCGTCCGCAAGCCCGCGCCTACGGTGGCCGGAAATCCGCCCGGGATTCCCGACGCCCTGGGCGTCTCCTGCGGCGGCTAGGGGCGAGAGGGCGCGAAACTTGCCTTTCCCTCAACCGTCCCGCCTCCTCCTTCGCGAGCATTACTGCTTCGCAGAAGGAGGTGACGGCTGCCCATGCCCTCTCGCTCCGTACCATGGCCTGAACCAGGGCCGGACGCGAGAGGTCTCTGCCGCCGATCGCCTCCACGGGGTTTTTAAGGCCTGAGTGTTCAATATCTTGTATTGAATGTGTCTCCGTCGATAATTTAGTTCTTATTCTAGGTAGCGAACCTCGCTCCCCACTTTGTTAGGTGGCTGATTTATATAATAATAACATAACATACGAGAGATTCATCTTAGAAATGTTGAAAAACTACCCGCTAACCGCATCATTATTTTTGAAAATGTATCATATTATTTTATTGTTCAGAAAGTTATCTGACTCTCGAAAATTCAGCCTTAAATGAAGTGAAAGTGTGTTCTATAGTTACCTATAGCATTTGTTAAATAATTAGTTTTATAAATATTATACCTTAACTTAAATTAAATTTATAAATTCATAAATTTTGTATTAAAAATTGTATAACTTTAAGTAGGTCCATTATTTATGAAAATATTCTTATAACCTACCTAGTTCTGATTTGCATGTACCTAGCTTATTATTTAATATTTCTACACCAGCAACGGTAGTATGTGTGAAACAATGTTTATTGTAAGATCTCAATGTACCATATACTGAGAAATCAATAAATTAGTATTATTATTAAATCGTATTTAACACAAAGATCAACACAAACTTATAAAGCGCCAGATATTTTCTCGTATTAAATGATTGTTCTACATAAACGTTGCACACATAAGACCAGGACCTATAATATATCATGAGTACACACTGCAATACTTGAGTGGTGTTAATGGTTCTCTTTTTTTAAAACCCACCCGTGTTCCTTCCGTTGCCTGTGTTGCCAGGGGCCTCAGTAACCCTTTAGTACCTTCCCGCGACTCCGGCAGGCATCGGCCCTAGTGGAACTCTACACTTGTGCTGACGACATCTCTTTGAGGCGAGCGTGGAATACAATGCGCCGTTGACCCGGGCCTTGTCCTTACCGGACGGTGAGCTACCCATTGCTCACCGTCCGCAAGCCCGACGGTGGCCGGAAATCCGATTAAAAAAAATAGTACTTAACACAAAGATCAACACAAACTTATAATGAAAGAGCCAGATATTTGCTCGCAATAAATTATTTTTCTACATAAACGTTCCACAAATAAGACCAGGACCTATAATATATCATGAGTACACAATGCAATACTTGAGTGGTGTTAATGGTTCTCTAAGATGTGTTCCCAACAAGATTTATATGTTTGAAGGTTAGATCGTTGATTTACTCGGGTTGTTTCATAGCCCGCTTTGCAAAGAAATTACAAAGATTTGGACATGTTGTTTGAACATCAGAATCTAACAGTCAAGTTATAGATAATCTAAATATCTATCTACGTATCGATATTTTGGTATTTATCAGAAAGTCACAAGAAACCTCACTTTTTTTGGGGAAACTTTTTCATTTATTTTTTCTTTTTGCGAATATCTATTATCTGGGTCTACCAAACTAAAACAAAAATTTCGACCTAAAAAAGCATCCTGTATAAGCAAATGTTCATTACTTTCAAATAATACTCTTGAAACTATTTTTCGTCACGAAATTTCTTTCGACAACATTGGGTAAATTCACAAAAAAAATGTTTTATGTAAACATAACAATACCTTTTCTAACCTTCATCAAACCATCATCTGCGGTTGGCAAAGGTATGCCTATTCAGCCTAATAGTGACAGAGTTAACAAGCTGTTTCCAACGAAACCTCCTTACAGTAAACGTCCACCGTTAATGTTGCCATCGTTATACTTCAAAATATGGCCTTAGTAACCCCATCTATACACACCCCGTCCCTTAACTTTCAACCTTATCGTGCGGAAAATAAAGTTCAATTGACGACTGTCATTTATTACAACACCAATTTTTTCGAAAGCTGCGGTATTGTAATTTCAACTCTATTGCTTTAAGTTAAAGTCGCAAGAGTAAGTTTGTTCATTTCTACTATACCGAAATCGTAGCCATCATTACAGCTTTGCAAAGTTGATTCATTTTTGCAGCATTTTCGTGTTTTCTCTTCGAGACTAGGCAAAAAATAAAGTATTTTGAGTCTGAAATAATGATCGTTTATTTGCTTATCGAGCACAAAGAAAAAGGATTTTAAAGTTCAGTGCAGATTTCTAGGAAAAAATATATTTCACGCCGGTAGCACACCTCCGCCGCGAAACCATAGCAGCAAACCGCAGTAGTTCAATTCAATTGGCTCGCGTCATGTTCCGCTACTCATATCCGATTCGAGTAGCCTTCGGGTCTTAGCTTCCGACGCGAAAATAATGATGGAAAACCGCTTAACGAATTCCGCTGGGAAACATTACTACATTGTGCGAATTAGTAGAATTGTAGCAATCTGAGCAAAATGTCGTGGCTTTCGACTTCATGAATACAGTATAGGTCTACTTCGTACCTCTTGGATTAGTATTTCTGTAAAATCAACATTCATTTTACCAAAAAAAAATAAGTTTTCCTTTATTAACTTATCAGCTGCTACAGGTAGGTGCGAAACAAACGCGGCACCGCAAAATAGCGGTCTGAGCATAATCAGCCTATAATTTTCCCACTGCTGGGACACAAGCCTTCGCTCGGTGAGAGGGAGTGCGCAATAATCCACTACGCGGGCTCAGTGTGGGTTGGTAGCTGTCACATACCTACGAATTTTTGGTTCTAAGTCATGCCGGTTTCCGCAAGATGTTTTCCTTCACCGATTGGAGAGCAATAGTGATGAAATAATTTACACAAAGATAAGCGCCGGTCTGGGTTTGAACATACAACCTACAACTTATAAGTCAAGGCCGTTACCACTGGGGGCACCACTGGTCCTGGCAATTCCACCCTGGGCTGAGCGCGGAGATGTAAAACTTTGGTTTGGTTTCCTAAGAAAGCGGACGACGGTCCCACAATAACGGCTAGCCAAATAAAGAGCATTTTTTGACACCTTAATTTCAGATACTGATAAAATTACAGATATTCATGACGGCTGTTATAATATTAACCGTTTCCTAGGAAACCCTAGCTTAACCGGCTTCCAAGCAGATCGGCGAAATCACACGGGAAAGAGATAGAATCATAATAAAATCTATACGTTAGGGCAGGCAGTTTTGCTTTGCCGCTTGGGAGGAGCCGCGCCGTGCCCTAGTCTCAGGAGTAGGCAGTGACCTGTCGCTGCCAGCCGTGGTTGACTCCATGGTCGGCAGCGAGGAGTCCTGGGACGCGGTGGTATCCTTCTGCGAAACAGTCATGTCACCGAAGGAGGCTGCGGAAAGGGAGCGGGAGATCTCTTCCTCTCACCCTGCCCGCAGCAGGCGCACCGAGCGTCGGCGAAGGGCGAACAACGCCCTCTTCCAGCCCCCCTAAATGGGTCCAGGGGCGACGGACTCGAGGACATCCGTCGCCCCCCATATAGCAGAACTCGAGGTGGCGGCGCGTAGTGTTCCATGCGCGCCCCTATTGGACGTCGCGGGAGGAGTTTTACACCTCATACCCCCGCGAGCTTAAGGTGGCCCGCAATGGCAGGCCGGCACCAGCCGGAGATCGCAGAAATCGCACTAGATCCCATGATCCCCGGTGCAAGTGTAAAAGGGGAACACCTGGGTGGTTTTTAGTCAGTAAGAGTCTGACAGACCCCTCCGCCTGCCCCAGGGCGGAGGACATCCTTGAGGATTTTGCAAAGCGGAACAAAAAAAAAGGTAGTTTCGCTTCTGTTTCGTTTATCTTGCAACGCACAAGTCATGGCGGAACTACTAAGCTTTTGCGGCGGAGGTGTAATACCAGCCTCAACAAGAGAGAGGTGAAACAACGGGGTAACTTCATTATTTAATTTCTAGTTTCCAAGTTATGGAAACCACTGACTAACACTGGAGGAAAACGATCAGTGCAGAGGATTTTCATTACTTATGAACAGTAATGAACACCTCTTAGAAGCAGCTTCGTACCTCCGTTTTACCCTGGGCAATCAACCTACCATGCTTAACCAACAAAAATGTGGTGACTGGTGACAGATTCTCGGTCCTTCTCTTAATGAGCACATGCTTTTGCAGTTTCACGAATGATGTAACCAGGATTTTGAACTTAATTTATAAGAGTCCTTTCTACTGGTAGCACACCTCCACCGCTAAAATATAATAGCAAAACCACAGTAGTTCAATTCAACAGGCGCGACGCGAGCCAGTTTAATTTAACTACTGCGTTAAAGAGTATAATAATGGGCTTGTGGCTAAATAATAACATCCGCATGGGTCAAATGATCAGGTTAAGCTATGTTTGCCGCAGTTGGTCCGTAGATGGGTATTTACATACCAAGACCCCTCCGTGCCTCGGAAAGCATGTTAAGCCGTTGGTCTCGGCTGTCATTCGTGGATCTTTGACATTCGTTACGGGTCGTCACAAGCCCGAAAGTCTGACAACCAGTCTTACGAAGGGGTATCGTATTACCCAGTAACTGGGTTGTGGAGGCAGATAGGCAGTCGCTCCATGTAAAATACTGGTATTCAGCTGCATCCGGTTAGACTGGAATTCGACCCCAACGTAGTTGGGAAAAGGCTAGGCAGATGATGATATTAAAGAGTATAACAATACTAGCTTTTGCCAGCGGTTTCGCCCCCGTGGATGTCGGAAATTATCCCACGAGAACGTACTACCGGAATAAAAAGGATCCTATGTATTAATCCAGATCCATAATATAAACTATCTGTATGCCAAATTCCATTCAGATCCTATTAGTAGCAATACTGATGATTGAAATACTATTTTGAATTCATGCAAGCCTAGCACTTATGTTAGATTACTGCTCAGAAATTGTGCACAAAAACACTATCGTGAATTCATGCAAGCCTAGCACTTTTTGTTAAGTTACTGCTCAGAAATTGTGAACAAAAACACTATCGTGAATTCATGTAAGCCTAGTTACTTTTTGATAGGTTACTGCTCAGAAATTGTGCACAAAAACACTATCATGAATTCATGCAAGCCTGGCACGTTTTGTTAGGTTACTGCTCAGAAATTGTGCACAAAAACACTATCGTGAATTCATGTAAGCCTAATTGCTTTTTGATAGGTTACTGCTCAGAAATTGTGCACAAAAACACTATCGTGAATTCATGCAAGCCTAGCACTTTTTGTTAAGTTACTGCTCAGAAATTGTGCACAAAAACACTATCGTGAATTCATGTAAGCCTAGTTACTTTTTGATAGGTTACTGCTCAGAAATTGTGCACAAAAACACTATCATGAATTCATGCAAGCCTGGCACGTTTTGTTAGGTTACTGCTCAGAAATTGTGCACAAAAACACTATCGTGAATTCATGCAAGCCTAACACTTTTTGTTAAGTTACTGCTCAGAAATTGTGCACAAAAACACTATCGTGAATTCATGTATGCCTAGTTACTTTTTGATAGGTTACTGCTCAGAAATTGTGCACAAAAACACTATCATGAATTCATGCAAGCCTGGCACGTTTTGTTAGGTTACTGCTCAGAAATTGTGCACAAAAACACTATCGTGAATTCATGCAAGCCTAACACTTTTTGTTAAGTTACTGCTCAGAAATTGTGCACAAAAACACTATCGTGAATTCATGTATGCCTAGTTACTTTTTGATAGGTTACTGCTCAGAAATTGTGCACAAAAACACTATCATGAATTCATGCAAGCCTGGCACGTTTTGTTAGGTTACTGCTCAGAAATTGTACACAAAAATACTATCGTGAATTCATGCAAGCCTAGCACTTTTTGTTAAGTTACTGCTCAGAAATTGTGCACAAAAACACTATCGTGAATTCATGTAAGCCTAGTTACTTTTTGATAGGTTACTGCTCAGAAATTGTGCACAAAAACACTATCGTGAATTCATGTATGCCTAGTTACTTTTTGATAGGTTACTGCTCAGAAATTGTGCACAACGTGTCGTTTACAGAATATCGTCATGATGCCTGCAACGTTCTACCAAAATAAAAGTATCCTATGTGTCCAGGTTTATAATAACTATATCTGTGCCAAATTTCATCAAAATCCGTTTAGGCATTTTTTCGTGAAATAGTCTCAAATATCGATCCTCACAAAATTTCGTGTTTATAGATGATTTTTTTTGCACTTCCTTCTCCATAGAAACCTAGTCTTTGGAACGGGTAACAGCTTCATCTTTCTGACTGACCCACTCCTAGACAATTCAAAAGTAACTGTTAAATAAAATAATTGCTTTGAGTATAAACCATTAACAAGTTGGCTGGCAGGCAATTATCTACGCAATTGCTTATACAATATTCACACAACACATCGAATAAATTACCCACCTGATTGCTCTAGAAACAACAAGATTACACAATTAGACACGTGCCATCAAACGTGACCATAATTTATATGACTTAGAGATTGAGTGCTAGCGTAAGATAACAAATTAATAGCCATCTATCTGTTACATCGGTCGGTGATCGTCAATTTGCTGGATATAGGCTATCTGCTAGGTCAAAGCGGTAATTGCTTGATTTTGGAGATAAGAATAATGGATATAGGATTATATAATTGTATATTCTTACGAAGTCTGTATTAAACAGCTAGGGTAGACATAGCATGCTGGCGTAAAAGTGCTATACATACAAACTCACGCCTTTTTCCCAAGGGGGTAGGCAAAAACTATACAACGCCACCTGCTACGCTCCTTACATACTCCTTTTACTTCGTTTGCGTTCATACATCTGGTAAACGCACGCCGGTTGAGAGTACTACGCACCTGACCTTTCTGAAGAACATCACCAATTAGGTCACTATATGTCCTCCTAGGGCGACCCCTCCCGGCGTTTCCACTTACACCTGCCTTGAAAAAATATTTTCAAAATACATATTTTGATGAAAAACATTACGTTTAATAAATAACAATTTGCTTCGTATCGGGATGCAGCGCATCGCATTTCAATACAAAAATGTGCGGTGCGGCTCGCCAGTAGCAAGCGATGGTTCATAGAAAATGTACGAAAATGTTGTAATTACATTACAGTTTACTCATTACAATCAATTTGGAACTATCGATAACATCATCGACAAAGACCGCACTGTCGCACTGGGTACACAAACCACTAAAGAGTTGTAAGAGAGATTACCAATAAATAAATAAATCAAATTATCAATCTTGTTGTCACGATACTTTCAAAACTATTTGCGAGAGAAAAATGAAAGTAAATATTTACGTTTTTAACCGACTTCGATCGTCTGTGTGTATTTTTGAAAGAAAGAAAGAAAGAAAGAAAATAATAGATGTTTATTTGCGGTAAACATGACGCAAAGAAGGAACACAAATACGAAAAGGAAACAATTTGGGGGAGAATATGCGTCACGTCCACGCAAAACGGCCAACGCTCAGCATAATGCTGCGACTCTATGCGAGACAGAGCCCCAGCGCTGGTTTTCAGCGATAGCCGGCGTTGACGTTAAGACGTCGATCGGTGCAGCACACAGTGATATTGTAATATGAATAACATAAAATATAAATATATAAAAGAAAGAATAACATAAATACAAATATTTAAAATGGCAACATTCCGTACCGACGAGAACGACGTACGCGCCGTCGCACTATGGGACCAAACAGTATTTTCCATCTCAAAAATGGTTTTGTCGAAAGTCGTAAATCCATAGATTGTTTTATGGTTTTATACTCTCAAAAGATGGAACTTACGAATAAATTACAAAATATAAAAAAATATAAAGTTTTACGTTTATAAAATGAACCTCAAACATTGGGCATAAATATTTTCATGCCAATTAAATTACCGTTAAGGGAGTTCAACACATAATTATTCGGAAGTTTTCCAAGGAAACATATTAGTGTTATACATCATTAGATAGCTTAGAATATACACTTTGCAACCACGTTCAGTTTTTGTAAAAAAAGTATTTTTATTTAATTTTTTAATATTTTTTTAGTGAAGTAAAGAAAATTTAGTTTTTGTTAATTTCAATTGGAGTTTTCGTTGTTGCCGAAAGCAGCCGGTGTCAAGTTAATTACTCTATTAGAGACCTTATCTACTCAGTAATATGAGGATTTAAAAAAAACTTGCGCGTTTTTTGCGCCAGAGGTGATTTTGAAGCAATAATGTCAATCGGGGAAAAATCCTCGAAAATTACGGTTCTTCTTTTTTATTATGAAATATTATATTTAGTTATTATCCTTTGATGTCTATATTGTTTTTTTCTATTTCTATGATAAAAACATACATTTGCAAATTAAAAAACTGCTATTATATTTGAAAGAATCTTCCCATGGCAATTTTGTTTGGGGTGGTCACCTTAACCACAAGTATGATAAACTATATTGCTGCGAAAGTTCTATTTATCTGTTGTGGTAAATAATTACAATCAGTACTGATTACACTATTTCGATGAGAACTGTTATAATCAATTGTCCCATGGTTTTTGCACAAGGCACTAAAATATTAGTCCTTTAAATACCCGTGTATGTTCAGCATACGATTCATCAAAGTGTTCAGATACTTCTTTTCAATAACAATTAACGCATAAAAAACATTATTATCTAACAATGAGTGAATTCGTTTGTGTTCGACGCGATCTTTGTGATCAAATAATAAAAGGGAAAAGTACTTCAGACCTCAAAAAATATTTATTGGAAAATTTTCAACTATCGGAAACTGACGTTAATACTGTAATAGAGAGTATTCAAAAAAATCTAACATCGAGTTGCAACCAGAAATGGACCAAAGCTCAAAGAAAGCCGGACCGGTTCGAGAGCCTATACTCAAATTGGTTAAATGGTGAGTTTAAAGTATCATTGAATTCTTGCAGTACCTCAACCACTGTAAATTCTGGTTTGAATACTTCTGGTGAACGTGGAAGACCAACAAAACAATATGACGAGTGCTCGGAAAACACAAAGAAACGAAAAAATATGGAGCTGGTCCAGGAGTATGGAATGGGACATGTCCGTAACGCTTATGTGCAAGGTTTAAGATCCATGGGGGAAAATGACGAAGCGTCGATTGTGACTATTATCAGAAATAAGGAAAAAGAAGAGAAGAAAGTTATTCTACAAAACATACTCAATCCAGATAACGCACTTTCCTTTACAAAAGAGGAAGCATTGAGTATATGCATTGAAACTGATTTAACCAAAGCACAATATGCGTACCTAAGAAAAAGGCTCGTTGATAAGAATTTAAGTTCTGTATTGCCTTCGTATCAAACACTAAGTGAAGCAAAAAGGCTTGCTATCCGCCTGCATCCAGCATTACGGTGACAAATATAAGCGCAAAAATCAATCTGCAAGATCTCTTAGACCATACAGTCTGCCGTATTATAAGGATAAAGTCAGGATCGACGTACAATCGTCTCAAGCTTTTCACTAAATGGGGATGTGATGGATCCTCCGGGCAAAGTGAGTATAAACAAACTCTACCGGAAGAAAACGAACAAATATCGGACGCTAATTTGTTTATAGTGTCCCTTGTACCACTGCGACTAGTAGACGAAGAAACTTCTACGGTCATATGGAAAAACCCTACTTGCTCATCTGTTAGATATTGCAGACCAATTTCATTAGAATTTGCAAAAGAAACTCCCGAAAAAACTACAGCGGTTGTCAGTGAAATTGAAGCCAAAATTAATCAATTGATTCCAACTCTTGTGTCAATAGAAGACGAAGTCATCGAAGTTAAACATCAACTGTTTATGACAATGATTGATGGGAAAGTTGCTCAAGTGTTGACAAACACATCATCCAGTGCTACCTGCACTGTTTGTGGAGCAACTCCCAGACAAATGAATGATCTTTTAAAAGTTACAACGAGAGTTGAAAATGAAAATGCGTTTAAATACGGATTGTCGACGCTACACGCATGGATAAGATTTATGGAAATGATCCTCCATATTTCTTACAATTTAGGTTTTGAGAAGTGGTCTGCAACAACTCCAGAAAACAAGCAACTTAAAGAAGACAAGAAAAAATTTGTCCAAAAACGTTTCCGAGAAGTGCTTGGCTTGCATATTGATAAACCACGTCAAGGTTCCGGTAATAGCAATGACGGTAATACGGCAAGGAGATTTTTCCAAAATTACCAATGTTCTGCAGAGATAACCGGAATTGATGAAGAATTAATCAAGAGACTATATGTAATTCTTCAAACTATGTAATCGGGATTTCCTATAAACGCAGAAAAATTTGGTCAGTATACATTGGTAACCGCGCATGAAGCGAAGATGGCATGTAGTACCAGTTATATGTAAGCAAATATAACTGGTACTACATGCCATCTTCGGTCCATAAAGTACTTATACATGGTGCTAAAATAATAGAGCATTATGCAGTTTTGCCTATAGGACAATTGTCCGAAGATGCCCAGGAAGCTCGAAATAAAGATTATAAGAAATATAGGTTACATCACGCTAGGAAGTGTTCCAGATCAGCAACAAACGAAGACGTTCTGCATATTTTGTTATATACATCTGATCCTTATATATCTAGCTTAAATAAACCAAGTTTTCTAATATCCAAAGAATTATTTGACGAAGCTAAAGAATTGTTGGAAATAGAAAGTGATGAGTAGGATAAGTTTAAGTAATAATTTTTTTTTGTCATGTAACTATTTGTTTAATAATAATAATTTAGTTTTAAACTTATTTTAAGCATAAGTGTAACTTTTATTGCTATTTTAATATAACTGTATGATTTTTGTATGAAATTTCGTATAACTTTATCTTTGTCATTTTTTTTCGGAAAAAATATTTTTTTTAGAATGATGATGTTTGATTTCTTTTATTGCCTAGATATTCACAAATACGTGAAAAAAAAATCAAGGAGATAAATCACAAAACAACAGAGTTATCGATTTTTGAGATGGAAAATACCGGTTGGTCCCATAGTGCGTCGGCCTAAATTAATCTGTGCGCGCAGCTTTCAGAAAACTATTTGTTTGACGTTTTGACATGCAAGCGTTACATAATTGCTACATACTCGTAAATCTAATTATCTAACAAACATTGATTATGTATTGCATGCTAATTACGCATTATGTAAAACTGATATGATTGTAAAACATAAGATGTAATTGGGTGATTGTGTAGGTATAGTTATTGCAAATCGTGTAAAATGGTGTAGATGACAAACTCTGTGACTTATAGAAGCTCAACTAATAGATCAATGAACAAACTGGTAAGTGTGAAACAATTACATTATATACAAGCATTGTGATTGTAGCGAAATTATATTACTATTAAATAAATTGATTGGTTAATTATATAAATTAGGATATTTTTTATAAATGAAACTATACTTGACCAGCACAATGTGCCAGTTCATTAAATATGTTAACCGTAAATTACAGAATGCAGAAGCGAAACTCACCAAATACAGCCCCACCAACATAAGAGCGAAATTCCAAGCAGGGCTGCTTGGAATTTCGCTCGTGGGCACGCCCTAGGAGATCCCAAGCCAAAGCCTGCAGGCCATGACCACAGAGGTACATTAAAACCACTACTAGAGTACAATTAGGGAGTTTAAAGGGAGATTTGTTCTTTTTATTTATGTTTATCGATATTTTCGTCCAATGCAGACCCGATTTTGGTTTTTTTTTTTTTCATTTGGTAGAGGAAGCTTGCGCGGTCTCATATAAATTGTATTAACTTTGCTTGGGTAGTTTTTGAATACATATTTGTACCACTTAGTTTATGTGGATGATGTTATAATAACTTTCTGTGACTGTTATTTACATAGAAGGTACGCACGTAGGTATTTACGTACGTTTGTGTGGGGTAGGTACCACAACCGAAAAGCGAAAAATAAAAATAACCGACTTCCAAAATAAACACTATAAAGAGAAAATAACTTTAGTGTCGGAAGCGGGTTCTTCGGTTTTGTATTTTCGTTTTTTGCCACCGACTGCTGATTTTTTTTATTTATTTTTTTTTAAGAGTAGGTAGGTATATCTATCTTCTCTAATCTTCAGTCGTTTTAACGAACGAAGTTACGAGATAAAAACCACAGCACAAAAAATGTAAGCCGAAATGACTTTCATTGTCACAGTAATTTATAAACTTAAATAATATCACCTCATTCCCATTAAAATCTGGCCAAAATTCTCATTCACCGCTCGCAATTATTCGTAACATTACATTGTAATAAGAGCCCAAACCGTTTCATTTGACGTCGGCACTAACTGTAACTACCCTTCCTATAGAACGAAATAATGCGCAATTATGACGTGCGCCAAAGACAGGACCCGTATTTTGTAGGGTAAGGGAGCGTTTTGACTTGACGAAGGGAAACGAAACGCCTGTCAAAAGTTCTTTCACGTCGAGTGTTTGCGTATCTCCCAACCCACACTGGGCCCGTGTTAAAACCGACTTGCAGAGAGGAGGCCTGTGTCCCAGCAGTGGGAACATTATAGGCTGATTATGTGAGTGTTTACGCAAGAATGACAAGCGATCATACACATATATTGTAACCCTGTGTTTACACCCTTATGTAAGTTGTGATTCTTGTTTTCTACAAGTCTTGTCATAAACATGTCGTACTTACTCCTGATCTCAGGGACGAAGACGACATTGATCCGGCGCGTAGGGCCTTGTCGGTTAGAGCCAACATGCTGGCTCTCAGGTTTGCTCGATGTTCCGTAAGCGTTAAGATTGCTCATTTCAGAGCGTACTGCACTACGTTTTACACGAGCAGCCTGTGGGATGGTTATACTCAAAAATCATACAGTGCCCTTCGCGAGCAAAACGTTCAGGGTGCTGTTGAAGCTGCCCTGCTACTGCAGCACATCAGGGATGTTCGCGGATGCACATGTGGATTGTTTATTTGGCACAATGCGTAAGCGCTGTGTATCCTGTATCTGAATTCGAGCAGGCTGGACTGACCGTTCGTGAATCGCTGCTGCGACATTTCCCATGGAATGGTGCAGCCGCGGTGAAGCGTCTAATAGTACTGCATTGCTGATTGTACAGGAATTTGTTTAGAATGTAGATAAAATGATCTTAATTACTAACATAGGATAAGTTTTTTTACTAACAAATGAGTTATGATTACTTGAATAAATAAGTATTATTATTATAAACATAGTGTAAGCAGAAAAAAGATAAAACAGACATGAATTGACATTATTTCCCACATGGTTTGTTAACTAGTTTGTTTACCTTTTTGTCATTTTGACAAGTTTTCTACTAGTGTTGTATACTACTAGTCTTAAGTGTAAACAGGAGACGCCCTGGGCGTCGGGAATCCCGGGCGGATTTCCGGCCACCGTAGGCGCGGGCTTGCGGACGGTGAGCAATGGGTAGCTCACCGTCCGGTAAGGACCAGGCCCGGGTCGACGGCGCGTCGTATTCCACGCGCGCCTCAAAGAGATGTCGTCAGCACAAATGTAGGGGTCCACTAGGGCCGATGCCTGCCGGGGTCGCGGGAAGGTACTAATGGGTCACTGAGGCCCCTGGCAACACAGGCAATGGAAGGAATACGGGTGTGTTTTAGTCAGTAAGAGTCTGACACACCCTACCGCTCCGCCCAGAGCGGGAGAAGTTATGTGATGATTACCCACCCAAAAAAAAAAAAGTGTAAACGATTAACAATAATAGTAGACACACCATATAGAATACGACATATTTTATACCTGCAGGCTTAGCATGATTTTTAATAGTCTACTGTAGAATAGAAATCGCTTGTCTACATTTCTCGGTAGAAAACTGCCAACTGACCACACAGAAACGTAATTTTTGTCTATTCTTCTGTCGACAAAATGTTTCTCTACGGTTCTCGTGCTAAGCCTGCAGGTGTAAAAGCGGGGGTCATTGTTTATCTATAACCTATGCTACGGCTACATTGTCGCGAAAACGTGGCCCCAGCGTTAGTTTTGTAAACTTATTTATTTACGACCAGTTGAAGCTTGTGTTCTCGGAAAGTCGGAACCCATACCCTTTTTGTACGTCTATTTTTTTTTTGGGTGGTAAATTATCATATAACGACCCCCGTTCTGGGCGGAGCGGGAGGGTGTGTCAGACTCTTACTGACTAAAAGCCACCCGTGTTCCTTCCGTTGCCTGTGTTGCAAGGGGCCTCGGTAACCCTTTAGGATTAACCCTCCCGCGACCCCGGCAGGCATCGGCCCTTGTGGACTCCTACGCTCGTGGTGACATCTCTTTGAGACCACGACAAAGAATTATTTGTATGTCTGACTTGACCATGCTGTAAAAATAAACGGAGGCACAGTCAAGTTATAAAATAATAACGTTTAGAAACTTTGAAACGATAAATTTTTACTTGCACCTTATCATTTTTCCGATTACGTCCTTTCCCAAATTTTGAATTTATGCACCAATGGTCCCACGGTGAAAATATTATCGCACCTTGATTAAACACAACTTCGATCCATTTGTCATAATAATTTACTATTGAAATCAGCAATTCTCTTGTTGTCGTTACAATTCTGACTAATCGTATAGAATTTAACGAATAAATTTCACCAAAATTTGCACAAAGCTTTCTGCCTTCCAAAAACCAGCAGTGAATGGAGCAAAATTTGACGAAAACCACTTATTATTAATACATGTAAAATCTTCAACATTTAAAAAACCATTTCAAATAAGAGTAAGAGAAGAAGGGAAAACAATTCTATTCTATTCAAACCGGCCGGTTTTAAAACCGTGCCGCACTCAATCAGTGTGAACCCTCCTTACATTATATAGGGAAGGGTTCGCAGAAACGACATGTTGTAATGACGGGAAGCCGTATGCCCGCTTCCGATGTAACAGATAGCATAATGATACCCGCAACGAATAGAAAGGAAACATATTTTTGTATGGAAAACGCTGCGTTGTAAATGTTTGTGTGTGAGTGCTTTAATGGCTGGTTTTTGTTGAGTAAAAGATTTATGAAGACTGTATTTTATTTGGAGTTTCTTTTGGTTTTGGCAAAGCTTGCGCAAATTTATTTTATATGTTAACAAATTGGCAAGTACTCATACTCCCCCTCTAAAGGACACTCTAGGTTTTCGAATGCCTACTTTGGAAACTGGAACGTGTTTTGGTTACACCGGTGGGTACTCATGACCTACAGACACAACTGCATCATAGCTGCTAAAATAGGAACTATCATAGTACAGTCAACCGCAACTTAGTAGTAACATTTTTTTCTTTGATTAGTTTATATTAGTTTACGTAAAAAAAATGGTTTAATATTATATATTTTAATTTTTCTTTCTATAGATCCTACAATACGAAATTCCGAACTGATATTTGTCTACCCGTATTAATTGAGAGTCCTGACACCCATAACACAAGTTCAATCTTAGCCTGGGTGTCAGAGGTATATAACTCTGTATAAACCTACAATTTTATAAGACTATAAATGGTATGATAAGCAGGTGGTAATGTAATTTTTTAAACTGTAAATAAAGATTTTTGTTATTATTATTATTTATTATTTGAACTACGAAAGCTGCTCATTAGGCTGGTCCTTATTCCTAAGAAAAAACATCTATCTTTTATTTCACGGGGCACCACATAATTTCATTCCATACCATTAGTAACCTTCAGTATTTTTTATTTTATTTAAAATGAAAGTTACGGGTTGCTACTAAGGGTTGAATTTAAAAAAAAGCTCTCTACATTAACAAATGTAGAGTTTTTATTTCTTTTATTCATAAATCTGAACATCATCTGCCTGCCTTTTCCCAACTATGTTGGGGTCGGCTTCCAGTCTAACCGAATGCAGCTGAATATCAGTATTTTACAAGGAGCGACTGCCTATCTGACCTCCACAACCCATTTACTGGGTAACACAATAGCCCTTGGTAAGACTGGTTGTCAGGTTTTCGGGCTTCTGACGACCCGTAACAACTGTCAAAGATCTACAAATGACAGCTGGGACCAACGGCTTTACATGCTTTCCGAGGCACGGAGGGGTCTTGGTATGTAAAGATGGTCACCCATCAACGGACCGACCGCGGCAAGCGTAGCTTAACCTGATGGATTGACCCGTGCGGCTGTTATTACTTGGCCACAAGCCCCTCATTAAAAAGTCTGAACACGAAATACAAAATTATTGTTATTATTACAAATAAAGATACATGTAAGTATTTGAATAATTTATTTTTAAGAAACAAGGGTTGATTTTTTAGTATTAGGGTACTTATTTCCTATACTCGTTCACCAATTAGAGCAAGTACTGCTTTTATTCTTCATTAGTTGTAATCAATTTATTATATTTATAAATAAACGTAAAAACAATTAGCGAGACACTTATTTGAGTCATACAATGCTCTCACCTCTAAATCGTATCGAATAATTAAAAGAAAAAATCTGTTTCATATTTAGATGTATAAAATCGAATGACAAAGGGCCGCAATGTTAATTAAAAGTCGAAAAATAAAGACGGCGTTAAAGTTAAATTGAACGCACGCAAGGAGCTACTCGTGAATGTGTCAATTTGTACAGTTCAACAAATGGACACATTCACGAGTAGCTCCTCTCGCCAAATCTTTAAAAAATATCAATTTGGTATAAAAAAAATCGGCCCTTAATGGTAATTTGGGAAGAAGTAGCAACAAACTCCTCATAGTAAGCCACTGGGTATTGTGTAAATACAGTCATGACAACAAATTTGCCAAAAATGTTGTATATCTCTATTGTAAACACAAAGTTACAAGCTTTAATGACTTCATAAATTTGATGTATCTACAACCAATAAATAAATGGCTTGCACAAAATTACGACCCCAAAAAATAACCAAATTAAAATTAACCAATTTTTGGCGCAACGATCAACACACTTTCACATAGCAACAATACTTAATTATGCATCATAGAGCCAGCAAAAAATATAGGTACAGAAGCTCGGCTCCATAGAACGAGCGAAAATCCACGTACACATAGACACGCTTCACGTACACTGAGAGCAAGCGCATTCACGTTTGTCATTTGTTTTCAGGCAATGCGCTAAGGTAACCCACGTAATTCAAATTTCCTTCCGTTTTTACAATTTTCAGGTCATTGTCAAGTTGTATGTTAATCTATTAATCATATTTATAACTACTTTATTAATACTATTACGATTCGTGACCTTCATAAATATGTATTCACAGACTTATAATCATTAGAATCATCAATATCACCCTTAGTTAGAATTAATCTCAAGTGTCATTTCTTGAAATAGTTATTCAATTTGAACTTAAGGAGTTGTAATGATGATTTTAATTATTTTCGCCTTTTTCTTTTTTGGGTGGGAAATCATCAAATAACTTCTCCCGCTCTGGGCGGAGCGGGAGGGTGTGTCAGACTCTAACTGACTAAAACCCACCCGTATTCCTTCCGTTGCCTGTGTTGCGGGGGCCTCGGTGACCCATAAGTACCTTCCCGCGACCCCAGCAGGCATCGGCCCTAGTGGACCCCTACATTTGTGCTGACGACATCTCTTTGAGGCGCGCCTGGAATACAACACGCCGTCGACCCGGGCTTGGTCCTTCCCGGACGGTGAGCTACCCATTGCTCACCGTCCGCAAGCCCGCGCCTACGGTTGCCGGAAATCCGGGATTCCCGACGCCCAGGGCGTCTCCTGCGGCGGCTAGGAGCGAGAGGGCGCGAAACTTGCCTTTCCCTCAACCGTCCCGCCTCCTCCTTCGCGAGCATTACTGCTTCGCAGAAGGAGGTGACCGCTGCCCATGCCCTCTTGCTCCGTACCATGGCCTGAACCAGGGCCGGACGCGAGAGATCTCTGCCGCCGATCACCTCCACGAGGACACGGCGGTGCTTTGCCCAAGCCCTCCACCGTATGCTCCATCGTGTCCTCCGGGCGATCCACACAGTGGTGACACCCGGGCGTTTCCTCCCGCCTTATCTGACACAGGAACCTCCCGAAGCTGCCGTGTCCGGTGAAGATCATTTTCGCCTTAAGGCGCAGATATATGATTTTAGTGACTTTTAAATCTGTTTTACGCCTTCATATAATGGAAATAAGTTATTTAAAAAAATATATGTTAAACTAGAACGCATAGACATCTATTCTATGTTTAAATATTTAAGTAAAATACGTCGGGAATCCCGGGCGGATTTCCGACCAACGTAGGCGCGGGCTTGCGGACGGTGAGCAATGGGTAGCTCACCGTCCGGTAAGGACTTGGCCCAGGTCGACGGCGCGTTCACTAGGGCCGATGCCTGCCGGGGTCGCGGGAAGGTACTAAAGGGTCACTGAGGCCCCTGGCAACACAGGCAACGGAAGGAATACGGGTGGGTTTTAGTCAGTAAGAGTCTGACACACCATCCCGCTCCGCCCAGAGGGGGAGAAGTTATTTTATGGTTACCAAACCAAAAAAGAAAAAGTAAGAAAAAAAAAGTTTGAAAGTAATATCGTTTTTTACGGTAACTTTTTAGTAGATATTTTACAAGTCGGGTATAGCGGGACTAGAGTAGACTAGAGTATAAGTAACCGTAAAAATCGATATTACTTTCAAACTTAAGATATTTTCATGCTTTTGTATTTTGTTTGAAAAGACTATTTTAGTATCTATAATTATGTCTGTGATTTTTTTCAAATATTCATATTTTCGTTAATAAAAATAAATATTACCTATGAAACCGAACGGGCGGCGCTACGGACTGCGATGCGAATTTGTATGGCCAAGGTCAACGGCGATTATTCGACCCTTAAGATACGTACGCGTCTACGTGTGTGTCAGATATCAAAATCAAAAGTCATTTATTTAAACTAAGCTGAGAATCAGCGCTTTCCGAACGTCAAAGTTACATAAGATAGTCCCCCAAAAAATGCCTGTACTTAACCACTTCCTAGTGCTTTAGCTGGAAAGAAGAAGTGGCGAAACAAACTCCCCAGCAGCACACCTGTCTGTTTGTGTTTGTGTGCGCCTGCTTTCGTTTTATAGAGGCAACCTTCTGTACTAACTATTCTGTGGCAGGCAGTTTCCAAAATTTTAATTACTACGACGCTCAGCAGGAACCGAGCGTTAATTATTCAACAATGCGAGGGCCGCCGGCAATTGTTTTTCGTGAATCGCTATTATATTGCATAATATCGGTTTATTTTTTATTTATGACTGCGTCAGGCTATAATTTCGGTCTGTCAGTCTGGCAAATGAGTTGAGCTTCAGGCGATGTTTGTAATTCGTCAGGAAAGTTTGAAACGGAGATAGGTTTGAAGTTGAATGATTGTGACGTTTATTTATAACTGTTTTTGAAGGGTTTAGAAAAAAGTTTTGTATCAATAGATCTTTGAATTGGCTTGTCCTTAAAAGTTCTACCACAATTCTTTTTTCCGTCTATTCTGTCTAATTTAAAAGGTAGGTTGTTATGTGCAGGTAAAATTTAAACAAGCCAGGGGCAAGAATGTTTTCGACTTGAGTGTTACACGTGTTTGAAGTAGGAGGATTGCAAAATTGCTACAAAACTGTCCATTTTCAGGTATCTGTGCTATGTCCCTCGTAATTAAAAGATTAGCAATTCAAGGTTAATAGCAAAGTTAATTACTCAGAGCGTGCAGGATGTAATTAAGTATAATCACCCGTGGAGGCTCTTTTAGAACACGCAAATTCCCGAAACTAGGACCCAGTACTTTCAAACATGAATGCATAAACTGCTCATTTGGAAAACTAAAGCTTGGCAAACATTATTGTGGTGTTTGTGTCGTGTTGCAGAAAATCCATACATTTGACGTGACATTAACGACACAACTAATGAGAATATTGTGAATCTGCCAATAGATTTTTTTTTCGTTTTGTAAAGTATCACAGTTAGTGATACTTTAAGAAAACCCATACATTTGACGTGACATTAACGACACAACTAATGAGAATATTGTGAATCTGCCAATAGATTTTTTTTTCGTTTTGTAAAGTATCACAGTTAGTGATACTTTACACACAGTTTTACTTTATACAGTTAGTGATAATCGTCTAGCCTATTAGCTAATAAGTAATTTAAATATAACTGAAACTGCTAAGTAACTATAAAACTAAGAAATCGTCCAATAACGTCTTTCTTTTTCACCTTATATTAAGGGGAAGACACTCAATTCACGTGTTCTTTATAAATGCCAATAATAAAGGCATAGTTTTTATATGAAATACTATATAACACAAAGATGTGAACCTACCTTAAAACAAAATCAGAACCAAATAAAATAAAACAAAAGAATTCCTAAATTAAATTAGCATTCTCTTATCAATAAATTCGAATTCACTTAACAAATCAAATGCTACAAAAACAAGCATCGTATGCATGCCAATACAAAACAAAACAACGTCTACAAAGCACTATCACAAAATAAAAAGGTACAGAAGGTCGGTTCCATAAAATCAAAATCAAAAGTCTTTATTCAAACTAGGCTGAGGATCAGCACTTTTCGAACGTCAAAATTACATAAGACAGTCCCCCAAAACACCTATCCTTCGCCACTTCCTATTGCTTTAGCTGGAAAGAAGAAGTGGCCAACAAACTCCCCAGCAGTACAGCTGTCTGTTCAGTTAGATAAAAAAATGGATTTTATACAATAGTATGCAAAACAATTTACACCACGTGTAACACAAAACATTAAATTATTAGCCATATGTCAGCTAGCTCACCACTATACCAACAAAAAAAAAAAGAAAAGAAAAAGACCGAAAACTATTCTCAAGTAGAGATAAAAACGTAAACAGAACTTAAAACCCTCCAAGAAAAACCCTTAAATAAAAGCCTCCAAGTATAAAGAGCGTGCCCGCTTACATATATCTACAGCTGTAACAGTAAAAAATGATGAACTAGGACCATAAAACGGGACAAAACAGGCGCATGCACACATAGATACGTACGTAGGGCGATCTCAAACAAATGCCAGTCGCGAGTGCGCTTGCACTCGCTGCACGTATAACCTGTGCCAAAAGTATCTGATTAAAGTGTAAACAAACCTTGTTTATGTCAAATTCTTACGCAATCACTTACTAAACAACTGGTAAAATATAGATGAATTCTAAACTCTAAGTTCATCTCTATCTTACCCTTTGAGAAAACAGGCGTGATGTTATGTTAATACATCATTAAATTTGCAGACGTGTGTGCAGTTTTCTACCGACTATAATTTGGCTGACGAATCAAGGAAACTGGTAAACACTGGAAACTGTCGAGTTGACGAAACTGTCTAATCTGCAGTACTGACTAATCAGCGAAACTGGCGAATTACATTAACTGACGAGAGCGGTAAACTGACCAGGTATATGACTCAGGGAATTAGTAACACAAACCTCTGAATTTGGAAGATTTCATTTTTAAAATTGACCACTTTTCCAACAATGAAATCATTTTTTGGATAACATGTTCAATTGTAATTGAAAATCAACAACGAAAATTGGGGTTATAAAATTAATTACAACCGTCAAATGAAAACCATATTTTGTTTATTCGAATAATCAAATCTAAGCACTCAATTTGTGAGCGGCACTACAAATAAGCTACCACATACACGTTTTCTGAACCATTTGTTTACATTTTCGTTAGATACTTTTGGAACGAACCATAGAAGCGTATCAATGCGTGCGTGCGTTTGCGCTCGTGGTATGGAGACGACTTTCTGTATCTATCTGTTTTGCGGCACTATTTTGTACAGAATTTATGGGTACACAAAAGAGGCGGTCATTTAGAGATATATTTTGCAGAATTCATTAGTGTTTTAGTAAGAGAGCTAGAGGGTAATGGTTCTTTGTTTTAGGCAAAGCATTTCGTGTTTCTATTCAAAGGATTTGTCATTATATTTTGTGATGATATCTAGAACCTTGTTGCTATTGGGACAAATTAATTTGTATATGTTTTACTGCGTAGAAGTCTGAAAACACAAGGTACAGACATGACAACACACATCAAGGCAACTAGATTTCTATTGTAGAATGAAAAAAACTCCTCAAAATCATTACCTATAAATCGTACCACCGCGGCTGGCATTCATGATCACTGCGTCAAACAACACAATGATTGCCAAAAAGCATACGATCATCGTCAAAAACACACAATCGTCACCGAAATACACACGATCATTGTGGAAAATCACATGAGCTTAACCGAAAAATCATTGTTAAATGAGATGCCAAAATTCTATAAATTATAATGCTTGTTTTTCTCTTTTCAGCTATGTGTTTTTCCAGTTGGGGTTTTTCTTTTTTAAATAATTTGTTGTATTTCAAGCTTTTTCGTTGTATTAATATATATATATATATGTATATATATGGAATAGACTCATTACTAGCTTTTATTTGATATCAATATTGTTGTAATTTATTTTAAAAAAACCTTCTCCTCCCTTCTTTGTATTTCCAGATGCAATACATAAATATTATATAGCCTATCACTCCCACAATGAAGACAAATCTAACGACACCTCTTATGCTACAATCCATCAAGCCGTTTAGGCTACAGAGCATGCCAAAGAAATAGACATACGTACATACATCATACTCTCGAAAAACATTACCCTCCTTCTGGGGCAGTCGGGTAAAAAAGACTCCAATTAGTTTAGCAGTTTAGTTAAAAACGTTAACAAGTACGAGGAAAAAATTAACCCACTCTTTCCTTATCGTAGGTGGAACTACTCTAGAATTTTAAATGTACATACATTTATGATTTTACTCCGTGTAAGTTAGATAATTTGCTGTCTCACGAGAACTATCTGAGGTTTTATGGACAGTATTAGCTTAAATTTTAATTTCCTGCTGATATGGAAATTTTAGAACGTAGGTGGGTACTACGAAAATGTATGTGGAGTGTGGTTGGTTTTATTCCCGTATGATTGTGCGTTGAATTGACCGGAGAGATAGCATAATCAGCCCAAAATGTAGATGTCACATGTCTTCGAAGTTTTGGTTCTAGGCCGGTTTTCTTACGATGTTTTACCTTCACCGTTTCGAGAGCAGTGGTGATGAAATAATTTACACAAAGTAAAGCGCCTGTTACCACTGGACCACCACTGCTCTCAGAGACAGTGCTTGATATTTTTCTCAAGAGGGTCTTGTCTACAAACAATTTTTGCAATGAATTACGTGCGTGAAAAAATATATATGTTATCGTACAAAGTTACGACCTGTTTATTAGGCACGCGAACTACTTACATTGAGTTTTAAAACAAGAATTGCCTATATTATAATAATATAATACATTGCTTGGTAGACAGAGATCTTCTACGGTAAAATCATTTTTCTTTTTTCATCAGGATCCACAAAAAATAATCTTTGGTAATGACCGGTACTTTCGGTATCTATGGTTTGTGTTTCAAAAGTATCTAATGAAAATGTAAACAAATATATCACAAAACGTACCTGTGGATGACAATTTTTAGTGCCACTCACAAATGTAATAATCTTCTAATATATAAAAATCTCGTGTTCCGGTGTTTGTGGTCGCATTCCTCCGAAACAGCTCGACCGATTTTTAAGTTTTTTTTTATGTATGTTTGGTAGGTATGAGAATAGGTTGCAAAGTATATTTCGGGTGAAACCGCGGGGCACAGCTAGTTTGTCATATAAAATTTGCAATGTCTTTCTAGGGTGCATGTCTTAATACTGTCTCATTAAATTTTAATGCATGCCCCACTAATCAGTGTTTTACATGTGAGCAGTAAATAAATAAAGTGCTTTAATTTGATTATTTGAAAACATAAACTCGATGTTCTAATTTTAAATTACATTCAAAGATGTTTTTCATTGACAATTGAGGTTAATTTTAAAACCTCATTTTCGTCGATGAATTTCCAATTACAATTTAATTATTTTATTCAAACAATAATTTCTACAAAAAGTTCTGGGACATAAAGTTGAAACCTTCTTTATACAGATGCGTTACTAATTCCCTTAGGTGATTGCGTAAGAATTTAACCTCAACAATATTTGTTTACACTTAAATCACATACTTTTGGAATAGATCACAGATAGTTAGTTTCAGAAGATACTGGTTATCCGAAAGGCACGCACAAAAGAACAAGAACATGGTGAGAACGAACATCGAACATTTTGTTCGCATTTGCGAACCACATATTTATTTAAGAAGCATGTATTTATGTAAATATATTCTCTTATTGTTTATTTAAATTAGTGAAGAGTTTTTTTTTTTTTGTTTTTTTGTATTTTGCTTTCTCTTTTACTCTTACACACGGTGTCTACATCTCTTTGTCTACTGTCCTATCGCAGGTATGCTGGAAGAGATTTCTTTAGAAATAAGCATCACCTTTGTACGTATTTTTCTGTTCCTTTCTTCTTGTCTGTTTATATGTGTGTACATAAACTGTTAAATAAATAAATAAATAATAAATACATCGGCGTTACCTTAACACCAGAAATAATTGAAAAACAAAAACCAATTGACCCATCATCAATAACCGCCCACCTTCTGACCCACTTGTTGAACTTCTATAAAATATTTATAGAACACTGGGTGGTGCACTAGTCCAGTATTCATTCCATTCATATTGGATCCCTCGCTTATTGCCCGTGCATATTTTAGAAGCTCGATCGGCGAGAGCTGCATTTTTCTTGTAAGCTCTTTTCTGTTATGGGTGCTAGTTTAATAGTTGATGTGGTATCTGTGACCTGGTTAAGGAATTGGCTTAAGAGTGTGAGTTTAACGTGTACCCTTATTGCGTAATACACTTTCAATAACAATCCGAAAAATGCTAATCCATTGCTTCATATGTTTAAAAAATTCTAAGTTTTACTTCTAAGTTTTTGAACTGTGAAAATGAAAGGCCATGAAAAGTATTTTTTGGGTCCTGAGTTTAGAGCATATAAACCCTTTTCACCCCTTTTGGGGATAATCCTTGGAGTACCAGAATTAAGTGAACTTACTTGCACTACAAATAGAAAAAAGGAAAAAGCTAGATTAGACCGTTATTGAATCAAACGCAGATTTTTCAGTGATTCCGTTTAATTTTTACGTACGAAATCTTTACATATAACGACTTAGAAATGACAGAAAAGAGCGCACGGGTAGCGTGGGGCTCGAATTTGTACTGGAATATTCCACTAATCTATCGCCTTTTTTTTTTGTTTTGGGTGGGAAATCATCAAATAACTTCTCCCGCTCTGGGCGGAGCGGGAGGGTGTGTCAGACTCTTACTGGCTAAAACCCACCCGTATTCCTTCCGTTGCCTGTGTTGCCAGGGGCCTCGGTGACCCTTTAATACCTTCCCGCGACCCCGGCAGGACTAATCTATCGCCTGCGTCCGCGCGCTCCTTCCTCACTAACACACACACAGATTCTTATACAATCTACACAGGCATCGATATGCCCGTGTGTAGATTGTGTACATAACTGTAAGCGGTCCGATCACCGCTTACAGTTATGTCCGGGCTACATGACGCTAGTTTTTCAAAGCTAGGATAGCAAGCTAGCACCTATGTAGGTATTCTATCCTGGGTTGCTGTCATGGTTTGGCACAAGCTAGTGCTATTTACGTGATGCTAGTAAATTTTGAGCTAACAGGATTGCGGTTAGTTAGTCCGTAGAATAAAGTGATCGGCTTGGTTGATCTATCTTCGCCGGCAGGCTTGTAGACAAGCTAGGATAGTAAAATCAGTGGTGGGAGGCGCTACTAGCCCAAAAATAGAACACCATCTTATTAAACTATCCTGGCTTGAGACGCTGGCTTACTAGCTAAGAAATGAAGCTAGTTATGCACACGAAGCCAAAGTTACTAGCTTGCTAGCTTACTAACACTAATTTACTATCCTAGCTTCAAAAACTAGCCTCGTATATCCCGGGCATTTCCCGAGAGGAGTCCGACCAAGAAAAACAAAAAAGGCATGAAATGTGTGTTATATAATTATGATTATTATTAGTGTAATCTAACTTAGTTTAAGATTAGAGTAGTTGAACTATTATTGTCTAGTTTTGGATATAAAAGGATTACATTATTTTTTGTTTATTTTATTCGCACTGGAAGAATTACTCGTACAGTCTAATTTCGTACGAGAGTAAAACATGTTGAAAAACTGCGTGCTTGCGTGTACTTTCTGAATGCACACACATTACAAAAGAGAAAACTCAACGAGCTTATGGTTGCTGAAAATACGCCTAATCTGTAATGACCCTAAAGGTTTCGGCATACCTAAATAGTTTTTAAACATGCACACAACGCGTGTTTTCCGAACGAAAAGTTTCACAGAGTAGATTGTTTTCGTTCGTATCGATAAAAACTGTGACTGGGAACTGGGATAGACGATTTGTAGAATTTCTGAAATACCGATCCGAGATACTTCGATGCATCCTCTCAAAAAACCCTCTTTTGTAAACTTCTTATCTAATTGTGAGAATGCTTAAAATAATTGAAACACGAAGCCTGTGTGACTATAAAAATACAGTTTTCGTGGAGCTAAACCATTCGTGGCAATCACAGCACCTGTTTATAATTTCATCACACTTGCGCTCTCGCAAATATAGTTCATTTCCGCTTTGATTTACTAAATAAAGGTATAGTGTTTTCATAAAATAAAATCTTGATTTTATTTCAAAGAGACCTGAAAACAAAACTGAGAATTTTAATTTTCTTAAAAGTTTTTCTAAATAACATGAAAAAATATATTATAGACTGGGTTTTATTAAAAAAAAAGTATCGAAGTTGAAAATAGTAGTCCAGCCACGTGCAAGTAGACGATGCATTGAGGTTGATGAAATTTTGTAATGTTCATCATCAAATGTAGTTTCTTGTAATTATTTGAAAACGTGTTGCAAATATTAGTGATTTTTCAGGAATGCTTAATTTATTTGAAAAATCCCTTTCCCACAAGCCACATGCAAAACAAAGAAGTCTACTTTTCAAATCACAAACAATTTTATTTAAATTATATTTCCATTGCTCACAACCAATGAACTAAATTGATGAAAATCTGTCGATTTCACGGCCCCTTAACGTGTTCATTAAGTCGTTAGGTAGCCAAGTTATATCAATATTCCCTCTATTCCAAAAATGCACTTAATAAAAATCACACAAAATACTTATAAGCTCATAAAAAAACAACAACAACTTGAATACGGTTCCCTTCCAAATAAAATACTCAAGTAACATGAGAATAACATTTTCTACGAACTTTTTTACTTACTCCGAAACGCTCCACGTACCTATAACGTCGAAAACTTTTTGGACAGAATTATTAAGCCTACTTGTAAAACATCGAACATTGAGGTCGAGTTTGAGATCGTCTCCTTATTTGATAATCATCTACATTAATCGCCTCGTACGTAATGTTGGTAGCAGTGAAGGTTACAGTTTTTTTTTTTTTGGTTAGGAAATTAACAAATAACTTCTCCCGCTCAGGGCGGAGCGGGAGGGTGTATCAGACTCTTACTGACTAAAACCCACCCGTGTTCCTTCCGTTGCCTGTGTTGCCAGGGTCTCGGTAGCCCTTTTGTACCATCCCGTGACGAAGGTTACTGCTTGCTTTGTCTTTACAGATCATTTTGACATAAGAACGAAAGAGCTAGATTGCATAGTTTCAGAAATAGTGTCGGACCACGTACATGTCGTTGGTTCAAAGGTAAAAATCACTAAGTGTTTTTAAATTAGGAGGTAATGACATATATACATTTTTCAGCATGAAAAAAAATCCATAACTGATGGAATGATCCATCCATGACTATGGTTGTACGTACTTTACCAATAGACAAAAATTTGCCAGGTCGGTCATACAGCGTATACCACTGGAAGGGATTAATATTCATTTTTAATTATACATTTTTAAAGCACGAATGACGTAAGCTGGACAGTCAGCATCGCATGAAAAGTTGCTGACAAGCAATATTTAACATGGAAAGTTGACCCACGTATAAGGGCGAGATCCACAGACCGCTCTTAGCCCTTGCTAAGTAAGCGTTCCATACGATTATGTTCCAGATTTTTATGCAGATAATACCCACATGCGCATAAGCGAATGTGAACAATCGTTTCGAATATGAATATCATGTACATGTTAGTGTGTAAAACTTACTTAGCAAAATAAAGTCTAACTGCGTTCTATGAGTCTCGCCCTAAGGTACACCAGTAATGTAGGGCACCTCGATGCGTCCCATATTAGATACGCACGTGTGATACCCATTTGTAATGTGCTTAAAATATCTGCACGTGCACACAGTGTGTACGTAGAAGAGCAAAACACATTCCCTTTAAAGCTCTGACCAGATTGAAGCGAACGAAAGATCGGGATGCAGGTACAGTCAGCGTCATAAATATCGGGACGAACCGACTGTTCAAAATGATCTCAACAACTAAGAAAATTTAACTATATCTCAATTGGATATCAGAATTACAGTAGTCGTATACTTTCTTCATTTTGAAACAGTTCTTGTGTCATTGAGTTAAAATTTAATTTTCATAATTGTCTAGATCATTTTGAACAGTCTGTTCATCCCGATAGTATTGACGCTGACCGTAGTACGCGACTGAGCGCGTCTGTTGTTTTAATGACTAAGAAACGTCACAGAGTATTCGCGCTAGTTCAAACTATAAGCTATTGTATGTGTTCAACCCAGGTACCCGCCGCGAGATTGTCGCTGCTGGCCTTCCTTAAGGAGCTGGAGTGGATCGAATAATCAGTTTCCCACCCAAAATGCAAAATACGTGCATTGACGTGAAGTTGCAGACACCAGGCCGAATTACCTATGTTTTCTAACTAGCACGAACATTTGTTGACACAATCGATGCGTGAGATGTTCGTCCCGCATCCCGCTTGCTCGTTTCACTCTGGTCAGAGCTTTACGACTAGAAAAGAGATATATAACTGAAACTTTTATATCTTTACCGTCGATTCCCAGAGTTTCGCGGAAATCCTAAAGTCTTGGAACAAAAAGGGAATGAATGTTCGGGTCTGTGAGCTTCGCCTGATAAAGGGTGAGTGACGGCCAATGGGTAGTGTGCTGTGACCATATTTGTGGTAGGTAATTTTGGGAACATTTTATATTTTTACTCGAATAAGATAGAAAGAAGTGATGGCCCAGTGGTAATGGCCCCGACTTACGAGTTGTAGATCGTGGGTTCTACCCAGGCAGGCGCTTTAATTTGTGTAAATAATTCTATCACCACTGTTTTCCTTCACCGTTTTGAGAACAGTGGTGTTCAAATAATTTACACAAAGTAAAGTCCTGTCTGGGTATAAAAGTACGACCTACAACTCGTTATTCGCGGTCATTACCACTGGGCCACCACTGCTCATACTAGTAGATAAACTCGTAAGTAAGTCTGAAACCGCCAACCAGTCTTGAGCAAACGTGGTGATCAGTGGTCGTAACTTATCATTAAGGGAAGAAGCCTTAGCCCTGCATTGGTAAATAATAGATCAGTATTATTAAAACAAAGCAAAGCTAAAATGGCTATTGTTACCCGAATTGAGTCAATTGCTTTACCCAAAGGACTGGCACAAAATGCTTTTTGTTTAAAAATGTCTACGCGAAATAACAGTCGTGATGTGCTTCTACATAGAATATTGTAATCGCTAAAATATTTTACAGCTTACTTTTATTGAAATAAGGATTAAAATTGCATCTAAAACATAAAATGAAATGGAAAGAAAACTTTTTTTTTTGTTAGGCACAATGATGATGTGTCTGTAATTCCACCGATAACCATTCCTACCCTTTAAACTAGGGCTTGGCGGCAGAAGTAAGTACAATGGTTGAATTTCTCTGAATGAACTTCACAGAAAGCTTTACAACTCATCATTCATCATCTGCCTAGCCTTTTCCCAACTTTGTTGGGGCCGGCTTCCAAGCTAACCGGATGCAGCTGAATACCAGTATTTTAAAAGGAGCGACTGCCTATCTGACCTCCACAACCCAGTCACTGGATAATGCGATACCCCTTGGTAAGACTGGTTGTCAGACTTTTGGGCTTCTGATGACCTCTAACGACTGTCAAAGATCCACGAATGACAGTTGGGACCAACGGCTTAACGTGCTTTCCGATGCAAGGAGGGGTCTTGGTATGTAAAGATGGTATCCATCCACGGACCAACACCGGCAAGCGTAGCTTAACCTTATAGATCGACCCGTGCGGCTGTTATTACTTAGCCATGAGCTCCTCTTAGTAAGTACAGTAGTAGAATATTCTCTTTAAAACTTCACAGAAAGTTCTACAACAACCGTAATTAAAACATACATAAATAATCAACCTATATTGCTCCCACTGTTGGGACCCAGGCCTCCTCTCTGTGAGAGGGACTGGGCCGTAATCCACCACGCGGGCCCAGTGCGGGTTGGTAGATGTCACATGTCTTCAAATTTTTGGTTCTTGGTCATGCCGGTTTCCTCACGATGTTTTCCTTCACCATTTTGAAAGCATGGGTGATGAAATAATTTACACAAAGCATAGCGCCTGCCTGGGTTCGAACTTACGACCTACAACTCGTAAGTCGTGGCCGTTACCACTTTTTTTTTTTTTGGTTGGGATATCATCAAATAACTTCTCCCGCTCTGGGCAGAGCGAGGGGGTCTGTCAGACTCCTACTGACTAAAACCCACACATATTCCTTCCTGTTGCCTGTGCTGTCAGGGGCCTCGGTGACCCTTTAGTACCTTCCCGCGACCTCGGCAGGCATCGGCCCTAGTGGACTCCTACACTTGTGCTGATGACATCTCTTTGAGGCGCGCGTGGAATACAACGCGCCGTCGACCCGGGCCTGGTCCTTACCGGATGGTGAGCTACCCATTGCTCACCGTCCGCAAGCCTGCGCCTACGGTAGCCGGAAATCCGCCTGGGATTCCCGACGCCCAGGGCGTCTCCTGCGGCGGCTAGGGGCGAGAGGGCGCGAAATTTGCCTTTCCCTCAACCGTCCCGCCTCCTCATTCGCGAGCATTACTGCTTCGCAGAAGGAGGTGATGGCTGCCCATGCCCTCTCGCTCCGTACCATGGCCTGAACCAGGGCCGGACGCGAGAGATCTCTGGGCCGTTACCACTGGGCCACCACTGCTCTCAATCAAAACTTATTTTTGTCAAAATACTCGTATACATTGAAGAACATACATAATATTTTCTACTCCTGCCTCCTTTTACCAATAATTTCGTACCCGTATCCAACTACGACACATTAAATGCACCAGTACACTGTATAGTATCTAGTGAAGGCACAGCCTCCGCCGGCCATAATAATTGATTCACACTACTATCAATATTAACAGGGTCAGAGGAGAAACGGTGCTAGTCACGTGTGGCTCTTGAAATTAACATTACAAGGTTCAGCTGTTACTAAGAGTAGTAGAAATACTTTGTGAGGGCTAGGAGTCAAGAGACGACTGTAAATATTCCTGATGTATTAATACTCCTCCACTAAAACCTCAAAATAAAAAGAGATGAAGGTGAAGGGATGCATCGAAAGTATCCAAGAGTGATGATCAGCGTGCATGTATTGAAATCGTCAGAACTGGGAAAAACTGGCTGATCTTTTGTTAAGGGCCGGGTAATCGCTATTGACCTTGGCTATACAAATGCGCGTCGCGCTCACGCCACGCCGACCGCTGTTCGACTTCATACGGAATATTTATTTTTAGTAAAGAATATATGAACATTTTAAAATAATTACAAATAGAATTATAATAAGTAATT
Source organism: Atethmia centrago (assembly GCA_905333075.3). NCBI lineage: Eukaryota > Metazoa > Arthropoda > Insecta > Lepidoptera > Noctuidae > Atethmia > Atethmia centrago. The sequence goes on from HG995388.1 coordinate 9,365,307, forward strand.
TAAAAGTAATATTATTTTAGGGTTCCTTAGTAAACAAGGAACCTTTTAAGTTTCGCCATGTCAGTCTGTCTGTCTGTCTGCCAGTCCCCGCTTTAGCTGAGACGCTTAGTACTAGAAAGCTGTTTTTTGGCATAGTTACATATTAATTACGCCGAAAAAGTGGTAAAATAAAATCTTGACAAATTTTTTAGTATACCCCCCTTGCAAATAATGGTGTGGGGTATCGTTGGATAGGCCGTTCAAAAATATTGCCTGCGAATATTGGTCTGAGAAAACCATTTTCCATTCCGGGATCCGTTTGCGTAATATTAAGCTTTAAAGCGCAATTTTTTGTTAGAGTAAAGAGTCATCCCCCCCCCCCCCAGCTGGAGATGGAAAAAAAATCATAGCAGTAGTACATATTATAATGAAATTAAAAGGAAAATAGTTAAGTAGGCTTAACGTTAGTTAACGAGTAAAAGTCGACCAACTTAAATGTGCAGTTGGAGAATTGACCGTGACGTTGCCGATGTATGGGAGAACATGTTTTTCAACTACAATGTTCAGTTAGTTTTTCGGATAACTTCATACCAACTACGGAACCGTTCATTTTGCGTGGTCCTACACGCACTTAGCTGGTTTTTTATGCTTTGGGTAGACATTACTTTCTTAATTTATTTCATAACGTATTTCACTACAATACTTAAATATTTATTAATGTGTATGCGTGTGTGTTCCGTGTGGTGTCGGACGTAAAGAATAGCACAATCCCATTTCTTCCCATGGGTGTCGTAAAAGGCGACTAAAGGACTTACTCTATGCATTTTAACACCATACTGCGATCGCCAACCCGCCTGCCTAGCGTGGCGATTATGGCAAACCCTATGTCCAGCAGTGGACGTCTTTCGGCTGGAATGATGATGATGATGATGATGCGTGCTAGTTTAACTTATATTTTTGCGTAACTTACTTGCTTCATATGAAGGTGTAATAACAAATTTAAAAGTCACTAAAATCATATATCTGCGCCTTAAAACAAGAAGATAGCGCAAAATTCCCATTCCTTGTCTACTATTTCGCACCAATACAACTTAGGTTAATCAGACTGAATACGACACTATTCTGATTCTGTACATCACATCACCGTTTACTATTTAACGGGATCATTCATATAAAACAGCTTGCTTTACAAGAAAAGGCTTCGAAGAAGCCTCGACAATTTATGTATTACAACTACCTAACAGACTGTACTTACAAGGAGTCGGTATTCAATAAACATTAAAGAGAACCAATAACCATTGAACACATTGAAAGCCACTTCCAACCAGCAGTAACTATTTACACAACACTAAACAGAAAATAGTTCCTAGAATGTCCTACAAACAGCGCACGAATGGTCACACGTCCTTGTAGGCATTGCAAAATGTATGAGCCCTTTCCTATCGTGTAATGACGCAAATAGCTCCCGGCAAATCGCTTTTTAGCTAGCAATTCATGGTCACTTTACCATGTATCGTTTTCATGTTTTTTTGATACCGCCAAAACAATGTTCCGAGTTCTAAGTGAAAGAAAGAAGGGAAGGCTTTATCGACTGTTGTACGGAATAAATGGTTGGGGAGATAAGAATGAGTGATTGTACAAGGAAGGAAGGGGGTGAAATTAGAAATTGTGGGTTATGCGGAAGATTCGAGATGGGTACCTACTGAAGGATATGGAAACAAAGAATGCCAAGGCATAGAGTTTTTTCAGCGTAGGTATCTTATACGTTGAGGTCGCTCACCGTGCCATGGGGCGGGCTATGCTCGGAGTTTCTTTGAAGGATAAGATTAGAAATGAAGTTATCCAGAAGAGAGCTGGAGTTACCGACATAGCCTGCAGAGTAAGCAAGCTGAAGTGGCAGTAAGCGGGCCATATTTGTCGAAGGACCGATGGCCGGATAGTTTTGCAAACTACTGTGTGACATTCAAATGAGAGGGCTTGTTGTGGGGATCTCAAATATTTTTTTTTTTAATAATTTTAAGATAAATAGTTTTAAAATTATTTAAGAAAATAGATGAAAGTTGATCATTTCCCCTCCCCTTCTCTCCGAAACTACTAACCATACAGAAAATAGTTTCTTACTTTTGGATTACAGGAAAAATCTATGTTGTTAAAATAATTTGGTAAATCTCTCAATATTGTGCAACCGAACTTTTTTTTTTTTTTTTGAGGGTGGGAAATCATCAAATAACTTTTCCCGCTCTGGGCGGAGCGGGAGGGTGTGTCAGACTCTTACTGACTAAAACCCACCCGTATTCCTTCTTGTTGCCTGTGTTGCGGGGGCCTCGGTGACCCATAAGTACCTTCCCGCGACCCCGGCAGGCATCGGCCCTAGTGGACCCCTACTACATGTGCTGACGACATCTCTTTGAGGCGCGCGTGGAATACAACGCGCCGTCGACCCGGGCCTGGTCCTTACCGGACGGTGAGCTACCCATTGCTCACCGTCCGCAAGCCCACGCCTACGGTGGCCGGAAATCCGCCCGGGATACCCGACGCCCTGGGCGTCTCCTGCGGCGGCTAGGGGCGAGAGGGCGCGAAACCTGCCTTTCCCTCAACCATCCCGCCTCCTCCTTCGCGAGCATTACTGCTTCGCAGAAGGAGGTGACGGCTGCCCATGCCCTCTCGCTCCGTACCATGGCCTGAACCAGGGCCGGAATCCTAACTATAATTATAAATGTGAAAGTGAGTTTGTTTGTTTGTTACGCTGTCACGCTAAAACGGCTAAACAGATTTGGATGAAATTTGGCACATGGGTAGACCATGATCTGGATTAGGACAAAGTATAATTTTTATTCTGACATTCCCACGGGATCGAGACTTATGCGGGTAAAACCGGGCGCAGCCAGTGTAATATAATAGAAATGCCTATATCTCACGCAGGGATAACTACGAAAGCGTGTAGTACACCCACATTCTTTCAGTTATAAACCACAGGGTACCAGCTTTCGGCTGCAGAGATCTCTTGCATCCGGCCCTGGTTCAGGCCATGGTATGGAGCGAGAGGGCATGGGCAGCCATCACCTCCTTCTGCGAAGCAGTAATGCTCGCGAAGGAGGAGGCGGGACGGTTGAGGGAAAGACAAATATCGCGCTCTCTCGCTTTAGCCGCCGCAAGAGACGCCCTGGGCGTCAGGAATCCCAGGCGGATTTCCGGCTACCGTAGGCGCGGGCTTGCGGACGGTGAGCAATGGGTAGCTCACCGTCCGGTAAGGACCAGGCCCGGGTCGACGGCGCGTCGTATTCCACGCGCGCCTCAAAGAGATCTCGTCAGCATAAGCGTAGGGGTCCAATAGGGCCGCGGAAAGGTACCAAAGGGTTACCGAGGCCCCCGCAAAACAGGCAACAGGAAGGAATACGGGTGGGTTTTAGTCAGTAAGAGTCTGACACACCCTCCCGCTCCGCCCAGAGCGGGAGAATTTATTTGATGAATTCCCACCCAAAAAAAAAGGGTGCCAGCTTATTGATAAAATTTTTTATCAACACTTTATGCACAAGTAAAACAATACGTGGTAACGAATTATGAGTTATGGGTTGTTGTTTCGAACCCAGACAGGCGCTTTACTATGTATGAATTATTTCATCACCACTGCTCTCAAAACAGCGAAGGGAAACAACGTGAGGTAACCGACATGACCTAGAACCAAAAATTAGCTGGCACCCATTTTTTTTTTTAGTGGGAAATCATCAAATAACTTCTCCCGCTCTGGGCGGAGCGGGAGGGTGTGTCAGACTCTTACTGACTAAAACCCACCCGTATTCCTTCCTGTTGCCTGTTTTGCGGGGGCCTCGGTGACCCATAAGTACCTTCCCGCGACCCCGGCAGGCATCGGTCCTAGTGGACCCCTACCTTTGTGCTGACGAGATCTCTTTGAGGCACGCGTGGAATACAACGCGCTGTCGACCCGGGCCTGGTCCTTACCGGACAGTGAGCTACCCATTGCTCACCGTCCGCAACCCCGCGCCTACGGTGGCCGGAAATCTGCCCGGGATTTCCGACGCCCAGGGCGTCTCCTGCGGCAGCTAGGGGCGAGAGGGCGCGAAACATGCCTTTCCGTCAACCGTCCCGCCTCCTCCTTCGCGAGCATTAGTGCTTCGCAGAAGGAGGTGACGGCTGCCCATGCCCTCTCGCTCCGTACCATGGCCTGAACCAGGGCCGGACGTGAGAGGTCTGTGCCACCGATCGCCTCCACGAGGACACGGCGGTGCTCTGCCCAAGCCGGGCAGACCTCCACCGTATGCTCCACCGTGTCCTCCGGGACCAACCTGCACTGGGCCCGCGTGCACAGATTACGGCCCACTCCCTGTCACAGAGAGGTCTGTGATAGAATAATACTATACCTACAATTAAGGTGGAATTAATTTTCTCATCGAAAACTCAATAACACCGTCTGACCCTCGCAATCCCATTTTGCAAGTATTCCTTGTAGTATATCTATGTGTTGTGTAAGTACCAACGAAAGTGGGTATAACCCCTAGAGAGTAGAGGCGTCAATGATACACTTAACCAGAATTCTCAGTAACATACGTACACAGTATTACGTGAACAAACATCCTGACTACAACTGACTAGTTCGGTAGCTATGCATGATAGCTATTACAATTATACGGATTTTGATACAGACCAATAATGACTGCTTGGAAAAGGTGCTTTGTAAAAAAATATAGGAAATTATCAGAGCTGATCAAACTCAAACTTAAATTCTAAAGCGTTTATTTTAATTAAAAAAACCAATTACGGGTACTTTTGATCAAGGAGTCGGTCAGTCAGAAAGATAAAACTATGAAGTTGTCCGTTTCAAAACGTAGTAAGTTCTCATGGAAAAGAACGGGCAAGAAATTCTTTGGACACCCTTTTAAATCAAAATATTGTTACAAAATATTAGTTACATCATTTATATTGAAATTATACGTGTTTATAAGTTATTGAAGGAACTATGTATAAAATGGAAAGTTAAAATTGGCAATAAAAACACTTTTAACCATCACAACTACTTCAAATAAATAATATCATATTTAAAACAGAGCAGTGGTGGCCCAGTGGTAACGTCCGCGACTTACGAGTTGTATGTCATAGGTTCGAACCGAGGCAGGCGCTTTACTTTGTGTTAAATATTTCATCACCACTATTCTAAAAATGGTGAAGGAAAACATCGTGAGGAAAGGCCAAAAGGAGGCCTGTGTCCCAGCAGTGGGAACATTATAGGCTGATTATGTATGTTTAAAACATAAATTTCACACTTATCTTAACTCCAATTACTTTCCGAGAAACCCAACATTAAGTAAGCCAAACACATCCTATATTTTAAAGCACGGAAAATCTGGAAAACTTTAAAATTTCCACCAAACTGCTAAGCATTTTCCGTGCAATTTGATATGCAAGTGTTGTCGCCTGATAAATATTTATGAGTTCTGGCAACACTCTACACCCAGACGTCGCGGGCGCCTCAAGTATTTTGTAAACTGCTTTTCATTATCATACTTTAAGTTGTTGTTTAGTTTTTAAACTTGTTATAACATGGATTTTTATTGTAGGGAAGATTTTTCTTATGTACTTCTTGTAATGTTATTGTTGTTATATAAGAAGTCGGTTAGGAGAGGTTAGTGAACATTTTTTTGGACATTGTCCGATTCCGGTATGAAAGCTTCACAGAAAATAAATAATTGTTTGGATATATGTTGGACAGAAGGGCGGAATAAGTATAACGACTTATGCCATACCATGCCATAATATCTTTGCGTAACATGATGGCAAATTTCAATTTTGCAGTCTAAAAGATATACCACAGAGCTAAAATACCTATACATAATACATAAAATACCTATACATATCTACGAAAGGTGTCCAGTTGAGTAAGTAGTAGAATTCTATTTAAATAATTATAAACTTTGTCAAAATATCTGGATATAAGGACCAAATTCTAAACGAATTTGGTTGGTAAGTCAAAAGACGAAAAAAACAATTGCAAACAACAACAAACAACAACAACCTGGCAACACGGGCAACGGAAGGAACACTGGTGGGTTTTAATCAATAAGAGTCAGACACACCCTCCCACTCCGCCCAGAGCGGGAGAAGTTATTTGATAATTTCTAACCCAATAAAAAAGAGGCAAAAGACGTAGCAAGGAAACTACTCTTCATGTCATGAATGGAAGTTCCGCAATAATCATCATCATGGTTCTCCTGCCCTTATCCTAATTTATTTGGGGTCGGCGCAACATGTCTTCTTATTCCTTATTTCTGTATTGGTCGTCGTCTCATTCTAGGCATTACTCATCATTCCCACAATAATTCCCCTTGACGACTACAAGGACACCGTTGTCCCAATTTCCCAAACAACAAAATTTTTAAAGAAGTGAATAACTAAGAAACGGCCCACCCGTTTTTTAGTTATTCAATACTTTAAAAAAAATATTATTTTACTTTAATTAGTTCCTGAGCGTAACTTTTCATTTTTAGGGCTCCGTAGTAAACAATATAGTTTCGCCATGTCCGTCTGTCTGTCTGTCTATCTGTCTGTCCCCGCTATAGTTCAGAGACGCTTAGTACTAATAAGCTGTAATTTGGCATATTAATCACGCCGACAAAGTGCTGAAATAAAATCTTGAAAAACTTTTTTTGTGGTACCTCACTTGCACGTAATATGGGAATAATATAATTTTTTCTCGTCTACCCCATGGTGTGGGATATCAATGGATAGGCCGTTCAAAAATATTGCGGTTCTATGAATACCACTTTTCGATTCAAGGATCTGCTTGCGTAATATTAAGCATTAAAGTACTAAACATTTATGGCAGTAGTACATAATATGAAATTAAAAGAAAAACTATCACAGCTGAGTGGGCTTTACAAGTAATTTTATTTTATTTTATTATGGTCATTGGAAATTGACAGTTTCTTTGGCGCGGGATTCTTATATTTTGCATAAGTGTTATGAGGTGTAAAATTGATTTAACGTTTCATATCGTGAAATATTTATTGCCTGGTGGTATATTTCTATTGTATATAGTTATAAAACCGTTATTCACACAGAGTATTCTTTGATAAGTCGTTGTAAATACACTGGTCGGTGACAAAAACCTAAATAACTTCCAAAATATTGGAGCTTTATGAAATAAAGACCATTATAGACAATTTTATAGTGCTTAAATCAATGTCATAAAAGTTTAACATTATGAAGTTTATTTTTATCGAAAGTAAGTTTAGTAAAAAAGACCATTTTCACAAGATTTCGAAAAACGTGCTACGGTATCCAAACATGCAATTTTACACATTTTAGTATTTTGTATTACCACCACGAGCTGTTTATACAGCTGTTATACGGTTTGGCATGCTTTCCACCAGATTTCTGAGCTGCTGCTAAGGAACATTCTCCCATTCCTCTATCAGTGCTTCTTTCAGTTCACGAAACGGAGCGAATGGAGGGAAATTTCGCTGGCGTACACGTCCCAGTTCGTCCTAAACATGCTCGATGGGGTTCAAGCCTAGACTGCACGCAGGCCACTCCATGCGTGTCATAGCGACCTCTTCAAGGTAGTCAAACACTAACCGAGCTGTATGGGGACGAGCCTTATCTTGCAAAAAGATGGCGTTCTCGTCCATGTTTACTAAAAATGGGCACATACATTCACGTATCTTTCTGCAAAGTGCCATTTTCTATCACCACTGGCACGGTGCGACTATCGGAAGAAATTTCAGGCCACACGTGTATGGAGCCTCCACCTTATGGCACCTTCTCTTCAACGCAAAATTGGTTATATCACTCTCCTGGTCCTCTGTAGATTCTTTTGCTTCTCATCGTGCGTGTATAGCATGAACCTCGACTCGTTCGAAAACATTACTCTTGACCAACATATCACCACTCATCATCACTATCCAGAGTACAATTCATGTGTTCTCTAGAGTAACTCGGCCTTGAATTTCAATGCTGCCTTTCAAGTTTTGCACCATTTGCAGGTCTAAATGGCTTCAAGTTTGCTTCAGCAAGACGCCGCCTCACAGTACACGTGCTCGGACTACTCCCTCTAGCAAGTAGAAGGTGATTTTTGACTTCAAGAGCCATTTGAAATCGATTTCTCAACATTGTAGACACCATAATATCGATTCTTCCGCGCTGTCGTGCACCTTTTTTGGCCTGTTTCTGGTCTGCTAATATTGGATTCAGTGTCTTCAAATCGCTGGAGCATTCTTTGAACAGTTGATAATGACACACCAAAAGTTCTCACTGTATAACGCTGACTGCGCCCGTCTTCAAGCATTGTCAGAATTCTTATACACTCGTCAGAGGTCAGTGGCATGTTTTTAATTGTAGTGTATTTATAAACAGAAACAAAAGTAAAACAAATGGTTTCAAAGTTGTTCAAATTAATACTTTTACTTTAATACAATCACCAATCGATCAGGTTAAGCTACGCTTGCCGTGGTTGGTCTTTACATACCAAGACCCTTCCGTGCCTTGGAAAGCAGGTCCCGGCTGTCATTCGTGGATCTTTGACAGTCGTTACGGGTCGTCAGAAGCCCGAAAGTCTGACAACCAGTCTTACCAAGGGTATCGTATTACCCAGTAACTGGGTTGTGGAGGTCAGATAGGCAGTCGCTCCTTGTAAAATACTGGTATTCAGCTGCATCCGGTTAGACTGGAAGCCGACCCCAACGTAGTTGGGAAAAGGCGAGGCAGATGATAATCACCAAAAATAAATATAAAGATCATCCTTTTTTGTAATTATAATTAATTAAACTTTAATATAGTTTTTATTTTAAAAGAGTGCTAAAACATTTTAAAATTTACCGCATTTTTTATAACCAACCCGCTTTCTTTGCGGCCCAGTCTATACAGGGATACTGGTGTCCCTGTGGGCCATGAGGGTCTGTTTCTATTTACATACTGCAGTTATGATTTTTTACCCTCATTTATTTATTTTTATTGTTGCAGATTATGTTCTTTGGGGACGTAGAGTTTTTAAGCTCAGTGAAAATGAAATCCAACAGTTTTTGATAGGTGATAATAGTGATGATGAAGACAATTCACTGCTTATCGAAGAAGATCAAAGGCGTCTGACACAGGATGATGACCAAGGCGCAAATGATGTCGAGATTGAAGATACGACACCTTAACGTCAACAATAAAAAAGATCATCACCTGAGCCATCAACTTCTGCTGTCGAACTACACCACTTAGAAAGCATTAACCTGTTTTCAAGTGGAGCCAGAACATATGCTTAAATGTTTAATGTGGAATATGAATTCGGTGTCCAAATGTTGATGGCGTTATGTTGACTCCTTTTAAAATATTCCTATCAACAACAAAATTTGCCGTTTTAGTTCAAATGATAGTGTCAGAGTCCATACGCTCACCAAAATGGACCAGAATTCTCTTTTCAAACTGATGAAATGAAAACATTTCTTAGTATGAACTTAGTCATGGGTCATCATAGTTGTCATCGCTGAGAGATTACTGGTCTACGGAACCAGACACAGGTCGAGTTTTGAACAAAATGTGGTAGATACCTGCCTAACACACAACGAAATAATCCGAAAATTGCCAAACAAACAAATGAAATCAAAACTGCATCGGCAGAACTACTACGATTTCATCGAACAAACATAGTTGATTAGTACACGACACAATATCGTATCTATTTACAAGACAGTGGTGTTACTAACCACTATAATATAATAGTTTTCGTCGGCTCGTCATTATTGTTGCTCGAGCGGTAATATATTGGGATAGCCACATGATTAAAAGCAGCTGTGCACACAAATTATGTCTGAAATTTCGATATAATGTATGGCCAGTATGGAATTATCGGAATTGTTTATTTATTTATGTATCTGAAGCAAAAGCGTATTTGGTCCTTCGGTATGAAAAGGCAATTTCAGTTTTCTATGGATCTCTTTAAAAGTAACTTATTGACAAGAGTTGCCCAATCATGTATTTCATCATTTTATTTTCTAACTTTTCGGTTAGTAGGTAGGTATTAAATGAGAAAGTAAAGTATTAAGACGCTGACAACACCTAAACCGCGGTCACTGTCAGATTGCATAGAAAAGAAAGAGAAGCGCGACGACAAAACGCTTGTAATTTATTGCAAAATATGAAGTAATTATCTATTTACTCAGAATTGAGTTAAGTAATCGAAAATAAAAAACAACCAAGTTCTGCATTAGAATAAGACGTACTTGTTATTAATTAAATACGTAATTTATGTTGATATTTAATACAGATATTTTGGATTAGAACTCAAGGTAAGAGGTTAGTTTAACGTTAGTTTGTATCGAGATTTTTTTTTCAAAACGTGTTTTGGTGACAACCAAGTTCTGGGAAATATGTTCAAAATTAGCATATATTTTTTCCGCTACCACAAACTATACAGATTTGGCAATTTTCTTTCTTAAGAGAAGCCTATTTTGGTCATTTGGGTCTTGTCAGCGCCTTAAGGACATTAATCTTCTATCTAAAATACTAAACTCACTAGTTAAGATAAGTACTACCCACAAAAATAAACTAAAAAGAAAAAAGAGTAAACAATTTCAAAACATTCCAGAATGAAATAAAAACAAAAACTTAATCCTCAGCCACAAAATATGCAAAGGCCACATCTTATTCAGCCTTGTCGTGTTATGATAATGTTCCACAACTGCGGCCCGCATTCCTTAAATCGCAGATGTTTACGGTTCAAAAAAGTTTTTATTTATAAAACAAACGAAGATATATACAGCCTCCTTAGTTATTTTGTATACAGGCTGGAATTCAGAGGATTTAAAAAGGTTTTCTACTTAAAACTTCGTTTACTTAGGAACTAAAATTTGTGGCTGGACTGCTTTCGGAATTAAAGAACAACATTGTAGGTATTATGTTGATTGTTTTGTTTTTGAGATTCGGTTAAGTAATAAATAAGTCAGTTCGTGTTATGACTGTTTTTTTTTTTTGTAGGATTTTTGTTTTTTTCCTTGTTGGATTAATTATAAAATTAAAGCATTCTACTTAAATCGTGAGCTTCGTCTTGATGCTGAAAATCTGGATTTTGTATTAAGATGCAGAGCTATTTTAAAATTAGTTTGTAAATTGCAAGTAATAGAGACCAAAATCATAATTATACATACCGAGTGTGACTGATGAAGTTAATAACTTTCATCGTGTACACTCGGTTTGCAAAGCCAACCTGAAACTTGACTCAAACACAGTTAAATTCAATACAAAACACAGCTTTGAATACGTTTGCACTATTGTGGGTACTCAGTCTGAAAACCACCAGATCTTATTTAAAAAGAAAAGGATAGTAAGGATAGGATAGTATGTGGCAAACAAGTCTTTTTTTTTTTTGGGTGTGAAATTATCAAATAATTGCTCCCGCTCTGGGCGGAGCGGGAGGGCGTGTCAGTCTCTTACTGAATAAAACCCATCCGAGTTCCTTCTGTTGTCTGTGTGATGCCAGAGGCCACGGACTTTCGTACTTTCCCGCGATCGCAGGCAGGCATCGACCTTAGCAGACCCCGTTACTTGTGCTGAAATCTCTTTAAGGTGCGCGTGAACACAACGCGCCGTCGACCCGGGCCTGGTCCTTATCGGACGGCGAGCTGCCCATTGCTCACCGTCCGCAAACCCGCACCTACGGTGGCCGGGAATCGGTATGGAATTCCCGACGCCCAGGGCGTCTCCTGGAGCGAATAGGGGCGTAAGGGCGTGAAATTTGCATCTCCCTCACCTGTTCCGCCTTCGCGAGCATTACTGGTTCATGGCAAACATGTCTGAACCTTTATTTTATTTTTTTTGTTATCCTGCATACATTTTTTTATTCTTGTATGTGTACACATGTTTGAGCAAATCAATACGATATCTAATCTTATCTTAGAAATCCAAAAAGTGAGTTGGTCAGTTCAAAATTCAGCTTAAGTTGCTTTTAAAACACAAAGTAACTTAATACTTATAGTTAAGTCTTTAAAACTCAATTTACTAAGCAAACTAAAACAATAATATAATAATATAATATATAATGAAGCTAAACTAAAACGCTTCACGCTCTGTATTCTAGACTTAACAGAGTTTTGACTACGGCTACTTACCGCGCCATTCATTAAACTATCTGAAAATGAACGGTTTTATTCTAAAGAATAAACCAATGAGTTTAAAAAGCAGTCTTTACTCAATGTCTAACGCACCCAAAACCAAAGCTTTCACACTCAATACCTATACAACAATAAACTAAAACACATCTGCAATGTTTATTGACGATAATGACATTTATTTCTGTAAGTAGGTTTTGTATAAACACTTGTACACGTCAATTTAGGTCTGTATCTGTTCAGTACTATAATATATTAAATCTGAAAAAAAAATCAATTCTTAATTTAAGAAAACCAATCTTAAATGAGTCCTACAAACAGTATTTACTCAATGAGTGAGGCATCCAAAAACCCAAGCTTTCGCACTCATTTTTACTCTGATGCAAATAAATGTAATACATTAGTGTATTACGACTTAACACTACGACTCTAAACTAAAGCTAAACTAAAACGTATGATGCTTTCTATTCTTCACACTACACCGCTCTAAATACGGGCTAGTTACCGCTCTATGCATTAGACCTATAGAAACTGTATACTTCTATATTAAATCTGAAAACTAAAAGGTTTTATTAAAGGGAAAACCAAATGTCTTAAATGAGTGCCAAAGGCAGTCCTAACTCAATGTTTGCCGCATCCAAAAACCCAAGCTTTCTTACTCAATATACGACATTAAACTAAAACACATAATCTATCTGTATCTATCTATGTTCTATATTCCACACATAACAGAGTTCTGAACACGGCTAAGTACCGTTCTGTTCATTAGACCTGTATTAACTGTGCACTACCTACTGTATTTTTGAAAATTATATAGTCTCTTAAAATAAAACCAATCATAAATGAATGATTTCATACTAAATTTACCTCTGACGCAAACAAACATAATACACGAAACTTTTACACTACATTAAAATGAAGCTCCACCAAAACTAAATTAAAACACATCACGCGATAAAATCACTCATATTATAACACAAATCTGAATACCTACGGTTAGGTACTGCTCCGTTCATTAAACAACACTACGATATTAAATTTTGAAATCAAAAAGTTATTATTTAAAGAAAACAAAATGAGTATTCAATAGCGTAAAAATCAGTTTTCAACTCAATTTATAACCGTGATGCTCCAGTTCTTCACACTCAATTTACAACACAAAACTGAAGCTAAAATACGACTAAACATTTTACTTTAGTCGTATTTTAGCTTCAGTTTTGTCACGCTCACATCACGCTCTATATTCCACACATAACACAGTTCTGAATACGGCTAGTTACGGCTCCGTTCATTAGACTTATATTGTGCACCACGATATTGAGTTACCGGAGCTACGGGAAATACCACACGATGTCACGATGTAGGATATAGTTTTCTTATATTGCTTCACCTGTTTAATAAGAAGCTTTTTTGGTAAGAACGTATAAGTAGATTACATTTTTGGAAAGATTTAATTGTTTACAAAATTATATTCAACATCTCTTTTTTTATTACTAACATAAAAGCTACCATGTTTTGAAAGTAATCAGGACCTATTCATCCTACATTAATTGCTATAAATGACTTAAGCCTCCTTCTATGAAAATCTTTCAATGGCCTTTTACTAGCCTACTACACATAATTTTCCTTTTATAACGAAAAAAAGCTAAAATAACTTTAAACTAAATCAAAGGTGTTCCTAAGCAAAGCAAATATATTTGGTCCTTCAAGACGAAATTCGAAATACTACTTCAACAATCTCGTGTATGAACCAGCAATCACCTACACGTACAAAAGCTACATAGAAGCCCAGCATCGTTACTGTACTCCTTGTACTCTTGTTACGTTACAGCTGATTTCAAGAGAAATAGCTTACACATACTATCGGAAATTGCAATATTGACTAGTATTACAAACTTGGTTACCGTTCGATTGCCCTTGTGCGGTTTTGCTTTGAGTATGTTATGAACTATTAAAGTCATTTCGAACTATACTATGAATTGAGTCCCCCAAATCAATAGGATTCGAGCAGATATTATATTTTATTTAACGACGAAACTTTTATCTGACCAGCCACCACTTTGACGTAAGCTATTTATATTTCTACGAGTATTATATGCAACTACAGCAATGTTAGAGTTATTTGCACTCAATCAATTTGCCGAGCCTTTTCCAAACCATGTATAGTATTTTTTGGAGTGTAATTGGATCCAGTTGTCTCTATAAATAAATTATATCATCATATATATCATCTGCCTAGCCTTTTCCCAACTTCGTTGGGATCGGCTCCCAGTCTAACTGGATGCAGCTGAATACCAGTATTTTACATAGAGCGACTGCCTATCTGACCTCCACAACCCAGTTAGTAATAGTCCTACAAATTAAATTTCAGCCATAGCAGCCAATCTCAGCGGAGACTAGCCATCTACGCAGGAGATATTATAGTGCACCAGTGTGCGCAGACATAGGTGCACTCACTATTCGCGTACTGTCATAGTCCGATGGGATAGCAATCCGACACGTCCGGAGAGAGATCGGGCGCAGGACCAATGGATTAACGTGCTTTCCGAGGCACGGGGGATCACCCCCAACTTCCAAACTCAAACGGGCTGTTACTGAGAAATTCCTAATGGAAGAACCCAATAACACTTTACCCGACCTGGGAATCGACACCAGAGCCCCACGCACGGCAGTCGGGCTTGCGACTACAAGACTAACGGGGCAGCCCAGTTACTGGGTAACACGATAACCCTTGGTTAGGCTGGTTGTCAGATTTCTTAGCTCCTGACTACCCGTAACTACTGTCAAAGATCTAGGAATGACAGCTGAGACCAACGGCTTAACGTGCTTTCCGAGACACGGAGAGGTCTCGATATGTAATGGATGGTCACCCATCCATTAACCAACCGTGGCAAGCGTAGCTTAACTTTCCATCGACCCGTGCGGCTGTTATCATTTAGCCACGAACCCCATCATTTACACTACAGATCCAGATACCTAACTGAATAGCACACTAGAAGTACAAATAATTTAGTAAAGAATTTGGTCCTTCGGTACAGGATCCCAAATATAGAACTCTACGTCCAGAAACTCTAGCTAAAGTTCTCAATAGAGCTGTAATCGCCAGCATGAACAGGAATACAGTTTCGACATCGTTAGCCCTCATTGTTTCATGTAGTGAGGCTTCTGGCAAATGAACAGAAATCCACAAAGCAGTATTTATTATTTACATACTAGCGAGTGTGTATATTTACTACGGCTAACACATTGTAATGTAATGTAATGTAATGTATTATGATTCAGTAGTTTCTTCAACGTATTTGTTGGAGAAGACAAAATAATTAAGAACGAAGCAGAGGATAGCAGATTCCTCTTCCTCTTCCAGGAGTTATTCTTTTTATTTTTTTTTTATGATAGACCGAGAATACATAGTTAATGTTTGAGCTCTGGTGATATTGAGGACAATTTTTGATAGCAATTGCGCAAGTACAGCCCAAGTGCTCGGTTCTGGATGCTCACCGAGTCGTAAACGTTCCGCCTTGGGGTTTGTCAAACAATAATGGAGCGTGGCTCTGGAAAAGTATACCTAGCAGAATTTGAGGGAGGTCTTTGCAGAACAAGTGTGGGAGAGAGAAGGCTGAAAAAAAAAGTGCAGCCCTCATTATTTAACATTTTTCAATAAAAATAAAAACAAATATAATAACATAACATCACGCCCTGTTTCCCCGAAGGATTGGACAGGGGTGTACATGAAGTACACCCATACTTTTCCAGATATGTTTAAGACCCATGTACTCGTAATAGGGGGCGAGCCTATTGCCATCAACTGGGCACAAATCTAGACTCCGGGCTGCTACTGAGAAATTACAGATAGAAAATCCCAATAACACTTTGCCCGACCCGGGAATCGAACCCAGGACCTCATACTTAGCAGTAGCGCTTGCAACCGCTAGACCAACCAGGCAGACAAATGTAATATATTAATCATTTAACTTCATAACTACAGGGTGTCCCGTAAATAATGGATCAAACGTAACGGGTAGGTAGCTTACCTCATTTCCAACAACTAATTTGAACAGTAAAAAAAAAACCGATAAGGTAACCAAGAAATTTTTTTTTTTCGATTTTTACTATTTTCTGTACCAGCATTCAGTGTTTTTAATGCTGTTGCTGCAAATGGTATCATATTTAGGTGTGATTTTTGTCAAACATTTCTGAATAGTTTACTAATGTTATAAGATACCATTTTTTTAAATAACATTTTATTTGCCTTAGAAAAAAAATCTTGAATTGAAAAGTTTTGTTTTTACGATGAAAAGACCAGAATTGGAAAAATTCTCCTGTAAAAAAAATGTATGACACCAAAGTGTACCATTATTTTAAAAACTTGTAAAATTACTAAGGTTTGCAAATTGGTATAAAACTTACGTCTAGTCCTTGCGGTTACAAAGATATTGCTATGAATGTGATGAAGAAGACAGAACAGAAATTAAAATGGTACAATCTAACTTTTCTTTCTCGCAATGGCTTATGCTTGTAATCTAAGCATGTGGTTAAGCGTGTAGCGTAATGCCGAGCCGATGACGTCATCTGTTCGGAATTTGGGACCGCTACCTGCGGAGTTGCACCTCACTCAGTGTGAAAGGGATAGATAGCGCCGCTTTTGTATTTTTGGTAAATCGGTGTCTTTGTGCAGGTATTTTTTTTCCGTCACCCTTCACTCATACAGGGCTTCATTGTTGCATGATTTTATTTGTTTAGTTGACACGAATCTCTCTTCGAGTTGATACGTACGTCAGACTACTTTCGCTCCCGCTGTGCCTAACTGTTGTGTTCCTTAAAATTAAACTTGTGCTGTATATTTGGACTTTGCTTTGCCTAACGATTTGGAACTGTTTGTGTTTTGGACGAATGACTTGGCAATCCTACGGACTTCGAAAACAATCATTTGTGTGCAGTAGTACGATGCCTCGTTACGAGTACACGCCACGGGAGTATGCCGAAATGCATTTTATCTACGGAGAAGCAAGAGGTAATGCCAGGGCGGCCGCAAGATTGTATCGTGAAAGATACCCGAACCGGGATCGACATCCCGACTATCGCGTATTCATTAGAGTGCATAACGCGCATCTTGAGGGAAGAATTCTTGGCACCGGAGTTGGGGGTGCCAGTGAAGGGCGACCGTCACAAGTCAATGACGAAATTATTATTCGAGAAATCGAGGAAGATTCGTCGGTCTCAATTCGCGTCATAGCGCAACGCACAGGTATTCCAAGATCGACGGTACATCGAGTTCTAAAAAGGCACCGGTTGCACCCATATCACGTGCAACGTGTTCAAACGCTGACGTCACGTGATTACCCGCAAAGAGTAGCATTTTGCCAAAGGATGCTTAGAATCATACGGGCGGACCCACAGTTTTTTAATAAAATTATATGGAGTGACGAGTCTTCATGCCGGCGAGATGGATATCTCAATTTGCATAATTTGCACAGTTGGCAGCTGGTAAACCCACATTTGATGCGAGAAGACAGGAGCCAACATCAATTTAAAATAAATTTATGGGCAGGAATAATAAATGGGCAAATAATAGGGCCCTTTGAACTACCAGCAACTCTAAACGCCGAATACTATCTGCATTTTTTAAGGAATGAGTTGCCAACGTTATTAGAAAATATTCCAGAAGACGTGCGGCAAGCAATGTGGTTACAAAATGATGGTTGCCCCGCTCACTATGCTACGGCAGTAAGGGCGCAACTCAGTGAAACTTACCGTGACAGATAGATCGGCCGATTAGGACCAATTTTGTGGCCTCCGCGATCTCCGGATTTAAATCCCTTAGATTTTAATTATTGGGGATGTTTAAAAGACAAAGTTTACAAACAACGAATGACGTCGGAAGAAGAATTACGTCAGCGCATCCAATCTGCTGTATCAGAAATAAACAACAGCCATTTTGTCCGTCGGATAAGAGCTTCCTTTATTAGGAGGTGCAGACTTTGCATTCTCGTAGGGGGACGTCCGTTTGAACATTTACTGTAAAAACAAAATAAACGATTTATTTGTACTTTTTTTTTAATTTAACCTCCTAATTTTTTCATACGCTGAGATACCTAAACATTTTTAAGAAAATAGTTTAATTGTGCACACTTTTTCAAATTTTATTTTATTTCGTAATTTGGCACCTCTGTCAGATTCATAGCAATATCTTTGTAACGACAAAGACTAGGCGTAAGTTTTATACCAATTTGCAAACCTTAGTAATTTTACAAGTTTTTAAAATAATGGTACACTTTGGTGTCATACATTTTTTTTACAGGAGAATTTTTCCAATTCTGGTCTTTTCATCGTAAAAACAAAACTTTTCAATTCAAGATTTTTTTTCTAAGGCAAATAAAATGTTATTTAAAAAAATGGTATCTTATAACATTAGTAAACTATTCAGAAATGTTTGACAAAAATCACACCTAAATATGATACCATTTGCAGCAACAGCATTAAAAACACTGCATGCTGGTACAGAAAATAATAAAAATCGAAAAAAAAAATTTCTTGGTTACCTTATCGGTTTTTTTTTTTTACTGTTCAAATTAGTTGTTGGAAATGAGGTAAGCTACCTACCCGTTACGTTTGATCCATTAATTACGGGACACCCTGTATAACTGTATTTTAATTTAACTTAAATTTATTTTAATGCAATGGTTTTAATGTCTAATGTTTTAATGTAAAATTAATCCATATGTATATTTATTATGTAATCTGTAGTGCTTAATGTGGGAATAATTACCGGAAATAAATGATTATTTAATTTAATTTATATGTAGGTAATAATTACCTATAAATTATATTGAATTTTAAATATGATTTGTTAATTTTAAACCTCTTATGAAGGCATGAGGAACAGGGTGTTAAGTTCATTCATCCTCCATAGAAAAGGGAGGATCTTTCGACCAGACGGGTCTCGTGTCTCGTGGGTGACTGTTTTTGTTTTTTTGTATGGCTCGTAGTTGACCTTGAGAGGTCGTGACTACTTAACCGGACTATAGGGTGGGCGACAGCCCGACGGTTGATGTTGTATATTAATATGCTAGTTGCGCGGTAAACTCTGCTTTCGAGATGCAGGATTTTGCGTGACGTCAGTGTGTTGCGTAGTTCGCATTTGGCGATGTAGATGCCGCCAATAAACAATATTAACGTGCCATGACTTAATAAATAATGAACAGCAAAGTTGTTTATTATTTAAAAGACTCAGAAATCAACTAATCATGATTGATACAAAGCTTTTACGGCACACAGTCTTCAAACTGTCATGAACTTAATTTTATTATAAAACCACTTATGTCCCTCGGCGCTACCCGCCTGAATTATTAAAAATACTTGAAATTTACGTAGGTACTTATTTTGTTGCTGTATAATAAATAAACACTTAGGTACACATTTTAAAAAGAAAAAGCTGCTTATTTAAATACATCTTTATATATTTTAATCATGGCCACAAATCACTAAATATATTTAGAACTAATCGAATTTATATCAACATTCTGTCTCCCTTAACTTTGACAACGTTTGACAGAAAAATAACGTTTTTTTTTAATTATCACTAAATTTATTTAGTGACTAGCTGCTGCCCGCGGCTTCGGCTGTATGGCTTCTTCTTAAATAAAACTTAAACTTAAGCTTAAGTTACTCTTTACAACATCAGCTATGTGCCTTTGAAAGTGTCGTCAAAATCGCTCCAGCCGTTTCGGAGATAATAAGCAGACAAACAAAAAAAAAAGTTTTTTGTTATAAGTACCGTCGTATACACATTCATTCTATGCATTTAATAAAAAGCTGTCTATTTTGACATTACAAACAGACACTTTAATTTTATTTGTTTCTATAGATGTGTCTATTATTTTCATCTCCAAACTCCAAATAAAAACAATGTTATAATCCTGAAGATAAAAACATTGTTAAGAAAATGTTGTGATTTTTCCGTATTTTAAATTATGTTAAAATTCCATGAATCCATTTTCCATGCTGTTTGTTTTATTTATTCAGGCAGATATTTTATTTAGTACCCATATTTATGAGCGGCACGCGCCAATGGCAGAGACAACTGCAGCCGTCGACAGCCGTTGACACGTCAGCGGCTGCCGTCAACGAGTGCCGACGACAGTTGCCTCTGCCGTTAGCGCATGCCGCTCGTGTAGCTATATGAGCACTAAGGGATCTGACTTATAAAATATGTTTAAAATCACTGAATCCCCGACAAATATAACTTCTTAATTTGTTTAGCAAACAAAACATTTCTAAGTGGTAGATACGATTAAATATTTGGAGAATATTCTTCTCCAAATAATTAAGCGTTTGGTATTAGCTGATAGCAACTTTACCTACAGAGTGATAAAAAAATATAAAGATAAAATACGCGATCCCCGACAAAAAGAACCCATCCATAATTTCAAACTTCTCAATTTGCTTGGCAAACAAAGCATTTCTAAGTGGTAGATACGCTTAATTATTTGGAGAATGTTCTTCTCCAGATAATTAAGCATTTGGTGTTAGCTGATAGCAACTTGACCTACGAAGTGATAAAAAATATAAACATAAAACACGTGATCAAATTCACAGATAAATCCTTAACCACGTACAATTTGTGAAACACGTCATAGATGGCACCAGATTCGTTAGGCTCTTTGTTACCCAGCCGTCGCTTGCCGCGTGGTTCCGACAAATTGCAGTTCTATACACGTAACATCGACGTGTGGAGGGTTAAGCAATCATCATGATACCCGTATTAGTATTCGGTGGTGAATAAGCTTTTCTGTAGTTCATTTATTTGACAATTCATTTATTATTAAGATTTTGAATAGAAGTTCATCAATCCTGGACGTGACCTCATAAGAGGTCGTTATTGTGTGGCTAATGAAACGTTGGTAATAACCAACGTTTCATTTAAGTAATACACACCAAAAACATTTCATGCAAAGTAGGTTGCCAAGACTTATATAACGTTTTCAGTGTTAAAAAGTTGTCAGATCTAATGTAGAGCTAAGCCCTTAACTCTACAAGGCGAAAAAAATGTATGAGTTTGCCCCCTGCTTTTCGTTTTTGGCTCAACTTGGCGGTGGTATTATCAGGCCTCCAGATTTATAAAAATAATGTAACCTATATTTTCTTTACATGTCATAAAACAAAGTCCCCCTGCCGCATCTGTCTGTCTGAACGCGATAAACTCAAAAACCCAGTTTTTCACCAGTGGACGAAGTGATTCGTGAGGACGGTTTAGCCTGTTAATCCCCACGCGACACCGATTCGGAGTCAAACAATAAGAACATCAATTATGTCTTATTAGCTGTCCTTGAGCAATTAAGTGTATAATTCATTAAGGTTTTGTGTAAAATTGGCTGAAATATGACGATTATTGTTGAAGATTTCGGAAAAAATCATGCTGACTGGGAGCTGTACTTTTTTTTTTTTTTTTGAGGGTGGGACATCATCAAATAACTTCTCCCGCTCTGGGCGGAGCGGGAGGGTGTGTCAGACTCTTACTGACTAAAACCCACCCGTATTCCTTCCTGTTGCCTGTGTTGCGGGGGCCTCGGTGACCCATAAGTACCTTCCCGCGACCCCGGCAGGCATCGGCCCTAGTGGACCCCTACTTTGTACTGACGACATCTCTTTGAGGCGCGCGTGGAATACGACGCGCCGTCGACCCGGGCCTGGTCCTAACCGGACGGTGAGCTACCCATTGCTCACCGTCCGCAAGCCCGCGCCTACGGTGGCCGGAAATCCGCCCGGGATTCCCGACGCCCTGGGCGTCACCTGCGGCGGCTAGGGGCGAGAGGGCGCGAAACTTGCCTTTCCCTCAACCGTCCCGCCTCCTCCTTCGCGAGCATTACTGCTTCGCAGAAGGAGGTGACGGCTGCCCATGCCCTCTCGCTCCGTACCATGGCCTGAACCAGGGCCCGACGCGAGAGGTCTCTGCCACTGATCACCTCCACGAGGACACGGCGGTGCTCTGCCCAAGCCGGGCAGACCTCCACCGTATGCTCCACCGTGTCCTCCGGGCGATCCACACAGTGATGACACCCGGACGTTTCCTCCCGCCTTATCCGACACAGGAACCTCCCGAAGCTGCCGTTTCCGGTGAGGAACTGCGTCAGGCGGAAGGTGACGATGCCGTGGTGCCTCTCCAGCCACTCCTCAAAGAGGGGACTTATCGCCGCAATCGTGGCGTGCCCAGCACTGGGTTGCGACAACCGTACTTTCCATGACGCCATGAGATCCCGCCGGAGCTCCGTCCGCTGTGCCACGATTTATCGCGGCAACGGACTTACGCCCCGGCGTTTCGCCTCCTCGCGCCACTCCCATACGTGCGCGAGGACTTTTGCCTCCAGATCCCATGGCGGCAATCCGGCAAGGAGGCTCGCTGCCTCACAGGAGACCATGCGGTATCCCCGGACCATCCGGATGGCCATGACCCTTTGGGCCGCGCTCAACCGGCGGGCTGGCCGCAGCGCCAGAGAGCGCGCCCATACAGGAGCCCCGTAGAGGGCCATGGACCGCACGACCCCCGCGTAGAGCCTCCGGCAGGAGGCGTTTGGACCCCCTAGATTGGGCAGGAGACGCTTCAATGCAGCGCCCGCCCGCTCCAATTTGGGAGCCAAACGTCGGAAATGTTCCACGAAGTTCCACCGGCTGTCGAGGACGAGTCCCAGGTACTTCATCGTCGACTCGACGCCGATAGAAACCCCTCCTACCGTTATTTGGGACCCCAACGGTGGCGCGTTCCGAGGACCATGAAAACACATGGCCTCGGACTTGTGCAGGGCCACCTCGAATCCCAATTGCCGGATCCTTTCGACGATTGTCGCAACCCCGCGTGCCGCTAATTCGGCCGCCGCCTGGTGCGACCTCCCCTGCGCCAGGACCAACGTGTCGTCAGCGTAGCACACTACGCTGATGCCGCTAGGGGGGTCGGCGCGAAGCACCCAGTCGTATCCGATGTCCCACAGATGCGGCCCCAGGACCGATCCCTGTGGGACACCGCACGACATCTCTTGCCGGTTCCACACTCCCTGGTGACCGGGGTAGATGACGGCCCTGTCCGTCAAATAGGCCTCGACCACACGACAGAGGTAGGTCGGCATCCGGTGATACCGGAGTGCCTCCCTGATGCAACTCCAGGGCAGGGTATTGAAGGCATTGGCGATGTCTAGAGACACCGCCAAGACGACCCCACCCTGGGCAACAGCATTCCCCGTCGTCAGGGCTCGCACACGCATGATGGCGTCCACCGTAGAGCGCCCTCTGCGGAAACCAAACTGGCTCTCCGCCAAATCCGGCCCCACCTGCACCAGCTGGCCGACGAGGCGGTCTGCAATGACTCTTTCAAAGAGCTTGCCCACCTCGTCGAGCAGCACGATGGGCCGATAAGCGGACGGAGAGTCCGCAGGGCGCCCTGCCTTCTTTATGAGGACCAGTTTCCCCGTCTTCCAGCGAAGCGGGAACTGGCTCCTCTCCATGCATGCGCTTAGGAGCCCCCTAAGTCGAGGCCCGAGAGCCTCCAAGGCCAGGACCCAGGCCTTCCCAGGTAAGCCGTTGGGTCCTGGGGCGGTATTTTTGGCATTAAGCCTGCGTACCGCCGCTCTCATTTCTACCTCGGTCACCTGGGAGCTGTACTGGCCCCACAAAAAAGGTACGAGATCCATAAAATTTATGTTCAACAGGATAAAACAGCTTAAAAAATCGACGATTGCATATATGTCTTTAGCTTCTAAGGATGACCCACAGTAACCATTTTCAAATTTTTATCAAATTCTGAAAGATAATTTGATAAAAAATTCATTGTTATTTCCGAAGCTATTTTAACCGGTATTATATTGATCCTTATCCAATATAATATTATTATGTTATTTAAATTGGGTATTTAATATAGATTAAAACATGCATTATTTCATTACATAATTTAAATAAATACTTTAAAAGATATCACAGATTCAAAATTACGCGTAACAAAATAATTATGGTTGACGGCGGCGGGCGCAGCGTTAGGAGTCAATGAACTTTTCGTTGGCAATGGGGTATGCGATCGCTTCGTTTCCTTTTAATTCCAGTGGGATATTTAAATGGCCTAAGCTAGTAAAATAATAATTAACGCAGGACAACCAACTTTTTTTTAAATTAATAGTTATTGTCAAACCTTAAACAAAGTAACAATGGGCTACTAAATGCTAAACTTTAAAATAATAAGCTGACACAAATGACATTAATATTCTTAATTCTCTTTTCCCTGAAAAACTAGTACCTAACCTACATAATGAAATAGTACCGGAATACATATTCCATTGAAGTGTTAATACCATTAAATACCATTATTACTATCAGTAGTCGAGGCAAAAAAGGACCAATTTCAACTGCCTGATTTATTAAGCGTCTTATCCAAATCTTCGAGAACCATCAAATTCTTTCTCTTCTTGTACTAACATATTCTGCACCATCTTGTACTAACATATTCTGCTCCATTTTGGCCAGCCGCGGTAATTACGTAGTTACTGGAACACTTCATTAGCCTGTTCGAGAAAGTTCTGTAACTTGTTACATTTTGATGTGGTTTTAAATTGAATTTGTCAAATACGAAGCTTTGTTATTGTGTTTGGGAGTAGAGTATACGTATATGTTTAAATTGATGTATAATTTAATAATCTAAAGACAGGGATTTTGTCTGAGTAAGATTTCTAAAACAGAATTAGAGGTCTGGAAATTGAATTATATCCACAAAAAACATGTAACAATAGAATAAAATTAATTTGTATGTTACACTTGTAGCTGTTGGCCCACCGATGGTAAAAGGGGAACCCCTGTATGTACTTACACGTGACACCTAACAGTAATACCTAATTTTTTTAATTAAATTTAACTCGACGTTGAAAATCTGAGCAGTGGTGGTTCAGTGGTAACGGCCGCGACTTACGAATTGTAGATCGTGAGTTCGAACCCTGGCAGGTTTGTGTAAATTATTTCATCACCACTGCTCTCCAAACGGTGAAGGAAAACATCGTGAGGAAACTGGCATGTGTGTACCTACTAGGAAAAAAAAGAAAAAAAAGTCGATGAGACATCTACCAACCCGCACTGGGCCCACGTGGTGGATTGCGGCCCACTTCCCCTTACAGAGAGGATGCCTGTCTCCCAGCAGTGGGAATATTATAGGCTGATTATGTTGTTGAAAATCTAATAGTGCGCTATTAGATATTCAACGCCGAGTGTTGTGTATTATAATTATATTTGAATGAACATGTAGAATTTTTTTTTTTTAATTTGTTTCTTATTTATAATGTCAATGTATGCTGCACTGATCGACATCAACGCCGGCTGTCGCTGAAAACCAGCGCCGGGGCTCTACCTCGCAGTATTATGCTGAGCGATGGCTGTTTTGCGTGGATGTGTCGCATATTTTCCCCCAACTTGTTCTTTATTGTATTTGTGTTCCTTCTTTGCGTCATGTTTACCGCAAATAAATGTATTTTCTTTCTTCCTTCTTTCTTAAAATCCAACAGTAAAATAATATTAAGTTATTACATTGAAGTACGCCGCAGGAGACACCCTGGGCATCGGGAATCCCGGGCAGAATTCCGGCCACCGTAGGTGCGGGCTTGCGGACGGTGAGCAATGGGTAGCTTACCGTCCGGTAAGGACCAGGCCGGGTCGACGGCGCGTTTTATTCCACGCGCGCCTCAAAGAGATGTCGTCAGCACAATTGTTGGGGTCCACTAGGGCCGATGCCTGCCGGAGTCGCGGGAAGGTACTAATGGGTCACCGAGGCCCCTGGCAACACAGGCAACGGAAGGAATACGGGTGGGTTTTAGTCAGTAAGAGCCTGACACACCCTCCCGCTCCGCCCAGAGCGGGAGCAGTTATTTGATGATTTCCCACCCAAAAAAAAAGTATCAATGAAAACAAGCCTTCGCCATATATGAATCTCAAGAATAAGATACTAAAGATAAAAGTACAAAATCTAATTATGTCTTTAATCTGTCAGCAATCCTCAAACTTTATGGAGACTCAGATTTAAGGAGAGATAGGTAACAGTGAAAATAATAATTCAGTTATCACAGATAAATCAGATAATTAGCAGAAGTTAAAATT
This sequence comes from Atethmia centrago, assembly GCA_905333075.3. Taxonomy (NCBI): domain Eukaryota; kingdom Metazoa; phylum Arthropoda; class Insecta; order Lepidoptera; family Noctuidae; genus Atethmia; species Atethmia centrago. The sequence goes on from HG995388.1 coordinate 9,391,505, forward strand.
TTTCTTGCTTCAAGTATCCTCTTACACAACAAAGTTATCGACGTCGATTTACAGTCTGAACTACAACACGAACAAACATATTGATCGGCTGGCGTTTGTCGCACTAACTTAGTTCGTAACTTGTTACTCTTAGACGCGGTTTTATATTGAATTTGTCAAATTCAAGTTTGATGAGAGGATTGAGTGCGTTTACTTTTACAGGATGTGAAAAGTTAGGGGTGAATTTTGAAAGCGTTGGTTCAAGCTTCTAGAGGAAAGAATATAAATATATATTATTATTACATATTATTTAGGATATAAATACCCCACTTTATGTCCAGGCAAATCACATGGTTGCCTGGAAGAGATCGCAGAAAGCGATAGGGCCTCTCATTGTATTTTTGTGGTATATAACATAACATCACACCTTGTTTCCCCGAAGGGTTGGGCAGAGGTGTACCTGTAGTACACCCCTCATTTCGCCAGTTATGTTCAAGTCCCATGTAATAGGGGGCGAGCCTATTGCCATCAATCGGGCACAAATCCAGACTCCGGGCTACTACTGAGAAATTCCAGATAGAAAAACCTAATAGCACTTTGCCCGACCCGGGAATCGAACCCAGGACCTCATTCTCAGTACTAGCGTCTGCAACCGGTAGACCAACGAGGCAGTATAGTAAAGGTGTATAATAAAGTATATATAAATAAATAAATAATACCCTTTCTAGTTGAAAAGTTATGTATTGGAATATCCAACTAAACATAAATGTAACTCGTTGCTACATTCGGTTACTCAGCGCGTTTTTTCTGACTTTTTGTGTAGGTTTTTATAATGACGGTTTTGTACGTGTCTTTAAAATATGATAGTAGGTATTGCTAGAAATGTAAACTGAATGCAATTGGTATAGTCTTGCTTTTACCATTTTAATAGAACAAGAGATGTTTAATAAAATAATCTATAACTACACTACAGTCGAATTATTAATTAATTAACTAATAAGCTCATTTATCCAACGCGATTTTTTGCTTTCAACGTCTTGTTAGTTCGTCGGCCGCATCCACATCAGTCTTGTCTAGGTAGGGCTGTTCCATCGTCGAAGCCAAATAAATTGGCTTTTGGTTTAGATTTATGCCTTGTGCCGCGAATGCACATGCTAGTGGTACCGATTATTGAGATCATGATTCTTGATATAAAAACATATATATTTGAAAGACTCATAACAACTCCTTTCATTTAATATGTCACACGGTGGAGGACACGGTGGAGCATACGGTGAAGGTCTGCCCGACTTGGGCAGAGCACCACCGTGGCCTCGTGGAGGCGATTGGCGGCGGAGATCTCTCGCGTCCGGCCGTGGTCCAGGCCAGGTATGGAGCGGGAAGGCGTGGGAAGCCGTCACCTCCTTCTGAGAAGCAGTAATGCTCACAAAAGAGGTGGCGGAACGGGTGAGGGAGAGGCAACTTCGGGCCCTCACGCCCCTAGCCGCCACAGGAGACGCCCTGGGCGTCGGATATACCAGCCGGATTTCCAGCCACCGTAGGCGCAGGCTTGTGGACGGTGAGCAATGGGTACCTCGCCGTCCGATAAGAACCAGGCCTAGGTTGACGGGGCGTTATGTACCACGCGCACCTCAAAGAGATGTCAGCACATGTGCAGGGGTCTACTAGGGCCAATGCCTGCCGGGGTCGCGGGAATGTCCGAAAGGGATACCGTGGCCCCTGAACGGAAGGAACATAGATGGGTTTTAGTCTGTAAGAGTCTGACACACCCTCCCACTCCACCCAGAGCGGGAGAAGTTATTAAAAATTTCCCAAAAAAATAACGGTACAGTATACATGCATACATAATCAGCCTATAATGATCCCACTGCTGGGCCGTAATCCCCCACGCGGGCCCAGTGCGGGTCGGTACAGTATACAAAACTTTTTTTTATATTTTTTCAATTTTTCCGCCAAAAGTGAACCCCATATTCAAGATTCATTTATTTAAGTTACACGGTCGAGTTTGGGTCACAGAAATTGATATGATTTGGAGCAAATCGGCTGTGAGAGACGGACAGACACGAATGATCCTATAAGGGCTCCGTTTTTCCTTTTGAGGTACGGAACCCTAAAACTACACTCTAACAAAAACTAAATAACAAAACCAAGGACACCGACTTCTGAAATTTCAATTATTTTTCACTATTATTACTACAAGTAGTGTTACTATACTCGTAGTGTTTTTTATTGGAAGTCGGTTGTTTTTACCCGACTGCCCCAGGAGGGTAATGTTTTTCGAGAGTATGTATGTATGTATGTCTATTTCTTTGGCACGCTCTGTAGCCTAAACGGCTTGATGGATTTTAACATATGAGGTGTCCTTAGATTCGTCTTAATTGTGGGAGTGACATAGGCTATATAATATTTATATATTTCATCTGAAAATACAAAACAAGGGAGGGTAAGTTTTTTTTAAAATTAAATTGCAACAATATTGATATCAAATAATAGCTAGTAATTAGTCAATTCCATGTATGTATATATATATTAATAAAACTAAAAAGCTTGAACTAAAACAAATTATTGAAAAAAAAAAAAAAGGCTGCTAAAACACATGACTGAAAACAGAAAAACAAGCTTTATAATCTATAGAATTTTGGTATCGCAGGCGGGTTCAAACATAAGTTGCACCATATTTCAGACTATTGGATTATTTTTTATTTAAATTTATATATATAGCTATTATAGTCTTAGCAATATTTGTGCGTCTTATATCGTCATGTACTATTTATTGCATCATGTACATTATAACTGTGTGTCACAAATAAACAAATTTGAATACAAAAACTTCTAACTCATATTTTTCTAGGAAAATAAATAATTTTATAACATATTACGAGTACATATTATCATACGTAAGTTTCTGTTTTCTTCCCCGGAGCATTTTATAATTAATTGGAACTACAGTAACTCCTAATACAACTAGTAACCCTTAACAAAGGACCAACAAGTTTTGTTATGTTGAAAACTTTGAACACGAGTAAGTATAATTTTACGGTCGTTTACAATAGACAGAAAAAAAGGAAGAATACACAACGCAAACGCGTGAAACATAACGCAAAAAAGAACACAAACACGAAATAACAAAATTGGGGGAAAATATGCGTCATATCCACGCAAAAAGGCCATCGCTCAGCATAATGCTGCGACCCTATGCGAGACAGAGCCCCAATGCAGCGCAAACAAATCAACATACCGTGCATTATAGATTAAAAAATAACGTTTCACACTTTATTGGCAGAAAAATCAATCTGTTTTCAGCCTGTTCCTAACTATGTTGGGCTCAGCTTCCAGTCTAAACGGATGCCGCTGAATACCAGTATTTTACATGGAGCGACTGCCTATCTAACCTCCACAACCCAGTTACTAGGTAACACGATACCTCTTGGTAAGACTGGTTGTCAGACTTTCGGGCTTCTGACGACCCGTAATGATTGTCAAAGATTTACGAATGACAGCCGGGACCAACGACTTACCGTGCTTTCCGTGGCACGAAAATGTTATGATATGTTATGAATGTCACCCATCTACGAACCGACCGCGGCAAACGTAGCTTAACCTTTGATTCAAATCAAATCAAATCAAATTATTTATTTGCTTAATACAGGTGCATGTATAAACAGATGTTACAAATAAATATAAAGTACACTGTATCATTACCTAACAAGGTGTGCAAATATTAATATTATTGGCTACATCATTAAATAATTATAAAAAAAAAAAAACATTACAAAATTATTATACTCAAAAAGAAAATAAAACAATAATAAAATAAATTCAGAACACTGCAAAAGTCGGTTTAAAAATAAAAATTAAAATTAAAAATTGTCAGATGAATATATACATGTCTCATCATCACTTAAAATCAAATAAAGTAAGTTAAAATTAAAATTATGGTCCAAACTAAAATATAATTATACAGATGTCGATTAAAATTATTAAATCATGTCACACTATATATATTGTCATACTATTCAGTGTCAATAAATTACTCTTACTTTATAACTTTCTATCTATATTTTTATCCTGTAAGTACTCCTTGACACTATAATAACATTTAGTCACCAGGAATTTGTGCAGCTTCGACTTGAATTGATGAACAGGTAAATTTTTGACATCATCAGGCAACTTGTTGTAAATCAATGATGCCATACAAATAATACTTTTATTGATTAGTGCTGTTTTCCCGTATGGTATATCAATTTCTAATCTTTTTTTGTCACGTAGTTGTCTATAGTAGCTTTTAAAAGCAGTCTTATGATAATTAGGATTCAATTTAACAAAAACATTTATTTCATATATGTATAATGAAGGCAGAGTCAGAATTTTCAAGCTTTTAAAGTAGGGTTGACAGCTGGTAGTGTTGTCTACATTACACATTGCTCTAATGCATTTCTTTTGAGCTTTAAATACAGATTCCTTATCGACTGCGTTGCCCCAAGATAGAATACCATATCTTAGGACAGGTGCAACAAGACCGTGATAAGCAGCTAATACGGCTTCTCTATTAACAGTTTTTGAGAGTTTGTAGAGAGCAAATGAGGATTTATTAATTCTTTTGCAGACATATTCTAAATGTGTTTTCCATGACAGTTTATTGTCAATAATTAATTAATTAATTATTGACAATTAATCTATTAATTCCTAGAAACTTTGTATCTGTCACAGGATGTACTAATTCGCCTTGGTAACTAACTTTTATATTTGTCAGTGGAGTTCTCTGGTGAAAGTGTATAATCTTCGTTTTATCCATATTTATTTTAAGATTATGTTCGGTTAACCATTGTATTATCGTATGTAATGTTTGGTTGACTACGTGCTCGTAATCATTTTCTTTGTCGTTTTTTATTATAACTGTGCTATCATCTGCAAATAGTACCATTTGTTGGTTAATATGTTTAGGAAGATCGTTGATATATATCAAGAACAGTAAAGGCCCTAGAACACTACCTTGTGGAACTCCGAATTTTATAGTTTTCGAGTTTGACTTATGTTTAATCTCATTTCGTGTTTTCTGACATATTTGTGTTATTTCAACTATTTGTTTTCTATTATGCAGGTATGAAAAGATGAGATCTAGTGCTTTACCCCTTATGCCATACATGCTTAATTTTTGCATTAGTATCGTATGGTCAACTCGGTCAAAGGCTTTACTCATATCCATAAAGATAGCACATGTTAGTATTTTTTTGTCCATGGCAACCAGAATTGTTTTCAGTAGGTCATAAATGGCAATATTAATTGATTTCCCTTTGCGAAAGCCTTTCTGTTCATCTACTAAAATATTATATTTTTCTAAAAAACTGTATAGTCGGCTATATATGATTTTTTCAAATAATTTTGAAAAAATGGGTATCAACGCTATGGGTCTATAGTTTCCCATTTTCCGTTTGTCTTCTTTTTTGTGTAGTGGAATGACTACAGACGTTTTAAGTTTTTCTGGGTACATTCCGTTAGAAATGCATAAGTTAATTATGTAGCATAGATGAGCTGAAATATCCGGGGATACATATTTTATGACTCTGGTGCAGACACCATCGTTGCCCACGCTATGGGTATTTTTCAGCTGCTTTATTTCTCTGTCTACCTCTGTAGGTGTTGTGGGAGTAAGAAAAATTGAATTAATTTTAGTGTTGATTTTATGATTTGAGGGACGGGTTTTGTTTTGACTGTCATTCCTTAAATTATTTGTTTGGTCTGGTTCTGAAGCTTGGTCAATGTAGAAGTCGTTAAAATTATTCGCAATAGATTTAGGATCTGTTATCTTGATGTCATCTTTAAGTATTTCTGTAATAGGCTCTTTGGGAAAGTTATATTTAGACTTGTTTATAATTGACCATGTCGCTTTTGATTTGTTTTGTGATGTATTTATGTAATAATTGTTTTGTGACTTCTGAGTTAGTGATATTACTTTTTTAAATCTAGCTGCGTATTGCTTAAATATGTTTTTATTTTTTTTTGTTGGATGTATCCTATACTGCCATAACATTTTTCTTTTAATTTTACTACAGTTTCTAAGACCTTTAGATATCCATTTTGATTTTTTGTGTAGCGATTTTGTTATAATTTTGATAGGGAAACATAAATTATAAAAACATAAGAATAGGTCTATAAAATAATTATAAGCTTCGTCAGGGTCATCTGTATTGTAAATGTCGGTAAACGACAAGCTTTTTATGCATTTTTTAAATTTATTCAGATTTTCAGTACTATAATCCCGTCTTTTAATACGCCAAGATTTTATCACACAGGTTTTTTTGACAGGGCATTGTAACAGTTGAGCTGTGTGGTCGGATAAACCAAATTCAATTATTTCACTTTTACACCTAGCAAGATTGTGTGCAAAGTTGTCAATACAAGACTTACTGCTAAGCCTTGTAGGACGTCTAATTTCTAACTTTAAATTGTGGCTTTCCAAAATATATTCAAAGTCTAGAGCATGGCGGTTTCGTTTGAGTATGTTTATGTTAAAATCTCCGCATAGAACAATTTTCTTGTTAGTATTGTCACATATCTGACGTAATAATTTCTCTAAATTATCGTAAAATAGATTTAAACATTGTGCGCCTGTAATTATTTAGCCTCGAGCCCTCCACACTTTACTAACAAACTTAGCTTAAAAATTACGATAATAGACATAGTAAAAAGTTGTGGTAAACTAACGATAACATTTGCTCTATGTATGTCATATTAAAGTTAAAAAAAAAATGTCGCGTTATAACAGGCTTATAATATTGCTTCTGCCAGCGACTACAAAGGTGTAAAATTTCTGGTTTTAATATAAAACATATCGTATGGCACTCGACAATATCTAAGCTAGATATCATCAGTGAGTGTGTCATGCTCACTCAGATGTCTCGCTGATGGTGGCGCGTGTTGGATATTTAGCTCCCTTCAAAATAGTTGAGCTGAATGGTGCTGATCCATGCGTCATGTTCGTGAACGGGTGAAGTCAGTTAGGACTGGTCATATCTTAGGTGCCACGGCTTATTTAAAAAAAATATATTTCTAACTTTGTTTTTTTTTGGATGCATTTTTTACATCTTCCTCTCATTTAGTTATAAATTCAATATTAAAGATTTAACAATATGTTTGTAAGTGGAGTTTCTTACCTGTTTTTCTTCATAGGTAGGTACCTACGCTTTGGAATGAGCAACTTCAAGCTTCATATTTCTAACTGACCGACTCCTTGACAATTTAAAAGTGCTAGTAAAAGGTTTAATTCAAAGAAATGCTTTGAGTTTGTGTGAAAGAATTTTCGCAATCCAATTGGTACTTCCAGAGACCTTATACAAACATAAACAATCATTGTTGGCTGAGTGGCGCTAGCTGACATATGGCAAATTATTAAATTTAATGTTTTGGGTTGGTTAAAGTAACTTGTTTTATTATTGTATAGAATAAAGTTTTTCTAACTGAACAGACTTCCAGAGACCTTATACAAACATAAACAATCATTGTTCGCTGAGTGGCGCTAGCTGACATATGGCAAATTATTAAATTTAATGTTTTGTGTTGGTTAAAAAAACTTGTTTTATTATTGTATAGAATAAAATTTTTCTAACTGAACAGACAGCTGTGCTGAGGGAGAGTTTGTTGCGCCACTTCTTCTTCCCAGCTAAAGCACTAGGAAGTGGTGAAAGGCGGGCGTTTCGAGGGATTGTCTTATATGTTGACGTTCGAAAAGTGCTGATTCTCAGCCTACTTTGAATAAGTGTCTTTTGATTTTGATTTTGACAATCAATTTTACCACTAATATTAGTTTAGATTATTTAACACATACATAATCAGCCTATAATGTTCCCACTGCTGGGACACAGGCCTCCTCTCTGCGAGAGGAAGTGGGCCCTAATCCACCACGCGGGCCCAGTGCAGGTTGGTAGATGTCACATGCATTCGATTTTTTGGTTCTCAGACATGGCAGTTTCCTCACATTGTTTTCCTTCACCGTTTTGAGAGCAGTGGTGATTAAATAATTTACACAAGGTAAAGCGGCTGTCTTTTTTTTTTTTTTGGGAGGGAAATCATCAAATAACTTCTCCTGCTCTGGGCGGAGCGGGAGGGTGTGTCAGACTCTTACTGACTAAAACCCACCCGTATTCCTTCCGTTGCCTGTGTTGCGGAGGCCTCGCTGACCCATTAGTACCTTCCCGCGATCCCGGCAGGCATCGGCCCTAGTGGACCCCTACATTTGTGCTGACGACATCTCTTTGAGGCGCGCGTGGAATACAACGCGCCCTCGACCCGGGCCTGGTCCTTCACCGTTTTGAGAGCAGTGGTGGTGAAATAATTTACACAAAGTAAAGCGCCTGCCTGGGTTTGAACCTACGATTTACAACTCATAAGTCGCGGCCGTTACCACTGGGCACCACTGCTCCGAGTTGCTGCTGAGTTTAGATTTTGAGAACTATATACGATAGAACTGCCTCGTTGGTCCAGTGGTAAAAAGCGCTACTGCTGAGCATGAGGTCCTGGGTTCGATTTTGGGTTTTATCCATCAATGATTTCTCTGGATTTTCAGAGTCTGGATTTATGCCCGGTTGATGGCAATAGGCTCGCCTCTTATTACATGAGACATACATTACATAACTGGTGAAATGTAGTTATACAATATGTACCTATCTACACCTCTGACCATCCCTTCCGGGAAAACAGGCGTTATGTTATTAGATATTTTTAAATCGGACTAAAAACTAACCTCAGTCTTTCGTTTCAAACAAAACATTTTTAATATAGAAATCCCGATCCCAAAGGAAAATGTAAATACTGGTCGTTACGCTTTATCTCTTAAACTTTCTTTGCTTGAACCAGACATACTCGTGCATAATTTCCGAATAACTCGCCTCTGAATTTCAATATGACATCAGACCTTACATTTCCAAAGAAAAACAATAACAAGACATTTTATGTACTTACTATTGTAATGTACAGGGTATTTGATTAAATTTGGTTTCTGAAAAAATAAATATTGTAGTATATTTCACAATAATATTGTTTTTATTTATTCGTATATCGTTATTTTTGTATATTATAACATTCACGTTAAAAATAATTAGGTATCGATTTTTAGGGTTCCGTACCTCAAAAGGAAAAACCCTTATTGCTCGTGTGTCTGTCTGTCCATCTGTCACAGTCGATTTGGACCGATTAAGTTGAAATTTGGTACACATATGAATTTCTGTAACCCAAACACGGACGTGTAACGAAAATAAATGATTATTTAATATGAAGGTCACTTTTGGGGGGGCAAAGAAGAAAATTTTAAAAAAGTGTAAAAACTTTTTTTAGACTGACAAAATATCAAATAAAAGGCTTATTCTGAGGGTCTCAAATATATTTTTTTAATCATTTTAAAATAAACAGTTTTAAAGTTATTTAAGAAAATAGATGCAAATTGCCGTTTCCCCTTATCTTCGAACGGAGACTAAAGTTTTGAAAAAACTACAGAAAATAATTCTTTACTAAGAGATTACAGGAAGAAGTAACATACAAGAAGTCTATAGTGTTAAAATAACATAGTAAATCTCTTAATATTGTGCGAACAACCTTCTTACATTTTTAGTTGGAATGTATGGGAGAACATGTTTTTCAACTACAATGTTAAGTTTGTTCTAGAGACAAAAAAGGTAGATAATTGTACGGAACTACCAGCACGCGAGTTCAACTCGCACTTGTCCGGTTTTTTTTTGTCAAGTTTCGGTTAAAAAAAACAGTGGAAAATTAACTTTGACAGTGTTTTCATAATACATTGTAGGCACTACAATCATTTTAAGAGGCACAAAACAGAGTGTCAATTCTTTTAGCACTATTTTTTTTTTACATTCCTTTCAATTTATTGTCCCACTTAAAAAAATCAGAGGTGATATTGATCAAAAGTCACCTTCCAGATTTCGATTGCGAAATCTCGCCTTACCTTCAACCCTATCCCCCTTTACATTTACATCGCAAACAGCCTGTATATTCATGCTAAAATAATACATAACTCAGTCTGTCTGTCTGTCTGTCTGTCTGTTACTTTTCACATATTAACGGCTGAAATTGATGAAATTTGGTACACAGTTAAACCATGGCGTGGGTTAGGATATCAAATGCTTTTTGTTCCGGTAGTACCTTACTGTGGTATAATTTCCGACCTCCACAAACAAAGCCGTGGGCAAAAGCTAGTTCAAAATATAATGTACATTATGGACAGCATCATGTTCCATATTGGGAACACGCTTCGGGCGAGACACGGTCTTTCATTTTGGTCCCTTAATAACGTACCTAAGTTTAGCAAGTTGTATAGTGGAGTTATAGTTTCTGTGTTTCGCCTTTGGCCAGGATAATGACGCGCCCTCTATTTCCTTGCTAAAGGAGGACCAGTCTTTGAAGTAGTCTCGTTGATTTTATGATGGCAAGAAGATGGGATTTATCATTTATCGGTAAAGAAGTAGTTTTTTCAAAAGGATCTAAGAGATAGATAGATGACTCAATCAAGGGTGAAGGATATTATAGTCTATCGAAATCCTTGTTTCCAATTGCTATTATTTACACTTAAATGAATATCAACTTTATTAAAGTGTAAATTAAGTAGATTTTAGTGTCACTATAGGTATAGTACTATTGAAAAAGTCATAAAATTTGTTAAAGTTGCAGTGAAAAGTGACCTTTGTGGGTATTAAAGTTATTTTTATTTGTTTACGGTGTTGTAAACAATATTGCAAACGCACAGTAAATCAGCAGCGCACAAGATCATGCGTGAGAATAAAACTCGTTACATCTATGGAAAAAAATGTTGTTTACTTACTTAAAGATAGATTGATTCATTTGATTACTAAAACATAACCTAAACACTTGATAATTTATTGAAACGCATTTCCAATTTTAACTATTAATATTCACCTAATATTCCTAACGCTCGAAGTAAATGCCTCGTGTTTGTCCCTATGTATGTGGTTACAGAACATGTACATAAATCTATCAATGTATACATAATGTGGTTTGACTCTGAAGCGTGTGTACCGTATCCTGCCCCAAACCTCAATGTACCTACTCGTAGGTACTACGCTACCTCTGTTAGCTAATATTAATTCTATGAACCAAATAGCAAAACCAATAACTCATTTCTATGAGAAATTCGAAATGAAATTCTTATCGAAATCAGAACTCATTTCCTTCTGTAACAATTGACAAGTTTTCATTATCCAGTAAAGTAATTTCACATTCGATTCCAAGAAAATTGAGGCAAGATTTTTTCCAATACAGATTTAAAGAACAAAAAGAAACAATATAAAACAAAAAAATGGTATTAATTAAAAACGACTGCACAGACAATATTAGCTGAACTAAATTAACTTCGATGGAACGAATGACTGAATGGAAGAAACGAATGGAATTAATGAGTCTTGCAATCAATGTAAGAGTTCAATTCTTATTTTAAATTCCAAAGTAATTTGTTCGAGAATTGACATTTCAATTCCTTTAAGGTTGTGGACATAGAGGAAGAGGCAATGGAAATCACGGAATATAAATTCTCAATATTTCTATTACAGAAAATTACTTCGCCTACGGAATTTATTTTGCTGCAGATCACAAAAATATTGTATGGAATATTATTCAGCAATATTATTTAAATACGTGTTAGAAAGGTAACGAAACTTATCAGGAATCTGTCCGTTATTTATAGGGTATAAAAACTTGAACTATTACCTGCTTCTTCAGCTACTTCTTATGGTTCTTTTTTTTTGGTTGGGTATTTATTTGATGATTGTCCACCCAAAAAAAAAAGGGTTCCGTAGTCAACAAGGAACCCACGTCTCATTACATAACGAGTTCTAACTTTGGTCCAAGCTTAAACCTTCGAGCCAGTTATTGTATTTCGAATCTTATTTTGACCGTAGTAAAGTTCTTTATATGAAATTGATTACTTAGACTCGGGTTATAAATCAGTTTTTGTATTAAGAACTTTATCGTTGTTGAAATAAAGTTCAAAATTCAAAAATGGCTCGATGGTTTAAACCCGGTTCTAAAGATAACCTTGGTTTGTAATAAGACCCTTATAGTTTCGCGATGCCCGTCTGTTTTTCTGCGGCTTAAGACGCTGACAACACCTAAACCGCGGTCATTGTCAGATTGCATAGAAAAGAAAGAGAAGCGCGATGACACAACGCTTGTAATTTATTGCAAAATATGAAGCAATTCTCTATTTACTCAAAACTGAGTTGAGTAATCGAAAATAAAAAACAACCAAGTTCTGTATTCAAATAAGACGTTCTTGTTATTAATTAAATACGTAACGTATGTTGATATTTAATGCAGATATTTTGGATTAGAACTCAAGGTAAGAGGTTAGTTTAACGTTAGTTTGTATCAAGATTTTCTTTTCAAAATTAGGAAATATGTTCAAAATTAACATATATTTTTTCCACTACCACAAGCTATACAGATTTTGCAAATTTGTTTCTTAAGAGAAGCCTATTTTGGTCAATTTGGTGTTGTCAGCGCCTTAACTCAGAGACTCTTAGTACCTACTAGAAATCTGTACTTTGGCATGAGTATAGATATTAATCACGCCGACAAAGTGGTAAAATAAAATCTTGAAAAAAAAATATTTAAAAAAATATACCTCCGTCGCACGAAAAAATAGGATGATATATTTTTTTCTCGTCTATGCCATGGTGTGGGAATCATTGGATAGGCCACGCAAAAATATTGCGGGAGTGTCTCCCCCCCCGGACGGTGAGTAATGGGTAGCTCACCGTCCGGTAAGGATCAGGCCCGGGTCGACGGCACGTCGTATTCCACGCGCGCCTCAAAGAGATGTCGTCAGCACAAAAGTAGGGGTCCACTAGGGCCGATGCCTGCCGGGGTCGCGGGAAGGTACTTATGGTCACCGAGGCCCCCGCAACACAGGCAACAGGAAGGAATACGGGTGGGTTTTAGTCAGTAAGAGTCTGACACACCCTCCCGCTCCGGCCAGAGCGGGAGAAGTTATTTGATGATTACCAACCCAAAAAAAAAAAAAAAGTGTCCCCCCCCCTGCTAATTGTAAAAAATCCACGGCAGTAGTATATACATATATGACGAAGTTAAATGGAAAACTATCACAGATGTAAACTTTACCCATCTTATTACAAAACGAGTTCTATCTTTGATCCAAGCTTAAACCTTCGAGCCAGTTTTTGTATTTCAAACTTTGTTTTGACCGTAGTAAAGTTCTTTATACGAAATTGATCACTTAGGCCCGGTTTAAAAATCTGTTTTTGTATTAAGAACTTTGTCTTTTTTGAAATAAAGTTCTAAATTCAAAAATGGCTCGATGGTTTAAACCTGGTTCTAAAGACAAACCTTGGTTTGTAATAAGGCCCTACAAGTTTGTCTTTAGTATAAATTCATCCCAACTACAGAAACCTTCATTGTGAGTGGTCCGACTCGCACTTGGCCGTTTTTATTATTATGATATGTATTATAATTGTTAATCAGATCTTTCACCGTGCACCTAGCTTCTGGGGGGTAACCATGACCTCTTATAGCAGTATTATTATAATATTACTTTACAGTGGGAAAGTGATGGAGCTATGCAGGGCTTATAGCTCCATCTCTTTCTCACGCTGAAGTAATATTGAAATAATACTGCTATAAGAGGTCATGGTTACCCCTCTGATGTTTCATAAGTGCCTATGTACATGTATGTAGATTAAAATATTTCGATTTGAATTTTCAACTCAATCATATAACTACAAAACGTACAGCTATTTTCAATTTTGCTCAAGTCAATCATCATATGAGCTTACTGTATCCGCTGTTTTCATAGGCACATTTTGAATTGTTTGTATTCCTTCGAGTCGGGATTCAATTATCTTGTACGTATCACTTCATAACCAAATCAATTTGTGCGTATTCAGGATATGGTTGAGCTACTTGTTTTGAAGTGTTTATTGTTAGAATTATTTTAAACTAATTGTTTTGATTTTATGTTGGTTGTCTTACTTTTCACATATTATCAATAATATGAATGAACGATAATGGAAAAATTCTTGCTTCAATTTTCTTGGAATCGAATATGAAATCAATTACTCATCTGATATTTTTGCTAAATTGGTTTGCTGTTCTTCTTTGGTCCTTTAGTACATCTGGTAATTTTTAATTATCATAATTTATTCCAAGGACTAAATAATTTCTAATTACCAACTGATTAGAAAACACCCACTCATGAAACCGCACAAAAAGTATTTGAGCACCAGTTTCTATCAACATAATACAATCTTGTTCATAAAATATAACTCCCGAAAAGAAATTGGACCTAGGTTTTGTCAAAAGGACCAAATTAAAATATCAAATAACTAGTCCATAAGTTAATACGAAAATATTATTTTACCAAAATAAAATCATTTTCTCTTAATTGGATGTCCATCCCAGACGATCAGTATACGCACCGGAATTTCTTTACTAGTTTCAATTTCTTTCTGAATTTGCTGCTGAAATTAGGGTTGGCTACTTAGTAAGAAGAAAAACCTTTTGTAATTTAATATGGAGTCTGGAAAAATATTATTTAAGTTTCAGTATTAATTAATTAACATAATAATAAAATAACTTAATTACTAAGGATACAAAATCTTAAGGAAATTATTATTTAACATTGAAACGCATTTTAAAGTACATAAAGATAAAATAGTATTAACTGAGTCTTTTATGTATCTTGGTGAGGGTCTGAAATAATATCATTTCACCCACAATAATTGAATATATCAAAATAAAATATTTTTCCCTAATCGACAGCAGAACTCTCGAGTTCCAATACCTTAATATCGTTTTTTGTGTAAAATTGTGTACAACTTGGTTCATTGAAAAATACTTATCACATTATAAATCACAGGTACTTATGCATCAAAATACCAAAACCCTATAAAATATGTATGTTACAGCCCTACCCTTTTAGGGTCACCCAAATCCCAAACATAGCACAAATTCTTACCCCCTTGCTATGTAACAAAAATTTCGTACTCATTACAACATTTTTATGCGAACTGAACTCAAAGAGTGAATGAGTGCACGAACGAATGGAAATAACTGAGCGTGTTCGTGAGTCCGTGATTATTTCGCGGAGTTGTGTAGAAAAAATAAAACAATTTCCAGCTTTGTTTTGGTGTTTGGAAATTCTGTTTGTATGCAGTTTAGTGACGTATGTCGGGTGTAGCGACAATTGTTTTAAAGTGACGGCAAACCGGTGACTCTTTGTAAATGAGTTTAACGTAAAGCCACGTTGCTGTTTTATTGATAATGACGGGGCAATTTTTTTTTGTGTGTTAAAGTTGTATGTGTCATACTTGTAAAAAAAAACAGAATAAACATGGAATAACAAGGTACTTACGTCACTATTATGATAAATTCATCAAATTTCTATATACATTTTTAAGTAAGTACTTAATTAAAATATCTGCCATTAATATCAAAGGTTTCGTACCAAAGGACAAAACCCTTGACAATGGTAAACATTGAACGACCTGAAAACTAATGAAACAGAAGTAAGGGACACACGAGTAAACAATTCAATACGAGGTTAATACAAACACAATGATCAAAGCTTAGTACTTACAAGAATTAATTAAAACTGCAGCAGTGAAGTAAATCCATAAGATGTACATCTTTAGGGATCTGAAACAAAGGAAAAATGTTTTAGAAAAACTTAATTAATTGCAGCATTTTATTTAACTTAACATACATGGTACAAGTCTAAGATAATGTAACCATGAGACTTTATAAAAACGTATTTATTTTCTAAATAAATGTGAAGGAATAGTCATTAACTGCCTCACATGTACGAAGACAACCTTCAAGCTCTCTGCATAATCAGCCTACATTGTTCGTGAACGGACTCCGTCAGGTTGGTAATGGTCATCTCTTAGCTGCCTCGGCTTATTTTTAATAATTTTATTTTAAAATTGTTTTTTGTTATTTTGCTGTACTGTGGACACATTTTTTTACATCGTCCTCATATTTAGTTATAAATTCAACATTATTTATACAAATCTTTATATAACAATATAATTTAAAAGAGTGTATATGAAGTTTCTTGCCCGTTCTTCTCCATAGGTACCTACTACGCTTTGGAATGAGCAACTAGCTTCATATTTCTAACTGACCGTGACTGAGAATTCAAAAGTACCTGAAAATGGTTTAATGAAATAAATGCTTTGAGTTTGAGTTTGAGTGTTCCCACTGCTGGTGAACGAGCCCACTGCGGGTTGGTGGATATCACAAGAATTTTTGGTTCTAGGACATTCCATCGTGCCATAGGATATATAATAGTAGCGAAATCCTATCTATCCTAATCCTAACGAATATTATAATTACGAACGGGATTTTGTTTGTTTGTTTGTTACGTTTTCACGCTAAAACGGCTGAATGGATTGTATGAAATTTGGCACATGGGTAGACCATGACCTGGATTATATTTTTATACCGATATTCTCACGGGATCGAAACTTACCCGGGAGAAACCGCAGGGTGCACCTATGCCGGGGTCGCGTGAAGGTACTTATGGGTCACCGAGGCCCCTGGCAACACAGGCAACAGGAAGGAATACGGGTGGGTTTTAGTCAGTAAGAGTCTGACACACCCTGCCGCTCCGCCCAGAGCGGGAGAAGTTATTTGATGATTTCACACCCAAAAAAAAAAGGGTGCACCTAGTAATTTATACAAAGTAAAGTGCTCGCGTTCGAACCTACGACCGCGTAAGGCCCGGACTCCACCAAAGCGAAGACGTGCGGAGAAGTCCAAAGCGGAGATGAGAAGAGATGTTTTTCAGCTCAGATAACGAAATTCTATTGGTTGTTTAAAAAACATCTCCTCTCCGCTCGTCTCGTCTCCGCTTTGGTGGAATCCGGGCATTAATCGCGGCTGATCGCTTTTAGCGATAAGACCGCCCATTGTGTCACCCTATGTAAAATTTCTAAATTTATAACTGTAATTTTTATGGTGTACATAATAAAGAGTATTCTATCTATCTATCTATTTGATTCTAGTATGCCACCACTGATCACACCCAGTTCCCTTAACTATCTAACTGCATTAATTGCTACCACTATTATTATTATTATATTCACTATGACGTCATTCATAATTATATAGAACATAACATCAGGCCTTATTTCACCGAAGGTCTGGGCAGAGGTGTACCTATAGTATTCCCACATTTCGCCGATTATGTTTAAGTACCATGTAATAGGGGGCGAGCCTATTGCAATCAAACGGGTACAAATCCGGACTGGGCTGCTATTGAAAAATTCCAGATAGAAAAATTCAATCACAGCAGTAAAATATCTATCATAAGTTTTGACTGCTAGTTTAATATACAAATGGGTGTAAAACAAAATAAAATCCTTTAAAACAAACGATTTTATTCTCCCCAAAAACGGCTAGAAACAGTGAAACACAAATATATACATATAATATACGTTGTATATGTTAAAACTACTTTTAAAATAGCGTTGTTCCAAGGATTGAAAAGCATAGTTTCAATCCTCTGCACTGCAACGTGGCTTTTTCAGGATTTCGGGCTGCTCAAAATTACTTACATGGCTACACTGTTTGCCGGACTGAATAAGAGTAACATTTTACATAGTATTTAGGATATTTAATTGTTTAATTCGTTTAACTTAAACGTTAATTTGATAGTAGAATATAATTTTAATTATGTATTATAGTATACATTATGGTGGGGCTTGTGGCTAAGTAATAACAGCCGCACGTAACGATCGATCAGGTTAAGCTACGCTTGCCGCGGTTGGTCCGTGGATGGGTGACCATCTTAACATACCCCTCCGTGCCCCGGAATGGACGTTAAGCCATTGGTCCCGGCTGTTATATGTAGATCTTTACAGTCGTTACGGGTAGTCAGAAGCCCGAAATTCTGACAACCAGTCTTACCAAGGGGTGTCGTGTTACCCAGTAACTGGGTTGTGGAGGTCAGATAGCAGTCGGTCGGAAGCCTACCCCAACGTAGTTGGGAAAAGGCTAGGCAGATGATGATGAGTAGACATCATATCTTATCTGCTTCATTGGTCTAATGCGATTGCAGACCATCTTCTGAAATCTGGCTTCTATTCTGAAATCGTTTTTTTATTTTCTATTTTTCAGTACCATTGTGCTTAATTTTGTACGTAGTAACGGCACTGGACGTGCTCATTAAATACTTGGGACTTAAACAAAACTGGCGAAAAGTAGGTGTACCTATTTACACACCTCTGCTTATTTTTGGTTATTACCCACGAAATTCACCACGGCACAAACTATACAGGGTGTCCAGTAAATAGCACGACATACTGCAGGGGGTGATAGCTTGGGTCACTACCTATCAATACAACACAATATATGTTCAGCAAAATCTTACGGATTTACAGTTTTACAAAATTTAGCACACATACATTTTTTTTTTCACCACTATAGGTTAAACTTCACTTAAGTTTAACAGGAGAATTTTTCCAATTCTGGTCTTTTCATCGTAAAAACAAAACTTTTCAATTCAAGATTTTTTTTCTAAGGCAAATAAAATGTTATTTAAAAAAATGGTATCTTATAACATTAGTAAACTATTCAGAAATGTTTGACAAAAATCACACCTAAATATGATACCATTTGCAGCAACAGCATTAAAAAAACTGAATGCTGGTACAGAAAATAGTAAAAATCGAAAAAAAAAAATTTCTTGGTTACCTTATCGGTTTTTTTTTTACTGTTCAAATTAGTTGTTGGAAATGAGGTAAGCTACCTACCCGTTACGTTTGATCCATTATTTACGGGACACCCTGTATACGTGAATAATTGACATACATATTAAGCTTTTCTCATTTGCAGGTGGAAAATGATTTGCCAGTAAACAAGGTTGATACTAGGGCTAATAACAGCCGCACGGTTCGATGGATCGGGTTAAGCTACGCTTGCCGCAGTTAGTTCCTGGATGGGTAACCATCTTTACATACCGAGACCCCTGCGTGCCTCGGAGAACACGTTAAGCCGTTAGTCCCGGCTGTGATTCGTGGATATTTGACATTATTAAAGTCCATTTTTCAGAAAAAAATCATATAAATTCTTATTATCATCCTACAGGCGTAAATCTTACTGTTTTGGAAATCTTATTTATCTAATCATCTGAATCAAAATTTATATATAAAATAAATTAATGTCAAAAGCACACAGCAAAATAAAAAAAATATTAAATAAGACAATGAATAGGAACAAATCTGAAAGTTATTAAATATGGAGGCCTTGGCAGAGACTACAACTTTGTACCCTTTGGCGTCGAGACCCTCGGTCCGTGGGGTCCCAGTGCGCATAAGTTATTTGCGGAAATCGCGAAACGTCTAGTTGATGTAACTGGTGACCGAAAAGCTGGCGGCTTTCTCGCGCAACGCATCAGCATTGCAATTCAGCGAGGAAATGCCGCCAGCATCCTCGGTACAATGCCCCGAGGGCCTTTTTTAAGCTTAACTTGGTTTTAATTTAATTTAGTTAATGTTATTAATCATCTTGTAATTTGGTTATGTAAATAAATATGTTTATATTATGAATTAAATTAAGTAAATGAAGTTATGTCACGTCATCATTACATAGTTATTATATTATAGCTACAAAAATGCCCAAGGTAGGGGCAATGCAGTCACTGAGCAATCATGGTCAGGACATTGTTACAGCTAGCCCGCACACTGCGCACCAAGGACGTGCACATAGAAGCAGTCGGTGCGCGCTTTCGTGAAAACATGCCCGAGGCGCTGCAAAAGCGGGGCAGCCCCAACACCGCCCTGAACGCGTTGTTGTATTGGACACGAAGGGCACTGTAATCAGTTTGTGAGTAAGATAGGACAGCCCATAGGCAGCACCTGTATAGGGAGGTGCAGAAACTTTTTTTTATTTATTTGAAAAACGTGCAAACCTACGGGCTTCATATTTGCTCTCTTAGATAGTGCCCTCAGCTCTAGCTCAATGTCGATGGTCTTTCAGACCGGCTGTTACCCAGTGCCCCAAGTAATTAAATTAGTTCCCTTTTTTGGGGGCACTTGCAGGGGGAATTTGGCGCCTGCCTGAAATACCATGTATTGGCTTCACGGAATTATACATAAGGCCATGGCTGCCCGCGTACTCCTCACGGATTTTCAATAGCTTGCGTAATCCACAAATCGACGTGCTCAGCACCACCATGTCATCCGCATAGCTCAGATTGTTTACACATACATCATCAACATGGCAACCAATATGCTGACTACTGAGCGTGACGATGAGTGCATTCATGTACAGATTGAAAAGTGTGGGTGAAGTTAATCCACCTTGTCTCACCCCACATTCAAGCCTGTAAGGTTCCGATAATGTACCCGCCCGTTTGACATTGTTAACCTGGTGTTCATACCAATACTTGACTTAACAAGTTCAAGCGGCATGTTTATGCCATCAAGTTTTTGCCACAATACACCATACGATACCAGGTCAAAGGCCTTGGACAGGTCAAGAAAACTCGAAAGCACTGGTATTTTACGATCCGTGTAGTATCTGACGGTATGCTTGAGACACAGTATTGCACTATCTGTAGGTAAACGTAGCGTTGGAAGGCCTCCTACAAGGTGGACCGATGATCTGGTGAAAGCCGCAGTAATCCACTGGCTGTGGATTCCTTGGGAAGCACAGAACCGGTCGAAGTAGGAGCTTGGGGGACGCCAATGTCCAGTAGTGGACGTCTTTTGGCTGAAATGATGATGACGCCAGAACCATCACTGATGGGGACCCAATGACACTCAATTTGTTGAAATTTGTTCAGTGCATTTTTTGTATAAACGAACTATCTTGCATACCTACAGCCTGTATTTCATCAATTTATAGCTCTTTCAAGATTTGGTTCAATAAAAAATACACCAACATACGTATCCTTTTAACTCCAATACTTTGAATTTTCACTGAAAGGCGACATTAAAAAATATTAATTAAATATCCCTGTTCAAAAGAGAAGCCAAATATAGCATCGAATATTCGTTCCGTTCACTGATCAAAGAGCTGCTCCTAATAGGTTGCCAACAATTAACTTACATTTTAGAAGCATTTTGTTTACGATGTCGGTAATAATGGGGTGAAATTACTTGAGGAGACAACTCTGTGTGATGATGATAACGTAGAACAAATTCATCTTGTATCTTAGACTGTTTTCGATGTTAACTAGCGGCTTGCCCTTGCTTCGTATGGGTGTAATTGCAACATCGAGACTTACACAAGTGCTATATCTAATTTACATACTGCAGTGTGACCTCTGCGATTACGACTCTTTGGTTCATAGTTGGCCTTTAATATTGTATTCATATTTTTTTAATTTTTTAATTTAAATTTGACTTATTGAACGTCATGATATTTTTGATAGATAAGGCAACGGAGTTGCTGTCAATTAGTTTATTATGAAAGCCAAGAAACAATTTTGAACCATTACGATAAAAATATCCTTCATTAATGAGAGTTTTATAAATGTGTATATACACTGACGGAGAAGGCATTTCTCGCTCGTTATCATCAGCCATATTTTAACTGCTGTGGGCGTACAATGGGAAGAGTTGTTTATTACACAATAGAAAAACCGTTTGCAGTTTAAATCTTATTATAATTTACGATCAAACAATCACACTAGCTATTCACACACTGTAGGTACACGACACAACTTTACGGAACGCGCGACAGTTTCTAAACGTATTCACTCCTTGACTGCCTCCGACCAACTCAACGTATCTCCGGTTAAGCGTTATGTTGTAGACTCTGTCGAGCACCGCTTGGTGGCGCTGGCGTCCCGATTAGTCAAACGAGTGACTAACGTATTTCCGACACGGCCATCCTGCGTGCACACGTCCTCGTGTGTTAACCTGCAACCAGAAATCAACAACAGTGTTTGTTCGACTCGGCCAATCCTGGCCAAACTCTAGATTCATCGGGTCGGTGAAAATAAGGACATTTTTAAAACTCTAGAGTTTTTTTTTAACCAAATCGTACTCTTTAAAATTAAATATCTATAGACTACCTGAGTTTCCTCAAGAAACGCGGATTTCTACCGGGCTACGACTACGTAATGACTACTGGTACGGTCGACTTTACTATGGCCGATAGAGAACCCTACTCGCGTGTTTCCCATAACTTAAACTTGCTCATCACCATTCTGATCACCATCTACTTTGACTGGTACATGACCTACTGGCATCTTCCTTAACTTATCGTAAACGTATTTGTAAGTACGGTTAGAATTTAAAGCTTTTAACGTATAGCGATCACCATCCAAAACATCGGCTACCCTTAACGGACCTCTGAACTTCCGATCTCTATGGCAGTTAACATCGCCTTTAAGACACTCATTACACTCTCTACTTGCTCATTCGCACGAGATGAACCGATCGCTATGAGGTGCAAATTTAAGTTTTTATAGAAATCGCGAAACTCCTTACTCGCAAAACATCTGCCTTGGTCAGCTATAATACGAGTCGGAGTTCCAAAAAGCGCTACACTGATTGACTGCCCGAATACTGTTCTTAGAATGTTCAATGATGGTAGTGTGGAATAACAGGACAAACTTGGTAAAAGCGTCGTCGTAATGGTTAAGCTTAGGTTCAATATTTCACGTCCTATCATAAGATTACTTTGAAGGTAAGGGTTAGGAAGCACATGTAACAAAATCTCAAACTGGTGTTCGCTAATCTTTACGCTACATAAGATTTGTTTTGTGCTGAATACACGTGTTCGACCAATACCAGACAATGCAACAACGTTATTAGCTCGTTTGCCACTCAATTTGGCTGCACAACTTTCCTTTACTAACGAGCATTCAGCACCAGAATCGTAAACAAAACAAAACAGCTCACCGTGGTGTTATAACGTACTTGAGGGTAGTTGTACGCCGCAAACAGCCACTCGCCGTTCACTGCCTAGAACACGTGCTCCACCATCCGATTGGCTGCCACTATTCGTGCACCGAGCCGCGATATGTCCTGGTTTCCCACTTTTGAAGCACACGAAGGGCTTCGCAAACGGCGGCAGGGCTGCTTGGCTCGATACTGAAGACGTCGTAGCTCTTCCTCTCTTGTCAATCAGCTTGCTTCTGTACTCCTGTGACCGACGTCACCAGGCGATTCGCATAGACAACAAGGATTTCCTTGTCGCCAGGCTTACCGCCATGTTGGTTGGTGAGGGTACGCCCACAGTAGTTAAAATATGGCTGATGATAACGAGAGAGACGTACCTTCTCCGTCATCAGAAGTGGGATTACGTGTTGGTTCAGGCGCAAAATGAAAACCCTGAAAGTGACCGTTGGCTTGCCATGTTTGAACAACGAAATGAAAACATGCGAGCGCTGATTGAAGCCCTGCAAGCGCCTAAAACCAACAACTATGTGGATCTGCCTAAGTTCGACCCAGACAAGGTAGATACGGATGCGCGATCATTGTGCGCCAAAGCTGATTTGTTTTGCCGAAAATTCACTGCAAGGAGACCCTTGTTGCCTATGCGAATCGCCTGATGGCGTCGGTCACAGGAGCACAGAAGCAGGCCGATTGACAGCAGATGAAGAGCTACGACGTCTTCAGTATCGAGCCAAGCAACCCCATGTCCCATATGCCCGTATGCCTCAAATGTCCTGGGAAACCAGGACATATCGCGGCCCGGTGCACGAATAGTGGCAGCCAATCGAATGGTGGAGCACGTGTTGTAAGCAGTGAACGGCGAGTGGATGTTTGCATCTACAACCACCCTCAGGTACGTTAGAACACCACGGTGAGCTGTTTTGTTTTGTTTACGATTCTGGTGCTGAATTCTCGTTAGTAAAAGAAAGTTGTGCAGCCAGATTAGGTGTCAAACGGGTTTATGATGTTGTTGCGTTGACTGGTATTGGTCAAACACGTGTATTCAGCCTAGAATAAATCTTATGTAGCGTAACGATTAGCGAACACCAGTTTGAGATTTTGTTACATGTGGTTCCCAACCTACAAAGTAATCTTATGATAGGACGTCAAATATTTAACCTAGGCTTTTCCATTAACATGTCTACGGCAGAGATATCGTTACATAAAACTCTTGTAGTAAATTCGGTTACAAACGGTCATCGACAACAAGATGATTTTAAAACTATTGGTATGAACATTGCAGGTGCAGAAAATACTGAGCTATTGCAAATTTGAAATCGAATTTCACATTTTTTTTTACTATTGGTATGCCTATTACGCCGTTTTACTAATAGCCAACCAAGGCAGAGGTTTTGCGAGTAAGGAGTTTCGCGATTTCTGTAATAGGAAAAACGTAAATTTGCACCTCATAGCGACTGGTTTATTTCGTGCGAATGAGCAAGTAGAGCATGTAATGAATGTCATATTAGCGATGTTAACTGCCGTAGAGATTAGTGATAACAAATCATGGCAAGTTGCAATAGGAGAAGTACAGCTTGCGATTAATTGTACCATAAACCGCGTTACAAAGGCTTCACCTCTAGAGCTTTTAATTGGTAAAGTTGCCAGACTGTTATCATTGATATGTAGTGATGTAGATACCGAAGTCGACATTGATGAAGTCCGCGAAATTGCGTCAGAGAATATTAAACGTATTGCGGAATATGACAAGGCTTGATTTGATAGAACAAAGGCAGCTGTAACAAGATTTTTGGTTGGCGATTTCGTGTTATTAGAAGACGAAGAGCGAAATCATACTAAGTTAGATCGTAAATTCAGAGGTTTAGGGTAGCTGGTGTTTTGGATGGTGATCACTATACGTTAAAAGCTTTAAATTCTAATCGTACTTACAAATATGCTCACGATAGGTTAAGAAAGATGCCAGTAGGTCATGTACCTGTCGAAGTAGATAGTGATCACAATGGTGATGAGCATGCTTAAGTTGTGGGAAACACGCGAGTAGGATTTTCCATCGGCCGTAGTAAAGTCAATCGTAGCAGTAGCCATTACGTAGTCGTAGCCCGGTAGAAATCGGTGTCTTTTGAGGAAACTCAAGTAGTCCGTGGGTGTGCGATGCGCGTTTGGCTCTGGCGGAGGTCGAGGTCTGGAGAGACCGTAGTGTGTAGTCAGTGGGTGATGCACACGGGCGATCCACTTGATGGATATGCGTACAGATTGATTCATGCGCTGGATGTGTGACAGCAATGCGATTGCTGGTTGGCTGGAGAGCTGTGGCGTTAGAGGTCTTACTCGAGGGTTTCTGTAAGCTTGGCAATTTTCGTTGCAGTAGAGTTTTAAATCTTGGTTGATGGTACATGGCCCAGGGTGGTGATTATTGTATTTTCCCAATTTTACCATGTTTAATTTTAAAGAGTACGATTTGGTTAAAACTAAACTATAGAGTTTTAAAAATTTCCTTATTTTCACCGACTAGAGTTTGGTCAGAATTGGCCGAGTCGAACAAACACTGTTGTTCATTTCTGGTTGCAGGTTAACACACGAGAATGTGTGCAAGCAGGATGGCCGTGTCGGAAATATGTTAGTCACTCGTTTGACTAATCGGGACGCAAGCGCCACCAAGGGGCGCTTGACAGAGTCTACAACATAACGCTCGACCCGGGTTAAGTGCAGTTTGTCGGAGGCGGTCAAGGAGTGAACACGCTTAGAAACTGTCGCGCGTTCCTTATAGTTGTGTCGTGTACCTTTTTTTTTTTTTGTTTTCGTGGGGAAACCTTCAAAAGGCGCCCGGCCTTTGGGGATAAGACCGGGGAGTGTGGGATTTTTACCTCACTAAAACCACCCCGGTGTGACCACCGGTAACGATACCCCCTTCCATGTGCTGATGGTGACCCATCAGCCTATGGAAGGGGGTATCGTTACCTCTCAAAAGACCAATCCGAAACCCCCTCTATGCAATGCCTATTAGGGCACATCTCTGGGGAGACTGTAAAGGGGTCTCCCCGAAACCTAACTGTGCAAATATGCAAGGCAGCACTTAACCACTGTGCGCCGTCTTCCCTGAGCTCACTAAGTGGGCGGACAGAGTCCCCAGTGTCGTGTACCTACAGTGTAGTGTGATTGTTTGATCGTAAATTATAATTTGATTTATACTGCAAACGGTTTTTCTATTTTCCAATAACCAACACTCCCCATTGTACGCCCATAGTAGTTAAAATATGGCTGATGATAACGAGAGAGACGTACCTTCTTCGTCATATATATATTTGTGTCATTCGTAGTGGATCATATTCTGCAAGATGTTTCAAATACTGTGATATGTGACTAGTGGTATGTGATTTCGTTAAATTTGGTAGAACACCAGATAAGAGAGCTGTTTTACACCTGTGTTCGTTCCGGTCTCCGGGTTATGTACCAGAATCTGCGTATTCCTACCTCATTTTGACAAGCCGCCTAGAATCTGCGAGCTACTACTTCGTCCTCACCAGCTGATTTCAATGCTGGACCACGAAGAGTGACGAGACTGAATTTGTGGGCGATAATCGTGGTATCGGCTGCGACTCAGCCGACGTACGCTACGTTATCCATGAGAATTTCCTCAGGACCGAGTTTCAAATTGAACTTATTCCCTATTTAAACTAGTTTTTACTACTATCTGCGTTAACATGTTACTACTATGTAGCTTAACTTAATATTTTGACCGAGATAAATTCACGTTTATTAATTAATATTCGAGTTGTTTACGTTGTTAGTGGTCGCGAACATTAAACCGTAGCAATATTTTTTCTCGGGCTTCGTAAACCAAACGCGCGACTAACTTATTTACCATTTGATGTTCCTTAAGTTCTTCTCGTGATGTATCTTTTAATTATTTTGTTAAATCGCCTACCTGTTTATGGCTTTACCCGCCTTATGTATTTTTCTATTTAAACATTTTATATATTTTTTTTGTTCGATTTATTCTACTAAATTAATATACGTGTCAAAGTGGTGAAATCCAGTTCTTTTATTTTCACTAAAATATAACCCTTGCGGAATAAATCTCCTGTATGATGGTGAAAACCGTATCAAAATCCATTGTGTTTTTTAGAAGATCTAACCGGGCACAAAGACAGTCACGAAAAGCAACTTTGCTTTATATATAATATTATATATACATATTATATAATTTATACATATGTATAGATATAGAAATAGAAGATGAAATAAAAGAAGAAAAACGAAGAGCACACACAAAACAAAAGTAGGCACAGAACAGAAGAAAATAAAAATTTGCCACGTGCAGCCAAGTTGTCGAGTTTAGAGAAAAAAGGAGGTCTAATAGAGATAAAAAACGTAATGACCACAAAGCTAAATTACTTAAAAGAATGAGTTATGTCATCGTCGATTGTGCTCTAGGATAAAGTGGGATACGCTAGCTATACGTAACCACACAAGAGAATATCGACGATAGAAGCCATAGAACGAAGGTGCTGGCTCATCATCACATACTTAAACGATTGCTAGGCATGGTGAGTATGAATGACAGTTAATATGAACGAAAAAATGGTGACATGAACAAAAAACAACGACAAAATATGTACAGTGCATTGGTAGTATTGTTTTGTCAGTCGCTGACAGAACAATATCACGAATCACATGACAGCAAAAAAAAAATGATTTGAATGATTATGATTCCGTAAAAACATATTAGATATGGTCGCAAATCATATTTTGATCAAGATACAACTTGACACAGACCTGCAAATTGCAAAAAACGTAAGAAAATTTGAATTTTGCGGGCTAATACTGCGGATCAACTTTAAAACATTTATGAAGCCAAGAAAGTGTACGAACATCTATAAAAAACTGTTTCTTTTTTTTTAAGTTGAACGCCAGAATCCGCATTCCTAAGTTCTTATGCACCAATGGTTTATCACGCGACATTTAAGAGAGTTTTAAATGAACCCATATTTTCTCTTTTATTGAAGCAAAACGTAATCATTCTATCAATATCGTTTTGATAACAGTACTATAGCTCCAACCAACAATTCAGCTCCGATGAACAAAAAAACGCACGGCTTTGTTGCGTCTCAACACAAAATAACGACTTTTTTTATTCAGGAATCAATTTGAATCGGGACTCCGAACTTTGTGGAGTTTTCAATCAAAATGCTTTGGACGAAGAGATTTTTTTGAACGAACAGTATGTTTTGTTTGAACCCCTTGAATGGTTCAAGGCAGTTTCCTAGATTATTTCAAAACTGCTTTATGAAAAATATACGAGTGTTTTCGTAGAATTCTCGCGTGTTCTGTTGCTCGTTTCGCTTTTGTGTTTGGATTGAATGTATCTTATGATTTTTTTGCAGCTGAAAGTTCTTTTTGACTAATTTGAGGAATGTTCTTTTCAGTGATACCATTGTCTCTTTGAGTCAAAGGTATTTCACAAGCTTTTATTTAGTTTCACTTTGTACTACCTGTCTATAAATATGATGGTTTTTCACTACATTCTGTGGTTGTATAAATTGGAGTCTTTAATTATCGATCTGAAAATAGCTACACCTATTCATCATTTCAGCCGAAAGAGACGTCCGCTGCTGGATATAGGCCTCCCCCAAGCACCGTCACTTCAACCGGTTCTGTGTTGCTCACATCCAGCGGATTCCTGCGGCCTTCACAAGGTCATCGGTCCACCTTCATCTACATCTATTAAGATTTGTTGATCAATTCGGTAGTCCTCACTCATTAACATTTACTCTTCTTGTTTAGTTTTAAGATTGGATTGCAAAACGTTAGCAATAATTATGATTTTCTGCAGTATTTAAATAATTTGTTAATTTAGCAGCATATATAGGCTGTGTGCAATTAAATTTGTGAAAGGCAAACACAACAAAATTTAAATCCACGATGCGTTGCAGAGATCTCTCGCGACCGGTCCTGGTTCAGGCCATGGTATGGAGCGAGAGGGCATGGGCAGCCGTCACCTCCTTCTGCGAAGCTGTAATGCTCGCGAAGGAGGAGGCGGGATGGTTGAGGGAAAGGCAAATTTCGCGCCCTCTCGCCCCTAGCCGCCGCAGGAGATGCCCTGGGCGTCGGGAATCCCGGGCGGATTTCCGGCCACCATAGGCGCGGGCTTGCGGACGGTGAGCAATCAGTAGCTCGCCGTCCGATAAGGACCAGGTTCGGGTCGACGGTGCGTTGTGTTCCACGCGCGCCTCTAAGAGATGTCAGCACAAATGTAGGGGTCCACTAGGGCCGATGCCTGCCGGGGTCGCGTTGAACTTCAAAAGTGTTACCAAGGCCCTTAGTAGCACAGGCAACGTAAGGAATATGGGTGGGTTTTAGTCAGTATGAGCCTGACACACCCTTCCGCTCCGCCCAGAGCGGGAGAAGTTATTTGATAATTTTCCACCCAAAAAATTAACATTTACTCTTCTTGTTTAGTTTTAAGATTGGATTGCAAAACATTAGCAAGAATTATGATTTTCTGCAGTATTTAAATAATTTGTTATTTTAGCAGCATATTTATACTGTGTGCAATGCATTTTGTGAAAAGCAAACACAACAAAATTTAAATCCACGATGCGTTTACAAATAATAATCACGCATCATTCACAAATATTTGCACAAGTTTAGTTAGTATAGGCTTTCGCGTTTCGTTGTCGACTTCATACATTATTTAACATACATTAAGGCACATATTTGCAAACTTTTGAAAAGGCAATTCGTATACAACTGATATTTCGGGTCATAACATTGCTACATTGATGGGAAACCTTTTATCGATTTTATTGCTTGAAAAAACATAAAATCGAGCAATTTATTTGTCGTACGATTTTGTGGGGTAGGTATATGACATTGTCATTGTGTTGAAGTTAAACAGGCTGTTGGGATGTGCCTCGTTTATTTTCACATTATTTGAATTTATTTTGAAATCGTTTTTAGAATGACATTTTGTATCAAGGTTTTTTTTAGGATTTCGTATCAAAATGTTCTTGAATAGAGTATTGTCTTTGGGTTTCTCAGTTGTATATATTGTGAACATTTATTTAGTTCTATTAGATGCTTCTGAGTGTCAGTTGAATTCCTGTTTCGTTGATACAAGCTGAAGCCAAATATTGTTCTTCTGTAGCAATTTGGAGAAATAGGATCCATCGGTCAAGGACAGCTAATGAGACACAATTGATTTTCCATTGTTTGGCTCCGAATAGGATACGCGCCAGGCTTCACAAGTTAAAAGTGCTTTAGCCTCTGCAACGGACTAGGATTTATTGGTACTTACAGTGTTAGCTGCAGGACCTTAGATTATTTATACAATAGACTAAATACCTAACGGATAGAGGTTAAAAAATAATTTCCTTGAAATAACCAATACGGATTTAATTGTGTAGAACCGTTAGGTACGAAAAAACAACATAGTGGTACTATGTACCTAGAGAACAATTAAAATTTTCCAGTCACAAATTTTTATAATTTCTCATAGCCTGAATTTAAATCAACAAATTCAATTTCAAATGTTTATTGCTTAACACAGTACATAATCATACATTTTCAGATGTCAGGTGATTCAGCATGGAAAACCAAAAATTCGAAAACATATAAAAATATTATTACAAAATTAATAAAAAAAATCATATTGTTATTATTATATACACCTATAAAAAAAATATTTTTTTGTTAGTTTGGATGCCCTAATAGATTATCATATTATGTGAATATATTTCAGTTCCAAAAATAATCTGCTAAATAACCTTAATTAAAAGCCAAATCGGTTACCGCGGTAGCGGTAGCGGTAATCGGTCATCTACAATAAATACTTTTCAACTCACACCGACACTTAAATCAACCAGAAAACGTCCACAAACGTTCAAGTACTACACAAAATCTACAATTACACTTCGGGCCACCATTTTAGTGCCCACAGCAGCGTTGTCGGTGCGTAACCGCAGTAAACACGGTAATAAAACCACAAGGGTAGGTCCCTTGTGGTCTGGAACGCGATCAGCGACTCATGAATAAATTTATGCCACTTTTTTAAGACATACTGTAGTTATAGGTTGGTGGAAGCGCCCGTTTTTTATGTCATTAAGTGGAGGAGGTTTTTAATGTCAAGATATGCGTGTTTATGGTACGGAAAAGGATAAATTGGTGGTGTTATCTGTTGGAGGTGTAAGGAGATTATGTCAAAATGGATTTAATACGTCACGCTTGTATTCCCCGAAAAGATAGGCAGAGGAGACTAAAGAGAGAAAGATAGGGGTAGCAGGCTTAGCACGAGCACCGATTTGTCGAGAAAGAATAGACAAATGTATCGTTCCGTGTAGACATTATGACGGCAACAAAGTAGAAAGAGTCAACTGCACTTTTTACGAAATTCACTCTTTTTCATAATTCGACTCGGAATTCTTTGTTTTGTCATAGGTATTTTTTTTACTGATATTAAGACTCGTTTATAAAGACAACTACAACAATTTATCTCAAAGTGTCGAAGTGCCATATTTTGGATCAAAAACATATTATAGTAATATTGGCCTTTTACCATTTACTTGGTAATGCCCTTTAACTAAATGATGTAAAATAGGAGAAGATAGCTTTTTTCTTCTATTAATTATCACAGTTTTGTGTTCAAAACGCACTCTTGTAAAATCATGATTTTGTAGATAACCGTATACACTTTGTGGCCGTCGATGCAAATTGTCTTCACTACCTTAGACAACTGTCACTGTGATTTTGACAGTTTGGGATTGAAAACTTTCTTCTGATGTAGACCTAAAAAAAAGACTTGGACAAAGTTAGAAACGAAAGTCAAAATGACAGATTGTAGAAGGATTTCTACGATGCGAAGTCAAAATTCGAGATGTTTATCGATTTTGACACAGCTCTTTCTATACAAAGTGACAATTAATTGTCACTTTGTGTGGAAAGAGCCGTGTCTATTCTTCGTAGAAAAAGCGGCAGACTTAGTATGAACTAAGCCTGCTGGAAAAAAAAACCTGGTCAATTGTGGTCCAACTATCGCTCGCCCACATTTGTAATATGGGGGAACCTCTTATCACTATCCAGGCACAACGCAAGCTGAACGCAAACTGAACGCAAGCTGCTACTGTGAAATTTCTGAACACAAATCTCATTAACGCTTTTCCCATTCTGGGATCGAACCCTAAAACCGTCGCTCAGCAGTTACTCGTGCAACCTCAATACCAACGAGGCATTCAGAACATCTAAAAGCCCCGAAATAGCTCAACTTCCTCTAGAAAACAAAGCTAACCTTCTCTCCAATTATTAGAACATAATATCCTACAAGACGCCATCATTTTATTGAAATGGACTATAACGAAGCTAATTTACGCTGTACGGACACTGTATCTAATTATGTGAGTCGATAATTCGATATGCTACCTTAAAGCATTACTTATTGCTATCCTAATTGCTGGGGGATTAATTTTATTGAGATCATCGAACGTTCTGGGAGGGAGATAATATGGGATACTGTTTGGATTCAAAATAATCCCATTCTATTTCGAAATGTGCAAAAAAAAGCTCCTATAAGGTTTTGACAGAAAAGTGAGTAGACAAGCAATGTACGGTCCGGGAAATTAATTGATTAGTAAATTAATATATAATAATTTATTTAATATTATATATATAATATATATATTAATTTTTCATTTCGTAAACAATGACAGTTGTGATTTGAATTTATATACAATTTAAGTTAGAAGTCAACTTGCTAAACAATTAATTTCCCCGACTTTACTATCAGTGTGATTAACATTTGCGCCGCTATCGAACATTTGTTGATCGACAGATCAATAGCTAAGCCGAGAATACACATGCCAGTAATTCTCATCTAATTATTGTTCAAGGTACGGGCTTGTGTGCTCCTGGGGCGTTAGTTATTACCGGTACTCGGTAACTGATAGAAGGTACCCATAAACACTGCACGTACCAAAATAACTATAATTATGTTGGAATCTAGTCAAATAAGCAAAAAGCCACATGAGATCCAACATAAAAATATTTCTGTCATCGTTCTCGAAAACAACATGTACATTCACCCCAAATGACATTCTATGATAAATAAATTCCTCCAGAGAAAAGTCACTTACAACAGCTAAATGAATACAAGACCCCACTGAAAGATTGATACAAAAATAATGCCAAGAACTAGTGTATATTTCACACTGGGGACTCTAACAAATTCACTCCAAAAACGCAATATTCCTTCTCTATTCATAAAACAAGAATAAAGCTTCGCTTCGGACTTATTCGTATAACAACTGACTTCACCCACATCAAAAATGACGACAACTGACGTTTTGCAAAATAATAGTCTGTCACAGTCCTTATTATTTGTATCTTGTCATTGTAACGAGACGTCCGGCGCCTGACAAAAAAATCATAGCAACGTGTTTCTCTTTGAAATGTTTTTGCTATGTATTTTACTTGAGGATTGGTGCTTCATCATTTTAATGATGTTTGGGACGAAAAAAGAATTTATTTTGACTTTATTTCAACATATATATTTGTACTATGTAATAAAAGGTACCCTCTATTCTTTAGGACATTGCGCACACCATAGTGAAACCGTTAAAGTTTTGTTCTGCTAAAACAAAACAGTTTTGGTACGAGTTTGCACACCATCATTAATTTCATAGAGCATAGTCTGTATTAAGAACGTTCGCATTCTAATCTCAGTCAAAAACCTCATTAAATTTTTGACAGATTGACTGTCAAAAATTTAATGAGATTTTTCAGAATTGATTGTCATTGAGATGAGATTGTGACTGGATTTTGAACGTTTCGAATTACGGGAATTGGCTTTTAGGTCTATGGCGTCACGTATTGTGCATTTGTGAACGGACATTACAATATGTGGCGTTACCTTAATTATGTTTAGGTTTATAGGTAAGTTTTATAAGTTAGTCAGGAACGCATCCTATTTAAGTGGCAACACTCAGCTACGATCGACTCTCTTGCTTGTCCACCGTCGCGGGATACAGACTAGATTTTAAATCATTAGTTTATATTGACCTAGTTTAATTAGTTATAATGTGCTCAATAGTATACAGTGGCGGATTTGCAGTCTTGGCCGCCCTAGGCCCCCCAGACCATGTAGTAAATACCAGCCGCCCCTTTCTCAGCACCCACCATATAGACTACATAATGAATTTCACTTTATTGCCAACTTTTATCGAAATACATTCAGAAATTTAGTTAACTATAATATCTGCTAGTTGGCATGCTATAATTTCCAAGGTTTCATCCCGGGATAATTGCATATTTAAAATGGTTTTAGGTTTTATATAATTATGTAACTACAGGTTTATTCTCATACAAGATAAGACATAATAAGTGTTTTACAATGTGTTACAAAACACGTCGGCACTTAAGCGCACCAAAATCATTAATTAAATCTTCGCAATCCAATTTCCTTAAAAAACAGCTTCTATGTTAAGCAAAGCAAGTTCGTTCCTTTAATCTTTGCTCCGTCATTGTTGCGCGGCGCACACTGGTCCCGAATGATAAAAAAGTGGACATTAAGAAATTTTTGACAGAAGGTCAACGGATTCGGCTGATTTTTTTTTTGTAGACAGCTGATGCAATTACAAATCACTTTTATAGATTAAGTTTTTGCCAAATAAGCCGTATTTTCAGAGAAAAAAAATATTCAAATATTTTTTGTATGAAAGAAATCCTAATTTTGTCTTTATCTTCCAAGATTCAAACGTATTCAAAATAAAACTTAGCGCAGCTTGTAGAGGTGCTAATTGCTCACCACTTTGTCATAGACACTCTTCTGCGATTTTGTGCTCCTTTTGAGTTACAGGCACTTTAAATATTTTTTGTATCAAAAAATCCTAATTTTCTCTTTATCTTCCAAGATTCAAACGTATTCAAAATAAAACTTAGCGCAGCTTGTAGAAGAGCTAATTGCTCACCACTTTGTCATAGACACTCTTCTGCGATTTTGTGCTCCTTTTGAGTTACATGCACTTTAAATATTTTTTGTATGAAAAAATCCTAATTTTGTCTTTATCTTCCAAGATTCAAACGTATTCAAAATAAAACTTAAAGCAGCTTGTAGAGATGCTAATTGCTCACTACTTTGTCATAGACACTCTTCTGCGATTTTGTGCTCCTTTTGAGTTACAGGCACTTTAAATATTTTTTGTATAAAAAAATTCTAATTTTGTCTTTATCTTCCAAGATTCAAACGTATTCAAAATAAAACTTAGCGCAGCTTGTAGAGTAACTCTTACAAATATATGAAATTATCAGTATCAAATAAACAAACAAGGAAATCTCAAAACGTGTTCAGACATGTTTATGTACAGGTAAGTTATTGTGTGACTCGTATGTAAAATTTTTTTTGTATAGAGTCATTGCTTAATTACCCTATAAGTGACGATTTCGGCTCTATTTGGTCATCTAGTCGAACGCGTCGAAAACGCTGAATGATGAATAGGTATATAAATTGCAATTAAAAATTCCCTTTGTAGTTTTGCGGTATTTATGTAGGAGCACATCTTAGTATGTTTTATTTTCTCGTGACTCATCCAAATTGCAAGAATATTTGGCTCATTATCTAACTACCCCATTAAGTAATGAGGTAGTTAGGTAATGAGCCATTATCTAACTACCCCATTAAGTAACGGGATAGTTGGGTAATGAGTCATATACCAATAGTATAAGGGCAAGCGGAACCCGTTTTTGTTCATTACGCGTCTTGTGCTCGTAAAAACAACACAATTTTTTATCAACTATCACCACATTGTAACTTTTATTTATTTGCCTGTAACATTTTTGTATCAAAATGACTACATTTGTGACTAATTTAGACATTTTTTCTTTTTTGAGTAATAGTGGGTGCCTTAAAAATAGTGATTTACTGTGTCAAACCATTATAAATCGTATTTCAAGTGAAATTCCAAACGAAGAGCTCAGTATTATCAAAAAGTTTTGCCAAAATTATACGTCAAACCTAGCTAGAAGATGGGACAATTCAGGTAGAAACGAAAGATTTGGTGTTAAAAACAAGGAATGGTTGGAGTCTAAAATTTTGTGCCCAACTTTAACTTCTGTGAATTTTCCTATGTTGTTTGATCCAGAATATACCATAGAGGACATTTCAGTAGACGTAGAAGAGCATAATTTATCGTACGAAGAGGAAGCGGGTGCATCTACATCAGAAGCTACC
The DNA here is from genome assembly GCA_905333075.3 of Atethmia centrago. Taxonomy (NCBI): domain Eukaryota; kingdom Metazoa; phylum Arthropoda; class Insecta; order Lepidoptera; family Noctuidae; genus Atethmia; species Atethmia centrago. The sequence continues at coordinate 9,427,592 of HG995388.1, forward strand.
ACAAATACTCCCAGAACTAGAAATACTTTTTGAATTAATTTTTTAACTCTGAAAATACGGCTTATTTAACAAAAAATACATCTTTAAAAGTTACGTGTAATTGTATCAGCTGTCTACAAAAAACTAGTAAAGCTCATCCGACAACGAAAAATTTAAAGTGCCTGTAACTGAAAAGGAGCACAAAATCGCAATTGAGTGTCTATGGCAAAGTGATGAACAATTAACCCCTCTACAAGCTGCGCTAAGTTTTATTTTGAATACGTTTGAATCTTGGAAGATAAAGACAAAATTAGGATTTTTTCATACAAAAAATATTTAAAGTGCATGTAACTCAAAAGGAGCACAAAATCGCAGTTGAGTGTCTATGACAAAGTAGTGAGAAATTAGCCCCTCTACAAGCTGCGCTAAGTTTTATTTTGAATACGTTTGAATCTTGGAAGAAAAAGACAAAATTAGGATTTCTTTCATACAAAAAATATTTGAATATTTTTTTTCTCTGAAAATACGGCTTTTTTGGCAAAAACTCAATGTACAAAAGTGATTTGTAATTGCATCAGCTGTCTACAAAAAAAAAATAAGCTGAATCGGTTGACCTTTTGTCAAAAATTTCTTAATGTCCCCTTTTTTATCATTTGGGACCAGTGTGCGGCGGCGTGATAGCGTTCACGAAACTCCCGAGCACCAGCGTGAGTGTTTTAAGGCTCGCGCGTATATCAATATTATACCTAAATCAGTTATATGTACGAAATAACTTATACGTACATTTTATAAGTATGAAATAATTACTGTACAATGTATTTTATTATACATTAAATTATACATATAATTAATCTATATTATATACATAAAATGTATGATTAATGTTGTACGATGTCGTGCAATACGGCCCGCCATAATGTGCGCGAGGCGTTAGAATATTTAGTTGCTTTCGAATTATTTCTTGTTATCATCAGTGATTTTTTTGTCACGATTGGCCACCCCTACCCAACAAACAAAAACGGCTGAACATCCATTAAACATTTTGAACTGACCAAATTAGGTCTTTGAAAAACCTATATATGACATTTATATAACGTAGCAGTTGTATAGACGTTTTCACAGTAACGTTTATATAACGATCACTATCCTGTTTTACAGCGGCCAATTGGAGACTCTTAAATGACTTGTTTGTTTATTTAATACTCAAATATAACCTATATATTACACGATGTCCGTTTAATGTCATGCCCTGACTTTAATCGAACTTGTAGGCGCATTTAAAGTCAGATTTTGACTTTAAAACGTCTAGGCCGTCATATTTACGGAACGTTTGATTAAATTTACTACGAAAAATGGAAGCAAAAAATTCGTGGAGAAGACTTAAGGGTAGTGGAACTTTCAAAAGGAAAGTAAATCAAGATTTCCTTTTATTAAAAAGTACAACGTCAACAACCGTGGCATTAATAACAAATGTTGAAGAAGATAAGTGTACAACACATGAACAACAAAAAGGTTCAGTATCAATATTTATTTTATTTCTATAAAAATATTGTGTGATTTCTTCCGATATTGAATTCGTTATTTATCAGTAAATGTTGTGTTGAGCAGAGAGCAGTGTGAGAGCAGTGGTGGCCCAGTGGTAACGGCCGTGACTTACGAGTTGTACGTCGTAGGTTCGAATCCGGACAGGCGCTTTACTGTGTGTAAATGATTTCACCACCACTGCTCTCAAAAATGGTGAAGGAAAACATCGTGAGGAAACCGGCATGTCCTAGAACCAAAAATTCGAAGACATGTGACATCTACCAACCCGCACTGGGCCCGCGTGGTGGATTACGGCCCTCTCGCAGAGAGGAGGCCTGTGTCCCAGCAGTGGGAACATTATAGGCTGATGATGTATGTATGTATGTATGTTGTGTTGATTGATTCGTTTTTAATCACTAAATTTTAAAATGATTAATCTATACAGGTTGTAAAAAAATTGCCAGCAAAACTTATGAATTTTTTTTTTTTTTTTTCATATTTCGACCCATGTTTTTTGGGAGAAGTTGTTCAGTTTCTTGGGTAGGTTCACCTCTGAAAGTTAGCAATTTTTTTTGCATCCTATACAATTATGAAAATTAATTAAAATTATGAGAATGGTTTTTGTTTTGACTTTATTCAAAGTGTTCCTAGTGGGTCGGCTGTGGTAACAAATGGTTAGATTTTTTCGTAACGTATTACCTACCAGTGTATTAAGCTTCAAGTATATAGGGTGTAATCTTATTAGTGTACGACCCGTCAAGGTGTGAAAGTGAAAAAAAAAACATGATTGAACTTTCCATAATAAAGCGATCACAGAGAAGTATGGGAAGGCCAATTTTTTTTTTCATTTTTCGACCCATGTTTCTTAGGAAAAGTTATTTGTTTTAATTCCATACCTTGACATCATGTACTGATAAAATTACACCCTATATTCATAGGTGTTTCGGAATATTTGTAAAACTATTTGTTTTGGTATTTTATTTATCTTTAGAAATTAAATTTATACTTAGTTTTTGATTTTCAGGCGACTATAATAGCGATCATTCAGAGTTGTCAAGCACAAGAGATCTGCTCTGCACTTTTACTGTGACCTGCAATATGAAAAGGGTTTTAAATTTATGAGGAACCCTAATAGCTAGGTGTCATAGCGTATTGCATGGTCTTGAAATAACCTTAACCCAATAGTGACCAAATCAAAACTACAAACCGGATTTTCAAAATTCTTTTATTAATTGAAATTTAGTAGTTACAAGAGAAAATAGTATGACAAAAAAAAACAAATAAAATAATTTTCATGGATTTTCAGTGGTGTTCCCAAATTGGCACAACGGCGCCTTATGAGTGAAAATTCTCGAAACACGACTTTTCATGAATTGATGATGAAGGGCGAGCAGAACATCTTTGGGGTGACAGTTTGAGGTAGTGTCTGGCGACACTTCGGCGAAAAAGTAATTGGTCCATTGGCTCTTCTTTAGCGATAACGTGCAATCGCCATGCATTTGACATGGTCATATCAACCATATAAGTAAATAAGACCCACCACCATTTTTTGCCGTGTACGCCAATTCTATACAGAGATATGGATTGGTCTAGTTCATCCACTCCGCCCATACCTTTATTATAATTTTGGAACAGATGAGGAATTTTCACATCGACCTTTTCTCTTTTTTCGCTGCACCATCTTTTTACGGAACCTACTGGCTCATAAGAGTCGTGATTGGTCGCCATTGTGCAAATACTATTATCTTTCCAGCGGACCAACAGAAGCTCATTATTTTTATCAAATCTGTAATCAAATTCAGCTCTTGCTTTCTTCATCATCTCTTTTGCATTCGATAGCGGACATTTTTTAGTGCGATTTTCACGGATAGTTCCGGTGGCACGGTATCCTAACTGCCGTAGATCACACAGCAGATCGCAGCTAGTAAAAAAAATATCAAAATATACCTTGTGGTTTGCAGGATTTGTGACTAATTTCTTGAGCAGGCTTTTTACAACTCTAGTACCTAATGGCTCCGTGTTAGAGGTAGTCGACTTTCCACAATATATATCGAAGGTATAGCAGTATCCGCTTGAGCTTGCTGCAACCCAATTTTTGTAACCAAATCGCACAGGTTTACCCCGAATGAACTGTTTCGCTGGATGGTGGCCGTAATATTTTATCATGGATTCATCAATTGACAAAGTTTCATGAAAAACACCCCATTGAATGAATTTTTTCATCAATATGTCACTGAGTTTTCTAACTTTGAACATCTTGTCTAGTGTACTTGGTGCATCATTGTTATCTACAAGATGCAAATTGCGTTTTATTTCTCTAAATCTGTTTCTGGACACAGATTTTGACACCGCTGCAACTCCAATATCCTCATCCAATGACCAGTACATATGTTCACGAGGTAGTTTGTGATAGCCCGACAATATAAGTATTCCCAAAAAAGTTTTCAACTCTGTAGCAATGACAATGAAGTTGTGCCGGTTATTTTGATTGGCATACAACATGCTAAACTCAGCAATCATTGTAAAAACTTCGTCGTCAAAAAGCTTCTCAAATATTGCAACGGGTGTCAAACCTTGTAGTTCCTGCTTGACGCGATTTTCTAGAGCTAATATATCGTCAGTTTGTTCAAAGGTGGTCGAGTAATTAGGTGAACACTTTCGCCAAAGCGGAAGACTGGATGACTGTCGGTGCGCGGAGACAGTGGGCTGCTCTGGTTGGGTCGATGTAAAGGAAGGTCGTGACGTTTTGGCAGCCAAAGGTTCATCATCACTGCTATCCTCGGATTCCAGAGTACCCACGTTGCGAACAAATACCTCAATATTACCTGGGACATCGTTTGGTAGGGTACTAGGTGCCGCATCATCATCTCCTTCTTCTTCGTCAGTCACGACGCTTGGCTCTGGTGGAATGATGGCTAAATCATACTCCAAGCCGTCGTCACTATCCTCAGCTATTGTGCTGATAGCTTCTTCTAAGCCCCTGAAGTCATTAGTACCACTAAAATATTGCTTGCGATTCATATTGATCCTGTAAATAAAATGGTTATTTTTAGTACACTTGTAGCCGTTGTACCCAAATTGGCACACCAATATTTATGTCACTATGTTTTTATGTACATATAAAATAACTGCAAAAAAATAACTTTAGAGGTTAGTTTAGGTATCTTTTTTACGAAAATATAAACAATATTCACGATATTCATCATCTGTAATAAAAAAAAAGAAAAACATTACACTTACCTGTCGTGTCCTCCGGAAAACGAAATTGAATGTATCCAAAACGAAAGATTTTTGAAAAATTATAATAATCCGATGTTTTTACTATATGAACACACCTTCGACTTCACAACAAAGTTACACTTTATTAACTATTGTCAAAACGTTTTTTATCTACCGTCTATAATTAAGTGTTCCCAAATTGGCACAGTGGTCAAGAAAGGGTACGACTTTATGTCTTTATAACGTCGTAAAGAGATAAGTGTGTGACTAATGCAACATGTCCTACATTTTTAGAAATAAACATAGTTTTATTAATAAAAATATAATAATTTAAAACACAAAATTGCGAGGGGGCATGAAAATCTGAAATAAATACACATAGGTATATTATCATATAACTTTAATACCCAGTCGAACTAAACGGCATAAGAGACAGATACAGTTATTAGCGAGATATATGTATAAATATAAGTTAAATAACACTCACCTTTTATTTCCTTGTAATTATTTATTTTGCACTCAAATCTCGAAACAAAACCACAAACACGTGTCACTAACAAGAAAAATGAATAAGTCTTACAGGTGTTGTTCCTTGACTCAAATAAAACGTTTTAGTCATTCAAAAACACCTCTATGACGACAATACAACAAACGAGTCGTTGTAAAGTTATGATGCGACTTCTGCGCGACAAAAGTGGTAATTCCATAACAGTCATACGACTTTTGTATGACGTTAACGAAGTCAGCTTGTGACTTTTGTATGTCCATTATACGACAATGTTGGTTGTATAACTGGGGCCATTTTCGCGTTTAGTAAACGTTATTATAACGTTAGTGCGACTTAGGTATTACGATCAATGCAATTAAGATAACGTTTACTAAACTTTTGAACGACGTTAAATGGTTAGTTGGGTAATATCTGGCCGCCCTAGGCCCGGGCCTGGGCCTTAGGGCAAATCCGCCACTGATAGTGTACCTAACTTTAAAATATGATACGTGTGTGACAATTCCGCTCTTTGATCACAACTTCACCTCTAATACGCGTAAGAAGAGACAGGTAGAATACCTTCCACCTACGTCCTCAAAGGTCTGCACACAGCCTAACCCTGACACGAGTAAGCAAAACACGAGTTAGGAGTCCGTCACTTCGTCCACACAACATTCCTGTGACAGACAGACTGACATGACGAAATGACAAGGGTAGGTACATTGTTACACAAACGTAGGTACCTGCAAAACAATGCTAAATATAGAACCCTTAAAAGTTGTACGTACTTAGAAATCTCGACAGCTGACAATCCAACAAAATAATTAACTGTCATAAATATTACTTGATACATCATTCTGAAAACGTCGAGATGTTATCTCCTGTTTTATTAGTCACAGCACAATTTTTATGAACTTGTATTGTAATAAAATCAAGATAACAAAAGAGCTGTATGTTATTATATTTTTTTTTTTTTCTATAATATTATCAGCTTAATGCGCGATGGAGGTAAGACCATAACAGAGGCTTAATTCACCGTAAGTGTCCTAGTATTTTGGAAGTACCTAGGTACACGATTTCATGACACGGAAAGGCAGGAGCTTAACTTATGCCAAGGTTAAAATATTAGCCAATTAGCATGGTTCAAAGCTATAAAAATGTTCAAAATTTAGTCCAAATCTCGTCTCAGAAACAGTTCGTTAAAAATTTGTCATAATGTATGATACGAGTATTTTTGACAGACTTAGACTGAGATTAGAGCGTGAACGTTTTTAAAAATACAGGAATTGCCCCTCGGGGCTGCTAACATATACCTAAAAGTGTCGACTCTCGTAGAGGCTCTTTTAATGCGACCCCGAGTAGGAAAATCTCATTGGTTCTAAGTTAGATTCAAGCTAGCAATGCCTACATTAATTGTTTTTCATCACAGAACGCCAGGAACAAAATTGAAACCCGTAATATAGCCATAATCAGCCTATAACGTTTCTACTGCAGGCTTAGCATGACGCTTTCTATCTACGAAGAAAAGACAAAGCTCTTTCTATACAAAGTGACATTTCGTTTCTCCATTTTTGACATCGCACCGTAGAAATCCCTTCTACATAAAAAAGGACCTAGACAAAGATCGTTAGAAACGTCACTTTGTATAGAAAGAGCTGTGTCTATTCTTCGTAGAAATAGAAAGCGTCATGCTAAGCCTGCAGCTGAGACTCACTGCCTTCTCTCTGTAAAAGGAAGCGAGCCGTAACCCGGGGCCCAGTGTGGGTTGATGGATGTCACATCTCTTCAAATTAGTTTAGTCTAGCAAATAGTTCCAAGAAATTATAGTTCCGTAGGTATATCTTCTGGCTTACGAGTATAATTATAACGTTTCATTATATTCGAAGTCCATAATAATGACGACAATCTAGATCCCTGCTTTTCCATTGGCGAACTTACGTTCATATACAGATAAAACCAGTAACACAAAGGATCACACTAGACTGGTATTGGAAGTCAACCCTAGGGAAATTATTGGCTGCGTACTAAATATGGCACATGATTTATAGTATGTGCTAGCCTTAATTCTGTTTAAATTTCATTGATGCGAATATTTTGGGGAGCACATTATGGTTTGGTTACTGAAATCGTTATAAATGGGACATCGGAGCCTCTGTTTTTACGAATATTCAGGGATGTTACATTAAAAATATGAAATATACGACCTATGTTATAAATATAAGGTTTAGAAGAAGAGCTCTCATTAAGGAAGAGATCGTTCAGGGTAAGACTACCACCTTAGTGTTACTATTTCTAGCACCGAGGAAACTGTAATGCTGTTACCGTTTTGAAAGGTACCTCGTGCTGGTAAAAAGTCTGAGTCTTTAAACGTAGTCCCTATTGTTGATATGATAACAGCAATGTTCTTACTATTGCAAGTGCATTTGCAAGAGACGGTAATCACAATTCCATCAGGTTGGCGTGATTACCTACAGCCAGCCTACAAAGCATTATGCTTTTGTCTCGTTTAATCTCCTATAAACGGCACATACAACGTCTTGCCGTACTCCGCGTCAAGATGGTTGCTATGAAAATGTGGTCTGTTTGAAACCCTCACTGCACCTTTAAAAAAAAACATGTTTAAACATACCTATTGTAATTACTATATATTTCCCTAATACATTAATTAGCTGAGGCTCTAGCACGAACGCGCGACGTAAAGTCGAACGATTTTTCAACTAAATATAATTTAGCATTTTGGTTAAAATGTTACAACAAGCATTATTAGTATAACTCATAAATTTTCCGAAAACCCTTCAATATTGATTGAGGTTACAGTTCATACATACACACATCAACAGAATCTAGGGATACCTTATTCTTAGATTATTTACAAATTTATAGTTTAAAATCTTTCTAGTTTCCATAAAAAGTTTATATACGATTGAATCCTCTTTTATTCTATTTTCAAAATTTAAAAAAGTAAATTAAAAAAACAAAAGAACAACAAAATACGGCGGCAAAATTGTTAGTAATTTGTTACGTCAGGGAAAATTAAAATTGTTTTATTAATATTAATTAATGGAAAGGGATTAGATTGTTTTTCTTTTTAATTTAACATGCCGTGTGAGCTTCAAGAGTCATGTCACGTCGTCATTTGAGTCGAGATGAAATGTTACGAGCCGTGGGCATGTTAGAAAATGGTGCTATTCAACGCGTCGTTGCTGAGGCCCAATACACCAGCCAACACGTGATATCAAGGTTGTGGTCACGTTATCGCAGTACTGGGGATGTGGCTGAACGGCACAGGGGTAGATATCATGTGAACTACGCAGAGACAGGATCGATTTCTCCAAATGACCGCCAGAAGACAACTTAATATCACAGCGATGCAAAGGCTCCAGGAGGACCACCAGCTGCTGGTAAGCGACCAAACCGTGCGAAGGAGGTTGCACGAAGTTCGTCTTCATGCTCGAAGACCACTACGTGTTCCAGCACTGCGACGTGGCAATCGCGGTCGGCGACTTTCGTGGGCTCGGGAGCATTTACCATGGAGTGACGAACAATGGTCTTTGGTGCTGTTCACCGATGGGTCCCGGTTTGGGTTTCATCCGGATTCACGAAGAACACGCGTTTGGAGAACTGCAGGAAGGCTTAGCCGTCTACGGCACCTTCGGGAGGTCCACTCATACCAAGGTGGGACAATCATGGTGTGGGCAGGAATTCGTCTTGGTGGACGAACCCAGCTCGTTTGGATCCAAGGCAACATGACTGCGCAAAAATACTACGAGGAGGTAGAATAGCCTGTTATTGTCCCACACAGAATCCAAATGGGCCAGGAATTTCTACTCATGCACGATAATGCTCCTTCCCACACGACGCAGTTGGTGTCGGGCGCTCTCCGAGACCACGATATTCAAGTTTTGGATTGGCCTGCACAGTCGCCCGACTTTAATCCTATCGAGCATGCCTGGGACATGTTACAACGAAAAACTTTGAGAGATTTCCCAACAAAATTTGATGACGGAACAACAACTTTACGAACACTTGCAAAGAACATGGGACCTCATACCGCAGCAAGACATTGACAATTAGATTTTAAGAATGAATAATCGATCTCGATGTGTAATGAATGTAAGAGGTGGCAACACTGATTATTAATTATTAGATTTTATACGATTTTTTTCTATTTTAATTAAAATTAATATTTTTATAAGAAGAAATGAAGGTTTTTTTATCATACCAATTTTCTACGGCGATTTAAAAAAAAAACATTTTTATTTAAAACAAAAAAATCACCAAATATTTTTTATTTTTTATTAAAGACCTTAAAATAACCCATCATTCTTCCATTTACTATATCAGAAAATTATTCATAGATTTATAGATATTTGATGAAATATAAAATATCCCTAGATTCTGTTGATGTGTGTACGAGTATATGCTCAACTCATTTAACAATTTAGGTACCATCAACTCGAAAAGAAGAAGAATCTCCCATAGATATGAATCAAGTCTTAAAACTAAATAAATATAATGTACGAAACGAGTGTTTTAAATTTTAAAATCGTTTAAATTTACATTCGGTTTACTCCGCGCATTCATGCTAGGCCCACAGGTTTTGATTTTATTAATTACTTTTTCCTAATATAAAATAAGTCCTAAACAAACTTAAATATAAAATTAATATAAACAGAGTACCCAGTTTACCTTCAAAGTTATTAACAAGACAAAAGTTTACTATTACAAGTTAATTCGTTCAATGTAAAGTGAGCTTCAATTTAGTAAAGATATCTGTTTACTGTCTGCCGTAAAATGATATCGCTCTTTCGGGAATTATTCGAGGTAAAGGTTATTTCAAGGTTGAAATAATAGCTACTGATTTGATATTATAATTGTCGGTAAAGATAGGGATAGAAGCTACATAAGTTTGCCCGTGGGTGTTGAAATGGCTAAATTACTTTTAGTTGTTTCGGTTCAGAGTTCAAAACTGAGAAGAGTGAGCTCACTCAATAATAAGAGCGTTTCCATGACAATCGAATCAAGTCACTACGTGTGGCGGCATCTACATCAACACATGCGAACTTCGCAACACATTGTTTCACGCAAAATTCTGCATCGCGCAAGCAGAGTTTACCGCGCAACTAGCATATATACAACATCCCAACATCAACCGTCGGGCAGTCGCCCACCAGATACGACACCTGTCTGGTCGGTAAATCCAGGGAGGGTCTCGACAGACAGGTCTCCGACCAGACAGGTGTCTTTATGGAAAATGAGTGAACCTTATACCCTGTTCCTCTTGCCTCGACACTGGTGACCCCGTACATGAACGTCAGCGCAGTCTTCGTGCAACTACTTCAGCGTGACGTCATCATCATCACGATGGTTAAATATCAATATATGTATAATAACTACAAAAATATGATTTTACAGGAGGCCGAAATAACGTTTCATTTCTATAGTTTTTGAACATTTGAATCAGAAACTTACTTTTATAGTAAAATAGGTAGGAACACTTTTGATGGTGATAGTGATTTCAATCAAATATTTCAGGTTAGGGATATAATGTCCATTGAAGTTATTGTTTTGAAATTCAACAGACTTTTTGGAGTTATTACATATTGATATTTAACCGTCGATCACTTTCTTAAGTTCTCGAGCGGGAAGTCACACAGCCAGCCAGCACCCACGGTTTAACGTGTTGCCTGACCACCAACATGCAGCAACGACGAATACCTGGTCATAACCTATAGCCTCATTAGCAACCTTTTTTTTTGGATGGAAAATCATCAAATAACTTCTCCCGCTGTAGGCGGAGCAGGAGGATGTGTCAGACTCTTACTGACTAAAACCCACCCGTATTCTTCCTGTTGCCTGTGTTGCCAGGGGCCTCGGTGACACAGTACCTTCCCGCGACCCCAGCAGGCATCGGCCCTAGTGGACCCCTACATTTCTGCTGACGACATCTCTTTGAGGCGCGCGTGGAATATGACGCGCCGTCGACCCGGGCCAGGTCCTTACCGGACGGTGAGCTACCCATTGCTCACCGTCCGCAAACCCGCGCCTACGGTGGCCGTAAATCCGCCCGGGATTCCCGACGCCCAGAGCGTCTCCTGCTGCGGCTAGGGGCGAGAGGGCGCGAAACTTGCCTCTCCCTCAATCGTCCCGCCTCCTCCTTCGCGAGCATTACTGCTTCGCAGAAGGAGGTGACGGCTGCCCATGCCCTCTCGCTCCGTAACATGGTATGGAACGAGAGGGCATGGGCAGCAGAGATCTCTTGAGTCCGGCCGGTTCAGGTCATGACCTGAACCAGGGCCGGACGCGAGAGATCTCTGCCGCCGATCGCCTCCACGAGGACACGGCGGTGCTCTGCCCAAGCCGGGCAGACCTGACCGGACCAGATCCACACAGTGGTGACACCGGGGCGTTTCCTCCCGCCTTATCCGACACAGGAACCTCCTGAAGCTGCCATGTCCGGTGAGGACCTGCGTCAGGCGGAAGGTGAGGACGCCGTGGCGCCTCTCTAGCCACTCCTCAAAGAGGGGTCTTATCGCCGCAATCGTAGCGTGCCCAGCACTGGGTTGCGACAACAGTACTCTCGATGACGCCATGAGATCCCACTGGAGCCCCGTCCGCTGTACTGCGATTTCTCGCGGCACCGGAGTTACGCCCCGGCGTTATGCCTCCTCACGCCACTCCCATACGTGCGCGAGGACTTTTGCCTCCAGATTCCATGGCGGCAATCCGGCAAGGAGGCTCGCTGCCTCACAGGAGACCGTGCGGTATCCCCGGACTATTCGGATGGCCATGACCCTTTGGGCCGCGCTCAACCGGCGGGCTGGCCGCAGCGCCAGAGAGCACCCCCATACAGGAGCCCCGTAGAGGGCCATGGACACCACGACCCCCGCGTAGAGCCTCCGGCAGGAGGCGTTTGGACCCCCTAGATTGGGCAGGAGCCGCTTCAATGCAGCGCCTGCCCGCTCCAGTTTGGGAGCCAAACGTCGGAAATGCTCTACGAAGTTCCACCCGCTGTCGAGGACGAGTCCCAGGTACTTCATCGTCGACTCGACGCCGATGGAAACCCCTCCTACCGTTATTTGGGACCCCAACGGTGGTGCGTTCCGAGGACCATGAAAACACATGGCCTCGGACTTATGCAGGGCGACCTCGAGTGCCAATTGCCGGATCCTTTCGATGATTGTCGCAACCCCGCATGCCGCTACTTCGGCCGCCGCCTGGTGCGACCTCCCCTGCACCAGGACCAACGTGTCGTCAGCGTAGCACACTACGCTGACGCCGCTAAGGAGATCGGCGCGCAGCACCCAGTCGTATCCGATGTCCCACAGATGCGGCCCCAGGACCGCACGACATCTCTTGCCGGTTCCACACTCCCTGGTGACCGGGGTAGATGACGGCCCTGTCCGTCAGATAGGCCTCGACCACACGACAGAGGTAGGTCGGCATCCGGTGGTACCGGAGTGCCTCCCTGATGCAACTCCAGGGCAGGGTATTAAAGGCATTGGCGATGTCTAGAGACACCGCCAAGACGACCCCACCCTGGGCAACAGCATTCCCCGTCGTCAGGGCTTGCACGCGCATGATGGCGTCCACCGTAGAGCGCCCCTGCGGAAACCAAACTGGCTCTCCGCCAAATCCGGCCCCACCCGCACCAGCTGGCCGACGAGGCGGTCTGCAATGACTCTTTCAAAGAGCTTGCCCACCTCGTCGAGCAGCACGATGGGCCGATAAGCGGACGGAGAGTCCGCAGGGCGCCCTGCTTCTTTATGAGGACCAGTTTCCCCGTCTTCCAACGAAGCAGGAACTGGCCCCTCTCCATGCATGCGCTTAGGAGCCCCCAAAGTCGAGGCCCGAGAGCATCCAAGGCCAGGACCCAGGCCTTCCCAGGTAAGCCGTCGGGTCCTGGGGCGGTATTTTTGGCATTAAGCCTGCGTACCGCCGCTCTCATTTCTACCTCGGTCACCTCCGGTGCATCGTCGTCGTCGTCGCCGTCGGCGGTGTGGTCCGCATCGGGCACCGCAGTAGGCGGAGCCATGAGCGGGGAGTTGTGTTCCCCTCGCGAAGGGAACAAAGCGCTCACCATGTCCTCCACAAGCTGGAGCCGGAGACTCTGCGTCAGCGGGGGAGCCCATGGGCGGAGTATATCCCGTACCACTTTGTACGAGCGTCCCCACGGATCCCTGTCCAGAGTCTCCAGCGACTCCTCGCGGGCCAATCCCCTGGCCCGTAGGATCTCCACTTGGAGGGCGGTCTTCGCCGCTCTGTACCCCTCGTACAGCTCCGCCTGAATGGCTTCCGTATCCGGAGGTTTGATAGGGAGCCTGCGGTGCCTGGTGTACCGGCGTCGCGCAGCCACGCATGCAGTGCGCAGAACCGCCAGCTCCTGCGACCACCAGTACACCTGGCGCGAGGCACGTCCAAGCTGGACCCGGGACATTGCCACGTCACATATGTCGAACATGGCCTCCCGGAACCACTCAGCCTCGTCGTTGATGTCAGCAGGCCTGTCCGGTGGTGACACCCAGGCCTGCACGATCGAGGCTTCCAGGAGGAGCTCCCGGTCCAGCTGCTTCAACACCCACCGCGGACCACTCGGGGCCCGTCGTACCGGCGCGTTCGAGGTCTGGGCGGAGACGTCAAACCGGATATACAGGTGATCGGAATAGGTCTCCACCCCCTCCATGACGCCGCAGTCAACTACACGCGGTGACAGAGCGGGGCTGGCGAAGGAGATGTCCACCACTGATTCACCCCGCATCCGCACACACGTGGGGACAGAACCCCGGTTTAGGACGACCAGGCCTGTCTCCAGAGCCCAGTCCTCCAGCATCCTGCCCCATGTGTCCATTAACCGGGAACCCCAAGCCAAATTCTTGTCATTGAAGTCCCCGAGGACGAACACGGGGAGGGAACCAAACCCGACGACGACGTCTCTGAACTCCGCAAGGGAGTTGTGGAACTCGGCAAGAGTTTGGTTCGGAGAGAAGTGGACCCCTACCACGACAATCTCCCCGAACCGTGCTGCTAGGCAGCCCCGTCCTCTCTTGACGGCCTCGAGAGACGGGGTACCGGCGGCGGCCGACGAAATTAAGGTCACTGAGTCGCTCAGGTGCTCCACCCAGTCATCCCTGGGCGGGACAAAGTACGGCTCAGCGACTACGCCGATGTTAATAGACCACTGCGCCATGCTCTGGAGTAACAGATCCTGAGCGGTGGCGCAGTGGTTGATGTTCGCCTGGAGTAGGCGTAATGAGGCTATTATTGGCACTTCATGTTGGCATTGGCCTCCTCCCGAACCAAGGATCCTGCCGCGGCGGCTATGGCGGTGACGACTGCGGTGGTGCAAGTGGCAGCGGCGGCGGCGGCAGTGGTGGCGGCTGCGGCGGTGACGGCGGTGGCGGCGGTGGCGGAGGGCTTGCCCCTGGCCTTGACTTTGGTGGGTGGGGCGCAGGCCTTGCCCCCCATCCGGTGCTCGGCCGGCTTGCCAGTCGCTGCACATACGGCATCATTAACAACCTTGGCACAGCACACTGCACTTTCGGCCGGTCAACAAGCAGAGCTCTTCAACCTTCTCTACGTCAACGCCAGCAGTCAGCCTCAACCCGCTGTACCACATCCGACTCACTGGAGCATAGCGCAGCGCCACCCCGACTCACTGGAGAATCACCGCAGACAGTTCCGACTCACCGAGAACTATACGATAACCGGTTATGACTCACTGGAAACACATCTGGCCCTGGCAAGTATCGCAAGATGTAAGATTCAGCCTACTATCGACCTCCGGTCTCTGGACGGGAGTGATGAGGCGGCATCTACATCACCATATGCGAACTGCGCAACACACTGACATCACACAAAATCCTGCATCGCGCAAGCAGAGTCTACCGCGCAGCTAGAATATATACAACATCCCGACATCAACCGTCGGGAAGTTGCCCGCCAGACACGACACCCGTCAGAAGATCCTCCCTTTTCTATGGATGATGAGTGAACTTTACACCCTGTTTGACATGCCTCTATACTACGTATTAATATTAATAGCCTTTATTTCACAATCTTACAAAACATGAATATAAAAGTAAACTAAAGTTATATAAAAAGTATCTTAGTAAACGTAAACATATTAATTAATGGACACCGGCGATTGTCTTGGGTTCCCGCATAGGCCACCCCTAGAACTTGGCACCCTTTCCAATTATGAGTCATCCTCTTCCATTTAACAATAATTTCCTCCCATTTAAGTAATGACAATCAGAGGTATCAAAATAAAACAGAGTCACGATCATCTTTGACATGGTACGGCGAATCTATCGATTTAAATCCTTGGGCCGCCTATTTAGGCATATACACATGAACGAACAAAACATGGTGAACACGAACATCGAACACGGAATATTTAGATCGTACGTGTGGACGTAAACACAAACATCATACGAGCCGCCCCGCTCTCTTTAGTAGTAATGGATTCGCTGTTAAAACACTGTTGGATTGATGGCTGAGAACTAAAGCCCCCGCGCCGCGGCGCGCTCTCGATTTCGGTACGGACAATGTTGCATAAAATGTCTCCGAACACCGTCCACACAGCAAAACGAAGTTGGATCGCCACGACCATTTTTGAAGAACATAGTATGTGATGTTCGTTAGTGGTACGCAAATGCGAACAAAGTATTCGATGTTCGTGTTCACCATGTGCTTGTTCGTTCGTGCGTCGCACGCCTTTTGGTTGCCACCCAATGACATATGTAAACAAGTACCTACCAATCTATTCTGTCGAAATCTCACAGTGAAAACTTATGTGAAGTGAGCTATTAATAGTGCCAATCCCTAGCAGAATGACAGCTAACTTGATCTAAGTTTTTAGTGAGATTATGACATAATAGACCGGCTGGCTTGAACATTTTGAGACATCGTTCTTAAAGGATTGTTAATGAGTAAAACGCTAAAGGATCTTATATCAAATGGAATCGAATGTAGATTTTAAGTTGGGGCCATATTATTCATCCATTAGTAGCCATTATACTTTACATTTTTACAAAGGCTTTCGACAATAGACAAAGCAAAAATGTCTAACATTCAAAACTGACATAGAAAATTAGGCAACTTCGTAAGAAATACAAGTGCGTTATTGACTTAAACAATGTAAGTTAATTTATAACTGACCTCGTAATTGATTTACCACCCTAGGGTTGAATGTCACTTGTACGTCATAAAACGACGAGGTCATTTGTCTATGTGACAGTTACCTGGATAAGTAGATAGTTTCAACCTTACTGACGTTTCAATTTCGTGGTATTTATTGACAAAAGTCATAAAACAATTACCAGGTCAACTATCTATACCTTCTTTTATCATGTATTTTCCCGTTACATTTTACATCTCTAAAAATAATCACTCAAAAATATTTAAACCACACAATCCCAAACTTCACGTCCCCGCAAAACCCTACAAATTCCGTACCCAACCCTAAAAATGTAACCAAAGGAAAAAAATCCAAAAATTTCTATTTGCCCCTTCGTATTTTATTCAGCAGTTTTATAGACCCCGCCGGAAGGGTCGAAGTCCAGGGTCCGAATTCTATAATTACATCCTAAAGGGCCCAAGCCCATAGGCCCCTCTTTTTACATATTCATAGGGGAAATTGACTTCCGTTTCGGGGCAAAAAGAAGTCGGTCAACAAATCCAGTGAAAAGTTTTGTAACCTTTTGTGTTTTAAGAGTAGGTGCTTACGTACTATTGATCTTTTTATTTATACTTTTTATTTGCGAGTTTTTGCGGGATTGTGTAGAGTAAAATTTATCAGTAATTGTGTTGACAGATCTGTTCAAATAAGTATTTATTTCTTTTGACTGACATTCTCAACCGTTAATTATTTGACTGATGTAAAGGACAAAATCATGTATATCAATTTTATGTGATATCTAGAATACCTATAGTAAAGACTTGTGGGATAGCAACACAAAATCCCAATACATTCATTTTGACAATTACACCAGAATATTGTTTAATTGCGTTATTTACGCCGTCGAGCAGACCATTTTTAACCCCCGACGCAAAAACGACGGGGTGTTATAAGTTTAACGTGTCTGTCTGTGTGTGTGTGGTGTGTGTGTGTGTGTGGTGTGTGTGTGTGTGTGTGGTGTGTGTGTGTGTGTGTGTGTGTGTGTGTGTGTGTGTGTCTGTGAAATCGTAGCTCTCGAATGCATGGGCCGATTTTGATTTTATTTTTTTTTTGTTTGAAAGGTCACTTAATCGTGAGTGTTCTTAGCTATGGTTCAAGAAAATCCGTTCAGTCGTTTGAAGATTATCAGCGGTAAAAATCTAGTATCGTTTGGCAGGAGAAGGGGGGTGGGGGTGGGAGAGGAGGTTGGGGGGTGGTGCACCTTGCCCCCTGGCACCACTCCCATGAAAAGGTAACGCACCGTTCTTGAGAAAAACAAATTATTGTAACCTAACCTCAAAACTCTTAGTCGCTTAAAAAGCCGTAGTATGAGCCCAGCTTCGCGGGGGAGATTGGGGGAGGGGTGCTCCCTGCCCCCTGGCACCACTCCCATGAAAAAGTAACACACCGTTCTTGAGAAAAACAAATTATTGTATCCTAACCTCAAAACACTTAAAGTCGATTAAAAGGCGTAGTATGAGGCCCGCTTCGCGGGCCTCTAGGGTTAAAAAAAAAATAACCTCGAAGGGGATAGCGGGGTCTGAGTTCGCTCGCTCCGCTCGCTCACTAGACCCCGCCATCCCCTTCGAACCTAACCTGTCCGAGTCGGGGTGCCCCAAGTCCCGAGCTCACTTCGCTCGCTCTTGCATCCTAAGTTCTCCTAGTAACAGTAGTAACATTGCCTTTTGTACACATATACGATCAGTGGAAGTACAAACACAGAGAAAAAATTCACGCAACTCGAGGAGAAACGGAACGATCGAAAACAAATGACAGTGACACATGACGCAAATGGCATACCTGTTTTATTGTTTACGTTCCGTGTTATCGAATTTGCCCGACATTTTATACCATGGACTGACTACAAATACTGATACTGGATACTGACTACAGATGCTGGGGCAGATTTGGTTGTCAATCGCCCATTTTAAACGTTTCGTTTTTCGCTTCTTATCGGATTTGAGGTTAGAAACATTTTTTTATTAATTTCTCGAAAAATATGCATTACCTTTTAATAAGAGTGGTAACGTTATAATCGGGGACCCAAATTCCTATCAACTTTAGCCCCTTTTACCCCCCAACTCCTGCCAAACGATACTAGATCCAACCCCAGGTCTCAATAAATAGGTTATAGCTAGATGGTGATCAGGGTCTGATGATGGAGGAGAAAAGATAAATGAGGGTAAACTAGTAAGCACCTTCACTTTGGGAAAAATAACTACAGGGGGGCAGATTTCACACGAGTGGGTTTTAGTCAGTAAGAGTCTGACACACCCTACCGCTCCGCCCAGAGCGGGAGAAGTTGTTTGATGATTTCCCATCCAAAAAAAAAAGGGGTGCTGATTTTCTGTCTCATTAGCTGTCCTTGACCAATTAAGAATGACATTTGAATATTTGTACACCATAATTATATTGTACGAGAGAATGTATAGAACTTAAAAAATATTAACACCATACAACATATGGAAAACAACATTCTAACAAATATATAAATTCTAAATCTGATTCCTATTCTGATTCTAGGAATTTCCTACAAAATCCTTCGGGTTACGCGCTTTTCGTTTCGTTACCGTACCGTACGTAAGTTAATCGTTCCTAAAGCAGTGGTACTTCCCAGGAAAAAAGACATATTTTCATGAAATGGTTTTAGATGTAGCAAATACTATTTTGAGAAATATACAGATATTTAAATGATTATAATTTAGTAATCATTTTATAGTAATTGCCGCGTATTGGATTTTGATCAGCATACAACATAAAACGCAACAAATTATGAATTTCACTAACTTATTCACTAATTTCACTTCCTATGGGGCTTTAGAAACGAGTCCCCGACCATCACGACTCTTATCAGCTTTAATAAATCACTCAGATCAAAATCAAGTCCAATATAATATTTGTATTACATCTTATAACCTCATATCCCGTCTGGCAAAACAAGTGACGCCGATATAACCGCGTGAGAGGAACTTTATCAACGTTGTCATATTGTAGGAAGAATTCCATGGAGATTTTTATTGGTTACACTGTGGTTTGATATGGCTTTATGGCTACTAATTAGTGGCTTAGAATGTAAAGAATTAAGCTGGCTACTGCTACTCGATTTATCTTTTCTCTTCATCAGAATTTAATATAAGTATTTCTAAATGTTGTAATTTCTTCTTTTTTTATAACTGCTTCCTAATTTTACCTATCATTAATATTTTAAATTTGTTAGCTTAGTTGTTAAGTTTATTGTGCACGCTGTGGTCTCCTATAAGTGAAGGAGTACACCTACTTAATACCTGATGATGTTCTTTATTTATGTGTCATGTATTGTGTACATCTTTCGTTGGAGATCCCGAATAAATAAATAAATAAGAATGTCAAAACAGCTGACTTTCAGCATATCTCAAACATCATATTATTATGTAGGTACTAGCGAAGATCTCCTGCTTCGCACGAGTGCAATCTACCGATGTGACGACATATCAAGACCTCGAGATTATAGGTATCCATACTGTATAGCACAGAAATCTACAAAAACAAAATACGAAATATTTAACTTACATATGTATATGTCGCAGCCATCTGGTTAAATTAGCCAGCTAATTGGACGCCTAGGTCGTTCATTAAACGCAATTAACCCAATTAAATAGCTGAAGGTCAACTGGAACTGTGACCAACCACGCGCGAGCCGAAGTGGTAGCAGTAACTAAGCCAGGGCACCCCGATCAAATGAGTTAGGTTAGGTTAGAACTGTGACAAACCGCGCGCGAGCCGAGCGAGCGAAGAGAGCGGTGCGCGGCAGCCGGCGAGCGCTACTTCTAACAGTTAGGCTGTTAACTAAACGGCTAATTTATTAAGCTAGTTGGCTATACATTTATGTAAGTTAAATATTTATAAGTAAGTTATTATTACCTATACACATAAACCTTCAGGAATAAATGCTTTAAATGACAAATGTATCAAAATCAATTGTGAGGTTTAGAAAAATTAAGCGGTCACACAGACATTTATAGATATAAAAAAGTTGAGTAGGTGTAATCTGAGTTATTGTGTCACCATTGACCTACGTAGAAACTGCAACAGCCATAATCTGCTGTTAAACCTCTTGTTAAGGGTCGGGTAATCGCCATTGATCTTGGCCATACAAATGCGCGTCGCACTTACGCCGCGCACCGCGCCGACGTTCGGTTTCATACGGAATATTTATTTTTAGTAACAAAAATATGAATATTTACATAGATAGAATTGTTCATACAAAAAAAAACATGAAAATATATTAAGCAGTTTGAATGTAATATCGTTTTTTATGCTTTGGGTAGACATTATTTCCTGAATTTATTTCATAAAGTATTTTACTACAATACATATCGACGGTTAAAAGGTAATACGGCATAAGCGACATTTTGGTAGAAAATGAGTTATGAATGCCATCCTACTTAATCTCTTTTTTTAAGTAGGATGGCATTCATAACCCGTTTTCGACCAAAATGTCGCTTATGCCGTATTACCTTTTAACCGTCGATATTCACATACATTTTATTCATAACTAACTTGCAATATATAATATGAAGGCATAAATAATAACAGATTAAAAAGTCACTAAGTCAAAATCATATAGGTATACTGTTTTATTGGACTGACAAAAATCCTAACTAATATTATAAATGCGAAAGTGAGATTGTTTGTTTGTTTGTTACGCTTTCACGCTAACGGCTGAACGAATTTGGGTGAAATTTGGCAGATGGGTAAACCGTGATCGAGGTTAGGACACAAGATACTTTTTATACCGGTAGTACGTTCCCGTGGGATAATTTTGAATAGCTTTTGCCCGCTGTTTCGGCCGCGTGGAGGACGCGGCCGAAACAGCGGGCAAAAGCTATCAAAATATAACAACAAACCAATTACTTAAGCTGCTGACGTGAGATTTATTAAGACATTAAACTGAATTATTTTACAGAAATATATATTTTTAATATCCAAGTAGCAATCCTTGTCAACAGCGTTAATTAAAAATTTAAGATTTGTAAAAGTACAAAAAATAAAACAAGTTTAATGTAAATACGACTCAGTTCTGTATAATACAAAAGGTTTGTGGTACATCATGATACATCATAATCCTAACTAATATTAAAAATGCGAAAGTGGGATTGCTTTTTTGTTACGCTTTCACGCTAAAACGGCTGAACGGATTTGGATAAAATTTGGCACATAGGTAGACCATGATCTAGGTTAGGATTTAGATTAGTTTTTATTTTGGTAATACGTTCCCATGGGATAATTACGGACCTGCACGCGGGCGAAACAGCGGGAAAAAGCTATAAAAATATAAAACACCAAACCAATTACTTAAGCTGGTGACGTGAGATTTATTAACACATTAAATTTAATTATTTTACAGAAATATCGTATATATTTTATCTTATTTTTAATATCAGAACAGCAATCCTTGACAACAGCATTAAGTTCTGAGTTGAGCTGCACAACACTGATAAAAGCTTGCACAGACTAGACAGGTCCACTCAATCTGTGTGGTTCTTTCATCAAAAGACCTTGTAGATACAAGGTCTTCACATGATCTGACTAAGATTATCTCTGGGCTTTAAAAGAGACTGTGAGCTCTGAGTTTGTTTCAGCCTTCCTTCTCAGAGTAGACAGATAGGAAACGCCGACCTCATCTAGTTCATAAAAATATGATTGACGTGTAAAAGTGTTTGTATATCTACTTTTTTTTTTGAGGGTGGGAAATCATCAAATAACTTCTCCCGCTTTGGGCGGAGCGGGAGGGTGTATCAGACTCTTACTGACTAAAACCCACCCGTATTCCTTCCTGTTGCCTGTGTTGCGGGGGCCTCGGTAACCCATAAGTACCTTCCCGCGATTGTATACCTACTTACAGAAATAAAATCATTTATCATTAATTAAGAATTACGATTTGTAAAAGTACAAAAAAAAAACAATGTTAATGTAAATACTACTCAGTTCTGTATAAAACCTTGTTATTACATCATAATCTTAAGTAATATTATGAATGCGAAACATGAGTTTGTTTATTTGTTTGTTACGCTTTCACGCTATAACGGCTGCATGCAATTCGGCGCATAGGTCCATAATCTGGTCCATAATCTAATTGTAGGACCATAATCTGGGTATACATATGATACTTTTTATGCCAATATTCCCACGGTATCGAGACTTATGTGGGTGAAACCGCGGGGCGCAGCGAGTAATAATAGTCTTTATTTTATTTACTACCTTAATTAATTGAATTAATTAATTAATTGAAGTATGTCGTAATGTTACTTTATTTCTTTAAGCATGTTTTTCTTTTTTTTTTTGTATATTGGCACCTTGTTTTTATATATATTCCTGTAATTTGTTATCCATGTATTGTGCTATTGTGTGTTGTGCTGTGTCTTTTGTGTGCACTGAATAAATGTTTTATTTATCTATCTATCTATCTACCTTCGGCCCGCGACTTCGTTCGCATGAAACTTCGGGCCCCGACCAACCGCGTCGCATCGCGTCACCCGCCCGCGCTATTACTTCATTTTCGCTTAGCGTTTTTCTTTGTTTGGCTCCCAAGAGTCGTAGCGTGATGTTAAATATCCTTAACCTTTCTCAAGAATTGGGCTATAATATATGCAAAAATAATTTTTCCAAATAGTTAGACATATAGCCTCGTGGAGTTTGTTGTGGGTAATGATGAGTAGGTACTATAAACACGTAGTACATAATAGTACATAATTTTATGTATCATCAATAGTCTTCGCAGCACACGCCTGATTATGACTTTTATAGGCAAATTGTTGATACCTTTTTTTTTGGATGGGAAATCATCAAATAACTTCTTCCGCTCTGGGCGGCTGTGTCAGACTCATACTGACTAAAACCCACCCGTATTCCTTCCTGTTGCCTGTTTTGCCAGGGGCCTCGGTGACCCATTAGTACCTTCCCGCGACCCCGGCAGGCATCGGCCCTAGTGGACCCCTACATTTGTGCGGACGACATCTCTTTGAGGCGCGCGTGGAATACAACGCGACGTCGACCCGGGCCTGGTCCTTACCGGACGGTGAGCTACCCATTGCTCACCGTCCGCAAGCCCGCGCCTACGGTGGCCGGAAATCCGCCTGGGATTCCCGACGCCCAGGGCGTCTCCTGCCACCAGGGGCGAGAGGGCGCGAAATTTGCCTTTCCCTCAACCGTCCCGCCAAATTGTTTATACCTTGGGTTTCATTATTGTAATTTTTGAAGTGATCTCTAAATTTAAAAAAAATAAATAAAATACAGCCCATGTTACTAGCTGATAATGTAGCTTTCTATAAGTGAAACAATGTTTTAAATCAGTTGATTAGTTTTTGAGTTTATCCATTACAAACAAACAAACATTGATCCAAATCTTTTCTCGTTGAATATTAGTGTAGATAATAAATAACCAGATTTTTTTTAGGGATCCGAATGCTAACGGAACCTTTATAAGATCACTTTTTGTCCGTCTGTCACAGAGGTCTTCACTTCACTTCTCAAGGTCTACGCACTGTGCAACGTAGGAATTAGAACTTTGGCATAATGTTAGGTGTTAATGACATACACACATATCGCCAGTTAAAACCATTTTTTATACCAGGAAAATGTTTTATACCTTTTTTTATTCCTTGCTCTTTCGTATTGGATAATCGTTCTGCTTTATCACCACTACTCTACCAACGGTGAAGAAAACCACTGAGAGAAAACATGCACCTAGAAGCCTTTGCCCTAGAATGAAGGGGTTTACCGATGCACTTTAAACCTTGGAGATAAAGTTAAAATGTCACATGCGGCAGCTAATTTACGGCAACTATACCTTTCAACCCGGAAAGCAACAATTTAATACAGCTGATGACCTCTTTTATGTTTTTTTTTCTGGTACAGTCGTTTCTTAGAAGTGATTGTATTATTATAATAACTTTATAAGTCTGTATCACTATTTCCTGTATCTTTTACGAGTACTTGAACCAATGAGTGGTACTGCAACAGCTTACAAATTATTAAAATATATGTTAGCATTTTTTTCAAAATCAGAAGTCATTTATTCAAACTAGGCTGAGAATCAGCACTTTTCGATCGTCAAAATAACATAAGACTGTCCCCTAAAAACGCCCGCCCTTCACCACTTCCTAGTGCTTTAGCCGGGAAGGAGAAGTGGCGCAAAAAACTCCCCTGCAGCACACCTGTCTGTTTAGTTAAACTTGATTCTATATAAATCACATGCAAAGTAATGGACATTACGAAACACAAAACATTAAATTAAGTTACTTGCCATTTATGTTAGCTAGCACACGCCAATATACCAAAAAAACAATTAAAAATACTAAATACTCAATACTTTATTGCATTCCATAATGTGTACATATGATAGTTGGTATGTTGAAACATCGAATCAATTATGGACCCCGTCGGGCACAGCAAAGTTAATTTTTAATAGGAGAGAGGATGAAGATGCTTTTTGTTAAGAAAAAAACAAAAAAATAATAATAATTAAATTAAAATAGTATCATTTGCTTTTATGGTATTTATATTTTATACAAGTATTTATATGTTAGGTTTTAAGTTATATTTATATAATATGTATTTCACGAAAATAATAAACTAAATATAATAAACTAAAACAAAACAACAAGAATAATAATAAATAATATAATTATAATAGACTAAATATTTACAATTTTATTGAGTCTTGTAGAATGTTATTATTATTAATTATGCACTGATAAGCATTCATTTGAAAATTTAATAAACAGTATTTTTAATAAAGTTTTAAAATAAATTTAAAATTACAACATAAAAACGTAAACAGAACTTAATACCTAAATAAAAGCCTCCAGGCATAAAGGGCGTGCCCGCTTACATAAGGCTATAGCTGTAACTCGAAGTGAGACATGATAAACTAACACCATCGAATTATAATAATCTATATTTATAGATTATTATAATTCGATGGTGTTAGTGACAGGCCGCAATAATGACGTATCGCTGGAACTATAATTTTATAGTTCCAGCGATACGTCATTATTGCGGCCCGTACAACAATGTAATATCGCATATGCTTCCCAAAATTTAAAAGTCATTATTAACGGAAATTCATATAAAGGTAAATAATTCATACAATTATAAACACAACTACCCTGTCAAAAAACAAATTAAAAGGTAAATATCAAATTGTATTAGTTAATATTTACATATAAAGATAACGAAAGGTCACTCATTTACTCGCTGACTAAACAAATAAATAAATTTGGCATTGCTGTCGGGGGACCGTTTTGTGGAACTCTTTTTATCCTCACTTGATATGATGCAAGGATCCTAACGATACTTGATACATATAAATCTGTTCAGGCATTTAAAAGTCGCGCAAGTGTAGGGGTCCGTGAGAAAGTCCGAAAGGAATACCGTGGCCTCTGGCAACACAGGCAATGGGAGAAACATGGGTGGGTTTTTAGTCGGTAAAAGTATAACTTAACAATAACTTCTCTCGCTCCGCCCAGAGCGGGAGAAGTTATTTGACAATTTCCCACCAAAAAAAAGTTGTTAAAAGTCATGGTACTATTGGCAAAACTTAAGCATGCTCACTTTAGAAAATATTTCTGCGGCAAGCGCAGCTAGTGACAAACCACACCCCTTCCTGGTTTCGTCCAATTAGAGACAATATGAATTTGTGTGAGTATAGGGCGTGTAACAAAAAATATAAATATGTGTGGTATGTTGGTTACTCACTGCACGAGCCGGTATTATTCGCGCGAGCCGAGGGCGAGCGAGCGCGATAAGGGAGTCGAGTGTGTGCGCGTTTCATACGACGGTTTTCAACTTGAGAGGAAAAAAAGAGACTGGTATTGTTATTAGTTTCGTACGCCGCTAGGTATTTCTCTCTAGATTTTGCAGGCAACAGGCTGTCACTAGCGTTTCGTGCCTAGATTAGTATTTCCGGGGGATTAAATCTACGCGTTGCTCTTCGCTCTTCTTTCCTAATTGAAGTCAACATTTTTCATAATAATTAACCACACAATGAAAACGTTAACAAGTATTTCTGGAAAATACCGCGCTTGTTTTGTTTATCCCGCGCGCCGCAGGTGTAAATAAAGGCGCTGGAAAAACCGCTAAACAGCCTATATACAAAATATAATAAACAAAATAATGTTTTGAATAAGCAAATTAAGGTTAATATGTAGTGAAAAATATATAATTTTATGAAATGATGATAATTTTGATGATCGATTTATCTGATGTAACGAATTTTTTTTTCTCAAAAATATTCATTGTTTTTGGACAAAAACTGCGTATATTGAAAAAAGAAATGTAAAGTAAAAATACTTCTGTATAATAAGCTGAATTTCTGAGTCACTTTACAAGTAAGTGTGTTGAAGAAATATTTCGTAATTTTTTGCGACCGTATTTTATGGCCGTTCTATAAAGCCGATCTATTGTTTAACCAGATGTTCTGACGTTCCCACTGAATAACAATGGTGCTTAGATAATGAACTTATTTTTATTGCAGTTGCAAAAGTTGCGACAGCAATAATAAAAAAATCTGATAACATTGTATAAACTGCGCCAAGTAATGGTTCAAATACTACTGTAAGTAATTTTGCTATTTTAATCAAAACAGCAATAAAAGAAAGAGATAGCAAATGACAATTTCTAACAAAACTACGTAACTTGCTTCGTTTTAGGGTTCCGTAGTCAACAAGGAACTCTTATAGTTTCGCCATGACCGTCTGTCTGTCTGTCTGTCCCCGGCTTAGCTCACAGACTCTTACTAGAAAGCTGTAATTTGGCAAAGTGGTAAACAAAAATGCTAAATAAAGTTTTTTTAGGGTACGCGTATAGCAATACCAATAATACATTTTCTAAACCAAACGGAAGATATTAGTATCTACGAAATTACTTCTTGTCAACAATAACAATTCATAAAGCGCTCTCGCTGGCCGTGCCCATTAAAAAAATGTATTACAAACAAGTGAGCATAGCACGCGCCTAGTGTGACTGTCACACACACTATACATAATTACATTAATACAAACACGGCTAAAATACGCTTCATGCATCCCATTGGCCAAAACGCTTGCATCGGGCGATCGAGTCGTGAGCCGTGCTATACGATTATCGCCTTAGAGGTGAGCATGCGGAAGATTGGCCGATAGTACAAAGAAACTCATACATACATATATACATGAACGCTGAACACATTACACTCCTTTTTGGGCAGTCGTGTAATAAACTCATCAGCGTCACAAATCATCACACGGTGCCAATGTTACACTGCTTCATTGATCTTTTGGCAGTCGAGTGACTTTGACAGGGAGGCGCTGTTCGTAAATATTTGTCCAATTAGTGTGTGAAATGTATTGAAAAACCAAGATGGCGTTGTTAGTTCCGATATTGGCCACGCGCCAAAATACGCCTGTAGCGCTATCTAGCGGTATGCAGTGTAACTTCCATGTGTTTTCACCTTTTTTTTTTGGATGGAAATTTATCAAATAACTTCTCCCGCTCTGGGCGGAGCGGGAGGGTGTGTCAGACTCTTACTGACTAAAACCCACCCGTGTTCCTTCCGTTGCCTGTGTTGCCAGGGGCCTCGGTAACCCTTTCGTACCTTCCCGCGACCCCGGCAGGCACCGGCCCTAGTGGACCCCTACACTTGTGCTGACGACATCTCTTTGAGGCGCACGTGGAACAAGGAACAACCCGGGCCTGGTCCTTATCGGATGGGTTGGCCATTGCTCACCATCCGCAAGCCCGCGCCTAAGGCGGCCAGAAATCCGCCCGGGATTCCCGACGCCCAGGGCGTCTCCTGTGGGTGTTTTCACCTCGAAAAGTGCTGATTTTCAGCCTAGTTTGAATAAATGACTTTTGATTTGATTTGATTTGATTTAAGCCTATTTTTATGCTAATCTTACCAATTTAGTAAATGGGTTACCATAACTCGTTTATCCATTGTAATGATTAACAACATTAAGTCCCTACAGCCTGTTTCAGGTTGCGTGATCAATTCCCACATGGCACATTATGGGCCTATTCCACAATTTCCAATAAGACACTAAGTGGATATCTCTTAAATAAATAAAACAATGGAACAGAATTATCGGGTAATTATCTGCCAGCTAAGTTAACAGGAACGTATCAGGAGGTACAAAACACCCTATAATATTTATAGAAGCCACAGAATTGGCCGTTTTCACACTGTGACGATAACGACACCGACACGTCTGTATCGTATCGTCAGCTCGGACGACAACGATATCGTACGACGATACCGAGACGATATCGGGATGTGACACAATCTAATCAACAGCTTATTGTAATGCGGTATCCTACAGCAGTCTTGAATATTCGCGTTGCGAGTGTAAAAGCTCTCATCGCCGCGCGATTCCAAAAGTGGCAGATCTCTCTGCCACTTTTGGAATCGCGCGCAGAGGCAGAGGTAATTAGAGTAGTGCGAGCGATGTGGTGCGGTGGGGACAAGTGGCATCCACACACAGCTGTCCAGCAGGCTCCTGACCATGCCATTCCCCCCGTGGTCTGCTTCACCCCGCATTGTGTCATCCGCCGATATCAGCACGACAATCAATGTCGGTGGCGATACCGTGGACTACAACGACACAGTGTGTAAGCGTTTAGTAGTAATTGTATGCAACTACCAGTCCAACGATATCGTGTCGTTATCGTTATCGTCTAATGTGAAAACGGCCATTTTTGTTAGTGTGTTAAAGATTATCCGCGATCAAAATATCCTAGCAAAAACAAGATAAAAGTTTTTATAAAAGAAATCCGACTTAAAAATACATACATAAACTCACGCCTTATTCCCTAGGGGGTAGGAAGAAATTACGGAACGCGTGCGCGATTCTTAGGTAGGTATATACTCCTTTTGCTTTGACAACATTCATACATCATACACGCGTGCCGATTGGGAGTAAGTAGTAACACAGAATATCACAAAACCAATTACCATTGTTTGGAAGAGATCCCTACATCAACCAGAAAAGAGCTGACTATCGTCAAAACTATTTTCATGTCAACCAACCTTACAAAACCAGCCTACTAATAAAAAAACTATATTGGAATCGGTGGACCATTTGTTTGGGGGCTCCAGTTCAATAGGCAGATTTATACGGTTCTCGCTGGGGATTACAAATAAGCTTACTCAAACATAGACAGCGATCGCAGTCTATCTCAGCCAGCCCGATGTCATCATCATCTGCCTAGGCTTTTTTCCCAACTTTGTTGGGGTCGGCTTGTACTCAGGGTCGGCTTGTGAACAGTGTAACCGGATGCAGCGAAATACCAGTATTTTACATGGAACGACTGCCTATCGGACCCTCTCAGTTACTGGGTAACATGATACCCCTCGGTAAGACTGGTTGTCAGACTTTCAGGATTCAGACTACACGCAACAACTGTCAAAGATCTACAAATGACAGCCGAGTTAGCCGAGCAGCTTAACGTGCTTTTCAAGGTACTGAAGAGTTTCAATACGTAGTGGATGTTCACCCACCCACGAACCGACCTCGGTAAGCGTAGCTTAACCTTCGATTGACCCGTGCGGGTGTTATTCCTTAGCCACGAGCCCCTCTGAAGCGTGTCTATGTGTGCGTGCGTTTTTGCTTCTTGTATGGATCCGACCTTCTGTAATAATCTGTGGTATTACGCACCTGACCTTTTCGAAGGATAGCTGTAAGTAAACGACTTTCAAGATAGTCACCCCTTACCGTTTGCTTCAGGTTGTAATTATCCTGAAAATTGTCATAGATATTTCAATAAAGTTTGTTAGACTTGTCTTGTTGTTCTAGTAGTCATCAGCGTGACTGCTGAGCTTGAGGTTTTTGGTTCGATGCCCAGTTCGGGCTAAGTGTTTTTTAATTACATTTCGTATTCTCTACGAGTTTCTCAATAGCAGCACTGAGTCTGGATTTGTGCACGGTTGATGGCAATAAGTCAATGTGGGGGTACGAGTAGGTAGTGTATAGTTACACATACGCATTTCACTAACCCTGCGGTGACTACCTATTTTGCTACTTTATCACCTTATCACATGTATTATCGCGGGAAGGTACTTATGGGTCACCGAGGCCCCTGGCAACACAGGCAACAGGAAGAAATACGAGTGGGTTTTAGTCAGTAAGAGTCTGACACACCCTCCCGCTCCGCCAAGAGCGGGAGAAGTTACTTGATGATTTCCCATCCAAAAAAAAATCACATGTATTATGAATAAAAAGTTCGGTCAGTTTCTCATCAACTTGCAATTTAAAAAAAATTGTGTCGATCAACTTGCTTTGCTGACTGTATAAAGAAACTGCCTGCTCCTTGAAGGTTGACGTGACTTGCGCAAAATGAATAGGTTAGGTACCAAAAACTACCTACCAATTAAAAATAAATGACCTTCCTCATTTAACCAACTGTTGACAAGCCGTCAACTATTATTATAATTAATTAATATTCATTTGTTTTACAGATGACCCGCCTGATTTCATACACGAAACGTTATCTGACCATCAAGAAACATTAATATGCAGCCACAGGCCAATGAATCAATTTAAAATTATTACAGGAATTGGTAAAATTAAATGTAATGTTGTGTGGTGCTGAATAACTTATTACTAGTTGACTTATGTATTGTAGGTACATATTCATAATCATCTGCCTAGCCTTTTTCCAACTAAGTTGAGGTCAGCTTCCAGTCTAACCGGATGTAGCCCAGTATTTTACATGGTGCGACTGCCTATCTGACCTCCACAACCCAGTTACTGGGTAATACGATACCTCGGTAGGACACGAATGACAGCCGGGACCAACGACGTAATGTGCTTTCGAGGCACGCAGTGGCTTGTATGTAAAGATGGTCAGCCATCCACGGTCCAACCTCGGCAAGCGTAGCTTAACCTGATCGATTGACCCGTGCAGCTGTTATTACTTAGCCACGAGACCCTTGTATTGTAGGTACACATTATTATCCTCTTACCCCTTTCTTCCAATTCTTTTGTGGTCGACACAGCCGTTAATGTCTATCAGCTGACTTTGGTTAAGGCCCCAGGATGATATTGATTATGATTTACTGATTAGAGACTTATCAGATTTTTTTTTATATAAATATGTGGCATAATGTAGAAAAAACATAACATAACATCACGCCTTGTTTCCCCGCAGGGTTGGGCAGAGGTGTACCTGTAGTACACCCACATTTCGCTAGTTATGTTTAAGTCCCAGGTAATAGGGGGGAGCCTATTGGTTGAAATTCCAGATAGAAAAACCCAATAACACCTTGCTCGACCTGGGAATCGAAACCAGGACCCCGTGGTCAGCAGTAGCGCTTGCAACCACTAGCGATAGCTAACTGATGACTTTGAAGGCGGTCCGTCCGTAACTAGTCACGGACCGCCTTCAAAGCCATCAGTTCCTATACGTCATTTGTTTCATAGTGCGAGTAAGGCCGACTCCACACGTTGGCCCTATGCCACTCATCCAAAGTATGGATCTAGAAAATTGCATTGGCCCCAGCGTTGGTGCAAGCGTTGGCAGTTGGCCGGTGCGTGTCGGTTTTATCCAAGGAATCTACGCCAACGCTCGCGATTAGTCTATACGTTGGCTGCTTGTTCAACCAACATTGATACCAACGTGTGGAGCCGGGGTAAACGGTGACACGTTTGGTATGTAAAGGCTATGAAAAGTACCTATTGACAATTTCGCCTCCCGAAACGACAGTGCTCTGTGGTAGCGGGCCTGACTGCTTAGGTTACCAGATTTAATGCACCTCAATTCTCCGACTCACTAACACTTGTTAGCAATATTAACCGACTTCAAAAAAGGAGGAGGTTTATGTTTGACTCTATGTATTTTTTTATATATGTTCATCGGTATTTTCATCAATTTATTGTAAATCGATTTTCAAACTTTCATTTGGTACAGGAAGCTCGCGCGGTGTTCTCATTTTAATTTTATTAAGTTTGCTTAAGCTTAAAAAAGTTAGCTCCACGTGGACGAAGCTGCGAGCAAAAGCTAGTAAATTATAAACTACTACAGCTTTTGTTCGTGGATTCGCCCGCGTTGACGTCAGAAATTATCCCACAGGAACGTGCTACTGGGATGAAAAGCATCCTATGTGTTAATCCAACTATTTGTGTGCCAAATTTTAACCTAATCCGTTTGGCCGATTTTGTGTGATTGAGTATCAAACAACTTTACTAAACTTATAAACTTTTAAACACTAAGAATCGCAGACCGAATAAAAAACCAAGACATAGCGCTGCGAACAATACAGTGAAGCCACGCCAAAACTACACCTCGCTCTGTGCATACACGCTCACACGCACGAATTTACCATTTCAACCAAACTACACCTCACTAAGTGCACACGTTTACTAAACTGGATTTACGTAAATGTCGACAGCGCTATGTCTTGGTTTTTATTTGGTCTGAGGAGATAGTAGAATAGCTAGGATTCCTACGGTAGGTAGGAACCTTCCTGTAAATTACACAATACAACTCAGCCTATAACAGACCCCTGCTGGACATAGGCCTCGCCCAGCCTGCGCCACAACACCTGTCCGCCTTCCGCATCCAGTCTGATTCAGCCACCTTTTTAAGGTCGTCGGCCCATCTAGCTGGGGTGGTCCCACACTAAGCTTGCCGATACGCGGTCTCCACTCCAGGACCCGTCTGTTCCACCGACCATCGGTCCTTCGACAAACATGGCCAGCCCACTGCCACTTCAGCTTGCTTACACAATACCTATAGTTGTACAATTATAAATTAATGTCTAGGTAATCGAACTAATTAAGAAATCTTCTTAATTATTCTCGCAATTAAATCTAGATCAAAATAATAATATAATTAGCTTATGATTTAACCTTCTAGGTTTAATCATTAGCTAATTAGATCATTAATTTTCATAGCGTAATGGCACTATTGTTTTCATCCTTGCTAGATTCCTTCAAGGTGTCTGTGAATCCGCAGTTGTAGCTCGCGAAACTCAAACTTGATCAAACTAAGATTCGAGACTATAACAGATATGTATTTTCTGAATTATAAACATTATATCATAAATATGTGTCTCTAAGTTAGTGTAGAGCAAGTAAGTGAATTTGTATATTTAGGGAGTTTGTTTACAAGGGATGGAAAGATTGATGAAGATGTGGAAAGGAGAGTAAATGCGAGAAATAAAGTGAATGGTGCTATACATGCGATGGTGACCAACCAGTCGATGCCCAAAGAGGCTCGACTGGCTGTTCATAATGGTGTGCTGGTGCCTATACTTATGTATGGAAGTGAATGTTGGGTGTGGCAAAAGTAGCATGAAAGTAGAGTAAATGCTGTGGAAATGCATTCCTTGAGAAGCATGTGTGGTGTGACTATAAATGATAGTCTGGAAAATATGATAAAGCAACGGTGTGGTTTAAAGGAAGATGTAATGACAAAAATTGAAAACAGTATGCTTAGATGTTTTGGTCATGTTGAGAGGATGAATGAAAGGCGACTAACAAAAGGTATTTACAAGGCAGATGTGAGACGAAATGCCGGGAGGGGACGCCCCAGAAAGACATATAGTGACTAATGATGTTCTTTAAAAAGGTCAGGTGCGTAGTACTCGCAACCGGCGTGCGTGTATGACCAGATTTATGCACGTAAACGAAGCAAAAGGAGTATGTAAGGAGCGTAGCAGGTGGCGTTCTATAGTTTCTGCCTACCCCCATGGGAAGAAGGCGTGAGTTTATATATGTATATTTTAGAACTGGCCACTGGTAAACAAGTGTCGCCCTCGTAACCCTCACCTTTTCAAATAAAAATATATTTTCAACATGGATTCACAATTGACGAAAATATCGATGAACACAAATAAAAACCTGCCAACCACGCACAATGTAGGGTTCCGTAATTTAGCATTGTAGTTGAAAAACATTTTCCCAAATACATTCCAACTGCAAATGTAAATTTTTACGCACAATATTGAGTGATGTACCATGTTATTTTAAGACGATAGACTACTTTTAGGTGTTCCTGTAATCTATAAGTATAGAACTATTCTCTGTATTTGTTTATTTTAGGCTCAGCGGTAAATTTTCATCCATTTTCTTTGCATAATCAGCCTTTAGTGTTCTCACTGCTGGGATACAGGCCTCCTCTCATCGAGAGGGAGTGGGCTGTAATCCACTACGCGGGCCCAGTGTGGGTTGGTAGATGTCACATGTCTTCGAATTTTTGTTTCTAGAACATGCTTCCTCACGATGTTTTCCTTCACGGTTTTGAGAGCAGTGGTGATGAAATTGTTTACACAAAGAAATGTGACTGCTTGGGCTCGAACGACATACAACTCCTAAGTCCGAGCCTTTACCACTGGGCCACCACTGCTCTCATTTCCTTAAATAATTTTAAAATTAGAAATTAAAATCATTTGAAATCTTTTCACAAGTCTTTTCATTTGATATGTCACACGATACAGTTTTCACACTTATTTTTTAATTTTCTAATTTTCCCCCTAAAAGTGCACCCCATAGTCAAAATTTGTATATTTTCGTTACACATTCGTGTTTGGGTAACAGAAATTCATATGTGTACCAAATTTCAACTTAATCGGTCCAGTAGATTCGGAGCAAATCGGCTATGACAGGACAGACAGACACACGAGTGATCCTTTAAGGGCTCCGTTTCCACCTTTTGAAGTGTGAAGCCTTAAAAATACAAAAAAGAACTATATACATACCGACAAACATTACAACCTCTACCTTTTTGAAGTCGGTTAAAAATACACACATATGACGTCACGGGCGACAGATAGTGATACTATATAAAAATACTATTATAAAACTACAAATGTGTAGTTCCATTTGCACCGCAATGAGAATAGTATTGTTACATGTTTAAAGATAAAAACCGGTCGAGATCATAACGTTATCATTTCCTCCGCATGACATATCCTTACTGGCAATTGTTGATATTGACCGCAAGTTAAAGGCTTTTTATTTTGTATGTCAGTCAGTGAGAGTGTACGTACAGTCGAGCTAAGAGATTGGTGTACAAGCACCTCAACAACTTTTAAACAATGTCGTAAGTGTGCGAGAAGTCAAATCTTTTAAATCACTCATAACAGTATGTACAAAATATAAAGCACACTATAAATAATGTGTACAAAAACAAAGAGAACCAGCTTCATAAAAAGCGACCACAAAGTTAAAAAAAAAATATAAACTGGTCCTTCATCTTTTGATGACGGTTCAAAATTAGTATTGTCAGAGTAGTAGAAAGATAAATACATATTTTTGCCTGTACAC
Organism: Atethmia centrago; assembly: GCA_905333075.3. NCBI lineage: Eukaryota > Metazoa > Arthropoda > Insecta > Lepidoptera > Noctuidae > Atethmia > Atethmia centrago. The sequence continues at coordinate 9,463,242 of HG995388.1, forward strand.
CAAACTCTTTCTGCGACTGTACACTTAAAAAGAAAATACGACATTACCAGCAAAATTATAATATAAACTTTGTAACAGTTCGGTAAACGCAGTGTGCATATTGGACGCGATAGAGATTGTTTTCCAACCTGCCAGTTTTATTTAAATAATTTGTTAATAAGTATATGTTTCCTAAGATTATTAAATGTATTGTTATGTTTTAGTTCTTGCCTTACTTCCTGAATAAGTATTAGTATATTTTTATTTTTATTGTTTATAAGTTTATATAATGAGGCGCAATCATTTGTCAGTGAATGTTAATGCTTGAATTAAGTGCTAATAGGTTAACTTTGAATAATTGTGATCTTAAAAAAAAACTGTGTCAATTTGAGTGTTTCGTAAGTTGAACTTATTTTTTATCATTATAATAACCAAGTAACCAGACAAAATTTAAAATAATAACATACGTTTTCAACAACTGTGTCAATATTAAATGATATAAATTATAAAATTAGTAACACTTGTTCTAGTTGGTAGCCGGTAGAGCTGCAATTTAACCAATTAATAACCCGGGAATAAGAATTGACATTAATTTGATTTTGATCGAATCTTTCGAAGTCTACTTTAACACATTACTAGTCTATTCACAATTAAAGCCTGATAAAATTATTTCGATTTATAAAGCAAATAGGTTAAAAATCTTCACACATACATATGATAAAACCTTATTAATAAACAACGGACGCGTTATGCCATACTTAAACCTCGAAAAACCTACTGTTAACTACATGAATACTAGTATAATATTACTTTCACTGGGTCATTAATAAAGGGGCAACACTTAATAATATTTGTCAACTAAACTTAATTTTTGTCCTGGAGCTATTTCCAGTGACACATCCAATTAATCTTAATTAAAAAACAAAAGAAGCTCCAATACTTTCCTTTGCGATAAGGTCGAACTTACTTAATTTAAATAAATTAAACACAAAACCAAAGAACATAACAATATCAGGTTCAAAGATTTAATTAATCATCAATAGATCGAGCAGCGTCCTTATTTCAAACAACAAAGCGTACACCCGGACGCCTTTTGATTCAAAATTAGGGCAAGTCCGGGACAACCCGAACCCCTCTCTATTATGAAAACAATAACATGATAATTATTACCTACAGGTATTCGCTATAATAACGATGGCTACGTTATAGAAACAGAGGATTGTAAACTAGACAACGTGAAGGATAATAAAAAGGATATCTTACTTAAAGTTGAAGAATTAGGCAGTCACTATTACTCTGTCGCCGTTAACGAGCCAAGTAAGTTCTATTTTATTTAAATCTGACTACGGTTAATTTAACAGGAAGTTTCCTGAATCCCAAAAGTTATATAATGTATGTTGGATAGTTTGGTACCTTTTACCACAAGCAACTATTAATAGTATCCACTGAATCGTATCCAAGAATGGGTACTTAGATTTGTCTTTTTCTACAATGTTTCCTGAACACACTCGAAATTCAAAATTGGATCGTTCTCGATTGTGGTTCTATTTCATGTCTCTTGGTTCATTTTTATCTCATTTAGGACTTAATTTTGTACCTTCCCTTTTGTCTAATACGAGTAATTACTTATTGTAACACACACTACAACATCTTTGTATCTTTCCCTCTCCAGATGATCTTCTCTTTTTTACTAAATAACGTTATTTTATTCCAATTTTAAAATTATACAAAGGGTCTTTCCTATCTATTGCTCTCTAAATAGGGCCACTGCTTCTTATAGGCGTCGTAATAGATCGTATCTTGAATCCGGAATCCTTACACTTAGATTAACAACAATTCTATTGTAATCAAGATTACTGTAATTTACCAGGACCATTTCCTTTTATTGTATCACCACTCTTTGTAAATGTATTTCCTTAAGCAGAGCATTACTTGTACCTTTCTATACTGTGAGCCTTTTTAATTTTAACTGTTTTAAAATTAAAAGTCAACCTATGTTTTGTTTTTGCTATTTAGATCAACTTATTAGCACAGCTAACAAAATGGAATTTGATAGCTATTATGGTAAATTTGCTGTAAAGTCATTTAGTTGTTTTGATTAATTCACAAAGTAAATTTAATTAAGTTTCTGATCACTTTATCAAACTTATGAGGGAGTTCAAATTATCTAGGTCACCGCAACCGTCAATCTACCGTGTCTTTTGCTCAAAAACAGGAAGCTGTTACCAGTAAACATGAGACAAGGCGTAGAGACTAGAGTCTAGAGACCAGACGTAGCAGGCAAAAATCTGCATGGCCCTCATATGACCTGACCAAAATAATTTCTGGACTTTAAAAGTGAAAGAATGTGACCTCAGAAAAATCGGATAAGAAAAACCGACCTCATCTAATTTTGTTATTTTTTTTTAAGTAGGTTATTGTTAAAACCAATTTGCAGAAATAAATAAAAATAATATTATAAAAAAAGCTTTGATGGCTTAAATGGTACGGCCACGTAATGAGAAGAGATGATGGCTGCTGGCGGAGCCGCGCACTCGGACCAATCTTTTAAGTGAGGCGCCACTGACTCGCGCACTCCGCACTCTCAACCTCATAGCTAGTGACACAGACCTATTCTGTTGTTCTCTGAGTGAGTTCACAAAGAATGCATTATTTGTAATAACTTACAAAATTTAATTAAAATAATGTGTTAGTAAATAAGTTAGGATAAGAGTTCAGATGTACACTATCGCAATAGGTTTCTCTGTAAGGATAGATGTAAGTTGGAAATAAATAAATGATAGTTTCTACTGAGAAACTATCTATTAGGCATATTTAATACTGTTTTTACTGAAAAACAGTATTGAATATCCCTACAAAACGCCTGGGAAGAGGAAGACCGCCGCTACATGGTGGTCGAGTATCGAGAGGGAAGTGAAAGCGCAGAATCTAACTGCAATGAAAACCCAGGACAGAGCGTCCTGGCGCCGCTGTACAAGAAGACCCGACCCCAGATAGAACTAGGATTAAGGGATGGAAGAAGAAGAAAAAGAAGAATATTATTTAAAAAAGAAGATTCGAAAAAAGATAGCCACACTCTTTTATCGATAGTCTAACTTCTATATTATTGTTTACAGTTTTTGGTGGCCGGTTCAACACACTTGGCAGCACTATCAGCTGGTGGAGTGATAGCATACCCTAGCGTGTTGTTAGAACAGCTCAAGTCTAATGATACCATCATACAAATAGATTTACATAAAGGATCATGGATCGGTAAGTCTTTCATACCGAGGGTTACCTAGTAACTAGATTGTGGAGGTCAAGTAGGCAGTCGTTCCATGTAAAGCACTGGTATTCAGCTGCACCCAGTTAGACTGGAAGCCGACCATAACATAATTGGGAATAGGTTAGGCAGATGATGATGGATTAGTGAGTTTGATTATTAAAATAAAATGGCTGAACTAATACTTCCAAATGTAAGTCTTAACTTTTAAACAAGAACTAGAGACAAATAATCTGCGTGCTTATTTTTGTAAAGCAAAAGCATATTAAACTTAAGGCACTGACAAGACCCAATTTACCGACATAGGCTTCTCTTAAGAAAAAAAATTGCCAAATCTGTATAGTTTGTGGTAGCGGAAAAAATATATGTTAATTTTGAACATATTTTCCAGAACTTGGTTGTTACCAAAACATGTTTGACAAAAGATTGAGTTCCTTGAGTTCTAATCCAAAATATCTGCATTAAATATCAACATACGTTACGTATTTAATTAATAACAAGAACGTCTTATTTGAATGCAGAACTTGGTTGTTTTTTTATTTTCGATTACTCTACTCAATTTTGAGTAAATAGATAATTGCTATATATTTTGCAATAAATTACAAGCGTTATGTCATCGCGCTTTTCTTTCTTTTCTGTGCAATCTGACAGTAACCGCGGTTTAGTTGTTGTCAGCGTCTTAAGGAAGATTGTTATTAACAATTTTAGTTATCCAAATAATTTAAGAATTTCATCTTATACTGGAATTTATTTACTTCTAAGAAACGATTAATAGTTAAAAACATTAAACGCCCCTTGAGAAATAACCATGACCTTTATGGTTACAGTTACGAATATTTCTCAAGGGGCATTTAAATTTGCTCGGTAAATTACGGCCACTGAAAATAGGTTAGTCACTCTCTCCCAGTGGCGGCGCAACCATGGTCGCACTGCCAACAAATGTATGGTTGGTTGCGCAACCGATCGGACGCCTGGTGAGACACCCACTATAAAGTTGTGTATATTTTGCTGGCAGCGCGACCATGGTTGCGCCACCATGGTGTCTTAGTGAGATATAAGCCTCAACAAAACTCAGGTTGCCAAACCGTTTCCAATATTTTACTTGGAGCGACTGCCTATGTGACCTCCACAACTGAGTAACTAGCGATTAACAAAACTATATAAAATTTCTGTCTTTTCCAGGTTCTGTTCACGGCTTAGCTGGTATACCAATCATCCTTCTACCTCTTATCATGCAGTACAGAGGCAGGAAGTTCGCCTTCATTCTAAGCTGTATCTTCCTAATAACCGGTTGGATATTAACGTTCTTAGCACAGAATATGACGACATTAATTATCGGGGAGTGTTTTCATGGTCTCGGCACCAATGGTCTCATAACTGTCAGTTTCCTAAGCGTTTCCGAAATGGTACAACCGAAATATCGAAATACGTGCTTACTAATGTATGGGACAGTCCAAGCTTTAGGCATTTCTTCGGTAGGAATTATAGGCCGGTATCTGCATTGGAAGACTGTTGGACTAATTATGTGCTGCCCAGTCTTTATAGCACTGCCTTTAGGCTTTGCTTGGCCTGAGTCACCTTCATGGTTGGCTTTTAAAGGGAGATTTAGTGAATGTGAACAGAATTTTGTCCGACTAAGAGGGACGGATGAAGAATCGAAGAAAGAATTGAAAGCAATTATCAGCTCACAGAAAGGGAATTTGAAAATGAAATCAGCAACACCGTTGCAAGATTTCAGGAACACGATAACTAGTAGAGACTTTTATTTGCCAACGTTGCATAATTTTGTTTTAATCAATGTTCTGTATTGGGGAGGAGGCATGCCGCTCATAATTTACTCTACCGATATGATCTTCAAAATATCTGGCAAATTCAACGAACATGCAAAGCTAGCCATGGACGTTTTACTTTTCACCGGTTACAACATAGCAACAGTCTTGGTCCGGTACTGTAGTAGCAAAAAGGTCCTGTTATTCAGTATGTCCGGGTCAGCTGTTTTTATGTCAGCTACAACCATTTCGACGTATTTGCAAAGTATAGGGACCGTGCCAAAGGACTTAGGAGTGTATTGTTTAGTAGGTTTCATGGCGTTCTCGAGTTTGGGTAGTTGTATAGGCTTTTCTATATCAAGCCAGATAATGCCAGTGAAACACAGAGGCGTAGGCGGCTGTTTGTATGTTATTTATACGTGTGTGCTCCATTCTTCGTCGTTGAAAGCATATCCTTATCTAAGCGTGTATATAAACGTGTGGGCTGTATTCTTGCTATACGCGGTATATGGAACGTTGTCGATTTTATTCATTTGGAATTATGTGCCAGAAACAAGTAATAGGACGTTGCAAGAAATTGAGGAGTATTATAATTATGGTTATTTTAAAAATGTTGATAAAGATGAGGCTGTCGATGTACCTTTTATTAAGTTTAATATTACTTAAAATATAGATAAACTTAGTTACTAAATGTTCTTTTCATTTACCCTTTCAACACTACCTGTTATGAGCATAATGTAATTAATTCTATGGACATCTATTTACCCGTAGTTAATCTAATATTCCGGGAAAGTAGAGCCTTCACTTGAAAATATTGAATTACTAGAAAAATAAAGCCAATTTTCAGGTGCTTGTTAAAATGTTTGCAAGGAAATTCATTTCGTATAAAAATGTGAAAACGCAAATTTTCTTGGAAATTGTTGTCATTTTTGTGAAAATATTTAAGAAAGTATTTTAGCACGTGTTCGTTGTTTTGGAATTCAAAGGGAAACAGAAGTAATATGCAATTATATTGCTGACCTCTTTCTTTTACTCTGTTGGTTACATCAATCTAACCAGCACCCTAATTGTGTAACACACTTTCAATTACAATGCGGATGATTTTGAAGGAATTAGCTAATCCATTACTTCGATTAAAAATGTTTGAAAAATTTGTCTGCGTAAATAAATCTATGAATCAAACTCAAAGCATTTATTTCAAATAAACCAATTACAGGCACTTTTGAATTGTCAAGGGTTCGGTCAGTCAGTCAGAAAGATGAAGCTAGTTGCCCATTCCAAAGCGTAGTAGGTAACTATGGAGAGGAACGGGCAAGAAACTCCACGGACACTTTTAAATCAACGTATTATGGTTACAAAATATTGTTTACATCATTCATTTTGAAATTATAGCAGAAATTATTAACTATAACCGGGGAAGAAATTCCGAAAGGGTCACCGAGGCCGCTGAAGGAACACGGGTGGGTTTTAATCAGTAAGAGTCTGACACCTCCCGCTCCGCCCACAGCGGGAGGAGTTATTTGGTAATAACCCACAAAAAAAGGTGACTTTTAGAAACTGATAACTACTAAGTGTATCAGTTTATAGTAAAAAAAAAATATATGTAGATTGTACTTATCTACTACATTTTTTTATTATCTTCTTTCCTAGACAATTTTTTTGATATTTTACCTTTTTCTTACACGAAAAAGTTGGATAACACAAGTTTTACTACTTAAGGGGTACACACTTGTTTGGCTCGGCATGAGTCGGCACAGCCGAGTGGCAAAACTTATTACAATAATTATGTCACTATGTATCTAGGAAGCCACTCGACTTAGCTAAAGTTGTGCTGAGCCGACCCGAACATGATTAAGTGTTGACAGATGCCGAACGGAGTTTGCTGATCGGCACGAACTGAAAACCTTTTAAAAAGAATTAGTGTAGTGATTGCTTCGGGATAGCTTTTTTGTGCAACAAATACTGCTGAATCGAATGTACCGACCCGAACATGTGTGTGTGCTACTGTACTCGTCATGTTGCCTAAGTCAAATATTAGTTTTGGCTTTGACGGTTATAATAATTTTAGTTATAGTAGCAAAATCAGCGTATAATGTTCCCACTGTTGGGACCCAGGTATCCTCTCTTGTATTCAGGTTCCGTGTGGTGTCGGACGTAAAGAATAGCACCATCTCATTTCTTCCCATGGGTGTCGTAAAAGGCGACTAAGGTACTTACTAGAGAATGGGCAGCAGCGTTCTCTATGCATTTTAACACCATACTGCGATCGCCAACCCGCGATATTGGGGAAGGCCTATGTCCAGCAGTGGACGTCTTTCGGCTGGAATGATGATGATGATGATCCTCTCTTGGAGAGGGACTGGGCCGTAATCCACCACGCGGGCCCAGTGCGGGTTGGTAGATGTCACATGTCTTCAAATTTTTGGTTCTAGGTCATGCCAGTTTCCTCACGATGTTTTCCTTCACTATTTTGAGAGCAGTGATGAAGAAATTATGTACACAAAGTAAAGCGCCTGCCTGGGTTCGAACTCATCACCTACAACTCGTAAGTCAGGGCCGTTACCATTGGGCCACCACTGCAGCTGCTTTTAGTTGTAGTATCATTACTACAACTAAAAGCAGCTGCAGTGGCCTCAAAATGTTGTAAGTGCATAATTATGATTCAAGTGACGGGAAGAAAAATGCAATAACAAAACACAAATCATTATTTTTATCGAAATTCCTTTCCAAACTGAAAACAAAAAACACCAAAAAACACAACATACCAGAATTTTATTTCACGATTTCATAAGTTCTATAACAGCATTCCATTATGAATATGCAATTCTATACAGATTTCTACGAATTTATTTAATAACAATATTGTATTTTTGTATTGTGCGTTTATCGGAATTATATTTAACTCGGTTGCATCGTGTTCTTTCAAGTTCCTGGTATTCATGAAATCTTCTATAATCTCTTATTTCTATACAAATAAATGTTCCATTTTACATAAACATTTGATGATATAAACACAATAATTATGCTTGTTATCCCGAAAGGGTTTAGCAGAGGTGTACCTATTTGTTTAAGGGCGAGTCTATTGTCATTAACCGGGCACAAATCCAGACTCCGGGCTGCTACTGAGAAATTCATGATTTCATTGCAAATTTTTATAAAAGCCATTTTTCCAAGAGCTTGTATTTTAGTTCGATGGTCTAAAGTTACTTAGGTAACTATCTACAAGGTGTCGTTATGCATCCTCGTCAAATTTCAGGAGGCTGCTATGAAAGACATAGATATCTAATCAAATAAAATTACGATTCCTGCTCAACAATGAATACATACTCTTGTTTTTTTAGATACGTATGTTTGACAGTATTTTAGAATACACCACTTTCACAGAACAGAATCACCCCGTTGCGTATGCGGTAGTGTGTGTAAAAGGGCAGTTACAGTGCGGTATCACACGGGCCGCGTTTTAACATGCGTGTCCCACACATTTCAGAAAATTAGAAAAAAAGAAGACCTACCTATTTTATTATTGATTTGTGTCAAGAATCACTAGCATAGTTACCTCCTTGAATTTGACGAGGATGCAAAACGACACCTTGTATAACTTTCGCGAGATTTCGTATTTCATGGATCTTTCACTACTTTTTTTTTTTTTCGTTTCCTGCAATTCTGATGTTACATTACAACATTACATTATACATTACGTACAATATTCAGTTCTTATTGGTTTTCCAAGTACCATCTTCACATTCATCCTACACCCTACACTACAGCAAACATCCACAACTGGACAAAGTTATGCTATTTAGCATGCCATCCACGCCAATCCTATACTAATCACATTCTGCAGGTATTAGTTGCGATTTACCGAGCAGGTATAGCTTCTTCATCTTCTTAGCGTGTAGATGGTATTTTTTTTTTTAATAAAAATTATTATTGTTTGGGACAGTACTCAGCAACTCATACTCCATTTGCTGACGCAGTCATTAGATCTTCACATGTACAGCTGACAGCGCATGGGACGGGGTTTAAATATCATCATCTCATAATCAGCCCATAATGTTCCCACTGCTGGGACACAGGCCTCCTCCTCCTCCTCGTAGCAAGGAGTGGGCAATAATCCACCACGCGGGCCCAGTGCGGGTTGATAGATGTCACATGTCTTCGAAATTTTAATTCTAGGACATGCCGTTTTCCTCGCGATGTTTTCCTTCACCGTTTTGAGAGCAGTGGTGATGAAATAATTGACACAAAATAAAGCACATGCCTGAATTCGAATCTATGACTCGTAAGTAGCGGCCAGGCCATTACCACTGGGCCACCACTGCTCACATCATCGTCTGGTTCAGGCAAATAAGCAATTGTGCTCTAATTTAATTGTTATGGTAATTATTGTAAATGTGGCCCTTTATATAAGCTAAGGCCCTCCTGAGCTTACATAAACCTATGCGGCTGTTAATACTTAGCCACAGGCCGAGGTCGATTGATCAGGTTAGGATACGCTTACTACGGTTGGTCCGTGGATGGGTGACCATTTTTACATAACAATACCCCTCCGTGCCTCGGAGAGTACGTTATGCCGTTGGTCCCGGCTGTCATTCGTAGATCTTTAACAGTCGTTACGGGTCGTCAGTTGCTCGAAAATCTGACAACAAGTCTTACCAAGGGGTATCGTGTTACCCAGTAACAGTGTTGTGGAGGTCAGATAAGCAGTCGCTACATGTAAAATACTGGTATTCAGCTGCATCCGGTTAGACTGGGAGCTGACCCCAACATAGTTGGAAAAAGACTAGGCAGATTATGATAATATGCCCATAAATAAACAATTATTATTATCATCAGACGTAAGCTTTTTGTAATGAAATGAGTATATCAGGAAGAGGAGAGAGGAGGGGTGTAGAGGAAGTCTGAAAGTGACACCGGTGACTGAAAAGTTGTGTGGAAATCGGTTGTGATCCTCGATGCGGAGGAATTAAGGAACTGTCAGGAAAGTTTCGTTTATGATGTGGATGGCTATACGAATAGGGTTAGACCAAAGAAACGATGGATGGACTGTGTGAAAGATGACATGGCTTTTTTTTTTTGGTTTGGGAATCATCAAATAGCTTCTCCCGCTCTGGGCGGAGCGGGAGGGTGTGTCAGACTCTTACTGACTAAAACCCACCCGTATTCCTTCCTGTTGCCTGTGTTGCCAGGGGCCTCGGTGACGCATAAGTACCCGCGACCCCGGCAGGCATCGGCCCTAGTGGACCCCTACATTTGTGCTGACATCTCTTTGAGGCGCGCGTGGAATAAAAAGAAAGAAAGGGACTACTGAGATGACAACTAATAAAAAAGTATGGAAGAAAAAGATATTTAGCGCTAAAAGGGAAGGAGAATGATGATAAGCTTTTTGATGCTATAAGAATACATTTTTGCCCGCTAATCGGATATATTGGAAAGTCAAGTTGATTTGCTTAAAGCATTCATAAGATCCATCCTCCATAATTTGTTTATGCAGGACTATTATCTTTTAAAAGCTGTAGTTATTAAAGCTGCTATTATATTTAATAGCAGCTTGAACATATAATATGTTTACGTTAACTTTGAGCATGAGTATGTAGTTTAAAGTTGCTAACATCAGTATGTATACTATCGATGTTAGCAAATCTTGGCAGACAGGAGTCTAAGATATTTGACTACTCCATACGCCACTAAACAAAAGTAATACCACGTCCAGATAAGTTTAAGTTAATATATCTAGCAGATAATTTTGTACAAATTCAGTTCCACATAATTAAAAAACCTCAAAATTCAATAATTTTATGCAATTCTCAATTAAGGAGGTATAATGCCAATCTTTACACTACGCTGGACCAAACTTTAAATGATGACAGTTCCCGAAAATAGACTCCTAAGTTTAATTAAGGCATGAAGCCACCTCAAAATCATCCCTCCTTAAAATTCAATACTGATTGCTATCAAGTAATTAATACCTCACAAACAAAAGTTGACAACAAACACTAAGAACTCAGAAAGCCGTCAAGAAACTTAGATTGCTACTCATCAAACTTAAATTACCCCTTCATTACTTACCAAAAAGGTTTTACACTCCGCCTGTCATCACCAACAATGAGGCCAAAACACAAAATGTCCGATACAAAAAAAAATCACACCGGAAATAAAATACTTTTTTCGGAAAAAGAAGTGTCACAATTTTCCCGCCAAGATAAGGGAAGAACGCGACCGCCCCCTTCCGTCGTTTGAGAGCTACTGGCTGTGCGGTTGGACGCTGCAAATAATGTTCGGAGTTTGAAAAGTTAGGGTAGGTCCTCTGTGTTGAGGTTTGAGGGTGGTTAAGCGAAATTGGGGCTATATTTTTTTCACTTATCCAGATCAAAGTGTCAATCAACGAGGTCTTTACTACGCTGTTTAGTGTTTAGGCTCTTTGTAAAATATCTCATAGGAAGAAAGGGATGACTTTTAAAAATATTAATTATAGGCGTGAAGAACAAATACAACATAACCTCGCTTCACAACTTCCAAACAAAATTGCGTCCGTTTAATTCATCAAAGTGAAACCACTAGCCGACCCTTTTTTGTGATATTTGAATGGTTTGTGTTTCTGTAAGATTAATCAATTCAAATCTGATGGTATCTGTTGCCTAAGTGATTGACCAGAATACTGTAAAATATTATGTTATAGAAATTTTGAATAAACCTATTTAAATCTGGTTTTCAACATTATTTGTTTAGTTTGTGTGCTTTTTTGTGAGTAAGTAACTGGAATTCAGATACCTACTTCTATACTTGTCCATTTGTTACCTGGTACTTAGTAAGGATTTCTGTATGACCTAGCTCTTGCCGACACAATAAAATTAGACATTGTGTATTTCTTTCCAATCTCCTTATTTTAAAAGTCTACGAAACTAGCTAAACAGTACAATGAAACATTCCAGAGGTAAATCCAAAAGGACACGTTCCCAAAACAAAACGCACGTAAAACTTATTAAACCTAGAACCAAACTAGCACGACCAAAAAAATTTTACCACATTTTTTGAAATACTTCAAAGAATAAAGTGTTCCAGAATATTATTTTCATCCCGCTCCGCTCCCTCCATAGTGTCTCGACCCTTACACCACATGACCGCATTTTCGCGCGCGCGATCGTCATTGAGTTACGAATTTTGGACACAATATATTCCCGATCGCGTGCATTATTGCACATTGTAAAACAAATAATTTGTGAATTCATTCAAAAGCGTGTCCACCTGAAAACGGGGTTTATTGAATTCGTATTCAGAGGATTCAGTATATTCTATGTAGAGTCAGTGTTAAATCAGAATATACAAATTGAGATTGACAAAAAACTAATTGTTTTCAACAGTTCTCGAAATAGGAAATGGTCTGTTCCGGAAAATATTGTTGTTTATGTGATGATATAGTAGATTCTGTGAAGTTCTGTGGGTACCTGTTTTATGAAATTTATAGAAATTATGAGTAACAGGGTGTAAAGTTGACTCATCCTCCATAGAAAAGGGAGGATCCTCCGATCGAGGCGGGTGTTGTGTCTGGTGGGCAACTGCCCGACGATTGATGTCGGGACGTTGTACATATCCTAGTCACGCGGTAAACTCTGCTTGCGCGATGCAGGATCTGCGTGACGTCAGATCTTTAATGCATAGTTCGCATGTTTCGTTGTAGATGCCGCTACAAATATATTATTGCATCAGTGAGGAAACCAACATGTTTTAGTACTGAAAATTTGAAAACATTTGTCACCCACCAACCTCCACTGGGCCCGCGTGGTGGATTATGGCCCACTCACTTTTGACAGAGATGAGGTCTGTGTCCCAGCAGTGGGAACAAAATAGGTTGATTATTTAGGTACCTATTTTTATTTTATATACCTACATTCTAGTTTTAATCTAGTTTTTTCGAAAGCTCTCGAAACATTATGGATGAACAAGATACCAGCTGTCCAATCAGGTCCCTTCAAATTACAGAGAACCAAAGTTCCCAGAAATATATAACTAACCTTTCGATATCCATATTTCAGTAATTTTTTTTTGGAAAAGAAGAGCAGACAATATGTATAAACAAAATCAAATCAGAACATATTTATTATTGAATATAAAATGAGAATCAGTACGAATTTTGGAATGGCAACATTTTGCCATAGATAAATTATTGCTTTCATCCTTTACCCAAAGGGGCCCGAACCGTAATTATTTGCAAGGCAAGCCGAATAGGTAGTAATAGTTGCACCACATATGGTTCAAAATCACTTGACGCTTAAGTTTTTTGTCAAAAGTTTAGTACATAGTAAAGGCCTATTCAGATATAAGCGGTATCGCTGACGCGCTCGATAACGCTACCGCTCGTAACGATACCGAATCAGTACGCGATATGACTGTCGCGCTCGGTAGCAATACTGGTTGCCGCGCCGCCGCACTCTCAAGCAAAATCGTCTACCGAGTGCGACGGCGATATCGCCTACCGAGCGCAACGGTGATATTGCATACTGAATTGGTATCGCTACCGAGCGCGACAGCGATATTGCATATATTTGAACAGGCCTTAACACTAACTACCTACTGCCAAGATAGATTTTCAAGACCATATAGGTAGCTCAGATCATCCAACAGTTTCTAGTCCTAACAAGATCTTAAAGTCTCAGTAACAGCTTTACTTATTGAGAATATAACTAAACACGATCAGCACAAGTAAATTAGTTATCAAAGCAGTGATAATTCTATCAGTGAAGTTAGAAATGCAAGTTTCATGCGGGCAAACTTGAAACAGGAGTTAGTAACTGCTTGTAAGTAGATTTTGTGGCTTGCCGAGACGTTAACAGATACTGAAGGGATTTTTGTGGTTCGAGTCCCAAAAATAGAATAAGATAACGAATGATGTGAAATTCCGAGCTTAAAACAAAGTAGTGTATCTCCAAAATACATCGTAAAAGAAGCTATAATTAAATCTTAAATCATATATCAACATAAGATGATCTAGCTCCACTAGCATATCTTTTCCTCCTTGCTTATCTCACAGCCGGCTTAATGAAATAAGCCAGGATTATTGAGAGAGTTTCAAATTCAAAATTAAACATAGAGGAAAAACAAAAGTAAAAATAATACTATGTCTCTAAAACATTACCTTTGGGAAAACGAGAGAAAATAATTAAATTCAAATTTGAATTTAGAACTTACCCATTAAAGTTCTAAATTCAAAATTTTACCAAATACTTGAAACCTAATTGCAAAGAAAAACAAAAGAAGAAAGAATAGAGTGTCCTTAACCCACCAGGAGCACCAAATTAAAAAAAAATACAAAATAGGACAGTAATAAGAAAATAAAATATTATACTAGGTATCTCCAAACCCAAAATCTCAAAAACGATGAACGTTCCAAACCGGAATATTATTAGGATCATTGAAACGCTGAAGACTTTTCGTCTTAGGAAGCGGATCTCCTTACAGCATTACCACAAGATGCATATGTATGAACTGACGCGCTACGAGCTCCGGGCTTATACGTCGAGATAACGTGGATGGAGCTACAATAACAATTCGGTATAATATTGACGGGTTGGTAGTTTATCTTCTAATATGTGCCTCACATATTATGTGCTGTTTCTCATCGAATAATATTTCTCTGGTAACTATAACTTCTCCAGTTTGTTTTTCCACTAGCACAATTTTGACATAACTAAGGCAGGTGCAAAATTACATAACTAAATACCAATTTTGTGTGTGAGCACCAAATGAATGTGTTATCTAACTCAACGACAATCTAGTTCCATGAAAAATATAAAACCTCTCTCTTGCTCGCTTCGCAAGTTATAATAAATATCATCTCAATCAAGAAAGGATTGGTGTGTCCAGTATTTCCTCTAGAAATAGCTTGTCGTTATTAATTAATTATGAACATAAGTGCCAGAGTGTAAGTATAACCTTGGATTCCGCAGAACAATGTTTATAGGTATATCCATATCACCCCAAGAAGATTGATGAAGAAGCGATGACAGAGCATTTTCAGAATAGAGCTCAGCGACACATTCCAAAATGTGTTAAAGCGAGATGGTATTTAGATTGATGCAAAATAACTGAAAATAGAGATAATAAAACTCTTTTATACAAAAACTTTTTCGAATTTTCCGAAAAAACTTGAGAGACTTTTAAGTGCCTCTCAGAAGAAAAAAGAATTCTCTTTCCGCGTTGTGGCCAATAAATCTTCTCACTTAAAAACAGACAAAAAATAAGTTAAAAGACGTTTAACAAATTGTCATTCGGCCCAAACTTGGTAGATGTCAGATTACAAACAAAATTCAAGCTGCAGTTAATTAAGCGTCAATTATAAATGAGATAGACTTTATGGACGAAGACGTAGAACTCAAATTCCAGAGTGCAAAGTTGTCGAGCTGTAAATGGAAGTTTGTGTGAAACTACAAGGGAAGTCGATTTAAGTTTGGCGGGAAGTTCATAATGATTTCATGAATTACAAATCAAAGTTGAGGGCGCAACGTTTCGCTGACATGTCTCTGCTGCTGGCTTGAGATTTATAGCGAGTTTCTTTTGCTTGTAAACATTGACATTCAGTTTTTTTTTAATCTTTTTATCGATACACGCGTAGACAGTGTTGGCAGAAGCACAGGTGTCGGCAGTTATGTCGTAAAGGTAGTACCATAATGGACGATTTTAGGTGAAAGGTAGCAAACATCAGTCATAACTTGGCAGTTTTATGTTGATCGATAAACTTTCAAGGATGCTATTGTTGTGTCATCACAGGCCTCCTCTCTGTGAGAGGGAGTGGGCCGTAATCCACCACGCGGGCCCAATGCGGCTTGGTAGATGTCACATGTCTTCAAATTTTTGGTTCTAGGACATGCCGGTTTCCGCACGATGTTTTCCTTCACCGTTTTGAGAGCAGCAGAGAGTACCTATTGTTGTGTAATAGCTGTAAAACCTAATTTTCATCTATTTTTTTAACCCCCAACGCAAAAACCACGGGGTGTTATAAGTTTGATGTGTCTGTCTGTGTGTGTGTCTGTGGCATCGTAGGTCCCGAACGCATAAACTGATTTTGATTTTGTTTTTTTTGTTTGAAAGGTGTCCTAATCGAGGGTGTTCTTAGCTATCGTTCAAGAAAATCACTTCAGTCGTTTGAATATTATCAGCTCTTTTTTAGTTGATATAACTCGCTCACCAATTTACAGCGCAGGTATCGTGTTTGGGCTCATTGTACTGGTCTTAATAAAAATATTATAGCTAGATGGTGATTAGGGTCTGATTGTGGAGAAGGAAAGAGAACTGACGGTAAATTAGTAAGTACCTTAATTTTGGAAAAAATACCTACAGGTGCACAGATTTCGGCAAGGCCCGTATCTATGGCAGTGTGACTGACCTACTAGCAATATATAAAGTTTAAAAAGTAGGTAATAAAAATTATTTTTAAAATTTAATAAACCCCCGACACTTTTTTTTTGTGGATGGGAAATCATCAAATAACTTCTCCCGCTCTGGACGGAGCAGGAGGGTGTGTCAGACTCTTACTGACTAAAACCCACCCGTTCGTATTCCTTCCGTTGCCTGTGTTGCGGGGGCCTCGGTGACCCATAAGTACTTTCCCGCGACCCCGGCAGGCATCGGTCCTAGTGGACCCCTACATTGTGCTGACGACATCGCTTTGAGGCGCGCGTGGAATACGACGCGCCGTCGACCCGATGTTTTTGTTAACCCCCGACACTAACAAAAACATCTAAAAATTAACAAAATAATACGTATGGGCCCTTTAAGTTTAATATAAATTTAGGTAATATTTTGAGCCAAGCGTTGCCAAGTCGGGGGACTTGTTTATATGTCTCATCATGGCGCCCTAACTATTACATATAATATTAACACAATTATTAATTTTAATCACAACAATTTATACAACATTATTAAATACACCGATACATTCTCCTCAGTTGTTTCAAGTCGATAATCGATAGTCAACATCTAGATTTATGACTGACTCTCATCACCAATAGGGTATTTTACTATATACGAGAAAAAATCTATAAATATATTATTGAAATAGTTTAGGCAAAAAGGAGTCGGAAAATGTTTGTTTTAGTTCATAAAATAACAAAATAAATTTTAAAATTCAATTCAACGTTTTCAGTTTTTCTTATCTGTTAAAAAACACCATGAAATAGTAGCCGCCATGTTATTACGTCATACGGCTAGTAAACAAAAACGTGTCAATTATCATACAAAAGATCAGCGCATTTGTTTTTATAGCCCAGTGACGTCATGACCACAGAGCAACATGGCGTCCACTGCGTCCAGCGTTTTCGTCAACCTAAAAGAACAATGTCAGGTTTCGGCCTACACAACTTTTAAAACTAAATTCACACGGACACAAAGATTTTACTTACAACAATTTAAATATATAATTCCAACTTATTAAAAAATATTTAGTTCTTTTCGAGAACTTTTCGAAAAGAAAATAATTTTAATAAGTAATCATTTTATTATTCATATTCTAGAATTACAGGTTTTTCTTTTTTAAATAAACAAGTGTCAGGTAGTTACCTATTCTGCCACTGTAATCGATTATTCTAAATAATTAAAGCGATTTACTCTTTACTTTTTATTTACCACCTCACAATTGTCTTTTATTATTATTTTTTTTTACCTAAGTAATACGTTCATCGTGTTTATTATAAATACATTTAGTATTTTTTAAAGAATATGAAAACGTAATTCAAGAAATCGATTTTCCTGATACGTGTTCGATAGCTTAATCGCCTTGTAATGGCAACCCTGTTAGGTTACGTCTTCTGCAGTTCTGTCAAGATCGCGCGCGCTTAAACTGACAGTGAGTTGACGATGACAAGATGTCAAACATCTTGTGTTGTTGTCGGTGTTTTTCCATGTGTACGTTTGGTTTTCTTCTCGAATTCCTCTGCGTTTGCGTTGTAAACTTACATACATAACACACATTTTGTGACAATTTCCGATCAACTACGTTGTATTAATTGTGGTTTAAATGTGTTCCTGGATGAAACGGCATTTGACTTTGGAAACCCAGAGAGTACATTGCGTCAATATTTTCAAGAGGGAGATGTGTTTATTCTACATACAGGTTTCAGAGATGCAGTCCCATTGTTGCAAAAGTGTAACTAATCTGTGCATATGCCATCATCATTACAGGATGATGAAAATCAGTTGTCAACATTAGAGGCGAACAAAACTCGGGCTGTTACTATTTGCAGATGGGTGGTTGAAGTTATGACTGGGATTTTTAAAACTTCTTTTTTCGAAGTTCAGTGTAAAAGTGGAAATCACAGAAAAGCTTTTGACATTAAACTTCTCAAAAAAACGTAAGAATTTTCACTGTCCGTGACAAATTAATATTGAGCCAAAATTACTATGGACATCTGACATTGTTCTTTGAAAATATAAAATTTTAAATGCATTTTTATGGCACTTATCGATTGCATAAAAAAAATGTGATTTTTTTGGGGCATATTAACACTATAGGATTGAATAAAGACACTTTTAAAAAATGGGTGTAAGACCCTATTCTTATGGTATATATCCGTTATGTATCGCGTCCAGCCGCTGCCGCGCTCCGAGCGCGGAACGCCCACTGGAGTAATCTGACATGTGCTAGCTGTCACTTTGTATACTTAAATGGCCATATTTATGATAATGGTGATCGTTTAGTTGAATCGATTTATTTAAGTGTAAAATAAAATTAAATGTATTATAAAAATGTAAAGGTCTAGAATACCATAAATGCAAAAAATATGGCAATTTTATTTCGCAAATTGACAGCTAGCACATGTTATATTACTCCAGTGACGACTTTAGTCTACCATTCGAAACTTATGTATTTTTTTTTTTTTGAGTGGTAAATCATCAAATAACTTCTCCCGCTCTGGGCGAAGCGGAAGGGTGTGTCAGACTCTTACTGACTAAAACCCACCCGTGTCCCTTCCGTTGCCTGTGTTGCCAGGGGCCTCGGTAACCCATTAGTACCTTCCCGCGACCCCGGCAGGAATCGGCCCTAGTGGACCCCTACACTATCTTACGAGTATGTATGACGTGCAATGCATGCTTTTTCTGTTTACGTTCTGATTTAAATTATTGTTGCTCGTTTATAATGCTATATTTATGTTCTCTCTACTAACTATTTAATCACTGCCCTTATTTGCTTGCAGACTATGCTTACTAACTTTGTTAGAACCTAATAACCAACACATTGCATCTTCAAATCAGTATTGTGTGTACAGCCTTGTACTACCTGCTGTGATTCTGGAGAAATCAATATTCTGTACATACATAAATGTGTGAAAATGTCAACTGCTTATCGCTCGGCTACCGCTGGCTGTGTGGTGCTTAGTGGTTCAGCAGCTTCAATATATTCAGGATTATGGGTAGCAAGACACTTGCACGAAAGACATTCCCGCGACTATTGCGCAAATGGACTTTTGCGCGATAGGACACTTGCGCGAAAGACACTTGCTCGATAGACACTTACGCGAAAGATACTTGTGCGAATCCACTTGTGCGATAGACCCTTGCGCGAATCTACTTGCGCGAAAAGGTTGCGGAAATAACATTCCTTCATAACTTCACGCCTGTATTCTTTCAAAGGGTAGGGCAGTGGTGTATACTGTGAATAGTACATCCACAATTCTCCAATTATGTTCAAGTTACAGACATACTGCTAGTAAATAGTCTAATTAGGCGTCAATAGTTATTGCCGTTGTTTTTTATTGTACCTTTTTGTTTTTTGCATATTTATTGTACAGGTGATTGTTTAGTTGAATTGATTTGTATAAGTGTAAAATAAACGTATAATAATAAGTGTAAAAGTCTAGAATTCAATAAATATGACCATTTTATTATACAAAGTGACAGTTAGCATATATATCAAATTACTCCAGTGACGACTTTAGATTTCGTTAATCACCATAATTATTGGCAAAGTGATTGGTTATTACTGAAAGTGATGTACACCTACGTAATAGTGCTCGTCTCCGCCTCAGTATCTCCCGCCACAGCCGAAAGAAACTTCGATCCAATACAAAAACAAGTTTAAAACTAAGTATTTTCATTATAGCAGGTATTGTAAAAAAAAATATTATGACTAAAATAAATACAATAGGAACCTGTCAAGTTATTTTTGTTTTTTTTTTTTGTATCTTAATTTTGTCCACCCTTATCGTCGTCAAAATTGAGGACGACAAATGATAGTGACACAATACATTTGTGCACTGACCGAACTGGTCCACTCAAACCTATGTGGTTCTTTCCTCAAAACACGAAATAAGATACTAATCTGCATGGTCCTCAAATGGCCTGACCAAGATTGCCTGGACTTTAAAAGAGGCTGTGACCTTCGAGTTTGTTTTAGTTTTACTTCTCAGTCGTTATACTAGTTTTAAAAAATAATTTATTTTTGACGTGGAAAAGTGTTTTCTTTTTAACAAATTTACAAAAATAAATATTATTTGTCATTTATTCCCGCCCAAAATCACCATCAACATTCGACACTTATTTACAAACTACATGTTGTAATATTTATATAATATTAATATATAATACGTCTGTCGTATGTCTGTACGTTGGGATCCGTCTTAGGTTAATATTTGATTTGCGTCGAGATGAGATTTAACTCGCTCTCGAATTATTAGAGTCTGGTACACACCATGTGCGTGAAATAAGGGAGTTTACAGGTTCAATAGAACTTTGATATTTTTGGAATTTGCTTGTTAGTTTAAATCAAATTCTAGGTTTTATAAATCGTTGTATGGTAACTAAAATAATGTACCAATTTCTTCTAATCCCTTTATTTTGTTCCTTCCAACATTATCTCCACTTATTTGAGTCTGATTTTAGTCTAACAAGAGAACAGACTGCTAGTTACTGCAGTAATTTTTTTTCTAGAAGAAGACCAGTAGGTCATCAGTAAAGCTTCTGACTTTTCGTTAAGACTACTACCGTACCGTGATATTTTCGTGAATATGGTTGCGTTCAACTTGCTCTTTGCGGCACGCTTCTGCCATCGCTGTCATGGTCACCGTCCGACTTAATGTTGCTATTAATAAAAGCAAGAAAGGCTTAATTAGGGTCGGTTACGATACAGATTACATTTTTTTTATCTGTCTGTTTGTTCTGGCTAATCTCCGCAACGGCTGGACCGCTTTTGACAGGACTTTCACTGGTAGATAGCTGATCTCATAAGCAATAACTTTTATTTTAGAAAAAGCCATTCGAGCGAAGCCTCGGGCAACAACTAGTACATAATATAATTCGCCGATGTTAGAATTTCTGCTTCCTTCCGTTTGCTCACAACTTTAATAATGGTGCCTCTTCATACCGATCTGTAATCTCCCTAACCTCCGAGTGTAGACGTAACATTATTACATTTCCAATTTTAGCAGATCGAGATGACAGATTTTAGTTTGATTTGCTTACGACTGGTTAATTTACACGATAATATACGTTATTAAATACATGTCTGCAATTTATAAACGGGATATTGCAATATTTTGGAAGAGATTGTTGTGGGGAAAGCTTCCAAGAGTTATAATGGAAATATTACGTGCAGATTATTTTCAAAAATCTGAGTGATCCTCTTGAAATATTTAACGATACTAACATGCCTGTATTCTTCATAGGGGTAGGCTGAGGTGTACGCCCACTTTTCACTGGTCAGGTAGGAAAGGGATGCCGCCTTATTACCATTAACTAGGCCTAGTTCCGAGGTCCGGATGCTCCTGAGAAATTCTTGATGAAAAAACCCACTAACACCTTGCCCAACCTAGGGATCAAAGCCAAATCTTATGCTAAGCATCATACTTACGACCACTTAACTAAAGATTTCAAACACAATAATATTTTTGTGGTTGCAATTTCCCATTTGCGCTGTCAGCCATCTTTGCCAAAGTTTCCTCGTTTCTCACATCTCACAAAATCTGTCAAACTACAACAATCCTTTTCCCAACATCTACAATAGAACATAATATATTTTAATTAAGAATACCCAAGTTAAACTCTTAATTAGTTACAGCATAAATCTTTGCATAAGCACATCTTTTTCCTTCCATTTCGCAGCTAAAAAAACAGCGGGACCCAGACTTATAGAAGTGGCACAAATGCAAAAGATTCCATACCGGACATCTAGTAATAAGCTACGAGAAAACTCAATTTAACTTTGCCATCATCTTGTTAATAAAATTCATGAATTACAAATCAAAGTTTGTTTCGTTGGCAAGAAAAAAAAATAAGTGTCTACTCGGGATTGGTCGCGGATTCCCGGAAATCCTACGAGTATAAGTCTTTTGACGTTCGATTCGGTATGAGACATTAATGTCACATTAATGACATTAATGTTACACACACACACACATTACATTACATTACATTACATTACATTATGTGACACTAATGACTTTTTGCAATTTTACAGGGTTATGTAAAAACTAACCCGAATTCTTAGTACTACTTTTGTAGGTATTATGACCCAAAACAAAGCGGTTTCGGGATTTTTTTCAATTAACCTGTATTTTTGGTAAAACTGTGTAGAGTTGCGATTATGGATTGTCTACGAACGCCTCGACACACAGTACCAATTATTATTAATTCAAAATATGCCAATAAATATGGCTTATGTCAATTATTTTTTTAAATTGACTCTGTTTGTTACCAGACAGATTTCATAACAACAGTGCCTTAGAAAGTGTAGAATTCAGTTGAACCGTATTTAAGCTGATTATAGCACTGGCTCATCACCACGCAAGTCTCTCGTACAGGAGGCTTACTATAAACTTTTAAAAACATTCAATTTCCACTCAGTTCTAAAGCAGGCCTGCTTCTGAATTTCTGATAATCTACTACCAACTAAAGTCTAGTACTAAAGTCGAATTAAATTTCATCATTAAAATGTACATATTTATTTGTAATGATGATGGTATAGTTTAATCCATTTAGATAAGTGTACAATAAATGTAATACATGTAATGTAATAAGCGTAAAAGTCTAGTAAATTATTGAACGAAGTTGAATGGCAATGATTGTCTGTGGCCTGATGTAATGTCGTTGCCTTTTTATTAGGCAAAGTTCAAAAACTTAAATCTTATTCTATTTTCACTTTACCGGTTTTTCTAAAAAAATAGAAATATTATTCTAAAAAAATAGAAAATCGATTATCTGACATGAACCTACATAACCTAACCTAACCTAGATAATCGGTTTTTCATGTATGAACGAATGTTCGTTCGAATGACATGTTTTAACTATGATTATGTATAACAAGCATTATAAAGCTGAAATTCCCGTTCAAAACAACTTTGTAACTTTGAAAGATTCAACGTGATTTTGAACGCGTATACCTAAAACATGTTGTTTGTTGTTTTTCACCAAATTCTTCGGATTTCCTTCTTTTCCTCCATTTCCAGCCACAGGACTGGGAAAAGAAAATCCGAATAATTTGGTAATCCGAAGAAATCAGGAAAGGGACAGCCCTTTGCTGATTTCTTTGTTAGTCCGGTTAGTCCGGTCAGTGAGTCGTCTTAGGGAATTGTTCCATAAAAATAACATTTCGTTGCGTTTTTATGGTTCTGTAGGAAACAAGGAACCCTTATAGTTTCGCCAGATCTGCCGTCTGTCTGTCCCCACTGTAGCTCAGAGACGCCTAGTACTAGAAAGCTGTAATTTAGCGTAGGTATACATATTAATCACGCCAACAAAATGCTAAAATAAAATCATGAAAAAAATATTTATTTAGGGTACCTACCTTGCACGTAATGTGGGGATGATATTTTATTTTTCTCGTCTATGCCATGGTGTGGGATATCGTTGGATAGGCCGTTCCGTTGCGGGTTTGTGAACACCACTTTTCGATTCAAGGATTCGTTTGCGTAATATTAAACATTAAGGTGCTAATGTTTGTTAGAGTCAACCCCCTCCTGCCAGCTAAATGGTTGTTTATGGAGATGTGAAAAATCAAGGCAGTAGTACATATATTGAAATTAAAAGGAAAACTATCACAGCTAAGTGGGTTTTACAAGTTAACGAGTTATAGTCGACTTTTCATAACATGCTACCCTCTTATTTGCTAGATTTGCCTTTTAGTGCGTTTAAAACTAAAGTAAATCCACCCTTTGTCAAAGGCATACTATTGTATCAATGCCTTTTTTTTTTGAGGGTGGGAAATCATCAAATAACTTCTCCCGCTCTGGGCGGAGCTGGGAGGGTGTGCCAGACTCTTACTGGCTAAAACCCACCCGTATTCCTTCCGTTGCCTGTTACGTCTCCTGCGGCGGCTAGGGGCGAGAGGGCGCGAAATTTGCCTTTGCCTCAACCGTCCTGCCTCGTCCTTTGCGAGCATTACTGCTTCGCAGAAGGAGGTGACGGCTGCCCATACCCTTTCGCTCCGTACCATGGCCTGAACCAGGGCCGGACGCGAGAGATCTCTGCCGCCGATCGCCTCCGTATGCTCCACCGTGTCCTCCGGGCGATCCACACAGTGGTGACACCCGGGCGTTTCCTCCCGCCTTATCCGACACAGGAACTTCCCGAAGCTGCCGTGTCCGGTGAGGACCTGCGTCAGGCGGAAAGTGAGGACGCCGTGGCGCATCTCTAGCCACTCTTCAAAGAGGGGACTTATCGCCGCAATCGTGGCGTGCCCATTGTATCAATAATAATAAATAATAATAATAATAAATATTTATTCAGTATTACAATTGGTAAAATATTAACACAAAATATTCGAAATAATAATTATGCCTACGATAAGAATAGTTGTTCGCTGTGATTAACTCAAGACAATGTTTATGTTCTTTCTCCAGAATTAGCTTACCTACTGACAGGTTATATGAGTTCATATAATTGATTATTTTTTTATTTGACTGTATACTCGTAAGTCAATGTATTTTAATTTCATTTCATTTTAATTTATTAGTGACATAATCTACTCATTACAATGTGTTTTTTTATGAGTTGTATTGGAATAAGTGGTTAGCTAGCGACCTCGACAATTGATCATACCATTTCTGCCTGAGCAACCTCCCTTAGATGTCACTGCTTGCGGTAGCGTCGGGGGTCGGGTTGCCTCCTTCCTTCCAATATGGCGATGGGGTGATGGCTGACCTTTGCGTTATGCTCGTGAACGGGTGCTGCTTCTGGTGACTGGTTGTCTTGCTGACCATAGTTTTATTATTGTTATTAGTAATTGTTTATTTATTTTAATTCGATGGTGCTAGTTTATCATTTCTCCTTTTGAGTAACAGCAATAGCCTTTTGTAAGCGGGCACGCCCTTTATGCCTGGAGGCTTTTATTTAAGTTCTGTTTACGTTTTATCTTGTAAATTTTATCTGCTTGAATACAGTTTTCATTCTATTGTCGGTATATTAGCGTATGCTAACTAACATATGGCAAGTAATTAAATTTAATTTGTTGTGTTTTGTAGTGTTAATTACTTTGCATACGATTTGTATAGAATCAACTTTATATAACGAAACAGACAGGTCTGCTGCTGGGGAGTTTGTTGCACCACTTCTTCTTCCCAGCTAAAGCACTAGGAAGTGGTGAAGGGCGGGCGTTTTTGGGGGACTGTCTTATGTAATTTTTACGTTCGAAAAGTGCTGATTCTCAGTCTAGTTTGAATAAATGACTTTTGGTTTTGATTTTGATGTATGGGACAACATGTTTTTTTAACTAAAATGTTAAGTTTGTTTTTGGGATAAATTCATCCCAACTTCCCAACTAGGGAACCCTTCATTGTGCGTGGTCCGACACGCACTTGGCTGTTTTTTTTTATTGTACTACCTCTTCACAATGTCTTGAGTTTGTTTACTTACTTGAAATATCATAATGGTGTACTTTACGAATTTTAGACGATTTTTTTTAAATTCGCGTGACAGATTAATTGTATTTAATAATGTTTTTGATTTTATTTTTAGTAAAACACGAAAAATTCGTTTTAGTATGACCCAACTACTTCACATAGGGGAGTTTTTAAGTATTCAACTAATCATAGATAAATTGGGTATAACAAATCCACTCAAGTACGGGAGCATAGCGAGCAGTGGCTATGCTAGCAGTAGACAACTTAATGGTAACGGCCGCGCCTTACGAGTTGAAGGTCGTAGGTTCAAACGCAGACAGGCGCTTTACTTAAATTATTTAGTCACCACTGCTCTCAAAACAGTGAAGGAAACCGGCATTTCCTAGAACCAAAAAAATCGAAGACATGTGACATCTACCAACTCTCACTGGGCCCGCGTAGTGGATTACGGCCCACTCGCTCTCACAGAGAGGAGGCCTGTGTCCCAGCAGTGGGAACATTATAGGCTGATTATGTATGTTATGTCCTCCCAGCATTTCTACTCACATCTGCTTTAAATACGTATGTTCAAAATACATATTGTGGTGAAAAACACTCTCTTATTAAATATGAAGCACAAACCAACTAATGATATTTATTTGTAAGTCCTGTGTACCAGCTGCAGCAGTGGGAACATTATAGGCTGATTATGGCGGAAGCATAGCAAGCGAATGTGGGAAAGGGTATTTTTTTTCTATTCGATATTCACTCTCTGAATCCTAATAATATTATAAATGCGAAAGTTTGTAAGGATGGGTGGATGGATGGATGGATGGATGTTTGTTACTCTTTCACGTTTCAAAAAGTACTGAACGGATTTGGATGAAATTTGGCACACAGATAGTTTATAACCAGGAATCACATAGGATACTATTTATCCCAATATACCCACGGGGTCAAAACTTAGGCGGGTGAAACCGCGAGGCGCATCTAGTATTCAAATATTACGTACTCGCCACACATCTACAAAATAAAATAAATAATAAAAATGTTGAATCTTATCTTATCTTATATTTTTACACCAACGACTTCACAACTTCATCGAATCGTCAAAATTTTAAGTGGGTCCTCACAACAGCTTACCTGGAACCTCGAATTACAAAACAATGTTGAAAAGCTTTTAATAGTATTTTTTTCAAGATGAACAGTCGTTTTGCTGCTATCAAATAGCGCGTAATGGCATGAAAATTCTATACAAAAAAAGGTGAACAGTTTTCGTAAACGTCAACGCAATAAGCCTGCTTCAGGCCTAATAATAATTTTTCATAGTTAAAAAAGCAGGGTAGTTCAACTTGTGCCCTGCTATAAGTACTTGTGGTTAGCCCCGATCGATGTTTTTTAGAGTAACAATAATAATATATTAAAGTGGTAACATTGCAAGGTTCTAGAACAAAGCCACGTGACTCGCTAAGATGGTTCCTACCGTTTTGTTGTGCTCTGTATCATGTACCTACTTTATTGTGTGTACCTACTTTACTCTTAACATAATAATTATTATATCATCAGGCCTGTATTTCACGAAGGTTTACATACACCCACATTTCGCTAGTTATGTTAGGTCCCATTGTGGTATTTTGCTACACAAAACCTACCATTGTGGTATTTTTATTATATTTATATTATTTGTCATTTAAAGGGCTGCTGTGTCCAACAATTCTTGTTATATCTCTATAGTTACTTTGTTTTCTTGTTCCAAGTATGAAACCATATTATTATGTCGCTCCCTTTTTACATAATATGTTTGAACATTACCGCTGAAAAGCAAAACTTTAGCCATCTTTAACTGTTTTCGCATTCAAACCTGTTTTTTTATATTATTAATTATCTCTTGTTGTAAACATCTTAGAATATTTTTTATCCTTTGACATCTACGAGTATTATCATGAATTGTCGTCTGCCAGTTTTCTTTTTCTATAAATGATAAATGATAAATGATTTTATTTCTGTAAGTAGGTTTTTACAAACACTTTTACACGTCAAAACATATTTTTTAAACTAGATGAGGCCGGCGTTTCCTATCTGACTACTCTGAGAAGAAAGGCCGAAACAAACTCAGAGGTCACAGTCTCTTTTAAAGTCCAGACATAATCTTGGTCAGATCATGTGAAGACCATGTCGATTGGTGTCTGAAATGGTCTTTTGATGAAAGAACCACACAGATTGAGTGGACCTGTCCAGTCAGTGCACGCATTTGTCAGTCGTTGTGCAGCTCAACTCATAACTAAAGGAGCTCAACGATTCAACGAACAATACCAAAGAAAGGACATTTGGCTAGGCCGCAAAAAAATACTCAAAACTGCCAGACCATGTTAAAAACTAACTGAGAATAAAACAAAATTAAACAATGATCCACATAGTCTTCACATTTACAATAATTAAAACAATATAATACTACACAGAGTAAATATTCATGTCATTGCATAAATAAAATTCATCAATGTCAATGTGTATATTCGGACATAATCTTGGTCAGATCATTTGAGGACCATGTAGGTTGGTGTCCGAAATGGTCTTTTGAGGAAAGACCACACAGATTTGAGTGGACCTGTCCAGTCAGTGCACGCATTTGTCAGTTATCATGCAGCTCATCTCAAAACTTAAGGAGCTCAATGATTTGACGAACAATACCAAAGAAAAGACATTTGGGTAGGCCGCATAAAGTACTCAAACTGCCAGACCATCATTAAAACTAAGAGACAAAAAAAAAAAAACAAACAATGACCCACATAGTCCTCACATTCCTAATAATTAAAATAATATAATATAATACTATACAAAGTAAATATTCATGTCATTGTTTATATAGAATGTTATATAGAATAAGAAAATATAAATAGCTAGCAAAATAAAAAGAGTAAAAAAACAACATTCACTGTAAGTTTATTGGAGCAGCTCAATCCCAAGCCTTTTTGTCCTCAATATAATCTTTAACAGTATAAAAGGCTTTTAGGCACAGTTTCTGTTTTATAAAACATTTGAATTTATTAAGGCTTAGTTCTTGAATGTGGCTTAGTTCTTGAATGTGGCATCTAAACGAGCTGCCTATTTTTTTGAGCCTGGTTGTAGGAACAACAAATTTGTGTTTGTTCCTAGTATTTACATTATGGATATCACTGTATTTTTTAAACAAATTAATATTTTTATGTGCGTACAAAAGATTTTCATAAATGTACTGAGAAGCTACAGTCATTATATTAATCTCTTTAAATTTTTCTCTGAGGGAGTATCTGGGACTTAATTTATAAATTGAACGGATTGCCCTTTTTTGTAAAACAAAAATTGTCTGAATATCAGCGGCATTTCCCCATAACAGAATACCGTACGACATTACGCTATGAAAATAACTAAAGTATACTAAACGGGCTGTGTCTAAATCCGTTAAATCACGAATTTTTCTAACGGCGTATGCTGCAGAGCTAAGCCTTTTTGACAATTTATCTATATGGGGGCCCCATTGAAGCGTGGCATCCAAAGTTATGCCTAAGAACACAGTGGTATCTTCGGGGTTCAACTCTTCACCCTTTATAAGAACACTAGTTTTTACTTGTCTAACATTAGGTATTGTAAACTTAATACATTTGGTTTTTTTCTCGTTAAGAAGTAGGTTATTAACATTAAACCAGTTAACTACTTTTTCAAGGGCACTATTTACATTGTCAGTAACCAACTGCTGACGTTTGAGTTTAAATAAAAGTGAAGTGTCGTCTATTAAAACTTATATTAAAACGCGCGTTATATTAAAACGCTTACATGGTAAGACCGGTGTACACTGTAGAATTAGTGTGATAAGGCTAGGTTCTCAATGTAAGCCGTTTTTATTGATTCTGGCCGGCAATAAAACATGCCATAATTTGAATTATGTTTGGATTGCTTAATAGATGCTTTAGGACCTTTTCCAGAATCTATAAAAACGGCCATCAGACCTGAGAAGGGTTGAGTTGGCCGTGAGTTGGTTTTCAGTTGGTCTGGAGTTGGCCCTCAGTTTTATCCCGATTTAAGTCAGTTTACTTTGAGTGTTTGCGGCAGTTTAACCATGTGTATTGAAATTGAAGCTACTAAATATAATCTCTTATAAAACTAAACCTGTGTGAATCTTCGTGACTCTCATTGTCCGTTGCCTCTGGTCATCCCGTCTACGTCTGTGAGAACGCCTCTGACGTCGAGGCACTCTAGCTGCGTGGCGTAAAATGCCACAGCCGATCATTCCTACATGCCGTAGGAGGCCAGGACTCTCCTCCTGCTGAGCGTGAGGCGCTGCAAAGTGCCGACAATGCCCTCTTCTTTGCCCACAAAGACAGATAACTCTCCTGATATGAGGACACAATACTCACGTGGTGCTTGACACCAACACGGCCCTCCTGGCTAGTGTGAAACATCACAAAGCCTTATAACTCTTGGTCACTTGCAAAACCTTTTCCTCTCCTGGAAAGAGATGCCGACTACCTCTACCTGATCCAGTACGACGCAAGATTCTACAGCCTCGATCTCGTCCTGTTCCACTACGACGCAAGACACTGTAGTCTCGTCCTCGTCCTGCTCCAATACTGCCTAACGCGCCTGCTTCCTGTCATCCGAGCGCCCTGAGCCGTGCGAAATCGAAGACGACCTGGAACTCCTACTTACGCTTACCTTTATATATTTCTTGTAACCTAATTTTATTTTAAATGTGACTTACGACTGGCCCTCCGGCCTATCGTAACGCTACACAATGTATTAGGGGGCGGGCCTATTGCCGTTAAACGGGGACAAATCCAGACTGCGGACTGTTGCTAAAATTCCAGATGGAAAACTCAAAAACATTTGCCTGATCTGGTGATCAACCTCATGCTCAATAGTAACGCTTGCGATCACTAGACCAACAAGGCAGCTTTTTCATAAAAATGTGGCTGTGATTTTAATATATTCCACAATATATTAAAATTAACATTTGCCTTACGACATCCAAGCGAACGAAGTCGCAAGCAGAAGAATTTTTAAATATACATAATATTTATTAAATATATACTACAGTAAACAAGCAGTCCTCTTTGTGTGAAAACAGGCAACAACTACAAGCCTATAATAGAATACAACAATACTTCTTTGTTACTAAAAATATATTAAACGGATTCTACGTTAATTAATTCAGTAAAAAGCAAGAAACAAATAAAATAAAGAAAAGAAAAAATATTTATTTGGACTCGCACAGGAGATCACAAGTTAAACTAAAATAGTAGTTATATAAAAAAAAACAAAAACAAAGTAAAATGAAAATAAAAAGAGAAAGTCCAGTACGAAGCCAAAAGGCTATGTATCTACTATCTCAGCATGACGCTGGTATTCTGATAGGGCCCGAACGAAGAAGGAAAGAGTACAAATATACGTATGTTGTAAGTTACGTGGATGGCTGTTAACATGGCTTCTACGAATGCTTTGCATTTCCTCATTCGCAATGTAGGAAATAACTTTATATTGGAAATTTTTATCTTGTAGGTAAGTAAAAAGTGCAAGCAAAATGATTATTTATATTGCCTCGATTTAAATACTAATTTCTGGTCGTCAATTTATAATACTGTAAACGAAACATTGCGTCAAAGAAATTAATATCTATAATTAATGTTAGTCCAAGATTTTTTTTGTTAGTGAAAGAATCATGGCGCGATTTTGTATAAGCTAATGAGCAATTTGAAAAGTTTTCTATTATAATAGAACTTCACAATTTCCATGTATTTATTGTGATAATAATTTTATTAGTGACCACTGCCATTATTTTCTTTGGTAGAGTTTTATGCAAAATGGATGGCTTGATTTTTTTTTTATATTTTTGTTTCTCAATAGATTTTTTCTTTTGATAGGATCGTCTTGAATAACCGAAATAAAATAAATTGAGATCGAAATATTTATATATGTGGTTTCCGCTGGTCTTATAATCATGTGTAGCCAATAAGTAAGGTTGGTAGCAGATCTGTCAGCTCAGGGCTGCAGTCTCGCCATATATCGATCGCTTTACAACCAAATTCAGTCGCAATGGGGTCAAAATAGCTTGACAAGATTGTGATTTTTTCGTGCTTGTCAAGCAATTTAGACTGTCTTTTTGAATGGGGACCCAATTCAAAAAGACAGTCCAAATTGCTTGCCATTAGGCTGTTGCGACTGAATTCGGTCGTAAAGCGATCGCTATCTATGGCGAAACTGCAGCCCCTGTGTACACCGAACGTATCGACACCAGTTTAATATTTGCTTTTATAGTAATAAAAGTAAAAAAGTAATAAATAAAATAAAAAGCAAACAAACCGAAATAATATAAAGCTATTGGAATTTCAACCTCGAGAATTATTTGAAAATTAATCTTATTTAAATATCGGAAGCCACATTTGCAGCCGATTGAGCAATGAGGCGGAATTTCAAGCTGCAATGATTCCTCTTTATGTGCGGTTATAGTAAGTAAACTATATACTCGTATGAAATGCATTTTTTTATTCAAAATCACGGCCTGTTGTGAAATATTTGTTGATGAAGTAATTAGTGCCTTTCTATTTCATATTTCTGTTACTTTTCGTGTTATGTGTGTTATGGTTCACCTACGTAACCTTTGATTTTGTGACTGTGTTGATTTTTCCAGTTCTCTCCATTCTGGAATCAGGAATCTATCAAGCCAGTAACTAACTCCACCTCTTTGAATAACCGTTTAATTATTTACAGTTCATAAGTATCTACAGATATAATATTTAATATATAATTGGAATTAATGATTTAGCCTAAACTTTCAATTCGTACATAAAAAAAGGCCAAATGCGTGTCGGATTACGCACAGTGAAGGATTCCGTAGTTGAGATTACTTGGGATGAATTTATTCCAAAAACGAACATAGCATTGTAGTTGAAAAACATGTTCTTCCATATATCGATAGACGTCACGGTCAATTCTCCAAGTGCAAATTTAAGTTGGTCGACTGTTACTCGTTAACTTGTAAAGCCTACTTAGCTGTGATAGTTTTCCTTTTAATTTCGTTATATATGTACTACTGCCATGATTTTTTGATATAATCCTGAAAGAAAATAACATTTATGTAAGCTAATATTGTAAGCTGCCAAATAAATACGACATAATCATTGTGTAAAGACCTGATAAATAGGTCTTTACAGTCAGACATACATATATATAATGCTACAGCAGATTTAGGAGCAAATCTTAGTATAATTCCGATTTCTCAAACGTTATCAAAAGGTATCAAGCGAACGCTTTCAGATTATCTCACCAATCGGCCGTCGGATCCTTCTTAAACTAAGATGTCGGAAATCAAAGAGATGTGGTATCTAATGGTAACAATGGAATTGTTTGCCATTTCTTTAGTAGTGTTAAAATCTTTGAGGAAATCGGTTGGATTAATTAGGATGTTGATAAAAGCTGAACCGGGACTTGTGGCATAGCTTGGAAGACTTGCAAGCATCTTGCAAGTGACCCTAACCAAGCAGGCCCATATACGTAGGAATTGGTTCCACCTTCCAACTTTTTTTTTCATATTTCTACTGTACTATATTTATGTAAGAAAATCGTCTGTAGATACAGTACCTCTGTTCTATTTATATCAAGCTGACCCGACAGATGTTTTCCTGCGCAAATTTCAATAATTAATACCAAAAAGGACGTTCAGTTTTTCCTAAATTTGAAGATTTTTCTATTCGTAAGAACCTGATTCGGACTATTATGAACATTTTAAAACAAAAAATTGCCATATCGATCCAGCCGTCCTCAGGTGACGCGCTTACCAATTAACAGACTAATATTTTTATTTATATAGTTAAGTTTTCAAGTTTTTTGGAAACAATATTTACTTGTCAAACGAGACAAATGAAATCAAATCCATACTTATAAACATGACAGTATTGATTAATACCTCGTCCTTGATAATAATCCGAAACTACGATCAAAGATGAACATAGCCTAGATAACGCTTTCAAAGTTCCACGTCGAAATATCAAAGCTACTAATACGAGTAATATTGGGGACCACAAAAGAGGATTTTTCCTTCATGCTTCGAATTTGTTGATGTTACCGTAAAAAGCTTTATTCGTCTTATATTTTCCATTGATTTTTCAATATTTTTCATATTCGTTTAAGGATGTACATACATGGTATGCATCTACATATAGCTGGGAACATAAAACAACTGGTCCTTGGAACAGTAGGAACAGGACCAGTCTAATCTTGAATTACCAACTTTTTTCAACACTAACAAATTTAACAGAGCAGTTTTGAACTCATTACTACTCATGCAGACACTACTATTAACATTGCACTCAGTAAGTAGGTAATCACTAAAATTACAACAAAAAAAAACAGCCAACTTGTAGTACAGGTTTATATTATCTGTAACCGCCTTTCTGATATGAAACGGCAAACAGGAATGTCATTTACATACTGACTTTCATTATTTCGTAATATTGAGTTAAGGTATTGATTCGGAAGACATTTCGTATTTACTTATTCTATTCCCTTAACAATAGGCATATTAACTTCAGCGTCTTCAAAGTCTCTAATCCTAACAAAGTTACCATAGTTATAATAATCCTCAATTTCTTGCAATGTCCTGTTTTTAGTTTCTGGTACATATATCCAAATTAATATTGTACAAATCAAGCAAGAAACACCTAATAAAAAGAAAGTCCATGAAATGTTAATACATAGGATCATGTATGGTAAGGATTTCACTGTGACAACGTAGAATAAGCATGTTAAAATATTGAATAAGGTACCACCAATACCTCTGTTCTTTACAGGCATCAAATCAACAGCTAATGCATATGTTATAGGATTAAAACCAGAATTGCAAAACACCATGTAACCTAAGAAGAAATAGAGAAACATAACTGAATCTTTCGCAACAAACCCAATACTTTGCAAGTACGAAACTAAAGAACAACCTAACAAAGAAACAATACATCCTAAAGAAGTAGACAATACAGTTTTAGTTTTAAAATATCTTATAAGAACTAAAGAAACTAAAGAACCAGTAAGTAAAGTAATTACGGTTACAACATAACCTATAACAGCTATTTTAGGATCTCCAATAGCTGTCTCTAATATATCTTTGCTATAAATAAACAGTGGTAAAGCTCCACTGATATAAAAGTTCACCAGTATCAAAAACATATACAAGCTTGGTAAATAAAAGTCCCTCTTTTTCATTTTCTGCCACGTTTGCTGAATTTTCGTCTTCTTTGAAATGCTTCTTCTGGTTTCCTTTTGGGCTGCTATCAACGCTTTTAGTTCTTTCATCGCTTCATCATCATCTATCCCTCTTAGCCATATAAAAGCTTTTTTACTGGCTTCAAATTTCCCTTTATAAGCTAACCAGGACGGTGATTCAGGCCAAACTACTACCATTAATAAGGCTATGAGTACAGGGCTACACAGAACAATCGCTACAGTTTGCCAATTTAGAACAGTACCTAATGTAGTGACTAGTACCTGCCCGATAGTTTGATTTATAATTAGGAGTACCATTGATGTTGATCTGTATTTTGGAGCTAACATTTCACTTACGGTTACAAGGTTGATTATTGTCATGCAGTTGCTGGAAAAACCGTGGAATATTGCTGATAGAAGGACTGTTAATACATCTTTTGCTGCAAATGCTAGGATCCATCCGATTAGGAGAAGAAGGGAACTTCCAATGAAGGTGTATTTTCTTCCTACTAATTGCATTATGGCTGGCATAAGCGTTGCTCCTATCCCAGCGACACCATGCATTGATGCTAAAACAAAAGAAAAAATTAGGTTTAAAAATTTGCCTCTGCAACCCACTAACTAGATTGATGGATAGACAGTCACTGCATGTTGGTATTAAACTACATCCGGTTAGACTGAAAGTCAGCCAAATTGTTAAAAGACTAGGTAGTTGACGATGATGAGCTGCAAGACTTTGAAAGAGAAAATGAGGATAAAGTTTCAAGTTTGACCTGTAATATTTGAGGAATACCGTAGAAAAAATCTGATATTAAAACAAAGGCAGTTTAACACTTTGTGGGACACTACGCCATCAGACGTAATAACGATAAAACTTCTATTGTGACCTTCAACCGATTAAAATGCTTTATTGCTTACCGATCCAAGTGAGTGTATCCAAGTCTGTATGTATGGTGGTTTCATTAGATTGGAACTGTTGTAGTAAAACGCAGGGATATCCTAAGGAACCACCCATCGATACCGCAGCTAGTTGCGGTGCAGCTGCAACGAAAATCTGCAAAAAAAAATATGATTCAACAGTAGGTTGGTAGGTATTTTTTTTTTTTTTTTTGGGTAGGAAATTATCAAATAACTTCTCCCGCTCTGGGCGGAGCGGGAGGGTGTGTCAGACTCTGACTGACTAAAACCCACCCATGTTCCTTCCGTTGCCTGTGTTGCCAGGGTCTCGGTATCCCTTCCAGACCATCCCGCGACCCCAGCAGGCATCGACCCTAGTGGACCCCTACACTTGTGCTGACGACATCTATTTGAGGCGCGCGTGGAACACAACACGCCATCGACCCGGGCATTGTCCTTACCGGACGGTGACCCATTGCTCACCATCCGCAAACCCGCGCCTACGGTGGCAGAAAATCCGCCCGGGATTCCCGACGCCCAGAGCGTCTCCTGCGGCGGCTAGGGGCGAGAGGGCGCGAAATTTGCCTTTCCCTCAACCGTCCCGCCTCCTCCTTCACCAGCATTACTGCTTCACAGAAGGAGGTGACGGCTGCCCATGACCTCTCGCTCCGTACCATGGCCTGAACCAGGACCGAACGCGAGAGATCTCCGCCGCCGATCGCCTCCACGAGGACATGGCGGTGCTCTGCCCAAGCCGGGCACACCTCCACCGTATGCTCCACCGTGTCCTCCGAGCGATCGACACAGTGACACCTGGGCGTTTCCTCCCGCCTTATCCGACACAGGAACCAAAGCTGCCGTGTCCGGTAAGAATTTTCGTCAGGCGGAAGGTGAGGACGCCGTGGCGTCTCTCTAACCACTCCTCATAGAGGGGACTAATCGCCGCAATTGTGGCGTGCTCAGCACTGCATTGCGACAATTGCACTCTCCATGTCGCCATGAGATCCCGCCGGAGCTCTGTCCGCTTTGCCGCGATATCTCGCCGCAGCTACTCGTATTATGAACAACTATTATGTATAGTTAGAATCATTTTCTTTAACTGAACAGATAGCTGTGCTGGTGGGGAGTTAAGGTACTGCGCCCGTTCTACTTCCCAGCTAAAGCACTAGGAAGTGGTGAAGGGCGCGCGTTTTTAGGGGGCTGTCTTATGTAGTTCTCGTTCAAAAAGTGCTGATTCTCTGCTTTGAATAAATGACTTTTGATTTGATTCTGATTTTGAACAATTGCAATTGATCAGTGCCACCAGTAACTGTAGTCCTAAGACCGTAACAAAATTACATATTATATTGATGGGCCGAACGACTAACAGAATATTTTTACAACAGTGTTGTTTTTTTTATATTTTAATGTTTCTTGATCTTATTTATTTATAATAATAAATTAATCGTGTTTTGGTGATGAACGAGTGTTTGATTTTTGTGCTCTATGGCGTTCGGGGTTCAATTCTCTGTTGTTGTAACAACGTTATCACTACACAGTGTACAATAAACTGTAAAATATCATGTATTTGTGGTTATCTTGACTAGACACCTGCAAGTCTGAATATTCCCATTAAGCAGTAACATTGTCATACCGAACATTTGTGTGAAATTGTACTCATCTACTATTAATAATAGATACAGTCAACCGTATATTACCAATAATTTGCACTATGAAAATCGGCCTTACTGCAACAACATAAAGCCGCTGTCAATGTCAAGTTGTTACCACTTAAAAATGGTTGATTGTAAACTAACATTAACATTTGCACAGTTCTTTTGCTGGTAAATAATGATCTTGTAATCAATTGTTTTGCTATAATTAATTACTCTGGTATTGTGTAGACAACTGTTGACATTGAGAATAGTGATCAGTTCGCAAGAATATTTGTTTTATATCTTCGAGCTATCTCATTTAGAGAGTAGGTAGAAATGTTTGGTTTAAAGTTAAAAGGATAACATTTTTTTTTTTGTTTTGGGTTGGGAAATTATCAAATAATTTTTCCCGCTCTGGGCGCAGCGGGAGGGCGTGTCAGACTCTTACTGACTAAAACCCACCCGTGTTTCTTCCGTTCCGTACACTTGTGCTGACATCTCTTTGAGGCGCGCGTGGAACACAACGCGCTGTCGACCCGGGCCTGGTTCTTTTCGGACGGCGAGCTACCCATTGCTCACCGTCCACAAGCACCCGCTTACGGTGCCGGGGTCCCGGGAAGGTACCAAAAGGTTACCGACGCCCCTGGCAACAAAGGCAACTGAAGGAATACGGGTGGGTTTTAGTCAGTAAGAGTCTGACACACCCTCCCGCTCCGCCCAGAGCGGGAGAAGTTATTTGATGTTTTCCCACCAAAAAAAAAAAAGCCCGCGCTTACGATGGCCGGAAATCCAAAAGAATGCCATAAGTGTGCATTTTCAGATCGAAAATTTTCGTAATACAAGATGCAGTTTTGAACCTGCAAAATATTTCAGGAGGTGGTTATGAAACTCGTAAATAATCATAAAACAATACGATACCAAGTCAATAATCAGTAATACTTTTTATTTTAGATTTTTAAATATTATTGTTTTTCAGAATAACTCTCTTAATAACCCTAATCTAAGATCTATGAAAGAAATGTCGGTTGCGTTTGTTTGTGTGTGTTTGAAAGCGCAGTTTAAGGACACGTACAGTCTGGCCGCGTTTTAAAAAGGGGAGTTCACACTTACCGATTTCCGTAAATAAGAATAAAATTTAAAAAAATACCTGCCCATTTTATTGTTGATTCGGGTCGAGAATCACTAACATAATTACCTCCTAAAATGTTTTGCAGATCCAAAACAACACCTTGTATTGTTTTTAATTTCTTTTATCCTAGACTTTGTCATATAACTTCAAGCCCAAAACAAATAACATAACATCACGCCTGTTACGCAACGGTGTAACGTAAGAATCGATGATACTACGATTCGGTATGACACACGGACTGTGGACAATTTGACACCAGTATTGCGCATCGCAACGACTTACACGTGCTGCCTACGAAGCATTTTCGTAACCGTGGGACCGAACATCGACAATGTCTTCCACGATTCCACGTTTCAGGCATTCTTGGTACATACATCGACCGATTATCACCTACGTAATTTTAAAAGTTATAAATTGTAATTTCTTTATTTTAATAAATTAATCTAAAATAAATTGTTTTTTTTTTGCATCCTCCGGCTCCAGCAAACATATTTGGCGCAGCCGGCAGGATACTCGCGGGCCGGTTCGCGAGAGTAAATTCATAGGATCGACCTTAGGATCGCGACTCGCGAGTCACCCGGGTGACTTTCAAGCACCGTACGAGTATCCGGATCTTCAGAAGCTGTCGTCGGGAGGAGTATCCAGACATCGATACCGCAGAGATACCAATTATGTTCATAATACCACTGATGATATTGCTACACCTGGTCCAAGCGGAGGACATATTACTTGAGCCCCTAGAAGACGGGCCCGGATTACTCCCTTTCAAACTGGGATCTACAAAAATCGTGTCTCATTATCATTCCTTTCTCTTGCACATTGATCTACAGGATATTCAGTCGAAGGTTGATTTAGTTATATTACAGTTAAGTGAATTTAGGCCATTAATTAACAATAGAACACTTTCACTGTTTGAACCCCACATAAGTTATCTTGGGGACAAACTTGAAAAGATATCTATACAATTAGAAAACTTTGAACCTAGTCGTGTTAAACGAGGACTCATTGACGGATTAGGATCAGTCATTAAAAGTATCTCAGGAAATTTAGACTATACAGATGCGATCAAATATAATAACGCCATCCAAGTTTTAGAAGGTAACGACATTAAACTGGAAACGGAACTTAACCGTCACATAAGCTTGACTAAAGAATGGATGTTAGAACATTCTAATGTATTAAAAAATATAGTAGATAACCAGAACATAATTGCGAATAAACTTAACCAAATCATAAAACAAGACGCATCCAAACAGGCAGACCTAGTAACGTATGCCTATTTGGCACAGCACCTACTTATATTAAACGATAATATAGAGACATTATCGGACGAGTTAAATAAAATAGAACTTATGGTAGCTTTTACGCGTGCTTCCAGCACTACCCATTCTATGATTAGATTAGGTAATCTTAGAAATATTATAAGAAAATTAAGGTTATTATACTCAAAAGACGAAATCATTGATATCGATCTTCGAGAGTACTATGATATTTTAAAAATAGGATCGTATTATATTGATAAGAATTTAGTTATAGTTATAAAGGTGCCGATTGCCTTACCAAGGACCTATAACCTATACAAGCTATCCATAATTCCTAACAGAAATAATATGGCCCTTATCCCTACCTCACCTTTTATAGCAATTCATGGATTATATTCTATGTACATAGAGACAGAATGTCCGAAGCTTAACCCATGGTACCTCTGCGAAGAAAAAGTCGGGTTCAAAATTATAAACAAGCCGGACTGCGTGCAGCAGCTCATCACCCAACAGCATCTCAACTCCTGTACACTAACGCCGGTCTGCGTGCGTAATGTGGAGATGATATTTATTTTTTGTCGTCTTTCCTATGGTGTCGGATATTATTAGATAAGCCGTTCAATAAACGGAATAAATATAAAGTAAAATAATATAAAAATAATAAAGTAATAAATATTGCGGGTCTGTGTACACCATTTTTCGATTCAGGGATCCGTTTGCGTAATATTAAGCTATAAAGTGCTAATTTTTATTAGTGGCAAGTGTCATCCCCCCTTCCCCTGTCAGATAAATGGCTGTTTTTGGATATCGCCCCTTAACTAACAACACCGTGTAAGTCATTTTTACCAACTTTACAGGAGACGAAAATCTTGTGCGGTGTTTAGAGGTCAGCCGACTTGCACGCTGTCACTACTTTTCGAATTACGGCTTCTGATTGGCTAAAATCTATATCATGTGACCAAAGGTTAGACGCGCTATGAGCAGCTCCATCTAAAGGCATTCAAAGGTACTAAAGGGTTACCTAGGCACCTGGCAACACAGGTAACGGAAGGAATACGGGTGGGTTTTAGTCAGTAAGAGTCTGACACACCCTCCCGCTACGCCCAGAGCGGGAGAAGTTATTTGATGATTTCCCACCCACAAAAAAAAAACCCGCGCATCGCAGGTTTTTTACGGCAAAACATCGAGATTTCTTTATTACATCTGTGTCAGTGTAGTATTGATATAGATAGTATAATAAAAATAAAAATATAAATAAAACATCTGAAACAAATTTAAACCGCATCAAAATTCGTGGCGTAG
This sequence comes from Atethmia centrago, assembly GCA_905333075.3. Classification (NCBI taxonomy): domain Eukaryota; kingdom Metazoa; phylum Arthropoda; class Insecta; order Lepidoptera; family Noctuidae; genus Atethmia; species Atethmia centrago. Next base: position 9,504,505 of record HG995388.1, read on the forward strand.
TTTAGAAGAACAACGCGGTTACACAGACAGACACAAAGAGTGACTTTGTTTGATACTATTTCGTTTTGCTAGCTGACTCGACGGACGTTATCCTGTACAAATTTCATTAATTGATACAAAATTCCCATAGAAAATGCAGTTTGTTATTCCGAATTTGCCGATTTTCCCGGCAACTTTTCAATTTTTTCTTTCTGTAAGAATCTGATTCGGAAAATCACGAGCATTTTATAATAATTAATTGCGAAATCGCTTACCAACGAACAGCATTTCATTCTTATTATAAAGATTACTTTAACATAATCAGCTTATAATGTTCCCACTGCTGGGACACAGGCCTCCTCTCTGTGAGAGGGAGTGGGCCGTAATCCACCACGCGAGCCCAGTGCGGGTTGGTAGATGTCACATGTCTAAACATTACTTTATTGGTATATATTTATCGGAAATATTTTTTGGTCTGTTTTCCGTGTTGCCGCGAGTTACGAGTTGTAGGTCGTAGGGTTGATTCCAGCCATGGGTAGCTCACCGTCCGGTAAGGACCAGACCCGGGTCGACGGCGCGTTGTATTCCTCGCGCGCCTCAAAGATATGTCGTCAGTACAAGTTTAGGGGTCCACTAGGGCCGATGCCTGCCGGTGTCGCGGGAAGGTACTAAAGGGTTACCGAGGCCCCTGGCAACACAGGCAACGGAAGGAATACGGGTGGGTTTTAGTCAGTAAGAGTCTGACACCCTCCCGCTCCGCTCAGAGCAGGAGAAGTTATTTGATGATTCCCCACCCAAAAAAAAAAAGCCAGGCACATTACTTCGTCACCACTGCTCTCAAAACGGCGAAGGAAAACATCGTGAGGAAACCGGCATGTACTAGAACCAAAAATTCGAAGACATGTGACATCTTCCAACCCGGACCCGCGTGGTGGATTACGGCCCACTCCCTCTCGAGGAGGCCTGTGTCCCAGCAGTGCGAACATTAAGGGCTGATCATGGTCTGCTCTCAAACAAATTAGATCAAAATAACGTTGTTTAACCATTTTCCAATGCCAGTCTAGCTTTTCTTCGAAATGTATTCATGAATATCTGATAGTTCCGGTCAAAGGCATCAGTCTACATTAAATACTATGGATTATTAATCTCTGGGGAATCTGGTCAAACATCACTGGTTTTGGTTGTATTCTGTTTGATTTGGTATTTCAATGTACTTATACAATTTTGATGTGCCTTTTGAACGACGAATCTCTTTTGTGTTTATAAATATGGAATTTAATATTAATTTAGATTCACTAAACTTTTTGTACTTCCAAAAAGTTTGTAATAATGTTGCTAATTGCATTTTGAAACAAGAAGACGTCTCAAGTTATTTTACCATTGCTTTGTTATTTTACCTACCTACCAAAAAATCATAGAACTATAGTAAAGCGTACTTCTCTGGTAGTTTTCTCTTCAAATATAAGCACACAGACAGACAACAAAATTATATAAAGGGTCCGTTTTTCTTTTTGAGGTACCTGGACCAGGACCATAAAAAAACGAAAAAATCCCGATGCAATCTAGATCATCGGTAAGTGTACATTGCTAAATGGTTTAACTATATATGTCGTACATGAAGCACATACGCATAGTATGTCTGTAAAAATATTATTTTGTGTTGATAAAAACATTTAAACACTTACCTGTTTGATGAACGGTGAAAAGCTCATGGTTCCAACTAAACCCAAAAATTTCGTCTGAATTTATATCGCAGTTTCACGATAATCTTATAACTGTCTTTTGTACTTATTTTTAATATTTTTTACAGTACGTTTTCCTTTTTCAACTTTTTACATTTTGGCAAAGAAAAAAAAATCACTCCTAATAAAATAAACGTGTTTTGTTCCTGATAAGTGCCTTCGTGGTGAAATTATTGAATATCGGTATTATTCTAAGGCTTTCAGGTACTAAGTGCTCCTTAATATAATAAAGTAAATAATGAATACTACAACTGAATGTCAACGCTTTATAACAAGTAAGTTGGTTTTTTTTGGAGATCCTTTTACCTCTGTTTAAAACCTCCTTCCTTGAACATTATAAATCGTATCCTCTCTTCAATTGTATGTTAAGTGCGCATTAACTCGAGGACCACATCAAAGATCTTCTTTGACCACATCATAACTTTACGCCTGTTTTCTCCTTTGGGTTAGACAGAGGTGTATCTAGTATAGTATGTACCCACATTTTGCCAGTTTAACTTTGGCTACATCGTCCACAGACTTGAAAATATTCTGGAAAACTTATGATTGTCGGGAATGTTGATAAAAGATCCCACTGTATGTTTCCAACCAGATGGTCACACCAACAGAAAGAGATGATCTGATGGGTCTGGGTCAGATGGGTTTGATGGGTCTGGATCTGATGGTTTCTACGAGGTACTGCATTATGGCTTGAGATTGCACCAGGATACCAACAAATTGCAACGCTGTAGCAGGTGATCACAATCGTCAGCAATGACAGACTAACTTCAGTAAGAGGAGCTAGAGTAGAAGTCCATTATCTTGCTTGTAAGACACTAAGCTGCAAGGTCCTCATATGATCTGACCACGAGAATGTCTGACCTTTAAAAGAGATTGCAATTTCTGAGTACATATTTCAGTCTTTCTTCTCAGAATAGGCGGCTAGGAAACACCGACCTCATCTAGTATAAATATTAATGTTTTAATCTGTAAAAGTGTTTGTTAAAACAAATGTATGGAAGTAAAACATATCATTGATCATTTAAAACTTTTATAGCTACTGAACCCAAATGATAATTCAGCAAATTAAATTAAACGTATAAACACAACACAAGTGCGTAAAGGGCATGGCATTGAATGAGATATGAATCATACACAACGTTTTGACGTATTTTTTATTTCGTATGCTTCGTTTTTTCGTTTAAACACTGTTCGTTTTATAAAGATCTCTAGGACATGCTGACAGTTAATTTTAAATCTGGGACACAACATACAGTGATAGAATGGTATTCAATAACATAATTAAATTGAATTAAAACAGTACATTGTATATATGTAGTCTGGAAGCCGATACAAACATAGTTGGGAAAAGGCTAGGCAGATGATGATGAGCAGATGAATCGACGACTCCTTATCAAACCTGTGGTCGTAATTTCGATCTCGATACTGTTTTTTTTTTCTAGTATGACGCTAACAACACCTAAACCGCGGTCACTGTCAGAATGCTTAGAAAGAGAAGCGCGATGACACATTTGTTGTTCCTACAACCAGGCTCAAAAAAATTGGCAGCTCGTTTAGATGCCAATGTATACGTTTTTATAATAAACTTCCTAGCCACATTCAAGAACTAAGCCTTAATAAATTCAAATGTTTTATAAAACAGAAACTGTGCCTAAAAGCCTTTTATACTGTTAAAGATTATATTGAGGACAAAAAGGCTTGGGATTGAGCTGCTCCAATAAACTTACAGTGAATGTTGTTTTTTTACTCTTTTTATTTTGCTAGCTACTTATATTTTCTTATTCTATATAACATTCTATATAAACAATGACATGAATATTTACTTTGTATAGTATTATATTATATTATTTTAATTATTAGGAATGTGAGGACTATGTGGGTCATTGTTTGTTTTTTTTTTTTGTCTCTTACTTTTAATGATGGTCTGGCAGTTTGAGTACTTTATGCGGCCTACCCAAATGTCTTTTCTTTGGTATTGTTCGTCAAATCATTGAGCTCCTTAAGTTTTGAGTTGAGCTGCATGATAACTGACAAATGCGTGCACTGACTGGACAGGTCCACTCAAATCTGTGTGGTCTTTCCTCAAAAGACCATTTCGGACACCAACCTACATCGTCCTCAAATGATCTGACCAAGATTATGTCCGAATATACACATTGACATTGATGAATTTTATTTATGCAATGACATGAATATTTACTCTGTGTAGTATTATATTGTTTTAATTATTGTAAATGTGAAGACTATGTGGATCATTGTTTAATTTTGTTTTATTCTCAGTTAGTTTTTAATATGGTCTGGCAGTTTTGAGTATTTTTTGCGGCCTAGCCAAATGTCCTTTCTTTGGTATTGTTCGTTGAATCGTTGAGCTCCTTTAGTTATGAGTTGAGCTGCACAACGACTGACAAATGCGTGCACTGACTGGACAGGTCCACTCAATCTGTGTGGTTCTTTCATCAAAAGACCATTTCAGACACCAATCGACATGGTCTTCACATGATCTGACCAAGATTATGTCTGGACTTTAAAAGAGACTGTGACCTCTGAGTTTGTTTCGGCCTTTCTTCTCAGAGTAGTCAGATAGGAAACGCCGGCCTCATCTAGTTTAAAAAAATATGTTTTGACGTGTAAAAGTGTTTGTAAAAACCTACTTACAGAAATAAAATCATTTATCATTTATCAACGCTTGTAATTTATTGCAAAATATGAAGCAATAATTTACTCAAAATTGAGTTGAGTAATCGAAAATCAAAAACAACTAAATTCTGCATTCAAATAAGTCGTTCTTGTTATTAATTAAATATGTAACGTCTGTTGATATTTAATACAGATATTTTGGATTGGAACTCAAGGTAAGAGGTTAGTTTAACGTTAGTTTGTATCGAGTTTTTTTTTTTCATAACGTGTTTTGGTAACAACTAAAGTTCTGAGAAATACGTTCTAAATTAACTTTTTCCGTTACCACAAACCATACAGATTTGGCAATATTTTTCTTAAGACAAGCCTATTTTGGTCATTTGCCTCTTGTCAGCGCCTTAATATGCTGTTCCAAGTAGGTACGTGTTGTGTCGGATAAGGCGAGTGGAAACGCCCGGGTATCACCACTGTGTGGATCGCCTGGAGGACACGGTGGAGCATACGGTGGAGGTCTGCCCGGCTTGGGCACCGCCGTGTCCTCGTGGAGGCGATCGGCGGCAGAGACCTCTCGCGTCCGGCCCTGGTTCAGGCCATGGTACGGAGCGAGAGGGCATGGGCAACCGTCACCTCCTTCTGCGAAGCAGTAATGCTCGCGAAGGAGGAGGCGGGACGGTTGAGGGAAAGGCAAATTTCGCGCCCTATCACCCCTAGCCGCCGCAGGAGACGCCCTTTGGCGTCGGGAATCCCGGGTGGATTTCCAGCCACTGTAGGCGCGGGGTTGCGGACGGTGAGCAATGGGTATCTCACCGTCCGGTAAGGACCAGGCCGGGTCGACGGCACGTTGTATTCCACGCGCGCCTCAAAGAGATGTCGTCAGCACAAGTGTACGGGTTCACTAGGGCCGCTGCCTGCTGGAGTCGCGTGGAAGTTCGAAAGGGTTACTGAGGCCCCGCTACCGTATCCTGTGGGGACCTGCGTCAGGCGGAAGGTGAGGACGTCGTGGCGCCTCTCTAGCCTCAAAGAGCCCAAGACTGGGTTGCAATAATCGCACTCTCCATGTCGCCATGAGATCCCGCCGGAGCTCTATCTGCTGTGCCGTGATTTCTCGCGGCAGCGGAGTTACGCCCCGGCGTTTCGCCTCCTCGCGCCACTCTTATACGTGCGCGAGGACTTTTGCCTCCAGATCCCAGGGTGGTAATCCGGCAAGGAGGTTCGCCGCCTCACCGGAGACCATGCGGTATCCCTGGACCAGCCGGATGGTCATGACCCTTTGGGCCGCATTCAACCGGTGGGCTGGCCGCCGCGCCAGGGAACGCGCCCACACCAGTGCGGTGCCCCGTAAAGGGCTAATGGCCGCACGACCCCCGCGTAGAGCTTCCGATAGGAGGCGTTTGGACTTCCTAGATTGGGCAGGAGCCGCTTTAAGGCAGCCCCGGCTCGCTCCAGTTTGAGAACCAAGCGTCGGAAATGCTCCACGAAGCTCCACCGGCTGTCGAGGACGAGTCCCAGGTACTTCATCGTCGACTTGTCGCCGATGTGAACCCCCCCTACTGTTATTTGGGACGCGTTTCTGTGGCGCGTTTCGAGGACCAAGAAAACACACGGCATCGGACTTGCGGCGTCAGTGTAGCACACTATGCTGACGCCGCTAGGGAGGTCGGCGCGCAGCACCCAGTCGTATCCCATATCCCACAGATTAGGCCCGCCTAGGTAGCCTAGACCGAGACCTCCGAGACCCTGGATCTAACTGTCACGTATCTAGTCTCTTGGAAAAGCCCATTTAACTGAGTTTCTGTGACGTGCTACTTTAGATTGTTAAATATTGTTATTTTGTTCACACAGGTTCAGAGGATGTAATATATTAAATTTTACAAATTTTAAATTAAATATTTTACATCCTCTGAACCTGTGTTATGCAAATAAATGATTTGATTTGATTTGATTTGAAAAAAACCCTATAAGAATGCATCAGTCAGTGTATCAGTGTTGTAGCAGTCGCAGGAATTTAATTCACTAAAAACGGTCGGAACAAAATTTGGTCGGATGGATATTATTAGTATTGTCCTAACTATGTTGGGGTCAGCTTACATTGTAACTGTAGATGCAGCTGAATGTCAGTATTTTACATGGAGCGACTGCTCACCTGACCTGCATAACCCAGTTACTGGGAGACAAGACTGGTTAATGATTACCAGACTTTTCTTTTTCTTATAAATATAGTGTAGTATTTTTTATTATTACAATAAATACCTATTATAATTATAAAAAAACCATACTATATTTAAAAGATAACAATAATGGTAATTATTGAAACGTTCTAGTCCCCAATTTGCCCTAATTTCGCACTCGGGCGCGTTAAAGCATTTTTCAAACCAGACCGTATTTTGAGGCAATATGAATTTAAGACGCTGACAACACCTAAACCGCGGTCACTGTCAGATTGCATAGAAAAGAAAGAGAAGCGCGACGACAAAACGCTTGTAATTTATTGCAAAATATGAAGTAATTATCTATTTACTCAGAATTGAGTTGAGTAATCGAAAATAAAAAACAACCAAGTTCTGCATTAGAATAAGACGTACTTGTTATTAATTAAATACGTAATTTATGTTGATATTTAATACAGATATTTTGGATTAGAACTCAAGGTAAGAGGTTAGTTTAACGTTAGTTTGTATTGAGATTTTTTTTTCAAAACGTGTTTTGGTGACAACCAAGTTCTGGGAAATATGTTCAAAATTAACATATATTTTTTCCGCTACCACAAACTATACAGATTTGGCAATTTTCTTTCTTAAGAGAAGCCTATTTTGGTCAATTGGGTCTTGTCAGCGCCTTAACGCATTATTGCAATTATAATTTAACTTTACGTACGTAAAAGCACTACATATGGATGTTTTCGAATTTATATCTCCGTAATTTATTTATAGGTAGGTAATTGTTTTTTTTTTCTACTTTTATTTGGGAGCTCCACGTTTTAAAGTACTGAGGCTCAATAAATTTAAATCATAAATATTAAACAGAAATTCTGTCAAAAATGTTTCTATAGAGTTAAAGATTACTTGGACGATAAAAAGGCTTAGGATTAATTAAGCTACTCCAATGGAAGAACAACATAATATATTTTTTTATTTTTATTTTTCTCATTTAGTTTTAAAGACAATCTGGCAGTTTGAGTACTTTATACAGCCTACCCAAATGTTCTTTATTTGGCATTGTGCGTCGAATTGTTGAGCTCCTTAAGTTCTGAGTTGAGTTGGGTTGGTTCTATCCTCAAAATACCATTTCAGACCAATCTATATGGTATTTACATAATCTGAGATTATATCTGGACTTTAAAAGAGACTGTGACATCTGAGTTTGTTTCGGCCTTTCTTCTCAGGATGGTCACATAGAAAACGCCGACCTCATCTAGTTTTTAAAATATGATTGACGTGTGAAAGTGTTTGTACAAACCTACTTACAGAAATAAAATCATTTATCATTAAATATTGACAACTTTTCAGTCGTGTAGTTATCATGAAGTTTTCGCTCTCGGTGGTGGTTCACCATGGTAGTCTACCAGAGCACGTGAAGCATCGTTACCTGGTTTTGTAAGAGAGTGATAAAAAGGAGTGATACAAAGGAGTGGCGAGATTGGGGACTCCATCACCCGAACAGGAACAGGCACAAGCACGAAACCGCGGCGCGTCGTGTTCCTCGTGGGCCTGTTAAGCTACGTTTTCCTAGAATAGCGGTGGCTGCCCACATATCGTCCACAATTTAATGGTGAATGTTTGTTATGTGTTTTCCTAGAGAGCGCCACATACAGCCGTCACTGCGGTTGTATGTGGCGGCCAGCACTTTTCTAGAATAGAATAGAATAACTTTTATTGTCTCCAGTATTACAGCTAGTATTAGTCGTACATACACCAAAAAATTATAATAGGTACCGGAACAAAAGGTTTAAGCGTCAGCATTATAATAAGAATAATAATTAATTTAATTCAAGTAACAAGACTCAACGTGTTAGTAAGAAAATACTTTCCCTTGACTCCTCTTTACAATAAAAAGAGGTACATTTAGCAACAACGGATACAGCGCTTCTCTTATATTAATGTTTTATGATTAATTATTATTGAATATATTATATTGATAATTTTAATATATTTTATGTATGTATGTATTTATTGTATATATGTGAATGGTACACCACAGACTACCTGCAGTACTGTCTCTCCTTTCCCCCCTAATCCATCCAAAGGTTGTCTTTAAAAGATCGCTTTTAGCGATAAGACCGCCCATTGTGTCACCCTATGTAAAATTTCTATGGTGCTGTAATTTTTATGGTATACACAATAAAGAGTATTCTATCTATCTATCTATCTAATGTCTCTGGGCAATCAAGCATTTTAAAATAAATTACTTAATAAGTAAAAAGAGTAGTAACAATTCTATAATATATATACTACCAAGTCGAATGAGAGCGTCCGGCCTGCACCGAGTGCAAAGGGCAACTGATAGAAATCCAACGACGGACGAAACACGAAGTTTGCCGCCGAGAAACACTAAGAAAATAAAAGCACTAACTAAATGATAATTATATGATGATTATACGTTAATATTTATTGAATTAGAAAAAAAAAATGTTTTTTAACAGTTTGTGGAAACAACTGGCTATTTATCTATAAGAAAGAAAAAGAAAAGAAAAAAATATAGATGATAGAACCACGTACTGAACGAAAACCGTTCTAGGAAACCATAGCTTTTGTAAGAACTGCGTAGGATGACCGCTGCAGAAAATGACGGGGCCCGCCTTAACAGCTGGCGTGCTCTTATACGTAATAGGTCAATAAACAAGTATCTTATCAAACACATGGCATTGCCTGGATCCATTCTGTTCGTATTAATGGTACCTCAAAATTTGCTGCTGTTGATATCATCTGCCTAGCCTTTTCCCAACTATGTTGGGGTCGGCCCAGTCTAACCCGATGGAGTTAATACCAGTATTTTATATGGAGTGACTACCTATCTGTCCGCGACAACCCAGTTACTAGGGTAATACGATACCCCTTGGTTAGATTGTTGATAATGGATTCGAAATCAATTGACACTTGTAACAATACTAATCAAGGAGTAATTAGAAAATCCGGGATTACTGAAAATAGTGTAGTTTAATATAGGTACAACGAATTATTTAGCAGCAATTTTTTATGCGTTGGATGTTCATTGGGACAACAATAACAGATAATTATATTAACATTTACTCAAGTGGTGCTTTGCAATTGCAATTATGATAATTATTTGTGTTTTTAATATAAAATGTATGTACCTACAGACCGTGAGATCATTGTAGATCTTTGGTGATTTTTTTTTTTTTTTTGTTAGATAATAATAATATTGTATTGTGTTGAAAGAGTCATTTCTCGGTGTTTGATATACTAAATGATTATAAAATGATTGCTTCACTTTAATTTTATTTCTGGCTTCAGTACAGTGTGTGGCCTCTACCACTTTAACCCAGTGTGAGTTGGTAAATGTCATTCTCTTAGAACTACATGGGTCTAGGACATGCAGTAAATTCATGACGATGTATTCTTTCACATAGTAAAGTGAGCCTTTTTTTTGGGTGGGAAATTATCAAATAACTTCTCATGCTCTGGGTGGAGCGGGAGGATGTGTCAGACTCTTACTGACTAAAACCCAACCGTACCCCTTTTGGAGTTTCCCGCGACCCCGGCAGGCATCGGCCCTAGTGGAACCCTACACCTGTGCTGAGGCGCCATTGCCGGGGCTCAACACTAACGTACATAACACTTCACAGTTCAGCACCCCCACAATTACATAGATGATGATCCCAAAACCACAATTAGGACCGGGCGCACCATAGAATACGATGATGGAATAAATCACAAATTTTAATACCGAGCTAATACTCGTCGCGATAAATTGTCGCGATTTACCGCCGAATTACTGGATGTTGTGCACTCGCCTATTTACCCGAAATTCCGATTCGCGGCGCAAATTATGACGATTACAGTTATTTCGATTGTGCAGGGAGATGGTGATGACTGGAAGTGTCTTTATTTTTAAACAAATGAGAATCCCTGATGTAATTTACTTTCATTGGAAATATGAGTTTCTGAAATCATATTTTATTGGTTTATTTTACCATTAATTTACCGTCCAATAACATTAAACTTATAATTAAAATAAAAGGAAAATTCACACAATTATAGATTTTATAATTACATTTTTGAAAAATCATCATTCCTACAGTATGTTATAAATAGTCAAATTAAAGTGTTTATGTTTTGAGCAATAAGTAGTAACTAAAATCATGGCTATCACATATAAGGACTAGAATTATTTACATTTCAACTCATCTGGGTAGGTAATTTTTCCTTCGCATTTAATTTTAACTGCAGTCTCAGTTCCACTATTTAAAAAACCAAAACAAACACCTCATTAACTCACAAATCGTTCACCTCTTTCATTATTGTCTGTTATCCCTGCTCCATCATCATCAAACCTTACACCACCACCTTAAGGTTCAAATTCGTCTGACTCACAGACAGTAACTAAAAATTCAGCTCATACAAGTCGTTTATCACTGGTACACCTAGTAGCTTGTGGTTTAGCTCTAAGTTTACCTTGGTTGCGGCAAGTTAGAGCGAAAACTGAATCATGGGGAGCATAACAATTAGCTTGACGTACAAAATATAAATTGCTTGGCTACGGTGCCTTGGTGCTAACTTATATTTTAGAATGGATACAGTATTTTGCTCGTTAATTGTAGTGTAAGTTGTAATATTTTATGGTTTTTCTTCGGTTTTTTGTTTTAAATCTCAAGAAAACAAAAACAATTTCTGGTCTTTGGAAACCTGATAAAGTCTCTATCAGAAAATTGGCTGTCCAATCTCAAGTCAGTGTGATAAGTTGACCAAAATAACAATGAAAAATTAGTAATTTTTCATTTTGGTCAACTTATCACTCGACACTGACTGACATGATTATTATGAACCATAAGGAGGTTGAAATAAGAATCTTTAAAAGTTCTTATAAAGAAAAGGTTCCGGATAGTTCATTTAGTTGTTTCCCTTCCAGAAAATTGTACTTATAAGTATTTTAAATCGAGACAAAGCCAGCACAACACAGTGACCTTTAACCAATTAACGTGGAAAATCCAATGCAACAATGGACAATCCCAACAAATGAGAACTGCAAAATTTCGGAAAGTGTCACTTCCGATAATAACACATCCATGTTCCAGTGAAGTGTAAATTGAAAATTAATGGTTCGCCATTTTGTAGGTTCTGGTGCAACAATTTCAATTGTTCCGTGTTCAAATTATATGTGTTTGAATAAAACAAAATTTAATGTTTTGGTAATAATTGGGTTGTATGATAATTTTCTGTAAATATTATAATAAAACAAAATAACCCAGGCGGAAAGCCAAAAGACTAAAAATTAGGCGGATGGACTTGGTCATGAAAGACCTAATAGAATTTAAAGCCATTGAAGCCAAAATATGGTGTTTTGGAGATGGAACTCAAATATATCAAACCCACTACCATGAGGGACTAAAACTGGGAACAAAGAGAGAGAAATAAATTTCTACCAAGACGCGCGAGAAAACTCAATGGTTTATGCTCATTTATCTCACGATTGAGAGGAGGTCTTAGCTCTACAGGACAACCCCAGGGTCATCATTATTATTAGTTATGACACAATAAATGTTACATACTCATGAACCTAGTAAAAATATAGGCCAGTACCTAAGATTGGAAAGTAGAAATGCTCAGGATACTTCACGATATGCTACTGTATCGTCATGAATGGTGGCTTTTTTATTGCTACTCCAAACGATATATTAACATGGATAATTAGGACGATTGAATAATGATTAAGTATTAAATGGTCTATTTCGAACTAAGTATTACAGTAGGTTCCACAGAATAGAAAGATAGAGCCTAGCTTTGAAGCCTGTCGCCCGACTTATCTGCACGTTTTCAACTGTCTAAAGTTGCTCGATGTCCACCACCATTGATGTTATTGGAAAATGTGCATCGGCTAGTTTTGTTTGTACGAATTATTTGATGAGCTAGTTGGTATTTTGTCCATTATCATATACTGTTACAGAGTAAGTATTGCAGTTTTATCACAGACGAATATTGGTGGCAGTAATATTAGGAGAAACTGTTCTTAGAAGACATTCCAAAACTTTTGAAGTGTCTAATGGTTTTTTTATAGTTCGGGATTTTTGAAAACTGTGTACGAGATGTAAAAATATTATTTGGATTATTTTAAAATTGATCCGCTCTTAGGTATGGAACAAAAAAGTTTTGTATTTTATGTACATTGTTTTTAACAACTCCTTTTATTATATCCTTCGGGTTCTTCAACAAAACACAACTAAAACCTCCATAATACCATTTAAACGATAAATTAGAATAAGCTACCAACCGCCAACCAAGCGCATGCAAGGCGCCATAAACTAACAATTTAAAGGGAGAACCCGAAGACAAAAGCGTAGATCCTTTTTACCTAAATTGCGTGCGATTTGCACTAAGTAGGACGGACTGGACGCATTCACAGGCCGAGTGTAACCGTTTATGATGGGTATGACGACACTTCAAGAAAAATTCAACCTTGTTTTTGAAGAAGTAAGGTTGAAAGTTGAATAGGTTCGGAGACAAGATACTGTGGTTTCCACATTATGATGGTGTGATAACACAGTAGAAGAAAATCAACTCTGTTTTTGAAGGACCAGGGTTGAATTTTGAACGGTTCGGGAGACAAGATAGTGTGGTATTCTCAGTTATGATGGCATCAGTACACTACGTGGGAATTTTAACTCTGTCTAAGATAAGATTGGGTGTATTTTCGATTGGTTTTAGATACAAGATGGTGGCTTCGCGTAGTCTAACTCAGTCTTTGCGTTTAAGAGGAATATCGTGTCGTTTGAGTCGGAATAGAATGTTTTCTAATGTTTGAGGCGTTTGTAGAAGTTTTAGTATTACTGTGTTAGGTTATAAAAGATTACAGAAGTGATTCTATTGGTTGTTATTGCTACTCAAACTATTTAGAAAAGCGGTTACTTCTTTTCGGTATGATAGACACGATTGAATACTTTTTGTAACAGGCACATTAGTAAAAATGGAGATGTCAAACTTTTTAATCATTATTCTATCACAGGTGTCGTCAATTCCTGTTCAATTGTTGCTTTTTACCCGACTGCCTCAGGAGGGTAATGTTTTTCGAGAGTATGTATGTATGTATGTATGTATGTATATTTCTTTGGTACGCTCTGTAGCCTAAATGGCTTGATGGATTATAACATATGAGGTGTCTTTAGATTCGTCTTAATTGTGGGTGTGACTTATGCTATATAATATTTATAAATTGCATCTGCAAATACAAAAAAAGGATGGGAATTTTTTTTTAATTAATTGCTACAATATTGGTATCAAATAAAAGCTAGTAATGAGTAATTTTCAAATACATATATTAATAAAACTAAAAAGATTGAAATGAAATAAATTATTTAAAAAACAAAAACCCGACTGCAAAAAAAAACATAACTGAAAAGGGAAAAACAAGCATTATAATCTATAGAATTTTGGTCTTGCAGGCGGGGGACAGTCTAATAACCTGGAGGTGTAACTTTTGATTGTCTCCGCCTGCGATACCAAAATTCTACAGATTATAATGCTTGTTTTTCCCTTTTCAGTTATGTTTTTTTTTGCAGTCGGGTTTTTGTTTGTTAAATAATTTATTTTTTTGGCTTTATTTCAGCTTCAGCTTCGTTTTACTTAAATTTAGAATGGAATTCAGTGTTTTTTTATCAGTGCTAAAAAAAAATATTCCTTTATCAATCGATACATTTCTATATCGCACCATTTTTATATTCACCCGATATATAAAATTATAATATAACCTAGTTCTAATTAATTATTAAATTTTAAACACTTAAAACTTTCACCATTCATTACTAACTCGTGAACCACAAAAATAAAAGAATAACCCTCAAACGGTGCATTTCTTTTTAATCCTAGAACACAAAACCATTTTTTTTAAACGCGGTCATGTTCAAACTATTTTCTTTAGCACTCTGCTATTAGCCGTACAAGAGGGTTGAAAAACAATAGTTATTTGTTTGCGGGGCCCAAGTTTCATCCCTTACACAATATAGCTCTTACTGCGTTCGTTGGTTCGTTCACTCATTCATTCAACCCCCTTAGCGGTAAGCTTTATTGTTCGTTCGCGAAATGAGAGTGAATTGTTTTTCATTTTTGTTTTCTCATTTATAATTATGTTGTTGAGTATTGTAAGCTTTTCATAATTAAAATGTATGTTAAGTTCCTCATCTGTTTATGAAAGTTTGATACTTTAATCGAATTAAGCTATAATTCTATCAACTTTTTGTGACGTTAAAACTTTAGAAAAAAGTATGAGTACCGGAAGTTTGTTTGTGAGTCCGAATTTAACTTCTTGCTAGTAACAGAAAACCAATAAAGAAAGAAAAATTGTTTATTCCGCACATTTGTGCGGAATAAACAATTTTATTTAAACACTACAAATAATGATCCATATTTATTTAATTTAACACTGCTCTCAAAACTGTGAAGAAAAACATTGTGAGGAACCGGTATGTCCTAGAACCAAAATTCCACAAATTACAGGGTGTAGGGAATACGTCATCTACCATCCCTCACCGGGCTCGCGTGGTGGATTACGGACTGGTCTCTCTCTCACATAGGAGGTGTCCAGGCAGTGAGAACGCTAAAGGCTGATTATACTAATCTAACAGGTTCATATTTTATTAGAAACAAAAATACTGCATCATCTACAATCGTATACACTATTAATGTAGATGCATTAAGGGGTATCAGAGATGAGACAATGGCCTTTGTTGTTGCTGCGGTTACCTTATTTGGATCACTCGCTTTGACGGGGTACGCAGAACAGATGGTGGTCGGAATATATTTGGAGTGATTACATTTGGAAATTAAGACCTTACTTTTTTTGTTTTTAATATTTAGAGCCTGTTTCACCACCTCTAGATAATAATAATAATAACAATATCCTTTATTTCAGGCAACTATGGCCCATAAAAACACAATACATATATAAGTATTAAACAATAACTATAAACTAATACATATTTGCTACCACAAACTTAAAACAACAACACACGAAGTGACGGCGTCGTGTTACGCTGCGAGGTGTCACATAGCCGACCGCGGAAACGCCGATACAGCACATCTTTCGGCCAAAACTCATCCTTGAGGAAGGTCACCAAATGATGAGTCGGAGCCACGAATGACTTCAAATTGGCGACATAGTGCGCCTTCAAATCACTACCCTCAAGGTCCAGATGGTCTTCACCCGATGTACTCTACGATGTCCTCAGTCTTCGAAGAGTGGTGCAAACGGGACACGTACAGCTGCGTTGTCGGTACTGCAGGACGTAGCAGCATGTTAGTACCTGCAGGCGCTTTCCCACACTAATTCCAATAAGTAGGCTTCCTCTTCTCTCTGTCCATCTTGATGAAACCGTCCTCATCGCATGTGCTCTTCGGTGGACCCTGCTGTTTGTGGTCTATCACAGCGACCGGAGGCCCACTCGACGCTGACCGACTCTGCTTTCCCCCTTTAGGTTCCTCTGCTTGTCGTTTTGTTTGCGACACAGCAGGTTACCGTTACTATTTGATTGATCATTCTTTTGCACAAATTATGTTGCTGTCCAGATTTTAGAATGTATTTTGTTGGATAGTTCCTATCCGGAGACTGGCAAACACAGCTAGATTTCTCACAGACTTTGCTCATCGGCTTAACTTAAGCTGTGCTTAAATTGACACTTATAAAGTTGGGCTCATCCCAAACTTATGTTGCACCAACTTTCAGTACCACAAGTTGTGCAAATGATGTTGGCATTTATGCCGTGCCTTAATTCGGCTTTTCTTAATTAAGATTTAGGTAGGTACCTAGAATATAGCAAGTGGGCTTGGATTGGTGGTCTAAATATGCTTCTTCCGGGGTAGTAATTCTGTCCCGAAGTAACATTAATTTTCAGAATGAAAAAACCTTATAACTGATTGAGTTTGAAAACGCACTGATAAGCCCTTGAATTGCCTCAAAAACTAAATGGCCTTTACCCACTTTCCATTGAGTATACCGTCGTTGCAAGCCTATATAAACAATTAGATAGAAAAACCAGCCAAGTGCGTGTCGGACCACGCACAATGAAGAGTTCCGTAGTTGGGAATGTTGGGATGAATTTATCCCATAATCAAAGTTGAAAAACATGATTGTAGTTGAAAAACATGTTGTCCCATACATCGATATACGTCACGGTCAATTCTCCAACTGCAAATTTAAGTTGGTCGACTATTACTCGTTAACTTGTAAAGCCTACTTAGCTACGATAGTTTTTCTTTTAATTTAGGTACGAGATTTTTTTTCACATCTCCATAAATAACAATTTGGCTGGCAGAGGGGAGAGACACTTGACTCTCAGAAAAAATAGCAATTTAAAGCTTAATATTACGCAAACGGATCCTTGAATCGAAATTTGTGTTCACAGACCTGCAATATTTTTTAACGGCCTATCTAATGATATCCCACACCTTGGGATAGACGAGAAAAAAAAATATCATCCCCACATTACGTGCAAGGGGGTACCCTAAAATTTTTTTTTCTGGTATCGTGTTTTACCACTTTATTGGCGTGATTAATATGTATGTCTATGCCAATGATAATTACGGCTTTCTAGTACTAAGCGTCTCTGAGCTACAGCGGGGACAGACAGACAGACAGACAGACGGTCATGGCGAAACTATAAGGGTTCCTTGTTTACTAAGGAACCCTAAAAAGTCTTTCCTAGGAACATCCAGAAAACTTTTCTCACGAAAACTTTACAGACTGTTAACGAAAGGAAAAATGTAAATATCAACACGACCCTTCCAAAGCACCTTTAGAAAAACTAGTTGT
This sequence comes from Atethmia centrago, assembly GCA_905333075.3. NCBI lineage: Eukaryota > Metazoa > Arthropoda > Insecta > Lepidoptera > Noctuidae > Atethmia > Atethmia centrago. Next base: position 9,521,838 of record HG995388.1, read on the forward strand.
GAATCAGTAGATTTAAGGCAAAAGTCACGTGGAACAAACGAAACGTGAGGTGAGATAGAAATATAGATATTACGCAGGTGAAAAAGAAATGGGAGATGACGCCGTCACCATACAAATGCTGCCATTGAAAGCTAAGTTTGGGAGATGAAAGAAATGTATTTGTGTGTAGTCTACAGTTTTTCTCTTTGAGATATTTCAATGCGATTAAGATTTTTGTGTAGGACTCCTTTTTCTGAAAGCCTGGTATCATGAAAGCATTTTAAAACCTCAGGCTTAAAATAATATTATGTCCTGTTCTACGCAACAGTTTTGTCAAAAGATTTAGGAAGATTATTCTTTGGTTTAAAAAAAATAATAAAAATATGGTGACTCTTCATCACCTTGGACATCGTGGATTACGAAAAAATTATGGGCAACTGCGTTTTCCATTGCCCTTATAACAATATACCTACTGTGATTCCAAGTCCAGTGGCAATGGCAAAAATTTTGTATTTGTAACAATTAGTGATGTTAGATTCGAGTAAAAAGGATTCGATTAGATAGGATCCGAAAAGACATGATTCGAATGGTTAGTCTGTGTTTCATCTTATTTGTATGTTGAAAACTCGAGTACATAAAATGTCAGACGTCCATTAGAGTTAAGACCATTAGAAGCAAGCACGACCCTCAAGGGACGGAAGTTGACGGGCTTATGGGAACACATCATAATGCCATAAAAGAGTTTGTTGTTAGAACTACGAGTATGTGGAAAACCATGAGTTGAATCTCTATGAGATGAATCTCTGCGATCTCTCTCTCTCTCTCCATGAGTTGATGTGTGCTTTGACACAAATTAAGGATAATGGAAATAAACGTCGAAATAGGATTACACTTTATCTAGGCCCTGTTTTTGCAGAAATCGCCTTCTTGTCTTTTATAATCTAGACTATTGTAAATATAAACATCATTCTGAAACTTATTAAATATAGAGAGTACAACTTTGTGCCCTTTAGCGTCGAGACCCTCGGTCCGTCAGATCCCAGTGCGCATAAGTTATTTGCGGAAACCGCGAAACATCTAGTTGATGTAACTGGTGACCGAAAAGCTGGCGGCTTTCTCGCGCAACGCATCAGCGAGGAAATGCCTCGAGGGCCCTTTTTAGGTTTAACTTAGTTTTAATTTATTTCAGTTAATGTTAATAATCATCTTGTAAATTGGTTATGTAAATAAACCACATAAAAATAAAAAAGACTGTTGTAAATTAGATGTGAGATATAATTTTTTCTATTGTCATCAGATAACCGATGTGTGTAATTTTCGTAGCATAGGAACGCTTGTCTGTTTTAGACCAGATAATTAAAAAAAAACTAATGATCTTAGGCTACTTATATAGGTATCATAAATGAGAAATGGGCGTTGTATGTAAATAAAAAACCAAATTCTTCGGAAAAAATAATTAAATTCGTAATTATTTATATTAAAATATTGATTTTTGGCCCGACCGTACAACCCACCGTAATCGGGAGTGAAATATCTGATATTATTATTCGGGCCTAGTTGAGACGGGCCGAGCTGTCACTGACCCTAACATTTTGGATATCACCTAGAGCCTTTATTGTGTAATTGTTCGGATTAAAGGAAGCCAATGTGGAAACCATACATACAGAGCGGCTTTTACTTGTATCTTAGAATTTTCCAAGGCCTTCCCCATATCTTTCCAGGTACTCTTTTCTTGCACCAGGTCGAACAAGCCTATTTTTTTTTTGGATGGGAAATCTTCAAATAACTTCTCCCGCTCTGGGCGGAGCGGGAGGGTGTGTCAGACTCTTACTGTCTAAAACCCCCGTATTCCTCCGTGTTGCCTGTATTACCAGGGGCCTTTACCTTCCCGCGACCCTGGTAGGCATCGGCCCTAGTGGACCCCTACACTTGTTTATTACCACTACTCTTTGAGGCGCGCGTGGAATACAACACGCCGTCAACCCGGGCCTGGTCCTTACCGGATGGTGAGCTACCCATTGCTCACCGTCCGCAAGCCAGCGCCTACGGTGGCCGGAAATCCGCCCGGGATTCCCGACGCCCAGGGCGTCTCCTGCGGCGGCTAGGGGCGAAAGGGCGCGAAATTTGCCTTTCCCTTAACCGTCCCGCCTCCTCCTTCGCGAGCATTACTGCTTCGCAGAAGGAGGTGACGGCTGCCCACGCCCTCTCGCTCCGTACCTCGAACAAGCCTTTGCAGTGATCATCAGTCATCTCACCACCTATTCTGCAGAAGCGGTTATCATACGATAAAAACAGTCTAGTGCACGGTGATGACTCTAATTACACTCTCTTTGTTGCTAAACAATTCTCTTCACATAACACTCCCCATCATTGAATACACTAGGACTAGATAATTTACTGCCAACAAAGTGAAACGCCGCTTAAACTTCTCCCCGCAACTTTAAATAGTTACGGAACTAAATCGAACACGTTAACCTGCTTTGTTAACTTTTATGCAATGCACTGCTTACTTTTATTTCATTTTGTATTTAAAACTAGTTGATTTTGCTTTAAGCTGAAATCTGGGTCTAAGTGGAAACAATGCAGACCAAAGGAATTTAGGCTAGGTGGTGTACCGAAATTGTTCTCTGACGCATTGGACGATGTGGTAATGATGTTAAACTGGGAAGGTCATCAACAGCGAGTTCATTTCACACCTGAGATTTGCAGATGACATCGTCATACTGACTGAATCGCTTCAGGACTTGCAGCTGATGCTGGACAGCCTAGTCGATTATTCTATACGCAGCGATCTCCAGGTAAACTTGGACAAAACCCAGGTTATGTTCAAAGATCACGTCACCCCGGGGCCGATTGCTGTCAATGGCGGTGCTCTCAGGGTTGTTTGAGAATACGTTTTCCCATACACTGCAGTTTGGTAAGAATAACTTGAACAGAAGAATTTTGGCTAGGCTGGGCAGCGTTTGGAAAGCTTCGTCGATTCTTCCCAGTCCTCCTCGTCCCAGCGTCCTAACGCCCTTAGGCTAGATAGAGCGACGATCATCACAGGGTGGTTGGTAGCAGCTGGATCGGAGTTGCCAAAAACCGAGTTGAATGGCTGGCATTTAGAGAGGCCTATGTCCAGCAGTGGACTGCTGATGACGATGAGGAACTATAGAGGCTTTAGCCTGCATGGCGTTTCCATGCAACCGCGAGTGTTTTTTAAGTTGTTGCAGAGTATTATGAGATAAACACTATTTTCATATTTAGAAGACATAAATAATAGACTCAGTTTTTTTTTACAAAAACAAAAAAGAAAGCTGAGTCTATGGAAAGCTGACAGGGCGCGTCGTCATGTAAAATGTTATAGATTAATTTGATTAAAATAATTACGCGTTTAATATTAATTATATATTTTATTTATTCGACCAATAATTACCAACAATATAGGTACTAAAAGTTAAAATTAAATAATTTATTTCAATATTTAGGAAAAGAAGCAGTTAGGTTAGAGTCATCATCTGCCCTCATCCCAATTTATTTGGGGTCGGCGCATATTAAAATTCCTTCTTCCATACTTCTCTATTAGTTGTGATCTCGGTAAACACCCCCTTTCAAGCCATATCATCTTTCACACAGTCTATCCATCGTTTCTTTGGTCTTCCCCTACTCTTATAGCCATCGACAATCGGTTAAGGCCATGGTAAACAAAATATTTTTTACCAAGAGTGTTTTTTCTATACGTTTTGACAGCTCTCTGGCTGCTTTAGCAATAATACATTAATTGAAATAAAGTTTCAGGCCATTTTGTATTAGGATGGCACAAGAAGAGCACGAATCTTGATACTTTTAATCAAAGAAAATAAAATTACGCACATACACATACATACATGCCTTCTTCCCATGGGGGTAGACAGAAACTATAGAACGCCATCTGCTACGCTCCTTACATACTCCTTTTGCTTCGTTTATGTTCATACATCTGGTCATACACGCACGCCGGTTGCGAGCACTACGCACCTGACCTTTTTGAAGAACATCACCAATGATGTCACTATACGTCTTTCTGGGGGCGTCCCCTTCCGGCGTTTTCACTTACATCTGCCTTGTAAATACCTTTTTTTAGTCGCCTTTCATTCATCCTCTCAAGACTAAGCCATCTAAGCATACTCTTTTCAATTTTTGTCACTACATCTTCCGTTAAACCGAAACGTAATAAAAAAAAATTGCGACCCAAAAAACAGTACCCACCCAATCCATTCAAACAAATATGCAGAAAACTAAATTTGCTCCTTATTAACCACAAACCTAAGCAGTAAAAGCTAGATACTGGATAGTTCGCTTTTAAATTGGAATTGAATTCGCATTGGAGCGTCTCTCTGTATTCGGGTGAGGCGTCTGCCGCTTATTCGATTTGTTGCTAGTACGAGATTTGAGTTTGTAAGACTTTGTGGATTATAATGTGGGAAGGATGGATGTGGCAGTATTGGAACGAAGTCCCTTATCACACTTTATACTATGTACATTTGGCGAATGAGATCCTGTTATATCTATCGATCTATAGATAAGGTTCAGAAAACTATAAACGACCAACAGTGGTTTGACAACTAGAAAAATCAGAAATCGCAAAAAACTTTTCCCATACAAGTCTAAACGTTCTAAATGATTTGAGGACATTTTTTTTCAGAACTTACCGCAGACAGGTTCGACGTAACAGTGCGACAAGATTCTGGTAGATCAATTTCGATGAAGTTTTCACATAAATTGTTTGACTAGAGTCACATTACGCTGTCGCGTCGCGCCTGTCTACGGAAGCCTTAATGCGTATTCATTCGAAATTCGAAATTTACATTTTTTTTTTGTTCATTTTATCATCGTAGGAGACAGTAAATTAAAACATTGAAAATAGTTACTGATTTATCCTATAAAATTATAATTATAATCACGCAATTCCATAAGGAGCTAACCAGTCAATCATGAAATAATTATTTAATAGTGGTTTTAAGTTCGATTCCCAAGTATTGTCATTTTTTGTAATTCTTTTTTTACATTTTAATACATTATTAGATGATAGTTCGTAGAACGTACACAGAAAAATATGAAGTTTGGGTCATTTCTGTCATCTATGGTCATAATTTTAAAAAATCTTTGGGTAGGTGACTGTTAATAAATGACAAATCCCGTGTTTTTATAATCTACTCTAATCTATCTAGCCATTCGTCAGGAATAATATTTAAGTATGCATCAGTCAGTGTATCAGTGTTGTTTCATTATGTACTACTATGTCTCTGTATATTTTGGCTGCTTAGACCAAAACTACAAACGTAGTACCATACAGAAAAGTTTCATAAAATGTGGCTGTAATTTTGGTGTATGGTGGTCATTGGTGGTGTCATACGACTTCCACGCGAGGGAAGTCGCGGGAATAAGCTAGTAGATAATATACTAACAGCGAAAGGAACTTCGTTCCAACTGGGTGTCCCGCAATACCGCTCGACATTTTTTATTGGATATTAGCTGTCGTGAACCATTATCACTGTTTACAGACGTTTTCATTGTGTTTTGTGCCAATTTTAAGGCCCACGCAAACAGGCATGACACGCGCATGGCGTTTCTGGTAGAATGATTTCCAAGAAGTTTTCATAGAAATTGTATTCGGGTAACGCTGTCGCGTCGCGCCTGTCTGTGGAATCCTTTATCTAGGTCATCACGACACGGTCTTCATATTTATCTATTAAATATTAAGCCATGCATTGCAGCTGAAAATCATCGTTAGGTGGTTATACCAAGTGTTGCCACCTGGCATTATGCTAAGGCCCTTTTAGCGCATACACGTTATTACAAGTAATTTTAAGTGTTTTTGTTTTTATTTTTTGTTGAGCCAATAAGCGCAATTTTTAACCTGGGAACGTTGAAGGATTGAAACCTGGACTACCGAATATATTTTAACAGATAAATTGCCGCATTTCAGGTCCGGATCGCGCAAGACTTTTGGCGGTCGGAGCCAGAGAGGCCGGTCATTGGCTACATGCCCATCCTTCTCCATATACCGGTACCTTCCTGGATCCGACCTCACTTCGTCTAGCGACTGGTCTGCGGGTTGGGTTCACGGTATGCACTCCACACACATGCCCTTGTGGCACGGACGTGGACCGACACCCCACCACGGACTTTGTTGTCAAAAAAGTGCAGGCCGCTTTTCAAGACATGCGACTTTGAGTTTTTTGAATAAACCATGAGCACTCGGATATGCCAATAAAAATTGCAAAAAAAGTAATTAAAAATAGAGTGCTCAAGTCTACTATTGATCAACCTCAAACTGTTATTCGTATTAGAGACATTTAGCCTTCAGAGGGCTAATTACAGGCTGAGCACTTTTATAAGTCATTCAGATACCGCATCAAAAGTACGAGAACCAACTATAATTTTCATAGCTGAAGGTTCTTGAACAAAATCCTCTCCCGGGAGAACTATTGAATAGAAGCGACTTTCAACTAGCTATACGAACGAAAGTGAACTTAGAAACAACTGTATTAATTAATAATTTATGTATTGATGCACCTGGTTGGGATTCTGTTACTGTACGAGACGATTTTGATAAAGAAAATTGAATTAAAGTGGGAAAAAACCTTAACAAATTAAAATGGTTGTAGACGCTAGATATATAGGACGATAGATTAGTTATGATGTGATCACATTAAGTTTTAGTCATGTAGATGATAACATTATTTTGATACATTTTTTAGCCTACTTTCAGACATGGTGATTTAAGAAATGTCTCAAATGTCTATTCGTGCTGCAAGCACAAAGGTCTTTATTTAACCTATTTAAATGTCTTTGATTGTAACGGTAATTTAGTTGTTTATTATGTTACTCAGTAGTGAATCTTTGAAACTTTATATTATGACTAAAGTGGTTTGCACTGGCACAAAAAAAAAAACAGTTTATTTTTTCAAGCATAATCAAAGAAAACTCCTCTAATTTCATACCGTATGAGTTGAGGGAAATGTATAGACATGCAATGATGCATCCTTTAACAATACATCTGTCTCCTTCTGACGTAGGGACGGATGTGTGAGTGAAAGAGACGGAGCATGTTCATAATCTGTCAACAAGTACACGCTAATTGCACACTCGGGTTGGTTCGTAGGGTGACAATGACTACTGAATAAATCGGGACAGTTTTTATTTTCTTTTTGAGGAGAAATCGGTTGAGGGGCTTGTGGCTAAGTAATAACAGCCGCATGGGTCGATCGATTAGGTTAAGCTACGCTTGCCAAGGTTGGTCCGCAAATGTTTGACCGACTTTACATACCAAGACCCCTCCTTTCCTCGGAAAGCACGTTAAGCCGTTGGTCCAGGCTGTTATTTGTCGATCTTTACAGTCGTTACGGGTAGTCAGAAGCCCGAAAGTCTGACAACTAGTGTTACCCAGTAACTGGACGAGGCCTGACTGTGGAGGTCAGATAGTCAGTCGCTCCATGTAAAATACTGGTATTCAGCTGCATCCGGTTAGACTGGAAGCCGACAGCAACATAGTTGGGAAAAGGCGAGGCAGATGATGAGTAGAAATCGGTTACCATGGAACGAACATAGGATGCGGAAGATGAGGAAAATGTCGTGGGGAAAGTTTTGGGTATGAATGTTGATGATAATAAGACCAGGGAAAGACCAAAATAACAATACCTGATCTGTGTGAATGATCAAAGGCTAGACATTTCACTATGAAAAATAAAGAAAACAGAATTTCATCTCTTTTGCATACTAATAACTTACAGGAACTTTATTATAAGAGTTTGCCTAGGAGTAATAAAAGTTAGAATCCATGTCTATAGATGCAAAACTCGTTGCAAGTTTGTTTTAAGTCATTTTGGAAAACATAATAAGTTGAGGAAGAATAAAATGTTTATTAATTTAAAAATAACCTTGAGTATTTTAGTTGTTACTTCAGAAACATCCACCAAGGTCTTAATTTAAATGTTGGTGTGTACACCTAAATTTTTAGGGTGCCATAACATAAAAGGAAGAAACGGAACCCTTATAGGATCACTCGTGTGTCTGTCTGTCTGTCTGTCCGTCTGTCACAGCCGATTTACTCCGAATCTACTGGACCGATCTCTCAATATTATGCAGACCAACTTACATTTGCAGTTGGAATGTATGGAAGAACATGTTTTTCAACTACAAAGTTAAGTTTGTTCTTGAGACAAATTATCTTGGGATAAAAACACCGTAGATAACATATTCACTGTACGGAACCCCCACCACGTGAGTTCAACTTATCCGATTTTAAGGGTACCTTAAAAGGAAAAAACGGAACCCTTATAGGATCACTCATGTGTATGTCTGTCTGTCTGGCCGTCTGTGTCAGCCTAGTTGCTCCGAATTTACTGGACAGATTAAGTTGAAATTTGGTATACACATTGAAACGTATATCAATGAATCTTGAATATGAGTGTCACTTTTGGGGGAAAATTATAAAATTAAAAAAAAAGTTTTGCAAACTATACTGTATGACATATCTAATAAAAGGGCTTGTTTTGTGGATCTAAAATATTGTTTTTTTTTTCATAATAAAAAAATAGTTTTAAAGTTATTTAAGAAATTAGATTAAAATTGACCATGGGCCCTTAATTCCGAAACTACAACCCCTAAAATTAAAAAAAAAACCTAAAAATCGTTATTTACAGGAAAATATATAAGAAGTCTATGGTATTAAAATAACATAGTAAATCTGTCAATATCGATATTCGATTACTCTGAATCTACCGGACCGATCTCTCAATATTGTGCATACAAACTAATATTTGCAGTTGGAATGTATGAGAGAACATGTTTTTCAACTACAATCTTAAGTTAGTTCTTGAGATAAATTATCTTTGGATAAAAACACCGTAGATAACATATTCATTGTACGGAACCCCCACCACGCGAGTTCAATTCGCAGCTGTCCGGTTATTTTATCACAATAAATCACTAGCAACAGTCAGGAGGAGGCCTGTTTTTGTAAGTTTACATATTGTTCCAGTATGTATTTTGTTGCCAACAAAATTATTGCGTATCTTTAAACTATTTCACGCCTACTAAGCATAATCAGCCTATAATGTTCCCACTGCTGGGACACAGGCCTCCTCTCACTGAGAGGGAGCGGGCCGTAATCCACCACGCGGGCCCAGTGCGAGTTGAAAGATGTCACATGTGTTTGAATTTTTTGGTTCCATTTTTGGCCATGCCGGTTACCTCACGATGTTTTCTTTCACCGTTTTGGGAGCAGCAGTGATTAAATAATTTACACAAAGTAAAGCACCTGTCTGGGTTCAAACCTACGACCTACAACTCGTAAGTAGCGGCTGTTACCACTTGACCACCACTGCTCCTCAATTCAACACAATTCGCTAGTTGTGTTATAATAAAAGTTAAATGAAACCGAACACAAACAAACGCGCTGATTGCCATTTCACATGTACAAAACAAACTATCAGGCGGTCAGGTCAGGCGGGATTATTCAAATTTTTTCAAGGATTTCTCGCAAGAATTATCCCATTTTGTTTCAGCAACACAGCCACCCTATCCCGACAGTATGAATGCACCTCGTTAATTAGACGGTTTATTACAGATTCAAGTGTTGTACGCTACAAATATACGAGGAGAAGTTTTATAAGGTATCTCTTTATGTACCCTTTTAACCGTGCGTTATTATTCTTTGAGCCTTTCTGTCTTATTTTGTTATTATTTAATAAGCTTTGTGCATGTGTGGCGTGTTGTCGGGTTGTTCTTTTGTGTTTTGGGAAACTTTTTGTTTTTAAAATTTGTGTTAAGTATTTTTTGATGACAAGACACTCTACCTACTTACTACAACCTCTTATAGTTAGTCTATTTCATACTCCTACAATTTCTTTTTTCGAATATTCTATAAAGTAGTTCGTTTTTAAATGAATAGCTCTAAACTTATCTTGCAAGTTAGCTACTTGGTGATTATTTTCACATACACTAGGGACGCCTAAACAAATGCCTATATAAAAGGGCGGCGCTGAATTTTCGACTTGCATTCCGGTGTTTAAAATCCAACAGCTCGCTTTTATTTAGGCGGTTGTCCGTATGCCATTATTAAAAGGTCAAGGTCAAGGTCTCGTGCTTAAAAAACTTTCAATTTCAAGTTGCAATTTCATCTCAGCGACAAGTGGGCACGCCACAATTGCGGCAATAAGTCCCCTATTTGAGGAGTGGCTAGAGAGGTGCCACGGCGTCCTCGCCTTCCGCCTGACGCAGGTCCTCACCGGACCCGGCAGCTTCGGGAGGTTCCTGTGTCGAATAAGGCGGGAGGAAACGCTCGGGTATCACTGCGTGGATCGCCCGGAGGGCACGGTGGAGCGTACGGTGGAGGTCTGCCCGGCTTGGGCAGAGCATCTCACGTCCCTAGCCGCCGCAGGAGACGCGCTGGGCGTTTGGAATCCCAGGCGGATTTAAGGATAAGGACCAGGCTCGGGTCGACGGCGCGTTGTGTTCCACGCGCGCCTCAAAGAGATATCGTCAGCACAAGTGTAGGGGTCCACTAGGGCCGATGCCTGCCGGGGTCGTGGGAAAGTCCGAAAGGGATACCGAGCCCCCCCCCGGCAACACAGGCAACGGAAGGAACACGGTTGGGTTTTAGTCAGTAAGAGCCTGACACACCCTCCCGCTCCGCTCAGAGCGGGAGAAGTTATTTATCTATAATAAATTACCACACAAAAAAAATCTCAGCGACAATCAATGTCAAAAACTTGACAAATATATAGGGAAATCAGACAGATTGAGACAGATCAGAATACCAACATTCATAAAAATACGGGAATCACTCCTCAGACTCGGCCAACGGATTTGTTGTTTTAATCAAGCAAGGAGTAGCTAATGGCTAATAAATAACAGCCGCACAGGTAGATCCATCAGGTTAATCTACGCTTGCTGGGTTTGCTCCGCGGATGGGTTATCATCTTTACATACCGAGACTCCTCCGTGCCTCGAAAAGCACGTTAAGCCGTTGGTCCCGGCTGTCGTTCGTGAATCTTTGACAGTCATTAGGGGTCGTCAGAAGCTAAGTACCGTCAGAAGCTAGGTAAGACTGGTTGTCAGACTTTCAGTCTGACAACCAGTCTTACCAAGGAAGTATTACCCAGTTACTGGGTTGTTTAGGTCAGATAGGCAGTCGCTCTATTTAAAAAACTGGTATTCAGTTGCATCCGGTTATTCTTGAAGCCGACCCCAACATTGTTAGAAAAAGGCTAGGCAGATTGCTTTTTTTAAGCAAGCAAGTTCAGTTAAACTCCAAAATCCTAACCCAGATCAGCTTGGAAACTTAACTGGATGCAGACGTACCCTCCTGAGCAAGTCTCGATATTTTAGTCCACCAAGTGGAATAGTTAGCAGCAAAACTTGTGTTGAACACCGTTCCAAGTTCGTTTCTTGAGATTCGGTGGAGCCAATCAGTTGGCTTGAAAACTTACAAGTTGTAATTATTTTGAAGGGTAGTTGGAAAGGATTTTGTGCTTTGTTCTGGATGTTTTATTAACAAGAGATTTAAGTTCTTAGAAATGGTGTTTTCTAAAAAGTATTCAGCTTTCTGGCTGGTTGATAGTTTTGGTAATTTTAGCTATGGTTTTTCCCGCAAAATATAAGATCTGATTTATTCGAGATTTTAGTTATTAGACTCTATTGCTAAGAACCAGGGACCTAATTTTGAGCGGAATCCTCGTTTTTTTCACGAAAACCGACCTTTGCAACGTTTCAAACTTATTTGGACAGAGCACCAAGACTTTACCATTCAGAAAAAAATGCGTTATATCAAAACACGTTCGCATGTCATGATATGTTGACAGTTTGATTGGCGCTGTGGCTTGTAGACAAACTTCTGCGTTACTGATTGTGGCCTTTATTTTCACAACGGCATTTTAATTTATTTTTAATAAAGAAAACATTGGAATTGCCATCCTCTCCTTAGAGTTCATCTAGGATACTTACGCAACACTAGCACCGGACTTTCCCACCTTTTTTAGTTCTGGTATTGTTTCGAAATGGACTAATAGAAGAATTGCATTAAGAAGGTCATATAAAAATCCACAGTCTAAAACCTTGAAATAATATTGTACCAAAAACACAAACAAATCAATCTAAGTACAGATATCAACTAGGATTGGAATGGGGACAGTAAAAAGAGTTATCAAATAAAGAGTCGGCTATTCAATCCAGATAAAAGGTTTCCGATCCAGATGTCTGCATCCATTCTCAATACTACGTATGAATGTCTGGAGCTTTTCAACGTATATGTTGGTAGAAGATAGAATTTAACGATGGAAAGAAAGTTTTCAAGAGAATGCCTTAATACCCTGAGGTTTCGTGGTAAATATTTCGCTGAGTGTTTAGTATTTCGTTTGAAAATTGAAAACTAAACGAATTAAAGGAACATTTTCTCCTTCAAGATAATACAAGACATACGAGTATATTTTATGACGTAATGACAAGATAACGTAATGAAAGAGATAGCAACAAGGTTGATTGCGGAGCTAATCGCTTTGGGCACACTTGATACAGTCGACCATCCACTGCTATGCAGGCTATGCTCGGAGAGGCTAACTGCGGAGTTCTGTTTTCACAGTCAAGCGTAGCGTGGCCTTGAGTTGCAGTAAGGTTGCAGTGGCCGATCCCGCTAATATTTTATATGGGAAGCGAAGCCAAACACACGTGCGTATCTCAGCCGGAAGTTGCTATGAAGCAGTGCCTTGAAATCCAAGAATGAACAATCTGTAGATAAACAGGTCAAGTCAGACAAAAACAAAGCTTAAAAAAACTTAGAGGTACTGTGATTATTTAAAATACTGGTATTTAAGCTACAACTGTTCATAAGTGGAAGCCGACCCGAATGTAGTCAGGGAAAGGCTGCCCGGCAGATCAAGACGATGAAGCTTTCATCCCCAACAAAAAAATATTATTATACCCCGAGGCCACGGCCATCTTTAACTGCATCAAGTGTGATATCATCCCGTGATTTATTTATTTATTTAAGATGGCAGGTCAGAGGTCAGAGGTCAATCAGAGGATTGAGACGAGTTGATAATATTAAAAAATATTTAAAGATAACACAACCAATTATAAATAAAATAGGTACACAAATACATAAATAGGTTATAAACTTATAATACTTACTCGTACATACATATTTATAGATATACCTATGTAGGAAATCTAGTTTCTAACATTTTAATAAAACAAATAAATCAACAACCTATATTATACACAGGGTGGATTTTTCCCAGAAAGACATAGTGACCTCATTGTTGATGTTCTTCAAAAAGGTCAGGTGCGTAGTACTCGCAACCGGCGTGCGTGTATTACCAGATGTATGAACATAAACGAAGCAAAAGGAGTATCTAAGGAACGTAGCAGGTGGCGTTCTACAGTCTCTGCCTAGCCCCATGGGAAGAAGGCGTGAGTTTATGTGTTTGTGTGTGTGCAATATATAAATTCAAGGAAACGAGATAATTGAAATGACGCTAGTTGTTTTGAAAATAATTCAGTATAGACGGTCAAACGACGGTCTGACAACCAGTCTTACCAATCGTGGTACCCAGTAACTGGGTTGTGGAGGTCAGATAGGCAGTCGCTCCATGTAAAATACTGGTATTCAGCTGTATCCGGTAAGACTGGAAGCCGACCCCAACATAGTTGGGTAAAGGCTAGGCAGATGATGATGATAGACGGTTAAAATTAATTGGGACTCGAGGTGGCCCTGCACAAGTCCGAGGCCATGTGTTTTCATGGTCCTCGGAACGCGCCACCATTGGGGTCCCAAATAACGGTAGGAGGGGTTTCTGTCGGCGTCGAGTCGACGATGAAGTACCTGGGACTCGTCCTCGACAGCCGGTGGAACTTCGTGGAACATTTCCGACGTTTGGCTCCCAAACTGGAGCGGGCGGGCGCTGCATTGAAGCGTCTCCTGCCCAATCTAGGGGGTCCAAACGCCTCCTGCCGGAGGCTCTACGCGGGGGTCGTGCGGTCCATGGCCCTCTACGGGGCTCCTGTATGGGCGCGCTCTCTGGCGCTGCGGCCAGCCCGCCGGTTGAGCGCGGCCCAAAGGGTCATGGCCATCCGGATGGTCCGGGGATACCGCACGGTCTCCTGTGAGGCAGCGAGCCTCCTTGCCGGATTGCCGCCATGGGATCTGGAGGCAAAAGTCCTCGCGCACGTATGGGAGTGGCGCGAGGAGGCGAAACGCCGGGGCGTAAGTCCGTTACCGTGAGAAATCGTGGCACAGCGGACGGAGCTCCGGCTCATGGCGTCATGGAAAGTACGGTTGTCGCAACCCAGTGCTGGGCACGCCACGATTGCGGCGATAAGTCCTATATTATATAAGACCCCTCTTTGAGGAGTGGCTGGAGAGGCGCCACGGCGTCCTCACCTTCCGCCTGACGCAGGTCCTCACCGGACACGGCAGCTTCGGGAGGTTCCTGTGTCGGATAAGGCGGGAGGAAACGTCCGGGTGTCACCACTGTGTGGATCGCCCGGAGGACACGGTGGAGCATACGGTGGAGGTCTGCCCGGCTTGGGCAGAGCACCGCCGTGTCCTCGTGGAGGCGATTGGCGGCAGAGACCTCTCGCGTCCGGCCCTGGTTCAGGCCATGGTACGGAGCGAGAGGGCATGGGCAGCCGTCACCTCCTTCTGCGAAGCAGTAATGCTCGCGAAGGAGGAGGCGGGACGGTTGAGGGAAAGGCACGTTTCGCGCCCTCTCGCCCCTAGCCGCCGCAGGAGACGCCCTGGGCGTCGGGAATCTCGGGCGGATTTCCAGCCACCGTAGGCGCGGGCTTGCGGACGGTGAGCAATGGGTAGCTCACCGTCCGGTAAGGACCAGGCCCGGGTCGACGGCGCATCGTATTCCACGCGCGCCTCAAAGAGATGTCATCAGCACAAAAGTAGGGGTCCACTAGGGCCGATGCCTGCCGGGGTCGCGGGAAGGTACTTATGGGTCACCGAGGCCCCCGCAACACAGGCAACAGGAAGGAATATGGGTGGGTTTTAGTCAGTAAGAGTCTGACACACCCTCCCGCTCCGCCCAGAGCGGGAGAAGTTATTTGATGATATCCCACCCTCAAAAAAAAAAAAAAAAGACGGTTAAAATTGTGATTTTTTTGTTCTTGTCAAGCAAATTTGACTGTCTAAGGGCCCCATTAGGACTTTGCGACCGAATTCGATCGTAAAGCGATCGCTATGTAAGTCGTGACTGCAGCCCCTAAAATCAAGAGGAAAGGTATATGTTATATATGATTAATATATAGCGCATATGATTTCCTTAACCATTCTCTCAGGTTTAAGACATCAATTTCCTATATTTACCAAGAACTTCCCCTTTTACTGGAGTCACTAAAATCACGTTCGCTCCGTGTAAATCCAAAACTTCAAGCGACTAGTTTCAAGTAAATACATACATGCAATACGTGTATAAACCCGAAGCTAATTAGTTCACCTCAGAAGTGTGAACCGTCCTTGATTAGTGAAACTCACTTGTACCTATGTCAACATTAGACTTGGGAGGTTGATTTAAAGTTTGACTGTTAATTGTCACACTTTTTAGCTTAGGGTGGTATCAAAAGGTATCACATTACACATATTTTCATGGTTAAATACTTAGAATTTTACCTTACCTACTTATATGAAGTAGGTAAGGTAAAAGTCTAAATATTTTATCATCAACTAGCGACAGCATGCTTCACACGGGTAAAATAATAAAATTTTAAAACATCGAGATTTTTGTGCTATGGCTAAGTCAAATATTAATTTGTTGTACACATGAATCTTCCGGAATAAATACTCTTAAACCTTTCAATTTACATTAGGTATAAATGCTTATGCAAGCGCACCAAAGGAATATGCGATGTAATCATACACTCTTAAACCTTTAAATAAAGAAATATGCGATGTACTACGATTACATCGCACAAATCTTTGGTGCGCTTGCATAAGCATTTTTACCTAAATAAATACTGTAAATTGATGTATAAATAATTATTATTGAGTACATTTTTGACCATTTCATCGTATACACGTCGTTACAATTCATAAATAATTTCACAAGAATTCCAGTCCAGTGATGTCCAGTAATTAATGGATAACCGTGAAATGGGTCGTGGTAGAACTAAAGGCCATTCAGCAAAAAAAATACAAAAACAAAAATCGCTCAAGCTGTTTTTTTTTTTCATACCTGCCGGGGTCGCGGGAAGGTACTTATGGGTCACCGAGGCCCCCGCAACACAGGCAACAGGAAGGAATACGGGTGGGTTTAGTCAATAAGAGTCTGACACACCCTCCCGCTCCGCCCAGAGCGGGAGAAGTTATTTGATGATTTCCCATTTACCCAAAAAAAAAAAAAGCTGTTTTTCACCAATAATTCAAATTGTTTTTAAAAAGCCGTGCTTTAATAGTCATATAATTTGATTCTTATTTATCAGCTCAGTTAACGTAAATTATTATAACAATAATAAAACAGCCAAGTGCGTGTCGGACCACGCACAATTAAGTGTTCCGTAGTTAAGATGAATTAATTCCAAAGGTCGCTTCTCGAAGTTGTGAAGGAGTACGTCTACCTAGGACAAGTTATCCAGCTCGGTAGACACAACTTTGAGAAAGAAGCCGAGAGGAGGATCCGATTGGGTTGGGCAGCGTTTGGAAAACTTCGTCAAGTCTTCTCGTCGCCAATCCCGCAGTGTTTGAAGACTAAGGTCTTCAACCAGTGCGTCCTGCCCGTTATTACATACGGTGCCGAAACGTGGACACTGACAGTCGGGCTGGTTCACAAATTAAAGGTCGCTCAGCGCGCCATGGAGCGGGCTATGCTCGGAGTTTCTTTGAAGGATAAGATCAGAAATGAAGTTATCCGGAAGAGAATCGGAGTTACCGACATAGCCTGCAGAGTCAGCAAGCTGAAGTGGCAGTGGGCTGGCCATGTTTGTCGAAGGACCGATGGCTGGTGGAGCAGACGAGTCCTGGAGTGGAGACCGCGTATCGGCAAGCGTAGTGTGGGACGCCCCCCAGCTAGATGGACCGATGACCTTAAAAAGGTGGCTGGGACAGACTGGATGCGGAAGGCGGAGGACAGGGTGTTGTGGCGCAGTCTGGGAGAGGCCTATGTCCAGCAGTGAACTGCTATAGGCTGAGTTGATTGATTGATTGATGAATTCCAAAAAGCAAACTTAACATTGTAGTTGAAAACATGTTCCCATACATCGATATACGTCACGGTCAATTCTCCAGCTGCAAATGTAAGTTGGTCGACTATTACTCGTTAACTTGTAAACCCTACTTAGCTGTGATAGTCTTCCTTTTTAATTTGTTACATAGGAAACAAAATAACCAGAGCGATTTTTTTTTTTTTTTGTAGTTCGGTATCAGTAATAGAAACATTTCTATTATTATTATTTTTTTTCGATTTACCTTCTTGAAATCTTAATAAATTACTTAAAAACCCTCAAATCAAATCGAGGGAGCGCACAGCTGTTTTGGTCGTGAGTTCCGCTACACCACGCGCCTGTGCCGCGCCCGGCGAGGCACCATAAAAATGTCAAAGTTTCCAACTAAAAAAAAATAAGTAGAAATCTTTCGTTAACGATAAGTTTATTATTGTTAACTAACTAAGACATCAAAATAAAAAATATATGTTTAATAAAACTCGCTTAAAACCTTGTCAAAATTTCCGCACAGGTTAGTTTTTTTTCCTGTTTATACTACTGCCATTAATTTTGTTACATATCAAAAAAACAATAATTTAGCAGGCGGGGGCCACACTTGACTCTAACAAAAAATACCACTTTAAAGCTTAATATTACGCAAACGGATCCCTGAATCGAAAAATGGTTTTCACAGACCAGCAATATTTTTTCACGGCCTATCCAACGATACCACACATCATGGGGGAGAGGAGAAAAAAAACATCCTTACATTACGTGCAAGGGACATTAAAGATTTTTTTTTATGTTTTATTTCAGCACTTTGTCGGCGTGATAAATATGTATGCCAAATTACAGCTTTCTAGTACTAACGCTCTTACGTCGGATATCCAGGAAGAGGTTCCCTGGTGCATACTGCTCCTTATTACCACGAACCTATTCGTGGCGGCATAAGGGCTGAGTGTCGACCCTTGGTGCAAATCGACAGCCATATTGAAGCTGCCAGTAGTGCCCACTGTAGACCGGACTTGGGTACTGCATCAACTGTACATCGCTCGAATCAATTATACACGCGAAAAATATCGTCACCATTGTACGTGTAAGAACAAATCTTATAAGGAATCTCTGTTAGATTTGTTCCATAGGAACATCTATGGAACAAATCTAACTTAGAGAGATGTATGATGGATGATTATAATTCTGTAAATACATATTTGTTAGTCGTGGTTATTTGTGGTCGCGAATCATATTTTGATCAAGATACATCCTGACACTGACCTGAAAATTGCAAAAAACGTAAGAGAATTTGAATTTCGTGACCTACCATGACTGCTGATCCACCGTAACCGTTGTAGCTACACGAAAGCAGTGTTAGGAGACTATCCTTAACTTTTTGAGACATTTTGATCTGCATACACAGATAAAAAAAAAGTACAGTTAGCAAGAAAACCGGCAATTTCCAACAAAAAAAATATTTGGTTCCAATCGATCCTGGTTCTTATGAGGACCAAAAACTCTACGAGACCAACTGGGGTTCAAATGCTAGAAGATTCAGATACCACGAAAAGTTTTACGCATACATTTCCCACGAAAACTCCAACTTTAACTTTTTAGGGTTCCGTACCTTAAAAGGAAAAATCGGAACCCTTCGTACCTCTACGCGATCCTGAGAAAAAGGATGGATGGGCAAAGAAGTGATTCTTCACTTCTTTGCCCATCCATCCTTTTTCTCAGGATCGCGTAGAGGTATCAAATTGAAATTAATATCAAATACGTAAGTTTACGGGCCCTTGGAGCTCTAAACAAATCAAGCTTCTAAGTCAACGCAATAAAAAATACGGCCATTTATGCAACATAATTATTTGATACTCGCAAATAAATCAAAACCTATAGAGTACTTCCCGTTCGAAAATCGTTAATATGTAGTTATAACACATAAAAATATTTTTTTCCAATTATAAACTTACATTTGCAGTTGGAGAATTGACCGTGACGTATATCGATTTTTCAACAAGAAAGTTGGAAGAAGCTTGTGCCAACTACGGAACTCTTCATTGTGCATGGTCTGACACGCACTTGGCCGATTTTCTGAAAAACCGGGTCATCACAAAGTCTCGCCAAAGAAATCGCTAAAAACTTTTCCCATTAAAATTAAAATCAAAATCGTCTATTTGCTTAAAATGTGGTAGGTAGAAAAGATGTTACATATAAAATTCTGTGCAAAGACACATTCCGCCATGCACTGATGACATGCAAATATTTAATGGGTGTTATTCAGTTAACATAATTAGCAAATTATATGTATTAAATTCGAGTTTTAACGTTAAGAATTCTATGAACAAAAGAAACTAAACGGAATTATTCAAGTCAATACAAGTCAATTATACCCATACAAGTCTAAACGTTCTAAATTATTTTGACGACCTAATATTTTTCTCAGAATGTCAGAAATCACAAGCAACATACTATCTAAATTATGTTTTCAAAGCAAACAAAATTATAACGCGTATTCATGCGAAATTCTAAATTTTAAATGTAAAAATGTTGGCCATTTTCGGCCAGTCTTCATTGTAGCGGCCAGTCTATATAAATGTTAGTTTAACAGCCGTTAATGAGAACTAGTGACTGTTATTTTAGTGACTAGTCGTTCGTCAGGAACAATCTGTAAGAATGCATCAGTCAGTGTATCAGTGTTGCGACATTAGGTAGTATAAGCAGGAACGCAGGCGTTCATTAATTCACTAAAAACGAAAAATTTCGCAAGTTATGGGAAATTGCTACTGAAGACTTCAGAGTCGCCCTCAGGACTAATTGCTTCTCATTTCACGGACAACTGTACGTCGTCACCAGTCCTGAGTCTATATATTTTGGCTGCTTTGAACGAAACTACAAAACATAGTATACAGGGATTTTTTATAAAAATAACTTAACATCACGCCTGTATTTTCCGAAGGGTTAAGCAGAGGTGTACCTAAAGTACACCCACATTTCGCCAGTTATGTTAAACTCCCATGTATTAGGGGGTGAGCCAATTGCCATCAACCGGGCAGAAATCCAGACTCCGGGGTACTACTGAGAAGTTCCAGATAAAAAACACATTAACATTTTGCCCGACCCGGGAATCGAACCCAGGACCTCATGCTCAGCCGTAGCACTTGCGAGCACTAGACCAATGTTGCAGTTTAAAAAAAAAATGTGGCTGTTACTTTAGTACAGGGATTTCCAAAGTTGTCGATATCGGTTTCTTAGGGGTCGACATAAACGAAAACTGATTTGGGGGTCGACGAGGTCTAAAAATCGACCCCTATTAAATTAACACAAGTTCTTATTTAAAACTTTCAAGATAGGTAGGTAGGTACTGTTTATGTTGTGTTACGTGTACTAAGAATAATTAATATTGTTGTAGGAAATAGCATTGTTGTAGTAATGTAAAGTCTCAAGTTCGTACAAGATGAAAAACTCGGCAAGTCAGTGTGGACAAGTTTGTGCAAGATAATGAGTTCGAGCGTACGTCTTTCAAGCGCGTTTTGACTTGCTCTCTATTTGACGCTTACGCGATTTAACACGAACGAATTCATGATCAAGTTGTAAGTCCAAACATGTTCCTAATATTTTACTATTTAACGAGCTTGCACTTAGGTTGAAAGTTCATTTGAGTTTTGAAATTCGTTGGAGCTTGAACGATAATAACTCATATAAGTACTCATTTATTTCAAGAGGTTACAAAGTTATTACATAGTGAAGTAAAGTGACTGAAAAAGAATTTACAAAATGCTGAGCTCCCTACGCGAGTTATTAGCGTAACCATACAATATCTGCAGTTTATGAAAATTTAACAGGGTAAGTACCAAACAGGTTTTTATTCGGCACAGCGCATCAGCATTGCCATACAGTGGGGCATTCATTGTGGTTTTTTATTTAGGTAGTTTCTTATTTTTTTATTTGCAGGATTACTGAGAGTTTTATGATGGGCGGACACGAAAAAAAAATGCAGACAATACAGTTTGGACTACTTGAAGTTCGGATTTATTGCATCTCCATTAAATCAAAACTCGCCGATGTGTCTCATATGTGAAAAAGTATTCAGTAACGATGCCATGAAGCCTTCAAAAATGGATGACCACTTATCAAGAGTACATGCTGACAAAAAAGTAAGCCCTTGTCATTTTTTCAAGCACTTAAAGAAAAACTAGACAAAAAGCCATCCATAAGATCGATGTTTGCGTCATCATCTATTAAAGACGATGATGGTTTACAAGCGTCCTATAATATATCTTTACTAATAGCGAAGTCGGGGAAACCCCACACAATTGGAGAGCAGCTTATCTTACCAGCCATTGCGGAGGTCCTTAACAATGTATTGCTCAAACCCACACATGATATTTTAAAGAGAATACCTTTGAGCAATAACACCGTTCAGAGACGCATAGACGAGATGGGACGCGATGTAGAAAACATTTTATGCAAGTTCTTACAGACCAACAGATTCTCTCTCCAGTTGGACGAGTCTACATTACCCGGCAATGAAGCTCTGTTGTTAGGATATGTTCGATATATCAAAGATGAAAATATGCCAAGAACTGCTTTTTGCTACACATTTAGAGACTGATACCAGAGGAGAATCGATTTTTCAGGCCGTTGAACATTTTTTTACTGACAAAGCTATTTCATGGAAGAACACTGTTTCTGTAGCGACTGATGGTGCACCGTCTATGGTTGGTCGTCATCGTGGTTTTATAGCTCACTTAAAGCGACAACTGCCTGATGTACTGGTCATTCACTGCGTGATTCACAGGCAGCATTTAGTAGCAAAAAAGCTGAGTCCTAGATTGCATAAGTCTTTACAATATGTAATAAATGCTATCAACAAGATTCGAAACAATTCTTTGAACTCTCGGTTATTTGCTCAGCTATCTGAGGAAAATGACGAAGTCTTTACTCGATTACTTCTGCACACTGAAGTTCGCTGGCTATCTAGAGGCTCTTGCTTAGAAAGATTTTCGGCCATTTTTGAATCTGTGTTGGAGTTTTTACAAGAAAAAGATCCGAATTTGAAAGAAAATCTGAACAATTGTAAAACAGATATTTATTACTTGACTGATATCTTTGGAATGTTCAACAACGTTAATTTGCAGCTGCAGGGTGACGATCTTAACTTGATTAAAACAAAATCAATAATATCGGCCTTCGTGGGTAAACTAATCCTTTATAAACAAAATTTAGGCAGAAAAGAATATTCGCAGTTTCTGCATTTGTCAAAATTACCAGAAATACTTCAAGATGATGACATTTTATTACATGTCACTCACTTGGACGCATTACACAAGGATTTTACGGAGAGGTTTGAGGATCTCTTAAATTTACAAATTCCTCAATGGATAATAAATCCGTACAATACCACAGCCATAAAAGAAGCCAATGTGATAATGCAAGAAGAGTTGATTACCATCAGCACAGACGAAGAGCTTAAGCAGAAGTTCAAGCAAGGCTATCAGAAGTTCTGGTTGCAACGCAGCATTGAAACACAGTATCCTACATTGTGGAACATTGCTGAAAAATACCTTATCGCTTTTCCATCATCATACCTAGTTGAAAAAAGCTTCAGTGTGGTAACAAACATTTTGACGAAACAAAGAAACCGCTTGTAAATCAACGAACGTGGAGATTTAAGGCTGCAACTCACCAATATTGAACCGAATGTAGCTAGATTGGTAGATAGTCACCAGGTTCATCCATCACACTGAATGTTTTATTTTCTCTTTGCGAATTAATACTTTTTTAAATATAATTTCCTACCTACTTAAGATTCTTTAATTACCTAATTTGTAATAATTAAACTTATAAATTAAACTTGATATTTACTTAATTGTATGTCTTTTTTTTGTTAAATTTTGATGAGAAAATGAAGTCATATTTACTCACTTAACCAAGTGCAAAGTTTTCCAATTGGTACCTTAGTCCCTAGGTATTTTTTATCAATAGGAAAAAGCTAAAGATAGGCCCCCTTATTCATAATAGTCTGCTAACTTAAAGCATTGCTAATTCTCACTCTGTCTTCTTCTATTGACCTAAGTCAGAATGAAAAATAACACTCTGTAGCAGCTGTTTTAAGTTAGCGGACCATTATAAATAAGGGGTTGATCTTAAAAGTAGGTAATTTGGCCATGGGGGTCTGAGGTAACAGTTCATTTTGGAAAAGGGGTCACTTGTCCAAAATAGTTTGGGGACCCCTGCTTTAGTATATTGTGTGATGTCTTACGACTTCCACGCGAACGAAGTCAAGGGCTGACTAATTTTGCTATAAAGATAATAAAACTATAGTTTTATTATCTGTATTATCATCCAACAAGATGCCTGTGCCTATTTACTAGTTAAATCATTTAAGACTTTGTTGACAGAAAGTACACAGACAACGTTTTAAATCTGTATATTATTATTCAGGTCAACAGTGTGATTTTTACGAGTCGAATCCAATAATAAATTTCACACGTACAAATATTTTCGCTGCGATTCCGATTAAATCTGTGACGTAGAGTAATGAATACAGAGACTGTTGGATACTAAATTGTGGCCTATTTTTACCCGACTGCGCGACGCAAAGGAGGGTAATGTGTTTATCAGCTTATGTATGTATGTTTGTTCATTTGTGGCGCTGAGATTCTTACGTCATTCGATTTGTCTTAGTCTTGTGATGATCATGTCTTAGTCACTAAAGACATATATATGAGGAACAGGGTATAAAGTTTACTCATCCTCCATAGAAAAGGGAGGATCCTCCGACCAGACGGATGTTGTATCTTGTGGGCAACTGTCCGACGGCTAATGTCAGCCCTCCGGAGACCCGAGGTCGATAATGGGCTGAGTCGTGTATGTTGCAATGCTTGCCAGTGCCAGATGTGGTTCCAGTGTATCGGAACCAGTTGCCACATAGTTCGGCACTGCGTTATGCTCCAGTGAGTCGGATGTGGTACAGCGCCGGGTTGAGGTTGACTGCTGGCGTCGACCAGGAGAGGGTTGAAGTGCTCTGCTTGTTGACCGGCCGAAAGTGCAGTATGCTGTGCCAACGTTGCTGATGAGGCTGTAGGTGATGCTGGTGGTCAGGATACTTGTTGAAGCTGTGGATGCTGGCTGGCTGTGTGACTCACTGCTCAAAAGTTTGAGGAAGTGATGATGACGTCACGCTGAACTAGCTGCTCGAAGGTTGCGTCAATGTCCATGTTCGGGTTCACAGTATACTCGTAGAGACATGAGGAACAGGGTTTAAATATCACTCATCCTCCATAGAAAAGGGAGGATCCTCCGACCAGACGTGTGTTGTGTCTGTTAGGCAACTGCCCGACGGTTGATGTCGAGATGTTGTATATATGATAGTTGCGCGGTAAACTCTGCTTGTGCAATGCAGTATCTTGCGTGACACTAGTGTGTTGTGTAGTTCGCATGTGGCGATGTAGATGCCGCCACAAATATGGCGACATCCAGACGCAATATTGTGATAAATAAAATAATAAGTCGATGAAAAATTAAAATATATTAGAGAAACCTACGATTTTCAAAGACAATTTCAATTATACCCCACTTGACATAGAGTGGGGTATAATTGAAATAGTGCTAGCTGTCACTTTTTGTAATTAAATGGTCATATTTATTGTAATGGTGATGGTTTAGTTTAATCGATTTATATAAGTGTAAAATAAATGTATAATAATAATTGTAAAATTCTAGAATACAATACAACAAATATGAGCATTTTATTACACAAAGTGACAACTAGCACAGGTCAGATTACTCCATTGAATTAATAATTTGAATCTAATAATAATAATAATTCATTTAATCAAGTAACAAGACTCAACGTGTTAGTAACAAAATACTTTCAAACTATGTTAGTAAAACATTAACACAAACGAAATGTGACATCACTGCTGCAAGGTGACCGGCCCAGCCGATACCCTGTAGCAGTGGTTCACAAACGCACAATCTAGCCTGCTTGCTATCTTAGACAGGATGTTGTTGGTGCTGCCCCGCACCCTACTAACTAGGGATGCACACCGCTTCCGCATCACAGTGTAGAAGCAGTCAATGCGAGCTTCAGCAAACATCCCTGACGCGCTGTAGTATCGGGGCAACCCCATCAGCACCCTGAATGCGTTATTGTATTGAACGCGAAGGGCGCTGTATGACTTCTGAGTATAATGAGCCCACAGACTGCAAGAGTAAAAAGACGTGCAGTAAGCACTAAATATAGTGCGCTTAACCTCTAGAGGCACGCCTGATTCTGCGGGCAATCATGTTAGCTCTCACACACAGCGCCCTCCGCTCCCTGTCAATATCCTCATCATCTTTGAGGCCAGTGGTCAATAAGTGACCCAGATATTTAAATTGGTCTACCTTCACAAGGGGCCTACCGCTCAACTGAAGGTACAGCATCTGGGTACTTACCTCTGGCCCCAAAGACCATGACCACACTCTTCTTAACATTATATGCCAGACCATGATGTAGTCTGGCATACTGCTCGCAAGTGGCCACAAGCGTCCTAAGCCCACAGATTGACGCGCTCAGCAGCACCATGTCGTCGGCGTAGCTTACGTTACTAACACACACGCCATCAATATGACACCCGACACGCATGCTGCTAAGCGCGCCAATCAGGTCATTCACGTATAGGTTGAATAGCGTAGGCGAGCATAACCCCCCCTGCCTCACCCCGCACTCCAACCCATACGGCCTAGACAGGGTACCAGCCCACCTCACACTATTGACCTGGCTTCCATACCAGTATTTTAGAGTATTTGTCACCTCTGGCGGCAAATTTACCTCTTCCATCTTCCTCCATAAAATGTCGTAGGAAACCAAGCCAAAAGCCTTGGTTAGATCAAGGAAACAAGCGTAAACTGGAGTGCAGTGATCCGTATAGTATTTCACAGTGTGTTTAACACTCAATATAGCGCTGTCAGTGCATACTCCAGAACGGAAACCAAATTGGTCATCGTGAATACGAATATGACTGCTAAGTTGAGCGCTAAGCACACTGTCAAACACCTTTGACATGATTGTGGCAAGAGATATTGGCCTGTAATTGTTCTTATCGCCCATGTCACCAGTCTTATTTTTGACAATAGACACCACTGTTGGTTTGATCATATCACTCGGCATATAAGCATGACCCAGACAAAAAGTAAAAAGCATAGCCAACACTCTTGGCAAATGCGGACCAGCAAATTGAAGATGCTCAATGCTGAGACCATCATGACCCGGAGACTTTCCCCGACGCATTGTGTTAATTCTGTTAAAGATCATTTTAGCAGTTATTTTAACTCCCAGGTTTTTACCTGGCTCAACATTGAGCGTCTACCTCGACGGGCCTAATGGTGACTGCACACTAAAATGGTCTACAAAAAGGTAGGTTAGAAGTAACCTGTTCACTTTTAGGTTAGGTTGAAAATCAGCACTTCTGAACGTTAACATTACGTAAGACAGTCCCCCAAAATGTCCGAACTTCACCACTTCCTAGTGCTTTAGCTGCGAAGAAGAAGCAGCGCAACAAACTCCCCAACAGTACAGCTGTCCGTTAAGTTAGAAGAACTTGATTCCCTCTAATATTATGCAAAGTTATTAACATTACTTACGAAACAAAAAACATTAAATTAAATATTGGCCATATGCACACACACGCCAATATTCCAACAAAAACATTGAAAACAGAACTTAATACCAACTTATAAGCCTCCAGGCATGAAGGGCGCTCCCGCTTACAAGGTCATATGGCCAGGCTACCAATGATTGGTAAATATTAGTCAGTCATAAAGATTGGTAACCAATCTTTATGGCTGACTAATCTTTATGCCACAATGAAGTTCAAACAGCTCCTGCTATACCTACCTTCGTAAAACAAGAAGAATAACGTTAGTTGTACGCATAACAAATGCACGTATAGGTTCAACGTAAAAATAAAAACACTTATGTAGGACTTACAAAGTTTGCGTTGCAACGTCAACGGCGCATTTCCATGCAATAAATATCGAAATACACACAGCATTTTTCCCTGAATAATTTAAAACTGATCCCGGCATTGGAAGTCAGTTCTGCTCACAGTATGTAGGTACACTTGTAATATCCGTTTATCAATCAATTTACATATTGAAGCATTGGCATTAATATTGAACGACATCGAATATGTAATGCGACGGTGTCATGGCTGGAGATGAGTTTCCGTTCAGGTGCGGAAGTTTGATCCTTGAATTTAAATTAAAGCAATAGTTTTCGGAGTTTTCTTGGCGTATTGCTGAAGAGTTGGTTCTAAGTGTGTGCTGCGTTTTATTGAGATCAGATATTGCATTGCAATCATAAAATGTAGTTAAAAAAAAAACAGGATTTAATCACGCACTAAACATTATAAAATAATTAATTTGACTTGTATTAGAAATATTTTAACTTCATTGTAGAGTAAACAGAAGCATATAATTTTTTTAAACAATACTTGGTAGATGATAGACACCCTAGGTAGTTATAATAAGTAAACTTGTCACTTTTATGTCCAGCAGTTGCCCGCGACTTCGTCTGCGATCCAGGATAACAGGGTGTAGACCCTGTGCCAAATGGGTAGCCATGTGCCAAATTTCATTTCAAATTTCATCCAAATCCGTTCAGCCGTTTTAGCGTGAAAGCGTAACAAACAAACAAACTC
Source organism: Atethmia centrago (assembly GCA_905333075.3). Lineage (NCBI taxonomy): Eukaryota > Metazoa > Arthropoda > Insecta > Lepidoptera > Noctuidae > Atethmia > Atethmia centrago. The sequence continues at coordinate 9,549,668 of HG995388.1, forward strand.
ACTATAGCATTTATAATGTTAGTTAGGATGATTAATTCAAAAGCGTTGAAAAAGCATTTTTAGTTGAGTGTACTTTTAATTAATTTAAAATTAAAATATTTTAATTAATTTAAATCCTTCCTTACAAACTTTCGCATTTATAATATTAGTAGGATTTTATTTTTTATTTTAGTGCGTGTTAAAAGCGTGTTTCTTAGATTTTTTTAAACTACATATTTTTATTATTATTGATTATCTTTAGTTGTTCCCACGATTCGACCTCCCCAGTGGTCCATCTAGGAAGGCTAGGCTACCTACAACAGAGTTTTGCCAGGTGCCCTGAGGTGTCGCTTGCGATATGACATCCTCATACCATTCAGCCCTCGGCACGGTTCTCATCTTGGCTTGGGTGGGATTTCTCGAGCTCCACAGCACTAAAACCAGTCAAACAAACCCAAACGGTTTACTAGAAGCCACTGAATAGTTTCACTATCCACCTCTAGGCTCCATCATCAGACCTTTGACACCAAGTGCACCGATTTTCTTGTACACCGAACTAAACTATCTAAAATATGTTACTTTTGGCTATGAGAATCTTACAGTTATTCTGCAAATAATTTTCTCTAAATTTAAAAACTTCTTCTATCGAGTTTCTCCTATCCCGAGAATATTTTTTAGAGCTAAAGGTGCGCAAGGAGGGCAGCCTCAACGTGTTTTACATGTAATTTTTCACTTTTTGTATGGAAAATATGAAAAATTATTACCTACCTACCTTGTGAATGTGAGAACGTTGTAGACATACGAGTAATAGACTAGATATTTTGTAGACCTTTTTCTTTTTTGTTAAGTACCTGGTACGTCTCGACAGGCCTACATTGTCCTCCCATACCTATTAACACTGTAATTTGAAAACATTGTAAAAGCCAATTATTTATAAAAGAGTAACCGTGGAGTTTCTTGCCGGCTCTTCTGCATAGGAAACGACCCATTGGAACCGTGCACTTAGCTTCTGACGTTTCATAAGTGCCCATGTAGGTTTATGTGAAATAAAAATATTTTGATTTTGATTTTTATTTTGACCTACATGTTGGGTTTTAAGGGTTTACGGCTTTCATAAAGGGGGACAACATTTTAATTATTTTTGCGATAGGACACACCGTTTTCGAGATAAAAGAAAAGAAAAATAAGATACAGTATTGTTTTTGCACTTAAAGCCTAAGTGTTGGTGAGAATTTTACTTCATGACAACAAATTTATTTAACACATTTTTAATCGCAATTAAAATAGTTAGATTTAGTTTTATAATCAAAACTTTAGGTGAACAACGTCAAATTCAGAAAAGCAAAACTGTCATTTTCACTAAATCAATAACTCAGTGCCAAAATAATTGCAATTTCAAACTTTTATTATACCTATAATATCTCTATTCTAACTATTTTGTAAATTAACATGTCCTATCTAAGAGAGCCGAGTAATCTGTAACTCAAGACCCTCCTACCTCCTGCCGGGGTCGCGGGAAGGTACTAATGGGTCACCGAGGCCCCCACAACACAGGCAACGGAAGGAATACGGGTGGGTTTTAGTCAGTAAGTCTGACACACCCTCCCAGCTCCGCCCAGAGCGGGAGAAGTTATTTGATGATTTCCCATCCAAAAAAAAAAAAACACGTTTCTCTGTTTAAGATTGTGCATTTTATTAACCAGTGCCTGTGACACGACGTGGGGATAAACAAAGATTTATGATTATAAATTAGAGAATAGAATTATGAAATCTTGTAGTTAGCTAAAATAAGTATCCAACTGTGTAAATTCCTACTAATCCTACTAATATTATAAATGCGAAAGTTTGTAAAGATGGATGGATGGATGTTTGTTACTCTTTCACACAAAAAGTACTGAACGGATTTGGATGAAATTTGGCATACAGATAGTTTATAACCAGTAATAACACATAGGATACTTTTCATCCCGATATACCCACGGGATCAAAACTTAAGCGGGTGAAACCGCGGGGCGCATCTAGTAAAAAAATAATAATGAAATCTAAACTGACTTCAAGAGTCACGATCTTCAGCACTGAGGAAGCGATTATTAGGAAGAAGAAGATATAAAAAACGAGCACCTAACACATCATCCTTACCGTAACTACTGCCCGACTATATCTCGGTGAATTACGACGGCTCGTCATTAAGCGATGCGAATTATACGGATTATTCATGAGGCTGCCTCGAGCGAGACTTAAGTGTTGTTTTGACTACACCTACATTAATGTCTAGTAAACTAAAACCGTTTAATTTAACGTTTACCTGAGCTAGCGGATGAAATTGGTGAACAAGGATAAATACACGAGTGATGATTCCGAAAATCTAAAGGCTTATTTTCGTACTTCAAAATGTTGAAAGTCTACATAACATAACATAATATCACGCCATGTTTCCCCGTGGGGTTATACAGAGGTGTACCTGTAGTACACCCACATTTCGCCAGTTATGTTTAAGTCATATGTAATAGGGGGCGAGCCTATTGCCATCAGCCGGGTACAAATTCAGACTCCAGGCTGCTACTGAGAAATTCCAGATTGAAAAACCTAACAACACTTTGCCCGACCCGGGAATCGAACCCAAGACCTCTTGCTCAGCAGTAGCGCTGAAATCTAGTTTGGGTCTAATCTCAAGTACCATCACGACTGTATGTAGAGTATACGATGCGTTTAAGCGCCCAAAATTAAAATTCTTTGGAAGTTTATCTACTCCAAATTTTACTTTGTTATTTATTGTTTATGTTATCTATGGTAAAACATAATATACGCCATTATTTAAATGATTAATGATTTTATTTTTGTAAGAAGGTTTTTTTGTAGTTCTAGGCCATTATTTAAAAGTCAACACCTTATATTACAAACTCCAATTTGTACCAACTGTATATATGTTCAGCTTTTCTCAAAAATATTATCTTTCATCATGCAATAGCTGGCGAGACTGTTGCTACTAACCGACACTCAAAACCATTAAACACGAAAGACGGTTCCAAAATGCATTTGGCAATATTTTAGAAACAATTAGTACGAACATCATCTTTTGTGACCCACAGAATATTTCATTTACCTCTCTTAGCTCGTAATTACAAATTAATTCTTAAATTTTTAACCCACTTGAAGCACTCAAAATTTTCACCAAAACACAGGGTGACAACAACAAAAGCCCCCAATCACCCAACTTGTATATAAATAGAATCCGCGCTCCTATTAAGGCGAAGCATAATCCCCCAATCCCCCAAAAAGTGGGGGACTGTTAAAGAATTTTAATTTTCCCGAATTAATTCTTATTCATTTTTCAACGACGGCTCGAGAGAAGGAAGGCTTGCCGCGGAACATGACAGAACAGGATAAGACGAGACAGTTTGCAAAGTTTTGCGTTGAGTAGAAAGGTGTTGGATATGATGTGCTGGATAAAAAGCGTTTATGTTTAGTAGGTCAATATTTTTTCTCATGCTCTAAAAATACGCCTTTATGTTTTGCGTAGGTGACATAAAGTCGTTTTTTTTTCTAAGACCAAGATAATATAATCAGGCCCAACAGCCACACGCAAAATAAAACGTCGCTGATTAAAGTCGTTAGTTTATTTAATTTATATCCAACAGCATCCTGGGAATTATTGCTGACAGGCTGGACTGCTGTATTGTGAGTCGTTGCTCCAGTATCTCAGCTGGAATGCTGAAGCAATGATTATTTAGTATTTTGTAGTGATTATTTACTAACATAGTTGTAAGTTTATTTTATTGTCACTAACACTGTATGAGTTACATGGTTACTCGCAACGTCGTGGGAAGGTACTAATGGGTCACCGAGGCCCCCGCAACACAGGCAACAGGAAGGAATATGGGTGGGTTTTATTCAGTACGAGTCTGACACACCTTCCCGCTCCACCCAGAGCGGGAGAAGATATTTGAGGATATGCCATCCAAAAAAAAAAAAAAAATTGTTACTCGCAATAAATAATTTATTATTATTATATCACTGCCGTGTTTTCTGCCGTTAATCTCGTAATGCCGTAAGCCCCGCGCAACACCGATTCGGAGTCAAACAATAGAAAATCAATTGTGTCTCATTAGCAGCTGCCCTTGACCAATAAATAAAACCAGTAAAATAGTTGTCATTTACTATTTAAAAATGCAAAAAAAACGTTTTTATGACTTGCCAGTATGAAGTACCCAAGTCGAATGACACTAAAATTTTAGAAAATAAGTACATTTAGAAACGTATTCTAGGATCTTAGTATTTTTTCCGATACAAAGTCAATCACATAGGAATATGATAAATACCTACCTAAGAGGTACCTCGTTGGTCTAAAAGCCGCAAGCGTGCTACTGTTGAGCGAGGATTTTTGGATTTTAGCCCCAGGTAGGGCAACATTTCATTGTTTTTTTTTTTCTAATAGCATATAAACCAGTAGCAGTAGATATTGACTCAAGATTTGCACCTTTGATTTACATGGGATTTTAACAAAACTGAGGATATGGTGCTCCGTACACTGTCCTCTGTCTATCACTCTTCGGGGAATACGAGCATGATGATAAGTTTATGTTATTACTAGCTGCGCCGAGGATTCATCCGCATAAGTCTCGACCCCGTGGGAATATCGGAATAAAAAGCATTATATGCCCTAACCCAGGTCATGGTCTACCCATGTGCCAAATTTTATGCAAATTTATTTATTTATTTTTATGGCACTTCAACGACTTACTCACTAAGACATACACAAACAAAAATCACATAGTTTTAGGAATTATTGTGAATTCGTCACTTACAGAAGTGCACAGCACTAGCACAGAATTATGGTACGTACAAGTAGTTGTTACATGTAGTTGAATTACATATAAGAAAATAAAATAGAATTAAAATGAGCTACGAGTATGTTCACAAATAGTTAGTTGAGATAGCAAGTACAAAATATTTAAAAAAACAACAAAAGAAAAGGCCGGCAAAGAAGGGTATGGAAGTAAATACAATAATTACCAACTGGTGGCTCCTGAAGCACAGACGACTCGAGACTCCGAGCTGGTTAGAAGTCGCCATCGGCATGTCGCAAAGAGTTAGAGTAGATGTCGATGCTATTGGTTTGTGTAGCGATTTTATTGTAGTTCCCCATTAGACGGTTCATAGGTGCGGTGCTACCAAGGTTAGTACGACTTGCAGTTGTGGCAAAGGTTACGGTTTCGCAAACAGATATAAAAGCTTTCTGTCGAGGTACAGCTATACTTAATTCCCCCAAAAGATCGGGAACATTAAGTAAACCGTTTATAATTTTATAGAGGAGTATTTAGTCCATCACTTCTCTTCGGTGTTCAAGTGCACACATTTTAAAATGACTGAGCCTTTGATCGTAATAAGTTTCTCGTGGACAGCTAGGGCTTCTAAAACGAAGGTATCTAGTGAAGCTTGTATACGTTCAATCTTGCTTATGTGAACGCGGTAAGTAGGGTTCCAAACTAGAGATGCATAATCCAGTAGACTTCTCACCAGAGTATTAAAGAGCACCTTTAGGGTAGAGATCGACTGGAAATCCCGACATATTCGTTTTATAAAGCCAGACATTTTTGCAATTCTGGCGGTGATATTATCAAAGTGGCTAACGAATGTGAGTTTAGAGTCGAGGTGGACTCCCAGGTCACGAATCGTGTCCACTGTTTGCAGTGTTACCCCATCTAATGAATAAGACGTAGGAATAGGTTTCCGTTTTTTAGTGAATGTGATGTGGTAACATTTCTTCACATAGAGAGACATGCGGTTTTTTAAGCACCAATCGTTCAGCTGTTTTATCGTGAAAGCGTAACAAATAAACACACTCGCTTTCGCATTTATAATATTAGTTAGCATCATTAGGGATTTATTTATTTACATAACCAAAGGGATGGGGTCCCAGTGCGCACAAGTTATTTGCGGAAATCGCGAAACGTCTAGTTGATGTAACTGGTGACCGAAAAGCTGGCGGCTTTCTCGCGCAACGCATAAGCATTGCAATTCTGCGAGGATATATCGCCAGCATCATCGGTACAACGCCTCCAGCGCCTTTTTTAGGTTTAACTTAGTTTTTATTTAATTTAGTTAATGTTAATAATCAACTTGAAATTTGGTTAGGATTGCATCAATATCAGATCAACTCTCACATTATTACCTATTTTTGCACCTGTAAAAATCTCTAAACCTGAGTTGGATTCCGTACGTCGTTACCGGGTGACCACTGAAAATCAGTGCTCTGCTGTGGGTCCCCCATAGCACAGCATCATGCTGAGTGGAAGCCTTGTCCCAGTCACGGTGTGCAGCTGCCAACTGTTTATGTTCTGTGTTTTTATGTATAAATCTGTTTTGTTTTGTGATTTTTTTATTGAATTATCATATATTTTTGTATGCACGTGTTTCTATGGCAAATAAAGCTATTTTCCCATGTTTTTTTCTCATTAATTAGTTCAGTATCCAAACACAAGCTAAACTACAACAGGATAAAAAGCTAAAGCTTTTCGATGTAAACATCGAAACTGCGAGATACTGCGAGAGCTAAGAGCTGCGAGAGCTACAGCTGCGATTGCTCGGATCTTTAACCCATTTCATATCCATCCCACCAGAATCCAAGTAAAATTATAACCGCTACAGAACTCAGCGCAGACGGATTACAGTACCATTTTTATACAGACTAGGTTTGTTTTAAATTTATGTTGCTCCTGCCCAGCGTTTCTGTAGCCGAGCCCCGAGTTTTATGTACCTTGAATTATATTCCATTGATTACTGTGTACTTTCTTTTCTCTTTCTTCAAGAAAGTGTCGAAAAAGATATTTGAATTTTAAATTGTTTTCATCAATCTCTTACTTTAGAGCTGATGTAGGTGAAACTTGAAAGTTTTTTGGGCTTGATAGATACTTTCACTTTATTTTACAATGCTCTCTCAAAACGCCAAAGGAAAACACAGTGATGAAATCGACATGTCCTAGTACGAAAGATTCTAAATCATGATAAAGTGACATTCACCAACCCGTACTGGGCCCGCGTGGTAGATTACAACCCACTCACTCTCACAAAGCAGCAGTGGAAACATTGCAGGCTGATTATGTTAGATATTTTTGGATAATGTCAGGTCTTTGGCCTTTTAGCCTCTATTTCTGAAATAGGTCGTTTTTATTTATTGATTAATTATACAAACTGAATTCATAAAAGCATATAATGACGCCCCCCAGCAAGATGGACCGACGACCTTAAAAAGCTGACTGGGACAGACTGGATGCAGAAGGCGGAGAAAAGAGTCTTGTGGCGTAGCCTAGGAGAGGCCTATGTCCAGCAGTGGACTGTTATATGCTGAGTTGATTGATTGATTGATTGATATAACGACGATAAAGTGACATGAACTCCTTACTGACATTTTGGCAATTTTAATTTTTTTACGTAGATAGACGTCAAATTATCGTTTGTGTGAGCTGGCAAAAGCAGCTAACTCTAAATCTTATTTTTAAACGAGTTACTGATAACTGACAATAACTATTAAGCAACTTAAATATAATATAAATTAAATATAATTAAAATATTTCGGTTCCTGTAAAATTGTTTTGGTAGATAAAGGTACTCGTCACTTTTTCGTCTATAAGCTTTTGGCCATACGTCTGTTCGTCCACATTATTATAATTTATCATGGTCCACACAAGAAACTCACAATAGCTGTGCATTTTTTGTAAGAATATATCATGCGGAAACTAATGAAAGCATTTCTAATAGAGACTCAAAAGGAAAGCTATTTCGGGATCAGACCTGGACCAGGATTTAATCATGAGAAACAAAAAAAAAAAAACAAGCAAAAGAAACAAAAAAATCTACAACCGATCAATCGGCAAAAACTTCTTATTATTTCAACAAGAATTGTAGCAAGTCCTTGTCCCGGAGTATTTGTTAAACAAATGAGGCATGCTTAGGGCTGGCTCGACTTAGAATTTTAATGGAAAGCTCAAATTATAAAAGGACAAAAATATTGTAAGATGGCTGTCGTTCTAGCGTCGTAATGATCTGGAAAAGGTTGAGTAGGACTTTGGAAACATTTATTTAGAATAGAACAGAAAACTTTGTATTATGTATGGATGTACGTGTTGTGTTATGTCTCTTTATTGTGATTTTTTATTTTAAAGCAATTTATGTTTTTGATTAAAGTTAAATAATTTTGGATGATAAATATAATCCTTTTTACTTACTTACATACATTACCTCACTCAATGAAATAAATGAAAACTAAAACATTCACCCGTATGTATTCTTGCCATATTCAATTTGCCCACTAAGACAATAACATCTTCCATTGATTTGCATAATCGTCGTTACTGATACCGAACTCCCACACTTCTAAAATCAACAATATGTATCACATCAAATGAAATCAAATCTTTTTATTGTGGGCATAGGTGATACAGACAGATGTTAAGTCAATAACAGATCCATTATGTCCTGCCTAGTAGGCATAGGTACAATAATAAATGATGTCAACATGCAATATAACAAATTTAGGTATCACTTATAATGCAAATCTTACAAAATAAGAAATAGGTGTATGGTGTCAGATTGAAGTAGGTACTAATTATTACGAATGTCTTGGATTTGTCAATTAAAAAGATATGCAATTTATACTTGAATAGTAGGAGTTCCTTGGCGTTTAAAATCCAAAATGTAATCACGATGTAATGGCCATTATAACCTTAAAACTCCGCACTATTACACATACATTCTGAATTCTCTTTGTGCCAAGCACGTGTTGTTTAGATAATAATTAAGAATTACTATCAATGTAAAAACCTTTCAATAAATGTAAATGGAGAAAAATAAGTACTTATTTGTAATTATGTAAGTATTAGGATATTCGCTGGTTTTCTTCTCTATCTTCTCAATAAAAACAACAGTTTTGAACCGCCACAAATCCACCATTCCATTTTTCACCATTAAAAATCTTCGAATCTCTTGCTTACTCATCACTTCACAGAAACCCGTATTATACTTATTGCAATGACCCAACAGTACCTGGAAACTTCTAAAATCAACAATGTAACGGCCATTATAACCTCAAAACTCCGCATTTTTCACAGTACACACACATTCATTCCCTTTGTGTCAATCCACCTAATTAGGTAAAATAAGCAGCTTATTTAAGTATAAGAGAAGATCTCGGAATAATACCGGTCATTTACTAACCGCCAAAAATTCACCCCGATAAAAAAAAACCCTTAATATAGAAAGAGTTTCGGAACGATTAGTAGTAAATAAGCAAGAGATTCAAAGTATTTTTAATGGTGGAACTTGGAACCGTGGATTTTAATTTACGAATTTGTTTCAGTTACGAAGCGCACTTTTGACACATCTAAAATCAGCAATATTAATCACGATGTAACGGCCATTATAACCTCAAAACTCCGCACTATTCACAGTACAGACACATTAATTCCCTTTGTGCCAACCCTGCATGTATTATTTTGCATCCGCAAAGGGGAGCGGGGAGCGGCTACTTTTGAATTGTAAATGTGTTTCTGCATAGTCCACGGTGTAATCATTGTTTGTGATGTATCGAGATTGATGTTTGTAGGTTTAGGTGTTGAGTGCAGTCTGTATAGCGGCTTGTTTTTGTTGCATGTTTTTGTAAATAATATTGGTTTGAGTTTCAAGGCATGGTGCTGGAGACGATTAGAGTTGCCGCGAATACTCGCTATTATTCGGTATTCGGCATTACTCGTCATTTTTTTGATATTCGTCGAATACCGAATAATAGCTAGTATTATTCGGCATTCGGCGAATAGTCGTCGAAAATAAACTTTTAACGAACAAAAGAACTAATGAGTAAAAAATAATCATTTTTTAAATTATTTTACTTAATAAAACAATACACAATATCAATTATTATCTGTAATATGTGCCTGTGCCTATCATATTCATGAAATTAAATTAGTAAGGCTTTTTAATTAATATTTAAAATCCAACAGAGGCAGATTGTGGTGCAAAAAAACAATTTTTTCTGCACGTTCTGGAGCAAGTCGGTTTCGTTTTTCCTCGTAAATTAAACCTGCCTCGGAAAATAGTCTTTCTGAATAAACAGAGCTTTTTTTTTTTTTTTTTTTTTTTTTAGGGTGGGAAATCATCAAATAACTTCTCCCGCTCTGGGCGGAGCGGGAGGGTGTGTCAGACTCTTACTGACTAAAACCCACCCGTATTCCTTCTTGTTGCCTGTGTTGCGGGGGCCTCGGTGACCCATAAGTACCTTCCCGCGACCCCGGCAGGCATCGGCCCTAGTGGACCCCTACTTTTGTGCTGACGACATCTCTTTGAGGCGCGCGTGGAATACGACGCGCCGTCGACCCGGGCCTGGTCCTTACCGGACGGTGAGCTACCCATTGCTCACCGTCCGCAAGCCCGCGCCTACGGTGGCCGGAAATCCGCCCGGGATTCCCGACGCCCTGGGCGTCTCCTGCGGCGGCTAGGGGCGAGAGGGCGCGAAACTTGCCTTTCCCTCAACCGTCCCGCCTCCTCCTTTGCGAGCATTACTGCTTCGCAGAAGGAGGTGACGGCTGCCCATGCCCTCTCGCTCCGTACCATGGCCTGAACCAGGGCCGGACGCGAGAGGTCTCTGCCGCCGATCGCCTCCACGAGGACACGGCGGTGCTCTGCCCAAGCCGGGCAGACCTCCACCGTATGCTCCACCGTGTCCTCCAGGCGATCCACACAGTGGTGACACCCGGACGTTTCCTCCCGCCTTATCCGACACAGGAACCTCCCGAAGCTGCCGTGTCCGGTGAGGACCTGCGTCACGCGGAAGGTGAGGACGCCGTGGCGCCTCTCCAGCCACTCCTCAAAGAGGGGACTTATCGCCGCAATCGTGGCGTGCCCAGCACTGGGTTGCGACAACCGTACTTTCCATGACGCCATGAGATCCCGCCGGAGCTCCGTCCGCTGTGCCGCGATTTCTCGCGGCAGCGGACTTACGCCCCGGCGTTTCGCCTCCTCGCGCCACTCCCATACGTGCGCGAGGGCTTTTGCCTCCAGATCCCATGGCGGCAATCCGGCAAGGAGGCTCGCTGCCTCACAGGAGACCGTGCGGTATCCCCGAACCATCCGGATGGCCATGACCCTTTGGGCCGCGCTCAACCGGCGGGCTGGCCGCAGCGCCAGAGAGCGCGCCCATACAGGAGCCCCGTAGAGGGCCATGGACCGCACGACCCCCGCGTAGAGCCTCCGGCAGGAGGCGTTTGGACCCCCTAGATTGGGCAGGAGCCGCTTCAATGCAGCGCCCGCCCGCTCCAGTTTGGGAGCCAAACGTCGGAAATGCTCCAGAATAAACAGAGCTTGCTGGTGTGATTAAGTATCGTTTAGCAAGCTTACTTAAAATAGGAAATCTATTCTTATTGGTACTCAAAGCCCACCATTCATATGGGTTTATTTTTCTGTCAGCCTTTGCTAATGCGATGTAGTTGGCGATTTCTTCAGCAGTGGCATTCTTGGGTTGCTCTTCAGTAGGTTGCTCTATAGGTGATTCTTCAAAACATGCCCAAAATAGTTTATGAGTTTCCGAATCATGCTCATTTACATTGTCTAAACGAGACCTTTTGGATGCCGTTTCTGGATCCGAATCATCATTTTCGTCATCTAAAGAAAGCCTAAGACCTTCTCTGAGCGCAGCTCTACGGATCCGTTCAACTTGGGTAGCGTCAAAGTAAAAGTTCTTGTAGCGGGGGTCTAAAAATGTCGACAAGTAATATGTCTTCGTAAAGCATAGATCATCCAAGTTAAAACGGGCTTCCATATTTTCTATCAACGCCTTTCTAAAATCATCAACGTGTGCAGTTTGTTGAATCAGCGCATCTTTCATTAGGTATCTGATTAATGAAACAGTGCTAGGTATCACATCTGATATGGGTGCATATGTGGAACTCGTGATTTTTGTTATCTCTTCGAAAGGTTTTAAGAGCTTTAACAGATGTTCTATAACCTCCCACTGATCACTGGTCAAATTTTCAAAATTCACGCTCCTTGATTCTGAAATATACACCGAAATTGCTCTTTTTTGTTCAGATAGACGCTCCAGTAAGTAATATGTTGAGTTCCAGCGAGTTTGAATATCTTGAATCAGTTTATGGTTAGGAAGTCCGAGCTCAGATTGAATACTTTCAAGTTTTGTATATCCTGAATGATTAAAATGTGTCACTATGCGGCGGGCACTAGTAAGAATTTCTTTTATTGGAGAACTGTTATCTAATGCATTATTTATCACCAGCTGGAGAGTATGTATGAAGCAACGCTGTGAAGGAAGTAGAGTTTCCTTAACTCCTTTAACCATATTCGCCCCATTATCGTGAACAATCGCTTGAATTTTAGTGATGGGTATGTCCCATTTCGTTACACACTGTAACAGTTCTCTTTTGATATTTTCTGATGTGTGTGATTCAGGAAAATGCGCCATGTTTAGAACGGCATGATTCAGTTTAAAGTTTTCTGATATCCAGTGTCCGGTGAAACTCAGAAATGCAGCATTATTTACAGAAGAAGTCCAAAGATCGCTAGTGAATGCTATAGCTTCAGCCTTTTCTAACTCGTTTTTTAGTTTGCTAACCACTCTCTCATACATGTCTGGAATTATTTTCTCGGTAAAATATGTCCTGCCAGGAATGGTGTATTGCGGCAAAGCATTATTAAGAAGACGTTTAAAGCCTACATGATGATCGACGATGGAAAGTGGCTCGTTGTCAACAGCGATCATTTCACCAATCAAGTAGTGATATCTTTTTGCTCGGCTATCGTTGATGTCCCAAAGCTTTTTTTTTTCAAGTAGTTGTTGCAGTGACTGTTGCACCAAAAGGCTGACTGGGCAACTGGGTGGATGAGGAGGTACTTGAAGATGCTCCTGCGGGAGCATTATGTTGAGCATGACTACTTGAGCTTCCATACATTTTACAATACTCATCTGCGAACAAAGAAAAGAACCTTTAATCAGGAACTTAGGTAGCGGCAATTATTTAAATAATGTGCTACAAAACTCACAATAGTACAATTATATACTTCATAAATGAAAATAACTTTTGAAACAAATATTATATTAAATAACGTTCTTATTTTATTATTACTTAGTAACGGTAAAATAAATAATATAGGTAAAAAAAACTAACCTGGGTGTTTGAATTTCAAATGATTCTGCAAAGCCGTTGTTCCTGCTTTTTTTGCTGCTCTACTTATTTTTACACCACACAAAACACATTTTGCACTGTTCTCTTCCTCTTCAAAATGTAGCCAAACATGAGATTTTTTTCCTGGGTTTGGGATGATTGTTCTTTTTTATTAAGTAACACTTTAACTAATTAAGTATTCATCAAGTCTTTAATTCAATAGCAATTTTTAAATAAGTATAGAAATAAAAAATAAAAAAACGTCAACCGATGTCGAAAATCAATTAACAAATGCGTGCCGCCTATCCTAAACACAAGCGTATTGATTGAGCGGGAAATCCCCTACAATAATAATCGCTGGGTTATACAAAACGGGGTATTCCCCGTAACGTAAACTAAACTTAGAACGTAAAGACTTGTACAAGAAAAGGGTTGCCAGCATTTAAAAATGGAAAATTAAATTTACTACATATATGTAGGTATGTATAACATGAAACAGATTTCTTTAACTTTGTTTTCTTTTCTCACAACCTTAGAAGAAATTAGAAATATTTTTAATGTGTTTAATGTTTTTTTTTTATGTCGAATAGTAATGTCGAGTTATTCGACTATTCGCCAAAGTGAATGGCGATTAATCGGTATTCGATTATTCGCTATAAACACTATTCGCGGCAACTCTAGAGACGATACAATAGAACGAAGGTTAATGATACATTGTATTGCAATATGCATCTTTATCCATAAAACAAAAAGTGTTTCATCTTTATAGTCATAGCAACACAAATGATCAATGACTTCATAGCGGCTACAGTAAAAGGAGGCAAATTTCTTTTTTTTTTGACGAAATCAAAAAGAAATGATGGAAGGATGGCTCTGTTACTGAAGAATTACTTTTAAAAAACTCAGTACTATTTCAGAACAACACAAGTAAGAACAAGAAACAAAGTACCAACTTTAAAAAAATATTCTATGGAAACCAGAAGTTTCGTTAAAAAAAGAAATTATCCGTCTGAAACCGCAGCGAAGCAGTCAGAGCGGTGGGAATCTAGTTTAACGGACGAGTTTGTGCGGTTTTAACGTTTTCAGTTGTAGGTACAGGCAACCTTACCTACATGGTAACATTTTGATATTGATAGCGAGTTTTATTCGTAGCAGTAAGGGTGGGTTTTGTACATAAGGTGTTACTACTGCGAGTGGTTGAGCGTACTTGCAACGTCAGCCGCACGGTATCGTGGCCGAAGTATATAAGGTGTTTCAAAATGAACCCGGCAAACTTTAAGGAGTGCTTTAGACCATCGAACTAAATAACTTGTACTATGAGAAAAAATCATCCGTGCCTCGGAAAGCACGTTAAGCCGTTGGTCCCGGCTGTCATTTGTAGATCTTTGACAGTCGTTACGGTTCGTCAGAAGCTCGAAAGTCTGACAACCAGTCTTACCAAAGAGTAAGTGGTAACAACCCAGTAACTGGGTTGTGGAGGTCAGATAGGCTGTCGCTCCATGTAAAATACTGGTATTCAGCTGTGTCCGGTAAGACTGGAAGCCGACCCCAACATAGTTGGGAAAAGGCTAGGCAGATGATGACTATGGGAAAAAATCAGATGTTCCATACTAAAGTTACCTACCTTAACTGTTCTAATCTGTATAGGACATGTTTTTGTGTAATATCTTTTCTCCCGCTGTCTGTGGGAGTGATTTCGTAAAAAGGGACGGAAGTGTGTAACAGGAAGTGACAGCTTGAGCATGGAATAAGTAAGTACTTTTTAATAGCATGTAATTAGTAAGTAGTTTATAACAGCATGGAATTAGTGTACTGATGGAATTAGTAAGTACTATACAACATTAGTTTTAGTATATGCGAAACCCGAAACACGTGTCTAGTATATTTATGTAAAGAATCTATGTACCAAATTTCAAACCCGTAGCATGAAAAATCACAAAGTTATAAGCTTGTTATGTTACTTGGTTGTCCGTACAAAAACATGCTCACCACGCGGCGCCATCGCGGGCCACGACGCCGCCGCCCGCGCCTCCAGCGTCGTCGGGCGCTCATTGATAATATTTCGAAAGTAGACCGTACCTAACCGTACGGCGATTGTATTGTAATTAACTGGTGATAACATTTTCCATCACACTTGCAGGCTAGATTGAAAGTACTAGTGGTCGCCCACTTATCGAATTTCAACTAGTGGGCGACCACTAGTAATGAATAAAATAATATTCGAATAAATATTTCAGTATTTAACTTTTTAAATATAGAGGTTAACTTTTGTCGCTGCTCAGTTACTTATTACCAAGGTGAGATGTCAGATGTTACACATCATGCGACTAATGTAAGGATTGCTCGTTTTTTTTTTTCGCGATTTCAAAGTTGGTCCCGTTGTAAAAGTTATTCAGTTCGATGGTCTAAAGCACCTCTTAAAGTTTGTTAAGTTAATTTTGAATCGCCATATATAAATGTGTTAGCTTCTTTCATTATGTTCTTCTGTGATCATATTTATTTTTGTATGACTGTGATCATCCTCAGAGTCTTGCACTTATCCGAAATTAATTTGACGCGGTACGTCTTTTTCTATATATTTTTACCTCCACATAATCATATTTTTTCACACAACTGTTCACATAATATGATAATAAATAATTATACTTACCTACCTAGGAGGTGTCTCGTTGATCAAGTGGTCACAGTTGAGTATGGATGGGGTTCTGGGTTCGATCCCCAGGTCGTGAAATGTTTTTGGGTTTTTCACTAGGAAATTCTTAGTGGAAACCAAGAGTGCGTGAGTGTGAGTGAGTGAGTCTGCGGCTTGCATTCAAGACATTTACAAAATAACAATAAAATGTGGGTGAACAATATACTTCTGTCTGTCCTTATGGATAATAACATCGTGGTGCAATGCCTAAGATAAATTATTTCAAGATAATTTTCATAGATCGTGAATTTATAAACAAAAGCTATTAACTGTCTACAACAGTCAAGAGCGTTACATCAAAACACAAAGAAAAACGCGTCTCGGAATATAACCTCATTACACTTCAATCATCGAATTCGGTACAACGCAAAACAAAATAATAAACAACTTCAACTCGATGCTCGCTGTAATCGTTTTCAATCGAGTCAGCGTCGCTAAATCGAATTATTCGCGTCCCGCCGTCCGTCCGCAACTTCGCCTGTGCCTGTATTTTTTTTTCAGTAAACTTTTTTACTCTGTGCTCCTTTTAGGAAACATGGTGTAGCGAGCGTGCGAATTTTAAATTTCGATTGTCTTATTGGCCGGCTGGTTTGTTTTTTAGCGCAGAACACAATTTGATTCTTCTTCGTCGATTCTTGTCAGAACTGCAATTTTCATTTGTCATTTTTGTTGTTAATTCCTGCATTTTCCCTTTTAGTTTGAAAGAGGATTTTTTGTAAGACTCTTGTAGCGAGTGTCGATGACAGACATTTTGTTTTAGATGATTTTGTTTATGGTTTAGATTCTCATGTTAAAAAATCAAAAACGTTTCGCCACAGCGGTAAATTATTTCGCTAGCTTCTACATATATTTTATTTGGGCGGAAATCAAACACTGTAATAACGCAGTGCTCATTAGCTCTGTCATCATTACGTGAATCCTTATGGCAAGATTAACAGATCGCACTTTTGACTTTACTTTACTAAGTAAAGTAAGAACCTTAATTTCATGCGTCTAATTTTTATACTCTAATAAACAAATGTGAGCAAGCGTTTCAAACGAATATGAATATTAATTCAATATAAATAAAGATCACGTTTTTATGTGACGCCAACTTTACTTGGCAAAGTAAAGTCAAAGTGCGGTCTGTGACTCTTGCCCTTAGCGTCAACGTTGCTATCTTGCCGTCAAACTCAATTATGATTTTCTTATTCTAAAACCATCATTAAAATAAAATCCTTAAGCGTAACATTTTTCTCACCATCAAAAACTTTAACCCATAAAGAAACGACGTCAAAGAAAAAAGCATTTCTACAAACATTCTTTTATTCCCGGAATGCTAAAAACGCCTTCACCGCTTTAAAAACTGTTGTACTAAATTCCTTTGGCCGCTCGAAAGCGGCAAAATGGCCGCCTATATCATAATTTGAGGTGCCCAGTAAGTTAGGGTACTTCCAACGGAGAATGAAGTCAGGACTGTGAGCTAAATCGTGCTTGAAGCGGAGACCCCACGTTGGTACTGAAGTTGGTACTCTGGAAAAGAAAAATGGGATGTATGTTTTCTTGGCGTGTGCTAGCTAACATTTGGCAAGTAATTTAATTTAATGTTTTATTTCGTAATGTTAAATACTTTGCATATGATTTGTATAGAATCAAGTTTTTCTAACTGAACAGACAGCTGTACTGCTGGGGAGTTTGTTGAGCCACTTCTTCTTCCCAGCTAAAGTACTAGGAAGTGGTGAAGGGTGGGCGTTTTGGGGGACTGTCTTATGTAATTTTGACGTTCGAAAAGTGCTGATCCTCAGCCCAGTTTGAATAAATAACTTTTGATTTTGATTTCGTACAAATACGAGAAAGATAACGTTTTTGTTAAGTACCTGGTACTTGTTGACAATTCCACACTGTCCTCTCATACCAGTATATTACATTGAGCGACTGTTTATCTGACCTTCATAACTCAGTACCTGGATAATACAATATTTCTTGGTAAGACTGGTTGTCCGACTTTCGGACATCTGACGACCCGTAACGACTGTCAAAGATCTACGAATGACAGCCGGGACCAACGGCTTAACGTGCGGCGGGCGGGCGTTTTAGGGGTACTGTCTTATGTCATTTTGTAAAATTGTGTAAATAATTTCATCACCACTGCTCTGAAGTGAAGGAAATCGTCTCACTAACACTTGTTATCAATTTTAACCGACTTCAAAAAACAAGGAGGTTAATGTTCGACTGTAATGTAGGTACTTTTTATGTATGTTCATCGATATTTACATCAATTTACTGTAGAACAATTTTTAGATTTCATTCATTTGGTACAGGAAGCTCGCGCGGTGGTCCCATTTTAATTTTATTAAGTATGTTTTCGATCAAGCAGTACTAGCCCAGTGGTAAAGGCCCCGACTTACGAATTTTAGGTCGTGGGTACAAACCCAGGCATACGCTTTACTTTGTGTAAATAATTTCATCACCACTGCTCTCAAAACGGTGAAGGAAAACATCGCAACAAAACCGGACATATCTTAGAACCAAAAATTCGAAGACATGTGACATCTGCCAACCCGCACTGTGCCCGCGTGGTAGATCACAGTCCACTCCGTCTGTGCCTGTGTCCTAGCTTTGGGAACATTATAGGCTGATTATGCTTATGATTTAACAGCATTGAGAACTCACTCCGGAGTAACGAGAGACACTAGTTTGATCTTTTGTAACAATATGACACTTTATAACACAACATCTGTCATGTCTAAACCCACATCACTGTCTTGAATGGCTTCGGGCTATAAAGCAGACGCTACTGCGTATAATGTACAGTTTCTAGCTCATCATAATAATATTGTTTACACCGAAAACATTCATTCAGATTATTATATTAATCATCTTCCACTGTTGTATCGGCTCGTACGATAATTTAGTTCTACAGTTCTATATTTAGTCTGTGCCGATATTAAGAAAAAGTGAAGTTTTTACCTGTCTTTTTTTGCATTCAAACAGACAGTACTATTCATACTAATTTTATAAATGCAAAAGTGAGTTTGTTTGTTACTCTATCATGCTAAAATGGCTAAACGAAAATTTGTCACTAAGATAGACCACGACCTGGGTAAGGATTTAGGCTACTTTTCATCCTGAATCGCAGACGAAGTCGCAGGCAACAGCTACAAAGGGTAAAAGGGCAAAGGGTAAAACGGGATCCTATTACTAAGACAAATTTGGCACTAAGATAGACCACGACCTGGGTAAGGATATAGGCTACTTTTCATTCTAGATCGCAGACGAAGTCGCAGGCAACAGCTACAAAGGGTAAAAGGGCAAAGGGTAAAACGGGGCCCTATTACTAAGACAAATTCGGCACTAAGATAGACCACGACCTGGGTAAGGATATAGGCTACTTTCCATCCTGGATCGCAGACGAAGTCGCAGGCAACAGCTACAAAGGGTAAAATGGCAAAGGGTAAAACGGGACCCTATTACTAAGACTCCGCTGTCCGTCTGTCTGTCTGTCACCAGGCTGTATATCATGAACCGTGATGGTAGTGTTGAAAATTTCACAGATGATGTATTTCTATTGCCGCTATGACAACAAATACTAATAAACATAATAAAATAAATATTTAAGGGGGCTCCCATACAACAGACATGATTTTATTGGCGTTTTTATAAATAATGGTAAGGAACACTTCGTGCGCGAGACCGTCTCGCACTTGGCCGGTTTTTTATAAACTGCTTCACCCGCATAAGTCTCGATCCTGTGAGAATATCAGGATAAAAAGTATCCTATGTCCCAACTCAGATTATTCATGTACCAAATTTCATTCAAATTCGTTCAACCGTTTTAGCGTGAAAGCGGAAGAAACTAACTCACTTTCGCATTTATAATATTAATATGCATAACTCTACAGAAGTTTTAACTTATCAGATCGTTTGCACTAAAACAAACAGTAATAAATAATGTAAAGTCAGGGACATCAATTGTTTCCCAAATTTACTATGATCAGGGACCGATTAACCATGTCGGAGCCCCTAGGCTATGCAATTCTCGGGGCCCCTTTACCTTTTCTAACTTCCTAAAATTAATTTTCTCTAACAAAATGCAGAATTGTAGAATTTTTGAAGCGCTTTGCGTTAAAAAAGCTGCTCTTACTTCTGTTTGCGTTAAATTAAAGCCGCGAAAAATCAAATATCATTACATACTATGAAATATGACAAAGTAATATAAAACAAAAAAAAACACAATAATATTGTCCTTGAGGATACAAGTCTTCAATTTCTTTTTCTCGTTGGTCGTTCTCGTCTCGGGCCCCTAGCCGATGCGGGTTGCCTTCACTGCCTTAAATTATGGATAAACAAGACTTGACTACGATCTTAAATTGCCCGTATATTCAAATCATAGCTGTCATTCCTTGACAGTTGCATAAAATGGCTATATGACACGGCAAATTGACGTAGTATGTCAATTTCATCTAAACTACCTTATACAATTTTTAAATAATCAATTTATTTGTACAAAATGTTTATTAAGTCAATTTTAATACGAGTACTATTCCTATCTTTTGCCGCGCCGCTGGCAAAACATAGAGAGTCTACTGAATTTTTAATGACCTGCAGGCAGCATTACGCTTTCTATTTCTTCGATGAATAGACATGGCTCTTTCTATACAAAGTGACATTTCGTTTCTCCATTTTTGACATCTTGCCGTAGAAATCCTTCTACAATCTATCATTTTGTTTTTCGTTTCTAACGATCTTTGTCTAGGTATTTTTTATGTAGAAGGATTTCTACGGTGGTATGTCAAAAAAGTAGAAACGAAATGTCACTTTGTATAGAAAGCGTCGTGTCTATTCTTCGAAGAAATAGAAGCGTCATGCTGTTGTTGTTGTAAATATAATGATCAATATTTAATTTCCTTGGGTATACTAGGGATACATTAAAACAGTCGAGTAGCGATATGGGTCAGTTGCCCCCCCTGCTACTACCTCATTGAGTGGCCAATATTTTGACCACAGCATGAGCTCATCGTAAAGAATCATTTTTTTTTCTAACTGAACAGACAGCTGTGCTGCTGGGGAGTTTGTTGCCACTTCTTGTTTCCAGCTAATGCACTAGGAAGTGGTGAAGGGTAGGCGTTATGGGGGACTGTCTTATGTAATTTCGAAGTTCGAAAAGTGCTGATTCTCAGCCCAGTTTGAATAAATGACTTTTGATTTTAATTTTGTCCAAATACGAGAAAAGATTACGTTTTTGTTAAGTACCTGGTACTTGTTGACAATCCCACACCGTCCTCTCATACCTTTTAACACTTAATCTGCCTAGTCTTTTCCCAACTATATTCGGGTCTGCTTGCAGCTGAATACCAGTATACTACATGGAGCGACTGCCTATCTGACCTTCATAACCCAGTAACTGGATAATACAATACCCCTTGGTAAGACTGGTTGTTTGACTTTCGGACATCTGACTACCCGTAACGCCTGTCAAAGATCTACGAATGACAGCTGGGACCAACGGCTTAACGTGTTTTCCGGGGCACGGAGGAGTCTCGGTATATAAAGATGGTCACCCATCCACGGACCAACCCCGGCAAGCATAGCTTAATCTGATGGATCAACCCGTGCGGCTATTAATACTTAGCCACCAGCACCGCCTACCTACCTATAACACTTTAATATGAAAACATTGTAAAAGCCATTTTTTTTTTAAACAATAATCGTGGTGTTTCTTGCCGGCTCTTCTCCATAGGAAACGACCAATTGGAATTATGCGCCTAACTGCTGGCGTTTCATAAGTCCCATGTAGTTTTATGTGAAATTAAATATTTTGTACTCGTATAGGAATTTGAATTCGAAGGTACTTACAGAGCAAAAGTTCTCTCCACATCCCCATCCTCAAAAGACTCCTTATAAATCCTCATAGAAGTAGTGACACTTCCACTGATCCAGTACAGCATTATGTTGTCCAGGAGTTTGTCATAAGAGTAGAATTTTTCTAGACCACCTTCAGGGTCAAGTTTGTTGGCAGGATCGGTGAAAGTCATGAATCTATCCAGAATGTAGCTGGCGAGGCCTACTGGAGAATCTTCGAGAGCGATTCCTGAAATCATCAGTATGAATAGGAAATTAGGAGCAGAAAATATTACAAAAGGTTGTTGATTTTTTTTAAGTAATTTCATATTTTACTCGGTAATTTTATTTCAGCCCCATTTTAAGGCTTCTGGATAAGTTCTGGTTACTTTAACTAGCAGATAGTTTCATATGAATTTAAAAATATCTTGTTTGCAATCAATGGACGGGCACTTTATACAGTCCCCAAGGCTCGCTTAAACCACAAATGACTTAATACGTTTAGAACTTTAAACATTCTATTTCTGTCAAATTATTTGAAATCAGGATAGACTGAAAAGTGTTTTAAATTGGTTTAGAGATAAAGTGATTAGATATGCAAGCGGGCTTTAGGACAAGATTCACAGACCGCACTTTACTTCTCTTTGCTAGTAATATTAGCATCGCATACGTACACCGATATTTCGCCAGTTATGTTTCGCATGTCCCATGTAACAGGGGGCGAGCCTATTGCCATTAACCGAGCACAAATCATACCCCTGCTAATGACGAATTCCAGATGGAAAACCCAATAGGTAACCCTTTACCCGACCCGGGAATTGAACCCAAGTCATCATGCTCAGCAGTAGCGCTTACGACCACTAAATCAACGAGGCAGTCAACGAATACGAGCTAATGTGATTATAAAATAAAGTTTAGGTTCACTCGTATAGAACTTTTACTTAGTAAAGTCAAAGTTCGATGTAAAAAGTAGTAATCAATTTTTCATCCGCTTTTTTATCATACAAGGTGTCGTTTTGCATCCTCGTCAAATTTCAGGAGGCTGATATGAAAGACATTACGATACCTGCTGTATTTACAATACATACCTACTTGTTTTTTTTTTTGTTATTTAAGTTTGACAGTATTTTAGAATACACTTTCACAGAACAGAGGTTCATGGGATGACCCATTGCGTATGCGGTAGTGTGTGTGTAAAAAGGCAGTTACAGTGCGGTATCACACGGGCCGCGTTTTAACATGCGTGTCCTACACATGCCGATTTCCGAAAATTTAAAAAAGAATAAAAAAATACCTACTTATTTTATTATTGATTAGTGCCGAGAATTATAAGCATAGTTACCTCCTTGAATTTGACGAGGATGCAAAACGACACCTTGTATAATTTTCAACTTTTCTCAGAATCCCTTTCTAAATAAGTACGGAACCTGCACGAGTATCCAAATAGTATCATAAAGCAATAATCTATGATGCCATAATATCCAGAATCAAACACCAGCACAATATAGCCCCAAAACCCACTACCGATGAATTTATAGCACCCACTTATAAAACTGAGAACAATAGACCATTTGATTCTGTTTCATTTGGCTTTTTTTTTCCTCTTCATTCTTTTCATTTTCCTCACTCAAACTTTAGTACGCTTTGTCCAGGCTATATTAGTACTGCGGTAAAGAAACTGTGACTTGCCAGCTGTGAAGAGTTTTTAAATTAGGCGTGAAATATTATGTACATCAATGTTATGCGTAATGTTACGTCTTCTTTCTTGTTTGACCTTAAGTCACAGATATATGATTTTAGTGTCTTTTAAATCTGTTATTAATGCCTTCAATTAATTCGTGTAACTTATGCAAAAAATGTTTGTCTAACTAGAACGCGTACTTATCAATTATATGTATACTAATCTATACTAATAATATAAAGAGGAAAGTTTTTTTTTGTTTGTTTGTTTGTACCGAATAAGCTCCGAAACTACTGGATCGACTTTAAACGCTTTTTCACCAATAGAAAGATAAATTATCATGAAGTTACATAGGCCGTATTTTATTAAAAAAAGAATAGGGTTCCCTACGAAAATTACAATAACGTAACCCAAGGCATCTAAAATTTGCCTATAAAAGACACTATTTAGCGTGCGCTGCGAAAACTACTAATGATACATAAAAATAATGTACTACATGTTTATAGTACCATTCTATGTTTATAGTGTCATTACACCCACAAAAAAGTCGACGGGGTACCAGTATATGGCTAACTATTCTAGTTAAGTCACAATAACCGTTTTTGTTCAAATTAGTCAATCAAAACACGGGTAAAATCGAAGGATGATGCGCGATGATCTCTGGAACTGCCAGTCGGATTTTAATGATTCTTTTTGCATTTTGTAGCCCAATTCTTGAGAAAGATGGTTAGTTAACATCACGCTACGATACTTGGGAGCCGAGCATAAAGAAAAATACAGTAAGAACGCTAAGCGAAAACGAAGTAATAGAGCGGGCAGGCCATTACTTTTTTTTTACTTCAGGATGCGACGCGGTGAATCGGGGGGCCAAAATTTCACGCCGATGAAGTCGCGGGCTGAAGCTACTATGTGAATACTATGAGTATTATAGTTAAATACTTCATGAAATAAGTTCAAAAATATCTACCCAAAGCATAAAAAACGATATTACTTTCAAACTACTTAAGATATTTTCATGATTTTTTTGAATGAATTGAGTATTTTGTTACGTATATTTATATCTGTAATTTTTGTGTGTCAAATGTTCATATTTTCGGTACTAAAGATAAATTTTCCCATTGAAACCGAACGGCGCACGGTGGGTTGAAAATCGCCTTTCATAGACATAGAGACTTAAATTTTGAAGAGTCTTTGTCTTGGCTAGAAATAATTCTGCCGATCATTAATATACCATAAAATGTACTTACTATACTTTATTTGAGTATGCCAAGTCTAGTTTACAATATTTTTTTATACTATAGTCCAAAACAGTCTAAGAAATCACAAAAGCTAATTTTACTAAATTGAAATGGCATGGTAATTAAGAATTACCTTTTGAATGTAATCTCCACTAATGGTCAAGTCCTCATTAGCTAATCACCTCATATGACAAAATACTTATGTACCTAATAAATTAACTAGTTAAAAGGCTACACACAAAAAATAATTATCAAAATAGATACCACTAGACTTGGCATACTCATATTTAAAGCATTTAAGCATTAAAATTAATCATCAACTAAAAATATACTTTTTACATTTTGAGGATTCAAAAAAAATCACAAATGGTGCCGCAATACGAAGTATGTCAAAAGATAACAAATAAATAGTCCTATATCTGTGGGTAAGAATATAATTAAGGCCAACCTTATGATTCCAGAGATAGCCTCATTTTTCATATCAGCGCCATACATTTTTTTCTTTAAAAAATATAACTCCTTCATTTGTACACACAATTGCCTCATACGAAATTTTATAGTATAGTAATGATTAGCAGAATCCATTTCTAGTCAAAAAAGGACCCTTCAAAATTCAAGTCTCTGTGTTTATGAAAGGCAATTTTCAGCCCACCGTGCGGCGTTGCGCTACCAATTGCAATCTCAACGGCGTTTATTATCCGGGTTGGACTTTAAAGTCCAAGTGAGCGACTACTATAAATAAACATTCATCATTGGATGATTAGAGAAGTATACAGAAGTAGGTACCTATACTAAGAAGAGTTCCTCTGGATAGTCAGTATCCCACCAGATCATTATAATACGATAGTTCTGAGGCGGTATCTACTTCGCCACATGATGCTAACACTGACGTCACACAAAACCCTGCATCGCGCAAGCAGAGTTTACCGCGCAACTAGCATATACAGTGTGTCCCTGGATAACGAACACAAACGAAAATGGGTGAAACTAGACCATAATTAATCGACAAAAAATTAGAAAAAACTTCTTATAAAAATCGTAACAATTATTATAGATTTTTTTATATTTTTATTGCCTATTACAGACGCCTGTATTGAAAATGTAATAACTTTTCATTAGTTGAGGGAATTTTGTTAGAATAAAAACAATAATTTTGGCTGATAATTGATGCTGCATACTAAATACAAAGAAACCCCTTAAAATACAGCCATCAAGTAAAAAAATACATTTCTTTGATTTTTTTTTTTTTTGTAAATATTGTCTAAAGTTTTCGATAAAGGAGATGTTCCAGAAATGTATGGAGCCTGGGCCAGGTCTATGTACACTATATGTAAATATCGCTATACAATATAGTTACCGTTTTGTAATGTTAATTTTCTATAATTTTACTTCTCTTTAATGTAAATTGAAATTAACTCTGTCAAGGAGAGCAACACAACATAAATATGGTGGATCAGGAATACAGGAAATGTCATATTGACAATTAAAAAAAATCACAAACGCAAATCACAATCACGCAAAATAAAAAAAAATCACTAGAAACTCCGAAACCCATCCAATCCAAAACGCACGAATACGACGATTCAACGTTTCAAAGCCAACCACAGACTACAATACGTAAGCCAACTGCCAAAGTCTAAGAAAGACGTCACGTCGCGAAACTTAAAACTGTCAGTGGTTAAACGTCATGACAAACACAACTGTCATAGCTGCCATAAAAATAGGGTTATCATATTAAAAATCTTCCCAAATAATATTTTTGTACGGCTGTACTCTTCCTCAAATTATTTTTTTTGTATTTTTATGAAAATCCCCTATTTTTTTACTATTTATCTATGTAGTGTACATGGTGGTAGCCGAAAATCAAACATCTCCCTTCGATTAAAAAAAAAAAACATTTTTTTTGCGATGAATAATGGTCTAGTATCACCCATTTTCGTTTGTACACTTTATCCAGGGACACACTGTATACAATGTCCCGACATCAATCGTTGAGCTGTTGCCCAGCGGCCACAACACCCGTCTGGTCGGAGGGTTCTCCCTTCTCTATGGAACATGGGTGAACTTTACACCTCATAGCTGTCTATAGTTCTAAGAAGTAACAAGTGTTTTTTAACATGTTTCCGACTTCACCTTAAAGCCCACATTGCAAGATAATAATGATAAATGATAAATGATTTATTTCCTGTAAGTAGGTTTGTACAAACACTTTTACACGTCAATCATATTTTTAAAATAAAGCTAGATGAGGTCGGTGTTTCCTATCTGACTACTCGGAGAAGAAAGGCCGAAACAAACTCAGAGGTCACAGTCTCCTTTAATGTCCAGACATAATCTTGGTCAGATCATGTGAAGGCCATGTAGATTGGTGTCTGAAATGGTCCTTTTGAGGTAAGAACCACACAGATTGAGTGGACCTGTCCAGTCAGTGCACGCATTTGTCAGTAATCGTGCAGCTCAACTCAGAACTTAAGGAGCTCAACGATTCGATGAACAATACCAAAGAAAGAACATTTGGGTAGGCCGCATAAATTACTCAAACTGCCAGACCATGATTAATACTAAAGGAGAAAAAAAAAACAACAATGACCCACATAGGCTTCACATTCACAATAATTGAAAACAATGTAATACTTTACAAGTAAGGGCTCCCACACAAAACTGCAAATTCTCATCGCATTGCAAAAATCTGCGATGTTGATGTCATTTTATTATGTTATTTTATTCGATGCGGCGTCGTATCGCATCGCGTCGCAGTTTTGTGTGGGAGCCCTTAATATTAAATTCCACACAATATATTGAACTCCACAAAGTAAAGTAATGAATTGTTAGATTAGTTAACCGGAACTTATCTGGACGTGGTGAAACAGTTCAGAAATTGTGTGATACGGCGGCACTTAGTATGCTCATTTTTGCCAGATTGGTCGGAGATGGCAAAAAATAAAGAAACTGGAAGGTATACACATATCGTAGAAAATGCTATGCTATTACACAATAAATAATGTTCACGAAAAATATGAAAAACATACTTACCAATAGAATCCGGCTTAGTCCCCTGCAAATGCATAAACCCGAACTCCTCCAAATAAAACTTAATCTTATCAACCAACGGATACATCCGATCTTCGTATCCATTGGCCACAAACGTTGGCCAAACAGACCCCAATAGCCAAATCAATTGTGAATACTTGGACAAGTTTACAGGAAAGTTGGTATGGAAGCCAACAACTTCGTTAGGGAATATAGTGGCCATATGTGAGCCAATGATGTGGCCAAAGTTTCCACCTTGGACGTAATAATGTTTGTGGCCAAGCTTTTGCATTAAGTTCCTCATTATTATTGCTATTTGATGCGGAGACAATCCTGGACGAACTGGTGCCTGAAAATAAAGGTTCTTGTAAGATCGTTGACCCGAAAACGTTGGACTGTTTCTTCATAGAAAGTTACTAAAATAAACTTGGAAAACTTGAAAGGTTGTGTTAAGAACAAAAGGAAAAAAATAGCAGAAAGGGATTGTTTAAAAGGTTCAAGGAAGCAAAGAAAAATCGAACCACCTGATGTTATTTTGGACTCAGTCACAGTTTCACATTAAAAAGCTACGGTGCCAATGCCATCTTATCCTACCCAAACAGTAATTTAAGTTTTTATAGAACATTTAATGTAATCTTTTATTTGGGTATTAAGTTCTGTTTACGTTTTTATCTCTGCTTGGAAATAGTTTTCGGTGTTTTTTTTTGTTTTTTTTTTTGTTGGTATAGTGGTGTGCTAGCTGACATATGCCTAATAATTTAATGTTTTGTGTTGCACGTGGTGTAAATTGTTTTGCATACTGTTGTATAGAATCCATTTTTTTTCCTCTAACTGAACAGACAGATGTGCTGCTGGGGAGTTTGTTGGCCACTTCTTATTCCCAGCTAAAGCACTAGGAAGTGGTGAAGGGTGGGCGTTTTGGGGGACTGTCTTATGTAATGACATTGACGTTCGAAAAGTGCTGATTCTCAGGCTAGTTTGAATAAATGACTTTTGATTTTGATTTTGAATCCTATAATAAGAAATTGAAATATGTTACTATCATAAAACTTGACCGTTTTGTCTCAGGCTTCGATACTAATTATCTCGCTAACTTACTGAAGGTACGGTCAACCGAAAAGTAACATTTGATTTACGAAAATAAAACTACGATGAAATAAAAACACTTTCAAGATCACTGTCACCACTGACGTGTAGTAACTGTACTATGTTTTTTACAGAAAAATTGTCAAAAAAATTGTAAAATCCAAAAGCGCACGCCCTACAGACATAAACATGTTGATGATAAATTTTACGGAAATAAATCTAAGAAACTTCATCGATTTTTGTTAATATCTTTTGAATGATTATGATTTTGATACCGAAAATCAATAGGGCTTATCCGAAGGATGAAAGAAAACTTTTAAAAGAAGATTTAGATCAATCCATTGTGTACGACGACGTGAATCGTGACGACAAACAGACACACTTCTCAACGGAAAGCACTTTACGTATTTTTTATGTGTGTATCAAGGTATACACATCTATCTAAAATATCTCTCGTTTTAAAACTTCCCTGATAATATGAATTCCATGTATACTTGAGTATAGAAACGATTTTATGTTGGAAAATTTTGACAAGGTGACATGTCGAGAGTAGAGCACTCTCACACGTTGAAGCGTTGGGAGGCGAGCAATACAGATAGTTATACTTACGTCAGAAAACCCAAATCCGGGTAAACTCGGTACAATAATCTCGAACACAAAGTTGTATCCCGGTCTTGCTGTAGTCAATAAAGGTATGGCTTCATAAAACTCTCTGACAGACCCTGGCCAGCCATGAAGAAGTATTAAAGGTAGGACCTGCGAAGAAAAAACAAAAAAATAAAAAATGACAACTGAAAAACTTCCTTGTTTATTAAATCAAACTACAAAGATGGTGAAAGGAATTATTAAGTACTAGCTGCGCCCCGTGGTTTCATCCGCATAAGTGTGGATTCCGTCGGAATATCAGTATAAAAGTATTCTCTGTCCTAATCCGGGTCATGGTATATCCATTTGCCAAATTTCATCCAAATCCGTTCAGCCGTTTTAGCCGTGAAAGGTAACAAACCAACACACCCACTTTCGCATTTACAATATTAGTTAAGTTTCGCCTGTAGGTGCTGTAGAATGTTGACTTTAGTGATTTACAACAGAACCGATGCTCTTCAGGTGAATAATACAGTAAAATAGACCTTTTGAAACTCAAAGAACACTGTCTATATTCTGAACATCATTTAGCAAGGATGCACAGAGCTGTGGATGCAGATAAAACGCGCGACGGACTGCAACATGGATACATATTTATATTATAGGACTTGCAGCTATTAAGGGGGTAGTATTCAATTAAGTTCTTAAGTAACACGACCGTAGTAATAATGATGAGCACTAAGCAAAGAAATTACTTTAGTAAGATTAAAATGAAAACATAATATTTAAGCAAATAGGTAAGATTTTTTGTTAAATAAAAAGGGCCGCGACAATCTGCTGAATAAGGAAAAGCATTCGTTGTGCCGATGCTTCGCGTGTGCTACGCCTAATGCTCGGCCAGTGAACGTCTTTTGGCTGAGAAATGTTGAAGATTTTAGCGAATTTAATCTTAGCGAAAAACACCCGGTTTTTGAATTAAAGATTTTAAGGTGTCAAACTACTTAAGCGAGATGACGCCCGCGAAATTAAAAATGTATTTGCAGATACGTAATCAGTTTTGAATGGGGAAGGCCGGTAAAAGCTATTTGTAGATGGCGTGACCATACCTAGGTCCCTCCGGCGTATACTAAATTTGACATTTCAAACATTCAATGTCTTTCATTCCTTTTCGGGTTCAATCAATGGTTAATTCTTGAGTTTGGTTTTACTTCACTATTTCGTTATTTTCAGTAGTTTTAACCGTTTAAATCAATATATAATTTAAGACCTTAATTATTATTTTCTTCCTAGTAATCACTTTCTTCAAAATGTTTACGACATAACGTCAAACTCTGTTTAACGAATAGCTCTAATCTTAAAGTTGTAATCTTAAAATCTTCTAATTTTGAAGTTTTTCGGAAAATGGTAGTTTCCATTTTCGGAGCATTTAGGAACATAACAATTAATAATTTTCGCAAAAATCAAATAAAACCACTTCTCGCCTTGTATTATTAGATTGTTTTGGGAACTAGCTATAGATGTTCTATGTCACGAAGTTCGTTTGGCTATGAATGTTGTCAAGCGTGCACATGCACATTGTTTTTGTGTGCGTAACCTCGAGAGCGCTCAGTGTCGATCGGGACACGGTCCGGATCAGTAGTATTGTTTCACGGAGTAAGGTCAGCATGGCAACAAAACGAAGAAGAGTTGTCCATAGTGAGGTAATATTTATTTATACGTTTTCAATTAAAATGTTATACAACGATACTTAATATAGCAATAGAAGTATTTATAAAATGAATGTTTATTTGTGTTATAAAATGTTTATATTACTTAATTATTTTGATTACATTTTGGTTTAGGGTCGAAACATGATAGCTAGTGTTTATCATTTTCTGCGAGAAGAATATGAATTTACAAAATCATTAATGGAACTCAACTGTGATTTGTCTCATTTACGAGACATTACACGCCGTACAGCTGAAGCTACGGGTGTGAGCCAAAAAACAGTTCAAAGAATATTAAAAGAAGAGAAGGAATTGCCATCCACTTCATCAAAATTCACTTCACCTATGAAGAAAAGGAGAAAGCGAGATAATAAAGTGGATATAGATAATTTTACAGCCGATGTGGTTCGCAGTACTGTACAAGATTTCCATATTGTCCATAAAGAAATTCCAACATTAGCTAAGTTAAGAACAGCATTGAATGAAAAAATCGGATTCGAAGGTTGTTTAGAAACTGTTCGCAAGTTACTGTTGAAATTAGGTTACAAGTGGCGCAAAACAGAGAACAACCGAAAAGTCTTGACGGAGCGTCATGATATACAAATGTGGCGTTTAAAATATAAAAAAAAAATAACAGAGTACCGCTCTCAAAGTCGGCCCATTGTCTACACCGATGAGAGCTACGTCCTTTCGACACACGTGCGAAACAACACCTGGGCAAAAAAAAGGAAAGAACTCCGTTTTTAAAAAAAATTAGCACAGGCACTCGCTTTATTTTAGTGCACGCGGGAACCAAGGATGGTTTTATTGAAAATGCTTCCTTGGTTTATAAGGCCAACTCAACAGCTGGTGATTATCATTAAAATATGAGCTATGATATCTATGTAAAATGGCTAAATGAAAAGTTGCTACCCAATTTACTTCCGCGCTCTGTCATTGTCTTAGACAATGCATCTTATCACAACACACGGGCTGAACGACTACCGACGCAATCTACAAAGTAAGCCGATATGCAGCAATGGCTCAGGGATAAGGGTTTAGCATTTGATGAATCTCTTCTTAAATTGGAATTGTACGATACAATAAAGAAGTACAAAGCCCAACACGTAATCTACAAGATTGACGATTTTATAAAAAGCAAGGGTTTTGATGTCTTACGCCTTCCCCCTTATCACCCAGAATTAAATGCGATTGAAAATATTTGGGGGATCGTTAAAAATTATGTCGCATCTAAAAATATCGAGCAAAACATGACGAATACGGAAAGACTGATCAATGAAAGTTTGGGCCAAGTTAGCAGTGAAACGTGGCAAAAAACTTGTGCTCATGTTGAAAAAATTGAAAAAGACTACTTGAAATATTTTGATCTCGATTTTGAATTTATAATCAATGTACAAGATGATTCTGACGACAGCAAAACGGAATCGGAAATCGAAAATTTATCTGATAGTGATTGAAAATACTGAATAGTCCTACTTGTTTCGTTTCCATTCTGTAACACCAATGCTTAATTAAATGCCTACATATTCTTAATATTTTTGTATTTATTGCAACCTAATCTAATTTATTTACAAAATGTATATACTTTTAAAACCAAAATTTTATTTAGATTATTAAATCTCGACTTGAATATATATCAGATTTTTTTGCTAACGTTACCTACTTTTACACACACAAGCGCGCTTGTCGGGATACGTCACTACTACAATCAAAGCCGAACGGACTTCGTGAAATAGAATATCTGTACGACAGCGCCCTTTTGACAGTTGCCTTCCCTATTTCGGCTACATTGAAGGAATCACCTTAAGTTATGCTAAAGTAGAGTTTGAAAAGTTCTCAACGTCAATTTTTCAATTCGAAATCGAAGCCTTCACTTTCCAAGTTACTGCTCCATTTTACAACAACCTAGTTTAACTCTTATTGAAACATATAGGTAGATCTGCCTAACCCGCTGGCAATCTCAAAATCCCAATATTTTTCAGCAACTGAGCAACACATGTAATCAGTTTTACCTGGTTCCAATCCAACTGGATCCCGTACAGAGCGTGCGATTGAACCGACTAAAATCGTTAGCCATCTACAATATAGCTTTCATTGAACGAAGGAATGTGGAAACTGGAAACTATCTTTAAAAATTCTGAACGAGTAACCGGATCAAAACGTAATCCTAGATTCGAAATTGAATTGGAAGTTTCTAAAGGTGAGTGATATTTTTCTTATTACTTTTTGATGTCAAATCCCATATGTCGCAGGTGATTTAAACTAAATAAAAGGCGTTTGTAACGTCAAAATTAACAAAAAAATTGAATCTAGCACTTCCCTCTCACAGATAGAAGGCCTTTGTCCCAGAAGTGGGAACGTTATAGGCTGATTATGCCTTCCAAAAGGTAGTTTCTAATTTGAGAAGAATGAACAAGAAATTCCAAAGAACTTACTCTTTAAAATGTTTTACAAAAGTCTTCTGTTTGCTTTGTTATAATTAAA
Organism: Atethmia centrago; assembly: GCA_905333075.3. Classification (NCBI taxonomy): domain Eukaryota; kingdom Metazoa; phylum Arthropoda; class Insecta; order Lepidoptera; family Noctuidae; genus Atethmia; species Atethmia centrago. Next base: position 9,583,135 of record HG995388.1, read on the forward strand.
TAATTGTACGCGTAAACATATTTTGACGAATAAAATCCGGCGTAATTTGCATCACCCATTTTTCGAAGAAATTGATTCATGAATGAGTTGAATCTACCAATTTTACGTCAAGTGTGTAGCAAATTGTAGTACCATTGAATGAAACTGAATGCAACTTAATTTTGGCTCCGCTCATCTGATCCCACCCTAATCCTTTCCAATGTTATAGATGCTTATGGACTTTCAGAAGTATCTCATGAAAGTGCAAACAAACCCTTTTTAGGGTTCCATATTCAACAAGTAACCCTTACAGTTTCGTCATATCCGTCTGTCTGTCAGTCTCTTCGCGGCTTAGCTTAGTACTGCTGCTGTAATTTGGCATGGGTACACATATTAATCACGCCGACAAAGTAATAAAATATCCCAGGTCTGGGGTATCCACCCAGGAACAAAAAAAAGTCTAACCACGCTGCACCTTGCAGTACACGGTCACAGTTAAAGAAGATTTACAATAACTGCCATACTATTCTGATAAATCTCACCGTGAAAACTTGGGTGAAGTGAGCTGTCAATAGTGTCAATGCCTAGCATGGTGGGATGACAGCTCACTTCAAGCTGCCTTCACATTCGTTTTCACGGTGAGTTTTTTCAGAATAGACCCGCTGATTTCAAAATATTGTATTATGACTTACCATCACATTTATATCAACCCTTGGCTTCACATGAATATAATGAATATCCAATCCTTGAATATTAGTCCTATATTGTTCAAACTGATTATAGAACCTCTCTCTATTTGGAAAGCTGTACTTGTAGATCCAATAGTTGAAGATTTTGGAGAAGGCATCTGAATGTATTCCGTAAGTCCAAGCTGTGTCTTCGAAACTTTTCTTCTTGTTGGGAGCCCGTCTGTACATCTCGAAGAGCCATCTGATTTCTGAGTTCATCTAGAAAACAATGACGATGGAATCAGTTATGGTCTGTCAGAAATATTCATATGAATGTATAATAATATATTATGGTAGATATCGTGACACAAAACTTGAAACATGGATTCAGTACATGATTCTAGACCACCCAGAGTCGACATATTTCGTGTGTTCTTAAAAAAAATGCAGTTTCGTATAAAACTGCAATAACTACACGGTTAAAATGTATTTATATGGTGTACATATAATAAAAAGTATTCTACATATGTATGGAACAGCATATTTTGTTTTATAAGTAACCGAAAAAGATTAATTCTGGTTGGTGGTGGGTCTATAATAGTATACTGAATCCTTGGTAAAAGTTTTCGCCACGATGTCTCTTCCACCGTGTATGATAAATAATGCTGTTTACACTATTATGTTTAATGCCTTGTTGGTCTAGTGTTAGCAAGTGCGACTGCTAAGAGTGTGGAGTTTTGGATTTGATCTTTGGGTCAGGCAAAGCAATATTGGATTTTTCCATCAGGAATTTCTCAGCAGCAGCACGGAGACTAGATTTTTACCTGGTAAATGAGAATATGCACGCTCCTTGTTACAAAAGACTTGGAAACTACTGATAAATGTCGGTGTATTATAAATACAACTCCGTCTAGCCCTACGGAGAACACCAGGCATAATGTAATTAAATTATTTTGAATACAAAAGTAGCTTCTTCTTCTTAGTATCCATGGTAAAAAGTTCATATAACATGTTGGGCCCAAAATTCAGCAACGTGAACTGCACTCACTGATGCAGTCATTAAGGTCATAAAGTGCACAGATAACATGCGGCGCGAGATGGAAGGTTGGCCACTGTCTGTGCGACTTGAAATCTCAGCCATCTTTGACCCCCATCTGTGGAGATTGTCTTTGTTGCGGCTGACTTCAGTTCGAAATCTAACCAGAGATTTCCAAATCGGCCATGGTAACGTGTACCCTGGTGGAAGGCTTTCAGTTGGTTCGATAAATTTGTCAGGGGTTTGAACAGCTCCCGTTTGAGTTTGCATCTAGCTGTAGAGACGCTGTTATTGGCTGGACTTGCTGAAGCCACGCACCCAAGAAAGCTTTTATGGCTTTTTAGCCTCTGTACTGAGATGTAGTTGTGCATTGGATGGTGTGAGTCAGCTTGTAGCTTCGCCCTCTGGATGCGGTTGGCTATGGTCCTCAAAATGTGTTAACGCGTAATACCAGTCAGTGGATACAGCATTCGTACTGGGGTCGGTTTAAGGCAACCAATAATTATCCGGCACGCCTCATTTAGAGCTACTACCAATAGGTTGGCGTGGGCAGAGCGATCCCATACTGGACTATATTCACCAGCGGAAAAGCAGAGCATCATTCCACTTGTTCGCAGGACTTGGGAAGGCGGCCCAAACATCTGGTGGTTGCATCTGTATGAACGTTCATGTTTACATTTTGACAATTATGTTTTGTATGTAACCGCGGTCGTATACATACAATACCTCGGCATAACTTTAGACCGGTGTCTAAAGTTATGCCGAGGTATTTCGGGTGAGTGTGGGCGATTGGTACCCCTTGTCATAACATGTTCAATTTACGACCCGCGTGTCTGTTACCGAGGTGGAAGAAGGATGATTAAATTGTTGAGGGATTCGGTTACAAAGAATTATCAGCATAAAAATGGCTGAGATTAATAAGAACTGTGGATGATTGGGCTTGAATCTCCTCAAAGTTAGTAGCTTGATAAGTAAGTGCCAGGTCGTCAGGTCAGCTTGACAAGTAAGTGCCAGGTCGTCGGTCATACAGAAAGCGGGTTGTGTTTGGACTAACCGGTTGGTTGTTTGAATAAATGTTAAATAGTAGTGGAGCCTGTACGCTACCATGAGGTAGTCTATTTTTTTGGGATCGCCATCTCCTTCTATTTTCAAGAAGATGTACCTGAAATCGTCGATTACTAAGCAGAAGAATTCGTGCAAATTTTAAATCCTCTGTCAGGTTGGTAACTTTCCACAACAAGCGTTTAATATATACAGTGTCGTATGCTGCCTATAAGTCTAGTAGCTGAAGAAGTATGATGAAAGTTATTCTAGGAACTACAAAAGTAGGTACGCAGGCCATCATAATATAATTTGAATTTACAATTTTCCTGTGTACCGTGTCAGTATTATTTTGTTTTGCATCCATAAAATATTTATGCCATGGGGTTTTTCTCAGTGACTTATTAGTAGTGAGACAAGGTATAGGTAGTAACAAATTGAACTCTGAGATGTGAAATATATGTCTAGAAGTAAGGTCTTTCTTCGCCAACCTTCAACAAATTGGGATAAGGGCTGGAGGATGATAATGAAGCTACCGGTTTTCCATGAAATATTAATTATGCATATCAATAAGTGATAGGTACTCACCGAATCTGAAAACACAATCCGATACGGTCTAATAGATGTATCTTGAGGCTCAGTAGTATTCGGACCCCACCATTTATTCAAATCTAATTCAGGCAGTTCTGGTACAGTCATGAAATCTTGGTATACATTGTAAGCAAATATGGATATGCCTGTTAATGCTAGAATTAAAATAAGTGATGCTACCTGAAAAAAAAAAACGATAAATGTAGAAAAAGATTTTTAAATTGACGAGGAAAGTGCAATTTGATGTCTCAGTAGATAAAACTGAGGTTTAATTTTGAATAGTGATAGGAAAGATTTCAGCAGGCCATTAAAAGAGAGAGAGTGAAGAAGGAAATAAAAACGCGTTTATTGGCATAAGAACAAAATGCACCTTAAAACTATGTATGAACACAGAAATAAAACAATGATTCATAAAATAATCCCAAGAGCCATTGATAAAGACGGTTGGGTATCGATTTTCAAAACACCGAAAAAAAAGTGATGCATGTTTTATTTTAATATTGTAAACGCTTTGAATCTAAAATATTTTAGCACCTGTCAAATTGATAATTAATGAATACTATAAATTAAAGCCTAGACTAATTAAAACCTAGACTGATACACAATCATAATTGCATTGATTTTGCATCAAATAATAAGTTTCACACACATTTTGTACAAATTTTTGTCATTTCAGCGAAGTTGCGAACATCTAAGAATGTTACACTGAACTTATGATGTAAACATTTTACATGTTAAAACCTCTTCTAACAATTCAACAGTTGTATGTGTCATTTACTTTGAATTGACATTTTGTTTATTTAAACAAATACTTTCAATCAAAACTTACGTTGATTAATATAATAATGAACTTACATTCAAATTGCTACTTTCGTTTACTTCTTTCTTTTTACTATCTATCTTTCCTGACACTATATTTTCCAAATCTTTCTTTTTGGTTTTTTTTCCCATTTTGTGTCTATCACTACTAACGATTTAAATGATACTAAATAACATTGCTCTGTAATCTTATCTATCACCGTTATCAATATATGGATGATGTGTTATTGCGTATCTGTTTACATAACTTACAATCTTTTGATAACTAAAAATTTAGAACACTGATTGGTTTTTAATTTAGGAATTATTTTTACAATTTGATGATTTACAAAAAGATTAACATGGCACCCACATTACGTAGGGCCGCTTGGTGATAAGAAGTTGTAATCATCTTGAGTAAATCCAATTCAAAACTCACTAATTCTAAACGGAATGCATTCAAACTATTTCTGACGCAAAGCAGCGTCCCCCTCTTTTGGTTTGAAAGAAATGGATGAGATGAAGAAGTTATGAAGTGTAGATAATTGCAAGTAAAACAGACAACGAAACAATCATGCCTTTCATATTCCTGATGGCCACAAGCGGTGGTGATCTTAGCATCAGGTGAACATGTTAGTTTGCCAACCAAAAACTATGTAAGTATAATAGCCCACAAAAACAACCAACTTTAACATGTTATTGGCATTTCAACTGCAGTGTTGTTCGTGAACATATTCTGTAAAGGGTTACCTAAATGATTCATTTCAATCGCATCTTAAAGCTTTTCCAAAAAAAAAGCCAGCTCAAACACCAAAAGTATCACAAGAAACCCCAAAAAATTCTTCCCATAAATAACATTCTCGAACACTTACAAAATTGATAACATTCCGTGGCGGTCCAGTCAACATTAGTTTAAAAGTAAGATATATTCCCAACACATACGTGGTTTTATATCGAGAGTGCAGTTTCTGGGTCATTCGCTTCATGTGGCGAAGTGCACTGCCTTCAAAGGTGTAGAGACACCATGTGCAGTTGTTTGGAAGAACATTATGACACTTTCTGAAGCCTATTTATTGTATAAATCTCATTTACGAGCTGAATCAGAATTCTCTTATTTTTCAGAATGTATTTGTTTGTGTTTTATTTTTGTGTGCTTTTAATTTCTCATAGGATGTTAATTTATGAACAACATTTTTTTCTGACACCGACGTCGTGCAGCGTCGTTTAGATTTTGAAAGCTTTTTAAAGATTCTGGTTTAAGTTGCCTTGTTTTATTGTTGCCAAGTTCAAACGAGCTACGGGTATTGATCGGTTGAGAGATTAGCCTGCAGGTAGCGAAGCGATTACTGCTAGGGTACCAACTCGTGTTATTTTAATTTTATACGTGGAAGGAAGACTATTCTTTAATTTGTATTTTCTTCAACATACTATTATTTAATCTTGTTTGCATTAGACTAGTTAAGTACGAACTTCTTGCAAAATTTAGTAGCCAGTAAGATCCACAAACAAACTTTCAAATCAATCTTCTGAAGATAGATGGCCATTCGGAATAGAGAATTTATTAAATTCAACAAGCTATGCAGTTCAAATATTTGATATATGAATTGCATAGCTTGTTTTTGATAGAAAATCATGTTTCATAAAATATTGTTCTTTATAAATAATATGTCTAGACACAGACAGACTATTTGATTGTCAATATATTGTTATTGTATCTGAATGTATTAAATGACCTTAATTTAATGAATGACATTATATATATATATAATAGAATTAAATGACATTAAATGCCTCGTTGGCCAAGTGGTCGCTAGCGCCACTGCTGAACATGAGGTCCTGAGTTCACTTCCCGGGTCGGGCCAAAGTGTTATTAGATTTTTCCACCTCTAATTTCTCAGTAGGAAGCAGCCCGGAGTCTGGATTTGTGCTCGGTTGATGGCAGTAGTCTAGCCCCTTATTACATGAGACTTAAACATAACCGCCGAAATGTGGGTGTACTATAGTACGTCTCTGCCTAACCCTTCGGGGCATACGGGCGCGATGTTATGATGTATTACATTAATATTGTATAGCTAGCTTTAATACAGAGTGGTGATTTAGTCACCAGCTACCGTCAAGGGGGTGATTATAACCGTTGTATAGGTTTATTTTTTCAGGAATCACATTTGAGTTTCACAGCGACAGTTTTTTTGTTTGATAAGAATGCTTGGAAACATGTTGGTCCAGCTCCATTGGGCAATCTGGAGTTTAGACAAAATCAAACTGGTTGTTGCATTGTATTTGTATAATTCATTATTTTTATGACATTGGTTTTATTTTCTGTGATCACTTTAACTTACACTCAGCCTTTTTTTTTTGGGTGGGAAATCATCAAATAACTTCTCCCGCTCTGGGTGAGGCGGGCGGGTGTGTCAGGCTCTTACTGACTAAAACCCATCCGTATTCCTTCCGTTGCCTGTGTTGCCAGGGGCCTCGGTGACCCTTTAGTACCTTCCCGCGACCCCGGCAGTACACGGTCAGTCTGTGATTACTTTTTTTTTTTTTTTAGGAAAACGTGTAAGTACTTTTACAAAGTTTGTAAATACGTGAACACCATGTATCCATCACCGAATTAATTTATCTGTCATTGCTTCATTTTTACTTCTTTTTACCTATTGTGGTATAGTAATTTTATTCTAGATGCTTCGTCTTCACATATAATTATATAATCAATGTACCTATACCTACAAAATATTGTAAAACATTTTTGAAAGAGTAATGGTGGAGTTTCTTGCCCATTCTTCTCCATACGAAACTACCTTTTGGAAGGGGCGACTAGAATCAATTCAATTTTTTTTGTAATTTTTGACGTTCAAAAGTGCCCTTTATGTGCCTGTTTGAAATAAATAATTTGACTTTGACAGGTAGAATCATCCTCGTGACGGGGACTAAAAGGGCACCCTGTATTTGTATTACCAAGAATCCCTCAAACGCTGGTCACCCTACCCGCGTTACGTGTTCACTTACAAGTAATAACGGAATGCTTTCCTTTAATGCTGTTTATGCTCGCATTCTGTTGGCTGTCTCATAACCTTGAGGGATGTACGCAAATTTTTGCTTCTGATGGGCCATCACACAAAGAGATGGCTTTGAGATGTGTTTTTAATGTAATGTGTGGCATATTATGGTGTATGCAGAAGTTACTTATAAACATACAGTCTATTCTGTTAAAATCTCACCGTGAAAATATATGTGAAGTGAGCTACGTTCTACCAGATACTAGGAATTGACGCTATTGACAGCTCGCTTCAAGCTCATTTCACTCCATTTCACGCCTTTTTAGAAGAATTCGTCCGCGCGGAAGTCCGAAAAGAACCGAAGACTGACAGAACTGAAGACCCCTGTCTTCAGTTCTTTATAGCTATTCAGTGTTCTATGACAAATTGAACCATGTGGAAACTGTAATGGGTATGACTATGCCAAGGTTCTATAATATATTTTCAAGGTTATTTATATTCCGACGTTTGGCTCCCAAACTGGAGCGAGCAGGGGCTGCATTGAAGCGGCTCCTACCCGATCTAGGGGGTCCAAACGCCTCCTGCCGGAGGCTCTACGCGGGGGTCGTGCGTTCCATGGCCCTCTACTGGGCTCCTGTATGGGCGCGTTCTCTGGCGCTGCGGCCAGCCCGCTGGTTGAGCGCGGCCCAAAGCCGGGGATACCGCACGGTCTCCTGTGAGGCAGCGAGCCTCCTTGCCGGCTTGCCGCCATGGGATCTGGAGGCAAAAGTCCTCGCGCACGTATGGGAGTGGCACGAGGAGGTGAAACGCTGGGCGAAAACATCGCTGCCGCGAGAAATCGCGGCACGGCGGACGGAGCTCCGGCGGGATCTAATGGCCACATGGAGAGTACGGTTGTCGCAACCCAGTGCTGGGCATGCCACGATTGCGGCCATAAGTCCCCTCTCTGAGGAGTGGCTAGAGAGGCGCCACGGCATCCTCACCTTCCGCCTGACGCAAGTCCTCACCGGACACGGCAGATTCGGGAGGTTCCTGTGTCGGATAAGGCGGGACGAAACGCCCCGGTGTCACCACTGTGTGGATCTGGTCCGGTCAGGTCTGCCCGGCTTGGGCAGAGCACCGCCGTGTCCTCGTGGAGGCGATCTCTCGCGTCCGGCCCTGGTTCAGCCCATGGTACGGAGCGAGAGGGCATGGGCAGCCGTCACTTACTTCTGCGAAGCAGTAATGCTCGCGAAGGAGGAGGCGGGGTGGTTGAGGGAAAGGCAGGAGACGCCCTGGGCGTCGGGAATCTCGGTCGGATTTCCGGCCACCGTAGGCGCGAGGTTGTGGACGGTGAGCAATGGGTAGCTTACCGTCCGGTATAAGGACCAGGTCCAAAGAGATGTCGTCAGCACAAATGTAGGGGTCCACTAGGGCCGATGCCTGCCGGGGTCGCGGGAAGGTACTAAAGGGTCACCGCGGCCCCTGGCAACACAGGCAACGGAAGGAATACGGGTGGGTTTTAGTCAGTAAGAGCCTGACACACTCTCCCGCTCCGCCCAGAGCGGGAGAAGTTATTTGATGATTTCCCATAAAAAAAGGTTATTTATATTCTACTTGTAACCAACTTGTCTATTCTACGAGTATCTGTAAAAATCTCACCGTTAAACCTACGTTTTCACCTGTATGAAACAAGGACTGCCCTCGCTTCGTACGGGTGAAATCTACCTAATGTGGAACCTAATGTTAAATATTAATGTTTCTGGAATATATTCACTAAATTATAGTTAAAACTTAATTCAGTGCATTGTTCTAAAACAAACATGCGAACTATGCGAAGGTCATCCATTATAATTTTAGTATTGTACCTAGTGTATATTTTCAGTCGTCGGTGTCATGGTCGCAAGTGCCACTGCTGATCGTAGGGTCCTGGGTCTGGCAAAGTGTTATTGGGTTTTTCCATTAGGAATATCTTAGTAAAAGCATAGAGTTTGGAGGTTGGCGGTGTGATACCCCCGTGGCTCGGAAAGTACGCCATTGGCCCTTCGCCTTATCTCTCTCCGGTCATGTTTCCGTCCCATCAGACTATGAGAGTGAGGTAAGAGATTGTACATCTGTGTCTGCGCACAAACTTGTGCACTATAATATCTCCCGCGCCGAAGGCTGGTATCCGCTGAGATTGGTCGCCATGACCGAAATTCGGTCTGGAGGACTATTACTATATTTTCATCAATTACTAGAAATAAACATGTACAGCATTTTTTTTGTCAAAATCGGTTCACATTGAGAGTAATTCGTGGTGATATTTGGTTTATAGAATAAACCAAATATCACCGTTATTCCACAAATTCCAACCAAAATGAAATTCTCCAAAATACATGAAACCACAAATAAACACAGCTTCCACGCTAGTAATTAAGCCAAATAATAACTAAACTGTTAATGACGTAGGTACCTAAATATAGAAATGGTATAAATTGGTCGCTTTTCGTGTCTGTCTGTCTGACTGCTTAGTTCTTCTTAACTTCATAATCGATTTTGATGAGGTTTTTAGCATCATTTGGAACAGCGGGCTTAGCATGACGCTTTCTATATCTATGAAGAAAAGACAAAGCTCTATACAAAGTGACATTTCGTTTCTCCATTTTTGACATCGCACCGTAGAAATTTGTACACTTTGTATAGAAAGAGCTATGTCTATTCTTCGTAGAAATAGAAAGCGTCATGCTAAGCCTGCAGGGATTCCCAAACTATTTTGGTCAAGAGACCCCTTTTTCAAAATGAACTGATACCTCAGACCTCCGTAGTGGTTCCGGGAGGCCATGTCCGACATATGTGACGTGGCAATGCCCCGGGTCCAGCCTGGACGTGCCTCGCGCCAGGTGTACTGGTGGTCGCAGGAGCTGACGGCTCTGCGCACTGCGTGCGTGGCTGCGCGACGCCGGTACACCAGGCACCGCAGGCTCCGTATCAAACCTCCGGATACGGAAGCCATTCAGGCGGAGCTGTACGAGGGATACAGAGCGGCGAAGACCGCCCTCCAAGCGGAGATCCTGCGGGCCAGGGGGTTGGCCCGCGAGGAGTCGCTGGGGACTCTGGACAGGGACCCGTGGGGACGCCCGTACAAAGTGGTGCGGGATAAACTCCGCCCATGGGCTCCCCCGCTGACGCAGAGTCTCCGGCCCCAGCTTGTGGAGGACGTGGTGAGCACTCTGTTCCCTTCCCGAGGGGAACACGTCTCCCCGCCTATGGCTCCGCCTACTGCGGTGCCCGATGCGGACCACACCGCCGACGACGACGACGATGCTCCGGAGGTGACCGAGGTAGAAATGAGAGCGGCGGTACGCAGGCTTAATGCCAAAAATACCGCCCCAGGACCCGACGGCTTACCTGGGAAGGCCTGGGTCCTGGCCTTGGAGGCTCTCGGGCCTCGACTTAGGGGGCTCCAAAGCGCATGCATGGAGAGGGGCCAGTTCCCGCTTCGCTGGAAGACGGGGAAACTGGTCCTCATAAAGAAGGCAGGGCGCCCTGCGGACTCTGCGTCCGCTTATCGGCCCATCGTGCTGCTCGACGAGGTGGGCAAGCTCTTTGAAAGAGTCATTGCAGACCGCCTCGTCGGCCAGCTGGTGCAGGTGGGGCCGGATTTGGCGGAGAGCCAGTTTGGTTTCCGCAGAGGGCGCTCTACGGTGGACGCCATCATGCGTGTGCGCCACCGTTGGGGTCCCAAATAACGGTAGGAGGGGTTTCTATCGGCGTCGAGTCGACGATGAAGTACCTGGGACTCGTCCTCGACAGCCGGTGGAACTTCGTGGAGCATTTCCGACGTTTGGCTCCCAAACTGGAGCGGGCGGGCGCTGCATTGAAGCGGCTCCTGCCCAATCTAGGGGGTCCAAACGCCTCCTGCCGGAGGCTCTACGCGGGGGTCGTGCGGTCCATGGCCCTCTACGGGGCTCCTGTATGGGCGCGCTCTCTGGCGCTGCGGCCAGCCCGCCGGTTGAGCGCGGCCCAAAGGGTCATGGCCATCCGGATGGTCCGAGGATACCGCACGGTCTCCTGTGAGGCAGCGAGCCTCCTTGCCGGATTGCCGCCATGGGATCTGGAGGCAAAAGTCCTCGCGCACGTATGGGAGTGGCGCGAGGAGGCAAAACGCCGGGGCGTAAGTCCGCTGCCGCGAGAAATCGTGGCACAGCGGACGGAGCTCCGGCGGGATCTCATGGCGTCATGGAAAGTACGGTTGTTGCAACCCAGTGCTGGGCACGCCACGATTGCGGCGATAAGTCCCCTCTTTGAGGAGTGGCTGGAGAGGCGCCACGGCGTCCTCACCTTCCGCGTGACGCAGGTCCTCACCGGACACGGCAGCTTCGGGAGGTTCCTGTGTCGGATAAGGCGGGATGAAACGTCCGGGTGTCACCACTGTGTGGATCGCCCGGAGGACACGGTGGAGCATACGGTGGAGGTCTGCCCGGCTTGGGCAGAGCACCGCCGTGTCCTCGTGGAGGCGATCGGCGGCAGAGACCTCTCGCGTCCGGCCCTGGTTCAGGCCATGGTACGGAGCGAGAGAGCATGGGCAGCCGTCACCTCCTTCTGCGAAGCAGTAATGCTCGCGAAGGAGGAGGCGGGACGGTTGAGGGAAAGGCAAGTTTCGCGCCCTCTCGCCCCTAGCCGCCGCAGGAGACGCCCAGGGCGTCGGGAATCCCGGGCGGATTTCCGGCCACCGTAGGCGCGGGCTTGCGGACGGTGAGCAATGGGTAGCTCACCGTCCGGTAAGGACCAGGCCCGGGTCGACGGCGCGTTGTATTCCACGCGCGCCTCAAAGAGATGTCGTCAGCACATAGTAGGGGTCCACTAGGGCCGATGCCTGCCGGGGTCGCGGGAAGGTACTTATGGGTCACCGAGGCCCCCGCAACACAGGCAACAAGAAGGAATACGGGTGGGTTTTAGTCAGTAAGAGTCTGACACACCCTCCCGCTCCGCCCAGAGCGGGAGAAGTTATTTGATGATTTCCCACCCTCAAAAAAAAAAAAAAAAAAAAAAAAAAAAAAAAAAAAAAAAAAAAAAAAAAAAAAAAAAAAAAAAAAAAAAAAGACCTCCGTAGTCAATTTTTTTCATCTTGTACGAACTTGCGCACGCTTATTGACTTGTTGAGCTTTATTATTCATTCTTCTAACAAGTTAATACACGTCGTAACACAACTTATAAAGTATCATAAAAGTTTCGAATAAGAAATAGTGTTAAATAATTGGAGTCTATTTTTTTGGGTCGAATTTTAGACCTAGTCGACCCCCAAAATCAGTTTATGTGGACCCTGGTTAACCGATTTCGATCCCAATGGGTCGATATCGACCACTTTGGGAATCCCTGATTTAGAGCGTTTATTTCGGAAGGTTTATGTGTATAACACATAATATATAACTTAGATATAGCACAAAAATCTCGATGTTTTGGCATGTCGCCAGATCAGCAGTGCTATTCTGTAATAATAAAAGTTAGCTTAAAGTGAGTTGTTAATAATGTCATCCCTAGCATAAGGCGGAATTAGAGCTCACTTCACGTTCACTTCACCTAATGTTTCAAGGTGAGATTTTTACAGAATAGAGTTACAGTAGTGCCATTTAAAAATCTCACCGTAAAAACTTAGGAGAAGTGGGCTGTCATTCCGCCTGATGCTAGGGATTGACACCATTGACAGCTGACTTCAAACTAACTTCATCTAAGTTTCCAGGTAGAGATTTTTACAGAATAGATCGACTGATAAAGACAAAGATAATTTTATTTTGCAAATATGGGTAACAGCAGATGATGACAAAAAACATAAGCATCCAGCCATATTTTACCACGTAGGCATTCAAAAGGTTTTAAACACTCAACTTATAACTAAACAATTAAATACAATTTTAAAATATTACACAATGAACTAAGTACAGAAAATATAGAGGCCTTGGCAGAAAGTACAACTTTGTACCCTTTGGCGTCGAGACCCTCGGTCCGTGGGATCCCAGTGCGCATAAGTTATTTGCGGAAATCGCGAAACGTCTGGTTGATGTAATAGGTGACCGAAAAGCTGGCGGTTTTCTCGCGCAACGCATCAGCATTGCAATTCAGCGAGGAAATGCCGCCAACATCATCGGCACAATGCCTCAAGGGCCTTTTTTAGGTTTAACTTAGTTTTAATTTAATATAGTTAATGTCAATAATCATCTTGTATTTTGGTTTTAAATATGTAAACAATACCTCTTAGTACAGAAAATAATATATCTATACACTAGCTTAAACATTATTTCTCAATTAAGGCTCGTGCAGACTGGGGCGATATCGTGGGCGCGACAGGCATATTGCTGCCTGTCGCACCCGCGATATCGCGCTAGTCTGCACGAGCCTTTAGGAATTCCTTAATATCATAATATGCTTTCGTCACTAAAAAGCTTCTGAGTCTCTTTTTAAATAATAATTGTAAAATAATAATGATGATGGGGATTGACAGCTATCTTCAAACACACTGTACTGTACATTACACCCATCCGAAGCAGGGGCGGGTCACTAGTATAGAAATAAATTAAACTAGAGCAACACCATCAAAATGAAAATCAGTTAACACGAATTTCAATTTCGTATTCACTGAAGTGAAATTGGGAACGTACTGCAATCACTTGTCAGTCTGTCACAGACGGCTTACCTACTCTCAAACTGTTTGACGTTCAAACTCGAGGAAATTCGGTACCTGTAATTTAGAAAATCTCCTCTGTATTCCAAGTAGGCTGGTGTGTATAGTGCACTGATGTTTCAAAATTATGTCATACGAAGCGGGCATGCCTAATGAAATTGACTACACGGAAAAAAAGTTCGTATTTACTAAAGTGAAATTGGGAACGTACTGCAATCACTTGTCAGTCTGTCACAGGCGGCTTACTCTCAAACTATTTGACGTTCAAACTCGGGGAAATTCGGTACCTGTAATTTAGAAAATCACCTCTCTATTCCTAGTAGGCAGGTGTGCACTGATGTTTCGTAAATTATGCCATACGAAGCGGGCGTGCCTAATGAAATTGACCAGGTACCAATCTAGATTCTTAGCTAATACTAAGAATTCCCCAAAGGAAAACCAAATCCAAATCCAAATCAACAGCCCCTTTAATCCAAGGGGGCCAGCGCACCCTTCTGCCTCGCCGTCGAAGACAACGACGCAAAACCCAGCCCTTGAGTCGGTCCCGGTTGATGTTGTTTCAACACCCGAGATTCAAAAATGGATGTCAGCCATCGAACAGCACTTAAATGAAGTTTGCTCTATTGCCGCGGATGGCAAACTCAACTCGGAGCAGAAAATGAAAATTTCTACGCTATGCCGTAAAGTAGGATCTGGAACCTCACAAATGGCAGTCCTATATCAGTCACTCAAGCAGAAAGCCATTCACGCGTATAACGCGGTTGATGCCCTTCAAGAAAAGCGCGTCCTGACGGAACATGTTTTGGAGCTCAAGCAAACGATTAAGGACTCTGGTTGTGCGGGAAATGTTTCGTTTGCCAATATGGTGAAGAAGGGAACAAATGATTTCATTCGGCCGAACAATTTAAGCTCTGTAGCTATTTATCCCAACGATAAATTAAAGTCGAGTGAAGAAACAAAAGACCTCGTGCAAAAAATCATTCGCCCTGATCAAATGAAGCTGCACGTACGTGGTGTCCGCAAAACCAAAAATGGAGGCGTTATCATTAGTACAGAGACGAAACATGACGCTGATAAACTCAAACACGCAGTCCAGCTCTCTACATCTGGACTTACCGCCGATGAACCCAACAAGCGCAAACCTCGGATCGTGGTTGTAGGTACGCCGACTGCATTGGCTGAAACTGAAGTCTTCAGGTGCATTTACGAACAGAACGTAGCCGACAAGTTTCCAGAAATGTCGATGGAGTCCTTTTTGACTTTGGTTAAATTAAGCCACAAATCTGGGAAGAAGGATGCGTCGACCTGTAACTACGTTATTGAAGTAACAGCTAATATACGTAAAGCCCTATTATCCCAATCAAGGCTCTTTATAAATTGGACGTCCTGCCCTGTCAGGGATTTCACCCTGGTTACCCGATGCTACAAATGCCAACAATATGGTCATGCAGCAAGAACATGCAGAGAGTTGAAATCTACGTGTGGCCACTGCGGTGAAGAAGGACACTCGACGTCAGAGTGCGCAAAGAAAGTTGACACACCGAAATGTGCATCTTGCTCACGTTTTAAAAAGCCCAATAACCACAGAACGGGAGAAACTGAGTGTCGTGCTAGGAAAATTGCGGAAAACAGGTACATCAACTTCCGTATTTAATCCCTGCTGCTAAATCAACAAAACACTGCACTGGCCTACAAACCCTCGATTTTGTTGATGTCTCAGTATGTTAGTCGCACGCAGCAAAAATTCAATATACACATAGCCTTGAACGTGATGTGTTGTGCAACATTGACTTATCAATTCTGCTGACGCAAAATTATATCATGTGTTTAACTAGATTTTAAGTGCAAGAAACTATTTTACGCAAACTAAGAACTTACGTTTATAACCCTTTTTGTTGTTTTTATGTTTAAGGTAAATAGTAGTTTTTTAAGTAAACTAAGTATAAAATATTGAATTAATTACATTTTGTCACTATTTCAAGTCTTGTTATGTTAAATATTGTTAAGAATTGTATCGTCCTATACTTACCATACAGTAAGAGCTCACGCCGCCTGTGATACAGGTTTATCCTAGTACAGGCATCTAACATCATAATACCTTTGTTAATTATTTCGAATATTTTATGTTAATATTTTACCAATTGTAATACTGAATAAAAATATTATTATTATTATATTATTAAATAACGATATCCGATTCGGGGTTAGAATACAGGTGAAATCGGCATTGTGCTTGTGACCTCTTTAAACCAAAGACTTTTTTTCCCGAAGGGTAAGGCTTTTTTTATTTTATTTTTTGGGTGGGAAATTATCAAATAACTTCTCTCTAAGAGTGTGTCAGACTCTTACTGACTAAAACCCACTCGTATTCCTTCCGTTGCCTGTGTTGCCAGGGACCTCTGTAACCCTTTCGGACTTTGCCACGACCTCGGCAGGCATCGGCCCTAGTGGACCCCTACACTTATGCTCACATCTCTTTTAATCGCGCGTGGAACTCAACGCGCCGTCGACCCCGCTCTGGTCCTTATCAGACGGCGAGCTACCCATCGCTCACCGTCCGCAAGCCTGCGCCTACGGTGGCCAGAAATCTGCTTGGGATTCCGGTCGCCCAGGGCGTCTCCCGCGGCGGCCGAAGGGTTAGTCTTTTTTTTTTTTGGGTGGGAAATCATCAAGTAATTTCTCCCGCTCTGGGCGGAGCGGGAGGGTGTGTCAGACTCTTATTGACTAAAACACACTCGTATTCCTTCCATTGCCTGTGTTGCCAGGGGCCTCGGTGACACTTTAGTACCTTCCCGCGACCCCGGCAGGCATCGGCCCTAGTGGACCCCTACATTTGTGCTGACGACATCTCTTTGAGGTGCGCGTGGAATACAACGCGCCGGCGACCCGGGCGAAGGGCTAGTCTGAGGTGAGAGCTGAGATGTGTAACTATACGAGTAGCTCACAATTCGCTAATTATGTTGAGTCCTATTGAGCCTATTGCCTATCAACAATAGGTATGTACCGTCAACAGTGGCATCTTCACTTTCCATGAGGAACTTTACCCATGAGTATATCTCTCGATTACTAAAAATCTGTTAAAAATTATAGATTTTTCTACTTTTGTATCTCTGTGTAATTGCCAAACTTAAGTGGCAGTGGGCAGGGAACATTGCTCGCAGAACAGATGGCCGGTGGGGCCGAAAGGTTCTGAAGTGGCGACCGCGTACCGGAAGACGTAGCGTTGGAAGGCCTTCTACTCGTACAAGGTGGACCTCATCGGTCCACCTTGTACGAGTAGAAGGTGGACCATTGTGAAGGCAGCAGGAATCCGCTGGATGCGGGAAGCACAGAACCGGGCGAATTGGCGGCGCTTGGGGGAGGCTTATGTCAAGAAGAGGACGTCTTTCAGCTGAAATGATGATGATGATGTATCTCTGTGATATTAAATGGCGGAAACCGGTTTTTGTAATCGAGAAATATTTAAGTACAGTAAATTGGTACAATTTACCCATTGTTAAAATTGCTCATGTAAAGTAAAGATGCCACGTTACTTGATCGGTACGTAGATAAATGCACATGTGTGAGCACTATGTACCTATGTATAAAGCTACCATTTACTGGATACGTCTTTCACTGAATTGAATGTGCCCTGGCGGTTGAGAGTATGTCATGCTCACTCAAATGTCTAGCATGTGCTGGCGTGTGTTGGATCATTAAGTTCCTTTCAAAATGGTTGAGCTGAATGGTGCTGACCCATGCATTACGTTTCGTGAACGGGTGCCGTCAGTAGGGACTGGTAATTTCTTAGCTGCCACGACTTATTTTAATTTATTTTAACTTTCAATTGTTTTTTGTTTTTATCTTTTTATTACGGACGCTTTTAACATGACACTTCTTTCTAAATTGTTCTCATGTGTATAATTTCAACATAAATGATGTAACCAATATTTTTGAAACAATATTGCAATTTAAGAGTTTCTTACCCGTTCTTCTCTACAGGAACCTACTATGCTTTAGAATGGGCAACTAACTTCATCTTTCTGACTGACTGACCCTTTGACAATCCAAAAGTGCCTGTATTTAGTTTATTTGAGAAATAATTGCAAGGGAATGAGAGACTTTCAATTGTGTTCGTATATGACGGGATTTATGTATCATCTCAAACCACTAGTGATTAGCGTTGCACCACTATCAACCGTGTCATCGATCAACATAATCAGCTTATAATGGTCCCAATGCTGGGATACAGCCCGCAGGCCTCCTCTCTGTGAGAGGGTGTTGGCCGTAATCCACGCAGGCCCAGTGCAGGTTGGTGTTTGTTATCATGTCTTAGTAGTTTTGGTTCTAGGACATGCCGGATTCCTAATGATGTTTTCCTTGACCGTTTTGAGAGCAGTGGTGATGAAATAGTTTACATCAAGGCTTGCCTTAGTTCTAACCCACGGCCGTTTCCACTGAGCCAACACTACAACATTTTTTATACGTTAAAAATAACCTGTGATTTTTTTTTTCTCTTTATGTATTAAGGACTTTGATATATGTCAGTACATTAGGCCTAACCTTAAACTAGACTTAAAATACAAATCACCTTAACTTTACTAGCAGTTATATTAATTATTATTACCATAGTATGCTAACTCATAAAGCCTAGAAGCCCGCTCCGATGTCGGTTCAGCCAAAATACTTTGGATAATACCGACATCCAAGTGGTTAACTCCCAGCTGCTCCATAATCACACTCCTTTCGTTTTGGTTTTTAACACATTCCATCAAGAAGTGTTGCACACCATCCAAAACGCCATATAAATCGCAATTTGAGGAAGTTGCTCTTTGCATAAGATGTTCAAACCTTTTTGATGGAACGTGCCCAGAACGTAATCTATGAGCCATTGTAACGTAACTTCTTTTAATCTTAATGTTACAGAACCATGATATATGAGGAGGCTCTGACTGCATGGTCTTGTACCAGATCCCTTTTGTTTTAGAAGTCTCCTCAAAATATTCTTTCCAGCTATTATAAGATATATTTTTAAAGTTCCGTAGCGTTTCTGTACAATAGTTTGGTACAATATTAATATTTTGACCTTTAGTAACCGCTAGTTTGTTTTGCCGAAAATTTTAATATTTTTAGCTCAATTAACATTTAATCCGAATTAATTCAACAAAAAAAAAGTTAACAAAAAGCGAACACAAGCTTCAAATCAAGAAGTTCATATACCAACTGAAATATTACGACAAAAACTCAAGCTCATCGATATTCGTGTTCTACTTCTGCGATCGCAACATTCTGAATACCAAAATGGTTGCTACGACATCGGATTTTAAATTCTTATTAAATTTAAACGCTGGGTTGAGAATATTAAGAAATTCCGTGCAGCTTTTAATCCTTTTATATATTTCCATTGTAGTCTTTTGATTGGCCGACTACATGTCATGATCTGATCGTAGAAATGGCTATATCGTGATCCGCTTGGCCATTTCACAATATGCCGCCATTTCATGATTTGACCATCTAACATCACAAATTCAACTTATAATGTTCCCACTGCTGGGCCTCTTCTCTGTGAGAGGAAGTGGGCCGTAATCCACTACCCAGGCCCAGTGCGGGTTGGTAGATGTCACATGTTTTCAAATTTTTGGTTCTAGGACATGCTGGTTTCCTCACGATGTTTTCCTTCACCGTTTTGAGAGCAGTGGTGATGAAATAATTTACACAAAGTAAAGCGCCAGTCTGAGTTCGAACCTGCGACCTACAACTCGTAAGCCACGGCCGTTATCTAACATCATCATCGTTCAATGTTCTTCGTTCGACGAGCGATGCTTAGGCATAGCGTCCCAGTTATGCGTAAATACCATAACCCTGGCTTTGCTGCTGCGCAGTCGGGTAATAATTCCTATTCGACCTATTCCTAGTCGAACAATTCCTATTTTAGGGTCCTGAAAATACAAAATAGCCAGGTAATTCCGACAAACATGAATGTAGCGCTCGCCGGGCACTGCCGCGGCACCGCTCGCTTCGCTCGCTCGGCTCGCGCGTGGTTGGTCATAGTTCTAACCTAACTTAACCCATTTGGTCGGGGTGCTACTAGCGGCATGAATTGCAACTACTTTGCGAGATGCCCAGTGGTCAGCTGGGAATATCGATAAATAGTGGGTTGGTTATTTATATTTAATACTCAAGTACTCGTAGCAATGGACTCAAATATTTTAGTAACAATATTTCTTAACAACCATGTTAATAAACTCAACCTACACACTTAACGTAACACTGCCCGATAGTTATGAGAATCCCTGCTACAAGCTGAACACCGATGTGAAAAGCTTGCAGCAGCGATTCACGCATAAGCAGTCCAGTCTGCTCGCGACACACTGCAGTATAGTGTTGGGGCTAGCCCGCACCCGGCGCACCAGGGAGGCGCAGCTTTTTCGCATCGTAGCGTAGAAACAATCGACACGAGCATCAGCAAACGTGCCTTTTTTTAGGGAAATTATCAAATAACTTCTCCCGGTCTTGTGTCAGATTCTTACTGACTAAAACTCACCCGTGTTCCTTCCGTTGCTTGTGTGTCGCCAGGGGCCACGTTACCCCTTTCGGACTTTCACGCAACCTCAGCATACATCCCTGATGTACGTACGTACGAGTACTATCTTTATCGTACGCACCTACTAGATTCATTCTTATACAATTGATACTTTCAATTTGATGGCATAAACCTTACCTTATTGCAATTTCTTTCGAACATCAAGTATTTATAATATACTTTACCTTGCTTCGCATGGTTTCAATCTACTAAAGAGGAGTTTTTTTTTTTTAACCACAACGTGAAAGCTCTTTGCCTTCATCTCACCTGACGGTAAGTGATGATAAGGCCAAAGGTGGAAGCGAGCTTCATCTGAAATCCTCAACCACAGAGGACCTGGCTATTATATAACTCTAACTGCCAAAACACAACAATTTTGTTAATAATGTTGTTATGGCGACAGACTTAGATAAGATGATGGTAGCTGGCCAAGCGGACTTAGAACAAGCCTCACCACCAACCAAACCGAACAGAAAATGTGGCCCCGCCTGGGAATCGAACCCAGGACCTCTGGGTCTGAGACAGGTGGTCTTACCACCAGACCACAGAGGCGATTAAACAAAGCATGGTCATGTCCAAGCATCGAGATTTCTGCGTTATATCTAAGTTAAATATAAATGTATTATACACATAAACTTTCCGGAATAAATTCTCTAAAATTAAATAATGCTGAAAACCTCATTAAAATCCATTTTGCAATTTAGAAACACTAAGCGGACACACAGACCGACACGAAAAGCATTTTTGTTTTATACCATCTATATTATTAAACACCAATGCCAGTTACAAACCAGCAGCTTCCGACAATTCCTCGTCTAAACAATACATCAATTCCCACCACAATTTCCCCCAAATATAATCAATACACAATTGGATAAAACACCAATTTCTCACAAAGATGAAGCAACGAATGATTGCAAATAAATTGGTACAACCAAAGCCGCGCTTGTCAACAAATCAAATCAATTGATAATTGAACAAAAATCTTTTACAATTTAACTGAAGATGTTCGAATCTTCATCCATTATGAGGATTAGGGATGTCTGTGTGGATTTGGATGTGGATGTATTGATGGGAGGAAGCGGTATTAAGGGATTTCGGGGGTGTGAAAACGGAATTGTGAATACGGAATATTGGGAAAATGGTGGTTGTAGGTATAATGATGGAGTTGGGAAAGTAAGTGTGAATATGAATAATTTTACGGTCAGTGGAACATTGAACAGTTTATGTAGATATGACTAACATTAAATTGTTTATAAAAATTGTCTCTGAGCACTTTCTACCCTCGGTAATAAATATCTATTCCTTCAACTAAAATGTAGATCTTTAAATTATCATTCTCACCTGTAAACACTACATATTTTCTTTGATATTTCATCATCACAGTCAATCTTTATCCTTTTTCTTCTGTATTTGAACTTTTTTCTACAATCCTATGATCCTAATTCAACACCGACAAATTTATTTTTAATAAGGAGAACATAAAACTAGTAGGTATTTATGACTTTTACTCTGTAATATTTCTTCTCCATTCTCTGCAGCCATGATCATCATAATTTTTATAACAATGCAGAGTTAGACAGCAGACTACTCTATTATTGCAAGCAACTAAAATAATCTCACTCAGTCACTCTGCTCGTTAATCCATTTCCAGTGGCCTTAGAAACATTAAAGTCATTCTTCTTCCCCGCTCCGTTCACCACCATGTCCACCATGCATCTCCAACGTCGGCATTATGTAGATTAGACGTCTGCTTGTCTTGTCGGATCGAACGAACGAATGAACGATTCCCGACCCAGTTGGTGAACGATTCGTTTTGATACGCCACGAACTATATTTGTGGAGTCTATTTGAATATTATGAGATAACGGCTATGGATATTTTTAGATTTGAAAGGGTAAAGTTTAGTTTAAAGTCGAATTATTAATTCATTGGAGTAATCTGGCAAGTTCTAGCTGTCACTTTGTGTAATAGAACGGTCATATTTATTGTATTCTAGACGTTTACACTTATTATTATTAATTTATTTTACACTTACATAAATGGATTAAACTAAACGATCACCATTACAATACATATGACCATTTTAATACACAAAATGACAGCTGGCACATCTCAGATTACTTCAGTGTATTAATAATTCGACTTTAGTTTAGCAGGTTGGGTTTAATATTAGAATGTCTATATATACTAATCCATGCAAAGGTTGTCTGTAAAAGATCGCTTTTAGCGATAAGACCCCCCATTGTGTCACCCCTTGTAAAATTTCAACATTTATGTCTGTAGTTTTTATGGTGTACATAATAAAGAGTATTCTATTATATTCTATTCTATATACAAACATGGAACGTTTTCTTAAATCATCAGCGTTTAGTTACACCGAAATATATGTAATAAAATTAGGAAATCCCAGTAGTATGATGAAACATAACAAAAACTAGGGAGTTAAAGTTAAAGTAAACGAGAACAAAGAAACTAAAATTCCAAAAAACTGGCGTATTTTTCAGGATGATCAATTTTTCCTACACTTTATAGTATAGAATAAAATCCAGGGTACTTCCTGGATTCTATTCTACCTACTCGACTTTTAAAATTATTTTTCGATCGTCGAATGATTTGACTGT
Source organism: Atethmia centrago (assembly GCA_905333075.3). NCBI lineage: Eukaryota > Metazoa > Arthropoda > Insecta > Lepidoptera > Noctuidae > Atethmia > Atethmia centrago. Next base: position 9,606,070 of record HG995388.1, read on the forward strand.
TTTTGTCTATGTCAAACCGTCATATTTATTCTTCAGATATAAGTTATCTGACTATCAGCTGTCTCAGACTAAATAAAAAACCAAGACATAGCGCTGTCAACAGTGACGTGAGGCTGATTTCGTAAATATGTGTGCACTTAGTGAGGTGTAGTTTGGTTGAAATTGTTTTGTAAATGTGTGCGTGTGATCGTGTATGTACAGGGCGAGGTGTAGCTTTAGTGTGGCTTTACTGTATTGTTCGCAGCGCTGTCTTGGTATACATGGTAGCAGAGATTGTTGTGTACCTACATGTCTATTTCTTCTTTTAAATCACACTTATAATCGAAGTATTTACAATATCGAAAAATCTATCCATCCATCTTCTAGTTTACCAAAACAAACAAACAACCGCTAGCCAGTTTAGCTCAAGTTATTCAGTGAAATGTCACAGGAAAATAGTGTTCCACTCTTATCGGGCGTCCGAAGCGCCGGTATGACGTATTGTGTTTTATAACCGACTACAAAATGGCTGCTGCGATGGCGAAGCATTTGAAAATATTGTGTTAGTAAGAATAAAATTGTTATTTGTACGTAATTGTTTCTGGTATTTTGTAGACACTTGTTCTTCTAATCGGTGTTTAATACAGGTGTTGTTAACACAAGAATATTTGCAAAATAATATTAATTCACAAAAACAAAAATGACAAAAATTTAAAAGAGTATGTTTAAATGGTTTGGTCATGTTAAAAGGATAGGTAGATGAAAGGCAACTAACAAAAGGTATTTAGGAAACGCTGGGACGCCCCAAAAATACATAAAGAGACCTCATTGGTCATGTTTTTCAAAAAGGTCAGTTGCGTAGTACTCGAAACTTTCGTAGGTACGTGTATGAACGTAAACGAAGCAAAAGGAGTATGTAAGGAGCGTAGCAGGTGGCGTTCTATAGTTTCTGCCTACCCCCTGCCTCTGGGAAGAAGGCAAAGTCGCAAATTACAAAGCGAATTAATATACATACATACATAAAGTCACGACTTTATCTATGTGTATGTATGTATATTAATTCGCTTTGTAATTTAGTTTTGGCGGGACCGGTATGTGTTTATTTCAGCGCTCGTAAATTCAATCAATTTAGGCTAGTTTTCTGTTGAAAATAGACATTTTCACGTTGCATCTTTCTGCGTAGTCCAATGCATAGACAAAAATGTAAAAGAGTATGCTTAGATGGTTTGGTCATGTTGAGAGAATGAATGAAAGGCGACTTACAAAAGGTATTTATAAGGCAGATGTGAGTGGAAACACCGGGAGATGCCATAAGAGGACATACAGTGACCTAATTGGTGATGTTCTTCAGAACTTCTTGCAACCGGCGTGCGTTTATGACCAGATGTATGAACGTAAACGAAGCAAAAGGAGTATGTAAGGAGCGTAGCAGGTGGCGTTCTATAGTATCTGCATACCCTCCATGGGAAGAAGGCATGAGTTTATGTATGTATCCATCTTTCCACGTTGCATCATATTCAATTAATCGAGCCTTTGTTATAATTAGGCGACTTGTTGTTACTTTTAAACAGCTAGAAACTATGAATGACTTATTCAGCCGATGAAACCTTTAGCTCTGCTCCGAAATTGTCAATACTAGGAAAGCATTAGATCTAACTAATGTCGGTCAGTCATTGAAAATATATCAAAGTAGAATTCAATCCTTATGCTGCGGCCACAGTGTCACGATAAGGCAAACTACACTTCACGCGCTCTCTTTCGCACAGACAGAAAACGCGCGAAGTTTAGTTCTCTTTTTGTAGCCGTAGCAATACCGATACCTATTCTATTCGAAATACAAAACTGACTTCAAAATGGCGGCCGAAACGTCACAGTCACAGCAAATAGCGGCCAGTCCTTATCTAATATCGGGACATGCAGTTTGACGTATTGATTTTTATAGGAGGCTACTTGAATTTTATAGTAACAATATTTTAAAAAACTTGGTTCGCGGCGAGAAGTTACCGTCTTTGGACTTACGGTACGAAAATATAGGAATGTAATGCATTTGGTAATAAATTGGGTTTCAAAATGTTTTACTTGTATTTTTGGAAAATATGGATTTACAAAAACACAAACTTTTTAAAAAGTCCGAATTACCTACGGATACTTTTTAATTTCAAATATTTTTGTCTTTATAATGAAGAGCGTAATTAAAAAAACTGCAGAGTAATTGCGTAGGTAACACACTTACAATGCCAAAGCAATTTTGACAGTTAAGAAATTTTCATTGCGTTATTTACGCAGACGAATTTTTCAAATATGTTGAAGAAATAGATTAGGAATTTCGTTCAAATTGTGTTACACAATTAAATTGGAGTGCTGGACTGAGTGAGTGAGTGAGCAATTGAGTGATCACAATTAATTTATTTTATTTTCTGTGTGAGAAGACGTATTTACTCTATGCAGAATACTGCAGCTTTATCAGGCTCTTTCGAGTGACGATTCCTAGATACTAGGTGCCAATCTTATTGGGTAATAAGTATTGCTGATTCCTACGATACATATTAGATGTAATTGTACCGTTCACTTCACGAGAAAAAATAAAACAAAGCCTTGAATTGTATTTTTTATTACTCCTGCAGGCTGACATAACCACAAAGGCGTGAGCTATCCTTGCAAATCTCATGTCGATACAAGAATACACTTTCTCTAACCTCCAAATCAAATAACTTTACACAACAGGCATCGTACGGATGAAAATTTTGCTGAAAATTAGTTCGGCATGCGTCGGCGCCTGTAATCTCGAAACTGAATAGGGGACAATTTGTGATGTCACATGCAGACATTTTCGTAACATGGAGCCGAGATGTGTGTGCTGGTAGCGGCATTATACAGCGTTCGAATTTGAGATGAGTGTTGAGGTGTAATGCCCAACAGTGAAAATGTTATGTACTTGTAATGTAAACTTGTTTGTTATGATATGTTATGTTATGTAAATGAGTAGACAAACGATTCCCTTGATGGATTTATTGCTACTGAATATAACAACACCATTATAGTTGTGGAGGTCAGATAGGCAGTCGCTCGAATTATAACACTTAAATGCCATGTCAGAGATTTCTCTAACATAGCATTTCATCAATTGTTTAGCTGTTCATTTGCACAGCTAAACAATGTCGATGTGCATTATTGTGTATGACGTAGAAACTATCACAAAGGTCAATGTACAGCGTAGCTCGTACAGTTAGCGATGTTTTAGCAGAAAGTAAAAAAAAATGTTGATTTTTTGGTGCAACGTGGTGTTCCCAGCCAATGGAGTAGTCCGATCCTGAATAAATAATCAATTTTACTAATTTAGCGTAGCGATAGGTACACCTGGCAAAAATTACGTGACTGAAATTCAATGTTTACGTGCTCTTTTAATTACTTACAACACATTAGGCTAAGATTGCGTCACGTAATTGCGTTGTCAATAAAATTTCCGTTGCGTAATTTTTGTGAGGTGTGTGATATCTTTCACTTTTACGTCTAAACGTAGCGATACGCTTAGACGTAAAAGTGAAAGATATATATCACATATTAGAAGTGGCAAATATTGTGATAGGATTTACTATAAAGTGCTTAGTAAACGAATTGTGATTGTTGTCATCAGTAAGTACCTAAGATTGATAACGGAACTGACTGCCCACGTCAATCGATTCGTGCAACCCAAATGTTATATTTTGAAATTTTCAAGCTACACCAGCACCCTTATTGCGTAAGACACTTTCAGTCATAATCTTAGGGTTTTAAAAGAAACTCCTTATCCGCAATGGATTAGGACTTTCCTTCAAAACCCTAAGATACATACGTAGATACGTTACATACGTTTGAAAAATGACGCAATGAACGTGGACGAACTGCCAAAATTAAAGGCATTGTAATCGATTGTCATTTTATGTGTGACGCCGCATTACTCCGCAGTTTACTTAGAAACTGTCCACTATATCTCCTAGATATTTGATCTACGTAGTCTTGTCATTTCAAATACTATTTGCTTATTCTGGTCGGGAACTGTGTAATCAGTTCACGGGAATCTTAACTGTGTTCATTAGGAATACCTTGAATTAGAAGCTTGCTCTTGGTCTAGATTTCTTGTAAAATACAGCGAGAACTAGGAACTAGTTTTGTATGAGGGAACTAACTACACGTTCAAAATAATTCTGTTAATATTATTGAAGACTTTCGATGAAATAATTAATACGGTAACTACGAGAATACTACGTATCTGCGGGATAAAAACTAATTACTAAAAAAATACAACTTGACTAACTTATGAATTAGTTTTAGAGGGTTGTGGAGGTGTTTAGAATTTCGGCTATATGTAAAATTCTCACACTCTCGTAGACGCAAACCCTCGCAGAAATCTCTCGCGTCTGGCCCTGGTTCAGGCCATGGTACGGAGTGAGAGGGCATGGGCAGCCGACACCTTCTGCGAAGCAGTAATGCTCGCGAAGGAGAAGGCGGGACAGGAGGCGGGACGGTTGAGGGGAAGGAAAATTTCGCGCCCTCTCGCCCCTAGCCGCCGCAGGAGACGCCCTGGGCGTCGGGAATCGCGGGCAGATTTCCGATTACCGTAGGCGCGGGCTTGCGGACGGTGAGCAATGGGCAGCTCACCGTCCGGTAAGGACCAGGCCCGGGTCGACGGCGCGTTGTATTCTACGCGCGCCTCAAAGAGATGCCGTCAACACAAGTGCAGGGGTCCACTAGGGCCGATGCCTGCCGGGGTCGTGGGAAGGTACTAAGGGTTACTGAAGCCCCCTGGCAATACAGGCAACGGAAGGAATACGGGTGGGTTTTAGTCAGTATGTAATAGAGACGCAATCCCTTCAATTTGACAAAATATCTTCTATTATAGCTTCATTTACAGATGTACGCTTTACGGTTATGTTTGATAAAGTCGCCTACATGACTGACATATTAATGATAAAATTGTTGAAATGTCAAAGTGAAAACGATTACGATGACGAGGGTGTTAAACAACAATTAGGATGTTTGTTGTAAAAGGCAAGGTGGATGGTGATGACTCGTTTCGATCTTAGATCCTTACTTAACGCCACATGCACATGTGAAATGAAATGAAATTATTTATTCTGTTGTTTACACACAATAATGAGTTTTCTTTAAGGGGACTACAGCACCTAAACGGAACTTTAATAAGTTTTATAATATATCCACTGCAGTAAACAAAATCAGAAAAATATATGACATTCTTTCTATATTTTTTTGCTAGGTAGATAGTGTGATGAAATCATAATATAACTAATTTGATACGATAGAAAAAAATCACGAAGATACCTCTAAGAAATTCTTTTAACGAATAAAAACCATACTAATATACATGCAATCATTCTGATTTTTTGGCAGATTATTCTAGAAGCAACAGCATAATAGTGTTTTTTTTTTTTATACAATTTATAGCTTTTTTGTAAATCGACAATTGCTTCATATTTTGCAATAAATTACCAGCGTTGTGTCATCGCGCTTGTCTTTCTTTTCCATGTAGTCCGACAGTGACCGCGCTTTAGGTATTGTCGGCCTCTTAAGAAAAACTCATAGAAAACTTGAAACTTGTGTACTATCTATTAATTTAGTATTTTCTTTTGCGGAGCCGAAATGATGAGTACAAAGTGTTATAGCCAACCTTCTACCTTCCAAGTAGAGAATATAATTAAAAAAAAAAATGTTTTTAAAAAAACAATTGCTTAGACGCAAAACACAATCACAACACAAACAAGCGATTTGCTCTAAAAATATGAGCAGGCGCGTACATCTGTGAATAGGATATCAGAATCACGATAACACGTCATATTAAAAAGAAAACAATAAAAATAAGCTAAACTCGAATTATTAATTCACTGGAGTAATCTGGCATGTGCTAGCTGTCACTTTGTGTAATAAAATGGTCATATTTATTGTATTCTAGAGTTTTACGCTTATTATTATAACTAATTTTATTTTACACTTATTTAAATCGATTAAACTATACGATCACCATTACAATAAATATGACCATGGAAAAAACAATATCCTACAAGTAGTGTTTGAATACGATAAACTATTTTGTAATAATAAAATATACAAAATAACACAATATGTTATTGTTAACTATAAATGTCACAGCAGAGAGGAAAGCCTTGTCATTTATTGACGCCTGAAATATGTATCAGATAATAATTTGCTATGACCATTTTACAAGGCTCTTTGTGTTCTTAAATGTGTCTCTGGAAAATAAAATTATACGAAAATTGTCCGCGCTACCAAACTGCCGCATCCATCCGCCCCTTCGCATATTGCATATTGTGTCTGGTTGAATTCCACACATAATTATTTCTGGCCACAGCGCGATACATCCGAGCTGTAGATGACAATTAATGCCTGGAAATAGGTCAGGAAGATCCCTGTGCAAGTGACAATGTGTCTATACTTTGTATGGAAACCGTAGGGACAATGTTCTTTTGTGTTGGTACCCGAAACATTGTATAGTCCGGGAAATTAATCATCCTATCCTAATTCTAACTTCGTAACCAATATTATAAATGGGAAAGTGAGTTTGTTTGTTTGTTACGCTTTCACGCTGAAACGGCTGAACGGATTCAGATAAAAATTGCCACATGGGTAGGCAATGACCTGAATTAGGACATAGGATACTTTTCCTGCCGGGGTCGCGGGAAAGTTCGAAAGGGTTACCGAGGCCCCTGGCAACACAGGCAACGGAAGGAACACGGGTGGGTTTTTCAGTAAGAGTCTGACACACCCTCAGCTCCGCCCAGAGCGGGAGAAGTTATTTGATAATTTCCCACCCAAAAATAAGTTATTTGATAATTCCGACATACACGCGGGCATACCGCGGGCAGATGCAAGTTGTTTATAAAATTGATACACAACATCAATTCGCCGTGCTATAGCCATGTCATATAACTGTCAAATAATGACAGTTAGTGATGCGAAAATACGGACAATAATTTAGAGGGACGATGACAATTTTTTTTTGCCCGTCATGTTTTTGTACCAAGATTATTAAAAAATATTAGACACGTGTTTTTTCTTTTTTTACGTAATCAAAGGATTATACGGCGATATGATTGAGTTAAAATGTGACGTGGCGATCCGGACTGAACTGTAATGCGTTTTATCTAAGTATTTTTTTATTAATATACAAAAAATACGTGTCTAATATTTTTTATTATCTGACTGCTGGACTAAATAGGATTTCTTTTTTTTTTACCCAGGCGTCATCCCTATTTTCTAATAAATTAATAACCCTGACTTGACAACACAATTGATGTTTATTGGAATGTGGTGCCTTCATAATCAGCCTATAATGTTCCTACTCTGGGTTTTAGACCTCCACTCTTTGAGAGGGAACGGGCCGTAAACCACGCGAGCCCCAAGTGGGTTGGTGAATTTTCAGGACACGCTGGTTTCTTCACGGTTTTTTCCTTTACAGTTGTTAGAACATTGGTGGTGAATTAAATGACACGGAAAACAGGGCCTGTCTACGTTTGAATCCACGACCATAATTAACTTGTAATTCGGGCATTAAATTTTTTTTTTTTTTTGGTTGGGAAATCATCATGTAACTTCTCCCGCTCTGGGCGGAGCGGGAAGGTGTGTCAGACTCTTACTGACTAAAACCCACCCGAATTCCTTCCGTTGCCTGTGTTGCCAGGGGCCTCGGTAACCCTTTGGTACCTTCCCACGACCCCGGCAGCTTCCCGCGACCCCGGCAGGGGCATTTACACTGCTTTTAGTAGGTAATAATTTGTCCAATAAAAGCTTAAAAGAGTTTTACATAAATACATTATCAGCCTATAATATTTCCACTGCTGGGATATAGGCCTTCTCTATGTGAGGGGGAGTGGGCCGTAATCCACCACGCGGGCCCAGTGCGGCTGGTAGAAGTTACATGTCTTCGAATTGGTTCTAGGACATGCCGGTTTCCTCACGATAATTTACACAAAGTAAAGCGCCTGTCTGGGTTTGAACTTACGATCTAGAACTCGTAAGTCGCGGCCGTAACCACTGGGCCACCACTACTCTTGATTCAGAGATTTTTTCTTATATTTTATTATTTAAATTATAAAAGTTTGGATCTTTCTATTATTGGTCAAAACTCTGTAATGTGTTCAAAAGTAAATGCTATCGTTTTGACAAAATATTGCCACCAGAATTACAACAGACCCGCTAAAACCAGCACCCTTTTTTGTTTTTTTTTTTTGGGTGGGAAATTATCAAATAACTTCTCCCGCTCTGGGCGGAGCGGAAGGGTGTGTCAGACTCTGACTAATACCCACCCGTGTTCCTTCCGTTGCCTGTGTTGCGGGGGCCTCGGTAAACCTTTCGGATTTTCCCGTGATCCCGGCAGAAACCAGCATCCGAACTACATAACAACTATAAATCACAATCTGAATGATTTTGAAATATATTGCTAATCCATTGCTTCATATGTCCGAAAAATTTGTCTGCTTAGCAACGTAAATAAAGCAATGAATGTTTTTAAACTGTCAAAATGAAACTCACTGCTACTGATAGTGTGTAACGATACAATTACCAAGCAGGTTATACATGAATGGATTTGTGTCACCTTCCGTTCCGTGACTCTATTGAGGTGAACCGTCGAGTTGTCGTCGGTCGGCTAGTACCGGAAACACGCCAGGGGAAGCAAATTCAGTGTGGTTAAAAGTGTGAACATGTCAAACGCGGGCCGGTCATAATTAAACCCGCTTTTGTAATGGTCAGCCTCGTACTTAGGTACCTGGTAAGCGTAAACTATTGGAGAACTTCAATATATTGATTTCAATGTGGCCTCTTGGTTAAGAGCCTATGTAAAACAGCTCATTGAGTTTTGAAAAAATTGTGTTTTGTCATACTCATGATGCAAAATTTAAATAAATATATCGACGCTTGAAAGGCAAAATTTACTAAGCGACATTGGGCAAATTTGACATTACATTATTAGAGTCAATTTTTCAGAAAAAAATCATATAAATTCTGATTCAGATGATTAGATAAATAAGATGTCCAAAACAGTAAGATTTACGCCTGTAGGATGATTACAAGAATTTATATGATTTTTTTCTGAAAAATTGAAGACTAAAAATATCAAATTATGGAATTAATGAATACTTTTAGTATTCATTAATTCCATAAATTTGATATTTAATAAAAGTTTGCCTTACTTAATCGTCACTCCAATTACTTCAAGATTCATCTTCATCTCTTTAATTATTTTCTTAATTGTCACTTGAATTATTTCAAAATCAATCATTATCAAATTCCAAGTTACAAGTTCTCAAAACATCAGACAACTAAGCAGACATATTGAACAGACTTTGATGGGAAAATCTATCAAGAGCGTGAAGGGCTACGCAAAGTAACGTTCCGTATCTGTTAAAATTTGAATTTATAATTTATTTAACAGATAAAATACCGTCTCACTTTACCAAAAATATTAGACAAAGCAAAATAATGTCAAAACTTCCAGATTTATTAAAAAAAAAATCTTATTTGTAATTTAGTAGCTCAAATAACTCTAATCAAATTATTTCAATTTAGAATTTTAGACGGACTGTAAAAACATATACAAATTATATAAAGCTTATGTAAATAAACTAAAATAAATCGAATTGAATAGAAATTCAATCATACTAATACGCATTCGCAAACTTACAATGACTGACATTCCTGTTCGTATAAAAAATCTCTTTCCACAATAGGACCCTAAAATCCTTCCCATGATGACAGACAGGTTAATTGGAGAGCTGTATTGGTATCGCTAATGACGTCTACCCCCTCCCCCCCCTCCATAGCAAGGGTTGTAAAACCGATACTATCTGAAAGGGTTGAAAGCAAAGGTGCTTCAACCCTTTCAGATAGTATCGTTTTTTTTTTTTATAAAGAAGCCATGATGACACCAGCACGCATAACCCCTTTCTATTTCTACTCTACTTTGGAATAGAAATCGCTTTTTCTACCCTTCTCGAAAGCTCTTCTTCCCGAGCACGAGGTCACACCTAGACTCGGGTTTCTTCGCACACAGTGACTTTTCTATAGTAGCTGGGTAGTCGGTAGCAACGTGTATTACTACACCCAATTCAACCGTATTTTTGCGTGTCGTTCTCAAACAAATATATGAAACAAAGTGTTTTGAATGAATCTTTCTTCAATAATAAAACGCAGATGGTCTATTTGTTATTAATTTTGATTTATAGCTGGTGCGCGTAAAAGTTAAAACCAACAAATCAATTTTAAAACTCATATGTGTGTATTGTATATAATTTACAGCCATTATTTAAATAAATTGCCATAGTTAGACTATTTTGAAAACTAAGTATCCTTAATGCTCCCGCAGTCAGGCTCGACACGCCTGTCTCAGCCTTTATATTTTACTAGGTACATTGCTATAATATTATTTGATTTTAGAGATTTTATATTATAGTTTAATATCCATTTAAAACTGAATGTAGTCAGTGTTCAATGAGAAGATTTTAGCTCTTATTATGTTGATCAAAATTAAGGGACAAATAGTGTGAAATCTATAGGATCTTTTGGTGTTCTTGGTTTATTGTTGATACCAAAAATCTACTATTTACAGAAGTTTTGGGCGACAGTTCTTGGCCGAGTTCCTCGCATAAATATTGCACCATCTCCTTGCTTATTTTATAATTCTGCAGGAACTCACTTTTCGGGAGATCGAATGCTCCTGCGAGCTCTATAATAGTATTTCTTTCCCATCTTCGCCCAAGTTTTTTTATGGAAAAACTTAAATAATATCGCCGATTTGAACCCAAAATGCCAAATGGTTGTTTTGTGGATATGTGAAAAATTGATGGCTAATTCAGTAGTATTTATAACGAAATTAAAAGGAAAACAATCACAGCTAAGTAGGCTTTACAAGTTAACGAGTAATAGTCGACCAACTTACATTTTCAGTTGGAGAACTGACCGTGATATGTTTTATTAACTACAATGTTAAGTTTGTTATTGGGATAAATTCATCACAACTACGGAACCCTTCATTGTACGTGGTCCAACATGCACTTACCGGGTTTTTTTATGTAAGAAGAAAGTTTTCTATCCTAAATTGTCAAAATCGGAGAAAAATTGTACGTCATGCTTGACGTAGCAGACAATTGTCTAGGACAGTGAAGACACTTCTCTTCACATTTGACTTTGTAATCGCCATGCTAAAGACTGTAGAAAGCTTTCTACTGTCTACACGGAAACTCTTCCGTCGACAAAACGCTTCTCGTGCTACTTTCTAAGGAATTAAATCTACAGTGGACTTTGTAAAAATGGATAATGAAAAGTGTCTTGTTTATTAATAAGCTCAATCATTGTAATTACATATTGTCATATTTTCATATTGATTTCATTTCTTAATTTATTTATTTATTTATTTCTTTAATTATTTATTGTCATATTTTTATATGCTGCCCGCGGCTCCACCCACTTGTTCGCCTAGGACCTATGCCCGTATATTCAAATCACCTTGGCCCTAGAAAATTTGAATATACGGGAAACAAAAATATTAAAATAGTTTTTTTTTTGTTATAAGTACCGTATATACTTTCATAAGCATTTTTGTAAACAGCTGTTATTTTGACATTTCAATTTTATTTGTTTGGATAGATTAGACGTCATCATGGCATCGTTCATTCAAATGACGTCCATTTCTGAAGACCTATCGGAATGCCAGCGCCACGATATTTATTTTTTAAATATCGCAGCTTTAAGCAGAGACAGGAGCCTTTTTGGCGTCGCACAGGGCTTTTATTATTATGAATTTGTTTTTTAAAGAAAATGTTTTTAGTTCTTTTTTCTTTCTTTCTTATGCTATGCTACTTCCCGAATCCAGCGGATTCCGATGACCTTCACCAGCGGGGAAATTCCGTAACACACTAGCAATGGCAATGCGTTTTTAACCGACTTCCAAAAGGAGGTTATGAATTCGACATGTTTATTTGTTTTTTTTTTTTATCTGTGTTCGCCGATTTCTCCGTCAATTGTGGACCAATTTTAACAATTCTTTTTTTTTTAAAGGGTATGCTGCCGAGGTGATCCCATTGTCACCAAGTCATAATCTGATGAGGGGAACCCATGGAAATCGACGGAATTCCTTAAATTTTAAAGGCACACCTATAGCGATTTAGGTATTGTTTGTGCGGCAGGAGCCGGGGTCGCGGGAAGGTACTTATGGGTCACCGAGGCCCCCGCAACACAGGCAACGGAAGGAATACGGGTGGGTTTTACTCAGTAAGAGTCTGACACACCCTCCCGCTCCGCCCAGAGCGGGAGAAGTTGTTTGATGATTTCCCACCCAAAAAAAAAAAGGTATTGTTTATAGTAACTCGTGCATTTGCTCTTGGAAAGGACCATTTGGTGGAGTGGAATTGATGATGAAGATCACAGATGGCAACCGGAACTACTTAATAAGAAGTATTTAATTAACGAATTGCGATTCGATTAGTTAATGTAATATGGTTGCTTAGCCATTTATGCTCTTCACAATTCATATGGTGAGTGACAGCTCTCCTGGTAAGAACCAGGAGATCTCCTCAACAATTAACGTCCCTGCATCCAGGAAAGCAATATTTTGTAAAAGGTGATAATCAGTTGACATTAGGCTAACTTAGATAAATTACAAACTGACCCACTAAAAAGTGAAAAATAAAAAACTTTTTGCCAAAAAAAAAACAACCGACTTCCAAAAAACACTATAAAGTGAAAAATAACTTTAATTTCGGAAGTCGGTGGCAAAAAAACTAAAATACAAATCCAAACACAGCGACTTCCGAAATTATAGTTATTTTTCACTTAGTGTTTTTTGAAAGTCGGTTGTTTTTTTTTTTTGTAAAAAAATTGTATACTTTGACAATTCAGCCTTATTCATCGCGTTATTGTCGAGCAGACGATTTTTTAAGCTTAGGAATTTCTGGCAAAATTCTTCGGATTGTGATAAAAAGTGTGATACACAATTAGGGTGCAGAGCATCGGTCCTCCTTACGGGTCCTCCTTGTGGGTGGGCTGCCCACGCTACAGCTTCCTGTACCCAGTTGCTACTCCAGAACTTCTTGGCCCTATCAGCCATCTGTTATGGGAGCAGTACATTTCTCCCAGAACAGATGGCTGATATCCGACCTATTTCCACTTAAGTGTCGTAATTCTTCGGGCTACTTTGGTCACTCTGGTTACCCTGCAAATGTGGTAGTTAATAATCCCATGTAAACGAAGATCTGGATTTGTGCTCGGTTGACGGCAATACGGCTAATTGACATCAACCGAGCACAAATCTGGACTCCTAGACTAATAACCTTACTTCGTACAAACTTAAACATTTATTGGAAAACTTACCGTGTTTATTCTTCAAGTTTCCAAGTAAGCGTAAACAGAATACCTAGCTTCGTCATCACTTTAAAATAGAAATTAGTTGTAAGTACAACATTCTCAACACGAAACTCCTAAGAGATACATATCTTGTTGCTAACTAGTGTGCTGGTGGAGCTTAGAATGCGATAACAATGCGAAAATATATACTCCAGAGATGCTACTTATTGCTACCACTGCATTAGCTTGAAAAGTGGTGTAGTGAATGATAAGAGTGAGTTGATTTGACTTTTTTTTTGTTGCAGCAGTTAGCATTTTTTTAATTTTTTCAATTTTATTTTTGGGTGGAAGCACATACACAGCCCGGTTACATATGTTGCAGATGGATTGTTGAATCCGCTGTTTTACATAACCGCTAGGCTAGCTGTTCTACAAAACAGCTCCGTTATGTAAAACAGCTGAACAACGTTCAGCTGGATTGTCATTGCGTGACAAAATTTAGAACGAAAATCTACATTCTGATGTTTTATTTCACACTGTTTAACATAACCTCTAATCGTTAACCCGCTGCATTGATAAATGCAAAACGTTTATGCAATTCTGCGTGTTTAAGTTCAGTCATTATGGGACATCGCTAAACGTCGTTCAGCTGTTTTACATAACGGAGCTGTTTTGTAAAACGGTTAGCGGTTATGTAAAACCATGAGTTCGACAATCCATCTGCGACAGATACATTATCACTAGTGAATACAATTTTATCATGCACTTCCACAAAATACTTGCAATTAATACGTGCAATTGCTGTGGTGCTGTGACTCAGCAATTGATTATCTTTGGGTTCCCTCCCCATAGGTTTTGCATGACATGCTTACCTAGATCTACTGTGTACTGAATTCAATTCGTGCAAACAAAAAAGTGTCAAATATTTGTGCGTCCTTCAACCAAATTTAATCTTTTTTTTTTACCGCGTATGATTGCTAAAAAATATTACAGCACCGCAGAGCCTCGCATTTGTTACTCACATAGTGCGAAGGGTACCCCGACCTAACATCTCAAACTTATTAGTATTAAGTTATTGTCAAGTGTTGGAGTTTCGCGGTTAAGTTAGAACTTGCCAACTGTTCACCCAGTCCGTTTACAGTTACATAAATGAAATATGTTTGTTCCTATGTAATGTTTTGGATTTTAGTTGGTCTAATGGTATCTACAATTTGAGACATTGCTTAAACACACAAAGAGCAAGATGAATAATGGAAAAATTATAAGGAAATATTAAAATTAGCAATGCTTATACGAATGCCCAAAAAAGGAGTGTTTTCAATTTTTATGTGTTAAATTATAAATAAGTGTGATTCTTTCTTTTCCTGTTTCAAAGACCCATCTCAAATACTGGAATTATGAAGCATGGCTATCAAGTTGAAAGCTTCTGACAAGGTATCACGGCATTATGGGGCAGTACCAGGAAATTGTCCTATGGGATCTTGATAAGTTTATATGAAATGAAAAATTAAATGAAAATGTTTATTTGTCCCAAAACAGTTACATGAATTATAAATGAGATATCCCCAGTAGGTAATTGATAGTACTCGTGTTGAGGCTATCTGATATACAAAACTTAAAGTACTAGCCACGAAACAATACGTCTGGGTAGCTCAAGAGTTTCACCAGGCGGTAAAAAAATCTGATTGAATCATAAGATTCAACATTTTTTTAACAATCACTTATAGTGGTTATAAAGATATTAAATATCACAAAAAACGTTGCGTCACTGAAAATTTGCAAATTTTTCATCACGGGTGTCGTTTTCGTGGTTTTCGAGGGCGCTGCCAACGATTATGGAGCAATGAACCAACCCCTCCCCCATCTTTCCTTACTAAGTATAAATGCAATAACAATAACAATTACTTAGTTCTATTTTAAAATATTATTAGTGGTTACTGCCGCCGCGGACCACTGTGTAAACATAAATGTGAGCGTGAGCGGAGCGAGCGCATCTATCGCCATGGGGGTAGCGCTTCAATACCTAATTTTCTCTCGCGGCCGCAGCGACCCTTCAGGGAAATCTCCCTGCTATTATATTTATAATACTGTTGAGGAATCCCTCAACAGTATTATAAATATAATAGCTACAGAAAATTCTAGAACATAACAAAATTCCAAAGAACTTAAATTAGAAGTGGGTTTCAATGTGGAACAATAACTTTGTTGCTATTATCCGAATTCAAGCTCATCCCGGAAAACTTTTAAGATATCTACGTGCTAGAGATGTGATGAAGATTCAATGCTAGTACCAAAATCTCCGAATTTCGGCTTCTATTCTTTTCTTGGATTTTCTAAAAGAATATTTTCGGATAATTTGTTTATTCAAGTTCGTGTTTTGACTTCTACTTTCCAAAACAAAATCAAGATTTATAAGATTCTATATATAAACAAAATGGTATTAACAAAATCAAGATTATTTTCGTAACCGTTGAACGGGCCCAAATTTTGTTACCTACCAAAAGAGAAGGAGGCGGTTTCTTTAAGCCTGCACTACACTACTCACGAAGTTGATTGAAGTTAAGCGAATACGAGAGTGTAGAAGGGACCTTCGGTTCGCTTCGTGTAACCTCGGCTCGCCTCGAGCGATTTCCGATCGTTGTCGGTTTTTGCGCCCGAGTCAAAGGACTCGAAGCGCCCTGTAGTCTGTAGTTCTTTGCACGAATGTATAGTCACGTACTTCGGACTTCGGTCAATTTCGACCCATACTTCGTCGAATCAACTTCGCGAGTAGGGTAGTGCAGGTTTTAGAATCATAGTTGTATACTCCAAAGCTTAGCAATGCACTTGACCATAAAGGGGGGATGCATAGATAGGCCCAAGACTCGGCTCTGAGACTCCGAAGGTTTCACGAAAATGGCACCTGATATAGGCAACACAAAATTCACTCCTCACCTTTTTTAAGCCGAAGCGCTCCCATTTAACAGACAAGACTGGGATTAAGAAAAACAAATACCAATTTCGGCTTAGCTACATCCCTTAAACCCACTCCCCGTAGTAATAAGAAGCTACAAATTGTATCCCAACAAGAGAGAACGAGCTTATTCCAGGATATTATTAAGTTTCCACTGTTTCCCAATAAATTACCAACTTGGGAAGGAACGGACAGACTTTTTGAATATCATTAATTTTAACGACGCCTCAGACTCAGTATTAATCAATGTTATAATGATTCTGTTTGTTCTAGGAAGGGATTTTGTGGGGCAGTTTTTTATTCGTGTTTTAGTTATCTATAAGAGCTGACGCACATTTAGGCGGGCCGCACCCGGGCGGGCCATGCAATAGTTCAATGGAACGGTCTACACAAGCTATACATTTTGACCAAGATGTAAAGGTTTGTAAAATTAGGGGCTTTTTTTTGGGTGGGAAATTATTAAATAACTTTTCCCGCTCTGAGCGGAGCGGGAGGGTGTGTCAGGCTCTTACTGACTAAAACCCACCCACGTTCCTTCCGTTGCCTGTGTTGCCTGGGGCCTCGGTAACCCTTTCGAATTTTCCCGCGACCCCGGCAGGCATCGGCCCTAGTGGACCTACACTTGTGCTGACGACATCTCTTAGAGGCGCGCGTGGAACACGTTGCGCCGTCGACCCGGGCCTGGCCCTTACCGGACGATGAGTTACCCATTGCTCACCGTCCCGCGCAAGCCCGCGAAAGCCCGCGCCTACGGTGGCCGGAAATCCGCCCAGGATTCCCGACGCCCAGGGCGTCTCCTGCGGGGGCTAGGAGAGTTAGGGGCATGGCTCTACATTAGATCTGATAACTTTTTAACAGTGAAAGCATTAATTCATTATTTATTTACATTAGTTAATCTTATGTATTTCAATTTAATTTATTTTCGGTCAAGTTATTTTAATTTTAAATCCGTATTCATCTGGACCTATATAACTGCTCCTAACTTAGTCTTAAGAGAATTAATCTGTTACTAACAAAATATGGACATTACCTAGTCTGAAATAAACAAATTTTAATTTTAATTTAATTATGTAAGTCTTGGGGGTTTCTTTTACATGAAATGATTTTGGTGGAATTTAATTTATTTTTGTAGGGTATTCTATATTATACTGGCCGTAAGAAATACAGCTTTTCACCTCTTTTTAATGGAGTTGGAGGGTCAAGTAGATTGTTCTGCATCCATACATCTTTCGCCCCAGAACCAACAGCGAAGGAAAATTACTTTGCGTGTTCGAAATTACAAGTATATGCCCATGAAGACAAAGTTTAATGACGGACAACTTGCAGAGAGCACTTATTTGAAAAGAAAACGAAGATTTTGAGGTTATATTTAGTAAGAAACAATTCTTTCAATACTTAGAAATACATGCTAATAAATGCCTGTCATTAATTTTATTTCTATTAACTGTATGTGGCGGCTAGTTAAGCTAAGAGATTCAGTAAAACAATTAAGTACTTACGTGCCTATCTTGTTTGGCGTTAATTAAACTTATTAAGTTTAATTTTACTCATTTGGTAAATCTTCTTGACAGTTAAGTTGATTGACTTGACATGACAAGGATTAGGGATGCCCATACATTAGATCCGTATCGATATATTTTAAACAAAATCGATACCGTTCAGTACTTAGCGTGTTATTCTATTTGAAAAATTACATATCCATCTCATTTATGTGTAGTAATTGTATCGAAAAAGATCATTAATTATTTAGGATGGATGGATTAGGATATGAAAATCGGTTTTCTTGTTCAATTCTTTTTGCACCTAAGGTGTACAATACAATAAAAACTTCGCAGAAGTCACTAGAGAAGCGTCCAACCCTAGAGCGAAAAAGTTTGTAAAGAAAATTACGTAAAGTCGAATTGTTAATTAACTGAAGTAATCTGACATGAGCTAGCTGTCACTTTGTGTAATAAAATTGCCATATTTACAGGCTGTAAATTCTCTTTTTTCATTGGTTTGTAGCGATGCGCCGGTAGCGCCGCCACTCGTCTTTGTGGGGAACTTTTTTAGTTCCATCTGTTGCCGGTTTAATCGACTTATATAATGATAAGATAAGAACCGAAGCTAAGGGGCTTACAGAGTTCCCGGAATAATTGTGTAAGCATACCTTTATTTTGCAATAAGGTTATTTTTGATAAGCTTGTCATTTAAAAAAAACACATAGAGATCTCTGTTCTTTCTTTGAGTATTGTAAAGAAGTGTGGTTTTAAGAAAGTTACGTATTATCTTTTGGACTGATTGCTTTTGTTTTATAAATATGACGATATTTGTAAGAAAAAGTCGCTCACGGTACTTTCAACTTCGAATTAGCAATATATTACAAGGTGAAACTGCACTAAACCCTATATTACCTGGTAGCTTATTTCATATAACAACTTCAATGACTAGGGGTTTGTAGAGCTACGATGCGTATTTTCTGAGTTGTCGTAGTTTTAGTGAACGCTCGCGTGTCAATTCTACCGACTATCCAAACACAGGGACAGGATGGCGATTTGGAGGAGTAGAACACTAGAGGGGATAAGTGTAAAATAAATGTATAATAATAAGTGTAAAAGTCTACAATAAATGCAATAAATATGACCATTTTATTACACAAAGTGACATCTAGCACATGTCAGATTACTCCATTGAATTAATAATTCGACTTTACGGATGGGTCCGTGAGCAGGCGGGCAACGCAAGTAATCACGCTCTCGATGTGTGTGAAATGAAAGATTGGGCATCACTAATTGTCATGTCAAATCTAATTGTCAAAGATGGCGGAATTTTTGATGTGATGTTGTTACTCGTTACTGCTCTTTTAATTGTTCATTATGGAACGCAGAATGTCCGTTTCGTAGAGATAATCGCAATTAGTATAATAAAATATATTTATAATTAGGGCGCGACAAGCACGATGACACTTTCCATGAAGTTTTCATAGAAAATGTGCTACCAATGTCGACGATGACGTTTCTTGTTTTGTTCTTTGGGTGCAAATCCTAGCCTGTATACCAAATTTCGGGACTTCTAGGACTTCGGGAAGTACCCTTTAGGTTTTATTTTATATACATTCATGCACGACATCAAGGGGGTTGGAGAGTGAAAGTTACAAATTTATTTTAAAAAAATGTTGGTTTTACGCAAATCTTAGCCTGCATACCAAGTTTCAGCTTTCTAGGACTTCGGGAAGTATCTTAGAGGATTTATTTTATTAACAGACACTGCACCCCATTATGGGGGTGGGGCGGTGAAAGTTACAAATTTCTTAATGTATTTATTGTTCGTGTGCAAATCGTAGCCTGTATACCAAATTTCAGCTTTCTAGAACTTCGGGAAGTGACCTAGAGGTTTTGATGAGTGAGTGAGTCAGGTAAGTGACAAAACTATTTTAGGTATGAATAAAATACAAAGTATAAAGACAAATGAAACTTAGTGTACTTTATAAGTCTGCTAACTACATCTTATCCTAATTATCTTAATTTGGGTTGAAAATACGACGAAACGCTTCGAGAAAATGTACGTAGTGTTTGTGTTGTACTTTTTTTGGCTCGTCTTGGCGGGGGCACTACCGTGCCCCCAGATGCTAGAACAACTTTCCCATATAAGTCCTTTCTAAGCAACTACAACAAAGAAAGTACTTTAACATTAATCAAAACAACTAGGTTGTATATTGTATAACCAGGGATGGCAAACCTATGGCAAAACTTAATATTCTATGCACGGCCACAAATTATATAACTTTTCAAATAATAATGTTTACATTATGCCTCGATTATTGATCATTATGGATTATGATGATGAAGGCCAGACTTAACCCACTGCTATAGCCCACGTCTCTCCTGTGCGTTACACTCGTATTCAATAATATTACTATGAAGCCTCACAATGCACTCGAAAGCACAGGGGGCAGAAATCTTATACATAATCCATTCTATTGAACGTATAAAATATAAAGTAGCTAGCTAGCCTGTTTACGCTACGCATAGTGCAACATATCTTTATGAGCTACTAGCTGCACCCCGCGGTTTCGCCCGCGTAAGTCTCGATCCCGTGGAAATATCGGGAAAAAAAGTATCCTTTGTCCTAATCCAGGTCATAGTCTACACATGTGCCAAATTTCATCTAAATCCGTTCAGCCGTTTTAGCGTGAAAGCATAACAAACAAACAAACTCACTTTCGCATTTACATTATTAGTTAGGATAAGGATACCATCAAGGTTATCATTAAGCAGTCCAAGTGAAATCGCATCACAATACTGACTAATAACAGCGACTCTCTCAGCTACAGCGGCGCATCGAGACCAAAAATATTGTTAACCTACTTACCCTAAAAGGTTTGCCATCCCTGTTGTATACTATTGTACACGAAAGTTTAAACAATAGCCCGCATGTACCACCGTGTTCAAGCACATTACCGAACTTGATTCATAATTCAGAAGTTAAACGATTTAGCCTCAAACATTGTGAATTAAACTTGCTCTGTGTTTAGTTATATTCTTTGTTTACATAACATAAAGGAGTTCTGTGATGATGGAGGGAATTGCCTAGGGTAGGCCAAAACAGGGCCACCAGCCTCTCGAACACCACATCAGAATTATAACATCTGCATCGTCAGGAACCATAGATTATGTTTTTCTAAAATTACCAACACGCAGCAAGCACGCAGATATTATCAATACTTGTTTTTGACGTGATAACGACTTATAAATCGATGAACGCCGGCTGCACGCACGAAAAAGTGTCACGTTCCGCTTGAGCCGAGCGTGCAAGCGAGAGCGCGGAACTAGCGATAGCACGATCGGCCTCAGCGTTCGGCTTGTGACGCATCTCTCTCTCGTTATCACGTAAAATTATCGTTCGTAAACCGACTTTACAGACAACCAATTTTTTTTGCTGTAACCAAATGCTATTGAGGTTTAATTTTATAAGACTTAATTTTTTTATACGTAGGAACTTCTTTAAATGTCCACTATTCGGTCTTTTTCAATTTTTCTATTCGTAACCCTAAACAATAACAAAGAAATCATCTTCTACCATTTATTTCCACGTCACATACGCCTCATATTACGTCACAGCGTCACAATAATAGTGAGGCTTCAATAATATTCAGATCACGCGCACCGCACGGGAATCGAACGGGCGACCTCGAGTTTATTTACCAATTCGGGTGTGTGGGGTTGTGCTATAAATCTAATTTGTTATGTATTGTGCTTTTTGATTATACACAGATTTATAGTTGAGGGTGAAATAATATTATAGGGAGCTTTGCACTCTTGAGGAATATCTAATTACCTTCTTAAACACTAAGGTAATGTTGATGAAGTGCAACAGAAAACGAAAAAAAGGAAAAACATGAACGAAGTGTTCATGTTTTTCCTTTTTTCAATCTTTACTCTACGAAGAAAAGACATATTATTTAATTATATCTTTCTACACAAAGTAACACTGATTTTTGCCAGCGCGCAGAAACCTTTCTACAATATGTCTATTTGTGTATCGTTTCTTTTGTTCCTACGGTGGTCATACTCCGCGTGCAGATGGAAACTACAAACAAAGTGTCTGATACAGAGATAGAGAGGTAAATATTAATCTTGGAAGCAATTCAAGCTCCATTTACACGATGCAAGTTTTTTGCCTTACAATTGAAGCAACCAACGACTTTCAGTTAACGATCTTCGATCTTTCATGTAACTTTTACTGTTACTGTACTTCAACTTATGGCATGCCACAGGCAGTTAAATCGCACCGTGTCGCAACTTTAATAGATTATCACTTTGAAAATGGACAGTTCAATCTTAATACTCAATTGTCGCCTAAATACTTTTGCCAAACAGATGTCACTAATGAACCCACATAGTTTTCAAGACTATAAATCCATTTTCATCAAAACTCCACCTAATGTATATTTTCTTCACATTTGACTTCAATTCCATGCCTAACCAACGAAGAACTTTCTCAACTCCCCACAGGCCTCGTAAAAACTAAAAACGAATCAGACTAACTCGTTACAACTACTCACACAAATATACAGGATGGGTTTTTGAACGACCAAAACTGAAATTACTATATAAGTGGACTGGAGCACGGAATCGCCGCGCCGGCAACGTCTAAAGATGGCCGTTCTTATAAAATTCGTGTCGCCGAAAGTACGTTAAGCACACACTTCACGGACCGCCTTCAAAGCCATCAGTTTGTAGGTATACGGCATTCGTGTCGTAGTGCGAGTAAACAGCGACACTCTTGGTTTGTATACAAAGTGTTGATGACACCTCTAGCAGCGGCGACACGTCTCCACGATCTGTGATTAAGATGATGTCCGATATTTTCGAGAGCATAAAACTAACAAGAAATTAAATAGATTTATATAATCAAATCGTAGATTTTGGACAGCGCCATCTTGTTTGATACTTATACGGATGAGGACCAAATCTTGTAAATTAATGTTATATAGGAAATCAAAGCAAACGAATTCTTTACAAAGCTATTTAATCAGCCTACGTGCCCACTGCTGGGACTCAAGCGAGTGCCCGTAATCAACCTCGCAAGCCGCGGGTTGGACGGGCCGGTTTTACCACGATGTGTTCCGTTACCGTTTTTTGCATAAAGCGCAATAGCTCATAGTTTCATGAGAACACCCAAGCAGCTTCTCCTCAAAACCTCACCCTATATATTGTATGCTTAAATAAATGTACCTATATGTAGTACATTACACACGTCGAGTAGGTCGCATATAATTTCTCGAGGGAGATCCGTCCGTTGGCTTCACTGTATGGCACAGATTACCTGAATACGGGTCAGTAGTACAATGCTGTCTTGTTCTACTTGATGAACATACATAGTTGCTACTGGTAGATTAATCTAGTCATAATATAAAATGGTTCCGTAACTGACTGGCTGGTAAAACACTGCATTATAAAGATGAAAACAAAAAAAGGTTTTCATTACGTTGCTTAGATTGCGCAGAGGTGCATTAATTATAGGATTCTTAAAAACTGCCCGACTAACGGGGGTTAGATCTTTAAATATTTTAAAAAAATATTGAAGCCGTGGGTTATAGTTAATAATAAAATAAATTATTTAAAAAACCCGACTGCAAAAACACAACTGAAAAGGGAAAATCAAGCATTATAATCTATATAATTTTGGTATCGCAGGCGGGGACAACCAAAAGTTACACCATATTTCAGGTTATTCGACTGTCCCCGCCTGCAAGACCAAAATTATATAGATTATAATGCTTGTTTTTCCCTTTTCAGTTGTGTTTTTGCAGTCGGGTTTTTTGTTTTTTAAATAATTTATTTTATTTCAAGCTTTTTAGTTTTATTAACATATATATTTGAAAGTACTCATTACTAGCTTTTATTTGATACCAATTTTGTTGCAATTAATTAAAAAAAAATCCTTCTCCTCCTTTTTTTGTATTTGCAGGTGCAATTTATAAATATTATATAGCCTATGTCACTCCCACAATTAAGACGAATCTAAGGACACCTCATATGGTAAAATCCATCAAGCCGTTTAGGCTACAGAGCGTGCCAAAGAAATAGACATACATACATACATACTCTCGAAAAACATTACCCTCCTGAGGCAGTCGGGTAAAAACAGAGAAATAAATTGTGTAACGAAAAAGAATTAGGTTGTGTGTCAATGTGATACACTGTTTGATGGCTTTTGTTTTGATGGCCCAAAGGCTAAGGAGCCGCTTCACTGGTACAAAGTTGCATGTTCGAAACGTGATAAGTACCAAAGTGGCTTTTCAATTTCTTGTAACCAGCGTGCAGCGGCTCGGTGCAAGGAAACATCGTAAGAAAACCGGGGCCCTATTAAATAAAACTATCAGTACAACCTATTTGTCAAATTTCCACGACAAGTGCTTTAATTGATCAAGGACAGGTAATGAGACAAAATTGATTTTCTATTGTTAGACTCCGAATCGGTGTTGCGCGGGGCTTAACAGGTTAACTTGTTAAGCCCACTTGTTTTTTTTTTTTTTGAGGGTGGGACATCATCAAATAACTTCTCCCGCTCTGGGCGGAGCGGGAGGGTGTGTCAGACTCTTACTGACTAAAACCCACCCGTATTCCTTCCTGTTGCCTGTGTTGCGGGGGCCTCGGTGACCCATATGTACCTTCCCGCGACCCCGGCAGGCATCGGCCCTAGTGGACCCCTACTTTTGTGCTGACGACATCTCTTTGAGGCGCGCGTGGAATACGACGCGCCGTCGACCCGGGCCTGGTCCTTACCGGACAGTGAGCTACCCATTGCTCACCGTCCGCAAGCCCGCGCCACGGTGGCCGGAAATCCGCCCGAGATTCCCGACGCCCAGGGCGTCTCCTGCGGCGGCTAGGGGCGAGAGGGCGCGAAACGTGCCTTTCCCTCAACCGTCCCGCCTCCTCCTTCGCGAGCATTACTGCTTCGCAGAAGGAGGTGACGGCTGCCCATGCCCTCTCGCTCCGTACCATGGCCTGAACCAGGGCCGGACGCGAGAGGTCTCTGCCGCCGATCGCCTCCACGAGGACTACCGTGTCCTCCGGGCTGTTAAGCCCACTTAGCTGTGATAGTTTTCCTTTTAATTTCATTATATGTACCTACTACCGCCATTAATATTTTCACATCCCCATAAACAACCATTTAGCTGGCAGAGGGGGGGACACCTCAATCCAACAAAAATTGGCAATTTAATGCTTAATATTACGCAAGCGGATCCTTGAATCGAAAAGTGGTGTTCACAGATTCGCAATATTTTTGAATGGCCTATCCAATGATACACATGCGGTAGACGAGAAAAAACAATCATTCCCACAAAAAAAATGTTTTCAAGATTTTATTTTAGCACCTTGTCGGCGTGATTAATATGTATACCTATGCCAAATTACAGCTTTCTAGTACTAAGCGTCTCTGAGCTAGATCGGGGACAGTCTGTCTGTCTGTCTGTCCCCGCTGTAGCTCAGAGACAGACAGACAGACAGACATGGCGAAACTATAAGGGTTCCTTGTTTACTACGGAACCCTAAAGAGGGAGGCGACGGTTTTT
This sequence comes from Atethmia centrago, assembly GCA_905333075.3. Taxonomy (NCBI): domain Eukaryota; kingdom Metazoa; phylum Arthropoda; class Insecta; order Lepidoptera; family Noctuidae; genus Atethmia; species Atethmia centrago. The sequence goes on from HG995388.1 coordinate 9,631,413, forward strand.
TTTTATATATGTGGCGGTAAATATAGATGGAATAAAACGAATGCATAAATTAGATCAACATTATAATTATTATTGAAGCAACACAGTAATTATGTAATGCGCCCCCCTGATGAAGAAGAAGTATTTTTTCTCATCAAAGATTTAAAGGAGAAGTGTGCGGCGGGAATTGACTAGATATCCGGCAAGATCTTAAAGAGGTACATAAACTTTCTGACCACTCCTATTACACACATTTGCAGACTGGCTTTGGCGACAGGTGTTTTCCCTAGAGCATTTAAAATGGCTCTCATTAAACCAATACACAAAGGGGGGGCAAGAGACTGTGTCGATAATTACCGCCCTATCTCCATCTTACCAACTCTGTCCAAGATCCTGGAACGGCTTATAAACAATCGACTAAAAAATTACCTAGAATCAAACAATCTTCTTTCACCCAATCAATATGGTTTTCGTCGTAAAAAGTCCACCAATGACGCGGTACACGATCTCTTGCACTCAATCATTACCAACCTAGACCAAAGGAAAAAATGTTTGACAGTGTTCCTTGATCTGGCAAAAGCCTTCGACACAGTCTCTATCCCGCACCTACTCACAAAATTGGAAGGGTTTGGTGTAAGAGGTATTACTTTAAAATTAATGACAGACTACCTTACAGGACGAAAGCAAAGAGTTTGGATTGACAATTGGCTAAGCGATGAAGCATGTGTCGAATTCGGTGTGCCTCAGGGCAGCATTCTCGGACCAACGTTGTTCTTTGTGTATATCAACAGCCTCTGCAAACTGCAGGTCCACAAGGGCAAAATCATAACATTCGCTGATGACACTGCTGTCTTTTTTAGTGGACAAAGCTGGGAGGAGGTATTTGATACTGCCCAAAAGGGTTTTAATCGAGTTTGCAAATGGCTCCGATCGAATGTCCTGACGTTAAATGTTAATAAAACCAAATATGTAACTTTTTCCCATAGGTCAAATCAACTTCCCCCTTTATATTTTAGCATTTACTCTCATGCTTGTGTTCCTGACAACACGTTGTGCTCCTGTCCCGCTCTTCAAAGCATCGAAGATATCAAATATCTTGGTATCATTATAGATCAGTTCTTGACCTTCAAGCCGCACATAAAAGTCCTTGTAACCCGGTTGCGTAAACTTATTTACATCTTCAAAACCCTTAGACACGCAGCGGACCGACGGGTTATTAAGATGGTTTACGATGCTTTATGCCAATCCTTAATAGACTACTGCATTACATCTTGGGGCGGTGCCGCCAAGACTTACCTCATTGAAGTTGAGAGAGCACAGCGTGCCATCTTCAAAGTTGGCACCGGTCTCCCCTATCTATTCCCAACAGTAGACCTTTTTAATAACTGGGATTTACTCACTGTCAGGCAAACCTACATACTGCGTACGGTGCTTAAACAACACTCCTTGTTGCAATACGATCCGAACCTTAATAGGAATAAGCGCCGTAAAGGCAGAGTATGCCAAACACAACCTTCCAACTGTGCACACTCGCGTAATTTCTTCTTCTTCCTCGGACCATACCTTTACAATAAGCTAAATAACAAATTTAATATTTATCCTCTAATTAAATACAAATGTAAAATCAAAGTCACTACCTATTTAAAAACTCTAGACTATCAGGGAACCGAGAACTTATTGATCCCACTCAGATAGACTATCTTTATACGAATTAAGCATTCCCTCTGCTGCTTCCGCATACTATCTACCAAACTCGCACAAGCAATCACTCAAGCAACCTCTCACATTCACTCTTACATCTCTCATACACTTTCTCCGGTCACTCACACACACACACACACTGGTATTTCCCCGAAACGTTTTGTATTTTTTGTATCTGTTACTAAATTTTAAATTTTATTCTTAATTTATTTTTCACAAGTGGATATTTGCGAAAAATACATACATATTGCATTATTATTATGTCGTGTATGCAAAGAACAGGCTTCTAGCCGCGGGAGGGCCCTGGTGACCTGTAATACAGGTTTTTATAAACCTACCTCAGGCTCCAGTCTCTCACGAAGTTAGCTCCTCGTGCACTACTGTAAAATTTTAGGATTAAGTTCATAACTTGTGAAGAGAAAATAAACGGTTTATTTATTATTATATATTATTATTAAATTATTTGCACAAGGAAAGATGTAGCAACATTATTACATTTTAAAACAATATAGTATATTAATAACAATAATCACCAGCATTTTGTAAAGAGTAATTTAAAATAAAACATACCTGACCGTTCAGAATTGTCTTGCGAGTCCGTAGCTGAACAAAGTCTGGCCGGTCGAGCCAATGGCGCGCTCTTTTAAACTATGATTTGCTTGTCAGTGGGTCCCGCGAGTAGTCAACCGAACAACTTATTGAACCGGAAGTTACTCGAAAAATTACGTTAATATTTTTTAACAAATCGAAATGCAACGTTTCTCACACATATAAATCTGGTGGATGCCAAGCTTCACAGTTTGGCCCATCGTCGCAAGGTTGCCTGCTTGTCGGTCTTCTATAGATTGTACTTCGGAGAGTGTGCCCAAGAACTCCACGACCTCATTCCACCGGCCCCCTTCTATTATCGGTCATCTAGGCGCACTTCAGGTTACCATCCCTTCCTGGTGGCTATCCCACCAGCTCGCACTAAGCGTTTCCAAACTTCTTTTATAATGCGCACAGCAAAGGAATGGAACTCTCTGCCTGCGTCTGTGTTTCCGAACGCATACAACCCTAATCTCTTCAAAGTGAGAGTGAACAGGCTTCTTCTGGGTAAGCTCGCTCCATCGTCGACTTTGTTTCTGTCACCTCTGACATAGACTAAGGTCAAGAGCAAACCCATCACAAATAAAAAAAAAAAAAAAAAAACATATATTACAACAGTATTGGTGTAAAATAAAAGCTAGAAATAAAACAAAAAACCCGACTGCAAAAACACATAACTGAAAAGAGAAAAACAGGCATTATAATCGTATAGAATTTTGGTATTGCAGGCGGGACAAACCACAAACCTGAAATACGGTGTAACTTTTGTTTGTCCCCGCTTGCAATACAAAAATTCTATAGATTATAATGCTTGTTTGTCTCTTTTCAGTTATGTGTTTTTGCAGTCGGTAACAACATCGGCAACATCGGCTCATTTTTTCAATTTTACGCATGGTAATTCCATGCGTATGTACTATAATGAAATTATATCCACCTCTTTTAATTTATGTAATTTTTTTTCTGTAACCGACTTTTTTGATTAAAATTAAATGTTTTTCATTGGCATGCCAAAAATAAAATACAAAATGACGGCAATTAAAATGAGTGAGACATTTTTGGTAAGAGCAAAACCTGTGGCTTCGCGACACTGACATGCAAACCACTTTACCGACATGCTCATAGTGTCACCGACATGCGAAAACACCCCTCGACATGCAATCTTCGTCACTAACACGTCAACCAAGTCAACTACACGCTAACAGCGCCCCCAACCTGCAAGCTGCGTCACCGACATGCTAACCGCGTTAACGTAATGCTTGTATCGTCACCGACATGCTAACCGATTTACGACGTGCTAACCGCATCGCCGACATGCTGACCATCTGGCTGGCATGCTAACCGCATCGCCGACATGCTGACCGTCTGGCTAACATGCTAACAGCGTCAACGACATGATAAAAGCACCCCTCGATATGCAATCTTCGTCACTAACATGCTAACAAAATCACCGACATGCTAACTGAGCCATAATAATAATAATAATAATAATACCATTTATTTCAGGCGTCACAGGCCCATAGAAAAAATACCATAACCTAAAAACATACATATTTTAATATACTTGAAAAGAATGTTAATAAATAGCTTAAAATTATGTTAGTAGCACTTCACTTCACTAGCTTGTACTTGTGCTGACTTGTGGCACTTGTCCGCGGAAGCGACGGAACACCACGTCCTGCGGCCAAAAGTCCTCTTCCATGACGACGGACAGATAACAATTCGGTACTCGCACCACAAACGCCTTGAAGTTGACGTTGCGGTGTGACTCCAGCAACTGCACCCTCGGCGAGTACCTGGTCTTCTGGCGCACGTACTCCACGATGTCCTCCGCCTTAGTGGTGTAGTGTAGGCGGGATATGTACACCGGTGTGTTCGGCTTTGCGGCACGCAAGCTAACTTCTGGTTGTGTAGGTGCTTTACCACAGCGGTTCTTGATTGGTCGCGATCGGCGCTTCCTCTGCACTGTCACGAAACCCTCAGCATCTGGTCTGTTCGGCGCTTTATCTGGCATAAGCAGCATACTTGAAGCGCCTGGGGCACTCGCGGTAACGCTAGCGAAATCCTTTTGTAAAGGTTTCGCCAGGGCTGTAGACACTGTCAGCGGGACGGGGCGAGGAGTTCGGGCAACGTTGCATGGAGGAGCTGCGGTGACGGGCGCTGGGCTGCGAGGCACGCGGTGGGAACGTTCCGCAAGCTCAGCAAACGACGGATGCGCTGGCGACAAAACTGCTGATGCGGAATTTGACGACGATATATCGAGGCCAGCTAGTCAAGTCACCGACATGCTAACACCGCCCCCGACGTACTAGCTGCGTCACCGTAATCTAACAGCGTCACCAATATGCTAACCGCATCACTGACATGCTAACAGCTTTGTCGAACTGCTAACTGCATCACCGACATGCTAACAGCGTCATCGACATGCTAACCGCGTCACCAATACGGTAATCAAGTCACTGACATGCTAATCAAGTCACCGATATGCTTACAGCCTCCCCGACCTGCTGGCTGCGTCACCAACATGCTAACAGCGTCATCGACATGCTAACCTCGTCACCGACATGTTAATCGCGTCGACAACATGCTAATTGCGCCGCCGTCGTGCTAATGTGAAGTGTTGCATCAGACTGGCGTCGCGCAGCGGCCTGTGTACATGCACATTTATATGTATATATATTATTCCATAATTTTAAGTTTTAACTTCTGTCGCCAGTCCCCATGAATGGCATTTTTTTTTTTTATAATTTTGTCTACTCTTCTCTTTTTTTTATATTTTGTGTAACTGAACAGTGGTTAAAAGTCCACCAGTTCATGTTCAGCTTTAACAACCACCAGGTTGCCAGCTCGTTCAGCAGAGTTAATATGATACGTGGTGGCTCTCTAATAATTGTTCCTAACAATATGAAATTTAAAGAACGTAAGGATATTGTGAGCCTCTCTGTTGAGCGAGTTATTGAAATAGCTTGCATTGAGCTTGAGCAGTTCATTGTAATGAGCGTGTACAGGCCCCCATGTGCTTCATATGATATTTTCGAGAAATATATGGAAGAAGTATTATTAAAGACTTGTAACAGTAATAAAACACTTGTTGTCTGTGGAGATTTCAACATTAATATATTGGAAAAATCTGCTGCAGTAAATAAATTTATAACTTTATTAAAATCCTATAATTTGTACAATACATTCTTTGAGCCAACTAGAATAACTGCCACTAGCGCTACCTGTATTGACAATATTTTTACAAATTTAAGACCTTCTAGCCATTCAATTGTAAATGAGTTGGACTCTGATCACTGTGGCCAGTTGGTCACTTTCCCTCAGAAAATAATCAGAGTTCAAAGAAAAACTTATGAGTTTTGTTCCTGTTAACAAAAGTCGCTTAGAACAATTTAAAAATAATTTAATGGAAAAACTACCGGGTTTGCCTTATCACACTGACCCGGACCAAGCATATACTTTACTATTTAACCTCATCAATTGTGAATTTAGGAAGGTACCTCAAAAACATTGCCTGTTCATGATCGCGTTTTATTTAGTGACTGGGCAACACCAGGTATTTACAAAAGTAGGTTGAGGTTATATGAACTGTATCATGAAAAAACATATAACCATGATGAAACTTTTAAAGAATTTGTTAAGAATTATTCTAAAACTTTTAAAAGAGCCTGTTCCTCAGCAAAAGCCATACACATTAAAAATAAAATAAAATCTTCTGGAAATAAAATTAAAACAACTTGGAATATTATTAATTCTAAAACGGGAAGAACGACAGTACGGAATCGTGACTTCCATCTAAAAATCGATGATGCAGATATTAGGGCAGACGTGGAGGTGGCAACAGAGTTTGAAAACTTCTTCACTAATATTCCCTTTTTAACAACCAAAACTCTGTCATCGTCGTCCTCCACTTCTGCTTACTCAATACTAAAAGAATGTGTACCAGAATGTGATAAACACTTTAAATTCACAGTTGTTAGCCCTAAAGACATTTTGGAATCTATTAAAGAACTTGATGTAAAAAAAACTACTGATCTTTGGGGATTACCAGTACACAAAATGTCTTCAATAATTGATGTTATTTCACCCTTTTTAGCAATTGTTTTTAACTCTTGTATTGCATCTGGTATATTTCCTGATCTGATGAAACTTAGCAAAGTGATTCCACTGTTCAAATCTGGCAGCACAACTGATCCCACGAATTTTCGGCCTATTTCGATATTACCTACATTGAGCAAAATCTTTGAAAAAACAATTTTAAAACAAATGTTAGGACATTTCAATTCATGTAATTTATTTTATCTGAAACAGTTTGGTTTTACGAAGGGTCGTTCAACTACAGACGCGGGCGTGGAATTGCTGAAGAGCATTTTCGAGGCTTGGGAGGAGTCGCAGGATGCTCTTGGCATTTTCTGCGACTTGTCTAAGGCCTTCGATTGCGTCCATCATGATACTCTCATCAGGAAACTGCACCACTATGGTATGAGGGACAGGGCTCTCGACCTTCTGACTTCCTATCTTAATAATAGAATTCAGAGGGTTGATATAAATGGCAAGAGATCTACAGGATCTGCGGTCACTATGGGCGTTCCGCAGGGTTCAATTCTGGGTCCATTCTTGTTTCTAATCTATATAAATGACTTACCTTATCACATAAGGGATAATCACAAGATTGTATTGTTCGCAGATGACACTTCCCTCATTTTTAAAATCAAACGACTGCTGGTCAACTTTGAACATGTTAACGATGCACTCTCTAAAGTTGTCCATTGGTTTTAATGTAAATAATCTTCTCCTGAACGAAAAAAAGACTAAACTTATTAAATTTTCAACGCCAAATGTCAGGCAGCTAACTACCAATGTTCAACTTAATGGAATAGAGTTGGACCCTGTTGAGTCGACAGTTTTTCTTGGAATAACTATTGACGCTAAATTACAATGGCGCCCACACATAGAAAAATTGTCAGGAAGGCTAAGTTCGGCCGCCTATGCTGTTAAAAAAAATCGACAGATAACCGATGTAGATACGGCCAGAATTGTTTATTTTAGTTATTTTCATAGTCTTATGTCATATGGGATTCTTCTCTGGGGAACCTGTGCGGACATTAATACCGTCTTTGTTTTACAAAAAAGGGCTGTTCGAGCCATTTACAACCTAGGTCCAAGAGATTCCCTTCGAGAAAAATTCAAAGAAATAGATATTCTGACTGTAGCCTCTCAATATATATTTGATAATCTTATGTATGTACACAAAAATATATCAAATTTTAAGAAAATGTCCGATATCCACAGTTTAAATACCAGGAATAAACATAATCTTGCTGTACTTCACACTCGCCTCCACAGAGTAGGCAACTCGTTCATGGGTCAATGTATACGCTTTTACAACAAACTTCCTATTGCTATTCGAAATTTACCCATTAAACGATTTAAAAGCTGTATTAAAACTAAACTTTGTAAAAAAGGGTACTATAAAATTTCAGATTATTTAGAAGACAAAAAAGCTTGGGATTGAGCTGCTCGCTCTGATAAGCTTTGTGCTAAAACCATAAAATTTGATATTTAAATTATGCAAAATCATCATTATATACAACTATTATGTACATAGCAAAATTAAGTGAATATTTATGTATCTTGAAAAGTATTATATAACTTTAATTATTGTGAATGTGAGCACTATGTGGGTTATTTTTATTTATTTCTTGTTGTTTTTTTTTCTCTTAGTTTTAATGATGGTCTGGCATTTTGAGTTCTTTATGCGGCCAACCCAATTGTCCTTTCCTTGGTATTGTTCGTCGAGTCGTTGAGCTCCTTAAGTTTTGAGTTGAGCTACACGATTACTGACAAATGCTTGCACTGACTGGACAGGTCCACTCAAATTTGTGTGGTTCTTTCCTCAAAAGACCATTTCAGACATAGATCTACATGGTCCTCACATGATCTGACCAAGATTATGTCTGGACTTTAAAAGAGACTTTGACCCTTGAGTTTGTTTCGCCATTTCTTCTCAGGGGTAGTCAGATAGGAAATGTCGACTCCATCTAGCTTATTTTTTAATATGACGTGTAAAAGTGATTCTCATATCCTATTTACAGAATAAACAATTTCATTTCATTTCATTTCGTCGTCAAAATCGAGGACGACTAAACACGAGTAAATACGACTAAATGACAGAAGACTCGGAGATTATCTCGTGTTGAATTGTCGAAATTCGAGATAACTTAGGTGCCATGTTAGGGTTTGACGAGAATACATCAAGTTTGACAGAACGAGTCAATTATTTTGTATGGCAGCGCTGTCAGAAAACGAGAAAATTGACAGAAATAGACAAGAATTACCCACGCGAAAGTGAGTAATTGTCGTGTAGGATGTCATGTTAGCCCTGCTGGTCATATACGCACGTCGGTTGCGAGTATTACGCACCTGACCTTTCTAAAAAACATTACCAATTAGGTCACTATATGTCCTTCTATGAGGTCCCCCGGCGTTTCCACTCAGCTCTATATTGTAAATACCTTGTGTTAGAACGCCTTTCATTCATCCTCTCAACATGACCAAACCAAGACAGAAATTGAAAACTTTGTTTTCAATTTCTGCCACTCAATCTTCTTGTAAACTGCACCGTTGCCTTATCACTTCGTTTTTAGGGTTCCGTAGTAAACAAGGAGCCCTTATAGTTTCGCCATGTCCGTCCGTCTGTCTGTCTGTCTGTCTGTCCCCGCTGTAGCTCAAAGACGCTTAGTACTAGAATGCTGTAATTTAGCATAGGTATACGAGTACATATTAATCACGTCAACAAATGCTAAAATAAAATCTTGAAAAACATTTGTTTTTAGGGTACCTCCCTCGCACGTAATGTGGGGATGATATTTATTTTTCTCGTCTATCCCATGGTGTAGGGTATCGTTGGACAGGCCGTTCAATAAAATATTGCGGGTCTGTGAACGCTACTTTTCGATTCAAGGATCCGTTTGCGTAATATTAAGCATTAAAGTGCCAATTTTTGTAAGTCAATTGTCGTTGTCCCCCCGTGCCAGCTCAATGGTTGTTTATGGAGATGTGAAAAAATCATGGCAGTAGTACATATAATTAAATTAAAAGGAAAACTATCACAGCTAAGTGGGCTTTACAAGTTAACAAGTAACAGTCGACCAATTTAAATTTGCAGTTGGAGAATCAATCTATGGGAGAACACATTTTTCAACTACAATGTTAAGTTTGTTTTTGGGATAAATTCATCCCAACTACGGAACTTCACATTGTGCGTGGTCCGACACGCACTTGGCCGGTTTTTCAGCCTATTATTCATAGACACGCCAGACATGCTTCGCAAGGAACGCATTTCCACAGCATTTATTCTACTTTCATGCTCCTTTTGCCACACCCAACGTTCACGTTCACATAAGCGTAGGCACCGACTGGTTCATCACAATCGCATGTATAGCATTCACTTTATTTTCCGCCTTTACTCTCCTTTCCAAATGCCCCTGGCTGGAGGCTTTGAGTTTGCTTAAGGCAGCCACAGGAAAGTCCGGTTAAGTAGTCACGACCTCTCAAGGTCAACTACGAGATGCCAACCCAAAAAAACAAAATCCTTTCCAAATCATTTCCATCCCTTGTAAACTGACTCCCCAAATATACAAACTCAATTATTTGCTGCACACTCTTACTTCCTATACATATACTACTATAACTCACTCAAAAGTATCCAGAATGTTATTCAAAACACAGCCACTTAGGACGCGCTAGTTCATTAACTTGGTTTATATTCAGAAGCACGTCGTCCTAATCTTTTTGATACCCAATTTGCGAAGAATTTTTTACAGTTTCAACATGCAACGTTTTACACTGAACTGTTGTCAGGAGTGTTAAGAGGCGAAAGCAAAATAAGTAAGCTTTAAAATGGTTTCCGCGAATTGCAATACTTAAATTTAGGTCCCATGTGTCAGGACACAGAGGCTGACCAGGTTCAGTCAGCCCCTCGGCCATAATGAAGTAGATTTATATAAGAAAAGACGAATCACAATATATCATTATTGTATCCTGTACCCTCGTTGGTCTGATGGTCACAAACGCCATTGGTAAGCGTGAGGTCCTGGGTGCAATTACCAGGTCGAGTAAAGTGTTATTGGGTTTTTGCATTAATAATTTTCCCAGTAGCAGCCCGAAGCTGTGCCCTAAGCCTAGATTTGTGCCCGGTTGATGGCAATGGACTGGCCCCCTATTACATGGGACAAACATAACTGACGGAGTATGGCTGTACTATAGGCACTTCTTTCCCTTACCCTTCGAAGATTACAGCCGTAGTGTTATTTTTGCCGATACCAGAGTGGAAACAGAGGAGGAGGCCTCTGACCAGCAGCAGACTTCAGTAAACTGAGTTGATTGATTGATTGACCAATGTGGTAAACTTACTAAGAGCCGTGCCTGTAGCTCGATTAACATTAAAGATCTCCAGATTTAGGCTTCCTCTTAAGGCGCTGACAAGATCTAATTGACCAAAATAGGCTTCTCTTAAGAAAAAAAAAATCGCCAAATCTGTACAGTTTGTGGTAGCGGAAAAAATATATGTTAATTTTAAACATATTTGCCGGAACTTGGTTGTTACCAAAACACGTTTAAAAAAAAAACTCGATACTAAGTAACGTTAAAGTAACCTCTTACCTTGAGTTCTAATCTAAAATATCTGTATTAACTATCAACATACGTAACGTATTTAATTAATAACAAGAACGTCTTATTTGAATGCAGAACTTGGTTGTTTTTTATTTTCGATTACTTAACTTAATTTTGAGAAAATAGATAATTGCTTCATATTTTGCAATAAATTACAAGCGTTGTGTCATCGCGCTTCTCTTTCTTTTCTATGCAATCTGACAGTGACCGCGGTTTAGGTGTTGTCAGCGTCTTAAGGGGACTACAGGACCTAAACGCAACTTTTATAAGTTTTATAATGCCTTAAAGTATATGATCCACTGCAGTAAACAAAATCAGAAAAATATATGATAGTCTTAAGGATATATGCTAGGTAGATAGTTTGTTGAAAACATAATATAACTAATTTGATATGATAGAAAAAAATCACGAAGATACCTCTAAAATGTCTTTTAACGATTAAAAACCATACTTATATATTTACATGCAATCATTCTGTCAGATTTTTCTACAAGCAATATATGTATTAGCATAATAGTGTTTTATTTTTTTATACAATCTATAGCTTTTTTGTATCAATCGATCGATCATTGTTTCATATTTTGCAATAAATTACCAGCGTTGTGCCATCGCGCTTCTCTTTCTTTTCTATGCAGTCCGACAGTGACCGTGCTTTCGGTGCTGTCGGCCTTCTTAAGGTGGGTTTGAACCAAACGAACATAGAAACCAGAACAAGAGGAATAGTATTATTTTATTGATATTCTTAGTTTTCTTTATGGCTAGACCTATTTAAAACTTCTCTGGCCCTGTTTAAAAACACATGAAGAATTTGGTAGTGAGTATAGAATGTGGATTCGCTCATCTGGTCTAAAACCAACGTTTAGCTAAACATAAAATAGCTGATCCGTAACAACGACCCCAGATCCAATATGTCTAAAGAAACAGTCTAAAAGACGTTGCCTAAAAGGCAGCAGTGAAGAAAGCTCATTAAGTTCTTCTATATTCCGAGGCACGGGCTCATGATCGAATCTCAAAGTGTGGCGTAAGTCCCAATATCTTTACTTTAAAACCACACAAGCGGTTATGTCGACTCGTTGCGCAGAACAACCAATTTTTAGTATAGGGTTTCTGTGAAGCTATTTTAATGTGGGACATTTCTTTTTGAAAGTATCAGCCTATAATGTTCCCACTGCTCGGACAATGGCCTCCTCTCTTTGACGGAGTGGGCTGTTTTCTTAAATAGGCCCTTTGACTTGATGCCAACGCGAAATGAGCAAGCGTGATGATTAATAATCGTATCATCTTTGAATGAGACACCCTGAGCCCTGCATTATCCTACACAAATCTACCAAGCTGGCCCAGTCCAGGTTGGTTACGCGATTGCGATTACGACTCTTTGGTTCCTAGTTGGCCTTCAATAATTTATTCCTATTTTTTATTTTAAAATTTGAATTTGAATTGAACATCATCATATTTTTGATAAAAAACCGGCCAAGTGCGTGTCGGACCACGCACAAAGAAGGGTTCCGTAGTTGGGAATTAGTTATGAATTTATCCCAAAAACAAACTTAAAATTGTAGCTGAAAAACATGTTCTCCCATACATCGATATATGCCACGGTCAATTCTCCAACTGCAAATTTAAGTTGGTCGACTATAACTCGTTAACTAGTAAAGCCTACTTAGCCGTGATAGTTTTCCTTTTAATTTCATTATATGTACTACTGCCATACATTTTTTCACATCTCCAACCATTTAGCTGGCACCTCGAATCGAAAAGTGGTGTTCACAGACCCGCAATATTTTTGAACGGCCTATCCAACGATACCCCACATCATGCGGTAGACGAGAAAAAAATAATATCCCCACATTACGTCCAAGGGTACCTACCCTAAAAAAATGTTTGTCGAGATTTTATTTTAGTACTTTTTCGGCGTAATGAATATGTACGAGTATACCTATGCTAAATTACAGCCTTCTAGTACTAAACGTCTTTGAGCTACAGTCGGGACAGACAGACAGACAGACGGACATGGCGAAACTATAAGGGTTCCTTGTTTACTACGGAACCGGTCCGACATGCACTTGGCTGGTTTTTCCTCTTAACTTTCGGCCCTTTTCCTAGTGTAGTATATATTCTTATTTATATATTTTCTTATTCATAGGCTTGACTCCAGATAAAAGAGCCGGTGTTCACCTTTTTCGTTTCGGCCTCCAGACTATTTACCAGAATATGCGTACTCCTGTTTTGTTTTCTCTAGCCGCTTAGAACCTGCGTGCTCCTACTTCGTCCTCACCAGCTGCTTTCAATCCTGGACCACGAAGAGTGACAAAACCGAATTTGTGAGTGATACATAGTTGTATCTCCAGCGACTCAGCCGACGTGCTCTACGCCATTGAGAACTTCCTCAGGAGTTTCAAATTGAACTTATTCCCTATTAGAAAAATCATCTATTTATTTACATAACCAAATTACATGATGATTATTAACAATAACTAAGTTAAATTAAAGCTAAGTTAAACCTAAAAAATGCCCCCGTGGTATTGTACCGAGGATGCTGGCGGCATTTCCTCGCTGAATTGCAATGCTGATGCGCGAGAAAGTCGCCAGCTTTTCGGTCACCAACTTGACGTTATACAAGATGCAGTTTGAACCTGCAAAACATTTCAGGAGGTTGTTATGAAACTCGTAAATGATAATATAACAATACGATACCAAGTCAATAATCAATAATACTTTTTATTTTAGATTTTTAAATATTTGTCGGAGAAAGCGATAACTTTTAAACATCAAGTTGCTGATTTGACTATTGTAGTAGGGGTAAACGCCGTGACGTCAGATGTTATTTTAATGGCGGCACGTGGACAGAGTCGTTTTGTAGAGTGGGGATTGTGCGGAGATCACTTTGGCTCTAAACTCCAACCCGGTCACTCCTGCAGAACGAAACTGTCGGTTTGCCCATTTTGTTTTGAGTAATTATTTGTTAGTGATAATTTAATGTGAATTTGTATTAGAAATAAACTGTGATTTTTGTGTACCGAAACCGAAACTATTATTTTACCATGAACCCGGTACCACCGAACCCTAATAACAACAGCGATATCGCTCAGCCATCGCTTACGCCGTCATCAGAAGTGGGATCTGGACTCGATTCCCACTGGCGTGCTATGTTCGAGATGCAGCAGAAGAACATGATGCAGCTGATCGAAGCCATCAGGACACCAGCAGTGGCACCTCAGATCACGCTGCCAGAAATTAATCCGGAGCTACCAGATACCGATCCACGTGCTTGGTGCGATACTATCGATATTTGCCTCGACGAACGTCCACTGGAGGGTGCATCGCTTATTATAGCTCTGAGCAAAGCCCTGAAAGGTAATGCGTCATCGTGGCTGTCGCAGATTTCGCATGCAGGTATGACGTGGCAGCATTTCCGCGACTTATTCCTTGCGCGTTATGCATCCACCGAAACTCTTGCTGCATCGCTTGTTAACATCCACAACGGCCGGCCGAAGGAGGGCGAATGTCTCGCAGCGTACGCCAGCCGCCTAATGACTACCCTGTTGGCTCGATGGAAGAATCGAAGCCATGAAGAAATAGCCACGTCGTATGTGCTGGCTCATGTCTGGCAGTTCGACTCTCGGCTTAATCGCTTGGCGTTTACTAGCGAAATAACGTCACGCAACAAGTTACTGCAGGAGATTAAGGCGAGTGCAAGTCTGAAGCGGAAGTTCGATCGCAGTACCGGTGATGGCGCCACTGATGCAAAGCGTTTTAAGCCACAAACTTCCAATATGTTCACGTGCCACAAGTGCGGAAAACCGGGACACAAAGCAGTGAACTGTCGTTCGAAGTTTACGCAGCCTGCTGGAGCTAACGTCCAGAAAACTACACCGGCGGCGACTTCATCGGGTTCCAGCAAGAGAGTAACGTGTTTCCGTTGTGGAGAAGCCGGACACATCTCTACGAACTGCCAACGCGGCACTGCGGGTGGCGCGTCATCGTCGGCGGGCAGCGCTGCCAACGCAACGGCGGAGCGACGCGTCGATAGCTGCGAAATAGCAGGTGTTTGCGGGCAAATGGAACAATCCGGTGAGTCGTACTATTTTTATTTTGATTCCGGTGCCGAATGCTCTCTTGTCAAACAATCTATTAGCCGTTACTTCAAAGGTCAACATGTTAATTCGATAGTTCGTATAAAAGGTATTGGTTGTGCTAATGTAGATTGTACCGAACAAATTCTTTGCGACGTTTTTATTAATAGTCATTGTTTACCGATTTTATTTCATGTCCTACCCGATAATTATTTGAAATATAATGTAATGATCGGACGCGAAATTTTAAAATTAGGTTTTACAATTAACATGACCAGCTCTTCCTTAATTATTTCTAAACAAAAAAGTGTAGCGGTTTGTAGTTATGAAAATAATCGGTTACTTTGTTTTAATGATGTCGATACCGATATGCAAAATAGTGTACCTTTGATATCGTTGTTGAGTGAATATTCCCATGCTTTTATTAACGGGTTACCCCGTACACGTGTTACTTCTGGTGAACTGAAAATTAGGCTTCAAGACCCGAACCGTACTGTTTATCGTCGACCTTACCGACTTAGCCCAGACGAAAGGCAAGTAGTGCGATCTAAGGTTAAAGAATTATTAGACGCTAATATCATTCGGCCTAGTCAGTCCCCTTTTGCAAGTCCTATTCTTTTGGTTAAGAAACGTGACGGTTCTGATCGTATGGTAGTAGATTATCGGGGACTAAATTCTAATACTATCCCTGACCGGTTTCCATTGCCTCTTATAGCTGATCAAGTGGCTAGGTTATCAGGCGCGAATTTTTACTCCTGTCTAGACTGCGCAAGTGGCTTTCATCAAATTCTAATTCGGGATCCCGATAGTATCGAACGTACTGCCTTCATTACGCCTGATGGGCAGTTTGAATACTTGGCTATGCCGTTTGGTCTTCGAAACGCACCGAGTGTTTTCCAAAGATCGGTGTCAAATGCCCTTGGTGACTTGGCTTTCTCTTACGTGGTCTTATACATTGATGACATCCTCATACCGTCAGTATCTGAGGAGGAAGGTATCAATAGGCTGCGCGAAGTTTTAGAAGCACTGACTAAAGCCGGATTTTCTCTTAATATTTCGAAGTGTTCATTTTTGAAACGTCATGTAGAGTTTTTAGGCTATGATATCACAGCTGGCGAGCTGAGGCCGAATCCCAGAAAGATTGAAGCCCTAACTAAACTACCTCCCCCTGACAATGTTCATCAGCTTAGACAATTCATTGGCCTTGCTTCATACTTTCGTAAGTTTGTTAAAGGTTTCTCTCAAATTATGTCCCCTCTGTTTTTATTGACGACTAGTAAGAAATTCATTTGGAAATTAGAACACGAGCAGATAAGACAACAAGTTATTTCAATTTTAACTACTAAGCCTGTCTTAATTATTTTTAACCCTGAGCACCCAATTGAATTGCATACTGATGCAAGTGCTGATGGGTATGGCGCTATTCTTTTTCAAAAAGTAAATAATGAACTTTTGGTTGTCGAGTATTTTAGTAAACGCACCTCAAAAGCCGAGTCAAAATACCACTCATATGAGCTGGAGACTCTGGCCGTAGTAAACGTAATTAAACACTTTCGTCATTATTTACAAGGGCGATATTTTGAAGTTATTACCGATTGTAATTCACTGAAGGCTTCGAGAAACAAAATTGATATTACACCACGTGTTCATCGTTGGTGGGCTTTCCTTCAAGCATTTGACTTTCAAATCTTTTATCGCGAAGGTCGTCGTATGGCACATGTCGATTTCCTTTCCCGTAATCCATTGAGTAGTACTTCTGAGCAAAAAGGTATGCAAAAAATCGAGCAGAAACGTGTTGATATCGCTACTTTATCACAAAATTGGTTATTAGCCGAACAATTGCGTGATCAAGAGATTCAATCGTTGGTCACCAAACTTAAAGAAGGTCAGTTTCCACCGGACGTTGCAAAGACTTACGAATTGCGTTCGGGTGTATTGCATCGCAAAGTACAACGTAACAATCGTACTCGCTGCCTCCCTATAGTCCCACGTGCTTTCAGATGGTCGGTTATTAACCATGTGCACGAGTCACTTATGCACCTTGGTTGGGAAAAGACACTTGAAAGGGTATACGAACACTACTGGTTCGAACATATGGCTAAGTATGTTCGTAAGTTTACCGATGGATGTATAACCTGCAAAGTGTCTAAATCTCATTCCGGGCGTATACAGGCCGAACTTCATCCGATCCCCAAAATTAGTGTCCCGTGGCAGTTCACGTTGATATAACCGGCAAGCTTAGTGGTAAAAATGATTCTAAAGAGTACGTCATAGTTTTAATTGATGCTTTTACTAAATTTGTTCTTTTGTATCACACTCTTCGAATCGATTCAGCTAGCGCAATTAAAGCTCTAAAGTCTAGTGTGTCGTTGTTTGGAGCACCCACTCGCGTTATTGCTGACCAAGGTCGATGCTTCGCCAGCAAAGATTTTAAAGATTTTTGCGAGTCCCACGGTATAAATTTGCACTTGATTGCGACGGGATCAAGCCGCGCTAACGGGCAAGTCGAAAGGATTATGAGTACACTCAAAGGCATGTTGACTTCCGTAGAGACATCCGATCGATCTTGGCAAGACGCACTAGAAGACGTCCAACTTGCATTAAATTGTTCTGTCCACCGTGTCATAAAAGCAAGCCCTCTCGAACTTTTGATAGGCCGCGTAGCAGACCCCTAAATCTTTTAACGTTAGACGATACCGAAACGGAGATTAACCTTGACGAGACGAGAGAGCAAGCGGTAATAAATATTGACAAAAGTGCAAATTATGAAAAATCTAGATTTGATAAAGGTAAAGCTAAGTTGGTAAAATTTGATGTTGGTGATTTGGTTTTAATTCAAAATGAAGAACGGAATCAGACTAAATTAGACCCCAAATATAAGGGACCGTTTAAAGTTGTAGTACTTGACGGTGATCGTTATCTTTTAAAATCTTTGAATGGTAATAGAACCTACAAGTACGCTCAGGATCGTATACGAAAGATGCCTCTAAGTAATGTTCCTAATGAGTTAAACGTAGAGGACGGTGATGAAAGTACCTCCACCGAGTAGTAGACACATACCATGGCTATTTGGTCGCACCGTACGCACTAGTCTGTAGTCGTAACTGCAGCTCACTTGTGAGCTGTTCAGGGGGCGATGGGCAGCTGGTGGTACGGCGGGGACCTGGGTCTCAATGGAGACTATTGTTGTTTTGGTCTTGTACTGACCTGGGAGTCGCAGACTCTATGTGATGTGTGTGATCGTATCACATGAGGTGATGACGATATGGGTGGCATAAGTGTCACTAGCTGCTGCGGCAGCTGGGCCATGAGCGTTGTATGTGATCGAAGTTGATTTAGTTGCTGAGTAAATATGATGGAGACTTAGAGGAACCTTTTGTTTGACAACTGTTATTTTCGAGTTGTGCGTTTCCTTAAAGATGTGGTCAGGTTGACCGAGCCTGTACTGTTGCTCCAAATTTGACCGATTGGTTACAGGTACTCACGAGGACGTGTAACTTGTCAGGCTGGCCGTGTCGGAGAAAGCGATAACTTTTAAACATCAAGTTGCTGATTTGACTATTGTAGTAGGGGTAAACGCCGTGACGTCAGATGTTGTTTTAATGGCGGCACGTGGACAGAGTCGTTTTGTAGAGTGGGGATTGTGCGGAGATCACTTTGGCTCTAAACTCCAACCCGGTCACTCCTGCAGAACGAAACTGTCGGTTTGCCCATTTTGTTTTGAGTAATTATTTGTTAGTGATAATTTAATGTGAATTTGTATTAGAAATAAACTGTGATTTTTGTGTACCGAAACCGAAACTATTATTTTACCATGAACCCGGTACCACCGAACCCTAATAACAACAGCGATATCGCTCAGCCATCGCTTACGCCGTCATATTATTGTTTTTCAGAATAACCCTATCTAAGATCTATAAAAGAAATGTCGGTTCCATTTGTTTGTGTGTGTGTGAAAGTGCAGTTTAAGGACACTTACAGACTGGCCGCGTTTTAAAAAGGGGAGTTCACACTTACCGATTTCCGTAAATAAGAATAAAATTAAATAAAAATACCTGCCCATTTTATTGTTGATTCGGGTCGAGAATCACTACCTCCTAGAATGTTTTGCAGATCCAAAACAACACCTTGTATATACTATATTAGAACAGATTTTTACTACTTTCTGGGTTATCGTGTTAATACTAGCTCACCTTTTAAAGCAGGTCTAGTTTGACCGAGATTTTTGAACTTAAGTTCACGTTTATCAATTAATATTCGGTCAGTTTGGTTTACGTTGTTAAGGGTCGCGAACCTTAAACCGATGGTAATCGTTTTTATCGGGCTTCGTAAACCAAATGCGTAACTACTTATTTACCATCTGATGTTCCTTAACTTCTTCTCGTGATCTCTCTACTTTTTAAAACCATTTTTTAACTCGGCAACCTTTTTTATCGCTTTACCCGACTAGAGGATTATGTATTTTTTATTTAAACCGTTTTTACCTTTTTGTTCGATGTATTCTACTAAATGAATATACGTGTTAAAAGGGCAAAACCTGGCTCTGTTATTTCGCTGCAATGGGACTTGAACATAACTGGTGTAATGTAGTTGTATGAATCATTTAGGTACACCTTTACCAAACTCTTAGGGGAATACAGTGTGATATTGTACTATCATCAAGTCTCAAGTGTTTACCTGGGAACCAGACTTAGTTAATTAATGTGGCACTATCATCGTGTAAGCCATTTGCTTAGCTACTAATTACCTTATACGTAATTAAGCGGCTTATTTCCAAGCGATCAATCATTTTATTACAAATAAAAAAAGCAATATAATAATAATAAACAAAATATAATTATATAATTTTAACCAATATTTGTTAGTCTCCTTCACACATTTCTGATTGGAAAAGTTGATATTTTTTTTTATTTGTTATAATATTATAAGTTTATAATTTTATTAGATAAATAATAAAATACTAAAATTGTTCAATCATCAAATAACTTCTCCCGCTCTGGGCGGAGCGGGAGGGTGTGTCAGACTCTTACTGACTTACTGACTAAAACCCACCCGTATTCCTTCTTGCCTGGGCCTCGGTGACCAATTAGTACCTTCCCGCGACCCCGGCAGGCATCGGCCCTAGTGGACCCCTACCTTTGTGCTGACGACATCTCTTTGAGGCGCGCGTGGAATACAACGCGCCGTCGACCCGGGCCTGGTCCTTACCGGTGAGCTACCCATTGCTCACCATCCGCAAGCCCGCGCCTACGGTGGCCGGAAATCCGCCCGGGATTCCCGACGCCCAGGGCGTCTCCTGCGGCGGCTAGGGGCGAAAGGACGCGAAATTTGCCATTCCCTCAACCGTCCCGCCTCCTCCTTCGCGGGCATTACTGCTTCGCAGAAGGAGGTGACGGCTGCCCATGCCCTCTCGCTCCGTACCATGGCCTGAACCAGGGCCGGACGCGAGAGATCTCTGCCGCCGATCGCCTCCACGAGGACACGCCGGTGCTCTGCCCAAGCCGGGCTCCACCGTAAGCTCCATCGTGTCCTCCGGGCGATCCACACAGTGGTGACACCCGGGCGTTTCCTCCCGCCTTATCCGACACAGGAACCTCCCGAAGCTGCCGTGTCCGGTGAGGACCTGCGTCAAGTGGAAGGTGAGGACGCCGTGGCGCCTCTCTAGCCACTCCTCAAAGAGGGGACTTATCGCCGCAATTGTAGCGTGCCCAGTACTGGGTTGCGACAACCGTACTCTCCATGACGCCATGAGATCCCGCCGGAACTCCGTCCGCTGTGCCGCGATTTCTCGCGGCAGCGGGCTTAGGCCCCGGCGTTTCGCCTCCTCGCGCCACTCCCATACGTACGCGAGGACTTTTGCCTCCAGATCCCATGGCGGCAGTCCGGCAAGGAGGCTCGCTGCCTCACAGGAGACCGTGCGGTATCCCCGGACCATCCGGATGGCCATGACCCTTTGGGCCACGCTCAACCGGCGGGCTGGCCGCAGCGCCAGAGAGCGCGCCCATACAGGAGCCCCGTAGAAGGCCATGGACCGCACGACCCCCGCGTAGAGTCTCCGGCAGGAGGCGTTTGGACCCCCTAGATTGGGCAGGAGCCGCTACAATGCAGCCCCTGCCCGCTCCAGTTTGGGTGCCAAACGTCGGAAGTGCTCCACGAAGTTCCACCGGCTGTCGAGGACGAGTCCCAGGTACTTCATCGTCGACTCGACGCCGATGGAAACCCCTCCTACCGTTGTTTGGGACCCCAACGGTGGCGCGTTCCGAGGAACATGAAAACACATGGCCTCGGACTTGTGCAGGGCCACCTCGAGTCCCAATTGCCGGATCCTTTCGACGATTGTCGCAACCCCGCGTGCCGCTATTTCGGCCAACGCCTGGTGCGACCCTGCGCCAGGACCAACGTGTCGTCAGCGTAGCACACTACGCTAACGCCGCTAGGGAGGTCAGCGCTAAAATTGTTCCCATGAACTCCAAACCAAATTACGTAATGTCAATAAAACACAATGTGCTAACATCACACTTTATGTCACACAATATGAAGTTAAAGAACTAAAATTATTTATCTTCATATTGTGTGACATAAAGTCAATTTATGACGGAAAATGCGTTGTGAGATTATTGTTTTCAATTTTACAATAGCTATTTTACATACTTAGCATACAATTGAATTGTGAGTGCCTATGTACTGAAACTATTTACCACAAAATCTTTGTTGACCTGTTGGTTTGGAGCCGCTGGGAACAATTTCAGTATTTTATTATTTATCTAATAAAATTATGGAGCAATCAATGATGGAGAGAAATTGTTTGGAAAACAATAGATTTGGAGCTCCTGGGAATAAGTCAATTAGGCCACAAGATTTAGCTGAGGATCTTAAAGACAGATGAGAAAAGGTAGTAAAAAAAATATATACCTGAGAACAGGAAAGCCACGACAGCACAAAATGTTGGAATAGTGCGAAGGTCTTATTCGGGTACCAATAAAAAATTTATCAACTTTTCCAATCACAAATGTGTGAAGGGGACTAACAAATATTGGAGAAATTTATATAAATATTCTATTCCCTCTCCCTATAAATCTGTTAATATTTTTTTTTCCTAATATTTGATAAATCAATAAAGCCATATTACTTGCTATTAAATTTGTTACAAAAATTAATTTTCATCAATTTAGTATGTGTTTTCTAGTTCTCCTCACGATTTCTTACAAATTTTTTAATTGGTATGTTATGCTGCCTAGCCTTTTCCCAACTACGTTGGGGTCGGCTCCCAGTCTAACTGGATGCAGCAGAATACCAGTATTTTACATGGAACGACTGCCTATCTAACCTACACAACCCAGTTACTGGGTAATACGATAACCCTTGTTAAGACTTGTTGACAGACTTTCGGGCTTCTGACAACCCGTAACGACTGTCAAAGATCCACGACTGATAGCCGAGACCAACGGCTTCTCGTGCTACGTATGTTATGTACCTATTAAAATACTTTTTACAAACAAAAAGCAACCAACTTCCAAAAAAACACTACAAAGTGAAAAAACTTAATTTCTACTACTTTCATATTTTAGTTTTTTGCCACCGACTTCCGAAATTAAAGTTAATTCACTTTTTAGTGGGTCAGTTTGTAATTTATCTAAGTTACAATAGCCTAATGTCAACTAACTGCTCATCACTTTTTACAAAATATCACATTTCTTGATGCAGGGACGTTCATTGTTGAGGAGTTCTCCACTGCCACTGCATTGTGAAAAGCACAAATTGGAAGCATACCCTTTCAAACAAAAACATATTTTTTTTAAATCGGTCCACAATTGACGGAGAAATCGGTGAACACACCTAAAAAAATATATAATATATATACGGTCTAATTGAGAAACCTCCTCCTTTTTTGAAGTCGGTTAAAAATGTATTTCAATACGTACTATAAGCAAAACGTCTATGCTGTATAATTTACACTATAATATGTTACGAGTACATCTCTTTAGACCATATTTTCACGTAAATAATAATTTTCTTAGCACTGCTTTAACCCATAAACTCAAAGATCCTCATAAGCCTTTCTTAATTCAAACTCATGGTCCCCTTAATATCTTGAACGTGACTACGGGACTCGATATTCAATTTCCTAGTTTGCGATACAACGATAGTATTTTTAAAGTGTTTGTGTTTCGGGGACGTGACGCCAACGTGACGGGCAGATGGTGTGTTTAACTTTAGTTTTGCGAAAAGTTATTTGATTTCTGTATCGGTTTTAATGGCGGCTCTATTGTGGTCGACGTGAGCTACTATTAGAAGTACATTTTGAGACGTTGTTCTTTTCTGCCTCCTGCACTTATTATTAGAAAGTATATTGCTTTATTTGGGGGAGGGGGTTGTGGTCACTCGCAATGGGCCTTGTTAGAAGGCTAAAAGTCACCCAAAGGGCAATGGAGAGCGCTCCCTATAAAGGTCATCGAATCAGAAATGAAGAGATCCGCAAGCGAACCAAGGTTACATAGCCCGAAGAATTGCCAAACTTAAGTAACAGTGGGCACAACATTGCTCGCAGAACAGATGGCCAATGGGGCCGAAAGGTTCTGGAGTGGCGACCGCGTACCGGAAGACGTAGCGTTGTTGGAAGGCCTCCTACAAGGTGGATCGATGACCTTGTGAAGACCGCTGGAATCCACTGGAAGCGGGAAGCACAGAACCGGTTGAAGTGGCAGTGCTTGGGGGAAGCTTATGTCCAGCAGTGAAGATTTTTCAGTGAAGTGACACTGACAGCCATAATGTTTGTGAAGTTTACACAGAAAAAAAATAAACTGGAATTTCGAGTAAGTATTACCATCACTACACCACCTAAGGTCGTTCTGCATCATATCTATATTTTTTCTTGTTTTAGTAGCACGTCTGTGGAGTTTTAGTAGCTAATTTTATATGACCCTGTATTTTTGGCGCCCAACTGGGTCTATGTTTAGTTGAGTAGGCCCAGTTGGGCGCCAAAAAATATACCTCTGTTTAATATCACAAGTAGTGCTAATACAGTGTTGTAAATACTTTTTTGTGTCTCTGTGTCAAATGGAATCGTCTCAGACAATTATTTTTTTTTACGCCCAACTTGGTCTTCTTGTATCGAACTACCTTTCTGTAGTGTTACAACTTCAATAGTAGTATCTATCTCGTTACCGCTAAGCTTTGTTTCGCAAGTTATTATTACTGAAGTCTGAACTTAGCTACTAGGATACAAGTGATCATTTCCCAGCGGTCTTGTTGTTACAACTGTATTATAACTCGACTAGTTCTCACGAGTTTGAGATATATACCTACCTAGGTGATAATCTTAGTTTCGGTGTCTTTTTTATTCACACTAGTTTTATAAATATTGTAGTGTAAGTAAGTTTAATCTCAAAGCCATTCAGTTACATCCTTTTACTTAACATAAGGTATTTTTGGCGCCCAATATAGTTCTGGCCCAGTTGAGCGCCAAAACGACCTATCTGCCTAACATCATAACCAGTCGCTTAGTGTTCTATAGAGGATTTGATTAGCTTCGCAAACTGCATCTTCCTCGCTCAATACTAATGGGAAGTTAGCTTAAATGCGCTACTCTACAGCAACCCACGACTAAGCTACGCACGTGTACGTAGCTTCGCTTTGTATGGAAATGTGGACGGGATTATCCACAGTGACGCACGACTACCGCTACCTACGAATGCGTGGCTGGCAAATAGATGAACCGCGTAACTAACGTGGCAAACCTCTCCGTGCACATCCAACGTAGCAGTGGTCGGTCGACTTTACCCTTAGTTCAACTACATAGGTCTACACAAATAGTTAGTATCCCCCGGGTCCCATAATGTAACTAGTAACGAGCCGTCTGCTGCTGGCGTGTAATTCTCACAAGATTGACGTTTTCGGGTCGAATGATTGGACCCACTAATTGTAACCCTGATTGTTTCGTTGTGAAACGACCGCGGATTTTATGTTTCGTAATCATTACTACAATTATGTAGTTTGACGAGTTTTTTTGTGTGGTTTAGGTGGTGTAGGAAACGTAATTTTGATAGATATTCAGGTCACTAAGTAGTAGCGTAAATCGAACTAAAAATCATTTTGGCTTGTCGAGATTAATTTCTGAGGAAAGTTCCTCTCTATGTGATTTCACACTCCAAAGTACCCGCTGGAAAGTGGCTACTCAAAAAAAAAACAAAAGCGCTGACCTTATAAACAAATTATTACCTAACCAATAATTTTACCGACACCAAAAACACTAAAACACAGTAAAACAACTTAGTTACGGAAATCGATATTCTAAGCGTAAAACTTTTAGTCCGACCCTTTCACAAAGAACTTTTACAACTGCAAAAAAACAAACTCAAATTCAACATTTTGCAAAAGAGTTTAAAATCATATTCAAATGAGTTTTAGAAGGGACACCGAAAGGCTGTGAGACTACGCTAGAGTGTGGATGAATGCTCTAATAAGCAAGCATACGCCTCGCTTACTCCCTAAGCGATGTTGCTCTGTGAAAAAACGCGGCAAGTTTGTATGGAGGTTTGGAATTTTTTACCCGGCAACACTAAAAGTTGCGTTGGCATTCATAAGTTTATCCGCTTTTGAAAAAAGGCTGGTTTGTTTTTAAAACAACCTAGATAAGTTTTTATGAGCGTGTGGACTTACTTGAATCTGATTTTACTTTGTGAAATAAAATAAGCATACAGAAATAATTGTTTCTGTGCATAACACAAAACTTTATTAAAAAAAAATACGGTGTCATTGAGTGAGTTTTATTTTTCAAGAAAAAAGGAACTTTTAAATATTTCTTGTGTTGTTTTCTAGATACCAAAGTTAGATAAAGAGACTTACTTTCGCATTTTCTGTGGATCAAAGTTGACAGCATTATCTCAGGATTACGCCTGCAAAAGTAAAGCAAAAGTGTCATGTCACAACATGTTCTTAAAGCGAATAGCGTTATAATCAGCGTGGAGCGTTTTATGTGACATATATCACGCTGAATACACAGTCGTACAATGTATATATACACAGAGAAGATACGGACAGAGGCTGCAAAGTTTGTGACATGAGTATGTCTGGACTTTAAAAGAGACTTAGATCCTTGAGTTGTTTTCGCTATTTCTTCTCAGGGGTAGTCAGATAGGAAATTTTGAATGCACCTAGCTTATGTTTTTGGTATAATATGATGTATAAGAGTGATTACAGTTTCCTATTTACAGAATAAATAATTTCATTTTTCATTTCGTCGCCAATCCCGCAGTGTTTGAAGACTAAGGTCTTCAACCAGTGCGTCCTGCCCGTTATTACATACGGTGCCGAAACGTGGACACTGACAGTCGGGCTGATCCACAAATTAAAGGTCGCGCCATGGAGTGGGCTATGCTCGGAGTTTCTTTGAAGGATAAGATCAGAAATGAAGTTATCCGGAAGAGAACTGAAGTTACCGACATAGCCTGCAGAGTCAGCAAGCTGAAGTGGCAGTGGGCTGGCCATGTGTGTCGAAGGACCGATGGCCGGTGGAGCAGACGAGTCCTAGAGTGGAGACCGCGTATCGGCAAGCGTAGTATGGGACGCCCCCTAGCTAGATGGACCGACGACCTTAAAAAGGTGGCTGGGACAGACTGGATGCGGAAGGCGGAGGACAGGGTATTGTGGCGCAGCCTGGGAGAGGCCTATGTCCAGCAGTGGACTGTTATAGGCTGAGTTGATTGTTGATTGATTTCATTTCATTGTGCTGTTATTTTATAACATGGAACATCTACTTAAAGCTGGAAAGCATAAACTTAAAGCACAAAACGTTTAAGCTATCTGAAAATATCCTAATCCTGGAAATTTCTGATATTCTTGATTTTGTTAGTTTTGTTGGTTATAATGTAATACTAATACGATGCACTACAGCTTTCTTGACAGAGACAAAACTCTACAAGGCCTTCACTTGCTTATTTTTCCACCAATTTTTCTGTAAAAATAATAGTGTTACACCTTACACTGGTATCTTAAACCTCCATCCACCAAAAGTAATATCTAAAAACATTATTGTTTTTGTTTCCGATATTCTAAACAGAAGTATAATTTTCCCTCCCTGTCATAATACAAAATATGTATTCTCTGTACCTTAAAACTACTCTGTATTCCCGCCGGCAGCGATGGCATACACAGGAAGAGGCGCGCTTATCTGTACCAGCAACAAATTCGCCGCGTATTTTACATGACGAAATATTAAGAGCAACGGTTACACTGTGCAGCTTCCAAACGGGAACACTATTTATGTTTGTTATTTACTCACACACATAATACATTGTTGGTTTAACGAGTGTTAAAGGTTTAAGGGATATTTAAGGGCAATGGCAATACAATATAAACCAGTACAGGGTTAAAATTATTTATTTTTTACTGACACTAACTGAACCCAGGTGTCACTATTTATAAAAGATTTTCTTTAACGGTTTTGTAACCAATCGAACTGAAGTATTTGTTACGAATTTTGCTAGTTTAGATTCAATATACAGATCTCACCATTTGTGTGCAGCTTATCGCTGCTAAGTAAAAAATCGTAAATATCGGCCCATCACTTTTTTTTTTTTTTTGAGGGTGGGAAATCATCAAATAACTTCTCCTGCTCTGGGTGGAGCGGCAGAGTGTGTCAGACTCTTACTGACTAAAACCCACCCGTATTCCTTCCTGTTGCCTGTGTTGCGGGGCCTCGGTGCCCCATAAATACCTTCCCGCGACCCCGGCAGGCATCGGCCCTAGTGGACCCCAACCTATGTGCTCACGACATCTCTTTGAGGCGCGCGTGGAATACAACGCGCCGTCGACCCGGGATCGGCCCATCACTAAGATGCACAAAATTATAATTTCGAGTATCAGCAACCAACATTAATTTGATCACCGTCCGTATTGCTACACCCAGTCATGAGTTCAGACTCAGTCCTTGGATTCACAATGGAGACATACATTGTGAGTTTTTGGCAGATTTGCCATACAAAATCTGGCAAAAAATCTCAATGGCGAGACCATTGTAACTTTTGTAAATAAGTAGACTTAGACCCCAGGGTTTTATGTTGCCATTCAGTGTTAGTCAGTGGGGTCTTAGATTTAAGAAACAAAAAGAGCAGTTGAAAATTGAAACTAATTCATTCAAGGTTTGAAACTGAAACTTCGTGAAATCGAGAGATGATGATGAAATACATAAACTACTACTAACTAGTTTATCCCAAACGTCGTTCTAGGAAGTTAATTAGAACCATCAGAAATCTTACTATTAGCAAGGAAAGTATTTTTAAAACACAAGTTTCTTTCATTTCAGAAACTTTTTCCAGTATTTTAATTTAAAGTTAGCGAAGTGTACTTCAGAAATACGAGAATTTATTTTAAAAGGCTTTCATTGGTGCACGTACATTTTTTTATTTTTCGTTTATAACTTATAATTAAATTCCGTGGTGTTGTGCGAAAATTAAATACCTGTATAGTATTAAATACCTTCAATATTTAGCTCCACTCCAAACTCGTTTATTTTTACTGACGTACGTCAGTAAAAAAAAACAAAACTTGAAACAACAGGGGTTTTCTACGTTAACATTCCAGATAGAGAGACTTATGTTTATTTACGTATTTACTTTTGAAAGTTTAAGTCTCTTTTTGCGTTTTCGATATCAAAGTAACTAAAACCTAATCAGTATTATATACTAAATACGATAAACACGATAACCCACTTTTTTTCGAACAGTATTCCGATAAAGATAAAGTTCTAATTACAAAAACTGACGTTAAACTCTAGTCTAAGTTGTCAATTCGTACTAAGAAGAAAAAAACTGGCACAATAACTGGCACAATAGTTTAAGTTTGAACTAAACATAGAAACCTGTAATAAGACGGACAGAAAAAGATACAAAACCGACACAAAATTATTCAATAATTTTTGACGATGCATTCGGGCATAACTTGCACCAAATAAAACATTAAGTGCTCTCAAAAGCAGTTAAAATCTTCAAATATAAACTATTTTATTATAAATTGAAACACATTACGCAGTCGATGGTACCGGTTGGATGAGTTTGCGGACAAAAGGCAGTAACTAGAGATGTACGGTATGTACCTCAATCTTGGCATCCGTTGGATCTGAGACGAATTAAAGCCGATGCCAAATTACTACAAAACTGAATTATGCCATCTGGTTATCACCATCTCAAGGCAATTTCCGGTTACCTGGTGGGTAGATAGTATAAAACAAGTTTTTAAAATTTAGTAAAAAAAAATATTTTTTTAACTGAAGTAAACAAAATTTTGGTTTCAATACCTAGACAGGTTTACCTAAATAAAAACTAACGGAAATGCAATCAAAACGCAGGAGAGTGTTACACAAATTTTAGTTTCGACAAAATGCAAGGAATTGTCTGAAAAACACACGCCAAAATATGAACTCAATGTGCACTTGTGTTGGATTTTGATAAAGTCAATTAAGGTCTACTTTGTAACTAGACTTTCAGAAGGCAAGTCAGGACACTGTTGTTCAAAGTCAAAAGATTTTATTGAGTCTTTTGACTTTTGGGTTTTTAAAAAAATGACATTCTATAAGCGATAACGATGACGGAAACGTCAAAAATGTGTGGGACTGACATAAACGATCGAAAACCTTGTCAATACCGTTGAAAAGTGCTGTAGAAATGTGAAACGCTTTGAAAGCGATTGCCACTTATCTAGGTTCTCAGAAGTTAAGACAAGTCAAGTATTACTTTGCTTTGTGTTATTCATAATTATGTCCCACCAAAAACATACCCAAAGTTCGTCCTCCAAAACATTTTCCAGTTTCGGCCATCCTACGTTCATCTCTAGTAACACCCAAGTTGTATGCACCTCTGATATATTACAAGACTAATGTAGCGAATAAAATTCACTGTATCGCATCTGCGGCACCTTGGTGCTGTAGTGCTTAGGTTGTATTTTTAATCGCTTTTCATGTGCTGGCTTCCTAATAGGTAGTAACCCGGGTAACTAATGGGCAACGGGATAACTGTTGTATTTCGTCTAGCTGTCATTGCTTAAAAAACCGAAAAAGTACGAGTTGAACTCAACATCATCATCATCAATTCAGCCGAAAGACGTCCACTGCTGGACATAGGCCTCCCCCAAGCACCGCTTTGCACTTCCCGCATCCAGCGGATTCCTGCGGCCTTCACAAGGTCATCGGTCCACCTTGTAGGAGGCCTTCCAACGCTACATCTTCCGGTACGCAGTCGCCACTCCAGAACCTTTCCGCCCCATCGGCCATCTGTTCTGCGAGCAATGTGCCCTGTCCACTGCCACTTAAGTTTAGCAATTCTTCGCGCTATGTTGGTATCCTTGGTTCACCTGCGGATCTCTTCATTTCTGATTCGATCACGTAGGAAAACTCCAAGCATAGCCCTGTCCATGGCCCTTTGAGGACTTTTAGCCTTTTAATAAGACCCGTTGTAAGCGACCACGTTTCAGTGCCATAGGTCATCACTGGCAACACGCACTGGTCAAAGACTTTCGTTTTGAGACACTGCGGTACGTGGGACGAGAAGGCATTGCGTAGCTTCCCGAACGCTGCCCAGCCGAGTCGGATTCGACGATTGACCTCTTTCTCGAAGTTGGACCTACCTAGCTGGACAGTTTGTCCTAGGTAAACATACTCGTCCACAACTTTGAGCATAGCGTCTCCGATCCTCATGAGAGTGGGTGTAACATGGGCATTTGACATGACCTTTGTCTTGTCCATGTTCATTTTAAGACCCACTCTTTCGGAAGCTCTACTGAGGTCATCGAGCATTGTACTGAAGTGCTCCATAGTCACAGCCATGACAACTATATCGTCGGCAAACCGAAGGTGAGTGATGTACTCGCCATTGATTCGCTTCATCCCCTATTTCC
This sequence comes from Atethmia centrago, assembly GCA_905333075.3. Classification (NCBI taxonomy): domain Eukaryota; kingdom Metazoa; phylum Arthropoda; class Insecta; order Lepidoptera; family Noctuidae; genus Atethmia; species Atethmia centrago. The sequence goes on from HG995388.1 coordinate 9,662,315, forward strand.
CCTTAAATCCTTCCTTAGAGCACACTTTTGTTATAAATAAAGAACTCTTGTGCAAAATTTTATCCTTCGAGATCAAGGTCTTATGCTGTACGGCTTCTGTAGGTTATTTAATGAACAAATTCAAAAAAAAATAAAAGTTAAAAAAAATACAACCAAACATGAAATATAGAAAAAACCACTATAATAAACCCGAATACGAAATAAGCGAAAATCACGACATAAATAGAAAATTATTTTAAACTTCTGTAAAGTCTAAAAAGAGAAATCATTTCTTAGGCGCCACGTTGAAAATAGCCCAAATACGAGTATAATCTGAAAATTAACACGAAATTCATATCTTTACGCCATTCGTTCTCAGCGATTAACTTCGATCCGAAATCCATACAATACCATCTTTCAAGCCTGTTTGGTGCGTACAGTCAACATCAAATATGATCGATTGCTTCAAGTGCAAGTGCAAGTTTTTCTGCACATTCATACAGAGATACAGAGGATGACATATTTTTGGGCCAATTATGTATTGACTCCTGAAAATATTTTATTTAAAAAACCCGTTTGTTTTATGCTTCAAAAAAGTTGGCAGTCATAAATGATTCATTTTTTTTTTCTCTGCACATTTATAAATACTACAGAGCATGACATACTTTTAAGCCAATTGCGTATCCTGAAAATATTTTATTCAAAAACCCAAAAGTCATCGACGTTTCCTCTTGCCCCAATTTACTTCCAGGGCTATTGTAATTGCTTATTTTAAGATTTAATTGTCTGTTTATCCCCATAGAAATGTACATTTTGGAATGACTATGACTCCTTAACAATTTAAAAGTCAGCCTGTATAATAATGTTTTACATAACATACATAATCAGCCTATAATGTTCCCACTGCTGGGACACAGGCCTCCTCTCTGCGAGAGGGAGCGGGCCGTATTCCACCACGCTGACCCAGTGCCGGTTGGTAGATGTCACATGTCTTCGAACTTTTGGTTTTAGGACATGCCGGTTTCCTCACGATGTTTTCCTTCACCGTTTTAAGAGCAGTGGCGATGAAATAATTTACACAAAGTAAAGCGCCTGTCCGGGTTCGAACCTACGACAATAATGTTTTAAATGATATAAATGCTTTGAGTTTGAATGTATTTGCTTCCCAAATTAAATCATCTAACAGCTAAGACAAGTTACCAATCAAATACATCATTCTTGCGCTCTTTAAGCAAAATCCACCGTTGACTGTACACCGTAGGTAGGTACATATTGATCTACGGAACCAATGTAGTGAACACAAATCGTATCCTGGACCTCCATGCTTCGGTTCACTTTGAACGCGTAAGTATCTTCACACGATTTCCCTTGGATGGGCTGGGCGTTGTGAGGTGAAAGTGGACTGGTTAACAACTGGAGAAATAGAGAAAAAAATAGATAGAAAAATTATATCGAAAAATACATAACACAGACTGCCTAGCGCTACTGCTGAGCATGAGATCCTCGGTTTGATACCCAGGCCAAGCAAAGTGTTATGGGGTTTTTCCAACAGAAATTTTTAATTCATAGCCCGGAATCTGGATTTGATGTCCCGGTTGATGGCAATAGGCTCGCTCCCTATTACATGGGACTTAAACATTACTGGCGAAATGTGGGTGTACTATTTACCCTCACCTCATTGGTGATGTTCTTCAAAATGGTCAGGAGCGTAGTACTCGTAACCGGCGTACGTGTATGACCAGATGTATGAACGTAAACGAAGCAAAAGGAGTATGTAAGGAGCGTAGCAGGTGGCGTTCTATAGTTTCTGCCTACCCCCATGAGAAGAAGGCGTGAGTTTATGTATATATGTATGTGTGTATGTATAAACACCTATGCCTTAACCCTTAAGGCGCTGACAAGACGCAAATGACCAAAATAGGCTTGTCTTAAGAAAAAAAATTGCCAAATCTGTATAGTTTGTGGTAGCGGAAAGAATATATGTTAATTTTGCACTTTGAGAATTTTTTTCAAAACGTGTTTTGGTTTGTTACCAAAACACGTTTTGAAAAAAATCTCGATACAAACTAACGTTAAACTAACCTCTTACCTTGAGTTATAATCCAAAATATCTGTATTAAATATCAACATACGTTACGTATTTATTCAATAACAAGAACGCCTTGGTTGTTTATTATTTTCGATTACTCAACTCAATTTTGAGTAAATAGATAATTGCTTCATATTTTGCAATAAATTACAAGCGTTGTGTCATCGCGCTTCTCTTTCTTTTCTATGCAATCTGAAAGTGACTGCGGTTTAGGTGTTGTCAGCGTCTTAAAAGATTACAGGCGTTATTTTGTGTGATGTTATAAAAAACACTGAAGAAATTAAGGCTGAAATATACATGCTATTCTTCTGAAGAGAAGAAGACATGCTATTAAAAAGCATGCTTGTTTGCTAGTAACTAGTATGCTGGTTTATATCATACTCTTCTTGTGTGTAATGTGATCATATTCTTTTCGTATTCACATGTTTTGTGTGCATCTGGTTGAAATAAATATACTTTTGTGCCACTTTACAAGGTGTAAATGCAAAACCAAGAATCCTCTTAAGGGTCGGTTAATCGCCGTTGACCTTGGCCATACAAATGCGCATCGTGCTCACGCCGCGCCACCGCGCGCCTTTTGGTTTCATAGGGAATATATTTTATTTTTTTGTGACGAAAATATGAGTACTTATTTTGAAAAAAATCACTGATAGAATTATATATAGTAAAATAGTCTGTTCATACAAAAAATTATCATGAAAATATCTTAAGAAGTTTTAAAGTAATATCGTTTTTTTTTGCTTTGAGACTACTTCCTGAATTTATTTCATAAAGCATTTTACTTAGTACAAAACTTAAATATTCACCTAGGGAATTGATGTGTATGCGTTCTAGTTAAACATACATTTTTGCATAACTTACTTGAATTATATGAAGGCGTAATAACAGATTTAAAAGCCACTTAAATCATATAGCTGCGGCTCAAGGGATCACTGTACTCTTTTACTATGGGCCAGACCCGAAATCGTGAAACAAAACGGCTGTTCCCTACATTTCGACGAGTTACGCGAATATAAATGTAGGGAACAACTGACCGTTTGGTCCGATAGTAAAGGTTGTCCATAATGATGAGTATAATGACCCCTTAAGAGGTTTCTTGGTTTTGCATTTACACCTTGTATAGCATATGTATCCCAGGCTTTATTGGTGACCTTGTAAGGACGTTCTTAATTTTTTTGAAAATTACAACTGGACTTTTTTACTGCCCGTGGCGTCATCCCATACTCACCTTTTTACTCGTATATTACCAACGAATACAGAATAACTTGTCCAAAAAATTAAGGTCTCGCGCGCATCCAACCGATACTAGCAACCTTCATGTCACATTGGTGGTTCTTGGAGAACGCATTATCTTGTAGACGTTTTTCGGTGCTGCGCTATCCACGGTTGGTACGTGGATGGGTGACCATCTTTACATACCAAGACCCCTCCGTGCCTCGAAAAGCACGTTAAGCCGTTGGTCCCGGCTGTCATTTGTAGATCTTTGACAGTTGTTACGGGTCATCAGAAGCCCGAAAGTCTGACGACCAAGTCTTACCAAGGGGTATCGTGTTACCCAGTAAATGGGTTATGGAGGTCAGATAGGCAGTCGCTCCATGTAAAATACTGGTAATCAGCTGCATCCGGTTAGACTGGAAGCCGACACCAATATAGTTGGGAAAAGGCAGGCAGATGATGATGATGATGATGATGATGATGAAATCCCTACTCATCCTAACCTAACCTAACCTTACTAATATTATAAATACGAAAGTTTGTTTATTTGTTACGCTTTCACGCTAAAACGGCTGAATTGGATGAAATTTGGCACATAGGTAGACCTGAAGATGGACATAGGCTACTTTTCAACCTGGATCGCAGGCAAAGTCGCAGGCAACAGCTAGTAATAAATAGGATCATGATGACTTAGGGCGAATTTCAGCAATGATACTGAACGCGATCAGTAAAAATGTAAACCCCGTTCAAGCGTCTGTCGTTCATAATCGCCCTTAGTTATTTTGGAAAATCTCACATCGACTTATATTAGTTATTTATATCACAAGAGATTCAACGGCTGGCAGCTGATTTGATTTACTGACTTGATCAGTCATTCAGTAACCGTTAACTGAGTCACAAAAATCTAGCTTCAAGCCTAGGCACAATTTGAACTTAGAGAAAATATGTTAAAGAAATATTTCTCACCACTGGAACGTCCCAGCTACCATAGTAGCCCAGAAAAACACTTTTACGACGCGTCCGGCTACCATGGTACATGTTTGCAGTCAAGCGTCCAGGCTACCATGGTAGCCTGGACGCTTGACTGCAAACTAAGCGATTTCGTGCCGCAATCACACTGTACGGCTTTTAAATGATTTTACGAGATGGCGCTGTATTAATTTCCGCTTCTTTACGTATGCAACACTCGGTATCAGACCAAAGAATACATTTAAAAAAAAAAAGATTTCGTCGTTCAGTTGGCTGTCATTGACATAATGAAAACATGCTCCTTTTTAGTTTTTTAACTTATTTAATTAGAATATAGTGAATAATCCAGTGTACGAGTGTTATATTCCATAAGAAACCTCTTTAAACAAGGTTTACGAATATCTACAAGTGTCCAAGGTTGTGAATGTGTTGTGTTGTGATAAAATCGTCAGGAAAAATATGGCGCATGGCGACACGCTGTGCTTCGGCATTTTCGTATTAATTACGTAAGTTTTACTAAATAATGTAATAGATTAGTGCTTATTTTAAGGACATATGTTCATAATTAGTATTTAAACACGTTCACACCGTTAAAATACTACAAAAATAGTTACGATTAACCTGATTTACTTCGTCCCGCCGGACATTTTTTCATCAAATTTGTGAGGGAATGGGGGATTGTTTTGATTTACTGTGTTACTCTGAATAAACCAATTAAGGGCTTAAGGGTATCAAAAAAATTCTTAGATAGTCTAGTTTAATTATAAATAGGACCTTACTGACCCAAACCAAAAAATTCTGAACAAAAATTCTGCAAGAACAAATATTTTACGGAAATTCACACACGTTCTCAAGTTTAACTTTTTTTTACGGTACTTTGGGCTATGAAGTAGTAATTAAGTTTTAACACCTATTGATTATGTATACTTTCAGCTATACACATGATTTTTTATTAAGGAATAGCTACAGTAGTTTTCTAGTTATTACGTTTTATGCAGGACATTTGTTATAGGCGGTATCAAATTGGTGAGGGAATGGGGTGTGTGTTTTGGTTTACTGTGCTACTCTGAACAAACCAGGGTATAGACATATGGGTATGAAAAGAAAGCTTAGATAGTCTAGTTTAATTATAAATAGGTTTTACTGACCCAAACCAAAAAATTCTGAACAAAAATTCTGCAAGAACAAATATTTTACGGAAATTTCAACACGCGTTCTCAAGTTTAACATTTTTTTACGGTACTTTGGGCTATGAAGTTGTAATTTAGTTTTAACACCTATTGATTCTGCATAGTTTCAGCTATACACTTGATTTTTTATTAAGGTATAGCTGCAGTAGTTTTCTAGTTATTACGCTTTATGTTGGAGATGACCGACGCGGAAACCGCGCGTGCGCGCTCGTGAGAGTTGGGACGCGTCGGAGGGTAGTTAGGTGCAAAACTGGGACGTTCCAGTAAACATTTTGTTTAGCTTCGTCTATTAAAGGAGCAAAAGGGATGAAAAGATAAACAAAATGATACAGATGTTTGCCTTCCCACGGCCGGCATCGGCAGTCTGAACAGAGTTGAAAATTGTTGCGATAAACATATTTCGTAGACCTCTTATCTTTTTTTTTTGAGTTTTTGAAGACTTTAATAAGGTCACACGTGTTACGGCGGCGATGGTGTGACGCGATTCTAGAAAAACAATTTTTTTAAAAATCTCTCAATAAGATATTGTTCTACTAAAGTCGTACCGCGCTGTCGCGTCGCGCCTGTCTGCGGTAGCCTTAACCTGGAATTCTTATAATAGCTATAGAAGAAATAATTTTAGAAACAAATATGTATGGTGTAGCTCAGTAAAGGTAACACTTTGTGTACATAACATAACATAACATAACATATCATAACACAACACAACACAACACAAAATAATATAACATAACATAATATAATAAAACACAACATAAACAACACACAACATAACATAACATAACATCACGCCTTGTTTCCTTGAAGGATAAGGTAGAGGTGTATCTTTAGGCTCAATTTACACCCTGCCGGGGTCACGGGTACTAAAGGGTACTAAAGGGTCACCGAGGCCCCTGGCAACACACGCAACAGGAAGGAATGCGGGTGGGTTTTAGTCAGTAACCGTCTTATTACAAAACAAGGATTATCTTTAGACCCAGGTTTAAATTATTGAGCCATTTTTGAATTTCGAACTTTATTCCGTCTACGTTAAAGTTCTTAATGCAAAACTGTCAAATTAGTACCGGACTAAGTAGTCAGTTTTGTATAAAGAACTGTATTTCAACCATAGTAACGTACTTATTACAAAAACTGGCTCGATGGATTAAACCATGTCCAAAAGTGATTCTTGTTTTGTAATAACGCCGTTAGAGTCTGACACACCCTCCCGCTCCGCCCAGAGCGGGAGAAGTTATTTAATGATTTCCCACCCAAAAAACAAAAGGCTCAATTTACATTGCTGCAAAACAGAATGGAAGCGAATTTTTGCTGTACAAAATATAATGAACTTTATGTCAATAGCGTAACGTACAAACTAGATACCTATGAACCAAATAACAGGTCGCGCGTTTTCTGGAAAATGCTCACGCATTCTCGATAATTATCGCAGTTACAAGCTCGTTACATTACATTGAGACTTCACTAAGGTGAAGTTTCAATGTAATGTGAATTGTTGTCAAAAGTGGTAACGCAATTACGAGGTCGACAAACGAGGACAGACGAGGTTTTTATTTTTAAGGTAGGTATTTCAGTGGCTTCTAGATTTCTATCAAATAGTATATCTAACTAGCTGCGGTTTCATATTGTTCGTTATGGGTAGTTAGAAGCCCAAAAGTCTGACAACCAGTCTTACCGAGTCTCACCAATGTTACCCGCAACTAGGTTGTGGAGATCCCGGGAAGATACAAAAGGGTTACCGTGGCCCCTGGCAACACAGGCAACGGAAGGAACACGGGTGGGATTTAGTCAGTAAGAGTCTGACACACCCTCCCGCTCCGCCCAGAGCGGGAGAAATTATTTGATGATTACCTACCAAAAAAAAAAAAGACAGGCATTGGCAGGCTTTTAAAATACTGGTATTCAGCTTCATTCGGTTAGTCTGGAAGCCGACCCCAACATAGTTGGAACAAGGCTAGGCAGATTGATTGAGTAAAATGATACCTCGGTACATACATATAGAACTCTTTATAGTTCCTAAACAATATTCAGTTTCACTCTAAAAGCTTGCTAAATAAAACACCGGCCAAGTGCGTGTCGGACCACGTACAATGAAGCTTAACAAACCCAGGAAAACATGTTCTCCTATACACCGATATACGTCACGGTTCATTCTCCAACTGCAAATGTAAGTTGGTCGACTATTACTCATTAACTTGTAAAGCCTACTTAGCTGTGATAGTTTTGCTTTTTATTTCATTATATGTACTACTGCCATGAATGGTCCTTACCGGACGGTGAGCTACCCATTGCTCACCATCCGCAAGCCCGCGCCTACGTTGGCCGGAAATCCGCCCGGGATTCCCGACGCCCAGGGCGTCTCCTGCGGCGGCTAGGGACGAGAGGGCGCGAAATTTGCTTTTCCCTCAACCATCCCGCCTCCTCTTTCGCGAGCATTACAGCTTCGCCGAAGGAGGTGACGGCTGTCCATGCCCTCTCGCTTCGTACCCTGGCCTGAACCAGGGCCGGACACACTTGTCTCTAATAAAAAATTGCATTTTAATGCTTAATATTACGCAAATGGATCTTTGAATCGAAAAATGGTTTTTACATACCCACAATATTTTTGAACGGCCTATCCAACGATACCCCACAACATGGGACAGACGCGAAAAAAAAAATCATCTCCGCTTCACGTGCGAGGTTTTATTTTAGCACTTTTTCGGCGTGATTAATATGTATACCAATGCCAAACTACAGATTTCTAGTACTAAGAGCCTCTGAGCTAAGCCGTGGACAGACAGACAGACAGTCGGACATGGCAAAACCAGAAGGTTTCCTTGTTGACTGCGGAACCCTAAAAAGCTAAAAAGCAACAATTAAATAAGGTATTTATTGTAGCAAAAGTGAAAACAAAAGAACCTAAAACAATATCACTTGACGAAAATACACAAATTATTATAATTCCTATTTCTTATAATACATTCAGACATTAACAAAGTAGGAGGCATTAGAAGATTCGCCGTTCTGTTTTCAGAATTGGGCTTATCATTTTATAGGAGGCAACTCGCTTTACCATCCCGCGACCTCCTTTACCATCGGTTACTATGAGAATTGTATTGAGTTTCCATAATCATTCAAATAAAAAAGAAAGCGATAAGGCCAGCCATTGTATATTTTGTAGTGTTTTTTTTTATGTATTTTTGTGGTGTACAATAAAGTATATATAAATAAATAATAAACGAATGATTTAATACTTTAATAACAATGAGAGCAGTGGTTGCCCAGCGGTCTCCGGCCTCGACTTACGAGTTATAGGTTGTGGGTTCGTACCCTGACAGGTGCTTTACTTCATCACCACTGTTCTCAAACTTTGATTATTTAAGGCGCTGACAAGACCCAATTGACCAAAATACGCTTCTCTTAAGAAAAAAAAAATGCCAAATCTGTATAGTTTGTGGTAGCGGAAAAACACATTTGCCAGAACTTGGTTGTTACCAAAACACGTTTTGAAAAAAAATCTCGATCTAAACTAACGTTAAACTAACCTCTTACCTTGAGTTCTAATCCAAAATATCTGTATTAAATGTCAACATACGTTACGTATTTAATTAATAACAAGAACGTCTTATTTGAATGCACAATTGATTGTTTTTTATTTTCGAATAATCAACTCAATTTTAAGTAAATAGATAAATACTTCATATTTTGCAATCAATTACAAGCGTTGTGTCATCGCGCTTCTCTTTCTTTTTTATGCAATCTGACGATGACCGTGGTTTAGGTGTTGTCAGCGTCATAATGCAATCAAAGCTCTCAAAACGGTGAAGGAAAACATCGTGAGGAAACCGGCATGTCCTAGAACCAAAAATTCGGAGAAATGTGACATCTACCAACCCGCTCTGGGCCTGCGTGGTAGATTACAGCCCACTCCCTCTCGAAGAGAGGAGGCCTGTGTCCCAGCAGTGGGAACATTATAGGCTGATTACGTTATGTTTATGTTATGTATGATAATCGAAAATAAAAAACAATCAAGTTCTGCATTCAAATAAGACGTTCTTAATAAATACGTAACGTATGTTGATATTTAATACAGATATTTTGGATTAGCACCCTAGGTAGATTAGTTTAACGTTAGTTTGTATCGAGATTTTTTTTCAAAACGTGTTTTGGTATCAACCAAGTTCTAGGAAATATGTACAAATTTAACTTATATTTTTTTCCGCTACCACAATTTATATAGATTTGGCAATTTTTTTTTTTCTTAAGAGAAGCCTATTTTGGTCAATTGGGTCTTATCAGCGCCTTAAACGAAAACCTATCTATCGAATAATTATGAAACTCACATCAACTCTCTAACCAAGAAGAAATTGTTTCTCTTTCTTACCCACTACGCGATCCTGAAAACAAATGAATAACATCCTCTAACCCTTTCACTCATAAACTCACATTTCATCCACTACTCACTCACATTTCATCCTCAACTCACACACACGCCAATAGTACGACTTTTCTTTATCACCCGTGCGAACCTTTCAGGTGTGGTGCGAATTAATCTTACTACGACAATGGTGTTATATTTTGTAAAGAAAAGCCTTTGAACTTTACGTAAATGTACCTATTATTATTAATTTGTTGACATGTGTTATCTGAGTGAGTTTGTGACGTTTCTTGATCGATCATTGATCCTTACGCGACGTGACTTAGTACCGCGTTATTAACTAGTTTGTAATTGGTTGTGACGTGTACGGACCGCCATTTGATTGAGTTTGTCAAGTAACACTTTACTTTTGAGTAGCGTCGGGGTCGATGGGCTTAAAGCTCCTGTCCCACAGCCGATAAGGATGCGACTGGCTATCAACGATTTTCTCGCTCAGGAAACGTACAAAAGATTGTACGAGTAGGTCCTTAGGGAGATTGTAAGTAAAAGAGATAGCTAAACTCCACAGACGGGTATCGATATCTAGTATAATCAGCCTATAATGTTCCCACTGCTGGGACACAGGCCTCCTCTGGGTGAGAGAGTGGGTCGTAATCCACCACGTGGGCCCAGTGCGGGTTGGTAGATGTCACATGACTTTAAGTTTTTGGTTCCAGGACATGCCGGTTTCCTCACGATGTTTTCCTTCACCGTTTTGAGAGCAGTGGTGATGAAATAATTTACACAAAGTAAAGCGCCTGTCTGGGTTCGAACCTACGACCTACAACTCGTAAGTCGCGGCCGTTACCACTGGGCCACCACTGCTGACTCTGTATATTAATGTATATTAATTTGACTCTGTAAATTGATAGGTAATCGCTGACTGTTTACACCGCGCCGGCGAGTACTCGTCGACAAGCGCTATCAAGGAGAATACTCGCTCAGCGACGCTCGCTTGGCGGACAGAATACACACTACACTCACGCTTGGCACATACGCATACCAGCGAGTATTCGCTCGTAGCTGTCGTGGACTCACTGCTCGTTGCTCGCCAACTCGTTTTTAGTTACTAGCTCTACTCGCTTAGTGCCTAACTGTTGTTGCTGCTGTTTTGTGTCATTTTCATCAATTTTTTAAATTTGAACAAGTAATAAGTTATAGTGTGTGAGGTAAAATAATCACAGAATGCAAAACCCGTGACGAAATAAAAATAAATATAAATAATATAGGTATGTATGTGTCAAAATTGGATAATAATAATATATCCAGGGGCAATACCATAGTCAAAACTACACAACATCACGCCTGTATACTCCGAAGGGGCTGGCAAAGGTATACGTATTAGAACATGTACAGTTTGCACGTCCAAAAAAAAAAGTAATTTATTCAAACTAGGCTGAGAATCAAGTTGCGAAGGGCGGGCGTTTTGGGGGACTGTCTTATGTAACTTTGACGTTCGAAAAGCGCGCTGATTTTCAGCCTAATTTGAATTAATGAATTTTGATTTCATTTGAATCCACCACGCGGGCGTTTTGAGTGCAGTGTTGATGAATCAAATAACACTAACTCTAAGCCTACCTACCCAGGCACTACCGTGACTACGTGGACTATCGTGGTCAAACCCACGATCTAGGGCCGGTGTCGTAGACCATGGGTTTGACCACGAAAGTCGACGATAAGACACGTAAGTCGGGGCCGTTACCACTGGGCCACGGGCCAGTCACAACATTTTACATAAATTCAAATAAAATAGGTTGTAACAACATTTTCATAACAAACCATCACTCATAACATAAATAATAGCTCACAATTTTAAAGTGTCAGTGTTACGGGGTTTGTGTTTCAGTTTTAATGAGCCGCGAGTTATTATAGCGTCGGCATAATTAATTGTACGTGACGGAAACGTTTACGTAACATCGTATCTGTTTTGCCGTACAGACTGGGTAGCTTTGAAGCTGTTAAGCTAGATTGTTTACGATTAGTAAATGTCCTATAAAAAAGTTGTCTAAAGATTTTCTTTGTGGCTGAGGATTTAAAGAACTAACTTCTAACTCACTAATGTCCGGGATACAAGAAGCTAGTTTTTGAAGCTAGGATAGTAAGCTAGGAAGTTAGTAACTCTGGCTTCGTATATACAGAACTAACTTAATTTCTAGGCTAGTAAGCTAGTGAGGAAGCTAGTAAGCTGGCGTCTCAAATCAAAAATAGTTTAATAGGATGGGGTTTTATTTTTGAGCCAGTAGCGCCCCCACTACCAATTTTTCTGGCCGGCAAAGATCATTTTAGTCGCGGCAATGCTATTAGCTTAAAATTTACTAGAATCCTGTAAACAGCACTAGCTTTTGCCAAGCCGGGATAGAATACAGCGGTACTAGCCTGCTAAACTATTTTTATAAAACTAGCCTCGTGTATCCTGGACATAAGGGCCACTTGCACCACAGATCACTAAATACATTTAGCGCTAAACGTAGGTATTTAAAATATCGTTATTTAGCTGTTATTAGTCGTTTAAAGTTGATAGAAACAGAATGATGTCGCTAAACACATTTAGTGATTAGAGGCCTTAGTAGGTTCAAAACTTGAGGGGCAATTCCAGTAAATTTAAGAGCGTTCGCATTCTAATCTCAGTCCTAATTTGTCAACTCTAATTTTCCAATATTTTTGACCCATTTTTGACATGATTGTCCCTGAGATGAGATTTTGACTAAATTTTGAACATTTTGTATCATAATATCACGGCTTGTTTCCCCGAAGGGTTGGGCAGAGGTGTACCACACTCACATTTCGCCAGTTATATTTAAGTCCCATGTAATAGGGGGCGAGCCTAATGGGTTCGATTCCCAAGGTCGAGGTCAGGCAAAGTATTATTGGGTTTTTTTATCTGGAATTTCTCAGTAGCAGCCCGGAGTCTGGATTTGTGCCCGGTTGAACTTTTTTAGTTACATTAATTGGCAGGCTAGTTTTTGCGATGTGACTTTTTCAAAATCTTCAAAACACAATTGAAGAGCTGTGTATTCATAGGGAAACCAAATGGCGCCGCATTGTTTTAGCAACACGATTTAGAGTCGCGGAAAACATGTTGCCGGCAACATATTTATGTACCTTATTCATGGTTAGCAATGTTGCGCGATTGTTGCTCAACATTGTTTCCAATAAATATAGGGAATAACGGTAACATGAAATTGCCAAAAGATAATGAAATTTGATGAAACATGATCGAAGATCTTTAAAAAAAAATAAGTGTAGATTAAAATAAGATTAGATTGTATAATTAGGTATATATATTTAAAGTTTTTAATAGGTATATGTACATACATATACCACATATAATATTTATTTAAATATAAGGATATACATATATCCTTATATTTAAATAAATATTTATTCCACAGTTTTCGCTATTGCACCTACCACTGTTTGTCTCTGCATCACCCAAAGGTTGACTGGTAGAAAATGCCTACGGCATTAAGTCCGCCTCTGTACATTTGTGTGCTTAAAGTATTAAATAAATAAATAAGATTGAGTTCTCTTCATTTTATAGAGTTATTGCGAAAATCAATTTATCCTACATTTTTGCAATTTGCAGCTCTGTCTCAGGTTGTATGTTGACAAAAATATGATTTATACGACCTATATACAGTTTTCTTTAAAAAAATAGCAAATAAATAAATCTGAATGGATACAGCTGAATACCAGTATGTTACATGGAGCGACTGCCTATCTGACCTCCACAACCCAGTTACTGGGTAACACGATACCCCTAGGTAACACTGGTTGTCAGACTTTCGAGCGTCTGACGACCCGTAACGACTGTCAAAGATCTACAAATGACAGCCGGGACCAACGGCTTATCGTGCTTTCCGAGGCACGGAGGGGTATTGGTATGTAAAGATGGTCACCCATCCACGGACCAACCGCGGCAAGCGTAGCTTAACCTGATCGTTCGACCCGTACGGCTGTTATTACTTAGCCACAAGCCCCTCAAATAATAAATTAATAAACCAATAAATAAATATATAATAATTAAAATCATTAAAATAACTCTCTAAGTTCAAATTAACCCATTCAATGACTTCTTTATGAAATCATGACATTTGAGGCCAATTCTAACTTAGGGAGGTGTACTCGTATTGATGATTCTAATGATCATAATTTTGTAAATACATATGTGTTATGTCGCAAATCATATTTTGATCAACATACAACAAAGTGACATTCAAATTGCAAAAAACATAAGAAACTTTAAAATTCTGGCTACCTTAGGATCCACCTTAAGTGAGACCAGTTGGACTTTCGTTCTTATGTCTACTCGTAAGTATGTTTGATGATGCCTAATTAGTAGCATAATCAGCCTATAATGTTCCTACTGCTGGAAGTGGGTCGTAATCAACCACGCGGGCCCAGTGCGGGTTGGTAGATGTCACATGTCTTCGAATTTTTGGTTCTAGGACGTGCCGGTTTCCTCACGATATTTTCCTTCACCGTCTTGAGAGTAGTGTTAATAAAATAATATACACAAATTAAAGCGCCTGTCTGGGTTCGAGCCTACGACCTACAGCTGGGCCTCCACTCTGCTCTGTAATTAGTAATCCTTAATAGTAATTACCACAGGTTTCTTTAAGGCACACGCAGACTGGGGCGATATCGCGGGCGCGACAAGCATGTTGCTGTCTGACGCGCCCGCGATATCGACTAGTCTGCACGAGCCTTCATAGTTTCTACCTACTTAATGAGATACTGTCACTGCTGATAGAACTCCATTTGATCGTGTCACTGGCAGTGTTGCCATCAGGTAACATGGCAGGTTAATTGGGTCGATTTATTGACACTGTTGGAGGAGGCTATACAAATTTTAATCAATGAATTTTCGTTGCTGGCCTAGAGGCATTTTAAGTACCTGCCACCAACCTAATTGCGTGACACACTTTCAACCACCATGCAACGTATAATGCAAATAAGCTATGCAAAAAATGGGACTCGTTACTCGTGGTCCCGGCGGGTCGATCCATTACCAGGTCCATGGGTAATTTTAATTACCCGTGGTTCCATGGCATTAGGGATTGTTCCCTGGACTTCTGACTATATCGATAGAAAATGAATTACAACCATGGAACCTACTTATGATTAAATACAAATCCATAATAAAAGAATATTAGGTACGTCAAAAGAGATCACTTATTACAACGAGAGTAATCTTTTTTTTAATTAGTAATATCTTTATTCATTTGTTCTCTTAAATTAGAACGCCTACACATCAATTCCATATGTGAATATTTAAGTATTGTAGTAAAATACTTTATGAAATAAATTCAGGAAGTAACGTCTACCCAAAGCATAAAAAAAACGATATTACTTTCGAACTAATTAAGATATTTCATGATTTTTTTTTGTAGGACCATACTTTTTATTATCTATAATTCTATCTGTATTTGTATGGCTAAGGTCAACGGCGATTACCCGACCCTTAAATGGAAAAAATGTCTGCTCGACAACGTAAATAACGTAGTTAAAGTGGCTGATTTGTCGAAGTGAAGGCATTGCGATCGATTGTCATTTTATTAAGCATTTACTTCTCAGGTTGCAAGTTCAATCCTTGCAAGACTTTTGCAAAATATGTGATAAATGTGAATGCAATGTCTTACGTAAAGGGACTTATTATGAAACAAGGAAAGAAAAAATGTGCATTTGAAATAGTAGGCAGCTGCACACAGAAGCAAGACCAACATGTACTCAATGAAGGAAAACATGTACAAGAAACATGGGTATTATCATTTGAAACCACAAATTGCACTCGTAATGGTTTTTATTTCATGTATTTTTTGGTTATCATATATTTTTTCTTTTTTAAGATTTTGTACCTCAAAAGAAAAAAAACAGGAATAGAATATTAAAAAGAATATTTTCTAAGTTTATAATACCAAAAAACCTAACTGGGTTGAGTTTCGTGAGAAGCTCAACCAATTGACAAGAGAATACTTACAAAATTGGAAACAGATCGAATCAATAACACTGACCAAATAGATAAAATAAGTAATGACTTTACAAAATCAATCAAAGAAGCGTGTAACTCGGCAATGCCCATTAAAACTACGAAAGAAAAACTTACCTTGCCGTAGTGGTCGGAGAAACTCTGAAGATGAAGAGAGAGGTCACCACCAAGAAACGTAGGATCCGGTGCGCTGCGCATGTCCGAAGATCAAACGTCATTGGAGAGTACCTGAAACATAAAGAAGAGTATGAGTTGGAGGAAGCGAGAGCCCAAACAGTGAGCTGGAAGAAGTTTTGCCACAAGCAAGATAGGAAGAGGGTTTGGCAGGGAATCTATAGGGTTATAGGAAGAACTACGTGTAGGGAAGAGGATATACCCATGGTAAAGGGTGGAGAGGAACTGGACGCAAAAGGCTGCGTAAAGTACATCATGGAAACTTTTTATCTGGAGGACCTACATAGTGTTGACGATGATTATCATCGCCACATTAGAGTAGAGGCCGACAAAGTCAACGAGGAAGAGCCAAGTGACAACAGCGATCCACCCTTTACTATGTTGGAATTAAGAACAGTCAGCGAATATTTTAATCCCAAGGAGGCCCCGGAAGTGGATGGCCTAACCGCTGACATATGTAACCGTGCTATAAACAGTTCACCGCAGAAAAACATCGTGAGGAAACCTAAAATTATAGGTAATATAAGTCTGAAATCGCCAAGCCGTCTTGAGCAAGCGTGGTAATTAATGTTCTTCCTTCACTGTATGAGATTTTCTCTCATCACTCACAAAATCTCACTTACAAATTGGCGATCTGTCCTATACAAACAATAAGATTTAGTCTATCCTATTTAACTTCAAATAATAGAATATTATAATTTTAATTTGTACTACCTGAAAATTATGACATTAATATTGCAAAATAATTGTATTAATACTCCTAGGACATGCCGGTTTCCTCACGATGTTTTCCTTCACCGTTTTGAGAGAAATGGTGATGAAATTTTACAATTATACTCCTTAATTGTATTAAATTCATTATTATTGATATTTAATTTTGACTTATCTATAATTTCTCAATCTAATTGTACTAATTTAAAAGAAAATAATTTAGAATGATAAGAGCAAGCGAATGATAACTACAATGCTTAAAAAAGGCTGCTAAGTCTTAAGTACTATCTTAAATAACACCAACATTTCGCAATTAACGTTTTGATTTAAAGTCTTTCAAACTTTGACTTTAAGAAGAGGATTGTCGCTGCAGTGGGACAGTAATAATATGCTGGCGTGACGTCTTAGGCGCTCGAGGTAGCAGTTTCCTCTGTTTTATCTCCTAATCCTCTTCCTAAAGAAGAGATTGTCAGAAGTATGACCACAGTTGTTCAACAGTTTTGATGACTTGAAAAGACGACGGTATGGCCCCAAATTTTCTCACAAAGTACTTACAATGAAAATCTCAGTACCCAACTATGACTCGATATATCATTTTCAAAATAGTACATCATTAAGGAACGGAGTCATTAGTGACAAGAAAGCAAGGAAGTTGTCTTATTAGCGCAATATTGACGCAGCGTCCATAATGTAAAGTGCTTGCAACGTTGTTATGGTTTAATTAACGACTATATGCGGTCTACGGGTAGGCGATACATCTATATTAAGTATATTATTATATTCTGAATATACGGGGCTGTATTCGCACTGCTTTCACCATTTCTGTGGGAATTACTTACCTACAATAACTAAATCATGGTCAGAGGTGGTTAATTTGGATTTAGCCTATAATAAATAATCTTATACCATTTATTTCAGGCGACACAGTAAACATACATTTTAATATAAACAAAACTTGTGTTAATAAAAAGGCTTAAGACTATGTTAGTTCACTTCACTTTGCACTAGCTAGACTTCGTGCTGTCCTGTGGAATTTGTCAGCGGAAGCAACCAGCAAAAGCAGTCAAAAGCCGCTGGTTTTTTAAGTAGTTACTGAAACTATAAGAGCGACAGGTATACTTCCATTTTATTTTTGCATCATAATAGACATAACATTACAACACGCCTGTTTTATTCGAAAGGTTAGGCAGTGTACCTACACCCAAATTTCACGAGTTATGTTTCTTTGTTTGTTTGAAGGGGCTTGTGGCTAAGTAATATCAGCCCAACGGGTCGATTGATCAGGTTAAGTTACACTTGCCTACTTGGTGACCATCATTACATGCCTCGGAAAGAACGTGAAGCCGTTGGTCCCGGCTGTCATTCGTGGATCTTAGACAGTCGTTACGGGTCGTCAGTCAGTGTACCTATATTACACCCACATTTCACGAGTTATGTTTATTTGTTTGTTTGGAGGGCCTTGTGGCTAATTATTAACAGCCACACGGGTCGATTGATCAGGTTAAGTTACACTTGCCTACTTGGTGACCATCATTACATGCCTCGGAAAGAACGTGAAGCCGTTGGTCCCGGCTGTCATTCGTGGATCTTAGACAGTCGTTACGGGTCGTCAGTCAGTGTACCTATATTACACCCACATTTCACGAGTTATGTTTATTTGTTTGTTTGGAGGGCCTTGTGGCTAATTATTAACAGCCACACGGGTCGATTGATCAGGTTAAGTTACACTTGCCTACTTGGTGACCATCATTACATGCCTCGGAAAGAACGTGAAGCCGTTGGTCCCGGCTGTCATTCGTGGATCTTAGACAGTCGTTACGGGTCGTCAGTCAGTGTACCTATATTACACCCACATTTCACGAGTTATGTTTGTTTGTTTGTTTGGAGGGCCTTCTGACTAATTATTAACAGCCGCACGGGTCGATTGATCAGGTTAAGTTACACTTGCCTACTTGGTGACCATCATTACATGCCTCGGAAAGAACGTGAAGCCGTTGGTCCCGGCTGTCATTCGTGGATCTTAGACAGTCGTTACGGGTCGTCAGTCAGTGTACCTATATTACACCCACATTTCACGAGTTATGTTTATTTGTTTGTTTGGAGGGCCTTGTGGCTAATTATTAACAGCCGCACGGGTCGATTGATCAGGTTAAGTTACACTTGCCTACTTGGTGACCATGATTACATGCCTCGGAAAGTACGTTAAGCCGTTGGTCCCGGCTGTGATTCGTGGATTTTAGACGATCGTTACGGGTCGTCAGTCAGTGTGCCTATATTACACCTACATTTCACGAGTTAGGTTTCTTTGTTTGTTTGGAGGGGCTTGTGGCTAAGTAATAACAGCTGCACGGGTCGATTGATCAGGTTGAGTTACACTTGCCTACTTGGTGACCATCATTACATGCCTCGGAAAGTACGTTAAGCCGTTGTTCCCGGCTGTCATTCGTGGATCTTAGACAGTCGTTACGGGTCGTCAGTCTGTGTACCTATATTACACCCACATTTCACGAGTTATGTTTCTTTGTTTGTTTGGAGGGGCTTGTGGCTAATTATTAACAACCGCACGGGTCGATTGATCAGGTTAAACTACACTTGCCGCGGTTGGTGGCCATCTTTACATGCCTCGCAAAGTACGTGAAGCCGTTGGCCCCGGCTGTCATTCAAGGATCTTAGACAGTCGTTACGGGTCGACAGAACCATGAAAGCCTGACAGCTAGTCTTACCAAAGTTATGTAGATAGGCAGTCGCTCCACGTAAAACACTGGTATTCAGCTGCACCCGGTTAGACTGAAAGCCAACCCCAACATAGTTGGGATGAGGCTAGGCAGTGACTTAGCGAGTTATGTTTAAGACCCAAGGGGGCGACCCTATTGCCAAAAACCGGACACAAATCCAGACTCCGGGCTACTATTGAGAAATTCCTGACGTTTTCGCGTTTTGGGTTTTTACCCCAATTACACTGTCCAACCCGGGAATCGATCCCAGAACCCGTAATAAGGACTTACTTAAAATATTGAGACATCTCTAAGCCAGTACTTTAACCGGTCAAGCCCCGCGCAACACCGATTCGGAGTCAAACAATAGAAAATCAATTGTGTCTCATTAGCCGGTCCTTAACAAAAAATTAAACAACTTGAGAGGTATTTACACCTTCGAGCCAAAAGCAATATATAAATTTTAAAACTATTTGCCATAACTTTCAGATACCTTATCTGAAAGCGATGCATTTGGTGCAGCATCTTTGTGGGTACTACTCCTAGAAGTTTTCCATGAACAAGATTGCTTTTCTGGGCACCTAGTGCAAAAGGCGACACGTAAATGACTGCCCAAATAAAAGCGAGATGTTAGATTTTCAACGCTAGGCATAGCGACGAAATTTCAAAATCCAACAGCGCGCTTTATTCAGACCCCAGGCTGAGATGAGGATGGTTTACATATCGTTCCGATACGAGATCAAGAGAAGACACAATACAGGAAAGAAATGACTGAAAGTTTGCCAACAAGCTCCCTCAAACATCCCCCCGTATGTCGCTCCACGTAACTAGCTGTCGTTAACATGTATAGTAGGTTTAATTAACCGCGGCTGTTATTGTATGAAGCATTGATAACAAGAAACGTGTGTGCCCGCGCATAATGTGATGCCAGGCCCTGATTTTGTACTATAGCATAAAACTATAATGAGGATAAATTAAGGAAGACACTGATGATGGAACTACGAGAATGAGTTGATATAAAACTTATTTTATAGTTAGGTAAAAAAACAGAATATGCCAAAGCTGAAAATTAGCATAATATTTATTTATTAAAACTTTATGTACAAGTAAAAAAAAAAATACCGTACAAAGGCGGACTTAATGCCTGAGGCATTTTCTACCAGTCAACCTTAGGGTGATGCAGAGAAGACACATGGCAGGTGCAACTTAAGGGATAGATAACACGAAAATAACTATACAATACAAGAATAGATACTTAGATACATATGTACTTATAAAGAGAATAACCTTTGCCAGGAGAAATAACGATCGGTAGTGGGGAAATAACGATCAGTAGAGGAGAAAACGAATCCAGCAAAATATCAGCGCTGGGGTGTTTCTGCACGGAAAAAAAGGATATCTTAAATTAAGACAATATCCTTTTGGTCAAGACAAATATTGATTCATATATGGGGAAACAATATATTCTTGAATAAAGTAAAATTTTGTCTTATTTTTATTGTCTTCTTCGAAGACATTAACTTGAATGATGAATTATTAAGTTTAATTTTAAGAATATTATTTCTAAAACTAGATATAAACTAGAAATTTTCTTCAATTAAGATTATTATAGTCTTGAATCAAAAATATTTGCTTAAGTCAAGAATAAAAACCAAGTATTTATTATTCTTTATTTGAGTAAACAGGTTTTCTTGGACTGAGTACATTTACTTACGTTAAGAAAATATTTACTTGGATTGAAACAATTTTTCTGAGAATATTGATATTCTTCGTTGAAGAGATCCCTTTTTTCCGTGTGCCAACTTCTAACGTATATGTTCACGTGCCTCACAAGTGTGTGTGTGTATTCGTGTGTGTATAATACAGTCAGGGAAACTGATAAATTATCAAATTATTTATGAAATTGATACTAAGGTGGCGAATTATTAATTTACTGGATTAATCTGACATGTGCTAGCTATCAATTTGTGTAATAAAATGGTAATACTTATTGTATTTATTGTATTCTTGACTTTTACGCTTAATATTATACATTTATTTTACACTTATATACATTTATTAAACTAAACGATCACTATTGCAATAAATATGACCATTTTATTACTCAATTGAGTGGGCTACATAGCCATAATTTACAGTTGTATTAGTGCGTCCAGGTACGCTAGACCAAGACCTACCTCTGGACCTAACTTTCAGATATCTAGTCTGACAGAAAAGCCTATTTAATTGAGTTTATGCGTTGTAAATCTTAAGTTAGGATTTATGTAAATATGGTTTAACCGATTCGTAGGTGTTAATATGGTTTATGGTTTAAAATTCACAATAATTGAAAACAATATAATACTTTACAAGTAAATATTAACTCCACAAAGTAAATATGTCAAAATGGTATATAAATAAAATAAAAGTTTCAGTATGCAATAATTGGAGCAGCTTAATCCCAAGCCTTTTTGTACTCAATATAATCTTTAATAATATAAAAGGCTTCCTGGCACAACTTACTTTTAATAAATGATTTGAATTTATTATGGCTTAGATCTTGAACGTGGCTTGGAAGTTTATTATAAAAACGTATACATTGACATCTGAATGAGCCACCTATTTTCTTGAGCCTTGTTGTAGGTACAACAAATTTGTGTTTGTTCCTAGTATTTATATTATGGATATCACTGTATTTTTTAAATAATTTTATATTTTTATGGGCATATAAAAGATTTTCAAAAATATACTGGGCCCTGGCACAGTCATTACATTAATCTCCTTAAATTTTTCTCTGAGAGAGTGTCTCGGACTTAATCTATAAATTGACCGAACAGCTCTTTTCTGCAAAACAAAGATAGTCTGAATGTCAGCGGCATTTCCCCACAACAGAATACCGTACGACATTACACTATGAAAATAGCTAAAGTACACTATGATATAAAATATTTTATTAATAAACAAATAAAACTTTAGAACAGGAAGCGATACGCGGTCCTCTGTAAGGTAGGTGTAGGTGGTCGCTGTTTTGCAAATTTGATGAATTCGTAATCATCGGCAACTAACTTTTACTTTCTAATATATCAACTAGTATTCCAGAAAAGTTCCGCAAATCGCTTCCTGAACACTTATGAAGATTTATCATTACGGTGTTATTATTTCTACGTCAAAAACACCCCGTCAAGACTTCAGAACATAGCCGTCAGCCGGTTTACGAAGATACCCGGAAACGGTGCAGGTCGTCAGCGCCGCCTGGACTGGCCTACCCTCACACCCAGATAAACCTGCAGGCTTAGCATGACGCTCTCTATTTCTATGAAGAATAGACATAGCTCTTTCTATACAAAGTGAAATTTCGTTTCTTCATTTTTGACATGACACCGTAGAAATCCTTCTGCAATCTGTCATTTTTTCTTTCGTTTCTAACGATCTTTGTCTAGGTCCTTTTTTATATAGACTATTTCAGAAGAAAGTTTTCTATCCCAAGCTGTCAAAATCACACTGACAACTGACAATTGTCTAAGGAAGTGAAGACAATTTGCATTTTTCTACTCGACGGCCACAAGGTATATAAGGTTATCTACAAAATCATGATTTTACAGTAGAGCGTTTTGTACGCAAAACTGTGATAATTAATAGAAGAACAAGGCTATCTTCTCCTATTTTACATCATTTAGTTAATAGGGCATTACCAAGGAAATGGTTAAGGCCAATATTACTATAATTTTTTTTTTGTTCCAAAATACGGTACTTCGACACTGTAAAAATTGTTGTAGTTGTCTTTATATACGTGACTTTATCAGTAAAAATTGAGAATCAATCAAAAAAAAGTCCTATGACAAAATACATCATTTTAAAAGTATTAAAAAAAACTGAAATCCTTACCACAAGCCCTTTCGTTTATTTAAATAGGTATTTTATTTCACATAAACCTACATGCGCACTTATGAAACGTCAGAAGCTAGGTGCACGGTTCCAATTGGTCGTTTCCTATGGAGAAGAGCCGGCAAGAAACTCCACCATTGTTCTTTTAAAAATTATTGGCTTCTACAATGTTTTTAAATCACAGTGTACAAATTACAGGTATGGGAGGACTGTCCTCCCATACCTGTAATTTGTAGGCCTGTCAAGAATTACCAGGTACTTTTCAAAACATAAATATGCTACAAATCTACAGTCTATTATGCTTAAAACGTTTTCACATTCACAAAATATAAAATAATGTATGTAAGATATTAATAAAAAAATAAAAACCTATTTAAACAAAATTACATGTTTGCCATTACAGCTGTAACAAGTCTAAATTAATATCCTGTCCACAAAAGCCACTACTACATATTTATAGACTTCTTCTTGTAGACTTCTAGTACATATTTATGTACTAGAAGTCTAGAGGTATGTACCTATCTAGATAGTAAATCAGGACCTTTCACAAATTAACACCAGCGCCATCTACGCACCATTGATGGTACTATCAAAACAACAACCTTTCAACTTCCTTTACAATATCTTATTGTAAAGGATAGAGGCATAGATGGCGCTCATTTTTCAAAGCACGCTGGTCAGCGTGATGGATACTTAATACCACGATGCTAAATTATCGTATTTTTCTTCAACCCGTAGGTCTACTATAATTGTTCTTAAGTATAAAATCATTTGGGTTAGGTTAGGTTAGAACAGTGACCACTAACGCCTGATCCCCTCGGTTGTTCGTGACTCTCACACTCTCTCTCTCTTACTAAAACAAAAACTCTTCACTGTAGCTGCCAACCTATTATTTTTGCTACCCATTTTAATTATTTTTAAAACCCTAAAGGCTACTACATACTGGCGCGACTTGTCGCGCGGCGCGTCGCGACACAAAGGCACCGCTTGTAGCGCTACACGCGGTGTCTTTGTGTCGCGTCGCGTCGCGCGACAAGTCGCGCCAGTATGTAGGAGCCTTTAATCAGATTAGTTTGTCGCCGCGTTAAATACATGCCCAACCATATTATATTTATCTATGTATGTAGGTATGAATGGACCTATCTATGACTAACTGTGTATGGTGTCTGCTTGTATTATTTTTTTTTGTCATGTATGTATTCGTTTGTTATGTAGTATGCTTTTCAATTAATATTTGCTTGAGTTTACTTATAAATGTCGTATCGCTGATCTCATCTTTTAATGCATCTGGTAGTTTATTAAATATTGTTATTGACATTATGTAGGGGCTATTGAAATGAAGTTTCATGCGCGAAGAGGTTAACAGGTTAAAATGCTACTCCATTAAAGCTGCCAACCTATTATTTTTGCTACCCATTTTATTTTTTTAGTAGCAAATAGTAAGTCACCCTTTTCGTTGTTAGTCGCCTGGAAAATAACTAACCATATGATTGTATGTTTAATTAACCTGCCCAAATAATTATTTTATACTACAACCTATAACACTGGTCTCAACAAAATAGTGTATTTAAAATGTTAAAAAATATTGATTCTTAATTTCTTTCCTAATTTTATTTTTATTTTAAAAATTATTTTAATATTAATTTTTTGCTGTGCCCGCCAGGGTCCGTATTTCTACCTTATCTCTTAGCCTTTGTGACACATTAAAAACATTATGGAATGCAATTAAAGATATGAATAAATTCATCCCCAAATAAGTAATAGGTATTATTCCAATCCAGCCTGTCCCTTGCTTACGCCCGGGTGTCACCACTGTGTGGATCGCCCGAAGGACACGGTGCAGCATATGGTTGAGGTCTGCCCGGCTTGGGCAGAGCACCGCCGTGTCCTCGTGGAGGCGATCGGCGGCGGAGATCTCTCACGTCCGGCCCTGGTTCAGGCTATGGTACGGATTGAGAGGGCATGGGCAGCCGTCACCTCCTTCTGCGAAGCAGTAATGCTCGCGAAGGAGGAGGCGAATAGATCAGCTGTAATGATAGTTATACATAGAGGTTATAAATAAATAAATAATCTATACTTACATAATCAGCCTATAATGTTCCCACTGCTGGGACACAGGCCTCCTGTCTGTGAGAGGGAGTGGGCCGTAATCCACCACGCGGGCCCAGTGCGGGTTGGTAGATGTCACATGTCTTTGAATTTTTGGTTCTAGGACATGCCGGTTTCCTCACGATGTTTTCCTTCACCGTTTTGAGAGCAGTGGTGATGAAATAATCTATACTTACATCTATTCAAATAAATAAAATTGAAGTGTCTTTTTGTATTGTAAAATAACAGCTATTTACTAAATGCATTATTTATGAAGTTTATACTTCCATAATCACCCTATAACGTTCCCACTGCTGGGACACAGGTCCCCTCTTTGTGAGAGGGAGTGAGCCTTAATCGACCACGCGGGCCCAGTGCGGGTTGGTAGATGTCACATGTCTTCGAATTTTTGATTCTAAGACATGCCCCGTTTTCCTCGCGATGTTTTCCGTCACCGTTTTGAGAGCAGTGGTGATGAAATAATTTACACAAGGAAAGCACCTGTCAGGGTTCGAACCTACGACCTACAGCTCGTAAGCCGCGGCCGTTACCACTGAGCCACCGCTGCTCCTCCGTAAGTATATAAATACTAACGGTACCTTAAACAGAAAAATATTTTTTCTATATGTGCCTGTCCGTCTGTTTGTTTGTTCCAGCTGATCTCCGAAACGTCTGGAGCGATTTTGACTGGACTTTCACTGGCAGATAGCTGATGTTATAAGGAGTAACTTAGGCTAGTTTTATTTTAGAAAAAGTCACGCGGACGAAGCCGCGGGCAGCAGCTAGTTAGAAATATACATTTTCACGACGGACTATTATAATCATCCATAACGTCTAAACCTTTTAAACCATGACGTTAGAATTTACTTATATAATAATAATAATAAATTTGTTTATTTGTCTAAATAATACACACATACACAGTTCAAACAAAAAAGTGGTATAAAACAATAGCATAAAACAATATAGAGAGTGCACAGAAGATTTAGGTTTACAAAAATAAAAAGTCTATTCATACAAAAAAAAATAATGAACCCTGTCTCTTAAACTAGGAGACCTATATCTTACTTAAGAGACAGTGATCGGGCAAAAATTGAATTTAGTAAAAATGAAGTTCACAAAGTGAAAGTGTGAAGATTTACCATTAAGACTCTTACAAATAAGCGCGACACGCGACGCGACACAAAGGCACCGCTTGTAGCGCTACACGCGGTGTCTTTGTGTCGCGTCGCGTGTCGCGCTTGTTTGAAGGAGCCTTTATAAATGCATAATAATATTAGTATTAGTCAAATATGTGTGAGTGTTGAGGTGTGTATGCATGTGTGTGTGAGAGAAGGGAGAGGGAGAGTGTACCGATGTATGTTTGTGTGTGTGTAGGTATATGAGTGTTTGTAATTTTTTTATTTTTATTTTATTATGTCAAGCGATGTATGATAGTAAAGACTATGTTTTAATATAGTCCTGTTGAATGAGCCAGTCAGAAAATTTTGATTTGACATTAAAATTATTTAGGTCTATAATAGACCTAAATAATTTTAATGTCAAATCAGTCCAGTCCAGTCCAGTTCTTTCTGTATTTTTTTAAAGACATGATGGCTTAAGACATAGTATTGACGTCTTGCGAATGAGGTTTTGTACTGTACACCTGGGGGAACATAAATGTACGTTTTCTTGGGTCAGATGGAAATAAGTGGGCATGTATCCTCAGGACAGAGTGGAGAATAAAGAGCTGCCGAACCGTCAGTACTTTGCAATCAGCGTAAAGTTCCGTTGTAGGGTATCTGTAGGGTATCTTTAACATAACTTTAAGTACAGCCCTTTGAGACCTTTCTGCTCTCAGAAGATAAGTCTTGGCTGCTCCACCCCATACAGTTATACAGTATCCAATAATCGATTGGCATAATGTGAAGTACACCATTTTTAGAATGTCAATACTCGCCGATTCTCGGAGAGATTTGAAGATGTGAATAAGACGAAGTGTTCGAGAAGTTAGAGTGTCGAGTTGTTTTTCCCATTTTAGTCCATCGTGTATATGCACACACAAGTATTTAAGACTATCCGCTCTGGCAATGCAAGGGCATGAGCACGATAATAACTGATTCTGACATGAGTGAGCCGTTATCATGAAACTATTTGTAGGCTTCTTGTTGGACCGGATCGCAAAGGGTAAGTAATATGTTTTTTTAGATTTAATGTCAGCAAGTTTAGGTCAAGCCAGTTCATGATTGAAGACAGTGCAAATTCCGCTTTTCGTTTCACATCCTCCCAGGAGGACCCATCAACCAAAATTGCTATGTTATCTGCATATGCATAGATCTTACAAACCGATATTGACATTCTACAAAGGTCATCTATGTATATCTGAAAAAGGGTGGGGCCTAGAATGCTTCCTTGGGAGACACCGTATAGCACAGCCTCTTCATCACTATAGCTAGAGCCAATCTTTACCAGTTGGGTACGATACTTATACGTAGGTACTAGATAACCGGTTGCATCTGCAAATCAAATCTTCATTAAATCACTAACATTTTTACGCGTTACCACATCACTGAAGAATGCAACATTCCAATTCTCTGACATAATGTTTAGGAGCTTGTGGCTAAGTTATAACAGCCGCACGAGTCGATCGATCAGGTTTAGCTACGCTTGCCGCGGTTACTACGTGGATGGGTGACCATATTTACATACCAAGACCCTTTTGTGCCACGAATAGCACGTTAAGCCGTTGGTCCCGGCTGTCATTCGTGGATCTTTGACAGTCGTTACGGGTCATCATAGGCCCGAAAGTCTGACTGCCAGTCTTACAAAGGGGTATCGTATTACCCAGTAAATGGATTGCGGAGGTCAGATTGCGGAGGCAGTCTTTCCGTGTAAAATACTGGTATTTAGCTGCATCCGGTTAGACTGGAATCTGAACGCAAATAGTTGGGAAAAGGCTAGGCAGAGGAATGTTAAAAAAAAACGATCATTTTAATATTGAGATAACTATGCAAATCATTGCATTTTAAAACTTCGCCCGTATAAAAACAGATATTCATGTTAAGATATTTTTTCCTGCCACTATCGTAGTTCTTGATTGTAAAGAATTTAGGACTTGCGAGTGTATGGTATCTAATGCTTCAGGCTGGTTACAAACGGAGCTATATTTTATACTACGTATTCGTTATTCTACAATGTGTCGTTTTGCATCTTCGTCAAATTGCAGGAGGTAACTATGCTAATGATTCTCGACACGAATCAATAATAAAATAAGTAGGTATTTTTTTTATTTTTTCTAATTTTCGGAAATCGGCATGTGTGGGACACGCATGTTAAAACGCGGCCCGTATGATACCGCACTCTAACTGTCCTTTTACAAACACACTGCCGCATACGCAACGGGGTGATTCTGTTCTGTGAAAGTGGTTTATTCTGAAATTCTATCAAACTTAAATAACTAAAAAAAACAAGTATGTATTAATTATTGAGCAGGTAACGTAATTTTATTTGATTATATAAGTCTCTCATAGCACCCTCCTGAAATTTGACGAGGATGCAAAACGACACCTTGTATTTGAATAAAATATTAAATAACATAACATCATTACAAAACATCACACCTGTAAACCCCGAAGGGTTAGGTAGAGGTGTACCTATATTGCGCCCATTTTTAACAGTTATATTTAAGTCCCGTGTAATAGGGGCGAGCCTATTGCCATCAACCGGCCACAAATAATACTACGAGCTTCTTCTGAGAAATTACTGATGGCAAAACCCAATAAAAGTTGGCAAAGTGTTGTGTTGTTCGCGACAGGCACAAATATGCCTGCCGCGCCCGCAATATCGCCCCAGTCTGTAAGAGCCTTAACACTTTGCCCGATCTGGATATTGAACCCAGAACCTCATGCTCAGCAGTAGCGTTAATGCAAATAATGATAAAAAAGTTAGAGCAGTGTCGGGCCAGTGGTAAATGCCCCGAACAACAAGTTGTAGGTCGTGAGTTCGAGCATTGGTTTGAGTCCGTTTCATTACATCTGTTATAAAGACGGTGAAGGAAAACCTTATGGCACCCGGTTATGTTAAGAACCCAAAAATTCGTAGACACGGCTACATATCAAGCTATACATTTCCAGTATAAGCTGACTTGTCATTGTACGGAAATCCTATACAATGCGAGATCAGCATAAACTGGAAATGTATAGCTTGGTATGTGTGTACCTAACGTTCACCAACCCGAACTGCGCCCGCGTAGTGGATTAGACCACTCCCTTTCACATAGAGAAAACCTGTGTCCCAGCAGTGGGAACATTATAATGACTGTTAAAAGTCTTAAAAGTTTTATAAAATATCATTGTTGCAGCAATATATTTTTGTTGAAAACATTGTCATAAACATTTACAACATGTTTTTAGCAACACCAAATCATTTTGTTCAGCTTTTGTTTTCCATGAATACGATACAGCTTTAGAGATGCGACGGATACAAATTACCACTGTTCTGTCACTTTGGTAACAAAGGCATAGGTTAAAGCCCACGTTCTGATGGACGTAAAAATATAGCTATAGAGTTTATCGCGCACTGGATTTTTAACTCTCGTTGTTGGGCCGAGCATTGAGAATCCAACAGAGTGCATTCCAGCGCGTCGAAAAAACTCACTGTTGGATTTTCAACTCTCGGCGTTATGCAGGGCGTTGAAAATCGCTCGTGTGCACTTGGGCTGAGTGTTAGCAAATAAGTTTGTGAATGATATACTAAAGGGCACGGAGACGCCTCGGCGGCCGCAGCATCGTCAACACTTTCCACGCAAACATACAAACCAAGCGTGTCATCGTTTACTTGGGGTCTACTATCTAAGTCCGTCAACGATGATACGGGCCCTTCAGAAAGTAGTTGATCCGTCAAAACAAGTGACCAATTCAGTTTTTCGAACGGGCACAAACACGTTGAGAGTTGGGACAACTGTCAAATCGTGTTGTCATTTATTCTCAGGTCGGGCTCCGAAGTAATCTTATGTCCGTAGGTGATACGGAGTACGAAACGCCCGTAACTCCGGCCGGAACTACGGATTTAGTGCTTAGGGAGTATGCCCCCTGACGACTTTGAATGGCGTCCGTGACAGAAGTTGTGTTGTTGTGGCGCCCCAAATTTTATCAGTACTGGTGCCGATTCCCTTGTTCACAAACTAAATTAAATTTAACTTCTGTGCATCTTTTTCTTTCTATTTCATTAATAAAAGGACAGAAGATAAATTTTAATTTAGTCCTGTCAAATTAATCAGCGCTTGACGTAAATTGACGTAATTTTAGTAGGCAAGTTTTTAATCACGTTTAAACTTGTATGAAGTAGTGACAGGCGCTGATTAATTTGACAGGACTAAACTAAAATTTATCTTCTGTCCTTTTATTATTGAAATAGAAAGAAAAAGATCGCTGAACTTAAATTTAGTTTAGTTTGTGAACAAGGGAATCGGCACCACTGCCGTCTTTAGACGCCGCCGGTGTAGCGATTCCGTTCTCTTTGCTAAGGGGGCTCATTGCTAAATGATCAACACTGATTGATGGATCGGAATTAAGCAATGTTGACGCGGTCAAGTATTGAATAGATGCCTGCTCGGTTGGGTGCTTAATATTTACACATCGCGATGACTTCGAACATAAGTTGAATTTCGTGTCTCGAAGACGCATTATTCTTGTATTAGGAATAAGATTAATATTTTATTAGGTAGATAGACGGTGTAGGTTCGAAATCGCGTAAGTTCGATTACCAAACAAACTCTTGGGAAACTAAGTAGCAAAACCTTATGTTGCGTTCTTATTACAAGAGTAAAAGGTTACAAGATTAATATAATGGCTTTTTTAACACACTTGCTTGTAAAGTGACTCTTATGGCAACGCATTTAGGTTCATAATTCAGCTTATTATACCTACTCGTGTTTTTTACTTTACTTTTTTTTTCAATCTTCGCAAAGAATTTTATGACTAAAAACAATTAAGTAATACTTTTGTGAATAAATAAACTATTTTAGGTTACATAATAATGATAAGTAAATCAATCATCAAAATGATCTTCATTTCATTAAATTATATATTTTTCACTACTAATTTGCGTATTCAAAACATTATTTTTGTTTATTATATTTTATACAGGCTGTTCGGTTTTGCTTTGCCAGTAAGTGCCTTTATTTACACCTGCGCGCGCATCAAGCGCAGCGCGCGAAAAATACAAACCAGCGCGCCATTTTCCATAAATATTTGTTACCGTTTTCGTTGTGTGGTTAACTATTAACCAAAAATGTCAACTTTACGTAGGGAAGAAAAGCAAATCGTAGATTTCACCCCGCTGGAAATACTAATCGAGGCACGAAACGTGAGTGATAGCCAAACACCACCAAAATCTAGAAAAAAATATGACGTATGAAACGTGTGTGCATTGATCATTACACACTCGGCTCCCTTATCAAATAATACCGCCTCGAGTGTAATGACCAACATAGCATACTTGTATCTTAATGTACTATTACCATCCTTTACGTCATTCACTCTTTATTGTATTGTCGATCTCGTAATATTGCTCAACCACTTTTGACAACATTTGCCAGTAAATTTAAACTTCGCTAAGGTTGAAACTATCTAACTGTCACTTAGACAAATTGACCTTATTGTTTAATGACGTGCAAGCAACATTCGACCTTAGGGTTATTTATAAAGCAATTACGAGATCGAAAATGCCTAACTAGTAGGTATGCATATAAAAATTATTTCAAACTATTCTGTTTAGTTACTCCTGCTGTAGCATAATCAGCCTATAATGTTCCCACTGCTGGGACACCAGCCCCAGGCCTCCTCTCGCTGAGAGGGCCGTAATTCACCATGTGGGCCCAGTGCGGGTTGTCTTCCAGTGGTTGGTTCTAGGACATGCCGGTTTCCTCACGATGTTTTCCTTCACCATTTTTGAGAGCGAGTGGTGATGAAACTCTGTTTCTGCTGTAACCAGCCTTATTCTATTGTCTAACACCAATATTTAACTCAATTAATGATATTGGTAATGTGTGCAAATTTAGAAACATTTCAATCAGTGAGTCATTTTACAATGCGATAAGGTTAAAATATTGTGTAAGGATTAAAAATATCAACTCACAATTTTTTCTGTGTGACTTTTCTGGTCCTTTGATACGGAACGAAGTAACACATAAACGAAAACTTGTTAAAAACATTTTTTATCTAATTCGAAGACACGTGACATCCACCAACCCCCTGGGCCAGCGGGGTGGATTATAGTCAACTCCCTCTCACAGAGAAGAAGCCTGTGTCCCAGGCAGCAGTAGTAACGTTATACGCTGAATTTGCTACAGAAGCACAAGATCTAAATGTGTGTGTTTAATGTTAGAATTCATATACATTGTACAATATTGACATAAAAATCTGACTATAACTTATCCCACGTCAACCTTCATTATTATGAGATTCTTAATCCATAATTCTACATCATCACATAACTGAAAATGGTCATACAATAAAATAAATCAATTCACAGACGCAAACTTTTAAGAATACTGTCTATAACACTCACCTACTGGCCTGAAATAATTACATTACAGAATTTTACATCATCATCACACATAACTGAAAATGGTCATACAATACAAAAAATAAATTCGAACCATATATTTTTTAAGCAAATCTTTCAACAAGGTGTGCATCCTCGTCAAATTTCAGGAGGCGACTATGAAGGACATATTATACCTATATAATCAAATAAAATTACGATACCTGCTCAATAACTAATACATACTCGTACATCTTTTTTTAGTTATTTAAGTTTGACAGTATTTTAGAATACACCACTTTCACAGAACATAATCACCCCGTTGCGTATGCGGTAGAGTGTATGGAAAAGGGCAGTTACAGTGCGGTATCACAAGGGGCGCGTTTTATCATGCGTGTCCCACACATGCCGATTCCCAAAAATGAGAAAAAAAAAGAAAAATAGATTTACTTATTTTATTATTTATTCGTATCGAGAATCATTAGCATAGTTACCTCCTTGAATTTGACGGGGATGCAAAACGATACTTTCTATAACATATTATATCCTGCGAGGCAATTGTGTAACACACATAAAATGACAATTGATCGTAATCGGTTTCATTTTGACAGATCACCCACGTTCATTGCGTTATTCACGTTGTTGAGCAGACGAATTATTGAAACCTATGAAGCAATGGATTAGCAATATGCTTCAAAACGTTACGCAATTAGGGTGCAGACATGGCGGGAGGAAACGCCCGGGTGTCACCACTGTGTGGATCCTCCGGA
This sequence comes from Atethmia centrago, assembly GCA_905333075.3. Classification (NCBI taxonomy): domain Eukaryota; kingdom Metazoa; phylum Arthropoda; class Insecta; order Lepidoptera; family Noctuidae; genus Atethmia; species Atethmia centrago. The sequence continues at coordinate 9,695,987 of HG995388.1, forward strand.
GGACACGGTGGAGCATACGGTGGAGGTCTGCCCGGCTTGGGAAGAGCACCGCCGTGTCCTCGTGGAGGCGATAGGCGGCGGAGATCTTTAGCGTCCGGCCCTGGTCCAGGTACAGAGCGAGAGGGCATAGGCAGCCGACAGGTCGGCAGGTTGACGGCGCGTTGTGTTCCACGCGCGCCTCAAAGAAATGTCGTCAGCACAAGTGTAGGGGTCCACTAGGACCGATGCCTGACGCAGGTCCTCAAAGGACATGTCAGCTTCGGGAGGTTCCTGTGTCGAATAAGGCGGGAGGAAACGCCCGGGTGTCACCACTGTGTGGATTGCCCGGAGGACACGGTGGAGCATACAGTGGAGGTTTGCCCGGCTTGGGCAGAGCACCGCCGTGTCCTCGTGGAGGCGATCGGCGGCGGAGATCTCTCACATCCGGCCCTGGTTAAGGCCATGGTACGGAGCGAGAGGGCATGGGCAGTCGTCACCTTCTGCGAAGCAGTCATGCTCGCGAAGGAGGAGGCGGGACGGTTGAGGGAAAGACAAATTTCGCGCTCTCTCGTCCCTAGCCACCGCAAGAGTCACCCTGGGCGTCGGGAATCCCGGGCGGATATGCGGCCACCGTAGGCGCGGGCTTGCGGATGGTGAGCAATGTGTAGCTCGCCGTCCGATAAGTACCAGGCCAGGATCGACGGCGCGTTGTGTTCCACGCGAGCCTCAACGAAATTTCAGCACAAGTGTAGGGGTCCTATAGGGCCGATGCCTCGGGTCGCGGGAAAGTCCGTAAGGGTTACCGAGGCCTCTGGCAACACAGGCAACAGAAGAAACACGGGTGGGTTTTGGTCAGTAAGAGTCTGACTCACCCTCCAGCTCCACCCAGAGCGGGAGAAGTTATTAGATAATTTCCCACACAAAAAAAAAATAGGTGTAGACATAATCTATAATACTCAGTAACTTAAAAGGCACTATTGTATCACCTGCACTTTATCTCACATTTATTAATTAGTACTACAACAGGAGCCGATTGAGTTTATTTTGGTAATTTCTTAATAGATTGAGTTTGCAATCGTGACGAAAATGGTAGATTGTGTCATTGAATTAACAACCCACACAATACTTAAAATTCGACGTGAAACTAACCAGAGGCTATTTCAGACTCCTATTGCATTTTTTAAATCTTGTAGCCAAGTGGGCCTCTGAGCTTCTTTTTTTAATTCTTGGCTAATAGGACACAGCAGAACAAAGTAAAACTTATCAACCTAGTGATAATATTCTTTATTTTTATATCTTAATCACAAACAAAGTCAATGTAACACTTAACCTTTTGACCGCCAAGTCAATAACGAAAATCGGTGATCTCTACGCCAAGCTACAAATTCCTTTTTTCATACCTACAAAATAATAGTCATGGCAAAAGTATATATCGATAAAACATCGATACATTTTACTTGTGCATGGTTTACGAATAAAAGTGCTTATAAGTACCTACCGTTGAAATTGCATTATTTCACGTTTTTTCCCGACTGAGTAATTATTACCCAGAAGCTACAACGTTAGATAAGGGCAGATTTTATAATAAAAAGGTAATTCCAATATTTTAAATAACAAAGTCACAGCACTAATCTCGTTTGTGACGACATCCACTGACGTTAAAAGCCGTAACTGGCATGGCCAGCACTGCGCTTACAAACTTTGCCGTCTCTGAAATAGAAATCCAGTGTGAAATGTTTTTAATTAACGATATTATTGTATGATATGTAATATTATTAAAAAAAAACTATTTACAAAAAAAAAACAACCGACTTCCAAAAAAATACACTAAAAAGTGAAAAATAACTTTAATTTTGGAATTCGGTGTCTTTGCTGTATTTTCGTTTTTTTGCCACCGACTTCCGAAATTAAAGGTAATTTTTACTTTTTAGTGTATTTTTTTGAAAGTCTGTTTTTATTATTTTTTGAAAAAAAAAAATATTTTAAACTTTTTAGTTGGGGTATCTACCCCACACCAATTCGTATACCAAAATTTGCCATGTAAACAGCAGTGACTGGAAGTTTTAAAATCATCAGCATACACCAATACATACGTATTATTGAAGCCAACTCATAAACTACCCAAGCAAAGTTAATAAAATTTATGTGGGACCACCGCGCAAGCTTCCTCTACCAAATTAAAGAATTATAAAAAACGGTTTATAAACAAATAAGTTATGCTCGAACATATACATATGTATAATATCCTCCTCCTTTTTATGAAGTCGGTTAAAAGTCATTTACAGCCAGAGTGCATCTCATGACAATTCCAATAAGCCCAAACACGGCTAGGATACATTGTTTTATTACAGAGTTCCGGTGCCTACCTTCCGGCTTCATCATCAGATCAGTTTGATAGTCATTTATTTAAATTTGCTTCGTTATATTCGCTTAACTATATTAATCGAGATATCTTATCGCCACCCGTGAAATACGTATCATTGAGGAGTTCCGTTGGTCACCTGCGGTCTTCTTCACCAGTTCTACTTTACCAAATTATACTTTCTGAATGCAAATGATTGACTTGTTGATGAAAATATAAAAATCGCTATATATCTGTCGCCTGTAATATTTGAAAAGTATCCTAAATTCCTCATGGATCCCATCATCAGAACTGGATTTTGTCAAAAATGGGACCAATCTGGAAGTATATCTTATCAAATAAAAAAATAATTTTCCAAATCGGTTTATAAACGACGGAGTTATGAGACAACAAACATAAAAAAATACAACTGAATTGAGAATCTCCTTTTTATGAAACCGGTTAAAAACCTGATTATTATATTAGGTACTAGAATAGTATAATGAAGTGTTTAATATATGTTTTTTTTTTTTATTACTCGGAGTTAATTGTGTTCATTGCCTATTATAATTCATCTGAATTAAGTTATAGTAGGTAGCTGGTCAACCAAGCTCTGCTCGGGTGTAAATAGAGAAAACTAAATCCATAATCCTCTAAGTCATCATTTTTTAAAGATTCTGCTTCAGAAAACATAGCTATCATCGTCTTCTACACTTTTTAACACTCGAAGGAGCTGTTCTGTTGTCATTTGACTTGAAGGCATTATTTTGTGGATTTAGAGATACTAAACGACACATATAAGACAAATTAAAAACTTATGTACCTATTAAAATATTGCACAACACTATCAATGTCCGGCAGCGCGGTTGACGTCATAGCGCGACGTCTCATCCCGTCTGTGGCGTACAAAGTACTCTAACAGATTCCCCTGACTGGGATGCGCGAGAGTTGCACCATAACAATCGATTTGCACTTATTTACTCATGAGTTTGACACTACAAACGGTAGTTATATTTTCTATTTTGCTTTGTATTTAATCTGATGTACAATGTAGTATGAAATAATTTTCGTCATATAGTAGTGTAGTATTTTAATTTGTTTTCGTAAAATATTTCATAAAGCTTTTATCATAATTGCTTTCCTTACCCATCACAAGCAGACGTCTCTTCACGTCCGTGGCGTGGATTTGTACGCCACATGATACATTTTGCATGATGTTCTTACATTGTGATCTTTTCCCATTACAGAGTGGCTACCTGTTATGTATCTTTATGTAATAATATAATAAATATGTTTAAGAAATAATAATAGGAAAAAAAAAACACTACAAACATATTTTTGTATGTTTATTTTTTAAAAAAAGTGGTATTTTCAACGTGCCATTCCGTCGGTGGCGTCGTGAGCACGTTTTGATTTGACTTCCATAGACATCCGTGGCGGTCAAAAGGTTAATAGAGACTGGTGTCTGTTGCAGGTAAAACCTGTATTACAGATCGACATGCTTACTCTCCATCGGACGACTTACTTATAATAGATAAGTGTACCTATTGGAATTTACAACTTAATTTATATATTAAAGACAGTTCTTTAACATCGAAGCAATTCGTTAACTGCTTAATCATTCTTCTTCTTTTTTTTTCGTGTAGTTAGTGACTAACCTGGTGTCAGAGTTTTAATGCCGCCCTTGGGCCTTTGACTTGGCTTCACATGCCATCTTCTCTCAGGCATGCCGGTTTCCTCACGGTGTTTTCCTTCTCTATTTTTAAGCAAGTGACAATTATAAAACACGCACATGTATCCGAAAAGTCAGAGGCCTTGGGCTCGAACTCGAGACTTGGCAGTCCGACGGTCATATCACTATCGCTGTCATTGTCAACATTACATTTAAGAATCTTAAACATGACCTTCAAGAACAATAAATAAAATGTATTTTATATAGGTCGTATAATATTATGTCTACAAATATTACACTTTACTTATGAGACACACCTCTGTAAACATTTTGAAGACAGTGACGTCATTTTCTCTCAAATACATTGCTGATGTATGACTTACGTGCTGCGGCTAGACCGTCGTGACATAGGCGCCAATAGCCATATTGTGACATGCCAATAGTTATACTCATAGTCATTTATTGGTAAGAAATTCTTACACGTCAACACAATTAACATCATAACATTTAGACATCACAAAATAATCAGTCTATAATGATCCCACTGCTGCATTACAGCCCACTTGTAAGCTACCACGCCGCACGCCGCACTATGGGACCAACCAGTATTTTCCATCTCAAAAATCGATAACTCTGTTGTTTTGTGATTTATCTCCTTGATTTTTTTTTCACGTATTTGTGAATATCTAGGCAATAAAAGAAATCAAACATCATCATTCTAAAAAAAATATTTTTTCCGAAAAAAAATGACAAAGATAAAGTTATACGAAATTTCATACAAAAAATCATACAGTTATATTAAAATAGCAATAAAAGTTACACTTATGCTTAAAATAAGTTTAAAACTAAATTATTATTATTAAACAAACAGTTACATGACAAAAAAAAATATTACTTAAACTTATCCTACTCATCACTTTCTATTTCCAACAATTCTTTAGCTTCGTCAAATAATTCTTTGGATATTAGAAAACTTGGTTTATTTAAGCTAGATATATAAGAATCAGATGTATATAACAAAATATGCAGAACGTCTTCGTTTGTTGCTGATCTGGAACACTTCCTAGCGTGATGTAACCTATATTTCTTATAATCTTTATTTCGAGCTTCCTGGGCATCTTCGGATAATTGTCCTATAGGCAAAACTGCATAATGCTCTATTATTTTAGCACCATGTATAAGTACTTTATGGACCGAAGATGGCATGTAGTACCAGTTATATTTGCTTACATATAATTGCGCGGTTACCAATGTATACTGACCAAATTTTTCTGCGTTTATAGGAAATCCCGATGACATAGTTTGAAGAATTACATATAGTCTCTTGATTAATTCTTCATCAATTCCGGTTATCTCTGCAGAACATTGGTAATTTTGGAAAAATCTCCTTGCCGTATTACCGTCATTGCTATTACCGGAACCTTGACGTGGTTTATCAATATGCAAGCCAAGCACTTCTCGGAAACGTTTTTGGACAAATTTTTTCTTGTCTTCTTTAAGTTGCTTGTTTTCTGGAGTTGTTGCAGACCACTTCTCAAAACCTAAATTGTAAGAAATATGGAGGATCATTTCCATAAATCTTATCCATGCGTGTAGCGTCGACAATCCGTATTTAAACGCATTTTCATTTTCAACTCTCGTTGTAACTTTTAAAAGATCATTCATTTGTCTGGGAGTTGCTCCACAAACAGTGCAGGTAGCACTGGATGATGTGTTTGTCAACACTTGAGCAACTTTCCCATCAATCATTGTCATAAACAGTTGATGTTTAACTTCGATGACTTTGTCTTCTATTGACACAAGAGTTGGAATCAATTGATTAATTTTGGCTTCAATTTCACTGACAACCGCTGTAGTTTTTTCGGGAGTTTCTTTTGCAAATTCTAATGAAATTGGTCTGCAATATCTAACAGATGAGCAAGTAGGGTTTTTCCATATGACCGTAGAAGTTTCTTCGTCTACTAGTCGCAGTGGTACAAGGGACACTATAAACAAATTAGCGTCCGATATTTGTTCGTTTTCTTCCGGTAGAGTTTGTTTATACTCACTTTGCCCGGAGGATCCATCACATCCCCATTTAGTGAAAAGCTTGAGACGATTGTAAGTCGATCCTGACTTTATCCTTATAATACGGCAGACTGTATGGTCTAAGAGATCTTGCAGGTTGATTTTTGCGCTTATATTTGTCACCGTAATGCTGGATGCAGGCGGATAGCAAGCCTTTTTTGCTTCACTTAGTGTTTGATACGAAGGCAATACAGAACTTAAATTCTTATCAACGAGCCTTTTTCTTAGGTACGCATATTGTGCTTTGGTTAAATCAGTTTCAATGCATATACTCAATGCTTCCTCTTTTGTAAAGGAAAGTGCGTTATCTGGATTGAGTATGTTTTGTAGAATAACTTTTTTCTCTTCTTTTTCCTTATTTCTGATAATAGTCACAATCGACGCTTCGTCATTTTCCCCCATGGATCTTAAACCTTGCACATAAGCGTTACGGACATGTCCCATTCCATACTCCTGGACCAGCTCCATATTTTTTCGTTTCTTTGTGTTTTCCGAGCACTCGTCATATTGTTTTGTTGGTCTTCCACGTTCACCAGAAGTATTCAAACCAGAATTTACAGTGGTTGAGGTACTGCAAGAATTCAATGATACTTTAAACTCACCATTTAACCAATTTGAGTATAGGCTCTCGAACCGGTCCGGCTTTCTTTGAGCTTTGGTCCATTTCTGGTTGCAACTCGATGTTAGATTTTTTTGAATACTCTCTATTACAGTATTAACGTCAGTTTCCGATAGTTGAAAATTTTCCAATAAATATTTTTTGAGGTCTGAAGTACTTTTCCCTTTTATTATTTGATCACAAAGATCGCGTCGAACACAAACGAATTCACTCATTGTTAGATAATAATGTTTTTTATGCGTTAATTGTTATTGAAAAGAAGTATCTGAAAACTTTGATGAATCGTATGCTGAACATACACGGGTATTTAAAGGACTAATATTTTAGTGCCTTGTGCAAAAACCATGGGACAATTGATTATAACAGTTCTCATCGAAATAGTGTAATCAGTACTGATTGTAATTATTTACCACAACAGATAAATAGAACTTCCGCAGCAATATAGTTTATCATACTTGTGGTTAAGGTGACCACCCCAAACAAAATTGCCATGGGAAGATTCTTTCAAATATAATAGCAGTTTTTTAATTTGCAAATGTATGTTTTTATCATAGAAATAGAAAAAAACAATATAGACATCAAAGGATAATAACTAAATATAATATTTCATAATAAAAAAGAAGAACCGTAATTTTCGAGGATTTTTCCCCGATTGACATTATTGCTTCAAAATCACCTCTGGCGCAAAAAACGCGCAAGTTTTTTTTAAATCCTCATTTTACTGAGTAGATAAGGTCTCTAATAGAGTAATTAACTTGACACCGGCTGCTTTCTGCCGAAAGCAGCCGGTGTCAAGTTTACAACGAAAACTCCAATTGAAATTAACAAAAACTAAATTTTCTTTACTTCACTAAAAAAATATTAAAAAATTAAATAAAAATATTTTTTTTACAAAAACTGAACGTGGTTGCAAAGTGTATATTCTAAGCTATCTAATGATGTATAACACTAATATGTTTCCTTGGAAAACTTCCGAATAATTATGTGTTGAACTCCCTTAACGGTAATTTAATTGGCATGAAAATATTTATGCCCAATGTTTGAGGTTCATTTTATAAACGTAAAACTTTATATTTTTTTATATTTTGTAATTTATTCGTAAGTTCCATCTTTTGAGAGTATAAAACCATAAAACAATCTATGGATTTACGACTTTCGACAAAACCATTTTTGAGATGGAAAATACTGTTTGGTCCCATAGTGCGCCGGTCTAGTGCGGGTTGGTAGATGTCACATGTCTTCAAATTTATGCTAATTTTAAGTACCTACTTAGTCAATGAATCAATTGCTTTGATTTTTTTTTTTGGCTTTGCCAAGAAATAGCCTCTCGAAATGGCAAAATATCCAGTCCAGAATTAGATGGTCCAAAAACTAAAGAAGGTAACTGGGCCAAACTCAAACTCATATACTCGTAATTTATTTCCATTCAACCAATTACAGGCATTTGAATTGTCAAGGAGTCGATCAGTCAGGAAGGTGAAGATCCTCTATGGACACTCTTTTATACCAAAATATTGTCTCTACTAACCATACTGTGAGTCGTTTAAAAACCTTGTAGAAATACTCAAATATTCAAGAAGCTGTTACAATATTTAATGAACTGCATCGTACTATTGGCAATGCGGTAATTAAATAAAAAGGCAATTTGCAAACACCATTTTCGTAAAAAAAAACGTTGGCATTACTCTAAAGAACGTTCAAAATAATTTGGACCGCTTTTGAAATATTCAAGTGTGCAAAGGACCAAATTAGACGTCTGGGACCGAAACCCAAGACCAAACCCGGAAATCAAAATATTAATTTGAAAAAACATAAAAAAGTCTCCTAACTCAGAACTCGTCGTTATAATTTCTTCTTCGTATCGATGGCAATCTAATTGAGTCAGCCCAGTATTAGCTACGAGTTTGGCGCCTTCAGAAGCGTCCATAAGTTCCTGTAACGTGCAGATAACAGGACATGACTTGATATTAAGTGTTCGATTAATTGTGGAATCCCTAATAGGACAATTAAAGTTTTTGTGCATTTTTTTTTATATTTTGAGCCTTTAGAAACGGATATGGGAACCAGCGACTTTGATTTCAGAAAGTGGGCTTTTCACACTGCGTCCGGACTTGATATTAAGTGTATCATTATTTGTGGAATCCCTAAAGGCTCTTACAAACAAGCGCGACACGCGACGCGACACAAAGGCACCACTTGTAGCGCTACACGCGGTGTCTTTGTGTCGCGTCGCGTGTCGCGCCTGTTTGAAAGAGCCTTAATAGGATGACTAAAGTAGTTGTGCTACATTTTATACATTTTGAACCATCAGAAACGAATATGGGAACCAGCGACCCTGATTTCAGAAAGTGGGCTTTTCACACTGCGTCCGGACCTGATATTAAGTGTTCCATTATTTGTGAAATCCGTAATAGGATAACTAAAGTAGTTGTGCTACATTTTATATGTTTTGAACCTTCAGAAACGGATGTGGGAACCAGCAACCCTGATTTCAGAAAGTGGGCTTTTCACACTGCTTCAATTGATATGACAAATATCTGCTTTGGGAATTTCGTATGATTACAGCTGTTACCTCTTGCGAAAGTATTAACTAGAAAAATCATTTTCATTGATCTTTGGTCAAGACTAGGCAGCTATATTATAATCAACACGGTCTCCAAACGACTTAGTCTTCTTGACAAATTGGTGTTGATTTCTTTTCTCTTTTATTTTAACATTTCTTTTGACCACTGATACGCCATTATGGAGATTACGAACTTTTAGAACAATGATAACGACGGCAAGAGTTTTTTTTTTTTATATTTATATTATTATTCGTCTTTTGGCGTAATTATATTAATATTAAATATATTTACACCATACAAGAAACATAGGGTAAATACTTATATATAATTACACCATACAAGAAACATAGGGTCATGGCAGTGCAGTGGTACATATACATTATATCTTAAGAAAATATTTGGACTAGTATCATTATTCAGGGAGATAACAGATAAATATACTTTACGGTAATATAGAATGAACGCCAACGACCACGTGACCGCGTTTCCTTTTAACTTGGTATGGTTGTCGTAATTACCAATCATTAAAAATAACAGACTTGGCCCCCAGTCTGACACACCCTCCCGCTCCGCCCAGAGCGAGAGAAGTTATTTGATAATATTCCAACAAAAAAGAAAAAAAAACGATAAACACTAAATGAGAATTGTCTTATCTCTGATAAGACTGTCGTCTATTCCGTACTAATATATATGTATGTTGGATCCAGATGTTTTTCCTTTGTTTTTCCTGTGTAAAGAATATCAATTTCTGATGGACACAGAACGGAAGCGAAAAAGCAATAATATAATCAATTAGCTCGTGATTGTTCGATTGTAATATGTCAACAAATATGTCAACAATGTAATCGATTCTCGCACAAAAGCACAATATGTTAGTATAGTGTTACAATGACACTTGAAGGAAAAATAGCTTTAAATCATTAGGATTCAATGATGATCTCACAGTAATTACAAGTTAGTACTTAAGTTGCTTTGACCCTTGCGGCCGGAAAACATTGTCAATGATAATAACGGAAAATAAATGTTTGTATTTTAAATTAAGGTCTATTTTAATTAAGTAAATACCGTTTTAATTAAATAAAACAGTTCTTCTTTTCGTAGCGAGAATACATCTATGTTTGTTGCTTATACTGTTTGGGCTCAGTAGGTGGTCACATTAATTGCGACGTCAGAGGCGTTGTTCAGATCGTCAAGGTTACAGGTGAACGGACAATTGGGACACTCTAGCAGATGGGATATAGTCTATTCAGGAGCACCGCACTCGCACTGGATGTTGGGTGAATCGATAATAACCCATTTCGCCAGATTATGTGTGCAGCGGCCTACTTGGGTACGCAATCGATTCAATGCTTTAACAAGACAACATCAAAACAGTTAACAAGTTGTTACTTGTTAACCGACAGACAGCCCGAATATTGTTTTTTTAATCACTATGGGTAGTGATGAATCAGTTTGTCAGCTTCCACCTAACGACATGCTTGGAATAATTTAACTTATCAGACAGGAAAATGATGAGTGCAGGAAGAGACCTTGCTTGCGGCATTGAGAGGAAAAATAATAATATGACAATTTGTTTCGAAAACTGGCAATGTTCAGGAGAGGATCAAAGTCGCTTGTATCATACGAGGTTTTGGAAATGATTAATATTTTGTATGTATAGAATCTTGTTTTTCCCAGATGCCTTTTTCATCAGTCATTGCTCGGTCGGGCCATTAAGCTACAAGGCATGCTATTCGATTGCTGTGTTAAAGGCCTCAATTTAACGGCTTGTCACCTCTAACGACAATCAAACTATTTGACGTATTAATGCTAAACCCAGCGTCAAGCACTAGTTGTCCAGGCATTTATGCTGAACTGGGTTTATTTGGCGCAGCCGTGAGGCACACAATACTGTTTTAAGTATTTTCTCTTTTTTTGTTTCTGTATGAATATTGTGTGCCTTAACCTGGGTCATACAAATTGATTTTCTTTCTTTAAATGTCATAAAATATCATGTGACAAAATCGGTCACAATGACAGCAGAAGAGCCCATTAGAAATAACTTGCATACGGAGCGACGAACTTAGCAGGGCTGGTAGCAGCTGGATGGGAGTAGCCATGGTTTGACTTCAATGGCGTGCGATTGAAGAAGTCTATGTCTAGCAATGAAGTCGGGCTGTAGATGATAATGCTGATGATGATCTCCAGTAGAGGATTGCAATCGGCTGAGGGAGATAATGATGAAAATTTGAATGTAGACAATGTAGCTACGTCAATGGTCAATCAATCTATAGCAGTCCACTGCCAGCAGCGCGGCCTGGGAGAGGCCTATGTCCAGACATAGGCCTCTCCCAGGCCGCGCCACAACACCCTGTCCTCCGCCTTCCGCATCCAGTCTGTCTCAGCCACTTTTTTAAGGTCGTCGGTAGCTGGGGGGCGTCCCAAACTACGCTTGCCGATACGCGGTCTCCACTCCAGGACTCGTCTGCTGAACCGGCCATCGGTCCTTCGACACACATGGCCAGCCCACTGCCACTTCAGCTTGCTGACTCTGCAGGCTATGTCGGTAACTCCGGTTCTCTTCCGGATGACTTAATTTCTGATCTTATCCTTCAAAGACACTCCGAGCATAGTGTCAATGGTAACATTTATCAATTATAGCGTAAAAACTTTTCATGACGAGCCCTGAATGAGAGGTGTAGACAAACCTCCGAATTCAATATAAAAATATTTTTTGTGTGAATAAATGACATGATTGATTGATTGCGTTGAATTCAAAATTGATGCTGTAAATGTTGCACATAGGCTGATGATTAGTCAATGTTATTTATAATCTCCAATAAGGTTTTGGTCAGGTTTTTCGGCATTAGCTATTTTATCATAAGAAGCTTGTCAAAAAAAGAAAATGTACGTAAGTACTATAATTTATTTTAGTTTTATTTGATTTGATACTATTGAAGCAGAAATGCCGTTGGAACCATGCATCTAGTTTTTCATAAGTACCCATGTAGGTTTATGTCAAACAAAATAATTTGAATTTGAAAAGGACGTCATTTTCTTTACAATACAGGATATATAATTTTTTCAAAAACAGCTTTTTCTATGATTTTCGTAAATATGCAGTCACTTCTCTTCCTGAATCCAAATACATCATAACAATAAGATTTTTCTCTTATCCTTTCCCAATATTTTTTTTATCAGACAATAATACAGGCTCGTTCATTGTCCAAATGTAGCATCTATTTTTGAAGGGTAAAAGTGTTTTTGAAACCCACTAAACAAAAATAAATATCATTCATCAATAAAATACTATATTTTAAATGGAATAATTTTATACAATCCACTTGATTTTTAATACAAAAACAAGTATGTAGATCTAAAAATAGCTGTATTAGCATCGCGTACAGTGAATGCATGTGGTTTGGATCAAGGTTGCTTGTAGAAAGGGAACGATAATGTCATCAAATACGGACTTTGTATGTCATGGACTACCTTATTTCTGTATACGGAACTCCCTTTCCTTGTATAAAGGTATTTTTGATTTCGGAAGTACATTCTTAGTTAAATATTAGTGAGCATCTTCTGTCAGAAGTGTTTTTGATCCAAATAGTTCGTTTTATGTTTGTTTCTCTTGTCAATACAAAATCGAATCGAATTTAAAAGTATTTTTTTTTTTAGTAGATATGTATCCTGTCTGGAGAGGGCTATGCTTGGAGTTTCCCTATGTGATCAACTCAGAAATGAAGAAATCCGCAGGCGAAACAAGGTAACCGACATAGCCCGAAGAATTGCCAAACTTAGGTGGCAGTGAGCAGGGCACATTGCTCGCAGAACAGATGGCCGATGGCCCGAAAGGTCCTGGAGTGGCGACCGCGTACCGGAAGACCTCCTAAAAGGTGGACCAATGACCTTGTGAAGGCTGCAGGAATCCGCTGGATGCGGGAAGCACTGAAACGGTTGAAGTGGCGGCTGCTTGGGAGGGGCCTATGTCCAGCAGTGGTATTTCGGCTAAAATGATGATATTTGCCATATTCTGGATACTATCACTTCTTCCTCTTCTGCTGATATTTGGAAATTTCTTGGAACTCTTGGTAACGGCAAACCGCGACACTTAGACCTTCCTAGTTCAATTGATTTAGACGATCTCAACCGTCATTTCTCCACTGTTTCTACCATAGATCGTCTAACCAAGCAACAAACTCTGTCTTTAATATCTGGTCTAACGCGTCCTCGTATTAATCCCTTCAGTTTCATTCCAGTTGAACCTCGAGAAAGAGATCAGAAAGATCATTCTCTCTATCAAATCGAAAGCGGTGGGATGTGACAATATCACCAGTGGTATGGTCGTAACTATTCTGGATCATCTCCTACCCGCGATTACCCACATTGTAAATTTTTCCCTGTACACCGGAGTATTCCCTTCCCTGTGGCGCAAAGCCTATGTTCGTCCACTACCTAAAGTATCTAATCCCTCTATTCCTACCGACTTCCGTCCAATTTCTATACTTCCCTACCTATATAAAGTGCTCGAGGCCTGTGTCCACAAACAATTCTCCAATTTTGTTTTTTTTTTTTTTTTTTATTTGTGATGGGTTTGCTCTTGACCTTAGTCTATGTCAGAGGTGACAGAAACAAAGTCGACGATGGAGCGAGCTTACCCAGAAGAAGCCTGTTCACTCTCACTTTGAAGAGATTAGGGTTGTATGCGTTCGGAAACACAGACGCAGGCAGAGAGTTCCATTCCTTTGCTGTGCGCATTATAAAAGAAGTTTGGAAACGCTTAGTGCGAGCTGGTGGGATAGCCACCAGGAAGGGATGGTAACCTGAAGTGCGCCTAGATGACCGATAATAGAAGGGGGCCGGTGGAATGAGGTCGTGGAGTTCTTGGGCACACTCTCCGAAGTACAATCTATAGAAGACCGACAAGCAGGCAACCTTGCGACGATGGGCCAAACTGTGAAGCTTGGCATCCACCAGATTTACGTCGCCAATGAGCCTCTTAGCTCTGCGTTCCACCGAGTCAAGCGCGGCAAGTTGGTATTTAGCCGAGCCATCCCAAAGGTGGCTACAATACTCCATGCAGGATCGGACCTGCGCTTTATAAAGGGTCAAAAGCTGTCCAGGCGTAAAGTATCGCTTCACCTTATTTAGGATGCCCAGTTTCTTGGCCGCAGTTTGGGCTTTGTACTCGATGGTGGCGCCGAAGTTGAGGTTAGATGTCAACTCCGTGCCTAGGAGCTCGAGCCGATCAGTTACAGGAACCGATGTACCCCGAAAAGTAGGAGTCAGGTCGAAACGACTCCTTTTTGCGGTAAAAAGACACGCCTGTGTTTTGGTGGCGTTAAAAGTGACCAGATTATCATCACCCCACTGGGAGACAAGGCTTAACGTCAACTCTGTCCGCTCTACCAAGGCCTCTCTCAAGGAACGAACTGCGGCCCCGTTGGTTTTTGCGCTGGACAAGTATCTCTCTGAAACAGTACTGTCGTCCGCGTACCCAACAATACCAGTCTGTAGTAGGTCATTGATGTGCAGCAGGAAAAGAGTTGCAGAGAGAACAGACCCCTGAGGAACTCCGGCATCAATAGTCATAAGGTCAGAGGAGCAGCCGTCAACGACTACTCTGATCGACCGTTCACTAAGGAAGTCTGATATCCAGCTACAAAAACCAGCTGGGATGCCATAAGCAGGAAGCTTGCTGAGCAGACCAGCGTGCCAGACCCTGTCGAAAGCCTTCGAGATATCAAGCGATACAGCAAGTGCTTCGCCATGTTTCTCGATGGCTTCGCCCCAGCAGTGCGTGACATACACAAGAAGATCACCAGTTGACCGTCCCCGGCGAAAGCCATATTGACGGTCACTGAGGAGATCATTGTCTTCGAGGTAGGTCAGCAACTTACTGTTCAGTACCCTTTCCATAACTTTGCACAGAATGGAGGTAATGGCGATCGGACGGGCAGGGTCTGCACGGTCGCCCTTTTTGGGCACTGGTTGTACATTTGCAAGCTTCCAGGATTTTGGTACCGTTCCTTTCTTAAAAGAGAGGCGGAACAAACGTGTCAACACAGGAGACAGTTCAGGCGCACACTGCCTCAACACTCTCGCCGGAATGCCGTCAGGCCCGCTGGCTTTGTTCACGTCTAGACTGCACAATACTTTTCGGACCTCTCTAATGTGAACTGCGATCTCCGGCATCGAGGAGTCACAATGAGGTACTGTAGGTGGTTGCTTGGAGCCAGCGTGCAGACGTGAATTGCTTGCAAAGAGAGATGCAAATAAATTTACTTTCTCACTTGCGGAGTGGGCCAGCGACCCATCAGGTTTCAGCATTGGAGGTAAAGTGGGACGACAGAAATTCGCTTCGGCCGCCTTAGACAGGGACCAAAACTGTTTACTACCCGGAGGGTGCGATGCCAGCTTGGCCCCAATACGTCCAACATGGCCAAAACGTGCCTCTCGTAAAACCCGCTTGCTCGCTTGCTCTTGTTCATCGTAATTTACTAATTAGCCCATTTCAATCTGGGTTCAGGCCTGGGCATAGTACTGTTTCCGCTCTACTTAAAGTGACTGGCGATATAAGGGCAGGACTGGAGGAGACCAAAGTTACTACTCTAGTCTTGGTCGACTTCTCGAATGCCTTTAATACCGTCAGTCATGACATCCTGTTAGCTATTCTTTCCTATATTATGGTCTCTCCAGAAGCACTGGAATGGTTCTCCTCTTACCTTCAGGAACGTCAACAGGCCGTTCATGTTAGGGATTCTTCGTCATGCTGGTGTGATTTGGAGGCTGGCGTTCCTCAAGGCGGTATTCTTTCTCCTCTTCTATTTTCTATTTTTATTAATCTTATAACTTCTGAGCTTCAGTGTGCGTATCATCTGTATGCAGATGACTTGCAGTTGTACTGTCAAGGGAGGGTTGACGAAATACCTGACGTTATCGACAAGTTAAATAGGGACTTGACAGCCATTAAAACCTGGTCTGATAAATTTGGTGTTGCAGTAAACCCTAACAAGTGTCACGCGATCATCATTGGGAGTCAACGTAGTATTAGTAGGGTGGATGGTTCAACCTTGCCACCAGTTCTCTTCAATGGTATGATCGTTCCATTTAGCACTGTCGTCAAAGACCTAGGCTTGCACATCGATTGTACCCTGAACTGGCGTACGCAAGTCACTAGGGTGAGCCAGAGGGTTACTGGAACGCTGCGGGCTCTATACCGACTAAAACATTTATTACCATAAAATACGAAGACAATGCTTGTGCAGTCCTTAATTTTCCCTATTATCGATTATGGTGATGTGTGCTACTACGACCTGAATGCGGATCTCCTCGACAAACTTGCGTAAATATGATCATGTCTCTGCGCATCGGTCGCTTCTAAAGTGGTTGCCCATACGTCAGCGCAGAGAGCAAAGGGCGCTGACCACATTGTTTTCATTTCTTGACTCGCCCTCTTCCCCTAGTTATCTGGCCTCCCACTTTCAGTACATTTGCGCGAACCACAGTAGAAACCTACGTTCATCACACAATCGTCTTCTTCAATGTCCCACTCACCGCACTGACTTCATTCACTCTTCCTTCTTCGTTCAGTCTATCTCTCTGTGGAATGCGCTCCCCCAGGAAATCAGGATGGCAACCAACCGATTATCCTTTAAAGTCAAAGTTCGCGAGCATATTCGTAAGAAGCTGGCAGTATCATCACAATGGTAATGTTTTCCCATTGTTTGTCTCATCTGTTTTAGTATATTCGTGTATTTATGTGTATTTATTAGGTCTTATATTTATGTATAATTAGGTATATATTTAAAGTTTTTAATAGGTATATATATGTATATCCTTATATTTAAATAAATATTTATTCCATAGTTTTCGCTATTGCACCTACCACTGTTTGTCTCTGCATCACCCAAAGGTTGACTGGTAGAAAATGCCTACGGCATTAAGTCCGCCTCTGTACATTTGTGTGCTTAAAGTATTAAATAAATAAATAAATAAATGATGACGATGTAGTCTCAGGCACTCATGATATTTTCTTTGTTAAATTAGTTTTTTGACGAGAAAACTTCTTTAGGCGCATTGACCGATTAGCGGTAGGGGAAAAACTTATGGGTGCGCGTCACCGACATGCAAACCGCGACATGCTAATGTGCGCCAGACTGGTGACGCGCAGCAGCCTGTGTAATACGCATATATTTTATGCCAATAAAGATTTATTATTATTATTATTATTATATACCTATACAAGGTGTCGTTTTGCATCCTCGTCAAATTCAAGGAGGTAACTATGCTAATGATTCTCGACACGAATCAATAATAAAATAAGTAGGTCATTTTATTTTTGGTTTTTCTAATTTTCGGAAATCTGCATGTGTGGGACACGCATGTTAAAACGCGGCCCGTGTGATACCGCACTCTAACTGCCCTTTTACATACACACTACCGCATACGCAACGGGGTGATTCTGTTCTGTGAAAGTGGTGTATTCTAAAATACTGTCAAACTTAAATATCTAAAAAAACAAGTAACTATTAATTATTGAGCAGGTATCGTAATTTTATTTGATTATATGTGTCTTTCATAGCAGCCTCCTGAAATTTGACGAGGATGCAAAACGACACCTTATATATTATGTTACTCCAAAGTTTTAAGTTTTCACTTCTGTCTGCAGTCCCCCAATGGCTGCCTTTTTTTCCTCCTCGGTCCTTTACGACTCAAATTCTCATCCTGAAGAAAACGTTTTGCGAAACACTGGGGATGTCCTTGTAATTAGAACCATCATACATTATTTTTGGTGTGCAAGCCCTTTTCTTTCTAGATGGTACATTACAAGCTTCTCTGTTTCAAGCGTATTATTTCTGTTTATTAGCCTGTCTGCTTATATCTTTTTCTGTTATATAAATATTAAAACACACAAGTTTTAAAGTGTGACTAAACGTATTAAATGCTGATTCATTAAATTGGCATCTTTTTGCAAAAACGATGAGCTTAGTTCCGTAACTATTTGGGTACCGTGGAACATATACCAAAGAACCTGTCAGTCAATCTTGTCAGAGTAAAGTCTGCCTGTATATAATATAATTTTTCTAAGGAAAATTTTACCATACACCCTGTAAAGGATCCACCAGCGTAAACATTTTTCGTCGGTTTCTAAAGAAAAAAATCTGCTGTTTCATAAATGATAAATGATAAATGATTTATTTTCTGTAAGTAGGTTTGTACAAACACTTTTACACGTCAATCATATTTTTTTAAATAAAGCTAGATGAGGTCGGCGTTTCCTATCTGACTACTCTGAGAAGAAAGGCCGAAACAAACTCAGAGGTCACAGTCTCTTTTAAAGTCCAGACATAATCTTGGTCAGATTATGTGAAGGCCATGTAGATTGGTGTCCGAAATAGTCCTTTTGAGGAAAGAACCACACAGATTGAGTGGACCTGTCCAGTCAGTGCACGCATTTGTCAGTAATCGTGCTGCTCAACTCAGAACTTAAGGAGCTCAACGATTCGACGAACAATACCAAAGAAAGAACATTTGGGTAGGCCGCATAAATTACTCAAACTGCCAGACCATGATTAATACTAAATGAGAAAAAAAAAAAAAAACAATAATGACCCACATAGGCTTCACATTCACAATAATTGAAAACAATATAATACTTTACAAGTAAATATTAAGTTCCAAACAGTATATTGAACTCCACAAAGTAAATATGTCAAAATGGTATATAAATAAAATAAAAGTTTCAGTATGTAATAATTGGAGCAGCTTAATCCCAAGCCTTTTTGTCCTCAATATAATCTTTAATAGTATAAAAGGCTTTCTGGCACAACTTACTTTTAATAAATGATTTGAATTTATTATGGCTTAGATCTTGAACGTGGCTTGGAAGTTTATTATAAAAACGTATACATTGACATCTGAATGAGCCACCTATTTTCTTGAGCCTTGTTGTAGGTACAACAAATTTGTGTTTGTTCCTAGTATTTATATTATGGATATCACTGTATTTTTTAAACAATTTTATATTTTTATGGGCATATAAAAGATTTTCAAAAATATACTGGGAGGGCACAGTCATTACATTAATCTCCTTAAATTTCTCTCTGAGAGAGTGTCTCGGACTTAATCTATAATTGACCGAACAGCTCTTTTCTGCAAAACGAAGATAGTCTGAATGTCAGCGGCATTTCCCCACAACAGAATACCGTACGACATTACACTATGAAAATAGCTAAAGTACACTAAACGGGCTGTCTCTATATCAGTTAAATTACGAATTTTTCTAACAGCGTATGCTGCGGAGCTTAGCTTTTTCGACAATTTATCTATATGTGGACCCCACTGAAGCTTAGCATCCAAAGTTAAGCCCAAGAATACTGTGCTATCTTCAGGGTTCAATTCTTCGCCCTTTATCAATACGTTAGTTCACCTGCTTAACGTGAGGTAGCGTAAACTTAATGCATTTGGTTTTTTTTTCATTAAGAAGTAAATTATTAACATTGAACCAGTGAACTACTTTTGAGATCGCACTATTGACATCGTCAGTAACCAGCTGCTGACGTTTAAGTTTAAACAAAAGTGAAGTGTCATCCGCAAACAACACTATATCATGATTATCCTTTATGAGGTATGGCAAATCATTAATATAAATAAGAAACAAGAAAGGACCAAGAATTGAGCCCTGTGGGACTCCCATTGTTACTATAGATCCGGAAGATCTTTTCCCATTAACGTCAATGCTCTGAATCCTATTATTCAAGTATGAAGTAAGAAGATCCAGAGCGGTGTTCCGGATCCCGTAGTGGCGGAGTTTCCTGATTAACGTTTCGTGAAGAACGCAATCGAATGCCTTGGACAAATCACAAAAGATGCCCAATGCATCGCGTTTATCTTCCCATGCATTATAAATATGTCCTAAAAGTTCCACACCGGCATCAGTAGTCGAACGACCCCTTGTAAAACCGAACTGTTTATTGTGCAATAATTTATGTTTATTAAAAAATCTTTGTAATTGGACTAAAATTATTTTTTCAAAAATTTTACTAAAGGTAGGTAGTACTGAAATAGGTCTATAATTGGTGGGGTCTGATGTACTACCTGATTTAAACAAAGGTATTATTTTACTATTTTTCATAAGGTCAGGAAACTCCCCACAGTCAATGCAATTATTAAAGATAGGAGATAAAGTAGGAGCTACAATGTCAATAATTGACTTAGCAACTTCTACAGAATTACCCCACAGATCTGCAGTCTTTTTTACATTTAAAGTGTGAAAGGTTTTAATTATGTCTCTACAGGTAATATGTTCAAAATGAAATTCCGAATCGCAAACATTAACATTTTCCTTGAGCAAAGACTCAGCAACAGAAGGTGATGAGTTTAGGGATTTAGTAGTTGAAACGGGAATATCTGAAAAGAAATTTTCAAAGGCCGCGGCGACTTGCGAGTCTGATTTTATTATTTTGTCATTAATTGACAGGCTATAGTCAGTATTTCGGTTACTAGACCTTCCCGTTTCACTATTAATAATATTCCAAGTCGTTTTGATTACATTACTACTATTTTTAATCTTCGAACTCAAATGACGCGACTTGGCCATACAACAAACTTTTTTAAATAATTTTGAATAGTTTCTAACATATAAATTAAATTCAGCAGTGTTTATGTATGCCCTTTCATTGTACAGCTCATAAAGCCGTGTTCTACTTTTATGAATACCAATGGTAGCCCAATCACTGAAAGATGCGTTATTATTAATCGAGATAGTCTTGGGAATAAAAATGGAATGAAATTGTTTACAGTATATATTAAAGAAATCATCATATAGATGATTAGGATCAGCAGGAATAGACAAAACTGGTAATTTATTTATGAGTTTAACTTTAAAAGCTTCCAAGCGACTTGCAGTTTTAAGGTTAACAATGATATCTTTTTTAGCCACTTTATTCTTTTGGTT
This sequence comes from Atethmia centrago, assembly GCA_905333075.3. NCBI lineage: Eukaryota > Metazoa > Arthropoda > Insecta > Lepidoptera > Noctuidae > Atethmia > Atethmia centrago. The sequence continues at coordinate 9,717,167 of HG995388.1, forward strand.
TTGAATAGTAATCTTTTGCCCACAATGATCTGAGTCTAGTAAATTTATAATTTATTTGTGGCTTGGTATAATATCTGTATAAATATTGACCATGCAGACATACATACATTTTGACCATGCAGATATTTCACTTTGACATTTTTATATAACATTCGATTTGTTTTATGGCACTGATTGAAAGCGGCAGTGTCGGTAAATTATAAAAAAATACAAAATGCATGTTTATTAACAATTTTGACGGTAAAAACTGAGCAGTAAACAAAATAACAAATATTTAAATGGGTAATTAAATAAATAATTAAGGAGTCTTCCTCTTCCTCTTCGAGGCTGTAATCTACCACGCGGGCCTAGTGCAGGTTGGTTGATGACACATATCTTCGAATTTTTGGTTCTAGGACATGCCGGTTTTCTCACGATGTTTTCCTTCACCGTTTGGAGAGTAGTGGTGATGAAATTATTTACGCAAAGTAATGCGCCTGCCTGGGTTCGAACCCATGACCTAAAACTCGTAAGACGGGGCCGTTTCCACTGGGACAAAACTGCTCCAATTTTTTTTTTTTATTAATTTACTGCCCATATTTTTTGTCAACTGATAATAATAATGTTTAAATAAAATTGTGATAATTATTACTTGACCATTTTTATCAACCGACGAAAAAAATCTACGCTGGAGGGTCTGTAACTATTTAGACAGTGGTAACGGTTGGCGCGTCGATGTCCCCTACACCGTGTATTATTATTATTTTTTTAAAATTCGTTATTTATCTTCTTTCTTATTTTTAATGCCCTTTCCAGTAAGTAATTCCTATTGGTACAAGTAGGTAGGTAGGGTTGTTGAAAGATTACATTTCTACAGAGGAGAAAATATTACATTTCTTGTTTTATGCCAGACATGACATATATGTATGTCAATTTTGAACATATTTCCCAGAACTTGGTTGTTACCAAAACACGTTTTGAAAACAAAATCTCGATACAAACTAACGTTAAACTAACCTCTTACTTTGAGTTCTAATCCAAAATATATGTATCAAATATCAACATACGTTACGTATTTAATTAATAACAAGCACGTCTTATTTGAATGCAGAACTTGGTTGTTTTTTATTTTCGATTACTCAACTCAATTTTGAGTAAATAGATAATTACTTCATATTTTGCAATAAATTACAAGCGTTGTGTCATCGCGCTTCTCTTTCTTTTCTATGGAATTTGACAGTGACCGCGGTTGAGGTGTTGTCAGCGTCTTAAATCTTAAACAACAATATACGGAACTTCAACAACTACAGAACTGTATGGACACGCCACAATTTTTTCTATCGATTAGCTCGGAATTATAGGTGCACGATTTACCTACCCATATATTTGATTTAAGAACATAATTTGCATCACAAAAACCGATCATCGATACTTTTTAATCGTTTGTAATTTTGGAACAAAAACTTAAATTTAATAATCATTAGTAATAGGATCCGCTTTGACGCTATGATGTGTAATAACGTGATTTTGTTTGTTTGATTGCTTAGGTAACAATATTAAATACATATAAAAATATTTGGTCTTTGACTCATTGCTAGGGACCGCAGTTTTGTTTAGTATAGTTACACCCCGAACAAAAAAACCATTTTTTTTTTAAATGCATTTAAATACTCTAGATACGTAGTAGGTTAAAGTATAGATAGATAGAAAGATAAAACATTTATTCAGTGCACACAAAAGACATAGCACAACACACAATAGCACCATTCATGGATAACAAATTACAGGAATAAATATAAAAACAAGGTGCCAATATACAAAAAAGAAAAAGAAAAACATGATTAATGAGTCATAAAGTGACATTATGACATACTTCAATTAATTATCAAACAAGGTTAATTAAAATATTTGTAATGGTGTGATCACAATTAGCATGAGCCATGTAACTAACTTGAGCAGTGGTAGCCCAGTGGTAGTCGGCAGCGACTTACGAGTTGTAGGTCGTAGGTTCGAATTCAGACAGGCGCTTTACTTTGTGTAAATTATTTCATCACCACTGCTCTCAAAACGATGAAGGAACACATCGTGAGGAAACCAGCATATCTTAGAGACAAAAATTCTAAGACATGTGACATCTACAAGCCCGCGTGCTGGATTACAGCCCATTGCCTCTAACTGAGAGGAGGCTTGTGTCCCAGCAGTGGGAAAATTATAGGCTGATTATGGTATGTAACTAACTTTATTAAATTTTATTAAATTCGGTAAAAATCAAAGTAACAAAGCCAGTATTTTTGATCACTTCGTATCTATAATTATCATAATAGAATGTGTCATATTTCGACCCTTTTCGCACCCGCACTTTAAGGATCTAAACACCGATCCCACGACCATAAGATCGACAGACTTGCTTGGAACCACGACACCTATATCTAACTCAGTCAGAATATTTACCATCACAATTATCAATCAAATGCGAGGACATACCGCCATATCAAGTTATCACACATAGTTTGTTAAAAAAAGTCAACATATTTGACCTACTTTGTCACTCAAATCACTTATCATTATTTGCACGCTATTTGAAAATAAATAAATACTTCACTGACCAGCATAACTTGGCTCTGCTGGTAGGCAGCAGCCTAAAGTAATCTATACCCACATTTCGCCAGACACGTTTAGGTCACAAGCCTTTTGCAATTAATGGGCAGAAATCCAGTGTCAGGGCTCCTACTGGTCACGGGAAGGTACTGAATGGTTACCAAGACCCCTAGCAACACAGGCAACGGAAGGAATACGGGTGGGTTTTAATCAGTAAGGGTCTGACACCCTCCCGCTCCGCCCAGTGCGGGAGATGTTATTTGATGATTTCCCACCCAAAAAAAAAAGTCTCCTACTGAGAAATTCCAGCTGGAAAAATCCAAGAACACTTAGCTTACTCTGAGAATCCAACCCTCATGGTCTGCGATCGCACTTGTGAAGTACACATCAATTAATGTATTTATTTGTTAAAATGGTTAATTGGTACCTACATAGATGTTTTCATAGCTGTTCTCTGCAACTTCGTCTGCGATCCAGGATGAAAATAAAGTTTTGCAAACTATACCATGTGACTTAACAAATGAAAGGGCTTGTTGTTAGGATTTCAAATATATATAATTTTTTTTATAGTTTTAAAATGAATACTTTTTAGACCTATAAATTTTAGTCTCAATAGTTTTGGAGATAGGGGGTCACCTATCTCCAAAACTATAGAGACTAAAATTATGAAAAAAAATAAGAAGATAGTTCTTTACTTAAAGATTACAGGAAAACTTATAAGAAGTCTATGGTCTTAAAATAACATGGTGAATCTCTCAATATTGTGCGTACAAACTTACATTTGCAATTAGAATGTATGAGGGAACATGTTTTTTAAATACAATGTTAAGTTTGTCCTTGGGATAAATTCATCCCAACAATGGAACACTTCATTGTGCGTGGTTCGACATACACTTGGCCGGTTTTTTAAAATTTTAGTCTCAGTAGTTTTGGAGATAAAGGAGAATGGTCAATTTTCATCAATTTTCTTAAATAACGTTACAATTATTTATCTTTTTTTTTAATCCGAAATCCTTACAATAAGCCCTTATTTGATATGTCATACGGTACAGTGTGCAATTTCTTTTTTTTCCTAATTGGCCCCCAAAAGTGACCATCATATTCAAAATTTATTTACGTTACCCGTCCGTGTTTGGGTCACAAAAAATCATATGTGTACCAAATTTCAACTGAATCGGTCCAGTAGATTGGCTGTGACAGACAGACAGACACACGAGTGATCCTATAAGGGTTCCGTAATCTCCTTTTGAGGTACGGAACCCTAACAAACAAACAAACTCAGTTTCGTATTTATAATATTACTGATGAAGATAGGATGCGTGGGGCGATACCTAAAAAGCTTTTCTGAATTAGCACGGTTTTACATTTCACTTGACACAGTTGATTTACACATTCAGAAGAAGAAGTTGCGTCTAGAGAATAAACACATGACGCTGTCAAATAGGTATTGTCAACGAAACAAATTCCGTGCATTGATATTTAATCACAGATCAAGATATAATTGTCAATCCTTACATTTATATTACAACATATGAGGATTCCCTGCATAAACAAATCATTAGCACACTCATCTAGATTTAAAAATAAGTCTGAAGGTTTCGCAAATATTTGTCCTGAATCTTCAATTAAATCGATGTCAATGCAATTAAAGTTAATAGGAAAATATTGACCTATTTCATCATGATCAAAATGATTTGTAGATAGTCCTACCATTAATAATTGGACTGTGGTCATGATATACCTACCGGAACAATAACCTGCATTTTAATCTGAAGAAATATTGTCCCAATGTCCCGCACAAAGAAAAATCCCAAGGATGGTATTACAAATCATGTTGACTATTTCTAAGATCTCTGAGAGTACTTGTCGAGAAGGAAAAAAATTTGCCATATAATTTGCATAATTTAAATAACTGAATAGGTGGACTAAACAGTTTTGTGGGACGTAAATACAAGGAAAACATTTAAATTCACATTCAAAAATAGATTTGTTTCCACACTAAAAGTTATAAATAATTCATTCGTAAGGTCCAATAAACTAAATACTCCATTTATCGACGTTCATTGACCATAAATCTTTTGAAGGTCGCTCCACCAATTCACTACGTAACAACGCAAATGATGCTAGTCGACGGTTAAACCATCCCTCTACCAAACGTCTCATGTCTCATATACTATACATAAAGGTACAAACAAACGTTACCTAACCAGTTAAATTATATTCATTGTGCACTCCGCACGTGAGAACGGAGAACGATCAGTGTTCGCTAAAGATCGCGGAACGATGATCGTAACGTGGACGCTCCTAGCCTTCATAGGCACCGCAGCCGCGCGGTCCGCGTCACCAATAGATTTCACACCGGTAAATGAATTTACCTTACAATTACTAGAAAATACTTACGCGTTTCAAGAGAATTTTGGAACGAAGAACATTGCTTTATCTCCACTCTCTGTCTGGAGTATATTCTCCTTGCTAGCTGAAGGATCGTCCGGAGAAACGTTTTCTGAATTAGTGAGTGCGTTGAGATTACCAAAGGATTTGAGGAAAACTCAGTGTTTGCATTCAGCTGCCAATGATGTGTTGAAGTCGCAGTACCAGGATGTCATAGTGAAAGGGCAGTCGGCTATGTTTACAGAATGTGCGACTAAAGTACACGATGAATTCTGTGAGGCCGCTTTACGGTACGATATGTCGATATATTCATCTGAAACTCAGAACACGACTGAATTAGCGCATGATATTAATGTATTCATCTGCTACGCTACGGATGGAAGAATCCTGAACGCAGTGAAGCCTCAAGATTTGGAAAACTTACGTATGGTGTTAATCGACGCTTTGTTTTTCAAAGCAAACTGGACCCATCCTTTTGACCCAACACAAACGAAGGTCGAAGCCTTCTACAACTCGCAAGGGAAGACAATTGGATCAGTGAACATGATGTATCACAAAGCCCCTCACTTCGTTGGAGACTCCAACGAAATCAATGCCCAAGTCCTAGAAATGACATACGGGAAAAACGAGGACTTCTCAATGATGATTATTTTACCATACGATGGCATATCAGTCAAGACTGTGCTCAAAAACCTAGCAACTAAGTCACAGAATTGGATGACAGAGTTTAGAATAGAAGGCAGTTCACCAGCCATTGACACTTATATACCTAGATTCAGACTATCATCAAGATTGGATTTGATCCCACCGTTGATGTATTCGGGTATACACTCAATATTTGACAGGACAAAGGCGAAGCTGCCTGGTATTGCCGATAATCCTTTATACGTTACTTCATCAATCCAGAATGTAGATATTGAAGTGACAGAAGAAGGTACCATAGCAGCAGCTGCAACAGTCGTTGGATTGGAAGACAGGATACTAGGTCAAAGGTTTGAAGCGAATAAGGAGTTTATATTTTTGATCACGCAGAGAAGTTGCAACGTGATTTTGTTTGCCGGAGTGTATGGGGAGCCATCTGTAGTGTGATTTTTTGAGTGGTAACAAATTGTGATACGTATTTACAGTAAATAGAGCATGGTTTTAAAAACATGGACATTACTATAGTAGGTAGCGAAGAAAAAAAAATAAAGACAACAATTTTTCTACAACATAAATCGGAAACGCGATATTTGTAAAAAATGCAGTGTTATAATCGTATAAAAATACAAACAATGGGAGCAGAGTGACCTTCACGAAAGACAGCGCCAAGACAGAACGAGTGATATCTAAATTGTTTCAAACTAGTCAAAATACTTATGAAGTGTTTATTAATATCAACCCATAATCAAATTATTTCTTACACAATGTAATTTTACAGGTCGTTTAGTTAACAAAAGTCTCACACTCAAAAACTACAACAATAATAACTTCGGTATTTTGAGACTAAAAGTTAATTTGCTGATTTCCTTGTATTATTTAAAACCTAAAATTATTTTCATCATTACATTACCTACGCAACAGATGTATTTTCAGTCAAATAAATTACAGTCCAATAAACAAAATATTTGCCTTATTATTGTGACCGATATGTAAAATACATAAAATAGAAAAAACCCAATGTCAAATAATTTGGACGGAAATCGTGTTATAAAAAAATATTCTTCCATAATATTATCATATAAATTAAGATCTAAATAATTGCAATGTGTATGACAAAATTTTGTAATAATTTTCTTATGGTTTAATTAATTCGCAAAATCAATTCATAAAGAAGTTGCTAATGTCAAAGGCTCTTTGAAACATAATTATAAATTCAATGCTACTGATTTTGACAGAAAGACGATTCGCATATTGAGGTGAATCGCGAAATTTGAAAAGATAAAGATCGTTTGCTATGTAAATTATAGCCATGACTTATATTTTATAACACCATATACATTAAATCGCCATGTTGCACAGTTTTTACGATAGGCATAGTTACTGTGAATAATTTTAACTAATTATAATTGTATATCATTAAGTTATTAAATGTTTTATTATTTAAAACTTGTGTTTTTAATGATTCCATAGTTTTTTAGGATCTAATCGGTCCTATGAGACGGACATGAGACGGACTTTGGACTAAATTGTAGATAATTATGATTATCTTTTTCTGGTGGTAATTATTTAAAATATACGTGCTCCAACCTTTTTACCTTATAAGATATACAAGTGATTACAGTCAGAGAAAAGAATTGCTAAACATTTTGACACCCTATATTATTTTGCAGTGATATCACTGCAAAATGAAGCAGTGTGAAATGGCTATATAGCCATTTCACACTGTTGTGATTTGAATATATGGACAATTTTAAGTTTTGCGTACAAAATAATAACATCAACTTTACAATCAAGAGCAACTGAAATTTGAAATAAATACTAATAGTTATTTTTCGGGACATCACATTTGCAACTCCAGTCACTCACTTGTGCAATTTGAGCCATAAAATAGGTTTATTTCCGGATTTGTTTAAAACAGCCGCTGTCTACAAGGCGTAAATCCAAAACCCGAAAATCTCTTAAGGGGTTATTGTACTGATCATTATGAACAACTTTTACCATGGGACCAAACCTGAAATAACGAAAAAAACTCAGCTGTTCCCTACATTTGGACGAGTAATGCGAACATAAACGTAGGGAACGCGATTTCAGGTTCGGTCATAATGATGAGTACAATGACCTCTTAAGAGGTTTTCAGGTTTTGCATTTACACCTTGCATAAGACGGGCGACAAAAATAATCCCACGAACTACAGACACGTCTCTCTATTATCTACACAATTGAAAAAAGTGGAGAAACTTCTAAGGTGTAGGTGTATGATGCGAAAAGTCTGATATCTGATAGAGCTACTTTAATAAGTTTCTCGTCATAATACGTGTCAAGAAGTCAGTTCAGCGAATAGTTAATTTTCAAGTATGTTACAATCGACCTTAAAAACATTTTATTACTTCGAGGCGACATTTGCAAATAATTACAACATCCTTTTAACACTTTTATTCAAAGATTTTTTTCTTCACGACATTGAATAAAACAACAATGCGAGTTGCATAATATTTTGACCTCCGCAAGGGCAGTTAAAAAATCATTAGTAGACTTATCTCATGTCAGTTATAAAAACTTTTAATATGTGTTTTGCTAACAATTACGATCATCATCTGCCTAGCCTTTTCCCAACTATGTTGGGGTCAGCTTCCAGTCTGACCGGATGCTATTGAATAATCCAGTATTTTAAGGCGCTGACAAGACCCAATTGACCAAAATAGGCTTATCTTAAGAAAAAAAATTGCCAAATCTATATAGTTTGTGGTATCAGAAAAAATATATGTTAATTTTGAACATATTTCCCAGAACTTGGTTGTTACCAAAACACGTTTTGAAAAAAAATGTCGTTACAATCTAACGTTAAACTAACCTCTTACCTTGAGTTCTAATCCAAAATATCTGGATTAAATATCAGCATACGTTACGAATTTAATTAATAACAAGAACGTCTTATTTGAATGCAGAACTTGGTTGTTTTTTATTTTCGATTACTCAAGTTTGAGTAAATAGATAATTGCTTCATATTTTGCAATAAATTACAAGCGTTGTGTCATCGCGCTTCTCTTTCTTTTCTATGCAATCTGACAGTGACCACAGTTTAGGTGTTGTCAGCGTCTTAAATGGAGCGCCTGCCTCTACTAGGTAATTCGACACCCCTTTGTAAGACTGGTTGTCAGACTTTCGGGCTTCTGACCATCCGTAACAACTGTCAAAGATCAACGACAGCCGGGACCAACGGCTTAACGTGCTTTCAGAGGCACGGAGGGATCTTGGTATGTAATGGATAGTCACCCATCCACGGGCCGACCTCGGCAAACGTAGCTTAACTTTCGATCGACCCGAGTAGCTGTTAATATTTACCCACAAGCCCCATGCTCACAATTAATATGTTAGGAGGTAATTATTTAACATAGCTGTTAAGTATGAGGTACTGGGTTCGATTTCCATTTCAGGCAAAGTATTATTAGACTTTTTCAATAAGAATTTGTCAATAGTAGCCCGAAGTCTGGTTTTGTGCCCGGCAGATGGCAATAAGTTTGCCATCTTTTACATGAGACTCAAACAACTACTAGCAGTGGTGGCCCAGTGGAAACGACTGCGACTTTCGAGTTGTAGGTCCTATAAGGTTCGAATCCAGCCAGTAAAATATTTCATCACCATTGCTCTCAAAACGGTGAAGGAATACATCGTGAGGAAACCGGCCATGTCCTAGAACCATAAAATTCGAAAACATGTGACTTCTACCAACCCGCACTGGGCCCGCGTGGTGGAATTCGGTTCACTCCCTCGCACAGAGAGGCCTGTATCCCAGCAGTGAGAACATTATAGGCCGATTATGCTGAATATAACGGGCGATACGTGTGTGTACCTACAAGATACATCGTGGCGCAGGCGTGGTGTTGTAAAACATAACAAGACGCTTGTATTCTCCGAGGAGCTGTAACTTTTCCCACTAGCCAGTTATGTATGAATTACATTAGGCTTCAAGCCTTTCTTTATGTACATTTACTCTTTCAGCGGACCCGAAGACCTCAAAAATAGCCAAAATAGATAACCCGATAAGGCTACATATTTAATTAAAGTTATGATTTATGTGCAAGAACTTTAATTTCGATAACTTTAATCGATTTGTCCTAGAATCATTTATTTATGGCCAAATATTTGATATTAATTCTTATATTTCAAAATTGAAATTCAACTGATATCATTATTTCAAAATATGTGTTTGTTGTGATACGATATTATGATGTATATGCAAAATATATGCTGCATAATTTAAATACATAATGAGAATAAAGATCGAGAGGTCGTCGTTTTAAATTTAGCGTAACTAGATGGCCTATCTGTTGTCAGAACCACGAGTTAGAAAAGGCTGATTTAGTCGGTAGGATTCCAACGTAACTTTCCGTTCTCCTCAGTGTATCTATGAGGATTACCCCACCGAATAAGGAAATCATCGTGAGGAAACGGCATGCCTGAGAGATATTGCTCGACGGCATGTGAAGCCAAGTCACAGGCACATAGGCGGCATAAAAACTCTGAGACCAGGTTAGTCACTAACAATCCGAAAAAAAAAAACAAAAAAACCCACCGAAAAAAGATTCGACGATTTTAATTAGTAATTAAATCATGTTATGAAATCCTGCATTAGTAGCAATAGGTAGGTGTTTGAGGTGATACGAGTACTTAAAAATAAGAACATCGTTAACTCCCAGGAACACTACGTGCATAGGCGCCGAGAGCGGGGTGCAAGAGGGTGCACTTGCACCTCCCTGGCTTCAAAATAAAATAGAGGTGTAACAACATTCAGAACTAAGTTTAAAAATATCCGAAAACGCCTTAACCTATTCGAGGCGAGATCCTAAAATGTTCCTCTCAATTTAAAGCTTCTGTGCATATCGACAAAGTATCGAACTCCTATTTCCGAAAATCTAATCGACCCTAGGCACACTATTACTAGGGACACTATTGTGCTTGCTTCGGTCGCTCGTGCATCCTCCTCTATCTTAATTATTAAGCTTCTTTGTATAAATCGACACGTTAGTCCCCTTTCTGTGATAAGTCCCCTCTTTGAGGAGTGGTTAGAGAGGCGCCACGGCGTCCTCACCTTCCACCTGGCGCAGGTCCTCACCGGACACGGCAGCTTCGGGAGGTTCCTGTGTCGGATAGGGCGGGAGGAAACGCCCGGGTGTCACCACTGTGTGGATCGCCCGGACGACACGGTGGAGCATACGGTGGAGGTCTGCCCGGCTTGGGCAGAGCACCGCCGTGTTCTCGTGGAGGCGATCGGCGGCAGAGATCTCTCGCGTCCGGCCCTGGTTCAAGCCATGGTACGGAGCGAGAGGGTATGGGCAGCCGCCACCTCCTTCTGCGAAGCAGTAATGCTCGCGAAGGAGGAGGTGGGACGGTTGAGGGAAAGGCAAGTTTCGCGCCCTCTCGCCCCTAGCCGCCGCAAAGACGCCCTGGGCGTCGGGAATCCCGGGCGGATAACCGGCCACCGTAGGCGTGGGCTTGCGGACGGTGAGCAATGGGTAGCTCACCGTCCGGTAAGGACCAGGCCCGGGTCGACGCCGCGTCGTATCCCACGCGCGCCTCAAAGAGATTTCGTCAGCACAATTTAGGGGTCCACTAGGGCCGATGCCTGCCGGGGTCGCGGGAAGGTACTAATGGGTCACCGAGGCCCCCGCAACACAGGCAACGGAAGGAATACGGGTGGGTTTTAGTCAGTAAGAGTCTGACACACCCTCCCGCTCCGCCCAGAGCGGGAAAGGTTATTTGAAGATTTCCCACCCTAAAAAAAAAAAGTCCCCTTTCTGTATGAATGGACAAAAAAAAAACCAGTCCCATCCGAGGCGGATGCAAGAATTATCGAGCTCGCTTTGCTCGCTCTTGCATCCTACATTCTCTTGATTGTTAAGCTTTCCTGCATAAGTCGACAAAGTTACTCTGTGTAACTACAAAGTTACTTTTGTCTCTTTGTACTATGAATGCACAAACACTAGCCTAACATATCCGGGTGAACTACAAAAAATGATCGAGCTCGCTTCGTGGACCTGAAGATGCACCTCCCTGAAAATGAACTTGCCGGTGCCCATGACTACGTGGGTACCAGACAACATCCAACGTCATTCTCTTGTCGACGACTCATATCTTGTCCGACCAGAAGAAACCCTTGTAAAGATGGCGGGACGAGCTTGAGATTTTTCGATATTAGTTCTCTCAGGCATTTGAAATGCAGGAAGACATCGCAAGCTATAAATATATAATGAAAAATCACATACCTTAAAATAATCTGTCTCGGTATTAATGATCAACTGAACTTTACATTCGAATATTCAATGGCAAAACTATTAACTAGTCTACCTCTTTACAATCCTGTCTCATTATTGCATCGCCTTCGTGACTGAAACGACAGACAGACAGATGTCAGACTTAATCGTGAGTATTTACAAGTGTTCAAAGGTGCTACGTGGGTACCAGACAACATCCAACGTCATTCTCTTGTCGATGACTCATATCTTGTCCGACCAGAAGAAACCCTTGTAAAGATGGCGGGATGAGCTTGAGATTTTTTGATATTAGTTCTCTCAGGCATTTGAAATGCAGGAAGACATCGCAAGCTATAAATATATAATGAAAAATCACATACCTTAAAATAATCTGTCTCGGTATTAATGATCAACTGAACTTTACATTCGAATATTCAATGGCAAAACTATTAACTAGTCTACCTCTTTACAATCCTGTCTCATTATTGCATCGCCTTCGTGACTGAAACGACAGACAGACAGATGTCAGACTTAATCGTGAGTATTTACAAGTGTTCAAAGGTGCTACGTGGGTACCAGACAACATCCAACGTCATTCTCTTGTCGATGACTCATATCTTGTCCGACCAGAAGAAACCCTTGTAAAGATGGCGGGATGAGCTTGAGATTTTTTGATATTAGTTCTCTCAGGCATTTGAAATGCAGGAAGACATCGCAAGCTATAAATATATAATGAAAAATCACATACCTTAAAATAATCTGTCTCGGTATTAATGATCAACTGAACTTTACATTCGAATATTCAATGGCAAAACTATTAACTAGTCTACCTCTTTACAATCCTGTCTCATTATTGCATCGCCTTCGTGACTGAAACGACAGACAGACAGATGTCAGACTTAATCGTGAGTATTTACAAGTGTTCAAAGGTAAACGAGAAACGACTGCATAGTTTTATCATCACGACCTTTTTGCGAGCAAATCGCAAAACTGCATCTACATAAAAAGTCACGCTCGTACCGAAGGACCAAAAAATTAAAAAGAAAACGCTCAGTCTATATAATATACCTAATGACACTTTTTTTGTCCTTCGGTAATCAAATCAGTCAGTCGGTCGGTTCAGTCATTTATTTTTACCATATTAAATGACTTCATGGAATATTATTAGTTTGTGTCATTGAGATCAACTATAATTTGAACTTGGTGTTTCCAGAATATGTCGGTTTAAGGCTCGTGCAGACTAGCGCAATATCGCGGGTGCAACAGGCAGCAATATGACTGTCGCGCTGTCTGCAGGAGCCTTTAAGGGTCGAGTAATCGCCGTTGACCTTGGCCATACAAATATGCGTCGCACTCACGCCGCGCCGCACGGTGGATCGAAAATCGGCTGTAGAAGACATAGGATCTCGATTTCTTAAATGTTATTTTTTTTGCTGGAAATGACTTCTGCTGATCATTACTGTTCTATAAAATGTCATACGAAGTAATTGTGTGCACAAATTGAAGAGTTATAATTTTTATAAGAAAAAAATGTATGGAGCTGACATGAAAAATGAGGATATCTCTGAAATCGCAAGGTTGGCCGTTATATCCTTGCACGCTGTTATAGTACTATTTATTTGCGAATTTTTGACATACTTAATATCGCGGCATCACTTGCAATTTTATTTTTTTTAAATCTTCAAAATTAAAAAAAAAAAGTATATGATACATTTTAATGCTTAAATATGGCTATACCAAGTGTAATCTACAATATTTTTTATGCTTAGACCAAAACATTCTAAGAAATCACAAAGTCGTATTACCTTGTTATTTGAAATGACATGGTAATTATGAATTACGTAATACGTAATCTTGTCTAATGCCTCAAGTCCACATTAGCTAATGATTAATAAAACTTAATACCTATATACCTAGTTAAAAGGATACGTACCAAAATAATTTGGGGTACTCGCTAATTTAGCGATTAGTGCAGGATTAACTTAATGAAAGTAATTAGATAAATGTGATACCATCATTAGTCAATAACAATAAATAGTCAAACATTGGATTCACAACTTCAGTTCATTTAGAGCATTTCTAATACTAACATCTATCCTACCGTGTCTTTTTACTCAGTGATCGTGAATAATGGAAAGAATTATTACAAATTTGGATTTGTTTGTTATTCTGAGCAATCAGGATGCTTCGTCTTTCGATCATGAAATATTGTTCAACACACTTGTTATTCGACTGGGCTCTAGCCTTTCAGATGAAGACAGTGTTACCGTGAAAGAATTTTGTCGAAGATTTACACGGGCAGTCCAAAAGAGATGGTTACGATCCCACAGGAAAAGTGAAGTTTTTAGACGTGATTACAGTAATTGACTTGAGGCAAATATTGACTGGCCAAACTGCGTGCAAACCAATTTGCTCATTCAAGAATCAACAAGTGAAAATATTTCTACTGAACCTGTACCATCAACTTCAACAATGAAATCAACTTCAACGAAGAATGTAACTGAAGATCTAAGTAACAAGCAGAAGAAGAGACGATCTGATGAACATATAGGCGATGACCCTAATGAAGTAGCTTATTCAGCTGCGGCACTTTTGAAAGGAGATGGTCGTGAGGATATTGCATCTGTTATTGAACATATGCTCCAAAATCCAGAAGCAGCAGCAAAAATCAAGGAAATGTTGAACAAACCAGCTCCTTCAACAAAATTTTCACCAGAAAAAGCACTGGGTTTGCTACTTTCATTAAAACTATCGAAATGGCAATATATCACATTAAGGGAAACGACTATTCGAGAAGGTTCAAAGGAGATATATCCGTCTTACTATAAAGTGCAAAAAGCTAAGCTACAGTGCTACCCTCCAAATACATTTGTGACTGTAACGGATTCATCTGCTAAGATTGCACTACAAGCGTTACTAGATTTAACAGTGAACAGAATTTTTGAAACTATTCGTAGTCCTGATGCGATACAAGATAAACAATTGATATTAATATCAAAGTGGGGATTTGACGGTGCATCTAACCAAAGTAGATATAAGCAAAACATAGAGAGTGGTCAAGATGATTCAAGCATATTTATGACCTCTTTGGTTCCATTAAAGTTGACAGCTGACGGTGATACCGTATGGGTGAATCCAAAACCCTGCTCACCTAGGTATTGCCGTCCAGTCCAGTTAGTTTTGTGAAAGAAACCAAAGACGTTGTCATAAATGAAAAACTGCAATGGATAACGAAATTGAAGCTCTCGTTCCCTCAAAATGTCAAGGACATGAAATTAGTCACAAATTAATGATGACGATGATTGACGGCAAAATTTGTACATATCTGTCTGAAGCTAAGTCAAATGCGGCCTGCTACCTGTGTTTGGCTAAGCCTACAGAAATGAATAAGTTAGATGTCATTGCGTCAAAAACCATTTCTTCTGGTGTGTATGAGTTCGGAAAAAAAAATCGCAAGTGATGCCGCGATATTAAGTATGTCAAAAATTCACAAATAAATAGTGCTATAACAGTGTGCAAGGATATAACGGCCAACCTTGCGATTCCAGAGATATCCTCATTTTTCATGTCAGCTTCATACATTTTTTTCTTATAAAAATTATAACTCTTCCATTTGTGCACACAATTACTTTTTATGATATTTTATAGAACAGTAATGATCAGCAAAAGTCATTTCCAGCAAAAAAAATAACATTTAAGAAATCGAGATCCTATGTCTTCTACAGCCGATTTTCGATCCACTGTGCGCCGCCCGGCGCAGGCCGTTCGCTTTCATAGGGAATATTTATTTTTAGTAACGATATATGAATATTTGAAAAAAATCACAGATCGAATTATAGGTAATAAAACAGTCTGTTCACACACAAATATATATCGGTTTTTATGCTTTGGGTAGACATTACTTCCTGAATTTATTTCATAAAGTATTTTACTACAATACTTAAATATTTACAAATAGAATTGATGTGTATGCGTTCTAGCTTAAGTTACATTTTCTGCATAACTTACTTGCATTATATGAAGGCGTAATAACAGTTTTAAAAGTCACTAAAATCATATATCTGCGCTTTAAGGGGACTACAGGACCTAAACGCAATTTTTGTAAGTTTTATAACGCCTAAAAGTATATGATCCACTGCGTTAAAACAAAATCCGAAAAATATATGATATTCTTCAAGATATATGCTAGGTATTGGTGCCGATTCCCTTGTTCACAAACTAAACTTAATTTAAGTTCAGTGCATCTTTTTCTTTCTATTTCAATAAGAAAAGGACAGAAGATACATTTTAGTTTAGTCCTGTCAAATTAATCAGCGGTTGACGTAAATTGACGTAATTTTAGTAGGCAAGTTTTTAATCGCGTCTAAACTTGTATAGAGTAGTGACAGGCGCTGATTAATCTGACAGGACGAAACTAAAATGTATTTTCTGTCCTTTTCTTATTGAAATAGAAAGAAAAAGATGCACTGAACTTAAATTTAGTTAGTTTGTGAACAAGGGAATCGGCGCCATTGTGTTGAAAACATAATACAACTAATTTGATACGATAGAAAAAAACCACGAAGATACCTCTAAAAAATTCTTTTAACGATTAAAAACCATACTAATATTGTACATGCAATTATTCTGATTTTTTGTCAGATTATTTTACAAGCAACATATTAGCATAATAGTGTTTTATTTGTTTTATCCCATCAATACATTTTTGTAAATAGATAATTTCTTCATATTTTGCGATAAATTACCAGCGTTGTGTTATCGCGCTTCTCTTTCACCGCGCTTTAGGTGTTGTCAGCCTCTTAAACTTAACAGGTCAAATGCGGGTGTTCTAGTGCATCTCTGCATAACCCTTCACTGAATACAGGCGTGCCATTCTGTTAGATTTTTGACTAACTTTTTTTTAGCTTCCTTTTTTTGGCATCAGACTCGTTCGTACACCTCGTAGCAATTAATTAAAAAAAAAAAATTTCAATATACAGTTTTGACTTTGTTACTATTTTATTATACAAGGTGTCGTTGTGCATCCTCTTCAAATTTCAGGAGGCTGCTATGAAAGGCATGTATAATCAAATAAAATTACGATGCCTACTAAATAATTAATACATTCTTGTTTTTTTAGTTACTTAAGTTTGACCGTATTTTAGAATACCTACACCATTTTCACAGAACATAATCACCCCGTTGCGTATGCGGTAGTGAGTGTGTGTAAAAGGGCAATTACAGTGCGGTTTCATGTATACATGCCGCGTTTTAACATACATGTCCTACACATCCAATACACGAAAATTAAAAAAAAAGTTATTAAATATGCAGGCCTTGGCAGATAGTACAACTTTGTGCCCTTTGGCGTCGACACCCTCGGTCCGTGGGGTCCCAGTGTGCATTAGTTATTTGCGGAAATCGCGAAACGTCTAGTTGATGTGACTGGTGACCGAAAAGCTGGCGGCTTTCTCGCGCAACGCATCAGCATTGCAATTCAGCGAGGAAATGCCGCCTGCATCCTCGGTACAATACCCCGAGGGCCTTTTTTAGGCTTAAATTAGTTTTAATTTAATTTAGTTAATGTTAATAATGTTATTGTATTTTGTAATCTTGTAATTTGGTTATGTAAATAAATTATTTATTTATTTATTTAAAAAAAGACCTACTTATTTTATGTCGAGAATTATTAGCATAGTTACCTCCTTGAATTTAACGAGGATGCAAAACGACACCTTGTATGTACCCATAGATTACATGCGCCAAGAACCTGTGAGACACAACGCATGATATGGGGATCTACTTGCTAAGCACGAAATCCGTAGTTTTGACCTAAGTTACGATCCTTCTCCGTATCACCTACGGACATAAGACTAATTCGGAGCCCGATCTAAGAAAGAATGACAACACGATTTGACAGTTGTCCCTACTCGCAACGTGTTTTTGCCCGTACGAAAAATAAAATTTGTCAGTTGTTTTGACGGATCAACCACTTTCGGACGTGGCCGTCTCTTCGTTGACGAACTTAGAGAGTAGACCCATGATATTCTTCCGATGTGATAAGCCCGCAGATACTTAATTCAGCCTCATCTGACAGGTGACTCCAAGGTCACCTGTCAGATTCCTATTGCTAAGTTCCGCATTTTGTTACAAAATAGCATTCCTTTCAGACAGAGACGATAATGTTTTCAAGGGAAACACACTCCATTGTAAATTCTTTATCTCCAATATGTATAAATATTATAACCCAGTATACCTGTCGACATCATCACGAACGTCCGGAAAAATAAAAATCTGATAAACGATTTTATTAAATACCTACTTTAACCACACAAATATGTGATTGTCTTGTTTTTTATTTCGCACGCCAATTATATATATGACATCATTACATAAAAACGAATCCACGTTTTTTAAGTTTTTAACGAATTTCAGCGTAGGTACCCGGATTTTAGATTCTATACATAGCGCAAGAATTTTTGCGGATGTGACCTTTGACATTGATCCTCGATACGGCTCTAAGGACCAAGTTTTTAAGGAGCAAGTTAAATTGGGGATAAGAAAGCTACATCGCAATATCTCTTGCTTTTAAACTGTTATCTGCAAAATGTTATTTTGTACGTAAAATGAAATTAGGAAGGCTAGAGCGAAAGAGACCTTTCTCACTTCATAGTTCGCGCACTTGTAGGTACTGTCGCGAAGTGTAGCTTGAAGGATAGACAATCGTTCGCTAAAAACGGTGTTTAATGGTTACAAGACATTACACACTTGTTGTTTCAAAAGCATTAGTA
This sequence comes from Atethmia centrago, assembly GCA_905333075.3. Taxonomy (NCBI): domain Eukaryota; kingdom Metazoa; phylum Arthropoda; class Insecta; order Lepidoptera; family Noctuidae; genus Atethmia; species Atethmia centrago. The sequence goes on from HG995388.1 coordinate 9,735,798, forward strand.
GACTCATCGTAAAAAGTTGGTCCGAGAAACTGCCTTGTAATAGCACTGAACCTATTTCTATTGCAAGTATAACATGCTTTGCTGCATTTCAACTTTGAAAGAAAAATAAAAAAAGAAAATACATTTTTGTGGTAAACATGACGCAAAGAAAAAACATAAACACAAAAAAGGAGAAGTTGGAGGAAAATATGCGTCACATCCACGCAAAACGACCATCGCTCAGCATAAGGCTGTGGACAATATGAGAGACCTCTGTCTCTCATAGACAGAGCCTCAGCGCTGGTTTTCAGAGACAACCGGCGATGGCGTGATGATGTCATCCTGTGCAGCATTTTGTGTGATACAAAAAGCAAGATAATAAACAAAAATAAATACGCAATACAAGTTCTAATTATTTATATAATATCGCTGTCGGCATAGCCGATCCATTACCATCACAGGGACAGCGATCTGGTCTTGCTACTGGCCACAGGCGGTGGTAACGTAATCATCATTAGATAAGCCATCGACTGTTTTCCACCCGACAACATAGATAAGAAAAACAAAACATAGACGTGATTAAATCATAAAAAACAGATTTCTGCTCCGTCCTTCACAATTTGCATAAGTCACCGTATTCAATATTACCTACAATTTTGTTCATACAGACGTTTGCAATGTATTGACGTAATTGCAACAGTATGACGATGAGTCATCACTGATTATAGCAATTATCACGTTCGTATTATGTAGGTAGGTACAACACTTCCTGTATAAAAATAAGATACAAATGTTATTTCCGATAGATCTGCTTGTTTTGTGGGTAAGACTTTGATGTGATAATTGACGGTTGTGACGTAGTTGTGGAATGAAGTCAAGCAAAATTTATGTCTGTGGCAATAAACGTCACTTCATGTTCGTGTTTTGTATCCATATTTTTTTATTGCATTGCAAACGCCGACGATGATGGCCCATCTAATAGTAGGTTAAGGAATACCGCTAATTAAGAAAATCAGAGTTGACATCAGCCTTTAATGATCCCACTGCTGGGACGCAGGCCTCCTCTGTATGAGTGGAGTGGGCCGTAATCTACCACGCAGGCCCAGTGCAGGTTGGTAGATGTCACATATGTCTTCGAATATTTGGTTCTAGGACATGCCGGTTTCCTCACGATGTTTTCCTTCGCCGTTTTGAGAGCAATGGTGATGAAATAATTTACACAAAGTAAGCGCCTACCAGAGTTCGAACTTACGACATATAACTCGTAAGTCACGGTCGTTACCACTGGGCCGCCATTGGTCTAAAAAATATCAGAGAATTGTCATAATTGCCTGAAATTATAACACACCTGATGCCCTTCAGACAATGACTGTTCAAATTTCACTTATAGGCTCCCTGCAAACTGGGGCGATATCGCGGGCGCGACATTCATATTGCTGCCTGTCGCCCGCGATATCGCACCAGTCTGCAGGTGCCTTCAACCTACAAGGGCACTTATGAAACGTCAGAAGCCAGATTCACGGTCCCAATTGGTCGTATCCTATGTAGAAGAGCCGGCAAGAAACTCCAAGACTATTTTTTTTTAAATATTGACCTTTACACTGTTTTCAAATTTAGCTATTAATTAATGAATCTGAAATAAGACAGTATTTTGTTAATATAAATGCGGTCTTTTGTAGATTTGTGTTGATCAGCAGAGACGTCTATGGTAACGTTTTGTAAGCAATTAGTATCACACGAGAGGGGATCAATCACTTTTTCCGTTTGTTTACTGTGTCCTTGGAGACTTGGTTTGATTTCGGAAATGTGCCTACTTAAGATGCTGGTCGGCAAGGTCTACGAAATAAAAAGACTAATAATAAACAAAACAAACGAATTCCTGTTGATGTAGTAACGACCTAATCATTTACTTATTAAACTTTATGCAACATAAAAGATACAAAGGCGGTCTTCATGTACTTTTGATGTTCATAGACAATCATACATACGGTGTCCTGTAATTTAACAAAAAAACGAATCATACATTTTCATTTTAAAAATACCGTTAGGTATATTTATAATGAAAATGTATGTATGTGTGTATTTTAAACGCACATTACAAAAAAATACGTAAAATACACATTTACAAATACGTATTTTTTGTAGTGCGTTTTGTTTGTGCAGAATAAACATTTTTTTCTTTCTTTCTTTCTAGGTTAGACCACAACGAATTCTACCTGTTTTACAGGCAGTATGTATTTATTTTTAATTGACTATCAATCAAATGACATCAGTAATTGTATGAAATTAGTACTTGCCTATAAATGATCTTTCCCAGATGAAAATTGCACCCATGCAATTTTATGTTTTCAAAATTTGATCAAAGTGTTTAAGTAACAATTTATCTATCGTCATTTTGTAAAATCAAATTTGACAAACGAAGTACTTGGTCAAATGTTTATTTTTGGAATGATATGTTAACATTTGAAATATTTGCAAAGTAAAACATTTGCAAAATCTGTATTTTGTCAAATGATTACTTATAAAGTTATATGTTTAAGTTAAATATGTTTGCAAAATGAGATGTTTGTCAAATGATTTATTTATTATAATGTTGCTTTTAAAATAATCATTTGTCAGTCGTTTTTTGTCAAACATTAGTGAACCCAGACATACTCATGTTATTTCGTTGGCTTGGACTGGGTAAAACCAGCTGATCAATATTGGAATCCACGTTAGGTTCCCATGCAACTTTATCATCTTTATTCTCCGGTCCTAACCCAATTTATTTGTGGCCGGAGCGGCTTTTATTCTTCTTCCACACCTATTAGGCGTCATCTCAGTAGTCCCCCTTTACTCCCCATTCTAGCCACTACACTAATTTCTCCTTCCTTCACTATATGTACTTTAGCTGCAAGTTTTCCGAAGAAATAAAATAAATTATCATCTTTCACACATTACAGTCGTCGCTGCTTTGGTCTTACTGAGCGAGTCCTAATAAATACTTTTTCTTTATTTTCCTCTTGCAACCATTATGAGACAAAATCAGCAGCAAAGACATAGGTACTATGTCTTTAACGTTCCCACTGCTGCCACTGAGGCCACCTCTCTATGAGAGGGATTGGGCCGTAATCCACCACGCGGTCTCAGTGCGGGCTGGTGGACATCACTTGTCTTTGAATTTTTTGTTCTACGGCATGCCGGTTTCTTCAAGATGTTTGCTTTAACCGCGACTAGAGTAGTAGTAATAATCTAATTGCACAAAGTAAAGATCATCTTATTTAATATACAATATGTAACAAAAACCCTGTTGTTCCTTTTAGGAACGTATACAATTTACCTATAAGCAGAACATTGATGAAATTATAATAAAAAAAAATTAAGCATTGGCTAGTCGAGAGGTCAAAATCAAATAAGTATTAAAATCGACACATTCAAAAAAATGTTTACAGTATCTTATGTTACATCTTTATTTCGCTAAATAGCCTACTAGCTGCCGGCGGCTTTCTTTGAATGCGACAAAAGGTGCCTCCAAAAAGTTCCGTCGCGTATGTCGGCGGGTCGGTACCACGTGCCTACCTACACCGCCGCCCCGCCACCCGTCTTCCTGCGAATAACTTCCTTTAGTCTCCCGCGCACTTTACTTCAGGATGGATGTTATTGTTGACCTACGTAGTGAGTGAATTGTGTTTTGTTTACGTAAACGCTGACAATGTCTTATTCTAACGTAGAATATTTTAATATGTTGATGTGTCTTCGGAAATGTGACTGCAATTATGCAGAAGCAGGCAGACTCTACCAAGAACGTTTTGCGATCATTACCGTCGGCGATGGCATTCCAACGTTTGCACATACGTACGTACAATACCGTCAACGTGCACGGGCGAGTCCTGACATGGAGCTGACGCAGGCAGACGGAGGACTCGAGACAGAAGTCTTGGACTGGTTTGAGCACGATCCAACGCGAAGTACACGCTCAGTGGGACACGAACTCGGAGTAAATCATATGCGCGTTAAGAGAGTACTCAAAGAAGATGGGCAGCACCCATTTAACTATTGTCGTATCCAATCACTACTTCCCTCCGACTATGAGCCAAGAAGTGTAGAGGTACAAGGTGGTCATATCGAACAGCAACTCCGTGGCCGTCAAGTAGATATCATAATAAATTAATGCATTGAAATGTAAATAGGTACATCAGGTTTTATGTGACAGACGTGGCGAATTTGTTTTTTTAACGTAGTGAAGTGTTAAATGTTGTTTTAACAAATATCAATTGTGCTTAAAAATGCTGTGTAAACCAAGATTTTCAAAGATTAATTCGTTAAAGTGATACTGATAAACAACAGCTGACAAGGTCACGAACTTGTGTAGAAAAATAGGTAGATAATCGGCGGCGCGGCGGCGCCGATCAAAGAGAGAGCGGGAACGTTCTATCTACTTCTGGTTTCGCGTCATCGCTTCATGCAGAATTGCAGAGGTAACAAATCGATTAAACATTACAAATATTAATAATTGAATACCTATTTATTTTATTTTTTTTTATTGAACAGTTTTTTTTTTTATAAATGAGTTGCTTTATCGCTTAGTAAACCGTTTCTTAAAACGTAGGTAAAAGGAACAACAGGGTTTTTGTTACATATTGTAGAACACGTTTAAGCAAGCACCTACATGACCTTTAAGACAAATTATAATTTTACCAGATGATGCAGAATATCAGTATTTTATACAAAACGCTTGATCAAATATGTATATGGCCTACAGATAGAGTTGTTCCGGGTTTCAGTGTTTGTACACGTGTTATCTGGTAAACGCATACACTATGCAGAAATTCCTAATTTGCAAAAACCGTTTAAAATATTTTATCAGTATCACCAAGCTTGGCCTCATTATAGTTATGAGCGAACAGTTGGATGTTGCTGCCAAAAACCTTAATTTGATTCCTTTGCCTTTTTTAATAAACGTCTGTCAAGAAGCTGCAGAGATACTACTCATCTGATCTAGTATAAGACCAATTAGCTTATTATCAGAATTTCCCTAGAACACTTAATCCACATACAACGAACATTGAAGAGATCTGCTGGCGAACCAAAGGAACCGACATAGCCCGAATATTTGCCAAACTTAAATGGCAGTGGGCAGGGCACATTGCTCGCAGAACAGATGACCGATGGGGCCGAAAGGTTCTGGAGTGGCGACCGTGTACCGCAAGACGTAGTGTTGGAAGGCCTCCTACAAGGTGGTCCGATGACCTTATGAAGGCCGCATGGAATCCGCTGGATGCGGGAAGCACAGAAACGGTTGAAGGGGCGGCTGCTTGAGAGAGGCCTATGTCCAGCAGTTGACGTCTTTCGGCTGAAATGATGACTTAATCCCACTGCTAGGGCCAGCGAGAAACAGGCCTCCGCCTTTCTGTGGGAGTGGATCGTAATTCACCACCCGTACCCGTCTGTGCAGATAGGTCACTCATGCTGTAGTGAAATTATTAGTCGAACCGTGGAACCTCACTGGAGATACCTCCGTATGTCTTTAGCACGGCCTCCGTAGTAATTACTCCTGGTAAGAGTTTAGCAAAGGAGTTAAGAATTTGGCAAAGAGTTTGGGAAGGCGGAGGCCGTCCCTAGAATAGGTTTTCATGAGGATTTCCCAAGCGAAAACGGTTTTTCTCCTTCCTCAAACAATTCTCACTATTATTCATAGAAGACTTTGCTGCATCAACGTCATACCTTGCAAAGCATAGTTCAACATCTTATAATCTGCACCATTTTAAGCAGGGAACAATAAAACGGATACCACGAATAAATCCAGCCTCCAATTTTATCAATGCCATAAGTACTCTCCTATTAAGCCTACTTATCAAGTACCTACATACAAAACAAAGCTATCTATACAAACGTATATCTTTTAAACAAAAGGCATGGGATTTTACGAGGGCATTATCTTACGATTGTTAGCCGTTATAGCTGAGGAGCTTGCATCCAAAAAAACAACGTATCGTTGGGTATTTTGCACGTAAAACAGGCAAAGAATGTTGAAGACGGCAATATGTAAGTAAAAAATGTTTTATGAAGCCGTCTTGAAATCACTTTAGTATTCTTTTCTCTTAATTATTGAAATTGCTATAGATATTATTAAACTGAAAAAAAATCGATTTAATTCTTCAAAATACCCCCTATCATTAGGTATATTAATTAAAACACTTTACTAAAATATTTTAATTAAACTTACTCTCTTCTACTCTTAAAAACCGCAATCTTATTAAAATAATTTTATGGACATATGATATTTATTTTGAAAACGGTTTTTTTTTAATATCTTTACATTTTTTTTTTTAAAACAACATGTGGTTGTTGTTTATTTTCAGTCTCATTAAAAGTCCAGACATTATCATCGCCCAAAGCGGGAGAAGGTATTTGATGATTTCCCACCCAAAAAAAAAAAAGACATTATCATGGTCAGATCAAGAGACCCTGTAGGTTCTAAATTTATAATAAAAACATTACACCTTAAAAAGATCGCGTATTGTTTTGCAACTCTAGCTCCCAAACCTACCAGTTACCACTAAGGCCATTGAAAAGGGAACGGCTCCAATTTGTTAAATCACGATAAATGCGTGTACTTACACTGTAGGCGTTTGTGAAATATGTTCCTTACAATACACTGGACGAAAAAGGTAACACAATTGTAAAAGTTTTGTAACACACAGATACGTGGGATGCATTAATTAGGACTGCGAGAGTCATATTGTGGGTGGCTTGCTACAGGGTTATTAATTTATCTAATTTATTGGTAGTGGCGTCACCTTGCTAATTTATTGGTATAGGCACTATTTCAATTACGCTCGTGGCTCGTGGCTCAGTAACAGCTGCGCTGGTCGATCGATCATGATAAAGCTAGACTTTCCACAGTTGGTTTGTGGATGCGAGACCATCCATTTCATACCAAGACTACTCCGTACCCCGAGTTACGGAGTGGTCCATGTCATTCGTAGTACTATGACATTCGTTACGGTTACAACCAGCCTGACAGTTCGAAAACCAATCTTACCAAAGGGTATAAGGTCACCTACAACCCAGTTAGGGTTGTGGAGGTCGAATAGAAAGAAAGATTTTTTTTTATTTGGGACACGTACAAGAAATAGAAAAAGTAAATAAATGGAGCATTTAAAACTAACAAAATTTACATATTTGTTCGATTAAACAAAAAACAACAAAGAAAATAAATAAAAGCGACTTGTGCAATGCCAAAAAGGCTCCTCCCAAATCTCAGCATAATGCTGCGATATTTAAAAATGCATACCACAACGCTCGTATTCTGGCCCGCTGTGATGAATAGGCAGTTGCTCCACCCAAAACTATATCCAGCTGCATCCGATTAAAGTGGCAGCCGACCAAGCATATTTGGGAAAAAGCTAGAGTCGGTCGGAGACAGTTAGTTGAAGCTAGTTCAGTTCTTATTATAAATCCATTCATGATAAATATTTACAATTATTTAGATTATAATATGACGTTCAAATAACACCAGTGTTCACCAATGCTTCAAAAAATCTCAATGAATATTGTAAAGAAAGTTTCAGCTGCAACCATTTTCATTTCAACGCCATCTGTTGACCACTTGACGAACCATGTTCGTACCTATGCTGCTGCTGCATAGAAAATCTTAAGGAAAACCATGTCTAAAAATTGAATACCTTCGCACAATGTAGATGGCGTTGTTTTGATTTTAAGATGAAAATTAAAAAAATCTCTTGGAAATACAGTACCTACTTAGATAGTTTTTCGCTACATATTATTCTAACATTTTCAACATGAGCAACCCCTTTCATTCAGATGAGGCCCGTGTCCCAGCAATGGCAACATCATAGGCCGATTATATACGCACGAGAGCAGTGGTGTCCCAGTGATAACAGCCGCGACTTACGAGTTGTAGATCGTAGGTTCGAACCCAAGCAGGCGCTTTACTTTGAGTAAATTATTTCCTCACTATTGCTCTCAAAAACGGTGAAGGAAAGCATCGTGAGGAAACCGACACGTCCTAGAACAAAACATTCGAAGACATGTGACATCTACCAACCCGCACTGGGCCTGCGTGGGGAATTACGGCCCACTCCCGCTTACAGAGAGGAGGCCTGTGTCCCAGCAGTGGGAACATTATAGGCTAATTTTGTAAATACTAGCACGCCACCACAATATAAAAATAACAGGCGCATTTTTATAAAAAACTGCCTCGTTGGTCTAGTGGTCGCAAGCAATACTGTTAACCACGAAGTCCTGGGTTCGATTCCCGGGTCAGGCAAAGCGTTATTGGGTTTTCCATCTGGAATTTCTCAGTAACAGTCCGAAGTCTGGATTTGTGTCCGGTCAATGGCAATACTTCACACAGGGGACGTCATTACGTCATTCGATAAGTAGGTAATTGCTGAAAATCAGCGCTGTTGACGATTGGCTTGTCCGAAGTCACAGTATTTCGCTGAGCAACAACCTATTCTTGCACAGATGCGACGCACTGTTTAATTGTTCTAGTTATAGTTGTTTATTTGTTAGAAAAGTAGTTACTTCCCCACTCTGCAATCGGCATTCAGTTTTTGTTTTGATTATATGTTGTCATTTGTTGTCATCTGCTAGTGTCGCCACACAGTGTAAATATTACGTAATCGACAGGATTGTCAACCTTATATGGGTTGATTACGAGGCTTTTAGCTACTTTGTATATTATGTATTTTACGTAAATTTTTGTAATGTGCGTTTTTTTTGTGCAGAATAAACAATGTCTCTTTCTTTTCTTTTCTTTCTTTCAATAGGCTCACCCCCTATTATATTACATGGGACCTAAGCATAACTGGCGAAATGTGGGTGTAGGTACTATTGGTACACCTCTGTATAACCCTTCGGGGAATACAAGCGTGATGTTATGTTATTTTTTTAAAACTTCCCTGTATACTAAATTTGTAGTTTTGGTCTCAGCAGCCGAAATATACAGAGACTCTCAGGACTGGTGACGCGGAAGCCCAGCGACGTACAGTTGTCCGTGTGAGAAGCAAGTTAGTCCTGATGTCGACTCCGCAGTCTTCAGTAGCAATTTGATACGATCAGCTACGACCCTGGCTCGAATATTTCATATGATCATATGATGAGAACTCGGATGCAGTATAATGAGAAAAAAGAACGGCCCACGGTGCACTGACGAAATGTGAGTGTACTATTATTATATGTACACACCTCTGCCTAACCCTTCAGGTAATACAGGCGTGATGATAAGAGTAAAGAAAAGTAAAAAAACTTTACTTTACTGTATGGTGATATCGATACTGGGGAAAATCAAAATTCAAGATGGCGTCACTGAAAATTTACAAATTTATCGTCATGGGTGTCGTTATTATGGTTTTCAAGGTTGCTGACAACGATCATGGGGTCAAAATTAAAATTCAAGATGGCGTTACTAAAAATTTGCGAATTTTTTGTCATGGGTGTAATTTTTTCACTGCATGATTCTAGGTCTACGGGAAGTAGTTTTTTGATCTTCATAAGAAACAGGATATATTGCCATCAAAAAAGATTGTGAACATTTGCCATTTTCTTGCTGACTGTGATACTTATTTTTTTTTTTTCAAAATCTGTGTATGTCGATCAAAATATCTCAAAGACCTCAATGTAGTTGGGAAAAGGCTAGGTAGATGATGATATCGTGTTTAGATATCAGTTTTAACAAACTGTTTTTTAAAACTGATATTTCTAGTGACTTCACTAACTTCTTCAGATGATGATATCGTGTTTAGATATCAGTTTTAAAAAACTGTTTTTTAAAACTGATATTTCTAGTGACTTCACTAACTGCGGTCGATGACCCCACAAAACACATCATCAAATTTATTTGTTTTTTGTTTTATCTAGTTTAGGTATTTATACTCATCACGTCTACGAAGTTTCGCTAGCTAACTTAATTTGACCCTGTACCTACAAGGTGTCGTTTTGCATCCTCGTGAAATTTCAGGAAGCTGCTATGAAAGACATATACAATCAAATAAAATTACGATACCTGCTCAATAATACTTGTTTTTTTAGTTATTTAAGCTTGACAGTATTTTAGAATACACCATTTTCACAGATCAGAATCACCCCGTTGCGTATGCGGTAGTGTGTGTGTAAAAGGGCAGTTACAGTGCGGTATCACACGGGCCGCGTTTTAACAAGCGTGTCCCACATATGCCGATTTCCGAAAATAAGAAAAAGAAAAAAAAAACCTACTTATTTTACTATTGATTCGTGTCGAGAATCATTAGCATAGTTACCTCCTTGAATTGACGAGGATGCAAAACGACACCTTGTATAATAGTCAGCTACTTGTAGAAGGTTGGAAGATAGTCAACGATACTGCTGTGTTTAAGGTAAAATAAATGTATTTAACGGACCAAAGGTGCGAGGAGCAAAGGAGCGAGGGAGCACACGCGATGACTGCTAGTCATGTACTAATTGCTCAATTAATATTTATTAATGAAGTTACGTAAAAATGCCGAAACCAGAGACAAACTTGAATATCCAAAACGGATGAGTTCGATGACTGCGTCACGACTTCACAAGTTAAAGTTCGTGTTGACTGGCGTGATATCGCGGGCCCGAAATGCAGCGCGACTCTTTCCATGAAGTTTTCATAGAATTTGTGCTACGGGTGTCGCGTTGCACTGTCGCCTCGCGCCTGTCTGCGGGTGCCTTTAAACTTTATTATTTTGTGTATTTTTGAGTAGGTCATTAAAACTTACGTAACATTAAATTTAGTATGGAAGCCTTAATAAACAAATACCGGTGAGTCACGGGTTTTCCCAACGTCATCAATAAAATTAAAATCCCTTGGTACATTAGCAGTTAATGTTATTATGTTTGTAAAAACTTGTGGCTAAATAAATAATAAATATTGATGGACCATTAAAAATCGTGTTTCTCACGTTTTGTTTATTTGGGTCGGTCAACCTGGTGCATTGCCCTGCAAATTTCTCAAAGAAAGGTTGCACTGAAAGCGAAGCGAAGGAGAAAGGTTGCTACGAGTAGTAGTGGGTAAGCGTTTATTCATTTAGGTAAAAGTTTTTTTAGTTTTTATCGGAAATTCCGATGAACATGTGCTGCGGAAAGCCACCGTGTCATTTAAGTTGAGCATACGCCTTATTCCCCAGAATATTTTTTATTAAATGGGCTGGGATAAACCTAGCGTGTGATTAGTCATCATCATCATCATTTCAGCCGAAATACGTCCACTGCTGGACATACATAGGTCTCCCCCAAGTACCGCCACTTTGACCGGTTCTGTGCTTCTTGCACCCAGCGGATTCCTGCGGCCTTCACAAGGTCATCGGTCCACTTCGTAGGAGGCCGTCCACCGCTACGTCTTCCGGTACGCGGTCGCCACTTCAGAACCTTACCTTAGTGAATCACACACGTTAGATTAATCCCTGCCCATTTTTGGAGAAAAGCTCTGACTGGCTGATATGCAGCCTAGTTTTTTGTGTATTTATCATGTGCTATGCTGCTGCTACACAGTGCCGTAAGCAGCCTTTTCTGCGTCCTGTGCGAGCTTCTATAACTGCGCCTTTCACTTAGATATTATAGGTACTCTAGAGCAATGCTATGTATAGGCCTACTTTATTCAGGGTGTTAAAATAAAGCACAAGGAACTTGGTGTTGGTGAACCAATTACCTAAAATTTTGGAAGAATAATCAATTTTTTTTATGAACTGATGTGGGCAAACAAGCAGACGAGCCATCCGACGTTAAGTGGACCCTTCGCCTATTATACCACCCACTGTGTCTCACTCACTAACACTCAAACGCAAGTTCACTTGTGCAAATGCGTTGCCCACCCGAATACATAAGATTTAATTTTTGGGCCATCTATGGTCTTCATACTTCTATAATAAAATAACACCCTGCAAAGTTTCAGTAAACTGTAAGTTAATTTAATAGTACTTGGTATGTTAGACTTTTGAATAAGGAAGGTAGCATAATATAAATTGCGTTTAAGTATGAATTGGTGAAAAAACGTTTATATGTCGAAAATATTTGCAAGATTATTCACAACTACACAATACACAAATTAATGAGTTCAGATAGTAAAGATTTATTAAAGCAAGCCTTACACTTAAAAAAAATACTTTTCGCGCTTTCTTCATTGCGAAATTGTTGATAGCCATTTCATGCGACAAGCACCGTTCTATGTCGCGTTCAATCGACAAAATCGATAGGCCGGTCAACCTTTCTTGGCCAATCGTCGAGCGCAAGTAAGTTTTTATTAATTTGAGCTTACCGAATGATCTATCGCAGGAAGCTACAGTCACTGGCATTGTTAAAATTATATTTATAGCGACTACTACATTGGGAAACATCTCTTTTAAATCTAGTTCGACTATAGCTTTAGAAGACCCAGACTTGAACTACGGTCAGATTTATCAAATAATATAGTCGTTTCAACTTGACTCTTAAAGTGTCTAATTCAACCCAAAATTCAGTAGGATTAATATCTGCTGAATATTTGATACTCAAATCAGCGATATATTTTTTTAGTTCTTCAGCTGGATAATTAGCAATCTGTTCTATTGTCATAAAATTAAAAAGGTGGTGAATGTTGTGAAATTTCTCGAATCGCCATGTGAATTCAGAAATCATTTTATCAAATAATTTTAAAACTTTGCTAATGTCGTAACCGGCGTCTGAGCTTTCTCTTAGGTCGTGTCTTTTTACGCGCTTTTTACGTTTTTCCGGAAAATCGTCTTCAATTTCACATTCTTCACAATATTTTTTGCTTTTTCAAAAACGTTATCTACAGTCTCGCGAATATTCTGAATCTGCCTTGTTAATCCCTTGATTAATTCAGAGGCTTTGTCGATAGTAATAGTTTTTGACTGTGAAGGTACGTTCACCCTATCAACAGACTCCAAAACTTGATCCCAAATTTGCAGAGTACATATAAATGTATAGTTTATTAGACCCATAATGCTTTTAGCTGTAGCTATGGTTTCTGCATTGTAATCGTTGGTACTTAAAATATTTAGTACGCGCCAGATTTGGGGCAGTTGCATGTTTAAAGCTTAAGGGGCGCAGCAGGAACTTATCAGGAGCAAACCGAAAAAATAATAGTCCTGCCTGGTCTGGCCATTCTTGCGCCCCCCAGAGTCTACGCCCTGTGCCTGGGCACCGGTGGCACCGCCCTATTTACGGCACTGCTGCTACAGCTCATACCATATATAAATCTATGCATACTATTTATGGACTTATTCCTAGAAAGATGGATCATAGTATAAGAGTTATAATATGTGCTAAATAACACTATTTGCATCTATTACAGATATGGATATGTGAACTGAAAATGGATGATGTAGTCGATGTCGGGACACAGCTGTTCTGAGGACGATATCAGTGCTGGTCGGCCATCGCCGGCACCCGACGCGGTCTCCTTCACCTCACGATTTTTATAGGCCGCTGAAACGCTTGAAGATGGCTTTAAAATCAACAAACAGACCGCTACCTCTGGTAGACTCATCAGAAATCACACCGACCGAAATTGTAAATCTAAAAACTATATTAAGAGGCCGACAACACTTAAACCGCGGTCACTGTCGGACTGCATAGAAAAGAAAGAGAAGCGCGATGACACAACGCTGGTAATTTATTGCAAAATATGAAGCAATTATCGATTTACAAAAAAGCTATAGATTGTATAAAAAAAATAAAAAACTATTATGCTAATATGTTACTTGTAGAATAATCTGACAAAAAATCAGAATGATTGTATGTATATTAGTATGGTTTTTAATCGTTAAAATATTTTTTTAGAGGTATCTTCGGGATTTTTTTCTATCCTATCAAATTTGTTGTATTATATTTTCAACACACTATCTACCTAGCATATATCCTGAAGAATATTATATATTTTTCTGATTGTGTTTACTGCAGTGGATCATATACTTTTAAGCATTATAAAACTTACAAAATTTGCGTTTAGATCCTGTAGTCCCCTTAAGCGGGGACCATAGAAGTACCTCAGTATCATCAATAGAACAGCCATCACACTTAATATGTACAATTTTATGTTTGTAAGAGAAACTACTAAAAATGTATGTAATTACAAACAATCAATCTGGCTAACCTTTTCCTAACTGTGTTGAGGTCGGATTCCAGTCCAACCGGATGCAGCTGAATACCAGTATTTTCATGGAGCGACTGCCTATCTGACCTCCACAACCCAGTTACTGGGTAACACAATACCCCTTGGTAAGACTGGTAGTCAGACTTTTGGGCTTCTGACTACTCGTAACGACTGTCAAAGATCTAAGAAAGAAAGACAGCCGGGACCAACGGCTTAACGTGCTTTCCGAGGCACGCAGGGGTCTCGATATGTAGGTAATGGGTAGTCACCCACCCACGAAACAACCGCGGCAACTGTAGGTTAACCTTCGATTGACCCGTGCGGCTGTTATTACTTAACCACGAGCCCCTCAGTTAGAAGAAAAGAAAGAAAGAAAAATAGATTTATTTGTCACAGAAACACGTACATATAAAAATCTATGATAATAGGGTCTTACACCCATTTTTTAAAAGTGTCTTAATTAAATTCTATAGTGCTAATAAGCCACAAAAAACACAATTTTTTTATTTAATCGATAAGTGCCATATTACATTTTCATACGCGCGTAGTTTGACGAAAACGTTGGACGCAGTGGATGCCATGTTGCTCTGTGGTCATGACGTCACTTGGCTATGTAAAAAAATGCGCTGATCTATTATCTAACTATCAGTTGACAGATGACTCGTTTTAGTTTACACAGCCGTATGACGTAATAACATGGCGGCTACTATTTCATGGTGTTTTTAACAGATTAGAAAAACTGAAAACGTTGAATTTTAAAATTTATTTTGTTATTTTATGAACTAAAACTAACAATTTCCGACTCCTTTTTGCCTAAACTATCTCAATAATATATTTATAGATTTTTTCTCGTAAGTATATAGTAAAATACCCTATTCAAATAAATAATAAAACAACAGATTTATGCTTATGAACACAGAACTTAATAGTCGGCAGCTGCACACCGTGACTGTGACAAGAAGGCTTCCACTCAGCATGATGCTGTGGAATTGGGTACCCACAGCACAGCGCTGATTTTCAGTGGTCACCCGAAAACGACGTACGGAAACCAAGTCAGGTTGAGTGAAACCAACCAAACAATTCAGTTAAATAATCTTTTTAAGTAAAGTGACTTTGGCGCCGATTCCCTTGTTCACAAACTAAACTAAATTTAAGTTCAGCGCATCTTTTTCTTTCTATTTCATTAAGAAAAGGACAGAAGATACATTTTAGTTTAGTCCTGTCAAATTAATCAGCGCTTGACTTATATTGACGTAATTTTAGTAGGCAAGTTTTTAATCACTTCTAAACTTGTATAGAGTAGTGACAGGCGCTGATTAATTTGACAGGACTAAACTAAAATTTATCTTCTGTCCTTTTCTTAATGAAAGAGAAAGAAAAAGACGCACTGAAATTAAATTTAGTTTAGTTTGTGAACAAGGGAATCGGCACTATTATCAATGTTTTTCGATGTAAATTCCACCACATTCTCATAAATCAGGTATCGAGAACATAGGGGCTGCCCGGCTGGTTTAAACGCAGTGTTGTCACCTCGGGTTTTACCTCCAAGGCTGAACTTACTGAATGGTGTGCTATGCTATTTGTCATTTGCAATTTTCCTATTAGTAATGCATTGTTTTGGTTTTCATTTTGGTCTGCGGGTTGTGTTGTAGCTGATAAGCGGACTTTATTGTTTCGTAGAGGTGGGATAACAGGCTGACTGGCTCATTTGATATATAACGGTTTTCCCTTTGTAGAATACCTACCACAAGTATTGTCAGTATTACAAATATGTAAAAAATCATATTTTAAATTCATTCTAATAATATGCATTTTTACTTACTTCTGCGCGTCTGGATTTGAGCCCGATTGGTGGCAGTAGGCTCGCCCCCAAAGAGAATTAATGTAGTTATGCTCGCCCCCATAACATGAGACTAAAACAGGACAGGCAAAATGTGGGTGTACTAATAGATAAACCTCATGGTGTTATGTTTGTCGCGGGAAGGTACTTATGGGTCACCGAGGCCCCCGCAAAATAGGCAACAGGAAGGAATACGGGTGGGTTTTAGTCAGTAAGAGTCTGACACACCCTCCCGCTCCGACCAGAGCGGGAGAAGTTATATGATGATTTCACACCCTAAAAAAAAAAATGGTGTTATGTTTATGTAAGGCAGGTAAGGGTTTTAGGGTTCCGTATCTCAAAAAGAAAAAACGAAACCCTTATAGGATCACTCGTGTGTCTCTCAGTATGTCTGTCTATCCGTCCGTCACAGCCAATTTGCTCCGAATCTACTGGACGAATTAAATTGAAACTTGGTACACATACGAATCTCTGTGACCCAAATACGGACGTGTAATGTAAATCAATGAATTTTGAATATGAGACTCACTTTTGGGGGCAAATTAGAAAATTTTAAAAAGTTTTGCATAGGTCCTGTACCGTTTGACATATCAAATGAAAGGGCTTGTTGTGAGGGTCTCAAATTGTCTTTTTATATTATTTTTTTTAAATACGCAGTTTGAAATTTATTTAAGAAAATAGATGAAAATTTACCATTCCAGATAACTACTGAGCCATCAATTTTGAAAAATAGGACATAGTTCTTTACTTATACGTAGATTACAGGAAATCTATAAGAAGTCTATGATGTTAAAATAACATGGTAAATCTCTCAATATTGCGCGTACAAATTTACATTTGCAGTTGGAATGTATGGGAGAACATGTTCCTTATTATCAAAATCAAAAGTCATTTATTCAAACTAGGCTGAGAATCAGCAGTTTTCGAACGTCAAAGACAGTCCACCAAAAACGCCCGCCCTTCACCACTTCCTAGTGCTTTAGCTGGGAAGAAGAAGTGGCGCAACAAACTCCCCAGCAGCCCACCTGTCTGCTTAGTTATTTAACAAACTAATAAAAGATCTTAAACACAAAACTAATATAGCGGAAGTTATGGCCAAAATGGTAAGAGGATATTACATGATAAAATAGGAATTTAAGAGATTTATATAAAGATTTTGAATGAATGAATGAAATGCACCGACCCCAGCGTGGTTAAACCAGACTCGATTGCTCGAATGAACCCAAGGACTCGCACTAGTCCCTGGAGCCTCATGTTTCATGGGACTACAGAGACCATTGCATATCAAGGAGTAGACCGGGGGGCGCGGTAATGGTCAGGAAGACGTGCCCTTAGGATAGGAAGGATTATTAGAGCCTACCGGATATGCATCCTTGAGCAAGCAATGGAATAGTGGAGAGACGGGTAATTTATCTATCTTTTAACAACGTCGCCGCCAGGTTGGCTTTGCTTGGAGGACACGGCGCGGCATACGGTGGCAGAGTGTGCCGCTTGGGAGGAGCCACGCCGTGCCCTCATCTCAGGAGTGGGCAGTGACCTGTCGCTGCCGGCCGTGGTCGAGTCGATGGTCGGCAGCGAGGAGTCCTGGGACGCGGTGGTATCCTTCTGCGAAATAGTCGTGTCGCAGAAGGAGGCTGCGGAACGGGAGCGGGAGATCTCTTCCGCTCACCCGGCCCGCAGCAGGCGCACCGGGCGTCTGCAGAGGGCAGACAACGCCCTCTTCCGGCCCCCCTAAATGGGTGCAGGGATGGCGGACTTGGGGACGTCCGCCGCCCCCCATCACACGCACGCCCCTTTCAGACGTCGTGGGGTGGGGTTTAAACACCTCACCCCCGACTGACCTGACTTGAGGTGGCCTGCAGAGGCGGGCCGGCACTAGCCGGGGATCGTGGAAGTCGCATTAGATCCCATGATCCCCGGTGCAAGTGTGGAAGGGGAACACCAGGGTGGTTTTTAGTCAGTAAGAGTCTGACAGACCCCTCCGCCTACCCCAGGGCGGAGGACATCCATGAGGATTTTCCACCCCGGAAGAAAAAAAAAAGGTCCAGTTGCTTTCTCGACTCTTTTTTGTGTCACTGCTATGCTGTGTTGCACGTTGCTGTTTCCAATGTCTAAATTTGAGGTCTCGCTACTATCCGTTTCTGATTTCTTGTAAATCACACTAGCAGCCTTCCTGATCTTATCATGATCTTCGGCCGAGTCCATCCAAAAGTTGATTTCCATGTCGATGTAATTCATGTCCTGCTTTAGGTTGCACATCCAGGTGTAAATAGGTTTGCTGACTTTCTTGGATTTGGCCTTATACTACATTTCTGCATGTGCACATGTGCAAGATAGCACATCCTGTGGTTCTTGATACGTTTGGTTACAGTTTTTCCGTCAAAGAGTTCATGGATTTTCTTTTCCTTTGGTTTATTCCTAGCGTGGTTAATCAAGACTCTCGTGATAACTCTCTCATACCTTCTCAATCTTTACCTGTAAGCTTTAGTGAGTGCCGATACTTTCAAACCGTGTATCATACAGGGCACGATCACCATTCGATACATGAGTCTGGCTAGTTTCCAATCAATCTTTGAGTTTGTTATGAATGGTAAAAGTTGTTTTGCGTTTCTAGTGGCCTGTTCGCAGCGTTTAAGATTTATATAAAGTATTGATAAAAAAATATTAGGTAGGTACAGCCAGACACCGCGGAACCCGGGAAAAACATCCATGACGATCTTAAGGTCGATCTAAGTACAAAAAATGTTATAAGGAAAATAAAAGCACTATCATCCAAAATAGCGATTCCATACTTTAAATTAGTATGTCTTAAATACTCGTAAAATAAGCAATAAGTGAGAATAATCAAATGTGTTTAAAACTTGTTTATAAACATTTTGAAGGTCAAACGTGTCAGAAATTCAAGATCATTGTGATTAAAGTCAATATCAAATACATATTTAGCAGGATCACAAAAAAACCTTAACCTTATCACACCTATCGAACAAAAAAACCAAAATAGCTGCTTTAGGTAATGGTAAGGGCCGATTCACACCGCAACGGCAGAAGCCGGCAGCGGGTAGTTCTTTTTTTTTTGGGTGTGAAATTATTAAATAACTTCTCCCGCTCGGGACGGAGCGGGAGGGTGTGTCAGACTCTTACTGACTAAAACCCACCCGTATTCCTTCCGTTCCCTGTGTTGCCATGGGCCTCAGTAACCCTTTCGAACTTCCACGCGACCCCGACAGACGCGAGTAGTACTGCTGACAACAAGCGCGGCCGCCCACGGTGCCGCGGGCCGCTCGCATCGCCGCGAGCGGCCTCGTGGCACCGCGGGCGGCCGAGCGCCCTTTTCGTGCTTTTCAAGCTGTATTATAGGTACTGGTTTTTTAATTATGTAAATAAAGTTTAAAATGATTTCACACTGAAAGTGCTTGCCGCTTCGAAGCTGAAAATGGTAAACTTAGGTGTCAAATTATAATTAGAAATGGCTTTGACTATTTTTTATGTCTTACTTGCAGCTAGTAATCATTTCTCACTCTCAGGAACTTCATCACCATTTCAGCCGAAGTCCACTGCTGGACATATGCCTCCCACAAGTGTCACCACTTCTATGCTACGACTTCCGGTACGCGGTCGCCACTCCGGAACCTTACACTCATCAAAATATGGTTAAAAATGTAAAATTAAAAGTCCATAGTTCAATCTTCGAAACTAACTATTTTAATTGATACTTTAAAACAGATAATTGTATACGGAAACCCCTCAAAGAATGTAAAATGTTACAAAATGAATTGATTAAAATCTATTCAAGAGTTTTAAACGTTATCTGACGTCAGCACAAGTGTAGGGCCGATGCCTGCCGGGGTCGCGGGAAAGTCCGAAAGGGATACCGGGGCTCCTCGCAATACAGGCAACGGAAGGAATACGGGTGGGTTTTAGTCAGTAAGAGTCTGACACACCCTCCCGCTCCGCCCAGAGCGGGAGAAGTTATTTGATAACATAGCACCCAAAAAAAAAAGTATCTAATAGTAGCCATACACGTTACGATATACTTGCGCAAATTTAGACTTGCACAAGTCTGCGTGACACCGAATGGCTCAGATGCTTGTGCTGATTCATACCACACACTCATCCCAAACACACATAAGAGCAGTGGTGGCCCAGTGGTAACGACCCCGACTTACGAGTTGTAGGTCGTGGGTTCGAACCCAGGCAAGAGCTTTACTTTGCGTAAATAATTTAATCACGACTGCACGCAAAACGGTGAAGAAAAACATCGTGAGGAAACCGGCACGTCCTAGAACCAAAAAATCAGAGACATTGTGACATCTACCAACCTGCAGTGGGCCCGCGTGGTAGATTACAGCCCACTAACTTTCACAGAGTGGAGGCCTGTTTCCCAGCAGTGGGAAAGTTATAGGCTGGTCATGATCCCACACACGTTAGTATATACTTTTGCAAGTATATTTGGCCTGCATTACTGTGTTAATCTGCCAAATAGTGCATATAACTCTAAATAACATTGATTGTAGTTGACATAAGAATGAGATAGGATGTTGAACAGATTTATAGGAGAGTTGGCTTTCAAGTATCCGGCCCTGTGTTGGCAATAGATGTAGGTAGTCAATCAAGGACAATGAAAAATAACGTAAAAATCCTACATAAAGAGCTCCATAATTTAGAAGAATTCTTCTGGATGGGTACACCTTTCTGCCACGGAAACCAAGGTGCATTGCAGTGCGCTGTCTCGGCATGAAGGATAAAAAGAACAGGTAATAAACCAGGAACACATAATTTCAACTTACCTTGTGGTCTCATCGCAAGTGCGACTGCTAAGCGTGGGGCCCTGCGTTCGGGTCCCAGGTCGGGCAAAGTGTTATTGAGTTTCCCATAAGGAATTTCTCAGTACCAGATCGGAGTTTAAACTCAAACTCAAAGAATTTATTTCAATGAAACCATTTACAGGCACTTTTGAATTGTCAAGGAGTCGGTCCGTTAGAAATATGAAGCTAATTGCCCATTCCAAAGCGTAGTAGGTACCTATGGAGAAGAACGGGCAAGAAACTCCACGGACACCCTTTTAAATCATATTTTTTCATAAAGATAAATAATGTTGAATTTATAACCAAATGTAACGATGTAAAAAAAAGCGTTCTTGTCAGCAGAATAAACAAAAAATAAACTATTTCAAAATAAAATAATTAAAAATAAGCCGAGGCAGCTAAGAGATGACCAGTCCCAACTGACGGCGCCCGTTCACGAACATGACGCATGAATCAGCACCATTAAGCTCAACCATGTTGATGGGAGCTAAATGATCCAACACACTCGCCACCATCAGCGAGACATCTGAGTGAGCATACGTATGTAGTTTATAGTTTAGAAGTTGGATGTGCTGTCCTCGTACCTCGGAAAGCACGTGAAGCCGTTGGTCCCGCACCTGATCGCTGTCCGGTCGTGTCGTACGCCGTTTTGTCGTACTATGAAAGTGAGGGAAGAGAAAGCACCTGTGTTTGCCGCCATGACCGAAATTCGTTCAAAAAGACTCCAACTTTATGTACTTAACAGCACATCGGCAATCTTCAGCTGGCTTCGCACGAGCACCGTTTTGTCGACGGAAAAATATACACAAAAACCGGCCAAGTGCCTGTCGGACGACGCACAATGAAGGGTTCCGTAGTTGGGATTATTTGGGATGAATTTATTCCAAAAACAAACTTCACATTGTAGTTGAAAAACATGTTCTCCGATACATCAATATACGTCACGATCAATTTTCCAACCGAAAAATTTAAGTTGGTCGACTATTACTCGTTAACTTGTAAAGCATACTTAGCTGTGATAGTTTTCCGTTTATTTTCATTATATGCACTACTGCCATGATTTTTTTCACATCTCCATAAACAACCATTTAGCTGGCAGGGAGGGACACTTGTCTCTAACAAAAATTAGCACTTTCAATTTTAATATGACGCAAATGGATCCTTGAAACGAAAAATGGTGTTCACAGACCCGCAATATTTTGAACGGCCTATCCAACGATACGCCACATCATAGGATAGACAAGAAAAAATATATCATCCCCACATTACGTACAAGGGAGGTACCATATTTTTTATTTTCAATATTTTGTTCTAGCACTTTGTCGGCGTGATTAATATGTCTACCTGTGCCAAATTACAGCTTTCTAGCACTAAGCGTCTCTGAGCTACAGCGGGGACAGACAGACAGACAGACGGACATGGCGAAACTATAAGGGTTCCTTGTTTACTACGGAACCCTAAAAATGACGTTCCGTTAGAAAGTACGACGGCAGCAAAGTAGAACCAACTACACTTTTTACTAAATTCACTCTTTTACTTAATTCGACTCAGAATTATTTGTTTTATAATAGGATTTTTTTCTGTTTGATTCTCAATTTTTAATGATATTAAATCACGTTCATAAAGACAACTACAACAATATTTCTCAAAGTGTCGAAGTACCGTATTTTGGAACAAAACAATATTATAGTAGGTAATATTGGCCTTACCATTTTCTTGGTAATGCCCTATTAACTAAATAATAATACTTTATTGATACAAGTCCTTACAATATGCTTAATACCTAGCTAAACTTCACAATACTTAATTAAAGGCGCACTAATGTTGAAACCCTGACTCCTAAACTAGGAATACCTCTATGGTGACTTAGGAGTCAGTGTTCTACTGCCACTTGGACACTATAAACCCTTATGGAAATTAAGAGCTACCAAGCTGATAGCTGTAGTGATTTAGTGATTGAGTAACAAAGAAAAATTACGTTAAAATGTTAAGATTAAAATTAAAAAGTAAAATGACTGTGGTTGATTCTGTATGTGTGACTGGGAATCCTGTGTTTTCGTTGTGTTGTGTGAGTGTGTGGGTGTTTGGGAAACGTGTGGTATTTTGTGTTGTGTCTAGTGTAAGACCATAGTATAAAGAGGGGAATTAGGCTATCTCCGGCCCAATCCGCGATATAATTGCCTACTGTCTCAGGGTTGTCACTTTTAGCAAAATTTTAATTCAGTGCCTATAAATTGGCAAGGGTCCGGAAGTTGTATTTTTTACTTGTATTGTCTGAGTACAGGGTTTGTGAGATCAGTTTTAACTAAACGATGATGAAAAAAAAAACATCGTAAAACAACATAAAAAAACGAACGCCTGCCTCTTGACTATAATCATTTTTTTTTTCTGTTGTTATGATTCGAACTTTGCTCTATTTATCTGATTCACAATTAGCCAATTACTTATTTTTAATTACGATTTTATATCATCAAGTAAAAATTATATGCTAGAATAAGTGACTTGCTTACCTTTCCTGTTCAATAGGTAATCTGAACAGAGACAATTCTGGAATCGATGAATTATTAAGACACCCAAACACACAGCAATACGTTCTCCTGCGATTATCACACATTTTTCATTCATTTAGCGGTGCCGAAAAGCCGTGACGCGCGAACGTCGTGTTGTTAGCCCCGACTGGCGCTCTGAGAAACGGGTCGAGATTTTGTTTAAGTTTGCGTGCGGCATCGCATAAATACTTTAGCGCACACATACAAGCCGCGCGCGGTGTGTTTGTATGAAGATAACTTACTTCCCCTCTTTATACTATGGTAAGACTGTGTTTGAATTAGTACGAGCTTGGTGTCTTTTGTTGTATTACAGATGTCTGTGTCGGTCTGCGTATTACAGATTATTCGATGGAATGTTGCGAGTTATGTCAGAGTGGCTAGCAGTTACTCAGTTTGAGCGTAGTCTGGGAGGTACAGCATGTTCTTCAGCTTCGCCTTAACCTGGTGTTTGCTTAACCTTGAAATGATGTAAAATAGGAGAAAATAGCTCTGTTCTTCTATTAATTAGACAAAATTTTAATTTGATTAATTAGGCGTTTTACGTTCAAAACGCTCTCCTGTAAAATCATGATTTTATAGATAACCGTAGGTATATGCTTTGTGTGCAAATTGTCTACACTACCTTAGACAACGGTCAGTTGTCGATGTGATTTTGACAGTTTGGGACAGAAAACTTTCTTCTAAAATAGTCTACATAAAAAAGGACCCAGACAAAGATTGTTAGAAACGAAAGACAAAATGACAGACTGCAGAAGGATTTCTACGGTGCGATGTCAAAAATGGAGAAACGAAACGTCAAGTACCAGTCGAAGTAGATAGTGATCACAATGGTGATGAGCAAGCTTAAGTTATGGGAAGCACGCGAGTAGGGTTCTCTATCGCCCGTAGTAAAGTCGACCGTACCAGTATAGTCAATATAATATATATATATATGTATGGATTCGACTCATTACGAGCTTTTATGTGATATCAATATTGTTGTAATTTATTTTAAAAACTTTCCTTTCCGTTTTTTATTTGCAGATGCAATATATAAATATTATATAGTCTATGTCGCCTACGGCTCGGGCCGTAAATGCACAATCGTAAATACACCTTTGGCCTCTTGTAACACAACGTACTATTAAATGAGGATACCAACGAAAAGTATTATGAACCAGAAACAAAGCGAGTATGTTAAAAATCAAAGACAAAATCAAATTGAAATAAAAAATATCGTAAAACCAACCAAGACCAAATCAAATTGAAAGAAAAATAAAATCGTAGCCTACTAGATTTTTGTAAACCAATCAAAGGCCTGCTTTAGCGTGAAGTAATATTAGACGACCAATCAAATACATCGATTACATTACCTCCCATGGGCGATAATGTAAAATTTTCGCCCTATGGCACAAAGTACCTACTTTTGCCCCTATTGTGGGGGATCAAAATAACCCTTTACGAGTAGGTGTGACGAAAATAATTTTATTTGTCTCCTTCGTCATATAATTGGTTTGCATTGTTGGACATTGGGTTCATTGGGTGATGATAACATTTTATATACAGTGGAACTGGAAAAAAATGCCGTTTTGTATGAAGACGTAATACTGCTTTACTTATGTTTACTGTGACAGTTCTATGTTGTGGCATGCCACGACAAGGCGGCACTGCGTGCCATTGGCCTAATTTATTTACTCTGTTTACCTATCTATATCCAATCTAATTATAAGTACGTAGATAAATGTGTAATTAATTTTTAAAATATATTTTTAATAAGCTTATTTTTATTTTTTATTGTCACTTTAAATGTCAACACAATGTATTTTATTAAGAAATAAATGACTTATAACTTAGATTTTTGACACTAGCCGCATAGAATGTGGTTTCTAATATGCCAACGTAAATTCGTACGTGTCTAATAGTAACAAACTATAGATTTGCTGCATGCGAATCTATAGCTAGTTACTGCGCCGCTGCGTTGTAATGCCGCCCGGTCGTTTGGAATCTATACCTTGTTGCCACTGTACACGTACGAATTTACGTTGGCAAATTCTAAACGAAAGCACTTAGTTTCGCGTTCTGGCGAAGAAAGGTACCTAGGTAAGCATATGCAGCTGGTAGGTAGGTACCTACTTAGGTAAGCATATTGTTTACACGTACCTTGTTTTATTGATTGTTACCAATAAAATTTTATATATGTATATTATATATGTATATATGTGTTTATATATGTTTAAAACCTAGCGATCAATAGTTTAGAAGAAAAATTGTATTATATTTCTAACTTTGCCTGTATATTAATGATATTTAAAATTATTTTTTATTTTTTTTTAAGTGAAGGGGACATGTTTTGTATTGTGTAGATTAAAATATATTTGTTTTAAGATCATTTCGGTACGGGTTATGGAGAAAAAAGGTTTTAATCTTCTTCAGTTCCGCACAATTCACGTATATCACGGCCTTAAACCTAGATATTATAATAAAGACCACAAATATTTTTAATATTTCAAAGAGTTACATTAACTTACACTAAGTTTATCAGTCTCTTCCAGCTTACATTATCAGTTCTGTTCAAATTTAGGGACCTTACTAAATTATTTCTACTGGGTTCATATTGGACACGTTCCATCTATAAATGTTGTAGATCCTGGACAACTCCACATTCCTCACAACTGGGTGAAGTGATTTTCTTCATCATGAAGGCAAATTGTTTGCATGGAATGTGTCCAGGTCTGAGTCTAAGAGCAGTAACAATGACTTTTCTACTAACATCGCTATTCATGAACCAGAGCACGCGGAGAAGTTCACACTGTATGGTTTTTTACCATAAACCCTTATCTAATGAACGTTTATTTAAAATATTATTTCCAATAATCATAGCTTACCTATATAATGACACGACGTTATTGGAAAACATTTGTGAAATTGTATAGATTAAAAAAGATGGCGGAACGCAAAATTGGAACTAACGAGTTCCAATTTTGCCCTTCAAGATACACTTAATTATAAACAGTGTAACCTGGAATAAGTGGGATCTCAAGGGGCCTAGGATTATGTACCACTACTCTTTTACCCAGTTTCCCTAATAGTCAGGTTTTAAATGACAGTTGTGTTACAGAGACTATAGGCAAAACATTATATGACAAGGTGGATAGCCCCTTTATTATGCACTGGGTGCGGGGGCGCGTGCCAACATGTGTGTTGAGCCACGTAGCTATTAGTTATTGTTGGGTTTTTAAATCATGGTTACTAATACTTTATGGAATATGTATGTGTATTTTTATGTGTGTTCAGCAATCAATGAGATTATTATTATTATTTATAGAACAACAAAGTTCCAATTTATAGAAGTGAAAATCGAAAAAATATAACAAATGCATTCTCAGTTATAAAGGTTTAATTGTTCCCAGTGGCCAGTAACAGAGGTATTTCAATGCAAAAGTTTCGGGACCTCATTTTAACTATCAGCAGTTTCTCACAGATCCAGTTTACACTGCTACATGCCTATATTTGCAAAAATTAAGCTACGAGGAGAAGGAACATCTAATATTCTTACCGCTCTAAAAATACGGCTAAGAGCACAGAATAAAAAGATGCACTTACTACATAGCTCACCTACACACACATACACTCATGCATACTCACACCCACACACTCACCGCATAATTATTCTCACACACACACACACCTACATACATATACACCACACACCCCCACACATTCTCATATACATACACCACACATACATACATACGCACGCACAAGCACCACGAACACACACACACACACACGCGAAAAAACATACACTCAATCCACTTAATTAATTAGATTACAATTATGTACTTACTTACCTATTTGAAAATTACTTATCTAGATTACTTATCAACTATTATTCTGTATTTCTGTAGTACTGATTTAATTATATATGCCTCTATTGTTTGGCACCTATTCTTGTATTATACTCGAGGGGAATGGTGCTGATAGCCGAAATACAGGCTATGCCTAGTTCGGCTACAGACGCTAATGGTGCCGATTCCGTTGTTCACAAACTAAACTAAAGGACAATGGGCAGTTCTGGGCGGTCGGCGGCCATCAACTAATTTAGTGTCAAATGAAAGTACTATTATTTAGGAACATCTTTTACTATGGGCGTTTCACTGTATTCCATTTAGGAAAAAAAAAATCGAATGTCAATATAACGTAATTGCATATCGCATAATATACATACTAATCGCAATATTGCATAATAATTATGTTATTATTATATTTAATTTTTTATACCCTAACTTCTAAACGTTTTATGACACGGTAACAAGGCCATCAACACAACAAAACTGGTTCGACTCGACTACCTGCTCACGCGGAGGACCAATCAGCTTCGACTAAACAAAGCAAGCAAGCGGCGGGGTGACGGGCGGCGCGCACGCTTCCTCCGTGCAGTCCTTCGGTTACGCTTGTATCGTTGTGTACTGTGCGATTCTTCATCGATTTATCTTGCTCGTCTATAAACCTTTTGACCTCGCGTTGCATACTGGACTTTGTTTACTCCTAACCTGATCACTTGGCTTTCGTTTTTGGACTTTGATTCTATTGTGAACTGGATTTTGTTGACTATGGCAGAATATCGACCAGTTTGTGTTTTATGCAATCGGTCAGTGGTTAATAGAAGAAGATTCGAGATAACCCATACGTTTTTTGAGGAAAATGCCGCAATTACTCAATTTATAATTGAAGCTGTTGCTCCACAGCAAGTAAGTTCGTTTAACATTGTATCTATATAAATCAAATTGATTTTATTGCTTTTGTTAGTTTCTAATACTTTGTAGATGGTTCTCACGGGAAGAATTCTTCTTCAACTTCCTATTTTTAATTATACTACATATGTACATACATGAACTCTCGCCTCTGTACCACGGGGGTAGGTAGAGACAACGGGCAATTGCTAGGATCCTTACTTACTTCTTTTGCTTCTTACATGTTCATGCATCTCGTTATACATGCTCGCTGCTTAAGAGTACTATGCACTTTGACTTTCGAAAAGGTGTCAGACCATTTCGGAAGACATCACTGATAAGATCCGTGTATGTCCGTCTAGGGCGTCCTCTTCTAGCATTCCCAAATACATCCGCGTCTAACGTCATTGACTAAAAAGGTATACACCTTTTTAGTCAATCTTCTATCGTCCACTCTCTTTTCATGACCAAACCATCTATTATTACCTATTTATTTATATATTATTATTAGTTATATTAATAAGAAGTTAATATTTTTTTTTAGATTGAGTATAACGGCCTGGAATACGTTTGTCGACCATGCTGGCAGTGAGCTCAACGTGCTGTACAGCCTAATCCAAACCCTGCTCCGCACGAATGTGTACTTCAGATAGAAGAGTATTCTCGAGTGCCTAATAATGCAGTGTCTTGTATGTTTGAGAGATGCAGAAGTATTACACGTCATCGGATTCCAGAAAATATACGGATATCACTTTTGCTGGATTCCAACTTATATATACCAGAAGAATCCAGAGTATGTGAAACACATTTAAGATCCAATGACTGGGATGAGATTATAGATAGTCCGAATCTAAGACATGATTTTAATAGTACTCATTTTGTTCACATGATGAGTCTTATGAAAGCAGCTGTGTCAAGAAGAGCTATTTTAGATTTTGAAAATATTGAAATTATGGACACCAATGAAATATATATTCGATTGGGTCTTAGCCGAGAACAATTCACAGATATTTTGGAACAGACACGTTCCTTGACTAGTTTGCATTCCAAAACCGCTCTAGCAATATATTTAATGAAGTTGCGAAGCGGTGAATGCAACGAGAGACTAGCCACGCTCTTTCAAATGAGTAGAAGAACCCTGGAACGGCATTTAAAAAAAGCAAGAGATTATTTATATGCTGAGTTCGTGCCTAGGCACCTAGGGTTCGATCACGTCGACAGAAGAACGCTTATTGAACGCAACCTGTACGTACCGAATGCTTTATTTGTAAATCCAAACTCAACATTAGAAGACAGAAAAGCAATTCTAATAATGGATGGCACATACATCTACATACAGAAGAGTTCGAATTATTCTTTTCAGAGGAAAACGTATAGATTACATAAATACTCAAACCTTGTTAAACCATTTATTATTGTAAGCTGCGATGGTTATATTTTAGATGTTTGTGGACCATGTGCGGCTACTGACTCAGATGCAACTATTTTACAAAGAATGATATATAATGACGAAGGTACATTTCATTGGTTTTTTCGTCAAGGTGATGTTTTTATATTAGATCGTGGGTTTAGAGACGCCCTTCCCGATTTGTCCCAATTTAATTATTCTGCTTACATGCCTGAAAGTAAAGGACGCGGTATAGATCAACTAACAACCGACCAAGCGAATAGGTCTAGATTAGTCACCATATGCCGCTGGGTGGTAGAAGTAATAAACGGTCGATTTAAGCGTGACTTTAAGTTGTTCCGCCAGGATTATTTTAATCGGGCTTTAAACCACATGTTCGAAGACTTTAAAATAGCAGCTGCATTAATTAACGCTTTCCAGGAGCCGATACACAATAGCGTACATGCAGCTACATTTATAGACATTATAAATGACCGCTTAAATCGACCCAATCACCTGGCGGACTACGTTGTTCGTATTAATATGAATAGACAAAGAGCAACGTTCCAAAGCATCACTAGTGACCACCTTATTTTTGACGATTTTCCAACTCTTTCAGAGGTTGATCTTATTTTGTTTGCTCTCGGTACGTATCAAATCAAGGTAGCCCGCAGTTATTATGCTGAGCACCTATTACAGGGCTTGTATAATATTGAAGTGTTCCGAGAGCAACAAACAAGTCTTAGCGAATATATAGCAGAGCAAGACGTTTGTTACGTGTTCGAATACAGTCAAGGCACGTAAGATCTAGGACCTATTATTCCTACATTATTATTGACCGACAAAGGAACGGAAGAGAAGCTATCGCCCATTACTATCGTTCGTGTCTGAGTGGTAGGCGCACGGTGGGATGCTGCGCATATGTTATGTGCGTAGTATGGTATATAGGCTGGGCAAGAAATCAACCCGAAGGGATTAGATTGCCAGCAGCAGAATTAAGTGTGATTTTCGGGCATGAGTAGGAGGAACTAGGCTAAACATGCTCTAAAATCACACTTAATTCCTTTAAAAAAAAATTGTCTTAATTATTTTTAAACATGTGGTCCTACAATACCTATACCTATTAATATAATAATCATGTAATAAATAATTAGATATAATAATAGTTTATTAAACATAACTTTTTTTTATAACAAAATAAAGGTTTCATGTAGATTACAATACATAGTATGGTAATTGTGCTTACTAATAATACATTATGTGATTTATTATATAATAAATATCTTTGAGACTATCTAGATTTGTTGTTTCACTTTCCTTTTCTATTTTTGCATTGAATATAAGCCAGAATAATAAGTAAAACGATATAAAGGTTCAAACACAAAAATGTCTTTTATTCATTTTAGAAGTACACCACAGTAATAAGACTTGTCTACAATAATTGTAGGACTAAAGCACACCAATAAATGATAAAATCATTCTTGGCCGCGAACCGCCCACGCTCCATACAAAATTGCCCATTGTCCTTTAAGTTCAGTGCATCTTTTTCTTTCTATTTCATTAAGAAAAGGACAGAAGATAGATTTTAGTTTAGTCCTGTCAAATTAATCAGCGCCTGTCACTACTCCATACAAGTTTAGACGTGATTAAAAACTTGCCTACTAAAATTACGTCAATTTACGTCAAGCGCTGATTAATCTGACAGGACTGAACTAAAATGTATCTTCTGTCCTTTTCTTAATGAAATTGAAAGAAAAAGATGCACTGAACTTAAATTTAATTTAGTTTGTGAACAAGGGAATCAGCACCATTGTCTTTACCTTAATTGAAATTGTTGCCACATTGCCACTGTAAAGTATCTAAGTTTTTGGAAATAAACTATTATTATTACACTGTATAAGGAATCAACGACCTTAATGACGCTGTATTCATTACAACACAATGGTAATAATTTTGTAATAATGTAAATGATCAACAAAAGTGTGAGAGAAAAAATATACATTGTGTTCGGACTTTGTGTTCCGAAGCCTTGTATCGACCGTGGCTTTGCTTCTCGAATTTTCTTTGCATAACTCGGCCATCCTTGCACGACAACCTTCCATGCTTGAGGTACTGACGACTAAAAGGAAGTAGGATCTGAAGCAGACTGGATTTTTAACATACCAAACTTGAAGACGCTGATAACACCTAAACCGCGGTCACTGTCAGATTGCATAGAAAAGAAATAGAAGCGCGATGACACAACGCTTGTAATTGATTGCAAAATATGAAGCAATTATCTATTTACTTAAAATTGAGTTGAGTAATCGAAAATAAAAAACAACCAAGTTCTGCATTTAAATAAGACGTTCTTGTTATTGAATAAATACGTAACGTATGTTGATATTTAATACAGATATTTTGGATTAGAACTCAAGGTAAGAGGTTAGTTTAACGTTAGTTTGTATCGAGATTTTTTTTTCAAAACGTGTTTTGGTAAGAACGAAGTTGTGGGAAATAAGTTCAAAATTAAAATACCTATATTTTTTCCGCTACCACAAACTATACAGTTTTGGCAATTTTTTCTTAAGAGAAGCCTATTTTGGCCAATTGAGTCTTATCAGCGCCTTATGTGTCACCACTGTGTGGATCGCCCGAAGGACACGGTGGAGCATACGGTGGAGGTCTGCCCGGCTTGGGCAGAGCACCGCCGTGTCCTCGTGGAGGCGATCGGCGGCAGAGATTTTTCGCGTCCGGCCTATAGTTGCAAAACTTCTGAAAAATTCTGAATAATTCCGGAATACTTCTGGGAAAGTTTCTTTAAATCAGAATTATTCAAAATGAATTTTATTGAAATTTTTATTTTTTTTGATGAAATATCGTATTTTGCATCGATACTAGCATACAGATGCCTCATCCCATACAAAGAAATGTCCCGACGTAAAGAGCAGATTTCATCTGGCAATTCTAGCTATTTTTGTACATCAATCGCGTTCGTTCCCAATAGATGGTGTTAGTAGCGACTTTGCAAGAAGGGTTACATTATACTTTTATTCCGAATAGATGACGTTAAAAGCACACTGTACTTTTGTACTGCTGCTACGTACTCCTTACTCCTATTATCAGTGATATTATTAAACAAAACAAAATTTAAAAAATCGAGATGTTAACCTTTGAAATTTAATACAGCGCCATCTACTGGTATAAATATTAATTGTGCATTCCAATCATCTTTGAAATTTGTACTAAGAGCTTATTGTTACATAATTTGGTGTGATTATGATTATTATTTGTTGATTATGTATGAATAAACCTTATAAAAGTCAACAAAAACTTTGAAATTACACTTCAATCATAGATCAATAAATGTCGTGCCATCTAGTGACATTTATTTGAAACTCTTTGTTAGCGGTGATGCAGGCGATGGCGGTGCGGGGTGCGGTAAGAGGGGAGATGCTCCCCGGAAGTTTTCGCCCCCGGAGAAAGATTCATACCCCGCAATCGAATGTTTCCGCGGAATATTTCGACCGAATTATTCAGGAATAAACGTGTTTATTTTGTTGTGTGGTGGGTGAATTTATTTTTCAGTGGCACATAAGTAAGTAAAATATAAATGTTTATTTTATTATAAATATGATTGATTAAGTATAATATATTATGTTGATATTTTTATAGGTAAATATGTTATCCTGCGATTAACAGGATTTTTATTTCTTTGTGCTATTTTTGCAAATGCTCTTTTTCTAAATGTTAGGTACTTAGTTGTGGAATAAAAAACCACCGAGCATATTTGATTTGTTTTTTGAAAAAGGGATACCTATGTTTTTGATTAGTTTGTATATAGCTCTTCTGTTCGCATCCCGAGTATTCGCGAGTCACATAGATATGTATTAATCATTACCTACTTATCTACATATCGCGTATAAAAGTCAATAAAAACAAATAAAGGCAAACCTTGCAAGCAAACACGTTTTGATGCGGTTTTCAGAAAAGTACCTATTTGCTATACTTAGGAGTAGGTTTTGATATATATTAACTGACTTCAATAAAAAGGAGGTTATGAGTTTGAACCGTATGTA
Source organism: Atethmia centrago (assembly GCA_905333075.3). Lineage (NCBI taxonomy): Eukaryota > Metazoa > Arthropoda > Insecta > Lepidoptera > Noctuidae > Atethmia > Atethmia centrago. The sequence continues at coordinate 9,769,235 of HG995388.1, forward strand.
GGTGTGTATGTTTGTCCGCGATTATCTCGCGTTAAACCGCTTTTGATGCAGTTTTTAGAACAATATTACTAGGGTGCGTCTAATGAAAGCGCGACATGGAGTTTTTTTTTTTTATTTAATTGGCAACATTATTCAGCCGCAATTGTAGGAAACAAAAAAAATTTAAGTGTCAAGAAATAATTCTCCTACTAGTTAGTAATACCACATACAAAATTTTTGTTTTTAACCTCTTTTTCTCAGGTCGCGCTTTCATAAGACGGACTATAGTCACTATATGTATACGTGACATAAACAAATGTTGAGATAAAAATATTTAAGTAAAAAGATAGAACCAACTTCAATGAAGCCGGAGCACCTCAAACCAACCTCTTCAATAAAATCTTAGAACATAGAACCAACTTCAATAAAGACGGAACTTTATTGAAATCCGTTCTGTTTTTATTACTGTTAACCCATTAAAGTATGTTGTACTCAATTGAGTACAGCCTTATCCCGAAGTGTAAATTACAGATCTTGTAAATTTTAAGTGATACACCTTATTATTTTACTTCGTTACGCTGTACTCAATCGAGTACAGTGACTTTTAATAGGTTAATACAATTTTCCCGGTTTTTTTTTTGACAATTGAAATATTCCCAAAGTTTCAGAATATTTCGGAATACTTCCGAAGTATTCGACGGGAATGATTCGGAATTTTTCCCGCCAGCATCTATAAGTCCGGCCCTGATTCAGGCCATGGTACGGAGCGAGAGGGCATGGGCAGCCGTCACCCCCTTCTGCGAAGCAGTAATGCTCGCGAAGGAGGAGGCGGGACGGTTGAGGGACGGAGGAGGGAGGAGACGCCCTGGGCGTCGACAATCCCGGGCGGATTTCCGGCCACCGTAGGCGCGGGCTTGCGTACGGTAAACAATGGGTAGCTCATCGTCCGGTAAGGACCAGGCCCGGGTCGACGGCGCGTTGTATTCCACGCGCTTCTCAAAGAGATGTCGTCAGCACAAGTGTAGGGGTCCACTAGGGCCGATGCCTGTCGGGGTCGCGGGAAGTTACTAAAGGGTTACCGAGGCCCCTGGCAACACAGGCAACGGAGGGATTATGGGTGGGTTTTAGTAGGTAAGAGTCTGACACACCCTCCCGATCCGCCCTGGGGGGTAACCATCACCTCTTATAGCAGTATTGTTTCAATATTACTTCAGTGTGAGAAAGAGATGGAGCTATAAGTCCTGTATAGCTCCATCACTTTCCCACTGTGAAGTAATATTATAATAATGCTATAAGAGGTGATGGTTACCCCCCTGAGCGGGAGAAGTTATTTGATGATTTCCCAGACAAAAAAAAAGCTAGAAGGTACGTGGGTTTTGTTATTTCGGTTTTAAAATCATTCTAATGCATGTCAACTACTTTCACCTCTCATTATTCCTTCTTGATCTTGAGTTTATGATTATAGCACCATTTCTTTCTTAAGCAGTCGTACCACAACATTTAAAAACAAATGACGTTTTACGGGTGTCTAAGTCTGTGTCTGACAGACACGCTTTCGCATTTTGTATTTATAAACACATTCCTGTCACAAGGTGGACCGATGACCTTGTGAAGGCCGCAGGAATCCGCTGGATGCGGGAAGCACAGAACCGGTCAAAGTGGCGGTGCTTGGAAGAGGCCTATGTCCAGCAGTGGACGTGGAGTGGACATTTTAACACTAATTTGAAAACATTGTAATTATTTTTAATCGAGTAACCGTGGAGATTTTTGCCGGCTCTGCTCCATAGGAAACAACCAATTATATTATAATAGATGCACCCCGCGGTTTCACCCGCATAAGTTTTGACCCCGTGGGTATATCGGGATAAAAAGTATCCTATGTATTATTCCTGGTTATAAACTATCTGTATGTCAAATTTCATCCAAATCCGTTCAGTACTTTTTGCGTGAAAGATTAACAAACAGACATCCATCCATCCATCCATCCATCCATCCATCCATCCTTAAAAACTTTCTTATTTATTATAATATAAGTAGGAAGTAGGATATTGGCTGCAACTCTAATATGCAACATTACCAACTACTAAAAATATGATTTGCAATAAAAATAGGCCATAAGCTATTTTTATTGCAAATCATATTTTTACTTGAAGGTGCAAATAAACTATTTTTTTAATTTATAATTGGAACCGTGCACCAAGCATCTGACGTTTAATAAGTGCCCATGTAGGTTTATGTGAAATTCAAATATTTTGATTTTGAGCTTGACTTCTTTCGGCTGAAATGATAAAACACATTAGCTTCAACAACAAACGACTGTTTCGATTTTAATAAGCGTCCTTCTATGAGCACAAATCTCATCTAGAAACACTTTAAATGCATTCGGTAAGTTGCTTGTTTATTAATTTTTGACACAAATGTCAAAATTTGTATCAAAACGTCATAGACAAACTCACATACACACTCGAAATTTTAACAATAGTGTATTTATACTACCTAGGATATTACATTGTATGAAACAATCATGATTAACCTTGGGGTATTTGCATAATACTTTGCTTGAAGGTCAAGGGCATATTTCGGAGTCGGAAAAACTCAGCTCTTGATTTGATCTAAATGGCGATGGCACGCGTCGGAGCGAACGCCATGAATCATTACCGTTATACGTAAAACAAAACAATCGATCATCTACCGACCAACAAAAGGTGTTCCAACAAATAATAATAAAAATAACAATTTATTTATCACTCCTAAAATTACCAATTTCTCTTAGTCTATGTACAAAATCATGGCAATGAATACATATTTATAAGAGATTACGTTGGCGACCATACTAGTATAAACTGTGTCACAGTCGTCAGCGTCTTCCACACTTATTTATTAAAATCACAATTCATTGTTTTAAGCACAATATCTGTAGTATTGATGAAATGAAATGGTTGTAAGATGAAACGAATAAAATTAAATACAATTTACAGGGAAAACAAACTATTTAGAATAAGTACGTTACGTACCACAATGATGAGTGAAGAATGTGTGTGTAGTGTGATAAGGAGTGAGGGTGTGTAATGTGTGTGAGGGTGTGCATGTAAAGTAAGTGTAAAGGAGTTGGCGTGTATCTGTTTTTAAACATGTTTAAATAGTAATTTCTTCAGTTTCATTATAGTTTAATCGTAGGAGCCAGTCTCGTATTACATCCTTACATTTCTTATTCGGCAGTGCATAAATGTTGTTCAAATGGTTTGCTACGTTGTGTAAAATATTACTTGCATTCCATAATTACATAACATAATTCTGCTGCCTAGCAAGTACCGTTCTGTGAGGTGTCCCTGAGCAAACTCTTATTTTGTCTCGCTTTGAAATCGGGATACATTCAATATTTTTATGCTTACGCAGTATCGTTGATAATACAAAAAGCTCTCTAACAGTTAAAACAGAGCACTCACTATACAAAAGATCAGTGCTGTACCTTCGTATTCGTCCAAGCATGAACTTCAATATAGCTCTTTGTGCACGCTCTAGGGGAAGTAGGATAGTCTTGCCAACCCCTCCCCATACAACGACACAGTATTGCAGTAAACTTTGAGCAAGGGCATAATAGACACATAATAAAGTTTCGTGATCAGCTGAGTACCTGAGTTTTCTAAAGATTGGCATCAACTTTCTCACTCAACCAATTAACTGAGCTATATGTGCAGTCCATTTTAGGGAGTTGTCTATAATGAGACCAAGATATTTTATATTGGTAGTACGAGTTAGTTTAGGGCAATCACAAGTTTCTTTCAAGTTACAAGAATGTACCCTAACTTAAAATTCTGGTGGAGGCTGGGTATTGCCACGGTGAGCAAAAGTGATATATCTCGTCTTGTCAATATTCAGTGTCAAAATGTTATCATTAAGCCAGGTCATAGTCTCCCCAATCGCATGCTCTGTGTAATGCTGAGCCTCTTTCCAGTCATGTCCTTGCACAATCAAAGCAGTGTTATGCGTAATAATATTACAGTTTGGAATAACTTTTAAACACAAGCTGTTAATGTACAAAAGAAAGAGGGTGGGTCCAAGAACACTCCCTTTGGGGAACGCCGAAAGAGAGAGACGCTTCCGAGCGTGTGTAGCTTCCTACTCTAAAGCACTGGGTTCGGCTGTAGAGGTAAGATCGAAAAATCTCCAGTGCAATCCCACGAATGTCAATCGATTCCATCTTCGAAAGTAACAAGGGAACAGAGACAGTGTTGAAAGCCATATCCAGAAACACACCTATTACTTTCTTTTTGGCATCAAGGTTTTGAGCTACAACCTCAGACAGAAGTAGAGTTGCATCTTCTGTAGACCGACCTTTCATGAAGCCAAATTGGTTATCAGCAATAACATTATTGTGCCGAAGGAAGTTTGTTAATCTAGAATTTAAGAGTTTCTCCAAGATTTTTGAAATTACTGTCAGCACAGATATAGGTCTGCAGTTTCCGACAATGTCTCTGTCACCAGTCTTATAGATAGGATGCACTATCGCCCTATTTAAAATGTTAGGGAAAACGCCAGTGGTGAGGCATAGGTTACACATATGTGTAAGGGGAGAAATAAGACTGCAATTTGCACTTTTAATCACTATTGTAGGAATGTTGTCAATACCCGTTGCTGAGTTACTTTTTAAATTAAGAACTATGGACCCCATCTCTACAAAGTCAGTGTCAAGTAGCACCATAGAATCTCTAGATGATTGCGATAAATTAGATTATTTAATTCATGTATCGATCGATTGGCACTCTGCTTATTTAATATTGCATTTGCAAGTATTTCCCCGATTCCTGCAAAATAATTATTAACTACATTAACTGACTGGCATGGTTCTTGAGCGAGTAAGTAACTCACTGAAAGAAGATGAAATTTTCTTAAGGCTAGCAATTTTATTGATGGTATTCTACATACCCTTTGGATTATTTTTATTCTGCTGAAACTCGTTTTTTCGTATGTAATCCTAAGTTTTTTTAAAAGCTTGTTGCAAAAATTGCGATACCGTGTATAACTGACTCGAGTAATGGCATTGTCTGGATCAAGCGTTGCTTTTTTGTGCAATTTGTCTCTGTGCCTAATGCTCCGTACTAAGCCCGGAGTTAACCATGGCTTAACAGTTCGCCTACGATGAGGGATAGTTACAGGTATTGAGTGCGCAGTAATTGCTAGCGAAACTACGAGTAGGTTTATTAAGTTGACAGTGGAAACATTCGCATCGGCGGTATCATAAACAGGACTAAAATCTGTACCTGAAAGTTTCTGGACTAAAGATGGATAATCAATTTTAAGAAAAGTGGTCTTAGAAGTATGTCTTTTTATTTTACAATCAAGACAAAACACTAGGGGCGCATGGTCAGTTATAAACGAGTCAAGTACATGTGTAGCTGAGTACTTATCAGATCTTAACATAACGTGGTCTAAACAACTGGTTTTTCGAGTAGGGAAGACATGAGCAGGGGACCATGAAAAGCCATTTGATCCAAGTAATTACTACAGTTCGGATCATTACCACTTGGGGAAATATAAATAGAGATTTGTTGCAACACCTTTTGTTGTTGGTCAGTAGATGGTCGTTTGTTTTGTTTGTTCTGTTAAACCGAAGTGAGAGAGTACAGTAAGATTTAAAGACAAAACAAAAGATTGCCAAGGCGCTGCCGCCGCACCGATAGTTTACGTAATTTCTTTTTACAGTAAAAATAATGGTTATTAAAAAAACATAAAATCTGCTTTAAGAGTTTCTCCAAGATTTTAGAAATTACTGTCAGCACAGATATAGGTCTGCAGTTTCCGACAATGTCTCTGGTCACCAGTCTTATAGATAGGATGCACTATCGCCCTATTTAAAATGTTAGGGAAAACGCCAGTGGTCAGGCATAGGTTACACATATGTGTAAGGGGAGAAATAAGACTGCAATTTGCACTTTTAATCACTATTGTAGGAATGTTGTCAATACCCGTTGCTGAGTTACTTTTTAAATTAAGAACTATGGACCCCATCTCTACAAAGTCAGTGTCAAGTAGCACCATAGAATCTCTAGATGATTGCGATAAATTAGATTATTTAATTCATGTATCGATCGATTGGCACTCTGCTTATTTAATATTGCATTTGCAAGTATTTCCCCGATTCCTGCAAAATAATTATTAACTACATTAACTGACTGGCATGGTTCTTGAGCGAGTAAGTAACTCACTGGAAGAAGATGAAATTTTCTTAAGGCTAGCAATTTTATTGATGGTATTCTACATACCCTTTGGATTATTTTTATTCTGCTGAAACTCGTTTTTTCGTATGTAATCCTAAGTTTTTTTAAAAGCTTGTTGCAAAAATTGCGATACCGTGTATAACTGACTCGAGTAATGGCATTGTCTGGATCAAGCGTTGCTTTTTTGTGCAATTTGTCTCTGTGCCTAATGCTCCGTACTAAGCCCGGAGTTAACCATGGCTTAACAGTTCGCCTACGATGAGGGATAGTTACAGGTATTGAGTGCGCAGTAATTGCTAGCGAAACTACGAGTAGGTTTATTAAGTTGACAGTGGAAACATTCGCATCGGCGGTATCATAAACAGGACTAAAATCTGTACCTGAAAGTTTCTGGACTAAAGATGGATAATCAATTTTAAGAAAAGTGGTCTTAGAAGTATGTCTTTTTATTTTACAATCAAGACAAAACACTAGGGGCGCATGGTCAGTTATAAACGAGTCAAGTACATGTGTAGCTGAGTACTTATCAGATCTTAACATAACGTGGTCTAAACAACTAGTTTTTCGAGTAGGGAAGACATGAGCAGGGGACCATGAAAAGCCATTTGATCCAAGTAATTACTACAGTTCGGATCATTACCACTTGGGGAAATATAAATAGAGATTTGTTGCAACACCTTTTGTTGTTGGTCAGTAGATGGTCGTTTGTTTTGTTTGTTCTGTTAAACCGAAGTGAGAGAGTACAGTAAGATTTAAAGACAAAACAAAAGATTGCCAAGGCGCTGCCGCCGCACCGATAGTTTACGTAATTTCTTTTTACAGTAAAAATAATGGTTATTAAAAAAACATAAAATCTGCTTTAAGAGTTTCTCCAAGATTTTAGAAATTACTGTCAGCACAGATATAGGTCTGCAGTTTCCGACAATGTCTCTGGTCACCAGTCTTATAGATAGGATGCACTATCGCCCTATTTAAAATGTTAGGGAAAACGCCAGTGGTCAGGCATAGGTTACACATATGTGTAAGGGGAGAAATAAGACTGCAATTTGCACTTTTAATCACTATTGTAGGAATGTTGTCAATACCCGTTGCTGAGTTACTTTTTAAATTAAGAACTATGGACCCCATCTCTACAAAGTCAGTGTCAAGTAGCACCATAGAATCTCTAGATGATTGCGATAAATTAGATTATTTAATTCATGTATCGATCGATTGGCACTCTGCTTATTTAATATTGCATTTGCAAGTATTTCCCCGATTCCTGCAAAATAATTATTAACTACATTAACTGACTGGCATGGTTCTTGAGCGAGTAAGTAACTCACTGGGAGAAGATGAAATTTTCTTAAGGCTAGCAATTTTATTGATGGTATTCTACATACCCTTTGGATTATTTTTATTCTGCTGAAACTCGTTTTTTCGTATGTAATCCTAAGTTTTTTTAAAAGCTTGTTGCAAAAATTGCGATACCGTGTATAACTGACTCGAGTAATGGCATTGTCTGGATCAAGCGTTGCTTTTTTGTGCAATTTGTCTCTGTGCCTAATGCTCCGTACTAAGCCCGGAGTTAACCATGGCTTAACAGTTCGCCTACGATGAGGGATAGTTACAGGTATTGAGTGCGCAGTAATTGCTAGCGAAACTACGAGTAGGTTTATTAAGTTGACAGTGGAAACATTCGCATCGGCGGTATCATAAACAGGACTAAAATCTGTACCTGAAAGTTTCTGGACTAAAGATGGATAATCAATTTTAAGAAAAGTGGTCTTAGAAGTATGTCTTTTTATTTTACAATCAAGACAAAACACTAGGGGCGCATGGTCAGTTATAAACGAGTCAAGTACATGTGTAGCTGAGTACTTATCAGATCTTAACATAACGTGGTCTAAACAACTGGTTTTTCGAGTAGGGAAGACATGAGCAGGGGACCATGAAAAGCCATTTGATCCAAGTAATTACTACAGTTCGGATCATTACCACTTGGGGAAATATAAATAGAGATTTGTTGCAATACCTTTTGTTGTTGGTCAGTAGATGGTCGTTTGTTTTGTTTGTTCTGTTAAACCGAAGTGAGAGAGTACAGTAAGATTTAAAGACAAAACAAAAGATTGCCAAGGCGCTGCCGCCGCACCGATAGTTTACGTAATTTCTTTTTACAGTAAAAATAATGGTTATTATAAAAACATAAAATCTGCTTTAAGAGTTTCTCCAAGATTTTAGAAATTACTGTCAGCACAGATATAGGTCTGCAGTTTCCGACAATGTCTCTGGTCACCAGTCTTATAGATAGGATGCACTATCGCCCTATTTAAAATGTTAGGGAAAACGCCAGTGGTCAGGCATAGGTTACACATATGTGTAAGGGGAGAAATAAGACTGCAATTTGCACTTTTAATCACTATTGTAGGAATGTTGTCAATACCCGTTGCTGAGTTACTTTTTAAATTAAGAATAATGGACCCCATCTCTACAAAGTCAGTGTCAAGTAGCACCATAGAATCTCTAGATGATTGCGATAAATTAGATTATTTAATTCATGTATCGATCGATTGGCACTCTGCTTATTTAATATTGCATTTGCAAGTATTTCCCCGATTTCTGCAAAATAATTATTAACTACATTAACTGACTGGCATGGTTCTTGAGCGAGTAAGTAACTCACTGGGAGAAGATGAAATTTTCTTAAGGCTAGCAATTTAATTGATGGTATTCCACATACCCTTTGGATTATTTTTATTCTTTTTTGGATTATTTAGTTTAGTTATTATGCAAAGTTTCATGATCTAATTTGAAGTATTTTTTAATTGTAAGGTATTGCCGGCGGGGAGAAACTAATAAATTGACCTTGACTTTGCCTGCGGTATCTTCAACAAAGTTCAATAGATAATTATAACGCTTGTTTTTCTCTTTTCAGTTATGTTTTTGCAGTCGGGTTTTTTTTGTTTTTTTTAAATAGTTTGCTGTATTAGCACTTGGTAAGTAGTGCTTTTTTGTGGAAGTCGGTTGTATAGTTTTGTAAAAAAAACACGGATCTAATTGAGCCTTCTCCCTTTTTTTGAAGTTGGTAAAAAATGCAATTCATAAATGCAATTTTTTTTAATCCTAGTCACGTAAAGTGATACCAGTATTGTTATTCAGAGCAATCATTATTTGCATTACTTATTCAAATAATTAATTACCGGTAATTAAGTCATTGCATTAATTGTAAATGATTTTTAAGTCCATTTAATTTTTTTATTACTTACGTGGTTAACATACTTACAGAAAATTACCGCATACATACCTACCCTTGGGGTAATGCCACTGTCTTGTTTTTAGGGTTCCGTAGTCAATAAAAAAAAAATATATTTTTTTCACATAAACCTACATGGGCACTTATGAAACGTCAGAAGCTAGGTGCACGGTTCCAATTGGTCGTTTCCTATGGAGAAGTGCCGGCAAGAAACTCTACGGTTACTCTTTTAAAAATAATTGGCTTTTACAATATTTTCAAATTACAGTGTTAATAGGTATGGGAGGACAGTGTAGGCCTGTCGAGAAGTACTTAACAAAAAAAAAAAAGATCTAGTCTATTAAGCCTACAACGTTCTCACATTCACTACGTACACAAGAATCCACGTAAAATAATATTAAAATAATAAAAATAAAAACCTATTTAAACCAAATGACATGTTTGCCATTACAACAAGTCTGAAATCTGGTCGGTACCTGTTTGCCATGCTGAGGCTGACTGGATGCGGGATGTCGAGCGAGTGTGTGAAACTATACCAGAAATGGAAGTAGTCATTATCACGCCATCAGATATAGCTAGAGCGGTCCGTCCGTTACCGAATTGGAAATCACCAGGACCGGACGGACTGCACAACTTTTGGCTGAAATGGCTAACTAGTTCACACACTTGCCTGGCATCTCAGTTCCAGTCATCCTTAGAGTCTGGGTCGCTACCACAGTTTCTGACGACAGGCATTACCCACCTGCTCCATAAGTCAGGTAGTCCCGCGGAACCCAAGAATTATAGACCGATCACGTGTTTATCGACGGTCTATAAACTTCTTACATCCATTTTGAGAGCGAAAATTAACACACACATTGACAGTAATTCGATTATGTCAGCCTCTCAAAATGGATGTAGGAACGGGTCCCGTGGCACTAAGGAGCTACTTCTCATCGACATGGCCATTAGCCAACAGGTTCGTCGATTCCGCAAGGATCTGTCGACTTGCTGGATAGATTATAAGAAGGCCTACGACTCGGTGCCACATACATGGCTCATGAGGGTGCTGGAGTTCTACAAAATAGATACAACTCTACGCACCTTCCTTGAATCGTGTATGGGGCAATGGAGGACAGTCCTTCGCTATCCAGGGTGTCGACAGATCCAGGGGAATGATGAGCCTGTATGGATTAAACGGGGAATATTTCAGGGTGACAGTTTAAGTCCACTTTGGTTCTGCTTAGCCCTGAATCCTCTAAGCACGCTGCTGGAGGATTCAGGTCTAGGCTATCGGTTGAGGAGAGGTGGTCAGGTCATATCTCACCTCCTCTACATGGATGACTTGAAAATCTTTGCCCCCAACAAATTGCAACTGATGGAGCTACTGAAGGTAACTGAAACTTTCAGTAGCGCCATCAGAATGGAGTTTGGTGTGGACAAATGTGCAGTCATGCATGTAAAGCGAGGGGAGATAATGGAATCCGAGGGAATTCAACTTTCGGATTCCATACACCTTAGATCCCTCTCCTCACCCGAAAGCTATAAGTATTTGGGAATGTCGGAAGCGTTAGGCATCAACGTTACTGACATGAAGCAATCATTGAAGGAGCGCTTTTTTGGCCGTCTGAAGAAGGTATTGATTAGTCCTCTTTCAGGCGGAAACAAGGTGCGTGCCTTCAACGGTTGGGTCATGCCGGTTTTGATGTACTCTTTCGGCATACTCAAATGGACTCAGACCGAACTCGACGCCCTGGATAGGAGGGTCCGTACACTGTTGACCGCAAACCGGATGCATCACCCACGATCATCGGTGATGAGACTGTACATCCCGCGGAAGTGCGGGGGTCGAGGCTTTTTAAATGCGAAGACCCTCCACAACCGCGAGATATGCAGTCTCAGGGAATATTTTTTGAAAACCGAAGTGGGTATGCACCGTGATGTGGTCGCAGTGGACAAAGGGCTCACCCCACTTTCCATGGCTAAAGAGAACTGGTGCAAACCTGTAATACTTACAACGGATGACCACAAGGAGATATGGCAAAACAAGGAGCTACACGGGCGCTTCTATCGGGCTCTTCATGAGCCCGATGTAGATTTTTTAGCGTCCGTATCCTGGCTACGCTTTGGGGACCTTTTCGGGGAAACTGAAGGTTTCGTCTGTGCAATTATGGACGAAGTTATCTTGACGAATAACTACCGGAGACATATTATGAAGGACGGGACGGTTGACGTGTGTCGGGCATGCCACCGTCCGGGTGAGTCTATCAGACATATTATCTCTGGTTGTTCTCGTCTGGCTAACGGCGAGTACTTGCACAGACATAACCAAGTGGCTAGGATTATTCACCAGCAACTTGCTTTGAAATATAAACTTGTGAACTCTGAGGTACCGTATTACAAGTATGCGCCCGACCCAGTTCTCGAAAATGACCATGTCACGTTGTACTGGGATCGGTCTATCATTACTGACAGGACTATTGTCGCCAATAAGCCTGATATAGTGGTGACAGATCGATTAGCGCGCCGCGCAATGATAGTCGATGTTACCATTCCACATGACGAAAACCTCGTGAAAGCTGAGAAAGAGAAGCAAATAAAATATCTCGACTTAGCACACGAGGTTGTTGACATGTGGAATGTTGACTCGGCTGTCATTGTGCCGATTGTCGTTACGGCCAATGGCCTGATGGCTGAAAGCCTCAACCATCATCTCTCGAGGCTCTCGTTAGGCGGCTGGATCAAGGGCCTGATTCAGAAGGCAGTACTCCTCGATACGGCCCGCATTGTGAGGAGGTTCCTGTCTCTGGAGTCCTAACCACCGGTAGCTTGGACTCTGCTCCCGACACCGGCGGACCACTATTTTTTATATTTTTAAATGTTTTTTTTTTTATACCTTTTTTCAAGAAATATTTAAAAATATATTTTATATGTAAAAAAATAAATAAACGAAATAATAATAATAATAATGGCCTGATAGCCAGAAGCCTCAACCATCATCTCTCGAGGCTTGCGTTAGACGGCTGGATTAAGGGCCTGATTCAGAAGGCAGTACTCCTCGATACGGCTCGCATCGTGAGGAGGTTCCTGTCTCTGGAGCCCTAACCACCGGTAGCTTGGACCCTGCTCCCGATACCGGCGGACCACTATTTTATATATTTTTAAATGTTTTTTAATATTTTTTCTAAGAAATATTTAAAAATGTATTTTATAAGATTAAAAATTTAATAAACGAAATAATAATAATAAATCCATTTATTTCAGGTCCATAAATTACACCCATAGAAACTAAACACAAAACACATAATGAATAAAAAAGATTAGAGATAAGCATTACAAATTACAAAGTACAATATATTTACATAAAATCATTGCACCGAAATCAATTAAAATAAAAATAACATTCAACTAATATTTCCAAATGTATAAATTAGAAAATAAATAAATGAGTCAATTAAAAATGTAAAATAAATAAATGTTTTTGACTTCACATTTTTACCCCGCGCTTACACCAAGGTAAAGCCATGTACATATTCTACCATTCTCATGTATCGTTTACCTAAAACAAGTTGTAAAGACTAGTTGTATGCAAACCTAGTCAAAAATTTTAAAAAGTTGAACAAAATAGTGAACAATACCTACATTAAAACTGCTAGCACAGTGTAGTAAGGTAATTATTATTAGTGTTCGACCGAAAATGGATTTTCAGCCGAAAACGAAAACGAAGCTTCGGCTTTAGTCTTATTTTCCGCCGAAAACGGCATAACATAAAAATAAAAAATATTAATATTTCAGCTGTACAGTCAACAGCACATCAGGAAAGACGAAACTGTCAAATTTCTCCAAATGATTTTAAACCTTAAAATGTTGATGGTTACGTTCAAAATCGAATGAGAAAATTTTGTCATTTTGTGATAACTAGATGTGCTGGCGACTGTACACTGAAATCTCGTTTGTTTTTATTTACACCTAGGCGGAGAAAGAGCAAATATAGGCTTTTATAGAAATAGAACACGATAATTAAATTTCTACATTTATAGCTGTAATTTTTATGGTGTACATAATAAAGAGTATTCTATCTATCTATCTATCTAATTCAGAGATATTTCAATAATCACAGATTTCACAAACCTCTGTTAATTTGAATTAAAAATAGATCAATAGGTACCTAAGCATTTATTTCAAATACAGGAACTTTTGAATTGTCAAGGGGTCGGTCAGTCAGAAAGATGAAGCTAGTTGCCGATTCCAAAACGTAGTAGGTTCCTATGGAGAAGAACGGGCAAGAAACTCCACAGACACACTTTTAAATAAAAAATATTGTTACAAAAATATTGGTTACATCATTCATGTTGATATTATACATGTGAGAACAATGTAGAAAGACGTGCACGTTAAAAGTGTCCGTAATAAAAAGATAAAAACAATTAAAAAATTAAAATAAGCCGAGGCAGCTAATAAATGACCACATCATAGCTCTCTAATACCTACATATCTAATGCCTATATTATGCATGACGGAAATGAAAACAAAAGTCAAGAATAAATAAAAGTAATTACTTACCCATGAAAAAAAAATACAACATCACCTCACTTCTCAACATCAAAACAAAACTGCGTCCGTTTAAGTAAGTTGAGTGGAACCACGACCCGACCCGCTTCACCCCGAAGTTAGCCGAACGTCGGTCGCCAGAAATTGCCGAGCTTTACGAAATTGTCCGAATGGCGCGCGACAATTCATGAACTTCCGATTTCCGGCTAGGCCAAATTTTCGGCTGGTTTATGGGCGAAAATGAAATTATGGCCAAATCATGATTTTTTTGGCCGAAAATGGCCGAAAATGGCCGAAAACGAAAACGAAGCTTAGGTTGGTCACTAGCAATTATATGCTAGTCCGCCTCTGTATATAATAATAATAATAATAAATCCATTTATTTCAGGTCCATAAATTACACCCATAGAAACTAAACACCAAACACATAATGAATACAAAAGATGACAGATAAGCATTACAAATTACAAAATACAATATATTTACATAAAATCATTGCACCGAAATCAATTAAAATTAAAATAACATTCAACTAATATTTCAAGATTTATTAATTTATATTTATTTACATAACCAAATTACAAGATGATTATTAACATTAACTAAATTAAATTAAAACTAAGTTAAGCTTAATAGAAAATACATAAATGAGTCAATTAAAAATGTAAAATAATTAAATCAATTACAAATTAGAATATACATAAAATCATTGCATCAATAATCAATTAAAATTTAAATGAAATTAAAATGGATGACTTAATAAATGGTGACGAACTGGCATGCAGGTGCATCCACCTCTCCAGCAGCGCCGTGTCCCTCCGCTCAGACAATACGGTCAGTATACTGTCAGTTCTGCGTCGGAAGCGACTTAATAGCGAGGCGCGAGGCTTCCTAATAATAGCGTAAAAGTCATCAGTTTGCGCCTGCGCGAACATAGGTAAATGTCTATAAATTAGTCACATTCCCGGTTCGCATTATAATTGTTCAGTATATTGCGAGACTTTCTTGAGATCACAATGAAATCCGTCGCGTTAGTGTTATTATTTATCAGAGAATGTTATTGTCAGGTCTCTATGAACGACTTCAATGAACGACTCTGGATATCTAGCTTAAAGCTATTGTATTACACACAGGCGGAAACTAACGGACGTGAAGCGATACCACCATTCGGAATATGGACTTTGATAACCGGTATTGCCTGTGGAGCGACGGGTAACAGCTACAAGCAACTGGCGAGGGCATTTAACCTGCCGAAGAACCAGAAGACCTTAGTAAGAGGATACAAGGACGTCACAAATGCTGTTCTAGCCCAAAGCGACAATGGTGTCAGCCTCGTGAGCAGAAATTTCGTGTTTTTGGACAATGATTTTTCAGTATACTCAAACTTCAGAGAGAGAGCTTTGTAAAACGATTTTGGAACCTCACTGAAGGTTCTCGATTTCGACGACCCCAATTCGGCCGGCATCGCTAACACTTAAATTGAAAATTCAGGCTGTCAGTTAGGCGGACCAGTCTCCAATGTGCCGCGAATGATTTTAACAAACGTGATTTCATTCAAAGGATTGTGGGCATCACCATTCAACAAAACTGACACAGCGTTGGAACCATTCTACGATGAAGATAAGAAAAAGACGGGTACTGTGAATATGATGTCCCAAATTGGAAAGTTTGCCTACATAGATATGGATATAATTTTTTTGTTGAACTGCCTTACGGAAGAAAGTGCAAATACTTCATGATAGTCATCCTTCCTTATCCTTCAATTAAAATCGCTGAAATGTAGGTACAAAAACATCCATTAAGTCAGTCAATCCATGAAGGATATCTTCAAGAGATTACAAACAAACGGAATGGGAGATGTTCACGTGAAATTGCCGAGGCTCCATATAAGCACGAATCTTGTGTTAAACAAGCTGTTGTATAGCATGGGTGTTTACGATATTTTCCAACCAGACCTTGCGAGTTTCGAGCGAGTTTCAAAAGACAATATGTTTATTTTTGCTATAGTACATAAAGCTGATCCAGAAGTTACCGAGTCAGGAACTGTGGCATCCGCTGTTACAACAGCTACTTTCTCTGACAGAATTTCAGCACCATATTTCTATGCAAATCGGCCATTTATGTACTTTATTGTGGAGAAAACCACAATGGTGCCGATTCTCTTGTCACAAATTTCTCTAAACTAGACCAAAAATCACCAAAATTTCGTTTATTCCTGTCAAACAACGTTTCCCATTCTGAAATTAACTAAAGTGACATAAATTAACTATACTATAGTTTGACAGCACTAATGTCATTTTAGTTACTTAATTTAGTGAAAATGGCAATTTTGCTATTCTGAATTTGACGTTTTTCATCTAAAATTTAATTTTCAAACTAAATCAGGCTATTTTTAATCGCGATTAAAAAGGTGTGGAATAAAATTAATTGTCATGAACTAAAATTTACAAAGCATATTTCTCTTAGATTTCTTAAAGTTTGGATGCTTGTGGGTTTGGAAAATCTTAGATCAGTAAAGACACGTATGTAATTGCAGCTGTTGTCCATGCGGCAGAAAGAAATAAAAAAATAATATTCTATTAGAACACAATACGAAATTCATTCCTGGAAACTTAGAGGTATTTTTGTACTGAACATCTAATGACTTCATAATAATTTGGAAAATAAGTGGATAAATCCATTTCCAGATTCTGTGAAATAAGTAACTATTTTTTTTAACTATCAAGAAAGTTCAGTTATTATTAGAGTTTAACTATCAGTTGGAAATATTGCGAGACTGTTCCAACCCATTCCAAATGGCTGAGAAAAGATTTTTATACTTACTCCCTAGATTGGGACAGACTAATTCAAGATGTCCATGATAGGGCTTTCCTACGGCGACGAGAATACCGGAGACTTTTTACTAAACGATAAACCGGATTTATAGAGAAAGCTCAATCCAAAGGCGGCTCAGTAGGTGCTCAGAAGGTTTGAATGGAATGAGTTTGTGTGCAAGTTCATCGGAGATAGTGATTATCCAATGTGTTATCCCATATACCCATATTATGATGCCAGCTCAACAGAACAGTAGAACTAAAGAAAAACCACGTTGTGGTAGTTACACACAAATAACAAGAGACATTTTTTCTAGAAAATAATATATTTTTATAAATAATAAAGCTACATTTTTGTTATAAATTGATTAAGTTTTTATTTCCAATATTCTTCCTCCCAAGACATGGGTGCCAATCTTTTCTCATGCCACCCTCATTCCTCATCTTTTTCACATAGAATGCTCTCCTCCCTCGCTGTCTGCTAGGTTGAATAGTATTGGTGCTTGGTGTGGCTTTCATAGCAGCAGTCATACTCGTACCTGTAAACAAGTATAGTTTGTTATTAAAAGGCACTGAAACCCTGGTGCAAAAGCAATAGGGAGTGTTATAAAATAGACATTAGTACCTACATATACTTCTAAATAGTATATTTGTGTTAACAAGCTTAAAGGACATGTAAATACATAACTATTATCAGCTACTGCTTTAACTTTATTTGGTCAGTTTACATTAAGACAGTTCTAGTAAGTAGATACAAAATCAGAAATAAATACCTTTCATGTTGGACAATTTCTTTAAGTCACCTTTTTCTTACGATCTGTCACTATGTATTAGGACATTCAGTATTTTTTATGACATGTTCTAATGTCTTGCTTGGTATGTGTCCTTTGACACATCCTAGTAATTATGAAACAACAAGCTGTTTGTCCAATGAAATCCTATGGAATTTTGTGTATTAGCCTGTGTATTCCTTTTTTATCCATTAGGTGGTAAGCCAGGATATATGGGTGCCGAGTAATTCTTTCTTTATACGAGATAGCTTTTTATTTCGTCTTTACGGTCGGTATTTTTATGTCATGGTTGTTCTTAGAAGCTTGTTCTGAAATCGCTGTATGATCTCTACGTTAGAGTGTGATGCTGTTCCCCATAGCTGAATGCCATAGGGATAAAGGCTCGATTTTATTTTCCAGGTCAAATTGTGACCAGTAGAACTTTCTTAGTGAAAATGTGTTTTTTTCCAAGGTTTATACCAAGGTATTTCACATGGTCAGCTTGAGGCACTTGTATTCTATTTAATGGAGCTTCGATGTATTGGATCTTATTATTTCCATTGCTACCATCGCATACTCATTGAAATAAACTTTTTTTATTAATAAAATCAAATTCAAATTTCCAATGAAATATTTTACTTTTGTTAGTCGAAGTCACAACAGATACAAAAATCATGGATTTATTCTGTTTTTACCCGACTGCCTCAGGAGGGTAATGTTTTCGAGAGTATGTATGTATGTATGTATGTATGTACTCGTATGTATGTCTATTTCTTTGGCACGCTGTGTAGCCTAAACGGCTTGATGGATTTTAACGTATGAGGTGTCGTTAGATTCGTCTTAATTGTGGATAGGCTATATAATATTTATAAATTGCATCTGCAAATACAAAAAAAAGGAGGGGAATTTTTTTTTTTTAATTAATTGCAACAATATATTAATATAAAACTATATATATATATATATTAATAAAACTAAAAAGCTTGAAATAAAATAAATTATTTAAAAAACAAAAAACCCGACTGCAAAAACACATAACTGAAAAAGGAAAAACAAGCATTATAATCTATATAATTTTGGTCTTGCAGGCGGAGACAGTCGAATAACCTGAAATATGGTGTAACTTTTGATTGCGATTGCCTGCGATACCAAAATTATATAGATTATAATGCTTGTTTTTCCCTTTTCAGTTATGTGTTTTTGCAGTCGGGTTTTTTGTTTTTGAATAATTTATAATTCGACTATTTTGAATATAATCTGTGCCGAAAGCATTTTGTCACCTCTATTTTGGCCTATGGTTTACTCAACTTACGATTGTCAAACTCGAATACAGTTGTGTCAAAATTCTTTTTAATTTTAGTGAAACTTATTTGCAGAATACCTTTTAGGATTCTCTTAACATAAATAAAAAAAATTAGTGATAGTTTAGTTAAGTTCGGTGAACAACAGAATCGGCACCATGGACTGTGATATTTAGTGGCATTTATTCTAAACCTACAGTTTATTATTAAAACAACTTTCTTTTTTTGGTATAATATAGAACTTTTGTTAAGTTGTGGTATACCACAACCTACCAAAAGCCTAACACTATAGAAGCTACATATGTATATGTAGGTTCTATAGTGTTATGAATTTAAATGTTCATTTAGTATTACACAATGAATTTAATAATAAAGTTACTACAACTAAACACGGTTTATAAACAATACCTAAGATTAAAGTGATTATAAAGTGACGTGTAATGACGCGGGCAATGGTTAGCGACGGACTGTAGTCGTCGTGTATTACTCTATTCGAACAGACATGGAACGTCATAGGTACTTGGGTGCACATATTTGTGTGCATGTGTGGGTTACATACCACTACAGGTACAAAGATCATCATCATCATCAACCTGCAGTAAACCATCAGTCCTCTGCTGGATATAGACTTCTCCAATCGCACGCCATTCAGCTCGATTCTCGGCAACTCTCATCTAGCTGTTTCCAGCCAGTTACAAAGCGTAGTCACCCCACAAAGAGCAGTAGTAGTCTGACGGCTTCCTGCCTTACGCTTGATTCGCGGTCTCCACTCAAGAACACGTCTACTCCAACGGTCATTGGTTCTACAGCTAATATGGCCGGCCCATTGCCAGTTCAGCTTGCTTATTCCGTGAGCTAAGTCGACAACTCTAGTTCTCTGCCGGATCACCTCGATCCGGATTCGATCCCTCAGAGAAACTCCTAGCATAGACCGGTCCATAGCTCGCTAAACCACCTTGAATTTACGGATCAGCCGTACCGTGAGTGTCAACGTTTTAGCTCCGTAAGTCATAATAGGCAGGATGTACTGATTGATGACCTTAGTCTTTTGGTTCTGTGGAATTAACGACGAGAAGTCTTGACGAAGCTTCTCCAACGCTGCCCAGCCCAGCTGAATTCTTCTGTTAGCCTCCTACGTGGGGCCGAAAGATTCTAGAGTGGCGACCGCGTAGCTGAAGACGTAGCGTTGGAAGGCCTCCTACAAAGTGGACCGATGACCTTGTGAAGGCCGCAGGAATCCCCTGGATGCGGGAAGCACATAACCGGTCGCTTGGGAGGAGGGGGGAGAAGTTGACGTCTTTCGGCTGAAATGATGATGATTATGATGATCGCTTCATAGGTTTGAAAAATTCGTCTTCTCAACAACGTAAATAACGGCATGGACGTGGATGAACTGTCAAAATAAAACCGATTGCGATCAATGTCATTTACATCATTTATTGTAGTATGTTACGCAACTACCCCGCGGCACGCGTAGCATGACCACTTCCATCTCTACTCTACGAAAAATAGACATAATTATCGCCTTCTATACAAAGCGAGCGTTCTTTTCTTCGTGTTGACATCGCGCCGTCAAAATCCTTCTACAAACTGTCATTTTGTTTTTCATTGCTTACATTTCTACGATAGTGGTTCTGGGTCCCACCCAGCACCACTACAACACAGGACGTTTCTCCGGCTATTTAGTCTTTCTGACCACATCAAGCTGAACACTGGATCTACCACTAGGCCTGCCGTCTATTCAGTGAGGTAAAGTTAGCTATCAATAGTGTCAATCCCCAGCACCAGCGATGTTAGAATCTCTATTCGGTAAGAGATTTTTATAGAGTAGATCGGCTGCCCACCCTGACCATCGCACAGGCACGTATACAGAGGGGGGGATAGTTGGGATTTATCCCCCCCCGAAATCTGACTGAAAAAAAAAAACGTTTTAAGCCATCTGTTTATTTATTCGCTTGCGTGTTCTTTCAATAAGTAGGTAAAATAAAAATATAGATAGATCTTGATCTGATTATGTAAGCGACGTTACTAGTAGCGCCATCTAACCTATTTAGAGAGAAACCGAGAACGAAAACAGTAATGAACGACATCTATCGTCGAGTAGAAAAACTAATAGTAGAAAGATCGTCGCGTTGAGTAGCGAAATATCGAGAAGCTTCCATAACTTTCTGCTACCAGGTAGTAGATGGCGCAATATTCCACAGTGTTCCAGAATACGAAAATGTAGTATAAATACGGCGGGGGCGGGAGTCCGGGAACCTGCATGTAAGTTTATTTCGACAGCGATTCAAGTGAGAATCGAGAGCGACAAGCGAGAAGAAAAGTGAAATACCTCTGCAATAGTGACAGTATAGTGCAATAGACCAGTTTATTTTGATATTGGTTTCAGTTTCATAGAGATTAGAGTAAATTCCTTCCGACTTGGTTCACCTGATACTTTGCCCGTGCCGTGAAATAAAGGAAAAAAACTTCAAAACCACTGTTTTCATTGGATTCGCCAAATCGCCAGTCCGTTACGTACGTGAGATAGTGTTGGACAATTTTGGACCTGCAGACGTCATGATTTGTTGGACCGTTCGCCCTATCCATCACAGATTACTTAAATAAAGTAAAGTAATGTGTGAAATGTGAGTGCTTCTTGATTTGTGCTTGTTTGAACGTATATAAATTGCTGCTGCTAAAATGAAGAGAATTGACAACTTTTTCAAGCCAGTGGCAAAAAAAATTGTTACTACTAGCGAGGAAAAACTACTCCAAGCATGGCTTCTGCTGTTGATAGTAGACAACTAGAAACAACTGCGTCAAAATTTACAGAAAAAAATGTGATTTCAGCCGAACCGGCTGGAAGATGTAGAGATGAAGGAGAATGTTCAACTTCAAAAACGTGCAGTTTAGATACAATGATTATAAGTGAAACTTTTCCTGATATCGCACAGTGGGCCCATACTGAAAATTAGTGGACTTAGGCAACAAAGTTCCTATATCGATGCGATTTTTTTTTATATGACGTGTTATATTATTCCTGACAACTTTTATTCTTATAAAATTTCTTCTAAAGTTGATAGTTTGTCTTGAAAAAAATTAATTAGATTTTTTTGTATGGAGCGAATCACGTTTAATTTTTTTTCTTCAATTGTACTAATATGTTGAGTGTGTGGCGTGAGTATATGATAGCTAGGGTCATTCTCTATCCATGAAAAAAAAATCAGCGCCGGCCATCTGCGGCAGCGCGAGTAATCATTCGGTAAAAAAAAAATGATTTGGAAGAATTTTTTTGTCATTTAAAATAAATTCAAAGCATATTTTTTGTCTCATTTGGCTGTTTTCACCTTCTTTTTAGTTAAATAAATAGTTTTAATAGCGCATACGTACTTATAACTAGTAATTCTGGTAGAGATTTAGTTATTATTGCATGTTATCGGTAGCACCTGCATTGTGATTGATGACTCATTTGTTTGTGCACTCGGCTAAGCGCATAACTAATGAGCCATCGAAAAATGCTCGTCTCTGATTGGCTGAATAATTTTCACTCACTGTTATGTCCACTACTTGAGTAATTAACACTAACTATAAATATAAAGACATTCATTAAGTCCATCTAGTTTCGCTCTTGTCGCTTGTTTGTGAACACAGTGAATACTTGTATTTTTATATTTACATTAGAACTATGGCTGGATTTTGTACCAACCTAGATCTTTTTGTAAAATTAAGAAGTGGCGGTGATCTGAAAAATCATATGTTTCTGTATGAAAGTATCATTTCTGTCTTGACTACCGAAGTTTCTGAAGAAGACAAGAACCGAATCAAGGAGTTCTGTCGACTTTTTTGTGTAAATTTAAATAAAAAGTGGATAGAGTCAAGTAGAAATCAAAAAACTTTTATGATTAATCGCAAGTGGTTGGAAAAAAACATCAACTGGCCTGTTTGTGACAGTGTTGATCTGAGAAGTGTGATGGGCTTTTCGGACGCATCCTTATCTGAGCTTGTGGATATAGATTGCCATGTTCCTACTCTTGCAGTATGAACTGCGGAAGCGGGAACATCTACAGAAAAGGAGCACAGAAAACCGTTCGAAGAGTTAAGTAATAAGCAAAAGAAAAGACGTTCTACTTTCATAGTAGAAGAAAATTCCGAGGAAGAGTGCAGCACTGGTACATAACAAAATTGAAAGACAACGGCAAAACGAATCTGGCAAAAGTGGTCGAATACCTTTCCAGTAATCCAGATGCGCTATCCGAAGTAGAAGAGAGACTATTCAAAAAGCAGAGCTTAAGTACTGTCTCTGAAGATAAGTGTTTAGCTCTTTATACATCAGTTGCGCTCTCGAAATGGAAGTACTTAGCTCTTCGACAATTTCTGAAAGAAGAAAACTGTGCTGCCTTTCCATCTTATCCAAAGCTTGTAAATGCCAAGAAAAGATGTTACCCACCACAAGAGAGTATGGAGATTACCGAAAACGGAGCTCACATTAAATTGCAAGCGCTATGGGACCACACTGTGGAGAGGATATTACTTGATATAAATACTGTTGATAGGTCTCAAAATGAAGAACTCAAGTTGACCTGGAAATGGGGACTTGATGGTTCTTCGTCGCAGAGTAACTATAAACAGAAAACGTCAAACACAGCTACAGAGTTTGATGATTCATCAGTAGTCATGATAAGCATCGTCCCTCTTCGGCTAGTGTCTACTAGGCCATCATCTGGGAATGAAAATCTAGTTTGGGAGAACCCCACACCTTGCTCAACTCTGTACTGTCGACCAGTGAAGTTCACTTTCACTTCGGAGACAGCTGACTTTATAAAGTCTGAAGAGTCTGAGATGAAAAAACAAATTGATGAACGAATATCTACACAGTGTGGAAATATTATTGTATCACATGAATTGCATATGACCATGATTGATGGAAAAGTGGCCAATATTATTGCTGGAGTACCATCATATGCAACGTGTCCCATTTGCTTGGCAAACCCGAGTGAGATGAATAATTTAGACGCTTTGACTTCTAAACCACTTCGTGAAGAAATTTACAAACAAGGAATTTCTTCACTGCATATGAAGATTCGGTGTATGGAATGTCTTCTCCATATATCTTATAATCTGGATTTTCAACGATGGACTGCTCGCGGCGAACATAAGGCTTTAAAACAAGCTAAAAAAAATTACCACACAGCAAGAGTTTCGTGAGGAAACTGGAATGCTGATTGATATAGTCAAATAGGTATGTATTTAATTTTCGCTCTCTTTATGTTGTTTATGAATTATATATCTATGTATTGTATATTACAGTATTGTTTTCCCATTTTAGGGTTTTGGAACTACAAACGACGGGAATATAGCGAGGCGCTTTTTCCAAGATTACAAAAGATCTTCCAGAATAACAGGAATTGACGAAAATCTGATTTTCAGATTTTCCGTTATTCTACAAGCCATATCATCAGGCAAAAACATTGACTGTGAAAAATTTAGAAGATACTGTAGAGAAACAGCTGATGTGTACGTGCAACACTATTCGTGGTTCTACATGCCAGTTAGTGTACATAAACTTCTAATGCACGGTGCAGACATCTGTAACCACTTTGGTGTTTTGCCAATCGGTAAGTAAAAAATAAATATAGTTTGATGTATTATTTGACTCGATTGCGTTTTGAAATTAAAATGTATGTACTTATTCGTTTTAGGTACCTTATCTGAAGAAGCTTCGGAAGCCCGTAATAAGGACTTCAGAAACGTCAGGGAGAGGCACACTCGGAAAACGGGGAGAATAACAACAAACGAAGACATCCTCCATGGACTTCTAATAAGCTCTGATCCCCACATATCCTACATAAGGCCTAAAATAATGAAACAGGTTCATAATGAGTTGTTGCCTGAAGCAACTCAGTTGTTACAGACTACTGAGCCTCCCTGTGACAGTGAAATTATGGAGGAAGAAGAATGCCTCATAGCAGAGTCCGAAAATTTGCCGGACCCACTAGCACTTCTGGAACAAGAAATAATGTGATCCGGCTCTAAATTATTCCCACAAAAGCCTATTAAATTAAATTATTTCACCTATCATTAACAAAATTAGTATAACCTGAAACATTACGATATATTTATAGATAACGTGCAGTTAAAAAATAACACAGCCAATCAGAGACGAGCATTTTTCGATGACTCATTAGTTATGCGCGCACAAATGAGTCATCAATCACAATGCAGGTGCTCTGCATTGTGATTGATGACTCATTTGTACCGATAACATGCAATAATAACTAAATCTCTACCAGAATTACTAGTTCTAAGTACGTATGCGCTATTAAAACTATTTATTTAACTAAAAAGAAGGTGAAAACAGCCAAATGAGACAAAAAATATGCTTTGAATTTATTTTAAATGACAAAAAAATTCTTCCAAATTATTATTTTTTTACCGAATGATTACTCGCGCTGCCGCAGATGGCCGGCGCTGATTTTTTTTTCGTGGATAGATAATGACCCTAGCTATCATATACTCACGCCACACACCCAACATATTAGTACAATTGAAGAAAAAAAATTAAACGTGATTCGCTCCATACAAAAAAATCTAATAAATTTTTTTCAAGACAAACTATCAAGTTTAGAAGAAATTTTATAAGAATAAAAGTTGTCAGGAATATTATAACACGTCATATAAAAAAAAATCGCATCGATATGGTAACTTTGTTGCCTAAGTCCACTAATTTTCAGTATGGGCCCACTGTGTATCGGCGTGGTTTCTAATGCCATATATAACACACAGTATCCTCCTCTTGTACTCACAGATGAACAGAAAAAAAATATTATTACACAGCCGTTTGTCCCAGATGCGTCATTTTCGTTTCCGGCTAGTAGCTTTGGAAAGAGGAAACTTAGATTTCGAAGAGAATGGATGGGATCATGGGAATGGTTAACATATTCGCCGAGGAGGAATGGTGTGTTCTGCAAATATTGCGTTGTCTTTTCA
Source organism: Atethmia centrago (assembly GCA_905333075.3). Lineage (NCBI taxonomy): Eukaryota > Metazoa > Arthropoda > Insecta > Lepidoptera > Noctuidae > Atethmia > Atethmia centrago. Next base: position 9,795,047 of record HG995388.1, read on the forward strand.
TCAGGCACCGCTGGAAAAGGTTCCCACCAAACACTTGGAAGTTTTGTCAGCAAACCATTTGATAATTGGAAAGATGCAACAGAGAGATTTCGCGAACATTCTGCTGCTAAATATCACCAGTTTTCTAAGTTATGCGCAGAAAATTTCTTACGCGTAATGGATTCAGCAGCTATAGACGTTGCATCGCTGCTTAATGATCAAAGGCTCAAAGAAAAGGAAAGAAATAGAACAGCACTAAAACCTATAATCGAAACTATCATCTTCTGTGGAGAGCAAGATTTGCCGCTTCGTGGAGACAAAGACAGTGGACCATTGACTTTAGAAAAGCCACTTGGTAAAGATGGAAAATTCAGGGCTCTGCTACGATACCGAGCAAGCTATGATAATATCCTGAAAGATCATATCATTACAACCCCTGAAAATGCAACGTATTTTAGCCCTATTATTCAAAATGAAATAATAGATACTTGCGGAAAGATAATTCAGAAAAAAGTTGTGACACAAATAAATAGTTCAGAGTGTTTCGCGATTCTTGGCGATGAAACTTTAGATGTGAGTGGAACTGAGCAATTGTCTTTATGTGCGAGATACGTTTATAAAGGTATTTTGAGGGAGAACTTTCTCAGTTTCATTGAAATACACGACCTAAGTGCCGAAAATATAAGTGCAGAAATTTTAAAGAAATGTCATGAGATTGGTTTGAATCTCGATAAACTAGTTGATCAGGGGTATGACGGAGCTGCTACCATGGGAGGACACATCAGTGGTGTGCAGACGAGAATCAGAAAAGAATTTCCTAAGGCCACACATTGCTCAGCACATCGTCTGAACCTAGTTCTTTCAAAAGCTCTTTCAGTTCCCGAGGTGAGAAATTCAATAGGCGTTGTGAAGGAAGTCTGCAATTTACTTCGCAACAATGCAATGGCCGGGAAACAGTTCAAGGAAAATGTGGAAAAGCTCACACCAGAAAGTAAGAAAAAAAGACTGGTCGGCATGTGTGACACTAGATTTATAGAACGTCACGACTCTATAAATGTATTTGGTGAGTTACTCGAACCTATTGTCATTACATTAAGAGAACTATCCTACACAAACAGAACTGTCGCCCAAACTGCCTCTACACTCATAGCTGCGATGAAAAAGAGTAGTTTCTTGATTTCTCTAAAAACCTGTGAAAGATTTTTCAGTTATACTCTCCCACTGTCAGCATATTTGCAGAACCCTACACACGACCTGGCCTCTGCTATGAAATTTTCCGATGACATTATCGGAAAACTAAGAGATACGTGACGATGTTAACCCGGTATTCTCAGAAATATATAACGAATGCTGCAAAATAGCGGAAGATGTCTTGCAAATAGAAATTCAGCGTCCTCGAGTTACTGCCCACCAAACTGCACGAAGCAACCCTCCCAGCGATACTGCTGAAGAATACTTCAGAAGAACTATTTTTATACCGTGCTTGGACGATTTGATATCTGGCATGAATGATAGATTTGCGAATCAAAGAGAGCTGCTTTCTTCTTTAGAAATTATTCTTCCGAAAAATGTGGACGAGAGGAAAATAAGTGAATTAGAAAATATTAAAATTTATTGGGAAGAAAGTGTTGGAGAATCACTAATAAAAGCAGAGTACAGTATGTGGTGTGCCAAGTGGAAAAACACAGATAAGAAACCAGTCGAAATTATGGAAATTTTAGACACGTGTGACAAAGTTTTCTTTCCTACCATTAACAGGCTAATACATATTCTGGCCACCCTTCCGGTTTCAACGGCATCTGTGGAGCGGTCATTTTCATGCATAAAGAGAATAAAATCCTTCCTAAGGAATAGAATGGCGGGCGAGAGGCTTACTGGTCTCGCTCTATTGTCTATTCATTCCGCTTTGACGCCAGATCCTGATATGGTACTAGACGTAATGGCTGCCAGCGGAAACAGAAAAATACTTATATAATTATAGTATAGTACAGTGAAAATTATAGTACAGTGATTACAGCGATTTTCACACAGTTCACATGGTTGTTTCAATGTTTGTCCCCCCCCCGAACCAAAAGTCTGGATACGTGCCTGCCATCGCATATCTGTTAAGCCCCGCGCGATACCGATTCGGAGTCAAACAATAGAAAATCAATTGTGTCTCATTAGCTGTCCTTGACCGATTAATATTGGTACACTGATGTGATACCCTATAGGTCATTAGTGCTTAATATTGTTTATTTTAATTAGATTGCTTGCGCGCTGATCGGCTGAAATTATGTATTGTCATTTCCTTAGTTTTTTGATGTTGGTATAACTAATTAATGGGATTAGGTTGGTCTTACTGTACTCCTCTCCCCCTATCCCATTCCTGCACATTGCCTTGCACCCGCGTGTGAGCGAGACCGCTACACCAATCAGCGCCAACCCGCGGAATGTCGTCGAAATTCAAGAGGGATTCGGTTTTCGTGCGTCGTCGCGCGCGCACCCTATTGCGCCCATAATTCATTTAACCAAGTGAAAATTCGTGGAAATCGCTTGTATCGTCGGGACAGTGCATCATCATCGCATCAAATAAGGTATCGTGCCGCCTTCCTTTCGCCAACTACTGATTCGCACCTTATTTCTGTCCTAACAGCGGTTGTGCATTCGTTCATACTTTTTGTCGTAAAACCAATTCCAAAATATCGATTATGTGTTGCCCCGCGCATCCATAGGTAGTGGTCCCAAATAGGTTATTTATTACTTTAAAAATAGAAACAATGGTGCCGATTCCCTTTTTCACAAACTAAATTAAATTTAAGTTCAGTGCATCTTTTTCTTTCTATTTAATTAAGAAAAGGACAGAAGATAAATTTTAGTTCAGTCCTGTCAGATTAATCAGCGCTTGACATAAATTGACGTAATTTTAGTAGGCAAGTTTTTAATCACGTCTAAACTTGTATGGAGTAGTGACAGGCGCTGATTAATTTGACAGGACTGAACTAAAATTTATCTTCTGTCCTTTTCTTAATGAAATAGAAAGAAAAAGATGCACTGAACTTAAGACGCTGACAACACCTAAACCGCGGTCACTGTCAAATTCCATAGAAAAGAAAGAGAAGCGCGATGACGCAACGCTTCTAATTTATTGCAAAATATCAAGTAATTATCTATTTACTCAAAATTGAGTTGAGTAATCGAAAATAAAAAACAACCAAGTTCTGCATTCAAATAAGACGTTCTAGTTATTAATTAAATACGTAATGTATGTTGATATTTGATAAAGATATTTTGGATTAGAACTTAAAGTAAGAGGTTAGTTTAACGTTAGTTTGTATCGAGATTTTGTTTTCAAAACGTGTTTTGGTAACAACCAGGTTCTGGGAAATATGTTCAAAATTAACATATATTTTTTCCGCTACCACAAACTATACAGATTTGGCAATTTTTTTTCTTAAGCGAAGCCTATTTTGGTCAATTGGGTCTTGTCAGCGCCTTAAATTTAGTTTAGTTTGTGAACAAGGGAGTCGGCACCACTGTATAATATAAACTTCTTATAAATACCTACTAAATTAACCAACAAACTATTAAAATAATATTATTTATTTATTATTAACCGGATGCAGCTGAATACCGTAGCATATCATGTTACGGTAATCACTCAAAATTGTGCGTACAAACTTACATTTACAGTTGAAATGTATGGGAACATGTTTTTCAACTACAATGTTATGTTTGTTCGTGGGATAAATTCATCCCAACTACAGAACTCTTCATTGAGCGTAGTCTCACACGCACTTGGCCGGTTTTTCTGTTTATGCTTCCATCCTCCTCTTCACCCTTTTTTTTTGAGTGGGAAGTTATCAAATAACTTCTCCCGCTCTGGGCGGCGCGGGAGGATGTGTCAGACTCTTACTGACTAAAACCCACCCGTATTCCTTCCGTTGCCTGTGTTGCTAGGGGCCTCGGTAACCCTTTTGGACTTACACGCGACCCCGGCAGGCATCGGCCCTAGTGGACCCCTACAAACTCTAACATCTCTTTGAGGTGCGCGTGGGACACAACACGCCGTCGACCCGGGCCTGGTCCATAACGGACGGTGAGCTATCCATTGCTCACCGTCCACAAGCCCGCACCTACGGTGGCCCGATATCCGCCCGGGATTCCCGACGCCCAGGGCGTCTCCTGCGGCGGCTAAGGGCGAGAGGGTGCGAAATTTGCCTTTCCCTCAACCGTTCCGCCTCCTTCTTGGAGAGCATTACTACTTCGCAGAAGAAGGTGACGGCTGCCCATGCCCTCTCGCTTCTTATCATGGCCTGAACCGGGGCCGGACGAAAGAGATCTCCGCCGCCGATCACCTCCACGAGATCACGGCGGTGCTCTGCCCAAGCCGGGCAGACCTCCACCGTATGCACCACCATGTCCTCCGGGCGACGGAGTAATGAATAATTATTGGAATAAATATTTAAGCATTTAGTTTTTTTTTTTTCTGTCGCTGCTCAGTTGCTTATTACCAAGGTGAGATGTCAGATGTTTTTTTGTTTTTTTTTTTCTAAAACTTATGTAAATAACAATATAATGATAGGTAGTAAGTTAGAAAACAGATACCTATTGTAAGTAAAAAGGATAGGGTTATTTGTTTATTTTACATTTCCAGTATAAACTGACCTCTCATTGTACGGAAATCCTATACAATTCGAGATCAGCTTAAACTGGAAATTTATAGCTTGACATGTAGCCGTGTGTACACACAAATAAACAGACAAGAAGAATGGAACAGAAAAATACGTACAAACTACAAAGGCGTTGCTTGTTTCTAAAGAAATCTCTTCCAGCATACCTGCCGTAGGAGTTAGGACAGAGGATCAAAAGAGATGTAGAAAAATAACTTCAACATACAAACACGAGATTTGTGGTACCTACGCGGCGGGTTGAGTACCGGTACCCGTCAGAATCCGGTACCCGGTACCGAAATGGCAAGAACCGCTAAGTACCGGTACAGAACCTGTACTTTGGTACTACTGCGGGATCACTATCAGTAACAAAGGGTTTCATTTTGACAGTTCAACAACATTCATTGCGTTATTTACGTTGTTAGTTGATTGGCAATTCATCAAACAACAAAATAATTCAGATTGTGATTGATAATTAATGTGTTACCCAATTAGGGTACTAATTCCAAGGGCAGGGGGGCAACCACGTCGGGAATCTCGGGTGGATTTCCGACCACCGTAGGCGCGGGCTTGCGGACGGTGAGCAATGGGTAGCTCACCGTCCGGTAAGGACCAGGCCCGGGTCGACGGCGCGTCGTATTCCACGCGCGCCTCAAAGAGATGTCGTCAGCACAAGTGTAGGGGTCCAGTAGGTCCGATGCCTGCCGGGGTCGCATGGCAATCCAAAAGGGTTACCGAGGCCCCAGGCAACGGAAGGAATACGGGTAGGTCTTAGTCAGTAAGAGTCTGACACATCCTCCCGCTCCGCCCAGAGCGGGAGAAGTTATATGATGATTTCCCACCCAAAAAAAAAAAAGGCCGACCACGGCCTCTTATAGCAATATTATTTTAATATTACATCAGTGTGAGAATTAGATGAAGCTATACAGGGGGTATAGCTCCATCTCTTTCCCACTGTGAAGCAATATTAAAATAATACTGCTATAAGAGGCGGTGGTTGCCCCCCTGGCCACGAGTCACCACGACGAGACTTGCGGAGCGACGAACGGGAAGGTGACGCGCGTCGCGTCGCAAGTCGTATCGCTCGAAACCGTGAACAGGGTGTATAACAGATAAAGTAACAAACATACCTACATTCACACTCGCATGTATAAAAATAGTTTAGGAGTTCCGTATGTCCGAATGAAAACACGGAACCCTTATAGGATCACTCGTGTGCCTGTCTGTCTGTCAGTCTGCCACAGTCAATTTGCGCCGAATCTAATGAACCGATCAAGTTGAAAGGCACACTTAACAATTTCTGTGACCTCAACACGGACGTGTTACTTTTCGGATACAAATAAGAAAATTTAAAAAAGTTTTGCACACAGTACTGTGTGACAAGGTCTCAAGTATATAATTATTTAACAATTATAAAATAAACAGTTTTTAAGTTATTTAATAAAATATGTAGATGAAAATTGACAATTCCCATAACTCCGAAACTACTGAGCCTAAAATTTTGAAAAAATACAGAAAATAGTTCTACATATAGATTAGAGAAAAACCTTTATGAAGTCTTTGGCCTTAAAATAACATGGTAAATCTCCCAATATTGTGCGTACAAACTAACATTTTCAGTTGGTATGTGTTGGAGAAGGCTGGTTTTTAGGGTTCCGTAGTATACAAGGAACCCTTATAGTTTCGCCATGTCCGTCGTCTGCCTGTCTGTCTGTCCCCACTGTAGCTCAGAGACGCTTAGTACTAGAAATCTGTAATTTGGCATTGGTATACATATTAATCACGCCGACAAAGTGCTAAAACAAAATCTTTTATAGTATTTTTTTTTTGGGTGCCTCCCTTGTACGTAATGTGGGGATGATATTTCCCGTCTATCCCATAGTGTGGGATATTGTTGGATAGGCCGTTCAAAAATATTGTGAGTTTGTGAAAACTATTTTTAGATTCAAGTATCCGTTTGCGTAAATTAAACTTTAAAGTGCTAATTTTAGTGCAAGTATGGGGATACTTGACTCTAACAAAAATGACCCCCTGCCAGCTAAATGGCTGTCTATGGAGATGTCAAAAAAATCATCGCAGTGGTACATATAACAAAATTAAAATGAAAACTATCACAGCTAAGGAGGTGTTACAAGTTAACGACTAATAGTCAACCAACTGAAATTTGCAGTTGGATAATTGACCGTGACGTATATCGATGTATGGGAGAACATGTTTTTCAACTACAATGTAAAGTTTGTTTTTGGGATAAATTCATCACGTACTTGGCCGGTTTTTTTATATTACCTAGTAGGATGTGTAGTTGTGTACAATGTAATCATTGTGTGAAACAATCATGTTATTGCATAATACTCTGCTTGGACGTCAAGGACATACTTCGTAGTCGGAAAAACTATTTTTTTGCTCCAGATTTGATATAAATGGCGTATCGGCTTATATGTTCTTTTTTAGGGTTCCGTAACTCGAATGGAAAAATACGGAACCCTTAAAGGATAACTTGGTTTTCCGTCTGTCTGTCTGTCTGTCAAGACCCTTTTTCTCAGAAACGCGTGGTATTAAGGTATCAAGATGAAATTAACATCAAATTTCAATATACAATATGTAACAAAAACCCTGTTGTTCCTTCTACCTACGTTTTAAGAATCGGTTTACTAAGCGATAAAGCAAGTCATTTATAAAAAAACTGTTCAATAAAAACAATTAAAATAAATATTTCATTATTAATATTTGTAATGTTTCATTGATTTGTTACCTCTGCAATTCTGCATGAAGCGATGACGCGAAACCAGAAGTAGATAGAACGGTCCCGCCACACTCTTTGATCAGTGCCGCCGCGCCGGTACACACCGCCGCGCGCCGCCGCATATCTGCCTATTTTTCTACACAAGTTCGTGACCTTGTCAGCTGTTGTTTATCAGTACCTATCACTTTAACGAATTAATTTTTGAAAATCTTGGTTTACACTCTTTTAAGCACAATTGATAATTGTTAAAACTACATTTTAACACTTCACTACGTTGAAAAAAACAAATTCGCCGCGTCTGTCACATAAAACCTGATTTACCTATTTACATTTTAATGCATTAATTTATTATGATATCTACTTGACGGCCACGGAGTTGCTGTTCGATATGACCGCCTTGTACCTCTACACTTCTTGACTCAAAGTCGGAGGGAAGTAGTGATTGGACGCGACAATAGTGAAATGGGTGCTGGCCATCTTCTTTGAGTACTCTCGTGTCCCACTGAGCACTTCGCGTTGGATTGTACTCAAACAAGTCCAAGACTTCTGTCTCGAGTCCTCGGTCTGCCTGCGTCAGCTCGATGTTGGTCTCGCCCGTGCACACTGCCGGTATTTTACGTACGTATGTGCAAACGTTGGAATGCCATCGCCGACGGTAATGGTAGACTCGCAAAACGTTCTTGGTAGAGTCTGCATGCTTCTGCATAATTGCAGTTACATTTCCGAAGACACATCAACATATTAAAATATTCTACGTTAGAATAAGACATGGTCAACGTTTACGTAAACAAAACACAAGTCACTTATTACGTAGGTCAACAATAACATCCATTCGGTAGTAAGCTGCGCGGGAGACTAAGGAAGTGATTCGCAGGGAGATGGATGGCGGGGTGGCGATACCGACCCGGGGCACGTGCGCGGCGGCAGTTTTTGGCGGCATCTTTTGTCGCATTCAAAGAAAGTCACCGAGCTCGTAGGCTATTTAGCGAAATAAAGATGTACTTGTAAAATCAGATACTCTAAACATTTTTTCGGAATGCGTCGATTTTAACAGTTATTTGATGTTGACCTCTCGACTAGCCAATGCTTAATTTTTTTAAATTATAATTTCATCAATGTTCTTATTATAGGTAAATGTATATGTTCCTAAAAGGAACAACAGGGTTTTTGTTACATATTGTATATATATTAATAATAATATAATAAATACATATAACAAATATATAATAATAATAATAATAACTGGCAACACCGTGTCAACAGAACGTCTCCGTCTCCGTTTTCCAAATTTTACTAAAGATAATAATTTCGACAAATTTTACAAGAGTTTTACAATATATACAAAACCAAGAGCAGAAAACCATTGAAAATTTAAAAAAGACCATTACACAACAGCAAAATGTAACAAAATTTAATTAAAAACCGCCGAATCGGAGGTGACATGACAGATGTCACCTCCGATAAAACAACAATACAGAAAATATGGAAAATTGGAATAATAAAGAATGTTGACAAGAGCTGCTGCTGCACGTAGAGCACGCCTACCACCTCCGGACTCTTCGCTCAGCTCCGCCTCGCCGCCGCCGGTACCCAGCCCCACTGTGAGTGCTGTGACGACACCGGCCGCGGTAGTTGCGTCGAGCTCGAGCGACGAGTATTTCTCTCCGCCCACGACGCCACCACCTGTTCGTCGACGGGGAGGACGCCGGCCGCCGGACGGTTTAGGACCTCGAGGCCCACCGGCCTCTGATAGGGTCCCAGCTCCCGGCGGAAGTGTGCAGCGCATGAGATGGACACGATCTATCAATGAGAACGTCATGCGCTCATACTATGGGGCTACAGAGGGGGGAAACAATCTGACCGCGTACCGTGTTCGGATGCTCTCTCTTTTTCAGGTGCTTGAGCCAGCTGTCAACGTTTCGGCACAACGACTGTCGGATCAGGTGCGGGTTATCCAGCGTAATCATATGTTGGATGACACTGTACTTGAGCGCCTGCGAAGTGAAATACAGAGTAGCCATGTCATCGCCCCCCCGTCGCAGACTGTTGTAGTTTTACCTCAGTTAGACACACATCAAGCTGACGAGGGGAGTGATGACAGGGCTACAAACGTAAGTACCCAGTGCAATGTGGAATTGAGGAGTGCTTTGGAGGATGCGATTCGAGAATATCGGTTCATGTCGCCCGAAGTAAGGCCACCCCAACTAGCAAAATAATGTCTTATAAAAGGTTAAATAACGTTTGCGATTTAACTTTCAGTCTTATCAATGGTTTTATAAAAGTTTTATATACGTGTATATAACGCGGTTTTGGGCGCAGATTACATAACATTTCAATTGTGTAAAGGTTGTTTTGTTGTCGCATCAACGTCTATTACATTGGGTAAAAATCACATAGACGTTGCAAGAATAACTAATACGTTTTTGTAATAGTATGTAGTAAAACTACTACATAACTATTTCATTGCATAGACGTAAAAAAACAAACAAAAGCGTCATGTTATGGTTAAACGATGACGTCTATATTCATTTTGTTACAAGAATGGTGGCAATACGTGAAACTTGTACAATATTTTTTTTTTGTCTTGGAAAACTTCATAAAAAGGTAAGTCAAAGTTATCCTTATTATTTATCTGACGTAATGGAAAGCCTATATTGTAGTGGAAGTTGAGGAGCGGTGATTTTACTTGCGCATTTAACTTTTTCGATAAATCTATAGTGATCTTTGGTTATATTTTAATAGGCCTTCATAATATTGGTATTTTAATATTGTGTATTATAATAAAATACTATAACTGTCATTGAAGTTTCCGCCATATTGCCATCAAAGCATTGGACGACTGCTTTACGACGTGTAGATAACTATTGGTTTTATACATGTTTCTTAATCGATTCATGTCGTCCACCATGACGGTTTCAATTAGAGTTCAGTTGGAAAATAAAAAACCTTTATGAAATACTACAATTTTTATTTTTCAGGGATTTTATCATGGTGATATTTTTGGACATAGATAAATTTTTAACTAAAAGAGACTTAGTGTGTCTTAGACATTTAGAATGGCCATGGGATAAAACGCATTTTAAGTTATCACTGAAATGTTATGGATGTGGTCATCCTACCGACTCGACAACTTTAAAACATTTTATAATACATAATAAAAGAAGCATACAACAATTATTAAACTACGATTTCTTTTGGTGCCGAAATTGTAAGAAGTTTGCAATATATGACCATTTTACCGAGGACGAATGTTATTGCAATTTTTAAATTATTGTTTCCTACGTACCTGCGTACCTAAATTAATTATTCATCAGGTTAGTTCGTTTACATATTATAAAATTTACGAAATAGGTAACTTAGAGCCCCTGACTGAGCCCCTAATGCATAGGTATAGATAATAAAGTCGATAGTCAAGTCACTATCAAATTCACGGCGCACGTTTTAGTTGTTTCGGGGAATTCCCTTATCTTCCATCTCGCTCTATGCATTTCGTTGCTTGCTCGCGTTGTCTCACTCTGGGCAAGAGCGCCGAGCGAGTGAGTGAGGCGCACGGGAAAGGGAAGGGTGCGCAGTGCGCTTGATTTGGCAAGGTTTCGGTCACTTCGCGTTCAGTATGTGTGAGTGGCCGATCAATTCTTACGTGCGTGTTAGAAGATATTCAATGCGTATTATTGTTATAAAGAAATGAATTAAAATAGATGTTTAATTAACGTCCAAAACAAATAATAATAGTACCAGTACTTAGTAGGTAGTAGGTATACACAGTGCCTACTTATCTAAAATGTTAGTGTATTCATTCGGATGTGTAATGGCAATATCTAACCACAACAATGTTTCGTTTTTAGGTATGGCGTATAAAATAGTTCAAACTGTAGAAAGGGGAAAGTTAGTTTTAACAGCGGTGCCTGAGAAATGGGAAAGGAATGGTTCTTTATATTGGCCTAGAAGAAAAGTTGAGGATTATTTAAAGAATCCATTTTCTTGTCCCGAAGATTCCTGGTCAACATTACCATGTGTCGTGAAAAGAAGTGGCATTGCTACATTAGAAAGTGCTGAAATAGAAGTTACCCAAATGTCAACAATGAGCGACACAGAAGAAGAACATGAAGAATCGCAACGACGACGCGGACATTTAACTAAAAATATTGCTGTTCAGGAATGTTTTAACGACCTGGCTAATACCTGTGTTGTAAGTATTTAATTCATCTATGTACCTAAACTAGTTCACCTTAGTAATGAAAAAAATAATGTGACGCTTACACATTGGACCCGAGGGGCAGATATGGGTGCCGGTATGCTCCACCATGTCCTCTGGGCGGTCCAAACAGTGGTGACACCCGTGCAGATATCCGCCCATAACCGACGGTGTACACTTACCGTTAGCAGCAAATACTCAAGCTGTGTTAGCACTGGTAGCTTAGCTGGATGAATATAGGACAACAAATCTAAAGGTCTCTTGTTGAATTCCCAGTCATGCCTGTACCTAACTTTAAGTTAGTCATGTACGGATTTAGGAAGCCCACCGACCAGCGATATCATGTCGCCGACTGCATGCGCTGACTTTCGCCGACATGAAGTGTTGCTGGTCTATTGGGCTTCCTTTAAGCATAGTACCACATGCTACTGTGAAGGATGACCAGAATAACATTTTTTTTCCAGGATAACGCACAATATCTTCAAACATCCTCGTCAAATCCTGGTCCAAGTCTTGATGACGTTATTGTTCTAACTACAAATCAAGAAATGCACCAAAACCAAAACAGTGTCATATTACAAAGAGCTGAAATAGATCAACAAGAAATCTCGCAGAAACTAGATAATTTTATTCGAATAACAGGAGTAGTGCAAGAAAACCAAAATATTTCGTTTGAGTATCTGCAGAGTGTGGAGAGTAAATTATTACTGAAAATGTCACAATTAAGTACCCAGTTTGATGAATATGTACAACGTACCACAGAGATTAAAATTCAAGAGACGAAAAAATTTAATCCGATATCTAACAAAGAAGAACTTGACGCCTTAGAAGATCAGCTCAAAGACCCAACGATGGTGACAACATTGAAAAATAAACTTGCAGTCATTTGTGGCAATGGAAAAGAGCGAGGCAGCAACAACGCTTACGCATTAGTGGATGTGATGTTTACCAGACAGTTTATGACGACATGTTCTTGGGCTGGAGGCTCTAAAGGATCAACTTCAAAAATTTGCTTCAAAATCTATACCCGGACGATCAATATGTTTTTTGAACTTATTCAAGAATCTGATAAGACTTATACTAAGATAGAATGCGAAAATTTCTTTAAGAACGTTATGCGTCATGCTGAGACTAGGAATAAAATAAAGTTATTGCGTTCTTCATCAAGCAAATCTAGACCCAAACGTAGTATGTCTAAAAATAAAATTACTAATAGTCAACTTCAAGTACTTCAAGAAATTGAACAGAATGAGCAGTCACTTGATTTATGTTCTAATTTAATTAATAACGATATTAACGATATTAATAAGGAAAATGTTAACAAAGAAAATTAATAATAAATAAGTAGTTGACTTAGGTACCATTTTACGTTTTGAATATTCTTTTAAGCGAAATATAGGTTTCTATGTAGTGGGTAGAGTGAGTAGAGAGAACAATGACCCCTTAAGCGGATTAAAACGACTTAAATTTAACCATGCATAACCTATACATATTTAATAGTTACACTCTATAATAGTATACCGTTTTTGTAAACATATATCAAATTATTCTCTAAATACCCTGGGGAATTTAGAAAATAATGAGATATTTGTATACGTTGCTAATAATTAATAATTAGAAATAGGTTAGTACATCAATACTATACATACCTACATAGGTATATTATTTCTCATTTTGATTATTATTTCTAAGATTGATTTTATATAATAATAATGTGGTATAATTTTGAGTGTAATTTAAATGATTCCCCATATTATAATTACTTATAAGTACCTAATTAATTAATAAAAAAAAATGTTTGAATGATGCCAAATAAAAAGATAATTCATATATTTACGATTTTTATTTACAATCAAAGAGTATGTAGTAGGGGTATAAAAAATATAGTGTTGTTATACGTAACGCTAACTAATTTACATTTTACATCACTGACAGTATATAGGCATTCGGAGTTATTTGTTTTAAGGTCACATTTATAAATGTTTAAAAATGAAGAGTTTATAGGAGTTTCAAATACATCAGTTAAATTATTGAAGCAATAGCCGCGAATTTGTATGTTTCCATTATTATTATTAATGAATAAAATTTCTACAACATGTTTACTCGTAGTCAAAAACCACTTGTCACGGGTCTGCGTCGATAAAACATAATTTTCTAGATGAAGAATTGAAATGTAGCCATTCTTACTTCTGCATTTGCGGACGAATGGTATTTTGTTTTCATTATCATTATCATCGTAACTTTCTAATTCGATATCATCCTTCTCTACTATTCTTCTGGCAATTTGATTAAGTGTTCGATTTCCATGTCTGACCATTCTTTTGATAGAATAAAGTTTATTTTCAAACGGGTACGCATTGAAGCTTTGCAATATACCAAATCTTTTTATCTCATCGATAATATGTGTCAGATTGTGAACATTACTGGTAATACCCTTCACCATAATATTTACCATAATTTTCAACAAAAAACTTAAGTAAAGTATCGGCCAGTCGAAGAAACTGAAAATGTTTATCATTGGAGCAAATAGTAATTGCACAAAAAAATGTCAAGAAATGATGAAAAGCACTTGGGCACAGTAAATCTTTTAATATTATAAAACTCAGGTAATACAAAAATGTACGAAACTCCGACGCCTTCCAATGAGCTAAAACGTCAATAGTTCTAATAGACCTATGTATTTCTTTTGGCAAGTGACAACACTTCAGAAACTGGGAAAAAATTGCAATATCTCTTGCACACCATTTTGTAACTTTTTTACCAAAATTACCGTCCCTCCATCCCGTGAGCAATCTTTTCATTACTCCTAAATCTATGAGGTGAAGAGAATCTCCCACAGGGAAATCTTCTATCATATCTATTGGGAGTTCAAGCAATGGAGAATCACACTTATGGTGCTGTCCATACATTTTGGAGCGGAAGTCTTCGTTATTGCGTTTAGGGCAATCAATCTTAGGAAATATTACTGTGTTAGACTGGTGCGAGTACTCGCCAACCACAGTACACTTTAAACATCCATGTTTTCCATTGAAGTTACACACTCCTGAAAATAAATTATCAATAGATTATACGTAAGTAATATTGGTATCAGGTACAGCAAAATAAACATAAAAAAACGATTTACCTTTAATTAGCGCCCTTGCAGGAGAGTCACAGATAAAAGCTCTAACTTTAACTTTAACTAATAGCTCTTTTCCACCTTTTGTGATAATTTTCAAGTGGTTTTGCAAAAGATCCTTAACTTCTACTACAAAAGATTTAAAGTATGCTTCTAAATTTGTAGGTTTTCCTTTTCCTGAATAAATGCCTACTACAATTGGTGCCAGATGGGGTTTCTCAAATATATTACATAGTATAGGCCACACTTGTTCTCTGGAACTCTTATATATTGGCAGTCCATCAATGTTTATATTTAACGATATACTTTCTGGTATAATGTGAAGATGTTCTAGATACTTTTTAAGCGGTACAATTAAACCGTTATGCCAATAGTAGCCGCTATCCAATGGAATTATTGATACTGATTTGGTTTTAAGAAGTGTTCTAGGATCCTTTGGAAGAATATGAGGTAGTCTTCTATTTATTACTTCACAAACTTTTTTAATTGTTTCATGAGGAACATTACAATTAATTGCCCATTTCTTAAAATCTTCCCGGAATTCATCATCTTTATCAAGTTCTTCAGAACTTTCGTCATCTTCCACGTACATGGAGGTGCCTTCTTCAGATAAATCGGAACTATATCTTTCGTTGGCATCTACAAAAAAATATTGATTACCTACGTTGGAAATATAACTTACATAGGTAATATTAGTTTTTATTTACCCTGAAGCCGTAAGTAGTTTGTTCACTAACATAATCGGTTACACCAGTTTTAAACCAGTCATATTTTGTAGTGCTACCTCTTTCGTACATGCGCTCGCAAATAAGTAACCCCGGAACGTTGACGTTTAAACATAGAGTCAGGTGCACGCGGCGATTATCACGAAGGGGTAATGTTTTACGCTACACAGGGAAATGGTAGGAAGTCTTGCGGTTAGTTATGATAATTTGTATCAAAAATCCGTTGTTCAGTATGTACATTTATGTTCGCATAACTCGTCAAAATGTACTGAACAACAGTTTTTTTATTCTCGCGATTTCAGAAGTGTGATGGAAATAGCAAGCGAATGTTTCGGCGCGTAGAGACACTGCACGCGTTGGGTCGGGATACTCAAGTGTAAACAGGGCATATTTTGTAGCTTTTCATCACGTGAACTTGAATTACCTATTATAAGTTTCTATCTGACCGGCTTCAGGGTAAACAAAAACTGATGTTTTATACACGAGTTTGTTAAAGTATCTATTCTTTTATTTAAACACTTACTATTGCTTTCTATTGTACCTGTTGATATAAGATGAGCGGAACTACTTTGGTTTGCAGAACTCATATCGAGCTTGGCCTTTGCCAAATTAAGTGTTGAAATGTGTACGGAACCACTGCCATTTTTGCCACTTTCTTCTTGGCTGGGCCTGGCATATTCCGGATGAAATTTTGGTATGTTTGCTAACTTTAACAATTGAACACTTTTATTTACTTTTCTTCTAAAACCACCACTTCGTTTAATTCTTTTCCACTTTCCGGGATCCATAGTTAAGAAATGTAGTGAAAAATGGCGGCTGAGTTATATTAAAGTTATTTTTATATCGTTTCAATAATCAAGTGACTTAAGTAAGTCATATTAGAATAAAGTTTTGGCCAAAAGTTGTATAAACATTTTATATTGGAATCATATACGAATGTGAATGTTTTATAGTAGTTTATAACACGAACACTATAAAACCGTATAAAAAAATAGCGGTTCATGACTATTACCGGACTGAAACGTTAACTGGACTCAAATCCTTGTCGTGTGGACGTCGCAATAAAGACGGTTTTAAATCGTTATATAAATTCATTGAGATGGCGTTTACTGGACACACTTATATGATTAAAAGTATATATAACTAAAGCATATTATTGAATATTACTTTACAACTGTTTGGTTAGTGGAAAATTGTTATAAAACCATAATATGTCTGTTAGTTATATATATTTTATATTATATGACTAATTTGCTAGTTGGGACGCTTACCTCGTTTGCCCATGCATAAGAAAAATAGGGCGCTAGTGGCAGTTCTGGATTCGCAGTTGTCAAACTATTTTGATGACTGCGAAGACCTCACTGATACTCATTCGATTCTGTACTGCGCGGCTGTAGCGGTATGTCGTGTAGCTCACGTAATATTTCCTAATGATTCTAGAGCTACACGACCCAAACCAACCGTACCAATTTGGCAGTGCAGAATTGAACGCCGTATTGGTGGGGCCAGAGCGCTCATTGGCAAACTAATCTGCTTCAGGGAGGGCAATACTCGCCCTAGAGTGATGCGCTTTGTGAGGCGGGCGTTCTCAGGGACTGATATCAGCCCTCAGGACTATATGTCCCGTGTCACAGAGCGCATCGACTTCCTGAAGCAGAAAGTGTATGCATGGGCGAACCGTATTCGTAGGTATAAGCGGCGAGTTGACCGATACACTCAGAATCGCACCTTCCAGAGCGATGAAAGGTGGGTTTATAGGGGTTGGGAGCAGCGAGACCAAGGTGTGACTGACACGCGCCTGCCAGATGACGATGTCATGTGTTCGTTTTGGCGCAGTATCTGGTCGGTGCCTGTCAGTCACACCGAAGGTGATTGGGCTCGAAAGATCGAGCGAGCCTGCGATCCATTACCAGAAATGGGGGCTATTACCATCTGCCCCCAAGATGTAGCTCGTGCAGTCCGTCCGTTACCTAACTGGAAGTCTCCAGGGCCGGACGGGCTGCACAATTTCTGGCTCAAATGGTTTTCAGGGTCGCACGCTCGCTTGGCGGCTCAGTACCAGACTGCTTTGGAATCTGGTTCGCTGCCCCAATTCCTAACGATAGGCGTTACCCACCTGCTCAATAAATCAGGTAGCACCGCGGAGCCCAAAAATTATAGACCGATCACGTGTTTACCGACGGTATATAAAGTTCTTACATCCATTTTGAGAGCTAAAATTAACAAACATATAGACACCAATTCCATCATGTCTGCCTCTCAAAATGGATGTAGGAACGGGTCCCGCGGTACTAAGGAGTTACTCCTCATTGATATGACCATTAGCCAACAGGTTCGTCGTTTCCGAAAGGATCTGTCGACATGTTGGATAGATTATAAGAAGGCCTATGACTCGGTGCCTCATACATGGCTCATGAGGGTGCTGGAGTTGTATAAAGTAGATGCAACTCTGCGCACCTTCCTGATTTCGTGTATGGGGCAATGGAGGACGGTCCTTCGCTATCCAGGATGTCGAAATATCCAGAGGAATAGCGAACCGATAAGGATCGAGTGGGGCATTTTTCAGGGCGATAGTTTGAGTCCGCTTTGGTTCTGCTTAGCCTTGAATCCTCTAAGCACGCTGCTGGAG
Organism: Atethmia centrago; assembly: GCA_905333075.3. Taxonomy (NCBI): domain Eukaryota; kingdom Metazoa; phylum Arthropoda; class Insecta; order Lepidoptera; family Noctuidae; genus Atethmia; species Atethmia centrago. Next base: position 9,813,088 of record HG995388.1, read on the forward strand.
GATTCAGGTCTAGGCTATCGGTTGAGGAGAGGTGGTCAGGTAATATCTCACCTCCTCTACATGGATGACCTAAAACTCTTTGCCTCCAATAATTTGCAACTGATGGAGCTACTGAAAATAACTGAAACTTTCAGTAGCGCCATCAGGATGGAATTTGGAGTGGATAAATGTGCGGTCATGCATGTAAAGCGAGGGGAGATTGTGGAATCCGTGGGAACCCAACTCTCGGATTCCATAAACCTTAGAGCCCTCTCCGCATCCGAAACCTACAAGTATTTGGGTATGTCGGAAGCGTTGGGCATCAATGTTACTGACATGAAGCAATCGTTGAAGCAGCGCTTCTTTGACCGCCTGAAGAAAGTATTTAATAGTCTTCTATCAGGCGGAAACAAGGTGCGCGCCTTCAACGGTTGGGTCATGCCCGTTTTGATGTACTCTTTTGGCATACTCAAATGGACTCAAACCGAACTCGACGCCTTGGATAGGAGGGTCCGTACGCTGTTGACTGCATATCACCCACGGTCATCGGTAATGAGACTGTATATCCCGCGAAAGTGTGGAGGTCGAGGCTTTTTAAACGCTAAGACCCTCCACAATCGCGAGGTATGCAGTCTCAGGGAATATTTCCTAGAAGCCGACGTGGGGATGCATCGAGATGTGGTCGCGGTGGACAAGGGCCTCACCCCACTCTCCTTGGCTAAAGAGAACTGGCGCAAGCTTGTAGTGCTTGACACTAACGATCGCAGGGAGGTATGGCAGAGTAAGGAGCTTCACGGACGCTTTTTCCGGGCCCTACATGAACCCGATGTAGATTTCCAAGCGTCCGTAGCCTGGCTTCGTTTCGGTGACCTCTTTGGGGAAACCGAAGGTTTTGTCTGTGCAATTATGGACGAAGTTATCATGACGAAGAATTACCGGAGATTTATTGTGAAGGACGGCACGGTTGACATGTGTCGGGCATGCCACCGTCCGGGAGAATCAATCCGACACATTATCTCCGGGTGTTCTCGTCTAGCTAACGAAGAGTATTTGCATAGACACAATCTTGTAGCCAGGATTATCCATCAGCAACTTGCTCTTAAATACAGCCTTGTAGAATCTGAAGTGCCGTACTACAGGTATGTGCCCGACCCAGTTCTCGACAATGGAAATATCACCTTGTACTGGGATCGATCCATCATCACTGACAGGGCTATTGTTGCCAATAAGCCTGACATAGTGGTGGTGGATCGAACAGAGCGGCGCGCAATGATTGTTGACATAACAGTCCCTCATGACGGGAATCTCGTGAAAGCCGAGAAAGATAAACAGATCAAGTATCTTGACTTGGCTCGCGAGGTTGTCGACATGTGGGATGTAGATTCAGCAATCATTGTGCCGATAGTCGTATCAGCCAATGGCTTAATTGCCAAGAGCCTCGACCAACACCTAAGGAGGCTCACGTTGGACGGCTGGATTAAGGGCTTGATTCAGAAAGCGGTACTTCTGGACACGGCCCGCATTGTTAGGAGGTTCCTCTCTCTGGAGCCCTGACCGCCGGTAGCTTGGACCCTGTTCCCGATACCGATGGGCCACCATTTTTTTATATTTTTAAATGTTTTTATATATTTTTGTATATTCTAATATTTAAAAATATAATTATATTGTGTAAATAATGAAATAAAAGATAATAATAATAATATCTACAGTCCTCAGTAGGCTTGGCACGAGAACCGTAGATAAGCGTTTTGTCGTCGCAAGAGTAGACAAAAATGACGTTGCCATGTATACAGTTGACAGTTTTCTACCGAGAAATGTAAACAAGCGATTTCTATTCTACAGTAGAGGAGAACCAGTTAGACCAGCTCTAAAGAAATCAAACTTCTAAATCAACGCAATAAAAAATACGGCTATTAATGAAAAATTTTGATACTCGTAAATAAAGCAAAACCGTTGACCTAAGATCGTGAAATTTAGCGCAAGTCTCACAGCGCAAGTAAAGTCAAAAGTCCGAATATCGTTCATTTGTAGCTTTTTTTTGCGATTACTTACTTAAATTTGCGGATGGAGAACTGACCGTGACGGAATCGATGTATGGGATGGGAGGATATTTTTTCAACTACAAAGTTAAGTTTGTTCTTGGGATAAATTCATCCCAACTACGGAACCCTTCATTGTCCGTGGTCCCACACGCACTTGCCGGCTAATATTTTTCGAGTCTTGAGCTCCACAATCTCAACGCGCCTGGAATTAGCCGTTCAATGGGCAACACTGTACATTTGTCACGACAGAAGTGAATATTACATCATATTATATTACATCACAAGTAAAACACATTTATTTATTTTTAGGCTTTTTAGACTCTTTGTATGGATGTTGTTTAAAATACAATTTAAAGTTTTCTCAATTAAAACTTTAACGACCGACGGAAGCGAATATTACATCACGAGCAGCTGCTCGTGATGTAATATTCGCTCCCGTTGGTCGCTAAAGTTTTATCTAGCTTGTGCAGCTGCACAAGCTAGAGAAAAATCTCAACATTGCGCCTGGAATTAGTAAAGGATTTTTATTATAGGCCCGCCGCGCCGCCGTTCAGTGGGCCACACTGTATATTTGTCATAGACCGACGGAAGCGAATGTTACATCACGAGTAGCTGCTCGTGATGTAATATTCGCTTCCGTCGGTCGTTAAAGTTTTAATTGAGAAAACTTTAAATTGTATTTTAAACAACATCCATACAAAGAGTCTAAAAAGTCTAAAAATAAATAAATGTGTTTTACTTGTAGTCCCAGTATTTTGGCCAAATCCTCTCATTCGCGGTACTATAATAACCGGTTGTGGTAGTTTTTATTCCTTTTATCCCATATTTTAAGACGTTCTTGGATAGAATTTAATAAAATTTCTACTTCCGACATTATAACCAAAATAGAAACGACAGCACCGCATCCAATTCGCGCGAAAATATCAAGCTAACTGATCGCGTTCACTTCACTTTGCGCCGCGCCACGGCACTCCATGTGCGTTTGGTCAGTTAGGCGGGGGGTAAGCCACTTGAATATCGACTTGAATATCGACTGTATGTTGTTTTCGCGCCGCACTGCGCCACTTCGCGTTCGCGACTAAATCTCCTACTTAGGACGCCGCGTAAGGGCTTGTCCACATCACCACGTCACGACGTCGTCAGCGTGGAACGGTTCGATGTCGCAGCGCGGTACATTGACGTGACGTGCTAATGCACGGTACCTACGTGGCGACGCGCTCGCTCAGTTGATGTTTAATTGTCTCAAAGATTAGTTGTGCAAAAAACACGTCATAAATTATTGATACTGATTTATTGATATCAAAATACGTCTTGTGCGGTCCAGTGAAAAATTTACCGGAAATTTACAAGGCCCGACAACGTGTAACGTTGCGGCATCGATGCATTTTTACGACACGGTAATTAGCACGACACGTCAATGTGCCGTGCCGCGACACCGCACCGTTCTACGTTGACGACGTCGTGACGTGGTGATGTGGACAAGACCTAAGATTTTACCACACAGACCGGTTGTAACCTCATAAAATAATGTTGCCCGATTCACTGATTAAAACAACAAAAACAAAAGACTAGTGTCGTGACCATAATATAAATTGGTCATTATTTAGTCACGCATGCTCTTAGGACTTAAGTTAGACCTTATCTCTTCGGCATGACTTGCTTTTAGTTTTAAATACATTGCATAGCCTACATAAGGATGATGCATGGCTTCAAACACTAGTACGTTATACTCGTATATCTTTTGGTTTTCCTTGGCGTCATCATGTAGCCAGTCACCAATTTCAACAATCTTTTGCGGTAACTAAATCACACAAAACTTATACTTATGTATTATTCATCCGTCTTGTTTTTGTTTGAGCTTTTCAATACTTAGTACTCCAAACCATAAGCGTAAAAACCGCAGCTAATATTAGCATTTTATAAACTCACTTTATAAGTATGAAGGTTCATTAGAAATTCTTGTATTCACATGACGTGTTTGTTGAGTAAGATCACGACTTTAGAGACTTCTGGGCAAACCCAATGCAATAAATGCATATTAGTACTATTTGCTAGGGTTGTGCAGAACCGGGCTTTTTTTTTATGAGTGGGAAATAATTAAATAACTTCTTCTGCTCTGGGCGGAGCGGGAAGGTATGTCAGACTCTTACTGACTAAAGCCCACCCTGAAGTGAAACCTTTTGTCGGCAGTCCCCATGACGGCCTATTTTTTATATAATCCGTAAATAGCCTTAATAAACCTCTTATTTGAAGTTTTTGTACCACTTCTTCCGATCCAATCGGCTTTCTGTGTTTACCCCGGATCTTCAAAGTTTTCGCATCCCTGACACCTTAAGGACTTTCAATTACTTTTATTAAACCGACGATCTATGATCATAAAGTCGTGGTCAATGATCATCCCAGCCATCGTTATTTATGATATCATAATATAATGGACGTGCATTCTAAGTATTTTGTATTTTAAATGCGTTTTCCAGTGAAGATTGATTACTACACACGTAGAACACGTAGTATCAGGAAATGAGTTAGCATATTTTGATAATAAGTCAGCTGCCTAGACTTTTCCGAATGCACCTATGTTGGTGTCGGTTTCTTGTATTCTTAGTATGATTTGAATATTAATATATTCATAATTGGGTAACTCGTTTTGCTTGAGGATATTGGAATTCCCAAGTTTTTTGGTTGGGAACATTATAGGCTGATTATGCTGCGCTGTATATAACGCTGCTATGCACAGCATAGCATAATCAGCCTACGAGATACAGGCTTCCTCTCTGTCAGAGTGAATGGGCCGTAACCACGAGGGCCCAGTGTGGATTGGTGGATATGAAATGTCACTGTTTTGAGTACCGTGGTGTTGAAATAAATTAGGTACACAAAGTGCCTGTACACAAATCTACATCGCCACATGCGAACTACGCAACACACTGACGTCACGCAAAATCCTGCATCGCGCAAGCAAAGTTTACCGTGCCACTAGCATAATTATATCGAGGGGTGAAAGGCTATTTGTTTGAAGCGACATTTTGGACGATATTGAGTTATATACATATTCGGATTCAGCGAATTTTTCTGCGTCGGCTGAGCCGGGTTTCGTACAATTCTGAGCACTTTTATGGCGCTTAAAACAATGCAATTTTAGTGCATAATTCTCAATCATGATGTATGATCCGACATCAAATTTGCTATATTTTTTTATTATTTCATTTAAGCTGTACACAAAAACATAGAATCGGAGCATAAGCCGTTATTCTCGTCCTAAAATTTCAGTTCGATGGCAGATAAATCGTTTTTCGATATAGCTAACTTTAGATGAAAAGTCCCTTTATACATTTTGCTTCCGACTACTTACACTATGCAATGTCGCTTCAACCAATCTGCCGTCAGCCAAATTCATTAAGACATGTCGGTTCAACCCTTTTCGCTGCAATAATAAAATACAAATTTTATTGCTTTATTAAAAAAAAAAATATATAATTTGTTATGTTTGATTTACTGTGCTGTATTTTTTTATACAAGGAAACATACGATCTCATTAAGACTGAGTATTAATTAAGTTAAAGATACGTAATAAAAAAATATAATTAACAGAACTATTTTTTCATTCCTGACATAGTAATTATTCACCCATTTCAATACTACAATCTCTTAACTTACTATAAATCTGTCATTATTAACTTGTATCAACAACCAAGATATATAAACTCCTTTCGAAACCTGAGACATCAAACAACTCATTAAGAATGTCCATCGTTGCTTAAGCCAACTTGCCTGTATCGTTAACAAAACCCAATTGGTAGTTAAACAAAATAGCCTATTCCTATTATTAATGAGTAACGTCGATTCAATCATTTTGCTTTCTCCTGCATAAGTACTGTAAAGTCACTTAGACCATTTTGCCTGCTGCTGATTAGTGACAATGTTGGAAGTTGAATCATTTTTCTTTACTCTAAAAATAAGGCGATTCAGATTATTTTGTATTAAGCGACATTTATCTTGGAATTCTTAACTGTTTTTTTATTGAAAATTATACCGTAACTTTAAGGGATTTTTTTGCAATAAAGATTTGCGATCCCCATTAAAGTAAGAGCAGTAGTTTTTTCATAACGATTTTTTTTCCAATGGAATGAGCGGGTTTTTTTTTTTAATGTGAAATTCGTTTATTGTATGTGAAACTCACGAACAGGGTTGTCTTATTTGGGCTTGCGGCCGTTGAGCAATGGGTAGCTCGCTGTCCGATAAGGACCAGGCCAGGGTCGACGGCGCGTTGTGTTCCACGCGCGCCTCAAATAGTTGTCAGCACAAGTGTAGGGGTCCACTAGGGCCGATGGCTGCTGGGGCGGGAAAGTCCGAAAAGGTTACCGAGGCCCCTGGCAACTCAGGCAACGGAAGGAACACGGGTGGGTTTTAGTTAGTAAGAGTCTGACACACCCTCCCGCTCCGCCCAGAGCGGAAGAAGTTATTTGATAATTTCCCAACCAAAAAAAAAAGGGTTGTCTCATTTGATGAACAAAATTATGAAAATGAAGTGATTTTTTTGGTTGATTTAACACGTATTATTGCTTCCGCAACCCTGTACATTCCTAGTGATAAATTCTTGTAATTATTCTTAGTGAGATTTCAGAAAGCACTTTGCCAAGAATAGATTTTTATTAACATAGTTTATTTCGTCACTTCCGGCACTGTCGAAGACGACGCATTATGAGTTTGCGTTCCGTTCCACCAAAAACCGCAACATAAATGATTCATTCATTTATGTTGCCTTCTAAAATAAGTAATGCATTAAAAAATGTAAAAAGAATAGAAATTTGTTTCTTGACTCCTACAGAATATATTTAAATAATGTATAAGTTTTGAATGACTTGCATATTCCCTATTCAGATCATAAAAATAGTTTTGTAACAGCTTGTGTCATCTAAAACAAAAATGAGTAAAACTCCTCGGATCCTCATAATCTTTTTGGCCTTCTCCTATGTTAGTTGAGGTCGGTGCAACACGTTTTTTCGTCCATCCTCCCCTGTCAGCCGTCACTCTATCGTTCACTCCTTTTTAGGGTTGCGTAGTCAACAAGGAACCCTTAAAGTTTCGCGATGTCCATCTGTCTGTGTGACCCTGGCTTAGCTCAGAGACTCTTAGTACTAGACAGCTGTTATTTTGCATGTGTATACATATTAATGACGCCCGTAAAGTGGTAAAACAAAATCTTGAAACAATTTTTTTTTCTAGGGTGAATATGCTATAGGGTATCGTCGGATCCCCCCCCGCCCCCGCCAGCAAAATGATTGTTTTTGGGTATGTGAAAAAATGTATGGTAAGTATTTATAAAGAAAAAAAAGGAAAACTATCACAGCTAAGTAAGCTTTACAGGTTCACGAGTAATAGTCGACCAACTTACATTTTAGCAGTTGTAGAATTGACCGTGACGTATATCGAGGTATGGGAGAACATGTGTTTCAACTACAATATTAAGTTTGTTTTTGGAATATATTCATCCCAACTATGGAACCCGTCATTTTGCGTAGTCGCAGTTGGCCGGTATTTTTCTTAATATAGAAAAAAGAGGTATTTTTCTTAATAAAGAAAAATCTTTGACCTCTCTTTTGATTTTCCACAACAAACATCCAACCTGATATTTCAACAAGAACCGTATGAAAACCCATATACATACACCATCAGCTAATCTACTTATTGTACTCCTAATTTGCATACAATACACATTGTGACATTTAAGTCCATCGGTATTACCCATGTATGTAGGTAGCTATAACCATTCGAGGCTGTAAAAAATGGCAGTACCTACCAGATTAGCTCTGTGTGCCATTAACAATGGGTTTTTGTTAGTCGTGAGCTGTTTGGGTAGTGAATACCTAATTGGTAAATACGGTATTTTGTGATGCCAGAGCGGGGTTATTACGTAGCACACATAAAATGACAATTGATCCCAATGGGTTTTGATTTTGACAGTAAATTTTTCAAACCTATGAAGCAATGGATAAGGAGGCTGACAACAGCTAAAGCGCGGTCACTGTCGGACTGCATAGGAAAGAAAGAGAAGCGCGATGACACAACGCTGGTAATTTATTGCAAAATATGAAGCAAATATCTGTGTAATTACAAAAAATCTATTGGTGGGTAAAAAAATTAAAACACTATTATGCTAATAACATGTTGCTTGTAGAATAATCTGACAAAAAATCTGAATGATTGCATGTTTGTATGGTTTTTAATCGTTATAAGAATTTTTTAGGGGTATCTTCGTGATTTTTTTCTATCGTATCAAATTAGTTGTATTATGTTTTCAACACACTATCCACCTAGCATATATCCTGACGAACATAATTTATTTTTCTGATTTTGTTTACTGCAGTGAATCATATACTTTTAGGCATTTTATAACTTATAAAACTTGCGTTTAGCTCCTGTAGTGGGGCTACAGGAGCTGAACGCAAGTTTTAACAGTATCCTTCAGAACTCTTGGATTGTGGTTGAAAGTGAGTAACGCAATTAGGGTGAAAGACAGTATTTTTTATCCTTTCGAGGATTTTACTCTCTCTCTCTGTCTCTTACACACACCTTACCTTTTAGAGGTTCAGGGAGTCTGATTTCCTCACAACCATCCCTTTTTTTTTGGGTGGGAAATCATCAAATAACTTCTCCCACTCTGGGCGGAGCGGGAAGGTGTGAACGCAATAAAAACATCGTTATGTTCTGTAAATCGTTTGGAGACGACAGACACAGAATGTTGTTAAATATATTTAGCTAAACACATTTACTGATTTGTAGCGAAAATGTAAATATTCTCCCATTATTTAGGACTCTTCCAAAGATTTCCTACATGATGTCGAAGTGGCATAGCATCTCCAAAAATTTTTAAATTTGGAAAATTGTTGAGTTGTAGGCTACAACTCCTTTTTAAAACAATTTTCCGCTTTATCAACAAAAAGTGTTAAAACTTTTGGAGATAGGATGACTCTTCGGAAGAAAACGTGGTTAACAATATCTATGATATATATATATATACATATCGATGCCTTACAGATCGATGCAATGTGCTATTATGTACTCTTTATTGTAGAGAAATGCTTAAACGAAATTATTACGAGAAATGTCAAATATTAATGTGTGTTACGTATCAATACAAAAGTGTTTTGCGTATTTAATTTGGGTAAGTTGCTATTACCGACTTATTGGCGTAAATAATAATTTTGGTGCAGTTCTTGGTAACCGCTCGCTGGCACGTTGTTGTTGTCGAGTTATTTTGAGTAGGTAAGCTCAAACCGTAATGCGAAATAATAAGGTTTTTAAAGTACATAATTGATTAATAAATAATGTGTAAAATTTGAATATTCATACCATTTTTTTTTGGGTGGGACATCATCCAGTAACTTCTTCCGCTCTGGGCGAAGCGGGAGGGTGTGCCAGACTCTTACTGATTAAAACCCACCCGTATTCCTTCCGTTGCCTGTTTTGCCAGGGGCCTCGGTAACCCTTTAGTACCTTCCCGCGACCCCGGTAGGCATCGGCCCTAGTGGACCCCTACACTTGTGCTGACGACATCTCTTCGAGGCGCGCGTGGAATACAACGCGCCGTCGACCCAGGCCTGGTCCTTACCGGACAGTGAGCTACCCATTGCTCACCGTCCGCAAGCCCGCGCCTACGGTAGCCGGAAATCCGCCCGGGATTCCCGACGCCCAGGGCGTTTCCTGCGGTGGCTAGGGGCGAGAGGGCGCGAAATTTGCCTTTTCCTCAACCGTCCCGCCTCCTCCTTCGCGAGCATTACTGCTTCGCAGAAGGAGGTGACGGCTGTCCATGCCTTCTCGCTCCGTACCATGGCCTGAACCACGGCCGGATGCGAGAGATCTCTGCCGCCGATCGCCTCCACTAGGACACGGCGGTGCTCTGCCCAAGCCGGGCAGACCTCCACCATGTCCTCCAGGCGATCCACACAGTGGTGACACCCGGGCGTTTCCTCCTGCCTTATCCAGTACAGGAACCTCCCGAAGCTGTCATGTCCGGTGAGGACCTGTGTCAAGCGGAAGTTGAGGACGCCATGGCGCCTCTCTAGCCAAATATTCATACCTTCCGTTCTGTTTTCGACAAAAACAATGTTTTATAACGAAACTGTTAGGTTGTGTAAATTTCCCTGCGGACTCTCCGTCCGCTTATCGGCCCATCGTGCTGCTCGACGAGGTGGGCAAGCTCTTTGAAAGAGTCATTGCAGACCTCCTCGTCGGCCAGCTGGTGCGGGTGGGGCCGGATTTGGCGGAGAGCCAGTTTGGTTTCCGCAGAGGGCGCTCTACGGTGGACGCCATCATGCGCGTGCGAGCCCTGACGACGGGGAATGCTGTTGCCCAGGGTGGGGTCGTCTTGGCGGTGTCTCTAGACATCGCCAATGCCTTTAATACCCTGCCCTGGAGCTGCCTCAGGGAGGCACTCCGATACCACCGGATGCCGCCCTACCTCTGTCGCGGTACAGCGGACGGAGCTCCGGCGGGATCTCATGGCGACATGGAGTACTCTCTCTCGGTTGTCGCAACCCAACTTCCGCCTGACGCAGGTCCTCACCGGAAACGGCAGCTTCGGGAGATTCCTGTGTCGGATAAGGCGGGAGGAAACGCCCGGGTGTCACCACTGTGTGGATCGCCCGGAGGACACGGTGGAGTATACGGTGGAGGTCTGCCCAGCTTGGGCAGAGTACCGCCGTGTCCTCGTGGAGGCGATCGGCGGCAGAGATCTCTCGCGTCCGGCCCTGGTTCAGGCCATGGTACGGAGCGAGAGGGCATGGGCAGCCGTCACCTCCTTCTGCGAAGCAGTAATGCTCGCGAAGGAGGAGGCGGGACGGTTGAGGGAAAGGCAAGTTTCGCACCTTCTCGCCCCTAGCCGCCGCAGGAGACGCCCTGGGCGTCGGGAATCCCGGGCGGATTTCCGGCCACCGTAGGCGCGGGCTTGCGGACGGTGAGCAATGGGTAGCTCACCGTCTGGTAAGGACCAGGCTCGGGTCGACGGCACGTTGTATTCCACGCGCGCCTCAAAGAGATGTCGTCAGCACAAAGGTAGGGGTTCACTAGGGCTGATGCCTGCCGGGGTCGCGGGAAGGTACTTATGGCAAAGGCCCCCGCAACACAGGCAACAGGAAGGAATACGGGTGGGTTTTAGTCAGTAAGAGTCTGACACACCCTCCCGCTCCGGCCAGAGCGGGAGAAGTTATTTGATGATTTCCCATCCACAAAAAAAAGGTAGTGTTAATTTAAAATAATTACAAATACCCCGTAAATTACGTATCATATTCAAGATATGAAATAACGTTGGAAAAGTGTGTATTATTGTTACCTATCAACATGTTTAACAAATTGACTGCAATAACGGCGTAACTGCGTAAGTGTATATTAATGAAACAAACCTATCATATTTTTTGTAATATTAAATTTATTTTCTTAAATTGCAAAGTTTTCATACATAATTTAATGTTGACATCGTTATTGAATTACACAAAAAATACTCGTAAACTTGTGTTTGATGTATTGATGAGTCGTAGTTAAAAAGATATTCAAAAAAACCAGAAAAACACTTCATCTGTAAAATTTGAGTTTTACGATTACCGACTTATTGCTTGGGGGCCTCTATATAATATATATATTTTTATTTTTTAAGCTTATCTTGCAATCAATTTCCAAAACTATGAGCAGATTAGTTGTTGGATAAACGGGCAGGGAAGAATTATTCCTCATTAGGAGCAACTCTCTTATTAGTCAAGCGAAAGTTACCTAATTGAAGTCTTTTGAGTCTGCTGATACAATCTAGTATTGTGAGTTGAGCGGCTAATTGGATGTGTCTCCAGTCTGGACTTGTATTTTTGCAAACATGAACTTATTTTTCCTTGACTGTTTTCATGTTCAGGTGTTCGTGAAATTCAGCGTTCCTGATAAACTATGGTGCATTTTGATATATCTTTTAAGATGTTGTTCTGAATTCTGTGTATCGTACTTATATTGGAGATACACGCGGAGCCCCACAATTAAATGTCGTAAGTCCAGATGAGTTTTAATATGGTCTTATTGATCTAGATCTTATTGTCTACGGACAGCTTGGAATTCCTACATTGAATCTAATGTCGAGCTCGTTTCGTTTCGTTTCTATATGTTTCCTCCATGTCAGTCGCTGGTCCAGATGCATACCAAGGTATTTAACGCAGGCGCTTTGTGAGGGTTGATTATGACCAAATTTCACCGGTGGACATTGCTGGTGTCTAAGGGTAAGGATTACCTGGACCGATTTCGATGTGTATGGCTCGTATCCTCCATTTGGCCAGCCAGTTGTGAATTTCGTGTAGACTTTCCTGTAGGTCTTCTGACGCTCTGTTGGGGCAATTGCTACATGCCAGGACTGCGGTGTCATCTGCGTAGTTTGCAATTTTCACTCCAGAGTTTTACGGTAGATCTGCCGTGAAGATAGTGTACAACACTGTTCCAAGAACAGAGCCCTGAGGTACTCCTGCTAGTATGTTATGGAAACTAGAGGTGATATCGTCTTCTTTGACCTGAAATATTCTATCAGATAGATAAGAATCCAGGATGTTGTAGTAGCAGTGTGGCAAGTGTGATTTTATTTTACACTAGCTGACCCAACACACGCTGTCCTGTCTTAGCTGTGAATAATCAATTCGAACTGGAATAAATATTATTATTTAAAAAACAAAAATATAGTGTTTATTTTATTGCTTTTTGATACACAACATTGTTTGTTTTAATTTCTGGCACGTAAATAAATAAAGTTGATGGTTTTCCGACACGGGAACAGGCGAAATACAATTGACCATGTGGAAAACATGGATTTTTAAGAGTGATGCCACAAACACTTAACGACTGCCCTTGCGATTTACTTATCGACAAAAGCAAGCCGCACTGGAAGTCTCGGGATACCGCACGGTCTCCTGTGAGGCAGCGATCCTCCTTGCCGGATTGCCGCCATGGGATCTGGAGGCAACAGTCCTCGCGCACGTATGGGAGTAACGCTGGGGCGTAACTCCGCTGCCGCGAGAAATCGCGGCACAGCAGGCGGAGCTCCGGCGGGATCTCATGGCGACATGAAGAGTATTACGGTTGTCGCAACCCAGTGCTGGGCACGCCACGATTGCGGCGATAAGTCCCCTCTTTGAGGAGTGGCTAGAGAGGTACCACGGCGTCCTCACCTTCCGCTTGACACAGGTCCTCACCGGACATGGCAGCTTCGGAAGGTTCCTGTGTCGGATAAGGCGGGAGGAAACGCCCGGGTGTCACCACTGTGTGGATCGCCCGGAAGACACGGTGGAGCATACGGTGGAGGTCTGCCCGACATTGGGCAGAGCACCACCGTGTCCTCGTGGAGGTGATCGGTGGCAGAGATCTCTCGCTTCCGGCCCTGGTTCAGGCCATGGTATGGAGCGAAAGGGCATGGGCAGCCGTCACCTCCTTCTGCGAAGCAATAATGCTCGCGAAGGAGGAGGCGGGACAGTTGAGTGAAAGGCAAAGGTTGCGCCCTCTCGCCCCTAGCCGCCGCAGGAGACGCCCTGGGCGTCGGGAATCCCGGGCGGATTTCCGGCCACCGTTGGCGTAGGCTTGCGGATGGTGAGCAATGGGTAGCTCACCGTCTGGTAAGGACCAGGCCCGGGTCGATGGCGCGTTGTATTCCACACGCACCTCAAAGAGATGTCGTCAGCACAAGTGTTAGGGGTCTACTAGGGCCGATGCCTGCCGGAGTCGTGGGAAGGTACTAAAGGGTTACTGAGGCCCCTGGCAACAGAGGCAACGGAAGGAATACGGGTGGGTTGGGTGATGAGTGAGTTTGGGTGGTCAGTAAGAGTCTGACACACCCTCCCGCTCCACCCAAAGCGGGAGGGTGTGAAGTCATTTGTTGATTTCCCACCCAAAATAAAAAAGCCGCACTGGAAATTGTAACTGTTTAAAATCAAATGGCGTGTCGTTCAGAATCATAGGGATACGTGTATTTAAAACGTCTTCGCCGATGTACTTCCCTTTCAAAATTTTGGCTTCGATGACGTTGTTCATTACTTTCTTCACCGCAAGCCGGGTGCATTGTGCGATTGGGCGTTGTTATTTCTAATTATATTAATCCTTTGATGGTAAGCATCAAGCACATGTCCTCAATTAAAATTATTGTTTCATTGTGAACTTCTTCGTACATTTGCAAATCTGCATTCGATGTGCTAAGACGCATCTGATGCAATATATCTTCGGCCATATGATCTTTATATTTGTTCCATAAATAAATCGGTATTGATGGGCAGCATGTAGACAAAATTATAGAAAACAATGTTCGTATTAGTAAGCATCTGCGAGAGTGTGGTCCCGATGAGTGTCATTCTCTAGCAATCCCAAACGTTGACGGGTGTATCTGTATGTGCCGCACAATACACCATTAACAGTTCGCAGACGTTGGAATTATGTTGGGCCACAAACATTGCCTAACAGTAAACGCAAATAAAAATAGTCGTCTTGGCTGAGATGGACTGTTTAAAGACGTCCTAAGGCATTCGTGGAAAATACTTGTGAGTAACCTGGAACTGACTGTCCTTGTTTCCGTAATTGGAATATCTTTGACGATTGATTCCAGGTATAGCATTTCAGAGTAAAGCAGGGTTCGGGCAAAGTCATCATTCTGGCACATTTCAAAGAAGCTGGTCAATGTTGTCGATAGCCTGTCAGTTCGTTGTAATACGTTCTCCACTGTAAAATACACTCATTGACCATTTTCCAAATGTACGGCCAAGTGAACAACAACGGGGTGTCTTTCATGTATAGCGCATGAAAAAATACGCCAGATCCTTACTGCTAACACAGCGGCTAATTTGAAATTTAGTGATTTCATCGTTGGAATTATCGGCAGCAACTCCAAACACAGCCATGACACTACTCGTATCTTTTTTCACGTACTTGCAAATGTATTTAATAGATTTTACGCAATGGCAAAATTCGACGTTTATGTGTGCTTTAAATGTCTTGGAGAGTTATAAGGAACAGCTGTCTGCTAAATTCACATTCAACAAACGCGCGAAGATCAAATGCGCGAAGTTAAAATGGTCGTTAAGTTTTCTGAAATTTTCCAATTTTCTGCGCAATTTTCTTAATTAAGAAAACGCCAACGCCAACGGCCAACGGGTGCCAACGGAAAGAAAATTTTTTCTTTCCGTAAGCACCTTCTACAAAGTATTAAAAACTATGAATGAAATCGGTAAAGTCGTTCTCAAGTTATGGCTTGACCAAGGAAAATAGGGATTCATTTTTTAGGGTTCCGTAGTTAACAAGGAACCCTTATAGTTTCGCCATGTCCGTCTGTCTGTCCGCGCTGTAGCTCAGAGACGCTTAGTACTAGAAAGCTGTAATTTCGCATTGCTATACATATTAATAATTTCCACTGTCTCTTAAGATACAGGTTTACCTAGTTTAAGAGGCAGGGTTATGGGTAAATAATACTTGAGTACAGATTTTAACATAGAACCAGATGTACCTATACAATGTACAGTATTTCATAATGAATCACCTAGGTTCCCATCTTTATTTTTATGGCAAATAAATTTATTATTATTATTTATTATTAATATCACGCCAACAGTGCTAAAATAAAATCTTGTATTTTTTTTGTCTTTCTTGCACGTACCTAATGTGGGGACGATTTTTTTTTCTCGTCTATCCTATGGTGTGAGATATCATTCGATAGGCCGTTCAAAAATATTGCGGGTCTGTAAACACCACTTTTCGATTCAGGGATCCATTTGCATAATATTAAGCATTGAAGTGCTAATTTTTGTTAGAGTCCAGTGTCGCCCCCCCCCCCCCCCCCCTGCCAGCTAAATAGTTGTTTATGGAGATGTGAAAAAAATTCATGGCAGTAGTACATATAATGAAATTAAAAGGAAAGCTATCACAGCTAAGTGGGCTTTACAAGTTAACGAGTAATTGACCGTGGTATATATTTTCAACTACACAGTTAAGTTTGTTTTTCGGATAACTTCATCCCAACTACGGAACCCTTTCATTGTGCGTGATCCGACACGCACTTGGCCGGTTTCTTAAATATATAGATAGATAATAGTCCCCTGTGCCATACTCTGTCGAAGGCTTGTTGTACATCAAGGAAGAATGAAGAACAATATTGCTTGGTTTCTAGAGCATCTCTGATGACGCGACACTATGAATTTGTTCTGTATTTGCCCATTTTGTTCTAATTTCTTTAAACTAAAACAGTAATTTGGCTTTCCAAATTGATGATCAGGAATTATTGAAATTGAAATTAGAAGCCAGTGCAACAATAATTTCTCTAAAAGTTTGGAGAGTACAGGCAGCAAACAAATAGGTCTATAGGACGTCACTTCGCGAGGTGGCTTTGCCGACTTGTTTCATAATGATTTGTGATACTTTCCAAAGCCAAGCTTTCTATGATTATTGACGTAAATTGGTTTTATCAAACAATACTTTTCGGAATCAAACAAAAGTCAAAATATTTTATTTCACATAATAAACTTACATTACATGGGCACATGAGACGTCAGAAGCTAGGTGCTCGGTTCCAATTGGTAGTTTCCTGTGGAGATGAGCCGGCGAGAAACTCCAAGAAATCCTAATC
This sequence comes from Atethmia centrago, assembly GCA_905333075.3. Classification (NCBI taxonomy): domain Eukaryota; kingdom Metazoa; phylum Arthropoda; class Insecta; order Lepidoptera; family Noctuidae; genus Atethmia; species Atethmia centrago. The sequence goes on from HG995388.1 coordinate 9,829,729, forward strand.
GATCCCCTTCGTTCGGTGAAAAAAGAGGGTTAGGAAGACTTATAACAACTATTTTAACTACACTGACATGAGAAATACCCACAACAAACAAATGTTTCAGGGGGGTAACCATCACCTCTTATAGCAGTATTATTTCAATATTACTTTAGCGTGAGAAAGAGATGGAGCTATAAGTCCTGTATAGCTCTATCACTTTCCCACTGTGAAGTAATATTATAATAATATTGCTATAAGAGGTGATGGTTACCCCCTGATCAGACTGAATGATTAAAACCACTACACATCCAAATAATTCGTTTAAGGTCATCATCATCTGCCTAGCCTTTTCCCAACTACCAGGTCGGCTTCCAGTCTAACTGGATGCAGCTGAATACCAGTATTTTACATGGAGCGACTGCCTATCTGACCTCCACAAGCCAGTTACTGGGTAACTAACCCCTTGGTAAGACTGGTTGTCAGACTCGGGCTTCTGACTACCCGTAACGACTGTAAAGATCTACAAATGACAGCCGAGATCAACGGCTTAACGTGCTTTCCGAGGCACGGAGGGGTCTTGGTATGTAAAGATGGTCACCCATCGACGGACCAACAAAATCAAAATCAATCAAAATCAAAATCAAAATATTTTTATTTCACATAAACCTACATGGGCACTTATGAAACGTCAGAAGCTAGGTGCACGGTTCCAATTGGTCGTTTCCTATGGAGAAGAGCCGGCAAGAAACTCCACGGTTACTCTTTTAAAAATAATTGGCTTTTACAATGTTTTCAAATTACACAAATTAGGTATGGGAGAACAGTGTAGGCCTGTCGAGAAGTACTTAACAAAAAAAAGAGAAAAGGAAACGGTCTAAAGAAAAAAAGATCTAGTCTATTAAGCCTACAACGTTCTCACATTCACAACGTACACAAGAATCCATGTAAAATAATATTAATAATATTAAGTCTGAAATATTAATTGTAGGTATATAATGTCAAATAGTGAAAATATAATGTCAAAAATGTATGTCTAAAAAATAATAATAATAAACATCGTAATTTGGGAGCAGTTAATAGATATTTTCATAGTTATGCCGTTTCTGATGTACCAGGGAAGCCACATGTGCAGAAGGAATTATTGCCAAACTTCCTTGTCTTCAACGTAGTCTTTAATCTTGTAATATGCGTTTTTGATAAGGACGCCGGCAAGCGGAGCTTAACCTGATCGATCGACCCGTGCGGCTGTTATTACTTAGCCACAAGTCCCTCAATTCTTTTAAGGCAATGTCTGAAAATATTGTCACTTGTTTCGGAATTACCCCTTACCTGTTATGTAAAAAAAATTGCTCTATTCATTGTCATTACTATCCAGAAATAGCACAACTTTACCTTACCCATTAGTCCGGTCGATGACTGAACAAGATTGCCTAGGAAAACCCAAGAGTAAAAACCGGATGAGTCCCAAAGGCGCTTGCACACTTATTTAAAAGGTTTCTAGAAAAAATTGACGTAAACAAGTAAGAAGTTGTTGGGTTTATTTTATTTATTTATTTAGGCAACCAATCTGATGGATGGATGGATGTTTGTTACTCTTTCACACAAAAAGTACTAAACGGATTTGGATGAAATTTGGCACACAGACAATAACCAGGAATAACACATAGGATACTTTTTATCCCGATATACCCACCGGGTCAAAACTTATGCGGGTGAAACCGCGGGGCGCATTTAGTATATTATGTTACAGAGAATGCTTATTACAGTATTGTATGGCTAATAATTCAAACTCAAATACTAAATTTTTATTTCAGACCATGGAGATCCATATATTGTTAGTATGAACGTAGCCTATGTTAGTAAACTCAATAACTTAAAAAAAAAAATATATATATATATATTAATTGGCTACATGAACATGTGCACGCACATGTCTGCTAGCCCAGAGCCTTATAAATGGTCCATCTACCTTGTCGGCCAGTATAGTAAAAATACTGTTAAGGCTACCCCTGAATCGCCGCAACATCGATGCACACCGTTTGCGCATTATGGCATAAATGCATCGATCACTAACAAAGAACAAGAAAATGTCATTTATTCGCGCTTCCGCAAACATGCCCAATAAATATTAATAAACAAATAATAGGTTTCCCTGTATCCTAGGATAAGTATGGAGAAATATATATACTATATATGTATACTAGAAAACATGCGAATGGAGTACTAAGAAATATTTAAATGCAAAAGGTGTTTTTTTTATTTTACTCACTAGCCGTTGCCCGCGTCTTCGTCTGAGATCCAGGATGAAAAGAAGCCTATGTCCTTCTCCAGGTCATGGTCTACACTAGTGCCAAATTTCAACCAAATCTGTTTATCCGTTTTAGCGTGAAAGCGTAACAAACAAAAACTCACTTTCACATTTGTGTGTGCATAATATTAGTTAGGACAGTTAGGTTAAAATTTTAAAGTTTTAAGGGCTAATGATTTTGCTGCACGACCATATGAAGTTACTGAACACAGAATTATTCTGCTATTAATTGCGCGAATAAATACATACTCAAAAGAGTATCTTGTCAGTAAGTTTTGTATCGGAGCTGACCTTAGCACGAGCACCGTTTTTCGACGGAAGAATTGACAAAAATGACGTTCCGTGTAGACAGTACGATGGCAGCACTTTTTACGAAATTCTCTCTTTTTTTGTCATAAGATTTTTTTCTGTTTGATTCTCAATTTTTACTGATATTAAGTCACGTACCTATACAAAAACTACACACAACATTTTTTCTCAGTGTCGAAGTACCGTATTTCGGAACAAAAAATATGGTAATATTGGCCTTAACCATTTCCTTGCTTATTATAACTAAATAATGTAAAATAGGAGAAGATAGCATTGTTCTTCTATTAATTATCCCAGTTTTGCGTTCAAAACGCTCTCTTGTAAAATCATGATTTTGTAGTTATCCGTATACTTTGTGACCGTCGAGTAGAAAAATGCAAATTGTCTACAACTGTCAGTTGTCAGAGTGATTTTGACAGTTTGGGATAGTAAACTTTCTTTTGAAATAGTCTACATGAAAGAGGACCTAGACAAAGATCGTTAGAAACGAAAGCCAAATGACAGATTGTACAAGGATTTCTACGGTGCGATGTCGAAAATGGAGAAACGAAATGTCACTTTGTATAGAAAGAACTGTGTTTATTCTTCGTAGAAATATAAAGCGTCATGCTAAGCCTGCAGGGTGCGCTGGACGAGAGACTCCTAGAGCCTATTCGCACGATGCATTGCAGCGCCGCACCTCAAAGATTTCACCGCATTGGCGGTCACACGGGCGTTGCAGCGGCGCACGGTGGGCTGAAAATCGGCTTTCATAGACTTAGGGATTTCAATTTGCAAGTTGCCGGATATCGCTTCTATTAGTTATTACTTTATTCAAAAATGACAACCGAGTTAATTCTGCACAAAAACGAAGGAATTATATTTTTTTACGAAAAATTTGTATGAAGCCAGTATAAAAAAGTTAATTATCTCGTAAACAGCAAGGAAAACCGTAATATCCTTACAGGTGGTTATAGTACTAATTATTTATGATTTTTGACATTTATTTATTTATTTATAGTTAATTAAAACGGCACAGGTCCAATTACATTAATTAACATAGAATTATAAAGATTAAAATAAGATAAGCATTCAAATAATATACTACCCCCCCACAGCTCAGTTGTACTCAGAAGCCCAAGTACTAACGGTAAGAAAATTATACGTCCTCCGCTCTATCTTGCGCCGACATTCCACGATGCCACTAGATGGCAAGCTATGTAATCGGCGGATTGACTTTCCTATCTGTGAGTCTGTCCAATGTCGTACTGCACTTGCGCGACGACACTATCGTGCCCAAAGCGCACTAATGTATAATAAAATTAACAAAAAACTTTCTATTTATAAACTAACTCTACATAAAGTCACACAGAGTCTTAAGCCATGGCTACTGTCGTTGAACTATGATGAAATTAATAAAGATTAATACACACACATACATATACACTCAAACACACACCCACACACACACACACACACACACACACACATATACATACATACATACATACATACATACATACATACATACATACACACACACACACACACATACACATACACATACATACATACATACACACATACACATACACACACACACACACACACACACACACACACACACACACACACACACACACACACACACACACACACACACCGCACAAACAATCGTACGCTCACACTGAGACACAAACATACACACAAACACAAACTCAATACAGGCTTCTTTTAACCGCTTTTAATTTATTTTACGTTTTTATTTTGCTGTTACCATATTCTTTTTATTTTAGTTGGTCTTATTGCATAGGATTCTGTAACATCTCCTACTGGGAGAGGGCACTGGCTCTTGTAACACAGGTCTACCACCTAGCACAGGAGTCAGGGACTTCACACTATTTTGTAACCACTTTCTTGTGTAATAAAGATTATTATTATTATTATGTCCTTACATATCTCGAGACCATGGGGTCCCGGACCTTTGAAAGGCGTACGAGGGGCCGAAGCCAACACGCAGAGGCCCCTTGGACAATTGTAATGGGATGAGGCACCGACCGACGATTATCCCTGTTTGCTCTATGAAGGTGCACCCAAGGACAACCCCCGGTTGATGCAGGACTATTGCAGAACATGGGAACAAAACATATTGGACTATGGGTTTGGGAGGCTACAGTGAATCGGTTTCCTAAGACTATAGAAAGGCTATGGCCCCTACCTGACCAATGCTTTATATAAAATACACCGACAAAATGGCAGGGGGTGACTTGCACACTCAATAATGGGCCCCCGAAAACGGCCGCTAGCACATAGTGACATAGTGACAAGGGGGCAACACTTCCTGAGGTGCTTGAGGAGTGGAGAGGTATTTCACGGGTATCAGGACAATCCCGGAAGTACGGTCAAGATCCCTACCAGCATCTTACTGGAATACTTCCTTCCTCCGAGCACGTTTGTTCTTGCGAATCAACACTCAAGCCGGCCAATAAAGGCAAGAATGAGGTGGGAGCTCTGTTCCTCGTCAGTGTTTACTCCAGCCAGCCAATAAAGGCAAGCCAGAGATGAGGAATAAGACTTCTCCCAGGAGATAGGGTCCGTGGGGTCGCTACTGCCCAACAGCTCGCCACATGCTGCCCTGCGGGTTTCTGTATCTCTCTTAGTTTGGCTCCTTATCCAAGACCTGTTCCGGCAAAGTAAACTCTACCGGCACAGACCTGAGTCCGGAGCGCGCAAGCCCCACCACGACGTCAACGTAGAGATACGGCGGTGGGGTTATTATTATTATTATTGTGTCGTTTATTACATTTTTAGTCTTATAAAATACATTTTTAAATATTTCTTAAAAAAAAGTATTAAAAAACATTTAAAAATATATAAAATAGTGGTCCGCCGCTATAGGGAGCAGGGTCCAAGCTACCGGTGGTTAGGGCTCCAGAGACAGGAACCTCCTCAAGATGCGAGCCGTATCGAGGATTACTGCCTTCTGAATCAGGCCCTTAATCCAGCCGTCTAACGCGAGCCTCGAGAGATGATGGTTGAGGCTTCTGGCCATCAGGCCATTGGCCGTAACGACAATCGGCACAATGACAGCTGAGTTCACATTCCACATGTCAACAACCTCGTGTGCTAAGTCGAGATATTTTATTTGTTTCTCTTTCTCAGCTTTCACGAGGTTATCGTCATGTGGAATGGTAACATCGACTATCATTGCGCGGCACGCTAATCGATCTATCACCACTATATCAGGCTTATTGGCGACAATAGTCCTGTCAGTAATGATAGACCGATCCCAGTACAACGTGACATGGTCATTTTCGAGAACTGGGTCGGGCACATACTTGTAATACGGTACCTCAGAGTTCACAAGTTTATATTTCAAAGCAAGTTGCTGGTGAATAAACCAGACGAGAACAACCAGAGATAATATGTCTGATAGACTCACCCGGACGGTGGCATGCCCGACACACGTCAACCGTCCCGTCCTTCATAATATGTCTCCGGTAGTTATTCGTCAAGATAACTTCGTCCATAATTGCACAGACAAAACCATCAGTTTCCCCGAAAAGGTCCCCAAAACGTAGCCAGGATACGGACGCTAAGAAATCTACATCGGGCTCATGAAGAGCCCGATAGAAGCGCCCGTGTAGCTTCTTGTTTTGCCATATCTCTTTGTGATCATCGGTAGTAAGTACTACTGGTTTGCACCAGTTCTCTTTAGCCATGGAAAGTGTGGTGAGCCCCTTGTCCACTGCGACCACATCACGGTGCATACCCACTTCGGTTTTCAAAAAATATTCCCTGAGACTGCATATCCCGCGGTTGTGGAGGGTCTTCGCATTTAAAAAGCCTCGACCCCCGCACTTCCACGGGATGTACAGTCTCATCACCGATGATCGTGAGTGATGCATCCGGTTTGCGGTCAACAGTGTACGGACCCTCCTATCCAGGGCGTCTAGTTCGGTCTGAGTCCATTTGAGTATGCCGAAAGAGTACATCAAAACCGGCATGACCCAACCGTTGAAGGCGCGCACCTTGTTACCGCCTGAAAGAAGACTAATCAATACCTTCTTCAGGCGGCCGAAAAAGCGCTCCTTCAACGATTGCTTCATGTCAGTAACGTTGATGCCTAACGCTTCCGACATTCCCAAATACTTATAGCTTTCGGGTGAGGAGAGGGATCTAAGGTGTATGGAATCCGAAAGTTGAATTCCCTCGGATTCCATTATCTCCCCTCGCTTCACATGCATGACTGCATATTTGTCCACACCAAACTCCATTCTGATGGCGCTACTGAAAGTTTCAGTTACCTTCAGTAGCTCCATCAGTTGCAATTTGTTGGGGGCAAAGATTTTCAAGTCATCCATGTAGAGGAGGTGAGATATGACCTGACCACCTCTCCTCAACCGATAGCCTAGACCTGAATCCTCCAGCTGCGTGCTTAGAGGATTCAGGGCTAAGCAGAACCAAAGTGGACTTAAACTGTCGCCCTGAAACATTCCCCGTTTAATCCATACAGGCTCATCATTCCCCTGGATCTGTCGACACCCCGGATAGCGAAGGACTGTCCTCCATTGCCCCATACACGATTCAAGGAAGGTGCGTAGAGTCATATCTATTTTGTACAACTCCAGCACCCTCATGAGCCATGTATGTGGCACCGAGTCGTAGGCCTTCTTATAATCTATACAGCAAGTCGACAGATCCTTGCGGGATCGACGAACCTGTTGGCTAATGGCCATGTCGATGAGAAGTAGCTCCTTAGTGCCACGAGACCCGTTCCTACATCCATTTTGAGAGGCAGACATAATGGAATTACTGTCAATGTGTGTGTTAATTTTCGCTCTCAAAATGGATGTAAGAAGTTTATAGACCGTCGACAAACACGTGATCGGTATATAATTCTTGGGTTCCGCGGGACTACCTGACTTATGGAGCAGGTGGGTAATGCCTGTCGTCATAAACTGCGGTAGCGACCCAGACTCTAAGGATGACTGGAACTGAGATGCCAGGCAAGTGTGTGAACTAGTTAGCCATTTCAGCCAAAAGTTGTGCAGTCCGTCCGGTCCCGGTGATTTCCAATTCGGTAACGGACGGACCGCTCTAGCTATATCTGATGGCGTGATAATGACTACTTCCATTTCTGGTATAGTTTCCCACACTCGCTCGACATCCCGCATCCAGTCAGCCTCAACATGGCAGACAGGTACCGACCAGATGCTGCGCCAGAACGCAGTTGTGGTGGCATCATCCGGGCGGCACACGTCTGTCTCGTTTTGTTTAGGTCGCTCCCAAGCTCTATATACCCACCTCTCATCGCTCTGGAACATGCGATTTTGCGTGTATCGATCAACCTGCCGCTTATACCGCCGAATACGGCTCGCCCATGCACAAACTTTCTGCTTCAGGAAGTCGATGCGCTCTGTGATATGGGACATGTATTCTCGAGGGCTGATTCCAGTCCCCGAGAATGCCCGCCTTACAAAGCGCATCACACGTGGTCGTGTATTGCCCTCCCTGAAGCAGTATAGTTTGCCGATGAGTACCCTGGCCCCATCAATACGACGCTCAATCCTGCACTGCCAGGCTGGTACGGCTGGTTTTGGTCGAGTAGCTCCGTCAGAGTTTGGAAACTAACATTCGCTAAACGACATGCCGCAACAGCCACGCAATACAGGATCGAGTGTGTATCAACGAGATCCTCGCTGCTCTCGAAAAAAACCTTAAGCTGCGAGTCCAAGGCACACATCAGTGCCCTATTTTTCTTGTGCATGGGTAGGCGTGGTAGTTGGGGTCTAAGTTCGGTTGGAGTGGACCTATACTCGCGAACCGCATCCTCCAGTGCACTCCTCAATCGGACGTTGCACTGGCTACTTACTGTGGCAGCCCTATCATCCTCTTCTTAACACCGTGATTGGACCGCGGCGGGATTACATCAATAATTGGGGTATGTACCGCGGTTTGTGCCGGAGTCGAGATGATATGGTTGCTCAGTACCTCTGAACGCAGCCTATCAAGTGCGGCATCGTCCAACCTACGATTGCGTTGGATGACCTGATCCGACAATCGTTGGGCCGAGACGTTGACGGCTAGCTCTAGTTCCTGAAACAGAGACAGCATCTTCACGCGGTACGCAGTGAGGTTAGTTCCCCCCTCTGTAGACCCGTAATATGCGCGCATGACGTTCTCGTTCATAGACTGAGTCCATTTCATGCGCTGCACACAACCACCGGTAGCGGGGACCCGGCTTGGGGCCGGATGGCCCCTAAGTCCTAAGCTCTTCGATGGCCGGCTTCTCCTTTGCCGACGTACAGGTGTTGTGATGACGGCGGGGAAAAATACTCGTCGCTCGAGCTCGACGCAACTGCCGCGGTCGGTGTTGTCATAGCGCTCACGGTAGCGCTGGGTACCGGCGGCGGCGAGGCGGAGCTGAGCGACGGGTCCGGACTTCCGGAGGTGGTGGGCGTGTTCGTGTAGCTGATCTCGTTAACATATTATCAATTTCGTTTTCATCTTCATACTTCCTGTTTTGTCGGAGATGACATGACAGGTGTCATCTCCGATTCGGCATTTTTCTATTATGGTTTATTGATTTTTCTGTTTATTTTTTAAATTATATTGTGATCTTAGTTGTTTCAGGTTTGATGCAGATTACTCTTAAAATAAAATAACTGCGTCTAAAATTAATAATTATAATAATTAATATCAAGATTCTGAAAACATTTTTTTTGACGTTCTGTTAACTTTGGTGTTGCCAGCTTTTTATTATTATTATTATTAATATAAAAATTAAAATCAAATTCAAAGATATACAATTGTAATAGTGGATAAAATTATTAATAATTATTTGCGTAAATGGTTGAATGAATAAATTTAAAACAACATAAACTAACATGTCACAGTGGACACCCTCGCATATTGTCTCTCACAAAACATCAGACAAGCACGCATTATTTCCTTCCAATCATCAGCAAACACATCACATTGAGGGTCGGCAGTCAGGAGGGCGTTTAGCAGCCTTAGAGTTCGACATACCGGGGATTCAGCTCTAGCAACAGATCTCGATAGCGGTAGTGCGAACAGGTTATGACGGCGGCTTTGACGGTGCCCAAGGTATTTGCCGGGCACAAATAGGCAGCAGAAAAGTCCGTGGAGCTCAGGGCAGTCAATACGACCGTGCAGGGTTTTTTAAGGCAATCGTGAGCTGATCAACGCCCCTTCTTACCTCCAGCGAATTGAAGCCCAACACCCCCAGAAGATAGTTCGTTGGGTACATGAATGGAAAGTAATGGTACATCCTTTGATACAAAAATCTCAGGAAGGTATTCTGAACTTTCTCAAGCATCAGTGTCTGTGACGCAGTTTGTGGATGCCAGACACTCGCACCGAACTCAAGTTTACTCCGAACCAAAGTGGTGTATAGAAGTTTAATAATACTGGGATTGCGAAAGTCACGAGCGTTCCTCAAGACAAATCCCAGACGCCTGAAGGATTCCTTTGCAAGGGCAGACACGTGGTCTCTAAATGTCAGACTGCGGTCGAAGGTCACTCCCAAGTTCTTAACGCTGGTGACACGAGTGATCGCTATACCCCCCAAGTTATAATCGTATTTTATTGGTGTCAACCCTCGACCATAAGTCATAACGCTGCATTTACTAATATTAAACAACAATTTGTTCGCATTTGTTCTCATAGAAGGTATCGATATATTTTTGATTTCCGCAGCTAGCTTTAGATCGTCGGCATATAGTAGACATTTTGCGAATCGAATCTTACAAATTAGGTCATTGATCATGATCAGAAACAGAGGCGGCCCTAATACGGATCCCTGACTCACCCCCGAGCCAGTGTAATAAGCCTTCGACTCAAAGCAGCCATGCCGGACGAACTGCTTACGATCCCGTAGGTAGTCGGCGAAGAAGTTAAGAAGGCCGAATGAGAAGCCCCTAACTTTGCCAAAAGCACATCGTTGTCCACTTTGTCGAACGCCTTCCGGAAATCAAAATACAAACTCAAACTCAAACTCAAAGCATTTATTTCAAATAAACCAATTACAGGCACTTTTGAATTGTCAAGGGTTGTGTCAGTCAGTCAGAAAGATGAAGCTAGTTGCCCATTCCAAAGCGTAGTAGGTACCTATGGAGAAGAACGGGCAAAAAACTCCAAGGACACTCTTTTAAATCAACGTATTATGGTTACAAAATATTGTTTACATCATTCATTTTGAAATTATACATGTGAGAACGATGCAAAACGTAAAAGCGTCCGTAATAAAAAGATTACAACAAAAACAAAAGCAATTCAAAAGTTAAAGTTAAAATAAGCCGTGGCAGCTAAGAGATGACCAGTCACTACTGACGGCGCCCGTTCACGAACATGACGCGTGGATCAGCACCATTCAGCTCAACCATTTTGAAGGGAGCTAAATGATCCAACACACGCGCCACCATCAGCGAGACATTAGAGTGAGCACGACATACTCCCAGCCACCAGGGCACATTCAAGTCAATGAAAGACGTATCCAGTAAATGGCAGCTTTATAGTACATAGTACTCACATAACAATGTGCTGTGCAGCTATACAATACTAAGAGATTGAATTTATACAATGCAAAGAGTTTTTAAAATCTTCAGCAGCTCCAACACTATTTTCAATACCTGATCAATTAGTTTTTGCGCCCTTGTGGAGCAGGACCAGCGTTGAGCCAAGCATTTTTATCAGCAATGTAATCCCCCAATTTATAATATGCTTGGCTAAATAGCGTGCGTTTTATACAAGATTTAAATTTCATCTCTTTCAGTTGAAGTATGTGGGGAGGTATTTTATTGTAACATTTTAAACAGTACCCCATGAAAGATGAGTCTACTTTAGCCAGCCTGAAACCTGGTTGAACTAATTGGTCCCTATTTCTAGTGATATAATTGTGTCTTTCACCTCTTTTACTAAAAAGATGTAGATTTTTCCTTACGTACATGATGTTTTCATAGATATATTGACAAGGTACCGTCATGATGTTAATTTCTTTAAACAGTTCCCTTAGAGAGTCGCACCTGCGGAGGCCATATATGGCTCTGATGGCTCTTTTTTGCAGAATAAAAATAGACTCGATGTCTGCAGCCCGTCCCCATAGTAAAATACCGTACGACATAATACTATGAAAGTAACTAAAATATACTAGCCGTGCGGTATCTACATCAGTAAATTGACGGATTTTTCTCACAGCATATGCTGCTGAACTTAGCCGTCCTGCAAGGGAAGTTAAATGAGGCCCCCATTGAAGCCTTGAGTCGAGCGTAATCCCCAGGAAAACAGTTTTATCGACGAATTCTAATTTCTCTTGATTCAATACTATCTCACAAATACTACTTTTGACATTTGGTAAAGAAAATCTTATGCACTTAGTTTTTTTCCCATTTAATACTAAATTATTAGCAGTGAACCAATTTTGGACCTGCAATAGGGCGTTATTTACGTCGTCAAAATTTGAGGCACGTCTATTAATTTTAAAAATTAAGGAAGTATCGTCAGCAAATAACACCATTTGTGGTTGGGTTTTTAACAAGTGGGGTAGATCATTAATATATACTAAAAAGAGGAAAGGACCCAATATCGAGCCTTGTGGTACACCCATTTCTACTTTTAAGCCGAGTGAATTGACACCATTTATTTGAACTTGCTGCTGTCTATCATATAAATAAGATTTTACTAAACTGAGCGCAAGGTCTCCAAGTCCGTAATGCTTAAGTTTCAAGAGTAATGTTTCGTGGTCGACGCAATCAAATGCCTTGGAGAGGTCACAAAATATTCCTATTGCGTCTTGGGCCTCTTCTTTCTAATACAGAGTGTCGACCTGCCTACCGGATTCCAAGCTACTGGATATGAAGTCAACATGAACCAGCAGATTTGAGTTCACGGAGCGACCAGGTCGCAAACCATGTTGAGCATCAGAAAGATACATATTGGTTTGTTTACAGATAACAGTGTGAAGTATATGTTCAATGTGACATATGTCATATAACGGTTATCGCTGCTATTTTTTTTTTTAATCGTCAACATATTTTCATTTATTTTTACATATGCAACGGTTTCTTTTAGTGACTAAATTAAGAACATTGTTAATTATGAAAAATGTTATTGACCCAAATATTAAGAATACATAAAACAAGAAAAATATTTTTAAAAATAGCAAAATTAGAAAAATCAAATCAAATATTAATCATTTTCCTTAAATAATTAATTATCGTTGTATCTTAATTGTCGTTGTCGGACTCCAATTCTGAGTCAAAATCCAGATTGGATATATCTAAAAACTCGAACTCACTTTTCTGAAACTGAATTAAGTCGAGAGTTTCAGCAAAAAAGCTCTACTTTCTCTTGGTAGCTATATTTTCTCTTTTTTTTTTGAGGTTGGGAAGTCATCAAATAACTTCTCCCGGGCGGAGCGGGAGGGTGTGTCAGACTCTTACTGACTAAAACCCACCCGTATTCCTTCCTGTTGCCTGTGTTGCGGGGGCCTCGGTGACCCATAAGTACCTTCCCGCCCGACCCCGGCAGGCATAGGCCCTAGTGAACCCCTACCTATGTGCTGACGACATCTCTTTGAGGCGCGCGTGGAATACAACGCGCCGTCGACCCGGGCCTGGTCCTTACCGGACGGTGAGCTACCCATTGCTCACCGTCCGCAAGCCCGCGGCTACGGTGGCCGGAAATCCGCCCGGGATTCCCGACGCCCTGGGCGTCTCCTGCGGCGGCTAGGGGCGAGAGGGCGCGAAACTTGCCTTTCCCATAACCGTCCCGCCTCCTCCTTCGCGAGCATTACTGCTTCGCAGAAGGAGGTGACGGCTGCCCATGCCCTCTCGCTCCGTACCATGGCCTGAACCAGGAACGGATGCGAGAGATCTCTGCCGCCGATCGCCTCCACGAGGACACGGCGGTGCTCTGCCCAAGCCGGGCAGACCTCCACCGGATGCTATACCGTGTCCTCCGAGCGATCCACACAGTGGTGACACCCGGACATTTCCTCCCGCCTTATCCGACACAGGAACCTCCCGAAACTGCCGTGTCAGGACCTGCGTCAGGCGGAAGGTGAGGACACCGTGGCGCCTCTCTAGCCACTTCTCAAAGAGGGGACTTATCGCCGCAATCATGGCGTGCCCAGCACTGGGTTGCGACAACCGTACTTTCCATGACGCCATGAGATCCCGCCGGAGCTCCGTCCGCTGTGCCGCGATTTCTCGCGGCAGCGGACTTACGCCCCGGCGTTTCGCCTCCTCGCGCCACTCCCATACGTGCGCGAGGACTTTTGCCTCCAGATCCCATCGCGGCAATCCGGCAAGGAGGCTCGCTGCCTCACAGGAGACCGTGCGGTATCCCCGGACCATCCGGATGGCCATGACCCTTTGGGCCGCGCTCAACGGGCGTTGTGCACTTAGGAAAGGATCCGAAGAAACAACAAGCATATTTAAGATATCTTGATTAGAATCTTGCCTGCTTCTTTTCCGCGAATGATGTTCCCGGAACCTCCTAAAATCTTTGTTTCGAGACTCTGAAGGCTTCTTCCGAGAGAGTCCCAATCGGCACAATATATTTTTTCTCGATTATGTCAGCCCCGCGTATTAATAATTTATGTAGGGTTGAAGACATGTAGTACCAGTCGTACAATTCAACGTACTTTTCTGCTGTTTTGCGGGCAAAATCTTTAAATTTTATTACGTCGATCTTCTCGCCAGATGTTATCGCTTGCAAAATCAGAGCAAATCTTTTAATAAGATCTTCATCCAACCCGGTAATAGCTGCAGTTTTATTGGGAAACTCGAAAAACTTTCATGCAGTATTTCCGTAATTGGTAGTTCCCGAGCCTTGTTTCACAATATCAATCAACAGATTAAGCTGATCTTTGAATTTATTTTGAATACTTTTTTTTTCTGTTCTGCAACATTTCTTTGTCCTCATTACTACTCGTTATTGCATACAGGCCCGTTTGAAGTCGGGCCTGTACGCAATATGTAACAGACATTCCATACAATTTATACGTGCGTGTAGGGATGACAAGCCAAATTTGTATATGTCAACACTCACAGTCTTTGATGTTACAACATCTAAGCGGTTAATTTCCGAAGGTTTTGCTAAGGACAGGTAGCACGATGCATTTGATCTGGCCTCAGAAAGGTACGTGCAGACTTGGCGTCGATCATTGTCATCATTAGTTGATGAGTCACCATGTTATTATGAATGCACTCTGTGGGGATAAGGGTCTGAATTTCATCATCCATTTGTCTTTTGAGGCCAATGACAACTGCTTTGCTCACCTTTACAAAAGTAAACTGAACTGGACGATAATACAAAGTTGAGCATGGTTTTGGGTTCGTCCAAACAATATTATCTCCATCTGTCAGTTTTAGTGGCACCAAGGAGGTCATGAAAATGCTTGCATCATCTTGCTCACCCTCCATTTTCTGCTTGTATCGGCTTTGGTTAAGAAGCACCTTCAAATCCCCATTTGGATATCAGCTTTAGCTGCTTATTTTGCACATCGGCATAGTCAGCAAGACTTTGAAGGATCCTCGTCACCGTGATGTCAAGTAAAGCTTGAAGTGTAATCCTAGCCGAGGAATCCGTAACTGACACTGATTGCTTCGGAGGGTAACAATCAGGCTTAGTTTGTTGCACTTTATATCGGCACCCGCGTCGGAGTACCGTTTTTATGGGATACCATGGTAGCTGGGACAGTCAAGTGGGTGATGGATAAATATCCTTAGCACCTTCCCGAATGGCAGCCTCTCGCAAAGTAATATATTGCCACTTTGACAGTTTTAGTGAAAGAAGCAATCCAAGCGCTTTCTCTGGTGTAAATATGACTGTTTTCACTGGTTTCTTAAGCGTTTCCTTAATTTTAAATGCTGCTTCAGGATTTTTCATCATTTATTCGATCACAGATGCGATATCCTCTTGCCCTTTTTCTTTTAAACGCGCTGCAGCTGCATATGCCAATTCACTGGAGTCTTCGCCTGTATAATCATCAGATCTTCTCTTTTTCTGTTTACTTCCCAAATCTTCGAATGGTTTTCGGAACCTTTTTGTCATTGTTCCAACGGACGATGATGGCGACGACGACGGTTCTTGAGAGTCTGATTGTGCTCTTGGTATCTCATCAACAGTTGGTTCTTGATTAAGGAGCTGACAAGACCCAATTGACCAAAATAGACATCTCTTAAGAAAAAAAAATGCCAAATCTGTATAGTTTATGGTAGCGGAAAAATATATGTTAATTTTGAACATATTTCCCAGAACTTGGTTGTTACCAAAACACGTTTTGAAAAAAAATCTCGATACAAACTAACGTTAAACTAACCCCTTACCTTGAGTTCTAATCCAAAATATCTGTATTAAATGTCAATATACGTTACGTATTTAATTAATAAAAAGAACTTCTTATTTGAATGCAGAACTTGGTTGTTTTTTATTTTCGATTACTCAACACCATTTTGAATAGATAATTGCTTGGTGTTTTGCAATAAATTACAAGCGTTGTGTCATCGCTCTTCTCTTTCTTTTCTATGCAATTTGACAGTGACCGACTTTTAGGTGTTGTCAGCGTCTTAACTAAAGTTTGCACACAACTTGGCCAATTAATATTTGTTTGCCGCCAATTTCCGTACAGTCTTCTGAAGTGATCAAGGAATCTGTTGGATTTCTCCCATCTCTGTAAAGCAGCTCGCGTAAATTTCCGACAAAATTCTTTGAGAATAAGTCGTTCTTCGGCAGAAGGCAATCGCCTATGTGGGATACAATTGCATCAAAAAATACTTCATGATTAAATGAAGTACTCTCACTTTTTAGAAGAACAAACAAGTTGGTGATTAAACCATTTTAAGATTTTATAGTCGCTGAGCAAAAATTTAGTGTTAGCAGTTACACAGTTGTGAACAATCTAAATTATAAAGCAAAAGCCCTTTTATTGCAAAACGACGATAATTAGTTAGCTACCCTCATTAGAGTTTTAAAAGATGTGCTAATGAAAATTTATAATCGTCAATAACATTTCTTAGAACTCATAACACAACTAATCAACAAATTAGCTTACTTATCAGAAATCGTTAACAATCATTTAAACACCTATTCAGATTTATTAGAAGACTAAATAATTGTAATTACTTAATCACTTATTTTCAGACTCACTAGAAGACTAAACAATTTGTTATTTGGTATTTTGGTTGTATGTAAAGTTTTAAAACTCATTTTGTATTGATAAATATCTAGCTCAAACATAGTTGTCTAAGTGTGGATGTACTATATACCTCTGACTACTCCTTCGGGAATATAGGGGTGATGCTATTTTATGTTACGTGTTGTTAAAAGTCTGTGTTCCTCAACTTAAACTCTAAAAGGAACCGTTTCATATGTAAAAATAATAAAAAATATTTTGAGGATTTAAAAAAATAGCGATAACCGTTATATGGCATATGTCAAAAAATCATAAACAATTAGTACTATAACCACCTGTAAGGATATTACGGTTTTCCATGCTGTTTACGAGATTATTAACATTTTCTAGCTTCATACAAATTTTTCGTAAAAAAAATATAATTCCTTCGTTTTTGTGCAGAATTAACTCGGGTGTCATTTTTGAATATATTTATAACTAATAGAAGCGATATCCGGCAAAAAATCCGGCACTCGCAAATTGAAATCCCTAAGTCTATGAAAGCCGATTTTCAGCCCACTGTGCGTCGTGACGTTGTTACGACGCAGCGGCGCCGCACCGGGAATATTTCGCCCTTTTTTTCTGCTGCACAAACAACTGAGCAGTGCCGCTCCAGCGCGGCGTCGCAACGCGTACACCTTCCCCGTCTCGTCGACGCGTGACACCAGAACGCACCGTGTGGCATACCATGGATATTTGTATGTAGGACGCCGCCGCGCCGCACAGTGGGTCGAAACGATGATTTTAGTGACTTAGGGATCAACTTTGTTTTTTTTACTTTTTTCTTTATGCGGATCGATAGAACTCATTAACCTTAATAATTAAATAATTGTTCTGATGCTTTTTTTCCTAAACTTGCTCCTTTAGGTGGAAAAATGCATTTTGTGATATTTTTGTATGGAGCGGATCAAATTAAATTAAATTCCTGCTAAGTGATCCCGCTTTGAAACTATATTTTTCTTAAAGCTTGCCCAGTCTACTATCATTTGATGCTATGAACATTTGCATAAAGTTGTAACACTGCCACATAAATGAATCGAAAAAAATGAAAAAATGCATTGAATAATTTTTATTTTCTCAAGTTCTTTTAAGTTAAAATTGATGTGGAATAGTAAGTAAAAGCACTTAATAATTCACATAATTAATTAACAACTAACGACAATATATTAAGGTTCGTTATTAGCATGAATTTACTAATTACGTATTACTTAAAAATGTGGATATCATTTATCTATAAATTACTATTGACTGTAATTAGCTTGACTTTTTACTTTATAAAAACAATGTTTTTCACTTTTAGTCATTACTTTAATGTTAATGAGGGTTGTAGAAATATTAGTAAACATTTGATTGTCACTGGAAGTATAAAATTACCATATTTATTATATATTTACTAGTGTTCGTTTACTCGTACTACTATTAACATCTATTGTGATTGTGATCGTCCCTTTTCGTTATAATGGAAAATTTTGTTAAAAATTTAGATTTATTTCTGATTTTAAGAGAGCAGCTTAAGTCGCTGTCAGATAGTAAAAAACTCTTCCAATACCTACAAAATAAAATAAACGTGACGCAAGAGAACAGTGCTAAGCTCCAAAAATTCTGTACGCGCTTTTGTTCAAATTTAAGTGCAAGATGGGAACGAAGTAGTCGCACGTTAGCACCGTTTTTAAGAAGAAATGGTGATTAGTTAGAAAGTGCGATAAACTGGCCCGAAGGAGTAATACCTGAAACTGTGAACACTGAATAGGAAAAGCTCGAGATTTGTGATATTGAAGATGTTGAAAATCTACCACCATCTGCTACAGAAGCTTCAACATCTACATTTACACCTCGAAAACCTTTTGCAGAATTGGGCTCCAGGCAAAAACGAAGACGCGTTGATCAAATAAACCAATCGCTTTCGTTATCTCCGGATGAACTGAAAGCTACTACAATTGCTAGTTTAAGAAACACTGGAAATGAGGATGTAGGAAAAATAATGAACCATTTGCTAAATCACCCCGAAGATCTAGAAAAAGTTAAGCAGTGTTTAAGTGCAAACAAAGCAAACAGTAGTACATATTCACCCGATAAAGCACTGGCTTTATTAGTTTCACTTATATTAAGTAAGTGGCAATATATAAGCCTAAGAGAAGCAGCCAGTGAAAATGGGTCTGATTTATACCCTTCTTATTATAAAATTAAGCAAGCAAAGTCAAAATGTTATCCAGGGAAAGAAGACAACCATAACTGAAGAAGGAGCTGCTATTAAACTGCAAGCATTACTCAACTTGACGGTTTCTAGGCTTTTAGATGTAATTGCTTTGGATTTGGACTCGGCAACAAAGTTACTACTTATAAGCAAATGGGGCTTTGATGGAGCCTCAGGTCAAAGCAATTACAAACAAAAGACTGAGAAAGAGTTTGACGACTCTACTATATTGATGGCCAGTCTAGTTCCTATAAGGCTTCAACAATCTGATGGAACAATTGTTTGGGAAAACGACCGACCATCATCGACTTTCTATTGTCGTCCGATAATGTTTAAATTTACCAAAGAAACCCAGACAACGGTGGCAACTATAAAGGGTAACATATTAGAAGAAATAGAAAGACGTCTGCCAACAAGAATCCACCAAGTAGAAGTTAAGCATCAATTGTACCTGACGATGAGAGACGGCAAAATAACATAATATTTGTCGGATACATCTGCAGCTGTCTGTGATATTTGCAAGGCAAAACCGTCAGAGATGAACAATTTAGAGGCATTTTCTCAAAGAGAAAAAAACGAGGAAATGTACCAGTATGGTATGTCATCCTTACATGCCTGGATAAGATGCAAGGAGTGCTTACTTCATATCGGTAAATATAATTTTATTACTTCATATTTTTTCATGTTTGTAGTTTCCTGTGAGATTATTTTTAAGTGACATTTCTTTTTTTTTGCAGCTTATCGTTTGGACTTCAAAAAATAGAGTTGCAGAGGCGACGACAAAGAAAAACTGTCCCTTAGAAAGAGTGCTATACAGCAAGCATTTAAGAGGGAATGCGGTTTACTCATCGACATAGTCAAACAAGGAGTAGGCACAACCAATGATGGCAATACTGGCAGAAGATTTTTCAGGGATGCAGCAACAACAGCCCGCATAACTGGGATTCGTGAAGATTTGATAGAAAGGTTTCACGTGATTCTTCAAACCGTTGCATATGGAGAGCGCGTAGACCTTTCTAAATTTTCCGAATTTTGTAAAGATACGGCAGAATTGTAAGTTACCTTGTATCCCTGGTATTATATGCCTTCCAGTGTACATAAATTGTTGGTACATGGGAGTGACATAATAAAGAACTTTGGTGTCATACCTATAGGGAAACTGTCGGAAGAGGCAGCGGAAGCTCGTAATAAAGATTTTAGGAAATATAGAGAGAGTCATTCTAGAAAGGTAAGTAGAACGGCGACAAATGAGGATGTTTTACACAATCTTCTTTTGTCGTCTGATCCAAAGATCACAAGTCTACGGCCTCGATTGGCGAAACAAAATAGAATGGTTCTCTCTCCAAAAGTAAAAGAGCTTCTGCTGAGTTTTCCTTCAGAATCCGATTTAGGTTTTATTGATGTAGATAATTTACAAGATAGTGAATAACATTATTGATAGATTGTAAGTTTCTTGATTTTTTTTATTAGTTAGAAATAGTAAATTTGTTGTTGTATATAGTTAGTTTTAAGTTTTTACCTTTAGTAAATTTGTATTTGCATGTATCTTTACTTACTATTCAGTATTAAATCTAATTTAAAAGAGTTTATAAGTTCATTAAATAAACAAATAGAAATGAATAGATCCACATTTTTAAATAATACGTACTTAGTAAATTCAAGCAAATCAGGGACCGTTAAATGTATTGTCGTTAGTCTTTAAGTAATTATGTGAATTATTAAGTTCTTTTACTTACTATTCCATATCAATTATAACTTAAAAGAACATCCGAAAATAAAAAATGAAGCTTTTTATTCAAAGTATTTTTTTAATTTTTTTTATCCATTTACTTAGCAGTATTGCAACTTTATGCAAATTTTTAAATCATCAAATTATAGTAGACTGAACAACCCCTAAAAAAATATAGTTTCAAAGCGGGATCACACGCCACTTGGCAGAAATTTAATTTAATTTGGTCCGCTCCATACCAAAAAATATCAAAATGCATTTTTCCACCCAAAGGAGCAAGTTTAAAAAAAAAATATCAGATCAATTATTATAGAGGTTAATGAGTTCTATCGATCCGCATAAAGAAAAAATTAAAAAAACAAAGTTGATCCCTAAGTCACTAAAATCATCGTTTCGACCCACTGTGCGCCGCAGCGACACCGGTTCGGCGCCGCGCAGCCGCTACAACGCATCGTGTGCATCGGCCCTAACACGTGCTTATAAGTACGTATACCAAAGTGACGAGACGAGTTAACTTAATGCTATGGGATTAAAAACTTTAACTTAATTGCGTACGGGTAAGTTTCCACTGCAACTTATTTTATAACGTTTAGCGATAGTTTTTGTATTCAAAAATCAACTTAGAATTAAATATCGACTTTAAACTAGTAGAGTTTTAAGTCGATATTTGTATAAGTTGCAAACATGTATTTATCTCGTATCTTGGCCTGAGTATACTTAGGTTGTACACTTATCACAAAGTTACATGTCGGTCTAACCGAAAGCAGCTGAATACCAGTATCACATGGAGCGACTGCCTATCAGACCTCCACAACCCAGTAACTGGGTAACGCGACACCTGTTTGTAAGACTGGTTGCCAGACTTTCGATCTTCTGACTATCGAAAAGTCAAAGGTCACTGTTTCAATGCAGTTTTATCTTCGCATACACACTAATCTGCTTGGCAACCGTTATAGACTTTCTTAATTCACCCAATATCGTCTGTTGCTATTAGACACATGACCGCTAAAAAATAATGCCATTAAGTGGTTGAATTACCTAAATTCAACCACTTTTCCATGCTTTCTGTGCTCTTGTTTTCTGGTTCTACAATTAACATAATTCTGATAGTATCACAGCACGTCCGGTGACGAATATTTGTTCTAACAATAACTCAATCTTCTGATACTCAATTGATTAGTTAATTAATCAATTAACCTTATTTTCCAAACTTGTAATAAATACAGTCTCAGTTTTAAAACAATACCTATTATAGAGACATGAGGAACAGGGTGTAAAGTTGACTCATACTCTTTAGAAAAGGGATCGAGGATCCTCCGATGAGACGGGTGTATACAGTGTGTCTGGTCACCGGTGTCCGACCCGTTAAGGCGAAGCAATATAGTCAATTTTATCGACAAATCCACCATAACAAGGCATTTTGCGCCAACTGGTTTGAAACGGCAGTCTTTTTTTTTTACTAAGTACCATTGGGTCCATTTATTTTGCGATATCTACCGATATAGAGGTCCTACAGGCATAAAAGTGTTTTGGTTGGCAATAAGTTGAAACTAAAAGGTTTATCAAAAAGTCCCGTTAAAACTTTAAAAAATACTTGAAACATAAAAAGTATGAAAAAAATTGTTTTTTTTTACTTTTTAACATAGGTACCTTTTTTAAAACGTTTTATAAACGAGTTATGACTATTGTAATATGACCCTTTACTCGTCTCCTCTTCCTTCACTCGTCCTCGTCTTAGAGGGTCGGACACCGGTGACCAGACACACTGTATATGTGTTGGTGTAGTTGCGCGGTAAACTCTGCTTGCGCGATGCAGGATTCGTGTGACGTCATGTTTTTGATGCATAGTTCGCATGTGTTCGCACAATACTTCCACTGAATTCCACCTTCAACTTATCCCAACTAAATCATGGTCATCATCATTCACAGCCCGACTGCACCTACTGCTGAGCATAAGCCTCACTTTCCTTGGACCCATCCCCGCGTTCCTATGCCAGGTTCTACCCGCGATGGTAACAATATTGTCCATTAATGTCGCCACCGGACGACCGATACTTCATCTTCCAGTCCTTGGACGCCACTCGAGAAGGGTAGTCCCTTCTCCACCTGACATCACTGCACCTTGCCAGGTGTCCTGCCCAACTCCAGAATAAAATAACTATAGAGGCTCCCGACTACAAAGCTTGTGGAATTTTGGCTGATTTCAGAATGTCGTCCAATTTGTATTAGCACCCAAGCTGTATCCTTCTACAGAATTCGCATTTTAACAATATTGTAACAATAATTCGATTGTGAATAAAAACAACGTGGTTACGACTTGACAACGTTACAAAGTTACAAATTACTTTAGAGTTCAAAGACCTCAACACTGTTTAGAAGTTGGCAATCCTTTGTTTAGAATGACCATTAAAATTTCTCCTATTGTATGGGGGTAACTGCACAAGCGAAAACTGTACTAGACTTGAGCAATGTTTGGATTTTCCTACTTAATATGTGTTTTCATCACGATGATTTCCGTTCTTCGCAAGTTCCACTGGATGACCTCAACTCGATTCAACTGTCAACTCGATTGTCGGCTACTCTAATCGAGCCACCCTGCGAAGATCGTCGTCCCTATCTATCCTTAGGTCATCCTACTCTACGTTCAAGATCGTCGATTCGCGGTCGTCACTCATGAACACGTCTACCCCAACGGTCATCGTTTCTACGGCTAATCTGGCCGGCCCATTGCCACTCCAGCTTGCTTATTCTGTGGGCTACTTTGGTTATATGTCCAAAACAACAACAAGAAAAAATACAATCGCACTATCAAAAATGTATTACCGCTAACGATAGTTCATTGTGCCTTTTAGTCTTGACAATGGTGCCATGTCAGTATAACTACATATGTGAATACCTACTTTATCAGCACCATCCAAGTTATAAAATTGTGGGAACACTCGCTTAACCAGGCAATAAAATACAGCCAATACCCAATTTACGCCAAGCGAGAGAGGGTTGATCCTACAACCAACCAACTGGGAAAAACCAACATGACCACGCTGATAGGCATTTAAAGAATAATCCTATACACATTTTCATTACATACTTAAATCTTCAAAAGATTAAACTAAGTTTTTTTCCAGATGTATAGGAGTTTCAACAAAGGTCAGAGACCTAGCGCCAGAAATCTACTAAAACAACAAAAAGACACTAGCTACTGTGTTGACCTAAGTCTAGTTCTGTCCACATTAGAAAAAAACATTACCCTCCTTCCGGGGCAGTCGGGTAAAAAGAGTTAACGGAATGCACCAACAGAAAGGCTCTAGGATCCATAACAGAATGTATGGTGCTTAGACTAGTGTTGTACAAAACCGGTTTTAGAAAAACCAGTAAATTGACCTCGCAGACACAGAAAAACGTGTTATTCATTTATCTACACCTCCCAAAATTTTATAATGAAATTAATTCATTTAATGACCAACGCAACAGTTTTTAAGTTTCGGCTCATAAGTAAGGACTACAAGTTAACTTGATATATACATACATATATCTTTTATACAAAACATTTTAAGTACAAAATGGACAAGAATACCGGTTTCAAGCTTCTTCACAACTCAACTCGTTAGTATTACACGTATCATCAACAAGGAAATTGGACTTTAGAACAGCACTGATACAGTTTGATTTCATTTGTGCATGCTTACTATATACATGTCTATAAATTAGTCACATTCCCGTTTCGCATTATAATTGTTCAGTGTATTGCGAGACTCCGTCGAGACCACAATGAAATCCGTCGCGTTAGTGTTATTATTTATTGGAGTGTGTTATTGTGAGGTCGATTTCAATGAACGACCCCGAAACTTTAGTGTAGAGCTATTGTATTATACACAAGCTGAAACTGACGGACATGTAGTGATATCACCGTTCGGAATATGGACTTTGATAACCGGTATTGCCCTTGGAGCGACGGGTAACAGCTACCACGAACTGTCGAGGGCATTCATCCTCCCGCTGAAGCAGAATACCTTAGTTAAAGGATACAAGGCCCTAACCAATGCTGTACTGGCCCAAGGGGACAATGGTGTCAGCCTCGCGAGCAGAAATTTCGTGTTTTTGGACAACGATTTCACAGTGTACCCAGACTTCAGATCAGCTTTGCAAAACGATTTTGGAGCCTCACTGAAGGTTCTCGATTTCTCTGACCCCAATTCGGCCCGCATTGCTAACACATACATCGAAAAGTCAGGCGGACGAGTCTCCAATGTATTGCGTTCAGATGACTTCCGTGAATCGCGAATGATTTTAACAAACGTGATTTCATTCAAAGGATTGTGGGCCTCACCTTTCAACAAAACTGACACAGCGTTGGAACCGTTCTACGATGAAGATAAGAAAGTGGCGGGTAATGTGAATATGATGTTCCAAAAAGGACAGTTTGCCTTCTCAAATATGCAAGCTTTGAAATCATTTGTTGTTGAACTACCTTACGGAACAAATGGCAAATACTCCATGATAGTCATCCTGCCTTATCCTTCAGTGAGAATCGCTGAAATGTACAAAAACTTTGCTCAAGTCAGTCTGAAGGATATCTTCAAGAAACTGCAAGATGATGTCGACGCATTCGGAATGGAAGATGTGGACGTGAAATTGCCGAGGTTCCATATAAGCACGAATCTTGTGTTGAACAAGCCGTTGAATGATATGGGTGTTTACGACATTTTCCAACCAGACCTGGCAAGTTTTCAGCGAGTTTCAAAGGACAATATTTTTGTTTCTGCTATAGTACATAAAGCTGATATAGAAGTTACCGAATCAGGAACTGTAGCATCCGCTGTTACAACAGCTACTTTCTCTGACAGAATATCAGCACCATATTTCCATGCAAATCGGCCATTTATCTACTTTATTATGGAGAAAACTACGACGACTGTGATATTCAGTGGCATTTATTCTAAACCTACAGTGTATTAATAAGTAAATCGGAACACTTTTTGCATGTAGTCTACAACACGAAGGTCTACAACGATGCTTAAATGTCAATCTCGATTAAAAACTCAACTATTCAAATCGATATTCGTGTTCGAACATCGTTCTAGAATACTGGCCGAACTGTGGTGTTTAAAAGAAAGGAGTTCCTCTAATCATGAACTTTTAAAAATAGAAGAGCATTTATTATTGTGTAAAGGTTTACGTAGTGGTGAATATTAATCCGAATTTAGTGCATTGACTGTTTAGTATGGATTTGACAAATGTTTAAAAACAAAAAGAGCAAATAGCTTAATATAAATCCTTGTGTTTAGCCTTAACATTTCTATGTGAGTCGTTTAAAATTATAAGTGTTATTAATTGTCAATTGTTTGAAGTGATATTTCCTTCCTCCTATTACAAATAATTCTGTAAAACAAAACATTTTCAAAAAAAAATAGGTAGTTAAGACGATCAGCAGTGTGCGTCAGTGAATAATTACAAAATAATTGCTTATCAATTTAGAATAATTATTAGTCATTTGCCACAAAATATTAATATCTACTTAACATGGTTGTCGTCCAAATATTTTGTTCAAAACACTAAAATTACGTATATTAAAAACACACAGAAAAGGTCAGAGATCAAATTGATATAGGTACACAGAAGTGTGTACCTATACAAAACTTGTTATTTGATTAGATCACTCTAGTCTTATAAATTCTATTTATAAGTACTAGCATATAATAAACAACCTTCATGAGAACAAAGATAATAAATAATGATTCGCTGTTTTTAGGGTTCCGTAGTAAACAAGGAACCCTTATAGTTTCGCCATGTCCGTCTGTCTGTCTATCTGTCTTTCCCGCTGTAGCTCAGAGACACTTAGTACTAGAAAGCTGTAATTTGGCATACAGGTATACATATTAATCACGCAACCAAAGTGCTAAAATAAAACGTTGAGAAATTTTTTTTTTAGGGTAGTTTCGGGTACCTCTTTTGCACGTAATGTGGGGATGATATTTTTTTTTTCTCGTCTCTCCCATGGTGTGGGGCATCGTTGGAGCCGTTCAAAAATATTGCCACTATAAACACCACTTTTTGATTCAAGGATCCGTTTGCGTAATAATAAGCATTAACGTACAATTTTTTGTTAGAATCAAGTGTGTCCCTGCCAGCTAAATGGTTGTTTATAGAGATTTGAAAAAAATCATGGCAGTAGTACATATAATCAAATTAAAGGAAGGTCGGTATGTGTGTTTTGTGCACTGTACTAGTTGCCCTACTACTGTCATCGGGGTCGGTGAGAGCATGCTTTGTACGGCGAACAGAGCTAATGGTGGAGGGCCTATAACTGGCGGCCTTCACAAGCAGAGGGTTGCGGTGGGTGACGGCATAGTCAAAGAACCGCATCGCGGTGCGTTTCATGAACTGCTGGATGGTGGGGATTTTAAGATCGAGATGGAAGATTTCGTTACGGACGAACCAGGGGGATCCCGTTGCCTATCGGAGAAAACGGTTTTGGAGGCACTGCATCCTATGGATATAGTGGGCCTAGCTTTGCACCTATTTAATAATTATATTAGTTTAATGTATTCCCCAAAGAGTTGGGTAAAGGGGACGGGGAGAGGCGAGTGGGGGTATTTAACCAGTTATGTACAGAGGCAGACTCTGGCGGACTTTCCATAAGGCCGACCTGAAAGTGATGGAGCTGTACAGGACTTAACTCCCTGCCAGTAACCACGGCAAAATCCCGAGACAGCAACCGAAAAATTCAATAGATATTATTTTGGCCAACTTGAGAATAAAACCCAGGCAAGTCCTTGACACCATAATGGTAGATTTTGTCAGTTTTAGTAATCTCATATCTCAGATAAAGAGTGCATTAAGTATCTGAGTCTCTTAAGGTTTTTTTAAATGAAGTTCACTAGGTGGCAGCATTGGGGCGCCTGTCAAAATTGTCAAAGCGCTAATATTTTCTTTATACGTGACTGAATGATGAATGAATGAATGAAACGAATAATGAAGGTCATCATATATTTTATATCCATTGTCGAAAAGGAAGACCCACTTATAGTCAAATTATTAATTGGAGTTATTGGAGTTATCTGACATGTGCTAGCTGTCACTTTGTGTAATAAAGTGGTAATATTTATTGTATTCTAGACTTTTACACTTATTATTATACATTTATTTTACATTTATACGATTTTACACTTATTAAACTAAACGATCACCATTACAATAATTAATAAAAAGAAAATAAAGAAAGAAATATTGTTTATTCTGCACAAAAAATAACGCACATTACAAAAAAGATTACATAAAATAAACACATAAAAAGTAGCCAAAAGCCTCGTATTTAAGCCATAAAAGTTTAACAATCTTGTCCATTGCTTGATGTCAGGGCCAGGGACCAAAGACATTTTTTTTTTAGTCTGTAGAAAGATCTCTTGTCAAAGTGGCGCCAGCTAGTGGCGTGAATTTTAATTAAAACCCTAATTGACAGAAAGGCTTCCATAACATGATTTCCGATGGTGTACTTAGTACTGACACTCCATTAGAAAAAAAAAATAGCTATCGGAAAATTATTAATAGGTCATTGTGTGTAGGTTGCCAGTGTTTTACAATTTTGTGCAATCGGTCAAGGACAGCTAATGAGACACAATTGATTTTCTATTGTTTGACACCGAATCGTCTTCAGTCGTACACATACATAAGAGAAGTGGTGGTCCAGTGTTAACGACCGCGACTTACAAGTTGCAGGTCATAGGTTCGAACCCAGACATAAATTATTTCATCACCACGGCTCTCAAAACGGTGGAGGGACACAATACACCGTGATGAAACCGGCATGTCCTAGAACAAAAAAATCGAAAACATGTGACAATCACCAACCCGCACTGGACTCGTGTGATGGAATATGGCTGACTCCATCTCACAGTGAGGCCTGTGTCCCAGCAGTGGGAGAATTATTGGCTGAATGCTTTAGGTAAGTCGGTAATATTGATAAGTAAGTATTATAATATCTCAACCTCTCACTACTTATTAAATACTTAATACAAAGCATATAACATAACATCACGCCTGTATTCCCCGAAGGATTGAGCAGACTTTGTACCGATATGATAGATGTACTTTAGTAAACCCACATTTCGCCAGTTATGTTTAAGGCCCATTAGTAATAGGGGGTGGGTCACCATCAACCGGTCACAACCACAAACCGTAACCACAACCGGTCAAACCGTATAAAATAGAATGTAGGCCTTATACAGCTAGTCGTTGCAACATGTTTAAAAATAATATAGCTCATAGAATTACACCATTTATAGTAGAACACGAGAATCCTAATGAAATCTATGGAGCCCTTTTTGATGTTGTCCGAAAAGAGCACCAATCTATTTTCAAGACCAAGACCATTAACATTAATAGCACCCCCGCTGGCTTTAACCAATGGGCTACTCCGGGTATTTATAAAAGTAGAGCGAGACTATACGAGTTATATGGTTTAAAAAAATACAGGTTTGATACTCCTTTTCTAGAGTATGTCAAAAATTATTCAAAATTATTTAAAAAGATTTGTGTTTTTGCTAAATCTAAATTTTTAAGCGACACAGTTAAAAATTCCAATAATAAAATAAAAACCACTTGGAAAATTATTAACAATGAAACGGGTAAGTCGGTTAACCAACAAGAAAAACATCTTGAGCTTATGATCGACAGCAAATTAGTTAATAAAGCAGCTGACGTAGCTGAGGCATTTAATGAGTTTTTTGCCAACATACCTATAACTACGACTCGCTCCTTAAATTCGTCCCCGTCTAAAGCTGAAAACCTTTTGCATAGTAGTGTGCCTAAATGTAGTCGCTTATTTAGTTTCGAACATGTAACACCTGCAGGGCTATTGGCTATCTTTTTCATTGCCAGTGACTAACTAGCTTCAGTTGTACACCGAACTTTGATGACAACTGAGAATTTCAGAACATTGGTATTACGTATCACAGTAAGTGGACATCACGTTACGGTGACCAACAGACCGGGAACGGTGCTCATCGTCCCAACACTTGACGCCTCTATTTTTTATCGACTATTATGCGGCTAAGTTGAGTAGCGCCTTTTGAGCGCTAGAATACTTTATTTTAGGGAACATTTTGTATTAAGCGGTTTATATGTACTTGAAACGTGAATCTGGCGGTAAATTCAATCTTTTGCAGTTTTAACTCGACAGCCTAGCGAAATTAAATAGTATGTTTTTACTTGTGCTAATAAAGTGTAACTTAGTGAAAATAAATCCTCAAAGGAAAGGTAGGTAAATAAAACCACGAAATAGGTAAACAAAACCACGATAAATAATGTACAAGTTGTTAAAGTATTAGAAGATCATTTTGGATGCTGTATATAGCTATGTACATCGTTAGGACTCTAGTATGATGTATGTACCTACATAACTATGTACATATTTCGGGAATATGTTGTAGTTACATAATTACTCGCGTATACCTACTCTAAATATTATTATTACTTCTTATTTTGATTATATTTTTAGGGTTCCGTAGTAAACAAGGAACCTTTAAGGCTCCTACATACTGGCGCGACTTGTCGCGCGACGCGTCGCGACACAAAGGCACCGCTTGTAGCGCTACACGCGGTGTCTTTGTGTCGCGTCGCGTCGCGCGACAAGTCGCGCCAGTATGTAGGAGCCTTTATAGTTTCGCCATGTCCGTCCTGTGTCAGTTTGTCCCCGCTGTAGCTCAGAGATGCTTAGTACTAAAAATCTGTAATTTGGCACAGGTATTACATATTAATACCCAGCCCAGTCCCTCTCACAGAGAGGAGGCCTGTGTCCCAGCAGTGGGAACATTATAGGCTGATTATGATGATTACATATTAATGAAGCCGTAAAAGTGGTAAAATAATATAAAAAAAAATGTTTTTACGGTAAGTACCTCTCTTGCATCAAATGTGGGGATGTATTTTTTTTCTCATCTATCCCAAGGTGTGGGGTATCGTTGGATAGGCCGTTCAAAACTATTGCGGGTCTGTGAATACCAATTTTTATTGGGATCCGTTTGCGTAATATTAAGCTTTAAAGTGCAAATTTTTGTAAGAGTCAAGTGTCCCCCTGCCGGCTAAATGGTTGTTTATGGAGATGTGAAAAAAATCGCGGCAGTAGTACATAAAATGAAATTAATAAGAAAACTATCACAGCTAAGTAGGCTTTACAAGTTAACGAGTAATAGTCGACCAACTTAAATGTGCAGTTGGAGAATGAACCGTGACGTATAGCGATGTATGGGAGAACATGTTTCTCAACTACAAGTTTGCTATTCGGATAAATTCATCCCAACATTCCCAACTACGGAACCCTTCAGTGTGCGTGACACGCACTTGGCCGTGCCATACTTCTGCCACGACCAAGAATCACAATAAAACAACATAAGAAGTAATATTTACACGCTTAACTTACTATCGGCTTCGGTGTTAATCACTATAATTTATAAAACACTACCTTTGAGTAGTGTCTTTCACGAAAGCCACCACAAACTAAATGATCATCAATTTGATGTCCACTAAGCTTACACAATCGCAATCTTAGCAATATCGATACAAAAACATCTGTCAAAATGTGTTACGGTGGCTATCAGCGGTACTGGGTGCCTATGACGTCATCCTAGTTAGTCACTGAAGTTAGCCAATACGAAACTAACTGTTTGACAGTTAATCGTTAAACACTTTGCCAAGTGATCATCATTATGAACTGTCAACAGAGATACGCAATAGCCCTGCTGGTGATGTTGTTAACGTTTTTAACACATTTAAGTCTAAAAACACTGGTGATTACTGGGGTATCTCCATTAAACTATTAAGCAATATAATAAACATTGTAGCCCCCTATCTCGCTGTTACTTTTAATAAATGTGTTGATTTAGGAACTTTTCCTGACCTCATGAAGAGTAGTAAAGTCATACCATTATTTAAATCAGGTAATAAAAAAGACGTTGGCAATTTCAGGCCTATTTCTATTTTACCTGCATTTAGCAAAATATTTGAAAAGTTAATACTCAAGCAGTTGCTAAGACATTTTAATTTAAACAGCCTCCTTCAATAACAACAATACGGCTTTACGGCTGAACAATATGGCTTTACAAAAGGTCGTTCGACTACAGATGCAGGTGTTGCACTGCTGAAACACGTATTTAACGCATGGGAGAACTCGCAAAATGCTATTGGAGTTTTCTGTGATCTCTCCAAAGCTTTTGATTGCGTGCAACATGACACGCTCTTGCGTAAACTACATCATTACGGTGTCCAAAATGAAGCTCTTAAAGTAATAAGTTCATATTTACATAATAGGTCTTAATGTGTAGATGTTAATGGTGTGAAATCTTCCGAGCTTCTAGTACAATTAGGTGTACCACAAGGCTCAATACTGGGTCCATTCTTATTCTTAGTATATATGAATGACTTACCATTCTATTTAAAGGGTATCTATGACGTTGTACTGTTTGCAGATGATACCTCTCTTATTTTTAAAGTAGAAAGGAATAGACAAGATTTTGACGACGTAAACAGTGCACTCTCAATTGTGACGGATTGGTTTACGACAAATACTCAATGCTAAGAAAACAAAATGTATAAAGTTCGCTTTATCAAATGTTAGAAATCTAGGACCCAACATCGTCTTGGATAAAGAGGTTCTTGGAACTGTAGACTCGGCAGTTTTTCTGGGCATAACAGTAGATGCCAAACTTCAGTGGGGCCCTCATATATCAAGCCTAGCGGGAAGGCTCAGTTCGGCCGCTTACGCCGTCAGGAAAGTAAGACAATACACTGACGTTAATACAGCTCGGTTAGTATATTTTAGTTATTTTCATAGCGTTATGTCCTACGGTATTCTGCTGTGGGGCGAAGCCGCTGACATTCAAAATATATTTGTTCTTCACAAACGAGCTGTTCGAGCAATTTACCAGCTAGATGCCAGAGTTTCTCTGAGAGATTTTTTTAAAGATATTGGTATTCTCACGGTGGCATCACAATTCATCTTCGCCAACATCTTATATATTAGACAAAATATACACTTATACATTAAAAACAGTGATATTCACAATATTAACACCAGAAATAAGGACAAATCACGTGCTCCATTTCACCGGCTTCACAAGGTTCATAACTCGTTTGTTGGGCTTGGTATTACTTTTTATACCAAGTTACCCTCTTCTTTGCTAGATTTGCCTTTTAATGCGTTTAAAACTAAAGTAAAATCCAAACTTTGTTCAAGGGCATACTATTCTATCAACGACTACTTAAATGATAAGAAGTGTTGGTCGCTGTGATTATCTCAAGACAATGTTTATGTTCTTTCTCCAGAATTAGCCTACCTAGTGACAGGTTATATGAGTTCATATAATTGTTTATTTTATTTGACTGTATAAGTCAATTTATTTTAAATTTTATTTTCGTTTATTATTGACATAATCTTCTCATTACAATGTTTTTTGTTGAGTTGTATTGCAATATGTGGTTAGCTAGCGACCTCGATAACTGATTATATTATTCTTACAACTGGCAGCAAGTTCGTCATGCTCCCTTAGTTGTCACTGCTTGCGGTAGCGTCGGGGGTCGGGTTACCTCCTTCCCTCTAATATGGCGAGGGGGGTAATGGCTGATTTTTGCGTTATGCTCGTGAACGGGTGCTGCTTGTGGTGACTGGTCGTCTTGCTGACCATTGTTTTGTTTTGTTATTAGTAATTAATTGTTTATTTATTTTACTTTGATGGTCCTAGTTCATCATTTGTGACTGTTACAGCTATAGCTATATGTAAGCGGGCACGCCTTTTATGCTTGGAGGCTTTTATTTGGGCATTAAGTTCTGTTTACGTTTTTATCTCTGCTTGAGAATTAATAGTTTTCGGTGTTTTCCTTTTCTTTTTTTTTTGTTGGTACCTATAGTGGTGTGCTAGCTGACATATGGCTAATAATTTAATGTTTTATGTTGCACGTAATGTAAATTGTTTTGCATACTGTTGTATAGAATCCATTTTTTTTTTCCCTCTAACTGAACAGACAGCTGTGCTGCTGGGGAGTTTGTTGACCACTTCTTCTTCCCAGCTAAAGCACTAGGAAGTGGTGAAGGGTGGGCGTTTTGGGGGACTGTCTTATGTAATTTTGACGTTCGAAAAGTGCTTATTCTCAGCCTAGTTTGAATAAATGACTTTTGATTTTGATTTTGATTTTGACAAATCCAGACTCCGAGCTGCTACTGCGATATTCCTGATGGTAAAACCCAATAACACAGCCCGTCCTGGGAATCGAAAGTAAAACCTCACCCTCTGCAATAACAGCTGTAGTAGGCAGTACTACTAAAAAAACGTCATTCAGATTTGACACTTGCTTGACTGTGGATTTTTTTTTTAAATCTTTGTTCATGACTATGGATACATGTCCTTCAGTCGTAATCACTAAACATAACATACTACTCATAAGCTTGACTGTGGACTGTAAGCAGTGTTGCCAGACCCGCGCATTTATCCGTAGATCTATGGATGTTTGGACTCACCTACAATACGCAACTACCTTGTACGGACATACGGACATGAATCGCTAATTTTCGGCCCATTCAATGAAAGGAATTTAATCTTTTGAGTAAAATAATTTGCAACAGTGCAACACTACAGTAAAAATGATAAAGAATGAGAAAGATGAATGAGTTAATTTTTTCAAGATTTTATTTTACTACTTTGTCGGCGTGAATAATATGTATACCCATACCTAACTACCTAACTAACCTACTATAATAAGCGTCTCTGAGCTAAGCCACGAACAGACAGAAAGTTAGACGGACATGGTGAAACTATAAGGGTTCCTTGTTTTTTTTTTTAAAGGGTTCATTGTTGACTACGGAACCCAGGTTTTCTAACCATCTTAGATCTAATCAAATCGCGCAAAGTAAACGAAAGCGAGGTTTGATTCCGTGACTCGATCCCAACGCCATCCATCAAATCTCCCGTATTATTATTATACTCTGCATCAAATGCATAGGTACCAAGTAAATTAGTTCGCAAAAATTAAGAAACCTTTTTTATTTTTTTTTTATCTTTGCCATATTATTTCCCCTAGATTTATTTGGTTCTGATTTTTATCAACTAAAAACTAGTTTTAGCGCCAGTCTAGCTTTAAATACTTAAATATATAGCCCTAAAATAAATCCGTATATCTACGGATTTTTTTATGCAATCCACTCATTCCTACGGTTCAGCGTCTACTTCTTGTCGATCTCCAGATAATAAAATCTGGATCTGGCAGCACTGACGGACAGTGTGACATTGACGTTTCAGTAACCTTCGAAGTTCCAAATCTGTCTAGTCTAGTCGGGTATTTACCGCAAAACATTTTCGAGTGTATAAATAACATTGTATGTAAAGTTAACTTACTGTCGTCGTTAATCTATTCTTCGTAGCTTGAATATTATGTGACTGATTATCTGTTCGCTGGGGAACTATCATGTGCAAAGTTATTGCCTAAATAAAGTTCAAAACATAACCTCAAAGTAGCCTATGTTTACATTTTTCTTATTCAAAATGTTTGTGTGTAAGAAGTTCCTTGGGAGAACAAATGTATGGAGAAGATTATTAGTAAATAATGCTGCATCAAGTATATATTCTTCAAACACCAATTATAGCGGTAAGTGGTGAAAAATTAACAATTTTCTTAAGAATCAATGTGGAAGACCATGACGCAACCTTAGTAAGGCAAGGGCTTCCTAGTCTTTACAGGTACTGCCATAGACTAAGCAAAGTATGGGGCCACACTATTTTTACGATTGAATATATCACTATATTTTTGGTGATCTACCTGGGCTCAAACTCAAACTCAAAGCATTTATTTCAAATAAACCCATTACAGGCACTTAAGAATTGTCAAGGGGTCGGTCCGTCAAAAAGATGAAGCTAGTTGCCCATTCCAAAGCATAGTAGGTTCCTATGGAGAAGAACGGGTAAGAAACTCCATGGACACTCTTTTAAATTAAAATATTGCCACAAAATATTTTTCTAAAGAGAAGAACAACAATGAAAGCTGGACCTTTGCCCAGCAGGGGATGATGTAAGTGCAAGATACAGTTTTCTTTTAACTAAAAAAAGAAAACTGTATCTTGCACTTAAGTACATCATCATCGTTACGATTCCTAACATTATTTTTGCACTTACATACCTAATAAAATATTAATAATGATTCATTCCAGGATTAGCAGCCTGCGTACATAACAATTATCTAGTCAATCATGGATGCATCAAAAGGAGATGCAACATCACAAATCTATTTCTGTTACATAGAAAATGGTGTTCCAAAGGCTTATTAGATGATGACGCTGGTAAATTGACTGTTCAGCATGAAAAAGGTAAGTCATCATCATCATCATCATCTGCCTAGCCTTTTCCTAACTATGTTGGGGTCGGCTTCCAGTCTAACCGGATGCTACTGAATACCAGTATTTTGTATGGAGTGACTGCATATCTGACCTCCACAACCCAGTAGGTAACTGTAACACAATACACCTTGGTAGGTAAGACTGGTTGTCAGACTTTCAGGCTTCTGTTGACCCATAACAATTGTCAAAAATCTTCAAATGAAAGCCCCAGCTTTCATTTGAAGATTTTGCCACCCACCCAATGGCTTAACATACTTTCCATATGTAAAGATGGTCACCCATCCACGGACCAACCGCAGCAATCGTAGCTTAACCCGATCGATCAACCCTTTTATTAAATAAAGAATAATAAAACCAGTTTTAGTGTTTGCTGCAGTATTTATTTTCTAAATATCGCAGCATTATGCTGAGATAGGGGCCTTTTTGGCGTCGCACAAGTCGTTTTTATTTATTTTTATTGTTTTTTGTACAAATATGTAAATTTTGTTAGTTATAAATGCTGCTTTTTACTTTTTGTATTTCTTGTGCATGTCCCAAATAAAATATTTTTCTCTTTTATTTCTTTTTTCAAATTGCAAACGACGTAAGAAAATTTCAATTTCACGGGCTACAGCTGCGGATCCACCTTGACACCCATTAATTTTAGAATGGAATACTTTTTTTTTAAATTTACAATTTTGCATGCCTGAGTCTGTACTGAATATACAATATATTATGTTCTTTTTCTTTCTTGGATGTTTGTTATTTATTTATTTATTTAACGTACGTAGTTTATGTACACACATATAAACAGACAAGAAGAAAGGAACAGAAAAATGTGTACAAATGTGATGCTTATTTCTAAAGGAAATCTCTTCCAGCTGTAGTGCCTGTAGACACACGGTCTCTAAATACAAAAAAAATAAAAACAAACAAAATATACAAAATACATAAAAACAAAAAAAATAACTATTCACTAATTTAAATATAAAATAACTTACATAAATACATACTTCTAAAATAAATATCACTAAAATACTTATATAAAATTAATAGTATAAAATAATAAATACATAATATGCAATTATGGCAAAGTGGAAAGATAGTGTTCTTTCACTCTTCTTTTAAAAACATCAACAGTTTGGCAGTCCCTAATGTCAGGCGGAAGTGAATTCCACAGCCGAACCGCGTGCAGTGAAGGAGTAGGAGTAGAAGTCGGTAGAGTGGGGAGGGGAATTAAGGAGATTTCTAAGATGCGACCTGCACGGTGCATCAGAAGGACAGGCGAAGGAAAAACGTTCCCTCATACATTCCAGAGTATAGATAGGATGGCGTTCTAGGATTGAGAAGGATGTTAAATTATTATTAATTATGGATGCAATTTTGGATTTGCATTTTTTTAAATTCCAATTTCAATTTTCTGTTTTCCAGTACAAAAGAACATAACAGACCTCTTCCCTCTACCAAGAGTGACACTGAACGAGCTGATTAGTAAGACACCAAGCAAGATATTTGAGATACACTACAAACAAAACAGCGTCGCTTCTAAGGGAAGAAAGAAGAGCACACAGAACAATGACTGGACTTGTACTTATGCATTTATTTGGCCGGAAAAAATGAAGTTTGAAAGGTAAATACAGTTTTAAATTATTTCATTCGTTCGTATTCGTTTCGTTCGTTTAATTCGTTTCGTTTATCGAAACTTTTAAACTAGTTTTAGCCCGCGGCTTCGCTCGCGTGGCTGCCGGAAAATATCCCACGGACGCGTACTACCGGGATTAAAAGTAGTAAACCCTATGTGATAATCCACAAAAAAATGTGTAGGTAACTAATAGTGGAGTTGGAGTTTTTAATAGTTTTAATATAAATAATTTGAAAAGTCATATAAGAAAATTGATGAAAACTGACCATCAATAACCCCCCCCCCCCCCCCGCATACCCCGCCTTATTTCCGAAACGTCTGACATTTGAAAAAAATACAGAAAATACTTATAGATTTCAGGAAAACCTATAAGAAGTTTATGGTCTTAAAATAACATGGTAAATCACTTAAACCGTGTGTACAAACTTACATTTGCAGTTGGAATGTATGAGGGAACATGGTTTTCAACTACAATGTTAAGTTTGTTCTTGGGATATATTCATCCAACTACGAAACCCCTCATTGTGTGTGGTATGACACGCACTTGGCCGGTTTTTGTCATAGCAGGTTAACAAGCCCAGTTCTTTACATTTTGTACTAGGTACCTACGCCCCGCGGTTTCACCCGCATAAATCTCGATCCCGTGGGAATTTTTGCGATAAAAAGTATCCTTTATCCTAATCCAGCAGGCTTAGCATGACGCTTTCTATTTCTTCGAAGAATAGACATAGCTCTTTCTAAACAAAGTGATATTTCGTTTCTCCATTTTTGACATCGCACCTTAAAACCTTCTGCTATTTTGTCTTTCGTTTTTAGCGATCTAGGTCCTTTTTTATGTAGACTATTTTGGGAGAAAGTTTTCTATTCCAAACTGTAAAAATCACACTGACAACTGACAATTGTCTAAGGTAGTGAAGACAATTTCCAATTTTCTACGCGACAGTCACAAGGTATATATGGTTATCTACAAAATCATGATTTTACAGGAGAGCGTTTTGAACGCATAACTGTGATAATTAATAGAAGAACACGGCCATCTTCCTAGTTTACAACATTTAGTTAATAGGGCATTACCAAGGAAATGGTGAAAGGCAATATTACCTACTATAATATTTACCAAAATACGGTAAGTCCACACTTTGAGAAAAATTGTTGTAGTCGTCTTAAAATTGTTATAGACTCGTACGTGACTTAATATCAGTAAAAATTGAGAGTCAAACAGAAAAAAAATCGTTTGACAAAACAAATAATTCTGAGTCGAATTGTGTAAAAGAGTGAATTTCGTAAGAAGTGCGGTTGACTCTTTCTACTTTGCTGCCTTCGTACTTTCTACACGGAACATCATTTTTGTCTATTCTCCCGTTGACAAAACGGTGCTCGTGCTAAGCGTGCAGGTCATGGTCTTCCCATATGCCAAATTTCATCCAAATCCGTTCAGCCGTTTTAGTGTGAAAGCGTAACAAGCAAACATACAAAAAAGTCAAATCTTTTGGTAATATTAGTTTAGATAGAAGTAACAGGAAGTTAAAGCATTTTGCTGTTCAATGTACTTGAATGTTATTGGAGGCTAACAGCCTCGCTTAAAACTGTGCCTCATTTTACTGACAAAATAGTTATGTCACTAAATTGAGGTGCTATCTTATAGCTGTTTTCACATAAATGTTATCATAAAACTACCAATTCATTATAAAGTTAATTTGCATTACATTACATTAAACTATGTACTATGAAAGTACAATGATGACAATTTTTTTTGCCCGTCAGGTACCAAGATTATTAAAAAATATTGGACACGTGTTTTTTTCTTTTTTTACGTGATCAAAAGATTACGGTGATGCATTAAGCTAAAATGTGACATGACGTCACGCCCCCCCCCCCCCCCTCCCCAACTTTAATGCGTTTTATCTAAGTAATTTTTTTCTTAATGTGATAAAGTAAAGTGTATTTCTTCCCAGTGCGCATAAGTTATTTGCGGAAATCGCGAAACGTTTGGTTGATGTACAATAACTGGTGACCGAAAAGCTGGCGGCTTTCTCGCGCAACGCATCAGCATTGCAATTCAGTGAGCAAATGCCGCCAGCATCCTCGGTACAATGCCTTGAGGCCTTTTTTAATGTTTAACATAGGTTTAATTTAATTTAGTTAATGTTAATAATCATCTTGTAATTTGATTAAATAAATAAATAAAGTATTTATGGTTATTTCAAAATATTAAACCACCCCATATGATAAAGCAAAAAATACGTGTCTAATATTTTTTTTATTATCTGACTGACGGACTAAATAAGATTTCTTTTTTTTTACTTAGACACCATCCCTATTAAGTAGAAAACTTAAACTGTAAATAGTTGTCACGTTTAATTTCAATCCACAGCACAGCCTTATCAAAACGAAACGCAGCGGAAAAAGCAGCAACTCAAGCCATCCACTGGCTCTTTATAAACAACAAAATTGACAGCAAAGGACATCCTGTATATGAAAAAACTGTTCTACAAGATATAAAGAAAAAATTACATGAAACTATACATGCCTCTATTAGCGAGAAGTCTGTGGAACGTGTTCAGAGGATTTGGAATGACTATGAAAATGGGATAAGTAGGTTTGTCTTTATATAGTTGGTAGCTTTAGAATCTTATAGCTTTTCTCTTTTTTGGGTGGTAAATCATCAAATAGCTTCACCCGCTCTGGGCGGAGCGCGAGGGTGTGTCAGAATCTTACTGACTAAAACCCACCCGTGTTCCTTCCGTTGCCTGTGTTGTCAGAGGCCACGATATCCCTTTCGGACTTTCTCGCGACCCCGGAAAATATTCTTATAGCTGTAATCCTGAAACCATCACCCTTTTTTTCCTCATGGATACTCTCTGTCTGAGGAGACTGGAGGTTATGTCGGACTCCGTCTAAAACCTCACTGTTCCTTCTAGTAACATGAGTCGGGGGCCCGGGAGATACTTGTGCATTAGCCGCACCCCCGACTGGTACCAACCCGCCATAACCATATAGGTGGTGGGGCTAGCCACCAAGTGCGGCCGATCCCACGAACGCACGTCCTCCCATAAAAGCGCGCATGAAACACTGCGTCCTACCTCTTTGGGCCTCATTGTACGAGCGACGACACAGCCCTAATTTCGCCGCCCGCAGGCTCCTCCTTATGGTGGCCGGAGATCGTTAATCGTCTTTGGACACCCGGATGCTCTTATATATTTCTTTTAATATTCTTTATTATGTCTTATTAATATATACAGGGTTATTGGTAAAACACTTACAACCTTGTAAGGGGTCATTGTACTCATCTTTATGAACAACTTTTACTATGGGACCAAAACTGAAATCGCGGAAAAAAAAAACAGCTGTTCCCTACATTTTGACGTTACATAACATACAAATCAGCCTATAATGTTCCCACTTCTGGGAGACAGGCCTCCTCTCTGTGAGACGTTATGCGACTATATGTATAAGGGAACAATAGATTTTTTTTCCGCGAGTTGTTCATGAGTACAATGAGATAAGATGTTGTTAGTGTTTTACCAATAACCCTGTATATTTCTTCGCAATAACAATGTGACTAGGAAACTAAGTAAATCATTCCATGTTTTTCAGAGGATATCTATGAAGCCACATTTAAAGAAGCTCAACATAAAATATTACAGACACCTGCCGTTTTAACCAAAGATTCTACTATTGATGAAGGTAAGCAATCAAAATTAAATTACACTAATGGAAAACATGTCATTTGGTGTAAATAGGTTTTTATTTTTACTCGTATTATTTTATTAATACTTTACATAGATTCTTTTATATTTTGTAGTAGAACATAGCCTAATAGACTGTAGACAATTTATTTTCTGTTAAGTACCTAGTACTTCTTGACAAATTACAGTGTTAATAGGTATGGGAGGACAGTGTAGACCACACTGTGTAGACCACCTATTAACACTGTAATTTAAAAACATTGTAAAAGGCAATTATTTTATAAAGAGTAACCGTGGAGTTTCTTGCCGGCTCTTCTCTATAGGAAACAACCAATTGGAACCGTACACCTAGCTTCTGACGTTTCATAACTACCCAAGTAGGTTTATGTGAAATAAATATTTTGATTTGATTTTGACACTGCGGTCATCGGTTCATTTAATTTCCAATTAGTGAACAAATAACTGCGTTTTTAGAAAATCAACTCAACAATACGCACACATACAGTTTAGTATGCGCTACAACTTATGGCTTTTCCAATAGTGCTTGTCATTCTTAAATCAACTTAATGTACAGCACATCTAGTTACCACAAACTGTCAAATTTCTCCTTAAGATTTTAAACCTTAAAATGTTGATGGTTAAGTTCAAAATCGAAGGAGAAAACTTGACAGTACACACTGTCAAGTTACCACAAGGTAAGTTGATGTGCTGGTGAATATTAGCATAAAGTTGATATTTATTAGAAATAACATCAATTGGAAACAAGGATTTGAATAGACTTTACATAAATTAATGTATGTATTAACTAAAGGGTCCTGAAACCCAGGCTCCAGCCTACCAAAACCCAATGCCCGCGGCAATCCAAATTATTCTTTGAACCAAAAAGATAATGTGTGTATTTCATAAAAACTTTGAAACATTTTTGTTACAGATGATTTTTCTGAAAATGATGATGAGTTCACTGGTCTGGGCGAAAATTCAGGCAAGTATAAACCTAATAACAAACTAATATAATACAAATAATAATAATAATAAAATAATATAATTTAATAACTAATATAATACTAATAATTAGCCCGTACCGTCCCACTGCTGTGCAAACCCCCCCGCCCTCCCTCCCTTTCCTTTTTCCACTCAACTCAATCCTAAGCCAATATGGACCAATCCCTCCTATAAGCGTCAAGTTCGTCCCGCCATCTACGCGTGGCTCTTCCGCGATGCCGTTGAATGTTTTCAGGACCCCACGCTGTGGAGGTCATAGCATATGCTACTACTTACTAGTTTTAATAATAATAATAGACACAACCTTGTAGCCAGGATTCAATCAATCAAATCAATCAACTCAGCCTATAACAGTCCACTGCTGGACATAGGCCTCTCCCAGGCTGCGCCACAACACCCTGTCCTCCGCTTTCCGCATCCAGTCTGTCCCAGCCACCTTTTTAAGGTCGTCGGTCCATCTAGCTGGGGGGCGTCCCACACTACGCTTGCCAATACGCGGTCTCCACTCTAGGACTCGTCTGCTCCACCGGCCATCGGTCCTTCGACAAATATGGCCAGCCCAC
Organism: Atethmia centrago; assembly: GCA_905333075.3. Lineage (NCBI taxonomy): Eukaryota > Metazoa > Arthropoda > Insecta > Lepidoptera > Noctuidae > Atethmia > Atethmia centrago. The sequence goes on from HG995388.1 coordinate 9,872,675, forward strand.
TGCCACTTCAGCTTGCTTACTCTGCAGGCTATGTCGGTAACTCCGGTTCTCTTCCGGATAACTTCATTTCTGATCTTATCCTTCAAAGAAACTCCAAGCATAGCCCGCTCCATGGCGCGCTGAGCGACCTTGAATTTGTGGACCAGCCCGACTGTCAGTGTCCACGTTTCGGCACCGTATGTCATAACGGGCAGGACGCACTGGTTAAAGACCTTAGTCTTCAAACACTGCGGGATTGGCGACGAGAAGACTTGACGAAGTTTTCCAAACGCTGCCCAACCCAATCGGATCCTCCTGTCGGCTTCTTTCTCAAAGTTGTGTCTACCGAGCTGGATAACTTGTCCTAGGTAGACGTACTCCTTCACAACTTCGAGAAGCGACCCTTCGATATGGATTGGACTCGGCAAGACGTGCGAATTGTACATGACTTTCGTCTTGTCCAAATTCATGCCGAGGCCAACCCGCCGAGAGGCTCCATTTAGGCTGTGCAGCATCTGGTCTAACTGTTCCAGTGTCTCTGCCATTATGACGATGTCATCGGCAAAACGAAGATGTGAGATGTACTCGCCGTTTACGTTGATACCCTGTCCAGTCCAGTCCAGCGTCTTAAAAACGTCCTCCAACGCATTGGTGAAAAGTTTCGGGGATATCACATCCCCTTGTCTCACCCCCCTAAGCAGTTGGATAGGGCCGGTTTTTTTATCCTGGATCTGGACAGTCATCGTTGCAGCGTCATACAAACACCTCAACACTTCGATATAACGCCAGTCAATTCGACATCGTTGCAGAGAGGCCAGAACTGCCCATATTTCGATGGAGTCGAAGGCTTTCTCGTAGTCCACAAATGCCATACACAGCGGCTGGTTGTACTCTTCGGTCTTCTGTACAATCTGCCGAACAGTATGGATGTGGTCCACGGTACTGAAGCCTTTTCGAAAGCCAGCTTGTTCTGGTGGCTGGAACTCGTCAAGTCTTCTGGTGAGACGGTTCGTGACGACTCTCGAGAACAGCTTGTAAACGTGGCTCAGAAGTGAGATGGGTCTATAGTTCCTCAGCAAGGTTTTGTCGCCTTTTTTGAAGAACAGAACCACCGCACCTCTGCTCCACGCCTCCGGCGTTGTACCCTCTTGGATGACGGAGTTGAAGAGACTCGCTAGCTCTATCAGGACTGGAGCCCCGCCCGCTTTAAGGAGCTCTGTCGTTATGCCGTCATCACCAGGTGCCTTGTTGTTCTTTAGCTGCTCGAGAGCCGCCCTAATCTCGCACTGGTCGACATCTGGGATGTCTTCCGTGTAGTGGCGCGTTAGTTCGGCTCGATGGTCATCTTCACTATGCCCCGCTGGTTTCGCCGTCCGCGTTGAGTACAGGTGCCCGTAGAAATCCTCGACTTCCTCAAGTATCTCGGACTTTGAAGTCACGATCCTACCATCCGCAGTTCTCAGTTTCGTCAGATGGGACCTCCCTAATTCCTGAGCGAACACTTTCGACCCTCGGTTCTGCTCAATCGCGACCATAATGTCACGAGTGTTAGAGCACCGAAGGTCGCGTCGCGTCAGCTTTCTAATTTTTAGGTTTAAGGCCCTCTTATCTGACGAAGACGGTGGCGTAGATGGTAACTCTCGTCTTTCCCTCATAAGTCCGAGAGTCTCCGAGGAAAGTTTGGACACCTTAATTTTTCGTTGCGACGGGAAAAGTCTGCGGGACACGACGCGTAGTGCTTTGACCACCTCGTCGGCCTTCTCATCGACAGTGCCTGTGGTTTCCAGGAGGGCGAATCGATTTTGAAGTTCCAGTTGGAACTTTTCGGATCCTAGAGCGGCTTGAAGCTGCGTAGGTCGGAGAGTAGGCCTCATCATGCGGATTCTCTCAGCACGAAAATTGATATTTAGAGTGCCTCGGACAAGCCTGTGATCGCTTCCGGTATTAAACCTGCTGATCACAGAGACATCTCTAAATATGTACCTCTTATCCGTCATAATGAAGTCTATCTCGTTCCTTGTCACGTTATCGGGGCTCTGCCAGGTCCACTTCCTTTGGGGTTTCTTCTCGAAGAACGAATTCATCAAGAAGAGCCCCTGAGACTCTAAAAAGTTGACCAGCATTTGCCCCCTGTGATTCCTGCGCCCCAAACCGAACGGACCAACTTTCGTTTCGCCGCATTCTTGTACTCCCACTTTGGCATTGAAGTCACCCATAACAACGTTGTAGTGGGCCTTTGTAGTACTGTGCATTGCCTTGGCAATGTCCTCGTACATGGCCTCGGCTGTCTCGTCAGAGTATGACGAAGTCGGCGCATATACCTGTATCACTTTCAGGTAGTACCTGTCAGTGAGTTTCAGTACTAGGTACGCTACCCTTGTCGACACACTACTGATTTCCACAACGCTGCTAGTGAGTTCCTTGTTAACAAGGAAGCCGACACCGCCTTGGGAGAGCTGATCACCTTCGCGAAAGTAGAATAGGTGACCTGACTCCAGGGTTATCGTGTCCTCCCCCTGTCTTCGGACTTCAGATAACCCCAGTATATGCCAGTTAATGCGACCTAACTCTACCTCGAGTTCGGCAAGGTGATGGTCCAGCCTCATCGAACGTCCATTGTACGTGGCCAGATGTAGTCGTCGTTGGTAGCCTGCCGTAGCCCGGGGATTCTTCGCACCCCCCGTCCCGCCGTAACCGTGACCGCTACCTTGACCAGGAATAGCGGGACCACCGGGAACTGGGGGCCATTGTTTTGGCACTTTTTTCATAGGGAGGTTTAATGCCCGTAGTCACCACGCTGGGCAAGCGGGTTGGTGACCGCAGTGCCAATCCTTTCGCAGCGATGACGCTGCTGCCCGTCATCGCTCTGAAGAATTTAAATTGGCTTGTTGGATGGTTATACCGCCATCGGTCGGTCGCCAGCGCCTCGTCTGTCAGTGGCAGGGTGTACCGCGCGCAGGTGAGGTTGACATTTGGGGAGCCCGGTTGTTGTGTGCTCCCCCTTACACCCCAAGATTATCCATCAGTAGCCAGGATTATCCATCAGCAACTTGCTCTGAAATACAACCTTGTGGAATCGGAAGTACCGTACTAAAGGTATGTGCCCGACCCAGTTCTTGAAAATGGAAATGTCACATTGTACTGGGATCGATACATCATCACTGACAGGACTATTGTTACCAATAAACCTGATATAGTGGTGGTGGATCGAACAGAGCGGCGCGCAATGATTGTTGACATAACAGTCCCTCATGACGGGAACCTCGTGAAAGCCGAGAAAGATAAACAGATCAAGTATCTTGACTTGGCTCGCGAGGTTGTCGACATGTGGGATGTAAATTCAGCAATCATTGTGCCGATAGTCATATCAGCCAATGGCTTAATTGCCAAAAGCCTCGACCAACACCTAAGGAGGCTATCGTTGGACGGCTGGATTAAGGGCTTGATTCAGAGAGAGGTACTTCTGGACACGGCTCGCATTGTTAGGAGGTTCCTTTCTCTGGAGCCCTGACCGCCGGTAGCTTGGACCCTGTTCCCGATACCGGTGGGCTACCATTTTTTATATTTTTAAATGTTTTTATATTTTGTTTATATTTTAATATTTAAAAATATAATTTATTGTGTAAATAATGAAATAAAAGATAATAATAATAATATGACGGAAAGTAGCTGATAGCTAAGTAGTAACGGGGCGATAGACCAAGGTTAAGCTACATTTGCCGAGTTCGGTATGTAGATGGGTGACCATATATTTCATACCGATACCCCTCCGTGCCTCGGAAAGCATGTTAAGGCGTTAGTCCCAGCTGCCATTTATAGATATGTGACTGTGTTTACAAGTTATAATGATATTAATATTGTATGTGTTTAATCCCTAACCAATATTATAAATGCGAAACTGAGTGTGTTTGTTTGTTACGCTTTCGCGCTAAAAAAGCTGGACGGGTTTGGATGAAATTTGGCATACTCAGGTCATGGTCTACCCGTATGCCAATATTTCACAAAACCTTTTTTTGATTATTGATCCTGTTTCTTATAAGGATCAAAAAACTCTATTGGACCAGTTGAGGTTTGAGTACTAGAAAAGTCAGAAATCGTAAAAAAAGTTTGTAAAGTGATAACTTTATCAAGTATAAATTTACCTAACGGTATTTTTAAAATGAACATTTATGATTCGTTTTTTGTCAATTGACAGGACACCGTAAATCATGGAATGAATGTTGTTGAGCTGACACTGTAAAACCCATTGCCACCCATAGCCATACACATGTAAGTGTGTTAAGTAATTACCCCGCTGGTGGTGATTATGACTGGATGGCAATTGTGGAATGTGGCGTGGCTTGATAGAGGCCTATGTCCAGCAGTGAACTGCGATAAGCTGAGTTTATGGGTGATGTTATCTTCATTTGAAAAAATGTGTCTTTGATTTACAAATTTTTTACTTACTCAAAAAGATTGCAAATATTCCAATTTTTCTCAATAGTAACTAAAGTGTTAAAAATTCTTTACTATACAGAATTGAAGCAACAAGTGCACCCCGTATATGGATGGAAAGTATCGCCGCCATCAGCCAGTTCACTCGAGAGAAGAAACCGAGCTTTAAACCAGAAGTTTCAACAGTACGACGAAGAACTAACACCACTACCTATTGATGAATATCGGTAAGTATTTTTTTTTAATGTATATAAATGTAGCAGTATAGCAGAAATTTCTACCAAAATAGTAGAACCAGAACTCGATTTAAATCGTTATATTTGCCCTCACCGTAATAATACATAAGAAAAAGTGTCTGCTGAGAAGAGTGAGCTCACACACAATAATAAAGGCGTTTTCATGACAATCAAGGCAAGTCTGCGCCGTTGTGTGTCAAATGTGTCATAACGAAACAAACGCGGCAAAATTAATCTACAATTTAAATCTTTTGTACTCAGGACCCAAAAATGTTCGTGAACTAAGCCACACAAACTATCCTAGCTAACTCATTATAGCGATATCTATCGCCGCGTCTGAATATTATTGTGAAGTATGACTTAGTTCACTTTATTACGCATAGATGGCGTTGTGACCTAAAACAATATAAGACGTCCATAATTTTTGGTATTTGAAATTATAGTATGACGATGTTGTTCGTGATTTTCCCTTAATAGATTAAGCTGAAATTCTTATTCCTATTAGTTTGGGCAATTTTTAGGGTTCCGCAGTTAACAAGGAACCCTTATACTTTCGCCATGTCCGTCTGTCTGTCTGTCTGGCTCCGGGTTAGCTCAGAGACTCTTGATACTAGAAAGCTGTAATTTATACATATTAATTACGCCGACAAAGTGGTAAAATAAAATCTTGAAATATTTTTTTTGTCAGCTTCCTTGTACGTAAAGTCGGGAAGATATTTTTTTTTCTGGTCTATCCCATAGTGTGGGGTATCGTTGGATAGGCGGTTCAAAAATATTGCGGATCTGTGAAAACCATTTCTCGATTCAGGGATCCGTTTGCGTAATATTTAGCTTTAAAGTGCTAATCTTTGTTAGAGTCAAGGTTCCCACTCCTGCCAGCTAAATGGTTGTATATGGATATGTGAAAAAAATCATGGCAGTAGTATATGTAACGAAATAAAAAGGAAAGCTTTCACAGCTAAGTAGGCTTTACAAGTTAACGAGTAGTAGTCGACCAACTTACATTTGCAGTAGGAGAATTGACCGTGACATATATCGATGTAGTGGAGAACACGTTTTTCAACTAATAAATAATTTTATTGATACATAAAGATTTTGTAGTACATGAGGGACTTAAAAAGTTTGCATTACTATAACATTGTGTAGGTACCTACGAGGTGCATTCAATAAGTACCTAGCCTCATCGCCAGAGGGCGCTGTAGTTTCAAAAGAGTTTTACCACAGTGTAGCACATTCTTTTTTAATTCTTTTTTCAAATTTTCATTCCAATCCCTTCATTTGTTTTAATTTGACAATTTATGGAAGCGAACGTGTCGATCGGTTTTACAAAAATGGAAAAAGAGCAATATCGTTCGGTGATTCGATTCCTATTTTTGGAAGGGAAAACGCGCTTGGATGCTGTGTACGGTGACTCTTCTCCATCGATGGCCACCGTCAAGAATTGGTTCAACGAGTTTGCACGTGGCCGTACGTCGGTTTTTGATGAACCACGTCCAGGTGCACCGAAAACAGCTGCTACGGAGGAAAACATTAAAAAAATCCATGATTTCGTATTGGCAGATCGCCGATTGAAGGTTCGGGAGCTAGCTGAGACTGTAGGCATTTCAGAAGGAACAGTGCATCATATTCTTCACGAGGAACTCGGCATGAGAAAGCTGTCGGCGCGATGGGTGCCGCGTTTACTCACACCAGAAAACAAGCTTTTCCAAAATTTTCGTTTACTTTTTGTAGGCTAAGTATTTATTGAATGACCCTCGTATGTACCAAGACTTTGTAGGCAATATAATATGTTAGCCAAAGCTACAAATTTAGATATCTGCGAGTCTCTGTCTAAATATAAGAACTGTTTAAAAGATTTAATTTAATTTAAGTGGCAATTTATTTTTCAACAAAGTCTCCTTTTAGTTCGATACACTTAGCCCAGCGATGCTCCAACTTTTTTAACCCGTCCGAAAAATAGTTTTTGTCAAACTCTGCAAAATAGGCCTCCGTGGCGGCGATGACCTCCTCATTCGATCCATATCTATTCCCGAGTGATTTTTTCAGATTAGGAAACAGAAAGAAGTCACAAGGGGCCAAATCTGGAGAATACGGTGGATGGGGCAACAATTCGTAGCGTAATTCGACCAATTTGGCCATGGCAACGGCAGACGTGTGAACCGGTGCGTTGTCGTGGTGAAACAGCACTTTTTTCTTCGCCAGATGGGGTCGTTTTTTCTTTAATTCGGCGTCGAATCGGCCCAATAAATCGGCATAGTAAAGCCCTGTAATTGTTTTACCCTTCTCGAGGTAATCGATGTAGATCACACCTTGTGAATCCCAGAAAACGGTGGCCATAACTTTTCCGGCCGATTTGACAGTTTTCGCCTTCTTTGGAGCACGTTCCCCGGTCTGGATCCATTGTTTTGATCGCTCCTTGGTCTCTGGTGTGTACCAGTGGATCCAGGTTTCATCGACGGTCACAAAACGACGCAAAAACTCCGCTGGATTCCGCTTAAACAGCGCCAAACACGTCTCCGATGTGGTCTCACGGTTGCGCTTGTTTTCTGGTGTGAGTAAACACGGCACCCATCGCGCCGACAGCTTTCTCATGCCGAGTTCCTCTTGAAGAATATGATGCACTGTTCCTTCTGAAATGCCTACAGTCTCAGCTAGCTCCCGAACCTTCAATCGGCGATGTGCCAATACGAAATCATGGATTTTTTTAATGTTTTCCTCCGTAGCAGCTGTTTCGGTGCACCTGGACGTGGTTCATCAAAAACCGACGTACGGCCACGTGCAAACTCGTTGAACCAATTCTTGACGGTGGCCATCGATGGAGAAGAGTCACCGTACACAGCATCCAAGCGCTCTTTGATTTCGATGCGCGTTTTCCCTTCCAAAAATAGGAATCGAATCACCGAACGATATTGCTCTTTTTCCATTTTTGTAAAACCGATCGACACGTTCGCTTCCATAAGTTGTCAAATTAAAACAAATGAAGGGATTGGAATGAAAATTTGAAAAAAGAATTAAAAAAGAATGTGCTACACTGTGCTAAAACTCTTTTGAAACTACAGCGCCCTCTGGCGATGAGGCTAGGTACTTATTGAATGCACCTCGTACATCTTAAAATTAAAATTGAATAAAATAAAATTAAACAAAATAAAACAAAACATCTTAAAATTTAATGAGTGCTGGTGTGGTGAGTCGCGTGCTTGCGTGAGTTTGTGTATGCATGTGTGGGTGTGAGCGTGTGTGTGTGCAATTTAATAAAATGAAATAGGGTTACTTTCATTAAGTGTCACTAGTAGTTTTCAGTCTTGTCGTAGGTTTTATTCAGGAGGAATGCACGGAGGGCGAGTTTGCATTTGCTGTGTGGTAAGTTATAGATATTAATGGACGCGTTAATTTTATTGTACAAACATGGGCCAAGATGGTAGAAAAATCTCTGAATTTGAACTGAGTTTGTGGAACAGTACAAATCAAATCTTTCCGACGTTTGGTAATATTAATCCCATCAAAAACATAAATGTGAAATGAGAGCCAAGTTCAAAATTATGATATATGCCTTGGTTGTTGACTTCAACGACAAAAGAAGTGACATCTAAATGGGTGCCTAATTCAATGGTCAGTCCTGAAATTTATTTACAACAACATAAAATATCATTTCTTCTCATAACTTAGGATAATATATTGTAGCCTAAGGTCTGACTTGGCTAGTTCTCATATACGAATTATTATGTTCGATGGCTAGTTTCTACCGGCAAGCCAAATTTTCGGAATAGTAAAATAAGAACCGACAAGTAACAGGTTTAGAACTTGTGAAGGCTATAATATAATTCGTTGCTTTATAATTGTAAGCTTATTCTGAAACCCACTTGTATATACTAGACTTTTTATTTCTGTCGGCAGTTTATTGAAAATTTTTAATGCCTTGTGGTAGGCGCTATGCTTTACAACGTTCAGGTGAGGCACTTGCTTCATCTGATCTTTTCTTCTTGTACTCTCCCTTTTTTGCCTTTCATCTTCAGTCTCATATTGCTGTTGAATTCTAGCTATAGTTCTGACTGCTCTTTTCTGAATTACAAAAGCTTTATGAGTATTGTAATCATAACTTCCTCCCCAGAAAAGTATGCTGTATCTCAGTTTTCACTCCACTAATACGACTTATAGACCATTTTTAAATGTTTTATTTTTACTTCGTTTCTAAGACTTCTTAGTACGTAGCAGGCAGAGCTGATTGCTTTCTGTAGGTGTGTTAGCTTTTGTTTCCAATTTAATTGGCTATCAATATGAACTCCCAGAAACTTAACCACCGCGACCACGTTCACTGTTTCTCCATTTATGACGCAGTCAATGCTATCTTTATTTTTGGAAGTTGAACGAAAAAGCATTACATTGGTTTTACTGGCATTGACTTTAAGACTGTTAACAGTAAACCAGCTGTGGAAGGTATCTAAGGTTTGATTAACTATGAGCGTGTATATTGACAGCCGAAACAACTGCATTGGTATCGTCGGCAAACACCACAAGCTGGATAGATCCCGCAGCTTTTCCACTCATGTGTTGTATAAGGTCATTAACAAACACGATAAAAATATCGGACCCAGTATGGAGCCTTGTGGTACGCCAGTGTGCACAGAAGACAATTGGGACCTATATGTTTCTTCACTTCGACATTTTTTGGTGAGGAATTGTGTCTGTGACACCACTGATTTAATCTCCACGAACATGTTCCTGTTTTTTAAATATGACGTGAGAAGTGACAATACTTTACCCCTGACACCGTAGTGCTCATGTTTTTCTAGCAGTAATTTATGATCCACCGTGTCAAATGCTGAATTTAAGTCTAAGAAAAGCCCAGCTACTTTCTGTTTGTCAACCAATCTGCTAACTACGTCCTTAATTAGAGTCGCTATTGCATCTTGTGTCTCAATGTTTTTCTGATAACCAAATTGTCTTCTACTTAAAACTCCATTTACGTTGAAATATCTGAGTAATCTCGTTTTAATTAGCTTTTCAAGAATTTTTGAGTGAATAGGTAGTAATGAAATTGGTCTATACATCTTTGGGTCTGTTTTAGATCCTTTTTTGTGTACAGGTATTATTTTGGCTATCTTCATTTGATCTGGAAAAATTCCTTCGTCAAAACACTTATTATAAAAAATGCTTAAGGGTTCCGCTAGTACGTCTATATTGTCCTTTATTTCTGATATATTTATATCATCATAGCCACAAGATTTTTGTCGTCCATTTTTTTCACCATTTTAAATATCTCAAAGGGAGTGACAGGGTCTAGGACGAGGTCATTGGTTACTCTTTTTGCACTTTTTCTTAGAATATTCATAGCAGCAGGCTCCTGTCCATGTAATACGAGGGCTGCACTAAAAGTATCGGGAATGGAATATTTACCTGTCATATTAAAATCTTTTTAATTGAAAACCTTGGTTTTAAAAATCGAATACCATTTATTTATTTAAAAAAAGATTCTCGGTCTTGTCACAAGGTTTTGTCAAACTTGTATAGTCGTTGAGAAAATGGAATTGACTCGAGAAAATTCAAGAGCGATGATTTATTTCTGACTTTCGAAGTGGTTTAACACAAAAACAGTGTGTTGACCGGATGATTTCTGCATTTGGTGATGAAGTCCCATCCAAAACCACAATTTATCGCTGGTTTGCTAAATTTCAACGTGGTCGTGTCAAGCTCAGTGATAATCCCCGTCAAGGTTGTCCAAAAACTGCAGTCACCCAAGAAAACGTTGATGCTGTGCGTAAGCTGATTGAGGAAGATCGACATGTAACATACCGCGAAATTCAGGCAACTTTAGACATTGGCATGAGTCAAATACAAATAATCTTGCATGAACAATTAGGTGTAAAAAAGTTGTTTCCCGATGGATACCGCATTCGCTCTGTGAAGAGCAAAAAGCGGCTCGCGTTACTTGGTGCGTCAGAACTCTCGAAAGATTCCACGCAGGATCCTCAAATGCTGTATACAACATAGTATCAGTTGACGAATCCTGGATATACGCGTACGAACCCGAAACAAAAAACCAGTCACGAGTTTGGCTGTTCGAAAATGAGTTAAAGCCAACAAAAATTGTTCGTTCACGAAGTGTTGCAAAAAAAAATGGTGGCCACGTTTGTCTCCGAAACCGGCCATGTTACGACTATTCCTCTTGAGGGACAAATAATGGTTAATGCAGAATGGTATGCTAGCATTTGTTTGCCACAGGTAGTTTCTGAACTCCGTAACGAGAACTGCAACCGCCGCATCAGCCTCCATCACGACAATGCGAGTTTTCACACGGCGCACAGAACATAAGAGTTCTTAGAGCAAGCAAACATAGAATTATTAGACCATCCGCCGTACAGCCCCGACCTAAGCCCTAATGATTTCTATACTTTATCTAAAATAAAGAATAAATTGCGTGGACAGAGATTTTCATCACCTGATGAAGCTGTGGACGCCTACAAAACGGCCATTTTGGAGACCCCAACTTCCGAATGGAATGGTTGCTTCAATGATTGGTTCCATCGTATGGAAAAATGTGTCAAATTTCGCAGAGAATACTTCGAAAAGCAATAAATACATTTTTAAATAGTAATGTTGTGTCACTTCCTTGATTCCCGAAATTTTCAGTGCCGCCCTCGTAGTTGATGGATTTAATTTGAACTGCTGGGCAAAGATATTCACAATATCTGATGGTTCTGACATCTTATTATTTGATTTTAAAATTAGCTTTGTATTGTTTTTGACACTCTTATTTCTATGTTTATTTATGACTTTCCAAACATCTTTTGAGATGTTCGTTGATTTTGCTAATTCAGATTGTACTGTTAGCTTTTTGGCCATATTTATTACTTTCCTGTACAGAGCGATGTATTTTTGCCTATAATCCATCACAGTATCATTTTGTCTATTTCCTTTGACAGCATAGAGAAATCATTTCATTTTACTAGAAACCTTTACTTCCTTAGTGACCCAGCGCAGCTGCGTATTACGCGTTAAGTGTACCTGCAGTTTCCTTTTTCTAAAACAGCGTGTGAACAGTTCTTCGAATTGCTTTAAAAATGAGTTTATTCGAAAATCACTCCAGTCATGATTTAATAGCAAATTTCTAAAGTTGCTTCTTGTATTTGCATTAAAAACCCGTTTGGTAATTTGAACACCACTGTTTTTTTATATTCCGACATAGTTCGTTACTTCTGAATACTGTACTGCAGAGTAATCCTGCATGTCCATCTGCCAAGCCATTGTGGTCAACATCGCAAATTATCACGCAATCGTCTGATAAATTGGAGAAGACATTGTCTATACAAGATCGTGAGTCATTTCGAATAAATGTAGTCGAATTAATTAGAGGTCTAAAATTGTAACATGTCAATAAATTTAATAAGTCATTTCTTTTTTTATTGTCAGTTGATAAGTCAATATTAAAATCACCGCAAATAACACAGTTCTTGTTAAAGAAATGTTCTAATAGTTTTTCGAGTCTCAACATAAAAATGTCAAAGTTTTTATCATAAGGCGTACGATAACAGCAACACACAGATAAGCCTGTTGAAACATCTTTGACACAGCATATTTCAAATCCGTCCATTTTATGTAATTTTTTGGCTATGGGCAGATCCTCGTATTCCCTATTCTTTTCTGCTAGGATAATAGTCCCTCCTCTCAACTTATTTACTCTGGTATTATACGATGCGACATTGTACTTTGAAAGATTTAACAAAGAAACTAGTTCTTCGTTAAGAACAGGTAATTAAAAAGATCAAGCGGAGTCCTCTGACGCCTGCTCTCTCTAGTTCGAGTAAAAGGGTAGAAATGGGAACGGTGTCGAAGGCCTTAGCGAGATCAAGAAATACTTTAAGTACCGTTTTGCGACTGCTCATTTTCTCTACTATGAAATTCGTTACTTCTTGAACTGCATCACAGGTTGGCTTGTTCTTTCTGAATTCAAATTACTGGGAATAAAACAAATATTTTTTTTTCGAAAAAATCAACAAATTCTGCAGAGCTAAGCTTTTTGACAATTTATCTATTGAAGCTTTCTTTTTTTTTTGGTAGGGAAATTATCAAATAACTTCTCCCGCTCTGGGTGGAGCGGGAAGGTGTCAGACTCTAACTGAATTAAACCCACCCGTGTTCCTTCCGTTATCCCTTTCGGACTTTCTCGCGTACCCTGTGTCGTAGGATCCAAAGTACTCCAAACTACAATGTTAAGTTTGTTTTTGGGATATATGCATCCCAACTACGGAACCCTTCATTGTGCGTGGTCCGACACGCACTTGGCCGGTTGTTTTTCCAAGAAACACTATTTTATAAGTTTTACCTCATACATTGTCGTCAATTTTCGTCCAAAACTGTCACATACAAAACGGTCTAAAACGACCATAATTCGCTTTAAATGAAACCGTTTTGTTTATTTCCTTCCTAGAAATATGAAACTATAAAATATATTCAAAGGTGCAAGTAATTAACTGCTACGCGACAATAAATAATTACTATCATGATCTAAAAAATCCAAATAACATGTTACGTGGTATTTTTTCAACTGCTATAATTATGGTCTTCGCATAAGTCATAATAACAGTAATACTATCCAGTATTGTTTTTTCTTGTTCAAATGGAATTTGCTTTTACACGCCTCAACGCTATTTATCTATTTTATAGCATATATGTATCTGTGTATCTATTATAATATACTGTACATACTTATACTTTTTATTTGCACCAAAGACAACCCCATTTTATGTCCATTGAATTACTTTCCATGCCAAGGTTGCCTAGAAAAGATCGCAGTAAGCGAAAAGACCGCCCATTGTATATTTTGTAGTGTATATATTTTTCTTTTTGTAATGTATATTTTGGTGTACAATAACGTATATATACAGTGTAAACACACGACGAGTGTTTGACGACACGGTTGGCGTAATGGCTGAGCGATCGACTGCTGCGCAGCGTGTCGCGGGTTCGATCCCCGCACGGAACAAATATATATATGATCTGCAAGTAATTGTTCCGGGTCTGGGTGTTTGTGTTTGTTAGTTTTTATGTTTGTAAACGCACCCACGATACAGGAAGAAATTCCTAGTGTGGGCCAACGTTTTTTTTAAAAAAAAAAAAAAAAAACTATATAACGACAATGAAGGGACTGTGCATTTTATGGCGTTAAAGAGAGTTGTCGTTAAATGGAGAGAAGAAAAATCAGGAATTAGAAAAATAAAAAGTTTATTTCAGAGTAGTGTTATTAGTTATGTACATAAAAAATAATCGTTTCTATTGCGCGTATCAGTAAAACTTTTTCGTCAATACACAGTGATTTTCTTTTACTAGCCATGTTTACAGCTTGAAAGTTTGTAAGCAACTGAGAATAATGATACCAACATAGATAAGGTATAGATGATCCATGACTCCTTGTTATTAGTCATGGTCAAAAACAGTCTACACGTGCAAGCAATCCGAATTTGTAAAGCAAAGAATGAATTTCTTAGAAAGTTCGGTATATATGATGCCGACAGTAGAGTTTATTGCGGGCTAGGATAACAAAGCAACAAAAAACGTACGCAGCTGCGCAGTTTTTACTAATTTTAGCAACTTAAAAGGTACTTTTTATTACTCAATTGTTGTCGTTATTGAGAGTGAGTGTGATGCTATGTAGAGTGTATCATTGTATGGCAGACAAGCTAAACCAACCAAAGTCGATTGATTTCGACGCTTTAGAGAGTTTGTCGTTAAATCGAGGGACGTTACGTGGAGTTTACACTGTAGTTTAATAAATAAAAGCTTCAGCGTGTGAGAATGAATTGTATAAGTCAATGGTGAGACTGTTCTACTCTCGACATGTCAATTTGTCAAAATTTTCCAACATAAAATCGTTTCTATACTCTCAATTATACATGGAACTCATATTAGCAGGGTTTAAAAACTAGAGACTTCACATTATAAGATTACTATATTTTTAGATAGAACAGTGTAGACGACACTTTACTTTTTTTTAAACTCAAACGTCAGCAGTTAGTTACTGACAATCGAAAAAGTAGTTAACTGGTTTAATGTTAATAACCTACTTCTTAACGAGAAAAACCAAATGTATTAAGTTTACAATACCTCATGTTAGACAAGTAAAAACTAGTGTTCTCATAAAGGGCGAAGAGTTGAACCCCGAAGATACCACTGAGTTCTTAGGCATAACTTTGGATGCCAAGCGTCAATGGGGATCCTCGCGCATGTATGGAAGTGGCGCGAGTAGGCGATACGCCGGGGCGTAACTGCGCTGCCGCGAGAAATCACGGCCCAGCGGACAGAGCTCCGGCGGGATCTCATGGCGACATGGAGAGTGCGATTGTCGCAACCCAGTGCTGGGCACGCCACAATTGCGGTGACAACTCCCCTCTTTGAGGAGTGGCTAGAGAGTCGCCATGGCGTCCTCACCTTCCGCCTGACGCAGGTCCTCACCGGACATGGCAGCTTCGGGAGGTCCCTGTGTCGGATAAGGCGGGAGGATACGCCCGGGTGTGACACGGTGGAGCATACGGTGGACGTCTGCTCGGCTTGGGCAGAGCACCGCCGTGTCCTCGTGGAGGCAATCGGCGGCAGAGATCTCTCGCATCCGGCCCTGGTTCAGGCTATGGTACGGAGCGAGAGGGCATGGGCAGCCGTCACCTCCTTCTGCGAAGCAGTAATGCTCGTGAAGGAGGAGGCGGGACGGTTGAGGGAAAGGCAAATTTCGCGCCGTCTCGCCCCTAGCCGCCGCAGGAGACGCCCCGGGCGTCGGGAATCTCAGGCGAATTTCCGGCCACCGTAGGCGCGGACTTGCGGACGGTGAGCAATGGGTAGCTCGCCGTCCGATAAGGACCAGGTCCGGGTCGACGGCGCGTTGTGTTCTACGCGCGCCTCAAAGAGATGTCATCACAACTTTAGGGGTCCACTAGGACCGATGCCTGGCGGGGTCGCGGAAGGTACAAAAGGGTTACCGAGGCCCCTGGCAACACTGGCAACGGAAGGAAAACGGGTGGGTTTTAGTCAGTAAGAGTCTGATAGACCCTCCCGCTCCGCCCAGAGCGGGTGAAGTTATTTGATAATTTCCCATCCAAAAAAAAAGCTTCAATAGGATATATTGCTTAGCCAAATGTCCTTTCTTTGGTATTGTTCGTTGAACCGTTGAGCTCCTTAAGTTCTGAGTTGAGCTGCACAACTTCTAACAAATGCGTGCACTGACTGGACAGGTCCACTCAATCTGTGTGGTTCTTTCATCAATAGACCATTTCAGACACCAATCGACATGGTCTTCACATGATCTGACCAAGATTCTGTCTGGACTTAAAAAGAGACTGTCACCTTTGAGTTTGTTTCTGCCTTTCATCTCAAAGTAGTCAGATAGGAAACGCCGACTTCATCTAATTTAAAAAAATATGATTGACGTGTAAAAGTGTTTGTACAAACCTACTTACAGAAAAAAATATTTATCCTTATACCTTAATATATTTAACAAACAATATAATTTAAAAAATACGTGTAAGTAGTGCTTTCCGTTGGGAAGTGTATCTGTTTGTCGTCAAGATTCACGTCGTCACACACAATGGATTAATCTAAATCTTCTATAAGTTTTCTTTCATCCTTGGGATGAGCCCTAATAATTTTTGTTATCAAACTCATAATCGTTCAAAAGATATTAACAAACATCTATGAATTTCTTAGACTTTTTTTCCGTAAAATTTATCGTCAACATGTTATTGCCTGTTGGCGGGCCCTTTTGGATTTTCCAAATGTTTTACCCTGTTAAGAAAAACCCGATACCTAGGTACCTAAGTAAACCAAAAAACCCATTTTATTTACAAACAATAATAATAAAAGTATATGATCAAAAGGATTACAATGTTTTGACATTGGCCCGAACTAGGCAAGCCTGTATCTTGGGTACCAATACGGAGGGTTTACCATTAAACATTTATTTTACAAACACTAACAGAAAAACCAGATGCCTACGTACTTAAGTAAGCAAAAAAAACCCCAAGTATCAAATTTTTCAACAAGTACCTAAACTTCCTACTTCCAAAAAAAATACATTAATATCCTTATCCAATCCAAACTACGTACTATACTATGACGTCACACTCACCTACTCATCTAAGTGTACCCAAAGCGTCCCGATTTCAAAAACCTTGTACCACTTCCCTGTCGAAGTAACCTCGTTGTCCCGTAACCTACAATACATGACCTTGAGACCTCAATTCGCGGCTGTGACCTCAAACCGTGCCCTCTAAACCCGGGAAGTGACCTTGACATCTTGTTAGGTGACCTTTTCAGACGAGTTTTGGTACAGATTAGTTTTATTTAGGTTAGAGTTGAAAATAGGTCGGTTGAAGAGGAAAGTAGATACCTATGTTGTTTTCATTTTCAGGCTTGTTTCCTGCGGACATTTGTATAAAAAATGGGTCATGATGACGTAGGTTTCAGTACTTAATATATTTCTAATATTTATTGGAAATTGGCATTGATACGGAAAAAAATCAAATGTTCTGCTAGCCCAATCATACTGTCAGCAAAAATCGAACATTTGAGGAAGTAGATGACATTAATTATTTAGCCCCAAAATAAAGACATAGTCGTTAAAAATCAAATGTTCTGCTAGCCCAATCATACTGTCAGCAAAAATCGAACATTTGAGGAAGTAGATGACATTAATTATTTAGCCCCAAAATAAAGACATAGTCGTTAAAAATCAAATGTTCTGCTAGCCCAATCATACTGTCAGCAAAAATCGAACATTTGAGGAAGTAGATGACATTAATTATTTAGCCCCAAAATAAAGACATAGTCGTTAAAAATCAAATGTTCTGCTAGCCCAATCATACTGTCAGCAAAAATCGAACATTTGAGGAAGTAGATGACATTAATTATTTAGCCCCAAAATAAAGACATAGTCGTTAAAAATCAAATGTTCTGCTAGCCCAATCATACTGTCAGCAAAAATCGAACATTTGAGGAAGTAGATGACATTAATTATTTAGCCCAAAATAAAGACATAGTCGTTAAAAATCAAAAGACGAACTGTGAAACTCTGTATGAAACAGTTGACATACTTACTTTAAAATCTTTACAGTTCTATCTGTGTATTATCCTGGTTTGCATAAAGTAATTAAGTATTTTCCCGTTCTTAATAGATTCAACCCAGAATTAGACATGTCACTCATAGAGATCTAGAAATCAGAATTAGATAATTATGATCCTATGCAGATGAAGCACCACTTTCATCTAACTAATAATTGGTGCATGTGAATTAGAAATATTATGTTCCCATGTTTCTTCCCATGATCTTCTTAAACTGTGCATTATCTGTCAGTCAATATAAATATTAGTAAACGGTAATAATTAAATAAAGACATGCAACATTCACCAACCAGCTGAAGAGAGAAGGCCTGTCTCCCAGCAGTGGGAACAGTTTAAGCTGATTATTGTTATGCTTAACAGTATCATTGTTATGCCAAACTGTCAAATAATCAGAAGATTAATGATCTGTTCCTCCTGTCTTTATCCTAATATAATTGGGGTCGCCGCTGTGTATTGTTGCGGGTTCCGTAGTCAAAAAGGAACCCTTATAGTTTCGCCATGGTCTGTCTTTGACCCCGGGTTAGATCAGAGACTCTTAGGACTAGAAATTTGGCATGGGTATACATATTAATCACGCCGACAAAGTGTTAAAATAATATTATAATCTTGAAAAAAAAAATTGTAGGGTACGTCCCTTACGCGTAAAGTGGGGGGATGCAACTTTTTTTTCCCATGTTGTAGGGTATCGTTGGATAGGCGGTTCAAATATTTCGATTCAGGGATTCATTTGCGTAATATTAAGCTTCAAAGGGCTAATTTTTGTTAGTCATTTGTTCCCCCTCCCCCCTTGCCAGTTAAATGATTGGTTTTGGATACGTGAAAAAGACCATGGCAGTGGTATATATAACGAAGTTAAAAGGAAAACTATCCCAGCTTAGTAGGCTGTACCTACAAGTTAACGAGTAATAATCGACCAACTTACATTTGCAGTTGGAGAATTGACCGTGACGTATATCGATGTATGGGAGAATATGTTTTTCAACTACAATGTTAAGTTTGTTTTGTCCGACACGCACTTAGCCGGTGTTTTCCCATACATCAGCCATCATCTCAGTGTGCACTATCTTCCTAGCCACCTTTTTTCACACATTCATTCCGCCTGCTCTTTTATCTGCCTCTTTTCTTATATCCATCTAAAGATGTAAAACTTTATTAGTCTACCCAAAATCAAAAGTAAAAACACATCAGCGCGACGAAATTTTGTCGACGCAATATCTCGTGTAACAACGTGACAAGTCTACGCCAAGGGCCGTGCGAGCGCTAGATCGAACGACAAATTTTATCGCGCGTGTTCCCCGCAGGAAAGCGACTACCAACTTTCCCCTTCTTAACATCTCCAAGGCTATTGAAAGCCGAAGTGAGCGGCGATATAACCTCAATACGAGATTAGGAAGACATCGCGACCTCCTTTTGACATAAACTGGACCGACTAAAGAGTTTCTATGCCGCTTTCGAACTTAAAACGAATGCATTCTCGTGAATTGAGAACCGAAAGTGAGGCGGTGCATTGTAATCTAGGTCTTTGTAAATGCATTGCTGAATTTTGAGAGCATTTTATACATGATTGGTGTCTCATTTGTTTTCCGGTAAGTTTTAGACAGTGACATTATTGAATTTGGAACTCATTTTAGGAAAGGACATTCGTTGTAACTATTGTGAAGGATATTTTTGTTTTTGTTGATTTTAAATGAAGATAAGAAGTTTACGTGAAGTTTCTTAATTCAAATCCTTTTCTGTCTCTCTTCTCATTCTATCAGTCCTAAGGATATTGAACCACTTGCTTGTATAGCCCAGAATTCTACCAGCATTTGGTACCTAGAATGTACGTTGCAGAAAAATTACCTTGGTACTTAATTATTTACTATTTTACTTCAACCAATACCCACATAAAGTGATATGAAAACCTCATCAACGACTCACAAAATAGAACATTAAACTAAACTACGAAGAAGTACGCCACACCTTCAACCAATGCAACAATGACTGTGACGTCATTTGCGTCGCGCAAACGAAATCGAAAGCAAAATGAAATCCAACGTTTCACTCGATTGTCAGCTGTTACTCCGTCATTCAGACGTATGCTACGTCTGTACGACGTAGAACGCGTCATACGCTTTCGACGGTGTAGATCACGTCACACTTTCGCAGTCACTCTCGGTTTCGTTGGCTGTGCCAAACTTTCGCGACATACGTCAGCGTGACGTATGGGAGAAATAAAAGTGTTCGAGAGATTTTTGGCTAGCGAAATTAGGTTTTCACTTTTGTTTTTTAAATACTTGCACTTTTATTATGTGGGGTAGTTGTGTTAGTCTAGGTTAATTTTGTAATGTTATTAAAACACAAAAATATATATTTTTTTAATCTATGTTCATCGATATTTTCTTCATTTAAAAATCGATTTTGTTTTTTTTTTTTTCATTTGGGAGAGGAAGCTTGAGCGGTTGCCCCATATACACTTGATTAACTTTGCTTGGGTAGTTTGGAGTTAGCTTCAATAATACGTATTGTTCCACTTAAAGTGAAAAATGCATTTGTTGCATTTTTACAATTATCAGCACAAACATCAATTGAAAATGAAGTATAGTTTAATTAGGTAACATAAGACTAAAATTCAGATAACAAAGTAAATTCACTCTGAGGAATGTCTTGTCTGAATTATTAGTCTCTTCAACATCGTTTCGATGGTTTGTGCTGGCCTCAAAGATTCTCCAGAATAACTGTGATGGTAATTTTACCGCTAAACATTTCAATAATTGACTTGTTTCATTGAGAAATCCTAAAGTCATCATTTGCCTAGCCTTTTCCCAACTATGTTGGGGTCGGCTTCCAGTCTTACCGGATACAGCTGAATATTTAACATGGAGCGACTGCCTATCTGACCTCTACAACCCTGTTACTGGGTAACACGATAAGTACCCTTTGGTAAGACTGGCTGTCAGACTTTCGAGCTTCTGACGACCCGTAACGACTGTCAAAGATCTACAAATGACAGCCGGGACCAACGGCTTAACGTGCTTTCCGAGGCACGGACGAGTCTTGGTATGTAAAGATGGTCACCCATCCACAGACCAACCGCGGCAAGCGTAGCTTAACCTGATCGATCGACCCGTGCGGCTGTTATTATTTAGCCACAAGCCCCACCTGAGAATACCTAAAGTGTTACGGCGTAATTCAAACAATCTGTTTTTGTTATTACTGGTAGTCTCGCGTATGACCATTGTGTCACTTGAATGGTAAGCGACGATGTGGTCGACGACGGAGCACGCTTGCGCAGAAGTAACTTATTTACCCTAGATTTGAAGACACCCAGATTATAGACCGACGGCCTTAAAAGGGGGCTGGGACAGACTGGGTGTGGAAGGCGGAGGACAGAATGTTGTGGAGCAGCCTGGGAGAGGCCTACGTCCAACAGTGGACTGCGATAGCCTGAGTTGATTGATTGATTGAGATTATAGCTAACATAAAACGGAAATGATTGAGATTATAACACAGACTCTGGCAGGGGATTCCACTTTTTAGCTTTGTGCACAATGAAAGTATTAGCACGTTTAGTTTTGTGTGTAAAGTGTATATTTAAAGTTATCTTTGACGTCCAAGAGTTCCTGGTTTTGTTAGTGACAACTAAACCATATAGAGTAGGGTAGCGAGACGTTTCATGTCTCAAGTCCCGGGACATTTTGTATTTTTTTTTTGTCTTGGGTCCAGACTTTTGGGTCGAGACTGGCCTATGGCCACCACAGATTACATTTCCAAAATACGATAAATTTACTTGGAATATGAGTAAAACTGCACTTATTGCTTTTGCCGAAGAACTGTATTGCAGATTTTAAAATATCCCTCGTATCCAAACGCAAGATTTAGAAATATTGGACGCCGAACCTAGTACCGTTATACAATTATTATTACAAATATTTTAAGACCATAGACTTCCTGTAATCTATAAGTATAGAACTATTCTGGGTATTGTTTTTTTTTTTTCGAAATTTCTAGTTCATCAGTTTCATAGATAAAGGGTTTTCGTAAACTTTAAAAATAATTATTATAAAAAAATATATTTGAAATCCTCATAACAAGTCCTTTCATTTGATATATCACATGGTACCGTTTGCAACACTTTATTTTTTAAATTTCAAATTGTTCCCCCAAAAGTGAACTCCATATTCAAATATCATTTATTTACGTTACACGTTCGTGAAATCCCAAAACCTATTAGACAAATGCCTACTGCTCTGTTTAAAATACATTAAAAAAATATCTCATAGCCAAATGCTATTACACCATAATGGAATTTTTAATTGACCGCAATAAATTAAATCGATTCCTATAATTACGACATTTTCTCAATTTGAACTTGAAATCTGTAAAAACAATAGCATTAGGATTAGGTTATTAATTTCATAGTTTGTTGTGTAGAACCAATTTTTTTGTTGACTCAAAAATATGTTGTTTTGTACGCCATAAATGGCAAAAGATGCAGATCTACCTGTTATTTTAAGACTTGCACATATTATTTGATGTATACTCAAGTTTCACAATAAAACTGCTACAACTAGAGTGGCCTAACTGAATTACCATGCTTTATGCTGAATTGGCGCTGCAAAACCAGAGCGGCCTAAAATTGTTTGCAATGTAAACAATTTTAGGCCGCTCTGGTTTTGTAGATTAACATTTTAAATTACGAAAATGCAAATAGGTCAAAAGTCACTAAAATTCAGTTAGGCCACTCTGGTTCTGGCAGCCCCAAATATATTCTATTCTATTCTAAATCAATGGGGTCAGCCCCAACTTTTCTAAAAGTCTTTCTGGTTACTCTTCATTCCAGAGACCAAATAATATCAACGATACAACAGAACCGAGTGACGGTCATAGTTGGCGCGGCCGGTTGCGGTAAATCGACGCGTGCGCCGGCCGCTATACTACGTCATTGCGGCGCTAAGACTTTGGCTATAGTGTCGGAACCTAGACGCGTGGCCGCTATGGGGTTGGCTGAAAGAGTTGCCAGTGAGTTGGGCGAAGAGGTGGGTAGATTTTCTGTAGATGTATTCCAGAAATCAAATTCTTTGCAAACACTCGATTGATGATCTCATTCTTATATGATCGTCTCGTGGTTCTTATCTAAAGTCAGTCCGAAATCGAATTATATTATAGAATAAGTGATGAGTCTTAACGTCTCTCGCCTGTTAAGCCCCCTCGCGACACCGATTCGGAGTCAAACAATAGACAATCAATTGTCTCATTAGCTGTCCTTGAAAAATTAAGACGGTCACTTCTTCAATGATTCTCACCTTACCAAGCAAAGACAGCCTTTCTACCTAAACAGATTCTTGATTATATCATTTAATGCGATAATATATTTCATTTTCAGGTAGGAGAATCAATAGGCTATCAAGTAAGGTTACACTCTAAAGT
Organism: Atethmia centrago; assembly: GCA_905333075.3. Classification (NCBI taxonomy): domain Eukaryota; kingdom Metazoa; phylum Arthropoda; class Insecta; order Lepidoptera; family Noctuidae; genus Atethmia; species Atethmia centrago. The sequence continues at coordinate 9,895,834 of HG995388.1, forward strand.
TCCGAAGCCGCCTGGAGGATCCGTACTTTTCTGTACGTCAGGAATCTTATTGAGAAGGTTACAGACAAATCCAGGTATGTTAAGAAAAACCAACTGCTGTATAGGATGGATGTAGAATGGATGGAATAAGAGAATGTGTTTTTTTTATGGTCTCTTTTTTTAAACAAGTATTAAGTAATTCATTATATTTTATAGTAGCGAATACGGGTTATTATAAACTTTAATTCCGCTAAATATAAATCAGTTTCCATTGCAACTCAACTGGCCTTTTCAATAGTATTTGCCACTCTAAAATCAACCTAGTCTACATATTCATAAAGTAAAAAATTGCAACCATACCTCCTTTTGTCAATTTCCAATGCAACCAAAATGGAACCTTTAATAGCCACTGTCGTACTAAAATCAACTTTGTATCCATAAACATAAAGTTAGAAATTACCTTTTTTTTAGGTCTCGAAGGCTGTACCCACGTTATAATAGACGAGGCTCATGAACGCGATGTAAATACTGACGTCACTCTATTATTACTAAAGAGGGCGCTAGATATCAATCCTGAACTCAAAGTAGTTGTTATGAGCGCTACTTTGGATACTGGAGTATTTACAAGGTAAGTTTGTGCCTAACTAAACATTGTAGATGCATCATGCGAAAAATCGCGTCTGTTGTCTCTGAGGCAACAAATCGAAGACATATCATGACATTTACCAACCCGCACTGGACCCGGGTGGTGGACTACGGCCCACTCCTTCTCACAGAGATGAGGCCTGTGTCCCAGCAGTGGGAATGGGGCTGATTTTGCTGTTATAAATGCAATAAAGTGGTAGTGGAGCTGACTGATCAGGGTGCACCGGATAAACAGTCAACCACACACGGTAACAACTTGACTTTCTCATCGCCTTTATTTCGTAGTAGTAAGGGCGGTTTTTGCGGTTCAAGTGCGGTCGACTGTAAATTTAATTATCGTCGCTCATCGGTACTATTGGACACCGCTTTGTGATTTAGATCGCTTTTTATGCCATGTAATAGACCACAATGCTTGAAACTGGAATCGTCTTATTACAAAACAAGATCGAACTTTAACCCAAGCCAGTTTTTGTATTTCGAACTCTATTCTCGACTGAGGTTCATAATTCAAAAATGACAATGAAAGACTCAAAAAATCTATTTTTGTAATATGAACTTTAACATAGTCGGAATAAAGTTCAAAATACAGAGATATCTTGGTGGTTTTAAGCTGATCTAAAACTAAACCTTGTTTTGTGATAAAGCATAGTGTTTTTTTCTAATTGTAGCATAGATAGCTATCATAATTATAGCATCGACGAATTTTGTGGCATTTTTGAGCTTTTCACTATAATAACAATGCGTTAAAATTTTATAATCAGTGTTGTTTCTCTCTTCCATAGGTATTTCGATCCATGTTCAGTCATAGAAGTTCCCGGCAGAACGTTTCCAGTAGAAATCTCATACTTAGACGACATTCAGAAGAAATTCAGACTAAATATGTCGTTTACTGCAGAAGCTTGTAACAAAATAGATGGACGACCTCAAGTCAAATGTCAAGAGGTAAGCTTTGTGAAGAACTTAAACTTAGTGTATAGTCTACCCATTGTGAAGAAATTATACTTAATATAATTATAGTCTATCCATTGTGAAGAAATTAAACTTAGTGTATAGTCTACCCATCGTGAAGAAATTAAACTTAGTGTATAGTCTACCCATTGTGAAGAAATTAAACTTAATGTATAGTCTACCCATAGTGAAGAAATTAAACTTAGTGTATAGTCTACCCATTGTGAAGAAATTAAACTTAATGTATAGTCTACCCATAGTGAAGAAATTAAACTTAGTGTATAGTCTACCCATCGTGAAGAAATTAAACTTAGTGTATAGTCTACCCATCGTGAAGAAATTAAACTTAATATAATTATTGTCTATCCATTGTGAAGAAATTAAACTACATGTATAGTCTACCCATTGTGAATAAATTAAACTTGATGTTATAGTCTATCCATAGTGAAGAAATTAAACTTAATGTATAGATTACCCATTGTGAAGAAATTAAACTTCAAGTATAGTCTACCCATTTTGAAGAAATTAATTGGTCAAGGACAGCTAATGAGACACAATTGATTTTCTTGACTCCGAATCGGTGTCACAGGTTAAAACTTGACGTTATAGACTACCCATAGTGAAGAAATGAAACTTAATATAATTATAGTCTACCCATTGTAAAGAAATTAAACTCAATGTATAGTCTGCTTCGTAATTCCTTTATAACATTAAGGTTGAATGTCACTTGTACGAGTTGAGCTGCACGATTACTGACAAATGCGTGCACTGACTGGATAGGTCCACCCAATCTGTGTCGTCCTTTCCTCAAAAGAGCATTTCAGACACCAATCTACATGGTCTTCACATGATCTGACCAAGATTATGTCTGGACTTTAAAACAGACTGTGACCTCTGAGTTTGTTTCGGCCTTTCTTCTCAGAGTAGTCAGATAGGAAACGCCGAGCTCATCTAGTTTTTTTTTTCTAAATATGATTGACGTGTAAAAGTGTTTGTACAAACCAACTTACAGAAAATAAAATCATTTCAAAATAATTTAGTTTCATCATTACGTCATAAAACATCAAAGCCTATTTTGGTTTCACGACAGAAACAGTTTCAATGTCTAGAGTCAGACCGACTATGACCATTGACTAGTCTACCAAGCCGATCATTGCTTTCGGTGGAACTCTGGTTCGAGTTCGATTCAAAACCGATGCTGTGATTCTAAAATAAATAATAAGTAGTCTAGTACTCGTTTAGTTTTTTTTTTTTTGTTTAGAATATATTTTTCTTGATTTAAGTTCAATGATTTACTGCCAAAGATAGAGTTTTTGTGATTTGATTCTGCGATTTGGATTTTATACAAGCAAACCGCAGACGGTAACCATGGCGCGATCTTAGAATGTTTCGAGGGTATAAAAAATCCCAAATACAAAAATACATATACGCGTGCAAAACATAACCCTGTCTCTGCTGTCGCGCAGAAAAACAAGTATGGTTTGCATCTTTCGTGTCTTTTAACATGTCATCTTTCAGGTAGCTGAGGTAATAAAAGCTATTGACAAAACGGAGAAAGAAGGCGCCATACTAGTTTTCCTACCGGGTTGGTCCGACATTAAACTGACGAAGCAACTACTAGATGAACACTATGGGCAATCCCCCTTGCATATGATATTGCCTGTACATTCTAGGTAAGTTATGATTTTATGAAAGACTTTTGTATTACTACTGCTGAATACAAGTTGTAATTGAATTAACTGAAAAGGGGTAATTTTATTCATCATTATGAACAACATTTACTGTGGGACGAACAAAGCAAAATTCAAAATCAAAATATTTTATTTCACACCAGTGTTTAAAGCCGGCAACGCATCGGTAGATCCGTATGTCTACCGACCGCCCAACTGATGAAAGACTGACTATAGGTATCTTTCATCAGTTGGGCGGTTCATAACAGAAAACTAGCACTTTACTAGCGACTTCGTCAGCCCTATAATATCCCGTGGGAATTTCGAAAAATCGTATTCCTTGTATATACGAGTACCTAAGCGAAACTCTGAAAAAAAAATATTTCAGATAAACCTACATGGGCACTTATGAGACGTCAGAAGCTAGGTGCACGGTTTCAATTGGTCGTTTTCCATGGAGAAGAGCCGGCAAGAAACTCCCACGGTTACTGTTTTAAAAATAATTGACTTTTACAATGTTTTCAAATTAATGTTAATAGATATGGGAGGACCGTGTAGGCTTGTGAACAAGTACCGGGTACTTAACAAAATATAAATTGGTTCACAAATCGACAGTCTATTGAGGATTTCTTTTATATTTTGTGATTGTGAGAACGTTGTAGCGTTCTTACATTCACAAAATATAACCACACAGGATCAAAATAAATTAGCTAGCGTAACTTGGCAGACGTGATAAGTATCGATATCTAAACACGAAAAATATAAATACAGTCAAAACCGTTTATAACGTCTTCGAAGGGACCATCGGAATATGTTAATATAGCCTCGTTATAACCAAGAACTATGTTAAGTCAACAGAAATGCTGGGACCTCAGAATTTCGTCGTAATAACCTGTACGTCGTTTTAAGCGATGTCATTATAAACGGATTTGACTGTAAATTTTTTTTTGGGATCATCGACGGCTTGTAGTGTTATTGCTGGAAGATGAGAAAATCTCTTTTATTTTTATATTATCGTATTCAACTGATATTTCAAGTAACTACACTACCGGCGGTTGATGACCCCAAAAAAAAAAACTCGTCAATTAATTTCTTTTTTGTTTTCTCACGTTTAAATATAGATACCCATTACGTCTGCGGAGTTTCGCTAAATAAACAATGTTCTGTACATAATAGTACAAAATCAGTGTATGTATTATGATTATACATACACACCCACACACATACTAATTGGGATGTTTGGTGGTGTGCGTTGTTTCCGGGACATGTTCTATATTCGCATAACTCGACAAATTATAGGTGATTACTACAACCCGTTTAATGAAAATTAAGATTAATATTTGACAGAGGGGCTTGTGGCTAAGTAATCAGCCGCACGGGTCAATCGATCAGGTTAATCTACGCTTGCCGCGGTTGGTCCGTGGATGGGTGACCATCTTTACATACCAAGACCCCTCCGTGCCTCGGAAAGCACGTTAAGCCGTTGGTCCCGGCTGTCATTTGTAGATCTTTGACAGTCGTTAAGGGTCGTCAGAAGCCCGAAAGTCCCGAAAGCCCCAGTAACTGGGTTGTGGAGGTCAGATAGGCAGTCGCTCCATGTAAAATACTGGTATTCAGCTGCATCCGGTTAGACTGGAAGCTGACCTCAATATAGTTGGGAAAAGGCTAGGCAAATGATGGAAGATTAATATTTGACTAGTTTATTTAATGCTTTGTTTCAACATTTTATTTTGTATGAAAGCAGTGCTGGCTGAGATAGACTGGTCTTTTTTTTGTATTAAAACGATTATTTGTTTTTATTTAACACTACTGGGCCCCAACTAATCTAAAAGTATCCTCGACTCGAAAAGTGTAAGATTTAATAAAATAACATGAAAATTCTTACATTCATTTAAATAAAGGAAGGCGCTTTACTTTGTGTACATAATTTCATCACCACTACTCTCAAAAACGGTGAAGAAAAACATCGTAAGGAAACCGGCATGTCCAAGAACCAAAAATTCAAAGAAATGTGACATCTACCAACCCTCACTGGGCCCGCGTGGTAGATTACGGCCCACTACCTCTCACAGAGGAGGCCTGTGTCCCAGCAGTGGGTAACATTGTAGGCTGATTATGCTATTTAAATAAATATTACAATAACCTATCCATTTTCAGACTATCAACATCAGACCAAGCCAAAATGTTCTCGACCCCATCCCGAGGTATTCGCAAAATAGTATTAGCTACAAACGTAGCAGAAACATCTATTACTATACCCGATGTTGTATACGTAGTAGATAGCGGAGCACATAAGGAGAACCGAATCAAAGATGGCACTGGTATGTATACACTACTACTACACACTACACTACACTACACTACACTACACTACACTACACTACACTACACTACACTGCACTACACTACTACTACACTATACTGGTGTGTGATAGTAGACAGTGCCGGATTTGAAGTTATGGAGGCCCTGGGGCAACCAATAAAGCCCCGCAAAATTTGTGGAACAGATGAAAATAAACAATTTAAAAAAGATGACCTTGTGATTGTGAACTTGTTTTTCTTTGATGGACACAAAGGATATTTTTTTTTTTCTATCTAAAAATAACAAATTGTGGAGGCCCGGGGCTAGTGCCCCTGTTGCCCCGCCCTAAATCCGGTCCTGATAGTAGATCATTCAACTGAAAGCCATGCTGCTGGACATAATATAATATATATTATGTCCAGCAATGGATGGCTATAATAGAAAGAAAGATAGAAAAGTAGCCCAAGCATTGCCACATCCACTGGTCCTGTCCTTCTTGAATCCAGCGGATTTAATATAGACTATAGCTTCATAGTAATTCACCGTGTGAATGACGTTATTTGGCGGGTAAATCTATTAACATTTGAACGATTTTTTTAAAATAAATAAACCAAATTTGCAGGAAATAAAAATACGGTTGACTTATTTTTTTATCTAATATCGTTTACCTATATCGTTTTCGTGTCTCTCGGTGTTGTCCTTCTAAACTACACAACGGATTTTGATGCGATTTCCACCATCATTCAGTGTCGTCATTCATGAACCGTGCGAAGCAGGGGTTCCAAATGAAATTAAATTGGGTCTTATGAATGTTGTTGTTTTGTGTCTGTGAATATGTATTCACACACTATAGCAAAGAGTATCACCAATTATAAAATATTTCATACAGTTTATTTTTTGATTCCGCGTATAGATGTTTAACCTTTTGACCGCCACAGTCATGTAAAGACGACAAACCAAAATGTGCCCAGCACGCCACGGTCACGACGGCATGACAGATTTTAAAGAATAATTCATAGCTTGGCGCCGAGGGCACGTTTTTGCTTTTTTGACGTGGCGGTATTGACCGCCACGTCAAAAAAGCGATAACTGTGTTTAACCTATTGAGGTTAAACACAGTTATCGCGTCATGTCGTTGTCATGTGATCGTCATGAAAATAAGAATGGTCAAGACCTAGAACCTATTGAATTATTTGGATATTGTTTATTGTCGCTGTGCTCTGTTCTTTAATGTTATGTTCTAATTCCAGGTACAGCAAGCTTAGAAACAGTCTGGGTATCCCAGGCCAGTGCTAAGCAGAGAACGGGCCGAGCAGGGCGAGTACAACCAGGTATATCAATATTTTTATCACCTTTTGCCTTAGACATATCTCGGGACCTTGGGGTCCTGGACCTTCGGAAGGCGTACGAGGGGCCGAAGCCAACTCGCAGAGGCTCGTTAGAATGTTTTAATTAAATGAGGCACCAACCGCCGATGATCCCTGTTCGCAATATGAAAGTGCACCCAAGGACAACCCCCGGTTGGTGCAGGATATGGAAACAAAGATATGGGACTATGGTTTGGGTGGCTAAAGTGAACTGGTTACCTAGAACTAAGGAAGGACTATGGCCCCTTTTTTATGTATGGCGTCTCGTAGTTGACCTTGTTAGGTCGTGACTATTTAACCGTACTATCCTGTGGCTGCCTTAAGATGACTCAAAGCCTCCAGCCAGGGGCGAATTTCTTATATTACTAATCGACTGCACGCTAAGGGCACCCCCTGTGGGGTACGAACCTCGATTTAGGGCGTCGCTGGGGGGAGGACAGCAAGGTGGGCTCCGATAGGCGTGTCTTTACAGATCGCTGTAAATAGCGCATATGGACTTTGTTCGTGGCAGGGAAAGTTGTTGTATGCACGGACACCCGCGTTCTCCTTTTGCAGCAGGTCACGCACATCGTCCGGAAGCTTCCGGCGATGGTCGTCCATCGCCGGAACCTCCCTTGAACAGTCGTTCGGGACTGATTGTACGTGTACCGTGAGTGAGTCGACCGCGGATGTCGTGCCCGCGGTAGAGTCAAAATTATCAGGAATGCAGTCACTGTGGCCTCGTTCGTTCGAGTCGAACGTTTTATACAGGCTGGCCCAAAAGTCGTGGATCAAACGCAACTAGGGGTTAGATGGGGTCATCAGCTGCAAAAATTTGTTCTACGGGAGGTCCTTAAGGTCAACCCCTGCAGAGTTATAATTTATTTTGTGTTTTTATGAGAAAATTGACTTTTTTTAACTAATTCTTATTAAAATTCGAAAAAATGTACATCCTGTATCTTTTTTATAATTTTCACTAGATTGGTACTGATGAGTCCTTGCGTTAGACATGCTATTTATGGTTGTTTATTGGGTGTGTTGAAGATAATATTAAGTTTTACGAATTTTTTTTTCTCAAATCATAACTTTTTATTTACTTCGGACCCCACTGTGAAAAAAAATACTCTACCGAAAAGTGACCCTGTATTACTAGTTTTGGCGCATTTAATAGGGATTCTGAAAAGGTATTACACATGGCTATGCGTGGCTTTGATATCTTTCAAGGACGATTATTCGTAGCAAGGCCAAAGTTAACCCAACCATAAAACTCGGTTAGGCTTATTTAAAAATAAACTGGAACTAATACAATTAATGACAAAGACTCTCTGCCTCTCTTTTACACTAACCATTTAATCCTTTGTCAATAAAAGGCCGGTTCGCCCGTCAGTTCAGGTAGTGATATCTTTTCTAGGAAACAAAAGGCTGGGCCAGCCGGGGCGGGGGCCGGGGGATGCGCGTGAGCATGTTTCTTTAGAATGTTTAGTGTTCTTTAGTGACTCGCTTCCTGCCTGTGAGTACGCACGTGTTCTTTTTCTCGGTTTTACGACGACTTGTGATCAGTTTCTTTCCTTTGACCTACGCTTTGTTTTTCTGACTTGTGATAGATTGTCTACCTGTGACTAGTGCTGTGTGAATCGGACGGATTGGCTACAAAAGTGGACAGATGGCTGCTACGAGGAGAGAATTAACTAACCTAACCCAGCGGGAGTATGCAGAAATGCATTACCTGTATGGCTTTTGCGACGGTAAAGCCCGCGCTGCTGCCAGGGAATATCGTTAACGCTACCCTAACCGTGATCCTTTTCCGGACTACAGGGTCTTTATGCGCGTACATAATTCGTACATGGAGGGAGTCTTATCCGGTCAGCATGCTCCGAGAGCAGGCAGACCAGTGGCGCAATTTAAAAATGAAGATGAAGTGCTGAGAGAATTAAGATTGGATCCTAGTATAAGTAAACGCCAAATATCCCGTAATCTCGGGATTCCAAGATCGACGGTGCAACGTGTCATTAAAAGAAACAAATATTACGCCTACCACGTGCAAAGGGTGCAAGCTTTGCTGCCCGGTGACTATGAACCTAGAGTGCGGTTTTGCAGAGAGATGCTAAGATACCACAGAGAGGATCCGCAGTTCTTCAACAAAGTTTTATGGACGGATGAGTCAACTTTTAGAAGAATGGACGTATTCAATATCCATAATCTACATTTTTATTCCAGAGTGAACCCCCATATCATAAGAAATGATCGATTCAAGCATCTGTTTGGTATTAACATGTGGGCTGGTATAATTGGCCAGCAGTTGGTGCTGCATGAAATGCCAGCAAGGCTGAATGGTGCTCAGTATTTTAATTTTTTGCAAAACCATATTCTTAACGATGCTGAGGTTCCAGAAGAAAGAATAGCAGAAATGTGGCTGCAACATGATGGCGCCCCGCCTCACTACGCTCGAGCAGTTAGAGATAATTTGAACGAGCGCTTCCCCAACCGGTAGATTGGTCGAGGCGGACATATTGCGTGGCCACCCCGGTCGCCCGATTTAAATCCATTAGATTTTTTTCTTTGGGCTATTTTAAAGAAATAGTTTACCAAGGCAAGAACAATAGCGAACAAGAACTACGACAAAAGCTCGAATTTGCTAGGGTACAAGTTACTAACAACAGAGGTGCATTCCGTAGGTTACGTAGGAATTTTATTAGATGGTGCGCAGATTATGTATTATGGTCAGAGGCAGGAATTTTGAGCATTTATTGTAAAATGTTTTGCTTAATAAAACAATTATTTCACAATCGTTGTTTTGTTTTTTCGTCCTAGAAAGATATTAGAGCCACTCATGGCCATGAGTAATACCTTTTCAGAATCCCTATTAAATGCACCAAAACTTGTAATACAGGGTCACTTTTCGGTAGAGTATTTTTTTTGTTTACAGTGGGGTCCGAAGTAAATAAAAAGTTATGATTTGAGAAAAAAAAAATCGTAAAACTTAATATTATCTTCAACACACCCAATAAACAACCATAAATAGCATGTCTAACGCAAGGACTCATCAGTACCAATCTAGTGAAAATTATAAAAAAGAAAAGATGTAGATTTTTTCGAATCTTAATAAGAATTTGTTAAAAAAAGTCAATTTTCACATAATAACACAAAATAAATTATAACTCTGCAGGGGTTGACCTTAAGAACCTCCCGTAGAACAACTTTTAGCAGCTAATGACCCCATCTAACCCCTAGTTGCGTTTGATCCACGACTTTTGGGCCACCCTGTATATAGGTACACAGATAAAATGGCAGGCAGTAACTTGCACACTCAATAATGGGCTGTCATAAATTGTCGCTAGCACATAGTGTCATAGCGACAAGGTTGACCTGACATGCTGACCTGCTCGAGGAGTCTAGAGGTATTCCAAGGCTATCAGGATAATCCCAGAAGTACGGTCAAGATCCTTACCACAATCTGACTAGAATACTTCCTTCCTCCGAGCACGTTTGTTCTTGCGAATCTCCACTCAAGCCAGTTAATAAAGACAAGAAAGAGGTAGGAGTTCTGTTCCTCGTCAGTGTTCACTCTAGCCGGTCAATAAGGGCAAGCCAGAAATGAGGGACAAGACTTCTCCCGGGAGATAGGGTCCGTGGGGTTGCTACTGCCCAACAGCTCGCATACGGCGGCGGGGTTACTATTTTTTTTATAAACTTTCTTAAGGTGCTGACAAGAGGCAAAGGACCAAAATAGGCTTGTCCTAAGAAAAAAAATTGCCAAATCTGTATAGTTTGTGGTAGCGGAAAAAATATATGTTAATTTTGAACATATTTCTAAGCATTTTGCTTAGCTTTGTATCGTGTTTTTGGTAACAACCAATGTTACCAAAAACACGATACAAACTAACGTTAAACTAACTTCTTATCTTGAGTTTCAAACCAAAATATCTGTATTAAATATCAACATACGTTACGTATTTAATTAATAACAAGAACGTCTTATTTAAATGCTGAACTTGGTTGTTTTTTTATTTTCGATTACTCAACTCAATTTTAAGTAAATAGATAATTGCTTCATATTTTGCAATAAATTACAAGCCTTATGTCATCGCGTTTCTCTTTCTTTTCTATGCAGTGTGACAGTGACCGCGGTTTAGGTGTCGTCAGCGTCTTAACATATTAGTCTAATTTTAAGTCCATACTAATCTGTCTGTTACCTCTCACGTCTTAACGGCTCAACAGATTTCGTATGAAATTGGGCACAGAGCAGTGGCGGTACCTTCATATAAGCCCAAAAGCCCGGCCATGCCTTACTAAAATGCTCGATAGAGAATTTATTGTACCTAACCAGTAGTTTATGAGAAAATTGCGATGATACATACGTAGATACGTAGGTACCTACATACTCAGTCGAAAACTGAACTTTCTTTTTTTGAAATTGGTTAAAATTTTATTGGGCTTGCGTTATTTTGAAACCCTATGCACGCCACTGGCACAGAGGTATACCATGACCTGGGGTAGGACATAGGATACTTCTTATCCCGGTAGTACGTTTCCGTGGGATGGTTACAGACCTCCACGCGTGCAAGGCCGTAAGTGCAAAAGCTAGTTTTTTTTTTTTCAACTTAAATTTATTAACTCACCGGCATCGGGAACAGATTCCAAGCTGAATGTCGGGCCTTCAGAGAACCTCCTAATCACACTGTATAAATAGTGTATTGAAATATACCAAAGTGTTTTACTATTGGAATATGTAATTATTACTTAATTATTAAAAGAACGTTATAAATGTCGTGTTAAAGTTTGTTGTAATTATCAACAATGGTTATTATTATTACAACGTAACATCACGCCTTATTTCCCCACGGGGTTGGGCAGAGGTGTACCTGTAGTACACCCACATTTCGCCAGTTATGTTTACGTCCCATGTAATAGGCGAGCCTATTGCCATCAACTGGGCACACATCCAGTCTCCGGGCTGCTATTGAGAAATTCCAGATAGAAAACCCAAACCCAATACAACACTTTGCCCGACCCGGGAATCGAACCCAGGACCTCGTGCTCAGCAGTAGCGCTTGCAACCACTAGACCACTATTACTATAAAAAGTTTAAAAACTCGTCGAAATAATGCTGTAATGGTTTTGTTGATCGTTTTCAGGCCACTGCTATAGAATGTATACCAGAGAGAAAGAATCTGAATTCGTTCCGCATACAACGCCTGAAATATTGAGGTAAATATAAGACATTGACATTTTGAAATAACATGGTGTCGCACAAAAGAGAAGCATCTCGTGGCTAAGTAATAACAGCCGTAGGGTTAAGCTACGCTTGTCGCGGTTGGGCCATGGATGAGTGCCCATCTTTACATACCGAGACTTCTCCGTACCTCGGAAAGCACGTTAAGCCGTTGTTCCCGGATGTCATTCGTGGATCTTTGACATTCGTTGCGGGTCGTCAGAAGCCCGAAAGTCGCCCAGACTTACCAAGGGGTATCGTATTACCCAGTTACTGGGTTGTAAGTCCTCCGGCAACACACAACGGAAGGAACACAGGTGGGTTTTAGTCAGTAAGAGTCTGATACGCCCTCCCGCTCCGTCCAGAGCGAGAGAAGTTATTAGATAATTACACAAAAAAAGGCGTTGGTCCCGGCTGTCATTCGTGGATCTTTGACAGTCGTTAGAGATTGTCAGAAGCCTAAAAGTCGACCGTTCTTACCGAGGGGTATTCCCAGTTACTGGGTTGTGGAGATCAGATAGGCAGTCGCTCCATGTAAAATATTGGTATTCAGCTGCATCCGCTTGGTTGGGAAAAGACTAGGCAAATTGATGGGGTCGCGCAAACGTAATCGCACAGAGCTCTGAATAGCCGCGCCGGCAGAGACTCGGGACAAACACTATTACAAATAATGTTCGTGCTCCTGCAATTATCGCTGAGCCCAAATTTTGGCTGTCACAGGCATTGTCAAAAAGTTTAGGGCTATCAGTTTCTATGAGTAAAGTTTCTTGTAAAGAGCCCTTTGTCTACCCCTTCAAAGAATACACGCGTGATATTATATTAGTTCTGAGTTAAGCTACACGATTACTGACAAATGTTTTTACTGACCGGACTGGTCTACTCAAATTGTGCTTCTTTCCTCAAAAAAACATTTCAGACATGGATCTACATGGTCAAAATGGTGGGAAATGGTGGGAATGGTGGCATGTCATGGTGGGAAATCGTCAAATAACTTCTCCCGCTCTGGGCGGAGCGGGAGGGTGTGTCAGGCTCTTACTGACTAAAACCCACCCGTGTCGCTTCCGTTGCCTGTGTTGCCAGGGGTCTCGGTAACCCTTTCGTACTTCCACGCGACCCCCGGGAGTTTGTTTCGCCATTTCTTTTCAGGGGTAGTCAGATCCTGCCGGGGTCGCGGGAAGGTACTAAAGGGTCACCGAGGCCCCTGGCAACACAAGCAACAAGAAGGAATACGGGTGGGTTTTAGTCAGTAAGAGTCTGACACACCTTCCCGCTCCGCCCAGAGCGGGAGAAGTTATTTGACGATATCCCATCCAAAAAAAAAAAGGGGGCAGTCAGATAGGAAATGTCGACTCCATCTAGCTTATTTTTTTAATATATTGTTTTAAAGTGATTTCGTTATCCTATTTACAGAATAAACAATTTCATTTAATTTTCATTACACTAGGATTATTCTGAATATATTGTATTGTTACAGGATACCCCTCGTTCAAACAGTATTAGAATGCAAGTCGTACGCTCCCGATGAAAAAATAGCGGGCTTCCTATCACAACTACCTGAACCGCCTAGTGCAAAATCCATCAATTTTGCTGTCAATGACCTTATAGAGTTAGGTAAGTCTTATATCCTATCTAATATCATAAACTTAAGTGGCAGTGGGCGGGCACATTGCTCGCAGTACAGATGGCCGATGGGGCCGATAGGTTCTGGAGTGGCTGACGTAGCGTTGGAAGGCCTCCTACAAGGTGAACCGATGACCTCGTGAAGGCCGCAGGAATCCGCTGGATGCGGGAAGCACAGAACCGGTCGAAGCGGTGGTGCTTGGGGGAGGCCTATGTCCAGAGGTGGACGTCTTTCGGCTGAAATGATGATGATGATAATATTATAAATGCGAAAGTGAGTTTGTTTGTTTGTTACGATATCACGCTGAAATGGCTGAACAATTTGTACGAAATTTGGTACATGAGTAGACGATGACCTGGATTAGGACATATGATACTTTTAATTCCGATATTCCCACGGGATCGACAATTATGCTGGTGAAACCGCGGGGCGCAGCTAGTGAGTTATAATAGGTATACCAAAAAATTAGTCGCTGTAGCAATCTTACTTCTTTGACATGAAAGTGTTTCAGCGTTTATACAGATTGAAATTGAAAACATGAGACAAACTGAAATGGGAGATTGTACTCATCATTATGAACAACTTTTACTAAGGGATCACAGCTGCATTCGCGAAAATAAAATCAGCTGTTTCCTACATTTTGTCGAATTATGCGGACATAAATGTAGGGAACAGCTGATTTTTTTTTCCGCGATTTCAGTTGTGGTCCCTTAGTAAAAGTTGTTCATAATGATGAGTACAATCGCCCATTTAGATTTGTGTGCTCGGAAATCACGTTAACCTGTTGGCCCCAGCTGTCATTCGTGGATCTTTGCCAGTTACGGGTCGTCAGAAGCCCGAAAGTCTGACAACCAGTCTTACCAAAGTGTATTACCTAGTTCGTCGTATGGAAAAGATTTTCACTAACTTTTTAAACCTATTTATCCTGCTTATGGGTATGAAGTTTCATTTAAATCGGTTTGCGGTTCAGTTATATCGAAAAATAAGGACTTGAAAATTTGTATGAAATGCCATACGGCGTTCACGTGCTTAAGAATACGCGCAAGCGCAGCCGTGCGCGGAGGCGGGCCGTGCTGCCTGCGGGCGGCGCGGGCTCGGCGCTGTGCCCGCAGCGCTTGTTCAATGCTGAGAGGAGCGCTCTCAACAATAGGAATGTTATATTTCTATCTTCCCTTATAATAATTACAATAGTTCTCTCTAATCCACGTTACAATATTGTTTCTATTTGTTTTCTTATAATTGTACGCCTTAAATTAAAAATAGTATCTCTACAACATATAGTATTTTTATCTCATGAAGCTACGCGCGCTTTACTTGTGCTAACCAATTGTTCAAACATGCTGTGAATTCGTGGGTAAAGACGAGTAGCGCCAACACATAGCACACACACGCACACAGACACACTGCCGACGTCGCCATTGTTTCGGACGTGGATGGTACCGAGAACTCCTACGCTTACACACACCGTCACAGCGTGTTTGTACACTTGATTACCACAAGTAAAGCGCGCGTACCTCGTGTTGAAGACGTTGATACTTTTTTTTTTACAAACTATTTGTTAACTAACATCAGCAGCAATAAATAATATACTATTCTACTTTCAATATCTCTATTTATTTCCACAGGTGCCCTAACTCCCCAGGAACAGTTAACCCGTCTCGGCACGCTCCTCTCATTGTTAACCCTCCACCCGCGCATCGGTTGCAGTGTGCTACAATCGGCGATAGTCGGGAATGTCGTCGCAGTCACCAACATGGCGGCGCACTGCGCTTCTAATACTGAGCTGTTTGTTAATGCCGCTGAGCGACGAGATGGTAGGTAGAACTTTTTTCCTTCTAGTTAAAAATCACATTGTTCCAATTCATCTACTCGTTACTATTACGCACATCACAATGGCGCTCCCTAAAAGCCTAAAGAGCGCAATGAAGGCCTCACCGCCTTTTTTACTCAATGATTAGGGATTAAGTATACTAACGTATGGGGCCATTCAAGTATTACGTAAGCAGAATTTTTGTAATTTTTACCCCTCTCTCTCTCTTGTCAGCATTAGTAAGCAAAGCTCTAACACCCCCCCCCCCCCCCCCCCCCCCCCTCCTATGCTTACGTAAACTTTGGTACTTTTATATATTTTATCTGTTCAGTTTTCTTTATTGTTATTCATGAATCTAGAAATAAGGAATTTATTATTAACCATAAAACACAGCGTGAGAGCAAGTTAGCAATATCAATTATTTTGGACTGACAAAAACTGACTAAACAGTAGAGCAGTGGTGGCCCAGTGGTAACGGCCGCGACTTACGAGTTGTAGGTCGTAGGTTCGAACCCGGACAGACGCTTTACTTTGTGTAAATTATTTCATCACCACTGCTCTCAAAAACGGTGAAGGAAAACATCGTGAGGAAACCGGCATGTCCTAGAACCAAAAAATTCGAAGACGTGTGACATCTACCAACCCGCACTGGGCCTGCGTGGTGGATTACGGCTCACTCCCTCGAGAGGAGGTCTGTGTCCCAGCAGTGGGAACATTATAGGCTGATTATGTTTTATGTATGTATAGACAGTACAGACAGTTGTCATATTTGTTCAAAACAGAATCTTCTAAATGTTGCAAAAAAAAACAGAAAGTAAATAAATATTGCTGACATAATCACCATCCAGACCCCCCCCCCGTCCCCCATGTCATAAAAAAAAATAAGCACAGCAAAGACCCCCCGACCCCCCTTTGGTGCTTACGTAATACTTGAATGGGGCCATTCAAGTCGATTAGTATTTGTATGAAATCAAAATGGGAAATACTTTTGGATAGATCTAAATAATGCGAATAATATTATTATTGTTACAGAAATCCGTGAAATAAAACGCCAGTACAATCCCACATCGGATTACGCAGCTCTCTATTGTATACAGGCTGAGTTTGACAGATTGTCCAAGGAAGGCGGCCGGATTGCTTCCGATAGATACTGCGACAAATATGGCTTGAGGGGAGACCGACTAGGATTAATAAGATGTTAGTATCAACCTGTACAATATTATATTTTTAGGGTTCCCTAGTAAACAAGAAACCCTTATAGTTTCGCCATGTCCGTCTGTCTGTCTATCTATCTATCTTGTCTGTCCCCGCTGTAGCTCAGAGACGTTTAGTACTAGAAAGCTGTAATTTGGTACAGGTATACATATTAATCACGCCGATAAAGGGGTACTTTGCACGTAATGTGGGGATATTCTTTTTTCTCGTCTATCCCATGGTGTGGGGTATCGTTAGATAGGCCATCCAAAAATATTGCAGTCTGTGAACACTATTTTTCGATTCCAGAATCCGTTTGCGTCATATTAAGCTTTAAAGTGCAAATTTCTTTTTTTCACTTCTCCATAAACTTCCATTTAGCTGGCAAAGTGCAAAAATCATGGCAGTGGTACATATATAATGAAATTAAAAGGAAAACTATCACAGCTATGTAGGCTTTACAAGTTAACGAGTAATAGTCGACCAACTTAAATTTGCTGTTGGAGAATTGACCGTGAAGTATATCGGTGTACGGGAAAACATGTTTTTCAACTACAATGTAAAGTTTGTTTTTGGAATAAATTCATCCCAAGTAATCCCAACTACGGAATTCTTTATTGTGCGTGGTCCGACATGCACTTGGCCGGGTTTTTTTTATAATACATCCCCTTGCGATAATGTGGAGGCACATACATTTTTTTGGGGTTCCGTACGTACGAATGAAATAACGGAACGTTCATAGGATCAATCGTATGTCAATCTATTTGTCCGTCAGTCACAGCCAATTTACTCCAAATCTACTGGACCGATTGGTATACATATATGAATTTCTGTGACACGAACTTGGACGTGTAACGTAAATAAAGTCACTTTTGGGAGACAAACTAGAAATAATAAAAAAAAGTTTTAAAAACTGTACCGTGTGACTCTTTAAATGAACAGGCTTTCTGTGAGTCTCGAGTATATATTTTGTATAATTTTAAAATAAATAGTTTTAAAGTTATTTAAGAAAATATATGAAAATGGACCATTTCACACTTTTCACCGAAACTAGTGAGCCTATTATTATTTTTTTGTAATCATTAATTAATTCTTTACTTATAGATTACAGGAAAACCTATAAGAAGTCTGTGGTCTTAAATAAACATGGTATATCGCTCAATTTTGTGCGTACAAACATTTGCAGTTAGAATGTATGGGAGAATATGTTTTTCAACTACAATGTTAAGTTTGTTCTTGGGATAAATTCATCCCCAGTACGGAACCTTTCATCGTGCGTGGGCCGACACGCACTTTTTTAATATCTTCTTTTCTCCGAAAATGAACTTTTTTACATTCCATAATCATCTTCATCTCCTTAAATTAACCTAATTTCTAATATTATGTTATGCCTGACAAAGTTAAACTTGACTAACCGCCATTTCTTCTACCTGCTCTCTCCTAGTGTCTTCGTGCGAACCACATATCTACGTTTCCAAAACTGAATTTTAGTCTGACAACATCTAACTTTTCTCCACCAGCACTCTTATACCTCGTGTTTGTTTCGCCTAATTGTATTTTCCTTCAAAAGCCTTTCTATCAAGTTAGTTCAGTGGGAATGGTCTTTCGCACAAGTATGTTCGGTCCAAATGAAATGAAATAAGTAGGTTTGTACAAATACTTTTATACGTCAATCATATTTAGAAAAAAAAATCTATATGAGGTCGGCGTTTCCCATCTATAATGATAAGAAAGGCCGAAACTCAGAGGTCACAGTCTCTTTTAAAGTCCAGACATAATCTTGGTCAGATCATGTGCAGACCATGTAGATTGGTGACCATGTAAAATGATCTTTTGAGGAAAGAACCACACAGATTGAGTGGACCTATCCAGTCATTACATGCATTTGTCAGTAATCGTGCAGCTCAACTCAGAACTTAAGGAGCTCCACGATTCGACGAATAATACCAAAGAAAGGACATTTGGGTACGCCGCTTAAATGACTCAAACTGCCAGGCCAAGATTAAAACTAACTGAGAGAAAAAATAAAAACAAATGTTCATTAATGCTCTATCCGGTTAGATCGGAAGCCGACCACAACGTAGTTGGGAAAAGGCTAGGCAGATGATGTTCGGTCAAAATGCTCTTTCGCATCTTTTCGCTCAAATGACAATCGCGCAAGCATCTCGTCGCAGTCATGGCCATCCCCGAAAGTGTCTTTTTCCCAAATGTATTTTCACACTAATAAATAATAAATAAATACTTCAGGAGGGCTTGTGGCTAAGTAATAACAGCCGCACGGGTCGATCGATCAGGTTAAGCTAAGCTTGCCGCGGTTGGTCCGTAGATGGGTGACAATCTTTACATACCAGACCCCTCCGTGCCTCGGAAAGCACGTTAAGCCGTTGGTCCCGGCTGTCATTTGTAGATCTTTGACAGTCGTTACGGGTCGTCAGAAGCTCGAAAGTCTGACAACCAGTATTACCAAGGGGTATCGTGTTACCCAGTAACTGGGTTGTGGAGGTCAGATAGGCAGTCGTTCCATGTAAAATACTGGTATTCAGCTGTATCCGGTAAGACTTGAAGCCGACCCCAACATAGTTGGGAAAAGGCTAGGCAGATGATGAAATAATAAATAAATAAAAAACGTTTATTTCGACCAACAAAAGGATCATAGCCACAAAAAAAAACTACAAAATAAGAAAAAAAAAAAACTACTAATGACTTTTCACCCTGACAACACGCTATAACTAACTTTACCTCCAACAGCTCTCTCGAACCTCCACTTGGAACAGCTCCTCAAGTCCAGCATGATAGCGCGCACAACTGATGCTGAGGAGCTGAACCGGTTCTCCAACATTGACGAGCTCACGTGTGGAGTATTGATGTCTGGTGCTGATGCCTTGCTGACCACTAGGAAGGTAGTCAAGACTAAGGGGAAGCTGAAGACTGTGATTGATGTAGTGACCAGGTAAGGTTTAGACTAAGGCTACAGTAGGCAGCGAAAATCCGGCGTATATTCGGCGTTGACATGGCTACAGTACACATGCTACACAACGAATTAGCATGAGCGATACATGCGGCTAATTTCGCTGATATGTTGATGTAGCCGATGCCGTGATTACAGTAATGTTGTTCCGATCGCTTAAAGAAATCAAACATCGCTAGTAATATTTGATGTACGGTGTAGCCATATACGTGAGCATTCATTTATTTGTTTTAATCGCTCAAGTATTGCAGGTCGCGTCGCGGTCTAATGTAGCCTCAGCCTTAGTACAATTATAACATAACATAACGCCTGTAATCCCCGAGGGGTTAGGCAGAGGTGTACCTATATTACACCAGCATTTCGCCAGTTATGGTCAACCATACCATGTAATAGGGGGCGAGCCTATTGCCTTCAACCGGGCACGAATCCAGACTCCGGGCTGCAACTGAAAAATTCCTAATAGAACAATTATCTAAGCTTAAAATCTGTAATTTCATAACACACAGAACGGCAATCCCTTTTATTTTGTCAAAATTAAAATATTTCAAAAATTTACGTCCAAAGCTAGGTGCACGGATCCAATTGGTCGTTTCCTATGGAGAAGAACGGGCAAGAAACTTCACGGTTACTTTTTAAAAAATAATTGTCTTTTACAATGTTTTCAAATTAATTTTAAAAGGTATGGGAGCACAGTGTAGGCATATATGGTACTTAACGAAATAGAAAACTCACAATATCCATTTCGTAGACAGAGTATAGCAATATATAAGTCACTAAATAATTATAATAATGCGACAAGGACATATTAGATCCAGTAGTAAACGAGACAAATATATTTGCTCTATCTCCTTCGGGTATGCAAACTTGTCTGACCCCAGTTGTTAGCCAACAATTGGAGCCTAACAAAACGGCTGTCACGGTTCGATTTTTTTACAAAGTACTATCCGACTTAATTAGACAGAAGTGGCGCAGCTACAATTGTCATTAAAGGGAAGCCGAAGAAAAAAATGTTTAGTTATCTCTTCAGTACTCTAGATAACATCAAAATTAATTAACTCACAAATTCAAGTCATTTCTTGACTTTTCTTAATTTAACGCCATCTATGGTCAAGTAGCATAATCAAAGAGGCGCTATCACTACACAAACAGAATTATCAATAAATTACAGAAATAAAACGATAATATTACCGATTATAGTTTTATTTCTGAAAAATATTCTATTAAGTACAAAAATATTCTGAAATGATGTTATGACGAATAAAAGGCAAAATAACAGGTGAAATCAAAATACACGTGAATTTATCTGTCAAGAAATCAAGACAACAAATGTAGAAATCGTACATTACTAAAGAAAAAGAAAATGTTGGGCAGAGGTGTACCTGTTGTAGTACACCCACATTTCGCCAGTTATGTAAGTCATGAAGTTGATGGAGGCGAGCCTATTGCCATCAACCGGGCACAAATCCAGACTCTGGGCTGCTAGTGAGAAATTCCAGATGGAAAAACCCAATAACACTTTGTCCGACCCGGGAATCGAACGCAAGACCTCGTGCTCAGCAGTAGCGCAACCACTAGACCAACGAGGCAGTCAACAAACACAAAAAAGAACAATATTTTTCTTTCAAATACATTCTATCTCGTTCTCGCCTACGTACTTTTCTATTTATTTCCCTGTCATAACTCGCTAATTAATAAATAATTTCGGTTTCCTTGGTTACCTACGACGCGGGTTTTAATACCGTATTCTGACACGCGAGGGCGGATTTTGAAGCTGGTGTTATTGGAATTCTTTGTTTAGACAAAAAATAAATGGTATTTTAGTAATGTTTTTTTTTAGTCTTATGATGTATTAAATATCAGTCTGTAATGTGATGTTATACACAGTTACACGCGCAGGTGTACCATATTATTAGGCAATAGTAGACACTAAGAAGCCGATAGGAATCGGGTTGTACGAACTCTGGGCCGCTGTTAGGTAGTACCAGTTTATACACCTAATCTATACAATTTTCTATCTACGATCCATTTGCTTCATAAAGCTACGTACTGTAGAATTAATAATTCTACAGTACTCGTTTTATAGTTTATATCAGCATCAATTATATTATTTATTTCTTCATTTTGTTTTTCCATATTTGTTTTTTTTTTAATTATACGTAATACAAATGACGTAATGATGATTTTTTATTTAATTACGCCACAGTATGTACAAACGAACATAAATATTTGAACAAAACGCAGCAGCAATACTAAGCTATGAGGTTTCTTGTAAAATATCAAATTTATTTTTAACTAGCTCCGCCCCGCGTTTTCTCCCGCATAAGTCTCGATCCCGAGGGAATATCGGGATAAAAAGTATCCTATGTCCTAATCCAGGTCATGGTTTACCCATGTGCCAAATTTCATCCAAATCCGTTCAGCTGTTTTAGCGTGAAAGTGTAACCAACAAACTCACTTTCGCATATATAATTAAGTTAGGATTCGTTTAAGTATGTTAAATTATTATCACATTAACCTGAATTCTCTTTTAACCGTATTTCTTAATGCTTTATAGTCGCGAGATTATTTTTAGAATGGATTAAATCAATAGATGGTTTTCAATAATTATTCAAGTTGCTTTGCTCTCATTTAGATAATGTAATTTTACATATTGGTTTGTACCGTTTGGATTATTATAACGGGATGTAATAAAACAAATTATTTAAAAAACAAAAAACCCGACTGCAAAAACACATAACTAACTGAAAAGAGAAAAACAAGCATTATATTATAAGCTATAGAAATTTGTATTGCAGGCGGGACAAACCAATAACCTGAAATATGGTGTAACTTTTGTTTGTCTCCGCCTGTGATACCAAAATTCTATAGCTTATAATATAATGCTTGTTTTTCTCTTTTCAGTTAGTTATGTGTTTTTGCAGTCGGGTTTTTTGTTTTTTAAATAATTTGTTTTATTTCAAGCTTTTTAGTTTTATTAATATATACATGGAATTTACTCAGTACTAGCTTTTATTTGATATCAATATTGTTGTAATTTATTTAAAAAAATACGTTTCCCTCCCTTTTTTTTGTATTTGCAGATGGAATATATAAAAATTATATAGCCTATGTCACTCCCACAATGAAGACAAATCTAACGACACCTCTTATGCTACAATCCATCAAGCCGTTTAGGCTACAGAGCGTGCCAAAGAAATAGACATACATACATACATACATACATACATACATACTCTCGAAAAACATTACCCTCCTGAGGCAGTCGGGTAAAAAGAGACTTAAATAAGCCGACAGTACCAATTGAAGGACAAAATTTGAAACAAAATAAATTTCAAATTTCGCTGGCTCCTCTAACAGACCTCCTCTAAAGTCCATTGTAAAAATGTCCATCCTTGTCAGTGTTCCAAATGAAAGCCAATCTTAAGAGGACTACAGGAGCTAAACGCAAGTTTTATAATTCCTAAAAGTATGTATATGATCCACAGCGAGCAGTGGTGGCCGCGACTTACGATTTGTAGGTCATAAGTTCTAACCCTGACAGGCACTTTACTTCCTGTAAATTATTTCATCACCACTACTCTCAAATTGGTGAAGGAAAACATCGTGAAGAAACCGGCATGTCCAAGAACCAAAAATTCGAAGACATGTGACGTCTACCTACCCGACTTGGGCCCGCGTGGTAGATTACGGCCAACTCTCTCTTACAGAGAAGAGGCCTGTGTCCCAGCAGTGGGAACATTATAGGCTGATTATGCTTTATGATCCACAGCAGTAAACAAAATCAGAAAAAAATATATGATATTCTTCAGGATATATTCTAGGTTGTTAGTGTATTGAAAACATAATACAACTAACATGATACGATAGAACAAAAACGCGAAGATACCTCTAAAAAAAATATTTTAACGATAAAAAACCCTGCTAATATACATGCAATCATTCTGATTTTTGTCAGATTATTCTACAAGCAACATATTAGCTTAGTAGTGTTTTAATTTTTTTATCCAATCAATACATTTTTGTAAATAGATTTACAAAAATGTATTGATTGGATGTAATTGCTTCATATTTTGCAATAAATTACAAGCGTTGTGTCATCGCGCTTCTTTTTCTTTTCTATGCAGTCCGACAGTGCCCGCACTTTAGCTAGTTGTAAGCATCTTAAGCCGCGTTGACATAATCAAACTAGGTTTTGACAGACTAGATTTGACGACTACTTGGACTTTTTTTTTATAGTGGCAACACTCGACGGCGTCCAATCAAAGTCGACTAGAAACTCGTTCAACTTTTCGGCCTGCTTTGCAAAACTACTTTGATTGTGCCAACGCGGCATTAGACATTTTACTCGTATTGCTGCTTACTCAACTATCTATTATAGCGTTATGTGTGTCTAACTTATTTTTTTATTGTACTAAAAAAATTTTGTTGAAATGGAATTTGAACTTTATAATGTAAGACTTTGGGTTTGGCTTTCCATAGCTTAATCGTTTCTGAGATTCTAAATTCAAATATTTTCTCCTCAGCACCGGTGACCGAGCCCACATAGGCACGGAAAGTGTCAACAAGGACGTACTAAAACGTTACACCAAGCCGTCGTTGCTATGTTACTTCGGCGGCCATCACTCCACGGAGCGCCGCGCTCTGGTTGTGTACAAGACTTCTGAAGTACCGCCCCATACGCCACTGCTGTTCTGTATAGGAGACGTTACCAAGGTGATTATAACCTCACTGCCAAAATAAGGAATTTGATAGGTATTTTATTGTTAGATTTCTCGAAACCTACAAAATAGACACGCAACTGCAAAAAAAAAAAAAATATATCTAAAAACATGGCGAAGTTGTAAGCATTCTAAAGTCTATGCTAGACAGAGACAGCACTACTTCGATCGGACTTCACAAGATTGTAATGCCATATCAACTTCGCGCTCAGTAGTGCGACAGTTTTGCGTGACAAGGATGGAAGAATTACTTCTAAAAGCGTGTAACTTCTCCATATCTCTAACGATTTTATTATTTTTTTCACTCATACATACTAAATCGTTACACCAAGACATCGTTGCTTTTGTCACTCCACGGAGCGCCGCGTCCTGGTTGCATACAAGACTTGTGAAGTACCGCCGTATACACCACTAATGTTCTGTATAGAGATGACGTTACAAAAGTAATGATAACTTACTGCCAAAAAACCTATAATTTTGGCAGTAAGTTGGACAGGCTACACCTACCATAAAATATAAGCCAAAGCAAAAAAAATAATTAAATATCTCAGAAATAAATATGAAATATGCCGATGGCAAAATGTAAATCTATTGCTTAAGGCGCTCGCTCGGCTCGCGCGTGGTTTGTCGCGGCTTCTAACCAAACCCATTTGGTTGAGGTACCCTTTTTTTTGGGTGGTAAATCATCAAATAACTTCTCCCGCTCTGGGTGGAGCGGGAGGGTGTGTCAGAGTCTTACTGACTAAAACCCACCCGTGTTCCTTCCGTTGCCTGTGTTGCCAGGGGCCACGGTATCCCTTTCGGACTTTCCCGCGACCCCGGCATATGTTGGGGTACTCTGGATGTCAAAATTATAATAAACGAACGAGTTGCCAATTTGCCTTCGACATCCTAACTATGCTTACTTAGTAATATCCTTACCAGGATACAAAGTATCCTATTTCCTAATCCAGGTCACGGTCTACCCATGTGCCAAATTTCATCCAAATCCGTTCAACCGTTTTAGCGTGAAAGTGTAACAAACAAACACACTTTCGCATTTATAATATTAGTTAGGATGTAATCTAACATTTTTTTTTGGTAGTAGTTATCAAATAACTTCTCCCGCCCTGCGCGGGGCGAAAGGGTGTGTCAGTCTCTTACTGACAAAACCCACCCCCCGTGTTCCTTTCCGTTGCCTGTGTTGCCAGGGGCCTCGGTAAGCCTTTCGGATAATCTACCACATAAACGCAATAAGCTACGCTTGCCGCGGTTGGTCCGTGTATGGGTGACCATCTTTACATACCAAGAGCCCTCCGTGCCTCGGAAATCACGTTAAGCCGTTGGTCCCGGCTGTCATTTGTGGATCTTTGACAGTCGTTACGGGTCGTCAGAAGCTCGAAAGTCTGACAACCAGTCTTACCAAGGGGTATCGTGTTACCCAGTAACTGGGTTGTGGAGGTCAGATAGGCAGTCGCTCCATGTAAAATACTGGTATTCAGCTGTATCCAGAAAGACTGGAAGCCGATCCCAACATAGTTGGGAAAAGGCTAGGCAGATGATAATAAACGCAACTCAACAAAACTATTAACTATCACTGTATATGAAATATGAATGATTTAAATATTTAAATCGTTAAATCAAGAATGGGATTTTCCCCTTTTGTCCGCTTTCCATAGAGTCAGTCAGTTCAAATAAATTTATAGGTATACTGCGTTCGCAATTCTATGTACATATATTATTCTATGAATATATGTTTTTGGAAAAAATATGTTAATACTTATGCATAAAGTTCAGTTTGCGTTACTACTTCAAACATTTTATGACTTATGCAATAGTACACACTAGTTATTCTAAAATCAACTTAATTTACACTAGTGTAAAGTTGATATTTGTTTAATCGGTCAAGGACAGCTAATGAGACACAATTGATTTTCTATTATTTGACACCGAATCGGTGACACGCCGGCTTCAGTAACATCAATTGGAAACAAGCATTTTAATAGAGTTTAGGTATGGTGTTGTGGTTTTAAATATTACGTAGTTTACTGAGGCGTGTTATGTTTTTTTTTTATCAATTATAATATTCATTACAAGCGTTGCGGTTAGTGATCGGTTCGAATTTAAAGTATGACGGTTTATTTAGATATTCCTTATAAAATAATAGAATAGAATACTCTTTATTGTGTACACCATAAAAATTACAGATATGTAAATATGATACGATCTGTGTGAATACGTTTTAGATTGTTTTGTGACTAAGTAATAACAGCCATCTTCAAGGCTAAGCAACACTTGCCGAGGTCGGTCCGTGGATGGGCGACCATCCATTACATACCGAGGCCCTCCGTGTCTCGCAAAGCACGTTACGCCAGTCTGTCATGTCTCTCTTATAGTTTAACAACCGGTTCAAGTAAGTTTGCTTCATTAATTTTGTTGTAGAGGTCAGTTGGCACACGCTCAATACTAAAATAATTTGATTAGATTGGATGTCGACCCCCAAATTGGCAGGGAAGCGGCATATTTTTAGGGTTCCGTAGGCGTCCAGGTCAGGTATGCTGGGCCCGAGTGCCAGAAGCAGACGACTAAGGGGTGCGTACAAGGTTCGATTGGAGGTCCGTTCCTGTGGAATCTGGTGCTGGATCCTCTGTTGAAAGCGCTCGAAGAGCGAGGCAACCACTGCCAGGCGTTTGCCGATGACGTGGTGCTCATTTTCGACGGGGATACAGCACTCGAAGTCCAAAGACAAGCCAATGCCGCCCTCGAGTATGTTCATTTGCAGTTGGAGATTATACCGTGACGTATATCGATGTGTGGGAGAACATGTTTTTCAAATACAATGTTAAGTTTGATTTTGAGATAAATTCATCCCAACTACGGAACCCTTCATCTTGCGTGGTCTGACACGCACTTGGCTGGTTTTTCTTTTTCTTTTTTCTTTTACATATATCACGCCTGTAATATAAGGGGTAAGGCAGAGATGAACCTATTACTAGAACAGTGTACACCCACATTTCGCCAGTTATGTTTAAGTCCCATGTAATAGGGAGCGAGTCTATTGCCATCAACCGGGTATAAATCCAGACTGCTACTGAGAAATTCCAGATAGAAAAACCCAATAACACTTTGCCCAACCTGATGTTTTTTTTTTCATGTGTAGAGATTTAGTTACGAAATTCTTAACAACCAGTCTAACATAGATAAAATAGATAGAATTCTTTAAAGTGTCATACCACGGGGTAACATGTTACTCAGTAACTGGGTTGTGGAGGTCAGATAGGCAGTCGCGTCGTGTAAAATACTGGTATTCAGCTGCATCCGGTAAGACTCGAAGCCGACCACAACATAGTTGGGAAAAGACTAAGCGAATAATGATTATGCCTTCTTTGAAATGACATTACCCTGCTTAGAAAGAGATGTCAGCACAAGTGTAGGGGTCCACTAGGGCCGATGTCTGCCGGGGTCGCGGGAAAGTCCGAAAGGCATACCGAGGCCCCGGGCAACACAGGCAACGGAAGGAGCACGGGTGGGTTTTAGTCAGTAAGTTTTTTGTTTTGGTGGGAAATCATCAAATAACTTCTCCCGCTCTAGGCGAAGCGGGAGGGTGTGTCAGACTCTTACTGACTAAAACCCTACGGGTGGGTTTTAGTCAGTTGCCCGTGTTGCCAGGGGCTTGGGTAACCCTTTGGTACCTTCCCGCGACCCCGGTAAGAGTCTGAAACACCCTCCCGCTCCGCCCAGAGCGGGAGAAGTTATTTAATAAATTCCCACCCAAAAAAAAAACTACATATTATTTGAATATTTTTAACATTAGTCTTCCCTGTTATATTTATCCTATTTTTATTTGTTCTAGGAAGAAGATGGTGACAACACATTACTCACCTTACCAAAGCATCGGCTACAAATCAACGTACCTACCAGGTAACTACAATATTGCTCGTCTCACAACACTTCAGCGTATGAGAGTGTTCTACTCTCGATTTGTCACCTTGTCTACATTTTCCAATATAAAATCGTTTCTATACTCCCAATTATACATGGAATTCATATTACCAGGCAAGTTTTAAAAACTAGAGATTTAACCTTATAAGATTAATATACAAGGTGTCGTTTTGATTCCTCGTCAAATTCCAAGAGGCTGCTATGAAAGATATATATAATCAAACAAAATTACGATACCTGCTAAATAATTTATACATACTTGTTTTTTTAGTTATTTAAGTTTGACAGTATTTTAGAATACACCACTTTCACAGAACAGAATCAACCCATTGCGTATGCGGTAGTGTGTGTGTAAAAGGGCAGTTACAGTGCGGTATCACACGGGCTGCATTTTAACATGCGTGTCCCACACATACCCATTTCCGAAAATGAGAAAAAAAGACCTGCTTATTTTGTTATTGATTCGTGCCGAGAATCATTAGCATGGTTACCTTCTTGAATTTGACGAGGATGCAAAACGACACCTTGTATAATATAACAAAAAATATTACGTGTAGTGCTTTCCGTTGGGAAGTTGTCTGTTTGTCGTCACGATTCACGTCGTCACACACAATGAATTCATCTAAATCTTCTTCTTTAAGTTTTCGTTCATCCTTCAGATGAGGCCTATTGATTTTCGTTTATCTTTTTCTTAGTTTTTAGGGTTCCGTACCTCAATTGGAAAAAAGGAACCCTTATATCATATAAAAGGGCTTGTTATGAGGGTCTCAAAAATATATATTATTTTATAATTTAAAAATAAATAGTTTTAAAGTTATTAAAGAAACTTGATGAAAACTGATCATAATCTCCGAAAAGAAACTAAAATTTTGAAAAATATACAGAAAATAGTTAGTAGATTACAAGAAATCCTGTAAGAAGTCTATGGTGTTAAAATAACATGAATAATCACTAAATATTATGCGTACAAACTTACATTTGCAGTTGGAATGTATGGGAGAAAATGTCTTTCAAAAACAATGTTCAAGTTTTTTTCTTGTGATAAATTATTTTGGGATAAAAAAGATGGTAGATAACATATTACTTGTACGTACGGAACCTTCTCCACGCGAGTTCAACTCGCATTTGTCCGGTTATTTTTTTCCTTAAAGTTTATCGTTAACATATTTCTGTCTGTGAGGCGTGCACTTTTGGATTTTCCATTTTTTTTTAGTTATTATGATAACTGGTTATCCGCCATAGCCTCGCACGGCTTTTACGACTTGACAAAACATCGAGATTTCTTTACTATATTATGTAGTTAAGTAACAACAACAAAGTAATAACAGCCGCACGGGTCAATCGATCAGGTTAAGCTACGCTTACCGCGGCTGGTCCATAGATGGGTGACCATCTTTACATAACAAGACCCCTACGTGCCTCGGAAAGCACGGTAAGCCGTTGGTCCCGGATGTCATTCGTGGATCTTTGCCAGTTGTTACGGGTCGTCAGAAGCATGAGGGTCTGACAACCAAGCCTATTTGACAGATAGGCAGTCGCTCCATGTAAAATACTGGTATTCAGTTGAATCCGGTTAGACTGGAAGCTGACCCCAACGTAGTTGGGAAAAGGCTAGGTAGATGATGATTATGTAGTTTAATATTATTGTATTGTACACATAAAACTTCCGATATCTTCTAAATGATGGTGAAAACCGCATCAAAATCCGTTGCGTAGTTTAGAAGATCAATGCGGACACACGGACAGACACGAAAACTGACCTATTTTAAATATGTAAGTATAGAAAGTAATAGAAAAATAGAATTATTTGTCATACAAACACGAGCATACAAAACGATAACTCGTATAAAATATAAAAACAAAACAGATTGATGATTTATTAATGTATAGGTAAATCATCATCATCAGTCTCCTGCCCTTATCCCAATTTATTTGTGGTCGGAACTACATGTCCCTTTCTTCCATACTTCTCTATTAGGGTCAGCGCAGACAGAGGAATAATCCCCGCGCGGTCTCGGACATTTTCTTTACGGATCGCGTATTCTCGAGCTCGATCTTCGAGGACGCGCGAGCATTTTTTGTCAGGTTCAAGCATTTATGCACTTTATTATGATAATTTTAAAGTTTATTTTCAAGTGCGTTAATAAAATCCTCTCCGCTGCGCTTCGTTCTGTCTGCGCTGAGTCTTAGTCGTCATCCCGGTGATCACCTCCTTTCTAGCTATATCATCTTTCAAACAGTCCATCCATTGTTTCTTTGGTCTTCCTCTACTCTTATAGCGATCGACATGCATACGCAATTTAATGCAATACAGGGTTATTTTAAATTGGCTAGCTTAATATCCGCAGACGCGCTGGATATAAATATTTAAACAAGATAAAAGAAAAAATAATGTATGTTTTGGGAGGTCAATGACAGCTGTTACTTTTTTTATTTGCGTGGGAAATGATCAAATAACTTCTCCGCTCTAGGTGGAGCGGGAGGGTGTGTCAGACTCTTACTGACTAAAACCCACCCGTGTTCCTTCTGTTGCCTGTGTTGCCAGGGGCCTCGGTGACCCTTTCGGATTTTCCCGCGACCCGTGCAGGTAGTGTTTGTTACTTGAAGTGAAGTGAGTGAAGAAAAACTGTTTTCTTATGTTTTATCGTGTTTAGATATCGATACCCATCACGTCTGTGAAGTTTACACAAAAAAAACAGATTTTTTAAACTGATTTTTCATGTGACTACAATAACTGCGGTCGAAGACCCCACAAGAAAAATCTTTTTTTTTATGCGATGTTTTTATTTACATAACCAAATTACAAGATGTTTATTAACATTAATTAAATTAAATTAAAACTAAGTTAAGCTTAAAAAAGGGCCTCGGGGCATTGTATCGAGGATGCTGGCGGCATTTTCTCACTGAATTGCAATACTGATGCGTTGTGCGAGAAAGCCGCCAGCTTTTCGCGCACCAGTTACCTACATCAACTAGACTTTCGTGATTTCCGCAAATAACTTATGCGCGCTGGGACCCCACGGACCGAGAGCCTCGACGCCAAAGGGCACAAAGTTGTACTCTCTGCCAAGGCCTCCATATTTAATGACTTTCATATTTTCGGCATTTTCTGCCGCTGCCGGGTGCAGCGGTAAAAGTTTAGAAGTAGACCGTTGGCGGTGGGACGGTGCCTGTGTGTCTACACAGGTAGCGTCCCACACAAGCATCCGTCCCAAACTCCACGGAACCAAAAACACACCATCAGGGCCTCAAGTCTGCTATTACAATAGTGTCATAATGGTCTGTTCCGATCCTTATTAATGACGCCATTATATTAGTAGATTACCAAACTTGTCAAAATCAACGATTATAAAATCAATGATAGACCATTCTGACACTATTGTAATAGCAGACTTGATGCCCAGGTCTTTTGCCATCATCTCTGACAATGACATTCGGCTCAAGAAGAGCAGGCACATTGATGCTGGCAAGAGGATTATGTCATTATTTTTTATTATGTTAAGATATCAATACCCATCGCGTCTGCGGAGTTTAAATAAAATAAAATACATTTTAATTCGGACAACTAAAAGATCCATAAGATGTTAGTAACAGGTTTGCACTTAAAATACTATTGCTAGTAACTTAAGCTAAAGACGAATTAGTGAGAAGACCACCGAACGACTAGACACAACGAGAAATGTAAAACTATGGTATAAGTCTTCGCCTATGGTATGGTATTAGCTAGGCAATTTAGAATAACCCTGTATATTGATGGCACAATCGGCGCAGTGGCCAAGCGATTCACGGCAGTGCTACGTGTTAGGCTGAGGCTACATTAGACCGCGACGCGACCTGCGATACGAGCGATTAAAACAAATAAATGAATGCTCACGTACATGGCTACACCGTACATCAAATATTACTAGCGATGTTTGATTTATTTAAGTGATCGGAACAACATTACTGTAATCACGGCATCGGCTTCATCAACATATCATCATCATCATCCTAATTCGTTGTATAACATGTGTACTGTAGCCACGTCATCGCCGAATATACGGCGGATGTTCGCTTATAATGTAGCCATACCATGTTTATCTCGTTTTGCTCTTTCAGTCACATTGCAAATCGCTGCCTACTGTAGCCTCAGCCTCAAGGATTTGATTTTCAAAGAACACAACATTACACACACTATGAAAGCATTTAATTTATTTATTTATTTTATGCTGGTCAATAAATGTTTTTCTTTCATTCTTCATTTCTTTATGGCCTGACAGTTTCTTTGAGAAATAGGTACTTTGAAATACAAACTTATTTTTCCTGACTATAAAATCAATAATTATTGTGCAACATTAATAATAAATAATTCATTAATAATCCTTAACTGTTGTGGTCCGAAACGCAAGTGTACAGTTTAAAAAAAACACCAAAATATGGCGAAATATGTCATCGCACAAGAATATTTTTACCACCTTTTTTTACTACCGCATTTTAAACAAATAAATTAAATTAACTAACGCCCTCCCGAAGTCCCAATCTGCGTCACAGTCTCCAATGTTTTAGCAATCCAATTCCGTCATAGCCAGAAGAAAAAAAACCTACAGGAAAAAATAAAAAAAACGTAAAATAAAATCTCCCGATACCGAATGGATTATTCGAAAATTCCCGATGACTACGTTCTACTACTAGGTCTCAATTATTTTTATTTAGAAAAAAATATTAAGTGACGTCAAGAGTTTTTCCAATACTCAATAATTAGCTGTAACGGTTTTAAGTAGGTAGGTACACTCCCAAAAGTCTGACTACCAGTCTTACCAAGGGGTATCGTGTTAGCCAGCTACTGGGTTGTGGAGCTCAGATAGGGATTCGCTCCATGTAAAATACTGGTATTGAGCTTCATTCGGCTAGAAGGGGAACTGTCTTATGTAACTTTGACGTTCGAAAAGTGCTGATTCTCAGCCTAGTTTGAATAAATGACTTTTGATTTTGATTTAGACTGGAAGCCGACCCCATTATTGTTTGGAAAAGGTTA
This sequence comes from Atethmia centrago, assembly GCA_905333075.3. NCBI lineage: Eukaryota > Metazoa > Arthropoda > Insecta > Lepidoptera > Noctuidae > Atethmia > Atethmia centrago. The sequence goes on from HG995388.1 coordinate 9,929,182, forward strand.
GATCGATGATGATGATGATGAGGTACGTTAAGGCTTGTGTGTCTGAGAGCTAGTTTCGTAACTTCGTCTTTAAGACTCATATCTGACGGATTTTATACTTATTTGTCATACTTTATTAGAGATCAATGCCTGAGCATCACTCCAAAATATCGATATTGTAGAATTGCCAATTCGGCCGCCATCAGTTGGGAATTGGGACTGGTCATCTTTTATCACTTTATCAGCCACGGCTTATTGATTTTTTTTACTTTTAAATGGTTTTGTTTTTATTCTCTGAGCTCTTTTAACGTGCACGTCTTTTTAGATCTTCCTCACGTTCTGTAACTGCCAATAGCTCTAACATGAATAATGTAAATACTCTATTAACACTAAAAGGTCTCCATGGATATAATTTAATTTCTTGTCCATTCTTCTCCATAAGAACCGTCTATTTAGAATGGACTGGAGCATCATCTGTCTGACTGATCGACTCCTTGACATTTTTAAAGTGCCTGTAAATGGTTTATTTGAAATAAATGCTTTGAGTTTAATTGCCATAGGCAATAGGCATTACCTTTGGCATTACTGAGCAGATTTATCGAGCTCAATTACCCAAAAACAGTTTTGTAATAATCACAAACACATATACCTATGTAATTCCAAAATTGAGCTCGATAATCTTGCGTTACCCATAAATTATCCCGTTTATGATTAATACAAAACTGTTTTTGGGTTATTTTTTTTGCCACAGTAGACACTATTTATAGCAGCGCTTTGCTGATTTTGATGCCTAATTTCCTATACATTTCCCTATTCCAAAATAGGGTATTTCGGAATAAGGAAAATTTATAGGAAACTGGGATATTTTTTATATAAAATGAATTTCCAAACCTACAAAGTCCCCTTATCTACTCTACGCACTAGACATAATGTAAATAATTAAATGTTCCATTCCAAGTACACACGGATCTCCCCGGTACCGAAACGAAATACCTAATACATACGCAATTTTAATGTCGACATGTCACATGTGTTACTCGTATGTGAGTTTTCGCACGTATGTCCGTATGAATTTGGTTAAAATCGTAATTGTGATACATAGTACCTACAGATAAAAGGTCGGCTGTGCTGCAGGGATAGGTACAGACGGCTACATATCAAGCTATACATTTCCAGTATAAGCTGATCTTGCATTGTATAGGATTTCCCTACAATTAGAGGGCAGCTTATACTGGAAATGCTTGATATGTAGCCGTGTGTACATAGAGTAAAAACAGGCACACGAACTGCATGGTAGTTAGGTTTCCAAAAATGGACACAAATGTGTTTTTGGAAAAATTACTTTTAAAGTAAAGGCTCCTGCATACTGAGGCGATATCGCGGGCGCGACAGGCATATTGCTTCCTGTCGCGCCCGCGATATCGCTCCAATTTCAAACATTTTTATGACTTCTGTTGATATTTCGTGGAATTGGAAAAAAGGATTTACCTATCTATTTTGTAGTTGTGACCCGTACATACAAAGTCTTCGGATATGCCCGATGTTTTCCTCATACATAGATTATAGATAGACGTTTTAAAGTTTGTGGTTATTTTGAACCTTTGAGCGATAAAATGTTACTGTTGTCAACAGAAATTTTAATGTGGTTTTGTCCAAACTCGTGATGAAGCATCCTGGACTTACTGAATTAAACTGTAACAAAGCATGCAGGTCAATGCTCGTTCCTTCTCTGTGTGAGAAAAAGGTGGGGCATTACGTGCTTCAGAGGCACAGAAAAAATAAAAGAGGCACAGAGCGCGGACACTCATCGGCGGCCGCTGCTAGAGTTTGTCAATGCTTTCCATACAAACCAAGCCTGTTACCGTTTACTCGCGCTACGACATAAATGACGTATAGAAACTGACAGCTTTAAACGGTGGTCCGTTACAGAAGTTGTACGCTCAACGCACTTTCGGCGTCACAAATTGTATTATAGTCTGACAGAAACCGCTGTACCGTGCCTTAGGAACGCGCGGCGAGGCGGGGGGCGTGACGCCGCGAGCATTGACCAATGAGCGGCCTGCACTTCCCCCCCGTCTCGCCCCGCACATACCTAAGGCGCGGTACAGTGGTTTCGGTCACACTAGTACTGCCGTCTCTAATCGCTGCCGGCGCGGCGGTACACCAAGCTTACGAAAAAGTCAGGCTGGTTATAATAGCTCGTAAGATTATGGAAATTAATAAAGAAAGGCCGTTTATTCATTTGTTTTTGCTACGGGTAAATCATAATCAGCCTATAATGTTCCCACTGCTGGCCCCCTCTGTGAGAGAGAGTGGGCCGTTATCCCACACCTCTTCAAGATTTCACATGTCTTCGAATTTTTTGGTTCTAGGACATGCCGGTTTCCTCACGATGTTTTCCTTCACCGTTTCGAGAGCAGTGGTGCTGAAAACACAAAGTAGTCGCGGCAGTTACCACCACTGCTCTCTACGGGTAAATACTTCCACTATTCAGCAGCAGTACTAGTATACCAGCACCCTGATTTCGTAACACATTAATGAATCACAATTGCATAATTTTGAAATATATTGCTAATCCACTGCTTCATTGAATATGTTCGAATAATTTGTCTGCTCATCATCATCTGCCTAGCCTTTTCGAGAGCGACTGCCTATCTGACCTCCACAACCCAGTTACTGGGTAATACAATACCCCTTGGTAAGACTGGTTGTCAGACTTTCGGGCTTCTGACGACCCGTAACGACTGTCAAAGATCCACGAATGACAGCTGGGACCAACGGCTTAACGTGCTTTCCGAGGCACGGAGGGTTTTGGTATGTAAAGATGGTCACCCACATACGGACCAACCGCGATAAGCGTAGCTTAACCTGATCGATGCGTACATCTAACCCGTGCGGCTGTTATTACTTAGACACAAGCCCCTCCCAATGATTTGTCTGCTCAACAACGTAAATACCGCAATTAATGTTGTTGAACTGTCAAAATTAAACCCATTGCTACTGACGCAATTACCCCTTTGTTCAGATTTCAAGGGTGTGTTTTTGTCGGTGTTTAAGGCAAATGACAGCATAAACGATCACAAAAGGATATCATGAAGTCACCTCGTCATCGTGGTAGTCTCTCCCTTTCTACCCATACCATCTTTCACACAGTCCAACCATCGTTTCTTTGTTTTTCCCCTACTCTTACAGCCATCCACATTCATACTCCAAACTTCCCTCACAAAATTTTCCTCATTCCTCCGCATCACATGCCATACCACGATAAAAATGAATATGTTACGTAATAAATTGTTTATTTATTTTTTTATCGTCATACGTATACCTACTTACAAAATATTTCTCTGTAGTACTATAGTGTTTGCCTACGTCCGTCGTCCGTATTTGATCTCGCACGTTGGATATCCCCGGATTTTATTTTGCCTCATTTCACTGTAGGTGTGGCACATGGTATAAACATTGGGTTTACAAATAAATATGTACTTGCTTCACATCACGTATGGTTCCTGTCGCTTTCGTCTTGTTTAAAAAATGACGCAATTCCGTCATGTATGGTGTGGTTAAAAAGATTACCTACTTGCTTTGTTTGTGTCGCCTAACTACCTTTGTTAAAGTTCCTTGAGCCCCTTTGATTACGTCAATCCGTGCCATGTTGGGCTATTGCGTCTAAACCATTGTGCCTTTAAGTGATTCGAAAGCAGTACAGTGAGAAACAGTATAGCTCATTATACATTGATGTTACCATCATCAGCCGTTCTATTCTAAAATCGCTAAACGCAGATAAAGAATTTTCACTTCAAAAACAGATTTTGGCTACATCTGCCTGTTTCAGAAATAAGATGATGTCTATCTATGATGCATTTTCGTACATTTGTTTTGATTTGTTACTTATCCCTGAGGTGTGTTGACACCTCAGGGACTTGAACTGGAACTTGGAACTTGTCTCAACGAGCATAACCAGCCTATAATGTCTCCACTGCTGGGACAGATCTCCTCTCGGAATGAGGGAATGGGCCGTAACCCACCACGAGGGCCCGTGCGGTGCTGCGGATGTAAATATAATGTTGTCTAATCAAAATTACGTCATACTGTAAAAAATTACAAGTCATTGTATTATAAAATATACGTCATTGCATGGTGAAATACACATTGAAATGTACATACACTGCCCTGTAATCAATTCGATTCGTTATCGAAAGTTTATGACTAACAGCTGACCTGAGAAAACCAACTAACTACTGGGAAATACCAGTATCGGTATCCCTAATTAATTACGACCGGTTTTGACAGGCGTCTTATGAGGAAAATAATATGATCAAAGCTTTTTAGCTTCACCTTTAAATCTTTTATTTTGTATTACGTCACATACTTATGTGACGTTACAATTTTCATCGCTGGAATCGATTTACAATCGCTGACGGGACTGTAGAGTTACCAATGACCCTGATAAGCATGTAAATGTAAAGTCAGAGAAATTAATTGCTAAGCAAATTGACTATCAACTAGAAGTGTGCACTGATCGGCATGGCGCAGGCCCGTCGATAATTTCAGCCACGCTGATTTTTTTTTCTGTCACCGTCGGCGCAAAGTCAAAATATGTAATATTAAAGTTTTGGGTACAATGCAGATAATACTAGTATACTACACAATATAAATTTATAAAAGCTTATTGGTTTATTTCGACGAACTTATTTGTTTACGCTTACTTAAATAAAAAAATATTTTTAATACTAGATGCGCCCCGCGGTTTCACCCGCATAAGTTTTGACCCCATGGGTATTTCGGGATGAAAAGTATCCTATGTGTTATTCCTGGTTATAAACTATCTGTGTGCCAAATTTAATCCAAATCCGTTCAGTACTTTTTGCGTGAAAGAGTAACAAACATCCATCCATCCATCCTTACAAACTTTCGCATTTATAATATTAGTAGGATGAGCATAATTTATATAGCGGGCAGGACGCACTGATTGATCCGTCTTCAAACATTGTGGTATGGGCGAAGAGATGTCCCGGTGAAGTGTTGGCACGCTGCCCAACCTAGCTGGATCCTTCTGCCAGCTTTTTTCTCAAAGTAGGATAACTCACAGATAGCTTCACAACTTTGAGCAACGAACCTTCGATGTAGATTGTGCTCAGCTAGACTTGGAAGTTGTAAATAACTTAAGTTTTGTTTAAATTCATGCAGAAGGCAACCAGCCCAGAGGCTTTATTTCATTTTTTTGATAGGCTGTGCAGCATCTGGTTTAACGGTTCTAGCTTGTCTGACATTACGACGATGTTCACGGCAAAGCCAAGATGAGAGTGTAGATACTCGCAGTGCACGTTAATTAACAGTCGATCCGATTGATAAAAAAATACACATACACACATACATAAACTCACGCCGTCTTCCCATGGGGGTAGGCAGAAACTCCACCTGCTACGCTCCTTACATACTCCGCCTCCGAAACGCCACCTGCTACGCTCCTTACATACTACTTTTGCTTCGTTTACGTCCATACATCTGGTCATACACGCACGCCGGTTGCGAGTACTACGCACCTGACCCTTTTGAAGAACATCATTAATGAGGTCACTATATGTCTTTCGGGGGCGTCCCCTCCTGGCATTTCCACTCACATCTGCCTTGTAAATACCAATTGTTAGTCGACTTTCATTCATCCTCTCAACATGACCAAACCATCTAAGCATACTCTTTTCAATTTTGTCACTACATCTTCCTTTAAACCGCATCGTTGCCTTATCACATCATTTTTCAGCCTATCATTTATAGTTACACCACACATGCTTCTCAAGGAACGCATAAAAAAAATCGGAGAATCAAAACCCCCTGTCGCAGTCCTCTGAATAGTTGGATAGGGCTGGATCTGGACAGTAATTGTAACAGCGTCAACAAGCATCTCAATACATCGACGTAACGCCATTTAAAATTACATCATTACATGGAGGCCCGAACTGCCCATATTTTGATGGAGTCCTTCTCGTAGACTTCAAATGCCATACACAGCGGCTGATTGTACTCTTCAATCTTCTGGAAAATGTCAGGTAGGATTTAGGACAGTTCACTTCAGGCTCACTTCACCAAAACTTTCACGATGAGATTTTTACAGAATAAATCGGCTGATTTTGAGGTGAGATTACACTTCGCCCTTCAGAGTAAGTTCGCCTCTCGGCCTATCAAATTGAAAGTTGTCCCACTCAACTATAACTTAATTTGGTTGAGAAATCCTGCGGCATTTTAATACAAATCTTAAGTAAACGATGATGATGATGATTTTATTACAGCTTAGATATTTTGTTTTGTTTCAGCCAAGCTGACAGCCTATTAAAAGCAAGAGAAATGCTTTGGAAGACTTTTAAATATTACATCGAAAGGGATGTGAAAACTCTAGACTATGATGATAATGAAAATGTGTCGAGATTCAAAGTGAGGCTAGTCAAAGCTGTCGGAAGGATACTAGTCGAAGGCCACAGAGAATACGTACAAGGAAAATCTAGAATCAGTGATGTGAGATTGGATGAATAAATTAGTAAGAAAATATTTCATTGTTTTATTTACACCCAATTATTTTGGTCACAGAGCACGGAGACGCATAATGAGCTCGTGCCTAAGTAATAACAGCCGCACGGGTTGATCCATCAGGTAAAGCTACGCTTGCCGACGTTGGTCCGTGGATAGATGACCATCTTTTCATACCGAGACTCCTCTGTGCCTCGGAGAACACGTTAAACCGTTGGTCCCGGCTGCCATTCGTGGGTCATTGACAGTCGTTACGGGTGGTCAGAAGCCTGAAAGTCTGACAACCAGTCCTACCAAGGGGTATCGTATTACCTAGTTACTGGATTGTTGAGGTCGGATAGCGGGATAGGCAGTCAATCAATGAAAATACTGGTATTCAGCTGCAACATACAATTAGGAAAAGGCTAGACAGAATTAAGCGAGTTAAGCTAAACTCAAAAATCCTAACCCAGATCAGCTTGAAAATTTTAACTGGGTGGAAAGAGAGAAACGAAAAAAAAAAAAAAACGTATAACAACTCACCACTTTGAAGGCATTCCGTGACAAAAGTAAGTTCATAAGCTGCGCCGTCTCTTCGAATTTAAAATTCATTGGAGTAGTAATCTGACATTAGTAAAAATTGTCATATTTATTGTAATAGTGACCGTTTAGTTTAATCGATTTATATACGTGTAAAATAGAATACGACCATTAAATAATATGACCATTTTATTACATAAAGTTGACACTTTATGTAATAAAATGGTCATATTTATTGTATTCTATTCATATTTATTATTTATTCATATTAATAATTCGACTTTAGACTCTGCCGGCGCCGGCGCAGTGATTCCGTAGTCTGTGATTTTTCTGATAGGCTTGCATTTGACTGGGAGAGTACACAAAATGAACGTAGCCGGGTTTTTTTTCTCGATCTCGGTTTTAATGATTTCTCGAGCAACACAATATCATCGTCTTATTTTTCTTATTAAAAAAAAACCTGTTACACTGGATATACGACAAGAAAAACCCAAAACGTAACACCTCATTTAAACATGAACGAGGTATTTTTTTTATCAAAACGAATCAAGTTTTTATAATTCCCTTGGAAGTTACTATCTCGACCGAACTGAGCTGTCTATTATTAATAGTGTAGTCAAACCGTTATTATTATTAATACCAAACCGAAGACCGGTTTGGTATTAATAATTTTGTCTCATTTGTCACGCTCAAAACGTATCATCGTCTCAGCCGAAAGATTTACCTACGTCTTACTGCGGGAAATAGAAACACGTTTTACCAGAAACAAAAATTTCTTGATATGAAAATTTCCTTAGGTACACTGCGCTCTTTCTCTCAACAGCGCACGATGCAGGGGCCTACTCTCTAAGTCCGTCAACGAAGATGACGAGACGGGCCCGTCCGAAAGTAGTTCGAAACTTCGGAGTGAACCCTACACTTAGGTAATTAACTTTTTCTGACGGGCAAAAACACATCGGGAGTAGGGACAACTTTCAAATAGTAGTGTCATTCATTGTTAGTTCGGGCCCCAAGCTAATCATATGCCAGTTGGTGATACGGAGTGGGTATCGCCCGTAACTTCGTCCGAAACTACGGGTTCGTGCTTAGGGAAGACCTGAACCGTCACGCCCGGGTCGGTGAGGCTGAATCGGGTTTACTCGGCGCTGAATCGCGTATAACTAAAAGTTCGTGCCATACAATAAAGTATCGTGGAGTTTATTTTATTGTTGAGGCAATCAAATTATACCTAGGTAATTAAAATTCGAAGGAAATGACACAGAGTTTCAGAAATTACACGTACTCCACTCTCCGTGTTTGTAATAATTATATGTATTTTAAGCATGGCACTACTACTTACTAAGAACTGATAGTAATTTGCGGATTTCTGCATAAATATATTGTAAACAAATTGACGTCATGCACTTATCGAGAATACGCTAAGCTACTTAGTCCGCGAAATTCAAATTTTCTTACGTTTTTTGCGATTAGCAAGTCAGTGTGTCAGGCTGTATGTACTCTCACTTTAAGGTGGACACAACTGTCGCGGGAAGGTACTTATGGGTCACCGAGGCCCCCGCAACACAGGCAACAGGAAGGAATACGGGTGGGTTTTAGTCAGTAAGAGTCTGACACACCCTCCCGCTCCCCCCAGAGCGGGAGAAGTTATTTAATGATATCCAACCCTCAAAAAAAAAAAAGGCTGTATGTTGATTAAAATATGTTTCGCGACCGCAACAAATATGGCTTTACAGAATTATAATCAATTCAATTAATCAATTCATCAGCAATACAACTCCTTAAGTTAGAATTTCCCTAATTAATAATTTTTATAATTATAATTCTATAAATAAATGCGAACGGCAGGCGTTTATGGGAATTTCTTTCCGCTAATAAAATTTCGTGTTTTGGGATATTTTTTGTTTTAATTGGTAGTTAATATGATAGACAAGCCGTTTTTAAATTCTTGAATTTTTAGAACTTGGGACGTAAAAGTTATAACCAGTTTTATTTTTTAAGGTTGTGTACTAGTGTACCAATGTAGATTGTTACATAAAGGCACATAAACATTGTTTCGGTGATAAATTTGTAAGTTCTAGATTGGTTGTCGCTATTTTTGTAGTGTTTTACTTACTATCAAGTAGGTAAATTGAGATGACGATCGTACCTACTCAGCGGAGTGCATTAGGAGATACCTATGTCCAGCAGCTGACTGCAACCGTTTGATAATGATGAAGTCCTGATGGGGTTTTGAATGTAGGTAAATAAAACAATACCGTAAATAGTTTTTTTTCAGTAAGTACATTTATTTTATTTATAATTAATTAATTCTTAATATTACTTCATCTAAGAAGGGGGCAGGTCGGGTAATACCCTTATGGCGAGCATAGCTTAAATACCAACATAACTGCGTTTAGTTTACGACTAAATTACGTGTAATTATTAAAATCTTTTTTTTTATATTATTAATTAATCCGAACTTCTAAAAATAGTACACTTACATGAAAATGGCTTAGTTGCCTTAATATTTGGTACAAATTCTTTAACAAAACAACAAAAAAAGTAAGCAGTACGAAATCTGCCGTTCACCTTTTTGAGACGGCTGCGAATAATAATAATAATAACCGCCGTAGCTCTACGTTGACGTCGTGGTGGGGTTTGCGCGCTCCGAAAGGTCTGTGCCGGTCGTTTACTTTGCCGGAACGGGTAAGGAGCCAGACCAAGAGAGATTCAGAAACCCGAAGGGCAGCATGTGGCTAGCTTTTGGGTAGTAGCGACCACACGGACCCTATCTCCCGGGAGAAGTATTGTTTCTCATCTCTGGGTTCCTTTATTGGCCGGCCGGACTGACGAGGAACAGAGCTCCCACCTCATTCTTGACTTTATTGGCCGGCTTGAGTGAAGATTCGCAAGAGCAAACGTCCTCGGAGGAAGGAAGTATTCCAGTAAGAGCTGATCTTGACCATCTTCCGGACTCTGGGAATGTTCTGAAAGCCGTGGAATACATCTCCACTCCTCAAGCACCTCAGGTCATGTTGCCCCCTTGTCACTATGTGCTAGCGACATTTTCCGGGAGCCCATTATTGAGTGTGCAAGGCGGAGCGGGAGGGTGTGTCAGACTCTTACTGACTAAAACCCACCCGTGTTCCTTCCGTTGCCTGTGTTGCCAGGGGCCTCGGTAACCCTTTCGTACTTTCCCGCGACCCCGGCAGTCATCGGCCCTAGTGGACCCCTACACTTGTGGTGACATCTCTTTGAGGAGCGCGTGGAACACAACGCGCCGTCGACCCGGGCCTGGTCCTTATCGGACGGCGAGCTACCCATTGCTTACCGTCCGCAAGCCCGCGCCTACGGTAGCCGGAAATCCGCCTGGGATTCCCGACGCCCAGAGCGTCTCCTGCGGCGGCTAGGGGTGAGAGCCGCTAGCTCAACCGTCCCGCCTCCTCCTTCGCGAGCATTACTACTTCGCAGAAGGAGGTGACGGCTGCCCATGCCCTCTCGCTCCGTACCATGTCCTGGACCAGGGCCGGACGCGAGATATCTCCGCCACCGATCGCCTCCACGTGGACACGGCGGTGCTCTGCCCAAGCCGGGCAGACCTCCACCGTATGCTCCACCGTGTCCTCCGGGCGATCCATACAGTGAGTCGTGACACCCGGGCGTTTCCTCCCACTTTATCCGACACAGGAACCTCCCGAAGCTGCCGTGTCCGGTCACGCCCTGCCATTTTATCCGTGTTGATAATATACAACATTGGTCTACTATTGGAGAACTATGTCTGACCAATGTTGTAAATAGTGGGCTATGGATTTGAGTAGCTATAGTTAGCTACTCAAATCCATAGCCCAATATTTTGTGTTTCCATGTTCTACAATAGTCCTGGCTGCAAGAATAATCCTCGGTTGGTGTCTTATTTCATTCAAAACGTCTAAACGTCTGCGAGTTTGCGTCGGCCCATCGTACGCCTTACAGGTCAGGACCCCAGGGTCCAGACACATACATAACATCACGCCTTGTTTCCCCGAAGGGTTGAGCAGAGGTGTACCTGTACTACACCCACATTTCGCCAGTTATGTTTAAAGCCCATGTAATAGGGGGCGAGCCTATTGCCATCAACCGGGCACAATTCCAGATAGAAAAACCTAATGACATTTTGCCCGACCCCGGTATCGAACCCAGGACCTCATGCTCGGCAGTTGTGCTTGCAACCACTAGAGCCATAGACCAACAAGGTAGTTCAACTTCGATAAATTATGTAATAAAAATCATACCCATGTAGGTATAGTCGACCTCGTAATTGCTTTACCATGCTAAGGTTGAATGTCACTTGTGTTTTACCTGAACGAGAATTTTTTGATGCCTAACCAAAATTGGAACTAACGCTGCCATCTTTAATTATTTATATATTCATATATTGAGTGTCGGGCTGCAAAAGAACTAAAACGAACAGGGGGGCAACCACGGCCTCTTATAGCAGTATTATTTTAATATTACATAAATGTGAGAATGAGATGAAGCTATACAGGGGATATATCTCCATCTCTTCCCCACTGTGAAGCAATATTAAAATAATACTGCTATAGGAAGCCGTGGTTGCCCCCCTGGTCAACTTTGATAGGCTAGTGTGCGTGACAGCAACGTCTTATACACGCGCTACGTAGATTGCGTGGATTTTGTGACCAACAGTCGGAGGTATTATTTTCGACAAGTCCGTGCTTTGACTGGCTGTCTAGACATATTTATATCTTTGGCCGCCGTCTTGTTTTTTTTAATAAATTTCACAAATCTATTGCACAAATGTTTACCATGCGCCTCCCTGTCAATGTCATTCGATAGCCAAAATATCCATAAAGGACCACTACTTGTCTATGACTAACATGACATAACACACATGACAAAGTACTTGTCTATGTGACTGTCAGATTATTTAAACCTTAGTGAAGTTACCATTTACTGGGAATTGTTGTTAAAGCATAGCATAATCAGCTTATAATGTTCCCACTACTGGGACACAGGCCTCCTCTCGGTGAGAGGGAGTGGGCTGTAATCTACCACGCGGGCCCAGTGCGGGTTGGTAGTTGTCACATGCCTTAGAATTATTTATTCCAGGACATGCCGGTTTGGTTTCCTCACGATGTTATCCTTCACCATTTTTAAGAGCGATGATGATGAAATTATTTACACAAAATAAAGCGCCTGCTTGGATTCGACCAAGAACTCGTAAGTCGGGGCTTTAACCACTGGGCCACCACTGCTGTCGTGTTGTCAAAAGCTGTAAAGCATATGAGGTTGACTATAAAATAATAATTGTACGTACAAAAGTTGCTTAATTGTTGTTAATGGTTCATTGGCTCGAACGAGACGAGGATGGTCTTCGCAGCCCCTTGACTCCTTGTAAAGTACAAGTCTAAGTCTTGTAAAGTATGTCTCATGTTTTGCTAGACAAGTACTGATTCTAGATTTCGAAGAGTCCACACAGTCACCAGTCGCTCCATATAAAATACTGATATTCCACTGCGTCCGGTAAAACTGGCAGGCGACCCCAACATAGTTCGGAAAAGGCTCAGCAGACGAAGTTCTTAGCAAAAATCTATAGGAAGACCCATATACACTCGACAGTAGGCATCCAGGGCCTGATTTTGTTATCAAAACTATTTCCTAACCGTTCGGATTTTCCTACAATTCAGTAAAAATATTATGTGCCTACAGTTACGCGTCGGAAAAAACACTTGCAAAACACAATTTTCCAATACGTTGGTATTACGACTTTCTTTGGGAAAACCCAATCGATAAAATTGGAAATAAGTAGTTATTACCTTCGCTTTCATGTTACTAACGATAAGTAGGTACTGATTATGAGTTATTATATTGAGAGACCAGTGGTGGCGTAGTGGTAACGGCTGCGACTTACGAGTTGTAGGTCGTAGGTTCGAACCCAGACAGGCGCTTTACTTTGTGTAAATTATTTAATCACCACTGCTCTCCAAAACAGTGAAGAATAACATCGTGAGGAAACCGGCGGCATGTCCTAGGACATGCCGGTTTCCATGCCGGGCAGCAACTGGTTAAGTATATTTCGGAAAACGTAGGTATTTAGGGAAATGTTCTTTTTTCGCTTTAGTGGTGTGATTTTTAAAGCCTGACGGCTAAATGATAATTTTGTTATAATCAGTCAAATAGTGGAGAAACGACTGCGACTCACGAGTTGTAGGTCATAGGTTTGGTTCGAACCCAGGCAGGGGCTTTACTTTGTGTAAATTATTTAATCACTATAACTGCTTTCAAAACTTGAAGACATGTGACATTTACCAACCCGCACTGGGCCCGCGTGGTGGATTACGGCCCACTCCCTCACACAGAGAGGAGGTCTGTGTCCCAGCAGTGGGAACATGTATTATGAGAAATGTCTTTAGCCCAGGTACGCCCAGGCGCTTTTTTTAGCGAGGATTTTTTTCGCACACCTGATTTGCGCGAATGACAGCCGGGACTAACGTTTAAACATACTTACCGAGGTACTGAGGGGTCTCGATACGTAATGGCTGGTTACCCATCCACGAGCAGACGATCTTCTTAATAAAAGTTTTAAATTCACTGACAGACAATGTACGGTATTTAACAAAAGTGAGCATTATGGCAGGGTTTTTGTCGCGGGAACGTACTAAAGGGTCACCGAGGCTCCTGGCAACACAGGCAACGGAAGGAATACGGGTGCGTTTTAGTCAGTAAGAGTCTGACACACCCTCCCGCTCCGCCCAGAGCGGGAGAAGGTATTTGATGATTTTCCACCCAAAAAAAAAAATGGCAGGGTTTTTGAAAATTCATTCATCACTGATTTTTTTTGTTGGAAATCTATTACCTAGTTATATGTAATGGATTATTTTTTATCTATGTAACATAACATAACATCACGCCATGTTTCCCCGAAGGGTTGGGCAGGGGTGTACCTGTAGTACACCCACATTTCGCCAGTTATGTTTAAGTACCATGTAATAGGGGGCGAGCCTATTGCCATCAACCGGGCACAAATCCAGACTCCGGGCTGTTACTGAGAAATCCCAGATAGAAAAACCCAATAACAATTTGGCGGACCCGGGAATCGAACCCAGGACCTCATGCACCACTAAACCAGTGCGTATTTCGTATTATAGGTAGGTACTTAAGGCGCTGACAAGACCCAATTGATTAAAATTGGCTTCTCTTAAGAAAAAAAATTGCCAAATCTGTATAGTTTGTGCTAGCGGAAAAATATATGTTAATTTTGAACATATTTCCCAGAACTTGGTTGTTATCAAAACACGTTTTGAAAAAAAATCTCGATTCAAACTGACGTTAAACTAACCTCTTACCTTGAGTTCTAATCCAAAATATCTATAATAAATATCAACATACGTTACATATTTAAACAATAACAAGAATAGATAATTGCTTCATATTTTGCAATAAATTACAAGCGTTGTGTCATCGCGCTTCTCTTTAATTTCTATGCAATCTGACAATGACCGCGGTTTAGGTGTTGTCAGTGTCTTAAATAAAACGGAGGGATGAACTGCACAGAAAAACTAAACAACTTACATGAAGAAATGAATTCGATTACGTAATCGTTTCACGCTTAATAAGAGGTAAGTACTTCAAAAACCAGCACCGTCATTTAAAATTTTCAGTCCGACTGCAACGTCACACAAAAATGACGTTTGGCCCTATGGACCATAATATTTTCGGAACCCATTACCAGTATGACTAACACAATTTACTGAATCTGACTGTAAACAATTAGCAATAATATAACTGTTAATTTTTCACGAATTAATACTATTCTTGGAACGGCAAAACGAAACGTGATTCCAGTATTGCAAGTTTTAATTTCCCTTGTTGATGGGGCGTCTGTGAGGGGCTTGTGGATAAGTAATAACAGCCGCACGGGTCGATCGATCAGGTTAAGCTACGCATGCCGCGGTTGGTCCGTGGATGGGTAACCATCTTTACATACCAAGACCCCTCCGTGCCGAGGAAAGCACGTTAAGCTGTTGGTCTCGGCTGTCATTTGTAGATCTTTGATAGTCGTTACGGGTCGTCAGAAGCTCGAAAGTCTGACAGCCAGTCTTACCAAGGGGTATCGTGTTACCCAGTAACTGGTTTGTGGAGATCAGATAGGCAGTCGCTCCATGTAAAATACTGGTATTCAGCTGTATCCGGTAAGACTGGAAGCCGACCCCAACTTAGTTGCGAAAAGGCTAGGCAGATGATGATGTTGGTGGGGGGTCTGTGAACACCATTTTTCAATTCAAGGATCCGTTTGCGTAATATTAAGCTTCAAAGTGCTCATTTTTGTTAGAGAGCCAAGTGTCCCCCTCCCTGCCAGCTAAATGGTTGGGATTGGATCTAGTATCGTTTGGCAGGAGTTGGGGGGTAAAAGGGGCTAAAGTTAGTAGAAGTTTGGTCCCCGATTATAACGCTACCACTTTTATTAAAAGGGAATGCATATTTGTCGAGAAATGTTTCTAACCTCAAATCAGATAAGATGCGAAAACGAAACGTTAAAATGGGCGATTGACAACCAAATCTGTCCCAGTATCTGAAGTCAGTATCCAGTATCCAGTATTAGTATCTGTAGTCAGTCCGTGGTGTAAAATTTAGGGCAAAATCGATAAAACGTAACGTAAAAAAAACAGGTACCTATGACATTTGCGTCATGTGTCACTGTCATTCGTTTTTGATAATTCCGTTTCTCCTCGAGTTGCGTGAATTTGTTCTCTGTGTGTTTACACTCCCACTGATCGTATGTGTGTACAAAAGGCAATGTTACTACTGTTACTAGGAGAACTTAGGATGCAAGAGCGAGCGAAGCGACCTCGGGACTTGGGCCAGCCCGACTCGGACAGGTTAGGTTCGAAGTGGATGTCAAGCTAACGAGCGAACTCAGACCCCGCCAACACCTTCGTGGTTTTTATTTTAGGGTTAAGGCGTAGTCAGAGCCCTTAGGTAGTTTAGCGTAGGTTAGCTTACAATAATTTGTTTTTCTCAAGAACAGTGCGTTACCTTTTCATGGGCCCGGGGGGGCCTCCTGCCAAACGATACTTAATTTTTACCCAGCTAAGTAGTCTTCAATTTAAGTTGGTCGTCTACGGTACCTTCCTGGATCCGACCTCGCTTCGTCTAGCGACTGGTCTGCGGCTTGGGGTCACGAGACGACCAACTTAAATTTGCAGTTGAAGATTTGACCGTGACGTCTATCGATTTATGGGAGAACATGTTTTTCAACTACAACGTTAAGTTTGTTTTTAGAATTAATTCATCCCAACTACGGAACCCTTCATTGTGCGTGGTCCGACACGCACTTGGCCGGTTTTTCTATCGTAGTAATAGCAGAGGAAAAGGTCATTGACTCGGGAGCGCCGCTGTCAACCATAATAATTTTATTACGCGTAATTTTGAATCTGTGATATGTTTTAAAGTTTATGATGGCATATTTTAATCTAAGTTAAATACCCAATATTTCATTGGATAAGGATTAATAACACTGGTCTGCAATGGTTTCCCCTTTCAGTATTGATGATTGATTTGGATAGATTTTGGGGCGCTGATTACGGAAAAATATTTTTTTTTAATCCATCTCGTCAGGGCTTTTAGTTATTTAGCATCGTTTTTTTTTTTCTAAAATTACCTAGGCCTTCCTAGTTATTAATTAATATTTTATTTTAATCGCTTCTTAAACAAAAAACACTGAATGGTTGCAGTAGACAATAATCAATAAATATAAATATGCTAGTTTAGGTACCTATAATTCGTAATACCTATCCGAGTTTTCACTGTGACGCATCCAATAGTAAAACAGTACCTAAATTAATAAATAACCTAGATAATAAATATTATATAATAACGCATTACCAAGTAAGGTAAACTAGTTCTGATCACTTATTTTAGATCACAGGTCATTGTGATGCACGCGGGGAGGTGAAGGAAAAGATATTGTAAAGTCGTGCAAAAGTGACGTATTTAAGGCGCTGACAAGACCCAATTGACCAAAATAGGCTTCTCTTAAGAAAAAAAATTGCCAAATCTGTATACTTTGTGGTAGCGGAAAAATATATGTTAATTTTGAACATATTTCCCAGAACTTGGTTGTTACCAAAACACGTTTTGAAAAAAGATTTGGATACAAACTAACGTTAACTAACCT
This sequence comes from Atethmia centrago, assembly GCA_905333075.3. Lineage (NCBI taxonomy): Eukaryota > Metazoa > Arthropoda > Insecta > Lepidoptera > Noctuidae > Atethmia > Atethmia centrago. The sequence continues at coordinate 9,946,358 of HG995388.1, forward strand.
CTTACCTTGAGTTCTAATCTAAAATATCTGTATTAAATATCAACAAACGTTACGCAATCAATTAATAACAAGAACGTCTTATTTAAATGCAGAACTTGGTTGTTTTTTATTTTCGATTACAGAGATTTCGAGTATAGATGACAGACCAAAATGTGCCCAGCACGCCACGGTCACAACTACATGACAGGTTTTCAGGAATTATTCGTAGCTTGGCGCCGAGGGTACATTTTTGCTATTTTGACGTGGCGTTCAAAAGGTTAAAGTCCGGCCGATGAGAGAATACGTTCCTGACATTTGTCAGCTGAGTACAAACGAAAACGTGTTTTACGAATTTATACTTTATTAGTTCTTATTCGTGTCCATCTGACAGGTGTCAGGAACGCATTCACTCGGTGGCCGAAATAATGTTGTTGAACTGTCAAAATGAAAGTCACTGCTACTGGGGGCCAACCATCACCTGTTATAGCAGTATTATTATAATATTACTTCACAGTGGGAAAGTGATGGAGCTGTACAGGACTTATAGCTCCATCTCTTTCTCACGCTGAAGTAACATTGAAATAATACTGATATAAGAGGTGATGGTTGGCTTCCTGTAAGTGTGTTACGCAATTACCCCGCAGATCCAATCTCTATTTTGAAAATTATGAGACTTTGACACAGAATCTCAAAGTGGGCCTAACTAACTAATTAAGTTATAAGTTCGGCCCCGGCTGTTGATAAGCCGAACGGAGTCTTTGGAAAAGTTCAGCTGTTTAAAGCGTCATCTCCGTCACTCATACTCGTACGTACGTAGTGAGATTCTGCGACAAAAACTCATTTTACCATATCAACGGTCCCGTACCAAAAGAAGAAAAAATAGGTACAGTCCGCAACCGCGCATACGAGTACGTGGTAACAATTGACATTGGCTGTGGCCTTTTTGTCGTAGCAGTGGGGGCGATTTTCGTTCTGCAAGTGTTACCACTGATAGGGTCTCGTGGCTAAATAATAACAGCCGCACAAGTCGATTGAATTCGGTTCGTAGATAGGTTCGTGCCTCGGAAAGCACGTTAAGCCGTTGGTCCCGGCTGTCATTTTACGAGTTGTCTGAAGCCCAAAAATATGCCCAAGCCCATAAATATGCCCAAGCCCAAAAATATGCCCAAGCCCATAAATATGCCCAAGCCCATAAATATGCCCAAGCCCATAAATATGCCCAAGCCCAAAAATATGCCCAAGCCCAAAAATCTGACCAACTACGTTGGGGTCGGCTTCCAGTCTAACAGGATGCAGCTGAATACCAGTATTTTACATGTAGCGACTGCCTATCCTTCATCAACCTCCACAACCCAGTTACTAGATAATACGATACCCCTTGGTAAGACTGGTTATCAGACTTTCAGGCTTCTGACGACCCGTAACGACTGTCAAAGATCCACGAATGACAGCTGGGACCAACGGCTTAACGTGCTTTCCGAGGCACTGAGGGGTCTTGGTATGTAAAGATGGTCACCCATCCACGGACCAACCGCGGTAAGCGTAGCTTAACCTGATCGATTGACCCGTGCGGCTGTTATTACTTAGCCACGAGCCCCTCCGAAACAAACGAAGTAATGCAGTAAATTATGAAAATCGGTCCAAACTGAGTTAGAATTATCAATATATGTATAAACAGGGTGGTTTTAGCGATGGCACTTCAGATGCGAAACTCCATAGTTTCTAAGACTAAGACCTTGATTTTGGAGGAAAATAAAACTGTAATTTTAGTTTTTTTTATTTCTACTTGAGCTGGTTATTATAAATTTACCAGACTTTATTGTAAACCTCCAATAAAAGATGTAAAGTTCTTACTTACACAAAAGATACAATTTACAAAAATACTAAATCGTTGTGTACCTACTAAATAGGGACGAATATATTATGTTGATATGGATGGAGCTGGAAAGGGAACCAAAGTGACGGTTGACAAGGGAGACGACGAAAATGTTGCGGTGATCCCAAATAACACGCTGTTTTTGTTTGTTGTAAGTCGGACTTTCCCTAGTTGAAAGTTGGACTTTTCCTGAGATAAAAGTAACCCACTGCTGGGTTAATTTAAAGGCTCCTACATACTGGCGCGACTTGTCGCGCGACGCGTCGCGACACAAAGGCACCGCTTGTAGCGCTACACGCGGTGTCTTTGTGTCGTGTCGCGTCGCGCGACAAGTCGCGCCAGTATGTAGGAGCCTTGAATAATAATGCTTGCAAAGTTGCAACCCTTCCCAGACTTCCCACTTCCCATACACAAAAAAACCAACGTCAAACAAATGACAAATTATCATTGCCAAAGCCAATGACAATAGACAATTAAAAGAAATCGAAACAAACGAATTTTTGAATTGAACCTCCCTATTCCAAACTGCCCCAAACAAAACGAGTCGCTTCTCAGGCCTCAGGCCACGTCTTGTTTAAAACTAAGTACATAGTATTGTAAACATTCGATGTATGATAAATAAACCGGCTCTAGAAGGCCGCTATATATAAGTCGCAGTAACGTATTTACCGGTCAGTAGTTTTCCTTGTTTCGAATGACCAGCGTAGGCAGTGCGCGGGTATAGGCATTACCTATATTAATAAAAATGCCAAGCGCGTGTTAAAAGTGTGGTCATTAAATTCAAGCGAAACAGTTTTTTTGTTCATTCGTCATTAGAACAATCACAAAAGTGTATACATATACAATATTATGCATAGAATAGTGAAATTAGTAGTGTTTTGTGTGGCGTTGTCTTACGGACAAAATGTTAAAGTACCAGTGTTGGATCCCGTAGAAAATGCAACGAGACTCGACGATGGACTGTCTGAGAAGATAGGCAACTTTTCAATAGAAGTGCTGTTCCATACGTCTAAAACATTGCAAGATGGAGAAAATTTTATCATGTCACCCATCACGGTGTGGAGCGTGTTAGCTGTTATCGCCGAAGGTGCAGCGGGCAACACGAGAAACGAGATAAATAACGTGCTCCGACTGTCAGTACGAAATCGAGATGCCACTCGAAGCGGTTTCAGAAATATCACTAATTGGCTACAGGTCAACACTAATACGGTAAAACTAGCGAAAATCAACGCTATTTTTGTCGACAAAGACCGTCTCCCGAACCCAGATTTTCAGGAAATCTCTAAAGATTACTACCAGACAGAAATGATAACTTTAGACTTTAAAGACAGTGTGAGATCAGCAAACCTTCTCAATGCACATGTGTCAAACTTTACGCATGGGAAAATTCCTAACTTAGTTGATCCTAGCTACTTCCAGGGCACACAAATGGTGGTGACTAGTGCTCTGTACTTTAAAGGGCAGTGGTCGGTACCGTTCAACGCATCATCAACTGTGAAAGCGCCTTTCTATGACTCAAAAGGACAAAAGATTGGAGATGTCAACATGATGTACAACAGATTCACTTATCCATTCTCTAACATTCGTGAACTACAAGCCAGAGTACTTGAAACGTCATATGGTACCGAAAACAGGCTATCAATGCTCATCATGTTACCAAACCCAGGAGTATCTCTAGAAGACATGTTTGCAAACTTCCTGAAAGTAAACCTTGATACGTTCTTTGAAGAATTAAGAGTATCCAAAGAAGAATATTCAGATGATGAAGTAGACTGCTTCATTCCTCGGTTCAAAATTCAATCTGATCTTGATCTCACAAATGTATTGAAGGACCGTATGGGTATTCAAGAGTTGTTTGACCAGTCAAAGGCTCAGTTACCACATATGTCAAGAACACCTATGTATGTATCAAAAGTAATACATAAAGCGGAGATTGAAGTTACTGAAGATGGCACAGAAGCGGCTGCAGTAACCGCTGCAGAGTTTAGTAACAGAATAGGAGTTGTTCAGTTCCAAGCAAACAGACCGTTCACATACTTAATTATTGAAAAGGTCACGAATTCAATTGTTTTTGGAGGTTTTTATAAAACACCATCCTTATATTGAACATATAAATTATAAAAATATGAATAAGAATATACAAGTCTGCATTTTAACGCACAAACTCATTGGTTGCACATTCTTTAAAAGAAAGAATTGTAAAAACATTAATTAATAACCAGAACAAGAAAATTATTATTGTGAGATGTCATGGTTAATTCCATTGCTCTTTAAGGAAACTTGCATACTGTATTTAACAAATGACTATAAAATATATATTATCAACATAATTGTGTACATAATTAAACACTGAGATAGGAAGAATTACATGTTTTTGAAATCTTTTATGTCACAAGTCAAATCACTGTAACCTTATGAATATAAAGATTATTATTTTGTTCAAGATTGTGGCCATAAGCTGTAGTAATACTTATACTGACGAGGAAATAAATAATTTTGTTTTGCCTTAGGGATTATTATTATTATTCTACTAATTTGAGTTAAATGTTATATATGAAATCATTTAGTTACTGTTAATTGCATCTAAAATCTGAGTATAAAATGTAATTTTTTTTTCATAATTACTATGTTTAGCCAAGTTTGCTGTTGAAAAAAGTACTCAATGTGTATTCTCATAAGGTTGTTAATTGTATAACAGAATGCTCTCTAATTGACAATGTAAATAAGCTGTTTCGTCATTTTTAAATGGCTTGTAATTAAACATTTTAGGGAAAAATGTGTCATTTACCTCAATGCCTAGTAGACAAACAACAATTTATTGGAAGAATGAATTTGTTTTTATAGCTAAAAGCATTGGACTGCCCTCATGTGGGATTTTACAATTAGTGACCTTATTAAAAACCTTGGGGTGTTCCGATTTGTAAAACTGGTAAACCTCGTTTCAATTGTGGTTGTAATTTTTGTAAATATTTATTTTTTTGTTATTATTTGTGGTTAGAACTGTTTCAAAAAAGTAGGTGTATTTTACCTACCGATTCTATGTTATAGATAGCTAATAATCATATAAAGGTACTTTGTATATAGTCTTACTAATTTTAAAAATGTTACATCCATTTTGAAAGGGTTCTTGTCTCGGTATAACTGGTTTTTGAACAAGTTTCATTGCATAAATTAAACCAAATGTTGTTTTCAACTTTATGGGAAATAATAACAGTAAACATATTATTTATAGAAATTGCTAGCGCAAAATTCCTTTCAAAAGAATACACATTTAATTTAGATGTAGTGCACTCTATACAGACAGTCTTTTCGTCCATTTCATTTAGACTGCAATAGGCTTGTTTTCTTAGTCAACCAAAATTGCATAAAAAACTGGCTGCTGTAGAATGGCTACAACAGCCTAAATAAATGTGGTATCATCCCAGCAGATTTAATGTATGGGACAATCAGTAACAGAAATAAATCTTTGAGCAAAAAGATTATTTTTTTCTTATTCTGATTGTTAAATTATTTTTAAGTGACCATGATCTCCATGAAGGCAGTCTAAAACTCTTAAGACTTCACAAAATTATTGTGATTGTGATAGATCTGAAATTATATATACCTAATAATTTAAGAAAAAAGCTTTGATTAAAAACTTTTTAGTAGTACAAATATGTTTTTATTATTGTTCTATCTGTGATACTCGTCACCGCCCCCTAAAAAATGTATCCAGGGCTGGCCAGTGTTGCCAACTGGGCACAGTACACTCACCTGGGTGTCAGATTTTCGGGCTAAATCGAGTTTATTAAAAAAGGGCTAGATTAGCCTAAAAAATTTTAAATGGGGCTAAACTGCAAAATTATAATTTAAAGTAATAGTTGATTTTTTAATATAATTGATTGCATAGTTCCCTACTGTTAAGATATCTCCACGAAATTGTTTCGTTATCTTTACTTATATATATATATTTATTTATAGAATGGGGAAAAAAACGTTTTGTAGTTTTACGAACAGCCGTAAGGCATGAACTGAAACTAAATTCTGGTTAATTAGACAAAATCATTGCTTATTATGCAGCTTAAAATTCGCAGTCCTCGGGTCTTCGTCGAATTCCTCTCGAAGGGTTTCACTTTGCGCTGACAACGTTGATGGTTGGGCTTGGGGTTAATTACGTGCAGCCTTGTTCAATATAAATTTAGGTTTTCGTAGGTAGTTTTTATATAAAATCTTAGTTTCGTTCGCAGCACAGCACAAACACAAACAAATATGGTTCTCAGTTTAAGTCTATGGTTTTGAGAGACGATAATTTTGGGCTAGATTTCAGGTTAGAGGCTAAATCAGAACAAGAAGAAAAAGAGCTAGATCATGCCCCGAAGGGGCTAAAATGGCATCCATGGGGCCGGCGCAAAATGTTGCGACATTATACCAGCCGGTCAAGCTAGGGATACACACTATTTAATTTTATTGACAGCTCACTTCAAGTAACTTTTCACGGTGAGATTTTTACAGGATAGGTACATATTACATCGGCAGCACTTATGAATTACGACTGACGTAACCTACACCGCGATAACAGAGTTTATCGCGCAACCTGCAAATTATTATACCCGAAAACAACCATCGGGCAGTAACCTACCAGACTCCAACAGTCTGGTTGAAAGATTCCCCTTTTTCAATGGAGGATGAGGAACTTTTCGCTCTGATCCTCATATCTCGAGATACCTACCCTCTTTTTTTCCTCATGTAATACCTAGTGCCGTTCGAGCATATTAGTAGATAGGTACCTCCAAAACTCCATTAAATCCATCAATTATAATTGACATATTACTAGGGCATACTATCCGGATATCCGCGATATAAAATAGTCGGATATCAATTGCATAATTATTCGGATACTACGAAAAAAACGGATAATTTTTGGTTTATTATTTTTTACGTATTTGAACAGAAAATATTTTTTTGGCACAACATTTCGCAAATGGCAACACTGAACTGAACCCTGCCGCCATGTTGTGGACGCTTCGTCCGCCATTAGCTGCGGCTCTAAGTGTCATTTGTACGGACGTGTTCGATTGTGTAGTGTTGTGGTCTGGTGTACGTGCTGGATTTTGAAAGAGACGCGGTAAGTATCTACTTTTAACAGTTTTTGTATTAATAAATAGTGTGTAAAGTTCAGAAGCTATTACTTTTAAAATTCATAATGTCTTATTTGCTAATAATACTGAGGACTGAACATAAAATGTTTAAAATACTTTTTCTAGTTAAATATTATATAATAAGACATACTGGGTTAGGTTAAATGTGCTGTGTTACTTATATACGGCACGTCTGACCGATTACGCACGTCCGACCATAGTTCTCTGTATGCAGGAGAATATTATAAAAAACCTCAGTGCATATTTAAGGTTATGTTACTTTAACTACTTCTGTATAGTTAAAATAAAGTTAGTTTAGGTATATTATTAGGCTGCTTCATTCATTCATTTCAATTTAAATAATGATCCTTAAAAAAATTACTAACTTAGAGGTTTTTTTTTACAGGTAGTCCTACAACATTGCATAGCAAACAAAGGCCTTGCCAATTGTTAAAATGGCAAAGGGCAGTCGAAATAATTTGGTTTTCGAAGAAAATAATCACAGCTGTGGTGACACGGCATCTGTATGACATTATTTTCGTCGTTCCTCTGACGGATTGTATGCTCAATGCCAAAAATGCAATAAAATTCTGCTTCATAATCATCCTAAATTAGTACATTCCAAACTCTACGAAATTCTATGAAAAAAAGTCATGTGACGTATTCAGAATTTCTTATAATATAGTGCCAGGATTCGTTGTTGGACGATTAAAAAAAATACTTACCTACGGGTCCTATTACTACGGAAACTACGGCGGATAATGATGATGATTAAGTCCCACTTATTAATATACAACAGCAAAGAACATCTGAGGAATCTTTGTCAATTAAAGAACAATTAAGCAAAGAGATCGAAAAATCCTTATCAAACACACCATCAACATCCACTGCAATCCCAAAGCAAGACTTAGAAACTCTATGCCGAGTACAAATAGCACTTTTCGATGGAGGAGGTTCAAGAAGCCATCATCTTAGTCAAATATATGACTTTCTTATGACCATTCCTCCAACAAGCGTGGAATCTGAAATGGCGTTTTCGTCAACGGGCTACTTGTACAATAAATTGAGGACATCTCTAAATGACTCGACATTAGATAGCTTGAGTTTAGATCTTATTATAAAAGACTAAAAAAGTAATATTTAATTGTTTCAATTTGTTATTATTACTAGCCGTATTTTATTTTCATTTGAGAAGTAAATTTAAGATAGGCCAGCCACTTGTCAAAAAATAAGGTTACTCTATTTGGTTACCCTAAAATATTACTTTTAGACACTTCTAGGTTACAGATTTTAGAGAGAATTATAGATTTGATCTCATTATGACGACAGTCATTTATTATTTCATAGTAAGTACTTAAAATTTATAAAAAATGTTGTTAAGATGTGCAATTTTATGACTTGTTTTGTTGCCTACTTAGGTTTGATTATTTTATTTTTGCCACGGTTCGTTAGACTGATTACGGAAAATAAATGATTGATAATATTGTGATTAAATTTTATTTTTATCACTCCTATCCAAATTATCCAGATTTATCCGGATAACGTTATCCAAGTATCCGCATTATTCGAATATTAAAATGAGCGGATACATATATGTAGCATGCCCTACATATGACACATTAAATTAAATGTGAAGTAGTGTTCAATAGTAAATATTTGAGCAAGATTATTTGCATTTATATTTTCCGATATAGTAGGTGATATTACGAGGTGCATTCAATAAGTACCTAGCCTCATCGCCAGAGGGCGCTGTAGTTTCAAAAGAGTTTTACCACAGTGTAGCACATTCTTTTTTAATTCTTTTTTCAAATTTTCATTCCAATCCCTTCATTTGTTTTAATTTGACAACTTATGGAAGCGAACGTGTCGATAGGTTTTACAAAAATGGAAAAAGAGCGATATCGTTCGGTGATTCGATTCCTATTTTTGGAAGGGAAAACGCGCATCGAAATCAAAGAGCGCTTGGATGCTGTGTACGGTGACTCTTCTCCATCGATGGCCACCGTCAAGAATTGGTTCAACGAGTTTGCACGTGGCCGTACGTCGGTTTTTGATGAACCACGTCCAGGTGCACCGAAAACAGCTGCTACAGAGGAAAACATTAAAAAAATCCATGATTTCGTATTGGCAGATCGCCGATTGAAGGTTCGGGAGCTAGCTGAGACTGTAGGCATTTCAGAAGGAACAGTGCATCATATTCTTCACGAGGAACTCGGCATGAGAAAGCTGTCGGCGCGATGGGTGCCGCGTTTACTCACACCAGAAAACAAGCGCAACCGTGAGACCACATCGGAGACGTGTTTGGCGCTGTTTAAGCGGAATCCAGCGGAGTTTTTGCGTCGTTTTGTGACCGTCGATGAAACCTGGATCCACTGGCACACACCAGACACCAAGGAGCAATCAAAACAATGGATCCAGACCGGGGAATGTGCTCCAAAGAAGGCGAAAACTGTAAAATCGGCCGGAAAAGTTATGGCCACCATTTTCTGGGATTCACAAGGTGTGATCTACATCGATTACCTCGAGAAGGGTAAAACAATTACAGGGCTTTACTATGCCGATTTATTGGGCCGATTCGACGCCGAATTAAAGAAAAAACGACCCCATCTGGCGAAGAAAAAAGTGCTGTTTCACCACGACAACGCACCGGTTCACACGTCTGCCGTTGCCATGGCCAAATTGGTCGAATTACGCTACGAATTGTTGCCCCATCCACCGTATTCTCCAGATTTGGCCCCTTGTGACTTCTTTCTGTTTCTTAATCTGAAATCATCAAATAACTTCTCCCGCTCTGGGCGGAGCGGGAGGGTGTGTCAGACTCTTACTGACTAAAACCCACCCGTATTCCTTCCTGTTGCCTGTGTTGCGGGGGCCTCGGTGACCCATAAGTACCTTCCCGCGACCCCGGCAGGCATCGGCCCTAGTGGACCCCTACTTTGTGCTGACGACATCTCTTTGAGGCGTGCGTGGAATACGACGCGCCGTCGACCCGGGCCTGGTCCTTACCGGACGGTGAGCTACCCATTGCTCACCGTCCGCAAGCCCGCGCCTACGGTGGCCGGAAATCCGCCCGGGATTCCCGACGCCCTGGGCGTCTCCTGCGGCGGCTAGGGGCGAGAGGGCGCGAAACGTGCCTTTCCCTCAACCGTCCCACCTCCTCCTTCGCGAGCATTACTGCTTCGCAGAAGGAGGTGACGGCTGCCCATGCCCTCTCGCTCCGTACCATGGCTTGAACCAGGGCCGGACGCGAGAGGTCTCTGCCGCCGATCGCCTCCACGAGGACACGGCGGTGCTCTGCCCAAGCCGGGCAGACGTCCATCGTATGCTCCACCGTGTCCTCCGGGCGATCCACACAGTGGTGACACCCGGACGTTTCCTCCCGACACAGGAACCTCCCGAAGCTGCCGTGTCCGGTGAGGACCTGCGTCAGGCGGAAGGTGAGGACGCCGTGGCGCCTCTCCAGCCACTCCTCAAAGAGGGGACTTATCGCCGCAATCGTGGCCCCATCTGGCGAAGAAAAAAGTGCTGTTTCACCACGACAACGCACCGGTTCACACGTCTGCCGTTGCCATGGCCAAATTGGTCGAATTACGCTACGAATTGTTGCCCCATCCACCGTATTCTCCAGATTTGGCCCCTTGTGACTTCTTTCTGTTTCCTAATCTGAAAAAATCACTCGCCGGGAATAGATATGGATCGAATGAGGAGGTCATCGCCGCCACGGAGGCCTATTTTGCAGAGTTTGACAAAAACTATTTTTCGGACGGGTTAAAAATTTGGAGCATCGCTGGGCTAAGTGTATCGAACTAAAAGGAGACTTTGTTGAAAAATAAATTGCCACTTTTCCAAAATTTTCGTTTACTTTTTGTAGGCTAAGTATTTATTGAATGACCCTCGTAGGTACACACGGCATGCGAGGTCAGCGTAAACATTTCCAGTTTACGCTGACCGCATTGAACGGAAATCCTATACAATGCGAGATCAGCATATACTGGAAATGTATAGCTTGATGTGTAACCGTGTGTACTAATAATAGTGATAAGGAAAATTGCTTAGACCGATTAAAACCCTTCAGTAGTTACTAAATATTTTAATGTTTCAATGATCCCCACATACCGTAAAACCATCGTTAGAGTGGTGACAAAATAACCACTGCCCGGTATTTTCTTTTTTTAGGTGTTATTAGATTAATTACTCGAGATACCTACTTAGAAAGAAATAAATAGATTGTTGAATTTAGGAACTAGACTTCACACGGTTTATGTAAAATTGATTCAATTGTCAACTCTGAAACTAACTTCGAAAATGGCAATTTCTGCATAAGTTTCTCCGGTTATATTGTGTAAAGCCTCTTTTGATGTCAAAGCATGATGCTGGATGCATATTGTAACCTTTCGTTAGTTCATGAGCGAATAGATCGTGAACTAGTTTCTATAAATATTTTTTTATTTCAATAGTACCTACCTAGATAATAGCAGGAAAACCCCTTGATGCTAGGGTTGTCCCAGCAAAATGCAATAAAATAATTAATTGGTTTAAAATTTGGTTTAGTTGAAGTTGAAGTAGATAGGTAGGTACCTATTTGGACACCCCCTAGCTACATGGACTGACGACCTAAAACAGGTGACAGACTGGATGCGGAAGGACGAGGACAGGGTGTTGTGGTGAAGCCTGGGAGAAGCCTATGTCCTCAATCACCTACCATTTTTAGAAAGTAGGTACCTTCTACTTGTATGTGATGTCTTTTTACCAGACTGCGCAACGCAAAGGTTGTGGATTGTGTTTATCAGCCTTTGTATGTATGTACCTATGTATGTTTGTTCCTTTGTGGCGCTATAGCGTAGCCAAACGCGTGAACCGATTTTGATGATCTTACGTCAATCGATTCGTCTTAATCTTGCGAGGCGACATCCAGACGCCATATTGTGAAAAAGAAAAAAAAATAAGTCGACGAACTATGAAAGTAGGGTATTATTGAATAAGTATTTGAAAATCATCTTTAGGTTTCTAATAAACTTTCATTTGAAAATGAAAATCATCTTTAGATTTCTCATCATTTTGAATGACCGTTTAGGATCTATAACGATTTACAGTTGGTTAGCAACCATTCTCACTTAAGTTTTCAAAACTTATAATAATGCTGTGATAAGTTCTTATATAATCGTATATCTTAGGTCTTATTAATGTGAAAAATAGTTATTAATAAGTGTAAAATAATAAAGTTATTAATCATCGTAGTGACAGTTAGCTCATGTCAAATTATTTCAGTGAATTAATAATTCGACTTTAAGTTCTAGTGAAATTAATTCAAAGGAGGTAGAACTTGGTGTCAAAACGCTGTTTTACTTCGGAAGTTATCTTCAAATCTATACCTACATACCTCGCTACATACGCATAGGATATGTATTAGCTTTAGAAAATATTGGTCCAACAACAACCACGCCCAAATACTGACAGTATGACTAACAAAAACGTAATAGGTAAACAATGGACACGTACAAGACATGACATACCAAATCTAGCTCCTTGCTAGAACTCCGAAGGTCATTCGTCAATCCAAACTCGGGAAAACCAAAATCGTCTCTCAATACATAGGGTTTCGATTTGTGCGAGATCTTGACATGCATGTTATTGATTATTTCTTCACAGTTAACGTGAATCGAATTTGGTTTATGATAACAGTAAATCACGGTAAAATTTATAATTTCTAGTTAACTGTAAAATAAACGGGAAATTAGGCTGTCGTTCCCAGCAACAAATTGGCGAGATTGGATGAAGACTTTTTGAAAGGATGATTTTTGAGTGGGACCATAAAGGGGATGCGTTAAGGTACTCCGCGAAATTCAGCTTGCGTTTGTTTGCAAGTCAGTGTCAGGTCGTATGTTGTTCTAAATATGATTCGCGACCTATGAAACATGTATTTAGGTACAGAATAACCTGTAATCATTAGAATCATGAATATAACTGCAAGATGACATCCGGAACCAACAGCTTAACGGGATTTCCGAGTCACGTACTCGTATTACATATCTACCAAGACCCCTCGTCTATCCCGATATGAGTCTTATGTAAATAAATCAATCCAGTAACTTGACATCACATGGGTGCCACATGGCTGCCAATTATAAAGATTAGCAGTGAGTGTTCCACTTCGCGACTAAATTAGATATTAATTAAATTTTATTAACCAAAGCCTAATGGAATTGCTATCGCACATAACCGCGTGGCTGAATACGGCCCGCTCCCTCTTACGAAGAGGAGAAGGGCGGTACGTTGTAAGTAGGCTGATTATGCTATCATTGACTGCCCCGTTGGTCTACTCGCCGCAAGCACGACTGCTGAGTGTTAGGTCCTGGGTTCCCCGGTCGGGGAAAGCCCGGAGTTTGGAAGTTGGCGGTGTGATATCCCCGTGGCTCGGGATACACGTTATCATCCTGATCTTTCTCATTATGAGAGCAGGCAGAGTAAGTTAACCTGTGTCAGCGCATATACTGTGCACTAAAATATCTCCCGCGTCGATGGCTAGTCTCCGTTGAGAACCTATTGACCGCCACGTCAAAAAAGCAAAAACGTGCCCTTTGGCGCCAAGCTACGAATGTTTCCTTAAAACTGTCATGTAGTCGTGACCGTGGCGTGCTGGGCACATTTTGGTCTGTCATCTATACATGACTGGGGCGGTCAAAAGGTTAAAAATCTTCCTCCTGATTCCACCTCCATCTTGAATCGAACTTCTCAATTTACCGCATTTAGATATGATACCTATCTAAAGGATCTACCTACCTAAAGAATCTTGGACAAACATAATTATTTGTCCATTGGTATACCTACCTACTAGTACCTACCAACAACTCTAAAGTCTGCGTTACTTGAGAGTTTGTAAGTTCATCCCATACATGGAGTGTGTAAAGATTCTCATTTACGTGAACAAACATGAACGTATGTCGATCTACCCACTTAGGCGGAAAGGACAAATACATAGTAATAAAAGCCTAAGTAAATGCCACAGGCATAGAAATCCTTAACAAAGAAGGATATTCTAGAAAAACGGTACAGTCATACAATCATTCGACAAACAATTACGTCATATAAAACAAGTAGTTTGACAACCCTAGGTCATTAAACGTGGACATACCTCGAAGATGGCGAACCGGGAAAACCCAATGTTTGACCAACACGATTACTTACGCAAGAATATACCTTATCGCATTACTCTATGATTCAGTTTTCTTTGTTAATATATGTGTATTTGTAATGGTCAGTCAACAATATCGATAAATTATTTGTATTATAAATTATTATTACCTATATTTGCTGTAGTATGGCGTATTGGCGTTATCAGAATTAGTTGACGGGTACATTAATCCGCATACTGTTTAAAGCATATTATTATTATTATGTGACGTGTGTACCCATATTAAGCCATTAATTTAATTGATTTCCTTGAGCATCGAATAACAATGTTATTGTTATGCGGTCTACGGCGTGTGGCGTCATCTGGTGGCAGGATATAAAAGTTTATGCGATGTTCTGTTGTTTTTGTTAGAGTTGGTTGATTCTTGCGTACAGTTGCAACTTTAATGATTTTAAGTTTTACTCATAGGAGGCGCTTGTTGGTTGAAATGTTGAAAATAGTCATAAGTCTACATTTTCAAAATGCGCAAGCTCGTGATGTTCCTTAAAAAGATTATTTGAGAGATTTGATCGTTGCGGTTAATTCCCTTAGGATTGACCTTTGGATTTTGCTTTGGACTCTTTCGTATTTTTGTTAGTTCGATTCCTGGTTCAGGAAACGACTTTTCAAAAATGTTTGAAAGCATAGGAAAAAAAAACAAATGTTGCTTTTGCGCAAATATTGGTCGCATCAATAGGACCACAGGGCCCGCTTCAAGTTTCTTCCCTCCTTTAAAAGATGTATAGAATAAAGATAAACATAATCCGTCTTATTACAAAACAAGGATTATCTTCAGACCCAGGTTTAAATTATTGAGCCATTTTTGAATTTCGAACTTTATTCCGACTACGTTAAAGTTCTTAATGAAAAACTGTCAACTTAGTACCGGACTAAATAGTCAGTTTTGTATAAAGAACTGCATTTCAATCATAGTAAAGTTCTTATTACGAAAACTGGTTCGATGGTTTAAACCATGTCAAAAGAAATCTTTGTTTTGTAACAACACCGAATAACGTTTGCAGTTACGGCTATACGGAAATATTCCGGCAAAGAGTTCCACGCACTCTTTAGAGAAATAATTAGCCAAATTAGGTACGTATGATAAACTACTTTGTGCACTTAAGGCTCGGGTAAACGCCGTTGACCTTGGCCATACAAAAGCGCGTCGCGCTCACGCCGCGCTGCCGTTCGGTTTCAAAGGGAATATTTAATTTTAGTAACGTAAAGATATTTGAAAAAATCACAAGTATAATTTATAGATAATAAAATGGACTGTTCATACAAAAAAAAAATCATGAAAATATCTTATGCAGTTTAAAAGTAATATCGTTTTTTATGCTTTGGGTAGACATTACTTCCTGAATTTATTTCATAAAGTATTTTACTACAATACTTAAATATTCACACATAGAATTGATGTGTAAGCGTTCTAGTTTAACATACATTTTTTGCATAACTTACTTGCATTATCTGAAGGCTTACTTACGCCTTCTAAAATCTTATATCTGCGCCTTAATTAAGCAGCGGCGGATGTAAGTTTGACTGCAGAGTTGGTTGGCTAGCCTGGCATCGGTGCTTAGCGTGGGCGTGGGTCTTAGTGGACAATCCCGCCTACATTTTCATACAAAGCGAAGCTTCGCCGTAGCTTAGCCGTGGGCTGGTGTGGAGCGGCGCCTTTACCGTTCTCCAGGAACCATGCAATTTTCTCATTACAACGAAGTGTAAATAAAACCGAGTCGATTATTTTGGACATCACATTTATTGTTATCTATTTATAATTACATTTTTGGCTACACAGCTCAGGTTACAATTTGGCAGTTTTTATTATAATAACACTAATAACAATTATTACAGTAGGTATCTACAAGCGTATTTACAACTAGCTGACCCGACTGACGTTGTTCTGTCCAAATATCAATAATTCATACAAAAGTCCAATAGAAAATGCAGTTTCAGTTTTCTCAAATTTCCCAATTTTCCCGGCAACTTTTATTTTTTTTTATTTTTGTTGGAACCTGATTCGGACTTTTATAAACATATTAAAACAAAAAATTGCCAAATCGGTCCAGCCGTTCTGAAGTGATGCGCTTACCTTAACGACCAACATTTCATTTTTCTATAAAATTAAAATTGAAGTATCTGGAATGTCAAAATAACTGCTTTTCACTAAATACATATGAAAATAGTAAGTACTTATAACTGTCTGCTTCACTGTCTGTCTTTGTCTGGCTAATCTCCGAAACGGCTAGGCGGCTGGACCAATTTTGACGGGACACTGGCAGATAGCTGATGTTATAATGAGTAAGTTAGGCTTTTATTCTAGAAAAAGCCGCGCGGGCGAAGCCGCGGGCAGCAGCTGGTTAAGTATATTTCGGAAAACGTAGGTATTTAGGGAAATGTTCTTTTTTCGCTAAAATTATGTGATTTTTAAAGACTGACGGTAAATGATAATTTTGTTATAATCAGTCCAATAGTGGAGAAACGGCCGCGACTTACGAGTTGTAGGTTTGGTTCGAACCCAGACAGGGGCTTTACTTTGTGTAAATTATTTCATTACCACTGCTCTCAAAACGGTGAAGGAAATCATCGTGAGGAAACCGGCATGTCTTAGAACCAAAAATTCGAACACATGTGACGTCTTCGAAACCGCACTGAGCCTGCGTGGTAGATTACGGCCCACTCCCTCTTGAAGAGAGGCGGCCTGTGTCCCAGCACTGGGAACATTATAAGCTGATTAGGCTTATGCTTATGCAGTGAAATAAACAGAGTTGGTTTAAAAAACAAAATAAAGGGTCAAATTAATTCGCAAACGTGATGGGTATCGATATCTACATATTACTATGATAAAACGAAAAAAAAAAATAATTTATTGTTTTTTTTGGGGTCAAAGACTGAAGTTACTTGAAATATTAGTATCAAAATCAGTTTCTTTTTATTTGTAAACTTCACAGACGGTACGGGTATCGATATCTAAACACTGTAAAAAATACTGATTTTCCCAACTACTTGAAGTAACTACACTACCAGTGGTCATTGACCCCAGAGAAATCTATTTTTTTACCCGACTGCCTCAGGAGGGTAATGATCTATTTATTATTTAGAAACCAATACTGAGTAATTGAAAGACAAAATAAATTCATTATCTTAGTTATACTTAGTATCTCCTAGAGGCTCTCTGATAGGTAACACTTAGCTTAAACACAGTAAGTGTGTTTTTTACTGTATTTATGTTAAGTAACCATATAAAATATATGGTTTATAAATTTTATTTTATCAGGCTGTAGTGATAATAAAATAGAGACTCTGAATAAGAACTTCTGCAGTAAGTGTACCCACTGTAATCATGCTTAGTGATGTAAAAAAAATGCTCGACTTACTGCAAATTTTGAATTGTCAAATTTGGTTTAAAAAGCGATTCAAATAAATGGGTAAGATAAAAACGTAGATCTAGTTATCGTGATCACGGCTGTATATCTAACTCATTTTTGACAAAACCGACTTACTGTAACTATGCTATTGAATTTAACAAATTGTATGTATGTCTATTTCTTTGGCACGCTCTGTAGCCTAAACGGCTTGATGGATTTTAAGGTATGAGGTGTCCTTAGATTCGTCTTAATTGTGGGAGTGACATAGGCTATATAATATTTATAAATTGCATCTGCAAATACAAAAAAAGGGGGGGGGGGAAGGTTTTTTTTAATAAATTATAACAATATTTGTATCAAATCAAAGCTAGTAATGAGTCAATTCTATATAAAACTAAAAAGCTTGAAATAAAACAAATTATTTAAAAAACAAAAACCCGACTGCAAAAACATAACTGAAAAGAGAAAAACAAGCATTATAATCTATAGAACTTTGGTATCGCAGGCGGGGAGAAACCAATAACCTTTCTCTTTTAAGTTATGTTTTTGCAGTCGAGTTTTTTGTTTTTTAAATAATTTGTTTTTCTTTTTGTTTTCTCATGTTTAGATACCCATCACGTCTGCGGAGCTACGCTAACTAATTAAATTTGACCCTTTATACATTGAATGTGCTTTCTACTCATTCAAATGGACTCACTATTCGGATTCAACCTTCTCACATACGACATAAATTGTTATTCATAATTATTATAACGAATTAATGATGACATCAAAAGGTGATTACCAGTGACTTCACGAATGAATGATGACATCAAAAGGTGGTCACCAGTGACTTCACGAATTAATGCGACGTGATGGTGGCGAAGCCAAAAATTATTAGAAAAACCACTTGTAATAACTTGTAATGTACTATGTAGATAGTAAGAATAATGGCCTGATTTGAATACCTATAATAAATAATACATTGTTTACGTATGAGATTACGTCATTGTTGCTGTCATTAGTCATTAATTTTATATTTGTTGCACAATATTAATTGATAAAACCAGTCATCATCACCCGCTTTTGTTTATGTAATGACGTAGATAGGTATTGGTGATTCGTTTTGTTTTATCGTGTTGCCATGTTGATGCTTTAATAATTTTCCCTTTTTTGTGTATTGGAAATGTTTCGTAATTTAAGGAAATATGATATACCAATGATGTGTATTTTTTTAAATTGAGAAGGTCAATACAATATTCCGATCACGTCACATTACTTAGAGTCTGTTGTTTTATATATTTTATACCAAAATCTTCCCAGATACAGTACCCAATTAAATTATACGTGTCTATTCTACAATAACGTTTATTTTATAACTATTACATTCAAAATTTAGGTACATAAAAGCTATAACAATTACTTAAATGTACTTATTTATCTCAGATTCTTTTAAACCGAGGCCTTTGCTATTCGATTATTTAAAATTATAATAGACTATTATTTACATTTTTTTATACGACCAATTAATATTAAACAAAATTATTTATGCCAGGCCAAGTCTCCTATAGACTTGGCCTTTGACTAACATCCAAAATTACAAGTTCAAGTTTTGCCAACGTCCAATGGAGTGCATTATCTTAGGTCTTGGGCCTTTGCATAGCAATGGGTCAGTATGGCGAGTAATAAAAAATAATAACAATAATAGGTATCTACCGACTACTTAAAAATTATAACAATCTTTTCTTGAAGGAATTGTAACATTTATCGTAATTCTTTGGAGTTTTATCTTTATAAGTTAAAGTGCAGAGTTTGTTTTGAATTGCAGAGTTGATAGGTAAGTAGATTTGCAGACAAGATACTTAACTTATATTTACAATTTAGAACCGACTTAATTAATAGTCTAAGAATTTAGAAATGACTGACTGACTGTCATGGCTGAAACTACGGAGGACCTCAGTACAATGTTCGATGACCTCAGTAGAGCTTCCGAAAGAGTGGTCATGTCAAATAACCATGATCGGGACGCTACGCTCAAAGTTGTGGATGAGTATGTTTACCTAGGACAAACTGTCCAGTTAGGTAGGTGCAACTTCGAGAAAGAGGTCAATCGTCGAATCCGACTCAGCTGGGCAATATTCGGGAAGCTAAGCAATATCTTCTCGTCCCACATACCGCAGTGTCTCAAGACGAAAGTCTTTGACCAGTGCGTGTTGCCAGTGATAAACTATGGCACTGAAACGTGGTCGCTTACAATGGGCCTTATTAAAAGGCTAAAAGTCACTAAAAGGGCAATGGAGAGGGCTAAGCTTGGAGTTTCCCTACGTGATCGAATCAGAAATGAAGAGATCCGCAGGCGAACCAAGGTTACCGACATAGTCCGAAGAATTGCCAAATTTAAGTGGCAGTGGGCAAGGCACATTTGTCCCAAGACAGATGGCCGATGGAGCCGAAAGGTTCTGGAGTAGCAACCGCGTACCGGAAGACGTAGCGTATCAAGGTGCACCAATGACCTTGTGAAGGCCGGGGAGCCTTGGGGAGGCCTATATCCAGCAGTGGACGTAGAAATGATGAATTTAGAAATAATTTGTTTCTTAATCAAGTATAATTGTGGAATGTTATAACATAGTATTAAATAAAAGCTAAAAGTGACACAGCATCTGCACGATATTAACTTATGTTTAGACATCTTAAGACGTATTTCACTCCATCTCTGTCTATGCTACCGTACTTAAATTAAAAGCAACATTGCTAATATTTACATTACATTGCAAAGCCATTAACTTTAATCTCAAGAAAGCTTATTTACACGTTACGCGGTTTTTGAATGACAGTACATGGATATAAAAAAAAAAAAAAATAAGTTTGAAAAACACTGCGCTGGTACAATTATGGCAGGGTCAGGTTGAACTATAACAACAACTTTTATCTTCAAGTAAACTATTTTATTGCATCAATAACACACCCTAGTTACAAACTCATACCAAATGTCGTACATTGTTACATTGCAAACTCAACTCAGCACATAATTCAACCTGCAGAGTTTTTAAATCCCGACCAAATGCATAACTTAACCTGCAGAGTTCTTCAATTTTTATACATATCAGCTAAAACTTTTTCCATCGGCGTCTGTCCGATGGTCTTCGCGAAAAATTCACGCTCTAGCTGTTGGGGGCTGACTAGACGTAATAGTGGTAGTAGTAGAAGGAGTCTGCCAAACCTTGCAGGGGCGGTTCCGTGAGCTGTTCGAGCGTGAGTCATTAGCATCACTTGAGCTTGATCTTGAAGGTTTTCGATTTGGAGAGGGTCTTTTAGGCCTCGGGTCTCTGAAAGGGATATTGTTGTTAGAAAATGTGAATGTCATATTATAAACTAAGTGTGAAATAAACATAATAATATGTAAAAAGCGAAAAAGTTATAGAGTTGCATTATCTTAGCTTTCCACAAAATAAACGTGCGCGTCAGAATTCTAATAGGTAGTTATACAAGCCCGCCGCACCTTGACAGGTTCCCAATTTAAGAATGTATTTATAGGTATTCTAAACATAAACCTTACTCAAGAAATTCTGTAATCAGTGACAAAAATCGTCTCAGAATTCATCGTCATTGACAAATATTTAGCGAAGACTCAAAAATCAATTGCAATTGCGGTGGCAACTACTTTCCTTAGAACTTAGTTTTATTTTAAATTATAATTTCTTACCAGATTTAAACAGCACGATAGCTTTCATGCAAGCAAACTCTGCAGGATCCACGAGAACAGTCCTGTATCTTGCAAGCACTTCACGCAGACGACGCAGAGTTGCTGAATCTACGCCGTTCTCTGCAAAACCATTTATAGTGATGCAATGTAGACGTAGAAGAATTCTTTCTGTGTACAAAATTAAAAGTAACAAAATTAAGTGGGACTGCAGAGTTTATTTAAAACTGCAGAATTGGTTTGTCTTTGATCTGTGGTGACACTTTTAGGCAAGCTATTTTGTCATATTTTTTTTATTGTGCTTTGTTTTAATAAAAAAGTAAATGAAACATTGACAGAATGACAATCAGTGGAACTTCCCCTCACAGAGAGGAAGCCCTTATCTTACTTAGCTACCCTTATAGGTTCATTATGCTTACGTTAAATGGAACTGCAGAATTTACCTTGATCAATTTGATCGCTGCCAAATAGCGCGGCGCAAGCGGCGTCAAGCGGCAAGCACCATTGTATAGCGTTCAGTAGGAACAGCTCTGACCATGCTTCTTCAAGCAGAATTACCTGGAAATTGTTTAAAAACTAATTTACTTTTTTGCGATTCCTGAAATTTTAAGGGTTCTGTACAATAGAAATGTAAAAAAATAATATCTTCCATATATCTAAGGTTCTGT
Organism: Atethmia centrago; assembly: GCA_905333075.3. Lineage (NCBI taxonomy): Eukaryota > Metazoa > Arthropoda > Insecta > Lepidoptera > Noctuidae > Atethmia > Atethmia centrago. The sequence goes on from HG995388.1 coordinate 9,968,216, forward strand.
ATCTCAAAAGGAAAAAAACGGAACCCTTTTAGGATCACTTCGTTGTCCGTCTGTCCATCTGTCTGTCGGTCAAAACCCTATTTCTTAGGAACGCGTGGAGGTATCAAGTTGAAATTAATATCAAATACGTAGGTCTAAGGTCCCATGGAGCTCTAAAAAATCAATTTCTAAGTCCACGCTGTAAAAAATGCTATTTATGCGACATATTTTGATACTCGCAAGTAGCAGTCTCGCAGCACAAGTAAAGGAAAAAGTCTGAAAATCATTAATTAGTAGTTTTATCATTTTTTTTGCGATTACGAACTTCCATTTGTAGAAAATTGACCGTGACGTACCTATATCGATATGAGAGAACATTTTTTCTAAAACAAACTTAAGTTTGTTCTTGAGATAAATTCATCCCAATTACGGAACCCTTCATTATGCGTGGTCCGACACGCACTTGGCCGGTTTTTTTATCACACCAATATTTCTGAAGGGCTTGTTGGTTTAGGAAACTACCAATTGGAACCGTGAACCTTGCTTCTGACGTTTCATAAGTGCCCATGTAGGTGTATGTGAAATAAAATATAATGATTTCATTTGAGTTAGGATTTTTTTATCAGTTTAAAGTCGACCATTCGACGCTTCGTAAGATGTGTAAGGATTGCCACTATCCCGCTTAAATTCTCATACATGTATGAAAATGTAGACAGCCCAGAGCTATGCTACGCACTTGCGTAGCTTAGCCGTGGGCTGCTGTGCCTATTTACGCGCGTACAACATGTCCCAGAATTAACATTAGAAATCTACGCACGCACACAGTCGCACACGTATAAGGGTTTAGCGTAGTAGGATCGTCCGTTTTGGTTTATTTTTATTGTACAGAGGAATATGACTTACGTAGTTTAGTTTTAATTATTTTTGGAATAATATATAACCTATCCATAAACTCTTTATATTATATTATTATAATAACAATGAGAGCCGTGGTGGCCCAGTGGTAACGGCCGCGAATTACGAGTTGTAGATCATAGGTTCGTACCCAGACAGGCGCTTTACTTTGTGTAAATTATTTCATCACCACTCCTCTCAAAACGGGGAAGGAAAACATCGTAAGGAAACCGGCATGTCCTAGAACCAAAAATTCGAAGACATGTCACATCTACCAACCCGCACCGGGGCCGCGTGGTGGATTACGGCCCACTCGCTCACAGAAAGGAGGCCTGTGTCCCAGCATTGGGAACATTATAAATAACCTACATTGAAAACGACAGAAATTTATTCAGTAAACGATTCTGAACAAACTCATATTGTGGATTCATTTGATTACACATTGTATAGACGAAAGAAGTATAAGTATCTCAAAATCATTATCCTGCCCTTATCCCAATTTATTTGAGGTCGGCGCAACATGTCCCTTTCTTCCATACTTCTCTATTAGTTGTCATCTCGGTAGTCACCCCCTTTCTAGCCATATCATCTTGAACACAGTCCATCTATCGTTTCTTTGGTCTTCCCCTACTCGTATAGCCATCCACATTCTTATTCAACCTTTCCTGGCGACATTTCTCTCATTCTACTGCATCACATACCCGTACCATGACAACCTATTTCAGAAGAAGATAGACGTAAGATATACGTACTTATATCTAAAAGTATTTATTTAGTGAAATGCAAAGAATTGGTAACAATGAATATGTATGTAACTGTAATATTACGTAGAGCTACGATATGTAAATACAGAAACAATCAATCTGCCTACCTTTTCCCAACTCGGTCGGCTTCCAGTATAACTGGACGCAGCTGAATACCAGTAATTTACATGGAACAACTGTCTGTCCGTCTACCACAACCCAGCTACTGGGTAACTCAATACTCCTTGGTAAGACTGCAGGCTGTCAGATTGTTGACAAATGATAGCCAAGACCATCGTAGCATGGAGGGGTCTCGGTATGTAATTAATGGTCTCTCAAGGAAAAGATCTCAGCAAGCGTAGCTCGTCTGATCGTGGTTGGGTAACCATCCATTACATACATGTATAGAACCCTCATTGCCTCGGTAAGTACGTTAAGCCGTTGGTCCCGGCTGTCATTCGTAGATCTTTGACAGTCGTTACGTTACGGGTAGTCAAACTCCCAAAAGTCTGACGACCAGTCTTACCAAGGGGTATCGTGTTGCCCAGTGCTTGAGTAATACGATCCCCTTGGTAAGACTGGTTATCAGAATTTCGGGCTTTTGACGACCCCTAACGACTGTCAAAGATCCGCGAATGGCAGCTGGGACCAACAGATTACCGTGCTTGCCGAGGCATGGAAGAGTCTCGTTTTGTAAAGACGGTCACCCATCCACGAAACAACTCCGGCAAGCGTAGCTTAACCTGATGGATCGACCCGTGGGGCTGTTATTTCTTAGCTATGAGCTACCGAGATGCTTAATAATTACTACTAGGATAATAATAATTTAGGTACCTGGTCTCTAAAAGCGAGGCTTGCAAAGGAGGGAAGGTTCTTCGCCCATTTGACTGCCATGAAGAGAAGTCGCGCAGCGGATTCCGCTGCACTTTCCACACCCAATGGTCTAGAAAACAATAGAATATAAATTAAGTTCCAATGCTCAAATAATTTATAACTGACTGGATTCTGCCCGCAATTTATCCGCGTGGAAGAAACATATCAGCAGTTGGTATAGTGTAGATTTGTATCAATTAAAGATTTTGATGTGTAACATCTTTCAAGGGCGGAAGTGCGTAGACAGGAAGTGACAGCTTAAGCAAGGAATAAGCAAGTACTTTTTCATAGCACGGAATTAGTAAGTACTTTATAATAGCATGGAATTAGTGTAGGTACTCATGGAAATAGTCAGTACTATATAGATTGTAAGTAGAGGCGGTCGAATTTCAACCAGTGGGCAACCAATAGTAATGAGTAATTATTCGAATAAATATTTCAGTATTTAGCTTTTTAGATTCTACGGTTAATTTCTGTCGCTGCTCAGTTACTTATTAACAATGAAATGTCAGATGTTACACATCATATGCGACTACTGTAAGGCTCGCTATTTTTATTTTTGCAATTGGATCAGTACTTCCAGAGATCACCACTTACAAACAAACAATTATACCTTTTTATAATATTGGTTTGGAGCAGTGGTGGCCCAGTGCTAACGGCTCCGACTTACGAATTGTTGGTCGTGGGTTTGAACCACGGAATAGTAGTTTTTACTATTCCGTGGTTTGAACTCAGACAGGCGCTTTACCTTTTGGAAACAATTTCATCACCACTGCTCCCAAAACAGTAAAGGGAACACCGTGAGGAAACCGGCATGTCCTAGAACCGAAAATTCTAAGACATGTGACATCCACCAACCCCCACTGGGCCCGCGTGGTAGATTACAGCCCACTCCCTCTCGAAGAGAGAAGGCCTGTGTCCCAGCAGTGGGAACATTATAGGCTGATTTTGAATACGAATAATAGTTTAGCTGTTTAGATAGATTTGAAAACCCTCCTTAGGAGATTTTTACTCATATGTTGCGGCGGCGACTGTTCGTAAGCGTCCATGCGCATGCTCGAGTATGCTCGAGCGTGCTCGAGCGTGCTTGCGACGGCCATGTGACTGCTAGGAACATACGCGAACACACTCCCGTATTAAGTCGGCTGTTCACTGCTATGTAGAATGTGCACGGAGCGATTTGCCACGTTAGCTGCGCGGTTCATTTGTTTACCAGGAGGTCTACTCCATATGCACAAAATCCGTTGTTTCGGCTGAAGTTATGGGCGTTGCCTACTCCGTATTATCTACGTACGTACAATTAATTTAGGGCCCGAACTAAGAATGTATGACTACACGATTTGACAGTTGTCCTTACTTCCGATGTGTTTTGCCCGCCCGAAAAAGTAAATTAATCGGAGTAGGGTTCACTCTGTTATATCGAGAGACAAAGGCATTATTGTTTATAAGTACACACCATTAGTAGTCTTATGCTCAATCTCATTCACTCATCTCATTCTCTCACCCACACAAATCACACACACATTCACATACACAACACACATACATCCTCACGCACACACAATTCCAGTCTTGGAAGCACACTCTGCGTAATTTTTTAATGTAACCCATCATAGTTTTAAGTTGTTTTATTTGTATAAAAATAGTAAAAAATGGTAAAATAGAAATAAACAAATATTTTATAATTACAACTTACGCATGGAAGAGCGGAGTCTCCTAATACATGCTTTATATGCTTAAAAGGAGGCTCCAATCAACACGATGTAAGATGCAAACTGTTAATTCCAATAAACCTATTTTTCATTTTCATTTTTCATATCGAATTACTTTCGGACGGGCCCGTATCTTCGATAAAGAACTTAAAGAGTAGGCCTCCTGGCACGAACCCGTGAGTAGCGTGCCGTAGGTCGCTGGGGACGGTCCCGCTTAAGGTTGCATACAAAACGAAGCTAACTACAAGGCGTAGCTTAGCCGCGGGCTGTTGTGGAACGGCGGTTTTATTGCTATGAATTCGAGCAACGGGTACAAACCTCTGCGGCGGACTACGAATTTTATAAGAAATGTTTTCAAAAAAATATGCTTACCTATAAGAAGCGCAGTTCTGTTGGTAGTTCATTGCAGCTGGTGGCGAGTATGAAGTGGAGTCCTCTTCGTTAGTAACATCAATACTGTCATCTGGAATAACATGGAACTGGAATGTATGGGATAACATGTTTTTCAACCACAATGTTAAGTTTGTTCTTGGGATAAATTCATCCCAATTACAAAACCCTTCATTGTGCGTGGTTCGACACGCATTTGGCCGGTTTTTACCCGACTGCCCCAGAAGGAGGTTTTTCGAGAATACGTATGTATGTATGTATCAAATAAAAGCTAGTAATGAGTCAATTCCATATATATTAACAAAACTAAAAAACTTGAAATAAAACAAATTATTTAAAAAACAAAAATCTACTGGTATCACAGGCGGAGACAAACAAAAGTTACACCATATTTCAGGTTATTGGTTTGCCCCGCCTGCGATACCAAATTTCTATAGCTTATAATGCTTGTTTTTCTCTTTTCAGTTAGGTATGTGTTTTTGCAGTCGGGTTTTTTGTTTTTTAAATAATTTGTTTTATTTATAAGTATGTATTGATTCAAACATAGGTAATACTGGATACAATTTATCAAATTTAGCAAATTCACAACAAACTAAATATTTGCCCTTACCATCGCTGTCAGTATGCACATGTCCCTCCTCATTATGGTCGTGTGAGGAGTCTGGTTGAGCTTGCTGCGTCGGTTGAGGGGGCGGGAGCGGCGCGTAGTGCGGGGACAGCAATGGATAGCGCGCTGGCGATAGTGCCATGGCTAGCGAGACCGGTGGGCTGTGGACAGTGACTTAATGTTAGTTAGTAAACACATAAAGATGGTTTGCACTTGATGGGTTTTCTATCGGCAAAAGTGAGGAACTTCGATATAACATGTAATTTTCCATTCCTTACCTTCCCTTATTCCTTTCGTTATTTATTAAACGCTTGTACAAAATAAGCTTGAGAGCACTGGTGACCCAGTGGTATCGGCCGCGACTTACAAGTTGTAGGTGGGTCCGAACCCAGACACGCACTGGTGACCCAGTGGTATCGACCGCGACTTACAAGTTGTAGGTGGGTCCGAACCCAGACACGCGCTTTACATTGTGTAAATTATTTCATTACTAGGTACTGCTTTCAAAACGGTGAAGGAAAACATCGTGAGGAAACCGGCATGTCCTCGAACCGAAAATTCGAAGACATGTGACATCTACCAACCCACACTGGGTCCGCGTGGTAGATTACAGCCCACTCCCTCTCGATAAGAGGAGGCCTGCGTCCATTATAGGTTGATTAATCTGATTATGCATGTACGAGTCGATCGAAGGTTAAGCTAAGCTTCCTTGAGTGACCATTACGTGACCTCTCCGTGCTACGGTGGTCTTGGCTGTCATTTGTCGACAATCTGACAGCCTGCAGTCTTACCAAGGGGTATCGTGTTACCCAGTAGCTAGTTTATGGTAGACAGACATGTTCCATGTTAAATACTGGTATTCAGTAGCATCCGATTAGACTGGAAGGCGACCCCAATGGCGTTGGAAAAGGCTGGGCAGACGACGATTGATTTTTTTATTGATTGATGATTGGAAGTATCCAAAATTATAGCATTTTTGGGGTTATTTGTGACAACCTGCCTGCCTTTTGTAAACATTTGCGACATTTTTTTGTGTGTGTATTATGTAGGTACTACGTCCATCCATGCATGTTAGTTTACTTTCATGGTTTTAGGAGGTATTCCTCGTAGCGCTCCCGTTTTGAAACGCTCCCATCTAAGCGCTCCCGTTTTGTTCCTCCAAGCGCTCCCAAAAAGAGCGCTTCGAGGAACGATTAAAAATATTAAAATTTATTTCCTCGAAGCGCTCCCATGATTAACTTTCGGATAGAGATGGGACTATACTAACTGAAATTATCGATAATAAGTAGAACACATTGTTATAATATACAACTAGCGGCCCGTCCCGGCTTCGTACGGGTTTGGTAATTAATTTTTTTTTGTTTTATTGTAAATCCTTTAGTCCACCAAATAGATGAATATAATCTACCGACATATGTACCTATTCATATTTTTTTATTGTTTAGAAAGCTTATGATTTCTCTCCATTATGTTTCCCATTACTACCCCCTTCCCCGCACACCTCAATGTTTTTTTTCGGAAGTTTTTCGTAGAAATAAGGCAATGAGGTGTCTATCGTTTACGTCAATGGTAGAAATGACTTTCCTTGTCCTAGGCGGGGCGAGAGAGTGTCAGACTCTTACTGACTAAAACCACCTACTGACTAAAATCACCTGCTCTGAGCCGGGATCCAGTAACGTATTGCGCTCAACGGTGATGCTACCTATGCGATTGATAAAATAAGATGCGGCGCGCGCGGCGTGTGAGTCCTGCACACACACGTACAAACCGTAACCCCGCCTCCCCATGGTATCCTAGAGAGTCGCGTTTAACGAATTCACACGAACCCAGCCGAACATTGCCCGAACTTGTGTTTACGTAAAATTGCGTTTTGTTGTTATCGCAAGTTGCGCGAATGTGTCACGGAAGCAAGTTTGTTTACTAATAAAGTTTGTGAAATAATTGTGTGAGCATGGAACCAATTGCTGGACCAAGTACTGGAAACGTGCTAATTAAATACGTCCAAAGTTAAAAAGGAAAGAAAGTGTTGTTATGTGATAATTATATATACAGACCTATAAAAGTTAATAAGAATGGGAACAGTGTGTGGCGGTGTACAATAAAGACGTGTGGTGCCTTCCTAACTCTTAATAAATATGAAGATATTTTAAAAAAGAACGAACATTCTTGTCGGCGTAATGAGGCATCACAATTTGTGCGAGAAGTAGTGGAGGATATTCACCAAGAAGCCATGTCCACCTTAGACCCTCTCCCTGAGGTTTATAAAAGAAAACTTAATTGTATTAGACCAGGGAATTAATTTGACAAATCAAATACCAAAGTTTGAAAATATTAAAACTGGACTTTATAATAAAAGAAATAAAAGTTTTGGAGTTAAGCGTTTGTTTGGGAAATGTCTAACAGATGTGCAAGTAAGTAATTAATATAAAAATATGTATATTTTATTTGATGCCTTGCCCTTTAGAGTCACATTAATCTATGCTCTAGCACAGATTACGTACAGATACTTCACTCCATAGAAAATTTATAAAACCTACTGCTATATTAGCCCACTCCGTCGCGTCAGCAACCACTGCATGCTTAAATGTGCTTAAATACTCAAGCGTACAGTTGTAATTGCTTCGCACCGAGCGATCCACAGCAATCGCAGGGCTGCTCTTCGATAAAATTAATTTAACATAACTTTTTGTGTTTATGTTATTGAGAACTGTGATTATGTTTTAACTATTTTTTTTATCAACACATCTAGATAAATAGAGGTCAGTATGAAGGTAAAATAAAAAAAAAATCTTTAAAAGTTACATGTGTTTTATATATATTATAATTATGTAGGTATCATGTTTAGATAAATTTTGTTTATCTAAACATAATCGTTATTTTCGTCAACGTTTTTGTAAATACCGATCACTGCCAATGACCATAAATTTCTTGTTTTAGGTGCCAAAATCATTTCACAACTTCACCCTTGCGGATTATGATGTCGGTAAAAGGAGGATCCTTTTGTTTGCTACCGAGAAGAGTAGAGGGGAATTAGGAAGATGTTGTCATTTATACTGCGACGGGACTTTCAAAAGTGTGCCAAAACCATTTAAGCAGCTGTACAGCATCCATGGAGAAATCGATGGCGTTGTGAAGCCACTAGTATATGCTCTATTATGTGATAAAAAGAAATCAACATATAAATTATTATTTCTGTTGTTGAAAACAACAGTACCAAATATGCAGGTTGATTTTTTTAAAAGCGACTTTGAGGAAGCCGCAATCAGCGGTTTTTTAGCAGAGTTTCCAAATGCAGTTGCAAGTGGGTGTATTTTTCACTACAAACAAGCGCTTAAAAGAAAATCTCGAGACCTAGGTCTATCCAAAAATAGTATTTTTAGGAAGCATGTTGCTTTGTGTACTGTATTACCTCATTTACCTGCCTCAGATTTAGATGATGCATTTCTTTATATAATGAGTCAGTCTCCACAGGACAAAAATATCACAAAATTCAATGATTATATGGTTTCCCAATGGTTAGAACACCGATTTTGGAAAAACCAATTTACATGTTACGGTGAAAAGAATAAAACAAATAATTTCGTGGAATCACATTATTCAGACATTAATAAAAAAATCAATCAAAAGCAAGGTATAAATTTAGCCAAACTGCTAAGGTACTTACAAAACTATTGTAACAATTTTGCTAAAATAAGATTAAAAATGAACATTTCCGGAAATCAAAAACATGCCCAAGAATGAAACAATGTAATTGAAAATATATTACATCAATACGTGTCTGGCGCTATTTCTATAGGACATTGCCTAGAGATGTTAAGATTTTAATAAGTATTTTTGCACCTGTTAGTAATGATTAATTAATCAGTAATAATTAAGATTATGAAACGATCTGTGATTTTTAATATTAAAGATTTTTATATTATTATACTACTCTTAGTAAGATTAATATTGTTTCAATGTGATTGTAACTGGAAATATTATTTTATATCCTATTTGTAATTTGTAATTGTTAAACATGAAGGAACCATCTGTGATTTTTTTTTTTTTTATTGGCGATAGGCTCGCTTGACCATAATCACACCTGATGTTAAGCGATTATATGGCCTACGATGGAGCACGCTTGCCTAGAAGCAATCTATTCACTCTAGACTTGAAGACTCCTAGGTTGTAGCTATCAGGAAACACAGACTCCGGCAGGGAATTCCACTCCTTAGCTGTACGCATAATGAATGTGTTCCCAAAACGCTTTGTACGTGTGGGTGGGATGTCGACCATGTAACGGTGGCGCAACGCCGTACGTCTTGTGGTCCGATGATGGAACGGACTTGGCGGGATCAAATTGTGCAACTCCAATGAACACTTATTAATTAGTCAGTAATAATTAAGATTATGAAACGATCTGTGATTTTTAATTTTAAAGATTTTTATAATATACATACTTATACTACTCTTAGTATTAATGTTGTTTTAATGTGATTGTAACTTGGAATATGTTTTTATATCCTATTTGTAATGGATAATGTTACTTTGCCAAATCGCCTGAAAGTTTGTCATAATATAGCCTGTATGGATACAAGTTAACAACTTTTTGTTTCTCTCAAAAATACCCAGTAGTTTTTATTTTATTAGCATTTAAAGTTTCGAAAAATATTCAGTCGCACTGGCAGACTCGCTAATGCGTATGACGTCACAGTACCGTGGCGTGGAGCTAGTCGCCAGGGGTTATTCCCGTTCGTCCACACCCCGTCGCCAGTGGTACACACAAAGTACTAATGTAATTATTATGTAGGTCTACTGCAATGTGATTATTATACGTATATAATTTATATTAAGTATATCTATGCGTCTTATTTATAACACCTCTTTGAATACCTACACAATAACATTGGTCCTTGTATACACATAAGAGTGCCGAAAGCAAAAAGATATTATTTTCTCAATTTCGTAATTTGGTTAAGCAACTTCGATGTCGATGATGCACACATGAGTTTTTAAAAATTATCGATATAATTCATTACTTCATGCTTTTCCCTATTTTTAAACGTGGGAGCGCTTCGAGGAAATAAATTTTAATATTTTTAATCGTTCCTCGAAGCGTTCCTTTTGGGAGCGCTTGGAGGAACAAAACGGGAGCGCTTAGATGGGAGCGTTTCAAAACGGGAGCGCTACGAGGAATACCTCGGTTTTAGGACCAAAGGACTAATCTTAACCCTTTCGGTCCTAAATCAATAAGATGCTGTCCTTGACCTTTGACAGCGCCTACGGTAGGTGTAACATGGGAAGTCTGTTTTGGGAATTTTCTTCTTTGCTTACTCTCTGGCCTACCTATGTTTATATTATTGGAACAACGATTATTATCTTGTGACAGATTAACGTCAAGCCTATTATTATAATATGTAGGTAAGTGACAGCTGGCATTATTAATAGTACTATATTGTGGTACCTACATTGGGCCCTATCAGAATACCAGCGCTGCGGTATTTATTTTTTAAATATCGCAGCATTATGCTGAGATAGGAGCCTTTTTGCGTCGCACAAGTCGGTTTTATTTATTTTCTTTGTTGGTTTTTGTTTTTAATCGAACAAATGTGTAAATTTCGTTAGTTTTAAATGCTCCTTTTTTACTTTTTGTATTTTTTGTGCGTGTCCCACATAAAATATTGTACTTTCTTTCTTTCTTTCTTTACATATTCTATTTTATAAAATATTGTTCTTTCTTTCTTTACATATTCTATTTTATAAAATATTGTTCTTTCTTTCTTTCTTTATTTACGTATTCTATTTTATAAAATTACTAGCTTCTGACCGCGACTTCATCCGCGTGTAATTTGATGTTCCCCTGACCCAGCGCGCCGCATTGCATCGCCCGCCCGCGCTATTACATCGTTTTCGCTTAACGTTCTTTTTACTTTTTGCTCGGCTTAAGGGTCGTAGCATGATGTTAAATAACCTTCCTCAAGAATTGGGCTACCAAATGCAAATTTAACGTTTTATTCTAATCTCAGTTCCAGAGATTACCCCTACATACAAACAAACTTTACCTCTTTATAATATTAGTATAGGTTTCTAAGGCATACCTTAGAAACCACAATTTACGCAATTGATTTTCCTTTATTAGTCATAACTAATAAAGGAAAATCAATTGCGTAAATTGGTTTGCTGTTTATTGCGCCATTTAGGTATATTTTTCACGATGGGCTGGTGCAAATATTTAGATGACATTTTTCCCAAAGTCGGGAGTTCCCGGTCGATGTAACGACGTTTGGGGGAGGCCCATGTTCTGTAGTGGACGTTCTTTGGCTGAAATGATGATGATAATTAGAGATCCTTAAAACTCATTATGACAAGACCCATAATACAAGAGAAGTAATAGACTCAACTGACTTTATTGTTAGCTGGGTTTGAATACTTTATTCTCAAAAAGACAAAAGAGCCACTAACATGAGAACATAATAAACTTATTCTAGGTAACGGCCGCCGATACAATACAATAGTACACGTTCAACGGTTTTATTCTCAATTCTCAACTAATACGCTAGTAACACAGTCAGTGAGTGGTTTCAATGAAGTAATTTGATGGTTTTGATAACCGCTAAAAAAGCTTACATTTTTAGGGTTTCGTAGTAAACAAGGAACCCTTATAGTTTCGCCATGTCCGTCTGTCTGTCCCCACTGTAGCTCAGAGACGCTTAGTACTAGAAAGCTGTAATTTGGCATAGGTATACATATTAATCCTGCCGACAAAGCTCTAACAAATTCTTGAAAAAACAAAAACTTTTAAGGTACCTCCCTTGCACGTAACGTGGGGATAGTATTTTTTATTTCTTGTCTACCCCATGGTGTGGGGTATCGTTGGATAGACTGTTCAAAAATATTGCGAGTCTGTGAATACCACTTTTCGATTCAAGGTTCCACTTGCTAAATATTAAGCATCTTCAACTTCGTCAAGTCCTCTCGTCGCCAATCCCGCAGTGTTTGAAGACTCCTTAGTCTTCAAATCAAATTGATCCATTGATCTTTAACTAGTGCGTCCTGCCCGTTATGACATACGGTGCCGAAACGTGGACACTGACAGTCGGGCTGGTCCACAAATTCAAGGTCGCTCAGCGCGCCATGGAGCGGGCTATGCTCGGAGTCTCTTTGAAGGATAAGATCAGAAATGAAGTTATCCGGAAGAGAACCGGAGTTACCGACATAGCCTGCAGAGTAAGCAAGCTGAAGTGGCAGTGGGCTGGCCATATTTGTCGAAGGACCGATGGCCGGTGGAGCAGACGAGTCCTAGAGTGGAGACCGCGTATCGGCAAGCGTAGTGTGGGACGCCCCCCAGCTAGATGGACCGACGACCTTAAAAAGGTGGCTGGGACAGACTGGATGCGGAAGGCGGAGGACAGGGTATTGTGGCGCAGCCTGGGAGAGGCCTATGTCCAGCAGTGGACTGTTGTAGCCTGAATTGATTGATTGATTGATTGAATATTTAGCATTAAAGTGCTATTTTTTTTGTTAGATCAAGTGTCCTCCCCCATCGCCCGGAGGACACGGTGGAGCATACGGTGGAGGTCTGCCCGGCTAGGGCAGAGCACCGCCGTGCCCTCGTGGAGGCGATCGGCGGCAGAGATCTCTCGCGTCCGGCCCTGGTTCAGGTCATGTTACGGAGCAAGAGGGCATGGGCAGTCGCCACCTCCTTCTGCTAAGCAGTAATGCTCACTAAGGAGGAAGCGGGACGGTTGCGGAAAAGGCAAATTTCGCGCCCTCTCGCCACTAGCCGCCGCAAGAGACGCGCTGGGCGTCGGGAATCCCGGGATTTCCGGCGACCATAGGCGCGGGCTTGCGGACGGTGAGCAATGGGTAGCTCGCCGTCCGATAAGGACCAGGCCCAGGTCGACGGCGCGTTGTGTTCCACGCGCGCCTCAAAGAGATGTCAGCACAAGTGTAGGGGTCCACTAGGGCCGATGCCTGCCGGGGTCGCGGAAAGGTACTTATGGGTCACCGAGGCCCCCGCAACACAGACAACGGAAGGAATACGGATGAGTTTTTGTCAGTAAGAGTCTGACAAACCCTCCCGCTCCGCCCAGAGCACGAGAAGTTATTTGATAATTACCCACCCAAAAAAAAAAAGTGTCCTCTCCTGCCAGCTAAATGGTTGTTTATGGAGATGTGAAAAAATTCAAGGCATTAAGTAGTACATATAATGAAATTAAAAGGAAAACTATCACGGCTAAGTAGGCTTTACAAGTTAACGAGTTACAGTCGACCAACTTAAATTTGCAGTTGGAGAATTGACCGTGGCATATATCGATGTATGGGAGAACATGTTTTTCAACTACAATGTTAAGTTTGTTTTTGGGATAAATTCATCCCAACTTCCCAACTACCGGTTCTACGGTACTAGGGTTCCGTAGTTGGGAAATTGGCACAATTTTATAATAATTTCCCATCCTATATTATAGGATGGGAAATTATTATAAAATTGTGCTCCATCATAGGCGATAGATAATCTTTAATTGTATCATCATCTGCCTAGCCTTTTCCCACCTATGATGGAGTTTCCAGTCTAAACAAACGCAGCTAAATACCAATATTTTATATGGAGGGAATGCCTATCTGGGGGGTAACTATCATTTCTTATAGCAGTATTATTTCAATATTACTTCGGCGTGAGAAAGAGATGGAGCTATAAGTCTTGTATAGCTCCATCACTTTCCCACTGTGAAGTTATATTATAATAATACTGCTATAAGAGGTGATGGTTACCCTCCTGACCTCCAAAACTCAGTTACTGGGCAACACGATACCTCTTTGTAAACTCAAAGCACTTATTTCAAATAAAAACAATTACAGGCACTTTTGAATAATTGTCAAGGGGTCGGTCAGTCAGAAAGATGAAGCTAGTTGCCCGTTCCAAAGCGTAGTAGGTACCTGTGGAGAAGAACGGGCAAGAAACTCTACGGACACTCTTATAAATCAATTACGAGGCCGACAACACCTAAAGCGCGGTCACTGTCGGACTACATAGAAAAGAAAGAGACGCGCGATCAATTTACAAAACAGCTATAGATTGTATAAAAAAAAATAGTTATATTATGTTTTCAACACACTATCTAAAAACTTTTAAAATTTGCGTTTAGGTCCTGTAATCCCATTTTTTTTTCTGTATGTATGGGAAATCATCAAATAACTTCTCCCGCTCTGGGCGGAGCGGGAGGGTGTGTCAGACTCTTACTGACTAAAACCCACCCGTATTCCATCCTGTTGCCTGTGTTGCGGGGGCCTCGGTGACCCATAAGTACCTTCCCGCGACCCCAGCAGGCATCGGCCCTAGTGGACCCCTACCTCCTTGTAGTCCCCTTAAGGTAAGACTTTTGGGCTTCTGACTACCCGTAACGACTGTCACGTATGATGGATCAACGACTTTTTCTCTTTCAATCCCTTTGGTTGTACCTACGCTACGGAGACATGCATAATCCAACTCGCACTTGACCGGTTTTTAGGGTTCCGTAACTAAAAGGAAAAACCGTGAGTCTGTCTGTCTATCTGTCACAGCCAAATTGCTCCGAATCTACTGGACCGATTATGTGACACAAATGTGTAAAGTAAATAAATGAATTTTGAATATGGGATCACTCTTGGGGGCAAATTAGAAAATAAAAAAGGTTTTACAAACTGTACTGTGTGACATATCAAATAAAAGGGCTTTGTTGTGAGGGTCTCAAATATATTATTAAAAAATACATAATTTAAAAGTTATTTAAGAAAATTTACCATTGCCTTATTTCCGAAACTACTGAGTCGATATTTTTAATACAGAAAATAGTTCTTTACTTTTAGATTACAGTAAAAGTTATAAGAAATCTATGGTGTTAAAATAAAATGATAAATCTCTCAATATTGTGCGAACAAACTTACATTTTCAATTGAAATGTATGGGTGATCATGTTTTTCAACTACAATTTTAAGTTTGTTCTTGGGATAAATTATCTTGGGATAACAAACATGGTAGATTACATATACATTGTACGGAACCCTCACCACGGGAGTTTAACTCGCAATTGTCCGGTTTTTGTTTGTTTTAAGTCGAAATCTAACGTCATCGACTGTAATAAACAGCAATATTATTCTTCAAACATTGGACTTTCATCACAACTCTTTTTTTCATTTTTGACATCCAGCCGGAGAAACCTTTCTAATAGGTAACTGTCATTTTGTCTTTGGTTTCTACATTGCGCAGGATCAAGAACCTAACCTATAAATATCTGTGACGTCAAGCCGTCGAGCCGTGTCGATCAAGCCTCATCTATGATCAAAGGTTTAACCTCACTGGTCAGTGGTTACCGCTTGATGTTCGTGTTCGTGAGATGAATGGGACGCCGCCATTTTGTTAACCGTTTCAGGTTGTCTGATTGGTGATGTAATGTGTCTTGTTTGTAGTTGGAAGATTTTTATTTGATATGAAATATAATCTGTTTCTAGATAAAAAAACAATGTCTGTTGTAATTTATGTCATGTTATGTTTATCACTGAACACAAAAACACAAAAGTTAAAACTGTACGGTCAAGGAGTGATAATAAATAATAATAGGAGCGATAAAAGCAGTCGTATGTCACATTTTTGACCTGTCATTTTCTTTCAAAATGTTGGCAATGACGTAGTCGCAAAAATAATGAAGTGCAAGTAAAAAATAACCTGTAGGTGCTCGTAATATTTATTCCGTGATTGAACATACTCCTATTACTACTGACAGATTCTAGATGTCTTACTTGATAGTAAACGGGATGGCCGTAGAAGTCGAGGGTGACCCAAGCTGAAGACGGTTGGATGGCGTAAATTTAAGAACTGTTGGACTGAGAAATTGGAGAGAAAAAGGCGGAAATAGGTCACGTTGGATACTTGACGAGGCCAAGGCCCACCCGCGCTGTAAAGCCTCAGATGATGATGATTTAGATGTCGGCTTATTAACGGTATTACTTAAAAAAAAGTGAGCATGGCAACTAGAACCTGCGAGTTTTCTTTAGTAAACACTTTCCGTCACGTCTAACAAAACACTACAAAAAACACATTTATGAAAGTACCTAAGCACTTCAAAACACTGGGTACCCTCTTTCCATAAGACAAAATAATACCGTAACCATAAATCAATATTCATAACACCATCAAAAAACGAATCCCATCATAATAACAAAACTGTACCTTTACTACGCAGCCAATAAAAACAGAATCTGACATTCAAATAGCCAATCAGGATAGTGCGTTACCATGTTTGCCAAACAAGTGAATGGTTAGTATTATTTACTCTCGTAGTTATGTTAATTCCATGGGGTTTTTATGGCGTGGGGACAAACGAAGGTGAGAGTTTCTAAATATGTATTTATATGGAGTAAGTGTTTAGTAATATTGGTGAAATTAAGTTTAAGTGGTGTATTTCTTTTTTGGTTTGACAAAAATAGAAGTTATTGGAAGATATCGTGGTATACCAATTGCGTTTAGCATGGCAATAGCGGTCATTGCTCTTTTTCCTAAATCACTTGGTAGGTGGTGGTTATTCAGTTTTTCTGTCTGGAATTTCTCAGTAGCAGCTCGGAGTCTAGATTTGTGGCTGGTTGATGGCAATAGGCTCGCCCCCTATTACATGGGACTTAAACATAACTGGCGAAATGTGGGTGTAGGTACTACAGGTACACCTCTGCCCAACCCTTCCTATGTGTGGGTCTTCGTAGGTCCCAGTGACTGTGTTGTGAAGGTCAGATAGGCAGTCGCCCCATGTAAAATACTGGTATTCAGCTACGTCCTGTTAGACTGGAAACCGACCCGGAAAAAAGTAGGCAGGTAGGCATCGTTTTCCGTTGTAAAAAAAATGTTGTGGTTCATGATTTATATCGATTCAGAATGTTAACGGGCTTTATTTCCGTTTTTAAAATTAAGAATATCAATAAAAATTGGTAAGACAATGATCTCTAATGCCATGCTAAAGCCCCTTTGACATGATGCAAGTTTCTTGCCTGTGACATACTGTAAAATTTAAGCAACAAATGATTTGCATCGTCGGAACACTGTTGTAGCAACATAGTCAATTTTAATCGCACTGTGTACTTAAACCAGGCTTTAATAGGTCAAGGACAGCTAATGAGACACAATTGATTTTCTATTGTTTGACTCCGAATCGGTGTCGCGTGGGGCTAAACAGGTTAAAACGCAAATGGTATAGAATAAATAGTGATCATGAAGACTGAAACTCTCCTGTATTTGCACCTTCTTCTTTTCAATTCAATGGTTTTTATCTGTTAAATAATTTTCGACTTGAAAGTGGCACATTCTGTTCCTTTGCTCGAGCGAAGTGCGAGCTACTGAATTCAGAACGAAAACAAACGAACGTAACTTTTCAAACACACTGAAGTCTTTGACTCGTCTCTTGGAAAGTGTGAGCGTTGAGCCACGAATGGCCACGATATGCTTTTGTTTTCTATTAGAAGAATTTTTCATTAAAGCTGTATTGTGCCATATATTTTGTACCTTCTTTTGTTTGTACGGTTCTCTAATACCTATGATACGAGATAGAGAACAAATACACCATACCGAAGTATTTATAAAGATTAAAAGATATAAAGATGGATTTGAAGGATTACGAATGAGTGAACAAGTTGCATTGTGTCTTAGTTAGTACTTAGTTTCATGGTCAAAATAAAAACTCGGACACAGACAGACACGAAAAGTGATTTAGTTTTATACGATTCATATATCCTAGAACTAAAAACTCAACAGGCACTGTGTCCTCGTGGTGGATTACGGCCCACTCCCTCTTACAGAGAGGAGGCCCGGGTCCTAGCAATGAATTGTTACCTATAGGCTCATTATGCTATGCTGTTATAAATGAAGGATGCCTCACCCAAATACTCCGACAGCGACCGCAGCCTCCCTCAGAGCTCGTTCTTGATCCATGTCCCTCAAAGCTTCAGGGCGGATAGTCGCGGTGTTTCGTGGCTGGCGCTCATTTTGTACGGCTGTGGAAGGAGAATTGCTTTAGCTTATGGTAGAGGATAGAAATAAAGGAGTTAGAACTTTAATGGCATAGCCACCCGTCGCCATTTTGATTTTGATGAGTTGCGGCGTGTGACCTTTCTGAAATATACGGATGGATGGACTTGAAGAAACAAAAAAAAAATCTGGTATACGATACCATAAATAATATAAAGGGAACTGAACTTTTTGGTCAAAGTTTTAGAATGAGGGAAAGTGTCACGTTGCCGAGATATTCGGAGGTAAAGATCGCTATTTGATGAGATATTTACTTCTAAATATCTTGGCAACATCTTTGCCTTATTTGTATAGGTATCAACAAAATTTATTATAAAGTGGAATATTTATGTCCGCATTAAATCTTTACAGTTAGCCACTTTTTAGGGTTCCGTAGTAAACAAGGAACCCTTATAATTTCGCCATATCCGTCTGTCTGTCTGTCTGTCCCCACTGTAGCTCAGAGACGCTTAGTACTAGAAAGCTGTATTGTATGTATTTTTGGGTACCTCCCTTGCGCCTAATGTGGGGATGATATTTTTTTTCTCGTCTATGCCATGATGTGGAGTATCGTTGGATAGGCTGTTCAAAAATATTGCGGGTCTGTGAACACCATTTTTCGATCCCTTCATTGTGCGAGGTCCAACACGCACTTGGCCGGTTTTTTCTTCTTAGCGTGTCGATGGCAAAATAACACATGAAATATATTTCTTTTTTTAATTTGTTTGACCCAAAATTCAGCAACGCTAATACCCGTTGCTGTCGCAGCCATTATTAGGTCCTCAGTTTCCCGCTGAAGCTACATGTAAAAAGCTTGCTACGCGTGTAGCTACGCTCGTAGCCACGCGCCTACGCCGTAGCCAGTACGCATGATGGGCATTTTATAACTAAAGTGCTGATCAACCAATAGCAGTGTAAGTATTTACAATACGCGCCACGAAAGATGAGACTTGACGAGCGTCTGCGGTGTCCCCCTGCACAGTTACAGTCGTGTATATAATAATTATTATACGACATAGTTATACGAAATAGTTAGTAATATATTATTTTAGTTCGAAATAGTTATTCATATTGTTATCGTCCACGTCGCAAGTCAAAACACGTGGTGTGTCAAGTCTCATCTTTAGTGGCACGTATTGTACTGTATGACGTGTAAAAAGCTTGCTACGCGTGTAGCTACGCTCGTAGCTACGTGCCTACGCCGTACCCCTTACGCACATGGACATAATGTGAAAGCATTTTATAACTTCCGTACTGTATGACGATTGGACATAGAGATTTAATAATTGGAAACTAAATATTACATCACATATTACATTATCTAAGTACATAACTCTATCGGTAATCTTGTGTTTACGATACTCAGCTGCCACTACTAAAATGTATATTGTATACCTATTATGTCTGTACTCCATCAAACCTGTATACAAGTTATGATTGATAGTGGGATCTGTAGAAGCTAGAGTAGAGACACACGTACGGTCGGCAAAATAAAAGTCTCTCGCGACACTCGCCCCTCTTGGGATAGGGTTGTCATAATATATATGGTTTAAGTGCAGGAAAACTGTAGTTGTCATGGTGTTGGCAGAGGTTTTGAAGTATGCAAAGAAACATTATTTTTATTATTTTATTGATATATATTTTATAAAGATTCTTTTATATTTTGTGAATGTGAGAACGTTGTAGGCTTAATAGGCTGTAGATTTGTAGACCATTTTCTATTTTGTTTCAAAATCAAAATTAAAATATTTTATTTCACATACCTAAACCTACATGGGAACTTATGAAACATCAGAAGCTTGGTGCACGGTTCCAATTGGTCGGTTCCTATGAAGAAGAGGCGGCAAGAAACTCCACGGTTATTCTTTTAAAAATAATTGGCTTTTACAATATTTTCAAATTACAGTGTTAATACTCGTAGGTATGGGAGAACAGTGTAGGCCTGACAAGAAGTACCAGGTACTTAACAAAAAATAAAATAATTGGTCTACAAATCTAGTCTATTAAGCCTACAACATTCTCACATTCAGAAAATATAAAAGAATCTATGTGAAATATTAATAAAATAATAAAAATAAAAACCTTTTTAAATCAAATGACATGTTTAGTATCTGGTACTTATTGACAGGCCTACACTGTGCTCCCATACCTATTAACACTGTAATTCAAAAACATTGTAAAATCCAATTATTTTTAAAAGAGTAACCGTGGAGTTTCTTGCCGGCTCTTCTCCATAGGAACCGACCAATTGGAACCGTGTACCTAGCTTCTGACGTCTCAAAGTGCCCATGTAGCTTTATGTGAAATAAAATATTTTAATTTTGAAACAATAATATACCTACAGAAAGTAAAAAGACCTAACACATACTTAGCCGTCGACGCATTCTGTATCATCAAACTAAGTAACATAGTACAAAAATAATGGGTGGGGAATAACCTTCTCACCTAACAACCTCGGAAAATGTTTATCATTCGAAATCTCAGTGCAAAAGTGCAATTCAGCCACTAGCGTGGAAACATTGTTTTAATTTGAACCTTTCTATTCTATATTTTTATATACCGCTAGTCCACTGAAAATGCATTAATACTTGCATGATCATGTCAGCGCGCCAACCTATTTTTAGAATAACGACTGCATGAAAAAAAAAAAGTTTTAATATTTTTTTCTCTTCTCCATAGTTTTGGTTTTCTTTTTGATAAAATCGTAAGAAATCATAAAATATGAACGAGTCCAGTAGCGTCAAATATATACATTTAACACCTGCTTTTCCTCGCTGTAGTGAGGTGTAAAGTTGTGTTTCGCTCGGCAGCAAAGTTATTCTGCGTCCCAAAAAACAACTTTGACGCCTTTCATAGCAAATAACTATTGTTTTTGTTGTGAAAAATCAAAACAACATTTTATGTTGGTATTCACAGAGATATCTGTGGAAGATATGTATTTATCTCCTTACAGATTAAAACAATAATTACGTTGGATTGTATTTTTATACTATCAGCGTAATTACACTGCAAGACTTCTTTGTACTTGAAAATACTTTTCTTAGATTTGACGACCCTGTACTAGTCAGTCCCACGTTAGTGCTTTGAGTGAGAACACAGTAACTTGTGTAATTGAATTATTTGTCGTGACAATTATTATCGAAAGCAATAATTTTGTCACAAGTTTGGTAATAAGTAGTTTTGATTGGAAGTAGCTTTTGCTCACGTAGTCATTGAACAGAACTCCAAAGTTCTGTTCAGTGACTACGTGGGTATTGTAAAGATTAGATTTGACCAGTAATTGGGTCATATTCTGGTGATCTGACATAAGATACCTATACAACTTGCATAGATATTCAAAAGAGTCATTATTGAAAGCCAAATTCCGGGTACATATTGAAGAAACAACAACAAAGAACTAACATGAAATGTAACACACGTTGAAACACATTCGCGTAGTTGGCGTGTCACGTTTCATGTTGCATTGCATACATTAGAACGACTAATTAGTTTCATGTTACGTTACACGAACGAGAACTCATTGCCCTAAAACTTAATATTATATCGAAACTGATTCCAACAAATAGGTAGATATTTTATAAAATGCACATCTTGCAAATCGAAACAATTTTAACATTTCATTTTATTTTCATTGTGTATGTTTGTCTGACTTACAAAAAAGTCACTTAATTTCAAATCCATCATACCATTAGATCCTACACCAAAGCTACATCAAACCTCAGTCAATAATCAAATAAAATAAAAGTATCTAGCTAGACCACAATAAAAATGCCACATGCCGTGTTTTAACTACTGGAGTGGCCCCGTTTGATTTTATTGCCCCCGTAGCTCACATACATACTACTACAGTTATAGACTAACGGATGAGTGAGGGTTTGCTTGCGTTTTGCGTGATTTGATTTAAGGGCAGAGTCTCAGCTTTTTTAAAAAGGCGAAGATACTATGAAGGGCGCGACCGGGCTGGACCGGATAAGGCGATCACTTTCAAAGCGTATTCGTATTTCTACAGCGCTTTTCGACGGGATTTGACATAGGCTTTTCGGTAGCTTATGTCAGTCCAATACATTTTGACTTTTACATCATGGTTATCGCGTATAGAATGTCACTTTGTTTAGGCCCTCAGGTGGTACAATATTTGTTGCACGATTCGTGCCTAACATTTATCGGTAACAACAGGATTAATAGGAAACAAGCGTAACAAAAGAAAAAGCTTGCGGACGGTAAGCAATGGGTAGCTCGCCGTCCGATAAGGACCATGCCCGGGTCGACGGCACGTTGTATTCCACGCGTGCCTCAAAGAGATGTCAGCATAAGTGTAGGGGTCCACTAAGGCCGATGCCTGCCGGGGTCGCGTGGAAGTTCGAAAAGGTTACCGAGGTTCCTGGCAACACAGGCAACGGAAGGAATACGGGTGGGTTTTAGTCAGTAAGAGTCTGACACACCCTCCCGCTCCGCCCAGAGCGGGAGAAGTCATTTGATAATTTCCCACCCAAAAAAAAAGTCATGGGGACTCCCGACAGAAGTGAAAAATTAAAACTAAAACATGTTTCCACTGCTGGCCAAGTGCAACACATCAGACTCATAGCTACAGATATACTGTTGACATTAGCATGTCAGTGACGCGAACCCATAAGATTTTTCCCTACTAAAAATTGCTCAACGCGCTAAAAGAAGTTTTCACTCAGCATTGCCTAAATCATGTTACTGAAAAAGCATAAAAACTACCTATCCAACTGCATAGAAAGCTTGAACATATAACCAAAGCTACGCAACTACCAGACAGACTGAAACTTGAACACGAATTAATGTTCACACACACACACACAAACCGCTAACGCACACTACACCCCCACTACACACTACACTATAAATCAAATCGCCCCTCCCACATCCGGCCGCAGCCATCTTTGAGATCTCACTTCCGGTGTCACGAATAAACGAGACAGAAATATCATAGTTTTACATAAGAGTGAAAAAGATGGATAGATGTTTGTGATTTTTGATTTATTTTCGTATTTGTATGGAGCTTTGTGAAGCTTTCGCGAATGAGATCATTGAGCAGAACTCATTTCGTTGGTTCGATGCAGATTGGGTACTTTGTGGCAATTGTCTTATATATAAATCTGGCTGGAAAGTTTTTCGTCTTGGCGAGAAGGGGTACGTAGAGATTTTAGGCATAGCCATCTGGCTAGGAAGTTTAATCAAACTGCATCTCTTTTTTCGCTCGCTTACCCTACTGCTGTCCGACTATTATTTTAGCAATCATTTAAATTTTTTTTAAAACATTTTCAGCTGCTCGAATAAAATGTCGAAGCAACTATTTCGTTGTTTCCACAGACTAAATAATAGATAATTATCTCACAAGGAATCCTATCCTAACTAATATTATAAATGCGAAAGCGAGTTTGTTTGTTTGTTTGTTACGCTTTCACGCAAAAACGGCTGGACGGATTTGGATGAAATTTGGCACATGGGTAGACCATGACCTGAATTAGTAGGTACATATAACTTTTAATCCCGATGTTCCCACGGGATTGAGACTCATGTGGGTGAATCAGCAGGGCGCAGCTAGTATGTAGATAATGTTTAATGTGTAAGATGTGATGTTAAATGACTTGATGTATTATGATATCATGAAATCCAAAATAAAGAGAAAGAACAATATGCCCCATTCCATATGCAGATGGTGACCACCGGGGTGGTTTTATGTGAGGTAAAAATCCCACACTGCCCGGTCTTATCCCCAAAGGCAGGGCGCCTTTTGAAGGTTTACCCCGAAAACAAAAAACATAATAAAAAAAAGTTCCTCACATGTCCCTGTACTTAAGCGTCAAATTTCATAACGATCAGTTCAGTGTTTTAGGTGTGAAATGTTACACATAGACAGAGTTACTTTCGCATTACGCCTTTACCGCCTTTTTTTTTGTGCCCGCGTGAAGGTTGGAAATTATCCCACGGAAATGTACTACCGGGATTAAAATGTTCCTATGTCCGAACCCAGGTCACCAGGTCTACCCATATACCAAATTTCATCCAAATCCGTTCAGCCGTTTTAGCATGAAAGCGCAACAAACAAACAAACTCACCTTCGCATTTATAATATTAATTAGGATGCATAGGTAATTTTCCAAAAGTGGGACCGTGAAACCACTAAAAATTACCCTTAATAAACCTTGGGTAGTTACAGTCAGGGAAATTAATTGTTACGCATTTTTTCTTATATGTAGAGATTTTACCCAAATGGCAAAGAATTACTAACAGTTGTGGTTTGAATGTATGGACAATTTCAGTTTGTAATCAATTAGCTAAGCTGTAAATTTCCTTCAGTTTACATAGAGGTGCTAAAGCAGTTTTACGTAGATATATGGACACAGCCGTGAACAAAACTAGTATAACAACAGTTTTAAAATAATCTTAGTTACTCCCTTTTCTTTAGGGGACTACAGGACCTAAACGCAACTTTTATAAGTTTTATAATGCCTTAAAGTATATGATCCACTGCAGTAAACAAAATCACAAAAATAAATGATATTCTTAAGGATGTATGCTAGGTAGATAGTGTGTTGAAAACATATCAAACTAATTTGCTACGATAGAAAAAAAATCACGAAAATACCTCTAAAAAATATTTTAAGGATTAAAAACCATACTAATATACATGCAATCATTCTGATTTTTGTCAGATTATTCTACAAGCAACATATTAGTATAATAGTGTTTTTTTTTTTTTTAAATCGATCATTGCTTCATATTTTGCAATAAATTACCAGCGTTGTGTCATCGCGCTTCTCTTTCTTTTCTATGCAGTCCGACAGTGACCGCGCTTTAGGTGTTGTCGGCCTCTTAAGAAGTTATGACATGCTTTTTGAGACGCCCATGGAAAGATCTGATGAACGTTTTAAGGGTCGGGTAATCGCCATTGATCTTGGCAATACAAATGCGAGTCACACTCGCGCCGCGCACCGCGCCGCCGCCGCGGCTGCTGCCGGTTTCATAGGGAATATTTATTTTGGAGTAGTGGTGGCCCAATGGTAACGGCCGCGACTTATGAGTTGTAGATCGTAGTTTCGAACCCAGACAAGCGCTTTACTTTGTGTAAATAATTTAATCACCACTGATCTCAAAACAGCGAAGAAAAACATCGTGAGGAAACCGACATGTCCTAGAACCAAAAATTTGGAGACATGTGACATCTACCAACCCGCGCTGGGTCCATGTGGTAGATAACGGCCCACTCCCTCTCACAGAGAGGAGGCCTATGTCCCAGGAGTGCTAACATTATAGGCTGATTATGTATTTATTTTTACCCGACTGTCCCAGAAGGAGGGTAATGTTTTTCGAGAGTATGTATGTATGTATGTATGTATGTATGTATTTTTTTTTATTTTATTTATTTGGGAAATTACACATTAAAGTATTACACAAAATTTGAGCTACAAAGTGAGTAAATGTTTAACCCACGACATTTTCCACATATTATAAAGACAAATTATAAAACTAATGCGATGTGCGCTTACAATTAGATTGGTACAATTAAATTACATTGTGTGTTAATGATAAAACTAAACATTAAACAGGCATGCAAATAAAAAAGAAAAACAAGAAATTATGAAGATACATTCTAAGATTCAAAAATATTACGGAGCAATATCCAAAATAGTTCCATGAACAAGGCCTCTAAATTGATTAGCTGGAAAAGCGAAGATGTCAACATTTTGGAAGAGATTATTATATTGACCAGTAAGACGACGTAGGGGTGCTCGTAAGCCTGCGTTTGTACGACTAGAAGATACTGCAAATAGAGGTCGTGCGCGCACCCCTCGGCTTATGGTTGTTCTAGGTACTACGTAGCTAATCTTATTAGTGATATCCATACAATCACTTGCGTTATTACATATATAAAAAAGAAACATTGTCTCTAAAATAATACGTCTGGCCTTAAGTTTATGTAGCTTATACCTATTCAGAAGATCACTATAAGATGCATAAGTGCGAAAACAACGGAAATGCATAGCTTTCAAAAACTTACTTTGAACTTTTTCAATCGCATCTGAGTATTTACTATAGAAGGGATTCCATACCGCAACAGCGTACTCTAACTGGGACCTGATTAACGATTTGTAAAGATATAAATATGTATATGGGCGGACAAATTCTGTGGCTGATCTCATTACAAAACCGTACATACGGAAGGCATTGTTTATAATTTTATCAATATGAACGTCAAGATGTAATTTATCATCCAATAGAACTCCAAGATCGCGCACTAATGTTTTTCTAGTTAAAATTACATTATTTAAAGTATAAGGATGCGTGATAATATTTTTGTTTTTAGTAAAACTAATACAGCAACATTTTGATAAGCTAAGTTGTAATTTATTAATTGAACAGTATGCAGAGAACCTGTCCAAGTCTTCCTGTAAGAGTAGACAATCGTGCAAATTTTTAACAGGCTTATAAATTTTGAGATCGTCTGCGTATAGCAATAATTTTGAATTTTGAAAACATGTATTGATGTCATTAATAAATATGATGAATAATGTATGTATGTATGTATGTATGTATGTATATTTCTTTGGCACGCTCTGTAGCCTAAACGGCTTGATGGATTTTAACTTAAGAGGTGTCGGAGGGAAAGGTTTTTTTTTTTATTAAATTGCAACAATATTGATATCAAATAATAGCTAGTAATGAGTCAATTACATGTATATATATATTAATAAAACTAAAGAGCTTGAAATAAAACAAATTATTTAAAAAACAAAAAACCCGACTGCTAAATCACATAACTGAAAAGAGAAAAACAAGCTTTATAATCTATAGAATTTTGGTATCGCAGGCGGCAAACCGATAGCCTGAAATATCGTGTAACTTATGTTAGTCCCCGCCTGCGATACCAAAATTCTATAGATTATAAAGCTTGTTTTTCTCTTTTCAGTTATGTGATTTAGCAGTCGGGTTTTTTGTTTTTTAAATATTTTTTTTTTAGTAATGAAAGTATATACAATATTTGAAAAAAATCACTGATAGAATTATAGATAATAAAATAGTCTGTTCATACAAGAAAAAAACATGAAAATATCTTAAGTAGTTTGAAAGTAATATCGTTTTTTATGCTTTGGGTAGACATTACTTCATGAATTTATTTCATAAAGTATTTTACTACAATACTTAAATATTCACATATAGAATTGATGTCTACGCGTTCTAGTTATAATTTTTTGCATAACTTAGGTACTTGCATTGGCGTAATATCAGTGATATAAAAGTCACTAAAAACATATATCTGCGCCTTAAGTAACACTAGACGACACGTAAATGAATGCCTTAATGAAAGCGTGCTTTTTGATTTTTAACTTAAGGCGCTGAGCTGAGCGTTGAAAATTCAACAGCGCACTTGAGGCATGTGTCTCTGCACCATGCAAGTAACCCTAAGACATTATTCATATTCAAATATGCAATAAAAACAAATACAGCAATAATCCACTACACATTTGCACAGAACAATCATAATTTAAAAATAAAATCATAAGGATCAGGTGCGTGCTCCAACCCTAAAGTGAAACGAACTAATAAAAACATCTCTTTCTCCCTCCCACTCACACGAAGTCATGTATTACCGTTTCACTTATAAACGACTTCTGTCAAACTGGCGACTTAATGGTTATTGATTTCGATTTAATGGCGAGGGGATTTGAACTGTATTTTTATGACGGGTAGGATCAATTTCGTTTGAATGTTTTTTTATGTAGCCAATGGAACATGGGCTCGTAAGGCTGTGGCCTGAAATTTAGCGATAATGTGAAAGACGTGATGGCTTTCAAGTTTTTTAGAAAATATGTTGAAAATTATTGGCTTTTGCACACAGAACGTGCGTCACGAAATGCTACAAAGTCATTGGCTTAAAACAGACGAAGTTTGCAAAACATGTAGATTGGACTAAAAAGTTCTGATGCCAAGGATTTCACCTAGGTTTTTTAAAAGCTCAATATAGTTAAATGGTATAAAATCTACGCAAAAATTTTAAGAATAAGTTCTAACAGACAAAATTAACGAAGCTTTAAGTTTTTGGCTCTAATTGCAAATTGCTTTGATTGCATATTAACTCATTTCTCGTTTTCATTTGTGACAAAATTTAATTAATGACATTGTCACGTGAGCTTTAAACTCAAAGCGTTTATCTATAGGTACTATTACTAGAATTACTATAATATTCCTATTTAATTTAATATTTGTTTTTTTTTTGTAATATCTTTAATGAATATTATAAAGAGGTAAAATTTGTTTGTTTGTAAGTTTGTATGTAGGGGTAATCTCAGGAACTAATAATCCAATTGTATTTTTTTCAATTTGTAAAAGTTTTATTATTATTCCTGAGTGCTGTAGGATAAAAATTATATTTATATCATGCATATTAGCAGAGCTATCACAATTTTTGTCTAGCAAGTCTGAAAGAATTTTGAAAAGTACTAGGCTTGCATGAATTCACTATAGTATTTCAATCATTAGTATTATGCTAATAATAGGATTTAGATGAAATTTATATAGTTCATAATCTGGATTAACACATAGGAAACCTTTTTATCCTGGTAGTAGGCATGTTTCCGTCGGATATTTTCCAACGTCTACACGGGTGAAGCAGCGGAAAAAAGCTAGTTTCAAATAAACCATTTACAGGCACTTTTGAATTGTTAAGGCGTCGGCCAGTCAAAAAGATGAAGCTAGTTGCCCTTTCCAAAGCGTAGTAGGTACCTGTGGCTATGGAAAAGAAAGGACCAGAAACTCCTGAAACTGGATTTTCGGTCAAACATTTGCACGCGCTACGGTATAGCGCGTTTATCAAGCAAGCTATTACCGTAATTAATCATTTAGTCACAGGGCTACATTCAAACTTTACCTTCAGCTTAAACATAACCGCTGTTCTCCGGGCCACAGCCGGGCCTTTTGAATTTGGACTCCCACTTTAAAAGTTAGAAATTCAAGCCAAACATTCGTTTTGCCCCACCCAATACATTCAAGACTCTACTCGTTACCAACTAAAGTTGAAATTCGTTTGCATACTTGAAAGGACTTGTGACCTTCTGAGTTCGGTTGAATATTAATACAGGGTTGGATTTAGGGTTTTATGGGCGGATTAAAATCGCATTAATCAGTGTCTGTTACTGCAGATTTAACTCTCGGTATAAACAGTTAAGTGTTAGGGTACGATGGATTCTGTGGACTGGTGTGTGCAGCAATGTTTTATTGATGGTATATATCATAAGTTGTACCTACGTCATAAATCTATAGGAGTTATTACTCCAATAGATTTATGTCGTTTTTGCTGCTGAAAATCCATTTTTTTACAATACACAAAGGTATGAGAGATTATTAGAAGAAAACAAAAACATAATTTAATTATAATAATTATCTTCTTTCGTTTTCTGTCTAATAAAAAAATTAGCAGTAAATAAAAAAAATAAAAAAAGTAACTGTGAGTAAACAGCCCGTCTTTTATTTGTTGTTAATGGAAAGATATGACCATGATGAGTTAAAAATTGAGGTTTAGGTACCAACAATAAATAATGTGCAAGCAAACAAAAAGGAACTAAACTTCTAGGGACTTTTTCCATAGTTTCAACATAAGACAACCATTTTCTAAGACGGTTAAAGTATAAACGTCCCAAAAGACAATTCTACATAGGAACAATAGCTCAAAAATTTTAAATTATTTCCTAAAACAACGAACCGCCAAAACACTTTTGACGGCGACATCACGCCGTAATACTGAGCTTAGGATCGCGTGGAGTAGGTACAGTCGGGGATTAAAGCGCAAAATCACTGCCATTAGCATTTAATTTTACAAATGAATCTTTAATTCTCTGCCTTCTACTCTCTTCTGCTTTGTTTAAGTCAGAATGTCGAAGATGTGCTTCGTTTTGTATTTTGTTTACATTTTTTAGTCTTTAGCCTTTTATTCATAACTAGCCACCCGTCCCTGTTTCGCACGGTTTTGAGCCTTAACAAAACGACAAAATTTCTTCATTAATGTGAATACATTCTCTACATGTTGGATTTTTTTCCAGAATACATTCTCTAAATGATGGCGAAAACCGCATCTTAATCCATTGTGGAAGATTTCAGTGGTCACACAGACAAACACGAAACGTGACTTTCAATTATATTTAGGTTTTTTAAAATCTAACTTCAGCCTTTTGTTCATAAAAATAATGTTAAATATTTCCTAACTTAAAACACCAATAGTCCATTTTCATCTATTTTCTTAAATAATACGAGTATACAAAGTATTTATATTAAAATAATAAAAAAAAAATATCTGAAATCCTTAAAAGTCACACGTTTGCAAAAATGTTTATTTTTTAAAATTTGCCCCTAAGTTACCCACATATTCAAAATTCATTTATTTACGTTACACGTTCGTGTTTGGGTCACAGAAGTTCATATGTGTACAAAATTTCAACTTAATAGGTCCAGTAGATTCGGAGTAAATTGGTTGTGACAGACAGACACATGAGTGATCCTACAAGGGTTCTGTTTTTTCCTTTTGAGGTATGGAACCCTAAAAACTAAACGTTCTACATAAAAAGTTCAGTCAACCTAAAAATTAAAAGTACAAAAATGTCAAAACAAAATTAACAAAACAAAACCAATTGCAACTCCTAAACATAAACTTAATAAAACCCAGAAACATCCATTACAAAATTACCATAACGCATGAACAACGAACAATGAAAATGTGATCCAATTTGTGCGACGAAAGAAAGTGTCAAAAAGATAAAGGTAGTAACGAGGGGCCCAGCGTTGTGCCCTGCGGCATGCCAGACGGGGACGCCTTTACCACTTTAAGCTTTGTATTATTTTGGTCTTTGGGACCCCCGGTATGAAAAGGAAAGTGTAATTTCGTTACGCTTTGAGATGTCGACGCGACAATCTAATTATTTTCGGATGGTGTGGTAGGTTCACCTTGTCAAAAGCCTCTCAGTGTTCTACGGCATGATTTAATTAATGAGTGTTGGTTTAATTTCCAAGTTTTATTGAGAGAGCAGTGTTTAAAATTGATTTGTAAAGAAAATAGATTTATTATAACTAAATGCCTATTTTTTCTGTCTAGTTACTTATAAGATATTAATGTTTTTTATACGAACTGTATCTTGAGTAGATTCCATGCAGATCTGGGAATGAAAGAAAAAATAGAATGTATCAGTTGCTCATTATCAGCTCAAGTCGTAAGAGTTAATCAAAGAAAACTAATTGTTTTGAACTTTTAAGTCTTTATACTTTTGCATTTGCAGTACTTATGCAATACAGACGCAGTTGCCAGTGACGGAATGAGTGAATTGAGGTTTAAACAAATACTGCATGGTAATATTTCATACGTTTCGTCATCCCTTATCACTAAAATGCCTACTTCTCAGCCACAACTAAGCCTGGTAATCATAAAAAAAAAAATGTTTTGCATCGTCTATCCAAATTATTATTAAATCTAGTTGCATTTCACGCGGTTAAACATCTCACTTCATAACAAAGGGTGCTCATTTGAATGTGAGCGCCGACGCCTGGGGGCCATCGCTTTGTAGTTTTTCCTTAATTATCTGTTTGCGGATTCCCACTCATTAAAATGTGGGTGTGTTACTGTGTACTGAGTTTCGCCTTATTAGATTCAGCTTTAGGGCATTACGTGATTTGTGAACGGTTTTGATTCTATGCTTTAGTTTTGTGGTCGTTATTATTATTGTGCGAATGTTTTAGATGTATCTATTATTAAAGTTTGCGCTGTTAGAATGGTATATAAATGGACATTCAATCGCACATCGACATGATAGAAAGTACAAGAGTGTCTCTGCTCATTAAAGTAACAATTGCTTAAAACTAAAGAATGACTAGAAATAACACAAAATAATAAACTACACATATAATTAGTAGTAAAAAGATCTTAAGCCTGTTCCAAGCTTATTTGTCCATTCTCAATAACTAACTTTTACTATGTGAATTCTGAATAGTTTCAGATAAGAATAAATTAGAATCACTATAAACTTTCCATTTGACAGCTTACTCGTAAGTCATATTCTGAACGGAAATAATGTAAAGGTTAATCAAAATCACACATTATAATTCTGTTAAACCTAGACGACAAATTGGTTGAGATATTACATTAAATATCACTTTCTCTAATAACACCAAACAAAATGCATTTATGACAGATTCTATTAGGTAGTAACAAGTAGCAGACGTATTGAAGTATTGTTTGTTGCGACTGTGCGTCAATCATTGCAGTTTAAACCTTAATTCAATGATATAAAAGTTACATGACATGCGCTTGTGATTCGGGGCTACTATAACAATAGCACAAGTTGCTAGAGGGTTGTGATAATGTGTCAACTAATTTGTGAAGAGAATTGGAAGGGTAAGTATATGAGTAATTTTTCTTTCATTAATTAAATGGTGAAACGTGGGTGTGCTATAGGTACTACCTCTGCCCTATCCATTCAGGCGTGCTGTTATGTATTTTTTGCTTCCTTAATAAATTGTTTGTTATTAGGAATATTAGAGGTATTTTTAGTCGTCATCATACTCAGAGGGGAATATTAGGCAGCCGATTTACTGAAGACAATGAATAACATCTAGACAATATGTAGTTACTATGAGAACAGCAGTCAGACTTCTATTAACACCATCAACTAAGCTAAAATCATTTGCAAAATATGCTGGAGCAAGAACTTCGTTTAGTAGTATTAGTTAGCCAAACTAGTGTAGCTAGAACAGCACGCATAGTATTCCCACTTCTATCTCTACTATAAGAAGGATATACATATCTTTTTATACACTTAATTTTTGACATCAGGCCGTAGAAATCTTTCTACAATCTGTCATTTTGTTTTTCGCTTCTTCCGTTTTTCAGTTGTTCATGCTGCAAGTGCAGAATTCGTGAGATTGGTTATTGCTTTTCCAATACACTTAAGACATTGGCAGAATTGGAGACATCAAAACACAATTGCTTGACATATTAAAAAAAAAATTGTGGTTGGTTATGTAAGAGTAACGTGATTACTCTTAAAGATTAGGTAACATAATTTGAAAAAGTTCTCATAAATAGAAAAAACACCATGCAGTAATAACAACAATTATCTACACGCGTAGCAAAGACAAAATGACATCTTGTAGACAACATTTTACGGCGCAATGTCAAAAATGAAGAAAAGAAACGTCACTTTCTATTGATAATGCTCTTCCTAGAGTAGAGATAAAAGAGGTCATGCTACGCGTACTTGAAGGACCAACATTTCTAATCCTTCCGAAATCATCTTATGGATGTCAAATCCTTCACCAACCCATTAGGTACTCCTAAAAAGCATTTAAATTTTTACACCACATCCATTCTCCCGAACTAAACTAACAAACGTATGCACGACTTAGTTAGGAGAATAAAAACTATACTTTTAACTGTTAAGCCATAATTTGTATACGGGGCGGCACCGACACGTGGCAGCCACGCGGTCTAAAATATTGTCTCTATTATGCACAACCCTTCCTTCTTTGGTGTTTAAGGTTTATCAAGGTTATTATTTTTCTGGTTGCTGTGCTAGTCATGTAGAAGAGTTTAATTTTTTGTTTTGTTACTCGCTATTTCTTCACTCAAAATTTCTTATTTGGATTTAACTGGTGGTTTTTCCAATTAAAGTAGAACAACACTAACTGTTACGGTAGCCTTTGTTCACAGCTATACTATTTTTATGATGTAAAGGTTATTTTTGGTCCAAAATTAAGTGATGAAAATGAGTGCGCAAACCGGATCACGTGACTATATATACTTACTTCAAATATTAAAATGACTACAATAACTTATTAAACTCTAGCTCAGGCTGTTACAGTACCTACCAGTAAAACTACCACAAAAGTAATTGCTCTAGCACATTACCCAAAATTAACCATAGGTACCTAAAATATAACCTCATCAAATAATTCACAAGACTAACATCTACTCAAAATCGAACACTACTCTAGTCGAAACAACGTCCAGTCTCCTCTAACAATGAAACACGAGGGTGGGCTGTCTATATGAATATCTTCACGCCTAATTGACTTGTGTGCGTGCGACAGGGTGCGTACAACAGATTTGTTAGCTTTTTATAGCAATATGAAATGTTATGACATGTTTGGACTCGCTGGGATGTGGGAACTGGTATTGACTTAGTGTAATCTTCTTTGGCAAATATTGGTTTTGATTTGCGAGGTCTGTGGGAAGCTGCATTCAGATCGAATACTGAAGAGCGCGTTTGATAAGAGCTAGAGGAATTAGGTCCACTTGCACCACAAGTTTAGCGCTAACTAAACGCGTTTAGCGCTAAACATATTTAAAACATAATTTCGTCTCTGTCAGTTTCAAAGGATTTAAAGAAACAAAGTTTTGTTTTAAATTTAGTGATGTGTGGTGCAAGTGAGCATTAGAAGACGAAGATGGGACTTAAAACGAACTGAATAGTGATGATAAAAAATCGAGGTTTAGTAAGTTCGTCAAATTCAACAATTACCATTACTTCAGTACTGAAATTATAAATCGGTTGTTGGAGATGATTAACGGATCATCATCATTTGCTGAGATTGACTTCCAGTGTTTTACATGGAGCGACTGCCTGTCTGATCTGGGTAACACGATGCCTCTTGGTAAGATTGGTTAAGCCCGATTAAAGCTTAAGGTGACAACATTTAAATAAGTGATATTAAATACCACAACCCTCAATTTTGATTCAAGCCCAAACTCAAACCATTTATTTCAATTAAACCATTTACAGGCACTTTTGAATTGTCAAAAGAAGTCAGAAGGATGAAGCTAGTTGCCCATTCCAAAGCGTAGTAGGTTCCTACGGAGAAGGAAGGGAAAGAAACTCCATGGACACTCTTTTTATTTTCATCAAAAGATTTGAAATCAAACCAAGGCCTGCAAAAAGAAAACAGCCACGAAAGTGCGAATAAGAAACAAAATATAATATATAATTATTAAGATCGCAAGTGTTCACGAACTATCCAAAATGTTCTAAGGAATCAATGTTCATTAAGGTGTGGTAATCACTTTACGGTAGCGACAAATTAGTGAATGCAAGTTAATCATGTGGCGAAGCTATGGAGTTTATATTCACATACATATTTTTACATTTACATATGCTAGCAGCGCGTCTGTGGGGAACGCGCGAAGTAAATATAACGTGAATTAGAATAATTTTTGAATCAAAAATAAAACTTTTCTATAGCATTTTAGTTTTATGCGACAAGCACAATTAGTAACTAAATAAAATAAATTATAAATATAAACATATAATAAAAAAATAATAGAAAAAAAATATTAGTATTTTTTTTTTGTATTTTGTACCACCCATAGATATGAATAATGTCTTAAAACTAAGTTAATATTAGGCACTCGATTGTTTTAAATTTAAAAAATCTATTTAATTAAGAGGGGTAGGTACGTAACGTACTTTATTTCACACGTACGTGCTAGGCCCACAGAACGTGGATGAAGCAAAAATAATATGTAAGAATCGTTGTAATATGTACATATTTAATTGTTTATTAAATAAAATTACATTTAAATCCACTTTCAGTTAATTTTAACAAAATTTATTGGTATACATTATATTCTTAATTATAATCTGCTGCGTCGTGATCTATTTTAAATGTGCATATGTATAATTTACCTCGATGACGTTACTAATTTTACGATGATTCCATATTATGGACGGATAGATATATAGACGGATGGAAGGATTAATTTAGCTTACAGCTAGCATTTATATTAGTAAATAAGGATAATTATCATACCTATGTTATGAAGTTTTTGAGTTTATAGAATATACCTAAAATTTTCTTTAACCAACTCTTACAATATGGGTGCGATAAAAAGCAACTTCTACAAACAATTTTTTTTTTATATCTGTCTACTTCTTAAACATAAAAGGGTGTTTACTTATATTTTTCATTCGAAAAGATTTAATCGGCAGTGGCTTTTGTAATAGCCCATCGTCCCGTTAACGTATTTGTCTTTGCTTCTATTTTCATATTTTTTGCTATTCCATTATTACAAGGAATCATGCATTCTAAAAGTTTCCATCATCACAAAAAACTGTCATATCGCAATTTTGGGTAATTCGTGAATTTCAATAAAATTATAAATTTTAGCGCACTACGGAGTGATATTTTATAAATTAATTTACAATTATTAACGTACTAATCAAAACAGCCAAATATTTGACATTGCTAGGCGACGTTGCCAACTTTCAGAATGCACCTTCTTAATAAGACTGCAAATCAAAATAAACTCACCGTCTTTGTTCATTCCCATGGCGAGGCATTTCTTGAGTCTGCATGCTTGACATTGGTTTCTGTGAGCCTTGTCGACTACGCAGCGGCCGGTGCCGGCTTGACATCTGCCAACAAAAAGTCATAGGATGAACAATTTACAGAGCTAGTCCTTACGCGCTGCTCTACCGCAGCCACCGTCGCGAGAATGTCCGAAAGGGATACCGTGGCCTCTGGCAACACACATGCAACAGAAGGAACACGGGCGGGTTTTAGTCAGTAAGAGACTGACACGCCCTCCCGGTCCGCTAACAGGAGAAGTTATTTGATAATTTCCCACTCAAAAAAAAAGCTGGGCACCGTGCGCATAGCTTCGCTTCTTATGAAAATGTAGGTGACATTGGCCGCATCAACCTACAGCCATGCTACGCACAGATGCATGGCTGGTAAACACACAAACCGCGCAGCTACGAGTAACATGAATAACCTCCCCATGTATAGCCTACATAGCAGTGGATAGTCGACTTTTATTATTTTAAATTAAAGAGATGATTTTCTTCCGAAACCTAAACGCCATAGAGACCATAGAAAACCTGCCCATAGAGCTTCTCTGACTTGGCGATTATATTACAATCAAGTGTACACTTATTTTAGCTGATCACTATCTATGTAGGTATACTTAATATCAGAAATGAAGACATTCGCAGGAGAACCAAAGTAACCGACATAGCCCGAGGAATTTTCAAAAGTGGCCAGTGGGCAGAGCACATTGGTCGCAGAACAGATGGCCGATGGGGCCGAATGGCTCTGGAGTGGCGACCGCGTACCGGATGACGTAGCATTGGAAGGCCTTCCACAAGGTAGACCAATGACCTTGTTAAGGCCGCACTGGATTCGGGAAGTACAGAATCAGTCGAAGTGGTGGTGCTTGGGGGAAGCTTGTATCCAGCAGTAGACGTATTTCTATTGAAATAGAAAGAAAGAAGAAAGAAATGTGTTAAACATCAATGCAATCAAAATAATAAATCAATCTTACCTCTCATACAAAAATAAGAACCTATTAACTAAAACTTGTATGTATGGTTATATTAGAATCTCCAGCTTATATGCTGTAATAACCTCGCAAAAGGATCCCGAAGTGGTAAACGATTTGATTTATGGTAGTACCACAACGCGAGCTAAGATATGCTCACAATATCAATATACGACTGTTATTTTAGAAATTAATAATTTAATTTGTGTATTTTAGTACTTTTGCTAACGAAATACTAAAGGAACTTATTGCAATCCTATTTTTTTCCTAAAGCATATCTTGACTCCACCTCAGTCTAGTCATTTACTATTGCCACATATGTATATATATTCTATCTCTCTATCTTTTCTAACCTGAGGGCTAATTGCGTAACATACTTCAAATTGCAATGCCTTTTATTTTGGCAGTTCTACAACATTAATTGCGTTATTTACGCTGTTGGGCAGACGAGTTTTTCAAACAAATGGAGCAATGGATTACCAATATCCTACAAAATCCATAGGATTGTGATTGATACTGTGTTATAGGAGGGTGTGGATAGGTAGGTTTTTGAGCAAATACCTACTATTACAAATTGTAAACACGAAAAATCTTTGATCATCAACGCCGCTGTACCCAAAAAGATTTCAATTCGCTCCTTCTTCGCCTCTATTACATCTAAACCATTATACCCCACAAAAATCTGCTACCACAGAAACTAATACAGATTAAAGATATTTCATTACCGATAATCCCATCTGTAATAGGCTTACGGCTACGTTGACATTTGTTGCAATTCTATATAAAAGGGACCGGGCTGAGGATGGCTCCCTGTTTCACGCCACTTTAGCTTTTGAATTGTAATAGCGGTTTGAATTAGGTGACAGTTTTTTGATGTTCTGTTGTAAGAAAAATGTATTATGGTTAAAGATGATATGTTTTTTTTTTTCAAGATACAAGATATATTTATTTTGTAAAACATGAGTACAGGATTAATACAGGTCTTATAATTAATATGAGGTAGCTACGAGTACATGCTTTGCCATTTATGGCGTACAAAATTAGTTGCACTAGACAAACAATACAAAAAAAGAGAGAAAATTTAAATTAAATTATAATTGCGATGTCGAAATTTAATTCAAAATTACATAGTCAAAATTTAAATTCAAACGAAAATTTAAATGTCAAAATGTAATTAAATATCAGAATTCTATACAAGCAAAATATCGTTTCCATAATTTATAGTCAAGAATTCATCTACGCTGTAATAGCAATTCTCTAGTAATAACCCCTGAAGGGACTTTTTAAATTTGTTTAGAGGCATACATTTAATAATATCAGGTATTTTGTTATAAATATTTGGAGCAATACCAAAGAAACTCTTTTTCAATAAAGCAGTATTGAATTCGTTTGGGCATAACAAATTCTTATATTGGGCACGAATTGGGGTCCTCTTAGCTGTTGAAATTTATTGAAATAATCTTGATTCGCTTTTACAAACAATGCAGTTTCTAATATATACAAAGATAGTCAAGTTATTATTTTTATTTTTTTAAAGTAAGGAACAAAACTATCCGTTGTTCTAACACCACAAATTGATCGTATACATATTTTTGCATCCTGAATATAAGTTCTCTATTAGTTGACAGCCCCCAAAAAACAACACCATATCTTAAAATAGATGCGACCAATCCATGATAGGCTGTTGATAGTGTGTCAGTATTTACTTTCTTGGATAATTGGAATAATAGATATAAAGATTTACTTAGACACTTTCAGATTTCCTCTAAGTTAGGTTTCCAGGTTAGTTTATTATCTGTAGTTATACCTACGAATTTTGCATTTGTAACTTCTAACACAGAGTTATTATAAGCAATGTTAACTGGTGGATTCTTACGGCGCTGGTGGAAATGAATAACTTTTGTTTTATTTAAATTAATTACAAGATTATTTTTGTCAAGCCAGTTTAAAATGTCACTCAGAGAATTATTTATGTAATTTTGATAATTATTAGGATTATTATATTCCACAATAGCCGTGCTGTCATATGCAAATAGTACCATTTTATGATCTATAGTTTTGTACGCTACCTTGAAGTATACCATATTTTATATGCCTTGGTTTAGGTACGTGTTTTGTCTCCAATTTAGTAATAGGACAAATTCTAGTGATTTCTGTACACTGAGTTTGGTCACTCAAATATGATTCTAAGAGTTTCAAGATGTTTCCTGTCGTGCCCTACCCATGTAATATTTGCAGCAAAATCTTATGGTCCCCGAAAACGAAAGCTTTTGTCATATCTCTTAATATAGCACACACAGGATTACCTTTATGTACAAATGTTATTACACTAGACAGTAGGTCAAATAGAGCCATATTAATATTTGTATTTTTCCTGAAGCCTTTTTGTTCATTGCAAAACAGATTGAATTTTTAGGAATAAGAATATATAGAATTATAAAGCACCTTCTCAATTATTTTTAAGAATATTGATACCTTTGCAATAAGTCTATAATTTAGAACTTTACTTTTATCTTTTTTTATGGAGTGGTATTAATTTAAGCTAGTTGGGAATAAACCATCATAAATACAAAGATTAATTATATGTGATAATAAAGGCGCTATAATTTCCTTTACGTATTTAATTACTTTAGTTGATATACCATCAAATATATTTTCATTTCATCAAATGTATTTGTATTTTCAGGCTGCTAATTATTTTGATTATATCAGAATTGGAAACCGTTAGCGTAATTATTGGTTATGTAGTGGAGAAGTATATTTTGGTACAGATACTTGTGTGTAGTGTATCAAACGCTTTGGTAAGAAAGTTGTTTTTAAATTATGAAATTAAATGATGCCGCGCTTAATTATATACTTAATGTTCGGTTGTGTTCATGAATGGATGTATTATGTAATATTACATCACGCCTGCATTCCTCAAAGGGTTGGGCAGAAGTGTAAAGATTTCACCAGTCATAATAATATTTTAAATAACAGGGCCTATTGCCATCGACCGGGCACAAATCCAGTTTTTGGGATACTACTGTGATACAGTTTAAGAATCGATGGTGTATGTAATGAAATGAATAACGACATTTGTTGCCTATACTTTGGCTGGTATAACTAATTTTACTGATCATCAAACTGATGCTCCTAAAAATCAATAGAGCATAAACCCTACAAAAAATCGTTCATCAACACAAAGAAACACCAGAAAATCAATTTGTGAATTATAAAGCCGGTACACATGTCACACTTGACCATCTATCATAAGGGTGGCATACAATATTAATAACATTAGGACGGGTAGCGAATTAATTGAATCGCCACTTAAGTAGGGGAGAGGGCCAAATGTTAAACAGTTTTTAATGCTATCTGTGAGATCCGCCCTTTTTTGTGGGTATTTTGTGGCGTTAGAGTCTTGATTTATTTGTACAGGTCTTTTTATTTCCTGCTGAATTATTGCGAAGAAACAACTGTATACAATTCTTGGTTGCGGGTCAAATAAAATTAAAAGAAAGATACCAATAATAAAAAAAAAAACAAAAGACTGTGACGCGCCGCGGGTATAAGTACTTACAGGCAGCATGTGATGCGATATTTCCTCATATCATTTACATGATTAGGAACATTGAGATTTGTTTTCCTCCGGCTGAAAAGGGGACTAACTTATACTAGGCATATAATGGCTTACTATAGGGATGGCAGCTCATTACAATATTAATATTTTATTTAAAAAAAAAAAATATATGTATTTATAAACCAAAGCAGTAATACAACATAATTCAAAACAGAATTCAGTGGTAATAAAAACTCAGAATTAATTTACATCATATTTAAAGACCCTCCGATTTGCGATGTTAAGGTGCGGACACACTACATGTGCGGTAGCGTTTAAGTAGAGTATTTTGAAGTTTAATTATAGATTTATCGAAAAATTATTAAGTTCGTTTTGGATGAGCGTGGCCGACGATTAAGCATAGTTTTTTCATTTAATCTTAATTGAAAAACTATGCTAACCAGCTGCACAACAAAGCAAAAGTGTACATTGAAAAACGAAATGTTGAATGGTTTAGAAAAGGATCTAACATAATAGTCATATAAAATACTCCGCGAGTAGTTACTCATTTAATGAAAATGTTACGAAATCTTTATGAATACCTTACCCTTACCTTAATACCTTGTAAAACACCTTATTATTTTGAGATGTTTTTAAAAACATTAATTAATGTTTCCAATAGTTCGAAGATCTTTAACATCAAATCGCTCCTTCTTTTACGCTGTCCACACTCTAACGCGGGTCACAGATGTACCAAAAATTACAAAAGCATTCTCTTCTGCTAAGGATTAAGTGGGTTCAAGTGCTCAAACATCCCTGTTCTTTCTATTGTCATTTTTGGTATGTACTCATCGCAGATGAGTCTCTGTATGTATGTTTGTCTTGTTGCAATTTTTGGTAGAGATTTTCGGATTATGTATGTTTGTTTTAATTTCTGTATCGTCTTTAAGTGATGTTGGCGAAACCAAAACAAATCTAGCACCTATGGTGTTAGATTTGTTTTGGTTATGTTAGTCAAAATCACGTTGATTGATTCTCGAGTCTTGTTTGAGTTTCGAGTCTTGATTGCTATCTCTAATTCATTAAAGTTAATCTGGAATAATAGTTATTCATCTGGGCTGGCCGAGCCTGGGCATAGTTTCATATGATAGGGACAATAGTTTAGAACGTAGTGATTATTAGTTTTACGGATTACACTTCTTTGAAATTGCGTTCCTTTTCAAATTAAAATATTATATTGGCAAAAGCAACGTGGTTCTGTTATTCAATTTAAATTGATGTTATAAGACTCCCGAACGATTTTGGTCACGGTGTTCA
This sequence comes from Atethmia centrago, assembly GCA_905333075.3. Taxonomy (NCBI): domain Eukaryota; kingdom Metazoa; phylum Arthropoda; class Insecta; order Lepidoptera; family Noctuidae; genus Atethmia; species Atethmia centrago. The sequence continues at coordinate 10,010,602 of HG995388.1, forward strand.
ATCTCAATGGAGATATTATAGTACACAAGTGTGTGCGCAAACACAGGTATACTCTCTGTTCTTTTACTCTTATAGTCCGAAGCTTTACATGCTTTCCGAGGCACAGGGGTAACACATCACCATCTTCCAAACACCGGGCTGCTACTGACAAATTCCTAATTGTAAACCCCAATTAAAATTTGCCCGACCCACATCTAACTCAGGACCCCACGCTCAGCAGTCGTGATTGCGACTACGAGTCCAAGTCAGATGCTATATTGTAACAGTGTAAACCATAATTCTTAACTTGCTTTCTGATTTCCATATTCTGAATTCAATTCTAAAATAAACCCCTCTATCATCAACAATTTCCACTTCTTTCTATGTCACATTTAATTTTCTTTTGTATAAAATGTCCCAAATTTGTTTCAGGTTAGTCAACACATACTGACTCATTTGTTATCTGTAATACTGTGTCACCATAATTATATTAACATTTTTGGTTGTTCCACTATTGATTTAGCTGGTGAACATCCGTGGTTGAACTGTGCCACAGATGTGACCCCACGTTAATAGAGACTTTCTCTTTTCGATTGCAGTGTATTGTTTTTCGTGGTGTGTTGAATTTTACATCTTTTATATCATAGCTTTCAGTAATAGCGATAATTAACATCGACAGGTTTGAAGAACTGAGATATTTAAAAGATAGCAGAAGCATTCCCATTTTTTCCTTGAACTCATATTTTGTAAGAATTTTGCCTATTTAAAAAAAAACGGGTTTCGTAGTTGGGATGAACAAAATAACCAAGAACAAAATTAACTTTGTAGTTGATAAATATGTTTTCCCATACATTCCAACTGCAAATGTAAGGTTTTACGCACAATATTGAGAAATTTACCATGTTGTTTTAAGACCTCTTATAAGTTTTCCTGTAACCTGTACAGAACTATTTTCTGCTTTTTTTTCCAAATACTTGACTGTGTGGTTTCATCTATTCATCATCTATTTTCTTGAATAACTTTAAACTGTTAAGCCCCACGCGACACCGATTCGGAGTCAAACAATAGAAAAGCAATTGTGTCTCATTAGCTGTCCTTGACCAATTATTTTAAAATTATAAAAGATAAATATTTAAGACCCTTTATTGAATGTGACGGTACAGTTTGTAAAACTTTTTTTGAAATGTTCTATTATGTCTCCCAAAAGTGATTTCTTTATAAAAAAATAATTATTAACGTTACACGTCCATGTTTGAGTCACAGAAATTCATATGTATACCAAATTTCAACATAATCGGTCATTTATATTCGGAGCAAATCGGCTTTGACAGATGGACAGACACGAGTGATCCTATAAGGGTACTGGGTTTTTGATTTCGTTAGACGTAAACGGAACCCTAATGATTTACCGAAAGTTAGATGACCATATTAGGTAGTTCTTGGTTTAAAGGGTCATGGCCATCCGGCTGATCTGGGGATACCGCACGGTCTCCTGTGAGGCAGCGAGCATCCTTGCCGGATTGTCGCTCAGACTCCAAGCGAAAGTCCCCAAGCGAGGCAAAAGTCCTCGCGCACGTATGGGAGCGGCGCGAGGAGGCGAAATGCAGGGGCGTAACTCCGCTGCCGGGAGAAATCGCGGCACAGCGGACGGAGCTCCGGCGGAATCTCATGGCGACATGGAGAGTGCGGTTGTCGCAACCCAGTGCTGGGCACGCCACAATTGCGGTGACAAGTCCCCTCTTTGAGGAGTGGCTAGAGAGTTGGCACCTTCCGCCTGACGCAGGTCCTCACCGGGCACGGAGGCTTCGGGAGGTTCCTGTGTCGGATAAGGCGGGAGGAAACCACTGTGTGAATCGCCCGGAGGACACGGTGGAGCATACGGTGGAGGTCTGCCCGGCTTGGGCAGAGCACCGCCGTATCCTCGTGGAGGCGGTTGGCGGCAGAGATCTTTCGCGTCCGGCCCAGGTTCAAGCCCCATGGCTTGCGGAGCGAGAGGACATGGGCAGCCGTCACCTTCTTCTGCGAAGCAGTGATGCTCGCGAAGGAGGACGGTTGAGGGAAAGGCAAATTTCGCGCCCCAAAGGCCAGGCCCGGGTCGACGGCACGTTGTGTTCCACGCGCACCTCAAAGAGATGTCGTCAGCACAAGTGTAGGGGTCCACTAGGGCCGTTGCCTGCCGGGGTCGCGGGAAGGTACAGAAGGGTTACCGAGACCCCTCGCAACACAAGCAACGGAAGGGACACGGGTCGGTTTTAGTCAATAAGAGCGGGAGAAGTTACTTGATATTTTGCCACACACAAAAAATAAAAAAAATCTTGGTTGTAGGTTTATCCTGTGAATATTCGTCGGTTTTCTCTTGCAGATTTCCCTAAATGTGTCTGGACTTGAACAATATCAAGTAAATCATCATTAAAAATACTAACATAAAATACCACAAAAAAAATATTAATTTAATAGAATCAGATCATTGCGGACAATTTATCACTGTTCCATATCAAAGCAAAAAAGTTACTAAAAAAGAAATCACTGTGAACCCAAAAACGACTAAGCGTTTGGAAATATTTAAAACTAAAATTCTGAGTAAATTACCACTATTGTCAACTAATGATGCCCCTAATCAACAATATAATGATTTTTTTAATATGTATTGCACACAATTTGAGAATACTTTCGTTCCTAAGACATTGTCGGTTAATAGTATCACTTCCTTCAGTGACTGGGCCACCATTGGTATACATAAAAGTAGAAAACGACTATATGAGTTGTATGATGAACGGACTAGTATAAACACTGCTGAATTTAATTTATATGTTAAGAATTATTCTAAATTATTTAAAAAAGTTTGTTGTATGGCCAAGTCACGCTACTTGAGCTCAAAAATTAAAAATAGTGGTAATGTGATTAAGATGACATGGAATATCATTAATAGTGAAACGGGAAGGTCATCCAACCGAAGTAGTGACTACAGCCTTGCTATTGATGACAATATAATTAAATCAGATTCTGAAGTCGCCATGGCATTTGAAAATTTCTTTACAGAGATTCCTATATCAACTACAAAATCTCTAAACTCATCACCCACTGCCGCAGAGTCTTTACTTATAGAAAACGTTCCAGTTTGTGATTCAGAATTTAGTTTCCAATATGTCACCTGTAAAGATGTAATTAAAACCTTTCACACGTTAAATGTTAAAAAGACCGCAGATCTATGGGGTAATTCTGTGGACGTTGCTAAGTCGATTATAAACATTGTCGCACCTACTTTAGCTGTTATTTTTAATAATTGTATTGACTGTGGTGAGTTTCCTGATCTTATGAAAAACAGTAAAATAATACCGTTGTTTAAATCGGGTAGTACATCAGACCCTACTAATTATAGACCTATTTCAGTACTACCTACCTTTAGTAAAATTTTCGAGAAACTTATTTTAGATCAAATCCAAATATTTTTCAATAAACATAAATTAATGCATAACAAACAGTTCGGTTTTACAAGGGGTCGTTCGACTACTGATGCCGGTGTTGAACTTTTAGGACATGTTTATAATGCATGGGAGGATAAATGCGATGCTTTGGGTATTTTTTGCGATTTGTCCAAGGCATTCGATTGCGTTCTTCATGAAACTTTGGTCAGAAAACTGCACCACTACGGAATCCGAAACTCTTCTCTGGATCTTCTTACTTCATATTTGAGTGATAGGATTCAGAGAGTTGATGTTAACGGGAAAAGATCACCCGGATCTGTAGTAAGAATGGGGGTCCCCCAGGGCTCAATTCTCGGCCCATTTTTGTTTCTTATTTATATAAATGACTTGCCTTGCCTCATAAAGGATAATCATGATATAGTGCTGTTTGCAGACGACACTTCACTTTTATTTAAACTCAAACGTCAGCAGTTGGTTACTGACAATGTAAATAGTGCCCTCGAAAAAGTAGTTAACTGGTTTAATGTTAACAACCTACTTCTTAACGAGAAAAAAACCAAATGTATTAAGTTTACAATACCTAATGTTAGACAAGTAAAAACTAGTGTTCTCATAAAGGGTGAAGAGTTGAACCCCGAAGATACCACTGTGTTCTTAGGCATAACTTTGGATGCCAAGCTTCAATGGGGCCCCCATATAGATAAATTGTCAAAAAAGCTTAGCTCTGCAGCATACGCCGTTAGAAAAATTCGTGATTTAACGGATTTAGACACAGCCCGTTTAGTATACTTTAGTTATTTTCATAGCGTAATGTCGTACGGTATTCTGTTATGGGGAAATGGCGCCGATATTCAGACAATTTTTGTTTTACAAAAAAGGGCAATCCGTTCAATTTATAAATTAAGTCCCAGATACTCCCTCAGAGAAAAATTTAAAGAGATTAATATAATGACTGTAGCTTCTCAGTATATTTATGAAAATCTTTTGTACGCACATAAAAATATCAATTTGTTTAAAAAATACAGTGATATCCATAATGTAAATACTAGGAACAAACACAAATTTGTTGTTCCTACAACCAGGCTCAAAAAAATAGGCAGCTCGTTTAGATGCCAATGTATACGTTTTTATAATAAACTTCCTAGCCACATTCAAGAACTAAGCCTTAATAAATTCAAATGTTTTATAAAACAGAAACTGTGCCTAAAAGCCTTTTATACTGTTAAAGATTATATTGAGGACAAAAAGGCTTGGGATTGAGCTGCTCCAATAAACTTACAGTGAATGTTGTTTTTTTACTCTTTTTATTTTGCTAGCTATTTATATTTTCTTATTCTATATAACATTCTATATAAACAATGACATGAATATTTACTTTGTATAGTATTATATTATATTATTTTAATTATTAGGAATGTGAGGACTATGTGGGTCATTGTTTGTTTTTTTTTTTTTTTTTGTCTCTTACTTTTAATGATGGTCTGGCAGTTTGAGTACTTTATGCGGCCTACCCAAATGTCTTTTCTTTGGTATTGTTCGTCAAATCATTGAGCTCCTTAAGTTTTGAGTTGAGCTGCATGACAACTGACAAATGCGTGCACTGACTGGACAGGTTCACTCAAATCTGTGTGGTCTTTCCTCAAAAGACCATTTCGGACACAAACCTACATGGTCCTCAAATGATCTGACCAAGATTATGTCCGAATATACACATTGACATTGATGAATTTTATTTATGCAATGACATGAATATTTACTCTGTGTAGTATTATATTGTTTTAATTATTGTAAATGTGAAGACTATGTGGATCATTGTTTAATTTTGTTTTATTCTCAGTTAGTTTTTAATATGGTCTGGCAGTTTTGAGTATTTTTTGCGGCCTAGCCAAATGTCCTTTCTTTGGTATTGTTCGTTGAATCGTTGAGCTCCTTTAGTTATGAGTTGAGCTGCACAACGACTGACAAATGCGTGCACTGACTGGACAGGTCCACTCAATCTGTGTGGTTCTTTCATCAAAAGACCATTTCAGACACCAATCGACATGGTCTTCACATGATCTGACCAAGATTATGTCTGGACTTTAAAAGAGACGGTGACCTCTGAGTTTGTTTCGGCCTTTCTTCTCAGAGTAGTCAGATAGGAAACGCCGGCCTCATCTAGTTTAAAAAAATATGTTTTGACGTGTAAAAGTGTTTGTAAAAACCTACTTACAGAAATAAAATCATTTATCATTTATCATTTATCATAATCAGCCTATAACGTTCCTACCACTGTGACACAGGCCTCCTCTCTTTGAGATGAAAAGAAACGCAATCTACAACGCGGGCCCAGTGCGGGCTGGTCACTGTTAAGGTCCTGATAAGCCCCGCGCGATACCGATTCGGAGTCAAACAATAGAACATCAATTGTGTCTCATTAGCTGTCCTTGACCAATTAATATCCGTCCGATTTCTTATATAAACTTATTCTGTTCGAAATTATTCTCATTTTTCTGCTGTGAAATTATAAAATTTGCTTTTTCATGCAATTAGAATATGAAAATGTCTACTGTTGCGGATGTTTATCTGAAACGAAGTGTGCATCAGAAAATGACGATGTTTCATTCAAGTCAATAAGAAAATCCATGATAATAATATAATATTGTATGTACCAGAGAAAAGTCAACACAAAAATTCAGCAAAAATGATGTTACAGAGACACATCATAAAACAATTATTGCTCATACGAGTACACAACACAGTTGAGCAATCAACGTATTCCAAAAACCAGTTCACATAGTTCCAAATTAAATACGAAATATAACACAAATATGTGACGAAATGGTAGTTTCACTGTTATTCTAGCTAGTGCAATTGGTTCAGATTGTACAATTGTTCAAATATAATATTAGTAATATTTGTGTGATCTAATTTTGGACAGCCTTAAATTTTCACTCGTCAGTTTATGGATTTCTTTGAGTATTTTAAATTCCACAATCGTTACAAAGAAGATGAAATTAGGGTTAATCTCTGTCTGCATTTATAAGATTAAATGACCTATGTGTTACATCTAAGAATAGGGATTGTATGTATAGTTTAAATAATATTATCATCGCATAACATTATGCCTTGTTTCTTGGGCAGAGGAGTACCTATAGTACAACCACATTTCGCCAGTTATGTTTAAGTCCCATATAATGTAATTAATTTTACTTTTTATATCACTATTACTTTTACTGACAGAACTTACTGGACTTTGCAATAACATACAAGGTTACAGGGACATCGACGCACATGCTGTTACCATGGATTCAGTACAAAATCAAAATCAAAAGTCATTTATTCAAACTAGGCTGAGAATGAGCACTTTTCGAACGTCAAAATTACATAGGTCAGTCCCCCAAAACGCCCGCCCTTCACCACTTCCTAGTGCTTTAGCTGAAGAAGCTGGAAGAAGAAGTGGCGCAACAAACTCCTGATTGATCAACTACATGGGCCTTTTTGAAATTCTCTGAGAAATTTTTCGTTGGTTATTTAAAAAAACAAACAGCTGTTTTCGTCGACGTCAAAAAAAACAATACCTACGCGGTTAAAATGTATGGAACAGCATTTTTTTTTCATACCGTCGATAAATTTCAGCGCAGCGGGGTCCAGAATGATATACCAAATCTATGGTAATAGGTTGCGCGTCGATGTCCCTGCCACCCTGTATAATGTTGGTTCATCAAGGCCGACTTCAATAATCAGTGGTTCTCTATAAGTAGACAAGCGAGTAAGTCGATATGCCCAGTAACCATAGGAGAAAACATACGCAATAGAATGTATAGTATAAGTATCGATACGGAAGTATCGATACTTATTTGGGGAACCAAAAGATACAATACTACCCATCCACCGGTTGCGAAGGTAGGACTGATGGCAGTCATTTGGCATAAGTCTCGATCCAATGAAAATATCGGGATAAATAGTAATATATGTCCTAATCCAGGTCATGGTCTACCCATGTGCCAAATGTCATCCAAATCCGTTCAGTCGTTTTAGCGTGAAAGCGAAACAAACAAACAAATTCACTTTTGCATTTATGATATTAGTCAGAAAGTTAGGATTCAGTCGCATCTGGTTACGTTAAAACCTAGAATAGAACGGTCTATCCAGCAAAAAACTCACCGTGAAAACTTAAGCGAAGTGAGCTGTCAATAATGTCCATCTTGAGCATCAGTTGGAAGACCGTCTGATACTGACATAGGAGAACACACTAAAACTGACAAAATTCTATAAACAACAAGTAACTGACCTGTATATAAGTTTCCTTCTAACAGATCTCTTGAAGAAGCCGCTGCATCCGTTGCAAGCAAGGATGCCATAGTGTTTACCAGAGCTCGTGTCCCCGCAGACCACGCAGATCAATCCTAGAAGAAAGGGTGCCATTAAAATTGGGGTTATTTCGTCAAAAAGTACGTAAGTACGTACGTACGAGTATTTGTCTCGATTTCCTGTAATATTCCAAATTCCCTATTTTGTTTCTACACGGGACCACCAATGGTCCCTTGTGGAAACAAAATAGGGAATTTAAGGTATTTTCTTTGTTTGTTTTTTATTTTTCTTTCATGAGAAAGAAAAAGAAAAAAGAAAGAAAGAAAATACGTTTATTCGCGGTAAACATGACGCAAAGAAGGCACAAATACAAAAAAGAAACATTTTGGGGGAGAATACACGCAAAACGGGGCCAACACTCAGCATAATGCTGCGACCCTATGTGAGACACAACCCCAGCGCTGGTTTTCAGCGATAGCCGACGTTGACGTGATGACGTCGACCGGTGCAGCACACAGTGAGATTGTGATAAGAAAAAAATAAGAGAATAAAATAACAACTCCTATCTCCACTATACCAAGACAAAGTAACCGCCTCTGTGGTCTTGTGGTAAGACCACCTGTCCTAAACCCAGAGGTTCGATTCCCAACATTTTCTGCTTGGTTAGGTTGGTGGTAGGGTAGTGGTGGAAGTGCGCGTGGCTAGCTATTACCATCTTATCTAAGTCTGTTGCCATAACAACAACGTTAACAGCATTTGTTGTTTCGGAAGTTATAGGTAAGATAACCAGTTACTCTGTGGTTGAGGATTCCGGGTGAAGCTCGCTTCCACCTTCGGTCTTATCATCACTTCCCATCAGGTGAGATGAAGGCCAAGAGCTTCACCGTTTTGGAAAAAAACAAAAAACTAAAACTGACATTTCTATTCTTCATTTCTACAATCTGTCATTTTGTGTTTCATTTCTACTGTGGTCATGATACGCGAATTTCTAATTTGAAAGAAAATCTTTCAAGACGTCCCATCTTTCAGGTTCAATGCATCGGAAACAGAGGCCCTCGAAAACAATTTAAATAATGTAATTTATTTCGGGAATATGTTGTTTTCATTATAATTTGTAGCCTAATTTACACCACTAAAGCCCCATTAACACGATGCAAGTTTGCACACAATTAAATTGAAGTAACAATTAATGACTCGTATCTTCTTTTTTTTTGGGTGGAAAATTATCAAATAATTTCTCCCACTCTAGGCGGAGCAGGAGGGTGTGTCAGACTCTTACTGACTAATATCCACCCGTGTTTCTTTCCTTGCCTGTGTTGCCATGGGCCTCAGTATACCTTTCGGACTTTCCCGCGACCCCGGCAAGCACCGGCCCTAGTGGACTCGTACATTTGTGCTGACATCTCTTTAAGGCGCACGTGCAACACAACGCGCCGTCGACCCGGGCCTGGTCCTTATCGGACGGCGAGCTATCCATTGTTCACCGTCCGCAAGCCCGCGCCTACGGTGGCCGGCAATCCGGGCAATATGGGTGGGTTACCCATATTCCTTCCGTTGCCTGTGTTGCCAGGGGCCTCGTTAACCCTAAAAAGTCCATAAGGTCAATAAGTTTTAAGAGGATTAGTTAAATATTTCCCTTTATAAAAGGTGTCGTTTTGCATCCTCGTCAAATTCAAGGAGGTAACTGACTAAAACCCACCCGTATCCCTTCCGTTGCCTGTGTTGCCAGGGCCTCGGTAACCGACTTGTATCGTCTAACTCTAAAAACTGAAAGACTGTGCAACTTCTATAATCGTTTTAACTTATTACACGCAACTAGCAATAAAAACGTTACTTAAAGTTAAGTGATAGTTAAATGTTCAGAAATGTTAAACAGTCGCTACTGCATCATTACTTAAACCATTTTAAATTACACCGTGTAAATCAGTCTCAACTCTTACATCTATAATCTCATGAAGGATGACTGATGCCAACCTGTCTTACCCAAATGGTTGGTCTTCTTCGTGGGAGGGTCTGGGAGCCAGGGTCTTAGAGCTGGCGGCGCGAGGGCAGCGGCTACCAGGGCAGCAGACGATGGTGGAGACCAGCGGAGTGGTGATGTGTTGCCTTCGCCTGGTGAAGAGAAATTTGTAAGTAAGTGGGCAACATTCTATAAAGGAATATCTTTAGGCTATAACGAGTGCAAAAAGGGTTATTTTGTGTACTGTGCCATACGTGGGAACCTTCTGGTTAGGGAGATATCGAAGATCAAAGTTCCACCTTTTTTTTTACTTTTTTTCACGTATACTTATAATTTTGAAATGTTATAACTTAATTTGAAATACCCCTACAACTCCTGTACCGTTGCATGCACCCATAAGCACAAGGTTTTGCGTGCTGCGTTACATTACGCGCTTTTTTTTTTGGGTGGGAAATTATAAATATCTTCTCCCGCTCTGGGCGGAGCGGGAGGGTGAACCCCTACACTTGTGCTGACGACATCTCTTTGAGGCTCGCGTGGAACACAACGCGCCGTCGACCCGGGTCCTTATCGGACGGCGAGCTACCCATTGCTCACCATACGCAAACCCGCGGCTACGGTGACCGGAAATCCGCCTGGGATTCTTGACGCCCAGGGCGTCTCCTGCAGCGGCTAGGGGCGAGAGGGCGCGAAATTTGGCTTTCACTCAACCGTCCCGCCTCCTCCTTCGCGAGCATTACAGCTTCGCAGGAGGTGACGGCTGCTCATGCCCTCTCACTCCGTACCATGGCCTGAACCAGGGCTCAACCCTTGGAAGCATTGGACGAACATCTCCAATATTGGCCCAAACCTTGACACCCCGTCGGTTTACAGAAAGAACCTGTCAGAAGCTCGTTCTTTGGGACGGAGAAAAAACTGATGAAGTTTTCTCCCCATTGGTTTCTCCCCATGAATACCAGTGTTTGCGATCCAGAGCTAATGTGACGTACTGGTGGTTTGTTTGCTCCAGCTCGTCCCGCTATTTACGGGGTCTGCCGCGACGCCTGCTAGCTATCTCAGGGTTCCACATAGTGACTATTTTGGCCCACAGCTATCTAGGCATGCGATAGACGGTTAATTTAACGGCGATATGATGAGTATTTTTACACCGTATATAGTATTGCAGGTAGAAGAAGTGTCATACTTTGTAGTACTAATGAAAATGAGTAACTTTATTGTGGAACCAACTGTTCCATACATCTTGATCGTGTTAGTATTGCACTTTTTTATGGAACAGCAGATTTGTTTTTTCTATTTCAATGTTGGTCCTATAGTATAAGTAGCACGTTTTCATAAGTACCTACTGCACTCCCTTGAAAGAATGTCCCTACTTTCCTGTCACACTGTATAGTGAGTCTGTTAAAAATATTTTAGGCCCCTTTTATTAAGGGGCTGACAAGACCCAATTGACCAAAATAGGCTTTTCTTTAGAAAAAAAAAAGCCAAATCTGTATATTTTGTGGTAGCGGAAAAAATATATGTTAATTTTGAACAAGAACTTGGTTGTTACCAAAACACGTTTTGAAAAAAAATCTCGATACAAACTAACGTTAAACTAACCTCTTACCTTGGTTCGAATCTAAAATATCTGTATTAAATATCAACATACGTTACGTATTTAATTAATAACAAGAACGTCTTATTTGAATGCAGAACATGGTTGTTTTTATTTTCGATTACCTACTCAACTCAATTTTGAGTAAATAGATAATTGCTTCATATTTAGCAATAAATTACAAGCTTTGTGTCATCGCGCTTCTCTATCTTTTCTATACAATCTGACAGTGACCGCGCTTTGGGTGTTGTCAGCGTCTTTAGGTTATTCACAGTTCTAACGTCGCGTAGGTAAATGAAAAACTTTTAGATGCTCATGACGATCATTATGATGTTTGAAAACTAAGATGAAGTGAGCTATCAATAGTGTCAATCCCTAGCATCACTTTCAATCAATCTGAATGATTTTGAAGAATATTGCTAATCCATTGCTTCATTGTTCGAAAAAATTCTCTGCTCAAGAACGTAAATAGCGCAATGAATGTTGTTGAACTGTTAAAATGAAAGCTACTGTAAGTGTGTTATGAAATTACCTCGCAGTTGGCATGACAGCTAATTTCAAGGTCTCTTTACAAAAAAAATCACAGTTAAGAGGCTGACAACAGCTAAAGCGCGGTCACTGTCGATGTCGGACTACATAGAAAAGAAAGAGAAGCACGATGACACAACGCTAGTAATTTATTACAAAATATGAAGCAATTATCTATTTACAAAAAAAAAACTATTGTTTGGATAAAAAAAAACAAACACTATTATGCTAATATGTTGCTTGAGAATAATCTGTCAAAAAATCAGAATGTTTGCATGTATATTAGTATGGTTTTTAATCGTTATAAGATTTTTTTAGAGGTATCTTCGTGATTTTTTTCTATCGTATAAAATTAGTTGTATTATGTTTTCAACACACTATCTACCTAGGATATATCCTGAAGAATATCATATATTATTCTGATTTTGTTTACTGTAGTGGATCTTACTTTTAGGCATTATAAAAGTTACAAAATTTGCATTTAGGTCCTGTAGTCCCCTTAAATTTTATCAGAATAAATCGGCTATTATAATTATTTAAATTTACAAAAGTCCATACGGAACGACGACGGTAATTGCAAAAATAATTTTGGTATGGCTCATATAAATATCTAGTCGACTATCGAGAATTTATAGAAACAGAGTGTAGTTAGAATTAGTTACTAAGAAAATAAAAACCAACAACACACAATAATATAAAAATATTTTTTCAATATGGAAAGGAATGACGACGATATAATAGTCGCAATATTCATCTCTCCGTACCAACCCTGCAGGAATACAATAGTTTAATAGCATCACACTACCCTCCAAATATTTAATCTCGATAAGGCTAATAAAATAACCATTGCAAATCACACCCTTTCCTTTTAATAGATTTCCACTTTTCGTATAAGGGGTTACCACCCCTTAACATGATGCTAAAAGTGAACGAATTTGAACCTTAAGATTAGGAACATAGGAGTGATTATTTGAAATAGTTTGCATAGATTAAGACCAAATGTGTCAAATCAATTAAGTGATTGGCGAGCAGACAAATTGATTGTAGGGTGAGAATTTAAAGGAATTTTGTGTATTGGTTTCGTCGAGAAGAAATATTATTATGTTGAATCGAATACTTACTAATTCTGTCAACGAGGTAACGATAAGGTTACCTAACTGTGATATTGACGCGATTGTGTACGTAAGAGAATGTAAGGTCGATCGATCGGATGACATGATGATTATGGAACAAAAATATCGATCGCGTTGATGTCTTTTGAAAGGAAGATTATTTAGTTGTTTGTCGCAAATCACAAGTGATTGTAATTTTATATAACAAAAATATAAAATCGTTAGTTTTATCGATATCCATTACGTCTGTAAAGTTTACACAAATAAAAAAATATTTTCTAAACTCATACTTCAAGTAGTCTCCAAGTAGTTTAGTTACTTGAAGTATGAGTTTAGAAAATATTTTTTTCGCGGTCGCAAAAAATATCATCAATTATATTTTTTTTTTATCATGTTTAAATATCGATACCGATTAAGTAGGTACCAATAGGTTAGGGTTAGGTTAGCCAATTTAATTTGACCTTGGATATCTAAATCTAAACAGTACCTACTTAGATTAGCATGAAGATCTATGACAGTTTGATTTTATTTGTTATTACTATATTGCACCAACTATTATGCTTAACTCATTATGCTTAATTCAAAATCAAAGTTATTCCAAAACAATCAAAAAAAGAAACAGAACAGCCAAATCCTGTCAAATCACAAAAGGTCAGATTCCACTCCCCTACACACCCAACCAAAATTGAATTACCAATCAGTGACAATGACAATACTAGTGCAGTTACAATTAATTGGTGGAATGCAATTGAAGTGCACTGTGTCTATTTATTTACCTATATTAAGTGTCCGGGGCAGTTGACACGTCGGCTAAATAGAGCTAGAGGTGGAATAGAGAATCCAGTGATATTTCTTTTACAAAATAAGATATAAAAATCATGTGATGAATTTGATTCTTTCATGTCTTTTTCAGCAGATCTTTAAGTCAACTAACTAAAAGTCATTGTTCTCATTAGCAATTTACTATAGAAACAAACGCGAAATCTCAAAAAAAGAATCTGCTCTTCTCTAAATTTTGTATATATGCGAACAAAAATGTATGGAGAGCTGATTTTTGACGCGATTTAAGATTAATCCCGTTTAGTTGATCATAATGGTGAGTGCAATGACTGCTTTTCATGTTTTCAGTTATTTAATAATAACAGGTAAAGTATTTTCATTGCTGCCTTAATTGTATTTTCACTGATTCATTGATTGCATATCGTGAGTCTCTGACAGTCGGTCTGTTTTAGTTAAAAGAGCCTGTCTGAAGTTTATCTTACCTAATTTTAACTATTGGTTCCTTAAATAAGTTTAGAAATATGAAAATTTATTGAAATTAATCAATTTCTAAGATGAAATTGATTAATTTCAATAAATAACTAGTGACAAAAAAAAAAGCGTGCAAATTTCGAGCAGATGATACCTAGCAGCACACAATAAGCATGTATATCCGAAAAGAGTATGATAATTTTTCACACAAAGAGAACATGATTTTTAATAGCAATTGTATTTCAGCCTTTAACTCATAAGTCTTCAATTATCAAACACGTAACTGTGTCCATTCTGATTCATTATCTGTCAACTACGCAACTCTCATCCCAAAAATTCTCCAGTCATCATCTTCCAACACACTAAAGTTACCTCGACCACTTCTATCCACTCAAAACTCTGTGCCAAACAAGATAATTCGTTGGGGAGATGTCACACACACACACTCTAACTACATTTGTACCACTAGCGGGTGCTAACACAATTGGAACGCCTCTCGTTAGCCCTCTATGCTCTTTAAATCATCAATTCTACGAGTTATTTCATTTTTTGTTGAGTGATTTACGTTACCTACTGTGGAAATTAAGGTTGGCAGATTTTGGGTTGAAGTGTTTTTTTTATAGCTACGAAAATTGAGGTGATAAAATATAGGCCTGCGATAGAAATGTAAAAGAAATGTTGTGTTTTTTTTTTTGGAATAAACTGGCTTGTAGCAAATTATTAAGATATGATGATTGTGTTCCTGTGTTTTTTCAGTGTAATTCAGTTTGAACATAATTTTAAAATTAAAATATTCTCTTCTATAAATAAAATTATGTTGTACTCGTAGTTAGTACTTTATAATTGCTCAAAATGAACTATATAGCGTCTGCAATTTTAATACACATCAATAGTAGAATTAAATTTTACCTTGTAATACCTACATGACTAGAAGACTAATTCCCGTACTCAAAAACATTCAAAAAGTCGCAATCTGATCTCGGCGACAATCAATGCAAAAAATCCTACACAATTTTCGACAGATTAAGGCTGAGATTAGAATGGGAACGTTTTTAAAAATACTGGAATTGTCTCTCTGTTAAACCAGCGAGGTAGTTGTGTAACACACTATCAGTAGCAATGGGTTTCATTTTGACAGTTCAACAACATTCATTGCGTTATTTACGTTGTTGAGCAGACAAATTTTTAAAACATATGAAGCAATGGATTAGCAATATCCTTCAAAATCATTCAGATTGTGATTGATAGTGTGTTATGCATTTAGGGCTGAGGAGCCTATTTAATAAAACCTTCAGCGAACAGGTGAGAGGTGACATTTGGAAAATCTGACAATAGGGTACGAGAAAAAATCTATAAATAGATTATTGAGATATTTTAGGCAAAAAGGAGTCGGAAAATGTTACTTTTAGTTCATAAAATAACAAAATAAATTTTAATATTCAATTCAACGTTTTCAGTTTTTCTAATCTGTTAAAAAAACACCTTGAAATAGTAGCCGCCATGTTATTACGTCATACCGCTATGTAAACTAAAACCTGTCAACTGTCAACTGATAGTTATATAATAGATCAGCGCATTTGTTTACATAGCCAAGTGACGTCATGACCACAGAGCAACATGGCGTCCACTGCGTCCAGCGTTTTCGTCAAACTACACGCGAAATTTGAAAATGTAAAATTTATATGCATTTTTATGGCACTTACCGATTGAATAAAAAATTTGTGATTTTTTTTGGGGCATGTTAGCACTATAGGATTTAATTAAGACACTTTTCAAAAATGGGTGTAAGATCCGATTGTGTAAGTTTTTGAAGTGATAACTCTTTTGGACGCGTTCAGCGATTTCTGGTAGGGGCAAAACTTGGGTTCGCGTCACCGACATGCTAACCGCGTCACGTGACGTGTCGCACCAGACTGGCGATGCGCAGCGGCTTGTGTACATGTTTACGCATATACAGGATACGTATAAAAGGATAGGTAGTATAGTAGGTAATCAGGTGCAAAAAACTGGACGACTTTCCCCATCCTTGGGGAAAGTTGTCCAGTTTTAGATCGAAATAGATCGAAATCTTAAAATAGAAAATCGATTTTTCGTACAGTGACTGGTCACGTGACTTGTGTTTGTATGAGAACTTTAATTTTATTTTTTTAATTTCGACCTATGTTCCTTGGGGAAAGTTGTCCAGTTTTATGCACCTGATTACCTCCTAAAATATCCGCACTCCTTTGAAACTTATTCTGTATATACAGGGTGGAATTTTGTAATGCCACCTGGAGGGAAAGTACTCTTAATACTGCAGATAGAAAATTTTACTCAAAGGAAATATTCCTTTATTTTTGAATAGAAAGCAAACTGCATTCAAAGATTTTCGAAAATTCTCTTCTCCCACACCCGGGAATCGAACCGGCTAAAACCTGAAAAAATTATACCCTGTACTTTTATTGCATCGATCGTTAGGGTCAATTATAAGGATGAAATCTCTCTAACAAACATGATAAATTAAATGAAAGGAAAACCAGGAAATCTGAAGTTACAAATTCAATGAGTCAAGTTAAAGCTCTTTAACTAACATCCATCTTTTGTAATGCAGACTCCTTTGCGACATACTCGTAGCTGCGTGTATGAGGTAATTTAAATATGGAATGTTAGATTAAAATTTGAAAATTAGATTGTCATAGTTGTTATTCACATTAGATTGTTCTTACAACTCATTTCACATTTTGTCTCACGGTGAAAATGGCTTATCAAGAACAGTTTGATTTAATGGAAGCTTATTTTTTAAATAACAAAAACGTGAATCTAGCTCTGCGGTGGTATGGAGAGAGATATCAAGACCGACAGGCACCAACTCGGTTCGTATTGAAAAGAATGGTAGAAAATTTAAAGAATACGGGTGGTTTCAAGAAGAGACGGCAAACTATTCAGCAAAACTATTTCGATTTTGAACTAGATGTTTTAACATACTTTGAATCATTTCCAAAGGCTTCAAGTAGATATGCTGCCGATGAATTAGGAACAACCCACACTCGCGTACTTAAAGTGCTGAAAAAGTATAAGTATAAATGCTATCGTGAAGGTCGGTTGGTGCAAAAATTGCATATTGGGGATCGTGACAGACGATTACAATGTTGTGAAAACATGCTTGGAGAAATTGACCGAAACCCTAATTTTTTGAGTAACATTGTATGGTCTGACGAAACCAACTTCAGCAATAATGGCATGTAGTACAATCGCCGCAATAACCATTATTGGTCTCGAGTGAATCCTGTTCGTGTTCATGAAACTAACAATCAAGTAAGATTTTCTTTCAACGTTTGGTGTGGAATTATGAGAAATAATGTAGTGTTAGTCCACGTGTACGAAGGTCATTTAAACACTGTCAAGTATATTGAAATACTGGATCTCTTAAGAAACGAGTTAAATGGTTTCCCCGAGGAAGAGCGAAACAAAATAATTCTACAGCAAGATGGTGCTCCAGCACATAACAGCAGAATCACTACTGCCTACATTAATAACCATTTTAATACCTGGATTGGTACAAACGGCACAATCAGATGGCCTGCGAGATCGCCAGATCTCACCCCATTAGATTTTTTTTTTGTGGGGATATATAAAAATCAAATTTACATGAAATCTTATGCGAATGACAACGAGTTGAGAGTTGAAGTTCAGAATACGATTCATAATATTCACCACAACACTTTATTAAAGGTTACTAGAAATGAATTCGTTAAAAGAATAAATTTGTGTATCCAAGAGAATGGAGCCCATTTCGAGCAACTAATTAGTTAGTTTACCATTTTTTGTAAATAATTAAACTAATTTAAGATTTCCTGGTTTTCCTTTCATTTAATTTATGTTTGTTAGAGAGATTTCATCCTTATAATTGACCCTAACGATCGATGCAATAAAAGTACAGGGTATATTTTTTTCAGATTTTAGCCGGTTCGATTCCCGGGTGTGGGAGAAGAGAATTTTCGAAAATCTTTGAATGCAGTTTGCTTTCTATTCAAAAATAAAGGAATGTTTCCTTTGAGTAAAACTTTCTATCTGCAGTATTAAGAGTACTTTCCCTCCAGGTGGCATTACAAAATTCCACCCTGTATATATGTTATTACAGAGTTTTAGGTTTTCATTTCTGTCGGCAGTCCCCATGACTGGCTATTTTTTTTCATAAATTTCTGCTTTATTAAACAGCACCGTTATCGTAAAAATGGGACAATTATGTCTTCTTTTGACGAATACGTCGCGTTGTCAGTAATATTAAATAGGACCCAAGAAGTCCCAAGTTCCAAAACCAAATTCATCAAAAAACCTTTGCAGTTATACCTACATTCAAGCACAGACGACTACGAATCACACCGCACGATCCCCACAATATGTGAGCAATATAAAATCAATATGGGACAAGATTGCTCCCCGGAGGATTGTCGCACATGGGACCAGATATTAGGCGGGGTTCAAACGGTATATTGATATTATGATTTGGTTAAACCGAGATTTTTGGGTTGAGAGAGCTGTGAAAGAGTATGATGTAGAAATCGGGATATTTGGGTTCCGTTTTGAGGGTAGAATGTTTAGATGATGTTGTTATATGAATAGTTTAGATCTGTACTGTTGTATTCCCGTCGGTGCTGTTAAAGGGTTTTATTTGAATAGGCAACTTATGTTAAATATGAACAACAGTCCTAAATGTAGGTATTGTTTGATGTAGTTGGATGAAATAGACCGCTTTGAAGCTGTTGGTCGTAGTTTTTTAATCAGTTTTTATTGAATACGATCGTTTTGACAAAACATCGAGATATCTCGATTATATGAATGTTTATTATTAATGTATTATACACATAAACTTTTCGGAGTAAATTCTCTAAGTGATAGAAAAAACCAGACCGAAATCCGTTGCCTACGTTAAGTTTAAGGCAAGAAGACCCTCAACTTCAACATGTTTGTGCTCCGTCCCAAAGAAGGAGCGTCTAACAGATTCTTGCTGTAAACCGACGGGGTGTCAAGGTTTGGGCCAATATTGGAGATGTTCGTCCAACGCTTCCAAGGGTTGATGTCCGTGAAGCTGCCGCGAGACCAGCTTAACGGTATATCTGTTCCTGATGGGGCATAGAGAGTGAAAGGTGAGGTGCCTGTTTAATTTATAACGTGTATAATATAATAGACAGTAGGTTAATAACGTTAACTTATAATGTGTACAGATACAGATTAGGTCACTGACGTTAAATTCGAACAACAGCCCTAAATGTTTTTCGGTAGATTTGGTTTGTAAAGAGGTAGGACCTTAAAACGGTTGGTCATAGTTTTTTAATCAATATGAATCTTAGACCATTTAACGTAATGTGAATATGAAACAACTGCCCATAACTTTATTGTTATTTCATTCGTTTTATTTGGTACCAAAGTCACTGCTGATATTTTAAACGTCTTTGAATGCAAAACTAAAATCATACGCTACCATTCACCACCGTTCTGTATGGAAACATCTATCTTTCGTGAACTGACTTCATCCCACTAAGTAAGCTTATTCATTACCATTCAGTGATCTCTAATTCCTTGGCTTCCTTTGAGCAATACCAAAATACCCAAGATTTTTTGCCCCAAAAACTCAACAGTGCACAGCCCAAAACAAAAGCCTCCACAAATATCCCGATTTATGTCACAATACATTCAGCAACACGAAACGGCGGAGGGCAATAAAAGAAAATTTTATAAGACACATAAAAAGTTCTGGGCCCGAAATTGGAAGTCAGCGGGAAAGAGGAAGCGACGCCTAAATCCGGGGTATCAGGATAAATCAATGTTTGTTTGTGTTAGAATGCCACTTACTGGGGCAGGGGAAAATGTAGAGTCGGTATGTTGAGGTTGACGTTTTTGTGCTGTATTTTGACGCAAGGTCGCCTTTGCGCAATATTTCTGCGAGAAATCAAAATCAAGAGTTATTTATTCAAACTAGGCTGAGAATCTGCACTTTTCGAACGTCAAAATTACATAAGACAGTCCCCCAAAACGCTCGCCCTTCACCACTTCCTAGTGCTTTAGCTGGAAAGAAGAGGCGCAACAAACTCCTCAGCAGCACAGCTGTCGGTTCACTTGATTGTATACAACAGTATGCAAAATAATTTACATTACGCAACACAAAACATTAAGGCGCTGACAATACCCAATTGACCAAAATTGGCTTCTCTTAAGAAAAACAATTGCCAAATCTGTATAGTTTGTGGTAGCGGAAAAAACATATGTTAATTTTGAACATATTTGCCAGAACTTGGTTGTTACCAAAACACGTTTTAAACAAAAATCTCGATACAAACTTACGTTAAACTAACCTCTTACCATGAGTTCTAATCCAAAATATCTGTATTAAATATCAACATACGTTACGTATTTAATTAATAACAAGAACGTCTTATTTAAATGCAGAACTTAGTTGTTCTTTTATTTTCGATTACTCAACTCTATTTTGAGTAAATAGATAATTGCTTCATATTTTGCAATAAATTACAAGCTTTGTGTCATCGCGCTTCTCTTTCTTTTCTATGCAATCTGACAGTGACCGCGGTTTAGGTGTTGTCAGCGTCTTAAATTAAATTATTTGCCATATGTCAGCTAGCACATGCCACTATATCAACAAACAAAAACATCGAATACTATACTCAAGCTGAAATAAAAAATCATCACCTCAGCCGACCCCAACATAGTTGGTAAAAGGCAGGCACCATTTCCCAACTATGTTGGGGTCGGCTTCCAGTCTAACCGGATGCAGCTGAATACCAGTATTTTACATGGAGCGACTTCCTATCTGACCTCCGCAACCCAATTACTAGGCAACACGATACCCCTTGGTAAGACTGGTTGACTTTCGGGCTTCTGACGAACCGTAACGACTGTCAAATATCTACAAATGACAGCCGGGACCAACGGCTTAATGTGCTTTCCGAGGCACGAAGGGGTCTTGGTATGTAAAGATGGCCACCCATCCACGGACCAACCGCGGCAAGCGTAACGTAATCTGATCGATCGGCCCGTGTGGCTGTTATTACTTAGCCACGAGCCCCTCAAGCTGAAATAAAAAATTAAAACTAAAAAGGTAAACAGAACTTAATACCTAAATAAAAGCCTCCAGGTATAAAGGGCGTGCCCGCTTACATAAAGCTATAGCTCTGTAACTGAGAAAGGCTAGAGTGTCTTACCGATGGCATCTAGAAACTGGAAACTGCGAATTAAGTAGGTCAATCAACTCAGCTTATGGATTGCCATAAGCTGAGTTGATTGACCTACTTGCTTCCCTTCGTAGGAGAGGTCTATATTCAGCAGTGTACTGACACTGCTGAATATAGACCTCTCCCAGGCTGCGCCACAACACCTTGTCCTCCGCTTTCCGTATCCAGTCTGTAGCTGGGTGACCCACACTACGCTTGCCGATTCGCGGTCTCCACTCCAAGACTCGTCAGCTCCACCGACCATTGGTCCTTCGACAAACATGGCTGCATGCTACTTCAGCTTGCTTACTCTGCAGGCTAAATCGGTAAGTCCGGTTCTTTTCCGGATAACTTCATTTTTGATCTTATCCTTTAAAGAAACTCCGAGCAAGCAAGTAGGTACACAATTGAAATAGGAAGGAAAGTAAGGAAGAATAACATTTATTTGACAAAAAAGAACACTAAAGTACTCGTTACCATCATGTTAGTTTTTCTGTTCTATGTCTAGAAGGATATTCCAGTGTGAATCTCAATTTAGAACTACATTTTAGTGGAGAAATAGTAACAAATCAAAACCGAGTGAGGGCCAATGATGCGCCATTTCTCCATGCGGGTGAAACCGCGGGGCGCATCTAGTATTTAATAATTTACAAGATGCACTCAGTTTTCACCGATCCATGACGATAGAGTCGTGATCGATTTAAAAAATACCCACAACCCGATTGAATCAATCAAAAGCAGTAATTGTACAATCACTGCTTTTGAGATTTCATTAATCCGTATCACCTACGGACATAAGATTACTTTGGAGCCCGAACTGAGAATGAATGACCACACGATTTGACAGTTGTCCCCACTCGCAATGTGTTTTGCCCGTTCAAAAAAATTAATTTGTCAGTTGTTTTAAAGTATCAACAATTTTTGGACGGGCCCGTATCATCGTTGACGAACTTAGAGAGTAATCCAGTCACCAGCATAAATATAGACCTACGTTACACTAACGCAAGATTATTGTTTTCAGTATTAATTCCATTATGAAATAGGGAATCCTTTCTTAAAGATCTTTCGCGAGAAAATCGCTTTTGAATTTTACGCAGGTAAGTTTCCCTACGGTATTCATTTTTGCTTGCTTTTCCCTACGAGCAAAAGATTTTTTCAAATCAAACAAAGGTATATTCATATCAAAGTCGCCTCCATTCCTTCCTTATCTCCTAGCAGTAGAAACTTTGTCGCTTGCCGTTTTATTTGGTTTTCTTTTGACGCGGCAGCCCTTGAGCCCGTCTGATTAATTTCACCCCCACCCTGTAGGGTAGGTTAGAAAGTACCCGCGCCGACGGAATAACGGATTTCGTTGCTGGCCTTTTTTTATTTAGAAATGGAATGGTTGGCTGTTGCCTGATGGTTGTGCTTTAGGCTGGTAATGTGATATTGTGTAGGTAGTATTGTCTTCGACTATCGTCTACAGTCCGCGCGCAAGTTCTAGTCACCGCCTGAGGTATGTGAGCGGTGAGACGGGGGAGGTAGACAAAGGCCAAGCTAACTCAGCAGCCAAGTGACTAGCACTTGCTCGCGGACTATAAACCAACCTCACAGCACCTGGACAATGACTATATACAGAATATATACAGAACTTCCTTCCGAATTTTCTTTCTGAATGAATGATTTTAATATTTTAATTAGGTAGATTTTTTCATGCATAGGTAAGATTTACTCTGAATCTACTGTACCGATTAAGTTACAATGTGGTACACATATTAATTTCTGTGGCCCAAACACGAACGTGTAACGTAAATAAATGAATTTTGAATACGGGGTTCACTATTGACGGAAAATTTTTGAAAAATAAAAAAACAAGTTTAAAACTGTACCGTGTGACATATGAAATTACCTCCCTGTAACTTCGTTGTGTATAAAGCAAGAATTTTGAATTTTTAGAGATCAAGAGAACATACCTACTATAACTGGTTATATTGCCAATATAACCAGTTTACGAATTATCGCTAGTCAAAGTTTTTTTTAATTTTGTCTCTGACACTCACACCGATCATCAAAATTTTCAATATACTTAATAATAACAATAATTTAGAGATCATGTCATTTAAAATTGCACGTCGTTGCACGCCCTCCACTGCTTGAAATGTTTCTATAGAAGCAGAAGACATGCATTATAAAATTAGACGACCGACGACGATTAGTAAATAGAACCTATGCGTAGGTAGAGCATGGATACCGGTATTCGGTATTACGAAAAAACGGGATACCGGTATTTTTTTACCGTTTCCTAATACCGGGATTGAAATTTGTAAAACTATTGGTAATTTGGTATTTTAACTTGTGTTTTCATTAAAAATAGTAGTCGACTTTCATTTCAAACTAGTTGACCCGACAGACGTTATCCTGTCCAAATTTCATGAATTTATACAAAATTCCCATAATAAATGCAAAAAAATAAATTTTCCCGAATTTGCCTATTTTCCCGGCAACTTTTCGAATACTTTTTTCGTTAAGAACCTGATTCGGAGTATTACAAACATTTTAAAATAACAATTTGCCAAATCGGTCCAGCCGTTCTGAAGTGATGCGCTTACCAACGAACAGCATTTCATTTTTATTTCAAGCACGGAGAGTGCTTGAAATAACACTTTTCTTCAGATTTCTGTGGCTTTATAATTTTATTTTTCGCTTTTAATGATTTAATTAATGTTGCTTTACAGTGTTCTTCATCATTGTTTAATCACAAGACGTGTCACTTTTATTAAACCACTAGTTTCGTCAATCAATTTTCTGTTTCATGATCTCGATAATTATTTTTTATTTAATATAATATTTACACATTATATAAGCTAATGGTCTTAAAAAAAATAGTACGTGTATAAAGAAGGGGAAGGAATTTTCGTTTAAATTACCTACTTTGACATTTCAAATTTACCTGGCTCACTTTGTTTGTACTTACTTGCAGTGTAGGCAGTTTTATGATAACTTAATAATTATTGTGTAGTTAAAAGAATGAGTTGATGATGATTTAATTTAAAAGGGAAGTTTATTAAAACTTCTTTTCAATACTTATAGTGGTTTTTGTTACAATAGAACAAATGAAAACAATGACACAAGGGAAAGAAAGAGGTGTTTTTACATCAAACCAAAAAAAAAAAATTTACGCCGGTATCCCGGTTTTGATATTTTTATTACCGGAACAATACCAATATTACCATCAAACCCTATACCACATAGCCCTACCTATGCGTTTACAAAAAATCTGACATGCATAAACCCATACAATACAATATTCAGTGCGAGAATAATGCACGCATCCCGTAGCGCAGGATACCGATGGGTGAACCATTGCCAATCGACCCGTCATTTTCTTCACTGTTAAGGCTCCTACATACTGAGGCGATATCGCGGGCGCGACAGGCATATTACTGCCTGTCGCGCCCGCGATATCGCCTCTGTATGCAGGAGCCTTCATTCAGGAATCGTACCGTCGGATTTCAATGAAAGTGTAGACTCAATACAGGTTACAATTTGTTCTGACCCATTTATTATTACTTATTTTAATAAATAGGTTGAAAGGGGCACATGTAGCCGACGGGAACCGATAATAATCAGGTAGGTACCTATTTACCTTTTCTGAAGAAAGTAGGAAAATCGTAGGTCCACAGATAAGAGCATAGCACTCTAGCAACATATAGATCACAAGAGGACCGAAGGCATTGGAATATTTAATTAGCTAATACATTTTATGAAACTCGTCGTCCATTACTTACGTACATAGTAGTTCGTACCAAAATACCCACAGTACAGACCTTTCCAAAAGAACCGAACTTCAACCTAATCTATCAACGCTAAAATGCTCAAACAAATTGCTAAGTCCATTACATTCCTCGCTCACAAATTATCCTATACACACAGTGTTAATAAAATACCCAATATTCAAAACGCGACGCCATTATGCGAAAATGAAATTTCAAATCCCCCTTCGCAGTATTGGTTATTTTGTATTCAGCGTGCAATCTGACCGGGTAAAGTGGCAAATCATGGAGAGGCTGAAAATCAGTCAAATAGACCCCCGAGTTACTGGCCGTATGGGCCTGAATACTAATGCTGCCTTTGCCTGTTGAAAAAATATAACTAGAAGTATGGCCGCCGCGCGGGAAATGGCGGTAAAATATTATCTGTTGGGTTATGTTGACTGTGAACTGAATAGATATGGTGGAGATTTGGTGTTTTCGATGATTTTGTATTCAATTATTAGTCTGGGTTTGTTCCTGGTTGATGGCAATAGGCTCGTCCCCTATTACATGGGTACTCCCTATTAAAATGTACCTACCTACCTACATCTTTGCAGAACCTTTCTGGGAAACAGGCATTATGTTATGTCATTTATTGTAAAACATGTTTGCTTTTACCTCAAGCTTTTGTTGTAAGTACTGATCCTTTGCCGACTCGTTTCTGCCACGAATTTTGTTTGTCTCTAGAGCCCTATTGATCTTAGCATCAAAATTAAGGAGTTGCGCAAGTCAGTCGGCTCGGAACTGGTGGATAGCATAGGAAGCTTCAGTCGATTATTTAGTCATTACGCGATTCTCTGACCCACTATTTTATCTTTAAGCAGGACCTAGCCGTAACTATACATGGCGGAACGCCGACGGCGACGGCCGGGAAAAAGTCACTTGTTTTCTCGTGTACTCTGATGGGCACAGCATTGACCAGTGTTGAATTAGTTGTTTGATTTGTTCTCATTATCATTAATTATGATAATAAGCAACTCATAAGTCATCATTATTTCATTTTTGTTCTTCCGTTTGTATTTGTCAAATGCGATTTCCTCGTTTTATAATCAACTAGCTTTTGCCCGCAGCTTCGCTCTCGTGGATGTCGGAAAATATCCTACGGGAAAGTACTACCGGGATTGAAAGAACCCTGTGTTAATCCAGATAACAATGTATTAATTCCGTAATAGGTACATTTGAACTCTATTGGCTTACGCGGCGCACGCCAGTAAATCTCCCAGTCGTCATGACTTTTTCCGACATCTTCAACAATCTTCGTCATATTTCAGCTAAGATACACAAAACCTTAATTAATTATACCTACACCTAAACCTTCCTCATTAATTACTTCATCCATTGGTAAAAACGTATGAAAATCCGTTCGGTAGTTTCCGAGTTAATCGCGTTCGGACAGACAGACGCGGTGGGGGACTTGGTTTTATAATAATCACTTTCTTCGTATTCTTCAAGGAGTTCCTCCCAGAGAATCCTCCATGAGTGAGCACCAGTCTCCTACTTTCGCACCAGGCAGTCACCCCCACACGATAAAATTAATTCAACTTGTTATTAGTGCGTCAAGCTTACCCCTAAAACAAACCAAACATTCCATTAAACCATCCATTGCATTTATTTCCATTAAACCAATTACAGGCACTTTTGAATTGTCAAGCAGTCGGTCAGTCAGAAAGATGAAGCTAGTTGTCCATTCCAAAGCGTAGTAGGTACCTGTGGAGAAGAAAGGGCAAGAAACTCCACGGACACTCACATCAATATGTTCATAACCTATATAGATAATTAAGATTATGTATACAAGTCGAGAAAAAACCCTCAAATGAGATATAAGTATTTTCCTTCATTATCTAAAATAACTATCAATAACTAATAGATATTCTTACCTGTCATCCGTCCATCAGAATGATCTTGGGTTAGCTGCAGAGGTGTTTGAGCCACTTCCATTTTAAAGTCTATTTTATACTTAATATTCACTTTTATATCACTGACTGTTAAAGCGTCTTATAAGACGAGAAGTTTCATAATGTTCTCCTTATTTTCACAGATTTTTCAGCTGCAGTTACGTAAAGGTTATATATAGATAGCAATTGCATAAAGGACATACCTATAGGTAGGTACACCGGATTGATCGAGGTTATTCTAGTAGGTACCTAGGTCATCATCTATTAGTAGTAAGTATGTACAATCAATAAAATATACAGTATAAGTACTAAGTACGTATACCTATGGAGTGTAGAGGTTCTATGATAATGCATCATCCTAACCGCTAGTTGACACTGGTGCCGATTCCCTTGTCCACAAACTAAACTAAATTTAAGTTCAGTGCATCTTTTTCTTTCTATTTCATTATGAAAAGGACAGAAGATATATTTTAGTTTAGTCCTGTCAAATTAATCAGCGCTTGACGTAAATTGACGTAATTTTAGTAGGCAAGTTTTTAATCGCGTCTAAACTTATATGGAGTAGTGACAGGCGGTGATTAATTTGACAGGACTAAACTAAAATGTATCTTCTGTCCTTTTCTTAATGAAATAGAAAGAAAAAGATGCACTGAACTTAAATTTAGTTTAGTTTGTGAACAAGGGAATCGGCACTATTGGCAACTTAATAAAAATAAATATTTAAATTGGAAGATAGATTTGAAATGATGGATTGTCACAGAGACAGTCTTTAAGGAACTCACGAACGAATGTGTATTGAATTTTAAAAGATAAATACAACACAAAAACAGTTATCAAAAAGGAATATTATTTATTAATGTAGTACGTCCCGCACACTACAGTACTTAAGGTGGTTCATTTTTATGTAAAAGAGCGCCTTTCGCCGTCAAACGTAAAAGTTTGGCGAGTTTAGAATTAAGTAACATCTCTCTATTATAATATCATTTAAATAAATAAATAAATAAAAATAATAATCTGCGTAGCCTCCAGCCTAGCCGGATACGGGCTATTCTAGTAAATGCCTTAATTTTTTTGGTATACCTGTAACGTTTCTTTCCACGTTTGCTCACTGCGTGTGGATAGTTTCAGATAAGACTGGTAAATGTAGCTTTTTTTTTTTAAAGAGTTTCAGTCTAAGCTGTAGCGTTTGACTGCCTACTGGTTGATGATAATATCAATTGGAAATTTCTAAGTCAAGTAATTCGGTATGTTATAATTTGTAAATTATAACTATTTTAAGTAAAACACCGTAAGTGTATTGGTATCAAAGATCAGTAAACCTACCTATTTGCTGTCAATATTTGTTCAGATGTTGATGAAATACCATCGCGAAATCAAATGTTACAAATAATGAGTAATAGGTACTTGTGATGATAAATGACGATATACATAATGATACCGATTTTATTTGTACACTAAGTAGGTGCAAAATTCGGGATTTAAAACAAGCCGACAACTTTTCAAAGGTGGCTGGGACAGACTGGATGCGGAAGACAAAAAGAAAAAAGCAAAGGCAAGACCGCGTGTAGTGGCGCGGCTTGAGAGACGCCTATGTCTAGCAGTTGACTGTGATAGACAAAGTTGATTGATTTAATTGGTTGAACAATCAGACAACCAACAAGAGTTGTCATTTCAAATTTTTGTCTGAATATTTTGATACTTATGTTAAATTTAACTAATAATATGGCCGAAAATAGCCACGCATTCATGGGCTTGGCGCTAAGCATTGAGCTCGGAGTTCAAATCTTTTTTCAATAACTATTCAAGTTTTGCTGTGGATTAAAAGAACCACTAAGAGGGTATCATTTAACGCTCTAGGTGTCATCACGACAGACCAAGGCGAAGGTGGAGGGACGAGCTTGACTCTTACCAAAAGAACTGGCCCACAATAATTTAGCAGAGAACAACAGTTTAGATAAAAGGGAGAGGGAGGCCTTTGATCTACAGCGGGACAAGGTTTAAAGGCCTGGTTTAGAAGTATCAGAAATGGTCTAGGCCTCAATTTACTTAAGACATAAGAAGTTACCAAAAGGTGGGTAGCTAGTAAGGTAGAGAAAGATGTTAATTTATCTAAACTCTGATTTTTTATTTGCTAGACCAAAATGACAGCCGAGTTCGACCTTTTTTAAAAAAATAACACGATAAATAATTAATATTACAGAGACAACACGACAACAGCTCAACACGAGAACGTCCTCCTGCAGAGAATGATTCAGTGGTCCTTGGTGAGAGTCACTCGGTAGTTAGATTATTTACTAGGTTATTTTTATGTCGATATCAAATGTCATTTTAGTTTAACAAATAAAAAATCAGAGTATATTGTAGTTATTGTTTCAGGTGAGGTGTTAGCAAAATTTTATCGGCACTTGATTCCTGAAGGGCTAAAGCAAGGGTATAAAACCTAATGACGAGGATTCTGAAGTAAGCTGCAGATAAAGTAGTACCTATTGAAGGAAGAACTACATCCAACAAAGTAGGCAACACAATTATTGTACCTAGTGGACATTATTTATTTTTAAATGTTGTGTGTTTTTGTATAGAAAGCTTCGATATTCTTTGTTTAAAATAAAAGGAAAATTATTAAAAGATGCACAACATTTACGCTTTTTATTCTGCAACTACCTGGAGAATTGTAGATTTCAGAGCATTTTCAGTTGCTTTTGGGAAGCAGGGAGGTACTACATACTGCTAAAGGTAGGTCCTTTTGCAATTAAATTTTATAACAATAATAAAAAAAAACTACATTAAATATTCCAAATAATACAGATACAATTTCAAACCATTCACACTAAAAAAAACCAACGAATTCCCTCCAAAATTTGACAGATAAACACGTGACGTTTCACTTTTGACGTTTATATTTTTTTTTGCACGGACGGGCAAGAGCCGCGCGCGTTATGCCACGGCCAGGGAACTTTTGACGCGATATTGCCTGTGAGCTTGAAGGCGTGGCGTGGCTCCGCCCCGTTGCTTTTCGCGTCTGACTCTGTCCCCCAGACGGGGGGACACTTCGATTTTGGGTCAGCTGTTAACCGGCCGTTTTAAGCTTTAATTTGTGGCATTACGCCGCTGTTGCGTCGGCCCTGTCGTTTAGAATAATGCCGTCGTACATTTTAGCGCGGATTGAACGTTCCGTTTTCCAATTACAACGTGGAATGGTTGTTCGAATTTATATAGAAACAATTAGGTGCGAGTTCGTTTTTATGCGTCTATGGTCTGAGTTTTTGTCGCAGTATTTTACTGAGAAAATAAAATCTCTCTGTCTGGCTGAATAGGATTAGGTCTGAGCGTTTTTCTTACAGGATCGACCGAATACCAAAGAATATAATTTCCCCTTTTTGACACCTTTAGTAAAAAATGTTGTCCACATTTTTTCTTTCTTTTGATCCTCATTCGATCAATCTATCCAGCCGATCTATCTTCAGTGTCATATTAGAGACTTCTTCGTCTATTTTACTTAGAGACAAGTTATGCTTAGTTTGATGAAGTGGTTAGATTGTATATGTAGAGTATTTACTACCTACTGATACATAGACATACCTACCTATTTAACTATAATGATAGCTATGGCAGAGCCTGCTGTAGCCAAACTGTAATTACAACGTTAACCCCATTAGGCAACGTTCATTTTAGGTTCTACTTTGATAATATCGTCAAGACTGCTTGGGCATACGACAGGTCCTGTGCCAAATGTGTATCAAACTCAAAGCTTTTATTTCTAATAAACCAACAGGCACTTTTAATTAAACTATTATCATTAAACTTTTGAATTATCAAGGGGTCGGTCAGTCAGTAAGATGAAGCTAGTTGCCCATTCCAAAGCGTAGTAAGTAAGCTATGAAGAAGAACGGGCAAGAAACTCCACGGATACGTATGGCATGGTATACACGATACACATGGCATATTTGAATGCCTATTAAAGTCCATCTTACTTTACCTGGAAAAACGAAGAATTTCCTGGAAAAACTGGAGAACTACCTACTATAATCCCTATTAATCGATTAAAACTTCACTACTTACTTACCTTAGCTACATACAGCTAAATGCCCAAGTAACACAATTTTTCCTTAACTTCGACAAATACCTTTACATACATACACCGAATGACATTTGATATCACCCAATAAGAATTCGCACATTTGGCAGGGCGTGGCATGATGCCTATGCCCGCAGAAAACAACCGTCATAGACGAAAAGTCAACAGTTCCCGCGTTTTCATTGGGCGCGCCGTGATTTCGCGCGAAAGGTAACTGTCAAGATTGGGCGCTTTTTGATGTCGTTTTGCGGACAAAAATACCTAAACCATATTTGCCTCAAGCCCATACCTAAACCCAAAAGTTTAATAAATAGCTAACTGCGTGTATTTATATAAAATAATAATTTAATGTTCTAGGTTCTTAAAAATACTTACTTTTTTAAATATGGAGACATCATTCATGGATTTACATTAACTTAGATACAATCTTAAAATTGATCTTATGGCTAAGAATATCTTGACATCATTTTCTGTTTAATAATCATCAGCGCAAAAGCTTCCTGTGTGCATTTCGGTCTTTTTACCCGACTGCCCCAGAAGGAGGGTATCTAATGTTTTTCGAGAGTATGAATAGGTCTATTTCTTTGGCACGCTCTGTAGCCTAAACGGCTTGATGGATTTTTACATACCTATACTTTGTTTTTTGTAAGATATCGCAGACCCACGGACAAAAAAAAGTTATACCATAATTCAGGTTTATTGGCTTGGGCCTGCGATAACTTACAAAAAACAAAGTTCAATAGATAATAATGTTTGTTTTTCTCTTTTCAATTATGTGGTTTTGCAGTCAGGTTTTTCTTTAAATAATTTGCTTTATTACCTTTAACGTATGATGGGATTAAAATAATAAATATGTTATATGTAGGATACGGTACGGTCGAAAAATTACCTAATTTTCAGCGCTATCAAATTGAAAATTGAAAATGAACCATAGCTAAGTACCACCATACCATTACCATTTTTATTTTTTTCCCTTCTCAGAAACGATGATGATGATGATGATGTTAAGAAAACCCTTCCAAAAAGCAATGCGAATTCAACTAAATAATCCAACATCATACTCATCGCAGACAGAATAAAATTTTAACATCCAATTCGCTAGAAATCCATGCCAAAGGAACCCCGAAAACTACCCACAAGTCAATCGCCAAACTGCGAGTTTTCCCCCCGCCACCCTATCCCCCATCCACCCCACGTTTGCCCCCGAATTACCGGTCGCCCCCTAAACCGCGGTCTTCGGTGACAGTTCAATAAGGCACAGCGACCAATCGCGGCAAACGTCGCCCGGTATAAGCCAATAGGATTAACGCTATGCACGTCTTTTTCTGGCGTACTGCTTAACGCATCTATCCGTCTCGCTTCAACGCACGGTAGACGGATTCTTGATTCGATTTCGATTGAATTCTTTATACGAATTTTCTTTTGTTTTTCACTCCGTTGAAAGGCATGTCTCTGATAATATTAACTGCTTGTTTTTTTTTCTCCGTTGAATTAAATGTAAAAGGCTTTGGGTATTGGGGCTTGGATTTTTCAGAGGGAGAAATACGTAATACAGAAATAATTCTAAGCCTATGTATATTTGTTGTATGTAAGTATATAGGTAATAGTTGCTGTCGTAAGATATTTTTAAAACAATATAGGTAGGATCAGTCATTTTGCATTCTTTGTCTTTGTTTTTCTTACTCAGTCGTCTTTCCTCGCTGTGTTGGTGTCGTTGATGTCCCCTTGCAATTTTTATATTTCCATGGACGGAGAGTATTAATTTGTCATGTACAAGTGTCACGTGAAAGGAAGTAGGTATGCAGAGAGTATGATTAGTTTAAATCCGTGAAAAAATCGCGGCAATAAAAATAAATATTTTTAAAAACTACCCACTGAAACATGCAGCCGACAGAACAGTCTAGACTTTAACGTCCTTGGCGCGTCTGGAATGTGGGCCATGCCATTTCTAATATTTTATTTAGGTATTATCTACAAAACTACTACAGCTATACCAAAATAAAAATTCGTGTGAAACTATACAAAATCAATATAGTGAAACCTAAATTACAACAACTAAACCAAAGCACTTAAAAAAAAGTTAAATTGTTAAACTTGACAATATGGGTTGAATTTGAGAAGTAGGTTTAAAAACTCTTCTGGACCAACGGAGGGTAGAGTATTTACAAGCTACAAATCACAAATACCACTACAGTTCTGATTTGTAGTTTTTCTAGGAAATACTCTACCCTCCGTTGGTCAAAAAAGTTTCACTTTAAAAACTCTTCTGGACCACTGGAAAGAAGAGTTTTTTTATGTTCGTCCATCTGTCGCATGTCGCATTACAGCCGGCGGCAGATCAGCTAAAGCCAATATGGCGGCGCCCATGGCTTGTATGAGCTAACCATGTAGCATTTATATTCTCAGTCATTCATGCAAGTGCCCCGCGGTATTTGTGTGTTTTGATCAGTGTATTGATGTAAATGTTGTTCACTTGATCGTGATGGACAACGATACAACTAGTGAGTCAAATAAACGGGTCAACAAGGGAAAATCCAAGAATAGTGCGAAAATATCCGACGAAAAAAAGTTTCATTTGCATCGTAGTTTTATAAAACTACACAATGTGTTTAACCTTTAGGTATACGAAACTGCATCGATTGGCATCATAAAATAAACCACGTTTTGCTAGCTGACTGTATTTTTTTTAATCTGTTAATTAATGCAGTTTGCAATTACCTGCACTCAAAAGTTAAAGACAGTCACCTAAGAACGTTTTTCTGTACCTAGCTGCAACGGTTTTTTTTTTACTTTTTGTGGGAAATCATCAAATAACTTCTCCCGCTCTGGGCGGAGC
The DNA here is from genome assembly GCA_905333075.3 of Atethmia centrago. Lineage (NCBI taxonomy): Eukaryota > Metazoa > Arthropoda > Insecta > Lepidoptera > Noctuidae > Atethmia > Atethmia centrago. The sequence continues at coordinate 10,044,546 of HG995388.1, forward strand.
GGGAGGGTGTGTCTGACTCTTACTGACTAAAACCCACCCGTGTCCCTTCCGTTGCCTGTGTTGCCAGGGGCCTCTGTACCCCTTTTGAACCATCCTGCGACCCCGGCAGGCATCGGCCCTAGTGGACCCCTGCACTTGTGCTGACGACATCACTTTGAGGCGCGCGTGGAACACAACGCGCCGTCGACCCGGGCCTGGTCCTTATCGGACAGCGAGCTACTCTTTTGCTCACCGTCCGCAAGCCCGCGCCTACGTTGGCCGGAAATGCGCCTGGGATTCCCGACGCTAGCTGCAACGGTTAAGGTAAGTAACCTGCCCTCTTCTCAAAAATTCACTCTGTAGGTATAGTTACATAATTATCTTACATAATTATCTATATACTTACATAATTATCTAATATCTATGTCACCGTATAATTATGAACTTCGTTAGTTTGTAATCTATCGGTATTATTTCTGTTAGATTATAAACTAAAAATTGTGAACTGCAACAAACCATTTATAATTTAACGCCTTATTTTTCGATAGTTTATAATCCATCTATGGAAAATCGAAAAATTATAAAATTGCACCGCAAATGCACCGCTCGCTTCGCTCGCTCGGCTCGCGCGCGGTTTGTCAAATTTCTAACCTAACCTAACCCATTTCACCCTTCGCAATTTTTCGACAGTTTATAATCTAATGGAAATAATGGAAATAAACTTATACAGTTTGCGGTTGGTACATAGATGTCACCATTAGATTATGAGAAATGTTAGCTTAAAATCTATCGGTATTATTTCCATTAGATTATAAACTGTCGAAAAATGCTAAGTACCTACCTCGACCCTTTCGGCACATCACGTGTCCTTGCTCCAGCAGGTCATACGCTTTCTATTTCTACTCTACTGTACAATAGAAATCGCTTATCTTCATTTCTCGGTAGAAAACTGTCAACTGTCTACGCAGAAACGTCATTTTTGTGTAATTCTCCGTCGACAAAACGCTTCTCTACGGTTCTCGTGCTAAGCCTGCTGCCAATGATTATAGGGCAGAAACCCTGTAGTGGCGAAAACAAGAGCTCACAGCGCCAACCTTGCAGTCTGCTGAATGAAAATAATAAACAGTTCAGAAACATCTCCTGGGATTCGTGGGTTAGAACAAGCCATCTTATTACTCGTGGATGTCGTAAAAGATGACTAAAAGATAAAAAGTGGAGAGAAGGGGTTAACATTCTGGTCTCAAAATTGCAGAGAGCAGACTGGTTACTCTGTACAATCTGTATCTACATGGCTAAGTAGGTTCCTATTAAGTAAGTAGGTAAGTACCTATACTAGCTGTTGCCCGCGACTTCGTCTGCGTGTACCTATTTTTAGGGTTCCGTAGTAAAAAAGGAACCCATAAAGTTTCGCCATGTCCGTCCGTCTGTCTGTCTGTCTGACTCCACTGTAGCTTAGAGACGCTTAGTACTAGATAGCTGTAATTTGGCATAGGTATATTAATCACGCCGACAAAGTTCTAAAATAAAATTTTGAAAAATATGTTTTTTAGCGTAGGTACGCAAAAAAAAATATTTTTCTTTCCTCCCTTACACGTACTCGTAATGTGGGGATGATATATTTTTTTCCTCTTCTACCTCATGGTGTGGGGTATCGTTGGATAGGCCGTTCAAAAATATTGCAGGTCTGTGAATATCACTTTTCGATTCAAGGATTCACTTGCCTAATAATAAGCATTAAACTGCTAATTTTTGTTAGAGTTGAGTGTCCCCCACCCCCCCAAACCCCCATCTCCATAAATAACCATTTAGCTGGCACTAAAAAGCTGTTAAAAATTCATGGCAGTAGAACTTATTTAACGAAATTAAAAGGAAAACTATCACGACTAAGTAGGCTTTACAAGTTAACGAGTTATAGTCGACCAACTTAAATTTGCAGTTGGAGAATTGACCGTGGCATATATCGATGTATGGGGGAACAGGTTTTTCAAGTACAATGAATAAATTCGTCCCAAGTAATCCCAACTACGAAACCCTTCATTGTGCGTGGTCGGACACGCACTTGGCTGGTTTTTTTATTTGAAATCTATTGTATCACAATATAATAAAGCTGAAGAGTTTATTTGTTTGAACGCGCTAATCTCTGGAACTACCAGTCGGATTTGAAGAATTCTTGCATTTGGTAGCCCAGTTCTTGAGGAAGGTTATAGGCTAATGTCACGCTTCGACCCTTAGGTTCATCAAAGTTCATCAAATTTAGTCTTTGGGTTTCAAAAATTTGTGGTTAATTTATTTTCGGAGATATCTTGGTAAAGGTTAAATTCACCGTACCGTATTCTGGTTCTATGTGGTCTTCTACCCAGATTTACGATTTTTATTTTAAGATGCAACATGAATATCGAATCCACTGTCCCAATCATCATCAGATGAGCTGTCAAGTAGGTCTTTTTTTTTTTTTTGGGTGGGAAATCATTAAATAACTTCTCCCGCTCTGGGCGGAGCGGGAGGGTGTGTCAGACTCTCAGGGTCAAGTAGGTCTAGCAATAATAAGTTTTGTATCAAAACACTGAACAGCCGTACAGGCTGTTCAGTGTTTGTAATGAAGCTGTGTCTGTGTTACATGCCATTTTATTTAGAAGAAATAAATGTTTTTTCTTTTTTTGATTTTTGAGAAATTGAGCCTTTCGACCGGGCGTTTAAAATTACAGGTTCTTTTTTACATTTAGCGGGTTCGATCCCGGTTCAGGCAGGCGATTATTTAAAATTCGTTGAATGCAGTTCGTATTGTTTTTAAAATAAAAATGAAGTCTTCATTCAGTACATTTTTCTATCTAGATACTATATTTAAAGTAGGTACTTTCCCTCCATGTGGCAAAGTCTTTTGACGCCCTGTATTATCTCCGCTGTGTGTCCGATTCAAGTCAGGGAGTTTTAGGTATCTAGACAAGCAAATTAATAAAAAATAACCCGAAATAAAACATCCCCTAATCAAATCAAACTACCTAACGAATCCAACTCAACAAACCGAACAATGAACAATACAAAAGCATACCTTTTATTAGAGGAACGTCAGTAACAGTGTTTATTTTAATCATCGCGTTTTGAGCACAGATAAATTGGATAATAAGCGCGGTAGGGTGCCTCTACGGGCGGCCGATGTCAGGGCCAGGCATTACTCGCCCATAGAGATGTCTGACTGCCAGTGTTTTGATGCAGCTTTATCGAGATTCGTTATTTGAAAATTGGTGTGTTTATTTCATAGACTTTATTTTGTATGAGGCTTTTGGCTACTTTTTATGTACGTATTTTGTAATTTTTTGTAATATGCGTTGTGACTTATGTTTGTGCAGAATAAACATTTTTTCTTTCTTTCATTTTTCTATAGGTACCTATTTACCTACTAGACACCTTATAAATACTTACCTAGATTGGTTTAAAGCACTACTAGATACTTAGTATGAAATCTGCTCTCTAGGTTATGTTATTTTTACCTAGCTAGTTGGGAATAACTGGCGAGATGAATTACTTTCGGTAAAAACTTGGCCCTGAAAATTCTAAAAGGCGACAAAGATTTCGAGAACACAAAATAATCTGTGATGCCGAACGAGGAATCTAAGTAGGTACGAGTACCTATGGTTATTTATATCCGACCACTGATTTAGAACAACGATAACCGAGTTAGTACAGTACACTCAACCGCAGATCAGTGATAACAGTTGCGGGCAGGCACTGCATTGAAGCGGCTTCTGCCCAATCTAGGGGCTCCAAACGCCTCCTGCCGGAGGCTCTACGCGGGGGTCGTGCGGTCCATAGCCTTCTACGGGGCTCCTGTATGGGCGCGTTCTCTGGCGCTGCGGCCAGCCCGCCGGTTGAGTGCCACCCAAAGGGTCATGGCTATCCGGATGGTCCGGGGATACCGCACGGTCTCCTGTGAGGCAGCGAGCCTCCTTGCCTGATTGCCGCCATGGGATCTGGCAAAAGTCTCGCACTCGCACACTTATGGGAGTGGCGCGAGGAGGCGAAACGCCGGGGCGTAACTCCGCTGCCGCGAGAAATCGCGGCACAGCGGACGGAGCTTCGGCGGGATCTCATGGCAACATGGAGAGTACGGTTGTCGCAACCCAGTGCTGGGCACGCCACGATTGCGGCGATAAGACCCCTCTTTGAGGAGTGGCTAGAGAGGCGCCACGGCGTCCTCACCTTTCGCCTGACCAGGTCCTCACCGGACACGGCAGCTTCGGGAGGTTCCTGTGTCGGATAAGGCGGGAGCAAAGGCCCGGGTGTCACCACTGTGTGGATCACTGGAGGACACGGTGGAGCATACGGTGGAGGTCTGCCCGGCTTGGGCAGAGCACCGCCGTGTCCTCGTGGAGGCGATCGGCGGCAGAGCGAGAGGGCATGGGCAGCCGCCACCTCCTTCTGCAAAGCAGTAATGCTCGCGAAGGAGGAGGCGGGACGGTTGAGGGAAAGGAAAATTTCGCGCACTCTCGCCCCTAGCCGCCGCAGGAGACGCCCTGGGCGTCGGGAATCCCGGGCGGTTTTCCGGCCACCGTAGGCGTGGGCTTGCAGACGGTGAGCAATGGGTAGCTCACTGTCCGGTAAGGACCAGGCCCGGGTCGACGGCGCGTTGTATTCCACGCGCACCTCAAAGAGATGTCGTCAGCACAAATGTAGGGGTCCACTAGGGCCGATGCCTGCCGGGGTCGCGGGAAGGTACTAAAGGGTCACCGAGGCTTCTGGCAACACAGGCAACCGGAAGGAATACGGGTGGGTTTTAGTCAGTAAGAGTCTGACACACCCTCCCGCTCCGCCCAGAGCGGGAGAAGTTGTTTGATGATGTCCCACCCAAAAAAAAAAAAAAGCGATAACAGTTGCACTACGAAAATTGCCCTTACTGCTACGACATTATAAAGGCGCTGTCAATGTCAAATTGTTACTACTGGGCGGTTGACTGTAGATACCACACGGCACGGTAGGTAATCACTATTTATGTACCTACAGACGCCTACGCAACAAATACTTTAGCAAATCCTTTTTATAATGGAGGCAGACATACCTACCTACTTGTCATTATTTATTTAACAAGAATAACTTCTATATAGCTAAACAGTGAATCCTACTAATATTATAAATGCGATGTTTGTTACTCTGTCACGCAAAAAGTACTGAACGGATTTGGATGAAATTTGGCACACAGATAGTTTATAACCAGGAATAACACATAGGATAAGAACATCCATGCTATCCTTGTCTCTGAGTCTTGACGAACCATGTCTCCCTTCAACTTTCTATTTCTTGCCAGGTTTTCAACTAATAAGAAATGAAGAGATCGCAGAAAGCGATAAGGCCGCCCATTGTATATTTTGTAGTGTTTGATTTATTTTTTTGTTATGTATTTTTGTGGTGTACAATAAAGTATATATAAATAAATATAAATAAATAAATGACCGCGCGCGTGGTGGTGGCGGTGTTGCCATATTCCTTCGTCCACATATTCCTTTCTCTATTGTCGATATGTCTGCACAACCTCCACCACAGAACGCGGGTGAGCATCTCTTTTTGGAATTAAACCGTAATCACGTGAAAGTCCTTCTAGGTGTTTATTATAGCCCTTCCTCACGTATAAATTTCTTTTCCTCTTTTGAAAAGATCCTTGAAACCTAACACCCTCTTACAGTCATACTATCATCATGGGGGATTTTAATACTTGTTTATTAAAATTCGATTCCCGGTCTTCTCGGTTAGCAAGCATGGTCAATGCCTCGCTGACATGTTTTCTTACCATGACCTATTATTCCTCTACTACAAAATTCATCCACCTACGACTAAACCTAAAATTCTCCTGCAGCGCAACTTTGGTGGCATGAATACAGATGATCTCAGAAGAGATGCTAACATCATTGAATGGTCTCCTTTAGTCAGTCGATTGACGATAAAGTCAACCTGCTGACGGACAAACTTGTGCAACTTGTCCACGCTCATATTCGTGCTGTAAAAATTAAACATCTTCCGGCACCATGGCTTACAGACAATATTAGAAGTATTATGCACAGGAAGGCTGTAACCAAAACTAAATTTAAGTGTCGGCCCTCTCCGTCGAACCGGGAGATCCTTGTGGATGCTCGAAATCGCTGCAATAAGGTGTGTAGAAATGCTCAACGCCGCCATATCCACACCTCAGTTGAAAACGGAGATCCAGCTAAAGTCTGGAAATTTCTTAAATCCTTGGGAGTTGGAAAAACGCGCCAAGAATCGATTCCTAAAAACTTAGATATTGATCTACTGAGTCAACACTTCTCATCTTCGTCCCACTGTAACGGGACCATGAAGGCAGCTACAATAAACTATCTTTCAAATCTTCCCATTCCGGACCATCCCCCATTTATTTTTAGTCAATTTTCAGATTGTGATGTTAAGAAGAGCGTAGTTTCAATCACATCTAACGCAGTTGGTAGTGATCGTGTAAGTCGGAAAATGATAATCCCTGTCCTCGACGAAATCCTTCCTATCCTATGCTATATCCTAAATTACTCTATATCCTACGGTGTTTTCCCATCGATGTGAAAAGAGGCAAAAATCACTCCTTTACCCAAAAAATCTAATCCTACTTCCTTTTCCGAATACCATCCTATCTCCATCCTGCCTTTCCTCTCCAAAGTCCTAGAACGAATTGTCCACAATCAGCTTAGTGATTTTCTTTGTAAGAATAGTCTGCTGAATCCTTTTCAATCCGGTTTTCGTCCTGGTCATAGTACCACTACAGCCTTAGCGTCACTGATGACATACGGTTAGGCATGGAAGGTCGAAATCTGACGGTTCTTTGATTGCTGGATTTTAGTAACGCATTTAATACTGTCGATTTCGATGCTTCGCTCGCTTAATATATCTCCAACAGTGATTGACTGGTTTCGTGGCTACCTGTATGGCTGCCGGCAACGTATATGCATAGAAGAGTCTTGCTCTTCTTGGTGTTATACTTCTGCCGGTGTACCCCAGGGTGGCGTGCAATTAATATTGTAAATAAGGATTTGGGTTCAATTTGCGAATGGAGTGAGGCACATGGGTTGCAGGTTAATCCATCGAAGACTCAGGTCATTGTTGTTGGCAGCTCAAGGATGACCCCCAAGATAAACTGGTCACAACTTCCCCCAGTTCAATTTAACGCAACTGCTATTCCAGTAAACGAAAATTCGACAAACATCTTTCTTGGGGTCCCCAGCTAGAGGACGTAAGTCGCAAAATTTTTGCATCTGGTAAGTCCCTGAGACGATTGCGGAACTTTCTTCCAACTGCCACTAAAACTGCGCTTGCACAATCCTTTTACTTCCCATCCTTGACTACGCTGATGCCAGTTATCTCGATCTTACTGAGGCACAACTAGATAAACTTGAGCAACTTCAAAACTTTTGCATAAGATTTATATGTATTTGGCTCGCGCAAGTATGATCACATTTCTGAATGTCGTACAAAACTCAAGTGGCTTCCCATACGTCTTCGCCGGAATGCTCATATCTTATTACAGCTATACAGTATTCTGTTCAATCCTACAACCCCCTCTTATCTTAAAGAACGTTTCAAGTTCCTTCATGACACACATAATAGATACCATCATACCATGAGGTCATCGGAAAACTTAAGACTAGAGATGCCGATGCATTCCACCAGCTTTTATGACAAATCTTTTACAGTTCAAGCAGTACGGTTATGGAATGCCTTGCCCACTTTGTCCATTTTTAAAATTCAGGTTAAAAAACACTTCTCTCTCCTTAAACATCATCATTACTTATTTATAGTTCTTGATCTTTTTTCATATTTATGGCATATATATATATATATATATATATATACGAGTATATATAGGTATATATGTTTAATATATGTTATGTATAGTATATGTTTGATGTATATATGTATGTATTGTATATGTAACTGATACACCACTGACTACCTGCAGTATTGTCTCTTCTCCCCCCTTTAATTGGTTGTCTGTAAAAGATTGCTTTTAGCGATAAGACCGCCCATTGTGTCACGCCTTGTAAAATTTCAACATTTGTATCTGTAATTTTTATGGTGTACATAATAAAGAGTATCTATTCTATTCTATAGTTAGTTTTTATCCCGATATACCCACGGGGTCAAAACTTATGCGGGTGAACCCGCGGGGCGCATCTAGTGATAACATATTTTTTTTAAGTCGGTAAAAATACTAAGACAGTCTGACTGCCGACAGAAGTGATAACTTATCTAACTCAACGCGCCTGAAGAAGTTTTCAGTTCAATAAAATAATGATTATCTAAAACACAATTTAAACAATGCACAGTACTTATACACAAATTAAACCTTCCACGTGGTCAATTTAACTACACTTACTGCTACTACTACAGCATGTCGGCGCGTGCAACGTTTTTCCCCTACCAAAAATCGCTGAACGCGCACAGAAATTTTCACTTCAAAAATACAGCGCATCCCTACAAAAAAACTTACTTAATGCCATACCACCAATGTGTGCAGCCTAACCAACAAAGTGCATTACATAGCGTTAACCAATGTCCAAATGTCCATAGACACAAATGGACTGATGCAATTGCACCCCGTACTGATCACAAAGGGAATTGTCACAGTCCGATACAGCTCCAATGTAATTCACGTGCCTACGTTGTTACCTATTTCGATACGATTAATTTGTTGTCGTAGGTTTAAGGTGTAAATTTTGGACAGAATAATTATTATTAATCTATATACTTTAAAATTAAGAAAAGGGCGTTCACACTTTTTCAGAATCCTAGGTCAGCCTCATCTCCTGACACCATGGAAATATCCAATAGTCATAAAAGTGTCCTTTAAATATGTACCGTCAACTATCCATGAGCAACTTAACCCATGAGTGCTGTACTTAAATATCTCTAGATTACTAAAAATCTGTTAAAAATAGTCGATTTTTAAGGGTTCCGTAGTAAACAACGATCCTTATTGTTTCGCCATGTCCGTCTATCTGTCTATTTGGTATGCCAAATAGACAGATAGACGGACGGTATACATATGAATCACGCTGACATTTTTTTTTTGGGGGTTACCCCAAAAAAAGAATATCATCTCCACATTACGTGCAAGGGAGTTATCCCTTGCACGTAATGTGGAGATGATTTTTTTTTTTTCTCGTCTATCCCATAGGCCGGTCAAAAATATTTCGGGTCGTGTAATACAGTGCTAATTTTTGTTAGATTCAAGTGTGTGCGCCTGCTAAATGGTTGTTTATGGAGATGTGAAAAAAATCATAGCAGTAGTACATTATAATGAAATTGTAAGGAAAACTATCACAGCTATGTAGGCTTTACAAGTTAACGAGTAATAGTCGACCAACTTAAATTTGCAGTTGGAGAATTGACCGTGTGGTACCTACCTATATCGATGTATGGGAGAACATGTTATTCAACTACAATTTTAAGTTTGTTTTTGGGATAAAATTCATCCGAACTACGGAACCCTTCATTGTGCGTGGTCCTCACGCACTTGGCCGGTTTTCTACTATTCCGGTTCCGGGTACTTATCTTTGATATTAAATGGCGGAAACAGATTTTTTGTAATCGAGATATATTTAAGTACAGTACTCATGGAAAGTAAAGATGCCACTGTTGACCGGTACTTACAGAAATAAATATCATTTATTTCTGCAAGATGCGTATTAATAAACTGTTTAATTTACATACCTATAATATTAGTAGATTATTAACCAAGGGGATAAAGCAGTGTCTTCTGTCGCGGGTGACGATTTAAATCGCGAGCGTAACGAAGGACTCGAGGTTTACTCCCGAGCGTAGTGAGGGTGTTAAAAACTTAAATCACGAGCGAAGCGAGGGAGTTAAGACGAGTCCTGAGTGTAGCGAGGGATTTAAGTTCACCCAAGACTAAGACAGCTTTATCACCGAGGAAAATACTCTACTTTACATACCATTTGCGAAAAAATTAACACAATAATAATACGAGATAAGCATTTGTTAAAAATAACGACAATTAAAAGTAAAAGTTAACATTCGAAACATTGGTCCAATTATTGATAGAGAGAGTCACATTTTTGTTTGGTACATTTATTGTTGATGAGTTGATTTGAGTATTTCTCTGTTCTTGCGTCTGAGGAACTTGCGTTTCATTGTAGATAGTATACGTCAAAGATAGTGGTGGTGGTGCATCGTGAGTTACGGACGAAGATAAGATGCCGGAAGTTGATGGTTGTGGCTCCGATGGAATAAGTTTTATATTTTTGTTAATTTGACTGCTTAATATGGTTTTATTCGCCATTGAGCTTTCGATATAACCCTCAGCTACTCCATCAGACCTCCAACCACCGTGTCTTTTTATTGACGTAATATCCGCCCCTGAATCCGCCAAGAAAGTTCCGAAGTTCTTCTAAAGCAGTGACCGGTGTAGAGTTCAACATCTTTAAGTTTTAAATATTTAGAAATTTCCTTTGGCATATTGCTAATTTTATTTTTGCCGATGGCTTGTCGAGTACATTTCCCATTCCGATAGTTTATAAAAATCTATTGTTTTCCATGTTGGTGGGACGTAATTTATGAATGATTTTAGTATATTGTCCTTGTACAATGAATGACCGATTTTTCCTTTACATTTATCAGCAGCAACTCATTGGAATGATTTTCAACGTCCTCCACCTTTAAGTTTACAAGTTCACATCCGCGGCAAGCACCATTGAGTCCAAAAATTAAGGCCACCTATAACAAAGATAAACAACAGGTAAATATATAGAATAATTACCATTACGAAATATTCATAGTTAAATCATGTATACTTACTTTTGTGGCAAGAAAAATTTCGTCAGGAGCTTCATTAAGAAATTTTGAGTCGTAAAAATTTTAAACTTCTTTGCGCAATGCCCTTCTGATTTTCTTTTAAAAAAAGCTAGTAATTTCGTGAATCTATTTATTTCAATGCTGTGTTTGATGCTTATTGTAGCTTTCAGTTTTGAGTATATGCACCAAAGTGTATTCGGATTCTTTGTCTTGGATAAATAATCAAAATAGACAAGAAGTACTGATTCTGAAATTGATAGGCCTTTCGCACTTCTCCGCGTTGAAAATTCTTCATAAGTTTTTAAATAATTTTCCTTGGATTTTGTTCGAAGCAAATTATTTATAATTGCGGCAGCATTTGCACTGATGGAATCCGACAATTCACTGTCACTGTCGCTTTGATTTAACATCGTAACGTATTTTTAGAACATTAACTTATTTATAAAAATAAATTAAAATATTGAAGAAAACAAAAACGCGGCAAATTCCTAGACTAATATTTTTTTGTCGGAAAAACAAAGGCATCAAGCTCATACGGCCTCGTCGGTTTTCGTAATTTTATTTAATAATCATAACTGCATAATAAATGCGTATTCCTTTTTCAAAAAGATGTATAATGCTTTATATACAAACTCAATGGTGTAAACACAGATGTAGTTCAGTATAAATTTCGGTAAGTATTCCAAATTTAAATGGGGGAGAATGTGTCTCCCCCTAGAGGATGAATGAAATTAAATGAATTTTGCTTAGCCTTGAATCCTCTAAGCACACTGCTGGAGGATTCAGGTCTAGGCTATCGGTTGAGGAGAGGTGGTCAGGTTATATCTCACCTCCTCTACATGGATGACCTAAAACTCTTTGCCTCCAATAATTTGACTGATGGAGGTACTGAAAATAACTGAAAATTTCAATAGCGCCATCAGGATGAAATTTGGGGTGGATAAATGTGCGGTCATGCATGTAAAGCGAGGGGAGATTGTGGAATCCGTGGGAACCCAACTCTCGGATTCCATAAACTTTAGAGCCCTCTCCGCATCCGAAACCTACAAGTATTTGGGTATGTCGGAAGCGTTGGGCATCAATGTTACTGACATGAAGCAATCGTTGAGGGAGCGCTTTTTTGGCCGCCTCAAGAAAGTATTTAATAGTCTTCTATCAGGCGGAAACAAGGTGCGCGCCTTCAACGGTTGGGTCATGCCCGTTTTGATGTACTCTTTAGGCATACTCAAATGGACTCAGACCGAACTCGACGCCCTGGATAAGAGGGTCCGTACGCTGCTGACTGCATATCGAATGCATCACTCACGGTCATCGGTAATGAGACTGTATATCCCGCGAAAGTGCTAAAACCCTCAAACGCTAAAACCCTCCACAATCGCGAGGTATGCAGTCTCAGGGAATATTTTCTAGAAGCCGACATGGGGATGCATCGAGATGTGGTCGCGGTGGACAAGGGCCTCACCACACTCTCCTTAGCTAAAGAGAACTGGCGCAGGCTTGAAGTGCTTGACACTAACGATCGCAGGGAGGTATGGCAGAGTAAGGAGCTTCACGGACGCTTTTTCCGGGCCCTACATGAACCCGCTGTAGATTTCCAAGCGTCCGTAGCCTGGCTACGTTTCGGTGACCTCTTTGGGGAAACCGAAGGTTTTGTCTGTGCAATTATGGACGAAGTTATCATGACGAAGAATTACCGGAGATTTATTGTGAAGGACGGCACGGTTGACGTGTGTCGGGCATGCCACCGTCCGGGAGAATCAATCCGACACATGATTTCCGGATGTTCTCGTCTAGCTAACGAAGAGTATTTGCATAGACACAACCTTGTAGCCAGGATTATCCATCAGCAATTTGCTCTGAAATACAACCTTGTAGAATCTGAAGTGCCGTACTACAGGTATGTGCCCGACCCAGTTCTCGACAATGGAAATATCACATTGTACTGGGATCGATCCATCATCACTGATAGGACTATTGTTGCCAATAAACCTGATATAGTGGTGGTGGATCGAACAGAGCGGCACGCAATGATTGTTAACATAACAGTCCCTCATGACGGGAATCTCGTGAAAGCCGAGAAAGATAAACAGATCAAGTATCTTGACTTGGCTCGCGAGGTTGTCGACATGTGGGATGTGGATTCAGCAATAATTGTGCCGAAAGTCGTATCAGCCAATGGCTTAATTGCCAAGAGCCTCGACCAATACCTAAAGAGGCTCACGTTGGACGGCTGGATTAAGGGCTTGATTCAGAAAGCGGTACTTCTGGACACGGCTCGCATTGTTAGGAGGTTCCTCTCTCTGGAGCCCTGACCGCCGGTAGCTTGGACCCTGTTCCCGATACCGGTGGGCAACCATTTTTTATATTTTTAAATGTTTTTATATATTTTTATACATTCTAATGTTTAAAAATATAATTACAATGTGTATGTAATAAAATAATAATAATAATTCATTTATTTTGCAAGTAACAAGGGCTCATTAAAACACAGACATTTAAAATATAGCACAAATGATACACACACAATACATTAAACATTACAACAGGTACCACATAATAACCACACAAAACATAAATGGGCCTTAAAACACCGAACTTTCACCGCTGAAGAGTGGTCAAATGTTGTGTGGTCAGACGAATCAAACTGAGGTGAAAAAGTCAATTTAATGCCCTAATAAAATTATATAAAATGGTTTAAAAACCAAACCCATAGATGAAGTTATTTTTTTTTTCAGAACTCAATATTTTTCTCTTTATTGCAGATTTTTGGTACACCTGGTGTGACCTTTGGGCGTCGCCGGGTGGGCGAACAATTGAAGCCAGAGTGTGTGATCCAAACCGTAAAACACGGCGGAGGCAGCATAATGGTCTGGGGTTGCATAACCGATTCTGGAGTTGGCGAATTGTTCGTGTGTGAGGGCCGCATGGACTCTACTAAGTACATAAATGTACTAGAAACTGCGTTGCTGCCTTCATTCACGAAACTTTTCGGCGACACGAACATGAATGGTGTTAAATTCCAGCAGGATAACGCGCCATGCCATAAATTTGCCCGCACTATGACATGGTTTCGGGAAAATAACACAGAGCTTCTTGACTGGCCTGCCCAGTCGCCAGATCTGAACCCCATAGAACATTTATGGGGTTTATTAAAGCGTAGAGTTAGGCGCCACACAATTAACAACAGAGAAGATGAAACGCTACCTGCGCCTAGAATGGAACGCGATTACTGCTGAAGACTGTAAAAATCTTGTTAGCTCTTTACCATAAAGAATTTCTGCCATAATTAAGGCAAAGGGTGGACCCATACATACATACATACATACATACATACATACATACATACATACATACATACATAATCAGCCTATAATATTCCTACTGCTGGGACACAGGCCTCCTCGTGTAGTGCGGGTTGGTAGATGTCACAGGTCTTCGAATTTTTGGTTCTAGGACATGCCAGTTTCCTCACGATGTTTTCCTTCACCGTTTTGAGAGCAGTGGTGATGAGATAATTTACACAAAGTAAAGCAACTGTCCGGGTTCAAACCTACGACCTACAATTCGTAAGTCGTGGCCCCAAGGGTGGACCCACAAAATATTAATTTTCAATTAATAAATAGTTAAATAAACCTATATAAAACGTTTTGTTTTATTTCTATTTGATACTCCTCATAAAACTGAAAGATGTCATGGGTGCTCAATACTTTTGGCCAAGGCTGTAGGTGTAAATAAATTAGAGTTGGATTTAAATTCCAATTTAATTTTGCTATCACAATTATTGCTCTAAAGCGAACGGATCAAAGTGGGTAGCTCTAACTATAAAAAGAAAACGCACAAACTCTACGCAAACAGTTACACCCGCTTCTGTGTGAGCTAAATTTGTGAAGAATGACCTAAACCTTCCTGCGCTAAACGTAAAAGCTCTGACGATTAGCGATTCACAGATACGCACGGTACAGCCTATAAACCGCTGGTTCTAAAACGCTTAAAATTTTGCAAGTGTTCCTTGGGTACCTATATAACGAGCATTGAGAAAGGATCTTTGAAAATTCAGCCCCTAAAGGATTTAAATAGGGGGCAATAGAGGATGCAAGTTTTGTATAGACTTTCGTAATTTTTGCCGATTGGAAACCACATTGGGCACACGGCTTGTCTCTTTAATAAAAATCAACTGGGTCTAAACGCTTAACATTTTGCACCAGTGTTCCTTTTATTACGAAGGTGAGCACGAAGAAAGGTTTTTTGAAAATTCATCCCCTAAAGGGGTTTAATAGAGGATGAAAGTTTGTATGAAAGTTCGCTATTTTTGCCGATGAGAAACCCCTCCGGGCCCACTCGCACAAGGCAGGAGCTAATTGTTACGGGGCGGAAGGAAAGCTAAAATAAATGTAGTGCTTGTATCAAGATCCAGTCGGTTGTCTTTTAAAGTGAAGGCACGTGAACATATACGGCAGAAACATCCCAGCGCTGATTTGCTGGATTCGTTTCCTCCTCTACTGATCGTTATTTCTCCTGACAAAGTTTATTCTGTTTATATGTATGTATGTATATATCTATATATTTATTCTTGTATAGTTATTTTCATGATAACTATCCCATAATATGTTGCACCTGCCATGTTTCTTCTCAGCATCACGCTAAGGTTGACTGGTAGAAAATGCCTCGGGCATTAAGTCCGCCTTTATAAGATATTTGATTTTACTTGTGCATAAAGTTTTTAATAAATAATAATGATAAATAAATAAAATTGTTTATTCTGTAAACAGGATATCGGAATCACTTTTACACGTCATATTAAAAAAAAAAACAAGCTTAAGCCCGCAACTTCTTCCACTTTTTAGAGTAGTTCTTTTTTTAGGGTTCCGTAGTAAACAAGGACCCTTTATAGTTTCGCCATGTCCGTCTGACTGTCTGTCTATTTAGCATAGGTATATATTAATCACGTTGACAAAGTGGTAAAATAAAATTTTGAAAAAAATATTTTTTGGGGTAGATACCTCCCTTGCACGTAATGTGGGGATGATATTTTTTTTCTCGTCTACTCCATGGTGTGGGCTATCATTGGACAGGCCGTTCAAAAATATTGCGGGTCTGTGAACACCATTTTTTCGATTCAGGGATCCGTTTGCGTAATATTAAGCTTTAACCCTTTATAAGGCTCTGACCATATTTTGGACACCATACTTTTTAAATTTTTGCGGCTGAATGAAACGTCAGTCAAATTCAGTTTTTGTACTCTGTGATTTGACAGTTTGTTAGCAATAACCTTGTGTGTGGTTCCATGCTTTGCCGAATTCCATAAGCCCTAGTAAGGCTCTGGCCAAATAATGGACACCATGTTTAAAAAAAACATTTAAAAAAAAAACTCATATTCTTAATAAAGAGGTCCTAGTTATCATATTTATCAATTTTTTATTTCCATACCCTTAGCAGTTTTCTGTGCCTTATAAAGGGTTAAAGTGCTAATTTTTATTAGAGTCAACGTATACATTTCTTTATAAACCCCTTGCCTTAAAAAAAGGGCAGCCAGAAGAGGAGGGCTTCGTGACAGTGGACTCGACGCGAAGGAAGTCCACTTGCTGTAATCGATGTGGTACTGCTCTGGCGGGATCAATTATGTTATTGCGTCCTGCAACACCGTCGACGCAGCTGTACGTATCCCGTCTGCATCACTCCACGATGACTGAAGACTTCGTGGAATACATCAGAATTTAGACCAAGTGGCCCTTGAGAGTAAAGAAGTTGAAGTCGTGCCGTAACATAAACTTCAAGTCGTTTGTGGTGCCGGTTCCAACTCAGTTACGAAAGTACAGAAACCTTCATTAAAGAGCTTTGGCCGAAAGGTGTGGCGTACCGACGTTTAAGGCTCTTACAGACTGGAGCGATATCGTGGGTGCGACATTGCTGCCCGTCACGCCGGCGATATCGCCTCAGTCTGCAGAATCCTTTTCGTGGATTGTTAAGACACGCGACGCGACACAAAGGCACCGCTTGTATTGCTACACGCGGTGCCTTTCTGTCACGTCGCGTGTCGCGCCTGTTTGAAGGAGCCTTTACGCGATACCACGCAGCGCAACACGACGCCGACCGCGACACAGTCATCACTTTGTGTATAATAATTTGATGTTATTATAATAAAAAATTGTAAGTATGTTTATGTTGAGGTATTTATCTATGGGGCTGCGTCGCCTGAAATAAATGGATTATTATTATAATAAACAATTTTTTTCACTATTTCGGAAGTGGGCACTAAAATAACCGAGTTAGTAGTTGGAGAGCTCACACGTGAGCATGCCACATAAAACTGGTCGTGGGAGTACCGCAAATCAACTCCTGCAAATTTCAGAGCTTGTGCCTTAATAATGGTCATCGCGAAACAAACCTTGATTGGGAACTGCAATGTTTAATCGGTCAAGGACAGCTAATGAGAAACAATTGATTTTCCATTGTTTGGCTCCGAATAGGCTTCACAAGTTAAAATTCAAACGGAAGGCCATTTGAGATCAATGGTAGACGCGGCACGAATACTGTTTCACCTCTGGCAGATCCAGTTAATATTTTAGCCTCAATAACATTGCGGCGGAGAGCTGTTAGGTACTTGGAGTCTAGTTCAAATCAAATCAAAAGTCATTTATTCAAAGTAGGCTGAAAATCAGCACTTTTCGAACGTCAAAGTTACATAAGACAGTCCCCCAAAAATGCCCGCCCTTCACCACTTCTTAGTGTTTTAGTTGGGAAGAAGAAGTGGCGGAACAAACTCCCCAGCAGCACATTTGTCTGTTTAGTTAAATAAACTTGATTCTATACAAATCGTATGCCTGTGCACAATTTTGGAAGCCGTTTATTTCTATTTTTGTTTTGTCCTAAATATGGGTGTATTCTAGGTACACCTCTGCCTAACCCTTAGGGAAATACAGGCGACATGTTATGTTATGTTTTTTATTTCTAAGCAACTTGACAGTAACACCTACACGAAACCCTGTGACACGGAAGACCCCGCGAATTAAGAGATTACTCCATTTTTTATCAACACCAATACACTTACTTTCTATTACCTATTATTACATGGAGTGGCAAAGTACTTACGAAAGTAAACACTCCTAACACTTGTAAGATTTGTGAGGTGTGGTTACTGGAAATAAGTAAGTAGGTGAAACATTTTAACAGTCAACGCTCCTGCACAACTTTCCCAAAGAAACTTATATTTTGAAAAACAAAATGGTTTTCATACATTGTCCGATCAGCTGGTAAGGGTGTATGGGAAGTCAATTTTATTTTTATTTCTCGACCTGTTTCTTTGAGAAAGTTGTGCAGTATCGTTGACTTGCTACACTGTTAAAGTTTCGCGAGAAATAACTATTATTTATGTGAGGTGTCGGGATCTTATTTGTCTTAAATTACGCCGTGAGGCCTAACCACAAGTTCCTCAACACAGGAGTGGCGCGAGCTGGCCAAACGCCGGGGCATAACTCCGCTGCCGCGAGACATCACGGCACAGCGGACAGAGCTCCGGCGGGATCTCATGGCGACATGGACAGTAAGAATATTGAAACCCTGTGCTGGACAGGCCTCAATTGCGGCGATAAGTCCCCTCTTTGAGGAGTGGCTAGAGAGGCGCCACGGCGTCCTCACCTTCCACCTGACGCAGGTCCACAGCGGACACAGCGGCTTCGGATAAGGCGGGAGGAAACGCCCGGGTGTCACCACTGTGTGGATCGCCTGGAGGACACGGTGGAGCATACGGTGGAGGTGCCTGCCCGGCTTGGGCAGAGCACCGCCGTGTCCTCGTGGAGGCGATCGGTGGCGGAGATCTCTTGCGTCCGGCCCTGGGCCAGGCCACGTTACGGAGCGAGACGGCATGGGAAGTCGTCACCTCCTTCTGCGAAGCAGTAATGTTCGCGAAGGGGAAGGCGAAACGGGTAAGGGAGAGGCAAAGTTCACGCCCTCACGCCCCTAGCTGCCGCAGGAGACGCCCTGGGCGTCGGGAATCTCAGGCGGATTTCCGGTCATCGTAGGCGCGGGTTTGCGGACGGTGAGCAATGGGTAGCTCGCTGTCCTATAAGGACCAGGCCCGGGTCGACGGCGCATTGTGTTACACGCGCGCCTCAAAGAGATGTCAGAACAAGTGTAGAGGTCCACTACAGGTAGAGGCAACGGAAAAAACACGGGTGGGGTTTTGTCAGTAAGAGTCTGACACACCCTCCCGCTCCACCCGGAGCGGGAAAAGTTATTTGATAAATTAAGTATCACCAAAAAAAAAAACACTTCCTCAACCATTTCCAGACAGCTGAGATATTTGCTCGTGGCAGACAGACAGACAGAGAATCACTCTAGACGAGAATCTACAATGGGGACCATACTCGTATCATCTAAGCTCGGCCGCCTATGCTGTTAGAAAAATACGAGTAAGACAGTTAACAGATGTAGTATAAATCGCGCGTTTAGCGGTTTGGGCTGTGCGTTGATATATCACTCAGTCAGTCAGTTTACCGTTATAGATAGCTATATCTATTTATACCAATTTTCGAGTTAATTAAACCACGCAATAAAATCATCTCCTCTAAAATTGATTATCTCGTTCCACCAGATATACGTTTTCCTTTGTTTCCGATCGTAAGTATAAATACCGAGTTTCAGGTTAATCGAACCGCGCATTACAATTTTTCGATAAAAACATTGACACATCCCAATCCCCCTTTATTAGTTAAAAAAAAAACAATAATTACAAACTTTATTATTAATTTAGATAAGAATTCAAGCCAAATTTCAAGTTTAATAACTCAAGAAATAAAGTTTTTCATACAAATAAAATCCCCCTTTTCACTCCCTTAAGGGTTGAAATTCCAACAACACCGACATACATTGCGTTAGTTTCCAATTATAAGCCTTTTTTTTTTTGGTGTGAAATTATCTAATAACTTCTCCCGCTCTGGGCGAAGCGGGCGGGTGTGTCAGACTCTTACTGACTAAAACCCACCCGTGTTCTTTCCGTTGCCTGTGTTGCCAGGGGCCACGGTAACCCCTTTCGGACTTTCCCGCGAGCCCAGCAGGCATCGGCCCTAGCACTAGCAGACCCCTACACTTGTGCTGACATCTCTTCCAACTATAAGCCTAAATAATACATTTAGTGATTTTTACTTTGAAAAAGAAGGACTTTCCATACACAACTTCATCCCCCTTTTTACCCCTCCGGAGGTAGACATATTAAAAACGCTGAGACATGTATAAATACATTCATTTTCATTCGTAACTTTGAAACTGACGGACTTTCATACAAACAAACTCGAGGGTCAAATTAAGTCTCTTTTAAAGTCCAAACAAAATAGATACGCGTAGATATCGTAGATTCGCGCCTGAAATGGTCTTAAGGAGCTCAACGACTCAACAACAATACCTAAGAAAGGACATTTCTACCTAAGTATCTAAATGCATGCATAAAAAGGCATAGGTACTTTCATGAAATCACGACATTTCCCATGGGCGTATGCAAAATCTCCAGAATGCCACCTTCTACGATCCTTTCCTTTATTATTCTCTACCTACACTGCATACTTCATTTGCATTTACTTCTTTCCTTACAAAATATTTTATTAAAAACACCCATAATTGCTAGTTGTGTTTTATTCACATGTATGAGGGCCTAATCATTGGCGCCGATTCCCTTGTTCACAAACTAAACTAAATTTAAGTTCAGTGCATCTTTTTCTTTCTATTTCATTAAGAAAAGGACAGAAGATACATTTTAGTTTACTCCTGTCAAATTAATCAGCGCTTGACGTAAATTTAGTAGGCAAGTTTTTAATCACGTCTAAACTTGTATAGAGTAGTGACAGGCGCTGATTAATTTGACAAGACTAAACTAAAATTTATCTTCTGTCCTTTTCTTAATGAAATAGAAAGAAAAAGATGCACTGAACTTAAATTTAGTTTAGTTTGTGAACAAGGGAATCGGCGCCATTGTCACTAACCTAACTAACTAACTAATTGCTCAGACAGAAGATCTAGGAATCGAACCCACGAACGCGCTCAGCAGTATTAGCGTTCGCGACATAAACCAAAGTTTTACAACATTGAAAAACACTAGAATTCCCTTATGTAGTGCCATCTATAGGCGAGAGTTGTAATGAGATTTTTGTTTTCAAACACCAAATAGTGCCATCTATCTAATATTATGTATATTGTTGCGCCATGCTGTATTTTCCTACTTAACCAGATATAGATGGCGCAGTCTAATATTCAAGACCTCACAATTTTCAAATTGGGTAGTTTTTAGTTTATTCAAATATTTAAAACCATCTGATGACCAAGTATTTGATTACTAATGACTTTGTATCATGCACTATCAAATAAGGTTTAGTAACTCAACAGTGTTGCCATTCCTAAGTTCAAAATGCTACACTAGAGTCTTACTGAACAATTCGTATTTAGCTAAATATTTACATAGTGTTTGTACTTCGATAGTAAAAATCTGAATTAAAACCATATAAGTTGTTAATAAATTCATAGAAAATGTGCATAATTTTAATAGATGAATATTTTTTAGCATCGAAAATGAAGTCTGGTTGGTATTTAAAAAAAATAAAGTCTTCAAAATTATCTGAAAGGGCGGGAAATATACAAATTAAAAATATTCACTCAAGGAAGAAATAATATTTTTAACTGAAAACTGACTATTTATCATGTAAGTTCTATCATTTAAGCCTTTTTAACTTAGTTTATGACGAATCAAATGTTATTTTCTGACTAAATTGTCGCTTCGTGACAGCAACACCGTTACGAGTAAGCACGTATAATTTTATACACATGTAGGTCAATGGAAAAAATGGCTTAGCACCGAAGTAAGCTCATATGTATCGTGGCAAGAAATAATTTTATAATTTAAATGGCCTTCAGTGATTTATGTCACCTAAGTAATGCGTACAAAACCGTCGAAAATGAAACAGATCAGGTAAGTGAGTGTTTTTGTATCGTGCCATTTTCCAATGGGTGTTGTAAATGTCTTGGACTGTCAATCTGACCTGAAATCCGGGTGATATTACACGAAATATTTGTTACAAGTGCATTATTTTACTTATGTGAACTATTATGAGTGCGAAATATGGTTTTAGTGAACATTTGTTGTGATATTTTTTGTGTAGTGTACCGATATTTTTTTGAAGAAGTGTAGGTAATGACATCGGGGAATGCACATAATATTTTTAGAATTATGTAGTTTGTACGTTAGAGGACAAAATAACAAGGTAACATATTATAAATATACTACTTTAATGTGTATGACGACATAGAGATGTTATGAAAGATGTTCAGAATGAGGTGTTGCTTTTATGGACAATATGCTAACACCTACCCACTTTCTATAGTAGTGAGCTTCAATACAAACACAGTTACAATTCCTGCCAATGCCTGAATCACTTAACTGAAGTATTAAATATCCAAAGGTACAATAAAATTGAACCTTGTAATAACTGTAATTATAGAAATCAAATAATAGTGTCAGATTCCACTAAGAAAACAATTAGAATGTCCTTGATGGAACAATTCTTAGAATAATAACAATGCTTATTGATTAAATAAGCAACATCTGTCTTCATAAAATTTGGTTTTATTTATTATTTATGAGATCTTTTGACCTATTTTGTCATGTCACCATATTATATTGCCAAAACAAAGACTGTAATGCTCATAGACATTCTCAAAACTGATTAGAAAATGTTGAATCATTCATACTGCTTTAAAACTGAGTTACACATTGACATCATCATCAGCCTTATAGCCATCTAGAGTCAAACATAAGTTCCCAATGGCAACTCAAATTAAAACCTCAAGTGCTCAATTCAGCCTATGTAGTGATTGGGAAAATTGGGTTTCCACTTGTGTATGTGGCCCAAACCAGGGCAAGTCCAATTATGGAGCAAGACGGAAAAATAAACTAAATTATTATTGGTACTTCACACCTTTGACCCATGTTAGACAATATACAATTATGATAATATTTTTTTTTTTTTTTTTTTTTTTCATTTTTATTACTATCATTTATTTACATAACCAAATTACAAGATGATTATTAACATTAACTAAATTAAATTAAAACTAAGTTAAGCTTAAAAAAGGCCCTCGGGGCATTGTACCGAGGATGCTGGCGGCATTTCCTCGCTGAATTGCAATGCTGATGCGTTGCGCGAGAAAGCCGCCAGCTTTTCGGTCACCAGTTACATCAACTAGACGTTTCGCGATTTCCGCAAATAACTTATGCGCACTGGGACCCCACGGACCGAGGGTCTCGACGCCAAAGGGCACAAAGTTGTACTCTCTGCCAAGGCCTCCATATTTAATAACTTTCAGATTTTCGGCATTTTCTGCCGCTGCACCCGCTTTAGAAGTAGTCCGTTGGAGGTGGGACGGTGCCAGTGTGTCTACACAGGTAGCGTCCCACACAAGCATCCGTCCCAAACTCCACGGGACCAAAGACACACCATCAGGTCTTTTGCCATCATCTCTGACAATGCCAGTCGGCTCAAGAAGAGCAGGCACATTGATGCTGGCAAGAGACCGGCGGATTATGTGATTAAGTGTTGCATGTCTTGAAAAGCGGCCTGCACTTTTTTGACAACAAAGTCCGTGGTGACCCAGTCGGTCCACGTCCGTGCCACAAGGGCATGTGTGTGGAGTGCATACCGTGACCCCAAGCCGCAGACCAGTCGCCAGACGAAGCGAGGTCGGATCCAGGAGGGTACCGGTATATGGAGAAGGATGGGCATGTAGCCAATGACCGGCCTCTCTGGCTCCGACCGCCAAAAGTCTTGCGCGATCCGGACCTGAACTGCGGCTCAGAATCGATTTGTATGTTATGACAAACTGCCCATTAAAATATTTTTTTGTCTAAATATTTTTAGGGTCTCATTATAAGTACTCTGCTAGTGCAAGAGCCAGGGAAATCATTGAAATTATAATTGTCTTTGTACAGTATATGAAATTATATTAAACATACATACATAAACTCATGTCTTCCCACTGGGAAATTATGTTATGTCATGCTCAAAATATTGATTTACAGATTTAGTATTATTGGCTTTCAGACAAACAGTGTAAGGAATCTAGCCTAGAAGCCTTTTATTTGCAATACAGAAGACATTGCATTTTGAGAAGGCCCAAAACAGCTGTGCCAATGTTTATCTATAAATATTTTTGTGCAGCTGGTATTATTGAACCTGTGTTGCAATCAGTGGAATGTTAAATACCTATATTTATATTTAATCTAAATGAAAGATTTGTTATCAATCTGATAAGGTAGGTAATTCATTCAACAAACAAACATTCTGTTTATAATACCTCTGATGCAACAATTGTATATTTACTTTAGTGCCAGTTCAGATAAACAGGGAAAACAGTGTTATATTTTGAGTAACTATCTATAATATTGAGTATTCTGATGTAATAATATTGCTCTTACTCATACAAAACCAAACAATTCTGTTTTTGTTCAATGTGAAAAAGATGTAAGGTGTGAGGATTAAAATGTGTTTACAAGCCACTTTGTTTACATATTAGACTCATGTTTTTTTATCAAGATGGAGCTCCTTAATTTAATGTATCATAACAATTAATTAGAATGACTTGAAATTACTTAGTAAAATGATTAAAGTAGAAGATTTCTGAATCTGTATTTGAGTCTGATTCGTGGCAATAGGCTTGCGGCCTTGCAGGGACAGGGTGTTACATGTGACATCACTCAAGGTCGACTAATGAGACACAATTGATTTTCTATTGTTTGACACCAAATCGGTGTTGCGCTGGGCTTAACAGGTTAAACATGACTGGCAAAATGTGGGTGAACTACTGATGCACCCCTGCCTAACCCTTATGGGAATACAGGTGTGATGTTATTTGAACAAAATTTATTTATTTATCAGTTTATTTAAACACATATAAACAGAAGAAAGGAACAGAAAAATATGTACAATGGTGATGCTTATTTCTAAAGAAATCTCTTCCAGCATACCTGCAATAGGACTGTGTTAGGATTTAGATTCTAAATAAACTCAAATATTAACGAACCTATTAAAGTAAGACTATTTAAAAAAAAAATTTTTTCACCGACACATGAAATAAATTGAAAAGCCATAAGGTTCAGGCAACTAATCAAAACACAGAGCAATTAAATTGCCGTGTTACACTACAACACTGTTTAGAGGGTACAATTTGATAATTTGCTTCAGTTGCAGTCAACAGGCAGTTTCAAGTGTCAGTAGACCTTGATTGTGCCAATAAATTAATTACTTTGCTGTTGTTGCATCTGGTCATTTATGTTCTTTGGTTTATTTATGGTCACACAATTATATAAACCGAATGGATGAAAAGTATCACTTTACTGTTAAAAACACCGGCCAAGTGCGTGTCGGATCACGCACAGTGAAGGGTTCCGTAGTTGGGATTACTTGAGATGAATTTATTCAAAAAACAAACCTAACATTGTAGTTGAAAAACGTGTTCTCCCATACATCGATATACGTCACGGTCAATTCTCTAACTGCAAATTTAAGTTGGTCGATTATTACTCGTTTATTTGTAATGCCTACTTAGCTGTGATAGTTTTCCTTTTAAATTCATTATTATGTACTACTGCCATGATTTTTTTCACATCTCCACTAACAACCATATACTCGTAGCTGGCAGGGGACAGCTGGGAGGACACTTGACTTTAACAAGAGTCAAGTGCCCCCCTGCCAGCTAAATGGTTGTTCCATTTAGCTGGCACTTGACTCTAACAAAAATTAGCACTTTAAAGCTTAATATTACGCAAACGGATTCTTGGATCGAAAAATGGTGTTCACAGATCCGTACCTAATATTTTGAATGGCGTATCGAACAATACCTCACATCATGGGATAGACGAGAAATAAAAATATCACCCCCACATTAAGTGCAAGGGATTTTATTTTAGCACTCGGCGGGATAAATAAGTATACCTAGGTATGCCAAATTACAGCTTTCTGGTACTAATCGTCTCTGAGCTACAGTGGGGACAGACGGACGGACATGGTGGGTTCCTTGTTTACTACGGATCCCTAAAAATCTAGTATATTTCATTTCAGTTTAAAAAAAAATGGTTTTCAATTATACAGGCTGATTTTGCAATGGTGGTTAATATCTTGTATTATGCCGTGTGCGTCTACATAGTATAAATAGTACATATATTATATTAATAAAAGCCGGTATTCATAAATTATATTTTCATGAAATCTTTGAACATATTTTTTTTTTAAATTCAAATCCTTGAGAGTTTTTTTTAAATAATTATATACGTATAGGTACGTGTTTTGTTGTACTACACATTCCACCTAAAACAGCCCTTTTTAAATAACCTTCTAGTAACTTAACATTCACACCTGTTTTCCCGAATGGGTGCAGAGGTGTGCATAGTACACCCACATTTCCCAATTAAGTCCCTTCTAGTATTTCAAAAACTGACTACCACCAACTCCCAAAGCTATTCTAAAATAGACTAGGTGTGAGTTAATGGTTTGATCTTGTAACAAACAAAAGTCACTTAGTTTAAGAACTATCTAACAGGGGATATAGAGAACTAGAGGTTACTGCAAGTTTATGACAACACTAAAACTCATTTTTATTGTCCACTGTAATAATAATGTTACAATGTGTGTCATCTATGTCATGTCATGTCTGTGTTTGTTCAGACGTGGCGGTATAAGTACGCGTGACTAAACTGCATTAGCGATTTAGTTTCCTATGTAATCAAACAGGTAGTTGGTATTTCGAAAAATATACATTTATAACGGTATACTTAAAACGTAATGAGGTTAAGGTTGCGCTACAACTTAGTTTTTAATTACTTAGGTATTTAAAGTAGTAAAACAAGAATTTGAATTGACTTTAAAATCAAAATCATTTGTGAAAGCTTTTTCTATAGGCCAGAATTCTTGCAAATGTTTTGATTCGCGAAACTTAAATGTCATCATCTGAAATCATTCCACTTTGCCCCACCTAGCCGCCCCACTACTGGGGCAAAGTGGAATGCCTAAAACTTTGCAGTGGAATCTGCCCCACTAATCCGATTTGGTGGGGCAGATTCCACTACTCTAAAATCTTGTTGGATTGTGCCCCACTAGGGTTGGCACATTAGAATTTACAACAAGTATTTAGTACAATTTTTTTTTTTCCTATTTTTTCTGGAAGGAAACAGGTTGTAAATCACAGATTAATTACACGATTTGTTGTTACAAATAAAATATAACTACACTAAAGTTTTCAAATCACAGCTATAGGATTTGTTTTTACTGGTTCATTAAAGCTTTTCATACTAAGCTCAAAATCACTCAGTTTCTGACTTTAAGCTTAGTATGTTATGCTTTCTTTTTATCTATACATATGTATAAATAAAAATCAATTCCCGAGTGTATGTAAACGCATCTTTTCAAAACGATTGCACCTATTTGGCTAATACTTTTGTTGTTGCGTTTGTAATTGTCAGGACAAGGTTTGAATGAAAGAAAATATTTGAAAAGTTGTACGTAAAAGTGAAAAATGTTGGTTAAAAGATGTCCCTATAAAAAATTGAGTGAGTAAGACAGAAGGCAGTAGGGAGATCTTCAAAAATATTGACAGAATTGACAGATTGACGTTTAGTTGTTTAGTTTCTTACAATGTTTTATATGTTACTACCGAAAAAAGAATGTTGGTTTGTTTGTTTTGTGAAAAAAGTAGTAAAAAAGCTGTAGAACGTTATATTGTACCTGCTATTTTTTTAAATTCCAGCAAATATTAGTTTATAGAGTGTGTCATTATTGTTAAATTATTTAAATGTAATTTTATTTCATGAAATGGTCGTACTGTAAAGGGAAGATTTGATCTCATTTTCTTCACACCCGTGCGAAGCCGGGGCGGGCAGCTAGTAGGAAATAAAATTTTCCAAACAATAATTTTGTACTTTTATTCTAAGGTGCCAACCCTAGTGGGGCAGAATCCTACAAGATTTTAGAGAAGTGGAACTTGCGCCACTAAATCGAAGTAGTGACGGAGATTCCACTGCAAATTTTAGGCGTTTTACTGTGCCCCACCAGTGGGGCGGCTCGGTGGGGCTAAGTGGATGATTCATTATATACATATCCATTCACAACCGTTCGATAAGCTTCCGTACCGAATCGAACATCAATCAATGTTATCCAAAGAGTCCTCTAAAGGTTGTTTACAAATCCAAAACCCGAAAATTTTGTCAGTTTAAATCGAATAGCTGACCATCATTCTTCCGACAGATATTTGCTGTCGGGGCCAAGGCAAATTAGTAATTGAAATGTGTCATTTTCGATTCGATTACCTGTCGTATGGTTGTGAATAGCTATGCTGAGCTGGCTATACCTACTAAATCTATTTTGACGAACTCTCATGTTCTCGTCAAATAGATTTTAGTAATATAATAGTCAATTCATATTCATGTTAATTAAAGAAGCATCTTGCATTTTACAAGCGCCAAGCGTGTATAAATTGTAAATCCATCCTTAAATCGCTACGTCTGTCGTGTACGTCGTATGTAAAAAAAAAATAGTGATGGGATGTAGTTTTTTGTTCAAGGCACTGTTAAATAAAATACCTATATTGATACAAATCAGCAGAAGTTAAGTCTTGTACCGGATAATTCCACCTTGTTCACCTGGAGAAAGGAGTAATGTTTTATTTGTGTCACTGTCAGTAAACAAAAATGACAGACCTTGTAATTTTTCATAGCGATTTCGTTAGTTCAAATCATACAGTATTTGTTTCTACAAATGGTCGAATGAACAGACTCACACATACAGACCGCTATGCGAAGTCTTAAGTATGTTTCAGTATGCAGTGAGTCGGGACTGTCGCATCGAGGCAAGTTTAGTAATTATGTATTATCATGTAGGTAGAATATATGCAATTCATAATGTTTGTAACTTAAACGATTGCTTTCAAAATTGATTTTAGTTTAGTTTTTTTTAAATTACTAGTTATGTATCTAGGTATGCGTGACTCGAATCAAATCAACTCTTCATAATATTGGCTGTAGTGGAAGAAACACCACAATTATGCTAACATCATACTACTACCATGGTATAACATCAAAAGCACATGATGAGTGAAAAAATATAAAAAAAGAACTGATGAGAGAATCCTAATTCTACACAGTCAAAGACAGATATTCTAGAGTTCATCAAGGGAAAAACCAGAACAAAAAATGACATGATGACACCCATATAATGTTTCATTTCAAGTTACAACTTTAATTTCAATATTTTGTTATGTGGGTTAGTTTATGTTTTAAAAGGTTATTCATTTATTTTTTAAGAGTTTTTTTGCCAGCTTATAGTTTATATTTATGAAAGGGTGATACATTAGAGCGGCTCGATGTTTTGTTACAAGTAAATACTCACCTTTACGTTTTCCCACGTGTTTACATTTTTGTACATCGAATATACGTTTCATCGAAGGTTTACTTCGTTGATGATACGTTACCTCAAAGGGTTTGTATGACGGAGATACATTACCTCGAAATCAATGATAACGGAATGAGTAATTATTGAGTCCACGAGATCAATCCACTCTGTCTATCGCAGTCCACTTCTGGGCATAGGCCTCTTGGCAGACTGCACCACAACACCTTATCCTCCGCCTTTTGCATCCAGTCTGTCCCAGTCACCTTTTTAAGGTCGTCGGTCCATCTAGCCGATACGCAGACTTCACTCCAAGCTCCAAGCTTTGCTCCACCGGCCATCGGTCCTTCGACAAACATGGGCCGCCCATTGCCACTTCGCTAGCTCACTCTGCAAGCTAAGTCGATAACTCCGGTTCTTTCCCGGATAGTTTCAATTCTGAACGTATCCTTTCAAAGAAACGCCAGCAGTGCCCGCTCCATAGCGCGCTGAGCGACCTTGAATTCGTGGACCAGCCTGGCTGGATGTGGCCACGTTTCGGCACCGTATGTCATAACGGTCACGACGCACTGGTTGAAGACCTTAGTCTTCAAACATTACGGGATAGGCGACGAGGAGTCTTGATGAAGTTTTCCAAACGCTGACCAACCAAACTTGACCTTTCTGTCGGCTTCTTTCTCAAAGTTGTGTCTAGCGCGCTGGATGACTTCCCCGGGGTAGACATATTCCTTCACATCCCCCTGTTTCACCCCTATGAGCAGTTGGATGGGGCTGGTTTCTTGTCCTGATCTGGACAGTCATCGTGGCAGCATCATGCAAACATTTCAATACTTCGATGTAGCGCCAGTCAATTCAGTGCACGAGATCAGGGAACAAAAAATCTAAGAAAGGTAACTTGGGTACCTTCGATTGATTAAACGCACCTTCGAAAGAAAAACCGTTTTTTCGCACCGCAGTTCCCGGCGTCGGCGTCAGTGTGCTAACGGCTTAAAATATTCAAATGTCATTGAAATAGTTTCTACTACAGAGGTTGCCGACATTTAAGTGATTTGAATCAAACGTTAAACAGTTTGCTTACATAAACATAACCGCATACATTACGGACGACATCGGGGTCCTTAACTGTGCGTGGTCCGACACGCACTTCAATCAATCAACTCAGCCTATCGCAGTCCACTGCTGGACATAGGCCTCTTCCAGGCTACGCCAAAACACCCTGTCCTCTGCCTTTTGCATCCTGTTTGACTCGGCCACCTTCGTAAGGTCGCCGGTTTGGGGGCGGCCCACACTACGCTTGCTGTTACGCAGTCTCCACTCCAGGACTTGTCTGCTCCAGCGGCCATCGATCGTTCGACAAACATGGCCAGCCCACCTCAACTACAGTTTGCTTACTCTGCAAGCTGTCGGTAACTCCGGTTCTTTTCCGGATAATTTAATTCCTGTTTTTCTCCTTCAAAGAGACTCCGAGCATAGTCCTCTCCATAACGCACGTTTCGGCACCGTATGTCATAACGGGCAGGACACACTGGTTGCAGACTCTGCGGGATAGGTGACGAGAAGACTTGACGAAGTTTTCCACGCACTTGCCGTATCGATATCTGACCAAGATTATGTCAGGACTTTAAAGGAGACTGTGACCTCTGAGTTTGTTTCGGCCTTTCTTCTCAGAGTAGTCAGATAGGAAACGCCGACCTCATCTAGCTTTATTTTAAAAATATGATTGACGTGTAAAAGTTTGTACAAACCTACTTACAGAAAATAAATCATTTATCATTTATAGTTGGTAATGTCCTGAACAAAGAATACATACGCCCCATCACTATAAACTGTATGCAGGTGCCGTTCGGAGACAGAAAATAATATTAATAAATTGTTCTACCGTACCGCACTTATCAAAATTGTATTTCAGTGCGGTTCATGGAAGTGCTCAGGTACGGTTCGGTCAAGTGCTGTTGTAATCAGTGCTCTGAGTGGAATACCTCATCTCTTGGGTAAAAAATTTGAGGTCCTCATTTATGCGTCAACCCCTTATGTTCAATGATAGGCTATCATCATCTTTAAGCGAAATTTTGCACAAATCTGATCCTTGACGCTCTGTTGTAACAAACATCCATCATTTAATTTTAAAACAGTATGGCATTTGCTAAATGATTGATGCCTGAACTTTCTATCGAAATGCACTTTTCAATTACAGTCTAATGGCAAAATGCACTCAGCAGGTTTGAAGTCTTATTACACACACTCGAATTGGGGTAGTTTTTTTTTTGTACAGAAGTTTACAAATATAGGTTTTGTAAAATTCTGTACCCTTTGGATTTGGCCATAGTCTAATGATTTTGGGAAATCATGAATAGTATGTAGTATGCATACTATTTGTGATTTCATGCATCTGCGGAGTTCCATGATTCATATAGAAATGCCTCCGTTCAAGCCTTCGAGGCTTAGAAATGGAAATAAGTTCCGCCAATACTTCGATATTGACCATATCTCACAAGTTCTTACGTTCAAACATGAACCGGAACGTCGAAGTTTGTCATAAGTAGGTCAAACGTGAAAAATTTAGATCCTGATGCTATTATTAGGGTATATGTCTAACAATTATAGTTGGGGGCTTGTGGCTAAGTAATAACAGGCGCACGGGTCGATCGATCAGGTTAAGCAACGCTTGCCTCGGAAATCACGTTAAGCCGTTAGTCCCGGCTGACATTTGTAGATCTTTGATAGTCGTTACGGGTCGTCAGAAGCTCGAAAGTCTGACAACCAGTCTTACCAAGTTATCGTGTTACCCACTAACTGGGTTGTGGAGGTCAGATAGGCAGCTCCATGTAAAATACTGGTATTCAGCTGTAGGTATCCGGTAAGACTGGAAGCCGACCCCAACATAGTTGGGAAAAAGGCTAGGCAGATGATGATGTCTAACTATTATAGTTAAGTCACAATAACCGTTTTTGTTCAAATTAGTCAATCAAAACACGGGTAAAATCGAAAGATGATGCGCTATGATCTATCTGCCAGTCGGATTTGAAAGATTCTTTATGCATATTAGAGCCCAATTCTTGAGAAAGGTTAAAGGCTATTTAATATCACGGTACGACCCTTGGGAGCCGAGCAAATAGAAAAAAAAGTCAGAAAGAACGCTAAGCCAAAACGCGGTGGGTCGAAATTTCACGCGGACGAAGTCGCGGGCTGAAGCTAGTATCTAATAAAATCGTAGCGAAGTCAAAACTACATACATTAAATATTTTTGAATAAGTAATTATTTATTTATTTATTTATTTAATACTTTAAGCACACAAATGTACAGAGGCGGACTTAATGCCGTAGGCATTTTCTACCAGTCAACCTTTGGGTGATGCAGAGACAAACAGTGGTAGGTGCAATAGCGAAAACTAAGGAATAAATATTTATTTAAATATAAGGATATACATACATATACCTATTAAAAACTTTAAATATATACCTAATTATACATAAATATAAGACCTAATAAATACACATAAATACACGAATATACTAAAACAGATGAGACAAACAATGGGAGAAAAACATTACCATTGTGATGATACTGCCAGCTTCTTACGAATATGCTCGCGAACTTTGACTTTAAAGGATAATCGGTTGGTTGCCATCCTGATTTCCTGGGGGAGCGCATTCCACAGAGAGATAGACTGAACGAAGAAGGAAGAGTGAATGAAGTCAGTGCGGTGAGTGGGACATTGAAGAAGACGATTGTGTGATGAACGTAGGTTTCTACTGTGGTTCGCGCAAATGTACTGAAAGTGGGGGGCCAGATAACTAGGGGAAGAGGGCGAGTCAAGAAATGAAAACAATGTGGTCAGCGCCCTTTGCTCTCTGCGCTGACGTATGGGCAACCACTTTAGAAGCGACCGATGCGCAGAGACATGATCATATTTACGCAGATTGAAAATGAATCGAATGCAGTTATTGAGAAGACGGTCAAGTTTGTCGAGGAGATCCGCATTCAGGTCGTAGTAGCACACATCACCATAATCGATAATAGGGAAAATTAAGGACTGCACAAGCATTGTCTTGGTATTTGATGGTAATAAATGTTTTAGTCGGTATAGAGCCCGCAGCGTTCCTGTAACCCTCTGGCTCACCCTAGTGACTTGCGTACGCCAGTTCAGGGTACAATCGATGTGCAAGCCTAGGTCTTTGACGTCAGTGCTAAATGGAACGATCATACCATGTTAATTGCTACGGGGTCTGGGATAGATTCTGATGCCGAAACTATACATAGTTTTTAGAATTGTTGTCTGTTTGTTTGTATGTTCCAGCATCAACCAATACATTTATGTAGCTAAGCAGTCAATCATGTTATTTACGAGTAGGTATAAGAACGGCTATTTTAGTCAACTTTTGAACAAAGCAAATAGCTGAGCGGTTCGACGACTGCAAACCTTTGGTTGTAGATTCGATTCCCAAGTAGGTAGATGGAGTAGTCTTTACTACGTACACCACAAAAATATAGGTATTGATGTTTCTTTTAGGGTTCCGTAGTAAACAAGGAACCCTTATAGTTTCGCCATGTCCGTCTTTCTGTCTGTCCCCACTGTAGCTCAGAGATGCTTAGTACTAGAAAGCTACGGCTTTCTAGTACTAAGCGTAGCTACGGCGGGTTTGGCGTAGGTAATATTAATCACGCCGACAAAGTGCTAATATAAAATCTTGAAAAAAACATTTTTAGCGTACCCTTGCACGTAATGTGGGGAAGATATTTTTTTTGCTCGTCTACCCCATGATGTGGGTATCGTTGGATAGGCCGTTCAAAAATATTGCAGGTCTGTGAATACCACTTTTCGATTCAAGGATCCACTTGCGTAATATTAAGCATTAAAGTGCTAATTTTTGTTAGGGTCCAGTGTCCCTCCCCCCCTCCCCCCTCCTGCCAGCTAAACGGTTGTTTATGGAGATGTGAAAAAAATCATAGCAGTAGTACATATAATGAAATTATAGAGAAAACTATCACGGCTAAGTAGGCTTTACAAGTTAACGAGTTATAGTCCACCAACTTAAATTTGTAGTTGGAGAATTGGCCGTGGCATATATCGATTTATGGGAGAACAGGTTTTTCAACTACAATGTTAAGTTTGTTTTGGAATAAATTCGTCCCAAGTAATCCCAACTACGGAACCCTTCATTGTGCGTGGTCGGACACGCACTTGGCCGGTTTTTTATATTCTATTATATGATAGGTTCGTAGAACGTAAAGTAAACTAGGTTTATTTGTCACAGAAACACGTGCATACAAAAAGATCAGTTAAAGGCTGGTGCAGACAGGCGCGACTTGTCGCGCGACGCAACACCAGTAGAACAATTTCTATGATAACTTCATGGAAATTGTTCTACCGGTGTCGCGACGCGCGAAAATTCGCGCCAGTTTGCAGGCGCCTTAAGGCGCTGACAAGACCAAATTGACCAAAATAGGCTTCTCTTAAGAAACAAATTTGCAAAATCTGTATAGCTTGTGGTAGCGGAAAAAACATATGTTAATTTTGAACATATTTCCCAGAACTTGGTTGTTACTGAAACACGTTTTAAAAAAAAAAATCTTGATACAAACTAAACTTTAAACTAACCTCTTACCTTGAGTTCTAATCCAAAATATCTGCATTAAATATCAACATACGTTACGTATTTAATTAATAACAAGAACGTCTTATTTGAATGCAGAACTTGGTTGTTTTTTATTTTCGATTACTCAACTCAGTTTTGAGTAAATAGAGAATTGCTTCATATTTTGCAATAAATTACAAGCGTTGTGTCATCGCGCTTCTCTTTCTTTTCTATGCAATCTGACAATGACCGCGGTTTAGGTGTTGTCAGCGTCTTAACTCAAATAACTAAGAACAAATAAAATAGATGAGTTTTGATGAGAAATCCCGTGTGTTTACACTCTACTGTGGTATTTTATTGAAATACCATAACAGTAGAGGAAATATACAGGAACGCAGGAGTTCATTAATTCACTAAACTTTGTAGACACCTTGAACATAGACCTACACGGACTTATTTACAAAACAAGCTTAATCTTGAGATCCTGGACTAAACCATCGAGCCA
The DNA here is from genome assembly GCA_905333075.3 of Atethmia centrago. NCBI lineage: Eukaryota > Metazoa > Arthropoda > Insecta > Lepidoptera > Noctuidae > Atethmia > Atethmia centrago. The sequence goes on from HG995388.1 coordinate 10,079,826, forward strand.
TTTCTGAATTTCAAACTATTTTGACTAAGTTAAAGTTCTAATTATAAAAATTGACTGCAAAACCGGCTCTAAGTTGTTAGTTTTGTATAAGAACTTTACCTCAGTTGGAATGAGGTTCGAAATACAAAAAACTGTCTCGTTTGTAACAAAGTTCAAAGCTCAAGCTCTTTCAACAAAATCAGGTCAGGACCTTCTGGGCTCAGGGACGTACGGGCTTAGTGTTCCGGAGCATACTCTGACGTATACGAACACTTGAGCCCGAAAGGCCCTGACCCAGGACTGTGTGGATAGTGGTTAACATCTTTTCCAAAATTAACTCAACTCTCAAAGTTAATGACCATCAATGCTATTTTATTAGGTAGTGAATACATAATGACGTTTCCGTGTAGACAGTTGACAGTTTTCTACCGAGAAATGTAGACAAGCGATTTCTATTCTGCAGCAGAGTAGAAATATGTAGAAAGCGTCATGCTAAGCCTGCTGGAAGGAATACGTCGAATTACAAGTCAACCTGTATACCGTCTTACCAAAGGGTATCGTTTTACCCAGTAACTGAGTTGTGGAGTTCAGATAACCAGTTGTTTCATGTAAAATTCCTACTGCTATCCAGCCGCATCCGGTTAGACTGGCAGCTGACTCGAAAAGGCTAGACGGCGATGATGATAATATTATGTATACACTGTGTGACTATTTTCTTTTTGTTCACAGTCGGAACGCATTATGGAAGAAAATACGATCGTCCGTGATCTCATCACAAAAATTCTCGATGAGACCGGACCTTCAGATGGGTGCAGGTGAGTTGATTTTTAAACAATTTTTACGTACCTACCTAAAATCTTTATAAAACAAGTGCGTTTTTCGATTCATAAATGAAAAGTTTTGCATTATCTTTGTGGGTTTGGTAGGCTAAGTTTTAGCAAGACGTTTTCCCGAATCTGCTGTTAAACTAAGTAGGGGAAGAACGTAGAAACCATCGGTGGATGACATGGCTGTAACGGTGACTTATATGATAGCAAATAGAGAAGTATAGAAGAAGAAAAAAATCTAGGTCGGCCTGAAATAAATTGAGATAAGAGCAAGACGATGATGGTATTGGGTACTAAAAATATCGTTATTATTTTCAACGGACGAAAGAAGAAAGAGTCGCGTCTAGAGCTGCCAAAAACTTGGTCTTATCCTCAAAACGTGTGAAGGATAACATCATGAGGAAATCGTGCCAGGCATGTTCTAGAACCAAACATTCGAAGACTTGTCATTGAGAAATTCGCACTGGGCCTGCATGGTGGATTATGGGAAGGCCCACTCCGTCTCACAGAGAGGAGGCCTGTGCCGCAGCAATGGGAACATTATAGGCCGATTATGGTAAACTTGGTCCTGAGCTAAAACTAAACTTAGCAGCATCTAAACCTCCTTGGAAGTTTTGGTTCAAACTTTATATTAATTGGGCAACTCTAAATTTCTTCCACATTTCTTGTTTTAAATAACTTAGTTTTAATAGTTAGTCTTTGCTGTACGGATGGGCCATTGAATTGCGAATATACGAGGGTCATTCAATAAATACTTAGCCTACAAAAAGTAAACGAAAATTTTGGAAAAGTGGCATTTATTTTTCAACAAAGTCTCCTTTTAGTTCGATACACTTAGCCCAGCGATGCTCCAACTTTTTTAACCCGTCCGAAAAATAGTTTTTGTCAAACTCTGCAAAATGGCCTCCGTGGCGGCGATGACCTCCTCATTCGATCCATATCTATTCCCGGCGAGTGATTTTTTCAGATTAAGAAACAGAAAGAAGTCACAAGGGGCCAAATCTGGAGAATACGGTGGATGGGGCAACAATTCGTAGCGTAATTCGACCAATTTGGCCATGGCAACGGCAGACGTGTGAACCGGTGCGTTGTCGTGGTGAAACAGCACTTTTTTCTTCGCCAGATGGGGTCGTTTTTTCTTTAATTCGGCGTCGAATCGGCCCAATAAATCGGCATAGTAAAGCCCTGTAATTGTTTTACCCTTCTCGAGGTAATCGATGTAGATCACACCTTGTGAATCCCAGAAAACGGTGGCCATAACTTTTCCGGCCGATTTTACAGTTTTCGCCTTCTTTGGAGCACGTTCCCCGGTCTGGATCCATTGTTTTGATTGCTCCTTGGTCTCTGGTGTGTACCAGTGGATCCAGGTTTCATCGACGGTCACAAAACGACGCAAAAACTCCGCTGGATTCCGCTTAAACAGCGCCAAACACGTCTCCGATGTGGTCTCACGGTTGCGCTTGTTTTCTGGTGTGAGTAAACGCGGCACCCATCGCGCCGACAGCTTTATCATGCCGAGTTCCTCGTGAAGAATATGATGCACTGTTCCTTCTGAAATGCCTACAGTCTCAGCTAGCTCCCGAACTTTCAATCGGCGATCTGCCAATACGAAATCATGGATTTTTTTAATGTTTTCCTCCGTAGCAGCTGTTTTCGGTGCACCTGGACGTGGTTCATCAAAAACCGACGTACGGCCACGTGCAAACTCGTTGAACCAATTCTTGACGGTGGCCACCGATGGAGAAGAGTCACCGTACACAGCATCCAAGCGCTCTTTGATTTCGATGCGCGTTTTCCCTTCCAAAAATAGGAATCGAATCACCGAACGATATTGCTCTTTTTCCATTTTTGTAAAACCGATCGACACGTTCGCTTCCATAAGTTGTCAAATTAAAACAAATGAAGGGATTGGAATGAAAATTTGAAAAAAGAATTAAAAAAGAATGTGCTACACTGTGGTAAAACTCTTTTGAAACTACAGCGCCCTCTGGCGATGAGGCTAGGTACTTATTGAATGCACCTCGTAAGTATCTAGAACTGTCTACGTTAATGCATGTGAATCCGTGTCGCACATGTAGGTAACGTTCTATTATCGTGCTTTAAAAAGAAATCGATCTTACGTTTGCAAGTGCATAAACTGTTTGTTGCACATTCAACCTATCTATTCCAGTAGTTAATTGTGTGTAAGTAAATGTGTATTTTAGGAAGCGAAAGTAATCCCAAGCTTCATAGTAGAGACAATATTATTTTCGTAGTTCTTTTGATCGGCGTAACGCGCCAGCTATGCCCCGATTTAAACTTTTTCTCTTTTTAAACTTTATGGTGGTTCGGAACATGAGGCAAGTCGCTGCACAGTAACAAAGTCACGTGTCAGCGGGGGTGAGGGGTGCGGTACTGCGCTGCGAGTTCTCACCAGAGCCGCCATCAAGTTTGAATCGAGCTGTTTCATGAGTTAATGGGCTGGCACTGTTATCATTAGTTGCTTTTACCCCTTGTAACATTTCAACATTTATATCTGCAAGATGGTTTTTTTTAGTTGTATTGGTCGCCTTCAATTGAATGAAATTTCATTGCTGAAATTTGTTGTAACATATTAGGGATTAGTTCGTGTTTCAGAAAGAAACTTGAGTTCAATGTCACATTAATAATTATGATAGTTAGTTATCATAATATTACATCACATGGAACAAAAATAACAGCTGTTGGAAAATCCCCAATGACTAAAAAGTTCCTAAACGAAAATAACTTATAGTTATTGATAAAAGCTTAGTTAGATAGTTAACTTTGCTTAGCTTATCGGTCTATAACGTTCCCACTGCTGGGACACAGGCCTTGTCGTTGTGAGAGGGAGCGGTCCATTGCGGGTTGATAGCTTTGCTCTTGCGCATAATAGTTCGCCACCTAGAGCGCTTAGTTTGGTTTTAGCTCCTGTGTCGAACCAGATAAAGGCAGATCGTTTGTTCGCTTGGCTACTGCTCCTGCATGCGTTCTTTTCTTTGTTTGTTGTTAACAAAACAACTGAACGAACGATGAGAAGCGCATGTACTGATGTGCAGGTGCACTATGTGCAGTGAGTGAGTGTAACGAAGTAGTAACGTGACTAGCTCGGGCTTCGCCGCGCTTTCGCTTATTCTCGCTACTAGAAGTCTGCCTTATCGAACGAACGAACGAATGAACTAAGAAGCGAGGGATCTGGGAACTAGCTCGCGTAGTTCGTCTGTGGGAGCGCTCTTACGCCCTAGTAGTTCGTTCGCGAACTACACAAGACTACAATACATAAAAAATCTTAGAAATAACTATCTGCCGAGTCAGCCAACAAGAGATAGTTTCAAGTTTCAACAGCCAATAATCACGTGTTTTAAATTTTTAAGAATACTCGACATTCGCTTTACACAATGCCAAATTATTGACGTAACACTCTTTTTTAAGAACGACATTTTAAGGGCGCCACGACCTCGTAGTTATCTTTTCTTTACCAAATATCAAATTGGTCATAAAAATAAGACGTATAAAATGTTGCATCGCAATTTGTTACGAGTATTAAGTATCATTTAAATTAGCACCGAGCTTAGCACATGAATATGCATGTGGCATAATATTAATAATTAATGTAGTTTTTTTTAGGGTTTCTTATAGTTTTGTGTGTTATAAGTAGTAAACAAGGAACCCTTATAGTTTCGCAGTGTCCGTCTGTCTGTCTGTCTCCGCTGTAGCTCAGAGACGCTTTGTACTAGAAAGCTGTAATTTGGCATAGGTATACATCACGCCGACAAAGTGCGGACGGTGAGCAATGGGTAGCTCACCGTCCGGCAAGGACCAGGCCCGGGTCGACGGCGCGTCGTATTCCACGCGCGCCTCAAAGAGATGTCAGCACAAATGTAGGGGTCCACTAGGGCCGATGCCTGCCGGGGTCGCGGGAAGGTACTAAAGGGTCACCGAGGTCCCTGGCAACACAGGCAACAGGAATGAATACGGGTGGGTTTTAGTCAGTAAGAGTCTGACACACCCTCCCGCTCCGCCCAGAGCGGGAGAAGTTATTTGATGATTTCCCACCCTCAAAAAAAAAAGGGGGGGGGGGGACACATGACTCTAATAAAAATTAGCACTTTATTACGCAAGTGGATCCTTGAATCGAAAAGTGGTGTTCACAGACCTGCAATATTTTTGCGACCTATCCAACGATGCCCCACACCATAGGGTAGATGAGAAAAAAAAATAGCATCCCCACATTACGTGCAAGGGAGATACGACAAATTTTTTTTTAAAGATTTTATTTTAGCACTGTTGTCGGCGTGATTAATATGTATATCTATGCCAAATTACAGATTTCTAGTACTAAGCTTCTCGGAGCTACAGTGGGGTCAGACAGACAGACAGACGGACATGGCGAAACTATAAGGGTTCCTTGTTTACTACGGAACCCTAAAAACATAACAAAATTTCTTTGCACTGGACGTGTATCCTGTGATGGCATTAAAGCCGAATAGATACCGCGAACTATTGTTTGGATACAATTTATAAAAAAAATATTATTTAGTTAAACTAAAATTAGGTCATCTACTTTTTAATGTTTTCGTCACGATTGTACATTCAATACACGTGGTGTCATCAACGCCAAATGTGGAGGCACCCTTATATTGTTTCCTCATAAGTTTTCGGTTTTATTTAACTATTTTTTGTCAATCGTACCCTGTATCTGTATGTGAATGCTGAACCATTGTGTCCAAAGAATAAGAGACAATTGCACAGTATCATTGTAAAGAGTCTTTACAATTATTGTTTTTGTCTAATAAAACTATTATACTAGTGTTAGCTGATTGATCGATAAGATTAAAGTAGTGTTACTCTAACACGACATGACATTTTGACTTGTTGCATAAGTTCTTTGTGGAAAGAAATGTCGTGGGTTTGTCAAAAAGCCATTTTGAGAATTATTTTGTCACGATTTATCAGGAATTTGCCCTGCAGTGAGAAGATACGGGCTAAATGTAAAATAATGCAAACTGTCAGAAAATCTAACAATGAGGGTAATCAAGAAAAGTGGCGCCACCAATTGGCGCCACTTTGCGCCAAGAGGTCTTAAATATTATGATGACGTTCATCATTCGTTTGTTCATCATTCAGTCACAACTAAAGAAAATATAGGCGCTTTGACACTTTGTCACAGGCGGGGTCGTCTCATTGGGTAAACTTAGGAATGCCTACGGGGGCTAGACCTATGTTGCCATGTTCTCCTCTATTATGTGAGACCTAAAATCTTCGGTCTTCAATAATGACGTTTTCAAGGATGGCAACATAATATAAACTAAAAAGGTTCATAAATGTTAAAAAGCTACCATTTGGTAGTTTTATCAACATTTTTGTTAACCAACAAGTTAGCCGATTTATTATTTCGGTTAATGTAATCAATGTTAATATTATTAAAATTGGATAAATAAAAATATAATGTATGTATAATATAATAGATATACGCTCGTATAGCCTAAGTTTGTACTTATAAATAGACAAAAGAGTTATCCAATCAAGCCAATACAGAAATAAATAATTAATTTAATTTACTGCAACGCATCGGGCAGAGCGCGGAGGCTACTTATTTTCTAAAATTAATTTAATAAAACTTAGTGGGTAAGATTTTGTTAAATACACCTGGCAGCCCCAGTTCACAAGAAAAATATCTGCCGGCGTGAGCGCATGATAATCTAGGAACGTAATTATTTACTTTAGATGTTATTTCTTGTGAATTCTCTTTTTGCAACGTTAAGTGTTATCCTCACCATTAACGATGTTGAGTAGTCTTTGACTTTTACAAATCAACCACTAACTTATGATTTTGTTGTTCAAAGTTTTCTACAAGCAAGAATACATTTTCTCCTATTACTTTAGATGTTATTTCTTGTGAATTCTCTTTTTGCAACGTTAAGTGTTATCCTCACCATTAACGACGTTGAGTAGTCTTTGACTTTTAAAAATCAACCACTAACTTATGATTTTGTTGTTCAAAATTTTCTACAAGCAAGAATACATTTTCTCGTATTTACCTTTTTATGTTAATTTCATCAATAAGGCTACTTGACCACCAAAGCGGAGCTGGAAAATTGTAACCTGTGCAATTGCACAATAATTTAACATCGGTTACAGTTTCCCAGTTCTGCTTTCGTGGACAGGCTTAAGTAAAGTATCTCAAAGAAATGCGATTTTAAATATCCCGCTTTCGCGAGTTTTCGGGGGCATCCACCAGGAGGCGCCAAAAACCGTACCATTTTATTTGTTCGTAGTTGTCATTCTTCTCCCTAGAGTAAATATGTTCCTTGCTTTGTCAGGTGCACGGACCTGACGTCTCAGTGCTGCCAACTAGTGAACGTCATTTTAGGAAATCCTTATTATTACCTATATATTTTTTGGTTCGCGGCGAAAATCGGAACTTATGCCGCCATCTTGTTTTTTCAATACAATTCGTGTGACAATTTCACTGAAATGTTTACTAAAACGCCCCCTTGTCAATTGTTATTCAGGCGTCAAAAGATGCTTGTGGTTGTCTATATGCTAATATTAAGCCTTATGTTTTTCTTTTTCAGCTCTTTACAACCACCGGAAAAACCTATAAACAGCCTACAGGCGAATAGCCAGTATCCTAAAAACGAAGGAAACTCATTCTTACCACCGCCTTTCAACTCGTACCAGAACAACCAACTGTTCAATTTCAACCAATCGGACCAAAACGGGTTCAATTTCAACATACAAAACGGTTTCGGTACCACAAACGGTTTTGTCAATTACGAGAACGACGTAAACGCGTTACTTGGTATCGATACGGTACCAGATACTACTGCCGATACCGTGACTCAAGAACAGCTAAATCTATTAAGACTTGCTGCTCAAGAAATCGGTGGAGCGCAGTTCACAACACCACCTTCAAACAAATACGACGAAAAATTCAACAATTACAATTTCTTCGAACCTAACCAAAGAAATTCGTTGCCTGAAGCTAACATGTTCCCAGTGAACAACTTCAGCAGACCAAACAGTCTAAACCTTGATATGAACTTCAATACGAATTTTGAGACCCCATTCAATAATACACAGAGGTTTCCTAACAAATACGATAATTATTTGAAAGATCAGAATCAGGAAGCGGAAATATTGTCTTATTTGAATCAATTGAACATGTCTTCGGATAGATCTCGTGAAGAAAACGGAATTAATAACGTAGATTTGAGGATGCCAATGGATGTAAATGGGCATTTTCCGAATGAAGATTTTCGACAAGAGGAAAGGAACAAAATGTTCATAAACAGAAACTTCCAACAAATGCCGCCTAACAGAAACTATGGGGAGGGTAACTTCTACGATATGGTGGCCCAAATGAATGATAGGAGTCCCATGGGTCAGAACTTCGATTTCTCGAATCAATCGACGCCCGTTTCGGCTGCTAACACGATGAACTACAGTCGACCGAATGGGTATAACCAGAACGATTTGATGCAACGTCGTGATATGAATCCTATGATGCCTCGTGAGAATTTCCAAGGGAATGGAAATATGAATGACAGGACGAGCTTTGAGAATCTCGGTCGGGAGAATATGCAGCAAGCAGCTATGATGAGACAGAATCAGGAATTGGCTCGACAGATGAGTTTGTTAATGCGGAATAGACCACCGCCAAGCCAGTTGAATGTTGATGTGTCGTTTTTGCACGACAATAATAACCCCTTTAACCTCGGTAAGTTTATTTTTGTTTACTTTTTACCCGACTGCGCGACAACAAAGACAGGGTTATCATTACATTGAATCGACTGCCTCGTTCAAAATAAAAGACTACAGGCTTCGAAGACATGTGACATCCACCAACCCGCACTGGGCCCGCGTGGTGGATTACGGCCCACTCCCTCTCACCGAGAGGAGGCCTGTGTCCCAGCAGTGGGAACATTATAGGCTGATTATGCTATGACTGCCTCATCAGTCTAGTGGTCGCAAGCGCTTAGCACTATTGCTTGTCGCATGAGGGTTCGATTCCCAGGTCGGGCAAAGTGTTATTGGGCGTTTTTTTTACATCAGGAGTTTCTCAGTAGCAGCCCGAAGTCTGGATTTGTGGCCGGTTGATGACAAATGGCTCTCCTCCTATTACTTGGGACTTCAACATAACTGGCGAAATGTGGGTGTACTACAGGTATTGATACATCTCTTCCTAACACTTCGGGAAATACAGACGTGGTATACATTATCGTAGTAAAAATATTAGCAAGTAAGGTGGTAGCGGTACTGACTTAATGGGTACGCGAGACGTGCTAAAGTATCGTCACACTTGCTATTCAATAATGCATAAAACAAATTACATTGTATATTTGCTGAAAATCATTGCTTATTCAATAAATGGCCTTGATGAATAATTTTGTTATTCAATGAATCGGCAGCGCGCTGTCTAATGAAGCTGGTACGTAAGTCAGTTAATTCAAGGTGAAAATATGCATTTTTTACCATTGAATAGGTAGACTCTAGTCTTTTTAAGATGCAAGAATTGTAATAGGTACTCAAAATATAAAAAATAATTTAGATAAAAACTAGAGACTGACAATAATAGTATTATTTTTATACGTTTTTTGAAAATAAGGCTAAATCGTTGAAAATTTATTTAGCCTATCAAAGTGAGTCAAACTCAAACTCAAAACTCAAAGCATTTATTTCAAATAAACCAATTACAGGCACTTTTGAATTGTCAAGGGTTCGGTCAGTTAGTCAGAAAGATGAAGCTAGTTGCCCATTCCAAAGCGTAGTAGGTACCTATGGAGAAGAACGGGCAAGAAACTCCAAGGACACTCTTTTAAATCAACGTATTATGGTTACAAAATATTGTTTACATCAGTTTACATCATGAGTTTATATTATACAATGTATTATATGCTTACATTTTATAGCACTCTGTCAGTATTGTCAGTATTAAATATTTTACCCATATTTCCAGGTTTGAGCGCGCTATTAGGCCCAAGTCCACCGGTCCCACCGCCAGTGTTGCCATCACCAATGTTAGATCTACCTCTTTTGGCACCATTTTACGCAATGAGGAATATGAGGTAAATCTACTTCTTTATTTTTCGTTTAGTCTAGCATCTTTTAACCTATTGACCGCCACGTCAAAAAAGCAAAGACGTGCCCTCGGCGCCAAGCTACGAATTATTTCTTAAAATCTGTCATGTAGTCGTGACCGTGGCGTGCTGGGCACATTAGGGTCTGTCATCTATACATGACTGGGGCGGTCAAAAGGTTAAAGCGATAGTCAAGTTCTGCTAGTTCACTCGTGCAAAGCGATGGCGAAGTAGATCGGACTGATAAGCACAGAATTAAAATTGGATGGATGAAATGGCGGCAGGTCATGGCAACAATCTGCGACTTCTATTTGTGACCCGCATTTTTTATCTATTTGTAATCCTTTAAAAAAAATCCTCCACAACAATTCTTAGATAAATGTAAAACCTGTATTATTCCCAACAGAAGTGCAGCAACCTCATCCGGTATTTTACACGCCCGCCTCGACGCATGCTACGAACAATGGCGTCAGTTAGAACGTGAACGAAAACGCACAGAAGCTCGGTTAGCATTAGCGTACCCCGGGCGGGCTGTGTCGTCGTCTAACTCGATACCTGTGCCGAGACTGCCGCCTTGTCCTACCAGGGTGGATCGACTCACTGTTGATATGCTGCGAGAGCATACAAAGGTGATAATTTTTGACCTGTACTGTTCCATTGCTGGCCAAAGGCCTCCCCATTCTGACTCCCATAAGGGTATTAATATAGAAGTAATATTTTATTGGTTGTCCAATTAACAAAATACAAAGTGTAACATAAAATGTAGAGAACAGCGGATTTTCTCGATTTCGTGGTTAATCCCGTAGTAAAACTTGTTATTTGAAGTACATCTTGTATTCTTAAAATATAGAGAAGTAAATGATCATCATCTGCCTAGCCTTTTCCCTATTATGTTGGGGTCGGCTTCCAGTCTTACCAGATACAGCTGAATACCAGTATTTTACATGGAGCGACTGCGTATTTGACCTCCACAACCCAGTTAGGTACTGGGTAACACGATACCTCTTGGTAAGACTGGTTGTCAGACTTTCGAGCTTCTGACGACCCGTAACGAATCTACAAATGACAGCCGGGACCAACGGCTTAACGTGCTTTCCGAGGCACGGAGGGGTCTTGGTATGTAAAGATGGTCACCCATCCACTGACCTACCGCGGCAAGCTTAGCTTAACCTGATCGATCGACCCGTGCGGCTGTTATTACTTAGCCACAAGCCCCTCAATAGAGAAGTAAATAATATGTATGAAATGGAATTAATATAAATAGGTTCTCATTTAGATATGCAAACAGGCTTAGAGTGAAGGATAAATTGCAAATAAGTTTGATTTAATGCTCGTTCTTTTCCTGTTTAAAAGCCTTATACTCCTACAGTGAACATTAATTAAATATCAACTGTTTTCACCAGGTACTAACCTTAATGGGCAAAATGGAGACCTTACGCGCTAGCGTCTGCGTAGCACAAAACAAGAAGCCAAACAAACCGGAAGATACCAAAATCACTGTACTAAAGCGCGGTCAGGATGTGTGTGACAAGGACAGCGGAGTGGACCCGGCGACTTTCGAGCCTGCTTCGTGGAAGGACGATGTGAATAACTTGTCCGAGATGTAAGTAACAACTAACTATAAACATGATCACAGTATTAAAGCGCGGTCAGGATGCATGTGACAAGGACAGCGGAGTGGACCCGGCGACCTTCGACCCTGCTTCGTGGAAGGACGATGTGAACAACTTGTCGGAGATGTAAGTAACAACTAACTATAAACATGATCACAGTATTAAAGCGCGGTCAGGATGTGTGTGACAAGGACAGCGGAGTGGACCCGGTGACCTTCGAGTCTGCTTCGTGGAAAGACGATGTGAACAACTTGTCGGAGATGTAAGTAAAAAGTGACGAGATATAGGTTGAAACCTTTTAAATACAGATGAATGTCTTATTTATTCCCTTACGTAATCGGTATCGTGTTACCCAGTAACTGGGCTGTGGAGGTCAGATCGGCAGGCGCTCCATGTAAAATACTGGTGCATCCGGTTAGACTGGAAGCCGATGCCAACATAGGTGGGTAAAGGCTGGGCAGATTTGTCTTATTTATTCCTTTTAGTGTTTTATTGCATAATAATTTACCCTGCACAGGGTTTGTTTACACTTTCGTCAGATACTTTTTGAACAGATCATAAGACAACCACCGTATTTCCATCATATTTTCGCTACTTTTATTCTATACTAGCTTTTGCCCGCGGCTTCGCCCGCGTGCTTGTCGGAAAATATCCCACGGGAACGCGATTAAAAGTATTCGATGTAATCCAAGTACCTACACATCTATCATATAAATCTTATGGTTTACGCGACGGAAGCCAGTAAAGCTCTCAGTCGGCATGATTTATTATCGGCTGAGATCTTTAACATTCATCGTCATATTTCAGCCAATTTACACAACACATTAATGAAATATACATCTAAACCTTCCTCATGAATCACTCCGTCCATTGGTGAAAACCGTATGAAAATCCGTCAGGTAGTTTTTGAGTTAATTGCGTTCAGACAGACAGATATGCGGCGGGGAGGACTTAATTTTATAATATGTAGTGAAATAACCATTACTTTGTTCCCCAGTGCCCCACACAGCGAGGTAGAGAACGCGATGCTAGCGTGGCGCAGCGCGGTGGGCGCCGTGCAGGCGGCGCGGCGCCGGGAGCTGGCGCCGCACCAGGCGCACCGCCCGCCGCGCCCGGACCGTATGTGTAGCTCACTTATACGACCTTCGTTTTAAACCAACTTCAAGATAAAGAGGAGGTTATGAATTCCGCGACATTTTTGAAGCGAAAACTTAGCCATCTGTGGTATTCGTCATCATATCCACTTCACAAAATCGTGCTTTCCGAGAGCAAATGCATTAGTTATGTAAGAAATACCAAAATCGTTATAGGTGTGCCTATAAAATTTGAGGATTTCCCTCGATTTCCATGGAATCCCCTCATCAGATTCTGACTTGGTGAAAATGGGACCACCTCGAAAGCATATACTCTTTCAAAAACAAAGAATTATCAACATCGGTCCACTATTGACGGAGAAACATACATACAGACGAATATAAAACCTCATCATTTTTGGAAGTCGGTAAAAATGAAGTCACACACATGAATGGGCACACAAACATAAAATAATAATAAAAAAGAAAGAAAGAAAAAGTATTTATTGGGACTCGTACAGGAGATCACACATTAAACTAAAACACTCATAGAAACATAAAAAAAAAACAAAGTGAAATTAAAATAAAAACAAAAAGTCCTGTACGAGACCAAAAGGCTCCTATCTCAGCATAATGCTGCAGTATTTAAGAAATAAGTGTCGCAGCGCTGGTATTCTGATAGCCCCACCGTACAAATAAACGTATGATGACCTATAAAAATAAAATAGTTATTGAATAAAAATTCATATAATTCTAAACCGCGTGTCAGAACCCGACGGAACATCAGTTACTTGTCAATGCCATTTGTGTTTGTGGTAATCTATGGTATAATGTATTTTTTTATGATTCCGCAGCCATCCTACAACTGGCAGAGGCAGTGAAGCAGCTGAGCACGTCGGCGCGGCGCGCGCGCTGCGCCATGTGGTGCGACCTCACGCTCACGGTGGCGCTGGCGCCGCACGGGCTGAGGGTATGTCATAAAGCGAAATTCGCGGGCTTCCCCCATAATAGTCTAGAGCAGGGATTCCCAAAGTGTCGATATCGACCCCTAGGAGTCGAAATCGGTTTCCCTGGGGTCGACATAAACAAAAACTGATATTGGGGGTCGACGAGGTCTAATAATCGACCCCTGTTAATTAACCCAAGTTCTTATTTGAAACTTTCAAGATAATGTATAAGTTGTGTTACGTGTAGCAACTTGTTATAAGAATGACTAATGTTTTGGTAGGACTTCCTACCAAAACATTAGTCTTATCATTATTATTATCATTGTTGTACTTTTATAAAACTCGAAAAGTCGATAAGCGTGCGCAAGTTCGTACAAGATGAAAAAAAATGGCTATGGGGGATCTGAGGTATCAGTTCATTTTGCAAAAAGGGTCTCTTGCCAAAAATAGTTTGGAAATCCCTGGTCTAGAGGACTGAATTTAGGCTATGACGGATTCGCACAAGATCTCAAAGGAACAATAATATGAGAAGGTTTGTTGTGCCCACTTGTAATAATAATTATTATGGTCGAAGGTGTAGAAGTTTTTTAGTCCCAAATACGATATAAACAGTTGTATCACAAAAACTGCCTTTAAAAATAAAATACATAAGTACCTCTTTAATATTTTTTGTCAAAGCCTCACTGAAGAGAATATCTAAAACGAAAATTGTATGTCTGTTTTTAAATTTAAGAAATGAAGGAATATTAGTTTACCTTTATGTGAAAAAGTGTCAAAAAATTTAAATAAAAAAATATAAAATTATGTACAAAACAAAAAAGGAACTACGTCTGCCAACAAACTGCTTTGCAAATTGGCAGAGGTAATATGTGTTCACTGTAAAGAATATTTGCATGAATAAACACTTATTCATTTATTTTTATTAAACTTGTTGTACCGACTGTATAAGGCCTGCATTCTATTTTATGCGGCTTTTTATGTAAAAATAAATTAGTGTTAAGTGACTTAACGTCCAACTATTGTGGTTAATTAGCTAGCTTCCCTATGCCATCATAGCTAATAAACCACAGTGGTTGGACGTTAAGTCACTTAACACTAATTTATTTTTGGCATCACAATCACTAAATATATTATCAAGACAAGTCGACGAGGACGCCGTGATCCTAGTAGGTTCAAAAAACAAGTTAATTACATTTTAAGACCTAAACAGATTGAGAAGCCTAATACTTAATGGAGTAACATCTAAAATATTAATATTAAAATCTCCACTTAAATATATACTTTTGTTACTACTTTTTATCCTATTGAGTGAATCCTCCATTACCGATTCGAAACAAATAAAATCTCCAGAGTCGATAAACGAAAATTATAACGTATCGCTCGAGTTCAACACAAGACAACTCAATAGTGCACTTGATAGAAAGTTTAAATGAAGATATTAGAAATACTGGGTACATTATTCTTGTTGCGTCTATGTGTAAAAACAATATAAAAATAAATAAATTAAAAACAATTCAGAATATAAGATTAAAAAATTAAAAATAAGTTCTGGCAGTTAAGAGATGAACAGTCTCAACTGTTGGCGTTCGTTCACGAACATGACGCGTGGATCAGCACTATCCACTACTTAACCATTTTGTAGGGAACTGACTGGCACGACCGGAGAGAGATCACCCGATCTATGCTGTAAAAATCTCACTGTGTAAGCTTTGGCGAAGTGAGCTGTCAATAGTGTCAATTTCCTAGAATCAAGTGGAACGAGAAGCAGTGTTGGCCCAGTGGTAACGGCCCCGACTTACGAGTTAGGTCGTGGGTTCGAACCCAGGCAGGCGCAATCCAGTGCTGGGCACGCCACGATTGCGGCCATAAGTCACTTCTTTTAGGAGTGGCTAGAGAGGCGCCACGGCGTCCTCACCTTCCGCTTGACGCAGGTCCTCACCGGACACGGCAGCTTTGGGAGGTTCCTGTGTCGGAAAAGGCGGGAGGAAACGCCCGGGTGTCACCACTGTGTGGATCGCCCGGAGGACACGGTGGAGCATACGCTGGAGGTATGCCCGGCTTGGGCAGAGCACCGCCGTTTCCTCATGGAGGCGATCGGCGGCAGAGATCTCTCGCGTCCGGCCCTCCTTACCTCACCAAGTCACCTCCTTAAGGCTGCGAAGCAGTAATGCTCGCGAAGGAGGAGGCGGGATGGTTAAGGAAAAGGCAAATTTCGCGCCCTCTCGCCCCTAGCCGCCGCAGGAGACGCCCTGGGTGTCGGGAATCCCGGGCGGATTTCCGGCCGCCGTAGGCGCGGGCTTGCGGATGGTGAGCAATGGGTAGCTCACCGTCCGGTAAGGACCAGGCCCGAGTTGACGGCGCGTTGTATTCCACGCGCGCCCCAAAGAGATGTCGTCAGCACAAGTGTAAGGGTCCACTAGGGCCGATGCCAGCCGGGGTCGCGGGAGGTACTAAAGGGTTACCGAGGCCCCTGGAAACACAGGCAACAGGAAGGAATACGGGTGGGTTTTAGCCAGCAAGAGTCCAACACACCCTCCGCCCAGAGCGGAAGAAGTTATTTGATGATTTCCCACCCAAAAAAAAAAGGCAGGTGCTATACTTTGTGTAAATATGTTCATCACCACTGCTCTCAAAAACGGTGAAGGAAAACATCATGTCCTAGAACCAAAAATTCGTAGACATGTGTCTACGAACCCGCACTGGGCCCGCGTGGTGGATTACGGCCCACTGCCTTTCACCGAGAGGAGGCCTGTGTCCCAGCAGTGGGAGCATTATAGGCTGATTTTGAGTGGAACGACAGCTCACTTCACTTAAGTTATCACGGTGATGATTTGATGTAATTTCCACTTAATAGAAATCTCTATTACGTGGAAATTACATCCGTCAAGCCCGTTTACAGCAAGCGAGCATTCTTACTACATCCCTAGAACGTTTTCGTACTAGGATATGTACTAAAGTACGACTATTACAATTTCAGGTGGACACAGCCTCCCCAATCTCCCCAGTGACGCCGGCGGCTAAATCTCCCGTCTCAAAAGAAAACGCGACCGCTGCTGCGGCCAACGCAACGGCTGTGGCAACTCCTGCTAATGATAGCACTGAGGTATGGACATATTTATTATTGGTATGGGGATGTTATTTGTAAAAACGATTTCAAAATCTGCGTTTCTAATCAACACCTAAGTAACTCCTTATAACATCAGCTATCTGCCCGTGAAAGTCCCGTCAAAATTGATCCAGCCGATTAGCCGGAACATCAGAAAAAATTAAAAAAGAAAATGTTATAAGTTCCGTATATAGGTACTTTCATATGCGTTTAGTAACAAGCTGTTATTTTGACATTACAAACAGACGCTTCAATTTTATTTATTAATATAGACTCTACAGTGGACTGTAGGCCTCTCCCCAGTAGGTTCAACCTGGGAGAATGCGCCGCATTCCGCACGTAGTCTGTCCCAACCGCTTTTTTTTAAATTGCAGCAAAAAATATATTACGTTCCTATAATTTAATTGCAGGAATAGTCTTGCGATAGGGTATTTTTTTTTATCTAACTCTAAAATATGCTCTTTCTATGCTTAATTTATTTTGGTTCGGCGCAGTATCTTTTTTTTCTTGTATCTCTATTAGCCTGCATGTCATTGATTAGTTTTGCGACAAGGTCATTTTTTTGACCTAGCTCTAAAAGATGCTCCTTCTATGCTGAATTTATTTTGTTTCGCTGCAGTATTTATATTTCTTCTTGTATGTCTATTAGCCTTCATGTCATTGATTCGTTTTGCGACAAGGTATTTTTTTATCTAGCTCTAAAAGATGCTCCTTCTATGCTTAATTTATTTTGGTTCGGCGCAGTGTATCTATTTCTTCTTGTATTTCTAATAGCCTTCATGTCAGTGATTCATTTCTTCATCCTTGATAACTTTCAACATCCATAATCTGTAGTCACAACAGATTATGTATGGAGTTTGAACAGTAAACTACATTTGCTGTTCAAACTTTTCTCATAATGTGTTTTCTTTTCATCTATATCACTTATCCTTCTGCCATCCTAATTTCTATCTAATCTCCGTCTAAATAGAACTAAATTGTTTCACAGGAAAAACCACCCGCCGAAAAAACGCCGCCCACAAAACCTGAAACCAAAAACGAGGCAACAAAACCTCAAAAACAGACTGAGAAAACGGATAAGAATCAACAGAGGCGCACACAGAACTACAGAAAAGTGAATCAACGCAGCGACTTCTATCAAAAGAATCAGAGGTACGACACGCGGTTCATGCACAACAGGCACCCTTACCACTATCTGGCTACTGGACCTATTAATTAGGACCTCTTTGTGATATATTGAACCTTATTTGTTCTAAAAAAAAATATATTTTTTATTAGTGGTTTAAAAAAAGAAATGCAATGAATTTGAAACCTCCTTTTATTAAAATAATAAAATAAACACTGTTACATGGATTTTTGGCGCTCAAATGGCCGTTGGGAAACATTTAGTGCAATGGGGAAGGTCGGGCAAAGCTAGTTGTGGATGGCGTGATCATAGCTAGGTCCCTACAAATAAGGTTGACATTTTGTTCATTCACGAATTTGGTTTTATTTCACTATTTCGTTATTTTCGGTAATTTCAATATTTTAAATCAAGTATTTGACATAGAAAGTGTCAGAATTTAAAATTAAAACCTTAAATATTTCCTCGTAGGTAATCAATCATACCCCCAATATAACCTCGAATTCCGTTTATTTAAAAAAAATATCTTTGAATAGCTTTAAACAACAATCTTCTAATTTTAGATTCTTTCGGGAAATGGTAGATTACATTTTCGGACTATTTATTGTTGTTTATTTATTCATCAAAAAAATATATACAGATAGTTACAGAAACAATCAGTGGGTAGAAAGTTATACATATAATTATGTTTGTTGTAAAATCTGTTCAAAAATTTTTAACACCCTGCCTCTCAAACTAGGTTATAACCTGTATTTAGGAACACAACAACGAGTCATCGCAAAAATAAAATAAAACCACCTCACGCCTTGTATTATTAGCTTGTGTTGGGAACTAGCTATGACAGCGCCACTTTGACAGTTACCTTCCCCATTTTTTGTGGAATGTTTAAAAAAAAACAAAATGCCTGCGTTAGTTTAGATTTTGGCCTAGTTCCAAAGTATACTTGTGCAGCTATATAAATTAATTGATAGATCAGCATGGTATTAAAATGAATTGCTTAAAAGTTTAACGTATTAAAGTAATTGATTATTTAGTGATAAAGGATTTCTGTGTCCATGAGGACAAAATCTCTTAAGATAGATTCCAAAGCGATTGGAGACGCCCTTTATGTAAGGAAATTGTGAGCTTGTTAAGCGTGGCCAATTGTCTAGGAAGACTTGTATAATTTGGCTTTCGTTTAGGCACAATACGTATGATAAGAAGTATTCCCTTCGTCTCAGGCTATTCTTAAGTATTGGCTAATTTTCCGGTCTGAATAGATGTGATTGAACGTCGGTATGTGTGATAAGAAGGTGAAACTTTATGAGGAAGTTTCAGTGTTTCTGATTTTTTTTGACAATGACAAATAAGGTTCAATATTCCGCGCTGAATTTACGTCCTAGATGTGGTAGAGACCTTAATAATTTGATGTAAACAAGTCTGTTTACGCCTTAAAATCGTGAAACAACTGTAGATGAGTTTATATTAACTACTTCATAGGATTGATGTAAAACTGGAATTGCAAATATACTTACTACAAGGTTTTAATTAAATAGAAAAAGCATATTCCAAAAGAATTTTACCTCATCTCAATACTGCCATGATACAAATTACGCTTAAAATGTTTGAGGAAAAAGTTGAGTATGACATCAAATGTTGAGCGTCACATTGTTGGTATTAAATACATCAATAGTTGCTAACAAACGATTTTAGCACGTAAAAGCGATAGTTGAGCTAGACATGACTAAGCTGAGCATCTACCTTATAAACGCATGCTTCGCTCAATTTTATTCATAAATAAAATACAACAGTTTGACTATGTAATAGAGTCTATTTTAACACTTTTTTAATATTTTCTACTAAAGAGAAACACGTACGCTCAAATACCTTCACAATGTTATGCTCAGTTTTTTCATATACCGCTCAGTTTTCCAATGTTTTACTCAACTATCGTACAGACATGAACAATAAACGAAAATGTCTTCTATCTCGTATGTAATAAGGTTTAAATCACCATTTAAACGCATTGCTCCGTAGCCTAATAGCAACGCAAAAGCATTTTATCATGATTGGTATTGACAAATGAAAACACGCCTAGAGTAATTTAAAGTATGAAATATAGTTGAAAAAGATATTTAAACCTATAATAATTCAGCTATAGTCATATTAAATGTTGAGTAATAGATGAAGTTTTTTGAATATATCGGTGTTTTAGATCTAATAATTATCAGTGTGCTTGGTACCCTTTCTGCGTAGTTTTTGGATCAGCAGTATCGAATTATGAGCTTATATATATATACTGTACCTTTAGACCAATTTTCTCTAAGGCCATATACACAGTTTTAACTGAACTATATTTCATACTTTAGTTACCAATACTTGGGTGAAATTGCAAGGGATAGTTGCAATCATAAAGGATATCATATCAACATACAAATATTGTAGGGATTAGAGTTACACTTTTTATGATTGATCTTACTATGCATTTATGTGCGCCTAGTACACTGCCGCGGTATATTTTTGATAGATTAAGCTAAAATGGCTAACTTTGGCTAAAAATTTCTACACAAGCTTTTTGTACTTTAATAGAATTCGATAATTTCTAGTTCTGTCTAGAAATAAACTTTTTATTTAATTTTTTACTCTCCTACAGCGAATATTTCACACAAAGTAAAGTCAACAAAATGATTAAAATTTTGTCATAGAATATCTTCGAAAATATACCGCTTATGTAGGCAAGGCGTACACAATTCTAAAAAGTGTACTCAAACAAAGACTAAAACAGGTATAATAGAGACCATGATTATTATTATTATATGAGTATATAATCATAAAAAAACTTAATAAAAACTACATAATTCTAACTCAGTGTGTAGGTTAAATAATTGCCAGTAACAGAATTGCGTTATTTATTCATCGTGCTTAGCTGGATTAATGTTTAAAGTATTATAAAGGGGCGTATTGTGGTTATACTTGCCAAAATAATCGGTGTGAGCGAAACGTGCAAGACCCAAAACATGGATTTGAAAAGTGAGGTCGATTTTGAGGTTAGGAACCGTAGGACGCTTTTTGAATTAAATGTTTTAGATGCATTAGAATAGACGTAGCTCGTGTGTGAGGAAAGTCGAGGGATCGAATATTTTATTTATTGGGAATCTTTATGCAATACAAAAATGTACCTAAAGATTTTTACGTGAAACCCAATGTTTTCGTTGATATTTCCAATCTTTACAATACACTTAAAGCAGTTTCTAGTCACACATTAAACGAAGTATTTTTATGAATGAATTGTTAGAAATGTTCGTAGTAGTTCGCTCACACCGACTTCAGAAAAAAACCCTTTGAAAATGTGATGTTTCTACGTTATTACTAGTTGACACTATTTTAATATATCACGTTCGTACGAATAACAAAAAGTATATGAAATGAAGTTATGAACTATTAGCGTATAAGTGTACCACTTTTTTTATTTATTTAATTGAGAAAAAGAAAAAGAAAAAACAATGAATTTAAATTCGAATGAATTTGTATAGTTGATAGTTAGTGCTTATTCGGATGATGGGAAGTAAAATCAATTTTTGGGGTGGTACACCGATATTGATTAGAAAAAATATAATTTATGCCCATTACAGCTTGGTATTTAAATAATTGCATAACAATGTAATGGGTTTACATTATTTTTTTTATATAGTCGATTATTGGTGTTTCTACCCTACTTGATTAAGATTGAAATGCTTCATAGAGGGGTTGGCTAGTTTTCGTCAATTCTTCATAAATTTTAATTTGTACTGTAGTATTTTAACCCTAACTCACTGCTACGGTGCAAAAACGTTATTATTAGTAAAAATATATGCACTTGTGTTCTTATAGTAAATCATACGGCCAAAATGAATTGACTTGCTGAGATAGTCAGTTCAAAATAATTTTAGGTTAAATATTTTTCTGTAGTCATTTTTTGCATGGACGCTCTGAATAAAGAAAGGTTAACGTATAAATCCGGTTTTCGAAACTGATCCCGTTATAATCCGATGTTCGATACGGATTTCTGATACTTCCGGTTTTCCGTACCCGTTTGTCGAGACGGATTTCGAATAAATACAATAATATTACAGTGCACAAACTGCTCAGGCAGGTCGTAACCAAAACGATAGGGTAAAATGAAATCTTCCATCTTATGTTTGTTAGTACGTAAGAACAAATATTAGTTATTATTTTTCACATTATTAATTGTTTAAACTATAGTAATGCCGGGTTCCTGCGTGAAATGCTTAATATACTCATTTAAATGAGATGATAAAATCGTTAATAGGTTTGTTGTCCACCAAAATATATCTTCGCTTATGTCAGGAACTGGTAGTTACTTTAAAGATTTATTTAATCAATTACGAAATGGCTATAGATTTTTTATTAGTATTCGTTGATTGTAGTGCCTTTGTATATAAATGTGCATGCATTTTAAGTCCTATGCAGTTAAGTACAAGCATTCAATAAGTTGTTTGAAAAACCGTTGATTTTTTTTCATAGTTTTTTTTTAGTTATACCTTACTCGTGATGCATTTCCGTGTGCAATAAGCTTTATTTATTTTTTTAAACGCACTGGTAGTGCTGATTGTCAAGTGGTGGGGTTGGTTTAAAAAGGAAAGTGAAATTGATACAATATTAAAAAAAAATACTCAGGGATTTTGTCAGACAAAAAATTACAAAAGTGAGTTTATTTTTTGGCTTCTGGTATCTGATTACGTTGTGATTTTAAACAGTTTTATCGCCTACAATTAGTCTCAAAGTTAATTCTAAGACTATTTTTAGGAGTTCCAACCGACCCCATGCGTAAATGCTTCCAATAATTGATATATTTCACGGATATTAGTACAATCAATTCGCACTTAGCGTTTATAGAATGTAGTCAAAGATATTCTTCTTAAAGAAAAAAAAAATATTTAGCACAATATATAAAAAAATGTTTAGTTTTTTAGTGAATTAGTAGATAGTTAATTATTTCACGTCCTATCGAAAGCTAACTATATTTATTACTGAGAAAAAAGATTTTTTTACTTACTACTGTTTTCCGATGTTGCCATATAGGAACTATTTACCTCAAATCACTGTCTTGCAAAGTAGAAAATTTTCCATATTGTTTTCTTTTTTCGTGCGCAAAGTGAAGGTACTAAGTGTCATTGCTGTTTAAAAAGTTTATTATTTGTTAAATGAATTCGCTAGGTCTTGGCTACACTGACATGCGATGCTTTAATATGCGGCGCTATAAAAATAATATTAATTAAATTATAACTAAATGAAATGGGCTTCGTTATTTAAGGAATAAATTATTTATTTATGTCTTGAATATATTATAGGCAGCTTTATGTATTGACCTATAAATCAGTCTTGCTGCAAAAAATTTACTGAGCGAAATTTGCGTTTCGTCTGTGCGAAAAATAAAATTTATTTACATTAGTGCAATATCGCCTTGAGAATAAAAAGTCGCATTTTATCGCTTTGCCCCGCATATTCCGTGTAGCCGACACTTTATTTATTTTAGTATCCATTGGACATAAATGAATTTATCAACATTATTTATATAGACAATCAGAAAGGCTATGAGTTGCATGTATACCTTCTAGACTATTCTTAAGAATGGGAAACCTTTAAATTGCCACATCTAGCTTCTTTTAAAATAATATTATGTCGTTGTTCGGGGCGTCGTTTTTCAATTCAATTGAAATAAAATATTCATTTTTATACGTGATTAGAACTAAAGATTATTTGAAATAATTGAATTTGTTGCTCTTTAAAACGACTGATTAGACTGGTCGTGGTCGTTTTACTTTATTAAAATTAAGAAACGCGATCACGACTAGTCTTGAGTCTCGATCATTGGTTTAACAAAGTTTGTAATGTGATAGTGTGGAAAATAGGAACGCACTCAAAGGTTCCCCGATGTGTTACCAACTTTCTTTAAACACAGTCGAAAAGGGACACAATAATCTAAAGATGTGCGTTTATTTTTATTGAAGATACACAAATGCAATGGCTTGAAGTCAACCAAAATGCATTTTAACCAAAAAAAAAAATCTCAACTTTATTTTAACCAGTGGCGGTACCTTCATATAAGCCCAAAAGCCTTACTAAAATGCTCGATAGAGAATTTATTGTACCTAACCAGTAGTTTATGAGAAAATTGCGATGATACATACGTAGATACGTAGGTACCTACATACTCAGTCGAAAACTGAACTTTCTTTTTTTGAAATCGGTTAAAATTTTATTGGGCTTGCGTTATTTTGAAACCCTAGGCACGCCACTGATTTTAACCTTAAGACGCTGACAACACCTAAACCGCGGTCACTGTCAAATTCCATAGAAAAGAAAGAGAAGCGCGATGACGCAACGCTTGTAATTTATTGCAAAATATGAAGTAATTATCTATTTACTAAAAATTGAGTTGAGTAATCGAAAATAAAAAACAACCAAGTTCTGCATTTAAATAAGACGTTCTTGTTATTAATTAAATACGTAACGTATGTTGATATTTGATACAGATATTTTGGATTAGAACTCAAAGTAAGAGGTTAGTTTAACGTTAGTTTGTATCGAGATTTTGTTTTCAAAACGTGTTTTGGTAACAACCAAGTTCTGGGAAATATGTTCAAAATTGACATATATTTTTTCCGCTACCACAAACTATACAGATTTGGCAATATTTTTTCTTAAGCGAAGCCTATTTTGGTCAATTGGGTCTTGTCAGCGCCTTAACACTTTCCGGGGCACAAGCCAAGAAATAATAGTAGGTTTTTCATTACGACTAATAGGCGTTCAGTGTCCTAGAACATGTTATCATAAAAATACCTATATTACAGGGAAATATCTGTATAACAGCTTTAAATATGCAATGACTGTGAAATACAACGCCCCTGCGACCGGCTCACCATCGAAGCCCGATTATTTTAGCTCAATAAATGTTTCCTTCCGTCCATATAATATTGGAATTTTTCTTAGCTTAAGCTTCGCTTAACTGCATTTTTTAAACCAATATCCAACTGCTTTTTCATTTTATTTCACAAATATTTTCTCTTCTTTTTAAGTCCTTCATAAAGGGTAAATGTTGTACGCTAATTATTATTAAAAAAAATATAACATATAAAATATGATTTCTGAATTTCAATGACCAACGCTTATAACAGCATATCTTTAAGAATATTGTGTGATATAACCTAATTATATTTAAAAAATAAAAATGTCCTTACTCTTAGTCCTTAATCGAGAAAAAAAATGAAAAAAAAAACCAAATCTATTCAGTACTTAATTTAAAGCCAATAATGAACGCTTATGATAAGTAAGAACGATTGTAAAGAGAAGAAAATCCTAAATTTTATCAGTAATTCGTCCTACAGCTCCTAATGCCATCCGCTATTTATATTCTCTCAAAGGTTCGAGACGAATCTGAGTGGAAAAAGCGCAGTGTAATACCGCTCATCATGGAATTCCGCCGATCGTGACTACGTTGCAGACGCGTGGTTCTTTCGCCCAGATATGGCACTTAGGTGAAAGCGTCAGGGTAGCCCGCGAAAAAAAAAAAAAAACATACAACCTAATACTGACCTACAAATTGCAAAACACTTAAGATTTTTTATGAAGAATTTCTTAATGGAGTTGTATTGATGATTTTTATAATTATAATTCTATCAATATTCAATACAACTCTCTAAGTTCATAATTATAATCCTATTGAATGACTGTCATGAAATCATGACATTAGAGGCCAATTCTAACTTATGATTTGTATTGCTGATTACAATGATTATAATTCTGTAGAGCCCCATATTACGGTCTCGAATGATAATTTAATCAACATATAACCTGACACTGTCCTGCGAATTGTAATAAACGTAAGAAAATTTAAATTTCGCGGGCTACCTTAGCGCGTCCTCCTTAACCTATTGACCGCCACGTCAAAACAGCAAATATGTGCCCTCGGCGCCAAGCTACGAATTATTCCTTAAAATCTGACATGTAGTCGTGACCGTGGCGTGCTGGGCACATTTTGGTCTGTCTGACTGTGGCGGTCAAAAGGTTAAGGAACATTTTAACATTTTTGGAGCGGAATTACCCGAGCGTTTTTCCGCTCAGATTTGTCCGTACCCAAAGAGTATACAAAACGGTGCTAGATTGCTCGATGAAATAAATGAATGACTGAATATATGTAGCGGGTTGCTCCATATAGTAACATACTCAACTGTTGCTTCAAATAATTTTAACTATACGTAAAGTTCGAGTATTTTACTATAAAGCTTGGATTGAGGGTCGTTTATAGAGGTATTTGGCCATTATATAACATCACGCCTGTGGTCCGCGCAGGGGTAGGCAGAGGTATACACCCATATTTCGTCAGTTATGTTCAAGCCTGGCCGCTAGCCTATTTAGCCTTATGTATGTGAAATTAAGTCCAGACTTAGTTTATTTGGCCTTGCCTTAAAAATGTTCAAGGCTAGCGAAACTAGCGAAATATAAATATTAGCGAAAGCGCGGCGAGTTTTACATATTTAGGACAGTTTAACATCCTAGATTGAATTCTGTAAGATTTTCAGGCCAATTTTCTCTAAAAACTATCCTCAAATCTAAGGCCAGCCAATACGCATTAAACCTAAGATACCTTACAAACGCTAGAATGTGTAGGTAGTTAAAAATGCATGAATATTCATAATAGTGTTATTAATTACTATTTTTGTTTTGTTTATTAATTAGTCAATGATTAGATCAATTTGAGATTTTAGTTGATAGACATGTTTGCAGATATTTTCTTACGTAAATCGATGTTTTTAATATCGGTGCACCTTGTGTAGTGTCCTTTATGCAGTTATTACCTTTATAAAATGAGATGGTGTAATTTTAATGTCTTAAGGCATAATATTAATGTCTATGAGGCATAATATTAATGTCTTTAAGGCATAATATTAATACATTTTGGCTTTTAAGGGCGTAAGAGATGACAATTTAATCATTGAACAGTGCAATAATAATAGGCCATGGTAATGACTGATGATATGACGAAATGATTTGACAAATGAACACGATAAAAATATCGTGACAGTGAGTAAGGTCCGACATTTGTATCGTAACGATCTCTTAAGTAGCTTACGTCCTTTTAGTAAGGTGTATATCTAAATTAATTGGCGTATAAAATTCGTATGTAAGAGAGAAAAGTTACAGAGAGGTAATATGTGCTACTAAAAGGACATTACATTAACTTAGAAACACTTGGGTTGACAGTAGCTCGGTTTTTTAAATATTGCTCAACTCCTTTTAAATAGTTATAGGGTTATCGCTTTTATTAAATTAGCATTTTCTGCATTTTTATATGGCCTAAACATATCCGCGAACCCTTATCGCTAAGTTTTTAACCTGACAGTTAAGACCTTTTTACATTTTATTAACTAATATGTTGATCGTTAAAATTTTGACATAAGGATTTGTTTCTATAATGATCAATGTAATGTCACTCACTATACGTTGTTCATTTTAAAATTATTGATGTGAAATTATGGCAAATGCTTATTTTATTAAAGCAGCAGGTAAGCCTGCTGCTTTAATAACAAACATTTGTTGACGGAAGAACAGACAAAAATGACGTTTCCGTGTAGACAGTTGATAATATTCTACTGAGAAATGTAGAGAAGTGATTTCTTTTCTTCAGTAGAGTAGAAATAGTAAGCGTCATGCTAGCCGGCTGTGGTATACATTAAAAGTTGGTAATTTCGACAATCAGTTATAAAAACAACCATAACATATAACTATGTGTTGTATATCTGTCATAATAACAATTAACATAAAACTAATAGAGTAAAAGTAATTAAAATGCAAACGGGTCTTCAAAATGTCAAAAAGAAAAAAACAATTTTAACAGATATATATTATGACCAAATTCAAGCTTTACCCAAGCGACGGTATACCTAGTGTTTCTAGAAAAGGTACTCAAAGATTTCCCCTCTCACACAAGAAAGGTTTTGCTCCTAAAATCCTGTATGTACAAATCGTGTGTCTCATCACGTTAGAGAATTCAGCTAGATATGTTTTATTTTTTTAGGCAAGTGTAGTCACACCTAGCAAGACTGGATAACGGTTTCTTTATTATTTAATTCTTTATATAGCTTTGCGGTCAAATGTCGACTCTGCCGTTAGGGTGATGTTACACCCACCAGATCGATCGATCGATGGATAGATGGATGGTCGTGCTTAATATTGCCAGTTGTTTGATGAAAATTGTCGGTTTTATTGATAGGTCGGTATAACTAGCACAAACTGTAATCACCGACGTCGTTAACGTTGTCGATTGAAGTCGGGTGTAGGTGTAATGACGCCCTTAAAATAATTCCCGAGTTTTATACATATTTAAGTTTTAATTAACAATAATGTTCCTCGAATTTTAACGCCGTGTATTAAGCGACGGTTTTTCTTGTCGCATTTATTGAAAATATGACAAGTTGTCATAAATATTTTTTATTGGGTTAGAATTTTTTCGGTTGTGGTCAGACTTTGACGTTCATAATGCTTCAGTGTTTCTCGGAATCACCGAGTAATTTTATGTGAATGTGGATCAATCTTAGAGCTTTATCAAATTTGATAATAATTTACGGATGAATATAAGATTTATAAAAAAAAAACCTCGGTAGGAAATACATAACTCACTGTTTAGATAGATATTTCTGCAAAATTGTGTAATGTAGTTGGTTTTTATCTATTTTAAATGATGCTAGTTGTGTAGTGATCGGACGGTGAGCCATCGCCTTTAGGTGAAGATAGATATAGGTTGATACGGTCCTAAAGCTTATAGTACGAATCTGATAGTTACATGTTTTAAGAATATAACCGTTTAAAGAATCCTCGTTTAGATGAAAATTTAACTATTTAGCATAATAATCGGTGTGTTGGTCCTTTCTTAGGTGACGGATAGTTTGTAATCGCCACTTGCGCGTGAGCACAAAATACTCTTAAATAAAACTAAACAATACTTGTTAAAGGAGTTTTAAATCACGTTTTGATACTGTGGATTCGTAGTTCCGTTGGGTGTGAAGCTATAATGGGATGTTCTTTTTTTAATATTAGTTGCAAATGATAGTATTTTATAGTTGAATGAGTGTGGACAATAACGGTGGTTTAGTCCTATTAGGTAGTTTATTGTGATATGTTTGAGCCAGTCGTCTGTCGACGCGAACGGTCAACCACCATTTTAATCTTACTCTACTAGATTCTTAAGTTTAACATTGCTTCTACGAGGTTTTGCGTAACACGTAGGCAGATTGTTTTTTTTTTTTTTTCTATTGGGTATTTAGTGGATTTGATATTTTGAGCCATTGTTTAGTGTGCATAGTCTACTAATATTTTTGCTACTCGTCAATACGCATACAGTGAATAGGTCTGTCCAATTTATAGGAATGGCATCATAAATTTTATACTTGAGGACCAAATCTGGTTTTTTTGTATTCAATTGTGAGTTGAATAAAGAAAAAAGGTTTTAATAAAGAAAAAAAAAACGGAAAAAATACAGGATTTATTTTGCCAGTTCCTCTTAAATGTAAGCGAGAATTTCTAAAATATTTTTCTAGTTGATAAGTGTTGGTGAATTAATTTTTTACATATTTTAGGTAATTGGTGTGCGTACACAAGTATTAAAAGCAGGTTTTTGAGCATGGAGGAAAATTTGTTTATTTTTTTTCTCTTTCCTTTTTCTCTGAGGAATTGAAAGCGCCACTTGGATTTGTTAGGGCTTACGTACTAGTATAGTTTGTAAACGTGGTGCTAAACACTACTTGTCGACACCAATAAGTATATTTTATTATAATTTAAGTTCTAAGTGACAGTGTTTTATTCAGTTAAACAAGACAAATGTAATGGGATATTTTGTATTAAGTCATTATATTATGTTCAGTGTTTGAAATCTCACTACATTTAGTCCGATTACAGTGAACGTCGATTTTCAAATAATTTGCCATAAGAATGTATTATTAATACCAAAAGATTGAGCTTTTAAACCCGCTCTCGCATTCGACACTACGAGAGAACGCTTGAAATATTCAATGCAATTACTTTTTATTTAGCATTTCTCAAACACTGCCACTGTTACAAATGCCCATATTAACAGCATTCTGTTTTTATTATCATTGTTTCTTGTTATATTTTTGTTGTTTTTAGCAAAGCTTTGTAGGCGCGAACACTATTATAATAATATTTAAAAAACATAGAATGATGATCGCTAGTCCTTATCTCATGTATAACTTTGGATCTGTCCGTATAAATGAAAAAAAAAAATAGGTGTTTTTAAGATACTTAATGAATATATATTAATGGATACAAAATATTACTGTCTGTGGTGAATATCGAATTTTATGAGCTTATTAAAACTTAATTCCGTGGTATCGCGATGGAAATCGTATAGTGGTGTGCTAAAAATGTATACTTTGATAATGCACGTCTCCTTTTAAGCCACCTGGTTATACCACAATTATTATAGGAAACAGTTTTAAAATAATAATAAAAAACGTCATACATATGAGACAGTCCAATTTTAAAAAGAATAATTTTATAAAAACTGTTTCCTTTGACAATGTTGGTTAAGCACATTTTGAATGTAACTCAAATAGCTTTAAGTATACGAGAATAAATATATGTTTATCCAAATGTTAGCTTTGTCTTATAGAAAATGCACAATGTATTGAGAGTTTTGTGACAAATATATCATAGGAAAGTTGACAAAAAAAAAAACGAGCGATCCTTACAGTAGTCGCATATGATGTGTAACATATAATAAGCAACTGAGCAGCGACTTAAATTAATCTCAAATTTAAAAAATCCTTAATTCTGATAAACTTCATCATTTGCCTAGCCTTTTCCCAACCATGTTGGGGTCGGCTTCCAGTCTTATCGGATACAGCTGAATACCAGTATTTTACATGGAGCGACTGCCTATCTGACCTCCACAACCCAGTTACTGGGTAACACAATACTCCTTGGTAAGACTGGTTGTCAAGACTTTCGAACTTCTGACGACCCGTAACGACTGTCAAAGATCTACAAATGACAGTCGGGACCAACGGTTTAACGTGCTTTCCGAGGCACGGAGGGTCTTGGTATCTAAAGATGGTCACCCATCCACGGACCAACCGCGGCAAGCGTAGCTTAACCTGATCGATCGACCCGTGCGGCTGTTATTACTTAGCCACAAGCCCCTCAATCCTCAATTCTGATAAACTTATTCAAATTAAAATTATTCATCACTACTAGTAATGATGAATAATTTTAAGCCTACTGGTTGAAATTCGACCCGCTCTACTTACAATATATTATATAGTACTCACTAATTCCATGCTATTATAAAGTACTTGCTAATTCCATGCTATTACATGGTACTTACTACTTCCATGCTACGAGGGCGGGTCAATAAGTCCGTGACTTTTGGAATAAAACACAGATTTTTTGATAAAAAAATAATTTTATTTTTCAACGTAGTCTCCCTTGAGCTCTATATACACTTTGTCCAACGCTTCTCCAATTTTTTTATCCCTTCCAAAAAAAATGATTTGTCGAGGTCCTCAAAATAGGCCTTTGTTTGCGAGATGACTTCATCATTGGAGTCAAATCTTTTTCCACCAAGCCATTTCTTCAGGTTTGGGAACAAGAAGTAGTCGCTCGGAGCCAAATCTGGAGAATAGGGCGGATGAGGGAGCAATTCATAGCCCAATTCATGGATTTTTGCCATGGCAACTGCACATGTGTGCACCCTTGCATTGTCTTGGTGGAAAAGAACTTTTTTCTTGGCCAAATGAGGTCGGTTTTTTTTCAAATCGTCATTGAATCGGTCCAATAAATTGGCATAATATTCCCCATTGATTGTTCTTCCCTTTTGAAGGTAGTCAATGTGGATTATCCCGCGTGCATCCCAAAAAACAGTCGCCATAACTTTATTGGCTGACAAACCCACCTTGGCTTTCTTCGGCGCCGATTCACCCTTAGAAACCCACTGTTTTGACTGTTGTTTGGTCTCTGGTGTGTTGTGATGGATCCATGTTTCGTCCACGGTTACAAAACGGCGCAAAAACTCCTCCATATTGCGATTAAACAACGCCAAACCTTCCTGTGAAGTTGTTACACGTTTGCGTTTGTGGTAGACTGTGAGCAAACGCGGCACCCATCTTGCGGAAAGCTTTCTCATGCCCAAGTGATCATTCAAAATTGAAACCACTGAGCCATGCGAGATCCCTACGGCTTCCACAATCTCTCGCACTTTCAATCTTCGGTCGGCCAACACCATATCGTGAATTTTTTCGATTGTTTCGGGTGTAGAGACCTCAACTGGGCGTCCAGGACGTTCGGCATCTTCAGTGCTTGTACGGCCACAACGAAATTCAGTAAACCACTTTTTTACCATTGAAATCGATGGTGCAGAGTCCCCATAGTATTTATCAAGCTTAGCCTTGGTCTCGGTAATGGTTTTTTTTCGCAAGAAATAATGCTTAATAAGCACAAGAAATTCACTTTTTTCCATTTTCTCCTCAAATTAGTGAGTAGTCTGATAACAATAGCTGTCAAACACAAACTAACTGACGCAGCAAGTTTAAATTTTGACAGGAGTCAACTGACAGATGCCTGTTGACAGGAGCAGTGTTGCTGTTTCAGTAAAGAGGTCAGAAATTCAAAAAGTCACGGACTTATTGACCCGCCCTCGTATTAAAAAGTACTTACTTATTCCATGCTCAAGCTGACACTTCCTGTTACATACTTCCGTCCCTTTTCACGAAATCACTCTCACAGAAAGCAAGAGGAATGATGTTCATATCACAAAAAGTTTAAAACATAAATAAGTACTCGCAGCGATTTCTTACCTATGGTGTATTTTAGTATCATGTTACCACGTAAAATTATATACGTATATTGAATGTCCAGCCTTTATTCTATGATAAAAAAATGTCCTCAAAAATATAAACTATTTTATAATTGGCTCATTTTTGTACTCGCTTCTAAAAACCATTCGATATTTCACCTCACAAAGAAAAAAATCGAATGTTTGGAAATAATTTTATTTTTATATTAACGGCCGCTTCTTATAACTAGAGTAGTAGAGACGCGCATTATCGAAAAGCGGGTAAAACACAATTTTTTCAAGAAAAAAAAAGTTTGTAATGAAGCTATTGTATTACATAAGATGCCAAGTTATGCTCGCATTGGACCAAGGATATAATAAGATTAGCTCACATCACATGCTAACGGTACCTATAGCATTTTACATAGATGGTTTAAAATAATAAAATATTTTGAAGATGTCTTCTGTCTTTCTTCATGTTAGAACGTGTATACATACAGTAATTTTGTGATTAAATAAATGTTAGAATAACGCGGCATGATGATCAAGCGACAGACTGATTTTAGGGCAGGTTTTTGGCGCGGCGGTTGTCGCAAGATCTGCTCTTTCGCAGTATTATAATGTGGGTAGTTATGTGCAGTTTTTTTTTTGTTGATGAATTTGAGGGTATGTCGAAGTGAGTCTTTGAAGTACAAAGCAAAGAAAGTTCAGGATTTGAATGACGAATGAATTGGGAAGAGATTTGATTGGTTATATCTGTAATTTTATGACTATGTAGGTTCAGATTATTATACAAGAATGAAATTAAAAAATAAGCCATTTTTTATTGTTCTCACTTAATAGTATGACAGAGCGAGATAGCCCTATATGACAGCTTAGCGGTAAAAAGAGAGCAAGCATTTCTAAATGTTTGTCAGTACCATCGCTAAATAATTTTCCTTTTCTGCAACATTTTAAGAAAGGCAAAAGAAACAATATTGTATTTCGTGTTATTGACACTTCCTTGCAAAGGAATTGATTGGAAAGAGAGTAGATTGTTTATTTTGCCTTTCTGAATAGAATAAGTGTTTAAATAATAGTTGACAATTATGGACAGAAAATAAACAAAATGAAGTTCACTTATGACCTGATTACATAATCGAATTTTGTTAATTAATTTTTTGACACGACTTTTTCTGACTCGAAGCTAAACGCTTAAAAAATAGTGATATTGAATTGCACATGACTACCTCCTGATAATAATGTAGAGAAAATAAATATCCATTAGGCGTATCGGTGTTATGAATCTAGTTCACAATTTATATATGATTAAAAAATAAATAATAGTTTAATATGCCAACTGTCTTGTTCAAATGTTGTGAAAAATATAAGTGTTAAATGTTGTCCTCCTATCGACATAGGATATTGTTTATATCTGGGTATTGAGTAGTTAATGCTAGATGCATTCTTGATTTTTTCGTACTAATGTTTTGTTACTGTTTTGGCACTGTATTAATTACCTTCTGACAAAAAATATATAATGAATAAAATGTTTTGTGCCGTTTTATTTCTGTCGACCCTTGTTTTGTGTTACATGTATGTTCTTACTAGGGTTACCAACTTTTTTATATCAAATATAGTATTTTCGAAGCCAATGGTGCCGATTCCCTTGTTTACAAACTGAACTAAATGTAACTTCAGTGCATCTTTTTCTTTGTATTTCATTAAGAAGAGGACAGAAGATTTTTAGTAATTTTAGTTTAGTCCTGTCAAATTAATCAGCGCCTGTCACTACTCCATACAAGTTAAGACGTGATTAAAAACTTGCCTACTAACATTACGTCAATTCACGTCAAGCGCATCAGCGCTTGACGTGAATTGACGTAATGTAAACTAAATTCTTTTCATTAAGAAAAGGACAGAAGATACGTTTTAGTTTAGTCCTGTCAAATTAATCATAATTTGACAGGACTAAACTAAAATGTATCTTCTGTCCTTTTCTTAATGAAATAGAAAGAAAAAGATGCACTGAACTTAATTTAGTTTAGTTTGTGAACAAGGGAATCGGCACCATTGCCAGTAAAAATATAGATGGAGCAAAAAATAATATATATAGTTTCAAAACCATTTTTAGGGTTCCGTAGTTAACAAGGAACTCTTATAGTTTTGCCATGTCCGTCTGTCTGTCCCGGGCATAGCTCAGAGACTAAGAACTAAAAACAAGTATAGGACATAGCGGATGCTGTGAGACAAACAGTCGGCGGTAAATCACCAGGCCTTTTTTTTAAATTAGATGGTCTGACAATTGAACACATACGCTACGGAGGTCTAGCGATGTACAATGTTCTATCGATTCTATTTTCTGCCATTTTAAACGAGATATGTGCCGAAGGCCCTCACAGATACAGTTATTGTTCCCATAGGCAAAAACCGAAGAAAGAACATCACCAGCGCTAGTAATTATCGCCCCATTGCACTTGGTAATACTGTAGCTAGACTGCTGGAGAAGATTTTACATAAACAAGCAGGACCTTTTATAATATCTTCGGACTGCCAATAAGGCATTAAAAGCCTCGTATCTACCAGTACCGCTATTTATGTCCTCAAACGGGTGGGATATTACAAAAGTAGAAATACCTCTGTAATAGCCTGTTATCTAGCCGTCAGCAAGGCTTTCTACCGCGTTAACCATGATCTCTTGTGGCAAAAGCTATCCGGCCGTGAAGTTCCTACCGAGGTGGAAAGGGTACTGAAAAACTGGTACCAGCAGTAGTGGTGGTTAATAAAGCATATAGCATAATAAAGCATCTTGCTTATCATACATAACATAAAGCAAATGCTATCGTGGCTCGCACTTGTTTCTATTTGCTATTTGCTTTACATCGCACATCGCAAGCGCATGTAGTTATAAGCAACCAGGCATAGCAAAGCGGCGGGTGCCGGCCGCCGGGTGGCTAGTCGTCGCATGCTAGCGTTTGCTTTCAGTCGTTTGTGTAATCTTTTTAGGTACCACGTGCGTTATCGCGATCTCAGGCGGCTCACGTACGTAACGTAATATTATAAACAATGTTGTTTTGCTTCGTGCGTTTTTAGTGTAAATAAACAGTGATAGGATACGCAATATTGATTATGTAAATAAAAACTAATTGTGTCAGTAAGGACGATTGACTGAGTGAGGTATCGTGTTGTTGTTTTGTGTGTAGGTATATAACGGACGAAAACGTTCTGAAGGAACAGTGAACTTTTAAATACGCCTATAATTGTTTTAAATACTGACATACTTTATTTCTTAATAACACTTAATCAATTATAGACAGTCCTAAGCCTGTAAAAGGAAAGTGCATTGTTTTTTTTACTGTTCCGTAATAAATTCATAAACGCGATGTAATATTCCGCGCTGGTTTTATTCGCGCCCGCCCGTTTGGTCGTAACAAGTAGTAGGTACATATAAAAAAACCATGCTTCAAATAAAGCATATAAAATGGTATGCTTAAAATAAAGAGCATATAGCATTAAGCAAGTGATTGCCATAAAGCAACTTTGAACACCACTAACCAGCAGCATGAAAATCGTGTCCGATGGAAGAATAAATTATCATCGCCCGCCTTAAGTGCGGCGTGAGACAGGGTGGAAGCATGTCCCCGGCACTATTTAACGTCTACATGGATGGGCTATCGGAAAAACTAAACCAAACAGGTGTAGGCTGTTCGTTTAACGGGACCCTAATAAATCATATTTCATATGTAGATGGTTCTGCTAGCTCCGTCGTTATCGGCGATGCGCAAACTATTGGCTGTGTGTGAAAATTATGCTAAAAACCACCACATGATATTTACAACCCGGACAAATCACAGTACATGGTGTTTGAGACTCCGAACAGCTGGTCGGATCTTCAGAAAGTCGACGTAGTCAAATATTTAGGTCACGTAATAACAGCCGACCTCCGACCACGCCGATATAGAAAGTCAGCGACGAGTCATTTCGGTGCGCGGCAACATGCTAGCTAGGCGGTTTAGCCACTGTAGCGACGTTGTGAAGGCTCAGCTATTTACCAGTTACTGCACAAGCGTCTACACAGTCGAGTTGTGGACAAACTAAGGTAAACGCGGGTGAACTCGACAGTGACCCAGAAGTCGTCAAATTATCTAAAATCGTCAATATATTTTTTTACTAAACATTAAACTGGTCGACTTTTATGGCAACATATATTTGCTAACATATTGCACAATTAAAATAGCAACACTGACTATCAACTGTAACGGCACCTGAGATATTCTACATTGAAAGTGACTCTAACAAAAATTTAGTTTTTTTGTAAGTTTAGCTATTAAACGTAGCACTCAGCTCGTGGTTTTGTGTTTCGATTTGTGCAGCTTCAGTGGGGTGTACGGTAAGTCTGATTGTTTGATGAATTAGCTAAGTTAATTTACTAACGATATTACATGATATTTGGAACATCTTTATCATAAAACTATTATTTTTCGTATGTGACATCTATTGGTACCCAAAAAGTCCTACTTGACCTAGAACTCGTCATTTTATGTACTATTGTGACGATTACTGGGACACGCTTTATAGGTTGTCTCTAAACTCGTCATATTGTAGATATTTTTGTGTTTTATGCCACAAAATGGAAATAAAACTATTATCGGGACCGTTACATAGTTGTTAACCCCCTTGTGCAACCATATTAAAAGTTTGGACTTCTGACGATAAACTGGGGTTTCTCTAAAGCTGTTTCTTACGGGTATTATTACTTTATTGACGAGTTCTAGGTCGTTCACGTGTTTGTCAATTCGACGAGATTTATTGAGACTGGGAATGGTTTCTGCTTGCGTCTTTTTGTGCCGCTGTGGGCCTCCAGCACTTGCTTAAGTACACGTGATAAGTGTCTTTCTCTCGGGGTACGTTCCGTTGGGCCTAGGAGATACTAGCTTGGCCTGAAAGCTTGGCCCTGGTTTGGCCGGTAACATAAACACTTGCATGCAATTTTTGAATGGCGCTAATTAATATAAATAATAGCTTTCTTTATGGCATGCAATTATTGCTCTTGAACTTTCTACAAACTTACTCAATGTAAATGGGGCTTTTTTTTTTTAATGGGAAATCATCAAATAACTTTTCCCGCTCTGGGCGAAGCGGGGGGTGCGTCAGACTCTTACTGACTAAAACCCACCCGTATTCCTTCCGTTGCCGGTGTTGCGGGGGCCTCGGTGACCCATTAGCACCTTCCCGCGACCCCGGGAGGCATCGGTCCTAGTGGACCCCTACATTGTGCTGACATCTCTTTGAGGCGCGCGTGGAATACGACGCGCCGTCGACCCGGGCCTGGTCCTTACCGGACGGTGAGCTACCCATTGCTCACCGTCCGCAAGCCCGCGCCTGTGGTGGCCGGAAATCCGCCCGGGATTCCCAACGCCCAGGGCGTCTCCTGCGGCGGCTAGGGGCGAGAGGGCGCGAAACTTGCCTTTCCCTCAATCGTCCCGCCTCCTCCTTCGCGAGCATTACTGCTTCGCAGAAAGAGACGACGGCTGCCCATGCCCTCTCGCTCCGTACCATGTCCTGAACCAGGGCCAGACGCGAGAGATCTCTGCCGCCGATCGCCTCCACGAGGACACGGCGGTGCTCTGCCCAAGCCGGGCAGACCTCCACCGTATGCTCCACCGTGTCCTCCGGGCGATCCACACAGTGGTGACACCCTGGCGTTTCCTCCCGCCTTATCCGACACAGGAATCTCCCGAAGCTGCCGTGTCCGGTGAGGACCTGCATCAGGCGGAAGGTGAGGACGCCGTGGCGCCTCTCTAGCCACTCCTGAAAGAGGGGACTTATCGCGGCAATGGTGGCGTGCCCAGCACTGGGTTGCGACAACCGTACTCTCCATGTCGCCATGTAATCCCGCCGGAGCTCCGTCCGCTCTGCTGCGATTTCTTGCGGCAGCGGAGTTACGCCCCGGCGTTTCGCCTCCACGCGCCACTCCCATACGTGCGCGTGGACTTTTGCCTCCAGATCCCATGGCGATGTAAATGGGGCTTAACGTTATGTTTCATTTCTTTTATTTTAGATTGTCGTGATGCATGAAGATAATTGTTATTACAGAAAATCATGGCTGAAAAACAATACAAGCAGGAAGATATGTCAAAAGCCATAAAGGCTGTACGTCAAGGGGTCACAACATCATCTGCAGCAAGAATATTTAAAGTGCCAAGGACCACCTTGATTGAGAAAATTAAAGGCTGCGCTAAAGGACCACTCTCTGTTTTAACCAAAGAAGAAGAAAATCATTTAAAGACTTGGTTCATTTTCACGGCAGAAAGTCGGTTCCCTGTTACCAAAGATCAGTGGTTAGATAGCGTAAAATTATTAGTTCACAAACTAAAACGTAAAACTCCATTCACAAATAATAGACCAGGTCGACATTACCGCGGTTTGATATTTTTTATTGCGGAATGGGCCTGTTCTTATATATATGTCTTTAATATCTCATATATTATATTATATTAGACCTTAAATATATGTTTAATATTATACTTGTGTGTATGAATGACTGATAAAGAAAAATTGCACATACACATGTGAAAAAAAATATTATAAAATTGATTCTGATCTCATTATTTTTTATGAAAAATATATAAGAATTTGATTTATCTTGATGTGTTTATTACCTACCTGCTCTGCTTCCTGCTTATACAACTTTTAGTAAGTAATTTCTTGGGATAAAGTATTCTACCTATTGTTGCTAAGACTTGTCACTCATACCAGTCAATCACAATGTTTTTAAATGTTCTTATTTAGATCTTTAAGTTCTAGAGCAGAGAGTTCAAATTAGCATTAAAAATTGACGACTACTGGGTTCTTTTGGCGAGTATTAGTACAATTCTGACGACTACTGGTACAAATCGCCCTTTTTTTACTTTTGCGTAAATAAGTATTTATTATAACTGAAAATTATAAAAATAGCTACATACATAGAATAACGGATAAATTTTCTATTTTGTCAAATAAAAAGTTTCATTCCACATGAAATACTTTTCGCACAGTAGTGCTTCAAAGTCGATGAATATCAAAATCCGACGAGTATTGGTACGTCTACCTTACACCAAGGCGGCACTGAGCGACGTGCGGGTCGCGTGGCGCGCGGTGTTCCGCTTGCCGGTGGTGCAGCGCAGGCGGCAGCTGGGTCTTGAGCTTCCTAATGACTTTTATTTTATTATCTCGTTAATTATTGTATGTACTACGCTGAAATTTTACAGGTATAAAACTGAACTAAGCAACTGATTATTGATATAAAATTCAGTTTATATATCTACATACAGGTTTATCGGTGGCCAAATACCTCCGCGCGCATTGTGACCGTGAACGTGGAGAACTGAATATCATCATAATTTGTTAGTTACTTACAGGATACTAATGAAACTTCACATACATTTTAAGGCAGTTACAAGCTACAAAATAACGTTTAAAGTATGTCTTTAGAGCTCTTATTTAGAGTGTTAGGACCTATTGAAGTGTTTTTATATTTAATTAAATTACCTTTAAATGGTGCATTATTTTGTTCTTTTTTTATTGCACAACTAATTACAACCTATTCCTAAGAAGTTACGTAATAAATATGATAAGAATCCGCTAAACCGTTTCAAAGATCTAGCAAAACCACAAACGTTACTCCAGCAGAATCTCGAATAACTTCGTAGCCAAAGAAAGAACAAACACAAAATAAGGTGCAACATTTGCCTCGTCTAGACAACTAATTATATAACTAATATTTGTTTCAATATTCCCCATTTAAAAAAAAAATGTCTGGCTGCGGTAACGTTATAAACGTTACCCCAGCAGGAAATGTTTTTGTGAAATAACTAAAAAACTATAAGTGCAACAAATTTAAAAATGTGCGCAATAATTACAGAAGCTGGGCAACTAAATATCTGTAAGATTTAAATGACTATTTCCGACATTACTTTGCTGGGGTAACGCACACGCTGGCAGGCGCTGCGAAGGAGCCGCTCGGCCGCCACGTAGCGCCACACATCGATCGGCCAATTGTTTGGTGGCCGCGGTACGAGAATGGAACCACAGCCCCCTACACATCCGGGTGTCACCACTGTGTGGATCGCCCGGAGGACACGGTGGAGTATACGGTGGAGGTCTACCCGACTGTTAACTTTGCTTAGCTTATCGGCCTATAACGTTCCCACTGCTGGGACACAGGCCTTCTCGCTGTGAGAGGGAGCGGTCCAGTGCGGGTTGCTCTTGCGCATAATAGTTCGCCCCCTAGAGCGCTTAGTTTAGTTCGTTAGCGCCTGTGTCTCCTCGCGCAAGTATGGGAGTGGCGCGAGGAGGCGAAACGCCGGGGCGTAACTCCGCTGCCGCGAGGCATCGCGGCACAACGGACGGAGCTCCGGCGGGATCTCATGGTGACATGGAGAGTACGGTTGTCGCAACCCAGTGCTGGTCACGCCACGATTGCGGCGATAAGTCCCCTCTTTGAGGAGTGGCTAGAGAGGCCGCCACGGCGTCTTCACTTTCCGCCTGACGCAGGTCCTCACCGGACACGGCAGCTTCGGGAGGTTCCTGTGTCGGATAAGGCGGGAGGAAACGCCCGGGTGTCACCACTGTGTGGATCGCCCGGAGGACACGGTGGAGCATATGGTGGAGGGCTGCCCGGCTTGGGCAGAGCACCGCCGTGTCCTCGTGGAGGCGATCGGCGGCAGAGATCTTTCGCGTCCGGCCCTGGTCCAGGCCATGGTACGGAGCGAGAGGGCATGGGCAGCCGTCACCTCGCAAAGGAGGAGGCGGGACGATTGAGGGAAAAGCAAATTTCGCGCCCTCTCGCCCCTAGCCGCCGCAGGAGACGCCCTGGGCGTCGGGAATCCCGGGCGGATTTCCGGCCACCGTAGGCGCGGGCTTGCGGACGGTGAGCAATGGGTAGCTCACCGTCCGGTGAGGACGAGGCCCGGGTCGACGGCGCGTTGTATTCCACGCGCGCCTCAAAGAGACGTCGTCAGCACAAGTGTAGGGGTCCACTAGGGCCGTTGCCTGCCGGGGTCGCGGGAAGGTACTAAAGAGTTACCGAGGCCCCTGGCTACACAGGCAACGGAAGGAATAAGTACGGGTGGGTTTTAGTCAGTAAGAGTCTGACACACCCTCCCGCTCCGCCCAGAGCGGGAGAAGTTATTTGATGATCTCCCACCCAAAAAAAAAAGCCCGTACACATAAGGTGTCAGTCCTACCACACGCCGATTACCTAATACGATGCTCCATTGGCAGCGAATTGGGTATTCGACGTTGTTTACCTAATGTGAATGTGATATTGGTGCCGATTCCCTTGTTCACAAACTAAACTAAATTTAAGTTCAGTGCATCCTTTTCTTTCTATTTCTTTAAGAAAAGGACAGTAGATCAATTTTAGTTTAGTCCTGTCAAATTAATCAGCGCTTGACGTAAATTGACGTCATTTTAGTAGGCAAGTTTTTAATCACGTCTAAACTTGTATTGAGTAGTGACAGGCGCTGATTAATTTGACAGGACTAAACTAAAATTTATCTTCTGTATCATCTTTTTCTTTCTATTTCCTTTTCTTAATGAAATAGAAAGAAAAAAATGCACTGAACTTAAATTTAGTTTAGTTTGTGAACAAGGGAATCGGCGCCATTGTATATTTATTTATTACGTTATCTATGTATGTATATATTGAAAGTTGTGTGTGGATTTTTATATCTGGAAATAAAATATTTCATTTCATTTTCATCTTTCAAAAGCTATATGATCAAATTTTTCGATACTATCGGCTCAAGTCCCAACTATGTTCCAAATAAACGCGTTTCCTTTCTATAAATAATTTAATAACAATATCTACAAACAACTAAATATAATCTCATTCTTCTAACTTCAACACAACCTTTCCTAGTTTTCCTTTAGGCACATTGATTGGCGTCAATGTATCAGTGATTATTCCTGTAGCTACGGTCACATTGTTCTCTCTGACGGTGAAAGGTTGACCTACGGTCATTACCATGTCTTCAAGAAGAGTTAGGTAAACTTCTCCGTGATCACCGGGCATCATCATTTGAAGTGATGGATCTGGAAACAGGATAAAATTATCACATTAAGGTGGATCCGCAGTGGTAGCCCGCAAAATTAAAATTGTGTAAATGTATTTACAGAATTATAATCATTAAAATTAATACATCTCTCTAAGTATAGTAATTTGAATTTCGTGAGCTGCGGGTCTACCTTAATATTTGCAGTGGCTTAGCGAGATACTCGAGCGATAAACTCGGGAGTTTTTTTGACAAAATCAGCTGAACGATAACGGGAGTCGCCGAAACAGCTTGGAGAGAGGAGAGAGGTGAATTGCCAGTAGGGTGAACAAGAACCGTATTATTCTAATATTAGAGGGTCCCCCTCTTAAGATGTCTGATTTCGCCTGTGTGAACTGAATGCATTAACCAGTAGGTCATAGATTTGTTCCCTATAGGATTTGAACTCGTAATTTGGTATAAGATTAATTGCTTACTCGCTGCGTGTCATCCAGGGCGAGATTGTAATCTTTACCCTTTTCGACATTCCAAGATTAACCAACGGATTAACACATTC
Source organism: Atethmia centrago (assembly GCA_905333075.3). Lineage (NCBI taxonomy): Eukaryota > Metazoa > Arthropoda > Insecta > Lepidoptera > Noctuidae > Atethmia > Atethmia centrago. Next base: position 10,122,973 of record HG995388.1, read on the forward strand.
TGATCCGTTTTATTATATTAAATGCACTTACCCAAATCAATCCTGACCGCAATATTCCAAGTACCGCTAAACATTTGCTGGGAATATTTAGAAAATATCGGCTTCCGTCGCCCACCCTCGTTTCTCGTCAAGAAATATATCTTAGCTTTGTAATGGTTGCTGAGAAAACAACTCTTTGAGGCAGTGAGCAGCATTCCTGTTTCAACCGACTTCATTTTCATGCCACGTAGCAAAACGCCTACGTTATCACCGGCTAATGCCTGAAAAGAAATGATAATGTATTAGTTGTCTATAACTATACATATTATAAATTAAGTCGCTCTTAATGTCTGACTGTGTTACTGCGTTGTTCTTCTAAACTACGCAACGGATTTTGATGCGGCTTTTACCATTTAATTAATTTAGAGAATTTGTTCCGAAAGTTTGAGTGCAGTGGTGGCGCCGTGGAGGGCCGCGACTACGAGTTGTAGGTCGTAGGTCCGAACCCGGACAGGCGCTTATCTTTGTGTAAATTATTTCATCACCACTGCTCTCAAAACGGTGAAGGAAACCATCTTGAGGAAACCGGCATGTCCTAGAACCAAAAATTCGAAGACATGTTACATCTGCCAACCCGCACTGGGCCCGAGTGGTGGATTACGGCCCTCTCCCTCTCACAGAGAGGAGGCCTGTGTCCCAGCAGTGGGAACATTATAGGCTGTTTATGTGTTCCGAAAGGTTTAGGTGTATGTATTGGCGAATCCGCTGTTGTACATAACCACTAGACTAGCTGTTTTACAAAACAGCTCCGTTATGTAAAACAATTAGGATTTTCCATAATTACTGAACTTTAAAACGCAGAATTGCAGAAGCTTTTTGGATTTATAAATGCAGTGGGTCAACGATTAGAGGTTATGCAAAACTGCGTGAAATGGGACGTCAGATTGTAAATTTTAGTTCAAAATTTGTCGCTGTGTGTCAACAACAATAATGGCGTACGAAACAAAAAATAATAAATAATTGTAGGCGCCGTTCGAGTCCGTGCCGTTTGTTTTCGTGAAAACTTTTGATCCCGCTCCGCCCAGAGTGGGAGAAGCTATTTGATGATTTACCACCAAAAAAAAAAAACAGTAGCGAGCACAGTTTCGTGACGAGCGAGCCAAGCGAGCCAGCCCACCGACGACACGAATGAACAGAGCGCGCCTCTAGCTAACCTAAAGCTAACTCCGCTCGTTATTAATCGCGCTCCGCTCACTGGTGACGAAGATGGGCTTGCTTCGCTCGCTCGTCTCAGAGTCCACTAGCTTGTCTTGTGGAGAAGGCCCGCTCCGCTCGTTTTCCTTGTGTGAAAGCTGATTCGTGGCATAGGTGGGTTCACTTTGCTCGCTCGATTTAAGAATAAACTTGTGTGTTGCACTAGCTTGTTTTCTGTGGGGGCTCGCTTGGCTCGCTCAGTGCTTGAGCTAGTGCGCTCTGCTCATTCGTGGCGTCAGAGGCTCGCTTTGCTCGCTCGACAAGCTCACTACATTCCCTTTTCTTGTGAGAGAGCTCGCTTTGTTCGCTCTTGTCATGTGTAAGTGCGCTCGGCTCACTCGTGTCAAAGATGGGCTCGCTTCACTGGCTCATCTATTGGGTAAACGCGCATCACTCGCTCGGCTATGCGATGATAGTTTCAATCAAACCCAACAATATAGAGGGGTCCCCTTACTTCTTATTACTTAGGTTTCAACGGCAGTACATTACTGCTGTTGAAACCTCTAATGTTCTCGTAATGCTCACGCATTATTTGCACGACCGACACTCGGGGCTGCCGATTAGTGATAAAACTAATAATAAATAAATTACTGACATAATAAATAAAATTAATAATAAGTACATGTATAAAACAATAATTAATATTTTTAAAAGTAATTAGTTTACAACATTACTAATATTTTTAATAAATACATATATAAACTCATAGTTTGACTTATTAAATGCCAAGCGTTCTTCCTCCTCTCTCCTACATTTATCTATGCTGTGCCCGACAGGGTCCATAATTGAGACTGATGTAACTGTTTTTCCCACCAACTGTATACATTATGGTACGCAATAAAGAATTGAGAATTGAGATTACATGAAGGCTTTTTTAGCTTTCCGGTGCTACCACCACGGCTTTTGTTTTCGCGAATAACTAGACTTTAGGTTTATTACGTTCTATAGATAGATAGATAGATAGAATACTCTTTATTATGTACACCATAAAAATTACAGATACAAACGTTGAAATTTTACAAGGGGTGACACAATGGGCGGTCTTATCGCTAAAAGCGATCTTTTACAGACAACCTTTGGATGGATTAAAGGGGGAGGAGAGACAATACTGCAGGTAGTCAGTGGTGTACCAGTTACATATACAATAAATACATAAAGCATATACTATACATAACATATATCATACATACATACATACATATATATATATATATATATATATGCCATAAACATGAAACAAAATCAAGAACTATATAACTATAAGTAATGATGATATTTAGGGAGAGAGAAAGTGTTTTTTTACCTGAATTTTAAAAGTGGACAAAGTTTGTGCACGCCTTATCGACACGGGTAAGGCATTCCATGACCGTACTGCTTGAACTGTAAAAGATTTGTCATAAAAGCTGGTGGAATGCATCGGCATCTCTAGTTTTAAGTTTTCCGATGACCTCAGGTATCTATTATGTGTGTCATGAAGGAACTTGAAACGTTCTTTAAGATAAGAGGGGGTTGTAGGATTGAACAGAATACTGTATAGCTGAAATAAGATATGAGCATTCCGGCGAAGACGTATGGGAAGCCACTTGAGTTTTGTACGATATTCAGAAATATGATCATACTTGCGCAAGCCAAATATAAATCTTATGCAAAAGTTTTGAAGTCGCTCAAGTTTATCTAGTTGTGCCTCAGTGAGATCGAGATAACTGACATCAGCGTAGTCAAGGATGGGAAGTAAAAGGGATTGTGCAAGCGCAGTTTTAGTGGCAGTTGGAAGAAAGTTCCGCAATCGTCTCAGGGACTTACCAGATGCAAAAATTTTGCGACTTACGTCCTGTAGCTGGGGACCCCAAGAAAGATGTTTGTCGAGCCAAACTCCAAGGTTCTTAACCTTTTCGCTTACTGGAATAGCAGTTCCGTTAAATTGAACTTGGGGAAGTTGTGACCAGTTTATCTTGGGGGTCAACCTTGAGCTGCCAACAACAATGACCTGAGTCTTCGATGGATTAACCTGCAACCCATGTGCCTCACTCCATTCGCAAATTGAACCCAAATCCTTGTTTACAATATTAATTGCATCAACCAAATCTGCAGGGGTAGCTTGTTTATATATTTGTAAATCATCTGCATAAAGGTGGTAGGAAGAAAGAAGTTTTTTAGAAATTGAGTTTATAAATATTGCGAAGAGTAAAGGAGATAAAACGCCACCCTGGGGTACACCGGCAGAAGTATAACACCAAGAAGAGCAAGACTCTTCTATGCATATACGTTGCCGTTCTATAAGATGTAAACTTTCTTCGATTGACGGTTTTACGATTGCGATTTACAGATGATATGAGGGGAAATATGTTTTTAAATAGGCATTTGTAACAAATTTTCCTACGGTTTCCGATACTGCCGTAGCCATTGCATTTGCTCGACATTTTATTTGACTGTCCCGTTGATTTCGTGGTCGCAAGCACGACTGCGAAGCTCAATCAATTTAAGTTCAAAGTTTAGGTTCAATCAAAGGGTCGAGCAAAGGGTTATTGGGTTTTTCCATTAGAAATTTCTTAGCAACAGCCCGGGGTTTAGAAGTTAGCGGTGTGATCCCCCCGTGCTTCAGAAAGCACGCTAAGCTGTTGGGCCTGATTTCTCGTATCGGATTGCCGTCCCATCGGACTACGAGAGTGAGGGAAGAGAGAGTGCACCTGTGTCTGTGCACTATAATATCTCCCGCGTCGAAGGCTGGAATTGGTCGACAACGAAATTCGGTCAAGAGGACTATTATTTGCTCGACACTAGATTTAGTAGTCTCATGACATTCCTTATGAAGTAAACTTTCACTTTTGGTATTTGCAACAGATTTTCTTATGGTTTCTGACACTGCCTTAGCTACTGTATTCGCTCGGCACTAGACTTTTTAGGCTCATTGCATTCCTTTGATGCATTTCTGAACACATTTACGGCCGATATGACGTCTCATATCGGCCGTAAATGTTGACAATTGCAAAATAATGTCAGATGTCGTCACATCTGACATTATTTTGCAATTGTCAACTTCATAATTATTAATTTTTAGCCCTATTTTGGCCAATACTTCTGTTGTTTCTCTTTAGGTCCTGGAAGTGCTTTGTCTACTACTATTGAAAAGACACCAGAATAACTGAGCTAGATAAACACGTATTTGCGCTATACGAATTGGAATTTCGACACATAATGAAAAGTAGAGAGTCGCGCGCATGCGCCTGCCCTCGCAGTGTGACGTCATAGGCTGATTATATCCTGCCTTAATTTTTTTAGAAATATTACCTATCTTTTGAATGCTCAACCATGACTCTGGCATTAAAAGTCTCGTAAATCTTACATGACTTAGGTCAGAAATATTGAACTTACCACCTGTGCACACTGTACACCGAGCGAAAAGACGTTTTCACCTCAATAAAACGAGTAATATGAAAATGACCCTAACTCAAATTATATATAATATTTTAAGGACAATTTTAATAAAAAGTTAACAGAGTTTTTTGAAAGTCAGTCCTAAAAACACTAAATAGCCAAGTAACTGCGACCAACTTGGAAACTTGCATTACGTTTAAACGTGGGTAGCAGTTTGGTTCAACGTAACACAATGACAATCCAGCTGAACGTTGTTCAGCTATTTTACATAACGGAGCTGTTCTGTAAAACAGCTAGTGAATATGTAAAATAGCTAATTAATTATTATTTTATAGGTACAAATAATAAATCAAATTTAATTTTAAATTCTGTGATTACTTTAACTCACACACTGACGTATTACTTTGTTTTTTGTTTTTAGGAAAATATACTTTTACAATGTTTGTAAATATGTGAGTCATTGCTTCATTTTTAATATATTTTTTTTTGTCATTTTATTCTTTATTTTCGTCTTCACATATAATTATATAATATTGTAAAACATTTTAAAAGAGTAACGGTGGAGTTTCTTGCCCATTCTTCTCCATACGAAACTACCTTTTGGCAGGGGCAACTAGAATCAATTCTATTTTTTTGTAAATTTCGATGTTCAAAAGTGCCTTGTATAATTATGCTTATTTGAAATAAATATTTTGACTTTGACTTTACATAAAATAAAGAAACTTCGAATTTCGTGAAGTCTCAAAAACTGTGCGAAGTAGAGGCGGGTCGCTAGGCTATAATATTTTGTAGTTCTACATTCTGCTGGTAAGATTTGATCAAGATTTCAGATTTTTTTTCTGTAGTGTATTTTTTCAAAACAATGTCAAATGTTGTAAATTCTACATCACTAGGCAGTTAACTTCACCTAGCCTTTTCCCAACTATGTTTGGGTACACTTCCAGTCTAACTGGATGCAATTGAATACCAGTATTTTACATAGAGGCACTGACTATGATAGGCAAGCGCGGAGGTCACATAGGCAGCTTATCTGACCTCCGCAACTGCGTTACTGGGTAACACGATACCCTTTGGTGAGACTAGCTATCAGACTTTCGGGATTCTGATTACCCGTAACGATTGTCAAAGATATCAAGACGGTTAATACTAACTGCCTGCTTGTGCATATTGCATGCTTACATTATTTTTTGCATTAACGAAATAACACGAATATTTGAGCAAATACGCCAAGTGTAGTACCAGCATTATGTAAATCGAAACATCAAATACAAACCTCCGATACGCTGTTCTTAAATATCTGAACATCAGAAATCGTAGTCTTAATGTTATTTCCAAAGCCCAACAAATCAGCTTCAGCATTTTTCTTCATAATACCTCTTTTTATAGTACCAACGACAACGGTCCCTCTTCCTGGGACTGTGAATGCGTTGTCTATGGGCATTAAAAAAGGGGAGGTTAAGTCCCTTACTATGGGGGGTACGTATTCGTCCATTATTGAAAGGAGTTTGCGTATTGATGGTGCACCTGGAAAGTAAGGAGGATCAAAATATTAATATTAATTTGGAAATTAAAAGAGGGTCAGTTTTCGGGACACCTGACGGAATGATGTTGTGAATGTCTGTCAGTCGAGGACATCAAGTCGCGAGTTTCAGACAATTAGAGGAATTATGTTGTGAGTGTCTTGACTCAAATGTCAATGTCAAATGTCATGAATGTCTTGACATTTGAGGGCATGACATTGTGAATGTCTTGACACTTCTAGCTATGATGTCGCTACTGTGAGACACTTGAGGGTTGAAAATAGCGAACGCATGAAAGTCGCGAATATCATGCGGAAGTTTCAGACATTTCATGGAATTATATCGCGAATGTCTGACACTCGCCTATCGCGCGTGTCGAGTCCGAATATTCTTGAATATATTAGAGATTTAGAACGTTTATAAAACTTACCAAATTCAGATTGATCTCCATTCAATGCCTTTAAGGCTGAGCCACAAATCATGGGCACTGTGTTTCCATCATAGCCAAAGTCTGACAGCAGCTCTCTCATCTCGATTTCTACTAGTTCTAGTAACTGAAAAATAATACCTAATTAAATTTTTAACTACTTGTGCCACTTGTCAAGGCATATGAGTTTGGCGGTGAATACGACAAATTTCTAACGTGTTAGAAGTACGAATATTGTGCTTGTGATTCCATATAAAATATACTTGGGTTCACTTAAGTATTGCATCAAACCAGTCTGGGGGAGCCATTTAAAATGCAGTGCATAGACGAAAGTCTATTCGAATCCTTGTTCCAAAGGCTCTAACGTGTTAGAAGTACGAATATTGTGCTTCTGATTCCATATAAAATATACTTGGGTTCACTAAGGTATTGCATCAAACTAGTCTGGGGGAGGCATTCAAAATGCAGTGCATAGACGAAAGTCTATTCGAATCCTTGTTCCAAAGTCTCTAACTAGTTAGAAGTACGAATATTGTGCTTGTGATTCCATATAAAATATACTTGGGTTCACTAAGGTATTGCATCAAACCAGTCTGGGGAAGGCATTCAAAATGCAGTGCATAGACGAAAGTCTATTCGAATCCTTGTTCCAAAGTCTCTAACTAGTTAGAAGTACGAATATTGTGCTTGTGATTCGATATAAAATATACTTGGGTTCACTAAGGTATTGCATCAAACCAGTCTGGGGGAGGCATTCAAAATGCAGTGCATAGACGAAAGTCTATTCGAATCCTTGTTCCAAAGTCTCTAACTAGTTAGAAGTACGAATATTGTGCTTGTGATTCCATATAAAATATACTTGGGTTCACTAAGGTATTGCATCTAACTAGTCTGGGGGAGGCATTCAAAATGCAGTGCATAGACGAAAGTCTATTCGAATCCTTGTTCCAAAGTCTCTAACTAGTTAGAAGTACGAATATTGTGCTTGTGATTCCATATAAAATATACTTGGGTTCACTAAGGTATTGCATCAAACCAGTCTGGGGGAGGCATTCAAAATGCAGAGCATAGACGAAAGTCTATTCGAATCCTTGTTCCAAAGTCTCTAACTAGTTAGAAGTACGAATATTGTGCTTGTGATTCGATATAAAATATACTTGGGTTCACTAAGGTATTGCATCAAACCAGTCTGGGGGAGGCATTCAAAATGCAGTGCATAGACGAAAGTCTATTCGAATCCTTGTTCCAAAGTCTCTAACTAGTTAGAAGTACGAATATTGTGCTTGTGATTCCATATAAAATATACTTGGGTTCACTAAGGTATTGCATCTAACTAGTCTGGGGGAGGCATTGAAAATGCAGTGCATAGACGAAAGTCTATTCAAATCCTTGTTCCAAAGGCTGTTATTCCCACTTAATCGAATATCAACTTTATGTATTGTTAATTAAATTGAATACAGCCTGACTGAAATGAAATGTTTGAAGTTACATAAAGTTTAGTTTGTGTTACAACACAAACTAAACTTTATGTATGGGTTATAATTTATTTTTCCAAAAACACATATTTGTTTACATGTCTGGAGACTATATTATATCGTGAACGTAGTGTACCTACATTGGATCTGTAAAAAGAGAATAATCCAAGATCTTTGATCAATATTCCGTAAATTTGCTCTTCAGATGCTTTATTATTTAAAAGACTCACCTCAGTATCAACTAAATCAGCCTTATTAATAAACACCAATATATACTGTATCCCAACTTGTTTGGCCAACAGTAGATGCTCTCTAGTCTGCGGCATCGGTCCATCATTAGCGGCAACTACAATTATGGCGGCATCCATCTGTGACGCTCCTGATATCATGTTCCTTATGAAGTCTGCGTGACCGGGACAGTCTGTATGTGCGTACGAACGTAGTTTTGTGCTGTAGCCGATATGTGCTGCGTTTATTGTAATGCCTGTAAATGCGTACAAAACTTTAAGGGGGATCCGATAATGTAGTAATTTTTAAATTTCTTACATGTTTTGCAAATTGTAAAAAAAAAAAAATAGTGTCCGACTAAAACACGATTTTAAGCCGAAACCATAACCGAATCTTCAGCTCCTCTTCTAGTTTCGACCGAAACCGACAGTAATGAAGGTAAGAGAAAGTTCGCTAATTTGTCTTTATTTTCTGATATGTTACAAAGAATTTGATTTAGGGCTGATTTTGCAATCATCAGATTTCTTTTATATAAAGAAAAAATACTTTTCCTAGATTTTGTGTGAAAAACTGTCAAAATTACAAAACAACGAGAAAAATGAGCCCTAACTTAAAATAAGGGCCTTAGCAGATATGCTACTGTTAGCTTTTGCAATTAGCGATTTAGTAATTTTTCAGATGTTCAACTTTGAACACTGCATAATTTTAGTATCAGCTATCAGCGTTTAAATTGCTTTTCGGAAGCTCGATACCTATACCTAGCGTAAGTGCTTTATCTCTCCGCCAAATAATGGAACATGGCAGGATTTGTACAAAAAAATAAAGATGTTTAGAGAAGTTGTAATTCTACTCTTAGGTACCTAAAGAGTATCTTCAGGCATTTACAATATTTTTATAACCCGCAGTAATAATATAATGTTAAAAGTAAATAATTTAATGAGGAGCTTAATATTTCATAATGAAACGGCGGCTATCAGTGTAAGACCCGCCAGACCACAGAGTACTATAGTTATTATACTCTTTGCCACACAGTAGGTACTATGACTTTATCGGTCAGTGTGTCGTCTTAGGGGCATTTATTAACTATCCCATTCAAGGTTGACCTTTGCCGATATTGATACTTTGGTGCTGAGATGATTAATTTTCATTGAACAAAAGATTAGTATTTCTGTACCAATCAATCTTAAAATTGTTTCTGAATAAGACCCGTTTTATTTACAAACGCTACACTTACATAGTTACGATAATATTAAGATATTAACGGATAAAACTCTCTTACCTCTAGCTTTTTCTTCCGGCGCTCTATCAATTTCATCATAAGATACATACTGTGCTAACCCATCGTTAGCCAATATCTTCGTTATAGCAGCAGTCAGGGTAGTTTTTCCATGATCAACATGACCGATAGTTCCTATATTACAGTGTTTCTTCTCCTTAATTTCAGCTTCTGGTTTGGTACAATAACCATTGCAGGAAACTCGAAATATACCGACATATAGCCTATTTGTGGAAAGAACACTATGTTTACAAGGTGCTTTTGTTGTATAACTACGATATAAATACCGTAATATGAATCTTCCACTCATTTTTCTGTAAATATTTTTAGTTTTTCATTGAGGAAAATAAGTTTTTAGGTTATCTTTGTTTTGACAAATGACAGCTAACTGGCTAAAGTGAAGGTAAATAATTCGTTCAGAAATTGATAACATCATGTCACGGACCGCGGACGATAGGACTTTGAACAATCTTTCGTTAGGAAATGCAGTAATCGTGTAAATTCGTGTTTGATTCCAGCATTGCCGTTGCTAGACTATAGATGAAGAACTTGTGGTTTGGGCTATTTGAATGTTATGTTGCAGTTCTTTCATTCTTTGCCGAGTCACCTAACACAAGCATTTTCTTGCTTATAATCTCCAAATCACGTACGTTAAAGCTTCATGTAATTGAAATAGGTAAACATTTTTGTTTACTTATTTATTTTAACCCCAATTTTGCTTGCATCACAGTGATCTTTACACTCATTTCTTTATGTTTGCTGTTAAAGTAAAATAACAGTGAAAGGACTGCACCCAACCTACACAGGCCCAACTGGGTCGTTACGGCTTTCATAATTACCAGTTAGGTAGGAGGCCAGAGTCCTAGCGCTTCCGGAAGTAGGAATATTGTAGGCTGATTATGTATTTAGAATCAAGTAAAAACATACGATTTAAAATTAACAATTTTATTTCAAATAGTATAATTACAAGCATGTCACAATTCACAGTAGGTAGACAACTCTAGAGCATCTACAAATATTACCTTTCGCGTCATCATCTTCAGATGTATAATTGTGACTTAAAACTATTTGACAAGAATATTATTTAGTTGCTAGAACCCTTTTGAACCATGGTCGTGGGTTTTTCACTACTATAGCTGCTAAAAGATTACTAGTATAAGACAACTGGAGCGCCTCTATCGGTCGATCGTGGAACTAGTATAGAGACGATGTTCATGGTACGGTTGCAAAGTAATACCGACGTATAGATTTGTAATTTGTTCTTCGAGATCTTTTCTGCCGAGACTTCCGAGTCCTATGTCTTCGGACTTGGGATGATTTTTCAATAGTCAGACAATTTTTATCTGAAGAATAAACATGACAGTTTGAAACACATATTTTGTACACAAAAGCAGTCAAACCGCTATATTTAGTCCTCAGATAAAAATTTATTGGACTGTTGAAAAATAGGCCCGTAGTGTAGTCAAAACAAAACAAAACAATAATGATTTATTGAACATTGGTACTTCCTAAAACGACCGATAGTAAGTATCACTAGATTGATAACACTGGCAATAGTTAGATAACATCATTGTTTGAATAGAAATACAAATTACAATAATACATTTTTTCATCGTGTAGTTTTATGCTATAAAATATTATACGGACAATTCTGCGAGTATTTAGGGTCAAATTAAATTAGCTAGCGAAATTCTTTGTATTTTTTAAAATGTGGACAGCTGTTATCATTGTTTGAATAGTAACACAAATACAAATTACAATAATACATTTTTTTCATCGTGTAGTTATATGCTATAAAATATTATACGAACAAGTCTGCGAGTATACAGGGTCAAATTAAATAAGCTAGCGAAATTCTTTGTATTTTTTAAAATGTGGACAGATATTATCATTGTTTGAATAGTAACACAAATACAAATTACAATAAAACAATTTTTTTATCGTGTAGTCGTGTGCTATAAAATATTATACGAACAAGTCTGCGAGTATACAGGGTCCAATTAAATTAGCTAGCAAAACTCCACAGACGTGATGGATATCCTTATTTAATCATAGATGCGCCCCGCGGTTTCACCCTCATAAGTTTTGACCCCGTGGGTATATCGGGATAAAAATAATAATATAATATAATAATAATATATAAAATAATATATCCTGTGTGTTATTCCTGGTTATAAACTATCTGTGTGCCAGATTTCATCCAAATCCGTTTAGTACTTTTTGCGTGAAAGAGTAATAAACATCCATCCATCCATCTATCCTTACAAACTTTCGCATTTATAATATTAGTAGGATGATAATTTGTATTTGTAAACTTCAAGGACGTCATTGATATCGATATTAGATACCTATCGATACCAGTCACGTCCTTGAAGTTTATACGATAAAACAAAAGAAAACAGATTTTCTCAACTCATACTTCAAGTAACAACACTACCAGCTGTCGTTGACCCCAAAAAAACTTATCTTCTTATCTTTTTTATTTTATCGTGTCTAAATATAGCCATCAATAAGGTAGCCATCACGTCTGCTAATTTAATTCGACCCTGTATTTTAGTAGTTTTTGCCCACGGCTTCGGTCGCATGGATGTCGGAAATTATCCCTCAAAAAGTACTACTAGGATAAAAGTACCCTAAAGTTACAATAGCATTTATAATATTAGTATGGATTCCAATAAATAACTCAATACACAAACGCAAGTTTTCCATCCGATTCGTGAAAATAGGATTCACCTTGTCGCCATTTTGTTACTTTTTAATGTGTGTCTATTCTGTAAAAATCTCACCGTGAAAATAGTTGAAGTGAGCTGACATTCCACCTGGGATTGACTCTAGTGAGTGACAGCTCACTCCATCTAAGTTTTGACAGTGAGATTTTTACACAATAGACTGGCTGGCCAAATCGGCGTTTGTGTACCGTAAAACGGGGTGAATAGGGAAGCAGGAGTGAATCGGGACGAAACTTTAAAATAGATTTTAACGTTGAAATAATACAGTTTGCTGCCAACAAGGAAAGTTATTCGTTAACCTATTGACCGTCACGTCAAAAAATCAAAAACCGGCTCTCGGCGCTACATGACTATGGCGGTCAAAGGGTTAAATTATTCAGTAAATACATTAGAGTTTTTTTTGGCAACAAACTGTATTATTTCAACGTTAAAATCCATTTTAAAGTTTCATCCCGATTCACTCCTGCATCCCTATTCACCCCGTTTTACGGTACAGGGCTCTTAGTATACATAGGTATGATAAATAACACATTTTGAATACACAAGCTTTTTTGAAGCACCTTTAAATTAATTGATATAATTTTGAAATGTAAGTTATTTTGTTCATGAGTGTTTTTTTATAATAATTTCAGAATTTTAATAATAATTATACTTCACTGCTTTGCTTTGATACCTGCATTTATTTTTATTTTTCTTAATATTTTATTATAGTGCTATAATTGTATTTTATAGGGGTCATCAAATTCGGAATTAATAATTATCAATATATCTTTTGTTACTTACAATAAATCTCGGCAAGAGTACTAGAAATATAATACCAGCATCTAAAAAACAAACGGCTTTCTATTCTATGGACTTATGAAAACTTTATCTATTTATTTATTTATAATCTGTGGTAAAAATATTGTATGATATTTAGTTACCCTAATACATTTTATTTCTAATTTTAGGTGTGACACCTTTTATTCTTGCATTAACATTATGGGTGCGTATTCATCTCTAAATAGGCTCCGAAAACACTATTCTTCCATGGACAGGGCATGAGACTCTTTCCATAATAAAAAATGTATTAGTCCAGGCACATTCGTCGATGAACACACCCTAATACGGTTCTTCCTAGTACATTTATTGTAATTAATTAACAGTCGTTTTCAATTATATTTAAGCTTCAAAACGAGTTATTTAGCAAATCGCTTTAAAATGTTTAAAGCTTGTTTTAAGTATTATCATATCTTATCTATGGCCGATCCGTTGATAACATACGATGGCGTTTCCCACCCAATTTGACAGATATGAATGTCGAGTTCTCATTGGTCACAATTTAATCGGGTGGAGTTTGAACCAATGAGAACGCGTTATTATCACTTCAGTAAACGTTTTTTTGTCCTCGAATATTGGGTTTGGGAATACGCGGAGCTGGGCGGAGTGGAGAGGAACGGACTGTGAATGGGCCAATTCATGGTCCGCTCCTCTCCACTCCGTCCAGCTCCGCGTCAGTGGAAACTCACCCTATGGAACAGAATGTATTGTATTTCTATAATAACATAGTTTTTTTTAGATTTCTAGAAACCTGTTTCGAATAGGGGGGGGGGGGGGTTTCGAAACTGGCGAAATGTGAGTGTACTACAGGTGCACCTCTGCCCAACTCTTCGGGGAAACAAGGCGTGATGTTATGTATGACGGGAAAGGCAAGTTTCGCGCCCTCTCGCCCCTAGCCGCCGCAGGAGACGCCCTGGGCGTCAGGAACCCCGGGCGGGCGCGGGCTTGCGGACGGTGAGCAATGGGTAGCTCACCATCCGGTAAGGACCAGGCCCGGATCGACGGCGCGTTGTATTCCACGCGCGCCTCAAAGAGATGTCGTCAGCTCAAATGTAGGGGTCCACTAGGGCCGAGGCAACACAGGCAAAGAAGGAATACGGGTGGGTTTTAGTCAGTAAGAGTCTGACACACCCTCCCGCTCCGCCCAGAGCGGGAGAAGTTATATGATGATTTTCCACCCAAAAAGAAAAATGTACCTATGTGTGTATTTCGAATAGGTAGGTAAATCTTATGTCATATCTCATGCCAACTTTTGTGATTGGTTGTCACAGAGTAGGGAATTGCCACGCCGGCAGAATATGCGGGGTCAAATTTAATTAGCTAGCGTAACTTTTTTGTGTGTGTAAACTTCACAGACGTGATGGGTATCGATATCTTAACACGATAAAATAAACACACGGTATTTACAACACGTTTGTTAAAATAAATAAACATCTATTTGGTGAACTAAAATCACTTAAAATATCTAGTATACCACATAGGACTGCTCTTCTGGGCAAAAGTTTTTTTGGAATGGCACCTAAAATTTACAATAGAATACCTGTTGACATTTTAAGCACCAAGGAACTCCCATTATTCAAATTTATTTATATATTACATCAATTGTCTGTCTGTCGGTCTGTTTGTTCCGGCTAATCTCTGAAACGGCTTGACCGATTTTGACAGGGCTTTCACTGGCAGATAGGTGATGTAATAAGGAGTAACTTAGGCTATTTTTATTTAAGTAATTTTATTTGTTTTTATAAATATAAATAAAATTTAAGTGTCTGTTTGTAATGTCAAAATAACAGCTCTTTACTAAATGCATATGACTAAACTAAATGTATATACGGTAATTATTACAAAAAAACAATATTTAAAATTTTTGGCTGTCTGTTTGTTCCGACTAATCTCCGAAACGGATGAACCGATTTTGACAGGACTTTCACGGGCATATAACTGATGTTGTAGGAGTAGCTTAGTACTTTATTTTAGAAAAAGCCACGCGGGCTAAGCCGCGGTCGCTGACCTAAAAAAAAAATTACGTCTGCAGAATTCGGCTAGCTAATTAAATGGGTCATATTTAATAGAGATTTAGTTTAGTTTAGATTTAGTAGAGACGGCGGCAGTACTAATAAAATTCGAGGCGCCAAAAATGCGTTGAGCGCCCTCTGACATCTTCGCCATTCAAAGCCGTCAGTTTCAGATAACACTAGATTGGACATCATATTTGACGAACGAGAGCCTTATTAAGCTTTCAGAAAGCAAGAGTGTGTGAGAAATATACATTGGATGATTACTTAGAAATATCTACATGTAACCTACTGCTTCAACAGATTTTCGTTTTTATAAATTTGCGAACAACTATAGGAATTCCACTGTTTTCAAAATCTAGCCATTTTACTGATAATGTTCTTGCGACTTTCATACAAAAGTATTTTTCAATTACATACTAAGAAATTCAAATATTCTCGTTTAGAACTGAATTTGGCAGATAATTATTCTTGTCAACATTATACAAACAACGAATTATACGTTTAAATGTTTTCAATTAAATGTTTAAAACTGTAGCTACTTCTATAACTACTTGAAACTAAAGTCAAATAACTGATCATCACTGAATTGGTTTGTTTATCAATTAAATTGACTTAGTATACCTTTGAAACATTACATTGGAAAGCATCAGGTCAGATAGCCAGTCGCTCCATGTAAAATACTGGTATTCAGCTACATCAAGGCCACCCACCACCTCTTAAAGCAATATTATTTGAATATTACTTTATAGTGGGAAAGAGATGCAGCTATACGTCCTGTACAGCTCCATCTCATTCTCAGACTGAAGTAATATTAAAATAATACTGCTTTATGTGGTGGTGGTTCAGTCACTGGTTAGACATGAAGTCGATCCCAATAAAGTTGGGGAACGGCTAGGCAGATAATGATGAAATTGTAAAGCTTGTTTCGTTGTAGGAATGGTGGTTTCTTATGGTGAGTCCCTCTAGACTATACAAAATTCTTGAACACTTGTTTGCATTATCACATAAAAAATATGCGCCAAATTAATAGTCTTTTTCCGAAAATAAGTCACCACTCCCCCTTACCAATAAACGCGGAGTAATATTACACACATGGATTAACTTCGGTTTAACTATACAATTTAGGAGGTTTAAGTTTGGCAGACTTACGAGTTGTAGGTCGTAGGTTCGAACCCTGACAGGCGCTTTACTTTGTGTAAATTATTTCATCGCCACTGCTTAAAACGGTGAACGAAAACATCGTGAGGAAACCGGCATGTCATAGAACCAAAAATTCGAAGACATGTGACATCTACCAACCCGCACTGGGCCCACGTGGTGGATTACGGCCCACTCCCTCTCATTGAGCAGAGGCCTATGTCCCAGCAGTGGGAACATTATAGGCTGATTATGTAAGTTTGGCATAATTTATCAATAAGTGGATTTGGGTAAAAAATACTTATTTTGGCCAGCATTTTCTTTTAGATCTAAAAGTGACCCACCAAACTCCTTTTCATATACAAGGTGTCGTTTTGCATCCTCGTCAAATTCAAGGAAGTAACTATGCTAATGATTCTCGACACGAGTCAATAATAAAATACGTAGGCCTTTTTTTTCTAATTTATGGAAATCGGCATGTGTGGGACACGCATGTTAAAACGCGGCCTGTGTGATACCGCATTGTAACTGTCGTTTTACACAAACACTACCGGGGTGATTCTGTTCTGTGAAAGTGGTGTATTCTAAAATACTGTCAAACTTAAATAACAAAAAAAAAAACAAGTATGTATTAATTATTGAGCAGGTATTGTAATTTTATTTGATTATATATGTCTTTCACAGCAGCTTCCTGAAATTTGACGAGTATGCAAAATGACACCTTGTATAAACTGCACTCACCACAAAAAACCACAAAACCGATCACTTGTCACTCTACGTCACAGTCTATATATACAATGGAAGGTACAATACTTCCTGAACTGGGTTCCTGAGAGGTATGGTGCGTTTCATTGCTTTAATACTCTGTAGTGTAGTGTGAACTCCACGTTAGATTTCCATATGAAGTGACGGACCGTCCGTAAGTCCATGTTGGGGTCCAGTACCTGAAATATTAAATAGTTTTTTTATTTAATAAAACTGGGCATATAAACTAAGTATTACTAAATGAGAGATGTTATTGCAAAATTTAATTTTATTTGAAAAAAAGAAAGAAAAATATTTTATTTGGGACACGCACAAGAAATACAAAAAATAAAAAAGGAGCATTCAAAACTAACAAAATTTACATATTTGTTCGATTAAAAACAAAAAACAACAAAGAAAATAAATAAAAACGACTTGTGCGACGCCAAAAAGACTCCTATCTCAGCATAATGCTGCGATATTTAAAAAATAAATACCGCAGCGCTGGTATCCTGATAGGGCCCAATATTTGTACTTGAAATACGAAACCTCGAAAGCGATATGACAAAATCAAAAGTCATTTATTCAAACTAGGCTGAGAATCACCACTTTTCGAACGCCAAAGTTGCATAAGACAGTCCTCCAAAAACGCCCGCCCTTCACCACTTCCTAGTGGTTTCTCACACATCAAGCTATAGAAAGAGACTGATACGGGAATGACGGCAGAGACGACGTTCTAAGAAGCTGAACTGTTTCTAAAGATCGCCCTTCTGACTGCGACCTTGAATGTGATGTTTGCAGATAAAAGGAGTAAAATGATTCGTATATGTCTAGTGTTCTGTGAGAGAAACTATGCAAGGGAGTCCACTGTTCCATGTTGAGCTTTAATTAAATGATACCTATACAAAAAAAAAAAAATGACAATATTAATCTTTTAAGGTTAGTCAAAAAGGAACCCTTACAGTTTCTCCATGTCCGCCTGTCTGTCCACGGCTGAGCTCAGAGAATCTTAGTACTAGAAAGCTGTAATTTGGCATAGGTATACATGTTAATACGCCGACAAAGTGGTTAAACAAAATCTAATGACTGTGCCCTCCCAGTATATTTTTGAATTATGCCGAGAAAGTAGTAAAATAAATTTTGAAAAAAAAAAAAAACTTGAAGGGAAGAGAAAAAACATATCATCACACTTTATGTGCAAGGGATATTTTTTTTCATCGCATCTATTCGAAAAGAGGCGAAGGGTTCGATAAGTGCGAGCAAAATGGGTCATTCCGACGCACTTATGTATTAAGTGTGCCGTAATGAGTCATTCAGTCAGTGACGAAATTACTATTGAATTTGGAACACTATTTAATTAAAAAGTTTGAACATAATTCGCTTCAATAAAAATAAGCGCGCCTGCCGACGCGGCATTGAACAAACAAATAAAAAAAAATACACGGGAACTTCTTATTCGTTTTTTGATTACTTTTTATCAAAATATTACAGACAATTTTAATTTGATAATAATATTAATTTATAATATAAATATTCGTCACTACTAAAAGCATCGCTTATATATTTTTCTCATAGAGGGTACCAAAATTATTTAACCTCGAGCGACGTACTTTGAATCCCTCGCTACGCTTAGGATTCCACTCTAGAATCCCTAGCTAGGCTCGGGATTCTACTCTAGAATCCTTCGCTTCGCTCTGGATTCAAACAATCGCTCTCGCCCTCAATACAATATTTTAGTCCCTTATGATACAATCTACTATTTCTCGTCTACCCCATTGTGTGGTGTCCCGTTGCACAGGCCTTTCAAATATATTGCGTATTAATTAATTAACAGAGCAAGCGCAGGCAGCGGACGAGGCAGTGCGGATGAGAACATCCGCATTGCCTCGTCCGCTGCCTGCGCTCGCTCCCTTCAAAACACAATATGTGCCTACGTGGGGGCCTACTCCCTAAGCACTAAATCCGTAGTTTCAGCCGAAGTTACGAGCGTTTTCTACTCCGTAACACCTATGGACATAAGACGACTTCGGAGCCCGAATAGAGAATGAATGACAAAACGATTCGACAGTTGACCCTACTCGCAATGTGTTTTTGCCCATCCGAAAAATTTAATTTTCACTTGTTTTGACGGATCGACTACTTTCAGACGGGCCCGTATCTTCGTTGATGGACTTAGAGAGTTGTCCCCCTGATCAAAGCAACTCGACCCGTTCCTCGGGCGCATCAGTCGCGCTGTTCTCATCCGCACTGCCTCGTCCGCTGCCTGCGCTCGCTCTGTTTATGACACAACATGTTCTCACCTGGTCACAGCACAGCAACTCGACCCGTTCCTCTGGCGCGTCGGTCGCACTGTTCTCATCCGCACTGCCTCGTCCGCTGCCCGCGCTCGCTCCGTTCACATCACCTCCTCCCACAATCTTCTCTACCACGTGTTCTGCCACTTTACGGCATTGGATGAAGTCGTTTGCTACTAGACGATCCTGAAAATTAGAAGGGTAAAATGGTGAGGAAGGGAAATCGTTGTTTAACCGGTTGAATGCCTTAACTACAGGAACATTTAAAACGCCATGGTGTCCTGCGTGGATCTACGTTTGGAGTACGAAGTACAATTATTGAGTTGTGAACACTATTACCCACCTGTTAATTTGTATGAGGCCACTAGCCTCATACAAATTAACAGGTGGGTAATAGTGTTTACACTAAACAATTCAAACAAAAAATAAAATAAAAAGAAAACAACAAAATCAGTCAAAAGATGTGTGGTGAATGTAAAGGTAAGTAGTAATTATTTGAATACAAGCTTCTTTGTGAATGTTGGAATTATGGAGCCACTAGCTGCGCCCTGCGGTTACACCCTCGTAAGTCTCGATCCCGTGGGAATATCGGGATAAAAAGTATCCTATGTCCTACTCCTATGTGCCAAATTTCATCCAAATCCGTTCGGCCGTTTTGGGTGAAAGCAAAACAATCAAACATAATCTTTATAATATTATAGTTTAGATATTGAAGTAGGTTATGAATAAGTTCGGTTTGTTTTCGTACCACCGCAAAGGCGATCGGCTGCAGAGATCTCTCGCGTCCGGCCCTGGTTCAGGCCATGGTACGGAGCGAGAGGGCATGGGCAGCCGTCACCTCCTTCTGCGAAGCAGTAATGCTAACCGTCCCGACGGTTGAGGGAAAAGCATGTTTTGCGCCCTCTTGCCCTAGCCGCCGCAGGAGACGCCCTAGGCGTCGGGAATCCCGGGCGGATTTCCGGCCACCGTAGGCGCGGGCTTGCGGACGGTGAGCAATGGGTAGCTCACCGTCCGGTAAGGACCAGGCCCGGGTCGACGGCGCGTTGTATTCCACGCGCGCCTCAAAGAGATGTCGTCAGCACAAAGGTAGGGGTCCACTAGGGCCGATGCCTGCCGGGGTCGCGGGAAGGTACTTATGGGTCACCGAGGCCCCCGCAACACAGGCAACAGGAAGGAATACGGGTGGGTTTTAGTCAGTAAGAGTCTGACACACCCTCCCGCTCCGCCCAAAGCGGGAGAAGTTATTTGATGATTTATCACCCCAAAAAAAAAAAATCTATGCCGTCATTTAAAAAATCGATAGTTCTAGTAGTAATTTAAATTAGTCATTTTGATTTGGTTTACATTCATTTAACATTTGTAGTCAGCTAAAGGACATTTTCCGTAAGTCATACAAAAAGGGGGGACGCAAGTTACTTATAAGTTATTATCGAGGCTTGTAAATAGCTTCTCGTAATTTACTTTGTTGTTACATGTTATATTGTCAGCTGTAGGTAAGGCAATCTCGATCTCGTGAGGTCTCGAGCCTCTTTTCAAGAATCAATCTCGTGGGAAGACAATCTTGTTGGAGATTTCGACCAATATGCTCGAGATCTCGGATGCGATTGAAACTGATCGGGAAACTGAGTGCGCGCGTCTATTCTATTTCAAAAAGTGGGCGAATTCTCAATCTCGACAATGAGATCTAAAATGGCCAATCTTGATGTCAAACTTAGGACGCGAAAGGTCGTGTTGCCAATCTCGGCTCAAAATTGCATTCCCTATAAAAAAAAAATTAATCAGGACGACCAACAGGAGTGAAAACTTATCGCTCAACGCGCCTACAATTAACTTCACTTACTGCTACTACAGCATGTCGCGGGCATGTCGGTGATGCGAACCCATAACTGTTTCGCCTACCAAAAATCGCTCAATGCGCCTACAGAAGTTTAGGATTAAAAAATCAATAACATTCAACATATTATACCTTCTTCTGTCTATCCTGCTTGCTCTGACAGCTTGAATGTGGCAGCAGATAGAATGGCAATTTGTTTAGCTTGGGGGCTGCCATCTCTATGGCCACATCAACCACCCAGGACGGTACTGTCTCTACAAGGAGGTTTCCTTCTGTTTCACCGCCGGCGTCGCCAACCTGGAAATAGGGAATTAATTTTGTAGTAGCATTAAGATATAGCATGAATAGAGATAAAGAAAAGGTATGGTAAACCAGAAATTGTTATGAGAATATTATTACAGAAAAGTTCTGTTCAATGTTGAATTACATTGACAAAAGTATCTTTAACATTATGTTGTGTGTAGGTGCTGTGTAATAATAATTGACGGAAACAACAATGGCCACCAGCTAGCATACCCATTGAGAAAGAAACCAACCAATAAAAAAAATCAGTTTTTAAATTAATGTCATATTTTTTGACACACATTGGAGCTTCTAATTATTATGAAATGGCATCCTGAAAATATATTGAACTAGGTTCTGTCTACAATTTTCTTGTTCCTATGACTCACTTGCTCGGTTTCTAAGGGTCGTAGTGTGATGTTAAATATCTTATCACCTTCCTCAAGAATTGGGCTATCAAATGCAAAAAGAATTTTTCAAATCCGCCTGGTAGTTCCAGAGATTACCATCTACATACAAACCTACAAACAAATATTACCTCCTAATATGAGTATAGATAAACACTAATACCAAGTTACACTAACCTGCAGTCTATACAGTGTCCTTCCACCAACTTCGCTAAAAATAAGGGGAGTATGTTGTGGTACACTAAAGTAATTGTTCCCGATCACCCTCTGTCCAGCTTCGTTTACTCTGTTCGGATGATTCCAATGATCTAACAGAGCTTGCAGTAACAAGGCACCGAAGTTCACCTTTTGATCATTCTCAGTAGTCAAACCAGCCTCTTTGGCACTAACCCATGCACTCAAACAGTCCGTTTCATCCTGCCCCAAATGTATTGTCAACATGCCAGTCTTCAAATCTACATTAAACCAATTTGGTACATAAACCATCTTGAATCTTTTCTTCACTTCTTCCTCATAATCTACTTCCCCTAAATCTTCTAGTTTACAAGCTTTTAACACGTCATATAGGGCTACGTTGTTTGCGGTATCTTTTGTTACTACATGTCTTTTATCATTTAATACTGTGTAGTGCTTGATAGCGGGACCGCCGGGAATGTGATGTATAGGCTGTGTTTGGTACACATTATTTGTATTATAATTGTTTTGGTTATACATGTCTAGGGAATTTAATGGAGGCAGTTTCCAGCAGCGGACATCAGATTCGGATGTTGACACCCAAACACCAGTATTGTCTGCTGTGAAGCACAGTTTAAGTATAGGGGCAGTTTCTTCACATACTATCATAAAGTTATCAGGGTTTCGTAGTTCTGTTATAATGACTAGTCTATCTCTTCCACCCGAAATGATGTGCGTGAAGGTTTCTGTAGCTAATAATGCCCATACTGCTTCAGAATGTACTCTTATAGTAGAAACACACCGCTGCTGCGATAAAGACCACAATTTAATTGTACCGTCTGAGCTGCCTGATACACACTGTGTTCCATCTCTGCTTACAACTAAGGCTTTAACATTATCTGCATGTCCTTTTAACTTCATAAGTCTTGAACAGTTTCTTGGATCCCAAACACGGAGGACTTTTTCTGTAGAACCGCTAACTAAGATAGTACCAGGAGGATTCATAGCTAGACTGTATATAGACTCCTTGTTACCAACGAGACTAGAGGTGGTGACCGTATTGTTACTGGCAGTTAAAGCTGTCAATGTGTTGACATCCCAAAGAAAGATTGCTCTATCAAGGCCCGCGCTGGCGACCTGTTCCTTGTCTTTAGCGTACGCTAAAGTACGTACATAGTCCTTATGAGTCCGTAACGTAGACATACAGAATCCCTTTGGAGCATTCCATACCTTTACTGTCGTATCTGACGAAGCGCTTATTAAGTTTTTACCGCCGCAACATAACACGATATCGTTCACCCAGTCAGTGTGGTGTTCCATACTCTGTACGTACCGATCCTGGACACCAGTCGCAGTACTCCATACACGAATAATTCCATCCCGACCGGCCGAATACAATCGGCCCTGTATCGGATCGAGTTGCAATGAACTAACACCATTTTTATGCCGCCGTTCCTCCTCATCTCTTATAACGAACGACACTTGAGTTTTCTTACGCATCGTGCCCATTTTCCGACATTTTAAAATGGAATTTGACTAATATTTCTTGCACTTTTGATATAATAATCACAAAATTCTCGAGATTTGTTTCAGAATTGTTTGACTTTGACATTTACGTTTGACAGGTGCAGGAAAATGGCTGGTCAGATGTGGTTGAGATCGGCCGGGTTGCCAATACAAAACTGCGTTCGAGAGCAATAGGATAACTTTTTGATTTAGGATACGTTCTTGTCCATAAAAGTTATTTTTATGATTTCCAATGTCAACCAAAGTTCAATTTGAGAACAAGATTGTCATATCTAATAATTAATAATCACAACCACTCACTGTTTGGTTAAAATCTAAACAAATATTAATGTAACTACACGAATGACTGATACTGATAAAAAATTGCGACACTGGGTCATTTCAGATAATGTTTATCAAGAACGATAGTGATATTTCGTAAATTTATGCATCGTAAATTGCGCCAAAGAGCTAGTAGGTTTCCGTCGTCAATAAACCAGGTTCGTTCAACATCAATTCTGCACAATCGATTTCATAATCCTGGCCATTTCGATTATCAAAGTCTAAACCTACAATAAATTGGGACACTATTGATAAATTTCGATTGTATATCTGAGGCCAGCACTTCTTTCACTTTCCAATATAATATAGACGTAATTACAATACAGTCCTCCAGCTAGTATAGACACAGTCCCTCGTTTCTCTGGGTCAAGGTCAATAATTGCGATACCTGTGATCAACGTTCCTACAGGATATTCAAGCTCCAGTATTTCTTTTCGCTTGAAAAACAGCAGGCCATTCTTTTTCACTTGCCTATACGTCATGCGTGCACCAAAGTGTTCTCCTTCATACAAGTCAAAGCACGAAATCACGAAAACTAAAGTAATAAAAAATGCACAGAAGGAAAGTAATCTCATGATGCCGATGAAATAAAGTAAACACGTTGAATTGTGTCAATGTCGTTGATAAAACTGTTTGTTGAGATGTAAAAGCGCGCTCATTATTTATTGTGATGGTTTAATTAGTCATTATTTAAGGGTGAGCTGTATTTGAAATGGAATCTTTTTTTAACAATTTTAAGATTTTCATTTATTAGGCACAATCAAGCGATAGAAGTGTTGAGATGTTTGTATGAGGCTGCCACGATGACGGTCAAGACCAGAAAACTAGCCCCATCCAACTACTCAGAATGGTGAGACAGGGAGATGTGACACCCCCGATACTGTTCACCAGTGCGTTGGAGGACGTCTGCAAGACGCTGGACTGGACTAGACAGGGTATCAACGTGAAGGGTATTACTATTTTAATTATTATGAATGTGAGGACTATGTGGTACTTAATTGTTTATTTTTTCTTTTAGTTCTAATGATGGTCTGGCAGTTTGAGTACATTTACGGCCTACCCAAATTTCCTTTCTTTGGTATTGTTCGTAGGATCGTTGAGCTCCTTAAGTTTTGAATTAAGCTGCATGAAAACTGAAAAATGCGTGCACTGACTGGACAGGTCCACTCAAATAAATCTGTGTGGTTCTTTCAGACACCAACCTACGTGGTCCTCTAATGATTTGACCAAGATTGTTCGGTTGTCCGGATTGTTTTAAACACATTGACATTGATGAATGTTTTATATACATATACAATGAGAAATGTTCAATTTACTTTGTAATGTATTATATTATTTTAATTATTGTAAATATGAAGACTTTGTGGGTCATTGTTTATTTTTGCTTTTTCAGTTAGTTTTTACTAATGGCCTAGCCCAAGTTTAAGTTTTTTTTTGCGGCCTACCCGTATTCTTTTCTTTAGTATTGTGCTTTGAATCGTTGAGCTCCATCAAGTTCTGAGTTGAGCTGCACGACTGCTGACAAATGCGTGCACTGACTGGACAGGTCCACTCAATCGTATGGTTCTTCCATCAAAAGACCATTTCAGACACCAACCTACATGGTCTTCACATTATCCGAACAAGATTGTGTCTGGACTTTAAAAGAGACTGTGACCTCTGAATTCGTTTCGGCTTTTCTTCTCAGAGTAAAAAAAAATTTGATTGACGTGTAAAAGTGTTTTTACAAATCTTAGAGAAATAAAACCATTTCCAACCATCAGTGTAGTATTTCTACATAGGCCAAGTCATGCAGCTCGGTAGACACAACTTTGAGAAAGAAGCTGACAGAAGGTTCCAGCTGGGTTGCGCAGCGTTTGGAAAACTTCGTGAAGTCTTCTCGTCGCCTATCCCGCAGTGTTTGAAGAACTGCTGGTAGAAGACCTTAGGTCTTCAACCAGCGCGTCCTGCCCTTCATGACATATGGTGCCGAAACGACGTCACTGACAGTCGGCCTGTTCCACAAATTCAAGGCCGCTCTGCGCGCTATGGAGCGGGCTATGCTCAGAGTCTCTTTGGAGGATAAAAGCAGGAAATAAATTATCCGGAAAAGTACCGAACTAACCGACATGGCTTGCAGACAAACTGAAGTGGCAGTCAAGTGAGCTGGCCATCCGGATGGTCCGGGGATGGTCCGGGGTTGTTCTTAGTCCTTCAGGTGGACCATTGTGCGTGGGCCATGGCGGCCGTTTTTGGTGGTTATTCCAACCAGCCCAACTCCCTCCAGAAGTTGATAACATCTCCTGGTCTGTTTAGAATTACTGTGTAGGGTCTGGGTGCCCCGAGGGTTTCTGTCCCATGGTCCGGGGATACCGCACGGTCTCCTGTGAGGCAGCGAGCCTCCTTGCTGGATTGCCGCCATGGGATCTAGAGGCAAAAGTCTTCGCGCATGTATGGGAGTGGCGCGCGGAGGCGAAACGCCGGGGCGTAACTCTGCTGCCGCGAGAAATCGCAGCACAGCGGACGGAGCTCCGGCGGGATCTCATGGCGACATGGAGAGTACGGTTGTCGCAACCTAGTGCTGGGCACGCCAGTATTGCGGCGATAAGTCCCCTCTTTGAAGAGTGGTTAGAGAGGCGCCACGGCGTCCTCATCTTCTGCCTGACGCAGGTCCTCACCGGACACGGTAGCTTCGGGAGGTTCCTGTGTCGGATAAGGCGGGAGGAAACGCCAACGCGTCGGGAATCCCGGGCGGATTTCCGGCCACCGTAGGCGCGGGCTTGCGGACGGTGAGCAAGGGGTAGGTCACCGTAAGGTAAGGACCAGGCCCGGGTCGACGGCGCGTTGTATTCCACGCGCGTCTCAAAGAGATGTCGTCAGCACAAATGTAGGGGCCACTAGGGCCGATGCCTGCCGGGGTCGCGGGAAGGATGGGTCACCGAGGCCCCTGACAACACAGGCAACAGGAAGGAATACGGGTGGGTTTTAGTCAGTAAGAGTCTAACACACCCTCCCGCTCCGCCCAGAGTGGGAGAAGTTATTTGAAGATTTCCCATCCAAAAAAAAAAAAAAAGTGAGCTGGCTATGTTTGTCGAAGGACCGATGGCCGGTGGAGCAGATAAGTCCTGGAGTGGAGACCGCGTATCGACAAGCGTAATATGGGACACCCTCCAGCTAGATGGACCGACGACATTAAGAAGGTGGCTGGGACAGACTGGATGCTGCAGGCGATAGACATAATGTTGTTGTGGTGTGGCCTGAGAGAGGCCTATGTCCAGCAGTGGACTGCGATAGGCTGAGTTGATTGATTGATTGAGGAACAATCATAAATATAACAAATCCTGTGCCTGACTGTAACAGTTTCTTTATTTTATTTTGTAACCTGTCTTTAAATCTTTTAATATATTTTGCCTTAATCGTCAATATTATGGACTTTTATCAATGATGTTTTATGTAAAACTTATAATATCGTTGCTTTATACCTACAATAAAAAAAGATGTCCAGGGGGAGTTCACAGAGTTTTATTTTTAAAATATGTAGTAGGTAGGTACTTAGGTGTTGTCTGCCCCTTAAACAATAGATAAACCGAATAAAACATACCTAATAATGTAACGTTCAAATCAAAACAATACGAAATAGCTACTTATAACCTAATACAAACATAATGTCTTTTTATTATTCCACACCAAAAATCTGCACTGGAAAAACAATTATCGGCTGAACAAATAATCGAATAAAATCCAGCTTCAACTCAAAATAATTGCTCAATCGATTAAAACTCGACTGCTGACTTTAATCGAGAAAGGATTGGCAACAAATCATGAAGATAAACAGTTACTGTAGTCGGAATGGCTTAATAAATTGTGTTGAACTTTTATATTGATGAGAATGAAGTTTAAAGTGAAATGTTGAATCAGAGTCCGAGTGGATTGTTAGTCTTTTGTTTTGTTCGTTAAGAAATAAAGTCTCTATTCCCGCGTTTACACCAAAGAAAATCACATGTACTCTACATGTTGTGTCTACTGTTTCCGTTTGTCGTTGTTACCTAAAATAA
Organism: Atethmia centrago; assembly: GCA_905333075.3. NCBI lineage: Eukaryota > Metazoa > Arthropoda > Insecta > Lepidoptera > Noctuidae > Atethmia > Atethmia centrago. Next base: position 10,150,824 of record HG995388.1, read on the forward strand.
GTTGTATACAAAACTTGTCAAAAGGGTGAACAAAATATGTTTAAAACAATGTCAATACATTTATAACACATCAAACAAGACAGGCCGTATTAGATATGCGATGGTATTTTTCATCGGTAATTTCTCAAGAGCTTTAGGGGATGACATTCCAAAAAACGATGATACAAAGAAAGAAAGAAAAATTGTTTATTCTGCACAAACAAAACGCACAAAAAAACTAAAATTAACAAACAACTAACTTTTTTTTATAAACAAAGGTCTAAGTATCAATTTCCACGTTAGTAATTAAAAAAAACCGGCGTGTCGGACCACGCACAATGAAGGGTTCCGTAGTTGGGAAGTTGGGATGAATTTATCCCAAAAACAAAGTTAACATTGTACTAGAAAAATATGTATTCCCATACATCGATATACCTACGTCACGGTCAATTCTCCAACTGCAAAGGTGAGCGGCAGATTTCGTAACGCTTACTTTTTTTGTTGTTTTGTTAAATAACATGTACTACATATTAAGGCAACTAAGCCATTTATTTTCATCTAAGTGTACTATTATTAGTAGTTGGGATTAATTAATAATATAAAAAAAAAGATTTTAATAACTACACGTATTTTAGTCGTAAACTAAACGCAGTTATGTTGGTATTTAAGCTATTTTCGCCATGAGGGTATTACCCGACCTGCCCCCTTCTTAGATGAAGTAATATTAAGAATGAATTAATTAAGTATAAATAAAACAATGTACTTAAAAAAACTATTAACTGTATATTTTTATTTACCTACACTCAAAACCCGATCAGGACTTCATCATTATCAAACTGTTGCAGTCAGCTTCTAGACATAGGTATTATCCTAACTCCGCTGAGTAGGTACGATCGTCATCTCAATTTACCTACTTGATATTAAGTAAAACACTATAAAAATAGCGACAAGCAATCTAGAACATATATTTTATTACCGAAACAATGTTTATGTGCCTATAAGTAACAATCTACATTGGTACACTAGTACATAACCTTAAAAAATATATCTGGTTATAACTTTTACATCCCAAGTTCTAAAAATCCAAGAATTTAAAAAGAGCTTGTCTATCGTATTAACTACCAATTAAAACAAAAAATATCCCAAAACACGAAATTTTATTAGCTGTACGAAAGTCCCATACAAGCCTGTCGTTCGCCTTTAAGTTGGTCGACTAGTACTCGTAATTAGCAAACGGATCCTTGAATCGAAAAATGGTATTAACAGACACGCAATATTTTTGAACGGCCTATCCAACGATAGCCCACACCATGGGATAGTCTACAAAAAATATATCACCACAAATTACGTGCTAGGGAGGTACCCTAAACATTTTTTTTTTTAGATTTTGTTTAACTACTTTGTCGGCGTAATTAACCTTTCTAGTACTAAGCGTCTCTGAGCTACAGCGGGGACAGAGACAGACAGACGGACATGGCGAAACTGTATGGGTCCCTTGTCCCTGTCCCTTTACTACGGAACCTAAAAATAACGAATTTCCATACAAACTTTAATTACCAATTTCTTTACGAGACTTGATTAACCACGCTAGGAATAAACCAAAACAGAAAATTCATGAAAGCTTGGACGGAAAACCGTAACCAAACGCATTAAGACTCGCAGGATGTGCTATCGTCCACATGTTCACAGGCGCCGCGAACCACACCTGTTACATGCAGCAATGCAGTACAAGGACAAATCCAAGAAAGTCGGCCGACCTATTTATACATGGAATGACAACCTAAAACAGGACATGACTTACTTCGACGAGGAAATCAATTTTTGGATGGACACGGCTGAAGACCGAGCTAAGATTAAGAAGGCCATTAGCGAGATTTACAAGAAATCTGTAACGGATAGTAGTGAGACCTCAGCCGAAGACATTGAAAATAGTAACATGTATCAAAGCCTAGCAGTGATGCAGAAAAGAGTCGAGAATGCTGCTGGACCTGAGCCAATCTGGCGGCGATGTTGTCAAAACATGCCCGGGTGATGTTTATCCCATATATAAATATCACCCGTCGCTACACAATTCCAATGCTTGCTCAAGGATGCATATCCGGTACGGCTCTTATAATTCTTCCATATCCCAAGGGCACGCCTTTCCGACATCTTCAGAAATAATCGTCATATTTCAGGCAATTTACACAAAACCTTAATGAACCCTTTATACACCTAAAGCTTCCTCATGAATCACTCCATTCATTGGTGAAAACCGTTTGAAAATCCGTTCCGTAGTTTTTGAGTTTATCGCGTTCAGACTGATAGAAAGAGGCGGCGGCGGCGCGGCGTTGGGAGGGACTTTGTTTTGTACACAACACCTCTGCCAAACTGCACAGCAATTTTTTGGTAGACGTAGCTTCTTGTTTAGTCCAATTTATCTCGTCTACTCGACGTCCGTATGTCACTGCAGGGATCCAGCAGAATATCAGCGTCAGGTATATTTTCCTGACACATGCTGAGCTGGACTGTGTTGAACTTGAGCGATACGTTATAATTTGCGTTTATCGACCCCCCTCTGGAGATTTTATTCTTTTCGAATCGGTAATGGAGGATTCATTCAATAGGTTAAAAAGTAGTAACAAAAGTATAATTTTATGTGGAGATTTTAATATTAATATGTTAGATGTTACTCCGTTAAGTATTAGGCTTCTCAATCTGTTTAGGTTTTATAATTTAATTAACTTGTTTTTTGAACCTACTAGGATCACGGCGTCCTCGTCGACTTGTATTGATAATATTTTTAGTGATTGTGATGCCAAAAATAAATTAGTGTTAAGTAACTTAACGTCTGATCACTGTGGTTTATTAGCTAGCTTCCTTATGCCATTACATAAAAAGCCGCATAAAATAGAATGCAGGCCTTATACAGCTAGTCGGTCGACAAGTTTAAAAATAATAATCTACTCTACTATCAAGACCAAAACCATTAAAATTAATGGCACCTCCGCTGGCTTTAAACAATGGGCTACTCCAGGTATTTATAAAAGTAGAGCGCGACTATACGAGTTATATGGTTTAAAAAAATTCAGGTTTGACACTCCTTTCCTAGAGTATGTCAAAAATTATTCAAAACTATTTAAAAAGATTTGTGTTTTTGCTAAATCTAATTTTTTAAGCGATACAATTAAAAATTCCTAATAATAAAGTAAAAACCACTTGGAAAATTATTAACAATGAAACGGGTAAGTCAGTTAAACAAGAAAAACAACTTGAGATTATGGTCGACAACAAATTAGTTGATAAAGCAGCTGACGTAGCTGAAGCATTCAATGAGTTTTTTGCCAACATACCTATAACTACGACTCGCTCCTAGAATTCGTCCCCGTCTAAAGCTGAAAACCTTTTGCATAGTAGTGTGCCTAAATGTAGTCGCTTATTTAGCTTCGAACATGTAACACCTAGTGATGTAGTTAATCTTTTTAACACACTTAAGTCTAAAAACACTGGAATCTGGGGTATCTCCATTAAACTATTAAGCAATATAATAGAAATCGTAGCCCCCTATCTAGCTGTTACTTTTAATAAATGTGTTGATTTGGGCTCTTTTCCTGACCTCATGAAGAGTAGTAAAGTCATACCTTTATTAAAATCAGGTAATAAAAATGACGTTGGCAATTTCATACCTATTTCTATCTTACCTGCATTTAGCAAAATATTTGAAAAGTTAATACTCATGCAATAGCTAAGAAATTTTAATTTAAACAGCCTCCTTCATAATGAACAATATGGCTTTACAAAAGGTCGTTCGACTACAGATGCGGGTGTTGCACTGCTGAAACACATATTTGACGCATGGGAGAACTCGCAAAATGCTATTGGAGTTTTCTGTGATCTCTCCAAAGCCTTTGATTGCGTGGACCATGACACTCTTTTGCGTAAACTGTGTCATTATGGTGTCCAAAATGAAGCTCTCAAAGTAATAAATTCTTATTTACATAATAGGTTCCAATGTGTAGATGTGAATGGTGTAAAATCTTCCGGGTTACCATTTCAGTTAGGTGTACCTCAAAGCCTTGAGGTACACCTAACTGAAATGTCAATACTGGGTCCATTCTTATTTTTAGTGTATATTAATGACTTACCATAATATTTAAAGGGTATCTGTGACGTTGTATTGTTTGCAGATGACACCTCACTTCTTTTTAAAGTAAACAGGAATAGACAAGATTTTGATGACGTAAACAGTAAGTACACTCTCAATGGGGACGGATTGGTTTACGACGAATAACCTAGTTCTCAATGCCAAGAAAACGAAATGTATAAAGTTTGCCTTGCCAAATGTTAGGAATGTCGGTCCCAACATCGTCTTAGATAATGGGGTGCTTGAAACTGTAGACTCGGCAGTTTTGCTTGGTATAACAGTAGATGCCAAACTTCAGTGGGGCCCTCATAAATATCAAGCCTAGCGGGCAGGCTCAGTTCGGCCGCCTACGCCGTCAGAAAAGTAAGACAATACACTGATATTGATACAGCTCGATTAGTTTATTTTAGTTATTTTCATAGCGTTATGTCCTGCGGTATTCTGCTGTGGGGCAAAGCCGTTGACATTCAAAATACACTGGTCAGCAAATAAACCGAGCCACCCGCTACCTAGGAACTCTGATTCGATTTTCTTAAAAAAGTATAAAACTTATAACTATCAAAGTTATACCTACAAAAAGTGCGTTTCATGGTGATTAAAATGACTACAAATTAATTCGAAAGTACCGTCAACTCACATTGTAATCAAGCAACAAACACAATGCTAACGATTTGCTCTGTTCACCAGAGTTTGAAATTAGCGTTCTTTTTCTCTACAATGAGGGTAGTCGGATATTTCTTATCATTTCTTTAGTTTTTGTCCATCGTTTTCTCAGACGCGCGTGTTTTTGCTACTTTTTTCGATTAATAATGGATACAACACCTCAGGAAGCAGCTCAAGCTGTAGCATTACTTCAAGCAGGCATTGCGCAACGTGAAGTCGCTCGAAGGCTTCGAATCAGCAGATCTTCGGTGCAACGAGTTTACAGACGATACCTAGAGACAGGAGCATTCGATCGCCGTCCAGGTACGGGCAGACCTAGGGCTACATCAGCAGCAGATGATCGTTATATCCACCTTACTGTTCTGCGAAATCGCCACCTCAACGCAGTTCAAGTCCAACAAAGTCTGCGTGACGAACGCCAAGTGGTCATAAGTTCAGATACCGTCAGAAGGAGACTTGCTGAACGGAACGAGAACGTTATTCTCAGTGTTGCATCGAGGAAACTGTTGCTTATGGAGGAGGATCTGTAATGGTCTGGGGGCGGCATCTCGTTAACAGCACATACAGCGTTAGTTTTCATCGAACCGACGGGCCGTACACGTGGACTGACTTCTCATCGCTACATTACTGAAATCCTCGCAGACCATGTGATACCTTACGCAGGATATATCGGGCAGGATATGCAATTGATGCATGATAATGCACGGCCTCATGTTGCTCATGTGGTGACCCAGTATCTACGCGACGTCAGCATTCGTACGATGGACTGGCCAGCTCGAAGCCCAGACTTGAATCCGATAGAACACTTATGGGATGAGCTGAAACGTCGGGTTCGAGCCCGGGTACCTGCTCCAACAAGGCTTCCAGAGCTGCGAATCGCAATTGAAGAGGAGTGGAATACAATTCCTCAAGATTTTATCGTCAGGCTCGTAAGGTCGATGAATACAAGGATGCTGGCAGTTATCCGAGCAAGGGGAGGGAATACGGAATATTGATCAAAAACTTTTTTTTTGATTTTATCTTTGTTTTTGGCTTTAATTTTTTTTCACATTATGATTACTAACGATTGTCACGACTGGAAAACGACTCTTCTTTGTAAAATCCTTAATAAACACTGAAATATTGATTAAACCCAATGAGTTTCCTTTCATTTTAATCACCATGAAACGCACTTTCTGTAGGTACAACTTTGATAATTGTAGGTTTTTTAGTTTTTGAGAAAATCGAATTAGAGTGCCTAGGTAGCGGGTGGCTCGGTTTATTTGCTGTCCAGTGTATATTCGTTCTTCAAAAACGAGCTGTTCGAGCTATTTATCAGCTTGGTGCCAGAGTTTCTCTGAGAGATTTTTTTAAAGATGTTGGTATTCTCAAGGTGGCATCACAATTCATCTTCGCCAACATCTTATATATTAGGCAAAATATACACTTATACACTAAAAATAGTGATATTCACAATATTAACACTAGAAATAAGGACAAATTACGAGCTCCATTTCACCGGCTTCATAAGGTACATAACTCATTTGTTGGGCTTGGTATAACTTTTTATAACATGCTGCCCTCTTCTTTGCTAGATTTGTCTTTTAATGCGTTTAAAACTAAAGTAAAATCCACCCTATGTTCAAAGGCATACTATTGTATCAATGACTACTTAAACGATAAGAATAGTTGGTCGCTGTGATTAACTCAAGACAATGTTTATGTTCTTTCTCCAGAATTAGCTTACCTACTGACAGGATAATATGAGTTCATATAATTAATTATTTTTTTATTTGACTGTATAAGTCAATATAATTTAATTTAGTTAAATTTTAATTTATTAGTGACATAATCTACTCATTACAATGTGTGTTTTATGCGTTGTATTGCAATAAGTGGTTAGCTAGCGTCCTCGACTATTGATTATACTATTCTTGCCTGAGCAACCGGCAGCAAGCTCGTCATGCTCCGTTAGATGTCACTGCCTTTTTTTTTTTTTTTTTGAGAGTGGTAATTCGTCAAATAACATCTCCCGCTCTGGGCGGAGCGGGAGGGTGTGTCAGACTCTTACTGACTAAAACCCACCCGTATTCCTTCCTGTTGCCTGTGTTGCGGGGGCCTCGGTGACCCATAAGTACCTTCCCGCGACCCCGGCAGGCATCGGCCCTAGTGGACCCCTACTGTATGTGCTGACGACATCTCTTTGAGGCGCGCGTGGAATACAACGCGCCGTCGACCCGGGCCTGGTCCTTACCGGACGGTGAGCTACCCATTGCTCACCGTCCGCAAGCCCGCGCCTACGGTGGCCGGAAATCCGCCCGGGATTCCCGACGCCCTGTAGATGTCACTGCCTGCGGTAGAGTCGGGGGTCGGGTTGCCTCCTTCCCTCCAATATGGCGAGGGGGGTGATGGCTGATCTTTGCGTTATGCTCGTGAACGGGTGCTGCTTCTGGTGACTGGTCGTCTTGCTGATCATGGTTTTAATTGTTATTAGTAATTGTTTACTTATTTTACTTCGATGGGGCTAGTTCATCATTTCTCACTTCGAGCTACAGCAATAGCCTTATGTAAGCGGGCACGCCCTTTATGCCTGGAGGCTTTTATTTAGGTATTAAGTTCTATTTACGTTTTTTTATGTTGTAATTTTTATCTGCTTGAGTACAGTTTGTTCATTGTTTTGTTGGTATACTGGCGTGTGCTAGCTAACATATGGCAAGTGTGTAATTTAATCCAATGTTTTGTGTTTCGTAATGTTAATTACTTTGCATACGATTTGTATAGAATCAAGTTTATATAACTAAACAGACAGATGTGCTGCTGGGGAGTTTGTTCCACCACTTCTTCTTCCCAGCTAAAGCACTAGGAAGTGGTGAAGGTTCATTTTTGGGGGACTGTCTTATGTAACTTTGACGTTCGAAAAGTACTGATTTTCAGCCTAGTTTGAATAAATGACTTTTGATTTTGATTTTTGATTTTGATTTGATTGACTCCTATTTGGTGCAACCTTGAGACGCACGATAGAGGAAAGTGATATATTCGAAAATTCATCTGAAGTACTCATAGTGTCACTCTATTTCTTTAAGTATGTTTATTGTTTTATGTATATTGGCACCCTGTTTTTATATATTCCTGTAATTTGTTATCAATTAATTGTACTATTGTGTGTTGTGCTATGCCTTTTGTGTGCACTGAATAAAAGTTTTATCTATCTATCTAGTAGGTACATAAACAAAATTTATAATAACAGTTTTTGACATATACGCTATACGCTAGGTTCTCTTTAAAAGATCGCTTTTAGCGATAAGACCGCCCATTGTGTCATCCTATGTAAAATGTCTACATTTGTAGCTGTAATTTTTATGGTGTACTTAATAAAGAGTATTCTATCTATCTATCTATCTAAACCATTAATGCATTCTTTAAATGTTATCTTGCTTTGGGTAACAGAGAAACTGGCATACCAGTTTTAAGGATATTCTTTACAGTGAGGCTTTGACAAAAAAAATATAGGTAATATAGAGGTAATTTCCGACCTCGACACGGGCGAAGCCGCGGGCAAAAGCTAGTAGGCCATGGTGCATGAGATTTCTGATAATACTTTTTCTGTATCATTCGACTTGTGCAACGTTTAATTTATTTTTATTTTTTTTTTATTTTAAGGGCTTCATCGCTGAGCGATAAAGTCACCCTGTAACTTTTAATTTTGTCACCAGTTTATTTAAACCTGATAAAATCTCCGATCGCTGTTAAATACTTATCACGTTAGCTTTGTTTAAAATAATCAGCCTATAGTGTTCCCACTGCTGGGACACAGGCCTCCTCTTCGAGAGCTGGCTGTAATCTACCAGGCGGGCCCAGTGCGGGTTGGTAGATGTCTTCGAATTTTTGGTTCTGGGTCATGCCGGTTTCCTCACGATGTTTACCTTCGCCGTTTTGAGAGCAGTTGTGATGAAATTATTTATACAAAGTAAAGCGCCTGCCTGGGGCCTGGGTTCGAACTCGTGGCCGTTACCACTGGGCTACCACTGACTCTGAGCTTTGTTTGTCCAACCGAAATAACAACAGCTTATCGAAATTGTTTGGCATAAGTTTACAGGGAAAAAGTATTTTTAAATAAAAAGGGGTTAGTCATTCTTTTAGATAGTAGAGTTCAAACTACTTAAATGTAAATAAATAACCTTATAAATCCTCTATCACGAAAAATATTTAAATCTTTACACATAAATACAATCACACAAATACAATAAACCGTCCCTCGATAGACATCATTCACCGTTTAACATAGAAAAAGTAAACAAAACTGTCTTTTTCCGCCTGAACAAATCTTAAGGGTGTACTGAATTTTCGGAACATTGTTACTCTTAAAGGTGAAACGGCTTCTTTCCTTATATCAACCGTTATCTTGCAGGATAAAGGTTCCACAGAGCACGGAGTCGCCGCACCGGCAGCGTCTCTAGAGACGCGGCACTCGGCAGTATTAATAAAATTCATGGCGCCGAAAGTTCGTTGATTGCACGGACCGCCTTCAAAGCCACAAAGTCATCAGTTTCTATACGTCATCAGTGTCGTAGTGCGAGTAAACCGTGACACCCTTGGGTTTAGGGGTTTTGGCCAACTTATTTTATATCAAATATAGTATTTTAGAAGTCATTGCCTGGAAAAATACTGGTGGGGAAAAAAAAAAGTAGGTGTTTCAAAACATTTTTATTCCTTAAATGTATATTTATCACTACTACTCGTATGAACCTTTATTAACAGGTTTTTTTAAATGTCTAAAACTCTATTTTTACAATCTAAGTTAAGATTACAAAATACCATTAATTCAGTTCATAGATGAGATTAATACTAGCCCTATTGCGATCATCTCGCCATTTTGTATTGAAATTAAAATATAGTAGTTTCGTCCAGGCCCGGATTTACCCCTAGGCCTGAAAGGCCCCGCCCTGAGGACCCAGCCAGCCTGGGGGCCCCACTCACCCAGATAAACCGACCAGGTACCATGCTTGCCTGACGAGTAGGGTGGAGTCAAATTTTTATTTTATTTTCATCTTGGCATATTCGTAAAAAGCTGCGTGATAGGCACATTAAGGCAAAAATATTTTTGTCTAAGTTTATATTTAAAGGTGCCGGCCCCCGATAGGACAAAGTTTTGAAAAAAATCCCACACTTGTCAATGGTATATAGTGCAAAATTAAATGCTAAAGTTTATAAAACATCGCAGGCTAGGACAATCAAAGATAGTATTATCAAATATTTAAATAATAAATCAGTTGCCTTGAGTGCTTTATCAGTAGTGGGCTGTGATGGGACAGCAATAAATACTGGATCTAAACGTGGTGTCATAAGCCTGTTAGAGGCAGAGATAAAAAAACCGTTAAAATGGTTTATCTGTGCACTACATTCGAATGAATTGCCACTACGACACCTTTTAATACATTTGGACGGTCAAACTACAGGACGTCGATGTTTTTCAAGGGCAATAGGAGCTGATCTGCAACAATATGAAAAAAAAAGCCAATAGGGTATTTTACTATATACGAGAAAAATCTACAAATATATTATTGACATAGTTTAGGCACAAAGGAGTCGGAAAATGTTACTTTTAGTTCATAAAATAACAAAATAAATTTTAAAATTAAATTCAGCGTTTTCAGTTTTTCTAATCTGTTAAAAAAACACCATGAAATAGTAGCCGCCATGTTAATACGTCATACGGCTATGTTAACAAAAACGTGTCAATTATCATACAAAGATCAGCGCATTTGTTTTCATAGCCCAGTGACGTCATGACCACAGAGCAACATGGCGTCCACTGCGTCCAGCGTTTTCGTCAACCTGCGCGCGAAATTTGAAAATGTAAAATTTTAAATGCATTTTTATGGCACTTATCGATTGAATAAAAATTTTGTGATTTTTTTGGGCATATTAGCACTATAGAATTTAATTAAGACACTTTTAAAAAATGGGTGTAAGACCCTATAGTGAAATTTGCCGTTATACCAACGCCACTTCCAGTTATAACTAAAGATCTAAGCTCCGAACAAACATATCTCTATTTGAGATAATGACTGCCATTAGCACTGGTATTTTTCCTTCTGACCTGACAAATAGAGAACCCGGTCCACTCAACTATTCTAGGTGGCTAACGACTACGACCAGGATCTTACGGTTATATGTCACAAAGACTGAACCGGAAAAGAATCTTAAGTAGATTCTCTTCCGGTTCAGACTTTGTGAATTAGCCAATTTCGTGATAAAAGTTTATGGGCGAATGTGGTTTCAAATCAAATGCAATCCTTCGTGTTTAAATGGAGCACAGCACTTGTAGTTTACGATCTATTGCAGTCGCTATTTAAACGATAATTTGAAAGAGTGATTAATCCAGTCATACAAAGAAATGGATATTTTGGTCATCCAGAAAATCTTCTTATAGCTATGCTTGTAGATGACAACAAAGTGATACGGGAACTGGCATGCCGACGTATTCTAAAAGCAAGGTCAGAGAAAGTCACAGGAATCCGAAAATTAAAAGTTCCATCATTTAATTTTAATACTTCCCATTATACTGATATTACTGATTGGCACAATAGTCAGATTACTGTACTGGGGGGTAACCATCACCTCTTAAAGCATTATTATTATAATATTACTTCACAGTGGGAAAGTGATGGAGCTATACAGGACTTATAGCTCCATCTCTTTTTCACGCTGAAGTAATATTGAAATAATAATGATAAAAGAGGTGATGGTTACCCCCCTGAGCCATCTTTAACTAAAAGTTTATCTGCTGAAGCATTAAAAGAAATTGTAGAAAATGGTCTTGGACGAAAGAGAATATAGCACCCATTTCTTGTCATACTCAAGCCGTGGAGCGTGACATCAAGCTGGTACCGGGAAGCTTCAGGTGCTGTATCATCATCATCTGCCTAGCCTTTTCCCAACTACGTTGGGGTCGGCTTCCAGTCTAACCGGATGCAGCTGAATACCAGTATTTTACTTGGAGCGACTGCCTATCTGACCTCCACAACCCAGTTACTGGGTAACACGATACCCCTTGGTAAGACTGGTTGTCAGACTTTCAAGCTTCTGACGATCCGTAACGACTGTCAAAGATCTACAAATGACAGCCGGGACCAACGGCTTAACATGCTTTCCTAGGCACGGAGGGGTCTTTGTATGTAAAGATGGTCGCCCATCCACGGACCAACCGCGGCAAGCGTAGCTTGCCGATACGCGGTCTCCACAGACTCCAGGACTCGTCTGGCCTACCGGCCATCGGTCCTTCGACACACATGGCCAGCCCACTGCCACTTCAGCTTGCTGACTCTGCAGGCTGTGTCGGTGGGATATAGTAATTAGGCCTCTAATATAGCAGGATATTATATAGTTGGCAAACCTACTTGGTCTGTATGGAGAGTGTTGACAATGTTGCCTGTATCAACGCGGCCGCCTCTAGCAGCGGTTGCCTCTAGCAGTGGCCGTCGAACCGTCTCTGTGCTCTGTGTAATACGAATTGCGTAAGGCTATCCTGGAAGCCTTTTGGCTCACGTGAAATTTATGTGATTTTTTTTGTGTAGTTATCTGGTAGCTAGGTTGTAGGAGGGTTGAATGTGTTTTTCAAAATAGTTGGGTATGTTCTTTTTATTGTGAGGGTAATATCACATAGGTATCTAAAGATTTAGCAATGTCTGATGTATCAAGGTCCTTGAAAAATCAATCGACAAAAAAGCTTACTAACAAACTGTAAAACCCAAATCCTGTAATTTGATTGACTGCATTTTTTATATACAGTCAGGCAATCGCAGCATTAACACAGGGGCTATCTCACAGGAGACTGAGAGATTTATACACGTATTTTACCGAACTTGTAATAATTCCCATTTTGGGTTCCTAAAATTATTATTGAACACTCTAATATTTGCGCCTCTTTTTTTGAACCCCAAATTATTTGTATTTTGGGGTCCTAAAAATACTAATTAGCCAAGTAACTGCAACCAACTTCGACTTGCGACCCTTGCCGGGCGCTGCCGGGGCACCGCTCGCTTCGCTCGCTCGGCTCGCGCGCCGTTTGTCACAGTTCTAACCTAACCTATTTCGTCAGGGTGCTCTAGCTCAGTTACTGCGACCACTTCGGCTCGCGCGTGTTTGGTCACAGTTCCAACCTAACCTATCCATTTGGTTGGGGTATCATAGCTTAGTTACGATGACCAGCTGTCAGATAAGACCACCAAGTTAATTTAAAAAAATGTGCATCATTACAAGCGCAATAAGTTTTCAGAGGTTCATTTATTTAAAAAACCGGCCAAGTGTGAGTCGGTCTCGCGCACGAAGGGTTCCGTACCATTATCTGTAAAAACGGCAAAAAATGATGTCTATTGTATGGGAGCCCCCTTAAATATTTATTTTATTCTGTTTTTTAGTATTTGTTGTTATAGCGGCCACAGAAATACATCATCTGTGAAAATTTCAACTATCTAACTATCACGGCTTATGAGATACGAGTACTGCCTGGTGACAGACGGACAGACAGACGGACAGTGGAGTCTTAGTAATAGGGTCCCGTTTTACCCTTTGGGTACGGAACCCTAAAAAGTACGTGTCCATAAGATCAATAAGTTTTAAGAGGATTAGTTAAATATATCCCTTTATTATTTTACCACTTTAATAAAATTGAGTCCATAATAATTATTATAACAGCCGTTACTTACTAGAGACAATTTTAATGCACGCCATAAGATTATTGGGATTCATAGTAATGCTCATTCTAGAGTGACTCACTCTATGAGTGACTCCTTCCAACGCATTGCTGTCCTTTTCCCACAACCAAAATATGCTACCACAAATGTCATTCACTCTCCCCAAAACATGCACTATCATCATTGAAACCATTCACACATCGGTTCATTCATTGAATGAAGCTCACCATGCGAGTTTATGATCTGAAATAATTTACGGCTACCACGATCAACAGTTCCATGACATAATTACTGTTAAAACAAGTCATTCGAGAATAGTGATGGGGAAATCAACTAATGCGAGTTAACGATTAATAAAATTCGTACAAGGTTGATTGGATATAATTATAAAGCCATTCTTATCAATACCACTTGATAAAACCCGAAAAAGATCGACTTATCAGACAAAATTCCAAGCTGAATCTGTGGCAGTTCGAATTCAGATCGGTATTCTCCCGAAGTTACAATTTGGAAGGCTTCCTGAATATTCTGGCTATGTCTGGCTTACATAGGGCAGTTGGACCGGCTACTACCTTGTGGTGAACATAACACAACAAAAAATCACGCCTGTTTTCCCCAAAGGCTTAGTTAGGCATCATTATACCTATAGTATATCTACATTTTGCCAGTTATGTTTAAGTCCCCTCCCATGTAATAGGGCGAGCCTATTGCCATCAACCGGGCATACATCCAAACTCCGGGCTGCTACTGAGAAATTCCTGATCGAAAAACCCAATATCACTTTGCTCGACCGGGAATTGAACCCAGAACCTCATAGTGCTTATTTTGCGACCACTAAACCAACGAAGCAGTTATATTATTTCGTAAAACGAATAGAGTTACTACTATTTGTCGCTCGCACTTATCTATAGTATCGAATCAAGCATTTAGTCGAGTCGTTAAATAGGTAATCGATTAGTCGAATTGACAACGGTTTGATAGTTTGCAGTGGACTCGCAATAGAGAATTAGTGTAGACCAAAGTCAATTGCATTTGGTGGCGTTATTTGGTATTATCCGAGCAGACGGTATCAAATTGTTTAGTCGCAATTATTGTATAGCGCTAAACTAAACCAAGGAGATTTCGCGTTTATCCTAACAATAGATAATTTGGGAATTACTTTGTTTGAAATGATTATAATATGGAAATGACTTCATTAGTAGACCGGTGATACGGCTTGCAATAATAATTGTTTCGGTCAACGGCTGGCTTCTACTCCCATCACGGTGGTCCCGCCTACGTATAAAGGTCATAAATGCAGAATGTCAGCTGGCAAATGCCCATTATTTAATTGCACTGCCCATTATTTGATTATCCACCGATAAACAAGCTACCAGGGCTTAGTTAGCATGACGCTTTCTTTTTCTACTGGTACTGTAGAATAGAAATCGCTTGTCTACGTTTCTTGGTAGTAAACTGTCAACGGTCTACACGGAAACGTCATTTTTATCAATAACAAAAACGTCGAAAAAACGGTTCTCGTACCTACCGTAGAGTAAAAATACAACGCCTCATGCTAAGCCTGCTGAGGATATAAATACGAGTATGTCACCCATTTTACTTAATTATTAATTGACCGGTTAAGTAGTCACGACATCTCAAGGTCGACTACGAGATGTCTTATCTAAAAAAAATAAAAATAATTATCATTTATTTTTTGACCTAAGCGAAAGTGTTATTTATTTGTACTTGCCGATAACAGTTACTTATCCATACTTGTTTGTGCAATTGTAATTTCTTAGAATTGTGTCTCGGACGTAATTCATCGTAGAGAATTTTAAGGGGATTAATGTAATGGACTGTGTCTTCTCAGTATATTTTTGAGAAATTTTGATATGCCCATAAAAATATAAAAATGTTAAAAAATATAGTGATATCCATAATATAAATACAAGAAACAACACATTTCTCGTACCTACAACAAGGTTCAAGAAAGTAAGTGGCTCATTCCGATGTCAATGTATACGCTTTTATAATAAACTTCCACGTTCAAGATCTAAGCCTTTAAGTTGTGCCTGAACCTGCCGGGGTCGCGGGAAGGTACTTATGGGTCACCGAGGCCCCCGCAACACAGGCAACAGGAAGGAATACGGGTGGGTTTTAGTCAGTAAGAGTCTGACACACTCCCGCTCCACCCAGAGCGGGAGAAGTTATTTGATGATTTCCCACCCAAAAAAAGAAGGTTTAGATTGTAAGATATTAAATTTATGTTAATGTATTGGTAGATATTGGATAATTGTACATAGAAATAAATCAAAGCTTTTGTATAAATATTGTGATTGGCTATATGTAATTGAATGTGTCGATTTAATTAGAAGAAGAAGTGTATTCAGGAAAATGCGAATTAGCCCTGCCCGGGCGAAATATCCATGGTACAATCTCCCAGCTTCCGTCGACAAAGTCCTCATTCATGGTGCTGAAGTGGCACAGTATGTTCTATTATATTATTTACCGGGGAACTATCCGAAGTGGCAGCCGAATCGAACAATACAAATTGTAAGTCCTTTAGATGAGATCATACTCGAAAAATTTCAAGTAAATTTACGTTTACAGACTTACTAAACCCACTTTTACTTAGTTCAAACCCTGGTCTACGATAACTTCCCCGTCAGAAAATGAGCGTAATGTCGACGCAGGTTAAGATTTATTACGAGTTTAGCTTTATTTTTAGTTTAGTTAGTTAATGGCGCCGATTCCCTTGTTCACAAACTAAACTAAATTTAAGTTCAGTGCATCTTTTTCTTTCTATTTCATTAAGAAAAGGACAGAAGATAAATTTTAGTTTAGTCCTGTCAAATTAATCAGCGCTTGATGTAAATTGACGTAATTTTAGTAGGCAAGTTTTTAATCACGTCTAAACTTGTATGGAGTAGTGACAGGCGCTGATTAATTTGACAGGACTAAACTAAAATTTATCTTCTGTCCTTTTCTTAATGAAATAGAAAGAAAAAGATGCACTGAACTTAAATTTAGTTTAGTTTTTGAACAAGGGAATCGGCACCATTAAGTAATTTGTTGCTAATATGTTTGTAAATAAATTGTGGCTTCGCTTATATGTAGGCTTGTGGCTAAGCAATAACAGCCGCACGGGTCGATCGTTCAGATTAAGCTACGCTTGCCGCGGTTGGTTCGTGGATGGGCGACTATCTTTACATACCAAGACCCTTTCATGCCTCGGAAAGCATGTTAAACCCGTTGGTCCCGGCTGTCATTTGTAAATCTTGACAGTTGTTACGGGTCGTCACAAACCGGAAAGTTTGACAACCAGTCTTACCAAGGGGTATCGTGTTACCCAGGAGCTAGTTTATGGAGGTCAGATAGTCAGTCACTCCATGTAAAATACTGGTATTCAGCTACCGGTTAGCTTGGAAGCCGACCACAACATAGTTGGCAAAATACTGGTCAGATAATGAGATTATGTTTGTAAATAAATTGTCTTACATAAAAACCCTAATATATATAACAATATATACATAAAAACCCCATTATAAAAAGCTTTGATTCCTTAGTCAGAGGCATTTCTGAACGGGACAATAAAACTTAAATATTTATTTATTAAACAAAATGTATTTAGTTTGTATTAAATTGAGTAAATATAGCTTTACTAAACTTTATTGAGGATTTAAAATATTTTTATGAAAAAAAAAACCCATTCACGAAGTTAGGGATTTATGACCGCCGTTATTCGGTGCTTGGACCACAGTGCACATAGTAGGTTGTTTTTGGCTTTCTCCTCACGATGTTGTCTTTATCAGCACTGCTGTGTAAGATTAACTTCAAATGGACTCATCGTCTGCCTAGCCTTTTCCCAACTACGTTGGGGTCGGCTTCCAGTCTAACCGGATGCAGCTGAATACCAGTATTTTACATGGAGCGACTGCCTATCTGACCTTCACAACCCAGTAACTGGGTAACACGATACCCCTTGGTAAGACTGGTTGTCAGACTTTCAGCCTTCTGACGACCCGAAACAACTGTCAAATATTTACAAATGACAGCCGGGACCACGTGCTTTCCGAGGCACGAAAGGGTCTTGGTATGTAAAGAAACCTATCCACGGACCGACCGCGGCAAGCGTAGCTTAACCTGATCGATTGACCCGTGCGGCTGTTATTATTTAGCCACAAGCCCCCACACAACTTTAAATGGACTACATTCAATATATTTGGGGAAAAAATGGTGATATAATATAAAGATGAAACCGTCTAAATACAGATGAATGTGTTACTAATCCCCTTTAGTGAGCAATTGCGTAAGAATTTAACCTGAACAGCGGTATAATAGGGTATTTTACTATAAACGAGAAAAACTCTATAAATAGATTATTGAGATAGTATAGGCAAAAAGGAGTCGGAGAATGTTAGTTTTAGTTCATAAAATAACAAAAAAAAATTTAAAATTCTATTCATCGTTTTCAGTTTTTCTAATCTGTTAAAAAACACCATGAAATAGTAGCCGCCATGTTATTACGTCATACCGCTATGTAAACTTAAACCTGTTAACTGTCAACTGATAGTTAGATAATAGATCAGCGCATTTGTTTACATAGCCAAGTGACGTCATTACCACAGAGCAACATGGCGTCCACTGCGTCCAGCGTTTTCGTCAAACTACGCGCGAAATTTGAAAATGTAAAATTTAAATGCATTTTTATGGCACTTATCGATTGAATAAAAATTTTGTGATTTTTTTGAGGCATATTAGCACTATACCGGCTGAATTTTTTTACCGTCTCGAAAAACATAGGGTATAGTAGGTGAACGGAGTAGAAGCCTATGGCATAGTCAATCTTTTGTTTTTTTTTTTCTTCAACCTGTAAAGAAATTGATTTATCAATAAATACTACCCATTTGAAGTAAACTTTTCATACTAAAACAATAAAAACAGAAAAAAAAATGAATAAATCGATGAAAAAATATCGAAATACAAATCAAACGCACCCTACTAAATGCGCAGAATTTATCAATGAAT
Source organism: Atethmia centrago (assembly GCA_905333075.3). Classification (NCBI taxonomy): domain Eukaryota; kingdom Metazoa; phylum Arthropoda; class Insecta; order Lepidoptera; family Noctuidae; genus Atethmia; species Atethmia centrago. Next base: position 10,169,274 of record HG995388.1, read on the forward strand.
TCGTAGATCCGTTCTTTTGCAGCCGATAGGTACTCGCCGCACTTGCCGTCGGCTTCTTTGATATCAGGCGCACGAGCCGCTCGCTCGCACATCCCCGCCCGCGCGCATCCCGCGTTTCAGTCTACGATTAGTCACGGCAGCGTGACGTCGCGCTGTTTATTTCCGCGTATGCACCGATGGTCCGCCCGGTGATAGTTATCGTATGTAAACATGTACGAATATTCTAATGTAGAGTACCACGCAATGGTGCGATTTTTTATCCTGTCCGGTGAAAACATAGCCAGTGCGAGGCGAATGTACGCAGAAGAAGAACATCTTCAGTCGCTGCGAAGGAACGGTATCCCTACTCCTCAAATTCCCAGCACTTCCCTCATATTACGGACGTATCAGCGGTTACTAATCATTTAAATAACCCTCCTTTTTGCTGCGCCGTAGTCGGGTAACAAACGGGTCATTTCGACCTTGCACGGTTTAGTTAGTGATGGCACAGTGATGGGTAATGGCACTCCCTTTTACAAATCCATTAATACATTGAATGATTTGATTACTTGCATAATAAACACCAATTACCTAATTTAAAATCGACTTCGCCTAATATTTCATAACCTCACTTTATGTCAATTTCTATGAAATAAAAAGTTAGTAGCTAATGATAATCTAACGAATACCTATTGTAAGAAAAAGTGGTTAACTTAAAACCTTCGAAATACCTACAGATTAATGTATTACTAATCATTCCATTTAGTCAGTGATTGTGTAAGAATACTACCTAAACAGGTTTGTTTAAATTTTGCAAAACAGATCAGGCCAACTCACCATGGATAAATAATCATTGTCTCTGAAAGGTACCTACCTAAAGACCGCTGTAAACATTTCAGGTAGCGGTAGCGGTTTTCAGAGACAAAGATTATTTATCCGTGGTGAGTTGGTCTGTGTTGCAAAATTTAAATAAACCTGTTTGGAAACGGTAACACTGTGTGCGTTTCGCTCGCACGTTTACTTTCATTCATGCGCGATCGCAGGCTACGCCGCGCGCCGCTTCGTTTACTATCTCCTATTTTGGCTTTTATTAGTTTTACGCACGGGCCGTAGGATGGATAGTTTTCATGATTTTTTTAGGAAATTCCGAACCTTGTCAATCTCAATGGTACTAAGCAAATATTCTCAGGTATGGCTTCTGTTCCTCTTACACAACACACCTTAATATTCTCGAGACGCTAAAAAATGTCATCCGGTATAATTGAATTAAGACACTTTTCAAAAATGGGTGTAAGACCCTATTGGGTGTAACACACTATCAGTAGCGCTATTCTATAAAAATCTCACTGTGAAAACCCAGGTGAAGTGAGCTGTTATTCTATTGATGCTAGGGATTGAGACTACTACTATTGATGCTCACTTCAAGCTCATTTCACCTTAGTTGTCACGGTGAGATATTTACAGAATAGCACTACAGTAGCAATGGCTTTCATTTTGACAGTACAAAATCATTCATTGCGATAAATACGTTGTTGAGCAGACAAATTTTTCAAACATTTGAAGCAACGATTTAGCAATATCCTTCAAAATCATTCAGATTGTGATTGCAATAGGGTATTGCAATAAGGTGCCTGTTTGTTTACACTTTCAAGTTTTAATTTTTTGGAAAATGGTATAGGTAATTAATGTATACGAATCTGTTGTCATGATTTTGAAAATTGAGGAGATTTGGCCTTCTGATTCCTAAAAAGAGGATCCTTAGAATTACCGTAATACTTTTTTTTTTTTTTTTGAGTGGGAAATCATCATGTAACTTCTCCCGCTCTGGGCGGAGCGGGAGGGTGTGTCAGACTCTTACTGACTAAAACCCACCCGTATTCCTTCCGTTGCCTGTGTTGCGGGGCCTCGGTGACCCATAAGTACCGTCCCGCGACCCCGGCAGGCATCGGCCCTAGTGGACCCTACCTTTGTGCTGACGACATCTTTTTGAGGCGCGCGTGGAATACAACGCGCCGTCGACCCGGGCCTGGTCCTGCCCGGACGGTGAGCTACCCATTGTTTACCGTCCGCAAGCCCGCGCCTACGGTGGCCGGAAATCCGCCCGGGATTGTCGACGCCAAGGATTGTTGTGCCAAGACTCACATAACGCTTACACTGTTAAAAAGTTATCAAATGTAATGTAGAGCCAAGCCCTTAACTCTACAATGCTTAAGGCGCTGACAAAACCCAATTGACCAAAATAAGCTACTCTTAAGAAAAAAAAAAATACCAAATCTGTAAAGTTTGTGTTAGCGGAAAAAATTTAAGTTAATTTTGAACATATTTCCCAGAACTTGGCTGTTACCTAAAATCGTTTTGAATAAAAATCTCGATACAAACTAACGTTAAACTAACCTCTTACCTTGAGTTCTAATCCAAAATATCTGCATTAAATATCAACATACGTTACTTATTTAATTAATAACAAGAACGTCTTATTTGAATGCAGAACTTGGTTGTTTTTTATTTTCGATTATCCAACTCAATTTTGAGTAAATAGGTAATTGCTTCATATTTTGCAATAAATTACAAGCGTTGTGTCATCGCGCTTCTCTTTCTTTTCTATGCAATCGAACAGTGACCGCGGCTTAGGTGTTGTCAGCGTCTTAAATCAAAATTGTAATCAAACCTGATTTGTAGGCACAAAGCCTCGTTGAATCGGAAGAAAATGCTGTAATCCGTCCATAATCTGAAGCCCTAACTCGAACGCGCGATGTAAACGCAACGTAAATTCGAATGATTTTTGAATCAAAAAGCATTTTTTTTGCGACATGCACAATATTAGTATCTCCGAATACACATAATCAGCCTATAGGTAAAGTTCCCACTGCTGGGACAAAGGCCTCCTCTATGTGACAGGTAGTGGGCTGTAATCCACCACGTGGGCCCAGGCCTAGTGCGGGTTGGTAGTTGTCACACATGTCTTCGAGTTTTTCGGTTCTAGGATATACCAGTTTCCTCACGATGTTTTTCTTCACCGTATCTCCCATAGATATGAATATAGTCTTAAAACTAAATAAATATTATGTGCGAAACGCGTATTTTCAATTTTAAAATCGTTCAAATTTACGTTCCGTTTACTCCGCGCGTTCGTGCTAGGCCCACTGAGTAGTTTAGAACAAAATTACTGCTGATCAACAGTGCTTGGGGTAAATTGGAGTGTTTGGCACGAGTTGATTTGAATTCCAATCTGTAAGACTGATGACTGACAGAAGATTTAGTTTTAGCTAAAGTTTATATGATCTCGTTTCTTAGAAGCTCGTTCCGTTCCGTTTTGTTAGTAGATTTGATGGTGTTGATACGCACAGTGCTACAGATATCTTTTGACGCTTTAATGACACTGACAGAGGACGTTGTTGGTAAACAATTTTGAAATTGTCAAGGAATTAGTGAGTATTATATCCCACATCCTCTAAAAAAACTGTCGTAACACACCGAAAATAAGTTTTGAGAAAAAGCCGATTTTATTTATTTTCCAATAAACTAATGTTAATGTGGCTTTCAGGTTACAAATTTTTAGCTTTTTACTATTTTAATCAACAAAGGATGTATCAAGCAATTTGTGAATGAATGAAATGAGAAAACATATTTATGAATGGAATTGATTTTTTTAATAAAATAAAAACTTAAAAAATACCCAAAATGTGACACTCTTTTACATTATATTGTAACATAATTTATGAAATTTAGCACATTGTAACTCGAATAATATTGTTTATATACAGGGTGGAATTTTATAATGCCACCTGGAGGGAAAGTACTCTTAATACTGCAGATAGAACATTTTACTCAAAGGAAACATTCCTTTATTTTTTAATAGAAAGCAAACTGCATTCAAAGATTTTCGAAAATTCTCTTCTCCCACACCCGGGAATCGAACCGGCTAAAATCTGAAAAAATTACATCCTGTACTTTTATTGCATCGATCGTTAGGGTCAATTATAAGGATGAAATCTCTCTAACAAACATGATAAATTAAATGAAAGGAAAACCAGGAAATCTGAAGTTACAAATTCAATGAGTCAAGTTAAAGCTCTTTAACTAACATCCATCTTTTGTAATGCAGACTCCTTTGCGACATACTCGTAGCTGCGTGTATGAGGTAATTTAAATATGGAATGTTAGATTAAAATTTGAAATTAGGTTGTCATAGTTGTTATTCACATTTGATTGTTTTTACAACTCATTTCATATTTTGTCTCACGGTAAAAATGGCTTATCAAGAACAGTTTGATTTAATGGAAGCTTATTTTTTAAATAACAAAAACGTGAATCTAGCTCTGCGGTGGTATGGAGAGAGATATCAAGACCAACAGGCACCAACTCGGTTCGTATTGAAAAGAATGGTAGAAAATTTAAAGAATACGGGTGGTTTCAAGAAGAGACGGCAAACTATTCAGCAAAACTATTTCGATTTTGAACTAGATGTTTTAACATACTTTGAATCATTTCCAAAGGCTTCAAGTAGAGATGCTGCCGATGAATTAGGAACAACCCACACTCGCGTACTTAAAGTGCTGAAAAAGTATAAGTATAAATGCTATCGTGAAGGTCGGTTGGTGCAAAAATTGCATATTGGGGATCGTGACAGACGATTACAATTTTGTGAAAACATGCTTGGAGAAATTGACCGAAACCCTAATTTTTTGAGTAACATTGTATGGTCTGACGAAACCAACTTCAGCAATAATGGCATGTACAATCACCGCAATAACCATTATTGGTCTCGAGTGAATCCTGTTCGTGTTCATGAAACTAACAATCAAGTAAGATTTTCTTTCAACGTTTGGTGCGGAAATATGAGAAATAATGTAGTGTTAGTCCACGTGTACGAAGGTCATTTACACACTGTCAAGTATATTGAAATACTGGATCTCTTAAGAAACGAGTTAAATGGTTTCCCCGAGGAAGAGCGAAACCAAATCATTCTAAAGCAAGATGGTGCTCCAGCACATAACAGCAGAATCACTGCTGCCTACATTAATAACCATTTTAATACCTGGATTGGTACAAACGGCAGAATCAGATGGCCTGCGAGATCGCCAGATCTCACCCCATTAGATTTTTTTTGTGGGGATATGTAAAAAATCAAATTTACACGAAATCTTATGCGAATGACAACGAGTTGAGAGTTGAAGTTCAGAATACTACATACAGATTTATAATATTCACCACAACACTTTATTAAAGGTTACTAGAAATGAATTCGTTAAAAGAATAAATTTGTGTATCCAAGAGAATGGAGCCCATTTCGAGCAACTAATTAGTTAGTTTACCATTTTTTGTAAATAATTGAATTAATTTAAGATTTGCTGGTTTTCCTTTCATTTAATTTATGTTTGTTAGAGAGATTTCATGGTTATAATTGACCCTAACGATCGATACAATAAAAGTACAGGGTATATTTTTTTCTGATTTTAGCCGGTTCGATTCCCGGGTGTGGGAGAAGAGAATTTTCGAAAATCTTTGAATGCAGTTTGCTTTCTATTCAAAAATAAAGGAATGTTTCCTTTGAGTAAAACTTTCTATCTGCAGTATTAAGAGTACTTTCCCTCCAGGTGGCATTACAAAGTTCCACCCTGTATATAGTTCTTACTTAATATTAAATCTAATCTTTGGACTACTTCTAATGCGGGTGGAGCGGCAGAAAATGCCGAAAATCTGAAACTTATTAAATATGGAGGCCTTGGCAGAGAGTACAAATTTGTGCCCTTTGGCGTCAAGACCCTCGGTCCGTGAGGTCTCAGTGCGCATAAGTTATTTGCGGAAATCACGAAACGTCTAGTTGATGTAATTGGTGACCAAAAAGCTGGCGGCCTTCTCGCGCAACGCATCAGCATTGCAATTCGGCGAGGAAATGCCGCCAGAATCCTCGGTACAATGCCTAGAGGGCCTTTTTTAGTTAACTTAGTTTTAAATTAATTTAGTTAATGTTAATAATATCTTATAATTTGGTTAAGTAAAATATATATTATCCTTGAAGCTATTTTAGGAACTTTCACAATATTATAATCAGTCTTAAAGCAAAGTTAAAAAATACCCTAGGAATCACATTAATTATTAAATCAACACACTTAATTAGGTTTGAATTATCTAGAATTATTATTTTAAAATTTAAAACTTTGTGTAAAAGTTGTCATAGAAATTCGGTATATTTAATCATTCGGATTACTCTGTACCAAACTGTTTATCTCAGGTCTCACTATTTATTTTCTGTTATTTTAGGTTTGCTTAAAATCGATATCTTTGCGTAAATTCACCCTGAATCACTTTTAAACATATTTCAGTAGTTTTTTTAATTGAAAACCTATGGTTTCCGATAGACTTTTCATTGAATAAAAGTCTTTATAGCTCATTTCGTTTACCCTGAACGGGTTGTCTTTCTTTTTGGCGTTATCAGCCTATTTCTGTAAACATTTCACAACACACAACAAACTTTTGCAAAAATAATATGAAAAAGTTGCACGTCACAGATTACAATATTGTTTTCTTTCTAGAATAAGACGTAAATAAACCATTATTAAATGAAATAGTATTATAACCTATGATATTTCACTTTTTTACAGTTAAAAAATATAATTTTTTCAAATTAAGATCGAAAAAACAGTATCATATTGTAATATTGTTTTCACTCCTAAATTATCAAGTAATGCGAAGAAACGTCCTTGACCTATTGACCGCCACGTCAAAAAAGCAAAAACGTGCTCTCGGCGCCAAGCTACGAATTATTCCTTAAAATCTGTCATGTAGTCGTGACCTTGGCGTGCTGGGCACATTTTGGTCTGTCATCTATACATGACTGTGTAAGTAATATATACTATAATTACAAAATCTGTAATATTTACAAGATATAACAACGGAATCTATAATTTTATGTGATAAAATGATCAGTTAATATAATAAACGATTGATATTATTTTAAAATATTTTTTTTTATAAGCTTAACATACATTGAAAATAAAATCGTTTGATAAAGGTCCACTCAAGACATGAAACCTATTTAGTCTAAGTATGATAATAAAAGTAACTTTTATTATCATACTTAGATCTTTATTATCATATTTTTAGTAATTTCTATCATAGTTAGTAACCCGAGTAGATATACCTAGTAACTGATTAACACACTCATCAAGACAGCTCGATGGAGACCCGCTTTGCGGGTCTCCTCTTTCTGGGTGGTTATAATAGAAAGTGTCGGATTGAACCGGTTTTGTCCGAATCGGGGTGTTAACCATAACGATGGTATTAATATTCAGGGTGATTGGAAGATGGGTGCAAAGCTTTAAGGCGAAGATAGTACAGACAATTTAGAACCATTTAAGCCATGGTTGTCTTAGACGAAGTCTTACCAAATATTTTTAACCAAATTTTTAAGTTTTTTTTCGGAAATTCTCAAAATTTAATGTAAACTGCATAATTATGGCCAAATTGAATGATAAATGAATTCATTTTTTATTTATTTAATTCAAGTAATGTGTAAGCAATCAAGCAAAACATGTTTTAGGCTTCCGTGTCATTAGACATTTTTTTTTACAGACATTTAAAGCTGAGAAAAAAAAAAAATGTACAATACGTCTTTTAAACCTTATTAAAAAAAAAACGGAGGGTGCTTTTTTTGTTCAAACCTTTTTGAAGACATGCTTGATAATTGCTCTTTCTTTTGAGGTATCATTTATGCGGATATCTTACAAATTATTGAAATTAGGGCCTACAAACCAATTTGAGGGAGAAATTTTTTATTTTAGGCCGACTAATTAAAACAACATTTGAATTAAAATTATTTATTTTTCATGTTCAAAATGACGGCCGTGATTCCTAATACAAGCACGGCCCCGTCTTCTAACTTCTGTAGTCGTTATTTCCAACATCATCTCCTGCTTCATTGTCTCAAACGCTGAATTTATTCTTTGTATCAATTCTTCTCTAGTGTTTATTTCTATGTTATACGTTCTATGTTATACACCAGTTCCTTGGCCCGGCTCCACACGAAAAAGTCCAACGGGGTCAGATCTGGGGAGCGAGCGGGCCAAGGGATGGGTCCATCCCTGCCGATCCAGCTATCAGGAAAGCAATTGTTGAGGTGTTCCCTTACATTTAAAGTCCAATGCGCTGGACAGCCGTCTTGCTGAAAGATGACTGTTCGGTCTCTTTCGAAGATCGGGACACCTGATTCCTCTACCAGCAGTGGTAAATCAATTTGCAGAAATTGCAAATAATTTTCGCCATTCAATGGATCAGGCAAAAAGTGGGGCCCAATCAATGTTCTGCCAATTATTCCAGCCCATACATTCACAGAGAATTTCATCTGAAATGACACCTGCTTCTTAAAATCTGGATTGTTGTCTGCATCGGCCCATTCATGGATGTTGTGAAAGTTTGTAATACCTTCCCTTGAAAATTTACTTTCATCCGTCTACAAGATTGATTTCAAAAACCACGCATCTTCGATGTCTCTGTTGAGGAGGAAACGGCAGAACTGAATTCTTCTTTGAGGATCTTGCTCTACTAGCACACTCCTGCCATGGAACGGATACTTATCATTTTGGTGCATTGTATGCCACACCTTCCATTGAGAAATGTTTAAATTTCGAGCTACTGCTCTAGTACTGGTAGTAGGATCCGCTTGAAATGCTGCTAAAATGTCTTCGTCGACGGCAGTTTCGTGTCTGCCCGGGTTGACTCCAGGTTCCACGCGGTGAAACCCATCTTGGGCAAGACGACGAAACGTGTTGTAAAACACTCGGACATTCGGTATCCTGCGATTCGGATAGCGCTCTTGATACATCCATCGCGCCAAAGATCCATTGCCGTCTGCTCTACCGTACATAAATACGATATCCGCATATTCTTGATTGGAAAAAGTAGCCATAGTCACTTAACAATTAAGAAAAACGGCGTAGGAGCGCACTAAATGTCAACTCAACACAATTAAGTCAAAAATCAACACGTGCAGGAGCGCGAGGCTACGACTGGACACGGTGAAACAAAAAAGTTCAAAACTAACGCAAACAACACGTGCAGGAACGCAAAGGGCTACAACTGAACACGGTAAATTGTGAATCAACACGACAACGTCCACTCACAAGGGCAGTAGTTTGACTAATAAGTAAAAGATGTAACGGCTTCATCACAGACCGACTGACCCTGACTAAAGAAAAACGACTTTGTTGCCTCAGTAACTAAGACCATTTTGCTGTAAAGACCAACTCTTATCGCTTTTTGCTATTCATTGGGCGTTCTACCTGGAAATGCCGTCGCACCGCGCTCGGTGGCCATTGTTTAGAGAATCCCCTCAATGGGTTCCCCTCAATTGGTTCCTGCATGTGCCAAACATTCTTAGAATTGAACAATGTTATCATTTCGAGCACATAAAGTATTCTTTTAAGCAAACATTTTGTGTTTTGTTAGACTGCCTAAAATTTAAAATTTCTCCCTCGAATTGGTTTGTAGGTCCTAATTTCAATAATTTGTAAGATATCCGCATAAATGATACCTCAAAAGAAAGAGCGATTATCAAGCATGTCTTCAAAAAGGTTTGAACAAAAAAGCACCCTCCGTTTTTTTTTAAAATAAGGTTTAAAAGACGTATTGTACAAATTTTTTATTTTTTCTGAGCTTTAAATATCTGTAAAAAAAATGTCTAATGACACAGAAGCCTAAAACATGTTTTGCTTGGTTGCTTACACATTACTTTAATTAAATAAATAAAAAAATAATTCATTTATCATTCAATTTGGCCATAATTATGCAGTTTACATTAAATTTTGAGAATTTCCGAAAAATAAACTTAAAAATTTGGTTAAAAAAATTTGGTAAGACTTCGTCTAAGACAACCATGGCTTAAATGGTTCTAAATTGTCTATACTATCTTCACCTTAAAGCTTTGCACCCATCTTCCAATCACCCTGTATATTATAACCAATAGACCTAATGATTTTCGATTAAATAAACGTTATGTCCAATAACGTTATACGAAATACGTTTTAGAGTATATAAATGTTATATTAACAGTTGGTGTATCTCACGTTTATAAGATCGTGTGAACGTTATTGAAATGAGAATATTATACCAAATAACTTTATATGATACGAGACGCACCTTGACTGTGGCGGTCAAAAGGTTAAATTATTGCCAATGACTAATTTATGGCGAAATTTTAGATCACTGACACACTTTCAAACGACACAAGCTCTGATACGTGACTCACTGATGTTGAAGAGAGAGCGCGCGTTTTCGCTCCGTAAAAAACTGACACTAACTCCATCTAGTAGCTTTTTCACACTACAATTACGGCGGTTTTTTATTGATAGAAAATGAAAAATGTAATATTACTGTTTTTATCTGTGTTCTTATTTTTTTTTGTGTTACGACAGTTTTTTAGAGGATTTGTCGTGAGGCCTGTGTCCGGAGGCCAGTATCCCAGCAGTGGGGAAGTTATAGGCTGATTATAAATATGTGAAATTGTATTGAAAAAACCGGCCAAGTGCGTGTCGGACCACGCACAATGAAGGTTTCCCTATTTGAGATGAATTTATCCCAAGAACAAACTTAACATTGTTGTTGAAACACAAGTTATCCGATACATTCCAACTGCAAATGTACGTTTGTACATTCAATATTGAGAGATTTGCCATGTTATTTTAAGACCATAGTCTTCTTATAGGTTTTCCTGAAATTTATAAGTAAAGGACTATTTTTTGGAGGGCATGGTCAATTTTCATAAATTTTCTTAAATAACTTTTAAAGTATTTAATTTAAAATTATATAGAAATTACTGCTATAAGCAGAGATCGGATATTCGGATGTATATTTACCTAAAGTTAAATTTTAGCTGTAAAAGTATGGAAACGGCTTCTTCAAATATTTTTATTTGTAAAAAAAAAAACACGGGATGCCAGGAACACCGGGAATGCATAGCTAGTCGGGTGTATAATAAAGAAGCGATTTCTAAAATATGTATATTAGGGTGTAAGAGGAGGGGTGGTGTGTGTTAGTTAAAATAAAAAAAAAAAACACCCGAACGCATGGCAAGCACAGCGACGAATGCAATTATTGTAATTAAATAAACTAAGAGAACTATTTGTCGGGGTAGCTACTTGCGCATAAGCAGGTACCTATAATTTGCCGTCCCACTCACAAACTCGCAAAATGCCTATAGTCGTTTTCTATTAATATAATGGTGCTAACATATACTGTTTTTTTCGCTATGTGGAGAGGACAGGAATTTAACAGAATTTCACTATGCACAATAATTTTTAACTATTTGTTTCAATAGGTACCTACATCAATTATTCTAAATAATGTAGTCCGTTATCTTATATTAACGTTGTTTGCTATGGCAGTTTGGTATTTACCTACCTACTTTACAATATTAGGTAGGTCGATATTATGCATCCGCTTATATAGTCAGGAAAAACACAAAATTTGTCGATTCCGGAATCGCGGGTTTTTTTTTTACTATAGTGCATTCCATATAAGCCAACATTTGAAAGTAAGTTATATGTAGATTATAATACTAATCTGATTCAATAGTCAGAAACTTTGTTGATCCCGGAACCGCGGGATTTTTTCGATACAAAAGCGCATTCCACATTCGCTAACATCTCAACTTTAGGTGAATATGCATCCGAATATCCGATCTCTAGCTATAAGTGTAACAATCTCACCGTGAAAGTTAGGTGAAGTGAACATGTTGTGAGATGTCAGTGTCATTCCACCTGCAGTGCTATTCTGTAACCTTCTCACCGTGAAAACTTAAGTGAAGTGAACGTGGAGTGAACTGTCAATGTCATCCCACCTTATACTAGGGATGGACCAAGGATTACATTTACAATCATAATCGAGATTTTCATAAAATATTTTTATGCTAATTCTATTGATCATAATCAGTTATCTGATTAAATAAACGCAATCCCATGACCCAATCGCGATGTGTTTTAACTGATTAAATAAACGCAATTCCATGACCCAACTGCACTGTGTTTTGAAGTAGCGATAGTGGATTGAGTCTAGTAAAGACTGTGCGACGTTATTCAGCGTTGTTATTTACCCAAATCTATTCAATAAGAAGAGATAACCGAGTGTGTGAAGTGATCGAGTGCTTAAAGTGTGCCTGGCTGACGGACCATAGAATTTATCCCGTCACAAACTATGTGGAAACTTATCTAAACGATGTGTGTGTCTGTGTACATAAGCCATTTGAATAAAAAACGTGCGGATTATTTAATAAGTACCTTTCTAATATTTTGTTTTAGGTAGGTAAATTTATACCGACCTACGCGTTGCCAATATACGTAATAAAATAATATTCATAAAATCACCGTCATCAATACTATAACAAAATTCAACAGTTCAACTGACACTGCAGGGCGCGCACCGGCCGGCGGGCGGCTAGGCTCACTTCATCCAGCCCAAGTGAAGTGATGTTGCTATGGCAACGAGAATGGAGTGAAGTGATAAGATCACGACACTCGAGCGTCGCGCTTACAGACTCACTTCACCTAGCCGATTCACTTCGGCGCGGGTGGTTACTATGGTTACGAGAATCGGATGAAGTGATAAGATCACGCCGTCACGCCGCGCTTGCGTGTGAGGCGCTGTTATTAATATCAAGATGATTTTTTTTTTAATTTTACGTTTTTTATTTTTAAATGCGCGACAAACAAAAATTTGGTTTTACCACCTTTATATCAAAATCCAAAATGGCGGCTACAAACATTTTTTATCAAGGGTGTCGTTTTCCTGTTTTTCGGGGGTGGTAAATCCGATAGTGAGGTCAAATCTAAAAAGCAAGATGGCGTCTGCGAAAATATTCAGATTTTTCATCATGGGTATCGTTTTCATGGTTTTCGGGGGTGTTAAATCCGATAGTGAGGACATAATCAAAAAGCAAGATGGCGGCTTTTTTTTTTGTATGGGAAGTCATCAAATAACTTCTCCCACTCTGGGCGGAGCGGGAGGGTGTGTCAGACTCTTACTGACTAAAACCCACCCATATTCCTTCCGTTGCCTGTGTTGCGGGAGCCTCGGTGACCCATTGGTACCTTCCCACGACCCCGGCAGGCATCGGCCCTAGTGGACCCCTAGATTTGTGCTGACGACATCTCTTTGAGCCGCGCATGGAATACAACGCGCCGTCGACCCGGGCCTAGTCCTTAGCGGACGGTGAGCTACGCATTGTCCGCAAGCCTGCGCCTACGGTGGCCGGAAATCCACCCGGGATTCCCGACGCCCAGAGCGTCTCCTGCGGCGGAAGATGGCGGCTGCGAAAATATTCAGATTTTTCATAATGGGTGTCGTTTTCATGGTTTTCGGGGGTGTTTAAGCCGATAGTGAGGTCAAAATTAAAAAGCAAGATGCCCTAGTGGACACCTTGCTGACATCTCTTTGAGGCGCGCGTGAAACACAACACGGCGTCGACCTGGGCCTGATCCTTATCGGAGCTACCCCTTGCTCACAGTCCGCAAGCCCACGCCTACGGTGGCCGGAAATCCGCCTGGGATTCCCGACGCCCAGGGCTTCTCCTGCGGTGGCTAGGGGCGGGAGGACGCGAACTTTGCCTCTCCCTCACCCGTTCCGCCTCCTCCTTCGCGAGCATTATTGTTTCGCAGAAGGAGGTGACGGCTTCATATGCCACGGAGGGATCTCCGCCACCGATCACCCCTAAGAGGAAACGGTGGTGCTCTGCCCAAGCTGGGAAGCAAGCAGTACTCCTGTGTCCCTCCTGCCCGCACTGGAAGCACGTGTCTCCCCAGTCGAACTTGGAGGGACACGTGGCTCGGGTGTGGCCAAACGCGAAGCACTTGAAGCAGCGAACAGGCTGGTCTTCAAGTGGCCGGACCACAGCCGAGCTGAACCCCACGAGCAGCCGTCCCTTGGTCGCAGCAAAGACGGCCCCAGCCGCAGCGACTGGGCATTCAACACGAATGATGCCCATGCCGCGCGGCGTCCGAGCCTGATGGCTCCACCCTTCACCGCGCCAGCGTCACAGCTTCCAGCCGCCGCAACTGCCGCCACCACATCCTCTTTGGTGACCGAATTTGAGGGGCCCGGCATTTGAGGGCCTTGTGGAAGGTCCCCTTCAAATTGGATGACTTTCCGGTGACCTCCAGGACCTTCTCCTTGTCTTCATGCGCCATGCGCTCCAATTCTGCCAGGGAGTGGTCAGCATATAGTACACTGGATGCACCATAGCCAGCCCTCACCCTGGCAACTAGCGCCTGTTGCTCCTTGGTGGCGACCCTCTCCTCCAGGTCTAGTTGAATTTGCGCCCTTTTCACCAGATTCAGCTGGCGCTCGGCATCCACCAAGCCAACATCGTGGGTAGGAGGCGCAGTAGAAGTCGAAGCCTTTTTAGACTTCGACTTCTTCTTCGCCTTACCTCCGACTACCGTCGACTCCGAGGAGCCCTCTGACCTCTTCCGCTTGAAGCGGTCACTTTCAGCCGCCGACGTGTCCATATTGGAGTCGTCGGAGTCCGACAACTCGTCTGGCCCACAGAAAAAGCTGGCCGCAGATGGTGCGCGGTCAGCTCCCGACGCCAAAGCGTCGCCGTCGTGGCCCGTTGGATTGGCCCTGAGAAGGGCCTTTGGGTTGGTCCTGAGAAGGGCCGTTGGGTTGGCCCTAAGAAGGGCTGTTTGGATCGCCCTGGGAGGAGCGATTCGAAATAAAACGACCTGACGCATCACGCGTAGGCTTACTAATCGTATTCGTAGACGACCGCATTAATGTCTACGAATCACAGCGCACTTTAGCCGCCGCGCCGGTCTGCCACTCCGTTACGGTGGTCAGACACGGCGTTGCCCAGGGGATACTACGAGGAAGTATGCGCTGTGGGGGATCCCCCTTCTAACCTAACCTTTTTTTTTTTTTTTTTTTGTTGCCGGGGTGGAAAATCCTCATGGATGTCCTCCGCCCTGGGGTAGGCGGAGGGGTCTGTCAGACTCTTACTGACTAAAAACCACCCCGGTGTTCCCGTCCCACACTTGCACCGGGGGATCATGGGATCTAATGCGACTTCCATGATCCCCAGCTAGTGCCGGCCCGCCTCTGCGGGCCACCTCAGGTCTGGGGGGGGGTGAGGTGTTTAAACCCCCCCCGCGACGTCTGAAAGGGGCGCGCGTGGAACACTACGTGCCGCCACCTCGGGTCCAGTGTGATGGGGGGCGGCGGACGTCCCCAAGTCCGCCGTCCCTGGACCCATTTAGGGGGGCCGGAAGAGGGCGTTGTCTGCCCTCTGCCGACGCCCGGTGCGCCTGCTGCGGGCCGGGTGAGCGGAAGAGATCTTCCGCTCCCGTTCCGCAGCCTCCTTCTGCGACACGACTGTTTCGCAGAAGGATACCACCGCGTCCCAGGACTCCTCGCTGCCGACCATCGCCTCGACCACGGCCGGCAGCGACAGGTCACTGCCCACTCCTGAGATGAGGGCACGGCGTGGCTCCTCCCAAGCGGCACACTCTGCCAGCGTATGCCGCGCCGTGTCCTCCCGACAGTCGATGCAGTGGTGACACCGGGCGTCCGGCTCCCTGTTTATGCGACACAGGTACTTCCCGAAGCAACCATGCCCCGAGAGCACCTGCGTCACCCGAAACGACAGGGAGCCGTGCCTCCTCCCGAGCCAGGGCTCGAGCACTGGCCGGACCGCCTCGATGGTGGCGAGGCCGGCGGTAGGGCGTGAAAGCCTGTCCCGGCATTCCGCCACCAGGGCTGCGCGGAGCTGTGAC
Organism: Atethmia centrago; assembly: GCA_905333075.3. Lineage (NCBI taxonomy): Eukaryota > Metazoa > Arthropoda > Insecta > Lepidoptera > Noctuidae > Atethmia > Atethmia centrago. Next base: position 10,185,014 of record HG995388.1, read on the forward strand.
CGACGCAAGTCCGTATGTCGCTGCATCAGCCACTCGCCCCGCGCCCTCGCTTCCTCGCGCCACTGGTACAGTGACGCGAGTACTTTCGCCTCGAGGTCCCAGGGCGGGGATCCGGCCAGTACGCAAGCCGCCTCAAAGGAGATCGTGCGATATCCCCTGATGACTCTGACGGCCATCGCTCTCTGCGGCTTTCGCAGGACAGCGATGCTGCCGGCCGTCAGGTCAGCCGCCCAGATCGGGGCCCCATACAGGGCCATCGATCGCACGATCCCCACGTAGAGCCACCTACAGGCGGCGCTCGGGCCCCCCAGATTGGGAAGCAGCGTTGACAACGCCCCAGCCGCGCCCAACAGCTTGGGCGCCAGCCGCCGGAAGTGGGGGCCAAAATCCCACCGGCTGTCGAGCACCAATCCTAGGTACTTCATGGTGGACTCGACAGCGATTTGAGCACCCCCGACCACGATGTGTGATCCCGGCGGCGGCGCCCGCCGGGGGCCATGAAAGATCATGGCCTCCGACTTGTTGAGGGCAACCTCCAGACCCAGGCGCCGTATGCGGCTCACCACCTGTGAGACCGCAGCCGTCGCCAGCAACGCTGCCTCCCTGTACGAGCTCCCCCGGGCCGTGACCAGTGTGTCGTCTGCATAACACGTCAGGTCCACGCCCGGCTGGAGCTCGCCCCGCAGCACCCAGTCGTACCCGATGTTCCACAGGAGCGGGCCCACGACCGAGCCCTGTGGAACACCGCACGACATGCGGCGCTGACTTCCGCCATCACGTCCCGTGTAGATGACACACCTCTCCGCTAAATAAGCCCCAACTATGCGGCGGAGGTAGGAAGGCACCCGATGAAAACGCAGTGCCTCCCTAATACAGCTCCAGGGCAGGGTGTTGAAGGCGTTGGAGATGTCCAAGGACACCGCCAACATCACCCCGCCCCGGGACACCGCTTCCTCCGCCAGGACTCTCACCCGCGATATAGCGTGGATGGTGGAGCGCCCGTGCCGAAAGCCGAACTGGCTCTCGGCCAGGTCAGGCCCCTCTCCGCACAAGTGGCTGACGAGGCGGGCAGCGATTATACGCTCAAACATCTTACCCACCTCGTCTAGCAGCACTATGGGCCTGTACGCGGACGGTGAGTCCGCAGGGCGCCCCGCCTTCCTGAGCAGGACCAGACGACCAGATTTCCACAAAGTGGGAAACTGGCCCTGCTCAAGGCACGCTGTGTAGAGTCCTGTCAAGTGGGGCTCTAGCTCCTTCAGAGCGAGGGCTAACGCTTGGTTCTAACCTAACCTAACCCAACATTAACCTTCGCTGTAGCTGCCCACCTACTATATTTGCTACCAAGGGCTGTCATAACATAACTAACTGCTGCCCGCGGCTTCGCCCACGTGGCTTTTCTAAAATAAAAACCAGCTATCTGCCAGTGAAAGTCTCGTCAATTTCGGTCCAGCCATTTCGGAGATTTGCCGGAACAAACAGATAGAGAGACAGACAAATTAAAAAAAGTAATAATAAGTATAGAATTTTATATGCATTGAGTAAAAAGCTGTTATTTTGTCATGACAAACAGACACTTTAGTTTAATTTATTTATAGAGATTGGAGTACCACCACACGCCGTAATAACAGCCGCATGGGTCGATCGATCAGGTTAAGCTACGTTTGCCACAGTTGGTCTGTGGATGGGTGCCCATCTTTACATACCAAGAACACCTCTGTGCCTCGGAAAGCACGTTAAGCCATTGCGTTGTTCCCGGCTGTCATTCGTGGATCTTTGACAGTCGTCAGGGCGGTAACCATCACCTCTTATAGCAGTATTATTATAATATTACTTTACAGTGGGAAAGTGATGGAGCTATACAGGACTTATAGCTCTATCTCTTTCTCTCGCTGAAGTAATATTGAAATAATACTGCTATAAGAGGTGATGGTTACCTCCCTGGAACCCGAAAGTCTTATAGAGGCATGAGGAACAGGGTGTAAAGTTCACTCATCCTCCATAGAAAAGGGAGGATCCTCCGATCAGACGGGTGTCGTGTCTGGTGGGCAACTGCCCGACGGTAGATGTCGGGATGTTGTATATATGATAGTTGCGCGGCAAACTCTGCTTGCGCGATGCAGGATTTTGCGTGACGTCAGTGTGATGCATAGTTCGTATGTGGCGCTGTAGATGCCGCCACATCACTCCCCTCCGGAGACCGGAGGTCGATAGTGGGCTGAGTCGTATATCTTGCGATGCTTGCCAGTGCCAGGTGGGGTTCCAGTGGGTCGGAACCGGTTGTCGCATAGTTCGCGGTGGGTCGGAACTGTCTGCGGTGATGCCCCAGTGAGTCGGGGTGGCGCTGCGTTATGCTCCAGTGAGTCGGATGTGGTACAGCGCCGGGTTGATAGCTGACTGCTGGCGTCGATCAGGAGAGGGTTGAAGAGCTCTGCTTGTTGACCGGCCGAAAGTGCAGTGTGCTGTGCCAAGGTTGCTGATGAGTCTTATCGTGATGACCAGGTATGCGCTGTCACTCTGCATGCTGGTGGTCAGAATACCCGTTGAAGCCGTGGGTGCTGGCTGGCTGTGTGACTCGCCGCTCGAAAGCTTGAGGAAGTGATGATGATGACGTCACGCTGAAGTAGTTGCACGAAGGTTGCGCTGACGTTCATATTCGGGGTCACCAGTATAGAGGCATGAGGAACAGGGTGTAAAGTTCACTCATCCTCCATAGAAAAGGGAGGATCCTCCGACCAGACGGGTGTCGTATCTGGTGGGCAACTGCCCGACGGTAGATGTCAGGATGTTGTATATTATGATAGTTGCGCGGCAAACTCTGCTTGCGCGATGCAGGATTTTGCGTGACGTCAGTGTGATGCGTAGTTCGTATGTGGCGCTGTAGATGCCGCCACAGTCTGACAACCAGTCTTAGCAAGGGGTATCGTATTACTCAGTAACTGGGTTGTGAAGATCGGATAGGCAGTCATCCATGTAAAATGCTGGTATTCACCTTCATCCGGTTAGACTGGAAGCCGACGCCAACATAATTGGGAAAAGGCTAGGCAGATAATGATGAGATTGGATTACCACGCGGTCTACCTCGTTTGTCGCAAATACTCTTACTAAGCAAAGAGTCCAGAAACCACAGCCTCTTAAAGCAGTATAATTTTAATATTGGTTCACAGTGGGAAAGAGATGGAGCTATACCCCATGTATAGCTTCATCTCTTTCTCACACTGTTGTAATATTAAAATAATACTGCTATAAGAGGCCGTGGTTGCTCCCCAGAGGGGCAATTCTTGTATTGATAAGAACGTTCGCATTCCAATCTCAGTCTCAATCTGTCAAAAATGCCAAGTTTTCACGCTGAGATGAAGATAGGAGTAGATTTTTTAGATTTTTAATAACAGGAATCCAGCCCAGTGGTAACGGCCACGAGTTACGAGTTGTACGTCGTAGGTTCGAACCCAGACAGGCGTTTTACTTTGTGTAAATAATTTCATCACCTCTGCTCTCAAAACGCTGAACGAAAACATCGTAAGGAAACCGGCATGTGTCAAAAAAAAAGAGAAAAATCGAAGCTATGTGACATCTACCAACCTGCACTGGGCTCGCGTGGTGGATTACGGCCCACTCCCTCTCACAGAGAGGAGGCCTGTGTCCCCGCAGTGGGGACATTATAGGCTGATTATGTTAATTACGGGAATCGGCCTATTGGGTACGATCCCTTGGCTTGGAAAGTGTTATCCTACCAAAAACATTTCTTTTAAAGTGGGTTGCCAAGACTCACATAACGCTTATATCGTTAAAAAGTTATCAGATCTAATGTAGAGCCAAGCCCTTAACTCTACAATGCTTAAGGCGCTGACAAGACCCAATTGACCAAAATAGGGTTCTCTTGAGAAAAAAATTGCCAAATCTGTATAGTTTGTGGTAGCGTAAAAAATATATGTTAATTTTGAATATATTTCCCAGAACTTGGTTGTTACGTAAACACGTTTTGAAAAAAAATCTCGATACAAACTAACGTTAAACTAACCTCTTACCTTGAGTTCTAATCCAAAATATCTGCATTAAATATCAACACACGTTACGTATTTAATTAATAACAAGAACGTCTTATTTGAATGCAGAACTAGGTTGTTTTTTTATTTTCGATTACTCAACTCAATTTTGAGTAAATAAATAATTGCTTCATATTTTGTAATAAATTACAAGCGTTGTGTCATCGCGCTTCTCTTTCTTTTCTATGCAATCGAAGAGTGACCGCGGTTTAGGTGTTAAATCAAAATTGTAATCAAACCTGATTTGTAGGCACAAAGCCTCGTTGAATCGGAAGAAAATGCTGTAATCCGTCCATAATCTGAGGCCCTAGCACGAACGCGCGATGTAAATGCAAGGTAAATTCGAATGTGCGACAGTGACCGCGGTTTAGGTGTTGTCAGCGTCTTAATTTTATCCTCTTCACGCATGAAACTCATTCCAATAGCCCTTATAATCGGAGGGAGGAATTGACCATCCTTTGTCATACTAAACCAATGTGGTTGATGTTTAGGTGTTGTCAGCGTCTTAACTCTACTACAAACATCTTGGTCAAAATGTCAAGCCATCAACAAACATCACGTGAAGAGTCGACCAACCGCTTGGCGATGTCTCAATACATTTTTTGATGCCCCATGATGCTTTCCTCCTCCTTTTAAGGGTCGGGTAATCGCCGTTGACCTTGGCCATACAAATGTGCGTCGCGCTCACGCAGCGTCGCCGTTCGGTTTCATAGGAAATATTTATTTTTAGTAAAGAAAATATGAATATTTGAAAAAAATCATAGATAGAATTATAGAAATCCGCCTATCCATAGGAAAAAAAATGAAAATATCGTAAGTAGTTTGAAAGTAATATCGTTTTTATGCTTTGAGTCGACATTACTTACTGAATTTATTTCATAAAGTATTTTACTACAATACTTTAATATTCACATAAAGAATTGATGTATACCCGTTCTAGTTTAACATACTTTTTTTGCAAAATTTTCTTGCATTATACAAGATGCAGTTTTGAACCTGCAAAGCATTTCAGAAGGTTGTTATGTAACTCGTAAATAATCATATAACAATACGATACCAAGTCAATAATCAATAATGCTGTTTATTTTAGATTTTTAAATTTTATCTTTTTATTTATTTTTTTTCGCGTTTTAAAAAGGGGAGTTCACACTTACCGATTTCCGTAAATAAGAATAAAATGAAAAAAATACCTGCCCATTTTATTGTTGATTCGGGTCGAGAATCACTAACATAATTACCTCCTAAAATGTTTTGCAGATCCAAAACAACACCTTGTATATTATGAAGGCGTAATTGTTGATTTAAAAGTCACTAAAATCACAAATTAGCTTGGAATAAAAACATGGTAGATAAAATATTCATTGTAAGGAACCCCCACAACGCGAGTTCAACTCGCACTTTTCCGGTTTTTTATATTACTCGTATAATGAAACTTATTGTGTTTTATAAGTCATGTACGTTACTCCAGCAGGAAAGTGACTTCGAGAGTGATATGAGTGGAACGTATAATTAGGGCGTAATCTGCTGTGCGCCACATAAAAAAAATGCGTGCGTTGTCGTTTTGGAAAAAAAAAAACGGGCAGTTACGTTGTTCCAGCAGGAAAATTCTAAACCAATGATCGGAGAGAGAAATATTGTGCATTCGAGATATTGCGTTTCCTGCTGGAGTAACGTTTTGCAGAATCGTGTATATCTAAAACCATCGTATGTGCGCCTGTAGAATAAACATACACGAGTAGCTCTTAATTTCTACGTATTTATGACAGAATTACATTTAAAAAAAATATATAAGTAATATGAAGTACCTAATAGCGCTTTTTTGAAAACCCGAAAAAATATCGCAGCGCCTAAATAAGAAAACGTATTAGCTCGCTGAAAACTGTATTCGATCCTTCCTGACGCTGATAATAACCATAAAAAGTTTCAAAAGTGCATGCGTTATTGAATAATATTGCTAAAAGTCAAAACGACGGTGTCATAGCTTTGATTTTATGTATATTCTAATTTGTAATTGATTTAATTATTTTAAATTTCTAATTGACTCATTTATGTATTTTCTAATTTATAAATTTTGATTATTAGTTGAATTTTATTATAATTTTAAATGATTTCGGTGCAATGATTTTATGTAAATGTATTGTAATTTGTAATTTGTAATGCTTATCTGTCATCTTTTGTATTCATTATATGTTTTGTGTTTAGTTTCTATGGGTGTAATTTACCTGAAATAAATGGATTTATTATTATTATTATTATATTATTTGACGACAAAATACAAGAAACCGGCTCAACCCAAGATGTGTAGATGTGTAAACCATAAATTAGTGCGTTTAGTCAAAAATATATAGTGAAAATATTTAGTTTGGAATGTTACGCATTAAGTAGATATAAACAAAACAAAACACGTAAACAACGACTGGTTATCCGACCAAATTTGAATGACTACAAAAAAGCGACGGATTCTTACGCTTCGAGAAAAGCTAGGTAGTGCGTGCTTTTTATTTTTGGCTCGTCTTGGCGAGGGTATCGTGCCCCCAAACTAGGTTTTCTATTCGGAATTATTCCCAGTTAATAGCAATCAGCTCGCTCTCTTTTACATGGGAGTAATAGCGAAGGCCGCAGCCAGCTAGCGAGCGAGCGAGCTGGCGGGCGAAGCGAGGCGAGAGAAACTACATAAACTAAGCGAAGCATTGGCGAGCTAAACTATGTGGGTTCACACCGAATACTACGGACGGACGGGCGAGCGAGTGACGAGTGAGCGAGCGACCGATGAAGATCGCCAAAGCGAGACCGGGCGGGCGCACCGGGCGAAGCGGGCGGGCGGGTAAGCCGAGCGAGCATCGTTTCACCTCATTTCATACTGCGGTTCACATCGCGAACTACAGAGCTAAGCTACGCTAACGAGGTGAACGAATAGCATCGCTGGCATCGTCGGATGTTTCGTTCGCATCGTTTGTATCGCTGACGTAGCTTATCTCTGTCGTTCGGGGTGTAAACCGAAGTACGAAAAGAGGTGAAACGATGCTCGCCCGGCTCGCTCGCTCGCTTGCTAGCTGGCGGTGTGGCCGCGCTTTAAATATAACTAAAGGGAATCACCTAACTATGTTTACTGCGTTTGAGAGCTTGTTTAGTAACTATCAAAGACAGGAAGTATTTATTTAGATTTACCAAGTTTTTATACAAAAATTCAAGGAAGCAACGATGATAAATCCTCGTTTTCATGGTAAACATTTGTTTAGCAACAGTTGATCAACGTTGTTGATGAACGGCGAGAATGCTGCTGGAAACTTTGTTTAAATCAATATGGGTTGTCCACACACGCCAGTCTGCGTTAAAATGCTGATTGAAATAATTCTATTAATTGCATAATTTTATCGTTGCTTCACACTACTGCCATGATTATAAACAGTTGCAAACACGTCCACACGTCAAAATTTGTTGATAAACTTATGTTTTCGCTCGCCGGGCGTCAACTCTGCAACATGGCTTGATCAACTCCGCAACACAAGTGTTGCCCGCAATATTTTGACAGCAACTGTTTATGCAACTATGTTGCTAAACAATACGAGGCTTAAAGAACTTAATGTAACAAACAATTACAGGTAATTACAGCATTTTCTTATTACTTATTACCTACTAGGTGTACCTATTTTTAAAGTGTTAGTTAAAACATAGAATACAGAGAGAGATTAGATTAAGATAAGAGATAGCTGCATATATCTCTTATCTTAATATTTAACAAAAAGTAGGGAAAAATAGGAGGAGCAGTGGTGGCCCAGTGGTAGCGACCCTGACTTACGAGTACTGGTCGTAGATTCGAACCCAGGCAGGCGCTTAACTTTGTGTAAAAACCACTGCTCTCAAAACGGTGAAGGAAAACATCGTGAGGAAACCGTTATGTCGTAGAACCAAAAAATCGAAGACATGTGACATCTACCAACCCGCACTGGGCCCGCGTGGCGGATTATGGCCCACTTCCTCTCACAGAGAGGAGGCCTGTGTCTAGGGTTGTGAACTATACTGTTTAAAACAGTATTATACTGTTTTTCACTACATTATACTTTTTACTGTCTAACGCTCTGTGCTCTCGTCTGACACAGACATGCGAGTATGTGAGTTCTCAGAACATAACCGTTTTTTTGGGTGGACCTTGTTTATTCAGTAATGAATGCAGTGGCGGGATGGTAGAAATAGAGCAAATGTTAATTTAATAAAAAATGAGCTCTTCATTTATTTTAATTTTAGTTATAATTGTGGTTAGGCTTATGAAGTTTTTAAAAAAGACTGTAAATTAATAACTTTTGCGAGAAGCTCTAAAAAATATGTATTTAAAACCTTAAATACATAAAATACAGTTCATTTTTCTAAAATACTGTTTAATATTCTTCTCAGACCTAAATATACTTTATTTCTTGTAAAAAAAGTTTGCAACCCTACCTGTGTCCCAGCAGTAGGAACATTATAGTCTGATTATGAGAGAAACATAAATTAATTCGCTTAAATTATTATCATGCGAGACAAGGAATGAAGTGAAATTATCCTGCAGCTAGCGTTGCCAGGCCCAAAAATAGAAAATCCGGACACAGATTCATATTTAGCCGGAAATTTTGCCCTTTGTCACTACTCCATACAAGTTTAGACAAATTACGTCAAGCGCTAATTAATTTGACAGTACTAAACTAAAATTTATCTTCTGTCCTCTTCTTAATGAAATACAAAGAAAAAGATGCACTGAACTTAAATTTAGTTTAGTTTGAGAACAAGGGAATCGGTACCATTATGTTCTTATTAATCACATTTTGTTCTTACTAAAGTAATTTGTACTTGCGTTCGCCATCTTTTGGCTGGTCGTATATATTTGGCCGGACACAATTGCAAAAAACCGGACATGTCTGGCTTAAGCCGAAAACCTGGTAACCCTACCTACGGCTATAATCTTCTCTCAAAACACATTTCACTACAACCAAAAAGTAAGGAATGAGATAAAAGACCCTGCAGCTTTATACTTCTTTCAAAAAACATTTCACTACAGCCAAAGAGTCGGTGCATAACGCCGGCAGCACACCTCCGTCTCGAAACCATAGCAGTGAAACCACAGTAGTTCAATACAACTGGCTCGCGTCATGTTCCACTAAGTACTCGAATCTGAGTCGAGTAGTGAAACCACAGTAATTTAATTCAACTGGCTCGCGTCATGATCCGCTACTCGCATCCGATTCGAATAGCGAAAAATGATGCGAGTCAGTTGAATTGAACTTCTGTAGTTTCACTGCTATGGTTTCGCAGCGGAGGTGTGCTGACGGCGTAAACGAAACGATTCAATAATCGAAACCGACTCGAAAGCTCGATACACAAAAGATTTGAAACATGCTTCAGAGATTTTCTCTCGAACGTTCTAGATTTAAAATCGAGAAAGCTCAATCATAATCATGCAGCGATGACGTGGCAGCAATCGCTTAAATTGAAAAAGAGATGTAGCGCTGTATGTTCACGAATATGGAATACTTTTGAGTTTGACGAGATTTTTTTTATGAAACAGTTTTTAAATAACTCCGTACAAAGTTGGGAGTTGGAAATAATGATGTTGTAATGCTTGATAATTGTGTTTTCATTTTTTGATCTGGTTTTTTTTTATGTTTGCCAGTGGAAAATAGACAAATTTTAAAATTGTTTGACGCCATTAGACTGTATCACTAATCATCTGTTTTTAAAACTGTTTTGACCTTATGATTGGTTGACCGTAAACCAATCGAAGCAATAGAAACTGAAAACGGCCGACCTTAAAATATGTTATTTTGCGTTATATTTTGCGTCGTAATTGCTTTATAGCAATGACATTCAGCCGTCTTCTTTATACGTCAGACCGAATAAACTTAAATATGCGTGGATTGATTTTGGCTTTTGTCACTCATTTTTGTTTCGGTGGTAAGTGAGATATTTTAATTAAAATTAAATAATGGACTCAGACAATTACAAATATAAAATATACATAAATAAATATATTTCCTAAAATGGTCGGCCACGGCCATGAAACGGTTTTAGCTGGCTGTCAACTCGATATTGGTCAAAGTTTTTTTGTATGCTATTTTGATATTTAACATCGAGTAATTATAATAATAAAAATAAAAAGGTTTATTGCAGAAACTTGTACAACTTTTACAATAAATCTTACGTAGGGACCTCTTTTTAAGTACAAGATATACCTGTCCTAGGATATCCTCTTCAATGACAAATTATGAAATGGTAAAAGTGGTGTACAAAGAGAAATATAATAGAATTTAAACAAAAAATTACAAGTAGTATCTCAAACTAAACGAGACAAGACTAGAACTATAACTAAATAAAACAAAAAAGAAAAATAAACTTAGAGATATATCCTTAAATAGTGTGTGTGAGTGTGAGTTTGTGCAATTGTGAGTGTGTGCGAGTGTAAATGTGTGTGACTGTGTGTGTGCATGTGGGGGTGTATGTGTGTGTGTGCGTTTGTGTATCTTTCCAACTCATATCGCCGAAGCTTGCAGCAATAATTCAATGTCATCATAGGACTTCAGTTTTAGCCATTGAACTATTGCCTTTTTGCAGTCTTTATTAGTCATGGGATAGATGTTAATTATTTTATTAATTTATGATATAGAGCAGCGGAATTTGTATTGAATTGTCTTTTGGCATATGCAGTTTCTGTATGTTCGTTTTCTTTCCTGATGGTGAGGGTCATAGGGCAGGACTTTGTGTAATTTTAAGACAGCATGTAATGTATGTTTTGTGACTGTGAGAATACCGCTAAGGGAGTATAACTCATTGGTTGGGAATCTGTACGGTTTGGCATACATTACCTTGATAAGAGATCTCTGTGCCCATACAGTTTTCTATGCAATAATCTGCTTAGTGTCGTAGCTTCAAAATGTATTGTGTCCTGACTCGGTAAAGGAAACAATGAGGTATTTTACTATATACGAGAAAAAAACTATAAATATATTATTGAAATAGTTTAGGCACAAAGGAGTTGGAAAATGTTAGTTTTAGTTCATAAAATAACAAAATAAATTTTAAAATTCAATTCAACGTTTTCAGTTTTTCTTATCTGTTAAAAAACACCATGAAATAGTAGCCGCCATGTTACTACGTGATACGGCTAGTAAACAAAAACGTCTCAATTATCATTTTGTATGATAATCGAGATCAGCACATTTGTTTTTATAGCTCAGTGACGTCATGATCACAGAGCAACATGGCGTCCACTGCGTCCAGCGTTTTCGTCAACCTACGCGCGAATTTTGAAAATGTAAAATTTTAAATGCATTTTTATGGCACTTATCGATTGAATAAAAATTTTGTGATTTTTTTGGGGCATATTAGCACTATAGAATTGAATTAAGACAATTTTCAAAAACGGGTGTAAGACCCAATTACACAACAAGTACAATACTACTTACAGAATTAAAATCATTTATCATTTTCAGTATATAAATATATAAATAATAAATATAATTAATGACTTAATGATACCTTCAAATCATCTGCTTTTTAATTAAGCCGACAGGTGACAGGCAACAAGCAACAACAATCCAACAATTTTACAAGTTTTTTTTCATAGTTTTAGTGCTGTATACAGCACCTGCATCCTTTTTGCGTAACGTAGTTTGATTCACAATCTGAATGATATTGAAGTATACAGCAATATACTTCATCATCCATTGCTTCATATGTTTGAAAAATGTGTCTGCTCAACAATGTAAATAACGAAATGAATGTTGTTGAACTGACAAAATGAAAGCAATTGGTACTGATAGTATGACGCAATTACCCCGCAGTTGTGCCAATGTATCTATTTCACATTTTTAGGGATCCGTACCCAAAGGATGCCATCGGGACCATGTTTTTATAGCCCAGTGACGTCATGACCACAGAGCAACATGGCGTCCACTGCGTCCAGCGTTTTTGTCAACCTACGCACGAATTTTGAAAATGTAAAATTTTTTTTGGGGCATATTAACACTATAGAATTGAATTAAGACAATTTTCAAAAATGGGTGTAAGACCCATTTACACAACAAGTACAATACTACTTACAGAATTAAAATCATTTATCATTTTCAGTATATAAATATACGTATATATTATAGTATATATATTATAGTACGTATTTTTCTGTTCCTTTCTTTTTGTCTGTTTATATGTGTGTACATAAACTGTTAAATAAATAAATAAAATAAATAAATAATAAATATAATTAATGACTTAATGATACCTTCAAACCATCTGCTTTTTAATTAAGCCGACAGGTGACAGGCAAGAAGCAACAACAATCCAACAATTTCACAAGTTGCCATCGGGACCATATTACTAAGGCTCCGCTATCCATCCGTCCGTCTTGGGCTGTCTTTTGAAACGTCTTTCTGTTCAGAAAAGGTGGAATATATCAAGTTGACAGGAAATCTAAGTGACACCAGTGACTGAAAAGTTGTGTGGAAATAAATTGTCATGGTATGAGCATGTGATGCTGAGGAATGAGGAAAACTTCTCCAGGAAAGTTTTGAGTATGATTGTGGATGGCTATACGAGGGGGAAGACCAAAGAAACGATGGATGGACTGTGTGAAAGATGATATAGCTAGAAAGGGAGAGACTATCGCGATGATAACTAATACAGAAGTATGGTAGAAAAATAATGTTGCGATGACCTCAAAGAAATTGGCATAAGGGCAGGAGAACGATGATGATGATGATGATGAATTGGGGTTTTTCTGGCAACACTGAGACATTAGGTCAGGACCTGTAAAAATTGTCAAAGCTCCTATATTTTATTTATTCGTGACTGAATGATGTACAAATAAATGAAACGAATGATGAACATTTTATATTCATTATCGAAATGGAAGACCTTTGGTCAAAGTGGCGCCAACTGGTGGCGTGAATTTTCGTGAAAACTCTCATTGGATATACAATTAATTCTCCAATTCCCTTTTGACTATCCTTGATCAATTCTCATACTATTTTTACCCCTTTGTTTCTGTTATCTGAGGTATACCCTGATGTCGTAAACTAACCGCACAATCCGATCTTTGTTTCTAAAGAAGATATAACATAAAATCGCCTGTATTCCCCGAAGGGTTAGGCAGAAGTGTACCTTTAGTACACACACATGTCGCTAGTTATGTTTAAATCCTATGTCATAGGGGCAAGCCTATTGCCATTAACCGGGCACAAATCCAGACTACAGGCTGCTATTGAGCTATTCCAGATGTAAAAAACTCAATAACATTTTGTCCGATCCGGGAATGAACGCAGGAACTCATGCTCAGCAGTAGTGTTTGCGACTCTTGGCCAACGAGGCAGTCATGAAGGAGGAAGGCTAAAGAAGATATTAACAGCGGGAAATTGGTAATTGGTTGTTACTATGTACATAGGTGGTAATAATCAGTTTCTATCAGGTCAGAGAGCCAACATGTTATATATTTAAAAATATTAATTTAAAATTTTTCGTTGCTAAGGTGATAACAGCTGCACGGGTTGATCGATCGAAGGTTAAGCTATGTTTGCTGTGGTCAGCTAGTGGATGGGTGACCATCAATTACATATCGAGACCCCTCCGTGCCTCGGAAAGCACGTTAAGCCGTTGGTCCCGGTTGTCATTCGATTTACCAAGGGGTATCGTGTATTCCAGTAACTGGGTTGTGAATGTCACTATAGGCAGTCGCTCTATGTCAATTACTTGTATTCTAGCTAGATCCAGTTAGACTGGAAGCTGACCTCAACATAGTTGGGAAAAGGCTAGATTAAAGATAACTGGCAGATTGATTTTATTATTTTTCGTGAAAAAGTATGTCTTATATTGTGAAACTGACGAAAAGAGACAAACAGAAAAACAGTGACAGAGAAGAATACACACTTTGCATAAATATGCACTTTGATTTAAAATGAGCTAATTTTCTATTTAAATTGTAAACAAATGTAAACATTGAAGCACCTAATTATGCGCATAATTAAATCCTTTGATGTTCAATATTATTTTAATAGGAAACTCAACAAAGTTTTACTTGTAAATAAATAAATAAAGGGTTTATAAATATTGAAAGGTTTACGGTCCGGGTTGGATTTGAGGATGGCCTAATAATGACACAAGTAGAAATATCAAAATAGCTCAAAATCAACTCGCAGTCCACTGTTGGACATATAGGCTTTTTCCATCACAAAACTATATTAATCACAATCTAAGGATTTTAGATTCTCCCTCTCAAAGAGAGGAGGCCTGTGTCCTAGCAGTGGGAACATTATAGGCTGATTATGTATGTATGTATGTATGTATGTAAAGGATTTTAAGGAAATTCAAAATCCATTGCTTCATATGTTTGTAAAACGTATCTACTCTAACAACGTAGGTAACTAACGCAATGAACATTGCTGAATTGTCTAAATGAAAGGCGTTGGCATTTTAAGTGTGTTACACAATGAGTCTGCGGATCTCTAATATCTCCGGGTTATCTTTCATCATTCAACATACGGGAATAACGTGTTTATTGGTTTCAGCTTAATATAAAACCAATCATATTTTGGCAATATGACTGTTCAAAGTAGTGGACATATCTTGGCTAAAACGACGATACGTACATCCTAAAAATAAAAGAACAGTGAAAAATATACGAAAATTAGAAGTCATTTATTCAATTAAAGTAGGCTGAGAATCAGCACTTTTCATAAGACAGTCCCCTAAAACCTCCCTTGAAACACTCCCTATATAGTGCTTTAGCTGGGAAAAAGAAATGGTGCAACAAACTCCCAGCAATTAGAAAAACTTGATTCTCTACAATAGTATGCAAAATAATTTTCATTACGCAACACAAAACTTTAAATTAAATTATTTGCCATATCTCAGCTAGCACACCAACAAAAAACATCGAAAACTATATTCTAGCAGAAATAAAAAATAAAAACTTAAACATAACTTAATACCTGAATAAAAGCCTCCAGGTATAAAGGGCGTGCCCGCTTACATAAAGCTGTAACTCGAAGTCACAAATGATAAACTAGGACCATAGAAGTAACGTAAATAAACAGTTGATTATTAATAACAATAACAAAACCATGGTTAGCAAGACGAATTGTCACCACAATTAAGCTTCACCCGTTCTCGAGCATAACGCAAAGATTAGCCATATTTGAGGGAAAGAGGCAACCTGACCCCCGACGCTACCGCAAGGAGTGATGTCTAAGGGAGTATGACGAAGTTGCTGCCGGTTGCTCAGGCTAATACGATCAATTATCACTAGCTAACCATATATTGCACTCATAAAAAAAAACATTGTAATGAGTAGATTATGTCAATTATAAATGAAAATAAAATTAAAATAAATTGTCTTGTACGTACAGTAAAAAAAATATTTATATATATATGAACTCATATATCCTGTCAGTAGATAAGCTAATTCTGGAGAAAGAACATAAACATTGTCTTGAGTTAATCACAGCGGCCAACTATTATTATTGTTTAAGTAGTCGTTGATAGAATAGTATGCATTTGAACAAAAGTTGGATTTTACTTAGCTTTAAATGCATTATAAGGCAAATCTAGCAAATAAGAGGATAGCTTGTTATAAAAGGTTATACCAAGCCCAACAAATGAGTTATGAACCTTATAAGGCCGGTGAAATAGAGCACATAATTTGCCCTAATTTGTGGTGTTAATATTGTAAATATCACTGATTTTAGTGTATAAGTGTATATTTTGCCTAATACTTGCCGAAGATGAATAATTGAGAATGAGAATACTAATATCTTAAAAAAAAAATCTCTCAGAATATATCTTGCACCTAGCTGGTAAAATGCTCGAACAGCTCGTTTTTTAAGAACAAATATATTTTGAATATCAGCGGCTTTGCCCCACAGCAGAATACTGTAGGGCATAAAGCTATGAAAATAACTAAAATAGACTAACCGAGCTGTATCAACGTCAGTGTATTGTCTTACTTTGCGGACGGTGTAAGTGCCCGAACTCAGCCTTTCCGCTAGACGTGTTATATGTTGGCCCCACTGAAGTTTGGCATCTATTTTTATGCCCAGAAAAAAAGCCGAGTCTACAGTTTCAAGAAACTCTTTATCTAAAAAGATGTTGCGTCTTAGATTATTAACATTCAATAAGGCGAACTTTATACATTTTGTTTTCTTGACATTGAGACTTAATTTATTTGTCGTAAACCAATACGTAACCTTTGAAAGTGCACTGATTACGTCGCTAAAATCTTATCTAATCCTGTGTACTTTAAAAATAAGAAGTCTTTGATATACAATAAGAACAAGAATGGACCCAGTATTAACCCTAACTTAACACCGTTGTGTGAAATCTCCCGGGCTACTAGTTCCTAATGAAGACCTAATGAAGAGTTTTATGTAAATAAAAATTTATTACTTTGAGAGCTTTATATTGGACACCATAATGACGTACTCGTAGTTCACGCAAAAGCGTGTCATGGTGCACGCAATGAAATACTTTGGAGAGAGCAACATCCGCATGTGTAGTCGAACGACCTTTTGTAAAGCGATATTGTTCATCCAGCATTGGTGGCCTAGTGGTAACGTCCGCGACTTACGAGTTGTAAGTCGTAGGTTCGAACCCTGACAGGCGCTTTACTTTGTGTAAATTATTTCATCACCACTGTCCTCAAAACGGTGAAGGAAAACATCGTGAGGAAACCGGCATATAATAGAACCAAAAATTCAAAGACATGTGACATCTACCAATCCGCACTGGGCCCGCGTGGTGGATAACGGCCCACTCCCTCTCACTGAGAGGAGGCCTGTGTCCCAGCAGTGGGAACATTATAGGCTGATTATGTATTGTTCATCCTGAAGGAGGAAAAGTGAATACTAAGAAATTAAAATTTAAATATTCTTAATATTTACTTTTCAAATATTTAGCTAAATGCAGGTAAGATAGAAATATGCCTGAAATTTCCAATGTAATTTTTATTACCTGATTTAAATAATGGTACGATTTTACTATTCTCATGAAAAAATCCTTAATCAACAAATTTATTAAAAATAACAGCTAGATAGAGGGGGATAGATACGAGTAATACGAACGAGAATATATGACATACTTTGGCATATTGTAACGCAATATATAGCCCCATCGAAGATATTTGACCGCCACTACATTTCTCATTGTTATGGCTGACATTTGTCTTCAACTACTGTTAAAGAAAACATAGTACGGAAACTTCCTGTGAGTTATTCAAAATCTGTCTGAACGAGGTTTTCTATTGAATGTGCAAGGTTTGATACGATAACTTGGTTTTTTTAATCAGTGAGGGTTGTATTTTATTTTTCCGGAGCGGGAGGGTTTGTCAGACTCTTACTGACTAAAACCCACCCGTATTCCGATGCCTGTGTTTGCCAGGGTCTCGATAACCCTTTTGAACTTCCATGCGACCCCGGCAGCCATCGGCCCTAGTGGACCCCTTCACTTGTGCTGACATCTCTGAGGCGCGCGTGAGATACAACGCGCCATCGACCCGGGCAGTGAGGGTTGTAGGAGGGAGGTGATTTAGGGGGAAGCGAGTTTTGCTTTCTCCAAATAAACTTTAATAAAAATATACTTATTATATGTAGGACATTCGTGAAACATGGGCCATAACTCCACTTATTTACAAACATTTCATCGGTCTCTCGATTACGTGTGTTTTTAACACATTTTGTGTGACACATTTGTCAAAAACATAAAATCGTGAGCCCACTTCGTTTGTAAATTAGTGGAATCGGCGCCTAGGTTTTACGAATATTCTATCTAGATACATATTTACTACCCAGTTTTTTTTGGAGAACGTAAAACTAAAGCTCGAGAACATTCTGACACATCTTACCTTGAAGGCTTTTTTTTTTTTTTGAGGGTGGGAAATCATCAAATAATTTCTCCCGCTCTGGGCGGAGCGGGAGAGTGTGTCAGACTCTTACTGACTAAAACCCACCCGTATTCCTTCCTGTTGCCTGTGTTGCGGGGGCCTCGGTGACCCATAAGTACCTTCCCGCGACCCGGCAGGCATCGGCCCTAGTGGACCCCTACCTATGTGTTTACGACATCTCTTTGAGGCGCGCGTGGAATACAACGCGCCGTCGACCCGGGTACCTTGAAGGCTGGAGTTTGTTTTAAACAAAAAGAGGTCCTATGTTTTTGTGATCGCATAGTCCTTACTTATAGAAAACTTGTTCCAGTTTTATCTCATAGTTTGATGACAGCGGCTTTCCCATTCCTGATTTATTTCAAATTTTCCCTAGAACTCACATAAGAATGGATAAAGTTTTCGCCAAACTGTGTTCAACGGTGTACTCTCTACATTATAATCCTTTAGGGATACATCTCGATACAATTCGATTACATCCCAATAGCCCATAATAAATGATGTTCTTTACCTTTTCCTCTTTTAAAAGTATTGTGTTCCAAAGTATTCGGTACACAAGATTATTCGATTATGTCGTATCGAGAAAGGAATCGATTAAAATGTAATCGAATCGACGCTTGTGTTGTTTAATCGGAATAAGATGTGAAAGTAGGTTACCGGGGCTTATCGATTGGTCTAATGGTACTAAGCTGAACTCAAAGAAGTACTTAGTTGGATTCTTGGGATGTGTAAGCATAGGAGACCTTTGTCAGTGCAAAAGTGGTGCTGTGCCGCAAATGTTGGGGTGATTACGGGATGGCTTACGTGTACACATACACGGTGAAAGAACTAATAGAGGCTACTGGTAATGCAACTCTCGTAATTGTAAGTCTTGTTCTGACACAATTGAAGAAACTTATGAATACTACCGATAATGCAGGACGTCCTGAGTTCACATAAGATTGACATCCCCGTTACCAGCCTTGAACTCAGCCAGAGTTCCAGGTTTATCAATTCGGTTTTGGTGATTCAAGAAAATTAGGGTTTCCGTTAGTTACAGTAGCTTTGTGCCAATTTTACCTATAAACTTTATCCATCCCACTGACCTCAGCTAATGAATTCTTTATACCCTAGATTTTCGACCTACAACTCACGCACGATTAACTAGCACTAGTTAATCGTGCGTGAGTTGTAGGTCGAAAAATCTAGGGAATGTAGCACTACTTTAAGTCGCTACAGCCAGGTTTTACTATTTTTAACCGTTTGATTGTACTTAGTCATTCTGAAGTTATTACTGTGTTCAGTCTACTGTTAGTAATTCCTTCGAAACCATTTTCTGTCCTGTGGAGTGTAAGACGGGACCAACGGGCCAAATTTGACTTTATTTAAGTTAGATTTAGTCCGTACATTGATGGTTATGATCGCAGGTATGAATTTTAGGAACATTATTGTATGTATTTTTGGATCTCAATGACTGGATAAAATCTTGTAGATATGTGGCGGCATCTACGTCGCCACATACGAACTACGCATCACACTGACGTCACGCAAAATCCTGCATCGCGCAAGCAGAGTTTACCGCGCAACTAGCATATATACAACATCCCGACATCAACCGTCGGGCAGTTGCCCACCAGACACGACACCCGTCTGGTCGGAGGATCCTCCCTTTTCTATGGAGGATGAGTGAACTTTACACCCTGTTCCTCATGCCCCCATACTGGTGACCCCGAATATGAACGTCAGCGCAGCCTTCGTGCAACTACTTCAGCGTGACGTCATCATCTACACTTCCTCAAGCTCTCGAGCGGCGAGTCACACAGCCAGCCAGCACCCACGGCTTCAACGGGTATCCTGACCACCAGCATGCAGCGACCGCGCATACCTGGTCATCACCCTAAGCCTCATCAGCAACCTTGGCACAGCACACTGCACTTTCGGCCGGTCAACAAGCAGAGCTCTTCAACGCTCTCCTGGTCGACGCCAGCAGTCAGCCCTCAACCCGGCGCTGTACCACATCCGACTCACTGGAGCATAACGCAGCGCCACCCCGACTCAATGGGGCATCACCGCAGACAGTTCCGACCCACCGCGAACTATGCGACAACCGGTTCCGACGCACTGGAACCACATCTGGCACTGGCAAGCATCGCAAGATACACGACTCAGCCCACTATCGACCTCCGGTCTCCGGAGGGGAGTGATGTGGCGGCATCTACGTCGCCACATACGAACTACGCATCACACTGACGTCACGCAAAATCCTGCATCGCGCAAGCAGAGTTTACCGCGCAACTAGCATATATACAATATCCCGACATCAACCGTCGGGCAGTTGCCCACCAGACACGACACCCGTCTGGTCGGAGGATCCTCCCTTTTCTATGGAGGATGAGTGAACTTTACACCCTGTTCCTCATGCCCCCATAGATATAACTAGAGGTAGGGTTTATTCAAACTGAAGATTAATTGAAAGAAAATCTCGGGAAAATAAACTATGTACATTTTAATCGAATGTAAGCCTAAAGATTAAGGTCTTAGTGGTAATATTTATTATAGATTTATGAAGAAAGAAAAATATCGAAGAAATAAACTACGTTTCACGTAAAAAGAACTCAGTTGGTTCCAGTACAGTACTGCAATGCTGAGCGTATAAGTCCTATCAGCAAAATGTATTTTTTACAGGAAAGGCAAAAACGGACACTTTCACAAAAATATAAATATTTTTGTGAAAGTGTTTAAAAGTATATGATTGTTTAGATAAAAAACTGTTTTAGTTTTGCTCATAATTAATGTATTACCTTTCAATATTAAATTGTTAGATATGACTCTAATCCTTTGTACCAGGGTGCTAAACGGCAGATAAGACAAACTGGAAACATGCATTTGAGTAATAAAAATTAAAGGACGTTTTTGTTTTGTAGGGACCTAAATAGTGTTGCCATGGTGGCAAATAAGCAAAAAAAGTAAAAATACCTAAACATGTCAGATAAGACCTTTATGCACACAAGCACAAGCACACAAGCACTTTCTGCACAAGGCAGTATAATGTAATGTGATGTGATGTGATGTGATGTGATGTGTGTGTATACATATTATAAAATGAATATCACTCCTCGTGTCTGTCTGTGTGACCGCGTTGTCCTTCTAAACTACGCAACAGATTTTGATGCGGAATTCACCATAATTTCGATAATTTATTCTGGGAGGTTTATGTGCATAATAAACTCATATAAAAACTTACTCAGAATTAATTAAGGAATCTCCATGTTTTGTCAAGTCATTATAAAACCCGTGCGAAACAGGGGCGAGTTGCTACTTGCATATAAAACATTTGGTACTTTATTTCAAAGCTAGGCCACTTGTAACTAAATATTGTGTGGAGAAAAAAACTCACACGAAACGATCACATTTTACTCCACGGTAAAAAGGTGAGTAATTGTGGAATCTTAGAGACTTCTTTAAGATTTAAGGCGCAGAAAAGAGGCAAATGTGCCGAAGGCTGAGGCCGTGGCTGCTTGTGAGAACCCAATTGGGTTTTCTGCGCAGGATGTTAAGTGTATTATCTATGAAACGTGATAAATCTCCGGGTAGTGACGGACTCAGCATTGCGCACCTGAAGCACGAAGGTAAACATTTTTTAGAGTGTTAGCTATCAATCAATCAATCAATCAAAATATTTTTATTTCACATAAACTTACATGGGCACTTATGAAACGTCAGAAGCTAGGTGCACGGTTCCAATTGATCGTTTCTTATGGAGAAGAGCCGGCAAGAAACTCCACGGTTACTCTTTTAAAAATAATTGGCTTTTACAATGTTTTCAAATTACAGTGTTAATAGGTATGGGAGGACAGTGTAGGCCTGTCGAGACGTACCAGGTACTTGACAAAAAAAAAAGAAAATGGTCTACAAAATATCTAGTCTATTAAGCCTACAACGTTCTCACATTCACAAGTTACACACAAATCCTTGTAAAATATTAATAAAATAATAAAAATAAAAACCCATTTAAACCAAATGAAGTTTGCCATTACAAGTCTGAAATCAAAATTTTTGTTATATAATGTCAAACAGTGAAAAAAATATGTCAAAAAGAAAATTTGTTTAAAAAATAATAATAATAAACATCGTGATTTGGGAGCAGTTAATAGACATTTACATAGTTATGCCGTTTATGAGGTACCAGGGAAGCCACATGTGCAGAAGGAATTATTGCCAAACTTCCTTGTCTTCAACGTAGTCTTTAATCTTATAATATGCGTTTTTGGTAAGGACACGTTTGATGTGGGTTTTGAACTTTCCATCGCTAAGTTCTGTAACTGACTTTGGCAACTTGTTATAAGAGCGGATACTGTTGATAACAAATGATTTGCTTGTTTTGTTTAATCTAAATTTGGGTATCACAATTTCATGTTTACTACGTGTATTTATATTATAGAAATCACTTCTTGTTTTGAAAAGACATACGTTTTTGCGAACATACAAAATACTTTCTAAGATATAAAGAGAAGGCAGAGTTAGTACATTAATTTCTTTGAATTTGTTTCTAAGGGACTCACGAGGACCCATTCTATAAACTGCGCGGATTGCCCTCTTTTGTAAAATAAAAATTGAATCTACATCAGCTGCCGATCCCCACAGCAGAACGCCATAAGACATAATACTGTGGAAATAAGCAAAATATACTAACCTAGCTGTGGCTATATCAGTCAACTGTCTAATTTTTCTTACTGCATATGCAGCTGAACTTAATCTACCTGAAAGAGCTCTAATGTGGGCTCCCCATTGCAACTTCGAATCTAGAGTAATTCCTAGAATTACAGTTTCCGTAATAGCATCTAGTCTCTTGCCATCAAGTTTTATATTTAGAGCCACTTGGGGTACATTTGGTAGTGAGAACTTAAGACATTTTGTTTTGGTCGCATTAAGTAAGAGATTATTAGCTGCGAACCATTTCGAAAGAACAGCCAGACTATCGTTGACGTGTAAGACATCCGGATCTTTTCTATCTATTTTAAAAATAAGAGAAGTATCGTCAGCGAATAGGATTATATTGGATAAGTTTGCCATCATGTAAGGGAGATCATTAATATAAACTAGAAATAGGAAAGGGCCAAGAATTGAACCTTGGGGCACGCCCATCTTTACTAGAGACCCCGAGGACGTCGCCCCGTTAACGTTTACTTTTTGCTGCCTGTTTGATAGATAGGACAGAACAAGATCAGCAGCTTGTCCACGAATTCCGTAGTGGTGTAGTTTACAGGTCAGTGTATTGTGGTCAACGCAGTCAAACGCTTTTGAGAGGTCACAGAAAATGCCAATGGCATCCTGGGATTTCTCCCAGGATTCCAAAATGTGACTGATGAGTTTTACTCCTGCGTCAGTCGTCGACCTACCTTTCGTGAAGCCAAACTGGCGACTATGTAAAATCCCATTAGAATTGAAATGTGACAGCATCTGGTCTAGCATGATTTTTTCATATATTTTACTCAATGCTGGTAGCACAGATATAGGTCTATAATTAGAGGGATCACTCTTACTACCCGATTTGAAAATTGGTACTAATTTACTATGATTCATTAAATCAGGAAACGTACCGCTGTCTAAACATTGATTATATATGCCTGTTAGGACAGGGGCTATTGTGTCAATGATATTTCCAAGAACCCTAACGGAAATCCCCCATAAGTCTTCAGTTTTCTTTATGTTAAGACTTTTGAATGCCTTCTTAATTGTTACAATAGAAATGGGCTTGAATTCAAAACTTGGAATGTCCTTAGAGAAGTGTTTTTTGAGAAGATATTCAGCTAATATAGGTGATGAGGGGAGGGCGTTCGTAACCTCTATTGAGATGTTGGTAAAGAAATGTTCTAGTCTCTCAGCAACTTTCAACTTATCTGTAATGAATTCATTATTAATTTTTAAAGACAATTCATTCTGATCTGGCTGTTTTGTGTTTCCAGTTTCTTTGTTAATTACCTGCCACACAGCTTTTATTTTATTGTTAGAAATACTAATTTTTTTACTTTTTAATTTAGATTTAGCTTGAGCGCAGACTCTTTTGAATATCTTAGAATAATTTCTGACATAGTTATGAAGGGCTTCATCAGAAGTCAATGATTTCTCGTAGTACAAATTATATAAAATATCTCTGCTTTTTCTAATGCCAGCAGTGGCCCATTCATTAAATTTTGGTTTAGTATTGATAGCAACTTTTTTCACAGGACATGATTTATTGAATTCTTGGCAAACTGTAGAAAATAATGTACCGTAGTTTATATTGGGGTCTTGTGAATCAAAACTAGCTGTTGAAAGATTGCTAAGAACGTTATTATTAAACATTTTATCTAGGTCAAATGATACAAGTTGACCAGTATGGTCAGACCTGACGCCACTGTCTTTTATTTTACCATTAGTAAATACATTGTCTATGCAAGAAGCTGAGGTTGCTGTTATTCTAGTTGCTTCTTTAAATATACACTTCAAAATGAATGATTTAAACAATGATGTAAGCTTACTTTTATCCATTGAATTAACTAATAGATCAATATTTAGGTCACCACAAACAAAAACTAATTTATTATCTTTAAAAAGTTTGCTTAGTATTTCTTCCATAATTATTAAAAATGATGACAAGTTTGATGCTGGTGGTCTATAAACACATTAGAAAGTGTGACCTTCAACCTCTGCACATGCTACCTCACATAAGCGATCAACAGAGCAAGCAGTGATATCCTTCCCTTCCTTATGTCTGAAAATACTTTTACATAATATCAAGGTACCACCCCCTATTGAGGACCTGTTGTACGCACTGGCAACTGAATAATTATTTACATTAAACAACATCCTATCCGGTCTTAACCAGGTTTCACAAAAACATAAGATATCCATATGATATTTATCTATTAACAATTCCACGTCTAGGATTTTGCCAGAGAAACGATTTATATTTTGGTGATACAGTAAAATATTCTTATTATGCTTCTCTTTTGTCGAGTCTAAAAGTTTAAAGAATCTATCACAGTATCATTAGAAGTACTAGATAATACTGTTTCGTCACTTAACCTAGTCTCAGTTAAATTATTAATAACTGCGTGTATACTGTAAGCTAACAAAGTAGCTAATACATGTTGACTTTTCTTGGGAAGAAACATATGCTCCCGAATTAAAACAAAGTCTCTAACAAAATTGTTAGTATCAAAATACAATAAACGGTCACTCTGATGACATGTCAAAATATGCATTAAGTTGTTTAAACTATAAATGTAACTGTTTTCTTCATCATGCGAACTATCTGAATACGGCAATGCACATATATTAATTTACCTAGTTTTAATTTAAGTAGGGTCTCGACACCATTAACTATGTCCCTTTTATTTAAACTCAGACTATTTCCAACTAAAAGAACTACAGTAGTCTGCTCATTCGTTTGTGTGTGTTTTATTTTACGAACAAGCTCATTAAAATGCAGGTTATGGTAACAACAGTTAACTATAGTATGTTTAGAGCGATTATTTAACAATGATCCAAAACTTGATCATATTCTATCTGAATAGACCAGAACATTACTTTGAGTGGGGTTGACAGTTTCTAATGTATGAGTTAAAATGGGTAAAGCTGTAGGAACAACATGCTGTGACATGAGAGATGGCAGAGTGGGAGCACAATTACAGGTAAGATTATTAGTCAGTGACTCACACATCTCTGCATTGTAATCCACCAACTCACAGGCCTCTTGCAAGCGCTCACTTAACATTTGTTGACTAGACTCATACTTACAAAAGATTTCCTTTAATGAATTTTCCCTGCTCAATAATTCCTTCTGAAGGTTTTGTATGTCCACATCATACATATGTCTGCTAATTTCCAACTTATTATTACACAAATGCTATGCTGTTTACTTTCTGTATACGTCACTCGTACTTACCACCCAAGATGACGGAAACTATTGTTGTGCCTATAGCAAAGAATCGCACTGGTGATGTGACTGATAAATGTAATTATAGACTTATCTCTCTGGCTATTGTGATGGCTAAGGTCTTCGATAGTCTTCTAGATGCTCAGTCCAGCAAGTATGTTAAACTTCATGATTCTCAGTTTGGATTTCGTGAGAGTTTGTCAACGGAAAGTGCTATTTTGACTTTAAAACAAACAGTCACCTATTATGTCGGTAGAAAAACACCCATCTATACTTGCTTTCTTGACCTATCGAAGGCCTGCGACCTAGTCGATTATAATAGACTCTGGTCTAAGCTTGGGGAGGTCGAGGCCCTTGCTGAACTCATTAATATATTCTCTTTCTGGTATAACCACCAGAAAAACTTTGTCAAGTGGGGGAATACATATTCTGATGAATACAAACTTGAGTGTGGTGTGAGGCAAGGGAGGCTGACCTCTTCAAAACTCTTTAATCTGTACGTCAATCAGCTGATTGATGAGCTCAGCAACAGCCATGTCTGATGTCACATAGATAAAGTGTGCGTTAATAACATCAGTTACACGGACGATATAGTGTTGCTGAGTCCATCTGTTGGTCCTACGGAATCTACTAGGTATGTGTGAAGCCTATGCTGAGAGTCACGGTTAAAAATACAACGATATAAAGAGTGAGTATATGCTTATCAGAGGTACGATGAAACAACCTGAACATTTACCACCAGTGAATCTTAACGGAGTAACTTTGAGTCGGGTCTCTCAGTTTAGTTATCTAGGGCATGTTGTGACCGAAACCCTACATGATGATGCCGATATTGAGAGAGAGCGGAGAGCATTGTCAGTTCGAGCTAATATGTTGGTGCACAGGTTTGCGCTGTGTACAGCACAGGTAAAAGTAGCATTGTTTAGAGACTACTGCCAAAGCTTGTACACCAGCGCCCTATGGACCAACTACACGCAGCGGGCTTACAATGCTGTCAGAGTTCAATAATAAGTTCTTTATTTCTCCTCACAATGACAAGCTTATTCTAGGTTTAACATACATAATATTTGTTTTTTTTTATCAATGTGAGGAGCTGGTGTCTGATTTAGGCGAAAATGCCTGTATTACAAATCACCCACCCCACGGAAGAACAGAAAGATTTACTTAAAAGAAAAACAAAATTGACATTACAATCTAATGTTATAGATAAATAAAGAGATTTACGACTAAAAACTTAAGTTATTATAATTTTGGGGTAGAAGTTAAAAATAAACTATAAACAAAAAGTTACTCAGGGCGTCTGTATCTGTGTGTATTATGAGTGTGTCTATGAGAGTGTATGCTGTAAATGTGTAGTGTTGAGTGTCAGGTGTAGTGTGCCGATGTGTACGTAAAAGGGGTTTGGTGCAGGTTATACACTTATATCGTACTAATTTAATTTGAATGGAGTAGACTTTCTGTAAAATTATAATCCATTTTTTTTTAACCAGTCTGAAACCAAAGACTTATATTTAGTTTTAGGCAAGGGATATAGCGTTAAGGCTCGATTTACCTTATTGTATAAATTTGAATCCTGGTAGCAGAAAAACCGATGAGCAACCTTAGTTTTGAATGACGATGAAGAACAGACTATATGTTTGCGACGTTTGTTTCTGATTCTTTCTGGTTCAAAACTTGTTTGGGCTTGTTTGTTGTTTCATAACTGTTTTTAGGATGAAGAGCTGCCTCACAGTAAGTACCTCCCATTTCGAGTAGAGATCAGAAGTTGGGTGATAAAAAGGTAGAAACAAACAAACCTTTAGGAGTGCTCTTTGTGCTCTCTCAACTTTTAAGAGATGAGTTTTACACGTCCCTCCCCATGTGGTGATACAGTATTCAAGCTGAGACTGACAGAGAGCATAGTAGACCGATTTTATAACAGATTTTGGTGCAGTGTTTCTTAAGGCTTTAAATGTTACTATAAGTCTACGCACTCTCGTTGATAGAAGATTAATATGTATAATATATAAAATTTAAGATTTCTGTCAATAATTACTCTTAAGTACTTTGTAGATTCAGTATTTTTAAGGTTAGGACATTGACTAATTGTGTCATTTGCATTTCATCAATATAACAACACCATTAGGATTTTGGTGCGGCTACCTCGTTTTTGTAGTGCTTCGGGCATGTTTGCCGACGCGGGGGTGGATGAATTTTTTGATAATAATGTGCAAGAAGTCAGCCTAACTCATTCCCGGAATTAGAAACGGTGTCCTGAGGATGATAGCGGATCGACCAGTATCGCCAGTGGTGGGAAGGCTCATCAGGCTACATGTCTTCTGATGAATTTAATCTAATTTAATTATATTTTTTTTTATTCTATTTGTTTATTTATATTGACCCAGCATGTCGATTCTGTAAAAATCTCACCGTGAAGACCCGCGTGGAGTGAGCTGTCAGTGTCATCCCACTGATGCTAGGGAGTGACCAAACATTACATTTATAATCATAATCGAGATTTTAATAATATTTCGATGCTAATTCTATTGATCATTACTATTTAATTTTAATCTTAGCATTACTATTTAATTTGTGTGTTGATCAAGGAGTCTTCCCGGATCTAATGAAATATAGTAAGGTAATACCACTTTTCAAATCCGGGGATAGTAGAGACACCAATAATTATAGACCCGTATCCGTGTTGCCGGTTTTCAGCAAGGTGTTTGAAAAGGTAATGCTTAATCAAATGCTCAATCATTTTAACACCAATAGAATCTTACACGATCAACAGTATGGCTTCACCAAGGGACGTTGTACGACTGACGCCGGTGTCACCTTATTAAAACACATATTTACGGCGTGGGAAGAGGCCCAAGACGCAATAGGAATATTTTGTGACCTCTCCAAGGCATTTGATTGCGTCGACCACGAAACATTACTCTTGAAACTTAAGCATTACGGACTTGGAGACCTTGCGCTCAGTTTAGTAAAATCTTATTTATATGATAGACAGCAGCAAGTTCAAATAAATGGTGTCAATTCACTCGGCTTAAAAGTAGAAATGGGTGTACCACAAGGCTCGATATTGGGTCCTTTCCTCTTTTTAGTATATATTAATGATCTACCCCACTTGTTAAAAACCCAACCACAAATGGTGTTATTTGCTGACGATACTTCCTTAATTTTTAAAATTAATAGACGTGCCTCAAATTTTGACGACGTAAATAACGCCCTATTGCAGGTCCAAAATTGGTTCACTGCTAATAATTTAGTATTAAATGGGAAAAAAACTAAGTGCATAAGATTTTCTTTACCAAATGTCAAAAGTAGTATTTGTGAGATAGTATTGAATCAAGAGAAATTAGAATTCGTCGATAAAACTGTTTTCCTGGGGATTACGGTCGACTCAAGGCTTCAATGGGGGGCCTCATTTAACTTCCCTTGCAGGACGGCTAAGTTCAGCAGCATATGCTGTGAGAAAAATCCGTCAATTTACTGATGTAGATACCGCACGGCTAGTATATTTTAGTTACTTTCATAGTATTATGTCGTACGGTATTTTACTATGGGGACGGGCTGCAGACATCGAGTCTATTTTAATTCTGCAGAAAAGAGCCATCAGAGCCATATATGGCCTCCGCAAGTGCGACTCTCTAAGGGAACTGTTTAAAGAAATTAACATCATGACGGTACCTTATCAATATATCTATGAAAACATCATGTACGTAAGGAAAAATCTACATCTTTTTAGTAAAAGAGTTGAAAGACACAGTTATATCACTAGAAATAGGGACCAATTAGTTCAACCAGGTTTCAGACTGGCTAAAGTAGACTCATCTTTCATGGGGTACTGTTTAAAATGTTACAATAAAATACCTCCCCACGTACTTCAACTGAATGAAACAAAATTTAAATCTAGTATAAAACGCACACTATGTAGCCAAGCATATTATAAATTGGGGGATTACATTGCTGATAAAAATGCTTGGCTCAACGCTGGTCCTGCTCCACAAGGGCGCAAAAACTAATTGATCAGGTATTGAAAATAGTGTTGGAGCTGCTGAAGATTTTAAAAACTCTCTTTGCATTGTATAAATTCAATCTCTTAGTATTGTATAGCTGCACAGCACATTGTTATGTGAGTACTATGGACTATAAAGCTGCCATTTACTGGATACGTCTTTCATTGACTTGAATGTGCCCTGGTGGCTGGGAGTATGTCGTGCTCACTCTAATGTCTCGCTGATGGTGGCGCGTGTGTTGGACCATTTAGCTCCCTTCAAAATGGTTGAGCTGAATGGTGCTGATCCACGCGTCATGTTGGTGAACGGGCGCCGTCAGTAGAGACTGGTCATCTCTTAGCTGCCACGGCTTATTTTAACTTTAATTTTTGAATTGCTTTTGTTTTTGTTGTAATCTTTTTATTACGGACGCTTTTACGTTTTGCATCGTTCTCACATGTATAATTTCAAAATGAATGATGTAAACAATATTTTGTAACCATAATACGTTGATTTAAAAGAGTGTCCTTGGAGTTTCTTGCCCGTTCTTCTCCATAGGTACCTACTACGCTTTGGAATGGGCAACTAGCTTCATCTTTCTGACTGACTGACCGAACCCTTTTTTTTTTTTTTTTTTTTGAGGGTGGGAAATCATCAAATAACTTCTCCCGCTCTGGGCGGAGCGGGAGGGTGTGTCAGACTCTTACTGACTAAAACCCACCCGTATTCCTTCCTGTTGCCTGTGTTGCGGGGGCCTCGGTGACCCATAGGTACCTTCCCGCGACCCCGGCATGCATCGGCCCTAGTGGACCCCTACTTTGTGCTGACGACATCTCTTTGAGGCGCGCGTGGAATACGACGCGCCGTCGACCCGGGCCTGGTCCTTACCGGACGGTGAGCTACCCATTGCTCACCGTCCGCAACCGAACCCTTGACAATTCAAAAGTGCCTGTAATTGGTTTATTTGAAATAAATGCTTTGAGTTTGAGTTTGAGTTTGATCATTTCATATTATTTCAAAATTAGTATTTAAGTGTTCAACACTTAAATACTAATTTTGCTATAACGTTGCTATTTAGGGGTTTTTTTTTAAATAAAATAGCCAAACAGAAATTCAGTCAGAAACTCAATTTTGTTTTTTTTATTCTAAAAGGTTTGGTAATTTTCGCAGCCGTCATTTTGCTTTTTAGATTTGACCTCACTATCGGCTTTAACACCCCGAAAACTATGAAAACGACACCCATGATGAAAAATCTGAACACTTTCGCAGCAGCCATCTTGCTTTTTAATTTTGACCACACTATCGGATTTAAGACCCCCGAAAACCATGAAAACGGTACCCATGATGAAAAATCTGAACATTTTCGCAGCTGCCCTCTTGCTTTTTAGATTTGACCTCACTATCGGCTTTAACACCCCCGAAAACCATGAAAACGACACCCATGATGAAAAATCTGAACATTTTCGCAGCCGCCATCTTGCTTTTTAGATTTGACCTCACTATCGGCTTTAACACCCCCGAAAACCATGAAAACGACACCCATGATGAAAAATCTGAACATTTTCGCAGCCGCCATCTTGCTTTTTAGATTTGACCTCACTATCGGCTTTAACACCCCCGAAAACCATGAAAACGACACCCATGATGAAAAATCTGAACATTTTCGCAGCCGCCATCTTGCTGTTTAATTTTGACCACACTATCGGCTTTAACACCCCCGAAAACCATGAAAACGACACCCATGATGAAAAATCTAAACATTTCCGCAGCCGCCATCTTGCTTTTTAGATTTGACCTCAGTATCGGCTGTAACACCTCCGAAAACCATGAAAACGATACCCTTAATGAAAAGTGTTTGTAGCCGCCATTTTGGATTTTGATATGAAGGTGGTAAAACCAAATTTTTGTTTGTCGCGCATTTAAAAATAAAAAACGGCAAAAAAAAAAACTCATCTTGATATTAATAACAGCACCTCACGCGCAAGCGCGGCGTGATCTTATCACTTCACCCGATTCTCGTAACCATAGTAACCACCTGCGCCGAAGTGAATCGGCTAGGTGAAGTGAGTCGGTAAGCGCGACGCGCGAGTGTCGTGATCTTATCACTTCACTCGGTTCTCGTTGCCATAGCAACATCACTTCACTTGGGCTGGATGAAGTGAGCCTAGCCGCCCGCCGGCAGGTGCGCGGTCCACCTATGTGCGAAATTTCATTCAAATCCGTGAAAGCGTAACAAACAAACATATAAAAAAAATCATTCTTTTATTTTTATCTAGGTTATACTAGCGACCCGGCGGAGGAAAGTCTTGAGTATGAATGTCAATAGGTATAGGAGTAGGGTAGGGGAAGACCAAAGAAACGATGGATGGACTGTGTGAAAGATTGTATAGGTAGAATGGGGTGACTACCGAGATGACAACTAATAGAGAAGTATGGAAGAAAGAGACATGTTGAGCAGACCTCAAATAAATTGGGATAAGGGCAGGAGAATGATGAATGGTCACTCAGCCTTGCTTCGAACAGTTTTTAAAACGTGGCAAAACATCGAGATTTCTTTATTATATGTAAGTTTCATAATTAATTTAGTAAACACATAAGTCATTTATTTCTTAACAAAATACACTGTGTTGAACATTTTTAGTGATAATAAAAAATAATAATAATAAATAGTAGAAACATTAGGTACATTCATATTTAAAAGTCAATACACATTTAAAATGTATCAGTAATAAATTAATAATAATAGTTAACAAAAAAAAAACAGAAACTTATATGTCACTAATTCAGTAACAATAATTAAATAACCACCAACATTACATTTAAATTAAAAATTCATTATCCAGTATTAAATTAAAAAAAAAAAACAAGAAAACTATATAAACACATACCTTCCGAAATAAAATTCTCTAAATGATGATGAAAACTGCATTAAAATCAGTTGTTTAGGAGAACAACTCGGTCACACAGACAGACGTCTGTTACAAAAATCTGTATAAAAAACCATTACCCTCCTTCTGGGGCAGTCAGGTAATAAGAAAAGAATGAAGTGTCTGTATGTAATGTCAAAATAACAGCTTTTTACTAAATGAATATGAGATTCGGTACTTATTTTAATCAGCCAATACCGTTCCCACTGCTGGGACACTCCCTCTGAGTGGGCCTTAATCCACCACGCGGGCCCAGTGCGGCCTGGTAGATGGCACATGTCTTCGTTCTAGGTTTGGTTCTAGGTCATGCCGGCTTCCTCACGATGTATTCCTTCACCGAGAATACATCGTGAGGAAGCCGGCATGTCCTAGAACCAAAAATTCGAAGACATGTGACATCTACCAACCCGCACTGGGCCCGCGTGGTGGATTACGGCCCACTCCCTCTCACAGAGAGGAGGCCTGTGTCCCAGCAGTGGGAACATTATAGGCCTATTATGTATGTACATATGTATTAACTCTCAACTTATGCCAAACATATTTGTGTTAGACACTTCTAACACAAATCACATGACGTGAATGTATTTAATTAAATATTTTTTTATTGGTTTTTAACCGTTTTGATTAAAGTAAATAAATAATAGTGGATTGGGTAGAGGTGAACTTACCACCTGTTGCCTGTTCATGTGTTAGTTTTTGAACTATTGTCGGTTATTTTCGTTTACTTTTGTGGCGGCATCTACAAAGCCTGAACATGCGAACTACGCATCAAAGGCCCGACGTCACACAAATCCTGGATCGTGCAAGTAGAGTTTACCGTGCGACTGCAATATACACAGTGATTTTTAATTCACTGTTAATCTTTCAGGGCGTGAAAGTACCTACTCATGATTATGAGCAACTTTCACTATGGGACCAACTCCGAAATATCGAAAAAAATATTAGCTGTTTCATACAAAAATGCAATATTTACGCGATGAAAATATTTGTAGAAAGGAAGAAAATACATTTATATAGCACAGACTAAAAGGCACACAATATAATATACAGCAGATAAAAAAAAAATGTATAAAATTAAATGAAAAGTGTACGAAATTAGCAGGAATGTGTACCTCACGGCTCCGCCAAAAAGGCCCAGTACAGCAAAAAAAAAAAAAACAAAATACAACAACAGCAGATATATAGTTTTTGCTATTTCGTAGTTGATCCCATTGTGAAAGTTGTTTATAATCATGAGTATTTTAACCTCCTGACAGGTTAACAGTGAATTATAAATCACCGTGTGTATACAACATCCCGACATCAACCGTTGGGCAGTTGCCCACTAGACACAACACCCGTCTGGTCGGACGATCATCCCTTTCCTATGAAGCATGAGTGAACTTTATACCCTGTTCCTCATGCCTCTATACTTTTACTAATTGTTACTTCTTTTTGGACAATCAATTTCAGTTTCTTTGTCACTCTGCAATCGACTGGCGAAACGTGGGTGTACTATACACCTCTGGCTATACCTTCGAAGAAAACAGGCGTGATATAATGTCTTCCTAACCACACGTTTAAAAATCATCTCCTTTCTGTGCATCTTCTCACGAACTTGCAAGAAAACCTTTGTATATCGGTACTGAATACAAATACCTGTATCTCGGGTAAACAAACGGTCTACACCCGTACAGTCAGCATCAAAAAAAAATTTACATCGACAAGCATTCATTTGATTATCTGCAGTTTGTGTTCACACAAACACAGCATGTACTTACAGTCGCCAGCATATCAAGTTACCACAAACTGTCAAAATTTCGAGTTGGGTTTAAAATTGAATGAGAAAATTTGACAGTTCGTGGTCACTTGATGTGCTAGCGAATGTACATCGACATGGTACAGAATCGAAAACTGAACAAGTTTTTCCGTGAGACTAATATTGTAATCGCGAAAAACTAATCAGCCGTCCGTCGTCATTTGGGTCGAGTAGGAATTGAAGTTTTGTATGGGACAGTTGATAATTTTTATCATAATTTTCATCGAGAAGTTCAGTTTGATTGTCTGTACCACCTACTCAATATGGCCACATCTTTCTGATAAATGCTGAATAATATCAGTATCAATGACAAAAATACACTGAAAAAAATGAAGCGATACTTTTTACTGTTGTTGTACAGTAAAAAAAAAACGGTTCAGGAAACTTATTTTTATGTTAAAATAATTGATTACTGACAGTGCACTGAAATGGGAAAAAACAGTAAAGAGCTAAACAGTTATTTCAATTGGATGAACATTAAAGTTTACTGAAACAAACAGTTTCTTTTATGTATTGCCGTTTTCAGAGCTTAAGATGCACAGTAAAAACTACTGTTATAACTCAACTGTTTTTTTTCAGTTAGTTTTACTTCTTTGGATAATAGGCTCTGTTTTTACTGACCAAAGCGGTGAATATTACCGAAAAATCGATTTGGTTTACCGATTTTTTTTTTCAGTGTAACTACAACTAAGTACTCTATGTGTAATATGTTTAGTGGCTACACATCATCTGCCTGCCTTTTCCCAACTACGTTGGGGTCAGCTTGTAGTCTAACCGGATGCAATGGAATACCAGTATCTTAGATGGAGCGACTGCCTATCTGAACTCCACAACCCAGTTACAGCGTAATACGATACGCCTTAGTAAAACTGTTTGTCAGACTTTCGGGCTTCTGACTATCCGTAACGACTGTCAAAGATCTACAAATGACACCCGGCACCAACGGTTTTTTACTTGCTTTCCGAAGCACGGAGGGGCTTTGTGGCTACACATTAGTAAAAAAATAATAATAATAATAATATCGTTTATTTATAAAAATGGTGCAGATTGACACCCTCCTGCTCCGCCCAGAGTGGGAGAAGTTATTTGATAAATTCCCACTCAAAATATACTCAAATTGATAACTTCGAGCAGGAGGGTACGTCAGACTCTTACTGACTAAAACCCACCCGTATTCCTACCGTTGCCTGTGTGTGTGTGTTGCCAGGAGCCTCGGTAACCCTTTTGTACTTTTCCGCGACCCCGGCAGGCATCGGCCCTAGTGGACCCGTACACTTGTGTTGACGACATCTCTTTGAGGCGCGCGTGGAATACAACGCGCCGTCGAACCGGGCCTGCTCCTAATCGGACGGTGAGCTACCCATTGCTCACCGTCCGCAAGTCCGCGCCTACGGTGGCCGGAAATCCGCCCGGGATTCCCGACGCCCAAGGCGTCTCCTGCGGCGGCTAGGGGCGAATGGGCGCAAAATTTGCCTTTCCCTCAACCGTCCCGCCTCCTTCGCGAGCATTACTGCTTCGCATAAGGAGGTGACGGCTGCCCATGCCCTCTCTCTCCGTACCATGGCTTGCACCAGGGCCGGACGCGAGAGATCTCTGCCGCCGATCGCCTCCACGAGGACACGGGGGTGCTCTGCCCAAACCGGGCAGACCTCCACTGTATGCTCCACCGTGTCCTCCGGGCGACACAGGAACTTCCTTTCTTTAAATATTGTAGAGAATTAAATGAATTCTTTTCAATGTGTACACCTTTTTGAGGTTGACTGTACGTAGGTACAGTGTTGAATAATTTATTAATATTAGGTACACCAACCTTAGTCCTGTTCTGTTAAGATTTGCCTTTGAATAGTGCCGGTGTTTACCTGTGGAAGTTTAAGGAATCTCTCATAAATAGTTTTAACTTTCAAGGTGTTTTTGGTACAATAACATAATCATAAATAAAATCATCTATATATCAGAATATGGTCTTAAGAATAGTCAATGGTATCATCACATTCTGGCAAGTGTGGCTTGCAAATATTAGGTACACACATTTATAACTGGATAGAGATAATTAAGTTAGTATTAACGTTATTGATTGCATAATTATGAATTAAAATTACTATTTTTTATAGTTTGTCTAAGTATCATTCAATGTCAGCGTATCATTTAATGTCAGAGTATCTAAAAAGTAGTGTTAGAGTAAAATATGTTTATTTCTTTTCTTTATTTATAGTATTAAAGAGTAAGATGTCAAAGTATCATCTAACACAACAAATCATGCCTGTATTTTATGGGTATGGGCTTTGGTACCCTAAGAATGCGGTGACCCCGGTTTTTTGACATCTTAATGTCAAATACGTAATAAATAAGACGGAACCGCTCTTCTAGGAAATCGTAGCATAAGTGGAGTGTATCGTACTCCTTTAAGTCCCAAGCTATATGGGGCGGAACAGTGTATATGGGTTTTTAATGGGATTCAGCTGAATCCATTTAGATTGGAAGCCGACCCCAACATAGATGGGTAAAAGGGACATTTAGGGCCTCACAACTGTAAATTGAAAGCAGAGGTTACCATTCCCATAAATAATGCCATACATCAGTATTATTCTTGTATCCTATTTAATCATAACTAGCTGTTGCCCGCGATTTCATTTTCGTTTAAATTGTATTTCATCATTTTTTAAACAAATATCCAAAATGAAAAGTAGCCCATCTCCTTCTCCAGGTCCCAGGCTCTGATAAATATAACGATCGATTCAGTGGTTTTGTCGTGACAAGGTAACAGACAGACACATAGGGAGACAGAGTTACTTTCGCATTTATAATATTAGTATTAAGTGTGGATGGATTAGTATGAATTTGTTACGACAGAGTTACAGACGGACACATTTATCATTACCACTCAACAACACAAGTGTCAGTATTGTCACACTCGACTACGTAGGACGGGTAACTAATTAAATTGAAGGATCTCTGCCATTGGAGGGTTGGGCGTTGTGTGTCCGACCATTTTATAGTGAAAACATACGTAGCTTTTTTTCTATAGTATGTATAGAATAGTTGACTGACCGACAAAGAACCACCAAGACAATAGGAATTACAAATAAATTATAATCATAACATCACGCCTTGTTTCTCCGAACAGTTGGGCAGAGGTGTACCTGTAGTGCACCCACATTTCGCCAGTTATGTTTAAGTCCCATGTAATAGGGGGCGAGCCTATTCCCATCACCCGGGCACAAATTCAGACTCCGGGCTGCTACTGAGAAATACCAGATAGAAAAACCCAATAACACTTTGCACGACCTGGGAATCGAACTTAGGACCTCATGCTCAGCAGCAGCGCTTGCGACGACTAGACCAACGAGGCAAACGATTTTATTTCTGTAAGGAGGTTTGTTTAAACACTTTTACACGTCGATCATATTAAAAAAAAAAAACTAAATGAGCTCGACGTTTCCTATCTCTGAAAAGAAAGGCCAAAACAAACTCAGACGTTATAGTCTCTTTTAAAGCACAGACATAATCTTGGTCAGAACATGTGAAGATCATGTAGTTTGGTATCTCAAATGGTGTTTGGATGAAAGAACCACAAAGATTGAGTGGACCTGTCCAGTCAGTGCACGCATTTCTTCAGAGTAGTCAGATAGGAAACGCCGACCTCATCTAGCTTTATTTTAAAAATATGATTGACGTGTAAAAGTGTTTGTACAAACCTACTTACAGAAAATAAATAATTTATCATTTAAATAATCAAAGATTAATTCCTATTCTTATATTAACAGCGTGACACTCTTTTCACACTGTAATAGAACTATAACAAACAGACCAACTTTGCTAGGCTGGTGTATGTGACAGCTAGATTTTACGCTCGAGTCACGACATTGGCATTGTTCATTCATTTTGCAGCCAACGGTTGTTGGCCGCCAAATGCACGCACACTATAAAACTGTGAATTCGTCGAAAAAAAATCAACGAGCTCACAGCTTTGACTGTCTATCTAGACATATTTATATCTGTGGAAAACTAAATTCAAAATTGGCTGTATACGTATAGTCTATTGCAAAAGTATGTGACGAAAATGTAAACAAGCCGTGTTCAGGTTAAATTATTATAATCACACACTAAAGGGAATTAGTAGGTGGTAGAATCACATTCATCTGTATTTAGGTTTTAACTTTATATCTCACCACCTTTTCAAACAATTATTGTTTGAATAACATTGCTAAATTGTAAGTAATTGAAAAATCATTTCTGAAAGTTGAGGTTATGAAATTAACGCCAACTGTCAAATGAAAACAATCTACTTAAAAGAAGATTGACAGTTATAATTTTGGGTTTAAGTATTCAAATAATCAAATTAAAGCACTAATTTTTAAGTGGAACTACTAATTGTCATTCTCATGTACGTTTTCTGATCCATTTGCTGAAAACTAATCAGTAGCCATAATTAAGGAAATTGAATTTACCTGGAAAACCTTTAAAAAAAACAAATAATTTGTTATATATATATTTGTAAGTGAAAAGAGTAGGCAACATAGATTATTGCGCCGTTTTAGTTATGAAGCTTATAATCCTAGCTTATTCGTGATTTTTCTAAGAAATACACTTCTAATCTTGGAAGTTCCTTATGTAAAATACCCGACACATTTAGTTTTCCGTCCTATTTCGTCCGTCCAATAATTTTCGGAACGAATCTTCGTACCAAACGAGACGTGACACACTGTATAAGGGCGTGAAACCCCGCCCCCTCATTCGATGATCCCCAAACACTATTTTGGTTTCCCTCAATTTTCCCGAAGGGTTGATGTATCAATAAAGTAAAAAAAAACTTTTCGAAAAAAGATCTTGTCCGAATAAATCGGACGGAGATAAGTTCCGAATATTTCTGATAGAGGGCGTAGCGACATCTACGCACAGTCGTAGATACGCGCCCGTAGCGGCACGACGTAGCGCAGCTCGTAGCACCGGCGTAGCAAGGACTACGCTACAGTGTTCTTAATATTCGAAGAGTGACGTGTTGTGTGGCAGAAGTGTTTTTTTTAAAGTGACGCAAAAGTAGGTGACGGTAATTCCAAGTGAAAAAGTTTTGACAACTTCTTCGTGTTTTGAGTGCTTTGTGGATAAAGAAGTTTGGTTTAGATTTTTTATTTGAATATTCAAGGCGTTTCTGTGTCGGATAATGTGTTGAGTGGTAAGTTGGACTCTTCAATTTATTTTTTGACGCTCCTTTTGTATTAAATAGTTCCTTGAGAGTTTTTGTTCAAGACTTTTTGGAAACGCGAGTACTTTTAGTTTTCTTTAAGGTTACAGGGACTTTATCTAAAGTGTGAATATTTGTAACCGTTTCTAAAAGTTCTTTAGCTAAGTTATGACGGTGAATGAATAACGTGTTCAACTTAGGGAATCAAAAAGTGCGAACATTTACATAGTGCTTAGTTTAATAATGACGGTAAGGTAAATTAAAACCCGGAATTAAATTAAGTGAAAACATCCAATTAAGAATTATGTGAAAATATTTTCTAGGATTTTCCAAATTTTCTCCCCTATTTGA
This sequence comes from Atethmia centrago, assembly GCA_905333075.3. Classification (NCBI taxonomy): domain Eukaryota; kingdom Metazoa; phylum Arthropoda; class Insecta; order Lepidoptera; family Noctuidae; genus Atethmia; species Atethmia centrago. The sequence continues at coordinate 10,225,089 of HG995388.1, forward strand.
GGGTGCAATGTAATATAGTTTTGTACTTTACAGACGATAAGCAATATTAATAAAAATAAAAAATTACTTTAAACGCTGTAACATACGTTTAAAAACTTAAAATATACCTGCAGAAACATACAGTAACATAAACTTGCAATTAACCATTTTTTATAAACAAACTTAAACACTTTTCAACCAACGATACATTTCAAATATTTTACGCGTCATCATTATTTTTAATTTCTAAGTGTCCACGGAACAGAACACAATTATATTTTTTCTCTCATATCTTTATCTTCCCTTGTCTATTAATTGGAAATATTAATTTCCCGATAACTCCGATCTCTCTGGGGACTTGTCCGTACTTGTCGAAGATTAATCACTCCAATGATCGTATCGGATTGACTGAGCAATTATTAAAACAAGAATATGCAGATGCGACTTTTAAGCAATTAACACTTTCTATGAATATTTTCTGTAGCAGAATATATTATTTTTTTGGTCCTGGCAGGACTTGGGGAGGCTTTTGCCCAGCAGTTGGACAGCATAAGCTACACAAAAAAAACTTTAGTACTGATACCAGAGGGGCATTATTCGAATTAAAAAAAAATACCTCTTTTTACCTACATTTTTGAAAAGTTTTTGACATTGATTGTCGTTGAGATGAAATTGCAACTGGATTTTGAACGTTTTTAAAAAGGATAATTGTCCTTTGGATATGCATTATCATAATCAGACTTAAAGTACCCACTGCTGGGACACAGGCCGCCTCTCTGTGAGAGGGAGTAAGCCATAATCCACGTCGCGGGCCCAGTGCGGGTTGGTGGATGTCACATTTCTTCGAATTTCAAAATAATTTTTTTTTTAAGTTCTGGGACATGCCATGCCGATTTCCTCATGATATTTTCCCTCACCGTTTTGAGAGTAGTGATGATGAAATAATTTATACAAATCTACGACCGTTCTATCTATCTATCGTAAGTCGTGCCCGTTTCTACTGGGCAACACTGCTGTAATATGAATAATGATAAATAGGTCATTCCCCGCCATAAAGATCAGCCAGTCAGCAATTTTGGTAGCGGGGCTGACTGTCCAGTTTTGTAGGAGCGGTATTCGATGCCGCTTTCCTTAATGAAAATTACTAGTCTACTTAGAAATATTCTGCCAGTGGATCTAGCGCCAACACGCGGAGTAAACGTTATGTAAATTTTAAAGATTTTAAAATTGATAATTTTACTTTCACACATAGAAACTCTTTATTATATACACCATAAAAATTACAGATATAAATGTAAAAAAAATACAAGGGGTAACACAATGGGCGGTCTTGTTGCTAAAAGCGATCATTTAAAGACATCCTTTGGATGTATTAAGGGGGAAGGAGAGATAATACTGCATGTAGTCTGTGGTGTGCCAATTAGTTGTATACAATAAATACCTACCGTACATACATAAAGCATATTCAATTTATCTCTACAAATATATTCAATAACAATCATAAAACAAGTGCAAAGAACAAAAAATATTTGTAAAAAATATTATTACTCATATTTATTTAAATCAAATCAAAATATTTTTATTTTACATAAACCTACATACCTACCGGCACTTATGAAACGTCAGAAGCCAGGTGCACGGTTCCAATTGGTGTTTCCTATGGAGAAGAGCCGGTAAGAAACTCCACGGATTGTTCAAATCACAGTGTTAATAGGTATGGGAGGACAGTGTAGGCCTGTCAAGAAGTACTTAACAAAATAAATGGTCTAAAAATCTAGTCTATTAAGCCTACAACGTTCTCACATTCACAAAATACACAAGAATCTATGTAAAATATTAATAAAATAATAAAAATAAAAACCTATTTAAACCAAATGACATGTTTGCCATTACAGCAAGTCACAAAATCCACGAATAAATAGTTTGATATCAAAATTGTAGGTATGTAATGTCAAATAATGAAAATATTATGTCAAAAAAGAATGTATTTAAAAATTTAATTAAAAAAAAACAGACATCGTAATTTGGGAGCAGTTAATAGGCATAAAGTTATTTAGTTTTAAGACTTTAAGACTCATGTCTATGGGTGATACTTAGTGCTTGTCGCTAAAATTTAAACCAATATGATAAAGGATGGTTGTATTTTGGATTTAAAATCCTTCGAATTTACGTTAGGTTTCCGTCGCGCGTTCGTGATAGCGCCTCTGAGCTTTTGCAGCGGCAGCGACGTTCGTATATAATTTTGTAACGCCTTACAAAAACTGAAAGGCAAAGATCAGCGTCTACGATATGGACAAGAAATTGGCTAAGCTTTAGTGGGATCTAACTGCAAGCTTGGCACGAGAATCGTAGAGAAGCCTTTTTTCGACGGAAGAGTAGACAAAAATGTTTCCGTGTAGACAGTTGTCAGTTTTCTAGGAGAAATGTAGACAAGCGATTTCTAGTCAACAGTAGAGTAGAATATAAAGCGTCATTCTAAGCCTGCAGGTCATAGACTATGTTGGAATGCATCAGAACAGTTCGTTTAGGGTCCTCAAGTATCCCTGTTTTAAGTAGGTAAAGATGACTGGCGTTACTGAGGCAGACCTTGGAGCGCAGGCGCAATAAAAGTACCTCGGATATCAGGCAGGACTCTTTTATTTCTTTATTTAAACACAATTACGGACCTAATGCGTTAGGCATTCTCTTCCGTGAAGAGATTTGATGGCAGGTGCAGCTCAGTTAGAGAGGAACAATGAGAATTCTTTGTTAAAAGTATCATCATCTGCCTAGCCTTTTCCCAAATATGTTGAGGTCAGCTTCCAGTCTTACCGGATACAGCTGAATACCAGTATTTTACATGGAGCGACTGCCTATCTGACCTCCACAACCCAGTTACTGGGTAACACAATACTCCTTGGTAAGACTGGTTGTCAAGACTTTCGAACTTCTGACGACCCGTAACGACTGTCAAAGATCTACAAATGACAGCCGGGACCAACGGTTTAACGTGCTTTCCGAGGCACGGAGGGGTCTTTGTATGTAAAGATGGTCACCCATCCACGGACCAACCGCGGCAAGCGTAGCTTAACCTGATCGATCGACCCGTGCGGCTGTTATTACTTAGCCACAAGCCCCTCTCTTTATTTAAAGTATATCATAATGAAATATAAATAAAATAGGTACACATAACATAACATCACGATTTGTTTCCACGAAGGGTTGGGCAGAAGTATACCTGTAGTACTCCCACATTTCACCAGTTATGTTTAAGTCCCATGGAGCGAGCCTATTGCCACCAAACGGGCACAAATCCAGACTCCGGGCTGCTAGTGAGAAATTCCAGACAGAAAAACCCAATAACACTTTCCTCGATCCGGGAATCGAACCTAGGACCTCATGCTCAGCAGTAGCGCTTGCAACCACTAGACAAAGAAGGCAGGTACATACATACATAATCAGCCTATAATGTTCCCACTGCTGGGACACAGGCCTCCTCTCTGTGAGAGGGAGTGGGCCGTAATCCACCACGCGGGCCCAGTGCGGGTTGGTAGATGTCACATGTCTTCGAATTTTTGGTTCTAGGACATGCCGGTTTCCTCACGATGTTTTCCTTCACCGTTTTGAGAGCAGTGGTGATGTAATAATTTACACAAAGTAAAGCGCCTGTCTGGGTTCGAACCCACGACCTACAATTCGTAAGTCGCGGCCGTTACCACTGGGCCACCACAGCTCTCAAGGCAGGTACACTAATACACAAATAGGTTATAAACTAATAATACACATTCATACATATTTTTACTCTTTTGGATTTTTTGATCAACAAAGGCAAAGGATATCCAGCTGGGGGTTGATTATTTTGGGCAGATAAACTCGTTAATAATTATCTAGTTATCAAATAATTTAATCATCATGATCAGCCTATAATGTCCCCACTGCTGGGACACAGGCCTCCTCTCTTCGAGAGGGTGTGGGCTGTAATCCACCACGCGGGCCCAGTGCGGGTTGGTAGATGTCGCATGTCTTCGATTTTTTGGTTCTAAGACATGCCGGTTTCCTCACGATGTTTTCCTTCACCGTTTTGAGAGCAGTGGTGATGAAATAATTTACAAAAAGTAAAGCGCTTACATGTCTGGGTTCGAACCTACGACCACTCTTAAGTCACGGCCGTTACCACTGGGCCACCACTGCTCTCAATAAATAATTTAATGTAAAAATGTGGAAATTGCAGAGTTATTTTCATAACAAATAGCGTAGAGTCATCTCAATTATGTAGGTATCTCTTTTCCTTGAATTTGTATGTATATATAGGTATATACGGCATGTAGGTATATATTGTAGTAAATATGTATGTATTTTTATTATAACTTTGTAACCTATTTATGTATTTCTGTACCTATTCTGTTTATAATATATTATGTTATCTTTTTATATTTTTCTTTATTTTTATTTCCTCTCAGAGCACCTGCCATCTTATCTCTTCACTACCCTTGGTTGACTGGTAGCGAATGCCTAAGGCATTAAGTCCGCCTTTGTACCTAATTGTGTGCGAGAAGTTTAAATAAATAAATAAATAAATAAATAATGTAGGTACCAAACTTTCCTACCCTAGTAACCTTTTAAATTTTTCAAATTATATTTCTAATTACTATGATTAAACAGACCGTTCCACAGCTTTTCATATCAACACCGCTCATTAAAATGTTCTCATAATGTTGCCATTATTAATACTGTGTGTGAGGTTTTAAAAACCTTTTTTTTTTGTACGTTTTTACAACTGTTCTTTGTGGGAACACAGCTGACGGGCATTATGCATACTTTTGATGTGGGTTTTTGTCAGAGTATTTTTACGATCCAGATTTTGGAAAGGATCATCTTTTTTTTCTGTGATCATGTGGGCTGCATGTGGCATGTGGCGATGATTAAAAATATAATGTGATCATGTTTTTACTAAGTACCAAGGCAATGCTATTTTTATGGATTAACGCCAGGGCCATGTTGAATTAACATGAATAAAATGGTAACTAGTTTGACAATGTCACATAATTATTGTAATATAGTGTGTGAGTGTAAAGGCTCCTACATACTGGCGCGACTTGTCGCGCGACGCGTCGCGACACAAAGGCACCGCGTGTAGCGCTACACGCGGTGTCTTTGTGTCGCGTCGCGTCGCGCGACAAGTCGCGCCAGTATGTAGGAGCCTTTATGCTAAATGGTTCAGAATCTTACTAGGGTAAAAAAAATACCAACGATGATTAGATAGTTGTGACATTAAGGAGTTTGGCGATGAGTAGCCTTCTTAAGACAAAGATATCTTATCTGCCTGTAATGTAACCAGCCAGTATAGTTTTAAAATTGAAATCCAGCAATGTTGTTTAGAGCAGTCTGTGGTGGCCCAGTGGTAACGGCCGCGACTTACATGTTGTAGGTCGTAGGTTCGAACCCAGACAGGCGCTTTACTTTGGGTAAATTATTTCATCACCAATGCTCTAAAAACGGTGAAGGAAAACATCGTGAGGAAACCGGCATGTCCTAGAACCAAACATTCGAAGACATGTGACATCTACCAACCCGCACTGGGCCCGCGTGGCCCACGGCCCACTTCCTCTCACACAGAGGAGGCCTGTGTCCCAGCAGTGGAAACATTATAGGCCGATTAAGTTGTGTTGTTTATCAACAGTAATATTTAAAGTGTTAGAATGTAAAATTTTAAGGCGGCTTTTTCAGGAAGATCCTTTTAATAAGGAGCTCTAGTATGCTTCTCAAACATTTTCCCAGTAAATAAAGAAAGTATTTTCATACGAGAATAATCTCCATACTAATGGGAACATAATCTTGTAACAGGCTAAATTCCGCGAATCGACCCAAAATAGGTGATACAGAAGGTCGGCTTCAAACAACGGGTTGAATTCGAATCGAGTCGAATTGTGTATGTATTCTATTTTCTTTTTCTACTCATATACTTGGTGTCTACATTTGTTTGTCTACCTTCCTATCGCAGGTACGTGGAATATTTTTTTTGTTTGTTTATTTTACTACTATAGACGCAATTTTTTTTTACATTGTTCTCACATTTAGTTATAAATTCAACATTATTTATACTAATCTATATGTAACAATATAACTTAAAAGAGTGCCCATGGAGTTTCTTGCCCGTTCTTCTCCATAGGTACCTACTACGCTTTGGAATGGGCAACTAGCTTCATATTTCTAACTGACCAACTCCTTGACAATTCAAAAGTGCCTGTAAATGGTTTAATTGAAAGTTTGAGTTTATGCTGGAAGAGATTTCTCTAGAAATAATATCACCTTCGTACGTATTTTTCTGCTATTTGCTTCTTGTGTGTTTATGTGTGTATAAACGTGACCATAAATGGTTAAATAAATAAACTAGTGAACACAGGCGCACGCACTCATAGATAAGTACGTACGACGATGTCAAACAAATGCCAGTCGCGAGTGCGCTTGCACTCGATGTACAGTCACGAGCACCTTATACTTTCGCAAGATTCAAAAATAAAATATTGATAGAATTTTATAGTGTTACTTTACATAATACATTTTTATTATGAAATAATTGAAAAATCCAAAAGTGCACGCCTCACAGACAAAAACATGTTGACGAAAAATTACACGGAAAAAATACATTGAAAATTCATCGATTTTTGTTAATACCTTTTGAACGGTTGAGTTTGAGAGAAAAAACACAAAGAAAATTCATCGATTTTTGTTAATACCTTTTGAACGGCAACTAACATAATGTATGACGTGTAATTATGAGTTTGATAATGAAAATCAATAGGGCTCATCCGAAGGATGAAAAAAAACTTATAAAAGATTTAGATTAATCTATTATATGTGACCTGAATGGTGACGACAAACAGATACACTTCCCAACGGAAAGCACTACATGTATTTTTTTAAATTACGTTTTTTGTTATTTAAATCAAGGTATATCTATTTAAAAATATATTAATCTTATAATATCAAGTCTGAAGTTTTTAAAACTTCCCTGCTAATATAAATTTCATGTATAATTGAGTCTATAGAAACGATTTTATGTTGGAAAATTTTGACAAGGCGACATATCGAGAGTAGAGAAGAAGAAGCGTGTGAGGCGAGCTGCAATAGGTCCTTTTCTCAAAGTTGCAATCGTTATTTCACGAGAAAATAGCTTTTGAAATTTGAATAAATGTAAAGTATTTATGTTCCTGACCGTACGTGAAGCGTTTCTATGGTATGGGTGCGTTATATGGAGCTGAACTTCTGTACCTTACCATTTTGCGAGTAAACCACACTTTATAAACGCTAACAAGTTTCCAATAAGTGACCTTAATACCGAAACGTGTAATTAACTGGAAATTATACGTCTATTATCGTTTATTTATCGATATTTTACGGTAAACGGTATCAGTTTTCACGATAAATTACAATAGTTTACGAAAAATGCTTTTCGAATTCTGGAAAGCCTATTGAACTATTAAAATTTAAACCATGTGTGTTTATCGACGCTAAGCGAAGTTAAACTTATCTTGGCGAGGTCAATTCATGGATGGGTGATAATTTTTAAACATTGAATGTTCGAGATCATTCCGTCTCTCGGAGAACAAGTAAAAACAAAACATCAAAATGATCTAATTCAGTCAAGCCTCTTCTTTTACTAAGAAGGAGCGAGCATTAATTTACTAACATATTCTTAAGCCTTTTATTAAGACAAATTTTGTTTATTAAAATATGTTTAAGGTAAGGTATTTTTCTGTGGGCCTGTGTCGCCTGATATAAATAGTATTATTATTATTTTTTAAAGTCTTTGACACATCTGGGGACCCTGGGGTCCCGGACCGGTGGAAGGCGTACGAGGGGCCGAAGCCAACTCGCAGAGGCGCCTTAGACAATTTTAAGTACATAATCAGCCTATAATGTTCCCACTGCTGGGACACAGGCCTCCTCTCTGTGAGAGGGAGTGGGCCGTAATCCACCACGCGGGCCCAGTGCGGGTTGGTAGATGTCACATGTCTTCGAATTTTTGGTTCTAGGACATGCCGGTTTCCTCACGATGTTTTCCTTCACCGTTTTGAGAGCAGTGGTAATGAAATAATTTACACAAAGTAAATCGCCTGGGTTCGAACCTACGATCTACAACTCGTAAGTCGCGGCCGTTACCGCTGGGCCACCACTGCTTTCAATTTTAAGTGTTGTTTTATTATTATTATTATTATTAATCACAACGCTTGCTCATTGCGAGTTTTAGATTTCAGGAACTCGCAATGTTCATTAATTCAAAAGGTAACTAACATAATGTATAACGTGTAATTATGAGTGTTCATAAACGCAATGTGTTAAGATATTGAAACAAGAAGATCTAAGAGATAATTTCTATTTATAATCTTTAGAAATCGAGCAACATTCAGTTTTCCTCACTATGTGTTCCTACTCTATAAGTCCAATAGAAAACTGTGCAAATATAGACGTAGAAAAGTCACAAACATTCATATAAAGCAAGCCAGTGCTGAAAACAGTGTTATGACTATCCTAACTATACAATATATATATATATATATATATATATATATATATATATATATATATATATATTATAATATGTATTACACATATCATATTATTTATATGTATTTTGATATATAGCTTGGCTTGGGGCTTGTGGCTAAGTAATAACAACCGCACGGGTCGATCGATCAGGTTAAGCTACGCTTGCCGCGGTTGGTCCGTGGATGGGTGACCATCTTTACATACCAAGACCCCTCCGTGCCTCGGAAAGCACGTTAAGCCGTAGGTCCCGGCTGTCATTTGTAGATCTTTGACAGTCGTTACGGGTCGTCAGAAGCTCGAAAGTCTGACAACCAGTCTTACCAAGGGGTATTGTGTTACCCAGTAACTGGGTTGTGGAAGTCAGATAGGCAGTCGCTCCATGTAAAATACTGGTATTCAGCTGTATCCGGTAAGACTGGAAGCCGACCCCAACATGGTTGGGAAAAGGCTAGGCAGATGATGATGATGATGCCTGCCTCGTTGGTCTAGTGGTCGCAAGCGCTACTGCTGAGCATGAGGTCCTGGGTTCGATTCCCGGGTCGGGCAAAGTGTTATTGGGTTTTTCTTTTTGGAATTTCTCAGTAGCGGCCCGGAGTCTGGGTTTGTTGTGCCCGGTTGATGGCAATAGGCCCCCTATTACATGGGACTTGAAAATAACTGGTTAAATGTGGGTGTACTACAGGTACACCTCTGCCCAACACTTCGGGGAAACAAGACGTGATGTTATGTTATATACTAATATTATTAATGTGAAAGTGAGTTTGTTACGCTTTTACGCTAAAACGGCTGAATGGATTTTGGATGAAATTTGGCACATGGATAGACCATGACCTGGGTCACAACATAGGATACTTATGGGATACTTTATCCCGATTTTCCCACGGGATCGAGACTTACGAGGGTAAAACCGCGGGGCGCAACCAGTATTATAATAATATGACAACATTATGGCGGGTATAATAATAACGCTTATAGCCTGCATAATATTGCAATAATGATAATGTGATCAACATCAAGTAAATTATGTTATTATGGTCAGAATATTACGTATTTAGGTTAATCTAGTCAGGAATTCACCTTTCATAAATGGATAATTTGACGCTACGGTAAACGCAGCGGCTTCTAATGATGTGGGTTGTTGGGTTGGGTACCTCGGAATACGGATGGATACATATTAAGGATGGATGGATAATATATACGTATTACTAGCTCTGGGGAGTTTGTTGCGCCACTTCTTCTTCCCAGCTAAAGCACTAGGAAGTGGTGAAGGGCGGGCGTTTTGGGAGACTGTCTTATGTCATTTTCTTTTTTTTGTTTGGTAAATCTTCAAATAACTTCTCCCGCTCTGGGCGGAGCGGGAGGGTGTGTCAGACTCTTACTGACCCACCCGTATTCCTTCCGTTGCCTGTGTTGCGGGGGCCTCGGTGACCCTTCCCGCGACCCCGGCAGGCATCGGCCCTAGTGGACCCCTACACTTGTGCTGACGACATCTCTTTGAGGCGCGCGTGGAATACAACGCGCCGTCGACCCGGGCCTGGTCCTTACGAAAATCCGCCCGGGATTCCCGACGCCCAGGGCGTCTCCTGCGGCGGCTAGGGGCAAGAGGGCGCGAAATTTGCCATTCCCCAACCGTCCCGCCTCCTCCTTCTCGCGAAGGACATTACTGTTTTGCAGAAGGTGGTGACGGCTGCCCATGCTCTCTCGCTCCGTACCATGGCCTGAACTAGGGCCGGACGCGAGAGATCTCTGCCGCCGATCGCCTCCACGAGGACACGGCGGTATAAAAAACTGTTCAGTAAAAAAAAAAAAATAAATATTTACTTATTAATATTTGTAATGTTTAATCGATTTGTTACCTCTTTAATTCTGCATGAAGCGATGACGCGAAACCGGAAGTAGATAGAACGTTCCCGCCCTCTCTTTGATCGGCGGCCGCCGCGCCGCACAGTGGAACGAATGTATGGGAGCGGTTGGACGTAGACATGTCCGAAAAATAAGAGTAAAATTATGACAAACTAATGATGCCATCTTATTCGATTACTTAATGCCTTCATAAATTGTGGTGATGAATTTCTTCATAACTCCCATATTTCGGGAGTAATTTGAGAAAATGTGAAATTTTACTATGAAAATGAGTGTATCGAGCTCTCTCCCTCCTGATTCCGGGCTTGTTTCAAGTAGCGGTCTCTAATATCGTAATGCTATTACTAAGAGCTATATTTAATACTAAGACACATAGTGCGCCAAATGTGCACTTTCTGGGATAAAAGGAAATGAAAATTTAAAAAAAAAAACGTTTTTTCCCCATTTGTATTTACTTTAAACCGCAGACAGACTTATTAAGAGGTCTATAAATATATTATATATATACAGAAATATATATTAACAAAAATATTCACAAGAACTGATGAGAGTATGACTTTTAAGTAAGTTGATAATAAATTACCTAGTTTCATTAAAAGTACAATAAATAATTAAGATGTAAGCTCTAATTTACTAAGTTACACATTTTAAAACAATAACATCATTTAATTATCTTCGTCATCATCATCATCATCAATTAATTCAAATTCAGAATCGATGTCCGCTAAATCATTTATGTTAACAAATTCGATATCACTTTTCTCAGAATCCGTAAGCTCATAAAATTCCTTAAAAGAAGATTTTTTTACAAACTTATTTCCTTTTGGACGGATACTTGTAACAAGTGGATCAGAAGACAGTAAAAGATTGTGCATAATATCTTCATTGCATGAGATACTGCTATGCTTTCGAGAATGCCCCTCTCTATATTTTCTAAAATCTTTATTTCTAGCCTCAGATGCCTCTTCGGATAGAAAACCAATGGGCACAATTGACATGTTCTGAACTATGTCTGGCCCATGCATTAAAATTTTATGAAGTGAAGAAGGCATATAATACCATGGGTATAACTCCACGTAAAGCTTAGCAGTATCAAAGCAGAACTCTCGGAATTTAGTTACGTTGATCTTCTCTCCTGATGAAATACACTGCAAGATCACACAGATTTTTCTTAAAAGCATAGCATCTATTCCGGTCAGTTCAGCAGATTTAGTGTAGTTTTCAAAAAATCTCCTTGCCGAGTTGCCATTGTTGGTGGATCCACTGCCTTGTTTCACAACATCGAGAAGTAAGCCCGTTTCTCTTCTTACAGCCTCTTGAACTCTTTTCTTCCTGTCATCAACTTGCCTTTTTGCTATATCACCCCTTACTTGCCATGATTTTATGTCTAATTTGTAGGAAATGTGTAATAAGCATTCCATTGAGCGAATCCAAGCGTGAAGGGTGCTTAAGCTATATTTATACATGTCCTCGTTTGCGTGTTTATCTTTGATTAACTCTAAATTATTCATTTCTTTAGGACAAGCCTTGCATATGTCACACACTGAAGCTGCTGTATTGGATATAATGGAATGAATTTTACCATCAATCATTGTCAACAGCAGTTGGTGTTTGACACTAATTCCATCAGTGATGGTGGATGGAGTTAAGGCTTCAATCTCTGCTTCGATTTCAGCCATCTCTCTCTGCACATTTTCTTTGGTTTCCTTTATAAACTTAAACAATATTGGCCGGCAAAATGAAGTGGAAGATGGTCGCTCGTTTTCCCAAATTGTTACACCTTTTGAGACGAGCCGCAGTGGTACAAGACTAATCATAAAATTACTAGCAAGATCGATTTGCTCATCTTCACTCGTCCTTTGATGATAAATGCTTTGGCTAGATGATCCGTCAAAACCCCATTTGCTGGTCAATACGAGCTGTTGATTGGGATCAACAGGGGTTTCTAACGACCTAATAAGTCTTCTTGAGGTTAAATCCATCAAGGCTTGTAATTTGATTTTTGCAGAGCTCTCTGTAACTGTGAGATCTTCTTTGGCCGGATAGCACTTAATTTTTTCTTTAACCAACATGTAGTAACTCGGGTATTGAAGAGCTCCTTCTTGAGTGTTGAAATCCCGAAGAGTGTTATAGCGCCATTTCGATAAGTTCATCGATACATAAAGAGCCAATGCCTTCAAAGGGGATATTTCCCGTACCTGAATTGATTTACCTTCAATGAAGGCTTTGATTTTTGAGGCCTCTTCTGGATTCTCCGTCAAGTATTTCATAACATAAGCTGTATCGCTTTGTCCTGCCTTTTGAAGCGCCCTTTCGGCCGAAAACATAATTTCAGCGCTGCTACTGCTGCATGAAAGACTATCTTCAGTGCGTCTTCTTTTTTGCCGGTTACTAAGGTCCTCAAAAGATTTACGAGGACTAGGATGTGTACAAGTTGAAGCATCAGATTTAGCAGGAGAAATTATGGGCTCGATGACGTCACTTATATTTTCTGTAGAAGGTTCCATATTTTCATTCTGTAATTCCGGCCATTGAATTGCAGCCTGTAGCCAAATCTCATGTTTCTTCCGAAACTTATCTGTGCTTCTTCCAGACTGTGTCCATTTTGCATAAATGCGGTAGCAAAATCGACGACACCAGTCTTTTAAACTTGTTTCAGCACTTTCACATAACTGAACACAACTGTTATCTTTTAAAACACTGAACAAATAGTTAAAGTCGCGTAAATCTTTATGTGCGCGTGCGCATAAAGCAACGTGAATATCAAGATTTGTATTAAAATTTGGAAAATACATTGCGAGATTAGCTTGGATACAACGAGGTGTAAATCAACACTGATTTTAAAGTTACTAATAGTGACCTATTTATATAAAATCCAGGTATCCCAGGTATCCTTTGTTAAATATTGCAAGGTAATTAGTTATTGTGATAATTAGTAAATGATGCATGCTAAATTAGTGTATTAAGAGCCATTTAGTAATTAAATAATAGCAATGTTCTTATCAGTAATCATTAGTGCATCAGTTTTATATGTAAACCTTAAGTCCCTAATTATATATCCTAATTAGCTTATATCTTCTCTAATTGGCTGCTCAGAAATGTTATTGTAATAAGGTAAACCTTTAGAAAAACGGTTTTAATCAACAAAATAAACAAAAAATAAAAAAATTGTGTTATAAAATAAACATCACTCTTTATCCCAGAAAGTGCACATTTGGCGCACTATGTGTCTTAGTATTAAATATAGCTCTTAGTATTAGCATTATGATATTAGAGACCGCTACTTGAAACAAGCCCGGAATCAGGAGGGAGAGAGCTCGATACACTCATTTTCATAGTAAAATTTCACATTTTCTCAAATTACTCCCGAAATATGGGAGTTATGAAGAAATTCATCACCACAAGTTATGAAGGCATTAAGTAATCGAATAAGATGGCATCATTAGTTTGGCATAATTTTACTCTTTTTTTTCGGACATGTCTACGTCCAACCGCTCCCATACATTCGTTCCACTGTGCGCCGCCGATTATCTACCTATTTTTCTACACAAGTTCGTGACCTTGTCAGCTGTTGTTTATCAGTATCACTTTAACGAAGTAATCTTTGAAAATCTTGGTTTACACAGTATTTTTAAGCACAATTGATAATTGTTAAAACTACATTTAACACTTCACTACGTTAAAAAAAACAAATTCGCCACGTCTGTCACATGTTAGTATGCCATCGCCGACGGTAATGATAGCAAAACGTTCTTAGTAGAGTCTGCGTACTTCTGCATAATTGCAGTCACATTTCCGAAGACACATCAACATATTAAAATATTCTACGTTAGAATAAGGCATTGTCAACGTTTACGTAAACAAAACACAATTAACTCATTACGTAGGTCAACAATAACATCAATTCTGAAGTAAGGTGCGCGGGAGACTAAAGGCTTCTACATACTGGCGCGACTTGTCACGCGACACAAAGGCACCGCGTGTAGCGCTACAAGCGGTGCCTTTGTGTCGCGTCACGTGTCGCGCTTGTTTGTAAAGGCTCCTACATACTGGCGCGACTAGTCGCGCGACGCGAAGCGACACAAAGACACCGCGAGTAGCGCTACAAGCGGTGCCTTTGTGTCGCGACGCGTCGCGCGACAAGTCGCGCCAGTATGTAGGAGCCTTTAGTGTCTTAAGGAAGTTATTCGCAGGGAGACGGGTGGCGGGGCGGCGGGGTAGGTAGGCACGTGGTACCGACCCGCCGACATGCCCGGCGGGAGCTTTTGTCGGCAACATTTGTCGCATTCAAAGAAAGCCGGCGAGCTACTAGGCTATTTAGCGAAATAAAGATGTACTTGTAAAATCAGATACTGTAAACATTTTTTTGAATGTGTCGATTTTAATAGTTATTTGATTTTGACCTCTCGTGGCTTGGCTAGTGCCAATGCTTAATTTTTTAAAATTATAATTTCATCAATGTTCTGCTTATAGGTAAATGTATACGTTCCTAAAAGGAACAACAGGGTTTTTGTTACATATTGTATACAAAAAAAACTAATATTTTGTGTATAAATATTTAACATAAAGTAACACCGTGGAAAAATGTGTAAAGGCATTAAGTTCATTATAAATCAATGTGTAAATGTGTATTAATTGTGATTAAATAAATAAATAATATTCCGGGTCTAGGTTTTACCAGTCTTACCAAGAGGTATCGTGTTACCCAGTAACTGGATTTTGTAGGTCGTAGGCAGTCGCTCCATGTAAAATACTGGTATTCAGCTGCACCGGTTAGACTGGAAGCTGACCCCAACATAGTTGGGAAAAGGCTAGGCAGATGATGATTCCGGGTCTAGGTTTTTGTGTGTTATATGAGATTTGCGAGCAAACACATCCACAGTGTAATTACAAGAGAAAATGAACCTTACCTTTAACGATTTTCATTTCTGTAAATAAGTAAGTTTCGGTTCTATTTATTGTTGTATTTATCTGCTAAATATGACCCTCCCAACGATCGCTATATTGGATTGAAAGAGAGACTGCACCTGTGTCTGCACACACACTTGTGCGTTATAATATCTCCCGCGCCGAAGGGTGGTTTCCGCTGAGATTGATCGCCATAGCCGAAATTCGGTCTATAGAACGAATTTCGGAAAACAAAAGGTTGTCTTAAATTAAGACAATATCCTTTTGGTCAAGACAAATATTGATTCATATATGGGGAAAACAATATATTCTTTCTAGTTTTAGTGTCTTCTTCGAAGACATTATACTTAAATGAAGAATTATTAAGTTTAATTTTAAGAATATTATTTCTTTCTTGGAATATTTTCTTCATTATTAAGATTATTATAGTCTTGAATCAAAAATATTTGCTTAAGTCAAGAATAAAAACCAAGTATTTATTATTCTTAATTTGAGTTAACAGGTTTTCTTGGACTGAGTACATTTGGATTGAAACAATTTTACTGGGAATATAGATATTCTTCGCTGAAGAGATCCTTCGTAACAAAAACAACTGAAAATCAGATAAAAGCTTGCACTCATAATTTTAATTTTCGAACAAATGCATTCTTAACTTCGAAAGTATCACAAACTTCTCTGGAAACTTCATAACCAGCTCACTGTAAAAATTTAATAAAAACTCGCAGCTTTCCCGTGCAGTTTATTTTAATTTCCCATAGGGATGTTTTACGTTTTTTCTTTCGGATATAAATAGCTCGCCGGAATGCTCTGCCGGTAAATTACCGATAAAATGCAGTGGTTCGAATCTGGGTACGAGTACCTATTGTTTTTTTAATAACGGGTTTTTTTAATGATTCTTTGTTCGCAAGTCTAGCTAAAGATGGGGAGATTGATTTCAGTCCTGACCGACGATTTAGAACAGTAGGTAATGTTGTAATTATCATTTTGAAATTCGAACGAAGTTAAGATTTGAAAACGTTAAAACAAAATGAGATATTGAATTGTGTGCGGTCACCTGAGTGACCTAAGTCAGGTTCAATGAAATGAAATTGGTTATTGTCCAGAAGGCCTAGACAAAGTAACATTCTATCAGCGATAGCGATGATGGAAAAACCGTAAATATATATATTATGCCTTTATGCCTTTATGCCTTTATTGGTATTTTATGCCTTTTTCAGGCACCAGTCTCTCACACATGTGAACCCTATTTTTTAGATTAAGCACTTCCTGTCCAAAACAACATTTGTGATGAGAAATAAATAAATTAAATGTCATAAAAGTATGGGTACATAAGATCATAATAATCCCATTGAAAGTCGTGGAGGAAATATGAAACGCTTTGAAAGTGATTGCGGCTTGTCTAGGCTCTCAGATATACATACAACTTTAAATAAATACATACAATTATAAAAATAACAATTCTATTCAAAGTGAACTTTACCCAAATAGCATTATCTAAAATATGCCAATTTTTTAGGAATCAATTTTGGGCATCAGAAATTAAATAATGAGTTGTATTGGCTATTTCTATCATTTTTTTTCTTCATAAACATTAATGCGCAGAATGCAATAACAATAATAATGGTATTTAGTCTATCCAACTTTGTGCTTATACCGAGTTTATTATGAATAGTTCCAGAGTCATGAACTCTGAATTGCCAGACGCCTTAATACTTTCGCAGTCACTTTTTATTGTGTGCGCATTGCCTTATGGCGTGGATAAAAAATATGGCTGAATGTTATAACCTTTTTGCTGTTTAATGGTCTATATTTTCGTATATTTTATTATGTGCAAACTATAACACCACGTTAGAACAACAGCCTAATGCAACGCAGTTTTGACAGTTCAATAAATCCATTGCGTTCAGTTAGTAGTTTAGGAATATTGTTAAAATTAAAGCGATTATCATTGTAGAAGTAACTTATAAATGGTATTTTATTTCTGTTAATTGGTTGTAAGAAATATTTTTACTCGTCAAAAGAAATAATAATATTTTTATACTATGCCTGCTTGGAAAGTACCTTTTTTTTAAATGAGGTAGAATGTCCGTCATTTCTGTTGTACAAATGTGCGGGTCGATAAAGTATGAAAATCTATTGTTAAAAAGCTGTGTTTTTTTTTTAATTTAGGGCAATTCAGAAGCTTATCTTATTAAATATAGTATCAAGCCAAAAGAAAAACGTTTTTATCACCAATCGCAAAATAATTCTGGCCACATACTTTTGCTGAAAATGGAATAAAAAAAAATAAATAAAAAGAATTAACAAGTGATCATCGCGCGCGGATTGTTTTCTTTGGTTTTACCTATTTATCTGAATTTTCAATTTGTGTTTACAATCTACTCGAACTGCCGTTTAGTAGTGATAGTGAAGATTTGATGTCGCCGCCAGAATTAAAAGAAACTGCCCAAGCTGTTACTGAGAACCTATTTCCCGAGAAATCCTGAAATAAATATAACAAAACATGAATGAAGATCTTTTACATTAGAAACGCAAGAAAATGCGCCTTCTTTTTCTGATTTTGTTTTACTGTCTTATTTTAGTGAAAAAGTGGTCTTACGTACGTCCCTTGTGGTCTTTGTATAACCTATATGTTAAAAAATACTATTATTTCCCTCGTAGGTACTAAAAAAAAACTACGGTACGGTACTAAATAAATAACTATGTCACTCGGAAGAAAGTGCGATTCCCAACTCTAAGGCTGAGCCTCGGGCCTCAAACTACACCCTCATCGTACTACTTAACACTATTTGCCCGCTAATGTCAAATTAAGTCATGCATACCTAACCTAAAGCAAGTCATTAAAGTCCTAGGCTCTATCCGGGCGTTAATATTGTATTGGATTTCATTATGACCCATGGTGCATAATGTGATTTGAATTCGGAATCTCAACTAAAAAAAAAAAATATGAAAAATTTTTCTATTAAAGTACAGCTCGACCAAAGAGTTTTCACTTCTTAAGTTTTAGTTGCTGTACACAAATAAAATAATGAAATAACGCAATTTATTAGAGATGCTATAGTGGAATAATAAGTAACATTAATGTATAATAATTAAATAGGTAAAACAAAAATAATTACATCAATAAAAAACAATTGTCTTCATTTTGTGGGTAAATCCAAAATTATTGAATAATCTGCATATTAGACTCGGCGAACCGCTATTTCTACATTATCTGTGGCTAGGGTTGCCAGGTGTCCGGCTTTTTACAATCGTGGTCGGCCAAATATATGCACGTCGCCGCGGCCGGTCCGGCTTTTCTTAGGCTTTTGGTCAACCCCGCCCCGCCAAAAGATGCGGAACAATAGTACAAATTACTGTAGTAAGAACAAAATGTGATTCGTAATAACATACAACAAATTAACCGTAGAGTAAGTATTAAATGAATAACAGTAGGTACTAAATATAGAAATAAAAGTATCAATTTATTTTTTCTTATAAAAACCAGTGTGTCCGTCTTTCAGTGCAAAATGTCCGGCTAGACATGAATCTGTGTCCGGCTTTTCTATTTTTGGGCCTAGAAACCCTATCTCTGGCGGTAATGGGGGCATGTCATCGCAACAGCTGATCGGTTGCTGTGGTACGTATCCGTTAGAATGTTGGATTTGGGTGTCATAACCACAATATTATATTTTTGTGTTTTTACCCGACTGCTCCAGAAGGAGGGTAATGTTTTTCGAGAGTATGTATGTATATACATATATACTCTCGAAAAACATTACCACAAATAGACAGAAATAGACATACATGTCTATTTCTTTGGCACGCTCTGTAGCCTAAACAGCTTGATGGATTTTGACATAATAGATGTCGTTAGATTCGTCATAATTGTGGGAGTGACAAAGGCTATATAATATTTATATATTGTATCTGCAAATACAAAAAAGGCAGAAGAAGGTTTTTTTTTAATTAAATTACAATAATGTTGATATTAAATAAAAGCTAGTAATGAGTTAATTCCATATAAATATATATTAATAAAACTGAAAAGCTTAAAATAAAACAAATTATTAAAAAAAAAACCGACTACTAAAACACATAACTGAAAAGAGAACAACGAACAATATAATATATAGAATTTTGGTATCGCAGGCGGGGACAAACCAGAAACCTGAAATAAGGTGTAATATTTGTTTGTCCCCCCGGTGATACCAAAATTCTATAGATTATAATGCTTGTTTTTCTCTTTTCAGTTATGTGTTTTATCTGTTGGGTTTTTAAAATAATTTGTTTTATTGATGAAATTGCATGAGTTTAGATCAAATTGTGTATAACTGAAACTGCACATAATTATTTAGGTTTTCCCCGGCTATTTAATAGTTTCATATGCTACTCATTCGAGATGGTCTTTTAAGGACAGACCGTCTATAGTGGACTAGTTTTATAGTGGACCTGTCCAGTCAATGCTCGCATGTGTCAGTATGTTATGCAATAAGACGAGAGAGGCACAGAGGTCGAGTTTCGGAATGTTCATGACAAGTCGCGCCAGTATGTAGGAGCCTAAAGGCTTCTACACACTGGCGCGACTTGTCGCGCGACGCGATTCTGCGACATTATATCCGTAGAACAATCTCTATGAAAACGCGCGCGCCACTACACACAGGGGCGACCTGTCGCGCCGCGACACAGAAATTATGCCTATTATATGGCGTCGCGCTAGCTACGCGTTTGTCGCGGCGTTGTCGCGTCGCAGCCGCTACAGTCGCGTAGCGGGCGCGACGCGACAAGACAAGATAGTATAAATACCGGTGCAATCCAAGCTGGCCTCAGTAGTAGGCGTTCTTCGTCAGTGGATGAAGGCAGGTCTGTGCGTGTTTGCCGAGTGAGGTTAGGTTCGATTTCCCGGTCGGTCGACATAACCCAACCTAACTTATTTACCTTTTTTTCGAAATAAATTTTCAGTAATAATTATTTTTGTTGATTTTCTTATTTTTAACCCCCGACGCAAAAACGACGGGGTGTTATAAGTTTGACGTGTCTGTCTGTGTGTGTGTGTGTGTGTGTGTGTGCGCGTGTGCGTGTGTGTGTGTGTGTCTGTGGCATCGTAGCTCCCGAATGCATGGACCGATTTTGATTTTGTTTTTTTTTTGTTTGAAAGGCGACATAATCGAGAGTGTTCTTAGCTATGATTCAAGAAAATCAGTTCAGTTATTTGATGATTATCAGCTCTTTTCTAGTTGATATTTACCTCACTCACAAACTTACAGCGCAGGTATCGTGTTTGGGCTCATTGTACTGGTCTCAATAAATAGGTTATAGCTAGATGGTGATCAGGGTCTGATTATGGAGAAGAAAAGATAAAATATGAGGGTAAACTAGTAAGTACTACTTTGGGAATTTACCTACAGGGGCGCAGATTTCGGCGAGATACGTATCGATGGCAGCGTGTCTGAGCTACTAGTAATATATAATGTTTAAGGTAATAAAAGGTAATAAAAGTTAAATTTAATATTTAAAAAACCCCTGACACCACGGGACAGAAAAAATCCTGAATCGGAGACGATGCGATTACCTACAAACACACATCTTCACATTCACAAACGGCCAGACCCAGCACAACTATCTGTAGGTCATAAAAATATTTGTTCCGTGCGGGAATCGAACCCGTGATTCGTAGTGTAGCAGCCAAGCGTTTAGAAAGTAAGTAATAAAAAAATATAAGTATGTTCGGTAAGTACCTACGTATACATATAACTACAAGATACAAAACTGTAATTTACTTATCCGGCTGTAGTGCTACCTACATAGGCTCATAATTTTTATGTAGGTAGGTGACAAAAGTTACGAACCTACTGACGTACCTTGGTACCTAGTTTAACTAAATCATAAAGGCTCCTACATACTGGCGCGACTTGTCGCGCGACGCGACGAGACACAAAGACACCGCGTGTAGCGCTACAGGCGGTGCCTTTGTGTCGCGACGCGTCGCGCGACATGTCGCGCCAGTATGTAGGAGCCTTTATAATGTGTCTTCCAGAAGACGTCGATTAAACAGTACTGGGGGTAACCATCTCCTCATATAGCAGTATTATTTCAATATTACTTCAGCGTGAGAAAGAGATGGAGCTATAAGTCCTGTATAGCTCCATCACTTTCCCACTGTGAAGTAATATTATATTATAATAATACTGATAAAAGAGGTGATGCTTACCCCCCAGAAGACGATGGTGATAAAGAGAATATTCCAGTAAATTTGTGAGTATCTTCTACCTACCTAAACCATGTAACTGATCTGTTATTTACACACGGCTACATAATATCAAGCTATATTTTTCAGTATAAGCTGATCTCACATTGTATAGGCATTCCGTACAATGACAGGTCAGCGGCTGGAAAAGTATGTAGCCACGCGTACGAGTACCTGCACCAAATTTGTATTTCCATAATAAACGTAGGTAAGTTATTTATTGTTTGTTATTCATCCGGCAAGTCTGCGTTTATGGACGATTTCTTCTTTTTTATATATTTTTAGGGTTCCATATCCAAATGATAAATAAAAATATGTAAAGTCTTGGTAGGTATTATTAACTTGCCACGTGTGATTGTTACAGGACCCAAATACATTCAAAAGATGTAGAAATAAATTAGGACGAATTAAATCTTCATAATTACTTATATTACATTTCTAAGTATCATACGTGTTTGATCATCACGAAATTAGCTGTTCCCCCATGGCACTACCGCTTTATACTAATGCGTAACGGTACTATCACGAAATTAGCAAGTTCACGATAAGACTTTTTAGGGTTCCGTATTATTTATTCATGTTGTCAAAGTTATGCTTCCAGTGTGTTATTTAATCGAAAGAATGTTGGATGCGTAATGTTTTTATTAATAATACTATTGATTTTATTAGTAATTAGTTTACTACTACTGTTGCCAGCGACTTCGTCTGCGATCCAGGATGAAAAGTAGCCTATGTCCTTTTCCACGTCAAGGTCTACCCCCGTGCAAATTTCATCCAAATCCGTTCAGCCGTTTTAGTGTGAAAGCGTAACAAACAAACAAACTCACTTTTTCATTTATAATATTAGTTAAGAAGTTAGGATTATAATTTCTTACTTCATATACCAAAACTACCTTTTTTTCAGATATTCACACAACCCTCCGCAGTACGAAATATCAGATGATGATAGTAATTGGTAATTGCTAGATTTATATATAAGAAGGTTGTATGAAGTATGTATGCAGGTTTACAAGAATTCATCAAATATTTTTATTCTGGTCATTTCAGGTACGAAGTGAGTTTTAATAATCCTGTAGAAGGGAAAAGCTGTTTTTGTATAGAAGGACGAAGAATAATTGACACTGAATATTTTAATAGAAAACTTCAAGAAATATGCAATCATAATAAGGCATTCGGATATACATTGTGCAACGTTCACTTTGTATCAGAAAAAACAGGAGAAAAGGCCTTGTGGTCTTTTCATAGATAAGAAGTTGCCTTTTCTAGGTGCAACTTCAGACGGAATAGTTGGAGAAGACACAATCATTGAAATCAAGTGGTACAGCATTTAAAACCTCTTTGGACGAAGCTATAGATAAGAAAAAAGTGAAGTTTTGGAAGAAAACTAAAAACGGACTTGTCCTAAATAAAAAACATCCTTAGTATATACAGGTGCAGGGACAATTACATATCACTGGTAGGCAAAAATGTATTTTCGGAGTATGGTCTGGATGCGGCAAAGACATCAAAGTGGAAATTATAGAGAGACATGACCATTATTGGGAAGAAATGGAACCAAAATTAGAACATTTTTATATAACATGCATGTTGCCTGAGCTATGCGATCCCAGACATGTTCGAAATATGCTAATTAGAGATTTAAGTGAATTAAAATAAATGTTGTATAATTTTGACGATGTTTAATTACTTTCCAAAAACTTATGGTTTATACCATACCTACCTACCTACTTACACCTTACCTTACCTTACTTACTTACTAACCTAACCTAAGGTAGATAGCTAGGGTAGGGTCCCTATCCTACCTATCTACCTACGTACCTACCTGCCTACCTATCTTATATTTATACAACCTTGTCCTGAGAATCACAAACACGACAAAAAAATAACTATCCAATTTGGTTCAGTCCTTCGGAAGTTATGCGTGTGCATACCTTTCGGCGATTCATTTTTATATAGGTATGTAGTTGCATAATAAGTAAGAAAGTAGTAATACAAGGCGAAAACTATATTATACGATTGTAAAATGGCAAAGTGTAAACTTACTACCAAGCCAAAGTACCTACAGAACCCTCAGCGCAATGGTGACTCGCACTTGACTAGTTTTTTGTAGCAGTTGAATTTATGCAGTGGTTTAGAATCGGTTTGCAAAATTTCTAACATAATTATAGGTATGTATATGTAGGTACTTGCATAGTCCTACTAAAACATAATTACATACGCAAACGACTGTCACATTACATACCTACATACACGGCGAAAACTATAAAACACAAACTTACTACTAAACCAATGGGCGGAACCCTCAGCGCAAAGTTGGCTCGCACTTGACTACTATTTTGTAGCAGTAGGTAAAATAGTGCGCACGGCTGGCTACAATCATGCTATAACTTTCCAGTATAAGCTGATCTCGCATTGTATAGGCTATCCGTACAAAAACACATAAAAATATATATATACGGTCGAATTGAGAAACCTCCTTTTTTGAAGTCGGTTAAAAATGAAATAAAATTATAAGACATTCGTGTTTTGAGTCAAAATCCGCGAATAATACTAGGTAAGTACTATAGCCGTGGCAAGAGGGCGACGCGCGGCGCAGTAGAGCGGCTGGCTTGCGGCAGATTCAAAAAGGTACCTACTCCTTTGAGCATGCCGCGCGCCGCCAAAAACCATGAGTAAGTCATTGCAATGTAACTCTTATGTTATTGTTATAAGGTATAATTTAGGATAATTAACTTTTGCGAGGACTTATATATTGAAATTGAGAAATTATTCATTTATTAGTTAATTTCGTCATACATCCTAATTTATACCTTATCACAATGGGATAAGACTCACATTGCGAAGACTTACAATTTTGCTTATGATTTAATTTACTTTGGAATAAAACCGAGTAAACTCAACTTTTGCAAGAGGGTTTAGAATGCTTCTGAGCATACACTGAAATAGTTTAATTGGTAAAACTTGCTTATGTCAAATTTGAAAACGCAATAGTCAATGAGACCCACTGGAATATAATACAAAAAGTAGTAAATATATATTAGAATGAATAAAACTAACGGATGTAATGTTTAACATAAAAATATATTTCCAATATTAGATCACAAAAATAATAAGATAGGCACACAACACTTGAACACACACATAGGTAGGTAAATTAATCTACTTCATTATGCATAGTATAGAACAAAGTCGCTTAAATTAAAACTTAATTACACACACACCACCATTACATCTACCTAAGTCACTTAGCGCGTCCGAATTCGTCAGTTTCGCCGTTCGCGCTCGTGTGGTCAAGTCTAGGTACATAAGTTAGGTTGGGTTATGTCGACCGACCGGGAAATCGAACCTAACCTCACTCGGCAAACACGCACAGACCTGCCTTCATCCACTGACGAAGAACGCCTGCTACTGAGGCCAGTTTGGATTGGACCGCTATTTATACTATCTTGTCTTGTCGCGGCGTTGTCGCGTCGCGCCCGCTACGCGACTGTAGCGGCCGCGACGCGACAACGCCGCGACGCCAGCTGCCTGTCGCGCTAGTGTGAAAGGTATGGCGTGGCGATGTCGCGCCAGAATCGCCACGCGACGCGTCGCGCGACAAGTCGCGCCAGTATGTAGAAGCCTTAAGCCGTTGGTCCCGGCTGTTATTAGTGGATCTTTGACAGTCGTTATGGGTCCTCAGAAGCCCGAAAGTCTGACAACCAGTCTTACCAAGGACCGCGTATTACCGCGTATTACTCAGTATCTGGGTTGTGGAGGTCAGATAGGCAGTCGCTTCATGTAAAATACTGGTATTCAGCTGCAACCCGTTAGAAGCCGACCCCAACCTAGTTGGGAAAGGGCTAGGCTGATGATGATATACTTTATAGTACACTAACAAAATACATAACAAAAAATACATTATAAATGATACAATGGGCGGCCTTATCGCTTTCTGCGATCTCTTCCAGGCAACCATGGAATCGACAGAGATTTGCCTGGACATATTTTCAGTAATTAAGGTTTTTTTTTGTTTGTCAGTCAGCCAGTTAGTCTATCTATTTCTTATTAATACTATTTATTACGTACAGATTGTAAAAAGACCCATCACATAACCATTGTCTACGCGATTGTACAAATCGCATTAAAATAAGTAACACTGAGCAAAAATTCTTGCCGGGAAATGATTTTTATTTTAGGTGTGAAAAATCAGAAATCGTAGCGCGTATCGTGTCGTGCTTAAGGGTGCATGCAATGGTACAGGCGTGGTCGTATTTAAATTTAAGTTACAATTTAGGTGTAATAAATGTAAAACGGAAAAGAACCGGAGTTACCGCCATAGCTTGCAGAGTAAGCAACCTGATGTGATAGTTGGCTGGCCATGTTTGTCGAAGTACCGTTGGCCGCTGGAGCAAACGAGTCTTGAAGTGGAGACCGCGTATCGGCAAGCGTAGTGTGAGATGCTGCCCAGCTAGATGAACCGACGACGTTAAGAAGGTGGCTGGGTTAGATTTGATGCGGAAGGCGGAGGACAGGGTATTGTGGCGCAGCCTGGGAGAGGCCTATGTCCAGCAGTGGACTGCGATAGGCTGAGTTGATTAATGTAGAACTTGTTACCGTGAATAAAAGTAAAAAGGGTTGGACCTTCCTTGCAGGTTCCCAGGTATGGTCCAGTATGACAAAATGATCACAATGACGTTACAAGTAGCTCTCGGCTTCGACAAGCGTCTCTTTACACCCGTATTAAAAATTTGGATAAAATGGTAACAATTTACATGATTACACACACTAACTGGTTTTTCTATCTGGAATATCTCAGTACAGCCTGGAGTCTGGATTAGTTCCCGGTTGATGGCAATCGGCTCGCCCCTATTACATGAGACTGGCGAAACTGATGATAACTGGCGAAATGTGGGTGTACTACAGGTACACCTCTGCCCAACCCTTCGGGAAAACATGGCGTGATGTTATGTTATGTTAAATTATTATTAGTGATAGTTAAATTGCTGTGCTAAGGATCTCAGGATTAAAATAATATTATATAATTAGTTTTGTATGAAACTACAGATGTTTGTAGATATTGGCTGGATGTATAGATTTGTGATTAACTATATCCTCAGAAGGTATTGAAAAAAATTAGCATCATATCAATTGTGTAGTCATAAATAGTTTATTAGTCCCATGTAAATTAGGGAAGAGCCTGTAGCTTAGAGAAATCCTAGCGTACAAAGTTGTAAATAATTGTAAAATACTCATGTTATAAATATTTTGCTCCAGTGAACATTCACAAACGAGATCGTAAAGATTTTTTTAAACCTAATTGTCAAAAGAAAAACAACTCGCGCTGTGTTTTGGTTCGAAATTTAAAAACTCAGCAAAAACTAAAATACAATTCGTCTTCTTTTTTTTTCTGTAGAAAAGTAACATGATTTATCAGCCAGTTCCCTTAGGGACGGTTGCAATTTTACGAGTATTAAAAGGGATGGGTCTCGGGCGGAAAAATGTAATGACCCGAATTGTCCCACAGACCACGATTGTACAGTCGAATTAATACGTTACTTTTCAATGAAAATCGAATTTTCACCGCATTTTGATGAGCGTTAAATTATTGGTTTCGACTGTCCGTTTTAAGCTCACGGTGTGAGGGTTGTGTTTTGACCTAAATGAATAAAAATATTTTTTGTGTTTTTTGTTATGCGTGATTCAGACGGCAGTGACCACTTTACGTGAAATGTATCACTGTGGATTCAATATTCAGATATTTCCCTTACAAACAGATTTTAAACAAGACATTTTGTGTGATGATTTTTTTCAGAAAATGTTTTCAAATTTACATTTTTTTTTCCAATTATTACTTCGGGTTTTACCGCAAATATTTATAAAAAAATAAGTACAAGTAAGGATGAACTCCGATTTTATCATTAATAAATAATTTATAAAAAAAAAACCGGCCAAGTGCATATCGGACCACGCACAATATAGGGTTCCGTAGTTGGGATGAATATCTTCCTAGAACAAACTTAAAATTGTGGTTGAAAAACATGTTCTCCCATACATTCCAACTGCAAATGTAAGTTTTTACGCACAATATTGGGAGATTTACCATGTTATTCTAAGATCATATATTATATTCAAAATGCATATATTTACGTGTTTGGGTCATATAAATTAATATGTGTACCAAAAAACTTAATTGGTCCATTAGATTCGGAGCAAATTAGCTGTGACAGACGGACAGAGAGACAGACATAGACACGAGTGATTCTATAAGGGTTCCGTTTTTTCATTTGGAAATACGGAACCCTAAAAAGAACAAATGCACACTTCTTTTACACTTTGCCACGACAGCCCTATTTTAAAAGGTAAATAAAAATAAAAAAAGAGCGTAGGCTATGAAAATTCAGACGGTAGGTAGGTACACTGAAGTACACTTGAGCTGATTGCCTTTAAATGAGAAATCGTAAAACTTGTATTAGACTGGAGTCAAAGTAAAAATTGGGGCCGACTCAGTTGTGACGGGAACCTACTTACATATTTATGAAACTGACTGTACTTTGAATTTTGTAGTTAGGATTTAAAAAACGAAAACAAAAAAACTAAAGGATTATTTAAAAATGTGACAAGCATGTGTCTTGTATGGAGCAACTTCTGTAGATCTATATGAATAAATTAATCGTATAATTTTGAATTTCGTTAGATAAAATCTATCGGTATTATTTCAGTTAGATTAGAATTGCAACGAACCATTTACAATTTAACGTATTATTTTCTCTATAATTTATAATCTATCCGTAGGAACTCGCGAATTGTGAACTGGTATCAAACTTGCTTGTGATGTAATGCACTTGGCGCTAATACTAAATTGCCTGCTTATGCTCTAAGGAAAGTAGTTTGTAGATTTTTGTGGGAGAGCAAATAAGTGGTTAAGTAGTTTCATAAAGCGGGAGGTTCCTGTGTCGGATAAGGCGGGAGGTTCCTGTGTCGGATAAGGCGGGAGGAAACGCCCGGATGTCACCACTGTGTGGATTGCCCGGAGGACACGGTGGAGCATACGGTGGAGGTCTGCCCGGCTTGGGCAGAGCACTGCCATGACCTCGTGGAGGCGATCGGCGGTAGAGATCTCTCGCGTCCGGCCCTGGTTCAGGCCACGGTATAGAGTGAGAGGGCATGGGCAGCCGTCACCTCCTTCAGCGAAGCAGTAATGCTCGCGAAGGAGGAGGCGGAACGGTTTAGGGAAAGGCAAATTTCGCGCCCTCTTACCGGCGGCGGCTAGGCCGCAGGAGACGCCCTGGGCGTCGGGAATCCCGGGCGGATTTCTGGCCACCGCTGCACCGTAGGCGCGGGCTTGCCGACGGTGAGCAATGGGTAGCTCGCCGTCCGATAAGGACCAGGCCTGGGTCGACAGCGCGTTGTGTTCCACGCGCGCCTTAAAGAGATGTCAGCACAAGTGTAGGGGTCCACTAAGACCGATGCCTGCCGGGGTCGCGTGGAAGTCTAAAATGTCGAAAGTGTTACCGAGGCCCCTGGCAACACAGGCAACGGAACGAATACGGGTGGGTTTTAGTCAGTAAAAATTTGACACACCCTCCCGCTCCGCCCAGAGCGGGAGAAGTTATTTGATAATTTCCCAACCAAAAAAAAGGAAAGTAGTTTCATAAGATATAAGTAATTTTTGCAATAAATTAAGATTTACTTTATTCACTTTCCATACATGTAATATAAGATATTATCAATAGTTACTTTATAAGTGCAATAAGTGAAAATTAAGTGTATGCAGTAATAAACCTTATTTGTAATACTGTTTGTTCTGTTCCCACAGACAAAACCGTGAAAACGGTTTTGCGGGGCATAGTTCTTGGGCCCTTAATATCCTTCAAAAATTATTTTAAAACGAATTAAATACTAATCATTTCAGGTTTTGTTGTTTAAATAGTTAGTAAGAAAAGTTTGTAGATTAATGGGAGTAAGTAAGTTCGTTTACATTATTTTCATTTTTTTAATAATCATGTTTGCATATAGGTACGCTTGCTTTCATATGTATATATATATATATAAAAACAAGCTTTATGGGTTGATATATTGAGAAACAAATAAAAAGTTAAAAATAATTCAATTCCTATTGGAAGTAAGCCGCAAATTATTTATTTCAAATAGGCACTTCTGGACGCAAAAATTTACAAAAAAGTAGAATTGATTCTAGTCGCCCCTTCCAAAAGGTAGTTTCTTATGGAGAAGAATGGGCAAGAAACTCCACCGTTACTCTAAAAAAAAAAAAAAAAAAAAAAAAAAAAAAAAAAAAAAAAAAAAAAAAAAAAAATATGTGAAAACCTAGAATAAAATTACTATACCAAGATAACAAAAAAAAAAATTAAGAATGAATCAATGACAGATAAATTAATTATGTGATAGATACACGACGCTCACATATTTACAAATATTGTAAAAGTATACGTTTACCTAAAAAAAAAAAGATTAAAGAGTTAAAGTAATCACAGAATGTAAATGTAATTCGAACGTTCATTAAACGACAATGAAGCTCCTTTGTCTAGGTCAAAATCATCCCATATTATAATTATATTTTTCCATGAAAACATGAGACTGTGATAAGTACACAAAGATTTAATATGATGGTGTGAAGTTTCAAGGTTTGAAAATATATAATTATGATATGGGATGATTATACTGCGACTCCCGTGGAGCCAAATAAAAAAACTAGCTTGGTAGAATGGCGAACTTTCCTTACAAAATAATTGTGGATAAGTTACCGATTCACAAGCCGGATATTTAAATATTTATTATGAAAAAATGAGGGAATTTGCATACCAGTTCCTGGGAGAACAATTCCTGTCGCAATAGAGCAGGCTAAGACAGTCGACTCTTGAATACAAAGTTCCTGCGGCGACAAGACAAATATCATAACAAAATGTACTACGCAAAAGTTTCAACTTTCGGAATTGGATAAGAGAGAATAAAAACCGATAGTAGTTTTGAACCGCTAATCAAATATATACATAGGACATCAGTATTACATGGCAAATACGTTATACAGCGATTTAAACAATGATTTTGGCGTATGAGTAAAAAAATAATATGACCTTTTGGTCGGATCAGGTAACGTCATCCAAGAGGTGGATCAAACCTTATTTGATCCACCTCTTGCGCCTAAGAGCTGTTTTTGACAATGTGCCTCATGTTGACGGCGTCATCAAAAGGGCTTCTAGAATGCTGGGATTTGTTGCTGGTTTTAAGTGCAGTCGGACAAAGATCTTGTTGTACAACTATATCGTTCGTAGTATCTCAGAATACTGCAGTACAATTTGGATTACTACTCCACGCACATCCTTCGACTGGAGCGAACACAGAAGAGATTCCGCTGGCATCTGGCCTACGCCAGCGGAAATGAAAATTTTGTTGTGTCTATTTGTTTTGTTCTATTGAATTTTACTTTTGCTGTTTATATTAATTTTATATTTCATCACGTGATTTTAATTTAAAGTTGCTAATTTTACTTATGTATGATACTTACATTAATTTTATAGTTTAGTGCTTGTGGCACACCAAAGAAATTAAATATATACCTTTAATGTCTTTGTGGCACACCTAATATGTTTATGGGGCATGCGAACCTGTAAGAAATTGTTCCACTTATCTTAGATTATGGTAGATATTACTTCAACTATTTATAGTGTATACAATTGTTGGTTGGCCAATAAAGAAAAATAAAATTACATTAGAAAACAATTACATTTATAGTTTAAACAACTTAATGCATATTTTGACATGTCGTCATAGTGACCGTTTATTGTATTTTGATACTAACAATTTTGTTAGAGATTTTGTTTTAACTCGGGAACATATGTTTCTTCCCAAGAAAAGTCAACATGTATTGGCTACTTTGTTAGCTTACAGTATACACGCAGTTATTAATAATTTAACTGAGACTAGGTTAAGTGACGAAACAGTATTATCTAGTACTTCTAATGATACTGTGATAGATTCTTTAAACTTTTAGACTCGACAAAAGAGAAGCATAACAAGAATATTTTACTGTATCACCAAAATATAAATCGTTTCTCTGGCAAAATCCTAGACGTGGAATTGTTAATAGATAAATATCATATGGATATCTTATGTTTTTGTGAAACCTGGTTAAGCCCGGATAGGATGTTGTTTAATGTAAATAATTTTTCAGTTGCCAGTGCATACAACAGGTCCTCAATAGGGGGTGGTACCTTGATATTATGTAAAAGTATTTTCAGACATAAGGAAAGGAAGGATATCACTGCTTGCTCTGTTGATCGCTTATGTGAGGGGCATGTGCAGAGGTTGAAGGCCATACTTTCTTATGTGTTTATAGACCACCGGCATCAAACTTGTCATCATTTTTAATAATTATGGAAGAAATACTAAGCAAACTTTTTAAAGATAATAAGTTCGTTTTTGTTTGTGGTGACCTAAATATTGATCTATTAGTTAATTCAGTGGATAAAAGTATGCTTATATCATTGTTTAAATCATTCAATTTATAGTGTATATTTAAAGAAGCAACTAGAATAACAGCAACCTCAGCTTCGTGCATAGACAATGTATATACTAATTGTAAAATAAAAGACTCTTCCTTAATTAGTGGCGTCAGGTCTGACCATACTGGTCAACTTGTATCATTTGACCTAGATAAAAAGTTACACATAGATAAAACCATTCAGTTAAGACACCTCACTAAAAATAAATTGAAAATGTTTAATAATAATGTTCTTAGTAATCTTTCAACAGCTAGTTTTGATTCACAAGACCCCAATATAAACTATCGTACATTATTTTCTTCAGTTTGCCAAGAATTCAATAAAGCCTGTCCTGTGAAAAAAGTCGCAATCAATACTAAACCAAAATTTAATGAATGGGCCACTGCTGGCATTAGAAAAAGCAGAGATATTTTGTATAATTTGTACTACGAGAAATCATTGACTTCTGATCAAGCCCTTCATAATTATGTCAGAAATTATTCTAAGATATTCAAAAGAGTCTGCGCTCAAGCTAAATCTAAATTAATAAGTAACAAAATTAGTATGTCTAACAATAAAATAAAAGCTGTGTGGCAGGTAATCAACAAAGAAACTGGAAACACAAAACAGCGAGATCAAAATGAATTGTCTTTAAAAATTAATAATGAAACCATTACAGATAAGTTAAAAGTTGCTGAGACACTAGAAAATTTATTTACCGTAATCCCAATAGAGGTTACGAAATCTCTTCCCTCATCACCTATTTTAGCTGAATCTCTTCTCAAACAACACTTCTCTAAGAACATTCCAAGTTTTGAATTCAAGCCCATTTCTATTGTCACTATTAAGAGGGCATTTAAAAGTCTTAACATAAAGAAAACTGAAGACTTATGGGGGATTTCCGTAAAGGTTCTTGGAGATATCATTGACACAATAGCCCCTGTCCTAACAGGCATATTTAATCAATGTTTAGACAGCGGTACGTTTCCTGATTTAATGAAACATAGTAAAGTAGTACCAATTTTCAAATCGGGTAGTAAGAGTGATCCCTCTAATTATAGACCTATATCTGTGCTACCAGCATTGAGTAAAATATATGAAAAAGTCATGCTAGACCAGATGCTGTCACATTTCAATTCTAATGGGATTTTACATAGTCGCCAGTTTGGTTTCACGAAAGGTAGGTCGACGACTGACGCAGGAGTAAAACTCATCAGTCACATTTTGGAATCCTGGGAGAAATCCCAGGATGCCATTGGCATTTTCTGTGACCTCTCAAAAGCGTTTGACTGCGTTGACCACAATACACTGACCTGTAAAATACACCACTACGGAATTCGTGGACAAGCTGCTGATCTTGTTCTGTCCTATCTATCAAACAGGCAGCAAAAAGTAAACGTTAACGGGGCGACGTCCTCGGGGTCTCTAGTAAAGATGGGCGTGCCCCAAGGTTCAATTCTTGGCCCTTTCCTATTTCTAGTTTATATTAATGATCTTCCTCACATGATGGCAAACTTATCGGATATAATTCTATTCGCTGACGATACTTCTCTTATTTTTAAAATAGATAGAAAAAATCCGGATGTCTTACACGTCAATGATAGTCTGGATATTCTTTCGAAATGGTTCGCAGCTAATAATCTCTTACTTAATGCGAACAAAACAAAATTTATAAAGTTCTCACTACCAAATGTACCCCAAGTGGCTCTAAATTTAAAACTTGATGGCAAGAGACTAGATGCTATTACAGAAACTATATTTCTAGGAATTACTCTAGATTCAAAATTACAATGGGGAGCCCACATTAGAGCTCTTTCAGGTAGATTAAGTTCAGCTGCATATGCAGTAAGAAAAATTAGACAGTTGACTGATATAGCCACAGCTAGGTTAGTATACTTTGCTTATTTCCACAGTATTATGTCTTATGGCGTTCTGCTGTGGGGATCGGCAGCTGATGTAGATTCAATTTTTATTTTACAAAAGAGGGCAATCCGCGCAGTTTATAGAATGGGTCCTCGTGAGTCCCTTAGAAACAAATTCAAAGAAATTAATGTACTTACTCTGCCTTCTCTTTGTATCTTAGAAAGTATTTTGTATGTTCGCAAGAACTTATGTCTTTTCAAAACAAGAAGTGATTTCCATAATATAAATACACGTAGTAAACATGAAATTGTGATACCCAAATTTAGATTAACAAAAACAAGCAAATCATTTGTTATCAACAGTATCCGCTTTTATAACAAGTTGCCAAAGTCAGTTACAGAACTTAGCGATGGAAAGTTCAAAACCCACATCAAACGTGTGCTTATCAAAAACGCATATTACAAGATTAAAGACTACGTTGAAGACAAGGAAGTTTGGCAATAATTCCTTCTGCACATTGTGGCTTCCCTGGTACACCAGAAACGGCATAACTATGGAAATATCTATTAACTGCTCCGAAATTACGATGTTTATTATTATTATTTTTTAGACATACATTTTTGACATTATATACCTACAATTTATATTTCAGACTTAATATTATTAATATTATTTTACATGGATTCTTGTGTACGTTGTGAATGTGAGAACGTTGTAGGCTTAATAGACTAGATCTTTTTTTCTTTAGACCGTTTCCTTTTCTCTTTTTTTTTTTGTTAAGTACTTTTCGACAGGCCTACACTGTTCTCCCATACCTAATTTGTGTAATTTGAAAACATTGTAAAAGCCAATTATTTTTAAAAGAGTAACCGTGGAGTTTCTTGCCGGCTCTTCTCCATAGGAAACGACCAATTGGAACCGTGCACCTAGCTTCTGACGTTTCATAAGTGCCCATGTAGGTTTATGTGAAATAAAAATATTTTGATTGATTGATTGATTGAAAATAAAAATAAACCACAAAATTAAAATGTAGAATCACAGTCCTAGTGAAATATTGCATTTAAACAAAAAACTTGACGTTCCACGATTCCGTCACCAACAAAACAATCTCCAATATGCAAAGTAAACCATAATGCCAATATCGTTCTTAAAAAAAGGTTGATTACTTTTTAAAACGATAGGGAAATGTTACAAAAAATTTAATGTAGAATGATAATTCTGCAGTATTTTAAACTATTTTTTAGGGTTCCGTACCCAAAGGGTAAAACGGGACCCTATTACTAAGACTCCACTGTCCGTCTGTCACCAAGCTGTATCTCATCAACCGTGACAGTTAGACAGTTGAAATTTTCACAGATGATGTATTACTGTTGCCGCTATAACAACAAATACAAAAAAAATAAAATAAACATTTAAGGGGGCTTTTTTTTTTTTTTTGGGTGGGTAATCATCAAATAACTTCTCCCGCTCTGGGCGGAGCGGGAGGGTGTGTCAGACTCTTACTGACTAAAACCCACCCGTATTCCTTCCTGTTGCCTGTGTTGCGGGGGCCTCGGTGACCCATAAGTACCTTCCCGCGACCCCGGCAGGCATCGGCCCTAGTGGACCCCTACTTTGTGCTGACGACATCTCTTTGAGGCACGCGTGGAATACGACGCGCCGTCAACCCGGGCCTGGTCCTTACCGGACGGTGAGCTACCCATTGCTCACCGTCCGCAAGCCCGCGCCTACGGTGGCCGGAAATCCGCCCGGGATTCCCGACGCCCTGGGCGTCTCCTGCGGCGGCTAGGGGCGAGAGGGCGCGAAACTTGCCTTTCCCTCAACCATCCCGCCTCCTCCTTCGCGAGCATTACTGCTTCGCAGAAGGAGGTGACGGCTGCCCATGCCCTCTCACTTCGTACCATGGCCTGAACCAGGGCCGGACGCGAGAGGTCTCTGCCGCCGATCGCCTCCAAGAGGACACGGCGGTGCTCTGCCCAAGCCGGGCAGACCTCCACCGTATGCTCCACCGTGTCCTCCGGGCGATCCACACAGTGGTGACACCCGGACGTTTCCTCCCGCCTTATCCGACACAGGAACCTCCCGAAGCTGCCGTGTCCGGTGAGGACCTGCGTCAGGCGGAAGGTGAGGACGCCGTGGCGCCTCTCCAGCCACTCCTCAAAGAGGGGACTTATCGCCGCAATCGTGGCGTGCCCAGCACTGGGTTGCGACAACCGTACTTTCCATGACGCCATGAGATCCCGCCGGAGCTCCGTCCGCTGTGCCACGATTTCTCGCGGCAACGGACTTACGCCCCGACGTTTCGCCTCCTCGCGCCACTCCCTTACGTGCGCGAGGACTTTTGCCTCCAGATCCCATGGCGGCAATCCGGGAAGGAGGCTCGCTGCCTCACAGGAGACCGTGCGGTATCCCCGGACCATCCGGATGGCCATGACCCTTTGGGCCGCGCTCAACCGGCGGGCTGGCCGCAGCGCCAGAGAGCGCGCCCATACATGAGCCCCGTAGAGGGCTATGGACCGCACGACCCCCGCGTAGAGCCTCCGGCAGGAGGCGTTTGGACCCCCTAGATTGGGCAGGAGACGCTTCTATGCAGCGCCCGCCCGCTCCAGTTTGGGAGCCAAACGTCGGAAATGTTCCACGAAGTTCCACCGGCTGTCGAGGACGAGTCCCAGGTACTTCATCGTCGACTCGACGCCGATAGAAACCCCTCCTACCGTTATTTGGGACCCCAACGGTGGCGCGTTCCGAGGACCATGAAAACACATGGCCTCGGACTTGTGCAGGGCCACCTCGAGTCCCAATTGCCGGATCCTTTCGACGATTGTCGCAACCCCGCGTGCCGCTAATTCGGCCGCCGCCTGGTGCGACCTCCCCTGCGCTAGGACCAACGTGTCGTCAGCGTAGCACACTACGCTGACGCCGCTAGGGAGGTCGGCGCGCAGCACCCAGTCGTATCCGATGTTCCACAGATGCGGCCCCAGGACCGATCCCTGTGGGACACCGCACGACATCTCTTGCCGGTTCCACACTCCCTGGTGACCGGGGTAGATGACGACCCTGTCCGTCAAATAGGCCTCGACCACACGACAGAGGTAGGTCGGCATCCGGTGATACCGGAGTGCCTCCCTGATGCAACTCCAGGGCAGGGTATTGAAGGCATTGGCGATTTCTAGAGACACCGCCAAGACAACCCTACCCTGGGCAACAGCAATCCCCGTCGTCAGGGCTCGCACACGCATGATGGCGTCCACCGTAGAGCGCCCTCTGCGGAAACCAAACTGGCTCTCCGCCAAATCCGGCCCCACCTGCACCAGCTGGCCGACGAGGCGGTCTGCAATGACTCTTTCAAAGAGCTTGCCCACCTCGTCGAGCAGCACGATGGGCCGATAAGCGGACGGAGAGTCCGCAGGGCGCCCTGCCTTCTTTATGAGGACCAGTTTCCCCGTCTTCCAGCGAAGCGGGAATTGGCCCCTCTCCATGCATGCGCTTAGGAGCCCCCTAAGTCGAGGCCCGAGAGCCTCCAAGGCCAGGACCCAGGCCTTCCCAGGTAAGCCGTCGGGTCCTGGGGATTTAAGGGGGCTGCCATACAACAGACATGCTTTTTTGCATTTTTTATAGATAATGGTATGGAATCCTTCGTGTGCGAGTACTACACGCACTTGGCCGGTTTATTAATTCATCTGATATCGTAAGAAATGACGCAGTCGACCATCGAATATGGTGCTAGCTTGCCTAGAGGTAACCTATTCATTCTTAGGCACTTAAAAACCCTCAGGTTATAACTATCATAAATTCACATATCGACGATGAAGTGACCAGAACCTTTATACACAATTTTACAGGAAACGAAAAAAAAAAAACGTTTTATTTTGCAGTATATAGTTGCTTAATAGTTATTGGTGCCGATTCCCTTGTTCACAAACTAAACTAAATTTAAGTTCAGTGCAATTTTTTATTTATATTTCTTTAAGAAGAGGACAGAAGATAAATTTTAGTTTAGTCCTGTCAAATTAATCAGCGCTTGACGTAAATTGACGAAATTTAAGCAGGCAAATTTTTAATCACGTCTAAACTTGTATGAAGTAGTGTCAGGCGCTGATTAATTTGACAGGACTAAACTTAAATTTATCTTCTGTCCTCTTCTTAATGAAATATAAATAAAAAATTGCACTGAACTTAAATTTAGTTTAGTTTGTGAACAAGGGAATCGGCGCAATTGTCAGTCATCAGTAACTCGTTTTTAAAATTAGCTGCTTTTGCAGCCGTGAGCTGGCAAAAGCAGCTAATTTTAAATCTTGTTTTCGAAATCTTATCAAACGAATATTGTAGGTACGTCTATCTACGTAAAAAAAATAAATCGCCAAAATGTCAGTTAGGAATAATTGTTGCCACTTCATCGTCGATATTTTTCAAGGTCACACTTTATTCATTATTTATCCTTATCCATTTTCTTTTGACGAAAACCGATATAGTCCTATCTTTTAACTATTAAATATTACTCAGTCAAATATATACTATAATACAAAGTCTTCCCCGTCTAGAACGTAATATAAATCAAGTAAATAGGCAGTAACATCCATCCATTGGACTAAGTTAACGGCATACCACGTACAACTATTCACATACCGAGCGACGTCGTCGTTTACACTATACCTATTGGGATCATAGTTCAAACATCG
The DNA here is from genome assembly GCA_905333075.3 of Atethmia centrago. NCBI lineage: Eukaryota > Metazoa > Arthropoda > Insecta > Lepidoptera > Noctuidae > Atethmia > Atethmia centrago. The sequence continues at coordinate 10,263,617 of HG995388.1, forward strand.
ACCCCGGAATATTGCAGTAACCGACCGGTAGCCATTGTTGTGATGACCAGTAAATGGTATTGTATATTACATGACATAGGTGGGTATGCTCTGTCCAAAAAATATCCGATGAAAGTGTACACGAACCCTGTTCAGGTAAAATTGTCACGCAATTGTGCGCTTTTATAATTTCTAATGTCACGATCGTGGATTTCTACGTCCACGCTCATAAAATGTATGGAATTACGTGCACGTTATAAAGCCTCGTTGGTCTAGTGGTCGCAAGCGCTACTGCTGAGCATGAGGTCCTGAGTTCGATTCCCGGATCGGGCAAAGTGTTATTGGGTTTTTCTATCTGGAATTTCTCAGTAGCAGCCCGGAGTCTGGATTTGTGCCCGGTTTATGGCAATAAGCTCGCCCCCTATTAGGTACCTACATGGTACTTAAACATAACTGGCGAAATGTGGGTGTACTATAGGTACACCTTTGCCCAACCTTTGGGAAACAAGGCGTGATGTTATGTTATGTTACGTTATGTTATAAAGAAGGAAAAGAAAGAAAGAAATATACAAAGCGTTAAGGCTCCTACATACTTGCGCGACATGTCGCGCGACGCGTCGCGACACAAAGGCACCACTTGTAGCGCTACACGCGGTGTCTTTGTGTCGCGACAAGTCGCGCTAGTATGTAGAAGCCTTTATCGTGGCGGAAATTTAAAAGCGTCTTCATTATATTTCCATACATTTATGTATTTAAAAGGTTTAGACTTTTATCTAATCACTTTTCCCAATATTTTTTGTTAAAATAACATAAATTAAACGCAAACCAAGGAAATAATACAGCCCGCGCACACTTTAAGCCTTAAATTGTAAATTTCAACGAAACTGGACTTCTCACTAACAAGCAAAGCGACGTCTACTTAGGTATGTAATGCCGCACGAAAGCAGTTTCCTAAGCAACCACTCCCGTTTCACCATTCGATTCTCAGTAGACAAAAACAAAATCAAAAGTCATTTATTCAAACTAGGCTGAGAATCAGCACTTTTCGAACGTCAAAATTACATAAGACAGTCCCCCAAAACGCCCACCCTTCACCACTTCCTAGTGCTTTATGCACTAACTTGTTGGGAAGAAGAATTGGTCAACAAACTCCCCAGCAGCACAGCTGTCTGCTCAGTTAGAGGAAAAAAAAAATGGATTCTATACAACAGTATGCAAAACAATTTACATTACGTGCAACATAAAAAATTAAATTATTAGCCATATGTCAGCGCTAGCTGACATATGGCTAATAATTTAATTTTTAGTGGTGTGCTAACACCACTATACCAACAAAAAAAAAAGAAAAGCAAATCACCGAAAACTATTAATTCTCAAGCAGAGATAAAAACGTAAACAGAACTTAATGCCCAAATAAAAGCCTCCAAGCATCAAGGGCGTGCCCGCTTACATATAGCTATAGCTGTAACAGTCACAAATGATGAACTAGGACCATCAAAGTAAAATAAATAAACAATTAATTACTAATAACAAAACAAAACAATGGTCAGCAAGACAACTCGCTTCGACGCTGTCAATGGTTTTTGAAGGCAAGTTTGGGGTCTCTTCATATCATTGATAGAAATCTGTTGCTAGTCAACCCGTTAGTTGCGTTGCAGTTGCAACCATTTCATCAGGCAAATACAAAATAATTTTTATAATTTATTCTTACAATGAACTTTTTATGACGTATTGGATATCGTTTCTAAAGGAAATTTTCGCTCGCACACGGTGGTACACGTCATTTTTATAACCGACCTCAAAGAGCAGCTGGTGCCAATATTATTTTAAATACGAAATAAATAATAAAGGGACCGATCTTTACAAAAAATAATTTTAGGATATTTTGGTAGTCTTAAATATGTAAGCTTAAACAAACCAACCTGACCGATATGATTATGTGATAGTACGGTCAAATTCGATCCTAATGTCATAAAAAAAAAATACAGAAAATAGTTCTTTTCTTATACATTATCTGAAAACCCAGAAGTTTATGGTGTTAAAATGACATTGTATTCTCTCAATATTGTGCGTACAAACTTACATTAGCAGTTGGAATGGGAGAACATGTTTTTCAACTGAAATGTTAAGTTTGTTCTTCGGATAAAAAAAAAACGTTATAGACAACATATTCATTGTATGGAACCCTCAACACGCGAGTTCAACTCGCACTTGTCCGATTTTTTAAATAAAGGTACTGAAAATCTTGAAATAATTATATTCCAATATTGTGAGTTGTCCGCCTTGAGCAAGCGTGGTGATTAAAGCTTGTGCCTTCCCTGTTTGAGAAGAGGCATTTGCCTGCAGTGGTACTGTAACAAGCTGGTATTATAATTGTTAGTAATGACAAGACATTTTAATTTGAACAGCCTCCTTCATAATGAACAATATGGCTTTACAAAAGGTCGTTCGACTACAGATGCAGGTGTTGCACTGCTGAAACACATATTTAACACATGGGAGAACTCGTAAAATGCTATTGGAGTTTTCTGTGATCTCTCCAAAGCTTTTGATTGCGTGCAACATGACGCGCTTGTGCGTAAACTACATTATTACGGTGTCCAAAATGAAGCTCTTAAAGTAATAAGTTCATATTTACATAATAGGTTGCAATGTGTAGATGTCAATGGTGTGAAATCTTCCGGGCTTCTAGTTCAGTTAGGTGTACCACAAGGCTCAATACTGGGTCCATTCTTATTCTTAGTGTATATTAATGACTTACCATTCTATTTAAAGGGTATCTGTGAAGTTGTACTGTTTGCAAATGATACCTCTCTTATTTTTAAAGTAGACAGGAATAGACAAGATTTTGACGACGTAAACAGTGCACTCTCAATTGTTAGGAATTGGTTTACGACAAATAACTTAGTTCTCAATGCTAAGAAAACGAAATGTATAAAGTTCGCTTTACCGAATGTTCGAAATCTAGGACCCAACATCGTCTTGGATAAAGAGGTTCTTGAAACCGGCAGTTTTTCTGGGCATAACAGTAGATGTCAAACTTCAGTGGGGCCCTCATATATCAAGCCTAGCGGGAAGGCTCAGTTCGGCCGCTTACGCTATCAGGAAAGTAAGACAGTACACTGACGTTGATACAGCTCGGTTAGTATATTTTAGTTATTTTCATAGGGTTGCCGCTGACATTCAAAATATATTTGTTCTTCAAAAACGAGCTGTTCAAGCAATTTACCAGCTAGGTGCCAGTTTCTCTGAGAGATTTTTTTAAAGATATTGGCATTCTCACGGTGGCATCACAATTCACCTTCGCCAACATCTTATATATTAGGAACAATATACACTTATACATTAAAAACAGTGATATTCACAAAATATTAACACCAGAAATAAGGACAAATTACGTGCTCCATTTCACCGGCTTCACAAGGTTCATAACTCGTTTGCTGGGCTTGGTATTACTTTTTATAACAAGCTCTGCTAGATTTGCCTTTTAATGCGTTTACAACTAAAGTAAAATCCAAACTTTGTTCAAGGGCATACTATTCTATCAACGACTACTTAAACGATAAGAATTTTTGGTCGCTGTGATTAACTCAAGAAAATGCTTATGTTCTTTTTCCAGAATTAGCTTACCTGGTGACAGGTTATATGAGTTCATATAATTGTTTATTTTATTTGACTGTATAAGTCAATTTACTTTTAATTTTAATTTATTTTCGTTTATTATTGACATAATCTTCTCATTACAATGTTTTTTGTTGAGTTGTATTGCAATATGTGGTTAGCTAGCGACCTCGATAACTGATTATATTATTCTTACAACCGGCAGCAAGTTCGTCATGCTCCCTTAGATGTCACTGCTTGCGGTAGCGTCGGGAGTCGGGTTGCCTCCTTCCCTCAAATATGGCGAGGGGGGTAATGGCTGATTTTAGCGTTATACTCGTGAACGGCTGCTGCTTGTGGTGACTGGTCGTCTTGCTGGCCATTGTTTTGTTTTGTTATTAGTAATTAATTGTTTATTTATTTTACTTTGATGATCCTAGCTCATCATTTGTGACTGTTACAGCTATAGCTATATGTAAGCGGGCACGCCCTTGATGCTTGGAGGCTTTTATTTGGGCATTAAGTACTGTTTACGTTTTTATCTCTGCTTAAGAATTTATAGTTTTCGGTGTTTTCCTTTTTTTTTTGGTATAGTGGTGTGCTGACATATGGCAAATAATTTAATGTTTTGTGTGCACGTAATGTAAATTGTTCTGCATACTGTTGTATAGAATCCATTTTTTTTCTCTAACTGAACAGACAGCTGTGCTGCTGGGGAGTTTTTTGACCATTTCTTCCCAGCTAAAGCACTAGGAAGTGGTGAAGGGTGGGCGTTTTGGGGAACAGTCCTATGTCTTTTTGACGTTCGAAAAGTGCTGATTCTCAAACTAGTTTGAATAAATGACTTGTGATTTGATTTGGATACATATACCGTCCAATAAATTAAAATATTGTCAATTGTTTGCTCCTGTAGGGTAACACATAATCAGCCTATAATGTTCCCACTGTTGGGACACAGGCTTCCTCTCTGTGAGAGGGAGCGGGCCGTATTCAACCACGCGGGCCCAGTGCGGGTTGGTAGATGTCACATGTCTTCGAATTTTTGGTTCTGGGACATGTCAGTTTCTTCACGATGTTTTCCTTCACCGTTTTGAGAGCAGTGGTGATGAAGTAATTTACACAAAGTAAAGCGCCTGTCATGGTTCGAACCTACGACCTACAACTCGTAAGTCGCGGCCTATACCACTGGGCCACCACTGCTCTCTGCACTGCTCTAATAATATACTAGGGGCTTATTTATAAACTTTACTTAAAGTTAAGCAATGATTTACGTCTTGGAATTTTTTTCTGACGTTTCAACGTCTCTTAACTTTAAGCAACGTTTATAAATATACTTTTTAATGCGGAACCGTGTTTTGAATAGTAAATTAAGTTATTAACAGAAGGCCGTTTGCCACAGGTAAATTGCACAAAAAATGAATTAGTAGTAATTTTTTGTGCAATTTCTCTGTATGTCAAATGTCAATCAATCAATGTCAAAACTTGCGATTCTCTAGAATAGTGTTTACTAATGCTATATTATATCTCACGATGATTTCTTTTGCCGTCACTCCTATAACTAAGTACCTCAAAACAAATAATTGCCAAACAAAAAATGCCAACATGGGTAGGCGGTACAGATGATATACAAGTTTTGATAGTGTTCTCCATGCTCTACCGTCACTTGGGCATGCAAAATTTACACATACAAAATTTACACAATATAATATCAAAATACAAAATTATTAAATTGGAAAATCATTTTATCTTTCAAGGCCAAGAAGTACCTAGTAGTAAATAATTAAATAAATGTCATATTAAATAGTGTAATAAATAAAAGTACTAGATAAATAATTATTGTGAGTTACACATGTCATTTCTATTATTGAATAACTGATCAATATTATTGGCCGAAAGGAATCCCTTTTAGATACTCCTTCACACTGTAATACACTTTATCAGTTAGAAATTCCTTTAGCTTCCGCTTAAATATGTGCAAGTTGTCAATGTCTGTAATATAACATGGATTATAATTCTTAGATGTCATGCAATATACACTGGAATCCATTAAATAAGTTCTGTAAGGTACAGTATGTACCTAAGTAGATAATTATGAGATCGGATAAGTCAAATCAGTGCAGCAATAAAACATATGCTACACGGAAAATTCCACCGATTCTCGTCCTAAACATTGTTAAAAAAATAACAAGAATTGCCATCCATCTAACAACGTACGTCCTACATAGTTGTTTGCAACCAATACTTCCGAAAAAACTAGAACGAAGCTCTAGGGGCGGGCATATGTATCGGTTTCCTGTTACGAATTGACACCGGTTCTCACTTCGCATTGTCAATAGCCATCAATAACGTTTGAAACTTATTGTGAGTGACCGTGTTTTGGTGTGGACGTTTATTGTCGGAAATTGATAGTTTTTTAAACGAAGGTGACATTTTTATCATTTTTTTGTTGGATTTGTATTTGCAAGTTTTTCTGATACTACTTCTACACAATCTTTATATTAAGTCGTTTTTTGTGTCTATCTGTATGACTGCTTTTTTTTTTTTGATGGGCAATTGTCAAATAACTTCTCCCGCTCTGGGCAGAGCGGGAGGGTGTGTCAGACTCTTACTGACTAATATCCACCCGTGTTCCTTTCGTTGCCTGAGTTGCCAGGGGCCTCGGTATCCCTTTTGGACTTTCCCGCGACCCCGGCAGGCATCGGCCCTAGTGGACCCCTACATTTGTGCTGACAACATCTCGTCGAGGCGCGCGTGGGACACAACGCGCCATCGATCCAGGCCTGTACGGTGGCCGGCAATCCTCCTGGGATTCCCGACGCCCAGGGCGTCTCCTGCAGCGGCTAGGGTCGTGAGGGCGTGAAATTTGCCTTCCCCTCAAACATCCCGCCTACTTCTTCGCGAGCATTACTGCTTCGCTGAAGGAGGTGACGGCTGCTCATGCCCTCTCGCTCCATACCATGGCCTGGACCAGGGCCGGACGCAAGCGATCTCCGCCGCCGATCGCCTCCACGAGGACACGGTGGTGCTCTGCCCAATATGTATGACTGCTTAAGGCACTATTCCACCAGTGTGCGGCACTGTGCGACACTGTCCTGCATAGTGTACGGCACAAATGTTTCTTTTGGTGAACTCACTCGAGTAAACATTTACAAGTGTGCTGCAACTGTACGGTTACAAAAATTTCGTACAGCTTTGCCGGTGGAAACGGATCTGCAGCTCAGTACGTCCACTGTTACTTGTGAACACGATTTTGGTGGAATTGCGCCTCACCATCATTTAGAGCATTTATTCCGGAAAGTTTAATGTAGGGAATACATTAATATTTAACTTAGATATAGCAAATAAATATTGATGTTTTGTCATATTGCCATTGCGTACCCGTACGAGGCAGGGGCGGGTCGCCAGTCAGCTTTATAATGTTCCAACTACTGAGACTCAGACTCTCTGTGAGAGAGTGGGTAATAATCTATTACGCCCGCTCAGTGTGGGTTGGTCAGTTGGTCCTCACCGTTTTTGGAGCAGTGGTGATGACAAAGGGATGAATGAAAGGCAATTGAATACAGCTGAGATGAAAACTTAAGAGGGACGTGTGGTGTGACACGAATGGCTAGAATAAGAAATGAGTATACAGGATTAGTTAAAAAGGAGTGCGGATATTTTAGGAGGTAATCTGGTGCATTAAACTGAACAACTTTCCCCAAGGAACATAGGTCGAAATATAAGAAATAAATTCAACTTCTCATACAAACATAAGTCACGTGACCATTCATTGCACTCTGTATGAAAATCGATTTGCAATTTTAAGATTTCGACTTATGTTCCTTGGCAAAAGTTGTCCAGTTTTATGCACCTGATTACCTCCTAAAATTTCCGTAGTCCTTTTAAACTTATCCTGTATAAGAGGAAGTCTGAAAGTGACACCGGTGACTGAGAACTTGTGTGGAAATAAGTTGTCACGGTATGGGCATGTGATGCGGAGGAATAAGAAAAATGGTACCAGGAAAATTTTGAGTATGAATGTGGATAGCTATACGAGTAGAGGAAGAACAAAGAAACGGATGGACTGTGAGAAAGATGATATGAGTTGAAATTAATGCCTGCTTGCGTCATGGATGCTGTTACTACCGGGACATTTCAACGCTTGCCCGAAATTAATGTATGAGATCAGTGAATTTAAGACTGTTTTTTTGAGGATTTATGCTAATCCAAATAACTCATTTAAAGCTTGCAGTCTTTTAAAACACATTAATATGTATCCGTAAGAAAAACTATCAAATCATTGTACTACAATACTATTTCTAATCTAGTTATTCCTGACACAAATAAACTGACTTTTGCTCTAATTACAGAAAGTGCAGTGCGCTCATTCCGTTGTAGTCACCGACAGATACTAAACGACGTATTCGTACTTACATTGAGTCTAGAGCGTTTGACTGAAGCATTGTTAGAACGTGCTCTGTTTAAATGGTTTCTTGTTTAAATTTGTTAGTTGGTTGACTGCGACGTTAGCCTAGTGATCGCAAGTGCGACTGTTTAGCATGAGAACTTGGGTTTAATCACCAGCGGGGTTTAAGCACCAGCAAAGGGTTTCAATTTGACAGTTCATCAACATCCATTGCTTTATTTACGTTGTTGAGCAGAATTGTTTTCGAACATAGGAAGCAATGGGTTAGCAATATACTTCAAAATCATTCAGATTGTGATTGATCGTGTGTTACGTATTTAAGGTGCTGGTTATCCCGACCAGCAATTTTATTGGGTTCCTTAATAAGGGATTTCTCAGTAGCAGCCAGTTTCTCAGTAGCAGTTTAGAATAGAATACTCTTTATTATGTACAGCATACAAATTACAGATATAAATGTAGAAATTAAATTAATTAGTTGTTTGTTAGTTGTTGTTCGTTGTTAGTAGACATATTATTAATTAGTTGTTTAATCCACGAACCGACCGCAGCAAGCGTAGCTTAAGGCGATACCAAAATAAATTGGGGACTTTTTCATAGGGTGTGTAATATATGGCATAATAACAGATAGTAACTAGAAATAACGTTCATATGATTTAATTTTCATATGCTATAAAAACAAATAACCTAATTTCATGTGATCTAATGTTACATTCATATAAACTTCTTTTGCTCTAATAACATTTAGTATAACGTTCATTTCATATAATTTTCAATTTTTATAGTGTTCTTTTTATGTAACGTTCAGTTGACCTAATTTTCATATTTGCTCATTTTCAGCCAAAATTCTGTATTGAATAAGTAAATATCAGGAAACATCATACTGTTATAACCTCATCTAACCCAAATGATTCACCAACAAAAGAGGGGGGATCTGGCGCTCCGCTGCCGCAGCACGCTCGCTTTGCTCGCTCGCCGTCGCGCGCTAATGGTCACTGTTCTAACCTAACCTAACCCAGATGATTCACCAACAATAGAGGGGACCTGGCGATCGGCGAACGCTTTTTTTTTTTTGGATGGGAAATCATCAAATAACTTCTCCCGCTCTGGATGGAGCGGGAGGGTGTGTCAGACTCTTACTGACTAAAACCCACCCGTATTCCGCCTGTGTAGCGGGGGCCTCGGTGACCCATTAGTACCTTCCCGCGACCGCGAACGCTGCCGCGGTACTCTCGCTGCGCTCGCTCGCCTTCGCGCGCTAATGGTCACTGTTCTAACCTAACTTAACCCAAATGATTCATTTATTAACAGCGATAGTTGTTCGGCGCGTTTTTGCTAGCACGAAAATGGCAGGCGTTTATAATCTAATCAGTTTTTGCAAAAATATACAAAACCAAGTAGACGTTTCAAAATTATATTAAACGTTAAATAGAATTTTAATATTATACTAACTAAATATTATACTAACTAAATACTATACTAACTGAATATTAGTTTAAATGTGCATTATTGAAAATGTTTGTAAACCATATAATATTAGATAAACTAAAATTATATCAATAATTCATTATATAATTTCATCGTTATACTAAAAAAAAAAGTATATTCAATGAAATTAGGTCATATGACCTAATTTCATTTAATATACTTTTTTTTCATCATTAGAACTTTTGTTATTATATCAAATGGTACGCACCCTTTTTCGTAACCATTTATTTCACTATTACAGGATGTAAGGATTTAATTTTTGGTATGTTCGATTAATAACAATATGGTTGCCCCTTATAACATGGAACTTAAGTCTCTGAAAGTAACAAAACATGAGTAGGTATACGTATATTTCCCAAGGAGATAGGCAAAGGTAGAAAGTACCCCACATTACATCTATAATATAGAGCGAGCCTAATGCATGTTGTTGGGTTTAATGCCCAACAGTGGAAATGTTATATAATTGTTACGTAAACTTTTTAGGTAAGTATGTTCTGTTATGTGAATGAGTCGACAAACGATTCCCTTGATGGATTTCTTGCTACAAAATATAAATACACAATTATTATACATTTCAAGAGCAGTGGTGGCCCGGTGGTAACGGCCGCGTCTTACGAGTAGGTTCGGACCCTAATAGGCGCTTTACTTTGTGTAAATTATTTCATCACCACTGCTCTCAAAATGGTGAAGGAAAACATCGTGAGGAAATCGGCATATCCTAAAACCAAAAATTCAAAGACATGTGACATCTACCAACCCGCACTGGGCCTGCGTGGTGGATGACGGCCCACTCCCTCACACAGAGAGAAGGCCTGTTCCCAGCAGTGGGAACATTATAGGCTGATTATGTAAACTGTAGTAGTAACCCTTAAATGTCATTTAAATGTAGTTTCGTATGGTATATAATCAAATTATGTGGTGCCCCGTGAAATTAAGGAAAAATAATATTTTTTTTTAGGAACAAGGGCCACCCTATTGTATATAATATTTACAATTGGGTGGTCCTTATTCCAGTCCTTATACATATTACCTAGGTAACAAAATAAAATAAAATAAACAGTACTTACAATATAATGCAACTATAAAACCAATTATAAAAGAAAGAATTGAGTTATCTCAAACCTCACACCAATTATTCTTCTCCAAGGTCATCATAAACACCTCTCCACACAACCATCCTCACCAGGTGCCATATACGTTGCTCTGTTGATACAGGCTCGTGTGAAAACATAGCGTGTACCAGCTACTTAAGAACCTGTAAATTGTAGCAGTCGACTGAGGAAAATGGTCATGTAGAGCTCTCCATACTCGAGAGCCCTTCGTCGTACAAAGGACGGTATTTTACCGAATTTTTGGCGTGAAATCAATGCCTTCATTGATTTCACGCCAAAAATTCGGTAAAATACCTTTCATAAAAAGAACCCTTGTTCTTTTTATGAAAGGGTTTTTTTTCTATTAGCTGGTATTGGAAAATAGTCTTACAAGAAGACGGCAAGGGTGTGGGGTACTCAAATTGAACTGTGGTTCCGCGTGTAATGAGTACTTAGTAAGTGTGTTTATATCCTAAAACCGTAGAGCGCATTACTTGGTCATTGCCGAGAAAAAAAAATCCTAAAGCATGATTTTGTTTTAAATTAAAAATTAATAATTCGATATGAACAATTTCTTTTCAACTTTTATACACTATTGAACCGCGTAATTAAGTAAAAAAAAAATACTTTTCATACTTTAGGATTTTTTTTCTCGGCTATGACCAAGTAGTACGCTCTAGATATACTTCAATCAATCAATCAATCAATCAATCAATCAATCAACTCAGCCTATAACAGTCCACTGCTGGACATAGGCCTCTCCTAGGCTGGGCCACAACACCGTGTCCTCCGCTTTCTGCATCCAGTCTAGAATAGATAGAAAAAAAAATATTAAGGACTGTGTGAAGGATTCAAAAGGTCCTTCCATTGTTTCTTTGGTGTGTATTGGTTTGGTTTCTTCCTTTAATTTGTCTTTCTTGGTCTTTTTTTATCCATAATTCATAGAAACACTTACTGAGTACTAATTACACGCGGAATCACAGTTAAATTTGAGTACCCCACACCCATGCCGTCTCCTTGTTAGTTGAGGTTATTTTTATAAAATATAGGTATGTTCAGCTCCATTGACAATTAGCCATGAGCCACGGCACGAGCTATCCTAACTTTATTTATTATACCAACTAATATTATAAATGCGAAAGTGAGTTTGTTCGTTTGTTACGCTTTCACGCTAAAACGGCTGAACGGATTTGGATGAAATTTGGCACATGGGTAGAACATGAGGTGGAAAAGGACATAGGCTACTTTTTATCCTGAAGCTCAGACGGAGTCGTGGGCAACAGCTAGTATAATATTATAAATATGAAAGTGAGTTTGTTACGCTTTCACGCCAAAACGGCTGAACGAATTTCGATGAAATTTGGCACATGGGTAGACCATGACCTGGATTAGGACATATAATGCTTTTATCTCGGAAGTATGTTCCCGTGGGACCATTTCCGACCACCACGCGAGCGAAGCCGCGGGGAAAAGTTAGTTTATTATAATCCTAACTAATATTTTAAATGCGAAAGTGACTTTGTTTGTTTGTTACGCTTTCACGCTAAAACGGCTAAACAGATTTGGATGAAGTTTGGCACACGGGTAGATAATGACCTGGATTAGGACAAAGGATACTTTTTATCTCGGTAGTATGTTCCCGTGGGATAATGTCCGAGATGCACTCGGGTGAAGCCGTTGGCAAAAGCAAGTTCTGATATAGTTCGTGCCGACACGAGACTGAAGACTCTGGTAGACGGTAATTTCTGATGGGTTTGTTTAAGCAAAATCATGATGTGCCTTGTTTGTTTCACGACTGTGTTGTGGTCGGCTTCCGATCTTACCAGATGATAGTGAATATCAATATTTTACAAAGAGCGACTGCCATCTGACCTCCAAAACTGAATTACTGGACAATCCGATATTCGTCTAACATTAGGTCAGTTGTTAGACTATTTCGCTTATATTACCCGTTACGGTAGTAATAAGTACACGGTTTGAGAAACAACCAAAATCGAATTGTGTATATATAAAAGAGAAAAGACACATCTTTTAATCAAAGTGAATCAATTTGCATGATCCTCCGGCCCGTATCCCAATTTATGTGGGGTAGGAAGACCAACCCCACGTAAGTTCTTCATCCATAATTCTCTATTAGTCGTCATCATGGTAGTCGCCACCTTTCTAGCCATATCACAACCAACCAACGATGGAAGGACTGTGTGAAGGTTTCACACAGTCCTTTCATCGTTTCTTTGGTTTGGATTGGTATGGTTTCTTCCTACTCTTTTTCTTTAATTTGTAGTGTATTATTTATTTATTTATTAGGTTCACCAACCATCATTCATTCTGGTTCATTCATGTTCATGGTTGGTTCATTGGTTACACCGATACCTACAAACACAATACATTTTTAAAAGACAAATAACAGTGCATCAATTACTTAAAGGTAAACACCACATGCATATAACAATGAATCAGAGAAATAAGTTAACTTACATAGTAAAAATCGCTAACATTGAAAAATTGGTAACATCGGTAAAAAGTTACACTTAAATGTAATTAAAGTGTATGAAATTCTGATTAAAAATTATAAAATTGGTAAAGATATAATTGAATTTTCTTTGACATTAGTCATATTTATTTATAAAATAATACATACATACACATACTTAGAGTCACGCCTTCTTCCCATGGAAAAATGGTAGGCAGAAAATATAGAACGCCACTTGGGGGTTAACCATCACCTCTTATAGCAGTATTATTATAATATTACTTCACAGTGGGAAAATGATGGAGCTATACAGGGCTTATAGCTCCATCTCTTTCTCACGCTGAAGTAATATTGATATAATACTGCTATAAGAGGTGATGGTTACCCCCCTGCTACGGTCTTTACATACTCCATTTGCTGCGTTTCTCATGTTAATACTTCTGGTCATACACGCACGCCGGTTGCGAGTACTATGCACCTGACCTTAAAATTATAATTGCCGTAAAAACTCATACGACAACGATAATGTTCTTCTCTAGGTATATTGTAACAATGCCTACATTATCGTGACATAACATGGGCTCGACCCAAACGCTCTACATACAAAAACTACCAACTTTAATTGCTTTCTCAGATATATTGTAGGGGCGAGCAAATTGATCTACATTATAAAAAGTTTGCGGTCCTCCTTACACGTTGGGTCGGTCGTTTTAAGGTTCTGCTATGTCGAAAGCGGTAGCGAACGCAAATTTTTCTGTAATTTATGCATTGTTTTAGTGACTGAACCGTAGGTAGATGTTTTGAGGGCATCTAACGATGGTCTGCCCCTTATTTCTGTACCCACTGCCCACAATGGCTGGTTATTGTATTTTCTGTTGAATACCTCTTCAGCAGGCTTAGCACGAGAACGGTAGAGAAGCGTTTTATCGACGGAAGAGTAGACAAAAATGACGTTTACGTGTAGACAGTTGACAGCTTTCTACCGAGAAATATAGACAAGCGATAGAAATGTAGAAAGCGTCATGCTAAGCCTGCTCTACTTCCCCTAAGAAGCGAGGCCGTTCACTCTTTTAGTAGACTATCAGTGTAATGTACCCTTACATTGATAGACTGATTACACATAACAATGTTTTTTTAAAGAGTAACCATTTAGTTCTTTACCCGTTCTTCTCTTATATAAAATTACGTTTTGCAAAGGGCAACTAGATTCAAATATTTTTTCTTGTAAATGTTGACATTAAAACTGCATTGTGATCTAATTTAAATAAGTTATTGACTTTGAAACAAAAAATAAAATCCACCACCATATGACACTTAAATGATTAGTTTCTTTACTTCTACCTAAACAAATAGGTAATTTACAGTAATTTTACTTATTTCTTACTAGCAGCTGCCCGCGATTTTACCCGCGTGTTTTTTTTCTAAATTAAAGTAGCTTAAGTTCTTCCTTATAAAATCAGCTATCTGCCAGTGAAAGTCCAGTCAAAATTGGTCCAGCCGTTTCGGATATTAGCCAGATCAAAAAGACAGACAAACAATTTATAATTGATTTTTTTTATCAGTACCGTATATACTTCCATATGCATTCAGTAAAAAGCTGATAATGACATTACAGTCACTTCAATTTTATTTACTTGTATAGATGAAAAAACGCTACCGCTACCTCTTTTTATATAGCGTAGGTTTTAATGTGTGGCCTATTGGATAGCAGCCAAGTTGTGGCTTGTCATATATCACCACGCTATTGTGTTGGGCCGTTGGCATGAACAGAGAAGTATAGTCGTGTGTATGAAAAGGTGTTGATAAAGTCAGTACACGGTTGTTTAATTACTGAGAGGAAGTTTAATATGTACAGTCAGCTTATGAAATCCTTGATCAAACTGAAAACTTAGTCTTATTATTTTAGGATCTAAATGGCGTTATCACAGGCCATAAACACTAGTCTCCTGTGAGGCAGCGAGCCTCCTTGCCGGATTGCCGCCATTGGATCTGGAGGCAAAAGTCCTCGCGCACGTATGGGAGTGGCGCGAGGAGGCAAAACGCCGGCGCGTAACTCCGCTGCCGCGAGAAATCGCGGCACAGCGGACGGAGCTCCGGCATGATCTTATGGCGACATGGAGAGTGCGGTTGTCGTAGCCAAGTGCTGGGCACGCCACCATTGCGGCGATAAGTCCCCTCTTTGAGGAGTGGCTAGAGAGGCGCCACGGTATCCTCACCTTCCGCCTGACGAAGGTCCTCACCGGACACGGCAGCTTCGGGAGGTTCCTGTGTCGAATAAGGCAGGAGGAAACGCCCGGGTGTCACAACTGTGTGGATCGCTCGGAGGACGCGGTGGAGCATACGGTGGAGGTCTGCCCGGCTTGGGCAGAGCACCGCCGTGTCCACGTGGAGGCGATCGGCGGCAGAGATCTCTCGCGTCCGGCCCTGCTTCAGGCCATGGTATGGAGCGAGAGGGCATGGGCAGCCGTCACCTCCTTCTGCGAAGCAGTAATGCTCGCAAAGGAGGAGGCGGGACGGTTGAGGGAAAGGCAAATTTCGCGCCCTCTCACCCCTAGCCGCCGCAGGAGACGCCCTGGGCGTCGGGAATTCCGGGCGGATTTCTGGCCACCGTAGGCACGGGGTTGCGGACGGTGAGCAATGGGTAGCTCACAGTCTGGTAAGGACCAGGCCCGGGTCGACGGCGCGTTGTGTTCCACGCGCGCCTCAAAGAGATGTCGTCAGCGCAAGTGTAGGGGTCCACTAGGGCCGATGCCTGCCGGGGTCGCGGGAAGGTACAAAAGGGCTACCGAGGTCCCTGGCAACACAGGCAACGGAAGGGACATGGGTGGGTTTTAGTCAGTAAGAGTCTGACACGCCCGCCCGCTCCTCCCAGAGCGAGAGAAGTTATTAAAAAAAAAAAACCCTAGCGCTGCTACACTTATTTTTAAATGTTGTACGAGTAGCATCATGCTGAGATAGGAGCCTTTGACCTCGTACAGGACTTTTTATTTACATAACCAAATTACAAGATGAATATTAACATTGACTAAATTAAATTATAACTAAGTTAAACTTAAAAAAGGCCCTCGGGGCATTGTTCCGAGGATGCTGGCGGCATTTCCTCACTGAATTGAAATGCTGATGCGTTGTGCGAGAAAGCCGCTAGCTTTTCGGTCACCAGTTACATCAACTAGACGTTTCGCGATTTCCGCAAATAACTTATGCACACTGGGACCCCACGGACCGAGGGTCTCGACGCCAAAGGGCACAAAGTTGTACTCTCTGCTCTGCCAAGGCCTCTATATTTAATAAGTTTCAGATTTTCGGCATTTTCTGCCGCTGCACCCGCTTTAGAAGTAGTCCGTTGGAGGTGGGACGGTGCCAGTGTGTCTACGAGTAGACTACAGGTAGCGTCCCATACAAGCATCCGTTCCATAAAATTTTACTTTGTTTTTGTTTTTTTATGTTTCTATGAGTGTGTTTTAGTTTAATTTGTGATCTCCTGTGTGAGTCCCAATAAATACTTTTTCATTCTTTCTTTCTTTATTTCTATAAAGATGGCTGCATCAATTTACAAGTAACGAATTTTGTGTGACAAAGTCCAAACAACTTTTTTAAGGTGGGTTTAAACCACACGGACATAGAACCTGAACAAGAGCATTCTTTTCTTTATATTTTTTGACATTTAATTATGGTTAGCCTAATAAGAATACACCATCCCAGTTTATTCTAATTAATATTATGAATGCGAAAGTGAGTTTGTTTGTTTATTCGTTACGCTTCTACGCTAAAACTGCTGAACGGATTTGGACGAAATTTGGCACATGGGTAGACCATGATCTGAATTAGGACATAGGATACTTTTTATTCCGACGAGATTTTAGAATCCTATAAATATGAATGGACAATCTAATATAATAAAGGTGCCTCTTTTTGGGAGCCTCAAATAATTCCCATTTTACTGTCCTAAAAATTAATAGACAACTAATTGCGACCGGTTTGGATGTAGCGCGGTTGGTCACAGTTCTAACCTAACCTAACCCATTTGTTCGGGGAGCCCAGAAAATTTAAAAGGGGCTCATTTATTTAAAGAATCGTAAATCATTAAAGGGTTCTACAGACTGGGGTGATACCGCGGGCGTGACAGGCAGCAATATGTCTGTCGCACCTGCGATAACGCCCTAGTCTGCAGAAGCCTTTAAGCCCAAAAAGTTTTATAGGCACATTTATTTTTTTAAAAAAGCGTACATCATTACAAGCTTAAATTTTTATGTGGCGGACGCTGGTAATAAAACCACATAAATAACACTTTAAAGTGGACTGTATTTTAATAGAAATAGTTAAAGGTGTTACACTGGCAGATTGCGAATGAAGACTGACTGTTGACATATGTTCGTTCACTTGAACGGAATGAGTGAATTATTATGTATGCTTCATACATAAATGGCAACGCCGACAAAGAAACCAAAAGGCTATAGTTTGAATACAAACCAAAATGTAACTTAATCTTAAATTTACTGAATATTAGACAAATAGGAACATTTGTGTCCTTTTCACAAGTATAAATAAACTGTTTAAACTTGGGTACTACTTATTTACTATTTTATAATATAAACAAAAATGCTTAACTATTTAGGTACCTACTTACTGGATGCTTCAATTCTTTTGAAATCCTTTAAATTGTTATGTACAGAATTACTAAGGAATAATCTAACAAAGTAAATTTAATTAATCAATAACTGGAAAACTACTTACTAAATTGTTGTGATTATAAAACCTATTGTACTTATACATACATAACATACATTAATGTTACGTTCATTTAAGTACCTATGTACTATGCATTTTAAATAGGTTGGTATGTGTCTATTACAAAATAGATGTGCACATATTTATATTACATTTTACCTTCTTAAAGTATAATTATGAATCTATTGAGTATGCTATATCTGTTTACATCATGTTTAAGTTCAACTATGATTATTAATTTAAGTGATTTTTTTTAACAGAAAGTTGGCTTAACTAACGATATTTATACCCTACGTATTTAGCCTAGTAAATGAACAAGTTCACATGACATGTCCAGCAGCCACACAGAGGTAAATTATTAAGTATAATTTATTCATAAATAGGAAGTACACAAACTTTCATAACACTAGTACGCATGATTTTACCACTATTAGTTCTTACAGATAATGCCCTGACCTTGCCATCTGATCCAGGGAAAGTCTGTTCTACTCTGGCCACTGGCCATGTTAATGGAGAGGTGTTATCAACTCTGAGTAGCACCAATACCCCTTTTTCAATATTTGGTACACTATTGTGCCATTTTGGCCTATTTTGTAACTGAGTCAAATATTGTTTTGACCAAGTTTTCCAAAAGGATTGAGCCATGTGAGTACATTGCTGCCAAAATGACAAACGGTTTGTGGGCACATTTGTTACATCAGGTTCAGGGAATGATGTAATAGAAGCACCTGTCAAAAAATGAGCAGGAGTTAAATAAGACATGTCATTTGGGTCAATACTTGGCAAAGAAAGTAAAGGCCTGGAGTTCAATAACCCTTCTATTTGAATTATCACAGTATTCAACTCTTCATAGGTTAGTATCTGTTTGCCTACAACTCTTTTTAAGTGATATTTAGCACTCTTAATTCCTGCTTCCCATAGGCCTCCAAATACTGGTGAATAAGAAGGAATAAAACTGAATTCAATACCAAGATCTGAAGTTGAGTTTATAATTTTCTCCTGATGTACCTGATTAAAATGTAATGAGTATAACTCATGCAACTGATTATTGGCACCCTTGAAGGTAGAACCATTGTCACAATAAATAATAGATGGCTTATTGCGACGATAAATGAATCTTTTTAATGCCTGTAAAAAACATTCAGTTGTTAAATTTGATACCAACTCAATATGAATGGCCTTTGTTGTGAAACAAACAAATAATGCTATGTATGCTTTTAAAATTACTGGTTTCCTAATACGGTGTAATTTTATTGAAAACGGACCGCCATAATCGATTCCTACCTTTTCAAAAGGTCGGCTGGGGTTCACCCTGTCTGAAGGAAGAGATCCCATCATTTGCTCTGATGCCTTGGCTCTTAGCTTGAAACACAGTAAACATTTGTGAATTACTCCTTTGACTTCTCTAAGTCCATTAATTAGGTAAAACCTTTGACATAAACTGGCTAGGGTCAACTTCTTCCCAGCATGTAACAAACATTTGTGTTCATTGTTAATTATTGAACGTGTAATGTATGATTCTTTGGGTAATATGATAGGATATTTCTGATCATATGGTATGTTAGCATTGTGTAACCTACCTCCTACTCTGAGGATACCTATTCCATCTAAAAATGGATTTAAGGATTTCAAATTGGATTTAATGGGTTTCTTGGACATGATACAATTCATTTCCTCACTTAAATGTTGTTTTTGATCTTGTCTAATTATATTTTTGAGTGAAAATTGAAGTTCTTTTATTTTTAGATGTCCGGAGACCCTATCTTCTTTCTTTACTTTGCAATTGTTAAAAAACCTGTAAATATAGGCAATAATTCTTTTCAATTTGTTAATATCCGAATAATATGAATATAAACTGAAATCTTTATTTGATTCAGAAGTCAATGTAATATTACAAAGCTTAAGTTCAGGAATTTCCTTAGGAATTTTGATATTTGTAGATTCATGTGTGTAATTCTTACTATGTAAAAATTGTGGCCCATGCCACCATAACTGGTTGTTTTTAAGTAAGTGAGGTTCTATACCCCTAGACAAACAGTCTGCAGGATTCTCAACGGTACTGACATATGACCATGAGGCATTTTGTGTGAGATCACAGATAGTTTTGACTCTGTTTGCAACATAAACAGACAATTTTGTGGGCTCTGTGTTAAGCCAAGCAAGAACAATTTGAGAATCTACATATAAATGTACCTTAATGGCAAAATTATTTTTAATTAGTTGATCATACAACTTTTTTGATAGTTTTGCTAGTATCAAAGCGCTATTCAACTCTAATCTTGGTGTGGTTAATGATTTTATGGGATTTACCCTTGATTTTGAGCATAACAACTCAACATTTACTTGATCATTGCTGTTAATGGTTCTTAAATAAACACAACAACCATAAGCCTTCTGAGAGGCATCTGCAAACCCTATTAGTTCAATACATGTTGAGTTTTGTGTGTCAATATTTCTTTTTACTTGAATACAACCTGTTCTTGATAAATTATCAACAAAACATTTAAATTTTTTATTTAAGTTCAGTGGCAATGGTGAGTCCCATGAAACCTTCTCTAACCATGTTTGTTGCATGATTATTTTTGCAAGTACAATAATTGGACCTACTAGACCCAGTGGATCAAAGAGTTTGCTAATGAAACTTAATGTCTGACGCTTGGTGTAGACATCTAACAACTCAGTTTGTGGACAGGAAATGTTCAATACATCCGTTTGTGTGTTATATTTGATACCCAAGGTCTTCACATATTGATCATCACTTTTGCATAAATCAATTTCATTTGAAATCTGTAAAGCACAGGGAATGTCCCTTAATATATGCTCACTGTTTGAACTCCATTTATGAAGTTTAAAACCACCAAGGTTTAAAATGGCAATTAATTGGTTTTTCATATCAAGTAATTTTTGTAAGTCGTTACTACCGGTACAAACATCATCGACATAGCATTGATTCAATAATATGTGTGCACCTTCAGGGTAAGTATGCGCAAATCTGAAAGCTAACTCATTTAAACATCTTGTAGCTAAAAATGGTGAGCTTTTAAGTCCATAGGTGACTGTTTGCAACTGAACACACTGTATTTCCTTTTGTGGTGAATCTCTCCACAATATATTTTGAAGAGCACAGTGTGCTGGGTTGAGGTTAACTTCTCTAAACATTTTTTGAATGTCAGAAAATAACACATATTTATGTAATCTGAAGAGAATCAATATATTAAATAACTCATTTTGGATGCAAGGCCCATTGAGCGACATGTCATTTAAAGAAAAACCTTGATTAGTAGCCATTGAGCCATCAAAAACGACTCTTAGTTTTGTAGTTTTGCTATTTTCGTTTAATACTGGATGGTGTGGTAGAAAGTATACCTGACCAGCTTTTAAATCATATGTTTGAATATCAATGTATTTAGCATGACCCATTGAAATGTAAGTGTCAATGAACGCTTTATAACCTCTGAAAAGTTCAGCATCTTTGTGAAGTCTTTTTTCTAAATTGTTAAAACGTTGTAAAGCTCTTATGAAAGAATCTCCCATGTTTAATTGATCAAAATTTTGTTTTAAAGGTAAGTTAACTTGAAATTTATTGTCTTTCAATATTACAGATTCAGAAAAGATTTTTTCAGCAAGAGCTTCTTCAGAAGCCGACTCAGTGAAAACTTCTGTCACTTGCTCACACTTCCAAAACTGCTCTAAAGTCTTTTCTATATTTTGGGTGCTATCACATTCACTGTTTTTTAAAATGTGTTTGGTACACTTACTTACCGGAGAGTAACTTCTAGTCTTCACCCTTCCAGCCACAATATACCCAAAGTGGGTGTTGTGTAAATACAAACCTTTAGGGATAATAGGTAGTTGTTCACGCAATAAGATTTTAAAGAAAGCGTCACAACCTAATAAGATACTTATTTTTCCAGTTTTATAAAATTCTGTGTCAGCTAACTTGACGTATGAAGGAATTTTTAAATTATCTGTATCTATCTCACACTGAGGTAAATCACTAGTGATGTTTGGCACTACACAGCATACTATTTGAGTCTTGTAAGTGTTGAGAGTAGAAGAGATGTTAAAAGTAGCAGTATGAGGAACTGTGTTGGATTGACCACATATTCCTTTAATATAGGTATAGTTATTGACTAACCTGCAATCAATTTTTTCTGTTAGGTCTGATAACACAAAGGAAACCTGACTACCTGAGTCACAAAGAGCCCTAACTTGAAATTGTTGACCTAACTTGTCAGTTATGTTTACCTTTATAGTAGGCAATAAAACATCAACACATTTATTCATAGATAATGAAACTTGCTTTAACTCCTGTTCAGGCTCATTTTTATGCAGTAAACTATTATGGTTTTGTTTGCAAATTGAACACTTAAAGGCAAATTTACACTTTGACAGGTGTTTGTTTAAGCATAGGGTACACAACTCATTGGTCTTTACATAGCCGAAACGATCAGATAGCGAGGCAAGTTTAAATTTTTCACATTTATATAGTTGGTGATTTTTAGTCTTACAAAATTTGCATACTTGTGTATTTTTGTTTACCTCCTTAGTGGCTACCAAACCTGTCCTGCGGCCGCTGTTCACTGCACAATTTGAGGATGTTTGGCTGTCTGCCACAGTTTCAAGTGCTGCTGCCCGTTGTTCTAAAAATTTAAGAAGTGAATTTAAGTCAGGGTCAGCCTCTGATTTTGTTTCTAGATGAAAGCACCTTAATGTGTGTATGTCGAGCTTGCGTTGCAAAATGCATACAATAATTGCATCCCAATGTTGAACGGGTATATTTATGTTTTTTAAGGCAGCTAAATGCTGTCTGGTTTGAGAAATGATTTCTCTTAAAGCTAAGGCAGTGCACTTAGAAATAGGCTTTAGGTCTAATATAGAATTAACATGATAATTAACGACCTTGTTTTTATTATCATATCGCTCGCTGAGCAATTGCAGTGCGGTTGCATAGTTATGTGCAGTTAGCGATAAATGTTTAATGAGTTCGGCGGCTTCGCCACTTAAATAGGTTTTTAAATAATAGAATTTATCACATTGTGATAGTTTAGTGTTCTTGTCGATGACACTTTTAAATAGGCTGATGAAGTCGTGGAAGTCACCTACCTCACCTCCAAACTTGGAAATATTTATAGGTGGGAGACGTTTCATAGCGTCTTTTTCTTCCTCGTCACGCTCTGCTCCGGGTTTCGGAGATTTACCTGGGCTAGATTTTTCTTCGATGGCATCTTCGAATGCGGCTAAGGCACATAAATATATGGATTCATAGTGGCCAAAGTTTTCATCGTTATTTTCATCTAGAACAGATATATCAATGTTAAATGAGCTATATTCTGAAAAGGCGGTGACCAACCTGTCCTTCTTGACCATAAGCGCCCTTATAGGGGCTTTGTCGATATCCTCGGACTCAACAAACTTACATAATGTGGTTATCGTTCCTTTTGCCTGGCCCCTGGCCAGTATTAGGCGTTTTAAATTGTTTGCCATGATGGCTTAAAAGGTTTGTGTAACTACACAAATTATAAAAACTTGCAATAATAGCAATTTTGCGCATATATGGATGCTACTTAGTTGTACAGAATGCAATGATTGCACAATGCGGAAAAAAATGAGACGTGTGATTCACTTCACTTGATAGAACACCACAAAAATGGCGGATTATGGCGTCGGACAATGGATGAAGATGTTGAAAATCGGCGGATAACTTCCGGCAGCTATGGAGTTTGCTAGAAGTTTCTGGAACTCTCGACGTCGCCGACCAACCGGCGGCCGAGTTGATCGCGGTTCTCGTTCGCACGCGTACACTCTTCTCGCTCGTCCGCGTAGGCGCGCTGTCTGCTGAGCACGCTGTGTTTAGACTCCGTACTCCTCGCACGCGACGCGATAGTTGAGCGGTGCGATGAATGACAACTGATGACAACGCGGGTTTGTTGATGACCGCTTCCGCTAGTCCACGCCGACAAAATTGAGTCACACTCACACAACATATAGAGTTGATTATCTGCCGCGAACACTATTTTCGTCGAAGGACCATTTTTTATGTGGCGGACGCTGGTAATAAAACCACATAAATAACACTTTAAAGTGGACTGTATTTTAATAGAAATAGTTAAAGGTGTTACACTGGCAGATTGCGAATGAAGACTGACTGTTGACATATGTTCGTTCACTTGAACGGAATGAGTGAATTATTATGTATGCTTCATACAGTTTTCTAAGGATCAATTAAATACCCTTTTTAATGTAATGAAACTCGTTAAGAAGTCAAGTTTCTATCAGTAAATCTACTACTAAATCTCATGTTATCTGATACACTACATCGAAGTAATCTTATAAGTGGACATGAGATTCAGCAACGGAATAAATTGGGGGTCAAATAATTCTCACACAACATCGACACAGTGTACAAGGAAAATATCGTGAGAAAACTACAGTCCGAAATAGCCAACAAGCAGTAAGCGATGTTTGTTTTTCTCAGTAAGAGAGTAGATAGAGCATTTACCTTCAGGATTTTTTCTTATTATTTGTTCTTATGAAAGCTTACAGACTCATATTTGAATTAATGACTTACAATAAACATTTACTTTGCTATTAACAAGCTTACAAAAGTCTACAAATAAAAATAAGTTAAAAAAAGCTGTAACCCGACTTTCTCGTCCGTCGTCGCATGACATTATAATTTTGTAGGTGTTCCTGGCATCCACATGGTGTAAAGGCATTTTTTTTTTCTGGTTGGAAAATTATCAAATAACTTCTTCCGCTCTGGGAAGAGCGAGAGGGTGTGTCAGACTCTTACTGACTAAAAGACTAAAACCCACCCGTATTCCTTCTGTTGCCTGTGTTACCAGGGGCCTCGGTAACCCTTCCGCCGATTCCTGCCTGGGTCGTGGGGAGCCACGACCCAGGCAGGCATCGGCCCTAGTGGACCCCTACACTTGTGCTGACATCTCTTTGAGGCGCGCGTGGAACACAACGCGCCGTCAATCTGGGCCTGGTCCTTATCGGATGGTGTTTGCTACCTATTGCTCACCGTCCGCAAGCCCGCGCCTATGGTGGCCGGAAATCCGCCCGGGATTGCTGACGCCCAAGGCGTCTCCTGCGGCGGCTAGGGGCGAGAGGGCGCGAAACTTGCCTCTCCCTCAACCGTCCCGCCTCCTCCTTCGCGAGCATTACTGCTTTGCAGAAGGAGGTGACGGGACCACGGCTTTACCTTGACCATATTTGTGTTTACATATGCCTTGCTTTCTGTATTTTCTTGTTTCGTACTTTTTAGATCACTTTTATTTTTCCGTAGTCGGGTAACAGTTTTTTAAACTTATTTTTTTTATTTTTCCGTTATAGCGCTTGATAAACGTTACAACAATGTAAATAAGAGTTCACACTGTACGCTATATCACAAGCCGGTCTACCATGTGTATAGCAAGTTACGACGAAAGTCTGACGGCGGCGATCCGTCATAAATTGATTACTTATTTGGTACTCTGTAGCGTGGAAAGCTCATCAAGCGATGACGATGATTTAGAATTTGACCCCAGTTTGTTCTAATATTTTTAAAAAGAAAATAAAATATCGGAGAATCGTACGATGTTTATCGCGTACATCAAGCCAATACTTTATAGCATAGCGTTGTGTGAACGTGTCCATATAAAATTTATGCTGAGCATATTGTTGTGCTATACATAATTTGTTATATTATTATAGCTAGTCTGAACTGCCCTTTATTACACCGAAACACAGCATCGCTATTTGCTGGTTGGCAGAAATATACAGCTTTACTATGCCTAGTACAATAGCTTGTTCGATGCTATCTGGTATAAGTAGCCTATACCTACAGGCAAAAATATTTATTGTTTTACTGTAATGCTACTACTATCGTTTTGTTGTTTGCTTGTTATGTTTTTTAAGCTTATATATTTTAGAGAAAATAAAAAACAAAAATGAAAAAACAATCAAAAGAAGAAAAATAAAGAATTAACTAGGTACACATTGCACTTAAAATATTGTTTAAAACTAGTTACAAATTTCTGCCTGTAATTATTGAAGTTCAACTTTGTATGTACTAGACTATACCAAAAGGAAACGAGTTACCCAGTAACTGGGTTGTGGAGGTCAGATAGGCAGTCACTTCTTGTAAAATTACTAGAAGTCAGCTGCATCCGGTTCAACTAGAAGCCAAAGCCATAGTTGGGAAAAGGCTAGGCGGATGATTTTCAGTGCTAGACTAAGGCCCGGTATCCACCAAAGCGGAGAGGAGAGGAGACGAGATAAGATGTGTTTTGAATAAACAACCAGATTTCGTTATTTCCACATCTTCTCTCCGCTTAGCTTCGGTGGAAATGGATCAAGCGGAGAGGAGAGAAGACATTTCATTTTTCTATAGAATTTTGTGCGCAAGCGAGCATGGCGGCGCGGAGCAGAGCGGAGATGTGTGTGACTGACTGTGACTACACACAGCTCCGCTGATCAGGTGGCGCCCATGCTAGCGCGCTTCTTTCCCCGCTGCTTTCTCTTCGCGCTTCGCGCACCCGAAAGCGTCAGTCGATTGACTGACCTTGATGCAAGAGTCGGCCCGTCCGTATTTTTATATTTTCAGTTAAGTTTGCAAAATATCCGTATCTTCGGAATACACTTTTGAGTACTTAAAAACATGGCGTCTTCCTTTCGTAGACAGCACTGACTGATTTCGTCGAACACACAGCTCACATCTCCTCTCCACTACGCATCTCCTCTCCGCTTTGGTGGAAATAACATGCCAGCTAAGTAGCACATCTCCTCTCGTCTCCTCTCCTCTCCGATTTGGTGGATACCGCGCCTAACCTGGATATTCTCTTCCATTGAGAAATAAATATCTTATAGTCATTATCCTTTCAACCAATAACGATATTGACTATAAAGTCTTTTGATAATCATCGAACAAATTCCGCAGTAATGTAAGGAATGTATCCTTATTCTTTGATGCTTCGTCTACAAAGAATCGTCCGTCCCTATCCGTTGGATACTATTAGCCTCACCCCGTGGCCACGAGTCACAAGCTCAAGCGATACGCGTCTTTGAATGTGAAGAAATAAATGAAAGTAGTTGTCTATAGCGTGCTACGAGTCCCAGCGAGGTGACTTGTAGAGGGACAGACAGAAACAGGAGAGACGCGCGCGTGTCACTTGACGCAAGACACGTCGTAAGTCGCATCGCTCGAGGCCGTGAACGAGGCTTAACTATGGACGTACGTAATAGCGGTTAACACGTTTGACATCTCGCGCCCGTCTTTGCACCCGCTAATGTTCCCCACAATGGACAAGACCTAACGGAAAGGGATTTACTGATGTACATATGTGTAACGTCTACCCACGCATTAACGGTATTGTATTAAAATGTGGAATTACGGCTTTATAGAAGATTCATTAAGGAAGCTATTTGTGTCTTAACATAATCAGCCATATAGGTAATGTTCCCACTGCTGGGACATAGGCCTCCTCTCGGTGAGAGGGAGTGGGCCGTTATCCACCACGCGGGCCCAGTGCGGGTTGGTAGATGTCACATGTCTTTGAATTTTTGGTTCTAGGACATGCCGGTTTCCTCACGATGTTTTCCTTCACCATTTTGAGAGCA
Organism: Atethmia centrago; assembly: GCA_905333075.3. Taxonomy (NCBI): domain Eukaryota; kingdom Metazoa; phylum Arthropoda; class Insecta; order Lepidoptera; family Noctuidae; genus Atethmia; species Atethmia centrago. Next base: position 10,290,984 of record HG995388.1, read on the forward strand.
GTGGTGATGAAATAATTTACACAAAGTAAAGCGCCCGTCAGGGTTCGAACCTACGACTTACAACTTGTAAGTCACCGACGTTACCACTGGGCCACCACTGCTCTCTTATTTGTGTCTTAACAGGTTTTTATTTGTTTTTTTTTTTATCCTTATTGTTAATTATATTTTCGAGCCGTTTTGTGTTGATACCGAGCCGTGGAGTCCAAGTGCTCATAGTTTATCGCTCAACGAAAACTCGAAACCGAAAAAGTTGCAACTTGCCATGACCCATGGGCGGGTTTTTACCTTGGCCAGAGGCTAAGCATTGCCATAGAATGTAGGAATGTCTTCAGACTCTAAAAATTCCTCCGCATCACTATCGGTTGTTAATGTACCCACATTAACAATTGATAGCGATGTGGAGGAATTTTTGGCGCCATATTTTAGTTTGTTAAGGCTCGTGTAGACTAGCGCGATATCGCGGGCGCGACAAGCAGCAATATGCCTGTCGTGCCCGCGTTATCGCCCCAGTCTGCAAGAGCCTTTAATGTGTAGTTTTAGTTAGGTTGGGATATTATATTTTCATTTGAATAGTTTGTTAGTTAAGAAGTTTATCCAGTGTATATATCATTATTCTCATTAATAAAATGTACACAGTTTTATTACATATACGTCTGTGACTGAACTTTTTTTTATGTTTGCTAAACTCGGTCGTTTGATTTGGTCACTATCTCGCCTGACCCACACCTACAATAGCCTACTTACACTTAGATTATTCTGTAGTGTCATGATTTCCAAATATTAATAAGATTTGTAGTGATTTTAAAGTGATTTTTTTTAACCATGAAGTTTAAAAGTATCTCACTTCACAGTTACCATAAAAATACTAGTATTTTAACGGAACGGAATGGAAAAATAATGCTTGGAGCGTCGCGCGTCGCCTAGTTTCCAAGTTAGTTCTCATTGAGCCTCGGAACCGACAGGTTGTCTTCAAGCAAGTCTATATTAATATTATATTGAGTACTTACCTAATTATTAAGTTTGTTAAATATTACTATACATATACCTACCAAGTTTGTATGTGTGCAACAGTGCAATAATAAATGAAATGCACCGACCCCAGCGTGGTTAAACCAGACTCGATTGCTCGAATGAACCTAAGGATTCACACTAGTCCCTGGAGCCTCAAGTTTCATGGGACTACAGATACCGTATGTGTACAACAGTGCAAGAATAAAAATGAAGAAATATTTGTTCTGGAAAACGCGTATTCATTTCAGTAGGTAATTAAAAAGTCAATGACCAAAACGTATGGAGCAGTGTTACCTTTTTTATGGCAGCCATTAATAAGACTTTAAAAATGAAGTGCAATATAACGTAAAGTCTAACGAAATGTTGATAATTTCTTTGTCAAAATCAGCCCTAACTGACATAGCTATATTAGTTTATACATGGTGATTTTAACAATGACACAACAGGGTTACATGCAAAACTACGGGTAGTGGTCATTAGGAACCATGATCTCGATTTTTGAGGAAAATAAAACTGTAACTTCGATTTTTCAAAAACTTTCTGTCTGAGCCTTGAATCGAAACCGGTTTTTCTTTAAACAGCAACCTGTTTTATTCCTAATCGATCTTGTATAGCTGTTAAAGATCAAATACGTTTGATCGTTAACAGCTATACAAGATCATAAATAAAAATATGATGGTGCCGATTCCCTTGTTCACAAACTAAACTAAATTTAAGTTCAGTGCATCTTTTTCTTTCTATTTCATTAAGAAAAGGATTTCTATTTCAGAAGATCAATTTTAGTTTAGTCCTGTCAAATTAATCAGCGCCTGTCACTACTCCATACAAGTTTGGACGTGATTAAAAACTTGCCTACTAAAATTACGTCAATTTACGTCAAGCGCTGATTAATTTGACAGGACTAAACTAAAATTGATCTTCTGTCCTTTTCTTAATGAAATAGAAAGAAAGAGATGCACTGAACTTAAATTTAGTTTAGTTTGTGAACAAGGGAATCGGCACCAATATCTAATGGTTTTCTACTAAATGTATAAACTTATGTGACCGCCGAAAAAAATGGCATCAATTTTTAAGACATGGCCACAGGTGCTCATTATTAAAATTAACGACATTTTCTTCAAAAACAACGTTTCATAGTAGTTTGCTCTTCTCTACAATTAAAGATAAAGACAATTCTGCACACTTACGATAATAATTATTGTCACTTAATTTTGTCGTTACAGGTCGTCAGAAGCCCGAAAGTCTGACTACCAGTGTTATCAAGGGGAATACTATTACTCAGTAACTGGGTTGTGAAGGTCAGATAGGCAGTCGTTCCGTGTAAAATACTGGTATTCAGCACCCGGTTAGACTGGAAGCCGACCCCAACATATTTGGGAAAAGACTAAGCAGATGATGGCTTTTGATAATTACCAATCTTTTGGAAGTCAGGATTTTTAAAATTAGTTAGCCAATTTACTACCTACTTGAATGGTCCGTATATTCAAATCTCAACGGTCATTCTTTGACATTTGTATGAAATGGCTATGACACAGAAAATTGACGTAGGATGTCAACGGTACCTACATACTCCAACATTTTATAGCAAAATCAAAGAGTCAACAACACTCCTTAGAATTTCAACTAGCCAAGAAAAAAAGATAATGCACTGTAATAAAACTGTCACCAAAGACGAGGAGTATCGTAAACTTGTTCTGTGGGCGATCTACGGCTTCTTTACACGACAAGAGTTTCTCGTCTCGTCTAGACGATTGTCGAAAGAAGAGACAAAAAACGGTGACCAGTGTAAACATTACGTACGATATTGCGTGCAAAAATGTGGCAGTATTCTCGTCATTGAATTTTTTTTTTGTTATATTTTTACGATCGCAAACTATCATTACAGGCTATCTCAAGGCATAAGGGTGGTTCTTATCTAGGTACATATACAGCAAGATGGTGCTCCGGCCCATAACAGCAGAATCACCACAGCCTAATCTAATAACTATTTCAATACCTGGATTGGTACAAATGACATAATCAGATGGCCTGCGAGATCACCAAACCCTTTCGCCCCCTTACATTTTTTTGACGGAGATATGTTATAAATCAAATTTAACAAAATTCCTATGCAACTGTAAACGAGTAATGAACTTAGGTTCAAACTACGATTTTCAATATTCATCACAATATGCTATTAAAAGTTACTGGAAATGAAAATTCCTTAAAAAAAACAAATTCTGTATCCAACAAAATGGAGCTCATTGGGCAACTAATTAGTTGCTCGAAATGAGCTCCATTTTGTACGAACGAAATAAAAGGGTAAACTTAGTGTACCCCTTTTTTTTTGTTCAATTAAAATAGGTTACGATTTCGTGGTTTTCCTTTAATTTAGTTTATCATGTTTGTTTGAAAGATTTGATCCTTACAATTGACCCTATCGATTGATGCCATAAAAGAAAAAGGTGCTGTTTTTAGGATTTTAGCCGGTTGCAGATTTGTTTCTTTTTAAAAATAAAGGAATGTTCCCTTTGAGTAAAATTTGCTATCTCCATTATTTAGAGCACTTTCCCTACAGATAAGGTTAAAAAATTCCACCCTGTATAAAAATTACAAATAGCTTCAGGGTTAGAGTATTATGAATTAATCCAATGAGTAGGGAAAACAGCCACTTTATTTAGCACTTTATCAAGATTATAAAATAGTAATGCTCAGGGTAAAAAAAAAATAACGAGAAAATCGTGGGACGAGTCTAGTCTATAACATAATCAAAGGTGAATTTTTGTTTCTTGCTTCAGTATAAACGCATGAGCACGGTAATTGGCTAGCGACTCCCGGCAAAGAGATTCGCACAGACAGTTGGAAATTCTCGCTTTTCGATAGGCGAGAAACTATTTTCGTGTAAATCGTGTAAGAGCCTTTACGGTCGTAAAATTCACTGGGAACGAATCACCGCTATAAAACGTTCGTGATCAACCCTAGTAGTTCAGGGAGGGTTTATCCGACTGGAGGTAGGTATATTTTTATTGAATTCTTATAGAAATATAAAATTTGTTGTTATGGTTCACTTTTTACGAGTTTTTTGTTATAAAAGGGTAAATGTCGTTTCGTGATTTTAGTGCTGTCAATATTTTCAAATATACAAGTAAGTTTGTCTGTTTGTTTGATACAGTTTTGTGGCTAAACTACTGAACCCATTTTCAGAAAACTTTGTGTCTTGTGTTATGCTTTTACTTAAAATTAATTGAAATTTTACTGGTACCTATAATTTGCAATAACGTAAACAGTAAAATGTTGTATTATTTATTTAAATTGAGTAATTTTCTAATGATAACTGAATGTATATCCTATCTTAAATTATGACGTACGTACAATTAATTTATATTTACTTAATGATTTTAAAGCATGCTACTTTTCATATTATATTTAAATGTTGTGCCCGAAAGTTCACATATATGGACCCTATGTGAACTTTGTAACTATTATTAAGATCTTGTACACACTTGAGATATGATACAATAAAGATTTGAATTTGAATTTGAAAGCCACAATCCCCTATAGTACATTATTATCATGATATTTCGAACTTCCGAACTAACGTAGAGGTTTGCGGCTTGCAAAAGTACTTGAAACTTGCTTTGCAGCCGCTTCAGCCAAACGCTTTGCAGCGTTCGCGCTGTAGCGATGTCAAACTGAAGCACTAAATTGACAACGCTTCCTTTGCCGTCTCTAAAGTTTAAACTTGATAAATAATTTATGGTGGTTAATTAATGTATAGCTGTGGCCGTGGCTTTGTTTACGAATAAAGTGGGTTAATTTTCTGACATAAAAAGTGCACTATGCCCTTTTCCGGGTACGTCGCTACCTTTTTGCCGAATATGATCAAACTCGGGTCAGTAATTTAGTCATGAAACCTACTGTACTCGGGGTCACCAGTACAGAGGTATGAGGAACATGGTGTAAAGTTCGCTCATTGTCCATAGAAAAGGGAGGACTCCTCCGACCAGACGGTTATTGTGACTAGTGGGCTACTGCCCGACAATTGATGTCGGGACTTTGTATATAATATGCTAGTCGCGCGGTAAACTCTGCTTGCGCGATGCAAGGTTTAACATGACGTCAGTGTGATGCGTAGTTCGCATGTGGCGATGTAGATGCCGCCACATACTAAACATAGGAAAAGATAATTACTTTCACATTTTTACCTAGTTATCTTGTAACCTGCAAGTCAATCAACTTGTTTAGCCTTTTCCAACTATGTTCGGGTCGGGAGGGCCTTGTGGCTAGGTAATAACAGCCGCATGGGTCAATCGAACGTTAAGCTACGCTTGCCGCGGTTGGTCCATGGATGGGTGACTATCTTTATATTCTCATATTTGGCCTATCGAGGCCAAATAAGTACTAAATAAATACAAATTGACGTTTTACGTTCAAAAACTGCTGACTTACAACGTAAACTGAATAAATGACTTTTAATTTAGAAATCACTTCATCTCTAAATGACACTAAGTAAGCATTCCAACTAACTTCATCCGAAAATACCGCTTTTCCGAATCGCTCAATCTATAATGAATGCTATCTCTAATAACAACAGCCACAAGCATATCAATCAATGTGTATCGAATATTTGTTCCGGCGTAGCAGATGTACCTAAATGTGTTATCTGAAAACCTTAGACACCCGAACAAATTTTTACCAGACTGCTCCACAGTAAAGATGGGGTAATGTTTTTCACACGGATTTATTAGTCTTTGTATGTAGGTTTTTTATATCCTAAAGGCATCATAACGGCTGGAATTGTAAATTGTATTTTAATACTCGTAAGTGAGTTGTCCATCGTCTGAGATTGAACTAAAATAAATGCCACTAACTGATTGAAAAGTGATCAAGTTTATCTATACAAGTAAATAAAATTGAAGTGTCTGTTTGTAATGTCAAAATAACAGCCTTTTACTAAATGCATATGAAAGTGTCAAAATAACAGCCATTTACTAAATGCATACGGTACGAAATAACAAATTTTTTTTTTTTTAATTTTTGTTTGTCGCGTCTGTTTGTTCCGGGTAGAGAAAAAACCACGCGGGCGAAGCCTCAGGCTGCAGCTAGTATATATTATTATTGTATTCAAATCTTAAATTTAAAAACTGGGTACAGACATTTGAAATTTTGCACCAGCGTTCCTTATTATAACCGTGATCACTAGGGACTGAAAATTCACGCCCTAAAGGGGTTAAATACGGGATGGAATTTTGTATGGAAGTTCGTCATTTTTGTCGATAGGTGCCACCGGGCGGATGCACGGCTTGTATATTTATAAATTGATATGGCATGTAATTATTTACTTCCATACTTTTTTTTGATGTTCTACTTGTTCTAATCGATCAAAAATTTGATAACCCAGATAAAAATGTGTAATCAATTCTACTCTCGATTCTAAACGATACGTTGATCAGCATTTGAGTTATTTAATTACACTGATAGTAGTGTCAAAAACAACCGAAATTAAAATCTTCAAAACAACCGCACCTGAAACCCACACGAAACGAAAAATACACCACAAAGGTAAAAAAGATAGGTCAAAGTGTTTGTTAAATCGCTTTCGTCCAATACCGGTATCAACTGGATATTGGCAGCCGCCGGCGGTTTGAGCCGGTTCTAGCCGGTTATAACAACACTGTTTGGGCTTCCAAAATGTTTGGTATTGCATGGAATAGAGTGTAAACGATATTCTGGTCCCTTTATTAGAAAATAAGACCTTATTACAGAACCTTTTTGGATCGTATTCTGATACCTACTTGTTCCAGTCGTTGTGTGCTTATTTAGGTTTGAACTAAATTGCGTGTTCCTAAATGGATCTTGTTATAGTCTTTAGGGATATCAGTACCTATGTTTTCTTTAAGAACATTTTTTTTTGAACAACAATCATAATATTGATAGATCCCTACCTAGGTTATGTGGCTCTAGGCAGGCTTGATATGCTGACGGCTGATTAGATTTCTTACGGTGACCTGACCATGGATCATGGAGCTTAGGAAGACCGATTGCGATGGAGAGTTGGCAAAGATCTGAGGGCCTAGACAAAGTGTCCTATTAGAGATACCGAATGCGAAAAATTCAAAAATGTAATCGGTAGCTTATGTCAATCCTGATGAATGTCGTTGTAGAAATACGAAACGCTTTAGATGCGATTTCTACTTGACTAGGCCGTCTTGACGAGATTGGAGCAAACCAAAAAGGAATGGGTACTTGAGGCCCTGTAATATGTTGAAAAAGGACGTAGAATTGCCAGCTTTATTATTATTATTTAACTTAGTATACATAAATAAATAAATAATCAGCAATGTTCCCACCGCTGGGAAACAGGCCTCCTCTCTGTTAGAGGGAGTGGGCCGTAATCAATCACGTGGGCCCAGTGCAGGTTGGTAGATGTCACATATCTTCGAATTATTGGTTCTAGGTTTTTTGAAATCAGAACAGTATCTGCAGAGACTACCTCTTAAGCTGGTTTCCCATGGTGTGTGATATTGCGGACGGGCGCAGACTAGCCCGCGCCAACGCACCATGGAAGCTCTTCCCATCTTCCGTGGTAGCGCAGACACGTCTGTCGCGGCGCGTCCGATTCGCGGCGAGTGGGTAACTTCAAAGGTGCGGTGCGAGCTCTCTTTACGACTTCTCTTTCACTTAGCATTTTTGAATGAAAATGGCTTCGAATCTCAAGACCCACACCAACCGGCACGCACCGTTGCAAGAGCCTTGGTGTGCGGTGCGTGGCTGTCCGTGGTTGTGGACCGTGGGAAGCTGCCTTTATAAACAAACAAATAATAAATAATATTATATTTTTATGGAGTAAATAATAGAGTATTCTATTCTAATCTATTCTATACCTATTTATAATATTCGTTTAACAAACGACAAAACCTTCTATAACAGAGCACATTCACCTTCTACTGAAACTATTATAGTGCAATATAATACGAGTATAATTATATTTCTGCTCATTACGATCAAAACCAGTGGGTGGCAAGAGGTCTATTGTGCTGGTAATCAATTAAATTGGCATAAATTCATTAGTGAATACTGGAGCATTGGTACGGGGTCACGCATTGAATCAATATTCTATTTTATTGTGAACTATGATATTGTACAGAGGACAAAATTCTGTAATTATTTTTTTTTTTCGCTAGTTAGGTGGCACAGGGTGTACCAGGCGAAAATCCTTATCGTTATATATATTATAAGGCATAGTCCCCCCGCCGCGTCTGCCTGTCTGTCTGAACGTGATGCTCAAAAACCGTCAAACGAATTTTCAAACGTTTTATACCAATGATGGACGGAGTGATTTATGAGGAAGGTTTAAGTTAAGTGTATAATTCATTAAGGTTTTTTGTAAATTGGCTGAAATATGACGATTATTGTTTATGAGATCGGAAAAAAAACATGCAAACTGGGAGCTTTACTAGCGTGCGCCGCGTTAGGGAGGCCCCTTGAAAGTACAGTGGGGATGATATTATTTTTACTCTACTATCCCAAGGTGGTATCGTTGGATGGCGTTTAAAAGTATTGCAGGTCTGTGGAAATCATTTTTCGAATCAGGGAGTCAAGTGTCTCCTCCCCTGCCAGCTAAATGGTTGTTTTTGGATATGTGAAAAAATTCAAGACACTAGTTTACGTATACATAATTATAACAGAGTTAAAAGGAAAACTATTACAGCTAAGTAAGCTTTGCAAGTTAACGAGTCAACCTTTGCAGTTGCAGTTGCACATTTGCAGTTGGAGAATTGTCCGTGACGAATATGGATGTATGGAACAACATTTTTACAAATACAATGTTAAGTTTGTTTTTGCGATAAATTCACCCTAACTACGGAACCCTTCATTGTGCGAGGTCCGACATGCACTTGGCCGGTTTTTATCTTTCAGAATTTGATAAAAATGTCATTGTTATTTCCGAAGCTATTTTAACCGGTATTTATAACTCCTTATCTAATAAAATAATTATGTTATTTAAATTAGGCATTTCATTTAGATTAAAATATGCGTTTACATTTAAATTGATACTTTAAAAGTTATCACAGATAAAAAATTACGCGTGACAAAATAATTATGGTTGACGGCGGCGGGCGCAGCGCTAGGAGTCAATGACCTTTTCCTCGGCTATGAGGGATGTGATCGTTTCGTTTCCTTTTAATCCCGGTAGTATGTTCCCGTGGGATATTTTCGGACATCCTCCGCGGGCGAAGCCGTTGGCAAACGCTAGTACATAATAATATAAAGGCGCCGCTCCACAGCAGCCCATACTTAAGCTACGCACGTGCTCTTAGTAAGCCAAGTTACGATATTGCCTAAATGTTCATACAAAACATGAACATGAACATGGCTTTATGTGAACATTTAGGCAATATCGTCTACCGTGACCCACGGCCACACTACGCAGGGATGCGTGGCTGGCAAATAAACAAACAATGAATTAACAATATAAAGTGATAGCGGATCGAAAATTATCATATTATAGGAATTACGTTGATTGTTACAGACGGATCCTTTAGGGCCTGATCACACATACCACAACAACCATAACTACAACACAACGACACTACGTAGACGGGCGCTGATTTGTATGAAAATGAATAGTCTATTTACACAGACCACATTTGGCCGTAAAAATCAACCGTGTGGGCGATACCGACCACATCAAGGTGACGTCACAGCCACAACGCAATCACGACGATTTGAATACAAACACTAGCCAAAACGTAATTACATCGCAATTACTAGAGACGCAACTGTAAAAATTTGCAGCGACACTATCCACACGTGGTGTGGTTGTGGTACGTGTGAACGGGCCCTTAATGGAGACAACAAAATACAGCACACCCCAACTCCCGATATTGGAGGGTTCTGAATAGAATCGAATTAGCGTCAAATTGACATTTATTCGATTTAAATAAGAGGGTAGTATAACGAGTATCGATTTAATTTAGGGTTTACGAAAAACACCGGTAGTTTTATCGCGACACAAAAAGCTGACAGAAACATTATAAATAAATAAACGTTTATTTCAACCAACAAAGGATTAGTAGGCACAATTAAAAAGTAACAATTTAAAATACTCAGCATAAGTATAATCAGCCTATAATGTTCCCACTGCTGGGACACAGGCCTCCTCTCTGTGAAAGGGAGTGGGCCGTAATCCACCACGCGGGCCCAGTGCGGGTTGGTAGATGTCACATGTCTTCGAATTTTTGGTTCTAGAAATGCTGGTTTCCTCACGATGTTTTCTATAAAAACATATTACAAATAAAATCAAAATCATAAGTCATTTATTCAAACTAAGCTGAGAATCAGCACTTTTCGAACGTCAAAACTACATAAGACCGTCCCCAAAAACGCCGGCCCTTCACCACTTCCTAGTGCTTTAGCTGGGAAGAAGTGGCGCAGCAAACTCCCCGCTCACTTCCACACTCCCCCCATAATATTAAAACATATTATTACAAACTTGGATTGCTCAGTACGTGAACCATACAACAACTAACAACTGAACCTCCACGTGAATGAATGCCTGAATGCTTCCTGCTTGTACAAATATATTTAGGTCTTCTTCTTCCAAATATCTACAGGGCGTCTGATGACTTTGCCACATGGAGGGAAAGTACCTTAAATACAGTACGAGATAAAAAAAAAACTGAATGAAGACTTCATTTTTATTTTAAAAACAATACGAACTGCATTCAAAGAATTGCCACTAAAGATGAGACTTGACACACCACGTGGTTTGACTTGCGTAGTAGACGATAACGATATTAATAACTATTTCGAACTAAAAAAATATAATTCTATTTCGTATACTTAAATATGTCGTATAATAACTATTTTGTACACGACTGTACCTGCGCAGGCTCCCCACTACTGACGCTCGTTAAGTCTCATCTTTCGTGGCGCGTATTGTACCACCTTGATTACTAAACTCCACGTTCCTTTACCAGATTATAGCTTGATCATCATAGCAGGTTACTGCAGGCCTTTTCAATCGCACGCCTTTTTACTCGATCTCGGCTGCTCTCATCCAGCTGGCACCAGCCAGTCTGCGTTGCTCTTCCTACCCTAAGAGCGTCTTACTCTAGGTTTGTCTATTCGCTATCTTAAAACATGAACACGACGATCAAAACAAATAATATACAAATAAAATACAAAAAACATATATTTTTTTAATGATAACTGAGAGTAAATTAGAAAAGAAACTTAGTCACTGGTGCCGATTCCCTTGTTCACAAACTAAAGTTCAATGCATCTTTTTCTTTCATTAAGAAGAGGACAGAAGATAAATTTTAGTTTAATCCTGTCAAATTAATCAGCGCCTATCACTACTCCTTATAAGTTTAGACGTGATTAAAAACTTGCCTACTAAAATTACGTCAATTTACGTTAAGCGCTGATTAATTTGACAGGACTAAACTAAAATTTATCTTCTGTCCTCTTCTTAATGAAATACAAAGAAAAAGATGCAGTGAACTTAAATTTAGTTTAGTATATATGGGAAGGGCCCATACCTTCGTCTTAGTAACGATGACGAAGCAACATCCCCAAAAGCCATGACCCCATATATACCAACTACGATTCTATCAAAAGATTTACTACAACATAAATCGAATCGTGAAATGACAAATGCTACCTGGAGTGTGATTCCAATGGTACCAATACCACAAATAAGCGATTCGCTTGGATTCGTACCAAAATGCTTCGACTTAATGGGCACATAAAGAGAATTACTTTATTTGAGAATGCGTGTTCATTGGTTCGATTTCGAAAGTTGCGACTCATGGTCTTTTTCGCGTAGTGTGTCGGATATGTATAATGTGTAATGGTGATTTTCTTTTTCTCCAGTAAGTAAATGGACCTGAGGGCCATCGCTTTCAAAGCGTTTTGTATTTCTACAACGCTTTTCGGTATTTTTGACTTACGCCTCATCGCTATCGCTGATAGAACGTCACTTTATCTAGGTCCTCTGGTAAACGTTATATTTCTAATTATTAATTATAATTATTATATTTATATATATATTAATTATTATAATTATCTATTAGAAATAAAAGCTAAATCGTTGTTTATGGTGATGTGAAAAAATCATAGCAGTAGTACATATGTATAATGAAATTAAAATGAAAACTATCACAGCTAAGTGAGCTTTACAAGTTGCCGAGTAATAGTCGACCAACTTAAATTTGCAGTTGGAGAATTGACCTTGGCATATATCGATTTATGTTTAAACATGGTTTTCAACTACAATGTTAGGTTTGTTTTTGGGATAAATCATCATCTCAACTTCCCAACTACGGAACCCTTCATTGTGCGTGGTCCGACATGCACTCGGCCGGTTTTTTCAATAATTATTTCTCACATGCATAATAAAATTATACTCTAATTAATAAAAGATACGGTCTATTATCCTTAACTTGTATCTTATCGACATATATTTAATCAAATAGTTCTATTATCAACCCCACTTTTCCTTCGTCCAAAGATAATGATGTCCCTTAAAAAGTAACACCCGGAAGAAACTACAAAACAGACACTTATAGTCCATTGTTGTTGAAAATTTGCGGCCCTAAGCTCGTTATGTGGACCCTATTAGAAGATTTTGTAAGAGATTTCTAAGCCAAAGGGAGAAATTGGGATTGGAGTAAGGAGGTGAAAATATGTTATTTTGTTTCTCAAGTGTCTTTGAATAGACCCCAAACCCTTCCCGGTTTGGGGTCACGTTACTTCTTTGGTACTCGATGTTGAATTGACAAAAGGGTTCAATAAAATCAAACACACTGAAATGTGTTTATACAAAGATGACAATATATATTCTACAATCCGTGTTCGGCAGACCTTTCGTGATTAACTTTCTCTCAAAGTCAAAATTGTTTAAGAATCGTAAATTGTTTAAGAGAAAATTGTCTGTGATAGACAGATCTACTTACACCGTGTCTGATTTGTTTGGAATTCGTTAGAAATTCCAACTCCACGTATAGCAATTTTGGAGACAAAATTGAAATGTCTCTTATGCCTGTAATTTGACAAGCATCGTCTTTCAAAGCGGAACACTGCGGTTTGATGGCAGTAACAGGTATTGTTCTTACTTCCCGGAACGAGTCGTTTCACTAGGAGCTCTAGGTACTAATTAAGTCATAACTACATAGTCGTATTTCACTACTACTACAAACAAGGAAAAGCCTGTTCTCATACAGAGTAGAACGGAGAACTAATCATTCAAACTCAAGGGGGCCTAAACTAAGTGACGTTCTATCAGCGATGACGATGATGAGGCTGCCCCGATTCTGCGATGCATAAGAATAATTATTCTTAATTATAATTATTCTTGTGTCTGAGCAGTGGGAACGTTATAGGCTAATTAGCCTACTGCTGGGACATAGGCCTCCTATCGGTGAGAGGAAGTGGGCCGTAATTCCTCCACATGTTTTCGAATTTTCGGTTCGTAGACATGCTGTTTTGCTCACGATGTTTTCCTTCACCGTTTTGAGAGCAGTGGTGATGAAATAATTTAAATAAAATAAAGCGCCTGTCTGGGTTCGAACCAACGACCTACAACTCGTAAGTCGTGGCTGTTACCACTGGCCACTACTGCTCTGATTTCGATGATGGAAAAGTCAAAAATGTATTGGAATGACATAAGCTACCGAAAAGCTTACGTCAATACTGTTGACAGTCAGTGAGAAATGCGATTGCCAGTCGTTTAAGTCCTCAGGTTTTCTCAAGATGTTATCCTTTACCGTTGTTCGTCAACATACCTATGAAATTTAGAAAAATAGGAAATGATTTTTTTATCATTTAAAAAACCCTTTATTTCGTTTATTCTTTTTTTTCTTGTGTTATGAAGACACAAAAATTGGTTGCCGGTAAAGTCGGTTTACGGACGATAGTTTTACGTGATAACGAGAGAGAAATGCGTACCAAGTCGAACGCTTAGGCCGATCGTGCCTCTCTATCACTAGTTCCGAGCTCTCGCTTGCACGCTCGGCTTAGACGGAACGTGACAATGAGTCATGCTTTTTCGTGCGTGCAGCCGCCGTTCATCTATTTATAAGACGTTATCACGTCAAAAATAAAGGCGTTGTACTGTCTGCGCGTTTATGAGACTCACAGGATGCTCGTATAGAAAAGTGTACAGTATGCTCTGAACAATGTTGTTTTTACTTCCGTGGTACAACGAACAAACCTGCGGGCCACCATATTCGCCCTTACAGACAACGCCCTGCGTTCTAACTCTATGTCTGCATCGTCTTTCAGATCAGAGGACATGTATGTCCAAGATATTTAAAATGTTTTACCCTATTCAGTGGTGTTCCACATAATGTTCCACATGATGCGGAAGAATGAAGGACGGGCTGTGAGAAAAGTTAAAGAAGAGAGAAAACTAAAAACGAGTAAGAGAAGACACAGTCCGTCAAGAAACGTTGGATGGATTGTGTGAAAGATGACAATCGCTAAAAACATGATGACAGATGATAGATCTTATATGGAAGAAGAAAACATGCTTCCCGAATAAATTGAGATCAGAGCAAGAAAATGTTGATTTGAAAATATCACACTGGTTCTTGCCAGGTTCGAATTCACAGTAACATTTTAGAAGGAAATCCCATTACCTCCGCACTATTACAACTTATCATTCGTTATTTACGGCACGTTTTTTTTAAATAAAGAAATAAGATTTCTCTTCACGGTGTGATGTTCATATTGCAGAAGCAAAAGACATTTTTTCCAATACTTACATCTTTCGTTGAAGTTAGCAAATATTTTCTTAGTGAAATAATATTTATATGTACTTGAATAATATGAAGCTCTAGCTTTCTTCGGAAACGAACTAGGATATAATATGATGGGAGGTAGGATTACTAGGAATCTGGATGTTTGCAGGACTTTCCTTGTAATAAGGGTCGATTTCCGAAGGATTGTTTTGCATTTTAATTATAAGAGTAATGTTCTTCATCAATGGAATATGAAAAAGACAAATATTTAAATCATTAGATTCGCCCAACCGTGTCACAAGATAGTTGCGTTTCTGTTTCGTTTTGACAACTCTGACACATAATGATGCAGTGACTTGACTTGATTGTCATAGAAATGCCATTATTTTCACGCGACTGGGTGATGATGAAAAATGAATGGTGAAATCATCAACACAGTCCGAGTAAACGTGGTAATTTGTAATTAGTCTTCCGTTTTATATAATAAGGAATTTAACCTGCCCTGCGGAGTACCAGGCTATGTATATTTACATCTGTAATTATAAAACTTCAATTTAGTCCTTCTAAATCTTTACTAAAGGCTTCATTAACATTTTAAATCCTCGACCTCGAATAAACTTACTAAATATTAAAATATATGAAATTAACGACAACTCTAATTACTTTCGTAGTTTCTCAAGGATTGTTCATTATAATTGAGTCATATAGAATCAAAAGCAGCAATCTGAATTTTCACTAATTTGTGGTAATTAAGAAAAATAATGTCACTCTTTAATCAAATTCACAAGTTACAGTGACACGAAAAGTATAATATTACTAAATTTGAGGTTCTTATTTCAATGAAATATCACATTCAGTATAATAAATTAAAATTTAATTAATAATAATTGAATGAATTTTACAGATTAGTGAAAGGTCAGATTGCTGCTTTTTATTCTATACGACTCAATTATAAAATTACTATCTAGAAATGAGTTTTCGTTGAACAAATTTAATTTTAGCTTGTTGTTTGATTGTTTTTCGTTTCAGTGCTTTTTTTTTTTGGGTGGGAAATCTTCAATTAACTTCTCCCGCTCTGGGCGGAGCGGGAGGGTGTGTCAGACTCTTACTGACTAAAACCCACCCGTATTCCTTCCTGTTGCCTGTGTTGCGGGGGCCTCGGTGACCCATAAGTACCTTCCCGCGACTCCTTTCAGTGCTGGGATCAGTTTGGATTATAGGATTGCAAAATAACATTCTTTGTTTGATTGATTGTCAAAAATCCGAAAGTGTATTATTTATATTTGAAATTAAGAAATAATGTGAATTTATTTGCTGTATAATATGTAAAAAAAGGAAATTAACATTTTATTTTGATTTTATTTTAAGGAAATTAATATGTCATCAATTTAGTACTTACTCATAGTAGGTGTGCTGTGGAGAAAATATAGTAGTAACTTGATAGATTGTAAATCTACACCAATAAAGTTGAATAGAATATAATAGAATAATCATGACTAATAGGCGAATAAAAATACAGTACTCGTATAAATTTAAAACGCTACCATTAAATAACTAAGCCTTCAAAATGAGGTAACAACCCAAACACTTCCAGCTTTCATGTTTGTCAACACAAAACCACCTAATAATCCAGGACTTGTCCTCTAAAACCGTCACGTATGGTGACCCTCGCTTAAGCCTAAGCGCCTTCCATTTCTCGGAATCAGAATCCACCGGCAAATATTAATAGATTTTACAGATGGTTTCACTACTATTACAGGGTGTATTTAGGATTTGTAATTCATAATTTCGACTCTTAGCTAATAATATTGGCTAGGAAAACATTCGTATTTATCTGATTATCCTCAAATATTTAAATGTCACTGAATTTTAGGACTATTTTAAAAGTGTCGTGAAATTTTTTAGTGGACAGTATCCTTTTGAAGATTTAAACAAGCGACACTTAGAATTCCATAATTTTGTGTATTATTTAGTAGGTATTTGTAATTAGCATTATGAATAAGACAATCTAATTGAGTATTTTGTCGTTTTGTGTTTCATTTTTTTTTCTAACCACAAACTTTGTTTTAGACAGCACGCAAAACTGATTTAAAAAAAACGACTTGTATTTGGCCGGTTTCGTTAACGGTGTTTAAGTTGGCCAAATAAGCAGTAAAAAACCTTTTATAGAAGTTTTGTAACAAGCACACAAATAGTGCGTGTCAAATGTTTAGTTGTAATTAATATAATTACAACTAAACATTTGACACAATCTAACGGAATAATACCGATAAATTATAAACCAACAAGTTCTCACAATCCTACGTTGACATAAACAAAGCATCATTTTATTTCTTGTGTTTTTAAATAAACACAAACTTTTCCTACAAGGAAACCCTGTTCAATTAATATCGATGGGCTGTGTGGGGAATACAAAAAACTCGGAAAAACAACTTACAAGAACTTCTCGGGAACTCAATTTCTTTTGATTATTACCTTATTGTAAATAACGAAATCAATATTTCACTGTCAATTGGAATTTTGAAGAACGTTTCACTGAGGATTCGAATAATTTTGTTATGCTAAGAAAGTCTACCACTAGTGCTGAGTCTGTAAGAGAAGTGGTGGCCCAGTGGTAACGGCCGCGACTTACGAGTCATAGGTCATAGGTTCGAACCCAGTCAGGCGCTTTACTTTGTGGTAACTTGCGCTTCACTTTGTGTCACTGACCGACTTCTTGACAATTCAAAAGTGCCTGTAAATAGTTTAATTGAAATAAATGCTTTGAGTTGGAGTGGAAATTATTTCTTCACCAATCCTCTCAAAACGGTGAAGTAAACCGACATGTCCTAGAACACAAAAAAAATCGAAGACATGTGACATCTACCAACCCGCACTGGGCTCGCGTGGTACAGCCCACCCCCTTTCACCGCGAGGAGGCCTGTGTCCCAGCAGTGGGGGCATTATAGGCTAATTATGGTGATTCTGTAACTAGATTTAAGATAGCACTCACTACATAGTTTAATGTCTAATGACAAAAAAAATGCATAGCATATAAAAATGCATATCATCAAGTGATATTCAACCTATAGTTAGGGTGATAAAGCAATTACGAGGTTGATTATAAAATTAAATGTCTGATATCTGACTAGTTACTTTTTGCTTGACAAACGCGTCCTTAAAGGTTTCCCGCAGACAGTCACGACGCGACAGTTTTTTTTCTACTAGAGTCGCGACTCGCGATTCTAGTAGAATAAAAATCTATGAGAAGTTCACGGATATTGTTCTACCAGAATCGCATCGCACCGTCGCGTCGCGCCTGTCTGCGAGAAGTCTTAAACCTTCGAGCCTGACTTAAATGTCAGTAAGTACATTCAAGCAAAATAGTTACAAGGTTCTTGTTATGAAGTTTCGGAATCAACGGAGTTTCGGAATCGCAATCAAGACTGATTGTTCCGAAAACGCAATATTCGGAATTTCGAAGTTTATTTTATCATTTATGTTGATTCACTTGACCTCTTAATTATACTTGTTGATTTCGACGCCTATATAGACGCCTGCAGCGGCAATTCATTAACCGATGCGTTGTTAAGGCGCTGACAAGACCCAATTGACCAAAACAGACTTCTCTTAAGAAAGAAAATTGCCAAATCTGTATAGTTTGTGGTAGCGGAAAAAATATATGTTAATTTTGAACATATTTCCCAGAACTTGGTTGTCACCAAAACACGTTTTGAAAAAAAAATCTCGATAGAAACTAACGTTAAACTAACCTCTTACCTTGAGTTCTAATCCAAAATATCTGTATTAAATATCAACATAAATTACGTATTTTTAATAACAAGTACGTCTTATTCTAATGCAGAACTTGGTTGTTTTTTATTTTCGATTACTCAACTCAATTCTGAGTAAATAGATAATTACTTCATATTTTGCAATAAATTACAAGCGTGTTGTCGTCGCGCTTCTCTTTCTTTTCTATGCAATCTGACAGTGACCGCAGTTTAGGTGTTGTCAGCGTCTTAAGAATTAAAAGACTATGGTCTGTTCCAAAATATCTGATGAAATTGTAAATAGTACCCAGTTCAGGTTAAATTCTTGCGCAATCACTCACTAAATGGCATTAGTAACATATTCATATGTTAAATACAAGGTTTCCTGCCGGGGTCGCGGGAAGGTACTTATGGGTCACCGAGGCCCCCGCAACACAGGCAACAGGAAGGAATACGGGTGGGTTTTAGTCAGTAAGAGTCTGACACACCCTCCCGCTCCGCCCAGAGCAGGAGAAGTTATTTGATGATTTCCCACCCTCAAAAAAAAAAAAAAAAAAAAAAAAAAAAAAAAAAAAAAAAAAAAAAAAAAAAAAAAAAAAAAAAAAAATACAAGGTTTGAACTTTATATAACTTAACATAACATTACGCCTGTAATCCTGAAAGTTTAGACAGAGGTAGACCACACCCAGCCACCAACCACATTTCTCCGGATCTGAAAGAGTTCTCCGAAATTTGTTTCTCCGGTGAACGGTTCGCCGACAGAATTATTCACTTTTTACAATTTCGATAGAACTTTTCACCGGCGAACGATTCGCTGACACAACAGTTAGCCTATCCCCACGTTAACACCAAGATAAAAAATATTTATTTTACATGTAGTACTGTTTTCGTTTATTGTTTACACCTAAAACAAGTTGTGAAGACAAAGCGCGTTTCATGCGTTTTCATGTCCGTCCTTTATTTTGAGATAAATGCTGAGCTATCCTTTCGATGTACTTAAGACGCTGACAAAACCTAAACCGCGGTCACTGTCAAATTGCATAGAAAAGAAAGAGAAGCGCGATGACACAACGCATGTAATTTATTGCAGAATATGAAGCAATTATCTATTTACTCAAAATTGAGTTGAGTAATCGAAAATAAAAAACAACCAAGTTCAGCATTCAAATAAGACGTTCTTGTTATTAGTTAAACACGTAACGTATGTTGATATTTAATACAGATATTTTGGATTAGAACTCAAAGTAAGAGGTTAGTTTAACGTTAGTTTGTATCGAGATTTTTTTTAAAACGTGTTTTGGTAACAACCAAGTTCTGGAAAATATGTTCAAAATTAACATATATTTTTTCCGCTACCACAAACTATACAGATTTGGCAATTTTTTTTCTTAATAGAAGCCAATTTTGGTCGATTGGGTCTTGTCAGCGCCTTAATTGAACTGTTTTAGTTTATTGTTTACACCTACCTAACTTGTAGAAAACTGGTCAAAATGTCAAAATTGATAATAGAACTACTATTATTTAACATTTTTCTACAAGTTAGGTAGGTGTAAACAATAAACGATAACAGTTCAATTAAGTACAACGAAAGGATAGCTCACCATTTATCTCAAAAAAAAAGAACGGACGTGAAAACGCATTTTATTGGCTGAACGCACATTTGGTCTTTATACAACTTGTTTTAGGTGTAAACAAAAACAATCATCATCATCTATGAGGAAGTTATGTAATAACAGCCACACCGGTCGATCCATCAGGTTAAGCTACGCTTGCTGTCGTTGGGCCGTGGATGAGGGCCCATCTTTACATACCGAGACTCGTCCGTGCCTCGGAAATCACGTTAAGCCGTCAGTTGGGACTGGTCATTTCTTAGCTGCCTCGGCTTATTTTTAATTCTTTTATTTTGAAATTGCTTTTTTTTGTCTAGTTTGCTACTATGGACGCGTTTTTTTCACATCGTCCTCACATTCAGTTATAAATTCAACATTATCTATACTAATCTTTATGTAACAATATAATTTAAATGAGTGTCCATGGAGTTTCTTGCCCGTTCGTCTCCATAGGTACCTACTACGCTTTGGAATGGGCAACTAGCTTCATATTTCTGACTGACCGACTCCTTGACAATTCAAAAGTGCCTGTAAATGGTTTAATTGAAATAAATGCTTTGAGTTTGAGTTTGAGTTTTGAGTTTGAGTTTGAAGCAGTTGGTCCCGGCTGTCATTCGGACAGTCGTTAGTGGTCGTCAAAAGCCCAAAAAGTCTGACAACCAGTCTTACCAAGGGTTATCGTATCACCCAGTAACTGGGTTGTGGAGGTCAGATAGGCAGTTCCATGTAAAATACTGGTATTCAGTTGTATCCGGTTAGACTGGAAGTCTACCCCAATATAGTTGGGAAAAGAATAGGCAGATGATGATATGGTAAAAAAAAATGTAAAAAAATGTTTAAGTGCGAAATGTGCAATACAAGGTGTTGTTTTGGATCTGCGAAACATTTTAGGAGGTAATTATGTTAGTGATTCCCGACCCGAATCAACAATAAAATGGGCAGGTATTTTTTTTCATTTTATTCTTATTTACGGAAATCGGTAAGTGTGAACTCCTCTTTTTAAAACGCGGCCAGTCTATACGTATCCTTAAACTGCGCTTTCACACATACACAAACAAACGCAACCGACATTTCTTTCATAGATCTTAGATTAGGGTTATTAAGAGAGTTATTCTGAAAAACAATAATATTTAAAAATCTAAAATAAAAAGTATTATTGATTATTGAATTGGTATCGTATTGTTATATGATTATTTACGAGTTTCATAACAACCTCCTGAAATGTTTTGCAGGTTCAAAACTGCATCTTGTATAAATGTTTAAATTTTCCTTCCAAATGTCAATAGTAATAGCAGTAGGTAAGTACATAAAAAGTAGAAGTATAATTATAATCTTTTAACATGTCATGAATTAAGTCAAAACAGCGAAAGTAGCTCTGAAAGTTTGTCTGTCTTTTTTCCTTTTCACACTGCTCACAACGGCTGAACGGATTTCGATCTTTGGCACACAGGTAGACCATAACTTGGATTAGGACATAGGACACTGTAGGGACACAATGTAAACACGAAAGGCAGAACGCTTGAAAAGCAAAAATGTATACAAGCGAGAAGTATGAATGGATGGAGAACAGTTACTGCGCACTGGTCCGCGTGGAAGGCCGTCTTAAAGGGTTTTCCATGTAATAAACATAAATATTATTAACTTAACAAAATACTTTAATTAATGAACCCGTAACCTTCTACAACCAGACGAGGCAGTCTTGATTAGGGGCTTACACATCGCGATACCAGAGAGACCCCTAAAATACTTTTAATCTTTGTAGTACGTTCCCTTGAGATGAAATAAACAAAGTAAGTAGGTATAACCTAATTAATTGCCTTTAATTAATTCTTTAATTATGAACGAGTCATCTGACTCTTCCACCCATGTCATAATTAACAGTTATTTACAAAGGGCGTGTTCTACGAGTATTACCTCTACCGATCCATTTGGGAATAAAAGTCGCGTGAAAGGTAATGTCACATGTAAACATGTCACTTAATACGATCATTCATCAATATTCTATCCAACGTGTACGGAACCATTTGTCATTATTTCATAACATCACGTATAATGTGAGTGCATTCATAACATCACATCAAAGTGATAGGCAGGAGTATCTAGTCGAATCTACATTTGTCTTGTAGGTTTTATAAGTCACATGTAATTGGGAACACTGATGGAGACCTTCTTCTGCGAAGAAGGAATGCTCGCGAAGGAGGAGAGAAGGCGGGACGGTTAAGGGAAAGGCAAATTTCGCGCCCTCTCGCCCCTAGCCGCCGCAGGAGACGCCCTGGGCGTCGGGAATCCCGGGCGGATATCCGGCCACCGTAGGCGCGGGCTTGCGGACAGTGAGCAATGGGTAGTGGTACCAAATGTGTAATGGTGGTACCAAAGGGCTACCGAGGCCCCTGGCAACACGGGCAACGCAAGGAATACGGGTGGGTTTTAGTCAGTAAGAGTCTGACACAACTTCCCGCTCCGCCCAGAGCGGGAGAAGTTATTTGATGATTTCCAACCCAAAAAAAAAATGTCATAATTAAAAGTAATTACAAAGGGCGTGTTCTATGAGTATTACCTCTACCGATCCATTTGGGAATAGGTAATAGTCACGTGACTGGTAATGTCACATGTCATTATATGTAAACATGTCACTTAATACGATCAAAAATTCATCAATATTCTATCCAACGTGTACGCAACCATTTGTCATTATTTCATAACATCACATCAAAGTGATAGGTAGGAGTATCTAGTAGAATCTACATTTGGCTTGTAGGTTTTTTAAGTCACATGTTGGCAATTGGGAACACTGATGGGGAAAAAAATCCAGACTGAAAATTTCTTCATAAAAAACTTAACACTTTGATGGACCCAGGGAACGATCCCAGGAATACTTGCTGGGTCAGGAGACGGTACTAACTGCTACTACAATTTCTGGTAACAAGTTATTTTTTAACCAGCTTCAAAAAAAAAAACCGGACAAGTGCAAGTCGGACTCGCCCACCGAGGGTTCCGTACAAATTTGTGGAAAAATAAAGACTATATTTTTTATGAACGAATTTTATTTATTATTTATTTATTTACAATACAGGAAAGATTGATTTTTTCATGGCAACTAAATATACCAGCCCGCGAAATTAAAATTTTATTGCGTTTTTTGCAATTAGCAGGAAAGTATCAGGCTGTTGTTGAGCAAAATATGATTTAAGACCTTTAAATAGGGAATATGCATGTAATTTTTTTTTCACTATATCAATAATAGATAGTAATATAAACCCAATAAAAGTATTAAAAGTTAAATTTGACTACTGCTTGTTGCTCAAAAAAATTATGAAACTCCAAAAATTTTCTTCTACAGTTCAAACGACCGTTTCTGTTGCGGGCATGATGTGACGTCATTTACCACGAATCTTCTTTGTTTGCGTCCATTTGTAGCCCCAAATCATATAAATTAAATTATTTTTTGTGCTTTAATCAAGCAGAAATCGCACTTACTTACCTTAGTGAGATTTGCACTGAGCACTTTGCTAAGAATTGATTTTATTAACATAGTTTCGTCACTTTCGGCATTGTCGAAGACGATGCGTTTAATTTATGATGCGTTTTTTTGTGTTCCGTTCCAACAAAAAAAAGGCAACATAAATTAGTGAATTGTAAAATAAGAAATGCATTAAAAAACGTAAAAAGAATAGGAATTTGTTTCTTGACTCCTACACAATGTATATTGAAATAACGGATAAGGTTTATCTTACTTGCATATTCCCTATTATATTATGGTGATTAGTCTCTTCAGCATTGAGTACACTTTTACTTAATAATTTGTACATTACAAACTTAAGTCTAAGCGCCTCATTACTTAAAGAAAGCACAGCATGCGCCGCATGATACGCAGATGATAGATAACATTATTAACTAAAACAATAAAAACTTAGTTCGAATACGACTATAAACTAAATTGATTGCAATAAATTAAATAGATTAAACAAATCCAAGACGTATATCAGACGCATGATGCAATGGATTATGAATTTCCTTCGGATCGTGATATGAAGTGTGTTACGTAATTGGGATGCAAGATCTGGTACAATTTCATCCATCATTTATTACGAAAGCTTCTAAGACAGGGTGTTCCTTGTGTAATGTATGGAGGTGTCTTATGTCTATGTAGATTACTCTTGTTAATTATTCTATTTTATGTCACCCTTGAGAGGGCTTTGTGAGTTCTGTCCTGGTACGTTAACCATGTAAACTACAAGATTTGATTAAATATTTTACTAGCTTATAAAGTTTTAGGCTCTTACCTTGTGAATTAGTATTTACAAGGTTATAGAAGCCAAAATTCAAATCTGCTACCTAGTGCTAGTGCACTAGGTAGCAGATTTGAATTTTGGCTTCTAAGTGTATTTTTTAATGTATTTTTTTGCGTATTTTTTTATTAAATTATTATAGCATTAAAAATTACCATTCACTAACTGTAAAGGAAAACACAGTGTGGACTCTTTAATTTAACCCTTTGAGAGACACTAAACGCCCATAGGCGTAATAACAACCGATTAAGTTGTGTAGAGAGAGAGAGCTATGGTGGCCCACTAAGAGCAGTGGTGGCCCACTAAGAGCAGCGGTGGCCCACTAAGAGCAATGGCGGCCCACTAAGAGCAGTGGTGGCCCACTAAGAGCAGTGTCGTCAAACTAAGAGCAGTGGTGGCCCACTAAGAGCAGTGCTGGCCCACTAAGAGCAATGGCGGCCCACTAAGAGCAGTGGTGGTCCACTAAGAGCAGTGGTGGCCCAGTAGAAACGGCCGCGATGAGTTGTAGGACATAAGATCGAACCCAGGCAGGCACTTTACTTAGTGTAAATTATTTCATCACAAATGCTTTCTAAGCGGTGAAGAAAAACATCGTGAGGCAACCGGCATGTCCTAGAACCAAAAAATCGAAGACATGTGACATCTACCAACCCGCACTTGTCCCGCGTGATGGATTACTGCCCACTCCCTTTCACATAGAGGAGGCCTGTGTCCCAGCAGTGGGAACATTATAGGCTGATAATAAAATCTCGCTCCCTCTATGTACTTATCCCTGCAGTTAGTCCATTTCAAACTGTCTTGTCTGACTGTTCTATAAAGCATATTTTAAAGCTAGCAACATTCAGCCGAAACCAATCAACCAAAGTCTCTAAACAAAGATACATTCCGTTTTACGGACGAAACAACTCAACTGTCCAACGAACCTAAATCCTATATTATTGAGCTATAAAGCTAGCGCTTGTACAGACAACTGCAAGTACTCATCACACTAAGATAATTCTCTTTTATCGTCATCTGCTGTTAGAGTCAGCTTCCAGTCTAATCAGATAATCAGATGCAGCTGAATACCCAGTACCCAGTACTTTACATGGAGTGATTGCCTATCTGACCTCCACAAACCAGTTACTGGGTAACACGATACCCCTTGGTAAGACTGGTTGTGAGGCTTTCGTGCTTTTGACTGCCCGTAATGACTGTCAAAGATCTACGAATGACAGCCGGGACCGAAGCGACGGCTTGACAGGACTAAACTAAAATTTATCTTCTGTCCTTTTCTTAATGAAATAGAAAAAAAAAGATGCACTGAACTTAAATTTAGTTTAGTTTGTGAACAAGGGAATTGGCACCACTATCTACCTAGCATATATCCTTAAAAATATCATATATTTTTCGATTTTGTTTACTGCTGTGGGTCATATAATTTAAAACTAAATTATAAAACTTATGAAAGTTGCGTTTAGGTCCTGTAGTCCCCTTAACGTGCTTTCCGAGGCACGGAGGGGGATGGATATGTAATGGATCGTCACCAACGACCTTGACTGCTACAAAATAAAGACGTGTTCAAGGCCGAACTGTTACCATTGACGTGCGGTTAACTGTAGAATATACCGGTTTGGATACGTGCCAAGTTCTGAAGTTATTGTATGGTGCTACTGATTTATTTGAAAGATGTAGGTATTAGGGCCTGTCTGTGGTTTTCTCGTTCATGCGTATCCTGTTTCTTAGGAAATTATTTTGTTTTATATGAGAATGGAATGTTTATAACATTCTAAATATTGTCTATTTTGTTTCAGGTAAGAATTTTCTCAGTTTTCATATGGAACACAACCCTGGACAGAATATCAAATATCCCAGAAAGACAGTAAGTTTATTAACTGCAGTTTTTTTTTAAGTTTTGAACACTGCGTTTAAATTATTGCTATTGCATAAGTATTAGAAACTACATAAAGGTAATTAATTTTCAAGATAAGTATTCCTCTCTTAACAATCTTTTTGACCGGCATAATGTCAATAACACATGTCAAAAACAGTTTTTTTTTTTCTATCCAACTTATTTTCGACAGACTGGCGACAGCGTATCAATTTACAATACTTCTCAATAATTAAAGTTAATGATTGATTCATTAAAATTTTAAGTACCTAATGATTCTGAGTACTTATAAGTCAGCAAGTATACGTCCCAATCTTTATTTAAAAACTTATTGTCAAATTAATACAAAAACATTTCTACAAAAAAAAAAAAACAAAACAGAATCATCAAGGCGAGTAAAAACTCGCAACACATTTACGACAGCAGCGACAGAAAAGTGACATGATTTATTTCGACGCCGTGACGTCACTCTGATTACGTCATTAAGATAAGGGCAAGACCGGAGTTCGTTGCGTGAACGTCATGTTAGAAGGAAGGGACGAAACAAAATTTGATAACTATCGCTTCGTATTGAGTGACGTAAGATGGGTTGTGATAAAAATGCAATTTGTGTCTACTGACCTTGGCTTAAATAGGTTTGTTTGAAATTAAAAAGAGGTTCCAGTTTAAATTAGATTCCACAGTTATGGTTTTCGAGACAGAAAACCCAAGGAGAAGGACAAGGATCACCCATTTTATTGTTACATCTTTTTTCTGTACCCCACAGTCTAGGCAGAGAACCAAGAGATTGAATGGTCAATACACAGAAGAAAATTTAAGACCTATCAGGGATTCTCGTATTTTAAAGAACGTGCATACTGATCTCAGTCTCAATCTGACAAAAAACTCTAATTTACCGACATTTTTGACACGTTTTCGATATTGATTGTCGCCGAGATGAGATTGC
Organism: Atethmia centrago; assembly: GCA_905333075.3. Classification (NCBI taxonomy): domain Eukaryota; kingdom Metazoa; phylum Arthropoda; class Insecta; order Lepidoptera; family Noctuidae; genus Atethmia; species Atethmia centrago. The sequence goes on from HG995388.1 coordinate 10,318,189, forward strand.
GGCTTGAATATGAACGTTTTTTAAGTACGAGAATTTGGCAGGTTCAGTGTTCCTCAGTCCTCACGCTGTTCCTTTCGCCATATTACATATGTTGCAATAATTCTAGGTTTCCCTGCAAAAAACAAGGTCAAGGTCAAGACAAGGTCACATTAGTAAATGCCATTGAGCTCATAAACATTCGGGACTGAACCAAACAATAAAAATATTGATACTCCGTTGCGTCGAACAGAACTCGTTTTGAGAACGCTCTTCTCAAAACGAGTTCTGTTATAGGGAGAGAGAGAGAGAGAGTTTATAGGGGTATAAACTCTCTCTCTCCTTCCCTAATGTAATCGCTTACCACGGAAACACACGGATTTATATATTTTCACCAAAAAAGGAAATAAATTAGCCGTTAAAATATTAATTCTCAATCGAAAAGACGCGTTAAATCCATTGTCACTGTTCTCACAACTCATTCTATTTATAAGAGTTTTTTTTTTACTATACAGACATATAACATGGAGAATATGTAGCATTCGGATATCACCCACATTAATACATTTCAGGACACAGTCGAAAAGCTTCTTACTATGGAGTTAAGAGGCAGAAGTTTTGTGTTTAGGCAATGTATGACAGTATTATGACATTTTAGAGACTCGGTGGATTTTTAGGGAGAATATTCTTGTGATACGAGTAATGACATCATCATTCTTCTCCTCACATCTAGACTAATTTATTAAAGACACCGTGGACCATTTGATCTTTTACGTAGTTTCTCAGTACCCAAAATTGGGAACAGTTTGGGGCTTCGGAAAATGTTTAGCACAAACTAGAATTTTAGCAGCTCATTATTCGGTATAGCAAACAACTTCTATTTTTATTTCGGATACTATGTCTTTCCTTGTAAAACTTCTTTGTATTAACCTCGCCGTAAAGTTGATAAAATAGCCCTCAAATAATATTATGTTAGCTTTTGTCATTTGTATACGAAAATAACATAACGTAACTGGGGGCAGTGGTGGCCCAGTGGTAACGATCGCGACATACGAGTAGATTAGTAGACTTAGGTCGTAGGTTCGAATTCTGTCAGGCGCTTTACTTTTTGGAAGACATGTGACATCTACCAACCCGCACTGAGAAGAGGCCTGGCCTGCAGTGGAAACATTATAGGCTAATTATGCTATACGAAAATACGAGTAAAAAAAACATTTTTTTTCACAATTTTTTTTGTAATTATACACATTCGATCTTTTTTAACGACCAATTTTGTAAGTAATCAGAAGATTTTGCAGATTTAAGTACTTCTGAGTAGGCCTGTTAATATGTAGCTTATTATAAAGTGGATTTTCTGCCCTCACACTTAATTTAACAAAAGCCCTCCCAAAACTCCATATAAAGACGGATTCATTCATTTCCGTTAGGCTCTCGTCAAGATGATAACATCTTGATGTCCTCGCTTGAGCACAAAAACGTTTTGCGAGAACAATGCCTCGTTTGAGCCTCTTTGAGTTCCGCAGAATGTGTGAGGCTGTGTAATTGTTGACAATTATGTGTCTTTGTGGTGGTAAATGGTTCTGGATGGGTCATTAAGGTTTTAGTGGTTTTTACATTATTTGGTGTTTGGTGTTGTATATTATGGAACTTAATCGAATTTCCTGCATTTGATTCGTTTTTAAGTTCATGTTTATGTGATTAACTGATGGACTAGTAATCTACTTAAAGTTAAGAGATACCTTATGTGTCTGTAAGGGGATAGAAGAGTGGTGGCGACCACCGCAGTCCTAGAAAACCCTAGCTTTACTACTACAATATCTAATAGGTCACATTCGCTTCGAATGTGTCCTGCTTAACGTTGTATTGCGTTTGTCGTAATTGTTTTTTTTTTGTGTAGGAATTTATCAAATAACTTCTCCCGCTCTGGGCGGAGTGGGAGGGTGTGTCAGACTCTTACTGACTAAAACCCACCCGTGTTCCTTCCGTTGCCTGTGTTGCCAGGGGCCTCGGTATCCCTTTCGGACTTTCCCACGACCCCGGCAGGCATCGGCCCTAGTGGACTCCTACACTTGTGGTGACGACATCTCTTTGAGGCGCGCGTGGAATACAATGCGCCGTCGACCCGGGCCTGGTCCTTATCGGACGGTGAGCTACCCATTGCTCACCGTCCGCAAGCCCGCGCCTGTGGTGGCCGGCAATCCACCCGAGATTCACGACGCCCAGGGCGTCTCCTGCGGCGGCTAGGGGTGAGAGGGCGCGAAATTTGCCTTTCCCTCAACCGTCCCGCTTCCTTCTTCGCAAGCTTTACTGCTTCGCAGAAGAAGGTGGTCGTAAATGGTTCAGGTGGATCTGCAGTCGTAGTCCGCGAAAATCAAATTTTCTTGCGTTTTTTGCAATTTGCAGGTTAGTGTTAGGTGTATCCTGATCAAAATATGATTCGCAATCATAACAAATAAGTCTATAACTACATATTTGTTATGGTTGCGAATCATTAGAATCATTAATACAACCTAGAGAGTTTCATAAGAGATTTGTTACCACTACCACCGCGGTTTCAGATCCACCAAGTTTAAAGACCGCATTCTTAAATGTAACTCAATTGTATGCCACCGTTAAGTCCCTGTCGCATTCAGGTGCACGTATTTTAACAACAGTAAACTTTTAAGAGCGTCTTAAAGTTAAGTGTCGTTTGAGGATTCGGGGGGAAGTCCGTAATTTTAACGCCCGTAATATTTAACCAGATTGCAAATTTATAGTACTACTAGTAGCTGTTGCCCCCGACTTCGTCTACGATCCGGGGTGAAAAGTAGCCTATATCCTTCTCCAGGTACCAGGTTACCGATCTGTCAAACATTACGATCGGTTCAGTTTAGGTGAAACGTAACAGTAAGACAGACAGAGTTACTTTCGCATTTATAATATTAAGTATGAAGGAAATCTTGGTATATGTAAATCCTACAACAATATTCGATTCTACCTTCAAATCAATCCGAACTCTACTTCCTTGCAAAAGCAAAAACCCATTGCAAATCGGCACTCCATATTTCAACTTCCCTTTTCATACTCCAACTTCCAAGGTCTCATTCAGATCCGTTGCACCTTTTATTTCGCGGTGGTTAATATCAAAGCTTGCGAGTTTTACCCTTGAACTAGTTGTAACCCTTTGTTCAGCTGAGTGCACTAAACTGTTACCTCTTCTCTCAGCTCTTAGCTTACACAGAGTTTTGTATGAAAATGTTTTTCCAGAAGTCCATTGATGGTTGTGATTTCTTTTTTTTTGTGGAGACTTGAAAGTATGGTTGTATAGTAGGGAACTTGAGAGTTAAATAAAGATATCTGGAATTCATATAGATAACTGCAAATATTTATGTTATTCATAAAGAAATGAATCTGTTCCAAGACTTGTTGACGAAAGTGTAAACAAACCCTGTGTAGGTTAAATTCTTACACAATCTCTCACTAAAGGGAATTAGTAACTTATTCATCTGTATTAAAGAGGTTTCAACTTTATAACTCACCACTAGTTCCAACACTTGTTACTGATTGAATAACATTGTTAAATCGTAATTGCTAAATCGTCGACAAAAATTGAAGTTATATAAATAACCTTATATTTATATAACGTCAATTGTCAAATGAAAAATCTCTTTAAGATGATTACAAAATAAGAATTTCGAGTTTAAGCATCCAAATAAATGCATCCATCAAATGAAAGCACTCAAATTGGCATCTTCAGGTACGTTTACCGACCCATTTGTTTACATTTTCATCAAATACTTTTAGAACGGAGTATAGGATATTTCATCATTATTATAGATTATGAGATTTAATAGGTTGCTTATTTAGTAGCATAAAATATTCAGTTGTACCTATATCCCCCGATTATTGTTTCTTTTTAAGATTTTCTTATTAATCATGCCTTGTTTCCCCAAAGGGTTGGTTTCTTATAGTATATACATATTATGAGGAAAATTATATTCTCAGTATTCAAGATTCCTGTCCAACCCTTTCAAGAATACTACCTTTATTTTTACGATTTTTAGTTAGACTCATTCGTGAAAGAAAATAACGTAGAGAGGTAGTTGGCAAATTATTTAATTTTAAAAGGCCAGCTACAATCAGGATACTAGTATCTTTGCATTTTTGACTTATTCAAAAAAATATCAGGTTTTCAACGATCTTCTTTTGTCAAACTACGCTGCAGCACAACTATTTAATATAATAATACTTTAGTTGCTAATCGTTTACCTCCCGCAGTACATTCGAATATCTCCCAAGAGAAACGTAAGATAGTATTTATTACTTAGCCATAGTTAGTCGTGTGTACGGCAAAAATCTTATTTCCCTAGAGCTTCTGAGGTCAGTTTGGAGCGGTCGGCATTAAATTAATACTGTAAATAGAAGTAGCTTTAGAATGCTATTGTTTTAATGGTACGTAACTGCTTAGCATACGAAATCCGATCGCCGTCCCATCGGACTATGAGAGTGAGGGAAGAGTGAGTACACATGTGTCTGCGCACACACATGTGCACTATAATATCTTCTGCGCAGATGGCTAGCCACTAGATCTAGAGAACTATTAGCATACGAAATTATGGTTTTTCTGACTAAGAAAGAAAAGAAAGAAAGAAAGAATAACGTTTATTTGGATACAGTTCATGAAACACAAAATAAAAATAACAATAAAAAAGTGAAAATAATGTTTTACAAAAATAGTGTGTGCCTCACGGCTGCACCAAAAAGGTTCATTTCAGCTTTAATGGCCGCTGGTTTTTGGTTTTGGTTGGTTTTCGCTGGACTACTGAGGATGGTCTTAATATAAATAATAGTAATAACAGCCTATTATTGTCCCTTTGCAAGGCAAAGTCCTATTCATACAGAAAAGGCATGGGCATGATCACCACTCTTGCTCGAGGCGAATTGGCGATTTCAGACTTATATTGATTATAAGTAAGGTTTAAGATATTTTTAGGTTTAGGTTTTAATCGGTCAAGGACAGCTAATGAGAAACAAATGATTTTCTATTCTTTTACAACGAATCGGTGTCGCGCGGGATGTATCTACTTGGATCTTTTTTGGTTGACCGAGTAGTACGAGTAGCAGGCCTTCCGCCTGATGGTTAGTGGTTATCTGCAACGACAAGGGCATCACGGGTACGTTGCAATCTACCTAAATGCTTAAACTTTTATAAAGAGCTGAATTTGTTGGTTTGTAAGAGGTAACATCTGGAAAATTCTCCAGAGAATTTCTTCTCTGAAAGAAAAATTATTTTACTGAAAGAAACTTTTACTGTTGCCAAGTTCCATAGGATATGACGTATCTTCCACGCGGATGAAGTGGCGGGCAGAGGCTAGTCTCATGTAGCATAATCAGGCTGATTATGCTACATGAGACTAGCCTCTGGCCAGTAAGATGTAGTGGGCCGCAATCCACCATGCTGGCCCAGCACGGGTTGGTAGATGTTACATGTCTTCGAATTTTTGGTTCCAGGACATGCCGGTTTCCTCATGATGTTTACATTCACCGTTTTGAGAGCAGTGGTGATGAAATAATTTACACAAAGTAAAGCGCCTGACTGTGTTCGAACCTACGACCTACCAGTCATAAGTCGCGGCTGTTACCACTCGGCTACCACTGCTGCTCCAACACCACCCACAGATCCATGTAAAAAGCTGAAATGTCTGAAATGAAATGTTACCCGCAGGTAATCTGGCTCTTCAAAACTTTGACGGTAATAATAGGTTCATTTTGGTAGAAGTACTTTCCCAGAAGGACAAAAATCTCGAAACGCCTCTGAAATTTACTTAGGCTTATTTTTTGCTGGTACCTAAAATCTTCAGCGACTTTTTTAAGACGGCTTTATCAGATTGATCTGTCATAAGTTCATTATTCAAGACCGAGACATCTGACAGTGACAAATATATTTTTGTCGTAAATTATCTCAGTCATAGTTACCTACATAAACAAGGTTTTATGCAAGATATAAAATCCTATGTTTATTGAAATGTCAGGGACGATTTTTTAAGGCTCTGGTAATGTTACTTCATGTATAAATTACATTTGGGCAAGCTAAGATGTGTTGAGTTTTGCGAGAAAAAGAAAGGGGCGGATTGGATAAGTAAATAATTTTATTTGGGGGCTGAGATTGTTTATACAAATATAATATTGTTATAGGCTTATTCTATTCTTTGTTCCATTCTGTATTATGTATTAAAGGTAAAATTCTGACAAGGAATTTTCCTTGTGTTCTTGGCGTGGTAGAAATGTAAGCCTGTCAACAAGGTTTTAACGGGTTTGACTGTCCAGGGGGGTAACCATCACCTCTTATAGCAGTATTATTTCAATATTACTTATCGTGAGAAAGAGATGGAGCTATAAGTCTTGTATAGCTCCATCACTCTCCCACTGTGAAGTAATATTATAATAATACTGGTATAAGAGGTGATGGTTACCCCCCAGGGTGCACCATATTCTTATTTAAATACCGCAACTCCTTTTTCGTGTTCAGTAGTATACAAGGAATTCTTACTGTTTCGCCATGACGCCGTCTGTCTGTCCGTCCCCGGCTCAGCTCAGAGACTTTTAGTACTACAAAGCTTTAATTTGGCATGGGTATACGTGTTAATCACGCCGAAAAGGTGGTAAAATAGTATCTTGAAAAAAAAAAAAAATTTTTTATGTATAATGGGGATGATATTGTTTTTTCTCGTCTATCATATGGTGTGTGGTATCGTTGAAACCCATTTTCCGATTCAGGTATCCGTTTGCGTAATATTAAGCTTTGAAGTACTAATTTTTGTTAGATTCAAGTGAGATCAAAGCGGTTGTTTTTGGATATGTGAAAAAATCATGGCAGTAGTATATATAATGAAATTGTATATAAAACTACGTATATCGATGTATAGGAGAACATATTTTTCAACTACAATTTATTGTTTGTTTTTGAGATATGTCATATATATACATCCCAACTTTAGAACCCTTCATTATGCATGGTCCTCCACGCGCCTGGCCCATGTTTTAGGGTTCCGTAGTAAACAAGGAACCCTTATAGTTTCGTCATGTCCGTCTGTCTGTCTGTCCCCACTGTAGCTCAGAGACGCTTAGTACTAGAAAGCTGTAATTTGGCATAGGTATACATATTAATGACGCCGACACAGTGCTAAAATAAAATCTTGAAACAACATTTTTTTTTCCTCCCTTGCACGTAATGTGGGAATAATATTTTTTTTCTCGTCTACCCCATGGCCACATGGGGTAGACGTAGTATCGGATAGGCCGTTAAAAATATTGCGGGTCTGTGAACACCACTTTTCGATTCAAGGATACACCTGCGTAATATTAAGCATTAAAGTGCTAATTTTTGTTAGTCAACTGGGCCCCGCCCCCGCCTGCCAGCTAAATGGTTGTTTATGGAGATGTGAAAAAAAATCATGGCAGTAGTATATATAATGAAATTAAAAGGAAAACTATTACGGCTAACTAAGCTTTACAAGTCAACGAGTTATAGTCGACCAACTTAAATTTGGAGTTGGAGAATTGACCGTAGCATATATCGATATATGGGAGAACATATTTTCAACTACAATGATAAGTTAGTTTTTGGATAAATTCATCCCTAACTTCCCTACTACGCAACCCTTCATTGCGCGCGGTCCGACACGCACTTGGCCAGTTTTTTTATTTGTGAGCCCGTTTTGTTCCACTTCAGGGCAGACCTCCCTACTCTCTTTCCACCTCAGTCCAGAGCTGCCAAGGTCCATTCTTTGATAAAGAAGTCCAGTTCATCCCTCCAACTCCATCTGGGCCTGTACCCAGGCACATAACTATCTCAAATAAACAACAAAATAATTTTCTCATGTGGCAAAACTGGCAAATAGCCCATCTAGTGTTAAGCGCAAAATTCTGCCAACAATTTGTAACACCTCGTAAAATGTGTGCAAGTAGATCGTGACTATCGCCTTTCACACGCTTTTTAGCTAGACAGAAACTTTAAAGTTTAATGTGCCTTCAACAGCTCCCATTCAAACTGGAACGTAGCCTTTGCTTCTTGACGGTAGTAATCGTTCTAGTGACAGTTCTTCTCTAGATTTTCAAAGAGCTTAAGTACTTACAACAATAAATGATTTATTTTCTGTAAGTAGGTTTGTACAAACACTTTTACACGTCAATCATATTTTTAAAATAAAGGAAGATGAGGTCGGCGTTTCCTATCTGACTACTCTGAGAAGAAAGGCCGAAACAAACTCAGAGGTCACAGTCTCCTTTAAAGTCCTGACGTAATCTTGGTCAGATCATGTGAAGGCCATGTAGATTGGTGTCTGAAATGGTCCTTTTGAGGAAAGAACCACAGATTGGAGGGACCTGTCCAGTCAGTGCACGCATTTGTCAGTAATCGTGCAGCTCAACTCGGAACTTAAGGAGCTCAACGATTCGACGAACAATACCAAAGAAAGAACATTTGGGTAGGCCGCATAAATTATTCAAACTGCCAGACCATGATTAATACTAAATGAGAAAACAAAAACATCAATGACCCACATAGGCTTGCGGTTTCTTAATAAAAGCAGCTTGTTACAGCCCCACTGCAGGGAAAAAGCTTCTTCCCTTACAGAGAAGGCAAGAGCATTAATCACCACGCTTCCTCAAAGCAGATTGGCGATTTCAGACTTATATTAACTTACTAAGATAAGTCCAGTCCAGCCAATCTATTCTGTGATAATCTCACCGTGAAAACTTAGGTGACGTGACTTTGAAATGAGCTGTAATTCCACCTGATGGTAGGGATTGATTGCCCTCGTGGAGGCGATTGGCGGCAGAGATCTCTCACGTCCGGCCCTGGTCCAGGCCATGGTACGGAGCGAGAGGGCATGGGCAGCGGTCACCTCCTTCTGCGAAGCAGTAATGCTCGCAAAGGAGGAGGCGGGACGGTTGAGGGAAAGGCAAATGTCGCGCCCTCTTGTCCCTAGCCGCAGCAGGAAACGGCCTGGGCATCGGGAATTCCGGGCGGATTTCCGGCCACCGTAGGCGCGGGCTTGCGGACGGTGAGAGGTCGCGGGAAGGTACAAAAGGGTTACCGAGGCCCCTGGCAACACAGGCAATGGAAGGAATATGGGTGGGTTTTAGTCCGTAAGAGTCTGACACACCCTCCCGCTCCGCCCAGAGCGGGAGAAGTTATTTGGATGATTTCCCACCCAAAAAAAATGGTAGGGATTAATACTATTGATAGCTCACTTCAAGGTCACGTCACTTAAGTTTTCTCGATGGAATTTTTACAGAATAGATTTGCTGGACTTATCTTAGTAAGTTAATATAAGTCTGATATCGAAATAATAGACCGGTCTACTGGTATATTATTCTGGTTTGTTCACGGTGTTTTCCTTAAGAGATGTCAGAAATGTCTAAGATTAACTTACAAACTGAAAAAACTTTAGGTGCTACTGCTTAAACTTTCATCAGTTTCTTTCAAACCAATTAGAAACAGTTAAATGTATGCTGCTTCTCTGGACGAGTCAAACTTTTTCACTAAGTGAGCAATCCCTTTGACAATTCAAAAGCCAAAGGTTTTTAAATTGACATAAATGCTTTGACTTTGAGTCTTAGTACAAGGAGCTCTGCTTCTCCAATTCTGAAAGAAAGAAAGAAAGAAAAATAAGTTTAATTGTCACAGACACACGTGCATACAACAAATCTAGAATAGGTAAACCAAAAAATAAAACAAAATAGATCTACATAAATTCACAAAACACAAATAGTCAGCAGCTGCACGTCATGACTGTGACAAGAAGGCTTCCACTCAACATGATGCTGTGCTATGGGGGACCCACAGCACAGCGCTGATTTTCAGTGGTCACCCGAAACAGACGCACGGAATTCAATTCAATTCGGAGTTCTGCTTCTGTTAACCAATAGTTTCCCTTAATAGGGTCTCACACTCATTTTTAAAAAGTGCCTTAATTAAATTCTATAGTGCTAATATGCCCCAAAAGTGCCTTAAAAATGCATATAATTTTACATTTTCAAATTTCGCGCGTAGTTTGACGAAAACGCTGGACGCCATGTTGCTCTGTGGTCATGACGTCACTTGGCTAGTAAACAAATGCGCTGATCTATTATCTAACTATCAGTTGACAGTTGACACGTTTTAGTTTACTTAGCGGTATGACGTAATAACATGGCGGCTACTATTTCATGGTGTTTTTTAACAGATTAGAAAAACTGAAAACGTTGAATTGAATTTTAAAATTTATTTTGTTATTTTATGAACTAAAACTAACATTTTCCGACTCCTTTTTGCCTATACTATCTCAATAATCTATTTATAGATTTTTACTCGTGTATAGTAAAATATATTCACATTAATCCCAACAAAATCCGTGCCAGCAATATTTCACATTCAACTACTCGTATTATTAAATTCCAAAGCAATTGTGTGGACGAGGAAAAAATGCATTTGTCACAATGCGACTCGATTCAACAGAGCACCCGATATCTTTCATTCGATTCCAAGCAGTCCACTATTCACTTCCGATCGATTCCAAAGAATGCTCGACTCAGTTTTTACACAGAAAATATTCTATTGACTGGAATCGTGAACTTTATGTACTTTTGATGGGAGTTTTACTTTTTGAGGTCGAAGAATGAGGGTGGAAGAATAATTTTCGTAATGACTTCAGAAGTAATTGATCCAAAGCGTTTCTGAGTTACAGTAATCAGTTTACGAGTTTAACAAGCGTTTTTTGGATTATCTTTGGCGAAGTGTCATTGCTCATAAATGACTTGAAGTTTGTTCAATTTTGGGTGGTAAGCAGGCATTTGAGCCGACCCCAACATCGTTGGGAAAAGGCTAGGCAGATTATGATGAAGCAGGCGTATTTACATTTAGAATTCAATGACGTTTGAAACCGTATCTAGGTTATAGGTTTACAATAATGATCAGCTTGTAAACATTAATATTCTGTTGTCAGTCGACTTGAGGGCTTAAACAAGCGGCAATCGCTTTCAAAGATTTTCGTGTTTCTACAACGACTTTCAACAGGACTGACATAAGCTTATGTCAGTCCCATACATTTTTGTCTTTTCCGTCATCGTTTTCGCTAATGGAATGTTACTTTGGAATGTGGTCTTGGTATGTAAAGATGGTCACCCTTCCACGGACCATCCGTGGCAAGCGTAGCTTCACCTGACCAATCGAACCGTGCGGCTGTTATTACTTAGCCACGAGCCCCTCTACGTATATCGTTGAATACGGAACCTAATGTTGAAAATGACCTTCCTAGCATGAAACCGAATACCTAGATAGATCTAATATATAAAATCTCGTGTCACGGTGTTAGTGTTAGTCGCATTCCTCCAAAACGGCTCGACCGATTTTTATGATTTTTTTTATGTATGTTTGGTAAGTATGAGAACAGGTCGTAAAGTATATTCCATCCCGATTTTCTCACGGGATCAAGACTTACGCATGTGATACCGCGGGGCGCAGCTAGTCATTTTATAAATTAAAGTCGCTTTTCGTGTCTGTCTCTGTGACCACGTTGTTTCTCTCACGGATTTTGACACAGTTATCACCATCACTTCGAGCTTTTGTTCCAGAAGGTTTACGTGTATAAATCATTTATACGTAATAAACATAAATATAAAAAAGAAATCTCGATTTTTTGTCCAATTATTAAAACCGTGCCGGGTCGCTAGTATTATCGTAATAAAATTAGCGAAATGTGTTTTTGTTCCGCAATGGCCAAACTAAATGACAGTATTGTTATCTTTTGGTAGCGGGCAAATACAGGCCGGCAATGACAGCTGGCAAACTAATGGCCATGTTGGTGTATCAGGCACCAATGTATGTACTTATCGAGTTTTTGACGTATCATTTATACTGGTAGATAGATAGATAGATGAAACATTCATTCAGTGCACACAAAAGACACAGCACAACACACAATAGCACAAGTAGTACATAATTAATTACTGGAATATATATAAGAACAAGGTGCCAATATACAAAAAAAGAAAACATACTTAAAGAAATAGTACACAGTATGACATACTTAATTGGGAGTCCAGCTCAGCATGTGTCAGGAAATTATACCTTTTTTTTTTGGATGGGAATTCATCAAATAACTTTTCCCGCTCTGGGTGGAGGGAGCGGGAGGGTGTGTCAGACTGCTACTGACTAAAACCTACCCGTATTCCTTCCGTTGCCTGTGTTGCCAGGGGCCTCGGTAACCCTTTAGTACCTTCCCGCGACCCCGGCAGGAATCGGCCCTAGTGGACCCCTACACTTGTGCTGACGACATCTCTTTGAGGCGCGCGTGGAATACAACGCGCCGTCGACCCGGGCCTGGTCCTTACCGGACGGTGAGCTACCCATTGCCCACCGTCCGCAAGCCCGCGCCTACGGTGGCCGGAAATCCGCCTACGGTGGCCGGAAATCCGTAAAGAAATAGAGGAACATTATGACCTACTTAAATTAATTATCGAACAAGGTGCGGTGTGCGTTTCAAGGTTGCACCAAATGGGAGTCCTGTTCAGCATGTGTCAGGCAAATATACCTGACCCTGATATTCAGCTGGATCAATACGGACGTCGAGCAGACGAGATAAATTAGTGTTGTGACAAAGTGTTAAGGCTTCTGCAGACACGGGCGATATCGCGGCGGCAGGCATATGCTGCCTGTCGCTCCCGCGATATCGCCCTAGTCTGTAGAAACCTATATGCGTGGAGTGATTATGTACCTAAGTATGTACCTTAAAATTATGTATTCTACAGTAAAGTTTTGTATTGGGAACTTTCTTGTTCTTAATGTGTTGATTGTGGTGCTGCTGTCGTGGATAGGTACGAAACTTTTAAACTGGTATAGACATATAAGGTAAAATCATCCTTATTCCACAGCATGTAGTATCTTTCTTCCGATCCGTAGATTTACTCACATTATGTAGGTATAATTTCAACATGAATGATTTCCAATATTTTGTAACATAATATGGAGTTTCTTGCCATTACGGTACACTTTGGAATGAGCAGCTTCAATTTTCTGACTGACTGACTCCTCGACAATTCAAAAGCGCTTATAAATGGTTTATTTGACACAAATGCTTTGAGTTTGAGCTGACTTTGAGTATGTATACTGATCTAATCCTGGCCCTAAGTGCCATTGTGCCTGTCGGAATATTTTAAAGAAATACACGTGTCAAACTCCTCAAAATAACGCACTCGTACCTTCCTATTCCTTGTAAGCCATTTAAATTGTCAACTGATCTGGACATTCTTTGATCTATAAAAGATTTTCGAATGTTCGCTGTGACGTCATACCTATTTATATTGAAAGGGAGGGTCTGATCCCTAACTAAGCAACCTATAGATTTTTTAATTTGCATTTGAGCGAGGTGTTAACGATTTAAACGTTATAAGCTGCTTAAGATTCTTCTGTAGAACAATGTTTATACGACTTTCATATGAAAAATTTTCGACGAAAACTGACGTGTTGGATAACATCTTCAGACTTAGTTTAAACTATGGAGACTTTTGAATTTCGAACTTCATTCCGTTAGCGGTTAAGTTCTTAATACAAAACTGACAACTTAGTTCACACACAGGGCCGTATTACAGAACCTTACTGAAGACTCAAGCATTACCTAAAACTAGTTTCAAACAATCAAATGGCTTTAAACGAGTAAGTTTTAAGTAATACTTGAGTTTTGAGCGAGGTTCTCTGATACGGGCCTAAGTGGTCAGTTTTGTATGAAGGAACTGTATTTCAATTACGGTTACGATCTTACTATAAAAACTAACTCGATGGTATAACTTTAAAGCATGTCAAACTTAAGTGGCAGTGAGCAGGGCACATTGCTCACTGAACAGATGGCCGATGGGGCCGAAAGTTTCTCGAGTGGCGACCGCGTACCGGAAGACGTAGCGTTGGAAGGCCTCCTACAAAGTGGATCGATGACCTTGTGAAGGACGCAGGAATGCACTGGATGCGGGAAGCACATAACCGGTCGAAATGGCGGTGCTTGGGGGAGGCCTATGTCCAGCAGTGGACGTCTTTCGGCTGAAATGATGATGATGCCAAAAGAAAAGTCACGAAAAGCTACTTTCATTTTAAATATGTATTATACATTATCATGACATGATGTACTCGTAGCTGTGTGTATATACTCGAAAACTGTCGCGGTACATCTATCGTGGATAGTACCACGGATGAAGCCTAAAGTGTTGGCAAGTAACGGATCGTTCGAACCCCACTCGATACGCGATTGACGTGAACCCACTCTGATCTGGATTAATTGGAACGGCTTGCAATTAGCACCCCAATTTGTTTGTGATAATGTGTGTAGGAAAGATAGAGCGTTCGTAGAAGATTTTCGTCGAAGCTATACATGCCAGTTCCTAATTTAAGTTTTGATGTGAATACGTCTTTAAAGCTTCCATATTGGGAGGCAATTCAAAAAACTGTTGATAACAAAATCGGGGATACAGTTTGGTGTTGAAGCTACATATCTATCATCTACATTCAAAATTTAATTACACCACCCTATAGCTAAAGGATCAAAGAAATCGTTACAAAAAAACTATTTTCCATTACGTACACGTATTTGAAATAAACACACCTTGTTAATATTAATATTTCTGTATTTATATTCTTGCACACATACAAACTTCTTCATACAAACTCTTCTTATAGCAATATTTAACAAACTATTTAATTAGGTACTCAATATAATATCAGTATAGACTTTAGACTTCCTGAAGACAAACTTTAGATTCCGAGGCTCGAAGAGAACTAACTTAGCAACTACCCCGCACACCAAACCTATCATGTTTTCTATTAATCGAATGGAAAACATGATTGTGTTAAAAAAACCAGTAGGTATTTTTAACTGTCAAAACAGATACTTTTAAACTTCATGACTACCCTGATACAAAAATCATTTGAAGCAAATCACAAACTTTCAATTTTATATTTAGTATTTAAAATCACTACAAATCTTATTAATATTTAAAAATCATGACATATTCACGTAAAATACACGGCCGTGTCCACAACACAGCCACACACTGTTTTTTTAGTGCGGATTTCAGCAATGAACCTAAACGCAATTAGCACTTCTAAACCGCGTTCAAGACCTGTCAGTGTCAATATTCCATAACAACACTGACAGTTGTTGAACGCGGTATAAATGCGATGAACGCGTTCAGTTTCACTGGGTTTTTCTGCCCTTAGTCACACCACAACAAGGACAGGACAAGTCACACAAGACATGAGTTGGATTTTTGTTTAGGCTAAAAAAAACAAAATTATGTAGGGAATATTCTAAATGCATGTATTTTACGAGGTATTGCAATTGTAATAGATAGAGCATAAGTACCTACTGCTTCATATAATTTCAGTCAACTACTAATTTCAGTCAACAACTTCACGAGCAGAGGATTGTTGATGAGACTGATCAACAATCCTCTGCTCGTGTAGTTTCCTAACAAAAAACCAATCAATAACTGATTTATTTAAAGCAGGATAAAGTCAATCGGCACTTTCCAAAAGTCGACACAAAAAATATAGCTCCTAAAATCTTCCGTTCCTCACCGGTTTCTAGTACGGTCAGCCTCAAAAAGATGTATACATCGAAAAAAATCATTAATGAATTGTCTAGAATTTTGTTTCGTATTATTGTATCGATTATGTAGCCACAAAACATCACACTAAAGCTACACATTGATACAGTATTATGGAACATGTAGACAATCAAGTGATTTTTGTCGATACATCTTTAGGAATGAAGGGATGCATAGGTGAGTGTAATTGTGAAAAATATGATAAAAAATACACAAAAAAGGAGCCTTAGCTGCTTTTTTACCTCTGCCTCTTAAGGCAGAGGTAATAAATATGTCTTGTAAAAATATTTCTGTGAATAAACACCTATAGATCATCATCTGCCTAGCCTTTTCCCAACTACGTTGGGGTCGGCTTCTGGTCTAACCGGAAACAGCTGAATACCAGTATTTTACATAGAGCGACTGCCTATCTGACCTCCATAACCCAGTTACTGGGTAATTCGATACCCCTTGGTAAGACTGGTTGTCAGACTATCGAAATAACATCGACCTAACTATCTATAGAATATTGACCGTCATCTATGACAATATTAATACGGTCGCGTGTTCGCGGCCGGAATTAAGAACTCTTTGGGCATCGTTCACTTTGACAAGGCAACCGTCAAATGTAATTGATTACCAAGACTTACCAAATTTGTTTAATGAGTGCGTAAATTCGTTTGATAACCGCGTTTAGGTGTAAGAAGTATGTATGTAGGGTACGGTTTACGCTTCATTGGGTATGAATGCGGGGTGTGAACATTAAAAGGGTGTCCTGTGTTCTATTTTTGGGTCGTAAAAACATCGTTCGGGTTTTCGGTCGGCAAAATGCTAAAAGGTAGAAAATACTCCATTTTTGTTGGGAGTTAATTCCTTCAAAATGAATTTCCGCTTATTTGCTAGTAAGTACACTAAAGTACAAAACCGCAAGGCAATAAAAACTTGGCATAACAACTCTGACACCAGGTTAGTCACTAACCATACGAAGAAGAAAGACCTATATTTTCTCCAACCTTCAAAGCATCCTTATAAATGTAATGTTCCTTGTACAAATAAGTTTGCCAAGCTATTAGCGTGCGTACATAGATCAGTATATGGCTCACTTAACTTGAAATGCAGTTACCCTGTTTGGAGAAGTTGCGTGGTAATTAATGGAGCCCGTATGTCACTTTTGGTTAGTTAGAGAGAACGCAAGATGTTATGTAGTTTGGGGCGTCTTCACTTACTTTATTATGAGACAGGTAAGTTTATGATGAGCAGTGGTGGCCCAGTGGTAATGGCCGTGCTTTACGAGTTGTAGGTTGTAGGTTCGAACCCAGACAGGCACTATACTTTGTGTATATAATTTCATTACCACTGCTCTCAAAACGGTGAAGGAAAACATAGTGAGGAAACCGGCATGTCCTAGAACCAAAATTTCGAAGACATGTGACATCTACCAACACGCACTGGGCCCGCGTGGTGAATTATGGCCCACTCCCTCTCATAGAGAGGAGGCCTGTGTCCCAGCAGTGGGAACACTATAGGCTGATTAGGCAATGTTTATGAAATAGTACTCGTTATCCTAGAATCAAGTTGGTCTGCCTAGTTGGTCTAGTGATCGCAAGCGCTACTGCTGAACATGAGGTCCTAGGTTCAATTCCCGGGTAGGGCAAAAGTGTTATTGGATTTTTCCATCTGAAACTTCTCAGTAGCAGCCCGGAGTCTAGATTTGTGTCCGGTTGATGGCAATATGCTCGCCCCCTATTACATGGGACTTAAACATAACTGGTGAAATGTGGGTGTACTACAGGTACACCTCTGCCCAACCTTTCGGGGAAACATGGCGTGATGTTATGTTATCCTAGAACCAAAAAATTAAAGTCATGTGACGCGTGGTGGATACGACCCACGCCTTCTCATCAATAGGAGACCTGTGTCCCAGCCAGTGGGAACTTTGTGGGTTGATTATGCACTAATTGTGGCTGGTTTGCTGTTGAATGATTCGGAAAATAGTCTACCAAATGTTTTTACATTGGATAAACCCTTTCAGTTGTAGTAAAAGATCTCGGAGCATAGAAGTGTTAAGAGGAGATCAATCTTCCTCGCCATGTTACATAACTAGGAACTATGTAAGTTTACAGTACCTAGTTATAACCATACGAAGGAAGAGCTCGTGGCTAAGTAATACCAGCCGCATTGGTCGATCCATCAGGTTAAGCTACGCTTGCCGCGGTTGTACCGTGGATGGATGACCATCTTTACCTCCGTGCCTCACAAAGCACGTTAAGCTGTTGGTCCCAGCTGTCTTTCGTGGATCTTCAACAGTCGTTACGTGTCGTCAGAAGACCGAAAGTCTGAGAACCAGTCCTACTAAGGGTATCGTATTACCAAGTAACTGGGTGCTGGGTTACTGTAAGTAACTGGTAGTCAACAACAACAACATAATCAGCCTATAATGTTCCCAATGCTGGGACATGGTCTCCTCTCTTCGAGGGAGTGGGCCGTAATTGACCAAGCGGGTCCAGTGCGGGTTGGTAGATGTGATATGTCTTCGAATGTTTGGTTCTAGGACATGCCGGTTTCCTCACGATGTTTTCCTTCACCGTTTTGACAGCAGTGGTGATGAAATTATTTACAAAAAGTAAAGCGCTTGCCTGTGTTTGAACCCATGACTTATATATAACTCATAAGTCGGGACCGATACCACTGGACCACCACTGTTCTGTTTATTGCAAATTAAATCTTAGTAAACACAGGATAAAACAAAGTCGATTTTCTTGTCTGTCTGTTGTTATTCACCACCATTTTAAGAATTGATTCTAGAAGTTTCATGTGTGTAATACAATAGCATAAAACTTACATTTAAGACGCTGTCAACAGCTAAAGTGTGGGTTTGTGGCTAAGTAATAACAGCCGCACGGATCGATCGATCAGGTTAAGCTACGCTTGCCGCGGTTGGTCCGTGGATGGGTGACCATCTTTACATACCAAGACCCCTCCGTGCCTCGGAAAGCACGTTAAGTTTCTTTCTTTTTCCTCTTTCGAAAGATAAAAAGAGGAAAAAGAAAGAAACTTAACGTTTTCACTCCCTCTCACAGAGAGGAAGTCTGTGTCCCAGCAGTGGGAACATTATAGAAAAAGAAAAAATACAAAGAAAAATTATTTATTCTGCACAAACAAAAAAAATACATAAAATACACCCATACAAAATAGCCAAAAGCCTCGCAATCAAGTCATAAAAAAACATTTTTATATAATTATTATTATAATATAATATATATAAATTATAGGCTGCTTATATAGACAGAGAAGTATCTATCCATGTTGCTTGTATGTGGAACATAATATTATAACTAACCAAAGACTTCGAAAACAAACAATGAACTGTAAATAATAACAAGTGCAACAAAAGTTCGATCTTCGTTACTGCCATTCAGCTTCAAGTGTTGCATACAATCACGGTGGGTGCGACCTATATAAGAGAATAGAGACGCTTCTAGCATACAATTTATATCTTCAGTTGACCTGAAAAGGGCTATTCAGTATTGGACATACTATGGCTAAGTGAGAATTTTTTTTTCCAGTTTTTACGCAATATTCTGTATTTATTTATTTATAGGAAAACCAACAGCTATAACGAATGGATAACAATTGTATATGCTACACAGAGCCAATTACAGGTTCTCACGGGTAAAAACAGAGAATTTAGTAAAAATCTTAGGATCACTAACAAGCACGATAGAAAATAATATAAATAAGGTACATTAAGCACTATGCACTTTAAAAAAAGTCGGCATTCAGCTGAGCGCGTGCAGAATAGGTTTTGGTGGTAAATGGATCAAATGAGAACTCTTTACAAAGGATATTAAAGTCCTTACTCGCTCGCACTATGTATGAGTTTATTTTTACACATTGAATCTTAAATCTTAATGCTTGCGGTGCATAATTAATTAATTATGTATCAGTGAACAACAAGGAAATTTAATGTTTTCGGGATTTCTTCGTGGGAAGCTACATTAAATTTTTCAAATGTTGCGTGCAATTTTGACTTTTGGAGTGTCTGCGGAGTTTCTTGCTCATTCTTGTCCATACGCTTTCAATTGGACAACTAGCTTCATCTTTCTGACTGACCGACTCCTTGACAATTCAAAAGTGCCTATAATTGGTTTAATTGAAATAAATGCTTTGAGTTTCAGGGGCTTGTGGCTAAGTAATGACAGCCGCACGGGTCAATCGATCAGGTTAAGCTACGCTTGCGGTTGATACGTGGATGGGTCACCAACTTTACATACCAAGACCCCGTGCCTCGGAAAGCACGTTAAGCCGTTGGTCCCGGCTGTCATTTGTTGATCTTTGACAGTTGTGCCAGACTTTCGGGCTTCTCACGACCCGTAGGTCGTGAGAAGCCCGAAAGTCTGGCAACCAGTCTTACCAGGGCGATCGTGTTTCCCAGTAACTGGGCTGTAGAGGTAAGATAGGCAGTCGCTCCATGTAAAATAATGGTATTGAGCTGCATCCGGTGAGACTAGAAGCAGTCCACGACATAGCTGGGAAAAGGATAGGCAGATGATGCTTTGAGTTTAAATTTGAGTTATTGAGCAACAAAAGTCCGTTATACCACGGTCACTTTTACATATTTATTGTCAAAATTGACACAAAATGATTCGATAAACTGATTTTTAGCTTTTCATAATAGCTAAGACGTAACATTCTTTAAAGGGCATTGCTCTGCGCCCATAAATTGTTCGCCGTGGAACCAAGAGCATCGGAAAATTATGTGTTGTATTGTTGATCATTAGTAAATTCCTGTATGATGTTATTGTTATAGCGGGCTAGCTACAGAATAGATGTATTTAAAAAAAAAGTATCAAACTCAAACTCAAACTCAAACTCAAAGCATTTATTCCAATTACAGGCACTTTTGAATTGTCAAGGGGTCAGTCGGTCAGTCAGAAAGATGAAGCTAGTTGTTTAATTTCCCAAACTAAGCTAGGTAGTAGGTTTTTAAAATTATACTTTTAGTGAATAATAATAATGGAATGGTGATTGATTTTTTTTTTATTGTAGCTTCTATTTGCACTATAATCGATATAAATTCAAAACGTGATTCAGTTTAAAAAATATGCAACAGTTAAAAAAAAAATAAAAAACACATCGATTAAAATTGATTGCATCCCTAATCTTCTTCGACATGACAGGACGTTTGGCAAAGATGGCGGCGATTTTGGCATGCAGCTAGCCCGTGTTATAAAAGTATATGCAACTAATTTAATAAAATAGACAATTAATTATCGTGTATGTCCGATGCTTTTATTGCCTGGGTGATTCTTGACATTGTCCTTTATCTCTGTTTCGTTTTTAGGGTTCTATACCCCTTCTAGTTTTGCCATGTCCACCTGTCTGTCTGTCCCCGCTGTAGCTCAGAGACGCTTAGTACTAGCTGTAATTGGCATTGGTAAACATATTAATCATGCCGACAAAGTGGTAAAATAAAATCTTGAAAATATTTTTTTCTCGTCTATCCCATGACGTGGGGTATCGTTGGATAGGCCGTTCAAAATTATTGCGGGTCTTGGATACTATTTTTCGATTCAAGGTTTCCTTTACGTAATATTAAGCTTAAAGTGTTGTTAGAGTCAAATGTCCCCCCCCCCCCCCCTGGCAGCTAAATGGTTGTTTATGGAGATGTGAAAAAAATCATGGCAGTAGTACATATAATGAAATTAAAAGGAATACTATCACAGCTAAGTGGGCTTTACAAGTTAACGAGTAATAGTCGACCAACTGAAATTTGCAGTTGGAGAACTGATTGAGGCTTATATCGATACATCGATATAAGCCTCAATCAGTTCTCCAACTGGGAGAACATGTTTTTCAACTACAATGTTAAGTTTGTTTTTTGGATAAATACATCCGAAATTCCCAACTATGGAACCCTTCATTGTGCGTGATCCGTTACGCACTTGGCCGGTTTTTTTACTAACGTAATATTTTGCTAAATTATTATGATTTAAACACTGAAATGTTAATCCGCATTTGTTGCTGACTGGACGTTCTCTATTTTCTCTTGACAGAATCCCTTTACCATACCAAATGCCTATATTATAGACTACATTTAGACCTATATTAGTCCCTATTAGTAAATCCAATATAGCAAATATAGCAGCGGTATTTAAACGCGCACTGGATTTTCAACTCTCGGTGTTGAGTCGAGAATGGAGAATCCAACAGAGTACTTTCCAGCGCGTTGAAGAAACACACTGCTGGATTTTCAGCTCTCTACGCTAAGCAGTGTGTTGAAAATCCAGTGCGAGAAAAATAATCACCGCGGGAAAAAATCGCACGTGCGTACCTGGGGTAAAACGGGAATGGTCAACAATTTATACAACTCAACCACTTGATGTGAATATTCATATATTTTTTAAGGTCTTGAATAAAAACTGGAATATTAAACATTTTTATTGCGACCCTGTCAGTAGGAGTTTATTTGCATACGCAAAATGAATGTACCGAAAGAACTTTACGCTTTTTTCCTTAGAATTAAATATTAGGTTTACGAATACCTTTACAGAGTTGGTAGTCTGTAAAGGCTCCCGCAGACAGGTGCGACGCATCTCTAGTAGAAAAAATTCTATAAACTTTATGGGAATTGATCTACCAGAATCGCGTCGCGTCGCGCTTGTCTGTGGGAGTGTTAAGTGTGCTACTGCAGGATGAAAACCTCTTCTCATATAGGGTAGGAATGAGCTATGATCACCGTGTTTGCACCTATCATCATCTGTATTCTAAGCCTGACTTTACCCACTAACAAAAGACTGGACATAAAGCCTCATATTCATGGTAAACATTTGTTTAGCAACATTGTTGCATAAAAATGTTGCCGAGTTGCTGTCAAAATATTGGGGACAACACTTGTGTTGTGGAGTTGATCACGCCATGTTGCAGAGTTGACGCCCGGTGAGCGAAAACATCAGTTTATCAACAAATGTTGACGTGTGTGGACGTGTTTGCAACTGTTTATAAACATGTCGGTAGTGTGGAACAACGATAAAATTATGCAATTAATAAAATTATTTCAATCAACATTTTAAACGCAGGTTGGCGTGTGTGGACAACCCATATTGATTTAAACAAAGTTCCCAGCAGCATTCTCGCCGTTCATCAACAACGTTGATCAACTGTTGCTAAACAAATGTTTACCATGAATACGAGGCTTAAGCCTTTCTTTGCTTGTGACCATCATCTGAATATCACATCGAAAACTTGAAAAATAAATTTCTAATTGAGTATTTATTAGTCTTACCGAAAATGGATGATTATTTTCGGCTGAAAACGAAAACGAAATTCGGGCTGTTTTGTATTTTTGGCCGAGAAGCGAAAACGAAAAATTTTTCACCATATGCAAAGAATAAATTTTCTGAGTAGAAGGAAATAGTCCTTTTACGCCGGGAGTTAGCAATGTGGGTTTGATAACTTCCAGGCTTCTTGTAGCGACTCGACTGTAATTTTGACTGCAACAAGACTTTTGTATTACGAGTATGGTCTCTGAAACACGGAGAAGTCAACGAAAATAATGGTCACCCATCTACAAATGACTGCGGTAACCGCAGCGTAACCGCATGTGCCTGACCTGATACAATAATGAAAATATTTTTTTTAATTAGATACGACAAATCCATTGAGTAAAATTTAAAACTTGAATTGCGGTTTCAATAATATATTTTATAGGTCTTAATGAACGAAGTTGGCTTAAATAATTTGCCGAACTGGCGAAATACAAACGTGTTTATATTTCAGTGTCAATATCATTTACTATTTTTACTGTATAATTTTATTTACTTATCATACGAGTGCATAATCAGCCTATAATGTTCCCACTGCTGGGACACAGGCGTCGTCTCTGTGAGAGGGAGTGGGCCGTAAACTACCACGCGGGCCCAGTACGGGTTGGTAGATGTAACATGTCTTCGAATTTTTGGTTCTAGGACTTGCCGGTTTCCTCACGATGTTTTCCTTCACCGTTTTGAGAGCAGTGGTGATGAAATAATTTACACGAAGTAAAGCGCCTGTCAGGGTTTGAACCTACGACCTACAACACACACATAAGTCGCGGCCGTTACCACTAGGCCACCTCTCTTCGCTCTCTTCTTTAATATTAATGAAAATATTAAGAACAAATAATTAGAAGTCAGATCGCTCGAGAAAACATAGAAACCGACCTAATTTAAACTTAATGACATCCAGTTGTGTAAATAGAAGCCTTACAGAGCGGGCAAATTAAACAAAACCTTACAATAAAGACGGAAATTGTACGCATATAATAATTAACGCATTAATTAAGTACATTATTAAATTAGGAACGTGTTAAGGCTCATTTACATGGGAGGAATTCTCGCCCAACAATTAAGAGACGTGCGTAGCATGGGTAATGTTATGGATTCAAGTCTCAGAAAGGGATTATAGCTCTCATTATTCAGTAGACGTGTTCTTGTGTGGAAAACGCGAATCGGCAAACGTAATGAATGACGCCCTCAGGCTAGGTGGAGTCTGCCGGGGCCGCGGGAAAGTCCGACAGGTATACCGTGGCCTCTGAAACACGGGTGGGTTTCAATCAGTAAGAGTATGACACACCCTCCCGCTCCGGGAGAAGTTATTTGATAATTTCCCACCCAAAAAAGAAAAAGGCTATGTGGAGTGACGATCTTGGCAGGGTGGCTGATAGTAGCTGGATAAGAATGGCCGGGAATAATAAAAAAAAAAACAGACAGACTTTTGGGATTCCGAATACCCGTAACGACTGTCACAGATCTAAGAATGACAGCCGGGACCAACGGCTTAATGTGAGTTCCGAGGCACGGATGGTTATTGATATATAGTGGTTCCACCCATCCTCGGACCAACCGCGGCAAGCGTATCTTAAGACGCTGACAACACCTAAACCGCGGTCACTGTCAGACTGCATAGAAGAGAAAGAGAAGCGCGATGACACAACGCTTGTAATATATTGCAAAAAATGAAGCAATTATCTATTTACTCAAAATTGAGTTGAGTAATCAAAAATAGAAAACAACCAAGTTCTGCGTTCACATAAGATATTCTTGTTATTAATTAAAAACGTAATGTATGTTGATATTTAATACAGATATTTTGGATTGAAACTCAGGGTAAGAGGTTAGTTTAGCGTTAGTTTGTATCGAGATTTTTTTTTCAAAACATGTTTTGGTAACAACCATGTTCTGAGAAATATGTTCAATGTTAACATATGTCTTTTCCGCTACCACAAACTGAACAGATTTGGCAATATTTTTTCCTAAGACAAGCCTATTTTGGTCGTTTGCCTCTTGTTAGCGCCTTAACTGCGATCGACCAGCAGTGGTGCCAGATTAGGCGACTTGTCGCCATTTAGGCTACTTGGAAGGGTGTCGGGTGACCAATTTTTACGACCGGAGACTGATCGCCAATTAGGCAATCTCAGAAAAAAAATTCGCGATTTTAAACTCCATGCAGTTTATCTGAGGAACGATGAAAATGTCAAATAAAAATGTATATAACGGAAAATAATCATTTTCAATGCTGTTCAGAGAAGGACAAATAAAGAAATGTCAAAGAATGTTCTAAACCGAACAAAATAAATTTGGTATTGGCTTGTAAAGTATTAAATGATGTGAGCTACAAATTCATGGATTTCGGCGGATTTTGGTTTACGTTTGAAAATTACGCTACAAATCAATTAAAATAAAAGTTTCTGCATACTTTGAGAGAATGTTCTTGTGATTTGAGTGTGTGGTTCTTGGTTGTAGTCTTGTAATTTCAAAATGGGAAAACACGGAACATATAACAAACAATACAGGGACGATAAGGCAAAAAAACAGTTTATTACAATAAGTAGGTAAATTAAAGTGTTTCATTTATATTTTCACGAAATTTTCCCATTAAAATTAGCAACTGTATTATGAAATTCTTCTTATTTCGCACAAAAAGTGTTGTGTCAGTCTTATAATTTGGTGTATCTAAGCTACATTACAAAACAAAATAATTAGGTGACTTTAGGCTATTTCACCCAAAAATTTTGGCGACTTGGAGCGCGCCACATCTGGCAACACTATCGACCAGTGCGCCTGTTATTATTCAGCCACGAGCCCCTCAAGTCTGCGTTTTATTGTAATTATTATTCACACGAGTCAACATTTTCATCTCCTTTTAAAAGTCGTCTGTTTGAGACAAGAAATTCTCATCGTGTAAATGCACCATTATGAATGTATTATAATTACGTAGGACTACATCTAAAGTAGGCACTTGAGTTAATTAAAATTGAGATTTTAATTAAAGCAGTGAGTTGTAAGGGTGATGTTTCATGTATGGAAATTTTATGGTTCTTAGGTACTTAATTAGGATAAGAACGTATAATTATAATAATATTATGTGGCGGGGTAAGACGTATACTAATATGATTATTATGGGGATGAATGAAAAATGAAAAAAAAACTATTAATAAGTAAATGTTATTACAGTATAAACGAATATTTAAATGGACCCCCCAAATCCCCCCCCCCCAAACTTATATAATCACACAATTTTTTTTTTTTTAAATTACTTAGATATAATATAAACGATAAGTCTTCATCTCTACTATCTATCTTTTGCGGGTCCACGATTGTTATAAAGCCAATGTTTACCACCTAAGCATTCAACAATGTACGAGTATATACATTGTTGAATGCAATAAAGTATTACGTATTTTTTACCCATGTTTGCAAAGAAATAAATGATTTGATTTGATTTGACGTAAATATCAATTTACCTAGCCTTTTCCCAACTAAGTTGGGGTCGGCTTCCAGTCTAACCGAATGCAGCTGAACACCAGTATTTTGAAGCGATTGCCTATCTGACCTCCACAACCCAGTTAAGCACTGGGTAACACGATTTCCCTAGGTAAGACTGGTTGTCAGACTTTTAAGCTTCTGACTACTCATAACGACTCTCAAAAAAATGACAATCGGGACTAACGGTTTAACGTGCTTTCCGAGGCACGGAGGGGTCTCGATATGTAATCGATGATCATCCATCCACGTACCACACACTTGTGCACTTGTATTTGTGCGCACATTAACTTC
This sequence comes from Atethmia centrago, assembly GCA_905333075.3. NCBI lineage: Eukaryota > Metazoa > Arthropoda > Insecta > Lepidoptera > Noctuidae > Atethmia > Atethmia centrago. Next base: position 10,344,855 of record HG995388.1, read on the forward strand.
TGCGTTAAAGTGGCTCGTCTCCGCTGAAATTGGCCGCCACAGAAATTCGTTTAGGGGGTCTATTATTATTTCGGTACATGATAATATGTCATCGTTTCTCTGCAGCAGCCTTAAGTCCGTTTGTCCACCGCCACCGTCAACGAAAACGAAAAGACGGCGCCGAAGTAGCGATACATACATTTCCTATGGCCGCGTGTCCACCATATCCGAGCGCTGAGATCCCGGCCCCTGAACTTTCGAGTAGTTCGGTGCGACCGCTAGAACTCGGCTCGAGATTGTTACGAGCCGATGTGCAATAGAAAACAAATTTAATTTTGATCTTGTCCACAAACTGCCGTTTCGTCGCACGCGCAACGCGATGTTCGTCCCGCTTTTGTTTTGTCTATCATAATATTCATAATATACTGGATCGCCAAGTTCAGTCGCAGTGCACAAATGATTGCTGTCACTGGGACGTCAAATTCGGTTCGAATAGTCTCGTTTTTATTTGACGTCCCGTTTACGGTGGCGGTAGAGAAACGTCCTTAAGCTAATGCAGATTTGGGCGGCCGCACCGCACTTTATTTTTGTATTGAAATGCGATGCGCTGCGGCCCGATGTTGTAATGTGCGCTTAGCTTTACACGGGACTCCACTTGGTTCTATATTTGATATTATGAGCAACGATCCTCTTATTCCCCACTCAGTAGAACGACATCTTTATTACTTCGGTCCGCCCTGCTTTTGTTATGTCTATCATTACATTTGTAACATACTGAACTGCCAAGTTCGGTCGCGGTGATAAAACAATTGCCGTCACTGGAACGTCACGTTCGGTTCGCATAGTTTCGTTTTTCTTTGACGCCACGTTGACGGTGGCGGTAGAGAAACGTCATAAAGCAGGTTTGGGCGGCCGCACCGCATTGCAAAAATCCTCCTTTATCACTTTCGTACATTAAGTATGAAACATCACACACTACAGGCGGGTCGCACCGCACTTTTTTTTGTATTGACAAGCGATGCGCTGCGTCCCGATGCGGCGGTAATATGCGCTTAGCTTTACTTGTGACTCGATTTTGTTCTATATTTAATATTATAACATCGATCCTCTAATTCCCCACTCAGTAGAACAACGTCTTTATTACTTCGGTTAGGCTACAATCGCTTTGCACAGACCCGGAAAATCACGACACTATGGATGAACGAGTTACGTCCCTAGTCCTAACTTTAACGTGTGAGCGCATCACTAGCCTGTTTTAATGACCCTTGACTAATATACGCAGAGAACTGTGGTGAGAGATTGTACATCAGTTTCTGTAAGCTGACTTTGAGTTCATTGGCAATCTTTTAGGGGGAAAATGTACTAGCAATATTTAATATGGGACCAACTCTGAAATTGCGAAAAAGGCATCATCTATTTTATGCATTTAAGTTGACACCTGGACGAGTTGCCTTAGATAACCTGGAAGTCTTTAAACGGGTTGACCGAACCAAGGAAAACCTGTTCAGGTGGAGATTCATAGAGGACTCCGCCTTGAGTGTAAATGTGGTGCTGTTCCACAAGCGATGGGAAAACACAACGTGTCTGATGGACGCTAGTGAAGGCGCCAAACGCGTAGCCGAATCCTGGGCCGAGTATAGATAGATATACATTTAGATTACCATCGCTTTTTTTTTTTGGGTGGGAAATCATCAAGTAACTTCTCCCGCTCTGGGCGGAGCGGGAGGGTGTGTCAGACTTTTACTGACTAAAACCCACCCGTATTCCTTCCGTTGCCTGTGTTGCGGGGGCCTCGGTGACCCATTAGTACCTTCCCGCGACCCCGGCAGGACCATCGATATGCTAAGAAGAATGTTTTCGTTGAGAAAATATTGTATAAATCAAAATAGGAATGTTTTTTTTTTATTGTCAATATTTTCACAACCAGCGGAGCAATTGCGTAACACATAAAATGTCAATTGATCGCTGTGGATGTGTCAATGGATGTGGGTGAACTGTCAAATTGAAACCCATTGTTTCAATTTGACAGTTCACCCACATCCATTGCGTTATTCACGTGGTTGAGCAGACGAATGTTTGCGAGCAATGGATTAGCAACATCCTTCAAAACTCTCGGATTGTAATTCAAACTGTGTTACGCAACGGTGCAGTAGGTATAATAACTTTAACCACAAATCTTTCACTGCGTGTTGGTGATTTTATACTGATACAAGAGATTCAGGTTTCGTCACGATGCTTTATTTTAGCTGTAGTCCAAGATTAACTTGAGGGGCTTGTGGCTAAGTAATAACAGCCGCACGGGTCGATCGATCAGGTTAAGCTACGCTTGCCGCGGTTGGTCCGTGGATGGATGACCATCTTTACATACCAAGACCCCTCCGTGCCTCGGAAAGCACGTTAAACCGTTGGTCCCGGCTGTTATTTGTAGATCTTTGACAGTCGTTACGGGTCTTCAGAAGTTCGAAAGTCTTGACAACCAGTCTTACCAAGGGGTATCGTGTTACCCAGTAATTGGGTTGTGGAGGTCAGATAGGCAGTTGCTCCATGTAAAATACTGGTACTCAGCTGTTTCCGGTAAGACTGGAAGCCGACCCCAACATAGTTGGGAAAAGGCTAGGCAGATGATGAGTCCAAGATTAAACTTTAAAGAACATACTAACTAGGTATCTTAATAATATCCTAATTATGTAATCTTTATTTCCTTACTAATATTATAAATGCAAAAGTGAGTTTGTTGGTTTATTTTTTTGTTTGTCACGCTTTCACGTTAAAACGGCATGACCTGGATTAGGTCAAAAAATACTTTTTATCCCAATATTCCCACGGGATCGAATATTATGCGGTTGAAACCGCGGGGCGCAGCTGGTAATTTAATAAGAAAAAGTCACAATCATTGCTACTTACTGGACTTATTGTGGTATTGAACCACCTTCTCTGTGTAAGAAGAAACTTTAAAGCTACGGTTTCCTAAGCCTGCGGTGGCTGCAATTTACCGTCGAATGACGTCACTGAAACGTTATTGAGCCGGTAAAGTAAGTTGGTGTGTTCTCCTAGAGAGCATTTTAAAGTCAAACTCCAGTGCCATCATTTTCATGTCGGCCGTCAATGCAGCCGTTATGTGACGGCCACCGATGTCTTAGGAAACTAAAAGCTTTACCCTGTTAGTCGAATAACGGCCGTAATAAGAATGTTATACTGACTACTATTGGGGTTTTCCATCAATAATTGTTCAGTAATAGCCTCGAGTCTGTGCCTAGTTGATAGCAATAGGCTTGCCCTTATTACTTGGGACTCAATCTTATCTGGTGAAGCGTGGGTGTACTTTATGTACAAATCTGTCTGCCAAACCCTTTGGGGAAAACAGGCGTGATGTTCTGTGTGTGGGTGTGTTGTACTCCTTTAACAAAGACTGTCCTTAGTAGCCATGGATAGAGGGAGGCTTTTGCTGCGCAGTGGGAAAATATAGGCTTATAGTGAATGAGATTTCCCAAAAGTATACGCTTCGGCAATAATCGTTTATCTTCGGAAATACGAACGCACCTTGATGAGATCTAATATAGAGCTATTAAAGATGAACAACTCTATGCAATTCCAAACAAAATCGACGACCTTTCGAGACGACGACGACGTGCGAGTAGAGAAATGTTCATAAAAACGCGCAATGATTTATTTATTTATAATTAATGAAAACGGTACATTAGGTACCGTACCATACATTAGGTATTTACATTAATTAACATAGAAATATAATAAAAATATTTTGTTGTTGTATATCATTTAATTAAAAATCAACATGGAACAGTGGACTCATTACATACTTTCTCTCACAGAACATCAGAGGGAAAATAAATAAAATACGTTTATTTGCGGTACACATGACGCAAACAAGGAACACGAATACAAAAATTCATACATAATTCTAATTAATCTAACATGGATGGCGTATTATGTATAAAAATGATATGATGGAAAACAAAAGATATATTGGGTGATTGTGTAGGTATAATTTCAAAAACTGGGGCCAAAGTTGCCTCGATTACCACAAAGGAAAATATAATATAATTTACCTCCTTTTTGGCCAAACTTCAACCTTACCACTCAACTACTGAACAGTTTATTTCTTAAAGAACAGATGTTTTAAGTACCTAACGTCTATTGCAAAGTTAGTTGTGTCCGAGATTTCCTTTGTGTTGTTAGGGTAGACAGGTAGACTGACAGACAATCAGGGGCTCTGTAGCTACTCTGTACACTCTCTGGAAAAGTGGTACAACACTATGGAACCTGTAACTATTCATTTGAAGGTGTAATATGAAATTAGATTTTGTGAAAAAGAGCATTTTTTTTCATAGGAATAAAATACCGTTTTTTTTGGGTGGTAAGTTATCAAATAACTTCTCCCTCTCTGGGCGTAGTGGGAGGGTGTGCCAGACTATTACTGACTGAAACCCACCCGTGTTCTTTCCGTTGCCTGTGTGTTCCCAGTGCCACTTTATCCCTTTCCGACTTTCCCGCGTTGCACGCGGGCTGAGGTTTTTTATTGTTATGAGTCTAGAAATAAGTAATTTATAGACTATACGGGAATTTAAGGCCCATTCAAGTAAATTACTTGAATGGGCCAAAATAGGGAAATTTCCCTATTTCGGTGCTTTCTAAATTAACCAGAAAACACCACGTGCAAGCGAGTTAGCAATATCAATTATTTCGGGCAATCCCTGAACATACAACAAACAAACATAGACAAGTAGGGTTGTCGTATTTGTTCAAAACAGAATCTTCTAAATTTTGCAGAAAAATCTGAAAAAGTAAATAAATAAATATTGCTGACGTAATCACTATTAAATAATATACTTATTTCATTTAAAGTTAAACAGTTGATAAACATTTTATAATTTAACACGATCAAGTAAACAAGATCAAGTACGAAAAATAACAAGACAAGGACGTTATCGACGTAATTATGCACATAAAAGGCACTTATGAATGTCAAAATTTACAAAAGAATAAAATTGATTCTGGTCGCCCCTTCCAAAAGGTAGTTTCGTATGCAGAATGGGCATAAAACTCCACCGTTACTCTTTTTACATGTTTTACAATATTTTGTTTATGTACATTAAATAAATAATTAAAAAATTAAAATAGTTTAATTACATCTCTATTACCGCGCTAATAAAATGTTACGATGAAAGAGTTATTTTAAAGTAACTTGACTAGTAGTTATTCCCCGCGCCTAAATTAGCATATCTCTCTATAACACTACAAACTCCAAAATTACGGTTATTACTGCCTACAAAATTATAATTAGATACTGTGAAACAGCCGTACATAAAACAGACAAACTCAAAGAAGGTCAAAACTTGATTTGTGAAAGAGCTCATTCAGGGAACAGCAACGCTGCTTGGCGGTAGAAATATCCTATAGTGAAGTAACTACCTCGTAGAATCTCATTACCACCGAGCTTCGGGCTGCGTATCATCTTTATGCCGACGATTTGCAGCTTTACTGCCATGCAAGCGTTGATAACATTTCTGATGCGATTGAGGAGCTAAACCGGGATTTAGGTGTGGTCAAAAACTGGTCTGATCGATTTGGAGTGGCGGTTAACCCTACCAAGTGTCAGGCTATCATAATAGGGAATCCCCATAGCATAAGGAAGCTGAATGGCTTATCTTTGCCACCTGTAATCTTTGACAACTCAGTCATTCCGTTTAGCTCCAATGTTAAAGATCTTGGTCTGCATGTCGACATTTGTCTTGACTGGCAAAAGCAGGTGACGACTGTTAGTAAAAAAGTCACCGGAACGTTGCGGTCGCTCTATCGGTTGAGAAATCTTCTCCCATCACACATAAAGGCAATGCTTGTATTGTCCTTAATCTTTCCCATAATTGACTATGGTGATGTGTGTTACTATGACCTGAATGCAATTTTTCCTAAATAAACTTGACCGACTTCTCAATAATTGCATTCGGTTCGTTTTCAATCTTCGTAAGTATGATCATGTATCCGCACACCGTGTGCTTCTAAAATGGTTACCCATTCGTCAGCGCAGAGAGGTGAGGGCTCTGTCTATTACGGTTGTCGCAACCCAGTGCTGGGCACGCCACGATTGCGGCGATAAGTCCCCTCTTTGAGGAGTGGCTGGAGAGGCGCCACGGCGTCCTCACCTTCCGCCTGACGCAGGTCCTCACCGGACACGGCAGCTTCGGGAGGTTCCTGTGTCGGATAAGGCGGGAGGAAACGTCCGGGTGTCACCACTGTGTGGATCGCCCGGAGGACACGGTGGAGCATACGGTGGAGGTCTGCCCGGCTTGGGCAGAGCACCGCCGTGTCCTCGTGGAGGCGATCGGCGGCAGAGACCTCTCGCGTCCGGCCCTGGTTGAGGCCATGGTACGGAGCGAGAGGGCATGGGCAGCCGTCACCTCCTTCTGCGAAGCAGTAATGCTCGAAAAGGAGGAGGCGGGACGGTTGAGGGAAAGGCAAGTTTCGCGCCCTCTCGCCCCTAGCCGCCGCAGGAGACGCCCAGGGCGTCGGGAATCCCGGGCGGATTTCCGGCCACCGTAGGCGCGGGCTTGCGGACGGTGAGCAATGGGTAGCTCACCGTCCGGTAAGGACCAGGCCCGGGTCGACGGCGCGTCGTATTCCACGCGCGCCTCAAAGAGAAGTCGTCAGCACAAAGTAGGGGTCCACTAGGGCCGATGCCTGCCGGGGTCGCGGGAAGGTACTTATGGGTCACCGAGGCCCCCGCAACACAGACAACAGGAAGGAATACGGGTGGGTTTTTAGTCAGTAAGAGTCTGACACACCCTCCCGCTCCGCCCAGAGCGGGAGAAGTTATTTGATGATTTCCCACCCTCAAAAAAAAAAAAAAGGGCTCTGTCTATGTTATTCTCTATTCTCAACAAACCCACTTCTCCTTCTTACCTGACTTCCCATATTCAATACTTGTGCTCTGCCCATAGTAAAAATCTTCGTTCCACCAACAATCGTCTTCTTCGATGTCCTTCTCACCGCTCTGGTTTCATTCGCTCATCTTTCTTTGTCCAGGCTGTCTTTCTTTGGAATGCGCTCCCTCTGAACATCAGGACGGCGACCAGTCGGTTGTCTTTTAAACTGAAGGCACGTGAACATATACGTATGTATCTTCGTATCTATTCTTGTATTATGTAGTTATATTCGTGTTATCTATCCCTTAAGTTGCACCTGCCATGTGTCTTCTCTGCATCACCCTAAGGTTGACTGGTAGAAAATGCCTCAGGCATTAAGTCCGCCTTTGTACGGTATTATTTTTTTTTTTTACTTGTGCATAAAGTTTTAATAAATAAATAAATAAACTACCACCACTGAAACTGAAGCACAGCAATAGCTGTGCTTCAGATTGAAGGGTATGGGTACCGGTGTAATGAGGGTTTTCTGAAATGATGTTCACCTGTCAAAATTGTCAAAGCACCTATATTTTATTTAGTCGCGATTGAATGATGAACGAACGAATGAAACGAATGATAAATTTAATCATATACATCATTACACAACTGCCCTGCCTGAAAAGGGAGTGTAATGTGTTTAGGGTTCATGGATGTATGTACCCATTTCTTTGTGCCACCATAACTTTTAAATGCCTGAACAAGTTTAGATATATCGGGTATCCTTAGAATCCTTACATCATCTCGAGTGGCATGGGCTATTAAAATTATTTTTGAAAAATCAATATGGCGGCAGTAAGGCTCCATTTACAAGTGTGAAAATAATAAAAAATCCCTAAATATTAAAATATGGGTATCACATTGAAGGCCTTGATAAACACATGCCAAAACAATAAAATATTTTTGAAAAAAAAATTATATGGCGGCATTATTTTCAAATGTGGAAAAAAAACTTAAATTATTACAATGTAGATATTAAATTGAAGGCATTGATGAGCACTTCACAAAACTATAACATTTATTGTCATACATTTTACATAAGAAGGTAATTGTACATGTAAAACAGACCTTTCATCCCTAAGCCATCCACGCCTCGCCTCGCTGCGGGAGTATAAAACCACCTAGAGTGTTTAAAATAAAAATATCACCACTTAGCATTACATGTTTTTAAATAAAACTTGTCACTAAAATGTATAAAATAAAAAAAAATAATGTAAAAATTAAAACCCCGACTGCCCTGCCAAAAAACGAACTAAAAAGTAAAAAATAAGTTGTTCGTTTTTGGGAGTGTGTCTCACGGCTGCGCAAAAAAGGTTAATGCCAGACAGGTGCTGTCAGTCGCTGGTTCTAATGAACCTCTAGGGACAATAGACGGGGTTTAACTAACTAAACTTGTCTTGTCCTTTCAGCTACTAACATTAACAACTAACAACTACCACAAAGTGTAATGTTCGACGGCTCATCTTGCTGTGCTGCCGTCACTACATGACGCTGGCAGAACAGTCGACATCGGCTCAGTTGCCAAAATGAAAAAAAAAGTAACGGGGAGAGTACAAACAGTTTCAAAATACTTAATACATAATATCTTACTTATAAATAAATAAATGAACTACATAGTAATCAAATAGAATTAGGTACAAAAACAACAAAAATATATTAAAAAGTCTCACTTAAAGCTTCCTTCACCTAAACTTTCATGATGAGATGTTTACGGAATAGCCAGCTCAGCGGGTGAGCCACCAGCTTTTCTTTTTTGTTTGTGTGGGAAATCATCAAATTTCTCCCGCTCTGGGCGCAGCGGGAGGGTGTATCAGATTCTTACTGAATAAAACCCACCCGTGTTCCTTCTGTTGCCTGTATTGCCAGGAGCCTCGGTAACCCTTTTGTATTATCCCGCGACTCCGGTAGGCATCGGATTCCCGACACCCAAGGCGTCTCCTACGGCGGCTAGGGGCGAGAGGGCGCGAAATTTGCCTTTTCCTCAACCGTCCCGCCTCCTCCTTCGCGAGCATTACTGCTTCGCAGAAGGAGGTGATGGCTGCCCATGTCCTCTCGCTCCGTACCATGGTCTGGACCAGGGCCGGATGCAAGAGATCTCCGCCGCCGATCGCCTCCACGAGGACACAGTGGTTCTCTGCCCAAGCCGGGCAGACCTCTACCGTATGCTCTACCGTGTCCTCCGGGCGATCCACACAGTAACACACTGTGTGGACAGTAACACCTGGGCATTTCCTCCCGCCTTATGCAATACAGGAACCTCCCGAAGCTGCCATGTCCGGTGAGGACCTGCGTCAGGCGGAAGGTGAGGACGCTTGCAGGGGCACAAGAAAACAACCAGACACACTTTATTTTGTGCAATTTGTTTCTTCACCACTGCTATTAAAACGAAGCTTTTTTGATCCTAGAACCAAAAAATCGAAGATATTTGTGTTCTCCATCAACCCGCACTGGTCCCGCGTGGTGGACTACGGCCCTCTTACAGGGAGGAGGTCTTTGTCCCAGTAGTGGGAATATTATTGCCATATTATGCTATGCTGGTAAAATCCAGTATATCAGTCGACACACTGATTTTGCCTTCTGATTTTCATATTTTCAATGGTTCTACAGTGCCAGCATCTCAGTAAAGTTATAATTAGTCCATTCAAAATTTTAATCATTTCTCGCAATGAAAATGTTGAATTTAAACATGAATGTGACAATAGGATCCTCTGTAGACTTGAAATAATAATGTGTAGTAAAGAATAATGAAAATGTCTTTTGAATGTGTTATCTTCTTCGTTATTTATCTCCTGTGGGTTTCAGCCACGTGTGTAAATAATATAGGGGACTTTGCAGATAAAATATAAAGGTTGCAATTGTTTTTCGTTTAGGGCTGCTGGGTTACAATAAGGTGGTGTGTTTCTTAGATATATCGCGAGAATTGTGCGAGCTAAATATATGAGGGCCATAATTTTTATCTGAAGAATTTAATATAGCTGTTTGACATAATTATGTTCTGTACAAATGCTGTCAAACCGTTGTTTTTATTCCTTAGTAAAAAGTTATCTGACAATTGAAAAATCAGTACGTACGTAATCAGTCTAAAATTTGCTCGCTGCTGGGGCTGAAGGCCTTCTCTGTGTTAGAGGGAGTGCAACGCAATCACCGTAATCGTTTAAAGAAAAAATAGTTATATAAAAATTTGTTTTTCTTCAGTGTTTTCTTTTACACCATTTGTATATTGTTTAACCGTCCTGTTTCACTATACTTTCTAGTACTATACTTTCTATACTTTCTTTCACTAGGCTTTGTTTTTTAAGAAGAATAACTGACTCCTAAAACACAGGCACATACACCTGTCGCGGGAAGGTACTAATGGGTCACCGAGGCCCCCGCAACACAGGCAACGGAAGGAATACGGGTGGGTTTTAGTCAGTAAGAGTCTGACACACCCTCCCGCTCCACCCAGAGCGGGAGAAGTTATTTGATGATTTCCAATAAAAAAAAAGGCACATACACCTAGTTTAGGAGTCAGAGTATTAAAATTATTGTGACCTAGTTATAAGCCTAATGTGCGCTTAGCCTTCAAAATTCTTCAAAATAATATTGTAATATGATGGAATTTTTTGGTGAAATAAAGAATTATTTATTTATTATTTTATTTATCCACGCGGGCCCAGTGCGGGTCGGTCATAGATCTTTGAATTTTGGTTTCTAAGTCACGTCGGTTTCTACACGATGTTTTTCTTTACAGTTTTAAGAGCCGTGCTGATGAAATAAATTGCACCCAGACCTTGCCTATTTGGGTTTCAACTTACCACTTATAACTCGTAAGAAGAGGCCCTGGGCCACCACTGCTTTCCAATCTACGGCTAAATAAAATTATTTTCATTTGCGAAATGTGGGTAGAATATTCGTACCTACTTCAAGTGTTAGGTAATATAAGGAAAACTTTCCTATCCTCGGGAGGAAGAGGTGTTCATGAGAATTCCCCTAAAAAAGGGACTTTGATGGATGTTTTTTTGGTTTACACGTCTATGTTCTCCAAGCTTTGGGTAGCAATTTAAACCTTTGCTGTCATGAAACTATTTATTACAGTCAACTTGAGGGAAAGCAATTGTTTTACAAAATATAAGCTTTCGTAGGAAATATATTTTATATCGTGTTACACAGTAGCCGGGTTCAGACAAACACGGTTAGATAGGTAGTCACTCCATGTAAAATACTAATAAAAATAATTCAGCTGGAACTGGTAAGACTGGAAGCTGATTCCAACATAGGTGGAAATAGGTTAGGTAGAAAAAGTATACCGTCGAACGCTGTTTCGGAACTCAGGTTAGGAATTATTTTAGATGTAGATTTGTGTAAGTTGAAGACACAACTTACACACAACAACTCACAACAACACACAACTACTCACAACTCAGAACTTAGTACAGGAGACGAGGAGTACCGAAATATATTACAGGCGTCATCGTAGGGATGACGCCTGTAATATATTTCGGTACTCCTTACCTTACCTCTTCAGAAAATACAAGCGTAATGTTATGTTTATTTTTGAAAGTAAACGATTCCGTCGATTCAACAATATAACATTTTCTCGAATCCTTATTATTTCCTATAACATTTTATTCAGCTAGTACATCGAAAGGCTCTAAAGGCTTCTTTAATTATAATTTAGGTAACTTATTTCTATACAGATATCGATACGATTTCCCATTTATTTTCTTATTAAAATTATAAGGTTCCAGGAAAAATAAGAAGAAACATAAGGAATGTTTCGGGGAAGAATAATTATGTTATTATGTACTTGCGACCCGCCCCCGCTTCGCACGATTATGACAACGTGACAAAACATGGAGATTTCTTTATTATATTTAAGTGTATAATATAAATGTATTACGCATAAACCTTCCGGAATAAATTCTGTAAATGATGGTGAAAACTGCATCGAAATCCGTTGCGTAGTTTAGAAGATTCACACAGACAGACACGTAAAGCGACTTTATTTTGTAATAAGAATAGATTTATACATTTTTTTTTATTCAGAGTACTTATTTTGGTAGATTTATACAACATTTTTGATTTTGAGTATTTTGGTAGATTTATACAAAAGTTTCGATTTTGAGTACATATTTTGGTAGATTTATACAGAATTTTTGATTTTGTCTACATACTTTGGTAGATTTATAGTTTTCTAACACGGCAGGCGTTAGAAAACTGTATAACCCAGGAAGACATGGCGGGACGAACTCGATCCTTTTTTAAAACATTGGCCACATACTGCAGCAGATGGGGATAAGTGGAAGGAGAGAAGGGAGGGCTTTGTTCTGCAAGGGGGGACACAAACGGCTATGGTCACAAGCAAGCGTCCACACGGTGCAGCACTGTATGATACGTTACAGGATAGTTAAATGTTGTAACCACACGCCAACATCACTATAAATAAATAAATAAAATTCATTTATTTCAGGTAATTATCACCCATTGCCAAATAAAAAATAATAAAAGATAAAAACATCATTACGATAAAATAAATTAAATCAGACTCAGTCAACTAAAATTAACTTAAATAGTATCAAAACGTAACAAATTAAATCAAATTAACTCCCAAAATCTATGTCAACCAATTACAATCAGAATAAATTAAATAAATCAAATTCAATTAGATAAAATCAAAAATAAATCGTAATATGTACTTAAAATAAAAATAAAATGGAATGAAACGCAGTCAAAATAAATACATAATTGAAAAAATAATAAAATTAATACCTTCTCTCCTACACTGGTACAGCAACATGTCTGCTGGAACAATGCCGGATGAAGGGACAGTCCAGTCTTCCTGCAATCATCGCCAGCACGATGTTGGGGCCATCCCGTACCCTACGCACAAAGGACGCGGCGCGCTTGCGCATGGTCGCGTGAAAGCAATCGGTACGCGCCTCAGCAAACATACCCGATGCGCTGCAGTATCGGGGTAGCCCCATCACCGCCCTAAAAGCATTATGGTACTGGACGCGGATGGCGCTGTAACTTCTATTAGAGTAGTGAGCCCACAGACTGCACGAGAACAGCGATGTGCAGTACGCTCTAAACAGCGTAGCCTTAACATCTCTAGAGCACCGCGCAAATCTGCGGGCGATCATGTTAGCTCTAACAGACAACGCCCTCCGCTCCCGTTCCATGTCTGCGTGATCCTTGAGGTCGACAGTCAAAACATGCCCCAAGTATGTAAACTGGTCAACCCTTTCCAGAGGAACCCCATTGAGTCTGACCGGAGGTATTCTTCCCGGACATTTTGCACTGGCGGTCTCGAAAATCATACACTGGCTCTTATTTAAATTATACATCAAACCGTGAGCACAAGCATATTCCTCACATATCCGCAACAGCTTTCTCTACTACTATACTTAAACAAATAAATAAAGTCAAAATAAGCTATTTACTAAACGCATATTATTATGAAAGTATATACGGTACTTATAACAAAAAATCATTTTTTTTTTTAAAGTTGTCTTTCTGTTTCTGTTGGCTAATCTCCGAAACGGCTGGACCAATTTTGTCACTAGCAGATAGCTGATGTTTTAGGAGTGGCTTTTATCTTAGAAAGACCGAGAAAAGACGCGGGCAGCGGCTTTTTTTTTGGGTGGGAAATTATCAAATATCTTCTCCCGCTCTGGGCGGAGTGGGAGGGTGTGTTTCACACGACCCCGGCAGGCATCGGCCCTAGTGGAATATCAGAATACCTGTGGGGCAGTTTCCGATTTTTTAAGAACATTCGCATTCTCATCTCTGTCATATCTCTAATTTCCCTAAATTTTTGATAAGTTTTTTAATCGACGAAAAAAGGAGGAGCTTCTCATGCCGACGGGTATTTTTTTAAATGTATTATCGTGCATAACTTTTTACAGAGAAGTTCCGGTTTTGACGATTCTTTTTTTATTGGAAATAGTATATACATATGATACCTTGACGTTGGTCCCATTTAAAATTTAAAAACAAATACCACCTATAAGGGTAGAAAAATAGGGGTTGTATGATTTTTCACTTACTGAATTTTCACTTGTGAACCGATTCTGTTGAAACTTGGCACACATATGTAGTTCTGATGACACTTCAACAAAATAGAGACTTGGAGTTGATCTGATAATGTAGATGGAAGACAGTCAGAGAGAGCTCTTCAACAGTTTACAGCGGTAACATCGTGTTTGGGCTTAATTAATTAATCTTGATGAGAAAGCTAGATCTAGGGTCTGTCGGCGGATGTATTCCAACTCTAAGCTGTAAGACCGTCCGGGAGTCACCACTGTGTGGATCGCCCGGAGGACACGGTGGAGCATACGGTGGAGGTCTACCCGGCTTGGGCAGAGCACCACCGTGTCCTCGTGGAGGCGATTGGCGGCAGAGATCTCTCGCGTCCGGCCCTGGTTCAGGCCATGGTATGGAGCGAGAGGGCATGGGCAGCAGTCACCTCCTTCTACGAATCAGTAATGCTCGCGAAGGAGGAGGCGGGATGGTTGGAGGAAAGGCGAATTTCGCGCCCTCTCACCCCTAGCCGCCGCAGGAGACACCCTGGGCGTCGGGAATCCCGGGCGGATTTCCGGCCACTGTAGGCGCGGGCTTGCGGACGTTGAGCAATGAGTAGCTCACCGTCCGGTAAGGACCAGGCCCAGGTTGGTGGCGCGTTGTTTTCCACGCGCGCCTCAAAGAGATGTCGTCAGCACAAGTATAGGGGTCCACTAGGGCCGATGCCTGGTCGCGGGAAAGTACTAATACTAAAGGAAGGAATACGGGTGGGTTTTAGTCAGTAAGAGTCTGACACACCCTCCCGCTCCACCTAGAGCGGGAGAAGTTATTTGATGATTTCCCATCCAAAATAAAAAAAATAGCTGTAATATCGTAAGATATGTTTTGTTGTCTTTGTATTGTCTTTCAAAAGTATTTCAGTGAATAAACACTTTTCATATTTATTTCATTTTTTTACTTGGCGCCTTTATGTTTGTTTGGCACCTACTCAAAATTAGTAATTTAGATGAATTTAGGAGCTTAGACTAAAAGGTATATTTTTTGCTTTTCAGTTTCTTTTTTCATCGATTTAATTTTTTTTAATATTGATTGTCATTGAATGACCATGGGACAGATTTTGAACGTAAAAACGTTCAAAATCTGTCCCGAAAAAATTACGAGAATAAATTTTGGCCTTCTGATGCCGTGTTGAGTACGGGGCTCACAATCACTATCCTCCTGCCCTTATCACAATTTATTTGGCTGCTTCTTTCTTGCATCTCTGTGAAGCCATACCATTCAGTCCCGACATAATGTCCATAATGTTCCCACTGCTAGAACACAGGCCTCCTCCCGGTGAGAGAGAGTGGGCCGTAATCCACCACGCGGGCCCAGTGCGGGTTGGTAGGTGTCACATGTCTTCGAATTTTTGGTTCTAGAACATTCCGGTTTCCTCACGATTTTTCCTTTACCGTTTTGAGAGCAGTGGTGATGAAATAATTTACATAAAGTAAAGCGCCTGCCTGGGTGCGAACCTACCTGTCGGTAACGACCTATAAACTCGTAAGTCGCGGCCGTTACCACTGGACCACCACTTTTCTGCAGCCCAAACGGTTGGGTATAAAATATTAAAAAATATTATATCTTTTATCTCATATTTTTCAGTCCCCATTTTAATATAACGTTATATTTTTAAACCCTTTGACGTTCAAAATTTTGCCTTTAACCTCGCGATC
The DNA here is from genome assembly GCA_905333075.3 of Atethmia centrago. NCBI lineage: Eukaryota > Metazoa > Arthropoda > Insecta > Lepidoptera > Noctuidae > Atethmia > Atethmia centrago. The sequence continues at coordinate 10,360,471 of HG995388.1, forward strand.
AACTTAAAGCTGGAAATTCTCGTGCCCTGACACCGTTTAGTGTTTAATTTTAAAGGAATATCGCGGATGCTTTTGTATGCTTTTATGTTTAAGCAAACGTGGAGGAAGTGGGAGATATTAATAACCTGCATCATCTTATAATATTGAGGGGAAACTGTGTTAACAGGCAGTGTGCGCTGTTGTGTTGAGCTAATGAGCTCAACACAACAGCGCACACTGCCTGCCTGCCTGCGTGCCGCTCAACTTAGAACCTAATGAGGTTCTAAGTTGAGCGGCACGATTACTGACAAATGCGTGCATTGACTGGATAGGTCCACTTCATCTGTGTGGTTCTTTCCTCAAAAAAACATTTCAGATACCAATCTATATGGCCTTCACATGATTTGACCAAGATTATGGTCTAGACTATAAAAGAGACTGTGATCACTAAGTTTGTTTCGGCCTTTCTTCTCAGAGTAGTCAGATAGGAAATGCCGACTTCATCTAGTTAATACGACTGACGTGTAAAAGTGTTTACAAACCTACTTACAAAAATTAAATCATTTATAATGTCTAACGTGACGATATTATCGCGGACGTCCACGTCCACGTCCATAAAATGTATGAAAAGACGTGCACGTTATAACGTTATCATGGACGGAAATTTGAATTCGTCTTTATTTTCCATACATTTTACTTCCCTGTCTTCCCATAATATCGTTACGTTAGAAATAATTAAAGCGCATAATGGCGCCGATTCCCTTGTTCACAAACTAAACTAAATTTAAGTTCAGTGCATCTTTTTCTTTCTATTTCATTAAGAAAAGGACAGAAGATACATTTTAGTTTAGTCCTGTCAAATTAATCAGTGCCTGTCACTACTCCATACAAGTTTAGACGTGATTAAAAACTTGCCTAGGTACTAAAATTACGTCAATTTACGTCAAGCGCTGATTAATTTGACAGGACTAAACTAATATTTATCTTCTGTCCTTTTCTTAATTAAATAGAAAGAAAAAGATGCACTGAACTTAAATTTAGTTTAGTTTGTGAACAAGGGAATCGGCGCCATTGGTTCGACTTTTTAGAACTTTACTCGAAAATGAACCTGTAGGGACTCGATTTTATTACTTGTTTTATTTATCCACAATTCGACACTACCGTTTTTGCAGTGGAATAAGTTTGAAAGTATTTTCCAGATTGCATTATTTGCACAGTCAAGATAGCAGCAATATGTAAAAGATTCGTATCATAACATCATGAACTAAATAAGACGATGTTAAACTATTGCTTTTACGCAAATCATGGAAATACTCAGGGCAAAATTGCTGGACGGTGAAAAAGTACTTAACCAATGTATTAAATGACACTCTAAAATTTCCTCCAAAATCTAAAACAGTACATAGTAAATATTTCAAGAACATTTAAGGCTCTAAAAGCAACTAAAATCTCATTTTATTCGCCAAAAAAGTCCATTTCTCTTACACTGAGAGTTAAAAGGCTAAATTGTTTCATTATACAGAGCTTAGACAAAAAGTAATAAGATTGAGTGACTGTTTTAACCTATTTGATACTAAGGTCCCGTTCCCGCCCTCGACTTGCGTCACCTGTTACCCTCTGTCAGTTTCGCGGCGCGGTTACCGTGACATGCTCTTAACCATTTCTTTCATTTATTTATTTAAACTTTTTACACACAAAACAGGTACAAAGGCGGACTTTTTTTTTTTTGGTTATGAAATCATCAAATAACTTCTCCCGCTCTGGGCGGAGCGGGAGGGTGTGTCATACTCTTACTGACTAAAACCCACCCGTATTCCTTCCGTTGCCTGAGTTGCGGGGGTTTCGGTGACCCATAAGTACCTTCCCGCGACCCCGGCAGGCATCGGCCCTAGTGGACCCCTACCTTTGTGCTGACGATATCTCTTTGAGGCGCGCGTGGAATACAACGCGCCATCGACCCGGGCCTGGTCCTTATCGGACGATGAGCTACACATTGCTCACCGTCCGCAAGCCAGCGCCTACGGTGGCCGGAAATCCGCCCGGGATTCCCGATGCCCAGGGCGTCTCCTGCGGTGGCTAGGGGTGAGAGTGCGCGAAATTTGCCTTTCCCTCAACCGTCCCGCCTTCTCCTTCGCGAGTATTACTGCTTTGCAGAAGGAGGTGACGGCTGCCCATGCACTCTCGCTTCGTACCATGGCCTGAACCAGGGCCGGACGCGAGAGATCTCTGCCGCCGATCGCCTCCACGAGGACACGGCGGTGCTCTGCCCAAGCTGGACAGACCTCCACCGTACCAACCAGCCCGCCGGTTGAGCGCCGCCCAAAGGGTCATGGCCATCCGGATGGTCAGGGGATACCACACGGTCTCCTGTGAGGCAGCGAGCCTCCTTGCCGGATTGCCGCCATGGGATCTGGAGGCAAAAGCCATCGCGCACGTTTGGGAGTGGCGCGAGGAGGCGAAATGCCGGGGCGTAAGTCCGCTGCCACGAGAAATCACGGTATAGCGAACGGAGCTCCAGCGGGATCCCATGGCGTCATGGAGAGTATGGTTGTCGCAACCCAGTGCTGGGCACGCCACGATTGCGGCGATGAGTCCCCTCTATGAGGAGTGGATAGAGAGGCGTCACGGCATCCTCACCTTCCGCCTGACGCAGGTCCTCACCGGACACGGCAGCTTCGGGAGGTTCCTGTGTCGTATAAGGCGGGAGGAAACGTCCGGGTGTCACCTCTGTGTGGATCGCCCGGAGGACACGGTGGAGCATACGATGGAGGTCTGCCCGGCTTGGGCAGAGCACCGTCGTGTCCTCGTGGAGGCGATCGGCGGCAGAGATGTCTCGCGTCCGGCCCTGGTTCAGGCCATGGTATGGAGCGAAAGGGCATGGGCAGCCGTCACCTCCTTCTGCGAAGCAGTAATGCTCGCGAAGGAGGAGGCGGGACGGTTGAGGGAAAGGCATGTTTCTAGCCGCCGCAGGAGACGCCCTGGCGTCGGGAATCCCGGGCGAATTTCCGGCCACCGTAGGCGCGGGCTTGCGGACGGTGAGCAATGGGTAGCTCACCGTCCGGTAAGGACCAGGCCCGGGTCGACGGCGCGTCGTATTCCACGCGCGCCTCAAAGAGATGTCGTCAGCACAATGTCGGGGTCCGCTAGGGTCGATGCCTGCCGGGGTCGCGGGAAGGTACTAATGGGTCACAGAGACCCCTGGCAACACAGGCAACAAGAAGGAATACGGGTGGGTTTTAGTCAGTAAGAGTCTGACACACCCTCCCGCTCCGCCCAGAGCGGGAGAAGTTATTCGATGATTTCCCATCAACAAAAAAAAAAAGAAAAAGAGGTGCACCTGTAGTACACCCACATTTATGTTTTGCCAGTTATGTTTAAGTCCCATGTAATAGGGAGCGAGCCTATTGCCATCAACCGGGCACAAATCCAGACTCCGGGCTGCTACTGAGAAATTCTAGATAGAAAACCTGCCAAGTGCGTGTCGGACCACGCACAATGAACGGTTCCGTAGTTGGGAAATTGGGACGAACTTATTCCAAAAACAAACTTAACATTGTAGTTGAAAAACCTGTTCTCCCATACATCGATATATGCCACGGTCAATTCTCCAACTGCAAATTTGAATTAGTCGACTATAACTCGTTAACTTGTAAAGCCTACTTAGCCGTGCTAATTTTCCTTTTAATTTCATTAAATGTACTACTGCCATGAATTTTTTCACATCTCCATAAATAACCATTTAGCTGGCAGGGGGGGGGGACACTTTAACAAAAATTAGAACTTTAATGCTTAATATTAAGTGGATCCTAAAAAGATCCTAAAGTGGTATTAACAGACCTGCAATATTTTGAACGGCCTATCTAATGATACCCCACACCATGCGGTAGACGAGAAAAAAAAATATCATCTCCACATTACGTGCTAAAAAAATAAATGTTTCATGATTTTATTTTAGCAATTTGTCGGCGTGATTAATGTGTGCCAAATTACAGCTTTCTAGTACTAAGCGTCTCTGAGCTATAGTGGGGTCAGACAGACAGACGGACGTTTACTACGGAACCCTAAAAAGCCAATAACACAATGCCCGATTTATTATTTAATTATTAATTAATTCATTATTTATTAATTAATTCATTATTAATTAATTAATTAATTAATTATTTATCGATTGTTTATTAATTTATTATTTATTTTTATTATGCATCAATGGGCTACTGTTGGCAGCCAGTTGGCAGGGTTAAAGAAAAGCTTTTCCTGAGAGTGATGGGTCTTTATGCGTTTTGCATATTATTTAAAAGGTTTCAGGGGGAGAGCCAGAATTGTGTAACACCCTATCAGTAGCGATGGGTTTCATTTTAACAGCTCAACAACATTCATTGCGTTATCTACGTTGTTGAGAAGACAAATTTTTCGAACATATAAAGCAATGGATTAGCAATATCCTTCAAAATCATTCATATTGTGATTGATAGTCAGTTACGCAATTAGAGTAGGTACTGGATGACGTGTCTAGCCAAGCATAGCTTTATTAATTAAGCTTAGCTGGATTAGACTATTTTATTATTTTTAATCTTATTGCACTTGCATAATTAGCCCATAATGTTCCCACTGCTAGGACACAGGCCTCCTCTCTGTGAGAGGAAGTGGGTAGATGTCACATGTCTTCGAATTTTTGGTTCTAGGTCATGTCGGTTTCCTCACGATGTTTTCCTTTACCGTTTTGGGAATAGTGATGGTGAAATAATTTACACAAAGTAAAGCAGCTGCCTGGGTTCGAACCCACGACCTACAAGTCGTAAGTTGGGGCCGTTACCACTGGGCCTCCACTGTTCTGCAGCGGTTGGGTATAAAATATAAAAAATGTTTCATTTTTTATCTCATATTTTTCAGTCCCCATTTTAACATAACGATACATTTTTAAACCCTTTGACGTTAAAAACATATTTATTGCACTTAGTACTTCTTAATAGCTCTTGAACTCAACTAATTTATGTAAATACTAAAACATAATCTTTTTCTCCAAATAGCAATTGAATTCCAAACAATTACATTTTACGCAAACAAAGTAAACATTGCAGAGCCCTTAACCCTTTATAAATCTAAAATAATTACACTAGACATTTCAATTTCATATTATTAGCAACAGTTGTATTCTCAGCAAGATGAAAATTATACAACATCGCAATTTCGAGAAATTGCACGTCTGTTTACGAGCTCGCCCCAGTGACTATCTCGGTACGCTAATGACGTCTGAACGCACCCTAGCGTTTGAAGATAAGGTCCATTTTTTTTAAGAAAAACGCGTTGAAGATTTAAAAGCTCTGGATTATACGTTAACACGGAAAATGTTGGTATTTTACATTTTCATTATTAATGTCGGTAATATTTTTGCGATTTTCTTTCTTTCTTTTCTTTTGCTGTTTTGCTCGTTATTTTGATTTGTAAATGCCTGTTACCACAATATAGGTTGATAAAAAAACATTAGGATTTACATCAGAGATTGCAGAATTATAATCAAGTGCGAATTTTGAAGAAGTCTTCATTGTGTGTTCATACAAACTATTTGATTCGACTGTCGATAGAAAAGTTTGGCTGTAAATAATACCGGCCTATTATTATCACTGCAGGGCAAAGGCCTGGGGCGCAACCATCACCTCTTATAGCAGTATTATTTCAATATTACTTCAGCGTGAGAAAGAGATGGAGCTATAAGTCCTGTATAGCTCCATCACTTTCCCACTGTGAAGTAATATTATAATAATACTGCTATAAGAGGTGATGGTTGCCCCCCTGTTCTCATACAGGTAAGGCACGAGCGTTGATCACCATGTTTGATCAAGAAGGGTTGGCGAATTCAGACTTATATTACCTATAAATCCAGGGTCCATACGATGTTGTTCCTTCACCGATGTCTGTAATGTCAAAGATAAACTCAGAAAGTACCTACTACCCCATATGAATTGAAGTCATATTAGTACTTGCCCGGATTTAAACCCACAAATGAACCACTGCGCCATCACGATTTTATTTGTTAGTAAATTTAAGAGTTTGTTTAAAAACGAAAAGAAAGATAAGAAAGAAAGAAAAAAGAAAGAAAAAACAAAAGAAAAGAGAGAAAAGAAAGAAAATCCGTCTATTTGAGGTAAACATGACGCTAAGAAAGAACACAAACGCAAAAAAGAACAAGTTGGGGAAAAATATGCGTCACATTCACGCAAAACGGCCATCGCTCAGCATAATACTGCGGTCCAGTGCGAGACAGAGCCCCAGCTCTGGGGGGCAACCATCACCTCTTATAGCAGTATTATTATAATATTACGTCACAGTGGGAAATTGACGGAGCTGTACAGGATTATAGCTCCATCTCTTTCTCACGCTGAAGTTATATTGAAATAATACTGCTATAAGAGGTGATGGTTGGCCCCCGGTTTCAGTGACAGCCAGCGTTGACGTGATGATGTCGACCGGTGCAGCATACAATGAGATATAAATAAGAAATAAAATATAAAATCAATACACAATACTTAATTCTCATCATCTGCCTAACCTTTTGTTAACTATATTGGGGTCGGCTTCCAGTCTAACTGGATGCAGCTGAATGCCAGTATTTTACACTGAGCGACTGCCTATATGACCTCCACAACCCTCAACCCACAACTGGGTAACACGATACCTCTTGGTAAACCTAGTTGTCAGACTTTCGGACTTCTGACGACCCGTAACGACTGTCAAAGATCCACGAATGACAGCCGGGACCAACGGCTTAACGTGCTTTCCGATGCACGGAGGGGTCTTGGTATGTAAAGATGGTCACCCATCTACGGACCAACCGCGGCAAGCGTAGCTCAACCTGATCGATTGACCCGTGCGGCTGTTATTAAAGCCACAAGCCCCTTCAATACATAGTTCTAAATATTGATATAAATATAATATGTAAACTAGCAACATTCCGTTCTGTCGGCAATAACGTACGCGCCGCCCCGGCTTAGAGTAATCTGTGTGCATAGGTTTGAGACATTTCAGCTTTCTCTCAAAGTCTTACTAAAAGTAATTTGTTTGCCAGAAACACGATACATGTTCGTCGCCGTGGGCGACACCTCTGATATTGGACAAAATTAAATGTCTGCAGGGCCTCACTGATCCCCATACTATTCCAAGTGAAAACAGCCACGGAGCTCAGCAGGCTTAGCATGACGCTTTCTATTTCTTCGAAGAAAAGACACGGCTCTTTCTATACAAAGTGAAATTTCGTTTCTCCTTTTTTGACATCTCACCGTAGAAATTCTACATAAAAGGACCTACACAAAGATCGTTAGAAACGGAAGACAAACTGACAGATTGTAAAAGGATTTCTACGGTGAGATGTCAAAAATGGAGAAACAAAATGTCACTTTGTATAGAAAGAACCGCGTCTATTCTTCGAAGAAATAGAAAGCGTGATGCTAAGCCTGCAGCAGTAGAAGAAATTATTATAACTACTTCTTCCATAACCCCTTTTTGTTTCTTTCTTTCTTCCGCTGACGAGCTCTTTCACATGTAAAATCAGGAAAATTAATAGAACTTACACTCTTCGTCATTTTGCCGTGCTATAGCCATTTCATATGACCTTCAAAAAGTGACAGTTGTGATTTGAGTATATCGTTGTTGCATAAGTAAATGTATTTTTTTTTTAAATATGGACTAGAATGATGTCTGAAATAAAATAATTAATAATAATATTTTTTTTTTACTCAAAACTTTTACTAAACACTCTCATGCATCAGCCACATACGACATTTTGATTTACAGTTAAATGTAGGCTAACATCTGGGTTTTAAAAAGGATACGTGCTTTTTCGAAATACAAGGTGTCGTTTTGCATCCTCGTCAAATTTCAGGAGGCTGCTATGAAAGACGTATATAATCAAAATTACTTTACCTGCTCAATAATTAATACATACTTGTTTTTTTAGTTATTTAAGTTTGACAGTGTTTTAGAATACACCACTTTCACAGAACAGAATCAGCCCGTTGCGTATGCGGTAGTGTGTGTGTTAAAGGGCAGTTACAGTACGGTAACACACGGGCCGCGTTTTAACATGCGTGTCCCACACATGCCGATTTCCGAAAATGAGAAAAAAAAAAGAAAAATAAGACCTACTTATTTTATTATTGATTCGTTTCAGTTTCAGAAACATTAACATAGTTACCTCCTTGAATTTGACGAGGATGAAAAACGACACTTTGTTTATTCACATGGAAGTTTCTGCTAAGTATGGGTAATCAAAATCGCTTTTTAAATATCTGCAAAACTCATTTTCGACAAAAGTGTCACATAGGAGATTTTAAAGCAACGACGGTAGGGACAATCATTTTATTTTAGAAGAAACATCCGTCAGTTGGTCGTCAATTTGATTAACAACTAATTTTGACTGTAGTTCGATTACATAACGTTTTGTGATTACAATTTTATACCTATCCTCGTTTGAATGTTCATCCTTTTGATATAACTCCTAGTTGTTGAAGCGTATAATTAAAACGGTGCGAAGTTATCATTTTCTATTGGGAATACCTAAATGTTATATCCAAATAGTTATAAGGTCGGACTACCCTTGACTTAACTCCCTTGTGGCTATTTGCATAATTTTGCAGATAGATAAAAAAATCAAATTGGTATTGTCATCGATGTTGGCACGTGTAAAAGAAATTTGACCTTAAGACGCTGATAACACCTAAACCGCGGTTACAGTCAGATTGCCTAGAAAAGAAAGAGAAGCGCGATGACACAACGCTTGTAATTTATTGCAAAATATGAAGCAATTATCTAATTACTCAAAATTGAGTTGAGTAATCGAAAATAAAAAACAACCAAGTTCTGCATTCAAATACGTTCTTGTTATTAATTAAATACGTAACGTATGTTGATATTTAATACAGATATTTTGGATTAGAACTCAAGGTAAGAGATTAGTTTAACGTTAGTTTGTATCGAGATTTTTTTCAAAACGTGTTTTGGTAACAACCAAGTTTTTTTTCTTAAGAGAAGCCAATTTTGGTCAATTGGGTCTTGTCAGCGCCTTAACCTGTTATACCTAATACTATATCTTCTCACGTTAGTTATTAGGTTCCGCGATTCAAAAGAAGTGAGAGCAATTTTGGGCAGTGGTACCCAGTGGTAACGACCGCGACTCACGAGTTTGTCGGTCGCAGGTTCAAACCCTGACAGGCGCTTTACTTTGTGTAAATTATTTCATCACCACTGATCTGAGCACGGTCAAAGAAAACATCTTGAAGAAACCGGCATGTCGTAGAACCAAAAATTCGAAGACGTGTGACATCTACCAACCCGCACTGGGCCCGCGTAGTTGATAACGGCCAACTCCCTCTCACAAAGAGGAGGGATGTGTCCCAGCAGTGGGAACGTTATAGGCCGATTATGGACGTATCAAAAAGATGTATGGGTGTTAATTTTACACTTGTGTTATTTTAAGTTCGGATCAAAGGATTTATCGACGACGGATCAAAGGACTTACGATCGAGGGCTTATCTGCGTTATAAAAAGGCCTAAGCTCGCTTAGGCCTTGGCCTAAGGCTCTTAGTATTCATGTTAATATCAAGCTTATGAGTGTTATGTGAAGGAATTTTAAGGTTATATAAGGAAAATCTATACATGTGATGAAATAGTTACAAAGACGATGAAATAGTCTCCGTTTGTCCGTCTGTATGTATGTTCCAGATTGGCGCAAAAACGGCTGAACGGATTTGGAAGAAATGTGGTACACGGATAGTTTATAACCTGGATTAACACATAGGGTACATTCCCGTAAGATATTTACCAACATTCACGCGGGTGAAGAGACGGGCAAAAGCTAGTTATAGAATATTTATTTATTTATTTAGTTATTAACTGTGGACGATTTACAGTTAAAACAAACAGAATAAAAAAATGTATGTGAGACTGACAGCCAATTAAAAGTCTTCACTTTTAAAAACAGATAAGAAAGAAAGAGTGAACAGCACAATACAGCTACCAAAAAAAATGAGAAAAAAACCATTATAACATTCAAGCTCAATAATATTTATGTTATAAGTTGCTGTACATAAAGACTGTCAGTGCAGCCGCTACACGCTTGAAGCAGCGGGATAAAGCTACAAGTTGCGAGCTTAGAATACCAGCTCGTAAATTGGTGCTAAAAGACTGACGCAGCGGGTCGCCATGTCCTTGTGCATAATATTGTTGCTACGGAATATAATTTATATTTTATTTTAAGACATGTTTTGAAAGCGACCTAATTTTAAATGTAACTTATTAATACTGCCTCGTTGGTCTAGCGGTGCAAGCGCTACTGCTGAGCATAAGGTTCTGGGTTCGATTCCCGGGTCGGGCAGTGTTATTGGGCTTTTCTATCTGCAATTTCTCAGTAGCAGCCCGGAGTCAGAATTTTTGTCCGGTTGATACCAATAAGCTCGCATCAGAAAATCAAGACTTGTGTCATTAATTGGGAGTAGAAAATCAAAGACTTGTGTCATCAATTGGGAGTAGAAAATCAAAGACTTGTGTTATTCATTGGGAGTAGAAAATCAAAGCCTTGTGTCAATAATTGGGAGTAGAAAGAAAGAAAGAAAGAAAGAAAGAAAGATCATTTATTTGTCAAACATGCGTATACATAAACTGACAAGGCAGACATGCAAGGTATTGCCGTCGGTTGAGTTAATATTTTGTAGTGAGCGTCCATGTTTTGCCAATAGCGGCGTACAAATTGTATAAGTTGTAAGTTATTAGTTAACAATTTCATTTAATTGGATTAACATTCATAATCATTTCATCAATAATTTATGTCAAGATTTAAAGTATATTATGGTAAAAAATAAATTAAATTATGTCCAGTATATGTACATAATTATCAAATAGTATCATTATAATCATTTCATGTCACGTCATTTTAAATTCATTAGAAAAATACGTAAGAAATAGACAATAAAAATTGATGTCACGATTTTAAAGTCCAAAATAAATTAAATTAACTATGTCCACTATAATTAACTGTGTTCACATTATAAAATTGTATTTTTAACCATCTACATTAGAGGTCGGAATAGAAAAGTCCTTTTCATCCATAAAATGTAAAATAGTGTAATATGCTTTATTAATTAAAAAAATTCTCAGCTTATTTTTGAAAAGTGACAAGGGCAGTTCTCTCCAACTTTTAGGCAATTTATTAAATATCATCGGAGCCATACAGAAAATACTTTTGCGCATGAGTGATGTTCTCGCAGCATGAGAGCATATCCTGCTGTTGTCACGCCTGTTACGTGGTACAACTTCATTTAGTTGTTTGAATCGGTGTGGATTCGTTTTTACAAATACAGCTACCTCTAAAATGTAAAGACATGGCAACGTAAGTATCTTATATTTTTTAAAGTACGGCACGCAACTATCGGTAGGTTTAATTTTAAACATTGAACGGACGCATCTCTTTTGAGCCTTGAACACCGTTTCTCTTTCTGTTGAGTTGCCCCAAAAGACGACACCATAGCGTAGATGTGATTCCGTTATGCCATAGTAGGCTGTAAGTAATGCCTCCACACCTATTAAAGACGATAATGTGTGCAGTGCATAAGCAGATTTGCTGATTTTCTTGCATAAGATTTCGATATGGGTTTTCCAATTCAGTTTTTTATCAATATGGAGTCCTAAAAACTTTGTTGTTTCTACCTCTTCTATCGGCTGCTCATCGTATTGTATATTTAAATTACTGTTACTGTCAATACGTTGACTAAAATGTATAACTTTAGTTTTAGTTAGGTTAATTTTTAAGTTATTATCATCTAGCCAATTTATCATTAAATTTATTGAATCATTTATGTCACTTTCATAAGTATCTACACTTTTACAAGGTATCGTTATGGTGCTGTCATCGGCAAATAGTGTCAGAGGTTGATGGATGCCTTTTGGAAGATCATTAATATATATTATGAATAAAGGAGGCCCCAAAACACTCCCCTGTGGCACACCAAACGAAACTGTACGTTCTGAAGACTCAAATACAATGTCATGCTTACTTTTCATGTCAATTTGGTTAATATGTGTTTTTTGAGTTCTGTTATGTAAGTATGATTTAATTAGATTGTTGACATTTCCTCTAATTCCATATGCATCAAGTTTATTTAATAATGTATCAAAGTGCACATAGTCAAACGCCTGAGTCATGTCACAAAATACGCCACAGACTGGGTTCCTCTTGTCGACGTTATATGTAACATTATATAAAAAGTCGTAAATGGCCATATTAACAGTTTTACCCTTTCTAAATCCTTTCTGTTCCTCGCATATAACTTTATGTTTTTCTATAAATGAATTTATTCCCTTGCAAATGTATTTTTCAAATATTTTAGAAATTATGGGAATTATTGATATAGGCCGATAGTTCTCCATTAACTCCCTATCTGCTTTCTTGAATAGTGGTTTGACAATAGAAACTTTTAGAGCATCAGGATAGACGCCTGCACTAATGCTGAGATTGATGACATGACTCAAGTAACCACTGATTTCATCGGCAACGTGTTTTAGTATAGAAGTCGCAATACCGTCATATCCCACACTGTTTGTATTATGCAAGGACATTATTATCTTTTTAATATCGTCTGGAATACTAGGGGCCATAAACATAGTTTTATCATTGTAGACTAGTGTACACGTCCTAGGTCTGCAGTCGACAGCTAGTTTTGGCTGTATTTTATCGATAAAAAGATTATTAAATGCCTCAGCCATAGTCTTTTGATGTGTTAGGACGATGCCACTCATTTTAATTTTATTTATGTTAGATTTAGGTACGTTGTACTTTGCACGATTGATAATTTGCCATGCAGTTTTAGATTTATTTTTAGATGTTTTTATATTGTAATTGTTTTGTGCCTTTTGTGTTAAACGGATTATTTTTTTGTACAATTTAGAATAATTATATAATACGGTTTTATTAATATTGCTACGATTAAGTCTAAACTGCCATAGGAGTTTTCTTTTCTTTTTACTGCATAACGTGATCCCCTTTGACAACCATTTGGACCTTCTTATTGTATTGATTTTAACTATTTTTAATGGAAAACACAGATCGTATAATAGTTTGAAAATCTCAATGAAATAATTATAAGCTACATTTGGATCATCCGTGACATAAAGTTCTGAAAAAGTAAGATTCATGAGATGGTGTTTAAATTTTACAATATTTTCCGTATTATAGTCCCTTCTAGTTGCGTACCAATACTCAATACAACATTTTTTTTGTACGGGGCATTGTAGCAGCTGTGCTGTATGATCCGATAATGCCCATTCAAACACATCAGTCTTACATGCATTAAAGTTATGCGCAAAGTTGTCTATGCACGATAAACTTGCCATGCGAGTAGGTTGTTTCAAAGCAAGTTTCAGATTATAACTCATTAAAAAACATTCAAAGTCATTAGTTGCACTATTTTTCTTGAGAACGTCAATGTTGAAGTCCCCGCAGATAACAATTTTTTTACAGCATGAACGCAAAATTTCACTCATGAGTATTTCAAGTTTTTCGAAACAATAATTTAAATTATTTGAGTTAGGAATTCTATATATACACACAATTATTATCTTGTCGCTAGTCAATTCCACGCCACAGCACTCAAATATGCCTGGAGTTGATAACTTTGCTACTTTTGGCAATTCTTTCCATTGTAGCCCATTTTTAACAAGGATACATGCACCACCCCTTTTTTGTTCTAATCTGCAATAATGTGCAGCCAAATTATAGTTAGGCAAAAATAGTACATTTTGATAACCCTCCATGATAAAGTGCTCTGTAATACACAAGACATCAACATTTGTCTTTTTACTAGACATCTCCTCTAGACATACCAGCAGATCATCTGCTTTATTTATCAATCCTGCTATATTTTGATGCAATATGTTGATATATCTATTCGAGAAAAAACAATTCATTTTCATCAGTATTATTGCTTTGTACAGAGTGAGGCATATCTGTAATTTTTTCAGAAGAATTACACATATGTAAGTCACTATGCAATGTAAATTCATTGATCATTAAACTAATATTATGCAATATATTGGCCATGCCACGATTATTTACAGAACTACTACTTTCAGCAAACATATTATAATCATAATTAAGATAATAATTTGAATCAAATAAGATGGCATAATTATATGAATAAGCATCCAAATAAATTAAACTGTTAAAGGTTTCAATTCTAGAATTAAACATTGTAGAATAGTCATTTAGTTTGAAAGTAGGAGCACATAATATTATATTTGTGTGCTGTACTTTTGACAGCGTTTCACGAATACTAATTACGAGATCAACATAGTTCTTTGTCCGACGAAAGTCTTCCTCCCCTACAAATATCAAGCAGTAGTCATTCTTATTGTAGTCCTTTAATTTGAGATCCAAGTTGGAGATAAGGTATTTAACACCACAGTTGGGTGTGAGGTAGTGACAAATTCTATAGTTAGGGAATTTATCTTTTGCAATTTGTAACATTTTATTATTTTTATTACTACTTAAAATACATAATTTACTCATTCTAGTTTCGTTAGGTTTATTGTGATAGTTTAATTGTGTACATTGTACTTCTGTTTTTCTTGCTTTATTTCCTGTACTGTTGATAACGCCCTCTGTGATTGACTTATCTAACTGCTGATCTACATTTCGAACCCCGATTGGCGATGTGGATTTTGAAGATGTAGTGGTTATTTTTTTATTTTTACTAGTTTTATCTGTGTTTTTTCCCACACACTGGTTGACTTTTGCAGAAGTTGTCTTCGTTTTTGGTGTTTGTGGCTTTAACTTAGCAGGTGAGCATGCCACTTTTTTGTACAAAGCATTCTGCTTCTGTAACTCCTGGTTAAGGAGGTTGAGCTTTGTGTTTTCTAGCGTTAGGGATTCTATTTCGTTGTGGGCACTATTGAGTTCTAGAGTTAATTGCTCTAATTGATGTTTCAACTTGGTACATTGATCATCTTCGTCGTCAGAAATGTCTGGTAAGCTAGTTGTGGTGCCATCTACTGGAGAGTTTGTTAGTATGGTGTCCTCATCCGTATCATTAGTGGTCGTTTCAGACTTTGAACGGTTACGTCTATACGTGATATTATTTATAAAATTCATCTTGTAGTGCTATTGAGACGCAAAATAAAGGAAAACCCAAAGATATAAATTAGTTAGGCTGTCTGGTCATTTTTCCATACAAACGTAGTGTGGTCATTACTCCTCTGTTTGACGATGTAGGTTCAAAACTAAAAATAATATCAATTTGTCTCGTCATTATCTAGCCCTGTATGGAAGCAGAATTGGAAAAAAAAAATTGGTTTGGAAGTTATGAGCGTCGAAACTTCCATATTTCAACGCTAATTTTAACTCATCTTTGAGCGTAAATAAATAACATATGTAGTATGAAAATGGCAAAATAAAAACCATACAGGGATAGATAATTTATTCAAAAGTTCAAATAATTTTATTTTGAGTAGATATAATAAGTAGTTTTTTCATTATATCAATACGCCCAAAGGTCTGTTCATAAAATTTTACACGGTCGTTTTCGTTATAAATCATCGTGCATTTCACTGGAATATACCTCCCCGCGCGGTGTGCGGAGGGGAGGCGCACGCACACACCCGCTTGTGAGTCGGCTATTGCTTACGTCACGCGTGCTGTGATTGTTACTGACTAGACTACTTGTGTGCTATCTATCGTATCTGTTTACAACATTGACCACTGGCTTGATTTTGGATTCCGATTTTGATACCTTTCACGATTGACTTCGCATGTGTATATTCTTTGAATTTGTCGTGTATCATATTGACATTAAAATTTGGATTTTGATTTTGATACATCGTACGCTCGTAGGTACCAAACGCGTGACGAATCCGAGTATTCTTGGTACTTCAACACGCGATTATTGAACTCGCGTAGTGACAAAGGTCATTGATTAATGATTTGGTATTGAATTTAGCAATATACTAGCTACAATAGCGCACTTTTTTTTTTGGGTAGGAAATTATCACATGACTTCACTCGCTCTGGGCGGAGCGGGATGATAAAACCCACTCGTATTCCTTCCGTTGCGTTGTTGTGTGTTGCCAGAGGCCATGGTATCCCTTTCGGACTTTCCCGCGACCCCGGCAGTCAATTGATTGATTTACTTGGCGTTTGTATTTGGACTTATTGCGTCAGTGAAGTGATCCTTCAGTAGTGCAAGTACAAGAAACAATGGGTAAGTGGAATGTTTTCTTGACTCTTATTATTCTACAATTCACGGGGGTGCTTGATGTACCTAACTTTTTAACTTAATAGGTACCTAATAAAAACCCACCAAAAACATAAATGTGAAAACTTCTAAAAACACTAAATAGTACAAAAAAAATTGTCAAGTACAGATTGCAATAAAATAAAAGTTTCAGAAGCCGGCTCCAAGCTATTCTAATGATATGCTATATAATGTGTTGTGTTAATTGAAGTCGGTTTTTATATAGAATAGAAATCTCAAATAAATCGGTAAAAACATCGACGAATCCATAACCTCCTCCTTTTTTGAAGTCAGCTAAAAAGCAGTTCAAGTTCGGTATAAATGACGTACGGGGTTGTCTACATCGTGCGTCATTTGGGTTTCTGGCTGTTCAAGGGTGCCTTATTAGTTATTAGACATGCAAAATTGCAAATATGCAGGTGTAGTGGTTTTCAGGGTTCCGTAGTAAACAAGGAACCCTTATAGTTTCGCCATGTCCGTCTGTCTGTCCCCGCTGTAACTCAGAGACGCTTAGTACTAGAAAGCTGTAATTTGGCATAGGTATACACATTAATCACGCCGACAAATTAGTAAAATAAAATCTTGAAAATATGTTTTTAGGCCACCTCTCTTGCACGTATGGGATGATATTTTTATTCTCGTCTATCCCATGGTGTGGGGTATCGTTGGATAGGCCGATCAAAAATATTACGGGTCTGTGAACACCACTTTTCGATTCAAGGAAAAGGCTAATTTTTGTTAGAGTCAAGTCCCCCCCTTGCCAGCTAAATGGTTGTTAATGGAGATGTGAAAAATTTAATGACAGTAGTACATATATTATAATCAAATTAAAAGGAAAACTATCACAGCTAAGTAGGCTTTACAAGTTAACGAGTAATAGTCGACCAACTTAAATTTGCAGTTGGAGAATTGATTGTGGGATATATCGATGTATGGGAGAACATGTTTTGCAACTGCAATGCTAAGTTTGTTTTTGGGATAAATTCAAACCAACTTCTCAACTACGGAACCCTTCATTGTGCGTGGTCCGATACGCACTTGGCCGGTTTTTGAATTATGAATGGTCAAAAGAAGCTCGAAATGGTTCGTGTAATTACACACTGCCGGTGTGTCGCCCTTTTCTTTTCCGAATTTAGTTAACATACTTCTGTTTGTCTAGAGCAAGCACTGGTTTGATTTTTTACAGAATAATTTTAGTCTCTGTCACAATTTAATTATGTTTGGTTTTTGTGCAACAGAGCCCAATAAGGATTGATGGATGAGTAAGAAGACCAGCATATGGCCAAGTATCGCTCGCAAAAAGAAGTTCAGAGTAAAAGGGAGATTTCCAAATACAAATAAAGGAAATGTTCCTGCTGCACTGACTACGTTCGGATCGTAAATATTCCGGTGGTCAATGTGTTCTACGGTAGTACCTACCGTGACTTTTGTTGATAACTATAACTATACTGCAAGACCGTTATAAAACGCCATTGTAAAGAAACAAATTCTATTATCAATAAAAATATTTTAAAAATAACTGTATGTTTTATTTGATGAACAAGTTTTATAAGAAATAAAGTAGTAACCCTAACGTATTAGCGCTCACATCGAGTCGTGCTGTTGACAAAGCAAAGCTATCTCGACTACCTACATAGGTATGTGTGTAGTTATGTACGTTTCTTTCACAGGGAACGCTTGGTACACACGGCTATACATCAAGCTATACAGTATAAGCTGATCTCGCATTGTATAGGATTTCCGTACATTGCGAAATCAGCGTAAACTGGAAGTGTATAGCTTGATGTGTAGCCGGGCGTACGTACTTACGTATTATTATAAGTCAAAGTCAAATTATTTATTTCAAATAGGCACATAAAAGGCACTTTTGAACGTCATAATTTACAAAAAAAAATAGAATTGATTCTAGTTGCCCTTCCAAAAGGTAGTTTCGTATGGAGAAGAATGGGCAAGAAACTCCACCGTTAGGCTTTTAAAATGTTTAACAAAATTTTGTACATTTTAAAATTATACGTGAAGACGATGCACCTAGAATAAAATTACTATACCAAAATACTATAGAAAATTAAAGCAATGACAGATAAATTAATTATGTGATAGGTACATGATGCTCACATATTTACAAACATTGTAAAAGTATACGTTTTGCTAAAAATAATAAATAAAGTAATAGGTCAGTGTGTGAGTTAAAGTACTCACAGAATTTAAATTCAACATTGATTTATTATTTGTATCAAATAATAAATTGTACAATTAAAATACCTAGCAACCAGTTTGACTTTGTCTAGACTCTAGATTGTCCTATGGAGCTGGACCAGCATGTTTCCAAGCATTCTTATCTTGGATATAATCCTCTAATTTGTATTATGTATACTAATAGGTATTATGTATAAAGAGTAAAATTTATTTGTAAGTTTGTATGTATCTCTGGAACTACCAGTCGGATTTGAAGGTTATAGGCTATTCAAAATCACGCTATGACCCTTAGGAGCCGAGCAATAAGAAAAAAAGTCGGAAAGAAAGATAAGCGAAAACGAAGTAATAGCGCGGGCGGCGGCTGCGGCGGGGGAACAAGAAATTTCACGAGGATGATGTCGCGGGCAGGATCTAGTATTAGAATAAGTTCACTATGCACGTACCTACTAAATTTTCAACTAAGTCGTTTGACCCTACCTAATTGTACCATAAAATATGAGTTGCACACAGTGACTATCATTTAATTTTGTCATACTTAGGTAGGTTTATGTTTGAATTCAAGCATGTCCGTCATCAATTCATCATCACCGCGCCAAAATATTACGTAGGTACAGAATGTTCGCTCCTTTGATCTTGAAGAAAGCCGCCTTGTTACACGACTGCCCAAAAAAAGGACCAACAATATCTGATTGTAAAAATAATATACTTTTAATTTTATTGTATGCGATGTAGGCGCGTCGTCGCCGTCCGACCTTCAATGAAATCGCGCATGTGTGCGTCATTAGCGTTGGTAGACTGTATACGGGAGTGTGTATCCGTGCGCGCACTAGCTTCTTACTGCTCATCACAGTGTTCGTCCCTTTCGCACATGATGTTGGATGAAATAGCATGCATTTTGACCGTGCCCATCAACAAGTTCGAGCCGGCGACAAGTGTGTTCTTAACTTGTCTATTTTCCGCTAGATGTTGTTGACACAAAATACGAAGCAATGTCGATAATGCAGTCCATCGATTCGCTCATTGACGTCACTTGGAACGCTACTCGCCACCAGATGGCGTTGTTTGCACGAAACGACGAAGCAATGCCGATAAAGCAGTCAATCAATTTGTTCACCAGCGTCACTTCTTGAAACACCACTCGCCACTAGATGGCGTTGTTTGCAGTTTCATACGATTTTTGGGTTTTATTACATTTGCAACCCCACAATTATTTTCATTTAATTGATCCGTCCACCACTAGATGGAGTTGTTTGAAATTTTTATTAGTTTTTATTTATTTTTTTACACCTGCAACCCCAGAATTAATGTCAGTAAATAATTATTTAATTACTCTTTTCGTCACTGGAGGCGCTAGTATGGGTATAAAGGTCACTTTTCAAATAAAAATATGTTCTAGCAACGACTCGACAATTGTTTCACTTAATAATTTCACTGTTTAGTCAAATTTTGTCACACTGTGTCACTGATTCTAGTTTTGAATGTAGTTAAAATATGTTCATCTGTTCAATAGAATACATATTGGTGCCGATTCCCTTGTTCACAAACTAAACTAAATTTAAGTTCAGTGCATCTTTTTCTATCTATTTCATTAAGAAAAGGACAGAAGATAAATTTTAGTTTAGTCCTGTCAAATTAATCAACGCCTGTCACTACTCTATACAAGTTTATACGTGATTAAAAACTTGCCTACTAAAATTACGTCAATTTACGTCAAGCGCTGATTAATTTGACAGGACTAAACTAAAAATGTATTTTCTGTCCTTTTCTTAATGAAATAGAAGGAAAAAGATGCACTGAACTTAAATTTAATTTAGTTTGTGAACAAGGGAATCGGCACCATTGTTTGTTTTTCACCATTTTAAGAAAGAAGTACCGTTCGTATTTACCATCAGTTTTATAAGATATTACTTGATTTTAAAGGTCACTAACACTGATACTTATGCAGTCCTGTATTTACAATTTACTCTCGCACAACAATTCACTATAAAAACTTTTATTTGTTTATTTCAATCTCAATCAATGTAGAAAAAATCAATGTAGAAAATCAAAGACTTGTGTCATTAATTGGGAGTAGAAAATCAAAGACTTTTGTCATTAATTCGGAGTAGAAAATCAAAGACTTGTGTCATTAATTAGGAGTAGAAAATTAAATACTTGGGTCATTAAATTGGGACTCGAGTATCAATGAGTGAGCAGTGGTGGCTCAGTGGTAACGGTCGCGACTTACAAGTTGTAGGTTCGAACCTTGACAGGCGCTTTACTTTGTGCAAATTTTTTCATCGCCACTGCTCTCAAAACGGTGAAGGAAAACATCGTGAGGAAGCCGGCATGTCCTAGAACGAAACATTTTAAGACATATGACATCTACCAACCCGCACTGGGCCCGCGTGGTGGATTACGGCCAACTCCCTCTAACTGAGAGGAGGCCTGTGTCCCAGCAGTGGGAACATTTTAGGCTGATTATGTATCAATGGCCAATGTGTAAGTTAAGTCTACTCAGAGAGATTATAATATACTTACAAATATTTCAACAAACAAATGGTGTAGAAAAAAACATCGTGAGGAAACGTCTTGAGCAAGCATGTTGAAAAAAACTCATGTCTTCTCTGTTTGGGAATAGGTATTTGCCTTGCAGTGGGAAGGGAATAGCCAGCTATTATTTTATTATATTATTTACAAATTTCAACAATTATTTAAACCCCATATAGGTAATACGGTGTACGGTGAAACCATAAACTACTTCATTAAAAAATATGAATTGAGCAATCCACAAATCAGATTAATTGAGCAGTTGACTGTCTCGTTGGTCTAGTGGTTGCAAGCGCTACTGCTGAACATGAGGTCCTGGGTTCGATTCCCGGGTCGGGCAGTGTTATTGTGTTTTTCTATTTGGAATATCTCAGTAGCAGCCCGGAGTCTGGATGTGTGCCCGGTTGATGCCAATAGGCTCGTCCCTATTATATGGGACTTAAACATAACTGGCGAAATGTGGGTGTACTACAGGTACACCTCTGCACAACCCTTCGGGGAAACAAGCCGGATGTTATGTGTATTCTTTAATGAATTTATTATTTCAAGGAAAATATACTTTGGAGGTAAAAAGTAAAAAAAATATTATACATCCTATTGTACACCACATAAAAAAAGATACACATATTTAAAACTAGTATACAATGTGCGATCTTATCGCACAAGACTATTTCATACATAGGTTCTTGTCTTCCATTTTTAACAAGTGCAACTATTGTTGGTTCTTCTCGCCGCAGCTACATTGCCAGTCTCTTTAGAACACTAGCATTGAAAACGATGTCGATAAAACAAAAAAGAAATGCTTCCTACCCTAATGACTCATCCAAAAAAACAAAGGGGCGACTTTTCTCGACATCAGACACGGAAAATATTTCATTTGTATGCAATTTCAAATGTCAGACTTTTTCCTGCGATCTCTCCCCCGATGTTGCTGCAAATAAATTGAAATATGTACAGCGTATTTTAAAATCGTATTTTTCTAGACACTGACACATGATAAATGACGTTTCTAGAAATCCAATACGGCGGCTGCCTTGTAAGCGGTTCAGCTAGAATTTTCTTTATGGGAGTTTTTAAATTTTCTGTTTTATTTGCATAGCTAAAGAGGTTAAATATTTTCCGGTCTTGGGGTTGAGTGTGTTTATGACGATCTACGGGGAAAAATGCCTACTATTGATACATTTTTACGTCTCCAAGTCTTATAACACATAGTCATGAAAGTAATCCCGCTGGAGTGTCAATGAATCATTTTCTTGTCCATTAGATATCACATACGAGTTACTTCTGGTTTTACAAGTTGCGCAAAGAAATAAATTTTATTTTGCGAAGTAGAAAATTAAGTTGACGATTATATGACAGCTCTTTGACTTTTAGCTGTCGCTGGCGACATTTTGTGAGTTGTTAATACCGATATGGCAAAGAACGGCTTTGGACAGGAATAAGTGGAGGGAAACAGCAGGCCTATGTCACAAGACAACCTGACCTGGGGCTGCAGTCTTGACATAGATAGCGATTGCTTTACGACCGAATTCGGTCGCAAATTCCTAATGGGTACACAGTCAAAATTGCTTGACAAGCAAGAAAAATTCACACTCTTGTCAAGCAATTTTGACTATCTAGGTCGCTTTAATGGGGTGTCCATTAAAGCGATCGCTATATATGTCGAGACTGCAGCCCCTGGTAGCCGATACTTTCTCATTAGCTTTAATATAGGTTTAATAACCAGAAAATATTATATTACTAAACGTTATAAGTATTAAGAACTTTTTTATGTACGAAAAAGGGTCAGAGAAAATAAAGGCTAAAAATAGCCTTTATTTTCTCTACTTTCTTTACCTATTTATTTTTAGTACCAATAATATTTACATATTAACATAACGTAGGACTCGTGATGTTTGTATTGTTTTCTACAATAACGATTTCAGTTAAGTACAGAAAGTTGATTCATAGACCAAAAGAAAAAGATAATTAAAAAAGTCAAAAAACCCGACTGCGTAAAAAGTGAACCTTCAAAAGATGGAAACAAGATTTATATAACTTAATAATAAAAACAATCTCATGCAGTCGGAGGTATCTTCTTAAATTTAACAATAATTATCTATATTTAACAATAAAGCCTCTGACCAAATGGGATTGTTTCTATTGTTAAGATACTTATGTCGCATCCGGTCATTAGTACGGATACGAACGAATCGCAAGCGCGCCACTGGCGACATTACGTATTCTACCCACACCAACTGACAGTGCGCTTCTACAGAGTCGTGATGTTTTAAAGCCGGCGAGGAGCACATACAGTGTCTGACCGCATTGGAATTAAGACGTCGCGGAACTGTACCCGATTCGTTGTGCCCAGTCATTATAATTAGTAATTTGTGATTTTAATAAAAGTAGTGTATCGTACCCAGTGTATTTTCATTGAACGAAACCTATCTTCTGCCCACATGATGTCCGTATCTAACGGAATAAATCCTGATGATCCTACATATACATAAATATTGTTTCTATCTTTTTAAGGTTCACTTTTTCCGCAGTCGGGTTTCTTGTTTTTTTTTTATTTACACCTTTTAGTTAGGATTGTAAGACGGTAAATTAGGTTATTTACCCGCTTATAGTCGGGTGATAACGGCCTCTTACTCACTCACTCCATAAGGTCAGGATAGTTTTTAATAATTTCTCATTCCTACCCCACCACAAATTATATGTTTAAATGTACTTACATTAAAACAATAATTTTTATATTGTATGTTTCTGTTTAAGTCCCATATAATCACGTATTAAAACGCTTCATTTTGATACCCCACTCGATAGGCTTGGGCATTTTTTTAAACCTACATTTTGGCGCCAAAGATCCGCCATTTTGATTTATTTATAATTTGAATATACCCGGTGACACTCGCGCAATAAAAGCAAATTTACCGACATAATATATAATTCATCAAAATCGGTTCAGCTGTTTACAAAGGAACATAGGGACGGACATAATACATACATTAATACAGGTCAAACACATAATCCTCCTTTTTTCCTTCGCCGCAATCGGATAAAAACGTAATTTATTTTTCAATCATATTATTCACGTACCTAAGTAGGTACCTATTCAGATTTATTCTCAAGCTTAGACTTATTTTCAAAGGTAAATTAAGTGCTTTCAATAAAATTACGAGCTTTTACTTATACAAAGCACATTTCTAATATTGTAGAGATTTTAGCAAAAATATAAAATTTTTCTGCTTTAATAATAAAATGTCTTGAAGTGAAACTACTGTGTGTATAAGCTTTTTTCTTTAACAAATAGGTACCAGTAATAGTCCCTAGAGTGACTAAACTTGTAAAACCACTAAAACTGTGTTTTATTAAACAATAATTTAAAATTCTCCCTGGAATTGAATAAAACGATATTAAATTAAAATAGGCTGACATCTAAAAATATCTTTGTAGATATTTTCAACAATTTGCGCCACAAAATTGAAATTTACAGCTATCAAACGACGTTGATAGTGAATATAATTTTATAAAAGAAATGGACTTCAAAATTGATAACGGTGGTCCTTGGGATCGTATATTAAAATCACTTTATCTTCAGCCTGTATTTATAATTTTACCTAGAGGGGCTTGGCAGGGTAAAATTATAAATACAGGCTAAGTAATAACAGCCGCAAGGGTCGATCGATTAGGTAAAGCTACGCTTGCCGCGGTTGGTCTGTGGATGGGTAACAATCTTTAAATAACAAGACCCCTCCGTGCCTCGGAAAGCACGTTAAGCCGTTGGTCCCAGCTGATACTTGTAGATCTTTGACAGTCGTTACGGTTATTCAGAAGCCCGAAAGTCTGACCACCAGTCTTACCAAGGGGTATCGTGTTACCCAGTAATTCTGAGTGTGCGTTCTTCCAGCAATCTTCTCCTACTCTGTCCATCTCATACTTCTGACTTTGTTCATTCTTCCTTTCATATTCAGTCCATTCTTCTGTGGAATGTGCTTCCTTTTGATATAAGGACGACCACCAGTCGGTATGCATAAATTGCGGAAATTGCAGTTATTTTCTAAATAAATCTTAATTATGTACCTCTTTTCCTTGAATTTGTATGTATATACAAGGTGTCGTTTTGCATCTTCGTCATGTAGGTACATATTGTATTAGATATGTATGTATTTGTATTATAAGTTTGTAACCTATTTATGTACTTCTGTATCTATTTTATTTATAAACTATTAAGTTATCTTTTAATATTTTTCATTATTATTATTTCCTCAGGCTAAAAGGCAGGGTTTAATAGGCTCGCCCCCTATTACATGGGACTTAAAACATAACTGGCGAAATGTGGGTGTACTACAGGTACACCTCTGCACAACCCTTCGGGGAAACAAGGCGTGATGTTATGTGTTACTATTTCCTCTCAGAGCACCTGCCATCTTATCTCGTCACCACCCTTGCTTGACTGGTAGAGAATGCCTAAGTCATTAAGTCCGCCTTTGTACCTAATTGTGTGCGAGAAGTTTAAATAAATAAATAAATAAACTCCGTTGTGTACGTCAGATAGGCAGTCGCTCCATGTATACATAACATACACACATAATCAGCCTATAATGTTCCCACTGCTGGGACACAGGCCTCCTCTCTGTGAGAGGGAGTGGGCCGTAATCCACCACGCGGGCCCACTTCGGGTTGGTAGATGTCACATGTCTTCGAATTTTTGGGTCTAGGACATGCCGGTTTCCTCACGATGTTTTCCTTCACCGTTTTGAGAGCAGTGGTGATGAAATAATTTACACAAAGTAAAGCGCCTGTCTGGGTTCGAACCTACGACCTACAACTCGTAAGTCGCGGCCGTTACCACTGGGCCACCACTGCTATCGGGTAATAACGAGTTTATATACACATATATATATATATATATATATATATATATATATTTATTATATATTTATGTATACAAACTCTGCCTGGCTGAAACCGACACCATAAAATAGTTGGGAAACGACTGGGCAGATGATGATCTACTCGTATAATTTTACCTATATTTAGGCCTCTATGATAAACGGATAAACGGCCTCATAGTGGCCTCTTCTCATACAGAGAATAAACTAGCATAGGCACATAGTTAACCATAACTATGACTATCAGTTGGCAATATGGACCACTTTGTCCAGATATCTTTACAATTTTTTCCTTCATCCTGAATATCTCTTCAGCTGTTCGAAGACATCTTTTGAATTCACAGCAGGTTTTAAATAAGCTCGCCCTTGTATAAGCATTATCAACCAATTATATTCCCACTGCTGGGATACCTCTTCTCTTCTATGGGAGGGAGTGGGCTGTAATCCACCGCGCGGGCCAAGTGCGGGATTTGAGCCCTTGAAACTCCATCAAAAGAACATAGGCCTCTCTCAAGGCCCAACATGGTAATTTTATTCATTTATTTATGTTACCATTTATGTACACACATAAATAAACAGAAATGAAGAAAAGAACAGAAAAATACGTACAAAGGTGATTTTTATTTCTAAAGAAATCTCTTCCAGCATACCTGCGATAGGACAGTAGATATAGATGAAGATGTAGATATCGTGTGTAAGAGTAGAACAGAAAATGGAATACATAAAATCGAAACACCCATTGAACTACGAATTTAAAAGAAAAATCTCTAACTGCTTTATTCTGAAGGCATAATATGTATCTAAAAATAAAATAACCTTTACTAAAGTAAATAGATACCATTTTATTAGATTTATCTATGACCATGATTGATAACAAGTTAGTTGTAGATGTTTTAGTTTGAAAAGAGTTTTTTTCAGCCTTTTTTATGAAGCAATATTTTTTTGGGCTCTCGATTCGGATCTCGGCAATATTGTGAGATGAAAGGTCCATTTGTATCTATTACGCACACTGGAATGAAAAATCCGGTCATTTTATTCGATTACGGTTACCGAAGGTTCTGTAGCAGTGGTTATTTTTTGTATAAAATTAAATAAGAAACAACAATATGATGTGACGAAGCAGCGGCTGTCTAAGTTAATTGCGGAGTGACACACAAATGACACTTAATATCCATATAAAAAATAAGATTATTTATTTATTTTGTATATACAAATAAATAAAATTGAAGTGTCTGTTTATAATGTCAAAGTAACAGCTTTTTACTAAATTCATATGAAAGTATATACGGCACCTAGTACTTACTAGGTGCCGTATATACTTTCATATGAATTTATTAATTAATTTTAAAATCGTTTTTTTTTGTTATAAGTACCGTATCTACTTAGATACGGTACTTATAACAAAAAAAAACGATTTTAATATTTGTTCTGTCTGCGTTTGTTTCGGCTAATCTCCGAAACAGCTGGACCGATTTTCACCGGCAGACAGCTGATGTTATATAACTGAGGTTACTTTTATTTTAGAAAAAGCCAAGTGGGTGAAGTTGCAGGCAGTAGCTGTTCTTAGATAAAACTAAAGATTTATGCCGAATAAAATATTTAAAATACCTCAATCCGAGAATCAAGATTTTTAAATCTGTCAATTCATTATTTTCCTAGCCTTTTCGCAACTCTTTTGAACGTCAGCTTCCAGTCTAATTGCATACTGGACATCAGAATCTTTTATGGAGTCATTGTCAATAATTCAACATAGAAAACATGTCAATTACAACAAAGCAAATGTCACATTTTCAAGGCGTGGTAAAATTCAGAATATTTTTGTATTTACATAAAATTAGGAACAACTACGGATCCCTAATGTATCCATGGATGTGGGTAGCGAAAGGGATTCAGCTATGTAATCCAGGAATATATCATCCTTATGTAGGTTGGAGTAGTAAGTTACCCATTCATGCGATGTAAAAAAATGTCATATTAATATTTTTGTTATTAATATATTATTATTAATTTATTATTATTTATTAATTTATTATTATATAATATATTAATATTAATATTATATTATTTAAAAATTTTGGAAATTCTGGAAAGGACAAACATTCCACAAGTGTGGAATTTTTGTCCTTCAGAAGGTTCGCAGAATTTTGAATAGCTGAATGCCATAATGCGCATAATGGCTCGTTTCAGATGTGTGGGGGCGTTGAACATCATCTACTTAGCCTTTTCACAACCATGTTGGGGTCGGCTTTTAGTCTATTCGGATACACCTGAATCCATTTCTGCAATCACCCTTTCTATCAGGTACAGTCAGCTGTTTAGTAAATAGTACAAAAAAATATACAAGCGTAAAAGGACCAATATTTTAGTCCTAAATAAAACTTATTACGAAAACTACTTCCAACGAAATCTTTATGTGACAACACGAGTGTTGTATTCATAATACTCGTATGTATATGGCCATTATATCTTTGTATGTTTCTTTTGTCTCAAAGCCTCCGCACAAAGCTAGTATTGTTTCGCTACAACTTCTACGGAGTTACAAAGTGACTGTTACAGTGTACCCTCCGTATAAACGTTCGTTAAGGTATGGAGTTGAAGGCAATGAAACGAGCGGATCTGCAAGATGTACAAGAGATATCTCTTCTGAACCCGGCAGATCCACTAGTTTCAGACAAAGCATATTCTTTATTATCTATCAGATCGTGGAGATTATTAATAAATTCGTGGGGTAATATTGTCGGGGTCGCGGGAAGGTACTGAAGGGTTACCGAGGCCCCTGGCAACACAGGCAACCCACACACACAGTCCCGCTCCGCCCAGAGCGGGAGAAGTTATTTTATGATTTCCAAACAAAAAAAAAGGGTAATATTGTAGTATCCTGGGTGGATAAAACTCAAAATATAAAAATCAAAAGTCATTATTTATTCAAACTAGGCTGAGAATCAGCACTTTTCGAACGTCAAAATTACATAAAACAGTCTCCCATAAACGCCCGCCCTTCACCACTTCCTAGTGCTTTAGCTGGGAAGAAGAAGTGTGTGTGGAGCGGCATACCTGTCTGTTTAGTTAGATAAACTTGATTTTATACAAATCGTATGCAAAGTAATTAACGCTAAGAAAGACAAAACATTAAATTAAATTACTTGCCATAAGTTACCTAGCACATGCCAATATACCAACAAAACAATGAAAAATTAAGACAATCTAGCGTAGTACTCTACGTATAATCCGGCTCGAGGGACTATTTCAGATTGGAGTAAAAATCTACATATCTTAATTATATAACCTTGACTTTTATCGCAATTTTTGAAGGTTCAAGCTTTAATCTATCTATGCTATTTTAATATATACCTTTATTATGAATAATCTTGTGTATAAGGTTAGCTCGCCACCTATTACATAGAACTTAAGCATAACTGGCTAAATGTGGGTGTACTATAGGTACATCTCTGCTTAACCCTTCAGTGATTACAGGTATGTTATGTTTATGCGGTTATTTTGTGTAGAAAAAAAATTCGATGTATGTATCTACGTACAATACAGCGTAAAATATATATTTGTCTGTAGACAATGTCATCACAAATCCAGAATTACATATAGATACCTTTTCATGACGTAGGACTGCCAAAATTAAAAAATCCATGTTCAAGAATCTGCAGCCTGATAATAAAGTGCTTTTTATATATTATACTACCAAAATACGCAAAGCCTACTAGACCAACCCGATTGTAGAATGAGATTATAGATACCCAATTAGGATTGAAAGTAGGTAAATGTATTTAGAACTTGGCTGCGGTCCAGTCGCTAATTGTGTGGCTTGTGACCAACTTATTGGGTTGTAAGGTTATCCGTGGGTCTGGGGTATGTTGTGTAAGGTAGTTAGTAGAGGGGTAATATTTTTGTTAAATAGAAGTTGTTGGAAGGACAGAAAAAGGGATAAATAAAATAAAAATAAGATAAAATACATTTATTTCGAGCAACCTTAACTGATACGTAGAGTAAACACAAATATAGAAAACACAACAAAAAGGATCATAAAAATAAAAATAAAACAAACCAAAAGACTTAATATCCAACCGGCCCTACTGACGGCAACATGCCTATAACAGCAGAGCCATATGTATGAGCAGTCCATCCGGTACGCGATCATTGCCAGGACGACATGGAGGTGCCACACCCTACGCACCAGGGACGCGCTCCGCTTGCGCCTGTTCGCGTGGAAGCAATCGGTAAGCGCCCAATACAGCCCTGAACGCGTTATTGAACTGGACGTGGAGGGCTCCGTATGATGCACTTGTGTACCTCGCCCACGTGTACAGAGACGTCCAATACGCCCTAAAGACCGTTATCTTCACCTCCTTCAATGTACTAATAAGACTGATTTTGGAAAATAACAGTGAAGACATCTCGACAGTCAGTTGTGCGAACAGACTTATATGCAGTGCTAAGCAGCGCTCACTGTGATCAACCTATGGATGAGTGACCGTTCTTTATTAAGACCCCTTCGAGCGTGCCAAACCTCTTGACCTAGTTGTCATACATAGTAGGACAATCGTTACGGGTAACCAAAAGCCTTAAAAACTTATAATAGTGAATCGCTAGCTCCTCTTCTTAGAGTTGAGGGCAATCGACATTGAGTTGGCGCAGAAATTAAAGTTTGACGTCAGCAGTAGCGTACATAGAATCATGTAACGTGCAGGCATCAGACCAGCGCACATCCGGGAGCCCCGTCTCCAGCCAGCCACTTTAGACTGCCCAGCTAGTTGCGGCCGGCAGGCTACGTCCGAGACCGGGTGGCCACCCTGTCTCTGATTTCAGAGCAATTGGTCCTCTCCTGGGCGTGGGTGCCTCCCACTCCAAGCCACATGGCGCGGCGGTCCTGACTCCAGGCTACTCGGGGCTGATTCTGCTGCACGGCGTGATAACGCCGCTCTTCCTCCAGTTACCAAGAAGCTCCCTGGATCCTCGGGTCGACTACGACCTACTTAACGAATAATACGATACGATTGTAGTGAAGTAGCTAGAAATGAAATTGCTATCCTCTCACTCAACAGACGTACACAACACTAAAGCTAAAACTATTCAAATAACTTGTGACCGTAGGTTTGCTTTGATATTTTCATGATGGGCGAGCTGTAACGTTACATAATGTACCTTTCTACATATACAATTATCCAATGCTACGCAGGTTAGGTGCGGAAAGGTTTGCCACTGTGCATTGGTTTGCATTTGTTTCAAATTCAAAGTATAAGTATAATGTTGGTACATGATAAAATAGAATAAAAAATGTTGTGTCACTATGAGCTGCCCTGTAGAGCGTATAAACATTTCGTACCCAGTAGGAAATTGGTGTACAGGTAGTATAAATTTATAAACGTGTAATAAGTTATAGTGCCTATAAAATTATAAAAATACTGGGTAACAGTATTAAATCTTTAGCAATACACATAGACAAAATATTACAAATGAAGGTAACAATAGTTATTAAATAAAGTAAGTAGATAATAAATAAATCTGAGAAAAAGATATTATAGATTTTCTATTTTTCTTAGAAATATTAATTTAGTGCAATATGTTTGTG
Organism: Atethmia centrago; assembly: GCA_905333075.3. Taxonomy (NCBI): domain Eukaryota; kingdom Metazoa; phylum Arthropoda; class Insecta; order Lepidoptera; family Noctuidae; genus Atethmia; species Atethmia centrago. The sequence continues at coordinate 10,391,904 of HG995388.1, forward strand.
TATTAGGAAATTATATAGTGTTTATTTTTTAAGTTTTTAAGTATTTTGAAGCTTTTATAGATTTAGGTAGGAAACTTTTTGAGAATCGGGCGGCTTGATAGGTTTTTGACTTAAGACGCTGACAACACCTAAACCGCGGTCACTGTCAGATTGCATAGAAAAGAAAGAGAAGCGCGATGACACAACGCTTGTAATTTATTGCAAAATATGAAGCAATTATCTATTTACACAAAATTGAGTTGAGTAACCGAAAATAAAAAAAACAACCAAGTTCTGCATTCAAATAAGACGTTCTTGTTATAAATAAATATGTAACGTATATTGATATTTAATACAGATATTTTGGATTAGAACTCAAGGTAAGAGGTTGGTTTAACGTTAGTTTGTATCGAGATTTTTTTTCAAAACGTGTTTTGGTAACAACCAAGTTCTGGGAAATATGTTCAAAATTAACATATATTATTTCTGCTAACACAAACTATACAGATTTGGCAATTTTTTTCTTAAGAGATGCCTATTTTGGTCAAGTGGGTCTTGTCAGCGCCTTAAGAGCACCTGGATGGCGTTTAGTGGATAGGGTGGCCATACTGGTTAAGCTTATTTTTGATAACATTGCAACTTCATAAATATGTAGGGACGGAAGTGTTAATAATTTTAAATTAAAAAAAAAAAGTTCTGCAATTGTCAGTGTTTTTGATCATGCATACTGCACGAAGACACTTTTTTTGGGCTTTAAAGGCCACAGGCTTTTGTCCGGAGAATTACCCCAAAATATTATGCCGCACCGCAGTGAGTTGGAGCCGTATGCGGTAAGAGCGGTGCTGCGATTGCGACCTTGCTTAAATTGTGTAAAGCATAGCAATATTGATTCAGTTTTTTTATCATATGAACAATATGTGTTTACTATGTCACGTGCTGATAAAGCCAAAGCCTTAGAAATTTTGTGTTGTCTATTTTAGCAATTTCGTTATCTTTATCCGAACTATCCTAACTATAATATTGTAAATGGGAAAGTGAGTTCGTTTGTTACCCTTTCACGCTAAAACGTCTGAACGGATTTGTATGAAATTTGGCACATGGGTAGACAATGACTTTGATTAGATCAAATAACTTACTTTTTATCTCAATATTCCCTCGGGATTGAAACTTATGAAACCGCGGGGCGCAGCTAGTTTTCGATATTTAGTAGGTACAGTCATCGGCAAATAGAGTCATGGTGTTTCTGGGAATATCGTTTATATAACATAGGAATAACAACGGACCAAGTACATTCTCCTGCGGTACGCCGTAATTTATATTTGTTTCGATAAGTAGGTTTGTTCTATTTTAGTTTTATGACATATTTTTGCTATTTTATTTATTTGATTTTTGCTGACTAGGTACGCCTCAATATTAATCCTAGAGCATTGCCGCTAATTCCAAATTTACTTACTTTTATAGAAGGATTCTGTGATCTACAAAATCAAACGCCTTCGTCATGTCCATGAATGACAACTTAACTGTGACATTTTTGTCCATATTTGAAATAATTCAATTTATCAATTCATATATAGCCATATTAATATTTTTATGCTTTCTAAAACCGTACTGTTCTTTAATTAGGATATTGTTTTTTTCTGAGAATTGCTAAAGGCTGAGATAAATAACGTTTTCGATGATTTTTAAAAACACTGGGACGAGCGCAGGCTTATAATTTTTAATATTTTGTGGATCATCCTTTTTATGAAGAAGTTTTGTAACAGATAGTTTAAGTCTTCAGGGAATTTACCGTTATCTATACAAAGGTTTACTACATAATTAAGAAGTGGTGAGATTTGAGTAACTACGTTTTTGTTTACAAGTGTAACAACATCGTTGCAGCTGGAACTATAATTATGTATTTTTAGAGCAATATTAATTGTATGTATGTCATGTGGAATGGTGAGTGTTAACAACATGAAATTAGGGTTTGAATTGTTTTGTTTTGTTTTGTGGTTATGATTGCTTATTGGTTGAACTAGATCAATAAAATAGTTGTTAAATAATTCGGCAATCTCATTTGGTTCTGTAGAAGGGATTCTTTTGGGTAATTAGCAAGATTTGGGTATCTAGCTGGGTTTATTACTCTCCAAGTTGCTTTAACCATTGTTGGGAGCATTATTAATGAAGTTGCTGTTTTGCGTTTTTTGAGTCGATTGTTAATTTGATAATTAGTTTTATACGTTTCGGGGTAGGTACGTGTTAAATATGTGTCGTGCGAAGCATAGCAGTGGGTCGCAGTTGAAGATCCCGCCTAAAAGAAGCTAAGTTCACGTGATTATTAAGCCTTGGATAGCTAAATACACGTGTGTAGCTTAGCCATGGGTTTGCCCTGGAGTGGCGTTTTAATGCTTTGAAAATGTAATGTACTAAAACTAAGCGCATATTACAGCCATTAAAGTGCGGTGCAGCCAGCAGGTAATGTGCAATGGTTCATAAAAAATGCACGAAACTGATGTAGGAGGATGTTTGCAATGCGGTGCGGATCGCTCAAACCCGCGTCAGCCTTTAAACTCCTTAGAACATTTCGACCTATCAATTCTCGCGAATTTCAAGTCCTCACGCACAACGCACCTGTGCGGAGATTTGCAAATAACTCATTTCGCACCGCCGTCTATGAATAATATCAGAATCTAGTGTTTAAATTAAACCTGTATTTGAGCCCCTTTTAAATTAAAATACCTTAGCGTGTGTAATCTTCTTGAATTTCTCTTGGGAGGTAAGTTTTAATATAAAGTGTGTTACGCAGTATGGAGGTTGTGTATGAAAAGTTTAGTGTGGTTTTAGTTGTGAGCCTACTTAGTGGGAATGGTTTAGATTAAAATTATTTTGTTAGTCTATTTTAGAACTCTAGAGTAATGTCCTAAAAATGTTTGAGGATTTTAGTTTTAGTGTCCGGCTGTGCTCAGACAATTGTAGCTATTATGATTTACTAACTGTTGCTCGCGGCTTCGCCCGCATGGAGGTCGGAAATTATCATACAGGAACGTACTACTGAGATAAAAAGTATCTGTGCGCAGTTCATGGTCTACCTGTGTGCCTGTTTCATCATACTCTGTTCAGAAAAAAAAAACAAACAAACAACTTGAAAAGGTAACAAACAGATTGACAGGCAGAGTTTCTTTCGCATTTATAATATTAGTTTGGAAGTATGGGTAGTATGGATTAGCTAACGACATCTATCGGAGAGATTAATTCCGTTTCTCAGGGTTTTAACTGCAACGGTAAGCTGCCCAAAATAATGTAAAACACAAAATCAACAAAAAAGTTACTAAAGACATAGAATAAGACATAGATGTTCCCACTGCTGGGACACAGGCCTCCTCATCCACCACGCGGGCCCGGTGTGGGTTGGTAGTTGTCACATGTCTTAAAATTTTTGGTTCTAGGACATGTCGGTTTCCTCACGAAGTTTTCCTTCATCGTTTTGAGAGCAGCGGTGATGAAATAATTTACACAACGTAAAGCAAGGCGCTTTACTTTGTGTAAATTATTTCATCACCGCTGCTGGGTTCAAACCTACGACCGTACGTCGTAAGTCACGGCCGTTACCACTGGGCCACCACTGCTCTGGCACCGCCAACAAAGACATGCAGATAATTCACCATCTGTCTAGCTTTTTCCCAACTATGTTGGAGTCAGCTTCCAGTCTACCCGGATGCAGCTGAACAACAGTATTTTTCATGGAGCAACTGCCTATCTGACCTCCACAACCCAGATACTGGGCAATACCCTTGTTAGAGGGTTTGGTTTCCGCACTTAGTCTCTTTGGTAAGACTGGTTGTCAGAATTTCGGGCTTCTGACGACCCATAACGACTGTCAAACATCTACAAACAACAGCTGGGACCAACGGATTTACGTGCTTTCCGCGGCACGGAGGGGTCTTGGTATGTAAAGATTAGCCATCCACGGACCAACCGCGGCAAGAGTAGCTTAACCTGATCGATCGACCCGTGCGGCTGTTATTACTTAGCCATAAGCCCTTCTTGGTAACGACTGCCGAAGATGCACGAATGACAGCCGGGACCAACAGCTTAACGTACTTTCCGAAGCACGGAGGGGTCTTGGCATGTAAAGATGGTCACCCATTCACGGACCAACCGTAGTAAGCGTAGCTTAACCTGATCAATCGACCCGTGTGGCTGTTCTTAGCTATAAGCCTCTCTATATGCAGCAACATAATTATACAAAAGTAATAATCGTTTGTATTAAAGCCTCCTTGAAGGCTGTAAGGAAAAGAAAGTAGGTAATATCTTAGGTTCCCAAAATATCCAATATAAAATATTACATCTCAAATATACCAAACAAAGGAGGCGTATGATTTCCAAAGGCAAACAGTTGCTTAGTCCCACGAAGTAGTCAAGTGCTGAGGAAATACGATATTGTAATAATTATAGATCCAACACCAGCTCTCTTTTGTTACGAGTATAGGCTTCAAAATATTAGGAAAAAGGAAGTATAAAAGGAATAATTATGTAATGAATGAATAAGTTGTAAGATAAGGTGGACCGATGACCTGGTGAAGGTCGCGGAAATTCACAGGATGCGAGAAGTACAGGACCGGTTGTTGAGTCGATGCTTGGCCGAGGCCTATGTCCAGCAGTGAGGAGTTCTGGGACGCGGTGGTATCCTTCTGCGAAACAGTCATGTCACAGAAGGAGGCTGCGGAAAGGGAGCGGGAGATGTTTTCCACTTACCCTGCCCGCAGGCGCACCGGGCGTCGGCGGAGGGTGGACCACGCCAAGCCACACGCTCTTCCAGTCCCCCTTAAATGAGTCCTGGGGCAACGGACTCCGGGACATCCGTCGCCACCCGCATAGCAGGACCCAAGGTGGCGGCGCGTAGTGTTCCTTGCGCGCCCGTATTGGTACGTCGCGGGGGGAGTTTTACACCGCATTCCCCCCCCCGCAAGCCTGAGGTGGCCCCGGACGTCTAGCGGCTGAAAGACTGATGAAAAATGACTGAAAAAAGACTGCCTCGTTGGTCTATTTACTAACCTGAATATACTAACGGATATCGGTATTCGGTATTACCGAAAAAATGCGAAACCGGTAATTTTTTACCGCTTTTAGTACCTCAAAAGTAAAAAAGCGGAAACCTTATAGGATAACTCGTGTGTTTGTATGTCTGTTCGTCTATCACAGCCAAATTGCTCCGAATCTACTGGACCGATTGAGTTGAAATATGGTACACATATGCATTTCTGTGACCCAAACACGAACGTGTAACGTAAATAAATGAATTTTGAATATGGTGGTCACTGGGGAGCAAAGTAGAAAAAAAATAAAAGGTTTTGCAAACTGTACTGTGCGTTATATCAAATGAAAGGGCTTGTTGTAAAAAAATCAGATATGTTTTTTATAGTTTTAAAATAAATTATTTTAAAGTTATTTAATAAAATAGATGAAAATTGACCATTGACATTTCCATCCCAAAACTACTGACCCTAAAATTTTGAAATAAAAAATACAGAAAATAGTTCTTTACTTATAGTTTATAGGAAAACCTATAAGAAGTCTTAAAGTAACATGGTAAACCTCTCAATAGTGTGCGTACAAACTTATATTTGCAGGTGGAATGTATGAGGGAACATGTTTTTCAACTACAATGTTAAGTTTGTTCTTGCAATAAATTCATTCCCACTACGCAACCCTTCATTACTGTGGCGTGGTCCATCACTCACTTGGCCATTTTTTTAAATACCTGGATTGAAAGTAAAACCAAAATTTTGGCATTTTCAGTTGTGATTAAAAATATTTGTCGACTTTCATTTAAAACAAGCAAGTACTTCCCATAATATTTTTCTTCAGACTTCGATGGATACAAATTACTTACCGCTTTTGACTCCTAATGAATGTTGTTTCACAGATTTTCATCAATGTTTAAGAACAAGTGTCACTTTTATTAAACCACTATAATTTCGTTGTTAAGATTAAAACAATATGAGCCAGTACAAAAAGTCGAATGCCCAACATTGTTTTTTGGATTTGCGTTTTTCTCAAATATCAAAGGACTAACTTCTTTAAATAACATGACCATCCGAATTCTCCAGAATAAACATAAAAGCAATATCTTAAAGGCTGGGAATCCTTGTGACGCGGGAATATTCGCCCTATATTCTGAAATATCCTTTACATTTTCTTTGAGATTAAGACAATGCCGGTGTTCTCGGTTCCACAGTTTGATACTTAGTGAGTAACTTGTCGTTCTAGGAGAGTGTAATCAATGCTACAAAAAACTTTTAAAAATTAAACTTTACATTGCATGAAATTTTATGACGATGATAAAACGTATTCGTCCTCAAAATGGGGTCAGGACATTGAGGACAATTCCGAGATCTTCAGATGGAGGTCTCAACAGAAACTGATCGTCGCCCGAAGATCGCTTACGGGCACGACTAAGCTCTGATCGCGGTCAGAAAAAGCCGAAAAAGACGTTCGAAGAGCTGAAAGCTGCACTAGAAAAGGAGTTTCCCGATTCATTGAACACCAAAGAAATGTACGAATTAATGAGTTCTCGTAAAAAGAGGCATGAGGAGACCATTACCAGTACAAGTTGGTTAGGAAGGAATTGGGTAAGCAGGCGAAATTCCCGGATTACGTTGCCATTTAATACATTGTGAGTGAAATACAAGATTTGGAGATGAACAGGGCAGTACTCTATGGCGTCACCACTTGAGGGTGGGAAATCATCAAATAACTTCTCCCGCTCTGGGCGGAGCGGGAGGGTGTGTCAGACTCTAACTGACTAAAACCCACCCGTATTCCTTCCTGTTGCCTGTGTTGCGGGGGCCTCGGTGACCCGTAAGTACCTTCCCGCGACCCCGGCAGGACCTACACAGCTCTAAAGGAAAAGCTGGCTATATATTATGATAATATTAAAAAAGTCGACATTGACTGATAACAGTGGTGGCCTAGTGGTAACGGCTTACAAGTTGTAAGTCGGGGCCATCGGCGCCAGTCTGGGTTCGTACCCAGGCAAGCGCTTTACTTTGTGTAAATAATTTCATCTCCAAAACGGTGACGGAAAACATCGTGAGGAAACCGGCATGTCCTAGAACCAAAAATTCAAAGACATGTAACATCTACCAACTCGCACTGGGGCCGCGTGGTGGATTACGGCCCAGTTCCTCTTACAGAGAGGAGGCCTGTGTCCCAGCAGTGGGAACATTATAGGCTGATTATGCTAAGTCGAGAATCCGTGCGAGTCTCTCAAAACAGAAGAAGGAAGAGGAAGAGGAGTTTCTCAAGAAGGTACGAGTGGTGGTGGTCGCGGACAAAAGTTGCAAGCTTCTGAACCTATAAGAAATTGCTACAAGTGTGGTAATTCATATCATCTATCTAATTCGTGTCCGAATGGAGTAAAATTTTTCAAGTACGATACACTTGGCCAAATTGCACCAGATTGTAAGTCGAGCAATATTTATAAGCATGGTTTGCAGCCGCAAAATCGATAGCGGCACCAGTCGATGTGCGTGAAGTTTGCGGTGAACAATCAAGGTGTTCAAAATCAAATAAAAGTGTCAAACGTCAACATTGAAGGTTACAGTGTTCCGCAACTTCAAACGGTGTTGAATGTTAACAAAAAAATTGTTTTAATTTTTATTGTTAACATTCAACACCGTTATTTTACAACAAAATTGAGTTGAGTAATCGAAAATAAAAACAACCAAGTTCTGCATTCAAATAAGACGTTCTTGTTATTAATGAAATACGAGTACGTAACGTATGTTGATATTTAATACAGATATTTTGGATTAGAACTCAAGGTAAGAGGTTAGTTTAACGTTAGTTTCTATCGAGATTTTTTTTACAAAACGTGTTTTGGTAACAACCAAGTTCTGGCAAATAAGTTCAAAATTAACATATATTTTTTCCGCTACCACAAACTATACAGATTTGGCAATTTTTTTTTAAGAGAAGCCTATTTAGGTCGATTGGGTCTTGTCAGAGCCTTAACACACTTTCAATCACAACGCCTTTAATTTTTTTTTCGCATTTCTACAACATTCATTGCTTGATTTACGTTGTCGAGCAGACGAATATGAAACAGTGGATTAGGAATTCCCTTCAAAATCTTTCGGATTTTGAAAAAAAGTTTGTTGCGCAATTGGGGTGATGACTTACTATCCTGGCTTGGCGCATGCGCATGTATGCTATTTACACGATTCTAGTAAATTTTAAGCCAGCCTTGCCATTGCTTACGTTTGAGGAGTAAAATGATCCGGTTGAATACTAGCTTCACCGGCCACACGAGGCTAGTACACAAGCCACGATAGTAAAATTAGTGGTGGCGGGCGCCACTAGTTCAAACATAGAATTCCATCCTATTACGTAAGTCGAATTATTAATTAACTGGAGTCATTTGACACGTGCTTACTGTCACTTTGTGTAATAAAATGGTCATATTTATTGTATTTATTGTATTCTAGACTTTTACACTTATTAGGTATTATACATTTATTTTACACTTTTATAAATCGATTAAACTAAACGATTACAACAAATATGACAATTTTATTACACAAAGTGACAGCTAGCAAGTGTCAGATTGCTCAGTGAATTAATGAATAGTTCTACTTTAGCTTACTATCTTTCACCCTAGCTTATTAACCTAAAAATAAGGATAGTTCTGTATAAACGAAGACAGACTTAATAGGTAATACTAGTGTGCACTATCTTGTTATCCTAGCTTAAAAACTTGCTTCGTAAATCTCGGGCATGAGGCAAATAACACAGGTGCGTTCTAAAAGACATTGTAAAACAAAACACGGTGTCACCCCCATCGCAGTCGTCACGCATACCTACTGGTGTGATTCGCGAACGACAAATCACGATGGAGGTACATTTCATGAATAATATCGCAGTTAACAACTTCGAAATAAGGTAGCAGCAGTTTAAGTTCGCGCGCGGAATGTGTGGGTTTCTTTTCTTTTTATTTATTACAGAGGTTTTATTGATATAAAATGCTTTATGATTATTATTTTTCAAGTGGGTATTTTGTTATGTTGTTGGTCTATTTCTGGTCCTTTTAATGGCTTTTGCGTGTTGCCAGGGAACAGAAGTTTTAGCCATCCGGTAGCGGTTTTTTGGAGCATGTATACATACATGAACGCGTGAGTGGTCTGTGCTTGAGCGAATTTTTGTTCTTAAATTCCAAATATCGTGATCAAACAAAAATAATAATTGGAATATTTGTTTAAGGCAAGTTGTCAGACTTAAAGCTCCTATAGACTGGCGCGACGAGATGGTGCGACGCGATTCTGGCAGAAAAATGTCCAGGATGTTTTCATTGAAAATGTTCTACTAGAGTCGCGTGGCGCCTGTCTGCGGAAGCCTTTATAGTTTTCTGAATAGGATCCACCATAGGATCAATGGCGCAGATAATTACTAACCCCCCCTGAGATCTCGTATGGATATGACGGAAACTTAGTATTTAGATAATTATAATACGTATATTTCTTTACTTGCAAATAAATGTTATTCGTAATCTTATTTTGTGTGATGAACATAGTGCCTGAGATACTTTATCGATCCACGCAATTGTGACGTAATCCTTGTAATTATAGATATTACGGCATTACTCTACCAAAAATAACATCTATTGTCAGTCATTCCACAACTCCATTGTATTTGCTGCCTCCAACTTCTATAATGGTGTCTAGCTTTCGTTTTCTCTGAACACGAAACACAAAGCGTTCTGAATTCTGTTACAAGCCGTCTTAATGTTTCATGATTGTGGTGTCTTCTAACTGAGAATGTACCTATTTATTTAATTTATTTATGTAACCAATTATAAATACAAAAACACAGAAAAAAAGAAAAGAACTGAAAAATATGTACAAAAGTGATGCTTATTTCTAAAGATATCTCTTCCAGCATACCTGCGATAGGAAAGTAGATAAAGAGATGTAGACACCGTGTGTAAGAGTAGAAGAGAAAATAGAACACATACAATCGAAATAATTCACAAAACAAATAATATGGGAATATACTAATATAAATTATATGCCTATTCGCCGGCAGAAGCTCGTCTATAATTCTCCCACTGCTGCGACACGGGGTTCCTCTCAGTGAGAGGGAATAAAAAGCCAAAATTATTAACTGCGCTGACCTCAAATTAATTGGGATAAGGACAGGAGTATCAACCTTTATAATATTTTACCTTTTCGTAATTCTGGTCTGAAGTTTATACTTACCCAAATTTTCCCAATATCTCACAAATCATGTTAACTCTAGAACATTCTGTAGGTTTATATTGTGGCTGTTATTTGGCTATGGGCCTCAATTTCAAATTGTAATCGGCTTATTATAACCAATTGAAGCACTTCAACTTTCCATTAGCAGTATTTACTCCAGTGAAAACAAAATCGGTACCTATTAAATAGAAAATAAGTGGTTATCACAAATAATTGCTCTTAAACAATTTAAACAAACAGAGCTTTTAAGCTATTTATAATTTAATAATAGAGACTTTTCTGTCAAATGGTAAGGCCGGTGACGCACTAAGCAGTGTGGGCACGTAAATAGCGTTTCTCACTAGGTGCTTAAAATTATATTATCTTGTTTTATAAACAGGACTTCAGCAAAAGACCTATATCGTGTTTATAACATGTCTCAGAAAAGTATTGTTCACTAATTTGTTTACCTTTTTGACATATTTGACATGTTTTGTATACAACTACTCTGCACAACTTGTTTTAGGTGTCAACGATAATGAAACTAGTAGACCCAACATGAAGAATATATGGTTTATATCTTGGTGTAAACGTGGGGTTACATAGAAACGAAAACTTGAGATTTACCAAAATCGAAGCTTTGTAATATCCACTGACATTTTTTAATTTACCAAGTTTTAAAAGATCCGGCCCATAGCTCTGGCGAGCCGGTCTCTCAGAAAAAATCTTCCTGCCTGGGTTACACGAGGTTAGTTTTTCAAGCTAGGATAGCATGAAAACGCTAGCAAGCTAGCAAGCTATTCATTCTCACCTCGTGTATGTAGAACTATGCTCATTTTTGGGCTAGTAAGCTAGAGAGAAAGATATTAAGCTAGTTGATGATGAGGTTCTATTTTTGGGCTAGTAGCGCGCCCCGCCATTGAAATACTAGTGCAGTGACTTTCTGGCTACTCATTGGTGATTTGAGTTTTTAACTTACTTTTGAGTAGCTTCGTGGACGACGACGGGTCAAACTCATTTTGAAACGTGATCACGCAGCAGTTTACCGCTCAGTATGTTTCAAGCCTTAGCGTTTATTCTCGAATCGAACAATCAATTATTTAAAGTACAATTGAAGTTGTTTCAATGTTACACAAACTTCTAAATTGGTTGTTGATTTGATGTTAATCTGTTTTCTAAATATCGATTGGGTCAACTTTACAGTTAATAGATGTTAATAAATGATTAATGGCGACTATTGGCTATTATACTGGCGGTATTTGATTTGATTGCTTTACGAAATGTCGTTTTACTATCAAGGACCGATTCACACCAGGAAAGCAGCGATGGGCAGCGGCGCGGCGAGCACTTTCAGTGCGAAATAATTTTAAACTTTATCGACAATAAAAGGAACAGTATCGCTTGAAAAGCATGGAAAGGTAGCGCGGTCACCCGCTGTACCGCGGACGGACGCGCTTGTTGTCAGCGGCCCGCGCCGCGTCGTAGCTGGCCGCTGCCGGCTTCTGCCGTTCTGGTGTGAACTGGCCCTAGGCCATTTGTCGTTAACGGGACGTCAACGAGAACGACATGACGGCGCCAAAGTAGCGATACATACATACATTTATCATGGGTGCGTGTCCACCGTACTCCACCGTCGGGACGTCATGTTCGGTTGGAATAATCTCGTTTCTCGTTGATGTCCCGTTGACGTTGTGCGGTGGGTGAACATTGTTAAGCTACGGTTTCCTAGAAGGGCAGTGGCCGCTACATTGTGTCAGCAATTTACCGGTGTATGACGTCATTGAAACGTTATTTGTGAAAGTAAGTTGGTGTGTTTTACACGGTAAAGAGCCATCATTTCATCCCCCAACCCCGCTACCATCATTTTCATGACAGGCGTCAGATCGGCCGTTATGTGGCGGCCGCCGCTCTTCTAGTAAAGGTAATGTCTAATTTAAACTCCTAAACAATCACTCCTGGTTCACCATTCATTTCTCAGTAGGCAACACGAAATCTACATTTTTGACACTTTTCTATGGTTTATTCAAGTCTGTCAATATTGTTATCAATCTGTTGCTAGGCAACCGGTAAGAGTGTCTTTACGTTACCCATTGGTGAATCCCGGTGGTAACTTTAATGATCGCCTAGTAGATGAAATAGTAGCCCATCGGTATCGGGAACAGGGTCCAGGGATTAGGGCTTCAGAGAGAGGAATCTCCTACCAATACGAGCCGTATCAAAAAGTATCACTTTCTGAATCAATTTTCAATCAAAATTCTGAAAGCATGATACTTTTTGCGAGGAGCTGCCTAACGAGAGCCTCCTCAGTTGTTGGTCGATGCTCTTGGCTATGAAGCCTTTGGCTGTCCGTTAATTATTCAATATTATCCGTAAACAACGTCTATGTTATTTTGATTACTTTAAAGTGTAATTACACAATTAGCCTAAATTACATCAAATTAATTAGCTAATTGCTTTTAATGAGGCAGCTACCGGCTCTTAAACGGTTTCTCTTAATTAAACTTTGTTAGTTAATAATTTGATGGTAATAGAGTAGTTCTAATTGTATAATTTTGATGAATTATTAACTATTCGGAGTAAGGAGGGGTTGGGGGGCTTGTGACTAATTAATGACAGCCACACGAGTCGTTCGATCAGGTTAAGCTACGCTTGCCGCGGTTGGTCCGTGGATGGGTCACCATCTTCAGATGCCAAGACTCCTCCTTGCCTCGGAAAGCACGTTAAGCCGTTGGTCCCGGCTGTCAATCGTAAATCCTTGACAGTCGTTACGGGTCGTCAGAAGTACGAAAGTTTGACAACCAGTGCAAAGGGGTATCGTATTACCCAGTAGCTGGGTTGTGGAGGTCAGAAGGCATAGTCGTGGGAAGCCCTCAACTCAAACTCAAACTCAAAGCATTTATTTCAAATAAACCAAATACAGGCACTTTTGAATTCCCCTTTTTTTCAGTGGGAAATCATCAAATAACTTCTCCTGCTCTGGGCGGAGCGGGAGGGTGTGTCAGACTCTTACTGACTAAAACCCACCCGTATTCCTTCCTGTTGCCTGTGTTGCCACGGGCCTCGGTGACCCATAAGTACCTTCCCGCGACCCCGGCAGGTTTTGAATTCCCTGACAATTCAAAAGTGCCTGTATTTGGTTTATTTGAAATAAATGCTTTGAGTTTGAGTTTGAGTTGATGGTCGGTCGGGCAGAAATATGCAGCCCATTCCAAAGCGTAGTAGGTTCCTATGGAGAAGAACGGGCAAGAAACTTTGCGGACGCTCTTTTAAATTAAAATATTGTTACAAAAATATAGGTTACATCATTCATGTTGATATTATACATGTGAGAACAATGTAGAAAGACGTGCACGTTAAAAGTGTCCATAATAAAAAGATAAAACAATTGAAAAATTAAAATTAAAATAAGACGTGGCAGCTAAGAAATGACCAGTCCCTACTGACGGCACCCGTTCACGAATATAATATAAACATGGATCGGCACCATTCAGCTCAACCATTTTGAAGGGAACTCAATGATCCAACACACACGCCAGCATCAGCGAGACAAAAAGCATGACATACTCTCAGCCGCCAGGGCACATTCAAGTCAATTAAAGACGTACCCAGTTAATAATGAATTCCAATCCAGCCTATAAGACTTATATGCAATTTTAATCTAACTTAAATTTTTACGTGATAATTATTTTGAAACTTAGAATACTGGTGATTTGTATTTTACACAAGTCCGTCTTCTCTGACACACAATGACGCAGTGACTTGACTAGATGGTCATGGAAACGCTTACTATTGTGTGAGCTCACTTTTCTCAGTCTGGAAACTTTCGCGCGACTAAGTACGGTGGCAAATCTAACGATGTAAATTTTTGGGGTCCTTAGCTACGCCTTCTATTATATATATAAAAGTCACAGAAGTAATACAAACTCTTTCTTATCAGCACTCTAATTGCGTAACACGTGCGTGTGTTACACAATCACAATTTGAATTATTTTGAAGTATATTTATTGCTTATCCATTGCTTCATAAATGTTCGAAAAATTTGTCTGCTCAACAACTTTAATAGCGCAATGAATAATAATAATAATAACTTTATTGATACAGATAGTGCCTCGTTACTACTGAGCATGAGGTCCTGGGTTCGATTCCTGGGTCGGGCGAAGTGTTATTGGGTTTTTCTATCTGGAATTTGTCAGTAGCGGCCCGGAGTATGGATTTGTGCCCGGGTGATGGCAATAGGCTCGCCCCCTATTACATGGAACTTAAGCATAACTGGGGAAATGTGGGTGTACTAAAAAGGTACACCTCTGCCCAACCCTTCGGGGAAACAAAGTGTAATATTATGTATGATGTTATGATACAGATAAACTTTGTTACAAAAAAAGTACTTAACGATTAGATTACAAGTTCAGATAAATAAAGGTACCTTAAATAATGGAAACACTGCCTCCTAAACTAAGGTAACCCAAGAAGTAGCAGTAGAACTGAACGAGAAGTAGTAAAAGTGACTACGTAGTGAAAGAGAAGTAGAAAAAGTAACTTAGGAGTCACTGTTCTACTGCTACTTCGAATGTTCCAATAAATCTTTTCGTGTGTGTTGTTTATGATGAAGAACCTAATTACATAATCGGGGTAATTACACAAAAATAATTAACAAAGCAGTGGAGATTGAGAGCAGTGGTGGCCCAGTGGTAACGACTTACGAGTTTGTAAGTCGTAGGTTCGAACACCGACAGGCGCTTTACTTTGTGTAAATTATTTCATCACCACTGCTCTCAAAACGGTGAATAAAAACATCGTGAAGAAACCGGCATGTACTAGAACCAAATATTCAAAGATATGTTACATCAACCAACCCGCACTGGGCCCGCGTGTGGATAACGGCCCACCCCCTCTCTCCGAGAAGACTCCTGTGTCCCAGTAGTGGGAACTTTATAGGCTGATTATGTAATTAACAAAAAGCTATTAATGTGAGGTAAGGTTAAGTAGAATTGAATATGTGAGTATTTTCTGTTTTATTTATTTTGTTGTTTGTGTGCGTGTGGGTGGGGTGTGAATGTATGTATGAATGTGTAAGAAGTGTGATAGAGGGGATCTATGTGAGTATGTGTGTGTGTGTTTGTGTGTGTTTGGTAATGTAAGTACTTACACATTAACGAATATTATGTGAAATGACTGTGTGACTATGTAAGTATAACTGCATGACTACAGTGGGTAGACTAAATCTTCTGTACGGGAATAGCCCTGATCATACAGCCAATGTTTTAATTAAGTCTTAACTTCATGTCTAAATAGCTCATTAATTTGGATGTGTTTTCTAATTTTCCTATAACTCAGTGAAGCTGGCGACTAGCGAAGATCGTTTGTAGTTTAGGCTTTACGTTTGGTAGGAACTGGTAAGAGCCTATGAGGCCGGAGGTTGGCTTGGAGCACAAACAGCTGCCTCACGTTAAGTACCTTACATTCCGTATATAATTCGGTAGTGGAGAACCTATACGGTCTGCCAAGCATCACCTTAAGTACAGCTCAACCCAAGCAATCTTGTTTTATAAGTGCCACCCTAGACCATGCAATAGTTGATAACAGACTCGCTAAGTGCAAGATACACCATTTTTTGTGTTTTTGCGCATTTGGTGTAGTGACTTAAAAATATAAATTAATTTTCTGACTTTCGAAGTTAAACTATCAACTATGGTACACCCAAGTGTACCATTTTAGTCCGTCATCAATCATTACACCCAGGTATTTGGTGTGAGTGACACGGGATAACGTTGTACATGAACATGTAGAAGAGTTGATGCATGTATGAGCCGTTATGGTAAATTCCGATGGGGATTTGGTTCTGTGACTAATAGAAAAGGGAATGTAGTTAGTTTTGACCAAGAAAGTAGCTTCTGCAGCCACCTGACAACCATTCGTAACGATTGCTCCGCAAGATATTTCACATCAATCCATAAATCACCATATACAACAATTGCTGTATTGTCAGCGTATGTGAAGATCTTGGAGTTGGGGAGAGGCAGTGTGCATAGGTCATTTTTATAGACTAGGAACAGTGTAGGGCCAACCACACTGCCTTGCAGAACTCCGTATGTGGTGATTTCTTCATCTCTGACGCACGTATAAATCTGGACGCTGAGTTTCCTGTTCTGAAAACACAGCTGTAGCTTTTGAATGTTATACGAGTATAACTGTTAAAATTAAACCCATTGCTACTGATTGTATGTTACGAAATTACCCCGCAGCAGGTTCAAGTTGCGACTATTCTCTTAACCTATTTCCAACATCAGATTATTAGGCACAATGCCAAGTCTAGTAATTTACTTCCACAAAGTACGTAGTAATCTTTGTTAAAATACTTTCAAAGTAAAACGTCAGAGTATTTCATTACGCTGGTATAGTCCAAAGAGGTAGATAGTGGATGATGCAAGTACATCTAGTTTTTAAGCATCAAGAACCTCCCGTGCTTTATGTTGTAATCATGTAATCATGTCTCCCTTAGTTGAGCTTCTTCGTTGATAATCATGACTGCTTATTTCTGGTATTCTGGTGGGAGTGCCTGACTTCCACTGCTGAGCAAAGGCCTCCCTTTCTCCTTTCCACATATGCCTGTCTACTGCCATTGAATCGTCCCTCCATTTTCTACTCTGGGAGTAATTCTTCTAATTTGGGAGAACTTATAAAGGATTTATCCAGAACACTATGGGCAGTACGCTGAGCTACTTAATAAATAATAATAGTCCTCCAGGCCTAATTTCGGCCATGGCGACCAATCTCAGCGGCTATCAGCCTTCGGCGCGGGAGATATTGCTGTGCAGAAGTGTGTGCGCAGACACAGGTGCACTCTATCTTTCCTCACCCTCATAGTCCGATGGGACGGCAATCCGACACGACCTGAGTGAGATCAGGCGCAGGGCCAACGGCTTTACGTGCTTTCCGAGGCGCGGGAGTATCACACCGCCAACTTCAGGCTGTTACTAAGAAATTCCTAATGGACAAATCCAATAAACGACCTGGGAATCGAACTCAGGTCCCCACGCTCAGTAGTTGCGCTTCTGACCACGAGACCAACGAATGGGGCTGAGCTACCTTCACAGTACCAACACGTTGACCGGTTGTTTTTTACCACGGCATATATTTTAATTCTTGTATAGTTCACACTGACATGGGACAAGAAAAGTGCATCTTACGAGTAGCTAGCCAAGAGAATTATGTTGCTGACCATAGGAATCGACACTTGGAAGAGGCAGCTTTGATTTACTAACTGACCAACTCTGCATTTAAAAAGTACCCGTAAGCTGTACACACGGCTACATAGCAAGCTATACATTTCCAGTATAAGCTGATCTCACATTATAGAGGATTTCCGAACAATGAGAGGTCAGCTGATACTGGAAATGTATAGCTTGATATGTAGCCGTATGCACCTGCACCCTAATTGCGTAACAAACTTCTTTGTATTAGCAATTTTCTTCACAATCTAAAAAAACTTGCACGTAATGTGTGAATTATATTTTTTTTTCTCGTCTATTTCACGATGAGGGGTACTTCAAAATATTTCGAGTCTGTGAGCACCACTTTTCGATAGCAGTGCTAATTTTTTTTAGAGTCAAGTGTCCCTTGCCAGCTGAATGGTTGTTTATGGAGATGTGAAAAAATTCATGGCAGTAGTAGATATACCAAAATTAAAAGGAAAACTATCACAGCTAAGTAGGCTTTACAAGTTCACGAGTAATAGTCGACCAACTTAAATTTGCAGGTGGAGAATTGACCGGGACGTATATTGATGTATGGGAGAACATGTTTTTCAACTACAATGTTAAGTTTGTTTTTGGGGTATATTCTTCCCAACTACGGAACCCTTCATTGTGCGTGGTTCGACAGGCACTTGGCCGGTTTTTTATGTGCGATACGCCGCTGTGTTACTGAAATTTCAAATGTTGTTGTGTTACAGAAGAATATTCACAGACACACGGCGAAGAACTCAAACTCATAACTTCATTTCACTTTTGTCCCAGCCGAGTGAGAAGACAATGACATTCAAACAAACGCTGGAAAAGTTCCGAATAAAACAAGTGATCTCGTTCTGGAATCCAGAACGTAATCCTATTTGTATTCTGGTAGCTTTCTAGGAATTTGTGAAGCTAGATTCTGCTTGCCAGGCGTTCCTTTTAGGTTAAGAAATTCTGAAATATTTCACCTTTTTCGTCTCCCTTTTATATGTTATTTATCACTGTTAACACGAAGGGAAAGACAGTGACGTAAATAGGTCTTCAAAATTATCTGAGTTTTTTGTTTATTACTTTCTCTCTGTCTACTTGATTATAGTTTATAGATATTATTTATTTATTTATTTATAGTAAATTAAAACGGTACGCCAATTACATTAATTAACATAGCAAATATTATTAATATAATCATTCCGTTGAAAATAATTATTTTATGTGTCGGAAATAAGTTAGTCACTCGTTTGAATAATCGGGACGCCAGCGCCACCAAGCGGTGCTCGACAGAGTCTACAACATAACGCTCGACCGGGATTAAGTTCAATTTGTCGGAGACGGTCAAGGAGTGAACACGTTTAGAAACTGTCGCGCGTTCCGTATAGTTGTGTCGTGTACCTACAGTGTGTGTATAGCCAGTGTGATTATTTGATCGTAAATTATAATTTGATGTAAACTGCAAACGGTTTTTCTATTGTGCAATAACCAACACTTCCCATTGTACGCCCACAGTAGTTAAAATATGGCTGATGATAACGTACCTTCTCCGTCTTGTATATAATTTAATTTAAAACTCAACATGGAACAGTGGACTCCCTTGCATATTTTATCTCACAGAACACCAGACATATACGCATAATTTTACTCCATTCATTCGCAAACACATCACATTCAGGGTTGGCAGTCAGAAGGCTATTTAGCATCTTTAGAGTACAGACTGGGGAATCGGCTCTGGTTTTGGATGGCATTTGCGCAAACAGATTGTGCTGGCGGCTCTGACGGTGTCCGATGTATTTGTCGGGCACAGATAATGAAAAAATGAAAAGGCAATGGAGCTCTGGGCAGTCGATTCTCATTTAGTAATAACAAAAAAATACTGATAATAATTTCATAATTTAAATTTAGATTACAATGCAATTAATAAAATTAAATACAATTCTATTCATTTAAAATATTCATTAATATTAAAAATTGCGATCAATAATAACGATGTCATGTTAATAAAAATTAGCGATAATAATGAATATGTTGCAATATTATTTAAGTAATGTCAAGATGTCATAATAATTATAGTAAATAAGTTTAACATTTTACACTCAAAATAGTCATTGATGGTATAAAAACATCTAGTTACTATTGAATTTGATGGCACGGCGAGAATCTCTCAATATTGTGCTTACACATTTACATTTGCAGTTAGAATGTAGGGAGAACATATTTTTCAACTGCCGTGGGTCCGAACGCTCACGTCCTTTTTAAGGAAATCTCCAAACGTCTGGTTGACACTTCCCGTGAGCCAAGGGCTGACTTTTACCTTGGCCAGAGACTAAGCACTCCCATACAATGTTAAGTTTGTTCTTGGGATAAATTATCTTGGGATAAAAACATGGTAGATATCATATTCATTGCACGTAACCCTCACCGCGCGAGTTCAACTCGCACTTGTCCGTTTTTAATTAGCCTTTCACTAAGGCCTTTGCCTTACAATATTTCTGGGTAAGTCCTTGTACAATTGTAGGCGAAATTCTTAAGTTTACGTTTAGTCTAGAGACTAAAGGTAAACTTAAGATTTTCCCCTACAATTGTTGTTGTTTGTGTAGACACAAACAACAACGACTTACCCAGAAAATCCAAGGTGATATTTCCAAAAATTTAGTTTATTCTTCTCATAAACTGGTTTTATATAACAATGCCTGTTTTAATCAATATTTTCAAGTAATTAAGGTCTTTACTCTTTAGTTATCAAAGTGTCTTTCACTAACAAGTTTGCGAGGATCTTGAAGATGTCCTCTTGTAATAACCTCTTTGGTTATTTTAATATTAAAGCAGGTAAGTTTGTGGTCGGTGTAGTTTGTATAAATTATTATTAAGTATGTACATTGTCGGACAGGGCGAAACTTAGTGAGAGCTTTAGAATTTGTTTTGGGTACTTGGGTAAAACTATATTAAGATCTTTTGAACTGTAAAATATATTTTAATGACTGGGTACTTATAAAATAAAAAAAATAAAAATCTTTTATTTCAGACCACTTAGTCCAACATGTTAGTAACAGAAAAAACTTACGATCTATGTTAGTAATCTCAAACATATAATGAAACACTAATGAATTCATCGACCTGCACCTCTCACATGCAGATTGATGAAACGACAGAGCACAGCTGAGTCTAACCTGTCCGCTATCATTTTCAGTATTCTGTTGCTACTCCCCCGTATAGCCTGCATAACGGACGCCGATTTCTTACGCATGATTGCATAAAAATCATCTATATGGGCGTCCGCAAACATGCCTGAAGCACTACAATACCGGGGTAGCCGCAACAGAGCCCTGAAAATGTTATTATATTGGACTCGGAGGGCATTGTAAGCGCTCTGCGTGAACTTGACCCATAGTCCACTCGTGTAGAAACTTTGACAACTTATATTGTTAAGGGCTTAATTAAGAATAGGCTTTGAACTGTGTACTAAGAATAATCAGCGCGCATCAAGAGCGTATACATACTTATTTTTCTCTGCAACGTTAGAAACAAATACCCAAGGACATTTTTAAACTTATCAAAAACATAACATAAAAATGCAAGACTCACAATGCAGTTCTTCTACCACAAAAAGTGGTGTGATCTAATATAAAAACCAAGTTACATAATCAGCCTATAACGTTTCCACTGCTGGGACACAGGCCTCCTCTCTGAGAGAGGGGGAGTGGGCCATAATCCACCACGCGGGTGCAGTGCGGGTTGGTAGATGTCACAAGTCTTCGAATTTTTGGTTCTAGGACATGCCGGTTTCCTCACGATGTTTTCCTTCACCATTTTGAGAGCAGTGATGATGAAATAATTTTCACAAAGTAAAGCCTGTGTTCGAACCCAAGACCTACAACTCGTAAGTCGCGGCCGTTACCATTGGGCCACCACTGCTCCTAAAAACCAAGTTAATACCTACATAATATCTATTGGAGCATCTCTCCAACATCTTTGTCATAAATTGTTACCTAATTAGTTAAATAAACAACATAATTATTATAGTGACCGTATCAATATTAGATATCTTTATTTCTTTAATAAATACATGGTGCCGATTAAATTACCTGTATCCGTCGAGGGGTGATTCTGTCCGTCATACTAAACAACTCTCACTATGAAACTCAATGCCGACCAAGGAAAAAAACTAATCAACAGTAGACACTCGATCAACTAGGCATCTTCACTTTCCATGAGCAACTTTACCCATGAGTACTGTACTTAACTATCTCTCGATTACTAAATATCTGGTAAAAATTAAATGGCGGAAACAGATTTTTGGTTGTCAATTCCTACATTTTACTGACACGATTTCTTTATAAGTATTATATTTAGTAATGAGAAATAAATCATGCAGCGGTTTTCAATTTTCGGCAGCAGAAAGATTAGTAAAGCCCCGCGCGACACCGGTTCGGTGTCAAACAATATAGAATCAATTGTGTCTCATTAACTGTCCTTGACCAATTAAGGACATGGTCTGTCTAGTACCTGTTACAGGACAAAACATATTTCCTAAGGATATCTACAAAAAAGTTTCGAGACTAGAAGGACCCATAACACAAATTACTGTGCGTTTTAATCTAATATAACCATATTAGATTAAAATGAAGAAAAGCCATTACGCGTATGGATCTCCATACGCGTAATGGCTTTTCTTCATTGCCTCAATGCGTTGTGCTCGTATAACACGACAGCCACGATACGGATTTCGATATATTGTCTTTCCGTGTTTGCCACAACGCGTCGTGTGCGTTTTCATAAGAGCCACAACACGAACTTCGCGATGTGGATGTTTTACAGTGTCCACAACGCGTTGTAATCGTTTTCGGTCTTTGAGCGTAACAGATTTAATTATAAGACTGTACTGTTATGTAGGGTTTGCAGACCCACGATCTTAAATATAAGTTACTTTTGACAAAACTCCTTTGTTGCCTATGACAGTGACACCTACGGATAGAGGATGTTCTTGGTATTTCATTTACATACATGATGTACAGTCGACGTATGAAAACCTTGACGGTTCTTAGAATTTTTTTATGTCTATACAAATAAATAAAATTGAAGGGACTATTTTTAGGCTTAATAGACTAGATTTGTAGACCATTTATTTTTTGTTAAGTACCTGGTACTTATTGACAGTACTGTCCTCCCATACCTATTAACTTTGTAAAAGCCAATTATTTTTAAAATAGTAACCGTGGGGTTTTTGCCGGCTCTTCTCCATAGGAAACGACCGATTCGAACCGTGCACCTAGCTTCTGACGTTTCATAAGTGCCCTATAAATAAAATATTTTGATTTGAAAGGATGGTGTCGGTGAAAGTGTAACTAGATGGCCTCACTGAGACATGAGATCACAGTTTTCTATGACATTTCTTCTGAAAGCCTCTTTATCTTCTTCCAATAACCTAATCGAATTTTCACAATATTGAGTGTCAGCAAGCGCCTTAATTTGAGATAAATGTCACATTGACAGTAATTCGTTTTCATTCAAATTCCAAGGAGTCTGAGCTCAAAGAAATACTTAAGTCTGAAGTGAGCCAACCGTACATTTTAATTTGTTTCTTATTTACTGACTTTGTCCGTGACATCGTCCGCTTATGTATCTTGGTATTCTCCCATTTCACCATTACAGAGTACATATACTTGTATACATATACATACATAAATTCGTGATTACTTATTGTTACTATCCTTGTAAATATGTTGTTAATGTGCCTTGCTAAATAAAAAGTTACTTAGGGGTTGATTTGAAAAAATCGAATTCGATTTTCGAATTGAGAATTTGAAGTTGAGAACTTGTCAAACTCTACTAAAGTAGAATTATTAATTCACTGGAGTAATCTGACATGTGCTAGCTGTCACTTTGTGTAATAAAATGGTCATATTTATTGTATTTATTGTATTCTTGACTTTACACTTATTATTATACCTACATTTATTTTACACTTATATAAATCGATTAAATTCAACGATCAACATGACAACATGTCAATATTTTTATTTTTTGTCCCCCTAGCGACAAACTAACATAAGCCCAGAGGCCAGGTGGTTGGGTATGGAAATGTAAAGAAAAAACAAACTATCTTAAACACAGTATAATTATAAAATTAATTCTTCACAACATAACACGCGATTTTTTCAAATCAACCTCTAAGTAACTTTTTATTTAGCAAGGCACATTAACAACATATTTACAAGGATATTAACAATAAGTAATCACGAATTTATGTATGTATATGTATACAAGTATATGTACTCTGTAATGGTGAATTGGGAGAATACCAAAATACATAAGCGGACGATGTCACGGACAAATATTATTGTTTAACCTTCCAGTCCACTTCCTTAATAACATAACTAGTCCAAGTACGCACACACATCCTCACTCACATACACAGTGAGGGTATAAAAAAAAAATAAGACGTATGTTGGTGCACCAACATACGTCTTATTTTTTTTTTATTATTGCATTTTTATGATTTTAATTTAAATACCTAAGTTAGCTAAACTGTACCCATGTCACGGCTAATGTCTGGAATGTGTTTCTTATGTTTAGACGGGCGTTTTATAGCTATCATCGTTTCTTTTGTAAGAAGAAAGAAAGAAGAAAGAAAACACGTTTATTTGCGGTAAATATGACGCTAAAAAGGCACACAAGTACAAAAAAGAAACAATTTGGGGGTTGATTAAATTAAATTAAACTAAACAATCAACATAACAATGGTGCCGATTCCCTTGTTCTCAAACTAAACTAAATTTAAGTTCAGTGCAGCTTTTTCTTTCTATTTCATTAAGAAAAGGACAGAAGATAAATTTTAGTTTAGTCCTGTCAAATTAATCAGCGCCTGTCACTACTCCATACAAGTGTAGACGTGATTAAAAACTTGCCAACTAAAATTACGTCAATTTACGTCAAGCGCTGATTAATTTGACAGGACTAAACTAAAATTTATCTTCTGTCCTTTTCTTAATGAAATAGAAAGAAAAAGATGCACTGAACTTAAATTTAATTTAGTTTGTGAACAAGGGAATCAGCACCAATACCTAATTATGACCATTTTATTAAACAAAGTGACAGCTAGCACATAATTTAATTTAATTTACATTGTAATTATGTCAATTTGTTGTTGTTCAAAAATAAAACTTATTATACGAATATACTGTTTTCACTGTTAACCAGAGCCACAAATAAATTGTTCCATCTACGTGGTGCATACAACGGGGCATGGGCGCTGAGTTTTAGCCAGCCTTGATTTATATAACACTGTTTAAATGGTTTATATTCCGTCTCTGACCATAACATACTTTATTTCTTGTACAAAAAGTTGGCAACCCTACCTGCGACCCAGCAGCGTGTCACGTTGCAGCCCGAGTATGCAATGCTTATGCCCGCTTGCACTAACCACTAAATCAATTAATCAATCAACTCAGCCTATCGCAGTCCACTGCTGGACATAGGCCTCTCCCAGGCTGCGCCACAACACCCTGTCCTACGCCTTCAGCATCCAGTCTGTCCAAGCCAACTTTTTATGGTCGTCTAGTCGGGGGCGTCCCACTAAATACATTTTAGCTAAAAATAGGTATTATTATTTTTTTGTTGCTACGTATGGTTTTATTATAACCATCAAACTTCTTAGGTACTTTTCGTACTAACCTAACAAAATAAAATCACCTAATCATCATCATCTGCCTAGCCTTTTCCCAACTATGTTGGGGTCGGCTTCCAGTCTAACCGGATGCAGCTGAATATCAGTATTTTACATGGAGCGACTGCCTATCTGACCTCCACAACCCATTTACTGGGTAACACGATACCCCTTGGTAAGACTGGTTGTCAGACTTTTGGGCTTCTGACTGCCCGTAACGACTGTCAAAGATCTACAAATGACAGCTGGGACCAACGGCTTAACGTGCTTTCCGAGGCATGGAGGGGTCTTGGTATGTAAAGATGGTCACCCATCCACGGACCAACCGGGGCAAGCGTAGCTTAACCTGATCGATCGACCCGTGCGGCTATTATTATTTAGCCACAAGCCCCTTAAATAAAATCACCTAATAATCAAGCAAAAATGTACCATTCCGTCAACATAGAAATTATTTTATACTACCCAAACTATACGGTGTTTTATCAAAATAAATCTACAAATAAGTAGTTTTAATCTTAGATTATATCGTCCCCTAATCGTTCAGAAATTTCAATAGCCACGTTGTACTCAAAATGGCGGCTAATAATTATTGTGTATGATTTTTGAACGAAATATATTTACGGCTCGAATTCCTTCCGAAGTAAGATGGCGTGATAAGCCTGAATTAATGGTTATGCCTGGTTCTTCTATAGAAGTACGAGCTATTTGAATAATTGAGAAAATATTTAGTCAGTGAATTCCTGATTATTATTGTGTTTAAGTCACCAGTTCAGTTATATATTTTATACAAATTGTAGTGTATTATATATTTTATAAAAGGTGGGTAGGAAGGTACAGTCGCCAGCACATCAAGTTACCACAAACTGTCGAATTTTCACATTCGATTTTGAACTTAATTATTAACATTTTAACGTTTAAAATAATTTGGAGAAATTTGATAACTTAAACGTGCGTTGCGGTAACTTAAAGTGCTGGTTAGTGCACGTACTTGATTTTGTAGCGGTCCAAGTAGGTAAATCATTATGATTCACTGTCTGTGATCAACGGATAAAACAAATTCATGACAGTTTACCTAGACATCGCTTAAATGAACTCAAACTCAAAGCATTTATTTCAATTAAACCGATTACAGGCACTTTTGAATTGACAAAGAGTAGCCAGAAAGTTAAATCTAGTTGCCCATTCTAAAACGTAGATCTCTACGGAGAAGAACGGGCAAGACACTCTTTTAAATCCATATATTACAAATCCTGGGTACATTACTCTTGTTGCTTCTATATGTGAGAACATTGTAAAAATAAATAAATTAAAAGCATTTAATCCTATATTCAGAATATAGGATTAAAAGATTTAAAATAAGCTTCGGCAGAGATGACCAGTCTCAACTGATGGCGGCCGTTCACGAACATAACGTGTGGATCAGCGCCATCCAGCTCAACCATTTTATAGGGAACCGAACGATCCAACACACGCGCCACCATCAGCGTGAGCATGATATACCATGACCTGAACTAATCTGAAAAGATAGCTACTTGATACTTCCAACTATTTTTAGCTGAACCTACGATAGGACACTCTAGTCTTCTTTTCGAGTCGATGCTACAGTCGCCAGCACCTCAGGCTATATAAAACTGTCAAATTTCTCCAAATGATTTTTAACCTTAAAATGTTAAAATGTTAATGGTTAAGTTCAAAATCGAATGAGAAAATTTGACAGTTTGTGGTTAGTTGATGTGCTGGCGACTGTACTTTTTAGATCGATTTGTTTATTAATTTTATAAAGGTAGTCTCGGACTTACATAGTCGCAATTATAGGTTAACTAGCATTCTCAGAAATAACCCGTAAACATAATAAAACTATATACCGGCTGCCGAGAGAATGCGATCCTGATACCTATCAATTGGACAGGATTAGAAACTAATAAAGTTTAAATTCGTAAAACACTTTTTCTTTTGTACTCAGCTGACGGGTGTCAGGAACGCATTATCTCATCTGCCAGAAAATAGTGGAACGTAGCAGCGTCAGTGGCGTTCATTAGATCTGCGAAAGTGCATGTGTGGAATATTTAATTATTTCAAGTGTTTATTTTTATTAGTCTGCACAAGTCAACCAGTTTAACTAGCCTGCTCACATAAATCCAGTCGATAGGCACGCCACAATTGCGGCGATAAGTCCCCTCTTTGAGGAGTGGCTAGACAGGCGCCACGGCGTCCTCGCCTTCCGCCTGACGCAAGTTCTGACCGGACACGGCTGCTTCGGGAGGTTCCTGTGTCGGATAAGGCGGGTGGAAACGCCCGGGTGTCACCATTGTGTGGATTGCCCGGAGGACACGGTGGAGCATACGGTTGAGGTCTACCCGGCTTGGGCAGAGCACCATCGTGTCCTCTGGGAGGCGATCAGTGGCGGAGATCTCTAGCGTCTGGCCCTGGTCCAGCCCATTGTACTGAGCGAGAGAGCATGGGAAGCCATCACCTCTTTTTGAGAAGCAGTAATGCTCGCGAAGGAGGAGGCTGAACGGGTGAGGCAGAGGCAAAACTCGCGCCCTCACTCCCCTAGCCACCGCAAGCGACGTCCTGGGCATTGGGAATCCCAGGCCGATTCCCGGCTTCCGTAGATGCGGTCTTGCGGACGCTGAGCAATGGGTAGCTCACCGTCCGATTAGGACCAGGCCCGGGTCGACGGCGCGTTGTGTTCCACGGGCACCTCAAAGAGATGTCAGCACAAGTGTAGGGGCCGCTAGGGCCGATGTCTGCCGGGGTCGCAGGAAAGTCCGAAAAGGATACTGTGGCCTCTGGCAACGGATGGCAACGGAAGGTTTTAGTCGGTAAGAGCCTGACACACCCTCCTGCTTCGCCCAGAGCGGGAGGAGTTATCTGATAATTTCCCACCGAAAAATGGATCAAATGCGTAATCCACATCACACACATTTTACGGGTACACTTAGTCACAGCATTTCACAAGGGGTTTCAAAATGCCGCTAACGTGTTAGAGGAATGCCAAAAAACATTTTCAACAAAAAAAAAAAAACAACCGACTTTCAATAAAAAGAAACCACAAAGTGAAAAATAACTTTAATTTCAGATGTAGGTGTCTTCGGTTTTGTATTTTCGTTAAATGACCATTTTTTAAAGAATTTTCATATTCTGTCAAAATTTACACACATAGGCAAACGAACATACAAAAGCTTCTTTCTTTGAAGTCGATTAAAAATGTAGCTGCCCAAAACAGATTTGTTATTTATAACATTCTTGTACCTAGCTCATGTATTTTAAAGTGCTAGAATAATGTATTGGATAAATTATTTAGAAGTTTAAAGGTGTGGAGCGAAAGCTCGTGTGCTTGTAATTATATAAATCGAACGCAAGAGTAATTTCAAGTAAATCGGTTTTACGGTTCAGTGTTACGGTCTGTGATTTTCTCTACGACCGATAGCAAATTGTTATTCGAGAAGATCAATAGGCAGAATGTATTTAGGTTTATCTATTTAATAATAATTTAATGGTATTGGAGTTGTTTTGGGTGCAGTAATACAGCTCCGACACTTTATCTATAAAGAAAGAAAGAAAAAATATTTATTTGGGACACGCACAGAAAATACAACAGTAAAAAAAGGACATAAAACTAACAAAAGCATGAAAACATAAAAAAAAAAAACATATTACTGAAAACAAAACAAAATAGAAGACCTGTGCGAGGCCAAAAAGGCTCCTATCTCAGCATGATGCTGCGATATTTAATTTAAAAACTACAAATACCGCAGCGCTGGTATTCTGATAGGGCCCGACTATTATATTCTATAACATAATACGAGGCAGTGAGTGGAACGGGAGACGCCCTAGAAGGACATATAAAGTCGAATTATTAATTCACTTTGTGTAATAAATATAGTGTCGTACTTTTAGGATGCTTAATGCCCTCCTGACCACCAATCCTGAATGTAATCTGTTTGCTTATGTATGGAGCAGTATAATGCGTGTATGTCTGATGTTTTGCGAAGGTAAGTATGCTATGTTGTCCTCTATTATAATGTTAGTATTTGAAATCTTTTTGTTTGCTATACCTGTTTTAATCTCTATGTTAATTAATGTAAACGGTGTTGCCGTTTACACAATGAAATGGTCATATTTATTGTATGTCTAGAGACTTTTACACGTATTATTAGATACTTACACATTTATTTTACACTTATATAAATCGATTAAACTAAATGATCACCATTACAATAAATATGATCATTTTATAACACAAAGTGACAGCTAGCACATGTCAGATTACTCCAGTGAAATAATTATTCAACTTTAGTGACCTTATTGGTGATGTTCTTCAGAAAAACACACTATTAGTGGTAATGGGTTTCATTTTGACAGTTCAACAACATTCATTGCGATAATTAGGTTGTTGAGCAGACACATTTTTCGAATATTTGAAGCAATAGATTAGCAGTATCTTTCAGTAATCATTCGGGTTTTGATTGATAGTGTGTTACAAAATTTATGAGTGTAAACGAAGCAAAAGGAGTATGCAAGGCTTGCAGCAGGTGGCGTTCTGTAGTATCTGCCTAAGCGTAGTGTGTATGTACATAATTATGTGGAACGTTCAAGATTAAATACGAAAGAAAGGCGAGACTAAGATAAATTATCTTTTTATTTAAAATAAAAAGAAATTACATACAAAGAGGTAACAGCGGATGCCGAATAAAAATTGGTTAAAGTTTCTATAAAAGACTCAATGGATCAGCATACTGCCTCATTTATACTTCCACACCACATAACTCATTTCATGATAACATGATAATGAAATAGCGTTTCAATGCAAGATGCTTTTCAATAAGATTTGACAAGATTGCATCGACTACCTACGGATAATACATTCAACAAAATTCACGGAAACCCTTCTTAGTACAGAAAGCGCTTCCGATCCAAAACTCAAGCTACAATCGCTTTAAATTCAAATCAAATGCATATTCCATTCAAAGCAAAACCATCTTGGGTAGCAAGATGAATATCTTCTGATTCGAGACAAAAACTTCTCCAAACATCTTGCAAACCAATTCCGTAATCAGTGAACAATAGTTATGTATGAACCAGATTTTGTCTCCAATCTGAGGGTTGGGATATGAATAAGACAAATAGCGCACAAACTATATAGTTAATTATTTGCTTAGAGATTTAAAAAATACGGTTTGTTTTTTTTTTGTTTTTTGTATACTTACACTGTCAAAACGATGTTTTATTCCTCAGATAAAAGTTATCTTAACATTGTAAAATCGGCCTTTAGTCTGTTTAGTTACCGAATAGATATTTTACATGGCATTTAAATATATACCAACGTGAAAACGAGCGGCATTCTGCAGTTTAAAGTCTGATGGAACCATTATTTTTGTAACAATATTTTAATTCAAAAGTGTGTCCGTGGAGTTTTTGCCCGTTCTTCTCCATAGGAACCTACTACGCTTTGGAATGGGCAACTAGCTTCATCTTTCTGACTGACCGACCCCTTGACAATTCAAAAGTGCTTGTATTTGGTTTATTTCAAATAAATTATGTGAGTTTGAGTTTTAGTTTCTGTCTACCCCCATGGGAAGAAGACGTGTATGAAAACAAGCTATTTAACTACACCAAGAAGATTTTTACTAATTAATAATAAAACATCACAAACGCAACCTTATCAAACGTGGTGATTATGTCACAGTGATTAGGGAATGGTAGCGATCGATTAAGTTCTGACCAACATCCCGTTTACCCGCTGAGGTTAATAAAATTCTGCCTACAATCAGCAGAGCAGTTTAAGTGCAAGGCAGGTCACGTTGACAGACAAAATGACACTTGATACTTCACAAGTGAAGTGCTACTCGTTGATAATTTGACCTGCATTTTTTCAAACACTAAGCACTAGCTTTTTCCCGTGGTTACGCCCGCGTGGATGTCGGAAGTTATCCCTCAGGAACGTTTTACCGGAATAAAAATATCCTATGTCCTAACCCAAGGCATGGTCTACTTGTGTGCCAAATTGTATTGAAATTCGCCCAGCCGTTAAAGCATGCAAAAAGGTGACAAGCAAACAGACAGAGTTACTTTCGTATTTATAATAATAAGTATGGAGGGTAAACAGCCATTTCATAACTTTGCTAACAGTTATTATTTTCAGACTGATATACCGCGCACAGTTTTGACGAACGAATTAGCATCAAAATATCCCACACAAACTTAACCTCTATTCTTCCCATTACAGTTTGAAAGCGCTCTATTGCTCCATTAATACCCCAAGCACAAGTTCACATTAATCACAGTAGATTGTTTGGAACAAATGACTGCCCTCCACTTGGTCCTCAATAACATTTCTGTACATCTTGCAATTTTGTTTGATAAACAGCGTACTCGAGTGGAATACTAATATTGTTTGTTAAGTGTGCTTAGTCGAGAGTCGTGACAAATGCGAGAAGATGCGAGAAGATGCGACAAAATTGTGGCATGTTTTGATAGCATGGATGGAGGCGGTTATTTAGGGAGAATAAATAGGATTGTCTTGTTATTTTTATTTTGTTGGGCGGTTGTTTGTTTTGGGCTTGCCAAGAGGTCATTAACAAGGACGGAACGATCGGCCCTGTCCTTTTGCGTAAGAGTTTCTGAATTTATACTGTGTAACTGGTACTTTGGTATACTTTTTTGCGTGCAAATCCTAATGGGTATCTACCTACCCTACACTTTGGTTGAGTGGAGAGGGTTTTAGGACTACTACCACCTTAGACCACAAATAGACCGTTCTTAACACGAAGGATCCTTAGATCAAACGACCTAAATACAAGGTGTACTTGATATGACTGAAAACCTCATAAGGAGCCATTGGACTCATTATTAATACGTACGTATTCATACGTATAATGCGGTCTGCCGGGGCGTCGACATCGATGTTTTCAGTACAAGGATTTCAAAATTGAAAGGGACTCTTTGTTATTTGTTTTTTGATAACGTAAACTAATTGATTACAATTTAAGCAGCTTGAAATACATTTTCACTTATGAAACTGTTTTTACTTAAATGTCTACCACTGTCTGCTTTCTCAAATATTTTTGTTTGTATGTATTCTCTCTTCTATCTGTGAACACTTTTAATTGGCCTTATTTTGTTACTCTCAATCGTGTAAAAATGTTTAACTGTAAGTTTTCCTGAAACTGTAAAATAAAATAAATATCTATGTATATGTATATTGTTGACTTTTTTTATGGGTCTAAACCCGAAATCGCGAAAAAGAACCAGCTGTTCACTACATTTCGTAGAAGTAAGGGTCACTTTCCACCAAACGCGTAAATACTCGCGGATGCTCGAGCACTTTTTAAATTTCACTGAATAAAAACTCGCGCATGAAATCAGCTGCTCCAAACTTATGTTCGCGTCGATTTGTATACTTAAAGTCAATATTGATACAGTTATTTATTCAGTGAGTTTTAAAAAGTACTCGAGCATCCGTGAGTATTTTTCCGTTTGGTGGAATCTGACCCTTATGCGAACATAAGTTTACGGAGCAGCTGATTTTTTACGCGAGTTTTCAGTTATTTCAATTACGCCATTTGTATATTATGAATTGCCATTGCACACTCAGTTTCCATACAAACATTTTCCATATAACCCGGCTAAACATGCTTGAATAGGTTTCATAATAAGTTGTAGTAATGGCAGAAGTTCTGTGTGTAAACAGGGTTAATACGCTACTGTGTGGCGCATGACCGCGACGCAATAGTTCTGCTACCGCAAAGCAGAAATTGCTATATAGTTCTACCACTAGGCCACAAGACCAAATTTACGGTACTGCAAACGAACATGTTTTTGTAGACAGTTTTTATTTATTACAACTTAATGCACAAGAAAAAGAAATACAGCACAAAAGGCGGACTTAATGCTTGAGGCATTTTCTACCAGTCAACCTTAGGGTGATGCAGAGAAGCAACATAGCAGGTGCAACATAAGGGATAGATAACACGAAAATAACTATGCATTATAATAATAAATACATATATATATATAAACAGAATAAACTTTGTCAGGAGAAATAACGATCGGTAGAGATGAAATAACGATCAGTAGAGAAGAAAACGAATCCAGAAAATCAGCGCTGGGATGTTTCTGCCAACTTCTTACGTATGTATATATTCACGTGCCTTCACTTTAAAAGACAACCGACTGGATGCAGGGTTTATATTTGATGGGCTCGTGTTTGAATATTATCTCAGCTGATGATCATGCAAGTGAGGATGTGGTTGACAATGGTACACACTTGTCTAGAAGTAGTCTAGCACTAGGAAGTGGTGAAGGGGGGCGTTTTTGGGGGACTGTATGTAACTTTGACGTTCGAAAAGTGCTGATTCTCAGCCTAGTTTGAATAAATGACTTTTTATTTTGATTTTTTTGAGTCTATTCGCTCACTTGTAGGCCTACGTACAGTGACATCTATCAGTGATAACGATGATGAAAAGTAAAAATGTATGGGACTGACATAATTATGCTACCGGAATGCTTCTCAGTCCTGTAGAAAGACTTTGTAGAAATACGGATTTCAGCATTTCAATTCATAACACATTGAAATGCCGAGCGGTTTTTGGGAATGGACTCAAAAAGCGAAACAAAAAGGCATCATTCCACCTACGCATCGTCAAACATATTTACCCGCAACCGTACAATAATAACAAAACAATACCAAAACATTACGTGAAAATGAAAGAAAACAATAGAATAACGCAATTGTTTATTATACCTAACAAATTGTTACAATCAAACAGAGGGACGTGTAATTGGGGCGTTCATTGAGTTGATTATGCTTTGGAAAAAAATAGATAGGTACAGAAGGCTGGCTCAATATAATGAAAGAAAATACGCGCACGCATTCGTAAACGCGATCGTACGACGATCTCAAACAAATGCCAAACGCGGGTGCGCTTGCAGTCGATGTAGGGGAAGCGTGTCTATGTCACCGTAAGATTGTGGGAACTGGTAGCTTATAATCTACCGGTGTTATTTCTGTTAGATACAACAATTATTTTGTAAACTGTCGAAACATTGTGAACCGGAAATGGATTAGGTTAGGTTAGAAGTGTGACGGCCGCGCGCGAGCCGAGCGAGCGAAAAGAGCGGAGCTGCAGCAGCGGTCAACGTCAAGCGAGCGGTATTTCCAAGTTGTTCGCAGCTAGGTAGGGTATATAGTATTTCGGCGGTTTCCCATGGATGGATAAACTATCGAAAAATGAAAAATAAAAATAATGCGTTATATTGTAAATGGTGTGTTGTAATCTAACGGAAATAATACCGGTAGATTATAAACTAACGAAGTTCATAATTATACGGTAACATCTATGTGCGTGCGTTTTCGCATGTGGCATGAACCTGATCTTCTGCATTTACCTTTTTATCTATTCCGTGTAATGTTATGGATATGTTTATCTGTCGACAAAATACGGTATTGTATGTGCCTTGGTTTATCTTAGTTGGTAGATCTATCTTGGGGGAAGAAAAATGAGGGATGATGTTGACAACTTGTGGAAGAATATCTTGAATGATCGTGAGATTCAGTGAAGATTTTGTGTAGTGATATTTCGGAGAGGGTTAAGAATACTTTTATAAAATATCATCTCTTTCATATTTAAAATTATATGTTCTCCATGTTCTCTACATAGGATTTAAAATATGAAAGGGATGAAATTTTTCTTTGTTCTTAATTCAACCAGCTGAAACACAAATTCTATCAAATATAATTATGTTACGACAACTTTATTTATTGATGCGGTATGTGAGAAGTCTTATACGCATTAAGATTTGTTTTAAATGTAAGTTTTGTCTCTATAAGTAATATTTTCTCCTATTGCATAAAGGCTTGTGCAGACTAGCGTGATACCGCCCCAGTCTGCTCGAGCCTTATACGTTCAAACATAATTAAAAACTGAATTTATTATAGTCAAAGAAATTAATTGTTAAGACACATGCCACATCACTTGCATGCTTAATTTAAGCTTAAACGACAACAAACAGTTACTGACGCTCTCTCTAAATAGTACATTGGTTCATCATCATCATCATCATTCTCCTGCCCTTATCCCAGTTTATTTGTGGTCGGCGCAACATGTCGCTTTCTTCCATACTTCTCTATTAGTTGTCATCTCGGTAGTCACCCCCTTTCTAGCCATATCACCTTTACATAGTTCATCCATCGTTTCTTTGGTCTTCCTCTACTCTTATAGCCGTCGACATTCATACTCAAGACTTTTCTCACGACATTTTCCTCATTCCTCCGCATCACATGCCCATACCATGACAACCGATTTCCGCACAACTTTTCAGTCACCGGTGCCACTTTCAGAATTGGTTAAGTGTTAATAATTTCTTTAAAACGAGAAAAAGACTAAATGTATTAAATTTCTGTCACCTAACGTTAAGCAGGTAAAAACTTACGTACTAGTAAATAGGGCGAAATTGAATCTTGTGGACGCCGCTATGTTCTTAGTTATACTTTGGAGTCGAAGCTACAGTGGGGCACATATATAACCAAATTGTCGAAGCGGCTAAGGTCTGCAGCCTACGCGGTCTATAAAATCCGTCATTTGACTGATGTATAAAAAGCGCGATTAGCATATTTTAGTTATTTCCACAGTGTAATGTCGGACGGCATTTTGCTGTGGGGAAATGCAGCCGACATTCAGGCTATATTTGTGCTACAGAAACGAGTCATTCGAGCAATTTATAAACTATTTATATATATATATATATATATATATATATATAATATATAAGTATTAGTAGTGTTTAGTTTAAGTAGTTGTAGTTAGTAGTAGTAGTTTATTTAAGTATTATTAGTTTCTGTCTCTCCTTTCCCCCTAATCCATCCAAAGGTTGTCTTTAAAAGATCGCTTTTAGCGATAAGACCGCCCATTGTGTCACCCTATGTAAAATTTCTACATTTAAAGCTGTAATTTTTATGGTGTACATAATAAAGAGTATTCTATCTATCTATCGATCTAAGTATTATATACTACTATTATACTACTTGTTATTATTATACTATTACTGTTTTTTTTTTATATTTATAATATATAAGTTTAAGGCATGCCAAGCAACATTGGGTGCTCATCGAAACTTTTTTGCCTAGTTGTAACGCTGCATCCTTTTTTAGATACACAGGTGGTTCTTGTAAAATTTAAGTTAATATAACACCTTTTCTATTGTGAATGTGAGGACTACTTCAGTGGGTCACACATTTTCTAATTTTCCGTTCCTTTTTCTCAGTTAGCTTTAATAATAATCTGGCAGTTTGAGTACTTTATGCGGTCTACCCAAATGTCGGTTCTGTTCGTCGAGTCATTGAGCTCTTTAAGTTCTGAGTTGAGCTACACGATTACTGACAAATGCGTGCACTGATTGGACAGGTCCACACAATCTGTGTGGTTCTTTCCTCAAAACCATTACAGAAACCAATCTACATGGTCCTCAAACAATCAAATCATTTTCCTGCCCTTTTCCCAATTTATTTGCAGTCGGCGCAACATGTCCCTTTCATACATACTTCTCTATTAGTTGTCATCTCGGTAGTCACCCACTTTCAAGCCACATCATCTTTCACACAGTCCATCCATCGTTTCTTTGGTCCTCAAATGATCGGACCAGATTATTTCTGGACTTTAAAAGAGAATGTGACCTCTGAGTCTGAGTAGCCAGATACGAAACGCCGACCTCATCTAGTTTTTAAAATATGATTCATGTGTAAAAGTGTTTGTACAAACACTTACAGAAGTAAAGTCATTTATCATTTAAGAAAATTTACTAGGTACCTTAAATTGTCCGTTTACGACACGGCAAATTGAAGTAGGGTGTCAATTTGCGTAACAATTAATTTCCCTGACTATACCTACCTACCTGCTATAAACTAAAGATAAATTTTAAGCTCCAGTCTGACAGCCTGAAAAGCGCTTCGGCGTATCTTCTAGCATTAATGCTTATAACATATAGGGCTCATCATAAAAATCATAGGTATTGAACGAGAAGATTTCTCACCGAAGAAATAAAGGAAAACAGCTGTTTGCTATCTCAAGTAAATCGTCCTAATCAACAAAGGGAATGAGAAATCGCAGAGTTAATTGGAACAATCGTTTCATTGGTCTTATGCTACGAAGAACGAGCCTGCTGGAATTATTAGTTAGATATTGCTAGGTAGGTAAACAATGTCGATCTGCCATTAATTGATCGTTAAGACTAACAAAGATTCTTAAATTATACTCATTGTGCTAGCGCGGCAGCGGTTCTATCTGTTTTTAATTTTTCGAGACGGAATTGTTTTATATCATTCCGCGTCTTAGTTGCAAGTGTTTCTGAGTTAGGTACGTAAAAATGAACTTATATAGGAAAGCTTGGTTTTTGGAACGAAAATCAACACAAACATTCTCTAATAAATTGTCAAGCGCGCGAAACCTGCTCTGATTGATTGAATAAATTATCAACAATCAATCGCATCACTTGACTGGCGTTTAATTTTAACGGTTTGATAATGTTAGTTTCAGAAACTGGGTGTAGACAGATAGACTCACTGACGTATTTAAGTAGGAATTAAATGCCAATTTTTTTTTTGGGTGGGAAATTATCAAATAACTTCTCCCACTCTGGGCGGAGCGGGAGGCTCAGACTCGGGGTGTCAGACTCTTACTGACTAAAACCCACCCGTGTTCCTTCCGTTGCCTGTGTTGCCAGGGGCAATAATTAAATACCTCTAACACACTTTTCCGTCACCTACCGTCCGATGAAAGGTGATACATGATGACACAACCGACTATCAGCCTTCAGAAATGTCATCGTCTGTATCAAAGGACTAAAAAGGAACACTTTCAACAATCCTGCATCAAACTATCACCCTTAGCACTGCTGTCAGCACGGTTTAATTGGATAAGCCCGGCCTGGTACACCATTTCGCGCAGATACTTAATCAAAAACAAAGGGGACAGGACTTAATTGTGCTGAAATTTATGGCATGACTGTACCTTGTGTACCCAGTTTGTTGGCTTAGGACAACTTATTAGAACAATTCGGTGACAAATGTTCGTAATTACCCAAAGGGACACCGCTTGTATTGAGTAGGTTTTAGGGGACGTTTGTTGCCATTTATTTTGGGTGGACTTAGTGGTCCTTATGAAGAATTTTGGTTGGAGGGACAGGTTGTTTTTTACTCTGGAATCTTAATTATAAAGGTTACAGAAAAAGCTTAATGTAAAATGAAATTACAATAAATGTGCTGGCGCCGCTGCTGCGGAGAACCTTAAGCGACGTAAGTATAATAACCTTGTTGGTCATTATATTTTCGAGCCATCTGGGGTTGAAACCCTCGGGCTGTGGGGTCCAAGTGCTCAAGTGTTTTTTTAAGGAAATCTCGAAACGGCTGGTTGACACTTCCCGTGACTCAAGGACTGGCTTTTACCTTGGCCAGAGGCTAAGCTTTGCCATACAACGTGGTAATACCGCCAGTCTCTTGCGCACATAGCCAGACGACAACGATGTGTTTTTTCTTTCTTTCTTTTTCTATGTGGATGAATTTTCTACGCCATATTTTAGTTTGTGAATAGTTTTAGGTTAGGATATAATTTTGTTATTTTTATTAATGCATTAGGGACTATATCGATTTTAGAAAATAAAATCAAGATCTAACATTCAATTATAATAAAAGTGTTACATTTTGGGACTTGAAGTGGTCCTTAGGAACGTTTTCGTTTGGAGCGAAAACTTGTTTTTTTTTTTGTGAGAAATCTTAATTAAAAAGGTTGCAGGAAAAGTGGAACGTAGAATCGAATTGTAAAAATGCTACATTTTGTAAATAAACTTTGATAAGTGAGCCTAAATTAACAAGGATAAAATAAAAAATATTCGTAAGAACGTATAAAATATTTATATTATTTAATATTTATAAAAATAACACCTAACACAACATAATATCACGCCTGTATTCCCCAAAGAGTTAGGCAGAGATGTCTCTATAGTAAACCCACATTTCGCCAGTTATGTTTGAGTCCTATGTAATAGGGGGCGAGACTATTGCCATCGACCGGGCACAAATCCAGACTCCGGGCTGAGAAATTCCGGATGGAAAAATCCAATAACACTTTGCCGGGAATCGAACCCAGGACTTCATGCTCAGCAGCATCGCTTGCGACTACTAGACCAACAAGGCAGTCAAGATTGAATTTAAAAATAAAATATTAAAATATTAAGTGTGATCTGTCATAATTACTTTTATTAAATACAAGGATGCGGAAGCAAAGTCTCAGAGCAAAGTCTCGCTCATACTTCATACCAAATTTGGTGTTGGTTTGGGTAGGTACCTACACCAAATTTCGGCTTCACTTTTCGGTTCATTATTTTATAGATGAAAAGAGCAGTCGTGATTGATTGCCTGAAAATATTCTTTATAAACCTCGTTCGCTATCACATAGTTCGATCGAACTGAGCGGGTTAGCCTCCCTGATGTGGTCACGTCTTTGGATAGGTGATCGTTATTCACACATTCATCCGGTTAGCCTTTTCCTATTTGTGCTCGGAATGGCTTACAGTTTAACGAGATGGAGTTAGGTATCTGTATTTTGCACGGGGAGTTTCCCTGTGCCATCTGTTTTTTGTATTTTAATTTAACGTTTGTGAGGATGTTTGGTTCTTAATCATAGAGCAGTGGTGGCGCAGTAGTAACGGCCGTGACTTACGAGTTGTAGGTCATAAGTTCGAACCCAGAAGGTGATTTACTTTGTGTAAATTATTTCATCACCACTGCTCTCAGAACGGTGAGGAATCCGACATGTCCTAGAACCAAAAATTCGAACACATGTGACATCTATCAATTCGCTCGCATGGTAGGTAACGGCCCACGCCCTCTCACCGAGGAGGCCAGTGTGCCAGCAGTGGTAACATTACAGGCTGATTATGAAATCGCTGAATCAGTTTAGCGTAAAAGAGTCAGCGGTCTGGGCTCGAAATAATTGAGTATGTCCTGTCATCAGTCAGGACACTTTTAATCTGAAACTTGGAGTTCCCAACATCTAATGTTGATCGATGATGGTGCTCACTTGCTACGTAGTAAATATTGCACTCGTCTCTGGATTTCTTGGAGACCAAAGTTATAGATTTTGGTACACTGAATTCTTACTGTGCCAACTGAAACTAATTACGTAGCCAATTGGGCTAAGATTAAGTTTGGGCGAATGGAAACCGTCGACTTCAGAAACTGTTACACACAACATTATTTGTTGTTTCAAAAATCAGTTTTTCTTTATGTTATTATATTTGATCTGTAGTCAAATATTTTGTTAACTAACATGATTACTTGATGCTTAATAAATGGGTTGATTAAAATTACTTCCATTAAAAAATAAAAAGAAAAATAAAAAAAATAACCTTTATTTCGGACAAGTAACATCTATAGCGGGAAGCAGAAATCTTATGACTATGTTTGTACAGCTTAATATTATTACTTTGCGACAAGATTATTCTGAAATATACATCTCTTAATAATGCTATGCATTATCGAAGAGTCGTATCTTCCAGTTATGATTTTCAGGATGGAGTTGGGGCACTCTGCAGAGCAATGAGGCAGATTTCTGTCTAATGATGGCATCGAAGCCATCAACGTGACTCTGCGCGAACATAGGCAGATGCACTGCAGAAACGGGGTAACCCCAATAGCATCCTGAAACCATTATAATATTGCACTCGTAGGGCGCTGATGGCCCGCTGGATATAATTAGTCCACAGGCTGCACGTGTAGAACACTTGGCAGTAAGCTTTAAAAAGAGTTACTTAAATTTGTCATTAGTCAGATTAGACTCATGTTCTGGTCAGGAGGAGTACGCCCCAGTACCACTTTGCTAACTGCATGATCTAACGTTACATGGTTATTGACGCTAAATGTTAAATATGAGATTTCGTAGTTAGTTTGCTTTCACGAATCGTAATTTTATTCGAATAACCATTTTTTATCCACTTACTGCACTATAAAACCATCAAAATCCTCTATCCACTTCAATCGATCAACCGTCCAAGTTCTATCCCCTTCTGCATCCCCGCATCCATTGCATCGAATGACAGATTGGTACCAATCGACGTACCTATGCAGCCGTCTCAATCAATCACGTAACAAGACTGGTAGAAAATGATTGAGAACCATAATAAGAGTCAAATGTATTGCGTTTGAACGAGAATGGAGTGATTGATTCGTGTATTTTGTACCGTTAGGGTGGTACACACTTGTTCGGGTCGGCATGTTCTGGCACAGCCGAGCGGCAAAATTTCATTGATGTGTTCGGGAAAAAGCCGCTCCTTTGTGCCGACTCGAACATGATTCAGCGAGGGTAGATGCCGATTGCCATGAGCCGCATGAAAGTTGAATAAATGTAGTAATTGTTTCGGGTTGGTTTTGTTTTTCAATATACATATACTGCTGAATCGAAAGTATAACCCGATCAAGTGTGTAGCACCCCTTACCGACGGGATACGGACTGTTGGTGATGTATTTCTTTTAGGCATGTGTCACTAGATTATGCCGGAAACTGTACGCAAAGATACCTCTATTTGATCTAGTGAAGGATGAAGTATTTATCGAAAAACTATTCGGCTCCAAGGACCAAATCTTTCTCATGTTGTTTTTTCATTGGTTTAGTGCGATCTGCCTGTCAGTCAATAATGTGACGTAGTTCCTTAAGCGTTAGGAACCTGAACTGTTGAAAATTGTGACGTTTTGTGAAATCATTCTTAGGGTTAAGGAAAACGTCGGGATAACAACTGGAATTTAATAGTTTAGAAATTGCCAATAAGTATTGTGAAAACCAGACCAATGCTCGATTTTTCATGATGAGTAGTAATACTTGAGAGATGACTGCACTCCAGTTAGACAATTACGGTTAGCAGACGAGATCTTTAGCCAATTACTAAAGAGTATCTAATACTTTATTAACTTGATGCTCTTTGATTCTTGACTATTAGACATTTTTACCCTAAGTGTCAGATCAATAAGCCTTATCTTCAGATTGTCTGAGCACCCCTACTAATTGGGTTTTACAACAAATTAATCTAGACTGTTAACTTTGCTATCTCAATTAACGTACCAACCTTTGCTACTGACTCTCGGCATAAACTTATAAGTGTTAATCATATTATAATTTAGTTATTAACAATGTCACTAAACTCAAAAACTCATTTGCATTTTAGGGTTAAAAACGTTTTTGCCACTAAATAAGGCCTCATAATTGTATGAAAACAAACTTATCATTGTAAAATATGTTAATTAAAAATCCTGTGAATTACCTCGCATAATTTTAAGCTGAATAAGCAATTTATCTTTAACACCTACCGCCATTATAAATCAGCGGTGGGTTGTGGAACTACAATTGTTCTTAATAAGAATCAGAGGCAGGGTCCACGTGTTAAATATAATAGTATGCGGACCAATAGTGTTTCATGTTCACGAGAGTAAATGGACCGCACCCGAGGGATAGATAACGAATAATATATTTTGGCGGGTTTTCCAAGCAAACGGTGGCTTCGTACGCAATGCGGCATTACGCCGACATCGTGTGGATGTTCCTTTTTTGAATTTTAAAAGCTTATTTACGAAATTTAAGCTACAAAAGCAAATTATATATTTTTTTATGTTCTTGGCAGCTGAATGTTGGTTGATATGTCTTACAATTCGTTCAATGGTTGTAATGTGACATTTTTGGATCGAAGGACGAAAATGAGCTTGAATAAGGCAGTTCCTTTTCTGATTCTAGACCCAAAACAATAAAAAGAATACCTTTTAAAAGCCACTTAGACTTGACTGGCTTTTCGAATAAAGGTTAAAAAGGTTTTCAGGAGCAGGTAGCTGAATAGTAAAAACTTACTTTGAATGAAAGTCTTCTAAGAAAGTTTTATTATTGCAAAAGAAAATTATTGTACCCAATTCTTTGAATGTTATTTATGCCATACTTTCAAAAACGAGTAAGTTTTCTAACAATACATATGTACATATTATGTTAATCAAAACGTCCTTCTATATTCCGGTTTCATAGATTTTATACGGCTTACCTTTTTTCCGGCGAACTACAGACGAAGTTTTTAGTATTCTCAAAGTAAAAGATGGAATTGCTCAAGTTTTTTCGGTTCGTGGAAAGAAAAGATATTTGTTTTACACCGTTACGTCACGTAAGGTTCGGGAAGGTATTTTAAATTTCTAATGTCTTGGCAATATTAAATATGACGAAAGAATTGTAGACTCTTTCATATAAACAAATAAATTAAATTGAATTTGTAATGTCAAAATAACAGACAACACATTTATTGCCGTAGGTAAACGTAGCTTTTTATTACTTACATATTATATACATTGTGATGCTTAAGAAAGTGTATAATGTAAAATCGTGTCACTTTGCTATCAATATTTGTAAGTCATTATTGTAATTACTAACACATTGGATCTTAGTTATTTAAATTAAAGAATTATTATTATTATAATCTCCAAAACGGCTGCACCGATTTTGACGGGACTTTAAATTTATTTATTTATTTATTTATTTATTTATCGACTTAAAACTACCATTACAGGGATTCCCTAATGCGGTATTTAAGAACATACACAACGATTATATATATACACAACGAATATAAAGAACACAACACCTTAATAATAATAATT
Source organism: Atethmia centrago (assembly GCA_905333075.3). Taxonomy (NCBI): domain Eukaryota; kingdom Metazoa; phylum Arthropoda; class Insecta; order Lepidoptera; family Noctuidae; genus Atethmia; species Atethmia centrago. The sequence goes on from HG995388.1 coordinate 10,435,665, forward strand.
ATCCATATTTTAAAATAAATCTAGAATATTTATAATACTTATTATCTACTTATAACAATTCAAAAACCTTATTTTCTATTATAACTTAATATAAATAACAAATTACTTGTGAATTCACTGACACTACAAGTTAATACGTCCACTTTATCATGGAGTTCATTAACAGTTCGAATTGCCTGGGCCACAGCTGAGTTGGCAAGTAAGTTCGTTCTGGCTGCTGGCACCATCAGCAGCGACGGCCGCCGTCGTCTCCATACGTAGCGGTCCGGGACACTAAGTGCCAAACGCTGCAGAACTCCCGGATTACATACAATACCACGAAGCAGTTTTACAAGATACGCGACAAGTGTAAACTCTCGTCTTACCCTCAATTCGTCGTATCCGACCATACCCAGTACAAATAGGGTGGGGTACATTAAAGGGTAAAACGGATACACCCCATATAACTTATGGTACAAATGTCGCGTAAACTTGTTCTGCACACGCTCCAGCATCACCTTGTACTTAGTCTCGTGCGGGGCCCATATGACAGCACTGTGTTCCAGATGAGTCCTGACCAGTGCGTCATACAGGACCTTGACTACAGTAACGTTGGTGAAGCCTTGTGACTGCCTCAAAACGAAACCCAAATTCCTATAGGCCTTTCTGCATATCTTGACGATATGATCTCGGAATTATAATTCTGTCGTAAGAATCACCCCTAGGTCCCGAACCTGCGAAACCCGTTGTAAGGGTGCTGCGTCTACCTTGTACTCGTAATGTACAGGAGTTCGTGCGCGAGTGAAAGTGATTACCGAGCACTTGTCGACATTAAAGTAGAGTTTGTTGTTGTGACTCTACTCCACCACTCTGTTAATGTCATCTTGTAGCCGCTCACAATCCAGTTCACTCTTAATCTCAAGCAGCAATTTGAGGTCATCTGCAAACAATAAACAGGATCCGTGTCTAACGACCTTCGGTAAGTCGTTTATCATGATAATAAACTCAAGAGGCCCCAAATTACTGCCCTGACTTACGCCCGACCTAGTGTAATACGGCTCTGATTCACACCCATTGAAATCTACATACTGTTTTCGATCTTTCATGTAGCTGACAAAGAATCGTAACAGGTGTGGTGTACAGCCTACCTCCGCAAGCTTCCTTAACAGAATATCATTATCGACCGTATCGAATGCCTTCTTGAAATCAAAATAGGCCGCGTCCACCTGCACACCAGCATCAACTGCCGGCACCACCTGCCCCATGAAGTTGAGTAAGTTAGTAGCTGTACTACGCTCGGGCCGGAAGCCATGCTGTGAGTCTGACAATTGTGCTTGAACTTGTCTTTGTATGCAACGTTGGATAGCAGACTCAAACACTTTAGCCGGCGTCGAAAGCACAGCCACTGGTCTATAGTTACTAACCTCCGGACCCGACCTTCCTTTAGGAACAGGAATAACCCTCGTGATCTTCCACCTCTCCGGAACAGTAGCTTGCTCTAAACAGTTATTAAATATATGTTGGAGTGGTTCCGCCAGTACCCTACCACAATCTTTGAACAGAAATGCTGGTATTCCATCTGGTCCAGCTGACCGTTTCGCTTTAAGGTTTACCAGCGCTTCCTGTATTTCTTTAAGGTTTAAGGTCCCTATATGAACACGCGCGCTGCTCGCACCCGCCTCCGTCGCCGCCGCTTGCGCGTCCAATCGCGGTTCTTGTTTACTATAAACTGATTCAAAGAAACCCGCAAAATGTTTAGCACATTCATAGTTTGTAAGATGCTGACCATCCTTTATGATACTCGGCTTATTGGTTCTATTTCGTTTCGATCTTACGTATTGCCAAAACGATTTTGGATCTTTCAAAAACTGATTTCGCAATTTGTTTTTGTATATCCTGTATGCAATTTCTATGGATTTCTTAAGACGGGCTCTGTACTCAGAAAATTTGGAGTATTTACTAGCAAGTTTTGTTTTTTTATATTCCTTGTGTAATTGAGCTTTAATTTTTAAATCTCTTATTATCTCGGCTGTGTACCATTCGGGGTATACAAATCGGGAATTTACCCGGTTTGGCTTTTTCCTAGGTACATACATGTCTAAGATGCGGTACAGCGTATCATAAAAGAAATTCAACATGTCATCCAAATCTTGCATGTCATACATAGAACTCCAATCGGTGGTAATTAAACTATTATATAATAATTGATAATCAGCTTTGTAAAAATTCCATTGCGGTGTAATAGCGCGCGCTAGTACAGACGGCGGCACTAGCGGCGGCAGCGGGCGGGGGCGCAGACGCACGGGCGGTGCACAAGCTCACCGCGAGCGGCGGGTGGTGCGAGTCCACTGGTACGAGCGCGTCGTCCGCCGCCACTACCGATATGTCACCATCACCAAAACCTGCACTCAAAACCAAATCCAACTGCCGACCCAAGCAATTCGGAACTGTATTACTCTGTATGAATTCACAGTATGACAGGAAACATTCATAATAAATGGCAGCAGCTAGTTTATAATAATACTATACCTACCACTTTTTATTAGTATTCTGGCTATTTCAGATTATTATTATTCTACAGTTTGGGATAATGATACATAATAAAAATAACTGTTAACTTTGAACGTGCCGACTGTTAAGTTACGTAAATATTTTCAAAGTTTCAATTTCATTGTTTTCTATTTTCATTTACATTAAGATAATGTAAGTATAAAAATATTTAAACACGATCGTTTAGTTCCATGTAATTACAGGGAAGCCTATTTCCATTTCCCGCGCCAAACATTTTTGGACCTGAATATCGACAGACCGTAAGTCTACATTAATAGACCGCTGTCATTTGAGCATTTTCTTCAGAGGTGCGGCGACTTGATGTCATCTTAGCATTGATTTAGAATAGGAACAAAGTTGGTCTATTTTTTAGAAAAAAAATCTGTATTTTCATCTAATTAATAACGCTGTCTTATAGTTACGTACTGTTGATAGTAAAGAGATTTTTCTTCTTTATGTAAAAAAAGAAATATTCTTTTGTTGACTGTAATGCCTTGGTTACACGAGGTTAGTTTTTGAAGCTAGGACAGCAAGATTGTGCTAGTAAGCTAGCAAGCTACCTGCCGGGGTCGCGGGAAAGGACGAAAGGGTTACCGAGGCCCCTGGCAACACAGGCAACGGAAGGAACACGGGTGGGTTTTAGTCAGTAAGAGTCTGACACACCCTCTCGCTCCACCCAGAGCGGGAGAAGTTATTTGATGATTTCCCACCCAAAAAAAATAAATTGCAAGCCAGTCACTCTAGCTTCGAGTACCTATACAGACAGAACTATCCTCATTTTAGTCATTTTTAGTTTATTTTTAGGCTAGTAAGCTAGTGTGATAGTTTAATAGGATGGGGTTCTATTCTTGAGCTAGTAGCGTCCACCACCACCGATTTTACTATCCTGGCTTGAGTAGCCTCATATGGCCGGCGAAGCTAGTATCCAAGCGGACAAATTTACTCAACGGACTTTTTCTTCTTTCTCGTGTGGTTATTGACTAACCTGGTGTAAGAGATTTTATGCCGCCCATGAGCCTCTGACTTGGCTTCACATACTGTCGGGAAATATCTCTCAGGCTTGCCGGTTTCCTCACAATGTTTTCCTTCATCGTTTTGTAGGCAAGTGATAATTATACAATACGCACATGAATCCGACAAGTCAGAGGTGCGTTTCTTGGGTTCCAACTCGAGACCTATGACTTGGCAGTCCGATGTTCACACCATTAGGCTATCACTGGACTAAGACACTGCAATGCTACAAATACATAATCAGCCTATAATCTTCCCACTGCTGGGACACAGGCCTCTTATCAGTGAAAGAGAGTCGGCCGTAATCCACCACGCGGGCCCAATGCGTGTTGGTCGATGTCACATGTCATAGATTTTTGGTTCTAAGACATGCCGGTTTCCTCACGATGTTTTCCTAAGCCGTTTTGAGAGCAGTGGTTATAAAATAATTTACACAAATTAAAGCGTCTGTCTGGGTTCGATCCCACGACATACAACTCGTAAGTCGAGGCCGTTACCACTGGACCACCACTGCAATGCTACTGGCTTAGAAATTCCTAGCATCATGTAAACAGCTCTAGCACGTGCAAAGCAAGTATAGTAAACCAGGATATTACTTGCTTGGTATCCTAGCTACCAAAACTAGCCTGGAGTAACCTGAGCATAAGTACGTAATATTATTTTTAACACGGTACGGATTAAGACAATTAGTGTAAATAAAATATTCTTATCGAATAGAACAAAAACAAATGTTTTATTTTGCTAAATTAAGGTGATTTAGGCAGGGTGTTAGGTTGAACGAGGAAAATACTTAAAGGGAGTGTAACATTCATAAAAATGAACAACATGAAAAAAATCTGCTGCTCCCACCAAAATGAACAGCAGATTTTTTGTTGGTAATTCAGAGTTGATCCCATAGTAATAGTTGTACATTTTCATGAGATTTTTTCCTTATTCATTACACTCCCTTAAAGTTAAGTCCCTTCCTTAACCAAACACACTGTATATTGTGGCACCATAAAGAATTTGGAATATAGGCCTTAGCGTTGATTCCTGAATTTCTTACTTTATCACAGAGCCTTTGTGACTTCAAGTTTTTCTAACAATATTCGAAACTAAGTATTTTTTTTTGGGAATGGCTTCCAGCCAAATGTAATACACGTTCTTTAGTAGGGATACAGAATTTTAACACTACGTATATTAAGATACTTAAAAAAATGTATTCTGAACACGTTATTTGTTCTTTGGCAAACGTATGTAGGTCGGTGACGATAGGTTTTTAATTTTCGCCATTTTTTTTAATGGTTCGGATTTTAAGGGTTGATCTTTGCCAAATGTAGACAAAAAAAAATATTTATACAGCCATAGCTTTACAGAGTTATAGTGTTGTTAGCCACGAAGTTAAAATCAAACTAACAAACTGGTTGCAGAAGTTAACGTATGACGAAACCGAGAATCTTATTACAATTGTATCTTAATAGAACTAATACTGTATTTAAATAAGCCACTGTCTGTTTAATTTGGGCTAAACCCACTGTTTGTTTGATTTAAATTAAGCCACTGTTTGTTTAGATTGAGTAAGACTAAGGTTGAATGCGGAATGGCGGGACGGGCTTCTGCGCCTCGTCACCATCGATGCGGTTTGGCCGGTGCTCGACGACTGGCTCGTGAAGAGGCACGGCTCCCTGACATTTAGGGTGACGCAGGTGCTCTCGAGGCACGGTTGCTTCGGGAAGTTCCTGCATCGCATAGGCAGGAAGCCAGATGCTCGGTGTCATCACTGCGTCCACTGCGTCGACCGACACGGGAGGACACGGCGTGGCATACGCTTGCAAAGTGTGCAGCTTGGAAGGAGCCTCGCCGTGCCCTTGTTTCGGAAGTGGGAAGTGACCTGTCGCTGCCGGCTGTGATTGGTTCTATTGTTTCCTGGTTGTAAAAAGTTGTTTCGGGCTTCTGATGACCCGTAACGATAAAACTGTCAAAGATCCACGAATGACAGCCGGAACCAACGGCTTAAAGAGCTTTCCGAGGCACGGAGGAGTCTCGGTATGTAAAGATGGTCACCCATCTACGGATCAACAACGGCAAGCGTAGCTTAACCTGATGGATTGACCAATGCGGCTGTTATTACTTAGCCACGAGCTCCTTCAATAAAAGAATCAATTTACGATAAATGACAACAATTTGTTTTGTTAATTTGCAAACTTTGTCATCCCTTTGAGCAAGATTACACTTGCGATCAAATAAATGGACAAACCCTCTGCGGTTCACATTAATTTAATTCATAATGATATAATTACATATCCAAGAACTCCACGACCTCATTCCACCGGCCCCCTTCTATTATCGGTCATCTAGGCGCACTTCAGGTTACCATCCGTTCCTGGTGGCTATCCCACCAGATCGCACTAAGCGTTTCCAAACTTCTTTTATAATGCGCACAGCAAAGGAATGGAACTCTCTGCCTGCGTCTGTGTTTCCGAACGCATACAACCCTAATCTCTTCAAAGTGAGAGTGAACAGGCTTCTTCTGGGTAAGCTCGCTCCATCGTCGACTTTGTTTCTGTCACCTCTGACATAGACTAAGGTCAAGAGCAAACCCATCACAAATAAAAAAAAAAAAAAAAAATTAATTAATTGAATTGTCAACTGTTACAGGAAACTCAATATCAATGCTAGTGTTAAAATCAATTAGTCATTTGATTTGCGGTTGATGTTTGTTTGCAGTTTCATCCACGCTACATATCCATGTTTTGGGTTAAAGTACCAGAAATGAATTACATGTGTAAAAAAATACAATACAATTACAGATACAAAAGTTTGGTTTTAAGTTTGTGTGCGATCCATTGTCTGTTGCCTGTCTGTACATGCAAAAAAAAATCTATCAAATAAATAAAACTAAAGTGTCTGTCTGTAATGACAGAATATCAGCTTTTTACTAAATGCATAATGAAAGTACGGTATTTATAACAAAGAAACAATTTAGATTTTTGTTGTCTGTCTGTTTGTATCAACTAATCTCCGAAACAGCTAAACCGATTTTGACGGGACTTTCACTGGTAGATAGCTGATTTTATAGGGAGTAACTTAGTACTTTTATTGTAGAAAAAGCCACGCGGGCCAAGCCACGGGCAGCAGCTAGTTAATAATATTTTAGTGAGCACAAATGTTTAATTTCAACTTAAATAATAGTTAAAAAACATTTTTTCTGTCAACCGTATAGATAAAATAGTTACCCTATATGGTAACTATTTTATTCTTAAACATTTAAATGTGAGTTCACCCAAATTTCGCGCCCTCACGCCCCTAGCCGCCGTAGGAGACGCCCTGGGCGCGCGTCGTCGGGAATCCCAGGTGATACCCGGTAACCGCAGGCGCGGGTTGCGGACGGTGAGTAATGGGTAGCTCGCCGTCCGACAAGGACCAGGCCCGGGTTGACGGCGCGTTGTGTTACACGCGCGCCTCAAAGAGATGTCAGCACAAGTGTAGGGGTCCGCCAGGGCCGATGCCAGCCGGAGTCGCGGAAATGTCCGAAAGGGATACCGTGGCCTCTGGGAACGCACAAGCAATGGATGGAACACGGGTGGGTTTTAGTCAGTAAGAGTCAGACACGCCCAGTCCCGTTCCGCCCAGAGCGGCAGAAGTTTTTTAATAATTTTCCACCCAATAAAATAAATACCCAACTTGCATGATCACATCATGTTAAATGTTTACGGGTGGTTTACCGGTTCAAGTCGAAATGAACAATGTTTTCATTAAGATTTTATTAAAAAAGTTGTAAATATTTATCCCTATAACCTTGGAGCAAGTGCTAGCAATAAGTTGACAAAGATTAATCGCAATCGGATTAACTGTATGGCAGCGCTTAAAATACGAACAAACAAACATTGATTTTTATACAGTCATATCTGTATATGACTGTATAAAAATCAATGTTTGTTTGTTCGTATTTTAAGTCCTTTATGGCAGCTCGGAACATGAGGCGAGTCGCTGCGCAGTAACAAATTCACGTGTCAGCGAGCGTCCGCGGGGGTGAGGGGTGCGGTACTGCACAGCGAGTGGCGTGCTTCAGAGCCGCCATCAAGTTTGAATCGACCTGTATTAGTAGATAGCTGTTATCTAAAAAAAAACCTGAGTCTCATACACACAAATATTGACGATATTTGGTGACTTTTTTTTAAACAATTATTTACTTTTGAGCTTTATATGTGAAGCTAAGAAGGATCAGCACTCTGCATAACACACTATCAATCACAATTTTGAAGTATATTGCTAATCTATTGCTTCATATGTTCGAAAAATTTGTGTGCTCAACAACGTAAATAACGCAATGAATGTTGTTGAACTGTCAAAATGAAACCCTTTGCTCCTTTGCTTTGCCTTTGCCTTTGCCCTTTGCCTTTGCCTTTGCTCTTTGCCTTTGCCTCTTTACCTCTGATAGTATGTTACGCAGTTACTTCTGATATCTTCAACAAAGAAACGATCCTATCGACGAAAAATAAATATTTTTGCAGCAGCTTAACGTGCCATAAGTATATTTTTCTCGTGCTATCCTAGCGTCTAAGCCAGGGATTCCCAAAGTGGACGTTATCGACCCTTTTTTTTTTTTTGGGTGGGAAGTCATCATATAACTTCTCCCGCTCTGGGCGGAGCGGAGAGTCTGACACACCCTTGTCAGACTCTTACTGACTAAAACTCATCCGTATTCCTTCCGTTGCCTGTGTTACCAGGGGCCTCGGTAACCCCTTAGTACCTTCCCGCGACCCCGGTAGGCATCGGCCCTAATGGACCCCTACACTCGTGCTGACGACATCTCTTTGAAGCGTGCGTGTAATACAACGCGCCGTCGACCCGGGCCAGGTCCTTACTGGACGGTGAGCTACCCATTGCTCACCGTCCGCAAGCCCGCGCCTACGGTGGCTGGAAATCCGCCCGGGATTCTCGACGCCCAGGGCGTCGCCTGCGGCGGCTAGGGGCGAGAGGGCGCAAAATTTGCCTTTCCCTCAACTGTCCCGTTTCCGTCCGGCCGGACGCGAGAGATCTCTACCACCGATCGCCTCCACGAGGACACGGCGGTGCTCTGCCCAAGCCGGGCAGACCTCCACCATATACTCCACCGTGTCCTCCGGGCGATCCACACAGTGGTGACACCCGGGCGTTTCCTCCCGCCTTATCCGACACAGGAACCTCCCGAAGCTGCCGTATCCGGTGAGGAGATATCGACCCCTTGGGGTCGAAATTGGTTTCCCGGGGGTCGACATAAATGAAAACTGATTTTGGGGTTGGACGAGGTCTAAAAATCAACCCCTATTCATTAACTCAAGCTTTTATTGGAAACTTTCAAGATGCTGTGTAAGTTATGTTACGTGTACTAACTTGTTATAAGAATAACTAATAAATTATTTTAGTAGGAAGTATCATTGTTGTACCTACTTTAAAAAAGTCAACAAGCCGATAAGCATGCACAAGTTCGTACAAGATGAAACAAAATTGGCTATGGGGGTCTGAGGTATCAGTTCATTTTAAAAAAGGGGTCTCTTGCCCAAAATAGTTTCGGAATCCCAGGTCTAAACTAATGGACCGATTTTTCCAAACGAAGTATTTATTGATTTGGTTTAGTGATGCGTACATTGTAGAGTAAAGGTGCAGGAAAGGTAAGCTTTTTGCCTACCTTTTAAAGATTGAGGGGTGTATTTATACGCGTTGCTTAAATTTAAGTAATGATAAGCGACTATTTAATCATACATCTTTGACGTTTAAACGTCTCTTAACTTAAAACCACGTTTATAAAGAAAGGGGTTTCCTAGTTACTAAACTAATGCCCGTTTTCACTAACACTAGTTGACACCTAAATTAATGCTTATATTAAGACGCTGACAACAGCTAAACCGCGGTCACTGTCAGATTGCATAGAAAAGAAAGAGTAGCGCGATGACACAACGCTTGTAATTTATTGTAAAATATAAAGCAATTAACTATTTACTCAAAATTGAGTTGAGTAATCGAAAATAAAAAACAACCAAGTTCTGCATTCAAATAAGACGTTCTTGTTATAAATAAAGAATAAATACGTAACATACGTTGATATTTAATACAGATATTTTGGATTGGAACTCAAGATAGAAGGTTAGTTTACCGTTAATTTGAATCGAGTTTTTTTTTTAAACGTGTTCTGGTAACAACCAAGTTCTGAGAAATATGTTCAAAATTAACATATATTTATTCTGCTACCGCAAACTATACAGATTTGGCATTTTTTTTTTCTTAAGTCAAGCCAAATTTGGTCATTTACCTCTTGTTAGCGCCTTTTCGATTTTCAACGCTCGGCACAGCGCTGATAGTTGAAAATACAACAGTGCAATAATACTTAGGCATTTATTTATAGGCCAAAACATCAAGATTATTTTGTTATAAACTGTAAGTACTAGCTGCACCCTGCGGTTTCACTCGAATAAATTTCGATCCCGTGGGATTATCGGGATAAAAACTATCCTATGTCCTAATCCAGGTCTTGGTCTACCCATGTCCCAAATTTCATCCAAATACGTTCAGAAGTTTTAGCATGAAAGCGTAACAAACAAACAAAAAAACTCACTTTCACATTTATAATATTAGTTAGTATTATGCACATAAATCTTCCGGAATATACTCTCAATGATGGTGAAGACCGCACCAAAATCCGTTGCGTTGCTTAGAGGAACAAAGCGGTCACACAGACGGACACTAAAATCGACTTTAATTTATAATGTGTACTAGCTGCTGCCCGCAACTACGCCCGCGTGGCTTTTTCTAAAATAAAAGTGGCTTAAATTACTCCTTATAACATCAGCTATCTGCCAGTGAAAGTCCCGTCAAAATCGGTTCAGCCGTTTTGGAGCTTTCATGTAGCCGGATCAAATAGATAGGCAAAGAGACAAAAATAATTAAAATAGTTTTTTGTTATAGTTCCGTATACATATATATACTTTCATATGCATCTAGTAAAAAGCTGTTTTTTTGACATTACAAACCAATATTTCTATTTTATTTATTTGTATACATAGAAGAAGCTGTACGTCGTAGGTTCGAACCCAATCGTAGTCCTTTGTGTAAATTATTTCATAACCACTGCTCTCAAAATGGTCAAGGAAAACAGCATGAGGAAACCGGCATGTCCTAGAACCAAAAATTCGAAGACATGTGACATCTACCAACCAGCACTGGGCCCGCGTGGTTGATTACGGCCCACTCCCTCTCATAGAGAGGAGGCTTGTGTCCCAGCAGTGGGAACATTATAGGCTGATTGATTATAATGTATAGAAGAAGCGTTATTACATATTGTAAATCGATATCACTTTCTTCTTTTATTTTATAGAATTTCTTCTCTACGCTCCATAAAATTGAATTACAGTGGTTCATTGCAAGCGTCATTCAGCTGTACCTTTTATAGAATTAGTAAGGAAATAATAGTCATTTGAAAACACAGGCAAGCTTTATCATTGCCTGCTGGGGTCGCGTGGCAGTCCAAAAGGGTTTTAGTCAGTAAGAGACTTATCCCACTCAAAAAAAAAAGCTACATCATTCAATACACCATCCACATAACATAACACACTGTCTATTACAATCCGAAGTATTTTAAAGGAAATTTCTAATCCATAGCTTCATATAATAACCATATCCATATCTTCATATCTTGCTGTGTCTCAGCAGTGAGAACATTATAGGTTGATTATGTTATGTGTGTTGTGTTCTTCATATGTTACGAGTAGCTTGTTATGTTATGTGTGTTTTGTTGTTGTTGTTATGTTGTGTTGTTTGTTTGTGTGTGCTTCATAGTTAGCTCTTCGTGCACTACTGTAAAATTTTAGGATTAAGTTCATAACTTGTGAAGAGAAAATAAACGGTTTATATGTTCGAAAAATTTGTTTGCTCAAGAACGTGACTCATAGGGTGTTACGTAATTAATTCCGCTTATTGTAAGCGTCATTCAGCTGTGCACCTTTAATAGAATAGCCCGAGATACTTGTTTCTCTAAAATTTTAAATTATAACGTTTGAAAGGTAGGGTTTAATAAAAAAAACAGTAAGCGTTTTGCGAGCTATCTTTTGAGTGGTAATTGGCCAGAACGCTAATTGGTTTCAGAATGAAATGCAATAGCTTCCTAGAATCAAAATCACGGGAAAGCAAGCACGTCACCTTCAGTTGGAAATTGCATGTAATTTATTACAAAGTCTTTTATCAAAGTGAACAGCAGTAGATATGAGTCCGGTAGAAAAATGAGGGATCCCAGTTAAAGTCACACCGCAATAATATACGGATAAAAAATGTTAAGCATAAATCGTGGGAAATATAAAGTAGAAAGAGATTGTCTTTCTGTTTTTGGTCTTTTTACAAATGGGTTACACTTGGTCTATTTGTACGATAGTTTGTGTAAATAAAGGGAAATTAATGACAGGTCTTTTTAAGCACATAAAGTTTTAGTTAGTCTTTGGGATAATTTTCTACTCTCCCAGAGAACACTGATGAATCCACATAATAATTAATTGTGCAGCACGACCATTGTCGGGGCTATCCAACTTCCATAGTGACGATGAACTGACTGGCTGACTAGAATAATGACATGACAGATAACACAGAAAGAGACAAGAAAAGACCTTATTATATTAAAATTATAATCTAATAATCTTTTTCCTTAAAATCCAGCTTGTCGTCAGTGATTTTAAGGAAAACGATTATAAGATTATAATTTAAGTACACAGAAAGATAAAGACAATTAACGCCATAACAAGGAAAAGAACGATTATTAGGTTATGATTAGGTATTGATATTTAGGTCTTTTTGCGTCTATATTCTCTTGTCTCTTTTTGTTTGTGTCATCTGTCATGTCATTATTCTACTCAGCCAGTCAGTTCGTCGTCACTATGGAGGTTGGACAGCCCCGACAACCATTTTAACCAATTTCAGATTTTGGTCTTAAAAATAAATCACTAAGTTGAAAATTATCACTGCTACAAATCTGTGAATTGGTATCTGTTGGAAGGACCATCAGATTTTTATATTTTGTAACGTCAATTTCACTCAAACTGTTGTCAGCAATTAAAATCAAACCACCAAAATGTTCCGAGCTACACTGTTTCTGATGACCTTTATCAATCCTGTCAAGCTAAGCCCACTTCTTGAATTAACGTCTTCCCCATAAATTGGTACCGAAAACAGTCTTGGACCGGTTGCATTCAATGGCACCCCAATCTCCCATCAAATACCAATTGGTTACCAATTGGCTTTTTAAGTCAACCGTGCCAAAAATATTGTTATTACCGGGCCGAAGGACCAGGCTGAGGGTCGGTACGTTTCAAAAATTAATTTGTGATAATTTCAAATCACATCGCCGAGTTTCGGGACCGTATTTCTCCTAGTTTTATTTTATGGTTGAGTTTGGTAGATAAACTGTTTGGAACTTTCTAACTTTTGATTTCGTAATAAAATTGTGGCCAGATTGTTTATTCTAATTTTGTGGCTTAAAATTTCTACAGATTTTTGTAGTTACAGAAGTGTTTATCGATGATTGATTAATTACTGACGACAACTATGATAGAGATTATATTTATTGCATGACTGTGTACAGCACAGTTCTTAATATAAACTTTTTTATGAGTGTCTTACAAAGTATGCATTATTAATTACATGATATTGGTAGAATGAATAATAATTGTTGGGGGAGTCGTTGCATTCGCTGCTAGCCTAGATCACTGAGTAATCTACTGAGTAATCTGTATTTAAGAGAGACAGTTTAACATTACATTTGAGGCTTTTTTTTTCTGGGTGGGAAATTATCAAATACCTTCTTCCGCTCTGGGTGGAGCGGGAGGGTGTGTCAGACACTTACTGACTAAAACCCACCCGTGTTCCTTCCGTGTAACCCTTTCGAACTTCCGCGCGACCCCGGCAGACATCGGCCCTAGTGGACCCCTACACTTTTGTTGACTACATCTCTTTGAGGCGCGCGCGGAACACAACGCGCCGTCGACCCGGGCCTGGTCCTTACTGGACGGTGAGCCTCCGGCAGGAGGCGTTTGGACCCCCTAGATTGGAGCCTGGAGCCGCTTCAAGGCAGCCCGTGCCCGCTCCAGTTTAGGAGCCAAACGTCGGAAATGCTCCACGAAGTTCCACTGGCTGTCGAGGACGAGTCCCAGGTACTTCATCGTCGACTCGACGCCGATGTAAACCCCTAATACCGTTATTTGGGATCCCGACGGTGGCACGTTCCGAGAACCATGAAAACACATGGCCTTGGACTTGTGCAGGGCCCCCTCGAGTTCCAATTGTCGGATCCTTTCGACGTTTGACACAACCCCGCGTGCCGCTACTTCGGCCGCCGCCTGGTGCGACCTCCCTTGCGCCAGAACCAACGCGTCGTCAGCGTAGCACATTACGCTGACGCCGCTAGGGAGGTCGGCGCGCAGCACCCAGTCGTATCCGATGTCCCACAGATGCGGCGCCAGGACAGATCCCTGTGCGACACCGCACGAGAACTCTTGCCGTTTCCACACTCCCTGGTGACCGGGGTAGATGACGGCCCTGTCCGTCAGATAGGCCTTGACCACATGACAGAGGTAGGTCGGCCATCTGGTGGTACCGGAGTGCCTCGCTGATGCAACTCCAGGGCAGGGTATTGAAGGCATTTACATTTGAGGCTTAACAGACTATCCATGTTGGGTATGCAATCATCATAATCATTTCAGCTGAAAGACGTCCACTGCTGGGCATAGCCTCCCTCAAGCACCGCCACTTCGACCGGTTCTGTGCTTCCCACATCCAGTGGATTCCTGCGGCCTTCACAAGGTCATCGGTCGACCTTGTAGGAGGCCTTCCAACTTCTTCCGGTACGCGGTCACCACTCCAATGCAATAGTTCATAATAATATAAATTAGGTACATAAATAATATTGCTACAAGGATCCTTTAGCGCTTAAACACATTGACAGGGGGGCCTTGTTTATCATTGACAGGGGTGCTTGTTTATAGACATTATTTTGTGAAGTTTATTAAAAAAAATAAAAACAGTTGACAGAAGTGAAAACTTAAAACTATGAACAGCACATTTTACAGGCGAGTATATACAATGTATTCGTGTATATATGCGTATACACGTACACAGGCCGCTACGCGTAGCCAGTTGGCGCTACACATCACGAAAGAAAACAGTTTTTCTCAACTCATGCTCTTCAAGGAACAACAATACTAACTTTCGTTGACCCCCAAAAATATAACATTACAAACCCATCCCGTCTACCGAGTTTCGCTGGCTAATTTAATTTGACTATACTTTCCAATTTTTTTTTTTTTTTTTCATATTTGCAAACAAATTATTTGAATTTGAATAGTTGTAAGACAGATAGAAAATGAAAGGGCAATGGACCGTTTGGAATAAATTCGATAATTTTAATTTTCAATAATAATAAAACACCTCCGAATTAAAATATTTTTTTTAATTACTTCGAAAGGTAAGTGTCAAATAATTTGAATAAAAGTTTACTAGGTACTGTAGATCTAGTTTGGTTTGTATTGTCACAACTTAACAAAATAATTTCTGGAATTTCTAAACTACAAACTTTTTTTAATTATTTAGAAGGTATTATATAAGTTTATCTTTTCGATTATGGCCGTAAACATGAAACACTACCACAAACTCAATGTCACCAACACTATCATAGAGAAATCTTTTCAATACTTCTCTAAACGAATACTCACACAAATGACAGTTTCCATAGACACAAAGACAAACTTTTCCGTCCATCGCTTGGCGTGACTATAAACGCTCCTCTACCGACCACAAAGCTTTTAAACCGGGAGTGATATATAACATTTGGTTAATTTTTCTATCGCTCGGGTAGAGAATATGAGGTAGGATGGATTTATTTGATCAGGCAGAGTAAGCATTGTTAGGAAATTCTTTGTTAACGGCTTGGAATTTTACGCAATGGATTGCGATTGATAGATGAACCATATTTTAAAGCATAACTACTAAAACATTACCAACTATATACTTAATAAAATGAATTCACTGACAGACAACGCACAGCATAAACCGCTGACTAAACATAAAATTTTGTACAAACAATAATTGTTGGAAAAAGTGGTGAGATATAAAGTCGAAGCCTTCATAATACAGATGAATATTTTACTAATTCTCTTTAGTGAGTGATGGCGTAAGAATTTAACCTGAACAGAGTTTGTTTACATTTTCATGAGACACTTTTGGAATAGACATTAGGCATGGATGTATGAAAAATTTAACCTTGGCTTTGCCTTAGTCGGGTAAATAGGCTAGTCCTCTATAAAATTGAACTAAAAACTGGCGAATAATTAATGTGCTATTAATACACCTCTGCCTACAACTTCAGATAATCTGCTTGATATTAATCTCTTATAGCCATATATCAACCTACGCACTAAATATAATCTGGAGGCTGAACCATTAAAAGGAAAAAGAAAAGAGAGAAAATACGTTTATTTGCAGTAAACTTACGCAAAAAAGGAACACAAATACAAAAATAACTAGTTGGGGGAAAATATGCGTCACATCCACAAAATAATAATTATTTATTTATTTAAACTTTTACACACAAAAAAGGTACAAAGGCAAAGGTAAAAATGCCTTAGGCATTCTCTACCCTGCTCTTCTCTGGGCGGAGCGGGAGGGTGTGTCAGACTCTTACTGACTAAAACCCACCCGTATTCCTTCCTGTTGCCTGTGTTGCCGGGGGCCTCGGTGACCCATTAGTACCTTCCCGCGACCACGGCAGGCATCGGCCCTAGTGGACCTCTACATTGTGCTGACGAAATCTCTTTGAGGCGCGCGTGGAATAAGACTCGCCGTCGACCCGGGCCTGGTCCTTATCGGACGGTGAGGTACCCATTTCTCACCGTCCGCAAGCCCGCGCCTACGGTGGCCGGAAATCCGCCCGGGATTTCGTCTCCTGCGGCGGCTAGGGGCGAGAGGGTGCGAAATTTGCCTTTCCCTCAACCGTCCCGCCTCCTCCTTCGCGAGCATTATTGCTTCGTAGAAGGAGGTGACGGCTGCCCATGCCCTCTCGCTCCGTACCATTTCTGTACCCCTGACAACGTATATACAAAATGACCGGTTCAGTGGTTCAGCCGTGAAAAGGTAACAAACAAACAAACTTACTTTTGCGTTTATAATATTTAAGTTACGATATTTAGGATAGCTGGCGGTAACTGGTATACACGAATATCAATAACATAGGTAGGCACTTTTATAATATTTTTTTTTATTAGTAACAGGTAAATTGTTTCCATATTGTTTGCGAATATTTCTCTTAAATGTGATGATGACCAAGTCATCGACGCGACATCGATCGTATGGGTGTGATGACACCCTTAGAAAGCCCTTCAAAAGCTTGTTTAGTTTCTATAAACGTTTTTCTTTGTACCTACTAAGATATATTGCCTTGGTTTGTTGACTGAAAACGTTTTAGGAAAGAACGTCCTATTGGGTATGTTGTCGTATTGTTGAGGGAAATGAATAGATCGCCCCATTTCTTTATGACAATTGAATGAATTGTGATTGTGGAAAGGAAGGAGTTGAACGTCTTTATTATTTCAAAAACAGTCTTCCATCATCAGGTTAACTATTTTCTAACTCCGTTAACAATGTTATTATTAACAACCATAATATATAACAATTATATATTAATATACATGCAATAAGAGAAGAATGAGAAATGCGAAAAATGACGCGAGGAAAGTTTTGGAAAGTAACTCAACCCTTGCGGGTTCCATAGACGACAAGCAAATAAATATTGATTTTTATTTATAAAGATAGATAGAAGATTAATCTCGTAATTATTTCAATCAAATCAATCCACTTATTTTACACGATGACGCTCAACGATGTGATGACGTTCTGTCAGCTGTCTAAGCTGAGTCACTATTATTTCCTAATCTTCCAAATATGAAATAGAGTTTATCTCATAATATTGTGCCATCAACTTTTACAATATCCGCGAAGGTTGGTTGGTAACGCCGACTGAACAAAACCTCGGCACTACCTAATTCCTTTAACTTTGTTATTATTGTTGTTGTGTCATGTCCGTGTAGAATAAATGTTTTCTATTTCTTTTGGTGGTAGGTACTTCTCCGGACTAACTCCATCACATAGTGCTTCACTACTGCTAAAATAATAAAATTGTGTCGAAAACTATGCTTGTGCAGACTTTGATCTTCCGTATCGTCGACTATGGTGACGTGTACTACTTTTACTTGAATGCGGTTTTGCTGGATAAGCTCGACAGACTGCCAACCATTGTATCCGTATTCATATTCAACCTCAGGAAATATGATCATGTGTTGTAGTTCGACACACGACGGTCTGAGTTCAAATGGATGTCCATTCGCCAAAGAAGAAGTTTGCTTGCTTTGACCACGCCTTTCTTCCTTCTCAACTGTCCCACTCCTCCTTCTTATCTTATGTCTCACTTCCAATATTTATTTTCTTCACACAATAAGAATCTGCGTTGTTCTAACAATCTTTTTCTACCCTTTCCTCATACTTCTGACTTTGTTTATTCTTCCTTTCATATTCAGTCCATTCTTCTTTGGAATGCGCTTCCTCTTGATATCAGGACGGCCACCAGTCGGTATGCATTAAGCGAAATTGCAGAGTTTTTCACAATAAATAGTGTCATCTCAACACCTCTCTCTCTTGAATTTGTATATACAAATTTATAATATAATTATATGTAATAGTAAATGTATATGTATGTGTATTATAAGTTTATAACCTATTTATGTATTTGTGTACCTATATTATTTATAATTAATTATGATACCACTGAACCAAGCCACCACATACCTTTGTGGTAGGTAACTGCTCACTCCTGCCCGACCTCGTCAACACCGTGTTCATGTCCTACACTAGCTAGAAGCGACTGTGTAAAGTATCTAGGTCTGCAAATTGATGACGGCTTACGGTGGGACATACAGCTAGAAGTCATAACTAGCAGAACAATGTGTCTTATGTATGTCTTTAAATCCCTTAGAGAGTCGGCTGACATAGATACATTAAAAATGGTTTATTTTGCACTGTGTCAGTCGATTATCGGATATTGCATTACTGCATGGGGTGGTGCTATTAAAACAAATTTTCTGAGAGCAGAGCGAGCTCAAAGAGCCGTTCTTAAAGTTATATCTAAGAAACCGTACCTATATCCAACAACTTTATAGTGAATGTAAGGTATTAACTGTTAGACAGCTTTTCATCTTGCAGTCTGTGCTCAGAACTCATAGATCCATGCCCAGATCCATCCCTCAAAAACGCACAAATGTCCCATCAGGTGTAAGACATAAAACTACTTTTACAAACGTCAATATTACGTCATAGGTACATATATAAGAAACTACACAAAATACTAAACATACTAGATTTAAACAGACACACGCTAAAACACAAAATCACTCAATGGTTACTACAACAGGACTACCTCACAACGGAAAATCTTCTTACATTCATCTCGTAAAAATACAATCGCAACATCCACGCACACACAGACACACACATACACACGCACTCACACCTATTTCATAAAATAGCTTAGCTCATATTAACTCGACCCTGCTTCACTTGTTACAAAATATAATTTCTGTACCCATAAGGCTCGGGGGTAACCATCACCTCTTATAGCAGTATTATTTCAATATTACTTCGGCGTGAGAAAGAGATGGAGCTATAAGCCCTGTATAGCTCCATCACTTTCCCACTGTAAAGTAATATTATAATAATACTGCTATAAGAGGTGATGGTTACCCCCCTGAACCCTATCTCTTAAGATACAGGCTAGACCTAGTTTAAGGGATAGAGTCTATTTAATTGTGCTTAAAGTGTAACAAATTTAAAGTGTATATCTGCAATGTATACAGTGCAATGTGTTCTTGTTTTTATGAAATAAATACTTTTATTAATATTATTATTATTATTATATTATTTTGATAAAGAATTCCCACTCTGTTTGATTCCTATCAAACAGAGCACCTGCCATCAAATCTCTTCATCACCCTTAGTTGACTGGTAGAGAATGCCTAAGGCTATTTTACCTTTGCCTTTGTGCCTTTTTTGTGTGTAAAAGTTTAAATAAATAAATTATTATTATTTTTACGTGGATGTGACGCATAGTTTCCCCCAACTAGTTATTTTTGTATTTGTGTTCCTTTTTTGCGTAAGTTTACTGCAAATAAACGTATTTTCTCTCTTTTATTTTGTCTTTTAATGGTTAAGCCTCCAGATTATATTTAGTGCGTAGGTTGATATATGGCTATAAGAGAATAATATCAAGCGGATTATCTGAAGTTGTAGGCAGAGGTGTATTAATAGCACATTAATTATTCACCAGTTTTTAGTTCAATTTTATAGAGGACTAGCCTATTTACCCGACTAAGGCATAGCCAAAAGGAAGGTTTAAAATTTTTCAGTAACCGATCATACATCCATACCTAATGTCTATTCTAAAAGCGTCTCATGAAAGTGTAAACAAACTCAGTTCAGGTTAAATTCTTACGCCGTCGATGACTAAAGAGAATTAGTAAAATATTCATCTGTATTAAGAAGGTTTCGACTTTATATCTCACCACTTTTTCCAACAATTATTGTTTGTGCAAAATTTCATGTTTAGTCAGCGGTTTATGCTGTGCGTTGTCTGTCAGTGAATTAATTTTATTAAGTATATAGTTGGTAATGTTTTAGTAGTTATGCTTTAAAATATGGTTCATATATCAATGGCAATCCGTTGCGTCAAATTCCAAGCCGTTAACAAAGAATTTCCTAACAATGCTTGCTCTGCCTGACCAAATAAATCGATCCCACCTCATATTCTCTACCCGAGCGTTAGAAAAATGAACCAAACGGTATATATCACTCCCGGTTTAAAAGCTTTGTGGTCGGTAGAGGAGCGTTTACAGTCACGCCAAGCGATGGACGGAAAAGTTTGTCTTTGTGTCTATGGCAACTGTCATTTGTAGGAGTATTTGTTTGGAGAAGTATTGTAAAGATTTGTATATGATAGTGTTGGTGACATTGAGTTTGCGGTAGTGTTTCTTGTTTACGGCCATAATCAAAATGATAAACTTTTGTAATACCTTCTAATTATTTAAAAAAAAAAGTTTAGTATTTAGATATTCCAGAAACTATTTTGTTGTGACAATACAAACCAAACTAGATACTGTAGAATTGACACTGCCCTTTCGAAGTAATTTAAAAATGTATTTTAATTTGAAGGTTTTTGGGTATTATTTAAAATTAAAATTATTGAATTTATTCCAAACGGTCCATGCCCTTTCATTTTTCTATCTGTCTTACAATTATTCAAATTCAAATGATTTGTTTGCAAATAATATTGTTTCTTTTTTTTTTTATTGGAAAGTATATAAAGTCAAATTAAATTAGCTAGCGAAACTCGGCAGACAGGATGGGTTTGTAAAGTTATATTTTAGGGGTCAATGACAGTTGGTATTATTGTTACTTGTAGTGCATGAGTTGAGAAAACTGTTTTCTTCACACGAAACTTCACACACGAGATTAATATCGATACCTTAGGTATCGATACACAAAAAATTACTTACAAAAAACATTTACACAAATAAAATATGAGAAAGAGATGTCGTCAGCACAAGTGTAGGGGTCCACTAGGGGCGATGCCTGTCGGGGTCGCGGGAAGGTACTAAAGGGTTGCCGTGGCCCCTGGCAACACAGGCAACGGAAGGAATACGGGTGGGTTTTAGTCAGTAAGAGTCTGAGTCCCGCTCCGCCCAGAGAGGAAGAAGTTATTTGATGATTTCCCACCCAAAAAAAAACGTATCGATACACAAAAAATTACAAAAAACATTTACACAAAAATAACAGGTCTTTTAAACTAATATTTCAAGTGACTTATAACTAACTGCGGTCGATGACCCTACAAAAATCATCAGAGAGGAGGCCTGTGTCCCAGCAGTGGGAACATTATAGGCTGATTGTGAGATATCGATACCCATCACGTCTGCGGAGTTTCGCTAGCTCATGTTATTTGACCCTGTATAGATGGAATATAAAATTATATTATACTACTTACGGTACAACAATTGATAGCACCGTAACATTTATGTATTCACTTGACAAAAACACACTCACTTCCCTTTTCAAAATCATTTAAAATTTACAAAAAGAAAACACAAAATTTATCCGCTATTAACGATTCACAGAATAGGGTCCCACCACCAATAGGGACCCATTTTTGAAAAGTGTCATAATTAAATTCTATAGTGCTAATATGCACCAAAAAAATCACAAAATGTTTATTCAATCGATATGTGCCATAAAAATGCATTTAAATTTTACTTTTTCAAATTTCGTGCATAGTTTGACGAAAACGCTGGACGCAGTGGACGCCATGTTGCTGTGTGGTCATGACGTCACTTGGCTAAGTAAACAAATGCGCTGATCTATTAGCTAACTATCAGTTGACAGTTGACACGTTTTAGTTTACACAGCGGTATGACGTAATAAAATGGCGGCTACTATTTCATGGTGTTTTTTAACAGAATAGAAAAACTGAAACGTTGAATTGCATTTTAAAATTTATATTGTTATTTTATGAACATTTTCCGACTCCTTTTTGCCTAAACTATCTCAATAATCTATTTATAGATTTTTTCTCGTATATAGTAAAATACCCTATTGCAAAGACGGATGGAATAATATTCAAATTCAAATGTTCCCGCTATTTCGTGGAATAGCCGCGAAAACAAAAGACGGTTACGTCATAAAGGAATACAGTAATATTTGTACCCATCGTCGTAGCGACTCAACTGGCCCCTTGTGCCTTGGAAAGTTTCCTAACGAAATATGAGTTAGTTGGGGGACAGCAATTTAATGTGGAAGCCAATGTACTACGAGAGTGACATGCGCGAGGCGATGTTTTGAAGCTATTTGCTAAGACACGTTATTTTGCAGATTTGGAACAAATTCATTTTTGACGTGTAAAAGTGTTTGTACAAACCAACTTTCAGGCATAAAATCATTTATCATTATTATACGTATGTCCTGAAGGCCAGTTCCCGTTTAAAAAACGTTTAAAATCCAATCACAATCTCATCTCGCCGACAATCAACGTCAAAAAATTACAAAAATGTAGGTAATTTAAAGGTGTTTTTGGCAGATTTAGACTGAAATTAGAATGCGACCGTTCTTAAAAATATTGGAATTGCCTCTCTGGTTTCTTCACGATCTTTACGTACCTTACCTAAGTGAAATAGAATCAGTTCTATTTTTCAAAAGTGCCTTTTATGTGCGTATTTGAAATAAATGATTTGAGTTTGACTTCATGCCGTCATTAATAATGCTAAAGATGTGAGTTAAACATATTTATTATGTCTCTTAACTGCACAATAGACAAGCAAACTTCTCGTTATACATCTTGATTAATTAACTTGAAAATTTCATTTGTAAATATTGAAGCCACTGTGGCTTGGCAAGTTCTGAACCTGCAACCACGTTCTTGATTCTTGGACCACCAATAGTTTACAACGTATGAACTTATTTATCAGCTAAAGTTAACACTGATCTGTACTGAAAGTATGTTGTTTTCAGTTTCAGTACCAACCTGCTTAACTCTGTTGAAAATAATAGTTACATTAAGGCGCTGACAAGAGGCAAATGACCAAAATAGGCTTGTCTTAAGAAAACAATTGCCAAATCTGTATAGCTTGTGGTAGCGGAAAAAATATATGATAATTTTGAACATATTTCTAAGAACTAGGTTGTTACCAAAACACGATTTAAAAAAAAAAATCGATACAAACTAACGTTAAACTAACCTCTTACCTTGAGGTTCAAACCAAAATATCTGTATTTAATATCAACATACGTTACGTATTTAATTAATAACAAAAACGTTTTATTTGAATGTAGAACATGCTTGTTTTTTATTTTAGATTACTCAACTCAATTTTGAGTGAATAGATAATTGCTTCATATTTTGCAATAAATTACAAGCGTTATGTCATCGCGCTTCTCTTTCTTTTCTATGCAGTCTGACAGTGACCGCGGTTTAGGTATTATCAGCGTCTTAAGAGTCCATAATACTTGCGCTTTAGTCTTTAACTAGTTCGCACACTACTGCTCGTGGTCACGCGAGCAAGCGAGACAGGGCGGCAGGAAGAAGGCTCCAAGGCACCGATAGTTAAGGTATTTATTTTTACCAAAAATGTAAAAATAATGGTAATAAAAAAACATAGTATCCGTTTTATGTTTAGTTCAGTTATTATGCAATGTTTCATGATCTAATTTGAAGTATAATACTAACGGTTCGGTTTGTAATTTTGTTCTGTCGAGTAAATTTTATGGAATCGTGTTATCATCAAACATAGTACAAGTTAACATTAATCCTCAACTTTACTATACATTTATTTCAAAATATTTATATATGCTGCAGTTTTTTCGATATAACGGACGATCATGCTAAGCTATTTAAGGTATTGTAGACTCTTAAGATGAATACAAAAATAATTCACGTTAACACCTACAAACTTTTCTGCGAAAAATAATTTCGCATCGCATTTATCGCTCGCGTAAAACGATTACTCTGCCGACATCATTAATAATGCTTAAGATGTGAGCTAAACATATTTATTATGTCTCTTAACTGCACAACAGACAAGCAAACTTCTCGTTATACATCTTGATTAATATTTGTAGTTCAGTTGTAATCATATCGTGGAGGAGAAACTTATGCGTAGAGGGATAAATTATGGATAAATTAGTGAAAGTGATCTGTCTTCTGCTGATGTGTTAATGTCACATCTAAAATTAATTATTGTGATAATTTTTCAAAAGGTATAGTGATGTGATAATTGCCACCATTGGACCACCGAGTACATAATGAAAATTGAGATAGGTATCTGAAAAAAAGAATCGGCTGGCGACTTTGTTGAAAATTGGGGATCTTGTACATGCCTCAGACCAAATAAAAAAACAAAACATAGCGCTGCCAACAACGCAGTGAAGCCATACCAACACTACACCTCGCTCTGTATGTACATATACCTACGCTGACACGCACACAACCTATTTCCACCACAGTACACCTCACTAAGTGTACACATGTTAACGAAACCTGCCTCACGTCACTGTTGACAGCGCTGTCTTGATTTTTATTTGGTCTGAGGTGCTAACCGCAATCTTGGTCACAGAATCTTCGACCAAGAAGAAAGTTTGACCGCACGATCCGTCGTCGTCCAACCCGTTTTGTCAAGTCTGCGGCCGGTCGCGCGACAAGTCGTGGTCGTGGGCAACAGATACCGATGTAAAAACGGTACGGTTACTCACTAAAGGTTTAATGCGGTGAATACCACATTGCGTCTACAATAGGGTCTTACACCCATTTTTAAAAAGTGTCGTAATTAAATTCTATAGGGCTAATATGCCCCAAAAAAAAAAAATCACAAAATTTTTATTCAATCGATAAGTGCTATAAAAATGCATTTAAATTTTACATTTTCCAATTTCGCGCGTAGTTTGACGAAAACGCTGGTCGCAGTGGACGCCATGTTGGTCTGTGGTCATGACGTCACTTGGCTATCACAAATGCGCTGATCTATTAACTATTAGTTGACAGTTGACACGTTGTAGTTTACACAGCAGTATGACGTAATAATATGGCGGCTACTATTTCATGGTGTTTTTTAACAGATTACAAAAACTGAAAACGTTGAATTGAATTTTAAAATTTATTTTGTTATTTTATGAACTAAAAGTAACATTTTCGACTGCTTTTTGCCTAAACTATCTCAATAACCTATTTATAGATTTTTTCTCGTATATAGTAAAATACCCTATTCACTGTCGAATGACGACACTGAAACGTTATTTATGAAAATATGTCGGTGAGTTTCCCTAGAGAGCGGTTTTTTTTTGGCACCGAAAAGTCAAACCCCGATGTTATCACTTTCATGACAGCTGTCATTGCAGCAGTTATGTGGCGGCCACCGCTCTTCTAGGACCGTAGCGTAACGGACTCATCGCAGCCAGAAGTGCTTGAACTCTTAGGTTTTTATCTGAATGAGTGCTTCCAGTAGACCCTTCTACTTATTCAAGGAAGTCGGCCTACTTCTGAGAAATTCCAGATGGAGAAACCCAAATAACACTTTGCACTCCCGGGAATTGCACCCGTAATCGAAATCGCGATCCGATCTCATGCTCAGCAGTAGCGTTTGTGGCCATAAGATAAACAAGGCAGTCACTATATCAATGAGGCAGTATAATTCTGCTATATATTTCAGTAACCCCATAATTATTTAAAATGTTTGTCTTTTTATTTTTATTTATCATTTATACAAAAGAACACAGGATTACATAATTAAATAGCAACCAAAAACCACTAAGGTTTAAACTTCATGAGTTTATCTCAATATCATACAATACAATGAAGCATTTTATTGTATGTATGCATTATTGTCGATACAATTAATAACATCTTTACATAGATTATTAAATAGTTACAAACATTTTAATCTAAAACTTTGTATGTTGTATGTTTCAATGTTTATGCTCATAATCTCTTAAGTGAAGATTGAAGAAACACAAAACATTGTCTAACTTTAGACAACGTTTTGACTTGAATTTTGTACAAAGTTTCGCCTAACTGTATCTCTACTGAGATATACATACTCGTATAACAAGAAACCACACGATACCTACTAAGAATCTCTTGGTAAGGCTTTTTGATATTGAAAATCAACTTAAGTAAATAAGAACAGCACGAACGTGGACAGTGACAGTCGGGCTGGTCCACAAATACAAGGTTGCTCAGTGCGCTATAGAGCGGGCTATGCTAGAAAGAAAGAAAGAAAACTAAGTTTATTTGTCACAGAAACAACTGCCCGTCTGTGGTCCCTTTTTTTTGTGTGGGAAATTATCAAATACCTTCTCCCGCTCTGGGCGGAGCGGGAGGGTGTGTCAGACACTGACTAAAACCTACCCGTATTCCTTCCGTTGCCTGTGTTGCCAGGGGCCTCGGTGACCCTTTAGTACCTTCCCAGCAGGCAGGGTCTGTGGTCCCTGACCCTGACATCAAACAATGGACAAGATAGCTAAACTTTTATGGCTTAAATACAAGGCTATTGGCTACTTTGTATGTGTTTATTTTATGTAATATTTTTTGTAATGTGCGTTTTGTTTGTGCAGAATAAAACATTTTTCTTTCTTCCTTTCCTTTTTTTTTTTGCGTAAAAAAGAAGTAGGTAAAACAGAAAAATAAAACAAAATAGATCTACATATTATAACGCTAGGAGTTTCTTTGAAGGATAAAATCAGAAATGAAGTTATCCGGAAGAGAACTGGAGTTACCGTCATAGGTTGCAGAGTAAGCAAGCTGAAGTGGCAGTGGGCGGGCCATATTTGTCGAAGGGCCTATTGCCGGTGGAGCAGACGAGTCCTGGAGTGGAGACCACGTATCGGCAAGCGTAGTGTGGGACGCCCCTCAGCTAGATGGACCGACGACCTTTAAAAGGACAGTCTGGATGAGGAAGGTGGATGACAGCGTGTTGTGTCGCAGCCTGGGAGAGGCCTATGTCCAGCATTGGACTGCACTAGGCTGAGTTGTTTAGAATAAGAACAGCACAAATGGCATTTATCCAGGAAGGTTTATGTGTATACTACATTATTAGTTAACTTAGATATAGAACAGAAATATCATGATTTTAAAACGCTGCCATTGTACCCGTGCGAAGCAAGGGTAGCTGGTCGCTAGTCAAAAATAATTAGGAGAACGAGTACTAAACTTCTCAGAAATTACTACAATTTTCTCGTTCTCCAAACAAGCCCAAAAATGTACGAAAATAATGTTTATGCATTACATGATTGTGTCTACAAAGGTTGTAAGTAATTACGAACTTTTTCGTTAACTGAGCGCCTTATCGTATTACGGACAAAAGAAAAGTTTTGGATACACTCTGTAACTGGCTGGTTCTGTATAGAGCTATTGAGTCGTGCCCAAATGAGGATGAAAAACATTAATAAATGATAAATGATATAGATTTCTATTTATATTAGTTGAGGGGCGTGTAGCTAAGCAATAACAGCCGCACGAGTCGATCGATCAGGTTAATCTACGCTTTCCACGGTTGGTCCGTGGATGGATGACCATATTTACATACGAAGACTCCTCCGTGCTTCGGAAAGCACGTTAAGACGTTGATCCCGGCTATCTTTCGTAGATCTTTGATTGTTGTTACGAACACGTAACAACAGTCAGAAGCCCGAAAGTCTGACAACCATTCTTACCCAGGGGTATCGTATTACCCAGTAACTAAGTTGTGGAGGTCAGATAGGCAGTCGTTCTATGAAAATACTGGGTATTCAGCTCCATCCCGACATAGTTGGAAAAGGCTAGGCAGATGATGATTGGTTCATAAAACACTTTTACACGTCAAAAATAAATTATGTATTAAAACTAGATAAGGTCCGTGTTTCGATTCTGACTACTCTGAGAAGAAAGGCCAAAATAAACTCAGACGTCACAGTGCTGACATAATCTTGGTCAGACCATGCAGATTAGTGTCAGAGATGGCCTTTTGAGGTCTACATTTTTTTATTAACTTAACATTGTAGTTAATAAACATGTTCCCTCATACATTCCAACTGCATTTGTAAGTTTGTACGCACAAGCTTGACTTTATGTAGGTTTTCCTGTATTCTCTGTAAAGAACTATTTTATTGCAAATAATTTTAAAAGAATTTATTTAAAATTATACATAAATACACCTGAAATGCTTATATCAAGCCGTTTCATTTCATATGACATACGGTACCTACAGATTGCATTTTTATTCCTAATTTGCCTCCCAAGAGTGACCCCATATTCAAAATTAATTTACACATCCGTGTCTGAAGTTAATATGTGTACAAATTTCAACTTAATCGGACCAGTAGATTGAAAGAAAATTGGCTGTGACAGACGGACGGCCAGACAGACACACGAGTGATCCTATAAGGGTTCCTTTTTTCCTTTGCGGTACGGATCCCTAAAAACCCCTAGAAATGTGAGTATGCTTTCCGTGGTGGTAAACAAACGGATGGCCTATCTGATGGTAAGTGGTCACGGGTGCCTACGGATTTCTGAAATTTCACAAACAGCAGATGCAGTTTGTTCACCACACAGACAAAGCTGTAATGTATCATGAGCCTGTAATTTAAGTGGCACTTACACTCTTCAAACCGGAATACTCTACGATTCTTATGGGATAGTTGTATGTTAATTTATTATTTTGTACAAAATGTATGCTTTTTAAAATATAATTACAGAATCGAAAAAGAGTATAGTATAGTGACCTCATAGGTGATTTTCTTCAAAAAGGTCAGGTGAGTAGTACCTACTTGCAACCGGCGTGCGTCTATGACAAGATGTATGAACGTAAACGAAGCAAATGGAGTTTGTAAGGAGCGTAGTAGGTGGCGTTCCATAATTTCTGCCTACCCCCATGGGAAGAAGGCGTGAGTTTATGTGTGTGTATGTATAAAAGAGATAAAGGCTCGTACAGACTGGCGCGATACTAGTATCGCGGGCGTGACAGGCAGCGCGACGCGCAGCGTGACATTTGACAATAAGTTTTCATAGAAATTGCGCTAATGTCGCGTCGCGCCTGTGGGAAGGCTTTACGCCAGGTAAACGTGTTGAGATTAGCAGGCGAGGATTTGTTAGACATGAATTAATGATAATGTTAATTATCATAATTTATTTTGTAAATTGATTTGTTAAAAGTAACACTTTTTTTGCACGGATTTTTTTTATTAAAAAGTGCGTTCTCAAATGATTACTAACCCACGTATTATGTACGAAACCTAATAACATCCATATTACTTCAACCAGTAAATATATAAAGATTTAAGCGTAGTTTCCGCCATTTTCCCCGTTTACTGACATATGGCTTTCCCTCCAATAATGTTTCCTTCGCTATTTGAAAGTGATAAATATCCTTGCTGCGCCCTGGAACGCTACGGGAATCAAATACGCTACTTACCTTCGTATGGAATGGCGGTAGAAATACGACTATCTGTCTTAGAATGACAAAAGACTAGTACGTTTTATGTGGCGTTTAGGAATCTGTGGAATATTTGCTTTGAAAGAAAACAATTAAAGAAATTTTATTTTTTTGAACTTGCACAGGAAGGTACTTAAACAAACTTAATATTAAGACACAAACAGAAAAATAAAAAATCAACATAATAGTACAAAGTAAATTAAATTTTAAATAAAATTAAAAACCCGACACAAACAAAAATATCTAAAAAGTAAAAAAAATAATACGTATTGGGCCCTTTCAGTTTAATATAAATTTAGGTAATAGTTGTTACTTTTTAGATGTTTTTGTTTATGTCGGGGGTTTTTAAATTTTAAATTTAAGTTTTATAACCTACTTTTTAAACTTTATAGATATATTACTAGTAGGTTAGACACGCTGCCATCGGTACGTATCTCGCCGAAATCTGCGCGCCTGTAGTTATTTTTCCCAAAGTGAAGGTACTTACTAGTTTACCCTCATTTATCTTTCCTTCTCCATCATCAAACCCTGATCACCATCTAGCTATAACCTATTTAGTGAGACCTGTACAATGAGCCCAAACACGATACCTGCGCTGTAAGTTGGTGAGCGAGTTAAATATCAACTAGAAAAGAGCTGATAATCTTCAAACGACTGAACTGATTTTCTTGAACCATAGCTAAGAACACTCTCTATTATGTCACCTTTCAAACAAAAAAAAACAAAATCAAAATCGGTCCATGCATTCGGGAGCTACGATGCCACAGACACACACACACACACACACACTCACACACCCAGAGACAGACAGACACGTCAAACTTATAACACCCGGTCGTTTTTGCGTCAGGGGTTAAAAATAGTCTTCTACGAAGCCGAAAGGTCTCTCCGTATGGTGCAAAAAAAAAAAAACAAGATTGTCTAGTTAATTATCAGAATATTGGAACGTTAATAAATGTTTCCGCATTTCTCCAAATTAGGTACTAGCCTTTTAGCTCAAGATCTACTTATTTTTAAATGCCTACGACATCATCACACATTAAACATTTCTTTTCTACCCTTCAAATTGCTTATTACAGAAAAATTGTACGCAATTTTATGTCTCGCCAATTTGTTACAGAACAGAAGTATAAAATTACCATCCATTCTCTCAAAATTGGAACTATGCAGAGATGCCGTTGCAATTTAAAAGCAAAAGCTTCCAATTTTGAAAATAGACGAACGAAAAAGTAGCTGCTTATTTTGAAATTGGAACTACAGGACGGTGTAAAAGGAACAATTCAACTGTACTGTGAAAATGTAGGTATAGTCAACAAAAGACAAAGTATCGGCAGCTAACTAGAACTTCTTTTTATTAGGTAGGTAGGTATTTATGTTGTATGAGTACCAAGTAGTCAAGTCTTTGATATCGCTCCTCTGAATTTGTTGTAGGTATGTTTCAGTTACTGTCTAATTGCGTAAAAAACATGTGTTTTAAAATCCGAATTCTACAATATTCAAATAAACGCCGCCGTGCCGGGCCGCGCGAGAAGGTTGTCGAACTGTCAAAACGACAGCGAATGTCAGTAAACTCTTTTGTTGACTGTGCCAGTAACATGTCTTCTTGCCTAACTTATGTTGATCTACGGCACAAAATTACGCAATTCGTCATCTCAAGTTTGTGCCAATAAGTCGCTTCGCTTTTGTTTTATAAAAGATGAAACGGCTGAGATTCTGCCTGATTGTAAGGATTTTGTTTTCATCTGCCTTGTGAAAAGATTGTTAAATATAATTTTCTTTGTGACTGCCAGTAACAAGCAATATTTCAGTTTTTTTTGTTGTCTTGTTGAAAATTTCAGCTGTAACTGTATTATCGACAAGATAACTCGGCGTGTTTGTAAAATATGGATGTTTTCATGAACATAATTCATGAATTTTTTACATATTAATAACCAGTTAAAGGTCTTGTACGTAACACACTCATGTTATTAGTGAAAACGTTTGGTTTTGTGGCATTCCTGAACTAGATTCTTATATGAAAGAATAGAAAACAACTAGGAACAATGACTACTTTTTCATCAACTTGATAAATTTTGAGTTTTTGAGTACTTTCCATTAGAATTTTTGTTATACTAATATTATAAAGAAGTAGTGAGTTTGTATGTAGGGGTAACCTTTGGAACCACCGCTCCAATTCCGATTTTTTTTTTCACTAATGGGAAGCAAGAAAGAAAAAGAGTAAACAAGAAATTAAACGGGCCCCTATCAGGATACCAGCGCTGCAGTATTTGTTTTTTTTTTAAATATCGCAGCATCATGCGGAGATAGGAGCCTTTTTGGCCTCGCACAGGTCGTCTTTTTTGTTTTTGTTTTCACTATTATCTTATTTTTTTTATTGTTTTCATGATTTTGTTAGTTTTATGTCCTTTTTATTGTTGTATTTCCTGTGCGTGTCCCAAATAAATATTTTTCTTTCTTTCTCTCTTTTTAAACGCGGATGTGTAAAGTCGCGGCCAGAAGCTAGTGTTAAATATTTTAGATGTCGCCTCCAACAAAAAAAGTAGTATAGACTGTGGTGAATATCTTGGAACCTTTTGTAATCAGTATGCTATTTTTACTAAAGAATGTCGGCTTCTCCAAGCAACAAATCAGTTTCTCGTCTCAGCTTTCAAACTCAAACTCATGCTGAAAGCATTTGTTTCAATTGTGTAATAATGTGGTGTCGTTGTAAGAGTGGGTTAAATACGTATTATTAAAATAAAAATATAATATCCTAACCTAACTAAATTGTGTAAATTATTCAAGTGGAAATTTGTACAAGAACACTGTAAGTTAGCTGTAAGTTTCCCCAATAGAATAAATTAATAAAATAAATAAATTAAACAATTTACAGGCACTTTTGAATTGTCAAGGAGTCGATCAGTTAGTCAGAGAGTTGAAGCTATTTTAGTTGTCCATTCCAAAACGTAGATCTCTATGGAGAAGAAAGGGCAAGAAAGTCCAAGGATACTCTTTTAAATCAATACCTATATTACAAAAATCCTGGGTAAATTATTTTTGTCACCCAGCTTGTTTGTCTGCTTTGTTGCATTATTCTTTACCCTTGTAAGCAATGCTTGTTTCTTCCGTAACGTAGCAATTCCGCCATTCCATTTCATTCGGAATACAATTATTTAAAGCCATTTATTTCTCTCAGTTGACTGTAACTACTATTGCAGAAGAT
This sequence comes from Atethmia centrago, assembly GCA_905333075.3. NCBI lineage: Eukaryota > Metazoa > Arthropoda > Insecta > Lepidoptera > Noctuidae > Atethmia > Atethmia centrago. The sequence continues at coordinate 10,468,452 of HG995388.1, forward strand.
AAGTGGCTAGCAATAGTAGCAATGAATGGCTCCCGTCTTCTGAAATGTAATCAGTCTTTGTAAACATCATGTTGAATGGAATTGTGCAATTCAATGTTTTGAGTTTGTAAGAGGAGTTCGTGGTTAAGGCGCTGACAAGACCCAATTGACTAAAATGGGCTTCTCTTAAGAAAAAATATTGCCAAATCTGTATAGTTTGTGGTAGCGGAAAAAATATATGTTGAACATTGAACATGTTTCCCAGAACTTGGTTGTTACCAAAACACGTTTTGATAAAAAATCTCGATACAAACTAACGTTAAACTAACCTCTTACCTTGAGTTCTAATCCAAAATATCTGCATTAAATATCAACATACGTTACGTATTTAATTAATAACAAGAACGTCTTATTTTAATGCAGAACTTGGTTGTTTTCTATTTACGATTACTCAACTCAATTTTGAGTAAATAGATAATTGCTTCATATTTTGCAGTAAATTACAAGCGTTGTGTCATCGCGCTTCTCTTTCTTTTCTATGCAATGTGACAGTGACCGTGGTTTAGGTGTTGTCAGCGTCTTAAGGCATAACAGCCGCACGGGTCGATGAATCAGGTTACGCTACGCTTACGGGGTTGTTCCGTTGATGGGTGACCATCTTTACATACGAGACTCCTCCGTGCCTCGGAAAGCACGTTAAGCCATTGGTACCAGCTGTCATTCGTGGATCTTTGACAGTCTTTAGTTCGTTCGTCGAAAGTTTGACAACCAGTCTTACCGAGGGTTATCGTATTAACTAGTTTCTGGGTCGTGGATTCTGAAATAATAGGCTGGAAGGCGACCCCAACATAGTTGGGAAAAGGCTAGGCAGATTTAATGTTTTGAGTTTTCTGAACAATTTTTACCGTATTTTAGACACGTTTGTACGCAACGAGCATACATATTCAGCCTATAATGTTCCCACTGCTGGGACACAGGCCTCTTCACGGTGAGAGGGAGTGGGCCGTAATCTACCACGCAGGCCCAGTGCGGGTTGGTAGATGTCACATGTCTTTGCATTTTTGGTTCTAGGACATGCCGGTTTCCTCACGATGTTTTCCTTCACCGTTTTGAGGGCAGTGGTGATGAAATAATTTAAAAAAAAGTAAAGCACCAGTCAGGGTTCGAACCTACGACTTACAACTCGTAAGTCGGGGATGTTACCACTGGGCCACCACTGCAGGGCTAACATGACAAGCGCGAGAACGCGCTCTTTCTCGATTTGTCGAAATTTGTCTACGATTCTGACGTCATCCGAATGCCTAACATGACCGCTAAGCGTGAGTAAACTCGAGAAAGGCACTTTGACAGTTCTTTATCTCGCGACGAGAAACCGATGTAGCAAATTATTAAAAACAAATCATTTTTATTTTAGCAACATCGGCTCATTCGATAAATTTTACGCATGGAATTAGTATGTACTATAATGATTTTACATCCACCTCTATTAATTTATGTTGTAATTTTTTGTGTAACCGACCTTTTTTATTAAAATTTAATATTTTTCTATGGCATGCCGAAATTAAAATACAAAATGACGGAAACGAAAATGCGTGAGTCATTTTTGTTAGGGGAAAAACCTGTGGGTTCGCGTCACCAATATGTTAACCGCGTCACCGACATACTAACCACGTCACCGACATCCTAGCCGCGTCACCGACATATGAACAGCATCCCTTGAACATGCTAACTGAGTCACCGACATGCTCAATGCGTCATCAATATGCTGAACGCGTCACCAACACGCTAACCGAGTAACCGACATACTAACCGAGTCACCGACATGCTCAATGCGTCATCAATATGCTCAATGCATCACCAACACGCTAACCGAGTCACCGACATGCTAACCGAGTCACCGACATGCTCAATGCGTCATCAATATGCTCAATGCATCACCAACACGCTAACCGAGTCACCGACATGCTAACAGCGTGCCCTACCTGCTAGCAGAGTCAACGACATGCTAACAGCGTCACCGAAATGCTAGCAGATTTACGAAATGCCAATCGACTTACGCCGTGATAATCGCGTCACCGACATTCTGAAAGCACTTATTGACATGCAATTTGCGACACCAACATGCACACCGCGTCACCAACATCCTAACCACGTCACCGACATGCAGACTGCGGCACCAACATGCTACTCAAGTCACCGACATGCTAATGTAACGTGTGCATCAGACTGGCGTCGCGGACCGGCCTGTGTACGTACATGTATACGCATATATATACTTATATATGTTATTCCAAAGTTTTAAGTTTTCATTTCTGTCACCAGTCCCCATGAATGCCATATTTTTTTGTATTATAATTTTGTCTACTCTTCTCGTCGTCAAAATCGAGGACGACTAAATGACAGCAAAATCGAAGATTATCTCGTGTTGAATTGTCAAAATACGAGATAACTTAGGTGCCATGTTAGGGTTTGTCGAGAAAATATCGAGTTTGACAGAACGAGTCGAGTATTTTGTATGGCAGCGCTGTCAGAAAACGAGAAAATTGACAGAAATAGACAAAAATTACTCACGCGAGAGTGAGTAATTGTCGCGTGTGTCATGTTAGCCCTGCTGGTCTCGCTCGCAACGAGCATGTTGTGTGGTAATAATTAAGTAATGCAATTAAAGTGTGACGTAGGCATTCGTCATTCATTTGTGTTCTTGGTTCACTTACCACGTTACAGCCATGCTTTTAAGAAAATGTATGTGTATCGTCTTAGACTTTTGTAAAGCACTACACATAAACTTTCTATCTTTTTTTTCGTTGTGCTTTACTAACTGATATATTCAAAGGTCTTTACTTTTTAAAATACCAGTTAGTTAAGCACAACCAACGAAAACTAAACAAAACGTTGAATTTTCTGAACATGTAAGAAGTTTATTGGAGACCATCTGCTAGATACCTATTCCAAATTAAACCACAAATCTCAGTAGTGTTTTTCTCTTTTTTTTTTGAGTGGGAAATCATAAAATAACTTGTCCCGCTCTGGGCGGAGCGGGAGGGTGTGTCAGACTCTTACTGACTAAAACCCACCCGTATTCCTTCCGTTGCCTGTGTTGCGGGGGCCGCGGTGACACTTTAGTACCTTCCCGCGACCCCGGAGTGTTTTTCTCTAAACATCACTTCGTAATTCGATCGCTTCGAAGTTTGAATCCACGACGAATGACTTAAAAAACAAATGAGTTCGCTTTCGAATTGAGAATTCTCGGTGCCCCTACGATCTTCTTCTGTTTTTGTTGTCTTAGAACTATCACAACACACGAATCGTAATTCTCTGATACATAACTTCGAAATTCGAACGGTGATGTGTTATAAAAACAAAAATTATGACCCGTATTACAGAACCTCACTCAAAACTCAAGTAATCCTTAAAACTCGTTTATTTATTTAAAGTTTTTACAGAAAAAAAAGGTGTAATACGGTCCTATGAGTTTGTTTTCGAATTCTGTGCAGTCACTTGACTAAAGTTCGAAGTAAACTTCACAAAATAGCACTAGGTACGTACTTCTTTTGTTTTATAATACTAAAAATACACCACTTTAGCATACGTTATTAAACCTCAGAATATGATATAGATCCATAGCGCTGTAGCCACAATTCCACAAGACTAATAAAGCTGGAGAACTTGCAACTAATTTAATCTAGCCAAAGTTCAGCTGAATAATTATGCTCCTAAAATCTGAAATCTCTCTTCCTCACAATGTTTGTTTTACCAATGTTTGAACTGCTAGCCGTATTGTAATAGAATTTATGCACTTTCTGATTTTCAAAATTAACTTTATTTGCTTACTACTTATAAGACAAACATTTTATTTAAAATTTCAGAGAAACCTGTCTGCTAAGACGACGAATCGTAATTATCAGGCAATTCGTATAATGAAATGCAATCATCAGGCAATTCGCATGACGAATTAGTAGAAAAGTGCTCATTTCAGACTTATCTCTCGTTAAAATCAAATTAAGCTATTCTCGGTATGTCGATTCTAGCATTTTTGGCAAGAAAATCACTCCTCATACCCTAGTTTATATACGAATTGCTATGAGATTTATTACGAAAAAAAATGGTTGCAATGTACGTATAATTTCGGGTTTATCAGGAATTAACACCCCTAATAACGCCCCCTTAAACATCCTAACTTTTTTACAAATTGCAGCGCAATTTTACGTTGTGTTTAGATTGATCAAAGTTCATTTCACGGCGCTATAATGATAAAATAATTACAAAATTATAATTAATTAAAGCATCAATAATTTATAGCTCGCGAAATTACCTACGCTGCAAATAAGAGTGTTTCGTGAAAATATGACGATTTGTAGAAAATATAATTTCGCGGACTACATTGAAGGAATCCTAGGAAGCTTAAAGGCTCGTGCAGACAGGCTCGACGCGACGGTGCAACTCGACACCGGTAGAACAATTTCCGTGAAGTTTTCATAGTTAACTTGACTATTTATTGCAAATTCACCGGTATTCTAAAAACTGTGTTAAAATGTTGTTGCTGCTTATGTATGTAGAAAATCAATTCACCACCATCATTCATTCATTCACCATCGTACACTGAATTTGCTACGAATTGTGTGCGGCTTTACAGATTGCTGGATCAGCAAAATTGTGCTCAATGATATTTCATTGAACAAAACGATATAATTATATTAACAGATAGTTTCTTTCTTTCCAGATGCAGAGACAGCTGTCCAGATGAACTCTATGGCTCCCAACTCCAGGGGCTGACAAGATGACGTCGGCTGGTCTTCTGGTCTTCTGCTCCGTGCTCACACGGACGCTATGCGTTATTGCTCCACAGATACCAGGTATGTCCCGTCTCCTTTTTTAATCTAAACTATCTCAAGACAAACTTCACTTCATAAGCAGAGAAAGGACGAGCATTGTTAACGTATGTGAGAATGGATTGAAATACTTACATATGAGGAACATTGTAGCTAGTAACCCAGGAGAAGTTGTGAGGTCACCCCATCACAAGTATCCTTATAACTTACCGGGGCTGGCACAATTTGAGCTGTATAGCAATTGTAAGAGATACAATAAAAACTTTTTTTTTTATGAGGACACCGAGGCCCTCTTGCACGCGTCGTAATTCTATCATACACACGAACACCCACTCACCAAACACTCACTCCTCACTCACACACATACATCACACATACTCACATACTTACTCATTTACCACAAAACACGAATGCCTACTACTGTTCTATATAAAAATAAAATAAAGGATTTTGATTAGCTGCAGAAGTACATATTATTTTGCTTTTGTTAATTTTTATTTTTAATTATGTAAATTCAAAATCACATCTTTTTCACTTTATAAAATTACTTTGTATTTTTTTCTTAAGATAAGGAGATTAAAATTGTTGGTACACCACGTATCTTTAAGCTTCGGAAGAGCGAAGTGTTCTTACACAAGCAATTTTTGTCTAAAATGTCGTTTCGACCACTAGATGTAGTACATAACTTGTGAAAGATAATAAATTATTAGTATTTGTATTTGTATGTATGCTCATTCCCGTCACCAGCTACGTTCGTTTCACAGTTATAATTCCCTTTTGGATCAGTGCCAACATCACAGTGATCTTTATTCTCATTACCATAAGGCTGCTGTTAGGTGTCTGCTTCAGAGGTAAAATAATGACACGCTAAGAAGAAGACTGTCAAAAGACTGTATGTACTAACAAATGAACCTGCAATTGTAAGCTAACGGTTTACCCACAGTATTTTTGTTCGTAGAATGTCAGTGGTGTCTGTGATTAGATGAAAAAGTATAAATGAAAAGGTGGAACCAATGATAAATACATGATAAATTATTTTTATTTCTGTTAGTAGTTTTGTACAAACACTTTTACACGTCCATCATATTTTCAAGACTAAATGAATGAGGTCGGCGTTTCATATCTGACCACTCTGAGAAGAAAGGCCGAAACAAACTCAGAGGTCACAGTCTCTTTTAAAGCCCAGACATAATCTTGGTCAGATCATGTGAAGGCCATGTAGATTAGGGTCTAAAATGGTCTTTTGGGGACCACACTGATTGAGTGGACCTGTCCAGTCAGTGCATGCATTTGTCAGAAATCACGCAGCCCAACTCAGAACTTCAGGAGCTCAACGATGCGACGAACAATACCAAAGAAAGGACATTTGGGTAGGCCGCATAAATTACTCAAACTGCCAGACCATGAATAAAACTAACTGAGACAAAAAAAAGTAAGCTAACAAGCTAGTCACTGTAGCTTCGTGTAGCATAATAACATAATCAGCCTATAATGTTCCTTCTGCTGGGACACACGCCTCCTCTCCGTGAGAGGAGGCGTGTTCTCTTCATTTTGATATAAAATACGAACAAAGCTAGCCTGTTTATTGAAAAAGAATCAGTATTAAGTACCATAAAATTGATAACGCTGCCTGTTACGTTACTGTTGATATCAAAGCGAATTTTTCTTTATTTATGCAAAAACCTTCCTTTTTTGTAGACAGGTATGCGAGACTAGTTTTTGAAGCTAGGACAGTAAGATTGTGCTAGTAAGCTAGCAAGCTAGTCACTATAGCCTCGTGTATACAGAACATCCTCATTTTTAGGCTAGTAAACTAGTAAGAAAGATAGTAAGCTAATAAAATTATTATGAATGTGAAGGCTATATGGGTACATAGTCTTCACATTAACAATAATTAAAATAATATAATACTTTGGAAGTAAATATTCATGTCAACTAAGTCTCTTACACCTTTGTCGGTTTTGAAATTCTGTCCTTTTTACATTGGACAGCTAACGTGTTAAGTCAGACACATATTACCTCTTGAAGCTACGACACTGAGCAGACATTGCTTACAAACCTACATATAAATAATAACATACACCTCTGACCAATATCGAGTTCGTATCAACCTTTTTAATGGCCTTGACATTTTATGAAATGTAAATACATATTTTTTTAAATATAATTGTTAGTCTGTCGGTGTCACTTTTTTAATAATTCGGTCGGACTTGAAAAGGAGATGGCTGAATGTCATTCTGCGATATTGACATTAGCTATGGAATCAGATTCTATCGTGCAATGAGCAGACAAAAATAGCCTTTAATGTGACGATCGTAGGTATGTATATTGGCTGTGACTGTCGACGACAAAACTCACACTACACAGAATTCTGCAAACTTTTTCTAGATTATTCTTAGGAAATACTACTAAAATATAAGAAAAATCAAAAGAACACATATCTTGAAACTAGAACCATAATTTATCCTGTTTTGTTTTTTCCGCACTAAATACGGCAGAGACCAAACCTAAAAACACACGTCATATAACAAAAACAGTATCCATGGACTCCATACCCCATAGAATTTCCATATCTATCAAATGTTCATGGTTTGTAGAACTTCCTCCAAAAATATATACTTTTATCACGATATTTCGCCTTCGATTGGTATTGTAATGGCAATTGCCTGGTCCGTGTCTGACATGTTTTTGGTCGTTTCAGTGAAAAACGTTTGTGAGAACACGGTTGTAGATAGTAACGGTTTTGTGGGGCTCTGTTACAAAACGAAAGGGATTTATAGATCTTTTTAGGATTTGTGAAATTCGAAACGAAAGATATTTTGTAACATCTTTTTGGGATAATAAGAATTTAGCCTGTACATGCTAAATTCTTATGCTTTAGCTTATAACTAGTGTTTTGTTGTTAGTTTAACAAAGCTTTAATAATAACATTACACTTTTTTTTGGATGGGAAATCATCAAATCAGGCAGGCATCGGCCCTAGTGTACCCACTCGTGCTGACGACATCTCTTTGAGGCGCGCGTGGAATACAACGCGCCGTCGACCCGGGCCTGGTCCTTACCGCACGGTGCTACTCATTGCTCACCGTCCGCAAGCCCGCGCCTACGGTGGCCGGAAATGCGCCCGGGATTACCGACGCCCAGAGCTTCTCCTGCGGCGGCTAGGGGCGAGAGGGCGCAACATTTGCCTTTCCCAATAACATTACACTGGGAGTGACTTTCTAGTGACTTTTGCTACCCAGTAACTACCTACGTCATAGAATTTGGTCTTTCGACCTTAATGACTGTCAGGCAGGCATATAGTGTTCTTCAAGGCATTAAGGAGCCAATACTTAATAAATCGTCACCCATCTAAAGATTGTACTAAGCGATAAATGCGTACACTAACTGGACAGGTCCACTGAAATCTTTGTGGTTCATTTTTCAAAAGACCATTTTAGACACTAATCTACATGGTCCCCACATGATCTGACCAGGATTATGTTTGGACTTTAACCTCTTTAAAGAGACAGTGATGTCTTTTTTTTTGTGTGATCAAATAAATTCTCCCACTCTGGGTGGAACGGGAGGGTGTGCAGACTCTTGCTGACGGTATCTCTTTCGGACTTTCCCGCGACCCCGGCAGGCATCGGTCCTAGCGGACCCCTACACAGACTGTGACGTCTGAGTTTGCTTTGGTATTTCTTTTCAGAGTAGTCGGATAGGAAACACCATAGATATCAGGAAATCCTCATCTGGTTTTAAAACATACCTAATTTATTTTTGACGTGTAAACCTACTTTACAGAAATAAAATTATTTAACTTTAGCGTCGCAAATCGACTGAACCAGACATTTTAAAGTCATGAGTTTTTGACCCTTGAAATCGTTATTACCTATCTATTTGCCAGGTAAATTCTGCCTAATTTCTATACCTGAATAAACCGTATTACCTGCCCACCATTGTTCTCTAATTATTCTTATTATTTTCTGTTTGTACTTACGCTGAAATTATTACCTATCTCATAAATTCCTTAGTCTACAGACAGTTTCCTCAGATTTATTACAGGCTTTATTTTATTATTTATTGTCTTGTATTTTTTTCTTCTTTCTGGACGAGATTGGTAGCCACAGAGTAATGAAGAAATAGATATTCTGAAAGGTTTCATGCCTTAGATGATTGATGGTCCGATGGTCAGTTATTATGACTAAAAGAAGCGTTTAATTTGAATATTAGCAAACCGTGACCTTTCAAAAAGGCATCTTTTCTGCAAACGTTTTTAAAGTATGAAAAGGTCTGCCAAGCTACAAGTAACGCTCAGTTTAGTTTTGTATTGAAAGAAAGAAAGACAATACATTTATTTAGCACTGACTAAAAGGCACACAATATAATAAACAGCAGATAAACAAAAATATAAAATCAAATAAAAAGTGTAAAGTACGGTGTAAGAAATCAGTAGGAAAGTGTGCCTCACGACGGCGCCAAAAAGGCTCTAAGGCCTATTGTATAGTGTCATACGCCCAAAATGACAAATCGCTTTGTGTGCTAAAAAAAATACTTTCGAAGAAAATATTCGAATTACAAATTGTCGTATTGCAAATCTTGCTGTGATAAAACAACTGGACTTTACTACAATTTATTTTCGTTAATATTTTATAATTTATCAAAGTTGGTGGTAACGGTAAAATTGTAACATGCCAAACTTGGCAAATACATAATTATGTGCTATATCTAGAAGTCCTCACTAAGACATGGGATCACAGGTTTTCTATGACATTGCTTCTGATAAGGCTATTATGTTATAATATATTGAGCAATAATTAGCGTATTTTTTAAGTATTTCTATTTTCTAGCATAAAACACCCTAGAATCAAAACAATACTATGTCATAGTTGACATCACAGAGATTTATTGTACACACGGCTACACATCAAGCCATACATTTCCAGTATAAGCTGATCTCGCATTGTATAGAATTTCCGTACAATGCGAGGTCAGCGTAAACTGGAAACTTTGTAGCCGTTTGTACCAGTCGGCAGCACATCAAGTTACTACAAACTGTCAAATTTCTCCGAATGATTTTAAACCTTAAATGTTGATGGTTAAATTAAAAATCATTAAATTAAAATTGTATGAGAAAATTTGACAGTTTGTAATAACTTGATAATTATGCTAGCGAATGTACCTATTGCAGTGCAGAATGTAGGGCTTGTACGCCGAATTGGAACCCCGACGTATTGCAGCAAAAATCAATCTCTGAAAATCTGGGAATATCTTGACGATGTAGGTTATAGAAAAAAAAACAAACACTGGACATACAATAAATAAGCAAAAAATTAATATTACAGTGTAGAGTCACAAATAAAATTTCTTCACAAAAAAGAATCTTCCGTAACTAACAGGATTGAAATTTAAGTCTTAACAACTTCATGTGAAGAACATTTTCGATAAATTTGGTTGATAGGACAAACAAGCACTGATGCCACGATGTTTGTTTAATGTCTGAGAAATCAGTCATATTGGAAGCGATTCACATGATATAAGTTACATTGACTTGACTGACATTTGTCTTGACTTTGTTGAATGATCAATAACTACATCGATTGAGAAGTGACGCTTCCCTCTTACAAAGAGGAGGCCTTGTATCTCAACAGTGAGACATTGAAATGCTGGTTATGCCTACTCGGCAGATAGGCCATGGGGTGAGAAATGGAAGAGACTTAAAACTCCATGACTTAAACTCAAAGCATTTATGTCAATTAAACCAATTACTGGCACTTTTGAATTGTCAAAGAGTCGGTCAGTTAGTCAGAAAGTTGAAGCTGTTTATGGAGAAGAATGGACAAGAAACTCCAAAGACACTCTTTTAAATCAAGATATTACAAATCCTGGGAACATTATTCTTGTTGCTTCTATATGTAAGAACAATGTAAAAATAAATAAATGAAAAAAAATTCAGAGTATAAGATTAAAGGATTTAAAATAAGCTCTGGCGGTTAAGAGATGACCAGTCTCAACTGACGGCGCCCGTTCACGAACACGACGCCATGCCAGCGGCGGACTGAGTTCTAAGACTATGGCGTAAAACTTTTATAACGAGCCCATACTTGTTTTAAGAACGTCTTAGATCAATTACCTATTATGGGCTCGTTATAAAAGTAAATATAAGACTTATTTTCTTGATGAGATTGATGATGAGAATTGTGGCACGCGATAGTTCTAAATGGCTTTAAACATTAAGATAACACATAAAGAATTAATATAAATTAGATTGGATTACTCCCATAAATTATGCTTTATGAAATTGAAAATTGTTTTTAAGATCTAGTTCAAAAGCAAACTAAGTAGCTATATGAATAAAGTAATACGTACTCATTATAATCCTAAAATAAAATTTATTTATCCAAACAAAAAATTATTAGCTCTCTCAAATCCCAATACTAACACACGAAAGAATTCTTAAAATTTATTTTGCTAAATCGTTTAATCTTTCAAAGAATATCGCATTGTTACCATTTTTATATTCTGAATAAATATTTTACTCCTTTTAGAAATGTCGCAGACATACTCGTAAGTACTACTAATGTTTGAGCTAAAAGCCTTGTAATTTAGGAAAATATCAAATAGAAAATGTATAATATAGCCCACATAATCGGACTACCTCATTGGTCGCAAGCGCTACTGCTGAACATGAAGTCCTGGATTCGATTCCCGGGTCGGGTAAGTGTTATTGGGTTTTAGATCTCGAATTTCTCAGTAGCAGCCCAGAACCTGGATTTGTGCCCGGTTGATAACAATAGGCCTTGCCCCATAATTGTGTATGGGACTTAAACATAACTGGCGAAATGTGGGTCACCGCTGATGCAGGTGCACCGCTGGCTAACCCTTTGGGGAATATAGGCGTGATCCTATAATCAGCCTATAAGCTTCCCACTGCTGGGACATAGGCCTCCTCTCCTCTGAGAGAGGGGGAGCATACTGCAATCCACCACGCCGGCCCAGTGCGGGTTTGTGGATGTCACATGTTATTGTTTCGGGATGTGCTGGTTTCCTTACAATGTTTTTCTACGCCGTAATTCATTGATTGCTCTTTGTCTGGTTCAGCAATCTAAAACTTCAGAGTAGACTAGCTAACTTCTGGGACTCTGGGAATAACTTGATAATAGACTTATGCGGTATGCCCGTTATCCCTAACATTTGGCGACACCAACATGTTACGCCTATATGTTATTGCACTGATGAATTTTTAACTCTCGGAGCTGAGCTGAACGTTATTAATAGATGCGCTTTTATTTAGGCTGTAGTTTCTGCCCGCTTCGTTCGTGTGGTAGTCGTAAGACAGCTACATTGGCCGCAAGCGCTACTGTTGAGGATGAAGTCTTGCGGATCTGTGTGTAAGGATATAATAGCCAACCTTATGATTCCAGAGATAACCTCCTTTTTCATGTCAGCGCCATACAAATTGTTCTAATAATATTATTATAACTCCTCCATTTGTACACGCAATTGAAAAATTACGAAATTTTATGGTATAGTAATGATTAGCAGAATCCATTTCTAGCCAAAAACGGACCCTTCAAAATTCAAGTATCTACTCGTATGTCTAAGAAAGGCGATTTTCAGCCCACCGCGCGGCGTACGGTGAATTTAGGCATTACATTTGGGTGAAGCCTAGAAAATAGGTAACTATTACATAACATTTTTTCTTTCTTTTTAACAAATATGAGGCAGAAGCATTGGACTGTTTGTCCAATTTTTACTAAAACAGCTTCGTATATACCACCTACGAGTATTTAAAACGCTACCAACGGATATACATTTTACCTTTTTCGCAAAACCTTCTTGAGCATTAAGTACGAATCTTGGCAGCAGTCTCATTTCTGCTCCAGTACTTACTAAACTGTATTTTGGTAGCTCCTAATTCTACCCTCAATGTGCCCCAGACTTCCTTCGGGAGAAAAAGTCACCCTAATTAGTAATTAGCTGGATCTCTTTTAAGCTTTCAACGTTTTGCTCCCTTAATTTGTGATCTTTCTAAGGAAAAAAATTCGTGTTTCGTGGGTAAATATTGTCCAATTTGGAAGCTTTGTTTAGGCAATTTGGTCTGTTGTAGATTAGAATTAAGTTGGAAAATACGTTTTTGGAATTTTTGATTCAGATGTCAGGAAAAAAATTTGTTTGTAAGTGTTTTCTGCAGAGTATCGGGTTTTTAATAATCGTTTTAAAGAATTAGCTAGAACTGTCGTGGGGCTTGTGGCTAAATAATAACATCCACACGGGTCAATCGATCAGGTTAAGCTACGCTTGCCGCGGTTGGTCCGTGGATGGGTGACCATCTTTACATATCAAAACCCCTCCGTGCCTCAGAAAGCACGTTAAGCCGTTGGTCCCAACTGCCAATCGTTGCCTTTACAGTCGTTACCGGTCGTCAGAAGCCCAAAAGTCTGACAACCAGTCTTATCAAGGGGTATCGTGTTACCCAGTAACTGGGTTGTGGAGGTCAGCTAGGCAGTCGCTTCATGTAAAATACTGGTATTCAGGTGAATCCGGTTAGACTCGAAGCCGACCCCAACGTAGTTGGGAAAAGGCTAGGCAGATGATGATGATGTCGTCATAAACGTAACGTTAGAGCAAGGGATTAGTGATCACCGTAAGTTTAAACTAGAGCTAAAAAATAGTCTTTATCATTGATTTAATCCCTTAGTAGTATTTTACTACTTAGTCTATGAGTGAGGGAAGAGAGAGTGGACCTGCGTCTGCGCACAAACTTATGCACTATAATATGTTTCTCCCGCGTCGATGGCTAGTCTCCGCTAAGATTGGCCGCCATGGCCGGAATTTGTTCTGGATGACTATATTATTTTAACTCTATGAAAGAAAAGTAAAAAATAAATATAGTAAAAAACTATTGCTTTATTGCCACAAATATAGAAACTCATCATCGTCATTATCCTGCCCTTATCCCAATTTATTTGTGGTCGGCGAAACATGTCCCTTTCTTCCATACTTCTCTATTAGTTGTCATCTCGGTAGTCACCCCCTTTCTAGCCATATCATCTTTCACACAGTCCAGCCATTGTTTCTTTGGTCTTCCCCCTGCTCTTATATCTATTGACATTCATACTCAAAACTTTCCTCACGACATTTTCCTCATTCCTCCACATCACATGCCCATAGCATGACAACCGATTTCTGCACAACTTTTCAGTCACCCGTGCTACTTTCAGACTTCCTCTTATGTACTCATTTATTTCTACAAATATAGATACTATGACTATTATAAATAATGGTATAAATAGTGTCAACTTAGAAAACGCGCTGTAGGTACATACGTACATACGTCTGGGCCAGGATTCCGTTTTTCTTTGTGACAAACATAAGTATACTCCTTCAGATGACAACAATATTATCTGAAAATGGAAGATAGTATAATATTTTATTTAGAACCCTTCTGAATCTTGAAATAGAACAAGAGACACCTTGAAGCATCCTCAATCTACAAATACGCTTTAAGTAATGTTTCCTTTTTGTTTCTGACTCAACAAGACTGTCTAGGATTTTATTAATATCTTTTGTGTAATAATAGTAGATATTATTTCAGACAGCCTTTTAGATCAAGGCTGTTTGGATTCCTTTGTGAATCAAGTAATCAACTTATGCCTTAATTGTTATATTTTTCTGGCTGTCTTCGTCTCCGTAACTTCTGATTTGAGCTAGACGATTACTGATACATGCGTGCTAACTGGACATGTCCACTCAAATATGTGTGGTTCTTTTCTGAAAAGACCAACTAAGACACTAATCTGCGTAGTCCTCATTTGACCTGAGCAATATAATGAACTTCACTTTAAAAGAGACTGTGACCTCTGAGTTTGTTTCTTCTCCGAGTACTCAGAAAAGAAACACCGAACTTATCAAGTATTTGTTAAAACCAATTTACAGAATTATCATTCATTGTCTCGCTGTCTTTCAACACCTCGATCAAAACTGATGTCTTCCAATGTGGCCTGTATCCTCTTCGTCTTTGTTTTTCAAATCTACTACTTATTTATTGTCAGCTTTTATAGATTATGTCAAAGCGTCCTAGTTGTACGGAGGTTTTAGTCTCCACTTTCTAAGCACAAGGTTTTGGCTTTAAAATATTTATTGTATCTAGTTATCCGCCTTTTTAGGGTTCCGTAGTCAACAAGGAACCCTTATAGTTTCACCATGTCCGTCTGTAGGGCTGTCTGTCTGCCTATCTGCCTATCTGTCCTCACTTTAGCTTAGAGACGCTTAGTACTAGACAGCTGTAATTTGGCATGGGTATACATGTTGATCATGCCGATAAAGTGGTAAAACAAATCTTGAACATATATATTTTTTTAGGGTACCTCCTTTGCACGTAATGTGGGGATGATATTTTTTTTCTCGTTTATCCCATTGTATGGGGTATTCTTGGATAGGTCGTTAAAAAATATTGCGGGTTTGTGAACAATATTTTTCGATGCAGGAATCCGTTTGCGTAATATTAAGCATTAAAGGGCTAATTTTGGTTAGTCAAGTGTCCCCCCCCCTGCCAGCTAAATATTTCTGGATATTTTAAGAAATTCATGGCAAAAGTACATTTAAAAAGAAATTAAAAGGAAAACTATCACAGTTAAGTAGACTTTACAAGTTAACGAGTAATAGTCGATCAACTTACATTTGCAGCTGGAGAATTGACCGTGACGTTTATCGATGTATGGGAGCACATGTTTTTCAACTACAATGTTAAGTTTGCTTTTGGGATAAATTCATCCCAACTACGGAACTCTTCATTATGCTTGACTTGGCCGGTTTTTTAAATGTCCATTATATTTTCTTTGCTCACTTAAAACATACTGGCTTCCGGTGGAGGAAAACATCGAGCGTAAACCTGGATTTAATAGCCCAAAGTAATCGAGCACTGTCATCAATGCTCGTTTTCTTGCTAAGTAATTACTTTATGCCTGGCAATTTTCAAATTTATTACTGGCTGGTCTTAATAATTCTTTTTAGGTTTATTTCGCCTAAGCTGGTTCTCGAACTAAGCTGTTATATATAATTTAGATATTACACAGACATTATTATCCATTAAGAGCCTATATTCAGCAGTGAACATCATACACTTACATATAACTTGATGAAATAACCACAAATTTCCTCCAACAGATTTCAAAACCGGTGACAAGAAAATCATCAACGGTCCCTTCTGGCACGAAGTCTTCACAGAAACATATGAGGATCATGAAGAGGATCCGTCTACCACTACTTCTGAGCCTCTGCCGTTTTTCGAAGATGATGCTTCTACTAATAATGTGACGGCTCAGCTCGGCAATCGCGTGCATTTACACTGTCGAGTGCATGACTTGGGGGAGAAGACGGTAAGTAGATTACTGGCACGAGCAGCAGTAGAAGTAAAATAATCAACACGAGCGTAACAACTGTAATATCTTAAATGATAGACATCTAAAGACGCCAATATGAATTATTAGTTTGAAACGAAGGTGTTAAAAGCCTTAAAATTGACGTTAACTTTGCACTACCGATGCATCTATCAAGCCAGTTATAGAACAAATGACCTTCAGAGTTCAGACATAAAATTGATTTCTGTTTACTATTAGTAAGCACATTTGAATTTGTAGTTACATTAATTTGGCAAAAATCAGCACAGACCGATAACTGATGGAATTTCGTGTCGTACTGTAGCTAACATCAGGCAAATTAATTGTTTATCAAATTACCGTGTTATGATCATTTTATACAACTGTCAAAGAACGACAAATTATTGTCAGTACATTCAAAGCACAACTTGAATATACGAAAAATTTAGGTTGGCAGTCAGTCTGCAAAACAATGAATTTCCCTGACTTTACTTCGCGCGGAGTCCCGTGTGTACTCAACCCTACTACCAGTATTTTTAACTGGAAAACTTTCAACCAAAACATGTGTTATTATCGTATAACTCATACTGTCACGAGAGATCTGCAGTGTATTATAATATTAAAGCCTTTCATAGAAGCATAATAATGCAGTAAAGAACCACAAAATCTCATTACGCACCCCGAGACGCAAAGTTAAACATTGGTTCTGTCTCATTTTATGCTGCAAACAACGCTAGAGCACAGAATCTATATGTAGATACAGAAGGCTAGCTACATACAACGAGTGAAAAGCCACACATACATATAAGCCCGCTTCACGTACAGTGAGTGCAAGCGCACTCGCAACTGGCATTTGTCTGAGATCACCGTATATACGGGTCTATGTGTGCGTGCGCCTGTTTCCGCTCGTTGTGTGTAGCTGGCATTCTGTACATATCTATTTCGTGGCGAGAGTGTATTGTTTTATTACTGCTTCTACTTCATGCATTAGAATTATGATATGATGTGCAAAAAGGCTATAAAAGAAGTACCTATGTTTCTACTAGCGTAATTATGTTTTTATGCATCATTGTTTGATGTTGAGAGTGCTCTTTGCTGTGATAATAACATGATCCTTTTAAACATATTATAGCTAGGTGCTAGCTCTTTCTATTTCTCCACTTTATATAATACAAGAATAAAAACTATCTTCTGTGCACCAACAAGTCAAAGAGTAAATATTGCCATTGTCACAAAACTTGAACAACAAACAGTTTGTACAGTCAAGTTACCGCAAACTGTCAAAGTTCCTTATTCAATTTTGGAATTAACTATCAACATTTTAAGGCCTAAAATCATTTGGAGAAATTGGACAGTATGTAGTAACTCGATGTGATAGCGAATGTTGCTTATTAGCAAATAAGAGCTACTGGGTTTGATGTAATCATTTGCCTAACAACAAGGGCCTGTTTTTTGAAAGAGGTAGGTATAAACTCAATCACTCAGTTTATTACTTGACTGCGCGATGCAATGGTAATGATGCGAGGGTAATGTGGTAATCAGCCTATATAATGAATAATATAATGTATGTTTGTTCCATTCTGGCGCTCCAGACCAAACGCGTGGGCCGATTTTAATGACTCTTACGTCAATCTATTTATCTTAATCTTGTGAGTGTCACTAAAGACATGACAGTGATTCATATTCAAAATGGCGGCAACAAGACGCCATATTGAGAAAAAGAAAAAAAAATGAAAGTCGACGAACTATGTCAAGTGGGGTATCATTGAATAGGTATTTGAAAATAATGGCCATTTAGGTAGATCCTAACGATTCAAAGTAAAATGTTAACAACATTTTTTTTTTATTCACTTTTTAAAACTTAAGTAAGTATAATAAAGCTGGGATAAAGTCGATAATCGTATACTAGGTCTTATTAACGTGAAAAACAACCTCTAGCAATCGGTGGCAATAAGTCTTTATTGTTAATTTAAAAAGATAGGTATGTATTATCTATATCTTTTTAAACAATCAATGTTCATCTCGTTTCCATCTTTTTTATAAAATTCACCGCAGTCAGATTTCAAATTTCAAATTATTTTGTTCTTCTCTGATGAGTCAGTACGAACTGAACGAAAACAGCCCATGTTTTAATATAAAGATATTCCAGTCAGCAATGATAATATTGATAAAAAATTGTAGATTCTACAACTAGTGCATAATATAAGCCATTTTGCCCCGACACGTTTATTCACCCGAGCCACAGGCAAGGGTGCATAGTTAAGTCGAGGGGTAAAATGGCTCGTTTATGCCACTCTGCTTTTCACTTCGATTGAGAGAAAATGAAACAGGCACAAAGTATATAACAGTATTCCATTATTTTAGTTTAATCACGTTCACTAATCAAAACTGTTACAAAAATGAAGAAGAGAATAACTGATTCCTATTCCCGCCACGATTTTTTTTTAAATTTTATCAATTGTCATTCGACTTGGATACTTCATACTGCCAAGTCATAAAAACGGTTCTTTGCGTTTTTTAAGTATTAAATGACAGAAGTTTTATCTAGTTTTATTAAATTAATGATAGAAAACACGGAAGTGATGTAAATTAAAGCAAAATAATATAACGACTTTAATCTGCGACATTTTATTGTGCGTTGAGCCTGATTACCTTCATCTTAGAAAAAAAAATACTTTATGCACTAGAGCATAAAAGTGACTTTAATTCACCTACACACAACACGAAGACGAACTTTTAGAGCATGAGAAGTGAAAATAATAATATTGGCAGTGTGCAGTGAAAGATGAACATTTTTGTCTATACAGGGTGGATTTTTGAGATTAGGCAGTAAGGGCAGGTACCTTAACCATTGTGGCTATAAGAAAATGGTCTTAGGAGACTGTTCTTAACTTTATGAGACATTAACAATTCTAATATTTTGAAAAAAAATAGATAGTCATCAAGAAAATTGGCAGTTTTCACAAAAACTTTTTTGATGCCTTTCGATCCCGTTTCTTATAAGGATCAATAAACTCTACAGGACCAACTAAGGTTTGAGTACTAGAAAAGTCAGAAATTGCCAAAAACGGTTCCCATACATTTTGTAGGAAATAAGAATCCAACTTACTTTTTTACGATGGGATAGACTAGCCGAAAATAAACAAAAAAAGATGAACTTCAAATTTCGAACGGATATGCGTCAATTTAATTTGTTTGGAGAGCAATATTCACTTAGTTTGTTGCTTTATCTAGTACTTCTTGACAGGCTTACACTGTCCTCCCATACCTATTATCACTGTGATTTAAAAACATTGTAAAGCCAACTACTTATAAAAGAGTAACCGTGGAGTTTCCTGCCGGGTTTACTCCATATGGAACGACCAATTGAAACCATGCACCTAGCTTCTGACGTTTCATAAGCGCCCATGTAGTGAAATAAAATATTTCGATTTTGATTTTGATTTCATCATAAAAAAATTACTTGGAGTTTCCTACGAAATGAATGGAAAAACTTTTTTCGCGATTTCTGACTTTTCTAGTACTCAAACCTCAGTTGGTCTGAAAGAGTTTTTTGATCCCTGTAAGAAACAGGATCGATTGGCATTAAAAAAGGTTTTTGTGAAAACTGCCCATTTTATTGCTGACTGTACATGATTTTTAAAATCAGTGAATGCATATCTAAATGTCTTAAATAGTTAAGGATGGTTTCCTAACCGTTTTCCTGTAGCTACAACGTGCAACGGTTAAGGTAGATGCCATTACTGCCCCGTTTCAAAAATCCATCCTGTATATCAAAATAGCTGGTTCGACTTTATAGTCGACCTCCTTTTTGCTGTAGGTATTTGTTTAATTAATAAAAAATATATATACAAGTAAAAGTAACTGCAAAAGGTGGACTTAATGGTTTAGGGATTTAATACCAGTCTACAACTTTTAACAACAATTCCCAGTTTTAAACTTCACTATGGTTGAAAATATCTAACAGCCACTTATGCAAATGGACTTATCGTTTTATGGCGTGCAAGTGGTATTTAAACTTAGCAATTACGAGGTCGTTTATGTCTACTCAAATACTCTTTGCTCCAACAGGAAGACATCATTCACATGGACGAATGTGAACCAAACTTACCTCCTTTTCTCTCCCCAGATATCCTGGGTGCGTCGCCGTGGTGAAGAGCTTCACCTCCTCTCCTTCGGCCGCCACACATATTCAGCCGACTCCCGCTACTCTCTGGCCTTCGAACATCCCAACGATTGGCGACTCCTGATCCAGTACGTGAGCGAAAGAGACGAGGGTTTCTACGAGTGTCAGATCTCTGCTCATCCTCCCTTAGTTAGGAGGGTCCATCTTAGTGTCGTTGGTGAGTTTTTTTGAGTTACTTTTTAGCATGGAATACTATACTACACATCAAACTGTATACTGACACATTCGTTGACAACATTGAAAGGAACGCGCCTTGAAGCAATTATTAAAATCGGCGCTTACTTCTTACGCCCAATCTAGAATTTATTGCAAACCAAATTTCCCTATCCCACAATTTCACGAAATTCAGGTGATAAGTGGCCGGCCCGATCATGTGATTTAACACCACTGGATTATTTTTTGTGGGGCTAAGTTAAAGACAGAGTCTATACGGAGCGACTCGAATCGATTGCAGCCTAAAAACTCAAAATCCGTGGCGCGATTAACGAAATAGACCCGCCATTTTGCCAAAAAGTGAAAATTTTGATGAAAGAATCGACATCTGTGAGCGTGGTCGTGGTGGACATTTGTCCGATATCATTTTTCATTCTTAATTGCCAAACCTTACTCTTTCTAATAAACATTTGAATAATTTTCATCTAAATTATTATTTTTATTTTATTTTGAAAACAATGTTCTTGTTGATAAACCCTTTATAAAAAGGGTGTATACAGTTTAAACTCATTCGTAGTCATTTTTGTATAACTGTCATCGTAGCTCTCATACGAATGAAACGATGTTTTAGTACCATGTCTTTTAATTTTTGCCATGTTTAATACTACAGAAGAAAACAAAATAATGTTGTGCTATTTCCTTCACAATAATTTTCTAAAATAAATATTTTATTTTTTTACACATCTATTTTTTATTTTTTTTATTTATTATTTATTATCACAGCGGGCCCTATCAGAATACCAGCGCTACGACAATTATTTTTAAGTGTCGCAGCATCATGCTGAGATAGGAACCTTTAAGCCTCGTACAGGACTTTTTGTTTTTGTTTTTTTTTATGTTTCTATGAGTGTTTTTTTAGTTTAATTTGTGATCTCCTGTTTGAGTCCCATTACATACTTTTCTTTCTTTCTTTCTTTCTTATTTATTTATAACTAGCTGCACCCCACGGTTTTACCCGCATAAGTTTCGTTCCCGTGAGAATATCAGGAAGAAAGTATTATATTTCCTACCTTAGGTTAAGGTCTACCCATGTGCCAAATGTCATCCAAATCCGTTCAGACGTTTTAGCGTGAAAGCGTAACAAACAAACTCACTTTTGCATTAATAGTTATAAGATAAGAAGGGATAATTAGGATGTTGACGTTATGGGTAGGTATATTGTTCTTGATGATAATTATGTCTAGATCATCAAGAACACAGTAACTACAACCTTCCACATAATTTAAGTCAGAAACACACCACACTAAATTAGATCAAGATTTCTGTCTAGTAATAACAATATCGTGAGGCCTATCTTAACACTACAAGTTCTGGCCGACATGTGTGTTAACTGTTCTCAATTTGCTGCCAAAATAGTTATTGTGTTGTGTCTGGGTTGGGAGGTAGGTAGGATTTAGGTGATGACAGTGAGGTAAATTGCTTTTGGAAGTGGGTGGAGTATGTTCTATTCTAGGTTTTAGAGTGGTTTGTGAATCATTTAAGTTATACAGGGTTAAATGAAATTAGTTAGCAGAACTCCAGGGACGTGATGGGTATCGATATTTAAAAAAAGTATAAAACAAAATTAAATATGAATGATTCTTTTTATTTTTGGGGGCAAACGACTGTAGTTACTTGAAATATAAGTTTCAAAATCAGTTTTTTTTTTGTGTAAACTGATTTTGAAAGTTATAATCGATATCTAAACAATATAAAACAAAAAAAGAACAGATTTTCTCAACTACATACTTCCAGTAACTATATTACCAGTGGTCATTGACCCCAGAAAAAACATCGATTTATCGTGTTTAGATATCGATAATGGGTATCGATATCTCAACACGATCAAACAAAGAAAAAAAACGATGATTCAAAGCTATGAAGTTTTGCTAGTTAATTAAATTTGACCCTGTATAGGGTGTAAAAAAATACATAAGGCGTAGGACAAGGCAATCGCTTTCAAAGTGTTTCGTATTTCTATAACGACTTTTAACAGGATTGACATAAGCTTTTCGGTAGCTTATGTCACATTTTTGAGTTTTCGTTCAAAGTTCGCTGAAAGAATTTAATTTTGTCTATGCCCCCTAGCACCCTAATTGCGTACACACTATCAATCACAATCTGAATGATTTTGAAATATATCGCTAATCCATTGCTTCATATGTTCGAAAAAATTGTCCGCTCAACAAAGTAAAAAACGCAATGAATGTTGTTGAACTGTTAAAATTAAACCAATTGCGTGTTACACAATTACCCAACGGGGCTCCCTAAAGTCAATTGACGGCTGGCTGTTTTGCCAAGAGCCTTACACTGTAATAACAGTGTAAATACCATTTATATTCATCGAAAATGAAAACAACTTAATTACTTTAGCCAAATTATCCTAATAACAGAAGGGGCAGTAAAGTTAATTGACTACTTAAACTAGGTCAGTTAGTTTTGGCTCATGGATACTAAGCTTTATCTCTGTGGTCTTTATGGCAGTTTATCTAAGTTACAGGTAGAGTTATGAGCTTTTTGGTACGGTACTGGTTTTTGTGGGGTGAAAGAAAAACATCTACCTGTATATTTTTGGTTTTTTTGGGTGGTATGAATATTCAATGGACATTTTGTGCAAACTTTAACCCCATAGCCACGACATACACGTTCAAGTGATACGCGTCATGCGTCAGCGATTGCGGAGAAAACAAATTAAAGAAGTTGTTTAGAGCGGGCCACAAGTCACCGCGACGAATCTTGCGGAGCAACGGACGGACGGAAACAGGAGACGCGCGCGCATGTGACGTCAAAAGGGCTTAAGGGCCACCTCCACACTGTTTGCACATCGCCACGTCAATGGGATGTTATCTAGAACGAGATGACGATGAAGGCGCCGAAGTAGCGAAACATACATTTACTATGGCCGCGTGTCCACCGCACGTCCGTCAACGAGACGTCACGTTCGGTTCGTTGACGTCCCATTGACGGTGGCGGTGGACAAACTGTGTACGGCAATTTGGTAGTGAGTTTAAATAAGATGAAATTTCTTGTCCATTCTTCTCCATACAAAACTACCTCATGGATGGAGCGACTAGAATCAATTCTATTGTTTTGTAAATTTTGACGTCCAAAAGTGCCTTTTATGTGCCTATTTGAAATAAATAATTTGACTTTGACTTTGAATTAAAGCAGAGCAAAAAAAATCATATACAACATAAGATAACATGGCGCTTGTATTCTCTAAAGGGGTAAGCTAAAGGGGGATGGAGTGTGTATACACCCATTTTTTTGCCACGAAATGCGACCCAACGGCATTCACATCGCACATTTCACAGGCGGGCACTCAAACTCGGGCTACTTTTGAGAAATTTCCTATTGATTGTGACCTCTAGACAAAGCAAAGTCAATCGTATAATTTACGTAGCAGGTATTACTTTTGAGGTAAAGTTACTTGAATCCGAGTCTAGCATAATTTTATTGATGGAACTATAGACAATCTTCTTGCAAGCCTTCGAGCTAACTAACTTTGGATACTAAACGTTATAACCTGTATACCTACTCAAACGAATAAATCAAAACTGAGATTGTTTATGGTCACTAAATAATTTTATAGCTGATTCGCTTGAATGTTTTTTTAGGTCGCAGGTAAGAAAATGTTTTCCCTTACAGATTTGATGTTTTTCTTCTATACTTCTTGAGTTTTTTAACATATATACTTTTCGCTAGCTAGCACTAGCGGCTTCGCCCGCGTGGGGGTCGGAAAATATCCCACGGGAATGTACTACCCGGATTAAAAGTATGTATCTATGTGTTAATCTTGTTTACTATTTTAATTTTAAAATGGGGGGCTTATGGCTACGTAATAACAGCCGCACGGGTCGATCGATCAGGTTAAGCTACGCTTGCCGCGGTTGGTCTTTGGATGGGTGACCATCTTTACATACCAAGACCTCTCCGTGCCTCGGAAAGCACGTTAAGCCGTTGGTCCCGGCTGTCATTTGTAGACCTTTGACAGTCGTTACGGGTCGTCAGAAGCTCGAAAGTCTGACAACCACTCTTACCAAGGGGTATCGTGTTACCCAGCAATTGGGTTGTGGAGGTCAGATAGGCAGTCACTCCATGTAAAATACTGGTATTCAGCTGTATCCGTTAAGACTGGAAGCCGATCCCAACATAGTTTGGAAAAGGTTAGGCAGATGATGACTATTTTAATTTTTTACTGATAAATGTTTTACTATTATTTTTTTTTTACTAGTTAATTTTGTAATATTTGATATTGCTCTTTTTTAAACCGTACCTACTGTATTTTAATTTCTTGAATCTGGAACACTGTCGTCTCCCTCTTGGAGGTGGGCGTTAATATAT
This sequence comes from Atethmia centrago, assembly GCA_905333075.3. NCBI lineage: Eukaryota > Metazoa > Arthropoda > Insecta > Lepidoptera > Noctuidae > Atethmia > Atethmia centrago. Next base: position 10,493,345 of record HG995388.1, read on the forward strand.
GAGATGCAGTTTTGTAATTAATGTAACTATTTACGTACGCAATCAATTTGTAAAATCAGTTTTGTTCCAATAAAGATTATTATTATTAAATAAAAAATAAAAATACTGGGTTATAAACCACCTGTCTGTCAAATTTAATCCAAATCCGTTCAGCCATTTTTCGCCAATCCGGAACATTATACATCTAGACAAACGGCAAAAATTCTTCGTTACAATTTTATAATAATAACTTTTTGCTAGCGGCTTCACCCGTGTGGATGTTGGAAATTATTCCACAAGTACGATCTACGGGGATAAAAAGTATTTTTTGTAAACCAGATCCATAATATCTATCTGTGTACCAAATTTCATTCAAATCCTATTAGTAGCATAATGATGATTGAAATACTATTGTGTAAGTAAATTCATGCAAGACTCATACTTTTTGTTAGGTTACTGCTCAGAAATTGTGATCAGAAATACTATCTTGCATTCTTGCAAGCCTAGTACTTTTTATAGGTTAGAAATTGTGGACAACGTGTCGTGAACAGAATATTGTCTCGTATGCAGGCAACGAACTACTGGGTATATTCCAGGTTATAAACTACCTGTGCGCTGAATTTCATCCAAATCCGTTCATCCGTTTTTGCGTTATTGAGTAAGAAATATACAAACATTCACATTTTATAATATTAGTAGGATAATAGGTATAGATAGATTTTTGGAATTACTACTTAGTTAAACTTTTATTTTTATCTACAATGAAACATGTATTACTTACATAATTTATAAGCTAGCAGCCTTAAACTAATAATAATAATATGTATATGTATAAAGAAGTGGGGAAGGAATCATCAAGACATTAAAAATTTCGTCCGCCTCCTTGTCAAAAAAACTGAAAAAAAATTGTTATTCATTTTCGTACCGAGTGTTGACTTTATATTGCGTTTCATGCATGCTTAAGTCCACCATATATTAAGAAAAAAATCGGAACGGATGCATCTGGGTCAGATTGATTTGATTGATTGCTTGCATAAACACTAAACGATGAAAATGTTTAGTTTTCACTTCTCAAGCTCTAAAAAAATCGTCTTTATGCGTAGGCGACATATTTTTGTTTCAATTCAATCAATCAAAAAAATTCAATCAATTATTTTTGTTTACTCACTATTCACTGTTTAAAAATGTTGCAAAATTGAAGGAAAGAATAGCTAATTCCCGCCACGAAACTATTTAGTTTTCACTTTTCAGTATATGTGACTCGACTTGGGTACCTCATTATCCCAAGTCATAAAAACGTTTCTTTGCGTTTTTAAATTTTTTAACAATTTTTTTTTTAACAATTTCTAAGCAGGGTAACCTATAAAAAGTACTAGGCTTGCAAGAATGCAAGATAGTATTTCTGTTCACAATTTCTGAGCAGTAACCTAACAAAAAGTATTAGTCTTGCATGAATTTACTTACACAATAGTATTTCAATCATCATTATGCTACTAATAGGATTTGAATGAAATTTTGTACACAGATAGATATTATGGATCTGGTTTACAAAGGATACTTTTTATCCCCGTAGATCGTACTTGTGGAATAATTTCCAACATCCACACGGGTGAAGCCGCTAGCAAAAAGTTAGTATTATAAAATTGTAACGAAGAATTTTTGCCGTTTGTCTAGATGTATGATGTTCCGGATTGGCGAAAAATGGCTGAACGGATTTGGATAAAATTTGACAGACAGGTGGTTTATAACCCAGTATTTTTATTTTTTATTTAATTATAATAATCTTTATTGGAACAAAACAAATTTTACAAATTGATTGCGTACGTTAATAGCTACATAAAAATTTTTATTTACATAACCAAATTACAAGATTCATAATTATATAATTAATTAATAAAAATAACAAAATGATATCCTATCTTAACTAAAACTATACACAAACAAAAAGGCGGAAGAGCTCATTGGGCATCAAAAAATTCGTCCGCATCGCTGTCAATGGGAAAAGTGCCCAAAAGGCTGGCAGCATTGCCACGTTGGATGGCAATGCTGATTCTTTGGGCTAGAAAAAGGCCAGCCCTCTGGTCACGTGAAGACTCTACCAACCTTTTGGCGATATCCCGAAATACTCGATGGGCACTCGGACCCCAAGGCCCTAGTGTTTCAACCCCAAACGGCTCAAACATATAGCTCCCAATAAGGTTGTTATATTTGCGCCGTTTAAGGTTTTCTGCTCCTGCAGCAGCCGCCCCAGCACAGCCCGCCGTGCTAGGAAGATGGGAAGGCGCGAGAGTGTCGACACAGGTTGCATCCCACACCAAAGGCCTACCCAACTTCCACGGCATTATGGTCATTCCGTCTGGTCTCTTCCCATCATCACGTGCCAAGCCATTGGGTTCTAAAACAGCTGGCACCCCGGTGGTGACAAGAGCCCGACGGATGATGTTGTTAATGCTGGCGTGCCGTGCCATTCGACCAGCACTCTTACTGCAGGATAGGCCATGATGTCCGAGGCAGTCGACTCCTTCACCGCATTGACAGCGATGTGGAGCCCCGCAAGGAGCGCCCAGACGCAAACATGTAGCGAGCCGGAATGTGGTGTCACCCAGCATGGTGCCTATGTTGGGTGACGGTAGCGCCTGAAGCCAAAGGCCCGACTCCCATTCACCCACAGCCAGCAGGCGGGCACGCTCAGCAGTATTGGTGGACGTATTAATGAGTTTATTCCGTACCAACCTGCAGAGCGGCTCATCCCACTGTCTCTGGGAAGATGGGTTCTCGGGCTGAACCGTATCCGGGCAAGCCATTTTCCAGGCGTTCACCGCATCGGTCAAACACGGCACTTCAGAGTCAACCTGAGAAGGAGCTAAGATTTTTGTGGTTAACTTTTCGGTGCTGTGGACCGAGGACAGGAACGCCGGTAGGCTTACACTTGAAATTTTGCGGACGCCGAGCCCACCAAAACGAATGGGTAGTGTGGCTTGCAGCCACGCGCGGTCGTCCAATGCCACATTTAAAATGGATGTGAGAGTACTTCGAATAATATGTTGTAATTAATAGCTACATTAATTACAAAACTGCATCTCATCTATTAACGCCCACTTCCAAGAGGGAGACGAAAGTGTTCCAGATTCAAGAGATTAAAATACAGTAGGTACGGTTTAAAAAAGAGCAATAACAAATATTACAAAATTAACTAGTAAAAAAAAATAATAGTAAAAATTGAATCAGTAAAAAATTCAAATACTCATCATCTGCCTAGCCTTTTCCCAACTATGTTGGGGTCGGCTTCCAGTCTTACCGGATACAGCTGAATACCAGTATTTTACACGGAGCGACTGCCTATCTGACCTCCATAACCCAGTTGCTGGGCAACACGATACCCCTTGGTAAGAGTGGTTGTCAGACTTTCGAGCTTCTGACGACCCGTAACGACTGTCAAAGATCTACTAATGATAGCCGGGACCAACGGCTTAACGTGCTTTCCGAGGCACGGAGAGGTATTGGTATGTAAAGATGGTCACCCATCCAAGGACCAACCGCAGCAAGCGTAGCATAACCTGATCGATCGACCCGTGTGGCTGTTATTACTTAGCCAGAAGCCCCGCATTAAAAAAAAAAAAAAAGTAAAAAAGATTAACACATAGATACATACTTTTAATCCGGGTAGTACATTCCCGTGGGATATTTTCCGACACCCACGCGGGCGAAGCCGCTAGTGCTAGCTAGCGAAAAGTATATATGTTAAAAGACTCAAGAAGTATAGAAGAAAAACATCAAAACTGTAAGGGAAACATTTTCTTACCTGCGACCTAAAAAAACATTCAAGCGAATCAGCTATAAAATAATTTAGTGACCATAACAATCTCAGTTTTGATTTATTCGTTTGAGTAGGTATACAGGTTATAACGTTTTTATCCAAAGTTAGTGGTTAGCTCGAAGGCTTGCAAGAAGATTGTCTATAGTTTGTTGTCCATCAATAAAATTATGCTAGACTCGGATTCAAGTAACTTTACCTCAAAAGTAATACCTGCTACGTAAATTATACGATTGGCTTTGCTTTGTCTAGAGGTCACAATCAATAGGAAATTTCTCAAAAGTAGCCCGAATTTGAGTGCCCGCCTGTGAAATGTGCGATGTGAATGCCGTTGGGTCGCATTTCGTGGCAAAAAAATGGGTGTATACACACTCCATCCCTCTTAAGCTTACCCCTTTAGAGAATACAGGCGCGATGTTATCTTATGTTGTATATGAAATGTTTCGGTCTCCTTTAATTTAAAGTCAAAGCCAAATTATTTATATCAAATAGGCTTATAAAAGGCACTTTTCGACGTCAAAATTTACAAATCAATAGAATTGATTATAGTCTTATATTGAATATATTCCATTAGGTAGTTTCGTAAGGAGAAGAATAGACAAGAAATTTCATCGTATTTAAACTCCCTACCAAATGCCGTACACTGTTTGTCCACTGCCACCGTCAATAGGACGTCAACGAACCGAACGTGACGTCTCGTTGTCGGACGTGCGGTGGACACGCGGCCATAGTAAATGTATGTTTCGCTACTTCAGCGCCGTCATCGTCATCTCGTTCTAGATAACATCCCATTGACGTGGCGATGTGCAAACATTGGAGGTGGCCCTTAGGCCCCATTGAGGTCACATGCGCGCGCGTCTCCTGTTTCCGTCCGTCGCTCGCGGTGACTCGTGGCCCGCTCTAAACAGCTTCATTAATTTGTTTTCTCCGCAATCGCTGACGCAAGACGCATATCACTTGAACGTGTATGTCGTGGCTATGGGGTTAAAGTTATCACAAAATGTCCATTGAGTATTCATACCACCCAAAAAAGCCAAAAATATACAGGCTGATGTTTTTCTTTCACCCCACAAAAATCAGTACCGTACCAAAAAGCTCATAACTCTACCTGTAACTTAGATAAACTGCCATAAAGACCACATAGATAAAGCTTAGTATGCATGAGCCAAAACTAACTGACCAAATTGCAAAAAACCTAAGAAAATTTGAATTTCGCGGGCTATCACTGCGAATCCACCTTAAGGTGGACACCCACACACGTTGCAGACTTTGGCGAAGTCAGACTGATCTGAAGATAGAACTAACCATGTAACGATTTCAACTACGAAGAAAGACCTATTTCATAATAGTATGGCTATTATGAAATAGGTCTTTCTTCGTAGTTGAAATCGATACTTCTCGAGAAGAACGCTTTTGAATGTTGCGTTAATGTAAAATATTATGCTCGTGCCTGTACATGGTGAGTTCTATCTTCAGATTCGAGAAAAGTCTGATCGTATCACCATAACATTTCTATCAATACTTTAGGAGAAAATTGGCAGTGATAGCCTAGCGGTGTGATCGTCGGACTGCCAAGTCATAGGTCTTAAATTCGAACCCAAGGCACGCACCTCTTGACGGGGTCCGCTAGGGCCGATGCCTGTCGGGGTCGCGGGAAAGTCCGTAAGGGATATCGTGGCCTCTGTCAACACACAGACAACGGAAGGAACATGGGTAGATTTTAGTCAGTAAGAGTCTGACACACCCTCCCACTCCGGCCAGAGCGGCAGAAGTTATTTTTATATAATCCCAACCAAAAAAAAAGCACTCACCTCTGACTTTTCAGATTTAATACTCAATAGTCAATTCTTTATTGCATTCCATATGTATTACATAGATGGTATAAAAAGTAAAAGACCAATATGGACCCTGTCGGGCACAGCAACGTTAGGAGAGAGGAAGAGGGCTAAGTAGCAATTCAAGCAATGTGTTTATTGTATAATTAATATCACTTGCTTAAAAAACGGCGAAGGAAAACATCGTGAGGAAGCCGCCATGGCTAAGAGATATTTCTCGACGGCATGTGAAGCCAAATCAGAGGCCCATAGGCGGCATAAAAACTCTGACACCAGGTTAGTCACTAACCACAGGAAAATGAAAGAAAAAAGGTGATAATCGCTTTTGAATGTTGCGTAAATGTAAGGTGACTGTACGGTAGCCTTAACAATATAAAATAACATAACAATGTAACATAACATAACAATTTAACATAACATAACATATCAATTTAACATAACATAACAATTTAACATAACATAACATAACATCACGCCTGTATTCCCCGAAGAGTTAGGCAGAGTTGTACCTATAGTACACCCTACATTTCGCCAGTTATGTTTAAGTCCCATGTAATAGGGCGAGCCTATTACAATCAACCGGGCACAAATCCAGACTGCAGGCTGCTACTGAGAAATTTTGTATGGAAAAATCCAATGGCATTTTTGCCCGAAAATTAAACCAAGGACCTCATGCTAAGCAGTAGCGCTTGCGACCACTAACTAGTCCGACGAGGCAGTGTTAATAATTTCATTTGGTATAATGCACAGGAATTGGCAACCATTTTGGATCCGTAAGTCAGTTCAAAGGCGACTAAGATATTACTTAGAAGGACGCAGCTACCTTTTGACAAAATTCCTTTGTTGCCCGTGACAGTGACACCTACGGATACAGGATGTTCTTGGTATTTCATTTACATACATAATGTACAGTCGACGTATGAAAACCTTGACCATTCTTAGAATCTTGCTCCATACAAATAAATAAAATTGAAGGGTCTATTTTTAGGCTTAATACACTAGATTTGTAGACCATTTATTTTTTGTTAGGTACCTGGTACTTCTTGATAGGCCGACGCTGTCCTCCCTAATCTATTAACACTGTAATTTGAAAACATTGTAATGGAATATTTTTAAAAGAGTAACCGTGGAGTTTCTTGCCGGCTCTTCTCCATAGGCGACCGATTGGAACCGTAGGTGGATGGTTACAATCGGTCGCCTATGGAGAAGAGCCGGCAAGAAACTCCACGACTTCCGGCTTCTGACGTTTCATAAGTGCCCATGTAGGTTTATGTGAAATAAAATAATTTGATTTTGATTTTGAATGAATAACTTTGAAATTTGAATAACAAATTTTTACTAAATGCATATGACTTATACGATAATTATAACAAAAACATAATTTTTTATCGGTCTGTCTGCCTGTTTGTTCCGGCTAATTTCCGAAACGCTGATATTATAAGGAGTAATTTCATCATTATCATCATCATTTCAGCCGAAAGACGTCCACTGCTGGACATAGGCCTCCCCCAAGCACCGCCATTTCGACCGGTTTTGTGCTTCCCGCATCCAGCGGATTCCTGCGGCCTTCACAAGGTCATCGGTCCACCTTGTAGGAGGCCTTCCAACGCTACGTCTTCCGGTATGCGGTCGCCATTCCAGAACCTTTCGGCCCCATCGGCCATCTGTTCTGCGAGCAGTGTGCCCTGTCCACTGCCACTTGAGTTTGGCAATTCTTCGGGCTATGTCGGTAACCTTGGTTCGCCTGCGGATCTCTTCATTTCTGATTCGATCACGTAGGGAAACTCCAAGCATAGCCCTCTCCATTGCCCCTTGAGTGACTTTTAGCCTTTTAATAAGGTCCATTGTAAGCGACCACGTTTCAGTGCCATAGGTCATCACTGGCAACACGCACAGGTCAAAGACTTTCGTCTTGAGACACTGTGGTATGTGGGACGAGAAGATATTGCGTAGCTTCCCGAACGCTGCCCAGCCGAGTCGGATTCGACGATTGACCTCTTTCTCGAAGTTAGACCTACCTAACTGGACAGTTTGTCCTAGATAAACATACTCGTCCACAACTTTGAGCGTAGCGTCTCCGATTTTCATGAGAGTGGGTGTAACATGGGCATTTGACATGATCTTTGTCTTGTCCATGTTCATTAATTCAGTAATTTAGGCTACTTTTATATTAGCAAAAGCCTCGCGGGCGAGGCCGCGGGCAGCAGCTATGTATACGACAAAAATGAAGACGTTAAAAATGACGCTTCAACGACTTATTAAGGCTAGAGTATCGCATTTCAATACAAACAACCGGCCAAATACGAGTCGGACTCGCACACGAAGGGTTCCGATTGGTATTAAGATCGAGCAAAAAACGCCGAAAAAAACAAGTTTCTTAATTATTAACTTTATTTATTTTTTATTATTTGTTGTTATAGCGGCAATATAAACACACGATCTGTAAAAAAATCATCTGTGTTCCTATAACTATAGTTCATGAAATACAGCCCGCTGCCAGACAGACGGACGGACGGACGGACGGTTTAGTTATAGGGTTCCGTTTGGAACCCTTGGCTACGGAACCGTAAAAAGTGCGGTGCACCCGCCTGTACTGTGTAACTCAACGGTTTATACGAAATTTAGACAGGTACGTTACTGATGCAGGACGATTTTTGTGTTGCGGTGGGCCACACCCACCCAATTATAATGCCATCCTTTACATTGATAAAGACAGCTACATCAAAACACATTTTTTGTTTTTGTTCAAATTAGGCTGAGAATCAGCACTTATCGAACGTCAAAATTACATAAGATAGTCCCCCAACGCCCACCCTTCGCCACTTCCTATTGCTTTAGCTGGGAAGAAGTGGTCAACAAACTCCCAGCAGCACAGCTGTCTGTTCAGTTTGAGAAAAAAATAATGGATTCTATACAACAGTATGCAAAACAATTTACATTACGTGCAACACAAAACATTAAATTGTTAGCCATATGTCAGCTAGCACACCACTATACCAAAAAAAAAACGAAAACACCGAAAACTATAAATTCTCAAGCAGAGATAAAAACGTAAACAGAACTTAATGCCCAAATAAAACCCTTTAAGCATAAAGGGCGTGCCCGCTTATATATAGCTATAGCTAACATTTGAATTTCGCGGGCACTGCGGACACACCTTAATACTTGGTCCTCTTATGTTAGAACGGGCTATAATTGCATAAACCCATGATACTCGTACTAAAACACAGGCCGTGTCGCATTTGCGGGAAAGTCCGAAAGGGATACCGTTGCCTCTGGCAACACAGGCAACGGAAAGAACACGGGTGGGTTTTAATCAGTTAGAGTCTGACACACCCTCCCGTTCCATCCAGAGCGGGAGAAGTTATTTGATAATTTCCCACCCAAAAAAAGGGGGTGTGTCGCATGTATGAACATTATTTTTTTAGCTAATTATCAACTTAAATCGTCCGTATATTCTAATCACAACTGTCCGTCTTTGACAGTTGTATAAAATGGCTTCCGTAAGCAGCCTATAATGTTCCCAGGGACACAGGCCTCTTCGAAAGGGAGTTGGCTGTAATCTACCACGCGGGCCCAGTGCGGGTTGGTGGTTTTAGTTCTGACATGCCGGTTTCCTCACGATGTTTACCTTCACCGTTTTGAGAGCAGTGGTGATGAAAGGATTTACACAAAATAACACGATCTACAACTCATAAGTCGGGGCCGTTACCTCTAGGCCACCACTGCTCTTCATGAAATGGCTATGACATGATAAATTGGCGTACTTAATGTGTCAATGAGGTATTTAATTTTCTAAACTGTGACTACTCGAGTGGCGTCACTCACCATTATTTTTCTGCCTTTTTTCCAACTTATTAGGCATCGACGCTACATGTATTTTTCTACTATAAGTACTTCTCTATTAAGGGCTTGTGGCTAAGTAATAACAGCCGCACGGGTCGGGATGGGTGACCATCTATACATACCAAGACCCCTCCGTGCCTCGGAAAGCACGTTAAGCCGTTGGTCCCGGCTGTCATTTGTAGATCTTTGACAGTTGCTACGGGTCGTCAGAAGCACAAAAGTCTGACAACCAGTCTTAGTCTCAGTTACCCAGTAACTGGGTTGTGGAGGTCAGATAGGCAGTCGCTCCAAGTAAAGTACTGGTATTTAGCTATATTCCGCTGTATTTAGCTGTATTGAAGCCGACCCCAACATAGTTGGGAAAAGGCTAGGCAGATGATGAAGTACTTCTCTATTAGTCATCTCGGCAGTCACCCCCTTTCTAGCCATATCATCTTTCATGCAGTCCATCCATCATTTCTTTGGTCTTCTTCTATTCCTATAGCCATCCAGATTTTATGCCCAAAACTGTCCTCACGACATTTTCCTCATTCTTGCGCATCAAATGCCCATACCATGATAACCGATTTCCACACAGCACGTCACTCGTTGAAGTTCATTTTAATGCACTTTAATACGCTACATTTCTTTCTCTTCAAACACATAATATATTTACATCGATGTAAAATGTACCCGAAAGATACATTTTACATCGAAGTAAATAAGAACCAAACCAGACATGCGGGCTATAAAATCGGAATACAATTTATAAGGGAACGTTTCTTTGTAAAAATAATGTTGTATTTTTAAAGCACAGTACATTGTTTGGCAAACAACATCGAATCTTCTTTTATTAGAATGATCACGGAAGCTGATTGTGGACGAAAATAAACTTTTACTGTGGTTACATCATTTTGGGTAGCATTGAGAAGACAAATATTTATTTAGGGCCCCGTATTCCCGAAAACCGATGAAATCAGGTTGATATCTGTTTGTTTATATCGGGTTATTATCTTAGAAATAATTTGACGTGATATAGTGCATTTAGCTCAGTAATGTAACTTGGTTCAATATAAATGTGAAGTATGTTGAATATAAATATAAAGAATAAAATGACCGACTTCTTAACGATATAAATATATCAAGAGTATTTCCCAACCAAACTACACAATCCTATAATAATAATATCCTTTATTTCAGGCAACTAAGGTCCATAAAAACACAATACACATATAAGTATAAAAACAATAACTATAAACTATTACATATATTCTGAATGAATGAATGAATGAAATGCACCGACCCCAGCGTGGTTAAACCAGACTCGATTGCTCGAATGAACCCAAGGATTCGCACTAGTCCCTGGAGCCTCATGTTTCATGGGACTACAGAGACCATTGCATATCTAAGAGTAGACCGGGGGGCGCGGTAATGGTCAGGAAGACGTGCCTTTAGGATTATTAGAGCCTACCGGATATGCATCCTAGAGTAAGCAATGGAATAGTGGAGAGACATTTACATATTTTCTAAAACAAAATTAAAAACTACTGCACACGAAGTGACGGCGTCGAGATACGCTGTGTGGTGTCGCGTAGCTGACCGCGGAAACACCGATACAGCACACCTTTCAGCCAAAACTTTTCCTTGAGGAAGGTCACCAAATGATGAGACGGAACACGCACCACGAACGACTTGAAATTAATGTTATGGCGCGTCTCCAACGTCTCCACCCTCAAGGTCCAGTTAGTCTTTACCCGTATGTATTCTACGATGTCTTCAGTCTTAGTCGAGTGGTACAAACGAGACACGTACAGCTGCGTCGTCGGTACTGCAGGACGTAGCAGCATGTTAGTACCTGCAGGCGCTGTCCTACACTGGTTGCGATAAGTAGGCTTCCTCATCTTCCTCACCACCTTGATGAAGTCCGTCCTCATCGCATGTGTTCTTCGGTGGACCCTGCTGTTTGTGGTCCATCATAGAGCCTTTAGTCGCTCTCGATGCTGGGCGACTCTACTTTCCCCCATCAGGTGTTTAAAAAAAAGGTATAAATGCGAAAGTAATTATGTTTGTTTGTAACGCTTTCACGCTAAAACGGCTGAAACTTTTTTTGTTATGAAATTTGGCACATCATACATTTTTTATCCCGGTTGTACGTTCCCGTGGGCTAATTTACGACCTCCACGTGGGCGAAGCCGCGGGCAGAAGCTAGTTTACTACACGAACGTGCACTAAATGTGCATCAATGTAACCGGTAAATAGTAGCTCTATTATACTTAGTACTCAAACCTGTGCTATGCAATTACATAATACAAAGGAGATAGAATTTATACAATGCAAAGGTAGTCTTACAATGTTTAGCAGCTGCAGCAGTATTTTCAAATGTTAATTAATCAATTGGTTGTGAATATGGTTCAGGACCAGCATGACCCAGACAGAACAGACCACAAGATAGGTTACCAGCGATGTGTGCATAATCAATATTCCTGTTTCCCCAACCTATTGAGCTAAATCGCCTTATTCAACTCACGAGCACGCCTTGAAGCACTAGGATGCTCTAGGAGACGCTCTAAACTCGATTACCTTTAAATCCAACACACAGCAGTGTTGGATTTAATGGTAATTGAGTTTATAGAACATACGGATACGTATGAGTACGCTTTATCAAATGAAAAGAAGAGCGCGAGTTCACATCTTTTTATCTGTGTATCTATTGTATTTATTTGCATAACCAAATTACAAGATGATTATTAACATTAACTAAATTAAATGAAAACTAAGTTAAGCCTAAAAAAGGCCCCCAGGGCATTGTACCGAGGATGCTGGCGGCATTTCCTCGCTGCATTGCAATGCTGATGCGTTGCGCGAGAAAGCCGCCAGCTTTTCGGTCACCAGTTACATCAACTAGACGAAATATATATGTATTATATATCTCAAGATATTAAGGTTTAAAGTTTTCCTGTAATAGTTTAGTGAAGAAATATTTTCCATTTCTTTTTTTCAAAATTCTAGGTTCAGGAGTTTCGGAGATAACGGGAATGGTAAATTTTCACAAATTTTCTTAAATGACTTTAAAAGTATTTATTTTAAAATACAAAGAAAGTATATTTGAGACCCTAACAATAAGCCCTTTCATTTAATATGTAACACGGTGCAGTTCGTAAAACTTTTTTTTTATTATCCTAACTCTCCCTGCAAAAGTGAGTCCCCCCATATTTAAAATTCATCTATTTATGTTACACGTCCGTGTTTGGGTCACAGAAATTCATATGTGTAGGACGATGATGACGATGCCACTAGAATAAAATTACTATACCAATATAGTAAAATATCAGGCCCAGTGGTAACGCCCGCGACGCACGAGTTGTAGGTCGAAGGTTCGAATTCTAACCGGCGCTTTACTTTGTGTAAATTATTTTGTCACCACTGCTCTCAAAACGGTGAAGGAAAATATTGGGAGGAAACCGGCATGTCTTAGAACCAAAAATTTGAAGACATGTCACATCTGCCAGCCCGCACTGGGCCCGCGTGGTGGATTAAGGCCAAGTCCCTCTCACGTGAGAAGGCCTGTGTCCCAGCAGTGGGAACGTTATAGGCTGATTATGGATATCATCTTCAGCAGTAGCGCTTGCGACTACTAGACCACCCTAGTATCCATATTATCTGCCGGGGTCGCGTGGAAGTTCGAAAGGGTTACCGAGGCCCCTGGCAACACAGGCAACGGAAGGAACACGGGTGGGTTTTAGTCAGTAAGAGTCTGACACACTCTCCCGCTCCACCCAGAACGGGAGAAGTATTTGATAATTTCCCATCCAAAAAAAAAAAAGTATCCATATTATCCTCCTTCTTTATTCTAAGTCGGTTAAAGATATCTAGAGCCTCATTTCAAAGTTGAAAGTTAATCCCTTGCGTAACTTGGAACGAAAAATTCAAAACTAATTTCAATTTAGATTGCGTTGCTCTTATTGAATTTAAAATTGGAACGAGCCTTAATCCTTATTCATTTTAACATGACGATGATTTTATATTACTTACATCAAAATGTATAAAACTTTTTTAAACCGAAAATAACGACCAATTAACTCTGCTAAAGGAATAAGGTTTAGTTTTGCTTGTGGGAATTTTGGTTAATCGAATTGTTAGCTGATTTATTTTTGACTAACTTAAATCCTAACTAATATTACAAATGCGATAGTGAGTTTGTTTGTTTGTTACGCTTTCACGTTAAAACGGTTAAACAGATTTGGATGAAATTTGGCACATGGGTAGACCATGACCTGGAGAATGACATAGGATACTTTTCATCCTGGATCGCAGACGAAATCGCGGGCAACAGCTACTTACATTATATTTCACACACAAGCATACATATCTTGTACTTACGGAAAATACAAAAGCGATTTTCTGATCGAGAAAATCGCTCTCTTTGCAACTTTGAGAAAAAACTATTTCATAATAGGTAGTAAGGTCTACAAAATACTATGTATGAAATAATAAATATATATAAATGAAATTCCTATCAAACTTCAGGAGAAAATCTCTTTTGAATCTTGTGAAAATGTACCTACGGTATTTTAAAGGTCGTGACTGTATTTGTTTATTTCTTTCACAGATATATATATCTGTGAAGGAAGGAAGAACGTGGGAAAGGTAGTGCAAATACAATTCAGCATTTAATTTTAAATTGTATACTTATTTTATAAAAACATATAATTTAGTTAGGTAAAAGTTAGAACCGACTTATCTCTAAATCAATCTCCAGCCAATTAAAAAAAAATGAAAACTTATCGCTTAACGCGCCTAAATAAATTTTCGCTTCAATAAAATAATGATTATCTAAAACACAATTTGAACAATACACAGTATACACAAATGAAACTTTTCACGTGGTCAATTTAACTTCATTTGCTGCTACTACAGCATGTCGGCACGGGCTTGTCGGTGACGCGAACCCTTCAGTTTTTTGCCAACCGAAAATCGCTCAACGTGCCTAAAGAAGTTATCACTTCAAAAATAGAGCGTCCTACTAAATTCTACCCTACATAAATTTTATAATGTTTCTAACTCAACAATCTCAAATACTTATCTATTGTCGAAGCACGCACTGACTGCACGTTCTAAAGCCAGCACGCTTTTAATATCAAATAATACCATTCATACTGCACAAAAAAAAAATCCCATTCCCTGAAAAATATCGTACCATTCCATTTTTAAAAAAAACCTCTTTACGTTGTTTCAATGTAGCCAGTGCTAACACGTTCAGTTAGAACAACTGCATATATTAACTATTCATTGTTTTTCATATTTTCTATGCATGAGAATGTTGCCACATCTTGCGAGCACGTTCCTACTGATATATTTACTCTGTGGCGGTTACGTTAGCAAATATCCTGAGATATGAAATATGATCTTTACGTGAAATGTGTCTGCGTACGTTGGGGGTTGTGTTGCTAGTAAAAATAATAACGGCGGTAGTCAGTTGTTTAGTTTTCTGGGAGATCTTTTATCGTCGCACCCTGTAAAAATGTTTGTCTATCCAGCAGGCTTAGCACGATAACCGTAGAGAAGCGTTTGGTCGACGGAAGAGTAGACAAAATGACGTTTCCGTGTAGTTGACAGTTTTCTACCGAGAAATGTAGAAGTTCTATTCTACAGCAGAGTAGAAATAGAAAGCGTCCTGCTGTTCATCAAAAGATTGGCTTAAATATTTAACCCTGTCTACAATAAGATCTCTTTAATATAATTGAATTTCTAACTACAAGTCCCGGTAATCTTTTCTCAATGATCTATACCGGTATACTAATAATAATAAAACAAAATAATTTTAAAAAGGTAGCCTTTATCCTTTCGCAAAAAAGGATTGGCCTATCAAATGAAAAAAAACAATTTTCCAAATCCGACTGATATTTCCAGAGATTAGCACGTTCAAACAAACATGTTTGTTTAACAAAAAAACAAGCTCTTCAGCTTTATTATTATTCATCATCATAGTCATCATCGTTTCAGCCGAAAGACGTCCACTGCTGGAAATAGGCCTCCCCCAAGTACCGCCACTTCGACCGGTTCTGTGCTTCCCGCACCCAGTGAATTCCTGCCGCCTTCACAAAGTCATCGGTCCACCTTGTAGGTGGCCTTCCAACAATACGTCTGCCGGTACGCGGTCGCTACTCCAGAACCTTACGGCCCCATCGGCCATCTGTTCTACGAGCAATGTGCCCTGCCCACTGCCACTTAAGTTTGGTTATTCTTCGGGCTATGTCGGTAACCTTGGTTCGCCTGCGGATCTCTTCATTTTTGATTCTATCACGAAGGGAAACTCCAAGCATAGCAGCATAGTATAGAAAGGGTTAACCAGCTTTAATAATACGGTCATAAGTGAAAGGATAAATTAATGAAGACGGTCAACGAAGCGAATGGGCAGACGGGTGTTTGTATGATCACATGTGTCTCTGTAGTAATGTTAGCAAATATCCTGAAAGATGAAATATGATCTTTGCGTGAGATGTGTCTGTGTATGTTTAAAGGAGCTATGTTTGGCTAGTACTACAACTTCTACACCAATATCTTTGGTGAATAAGAATAATTTATTGATACATAAAGATTTTGTAGTAAATGAGGGACTCTTAAAGTATGCAATAACTATAACATGGTGTAGGTACATCGAATCGTTGGGTGAATCGCTGCTCTCCTAGCTAGATTACTTAGTAATCTGTAATTAGGACAGAAAAATAGATATCTTTCTTCATGTTTCGTGTAAAAGATAATGGCTACAGTGGTTGTGTTTTGTTTTTAGCAGTTTTTTTTTATGCTGTCAATTTGGATTTTATTACAAGTTACGTTTGTTGACAGGACCCTGATTATTTTTGTAGCCATGCTTTTTTATAAATATGCTACGCAGGTTGCCGCTGTTGGTTCGTGGATTGGTGACCAACTTTTCATATCAATATCCCTCCGTGCCTCGGAAAGCACGTTAAGCCGTTGCTCCCAGCTGCATCCGGTTACACTGGAAGCCGACTCCAAAATATTTGGTAAAGGCTAGGCAAATGTTGATGCCTTTTTTTCCAATTATGGTTGAGTCCAATTATGGTTTTCCACGGCACTCTTTAATGTACTGAATCCTTACTTAAGACGCTGACAACACCTAAACCGCGGTCACTGTCCGATTGCATAGAAAAGAAAGAGAAGCGCGATGACACAACGCTTGTTATTTATTGCAAAATATGAAGCAATTATCTATTTACTCGAAAATGAGTTGAGTAATCGAAAATAAAAAACAACCAAGTTCTGCATTCAAATAAGACGTTCTTGTTATTAATTAAATACGTAACGTATGTTGATACTTAATGCAGATATTTTGGATTAGAACCCAAGGTAAGAGGTTAGTTTAACGTTAGTTTGTATCGAGATTTTTTTCAAAACGTGTTTAGGTAACAACCAAGTTCTGGGAAATATGTTCAAAATTAACATATATTTTTTCCACTACCACAAACTGTACAGATTTGGCAATTTTTTTTCTAAAGAGAAGCCTATTTTGGCCAATTGGGTCTTGTCAGCGCCTTAACTTCTGCATGGATTAGAAATTAAATATTTTGTATTTATCTTCAAACTTTTGACTTAATGTTTTAAAATACATGACTGAAGAATTAGGCTACTTAATGTTAACATCAAGCGACTACTGAAGTCAAATTATTAATTTGACTTATGGTGTAATAATAGTACTGAAGTAATCTGACATGTGCTGGCTGTCACTTTGTGTAATAAAAAGGTCATATTTATCGTATTTATTGTATTCTAGACTAGACTTACATTTATTTTACACTTATATAATATAAATCGATTAAACTAAACGATCGCCATTGCAATCAATGTGACCAAAAACACAAAGTGACAACTAGCACATGTCAAATTACTCTAGTGAATTAATAATTCGACTTTCAGACGCTGACAACAACTAAGCCGCGGTCACTGTCAGATTGCATAGAAAAGAAAGAGAAGCGCGATGACACAACGCTTGTAATTTATTGCAAAATATGAAGCAATTATCAATTTACTCAACATTGAGTTGAGTAATCGAAAATAAAAAACAACCAAGTTCTGCATTCAAATAAGACGTTCTTGTTATTAATTAAATACGTAACGTATGTCGATATTTAATACAGATATTTTTGATTAGAACTCAAGGTAAGAGGTTGGTTTAACGTTAGTTTGTATCGAGATTTTTTTTCAAAACGTGTTTTGGTAACAACCAAGTTCTTGTAAATATGTATGTTCAAAATTAACATATATTTTTTCCGCTATCACAAACTATACTGATTTGGCATTTTTTTTTTCTTAAGATTAGCCTATTTTGGTCAATTCGGTCTTGTCAGCGCCTTAAGTGCCTTTCCTTATTAATGAGTAGATACCAATTATCAGTATCCTAAGCCATATTATTTATAAATTAACCCAACACCCATAGTTCAAAGTCCCTTCACCCTTCAATAAACTCACACGAGATCAAAGCCAGTACGTTTGATTTTATTCCGATTACTATTTGAAGTCTTCAAACATGCAAATATCGAACCTCCGTATCCCGAAGACATTTACAAAAGACAATTTCTCAAAGTACACTGGAATTGATACCGGAGTCTTCTTGAGATAATCCCTTCCTCGCCTTCAATTACACGTTCCGATGTCAACAGAGGGTAGGGCACGGAGTAAGGATTGAATGGAGGTTTAGTGTAGGTGGAAATTATGGTACTGTGAGAAGCCAAGTACACAATCTAACTCTTTGCTTATTTCAAAGGATTTACTCGTTTCAAAGGATTTCTTTATTTACATTTTTTCAAAGGGTCATCATGCGTCCGCCTCATTTATTTATCAGTCTTTTTATTGTTTTGTTACCAATTTTATTTAAAAATACACTATTTATGTACATATTTGTTATTATTTTTATCTGACACAAGTTTATTTTATTTAAGTATGCATACATACGTTGCAGTATAAAACTGATTTAGATCCGTCACCTCACGTCCAGTTGAAAACCAGCGTCAGGCACTAGTTGTCTGGCATTTTTGCTGAACTGGGCCTTTTTGGTGCAGTCGTGAGGCACACTTTCCTTCTAATTTCTTACACCGTACTTTACTAAGTATGTTAATAGAAAAGTACGACGCACCTTGGTTGTCGCACACTGTGGAGGTGCTGGTTAGAACACCCCACAGTTAACCTCCTCCTCCTCCTTCTCTCTCCTTTTTGTTTCTGTGTTTGTTTACTAACAATAGTTTTTAAGAACAATGTTACTAAAAATTGGGCCTAGTTGCCATAAATAAATAAGTATTGAATTTAATTAAATTTACACTTTTTTTGAATATTTTTTTTTATCTGCTGTTTTTTATATTGTGTGTCTTTTAGTCTGTGCTGAATAAATGTATTTTCTTTCTTTCTTCTTTGTTTTTTTAAATTACACATCTGCCTTTTGGCAGAATTGTTAACATTGGCATATCAAAACTTATTTATAAAAAAAATTGTTTTTAGTGTAAACAAGTTTTTATTTTATACTTTTTAGCTGTGGTACTTACCCTACACTAATTCGTAAACAGCAGTGACAGGACCTTTTAATACCATCAACATACACTGAGTGGATTAAATACGTATTATTGAAGCTAACTCAAAACCACCCAAGCAAAGTTAATCAAATTTATGTGGGACCACCGCGCAAGCTTCCTCTACCAAATGAAAGAATTATAAAAATCGGTTCATAAACAAATTAGTTATGCTCGAGCATATATAATATTCAATACATAAAATCGGTTAAATATCATTTATAGCATCAAACATTTATTTGTCTTGAGATGCAGTCTGGCATCTCACGACAATTCCAATAAGCTCGAACACGCCTAGGATAGGTACATTGTTTTATTACGGAGATCCGGTGCCTACCTTCCGGCTTCATCGTCAGATCAGTTTGATGGAACCATTTTGATCAGAACCATTTATTTAAATTTGCTTCGTCATATTCACTTGACTATATTAATCAAGATATCTTATCGCCACCCGTGAAATACTTATTATTCAAGAGTTCCGGTGGTCATCTGTGTTCTTCTTCATCAGTTCCAATTGACCAAATGATACTTTCTGAATGCAAATGATGGTCTTGTTGATGAAAATACAAAAATCGCTATATGTATGCCTATCATTGAGGCGTTCCATCAATTCCCCATGGATCTCATCATCAGAACTGGATTTTGATAAAAATGGGACCAATTTGGAAGTATAAGTAAGTCCTTTGAAACAAAAAAATATTTTTCCAAATTGGTTTATAAACGACGGAGTTCTGAGGTAACAAACATGCTCTTTTGTTACCTACTGCTTAGTTAGAGCTATTGAAATAATCAATTATTGCTTCCACGAGGTCGATTAGCAGCAAGGAGTTTAATGGGACCATATTACAATGATTGGCAATTAATATTCTGTACTATATGGTACAGACATAAAAATTTAACATTTGAGTGTTTATTTTATTGTACTTAGGAAATTACTGATAATTCGGTAAAGCGTTTCTCAAAGTTATTCCCAAGAACAAGGGAAGAAGTATTCGACTAGGCTACCTACTTATTGGCATTCCATTCGCTACTTCTCCGACAAAAACATTTTGTGCAAACGGCTCGTGAGACGGAGATTTTAAGCATTCCTCTTACCTACTTTGTGACCTGAATTTGTCAGGATTTTTACGACATACCGCTTCGCCTATTTTATCTGAAATGATAAGCAGAGGTGTAACATCGCGCTTATATTTTACCAGTTCTTTGTGCCACTGGATAGGCAAAGAAGATATCATCTAATCTAGCTTATACGCATCTCTAATTTGTACATTGAACTCAATGCTTACCCACTTTCACCCATTTATATCCAGGCACATTATTAACGTCATCGTCGCTTTCGTGAAGCTAAGTATACACACTTTTTTATTTACTTTATCTGTTAAAGGATACTGCGTTAGAAATTTTCCTAAAATGTCCTATAGAGAATTGCAGAATCCCTTTGTGTACATAAGTAATCCAACCCTCTCGTCGCATGACTGCCGAAAGAAGTTTCAAATGAGAAAAGCCGTAGATACAGTCGCCAGCACATCAATCTACCACAAACTGGCAAATTATCTCATTCGGTTTTGAACTTAACTCTTAACATTTTAAGGTTCAAAATCATTCATTTTTGAAATTTGACTGTTTGTTGTAACTTGTTATGCTGGCGACTGTACCTTTCTACTCTTTGGTTTATACTGGGTGAAATTAAATTAGCTGACACTACTTCACAAATGTGATGTATATTAATATATAAACACAATAAAACAAAAACAAAACATTTTCTTAACTCATATATTAAGTTACTACGGGGTTGACCACCACAAGAAGTTACTTGAAGTTACAATATTTTTATCTCACAAAGCGACCCGCGCTTTACTTGTGGTAACCAAATGTGTAACACGCTGTGAATGTGTGCGTGAAGACAAGTAGCGTTAGCACGTAACACACACACGCACATCCACTTCCGACTTCGCCCATGTTTCGGACGGTACCGGACACTACCGGGAGCTTCTGCGCACACACACATTCACAGCTTGTTTGTACCACAGATAAAGCGCGCATCGTTTCGTGAGATAAACATATTGTAACATCAAGTGACTACACTACTTGTGGTGATTAACCTCGTAGTAACTTGAAATATGAGTTTAGAAAATGTTTTGTTTTTGTTTTATTGTGTTAAGATATCGATACTGATTACCATCACATCTATAAAGTTCCGCTACCTAGTTTAATATAACCCAGTTTTTTTTTATTTCTAGATCGTTTCATAACTATACACTTTTACTAGCTAAAGCAAGATACTTAGGTATACTTTGCCCTAAATATGTCAAGATTATTCTAAGTCGAAAAATAAATTGGACAAATGATAATCCTGTGTCAACTTAAGGGTAATGGAAAAAGATTTTTCTGACGTTTTTTTGGGCATTACTTATACAGGTAGTCTTCAGTTACCTTTTTAGTATCTATCTGCCTAGTCTTTTTATGATTTCGGGTAGGACGGAATAATGGAATCTTTCAAGCGTGTTTGAGTAAAGATAGCAGATATGAGCCATTGTGTGTCTTATTTTGATAGATCGACTGAAGTATAAGCGACCGTATAAAATGGATGATAATTTAAAGAATAGTTTGGTGGATCAATGGCTCAACTATGTAAACCGAGTTACAGTTGTTCTCATAATATCGGTAGTTCATGCTGAAACGAGAGTGGAAGTCATTTATTGTAACCTTTTTTTTCGTTCAAAAGGCTAGAAAGGTTTTGAAATAACTCATTTTGTCAACTTAAAGCACATGAAGTCGGTAAAAACAAAAACTGACCAAGTGCGTGTCGGACCACGCACAATGAAGGGTTCCGTAGTTGGCATTACTTGGTATAAATTTATTCCAAAAACAAACTTAACACTGTAGTTGAAAAACAAGTTCCCCCATACATCGATATATGCCACGGTCAATTCTCCAACTTCAAATTTAAGTTGGTCGACTATAACTCGTTAACTTGTAAAGCCTACTTTGCCGTGATAGTTTTCCTTTTAATTTCATTATATGTACTACAGCCATGATTTTTTTCACATCTTCATAAATAACCGTTTAGCTGGCAGGAGGGGACACTCAACTCTAACAAAATGTACGGGTTGTGTGACCACGATACAAGAAAATGTCAATACTGAGATGAGATAGATGTCAGCTAGTCAGAGGTGGATGTTGTCAAGAGAAAACGACCTTTACTAGCGAGTGTCTTTAATTCACTGATCATACACAATTTACATGAAATGATGAAATATTAAATGTAGGTCGCGCATGAACTATGTAATGCTATGTCATCAAAGATTAATTATGTATATAAAATAAATGTACGTTTGTCCGTATACAAAAATTAGCACTTTAATGCTTATTATTACGCAATTGGGTCCTTGAATCGAAAAGTGGTGTTCACAGACCTGAAATATTTTAGAACGATACCGCACACCATGGATTAGTCGAAAAAAAAAGAAATATCAGCCCCACATTACGTGCAAGGGAGGTATGCTACAAAAATTTTTATTTATGATTTTATTTTAATCACGCCAGATTAATATGTATACCTGTGCCAAATTACAGCTTTCTAGAACTAAGCGTATCTGAGCTACAGTGGGGTCAGACAGGCAGACGGACATGGCGAAACTATAAGGGTTCCTTGTTTACTACGAAACCCTAAAAAGTGAACAGAATTAAAAAAAATACATACTAAACATTTATTTATAACAGCATTCTGTCTCTGTCAACTTCAAATGATTGATTGGAACAGAACAGAACGGTGTTTTAAATTAATTTGGCGCTAAATGTATTTAGCGAGTTTTGGTGCAAGCGGGCCTAAGTACCTAATATTTAATTCAAAAGAATCTCCTCTACCCTATCCTACGCTTCTGTGAACTTCATATCGATTCTCATTGCAACTAATGCCCACCCTGTGAGGCCATTCGTTCGACCGAACGAACCACGACATAGAATAAGAAATCCATGCAGATGAGAACCTCACGTATTTTCCTTTGTACGCGCCAATGCCACTGACTATTTGCCTACCGGTCCCCCCACTACTCCCACTAGGACCGCGAAAGTCCTAACTAAAATAGGGTTGTTAATTTTGTCAATAATAGATTTCCAATGACCGACAATACTCGTACAATCTTGAATGTATTTAACGTTACTATACGACCCAAGTCTAGTCTCCACTTTTCTCCCATTTTACCTGTGGGGACACATCACTCGCAAACGCTTCACCCAAGTTTTAAGTGGCTTATTCTTATTTTCGATGGCACGACAGTGTCTCAAGTCTTGCCGAACCAAAACTTCGCGCGTCGTCGGCGGCAGCGCAGTATTCACCTTGACTGCTTGTATGAAAGGTCTCCCCGAGTGACTTTAAATATCGGTACCCAATCTGCCAAACATCCGGCGTACGCTGGATACTTTGTACTTGGTTACGTAGAGTCTAGGTGTTCCTTTAACCACAATGACATGAACCGGTCTTTTTGTGATTCGAGTTTTTTAGGCTCGTGCAGACTGGCGCGATATGACGCGCATCGCCAGTACCAGTACAACAATTTTTATGAAAACTTAGTGGAAAATTTTCTACCGGTGTCGCGTCGCACGACAGGTTGCGCCAGTCTACACAAGCCTTTTGTCTATTTTCATAAAAGCATTGCTGTCGCCAAAATGCGTTTGGACCAAGAGTTTCGCTTCTGTAGGCTCATTCTTATTCTATGTCCGAGGCGACTCGTTAGCAATTGTCGTTTGAGATAGAAAGTGGGAAAATGGTGTGACGGTGTGCGGATTAGTAGGTGACTAGGCTTTCAGTTTAAGTAGGTTGGTCTAGCTTTCTTCTTGGTTTCAGTTAGTGATTAAAATAAAATGTTTATTAGAATTTAAAGCTAGAGGCTTCTTTGTATTAGTGCTACCCTTTTATCAGTGAATGAATTCAATCTATGTCTATTCTAATTAGTTCTTTGAATGTGGCTAAGGTTTGTCATCTATAATTAATTTTTCACTTTTAATTCATTTTGTGATCAGACGTTTCACTTCGAGTAAAATAAACCGAATGAAAGGATTCTGAGAGGCAGCTTAATTCGGCAAATATTTGTGAAAATTCTATTTACTTTGAAATAACATAAACAACCTCGCTGACATTGCAGTTATACTTTATACATAATATTAATAAATACATTAAATTGATTATTTAATATAATACAATATATGAAGCAATTAAACTGTGTACACTAGTACTAAATTAAATTTCTAACTAAGTGTTGACCAGTGGGCGAGAAATTTCTTTAAAAAGGAGACGCGCGCTCGGGCCCTAAGATCCTAGCGTTTTGACCCGAATTTTCAATCGAATATTTTGGGTGAGTAGGTGTAGTCCTCTTCAGCGTATCCAGTGACAGCGACCCAGACCAATTTCCTTATATTTCGTGAGCGTGAGTCTGTGTGAGTATACGCCTCTTAAGATTATTGATTGGCATCCACCATTAATACTATATTACGAAATGACCAATTGTTTTTCTTATTAATCATCGAAATTAAGAGCTAGTTATGCTTTTAGCTGTCAATCCAAATCATAAATTCAGAATTGTTAATAAATAATATTCAAGCTACTGGAAGTCAATCATTTCTGCAGGTCAGGCTCAGCACGCTTCCACTGCTAATATAATTATGTCAACAAATACACTCATTATAATGAACGAAAGCATAGATAACATTAATAGTAAGTTGCTCATCACACCCAACTTATAGAAGACGCCTAATGAAGCACTGATGAAATTCAAAGTTTCAACTAATGATCGAAAGTTTCCTGAGCTTGAATCCGACTCAAATGATCTAATAAGGGTGACTATGATATTTGGCTGTGGTAGAGTTGAATTCCATAAACGCCGTTACTCTGCTGTGATTTTCTCTCTTTATAATAAAGGTTTATACATTGATTAAAACATCTGTACTTGCGGAACAGTGGTGTCCCAGTGGTAACGGTTCCGACTTAAGAGTGTCGCGAGTTTGAATCCAGTGAGGCACTTTACTTTGTGTAATTTATTTTATCACCACTGCGCTCTAAATGGTGAAGGAATACATCGTTAGGAAACTGGCAGATCCTAGAATCAAAACTTCGAAGACGTTTGACACGTACGACCCACTCCCTCTCACAGAGAGGGTGCCTGTGTCCAGTGGACAGTGTGCCAGCAGTGGGAACGTTATTATGCTGATTGTGTCATGCGTATGGCTGTACTTTCCTTTTGTTTCACGTGTTTTTCGGGATCGGGATTACCCTATTTAACGAAAACGTGAGTTAAGCCGTAAAAAAATAAGCTTGGAAGTCAATGACGTCATAACATGTCATGTCAACTAATGTCTGGTTTACAGATATATTTTAAAACTGCGTTTGTCTTATCAGTTTCTGTTAATAAACGAAGAGAATTTGGAAGTGGAAGCTGCCAATGAATTGCAAGGAATCGAATAGCTGTAGGTACTATATTAAAGACGTTCCAATATTGTTTAGACACACGAAGTGCAGTATTTTCCAATAACTGGTAGGAGTTATAGATGATACGGGATAGGTTTACTAAGTGTTGGGACTCTAAAGAAGAGAAAAAAATTCTAATATGATGATTACTGATGATAGGAACTTAACAATTAGTTTCATACGACCAGTTAGATATTAGCTGCGTGAAAGAGTTACGTTACATGGTACTATAGAAGAGAACGATTTATTGCACCCACGTCCATTATCTTGCTTGCAATGAAGTTTCAAAAAAAATATGGAAATCTGCATTCCATGTTTATGATATTTGGACTTAAGCTGCACGTAAAAAATAAAAAAAAACAGCTATGACATTAACTAAGAACAGCGGAATCAGGTCACTGCAATTTACTGTTACAACGTGGAGTCGGTTGCCAAATTCTCTGTTTATTGTTGCAATATCCAAATCAGGAATTGTCATTTTGGAACGCAGAAAATTGTGAAATTCCAGACATCGGAGTAGAACAAAAATTGGATTGTCAATTTTTTTTTCTATTTTTGCTTTACAGTTTCAACTTGCTAAAGTGAGTTGACAATGTTATTCGAGGAATGAAGAAAAATAAATTGTAGCTACTTTTACTTTAAAAGTTCCGCAATTGTCTTTTCTCTGAACTTGTCTCGGTTTAAACTTATTTGCAGTACCGAATGGCTAGTGCAGTTTCATCTTTCTTTTGTTTGTTATTAAATGCGTAGTGTGACTTTCGTCGCTAGATTTGCAGATGTTTTAAGTTTTTTCCTGCAAATCACTCGTATCAAAATTGACCTATAGAATGATTCTTAACCTCGGTTTTGTTTTTTCATTGTCTTATCTTCTGTTTTCTAATATAACATTGCAACTTACCAACCTTGTGACCTTATAAGTTGTGCCCTTTATAGAAAATCATTTAAAAAATATTGCAGACACTTTTCTTAAAAAAATCCGAACCACATTATGTGCCACCAACCTTCTCACCGAAATCTGAGCCCGAATTTCTATACAAAAACAGACCGAAAACACGTGCGAACATTTTCTTTTCAACTGTAAAAACCCAGAATAAATCTGTTTAATAAAACCTTAAGCAAAATGTACCGGGGTATTTTATATTCCCGACGTGGAGTATCTATAAAAGCTGATTACAATTCATACGCCCTACATACAAGCCACAAACGTGAATCACATATTTAATGTCATCGGCTTAGGGACTGAATTTTTAGGATTCGGTATTAATAATGTAGTTTAGGTTGGAGCTTAGACACTTAAGTTGGGTCTGAATAGGTAGTTAGTAAGCATTGATATGTCTGAGAGAGTGGGTTTATTTTTAGACGTCTCACAGAAAAGAAAAGATCATTCTTACAAGAAAGTAAGTTACAATAATAAGTGTATACCTAAGTATACACTTATTATTGTAACTTACTTAATCGCACCGGTTTAGGCACCTGTTCCACCACGCCGCACTATGAAAAATCGTAGAACAACTGCTGATTAAAAATGGTTTTTGTCAATGTCGCTACTGGCATGCTTTTTTTATTTTACTCAATAGTTTAAGGACCAAACTAGACTATAATATCAAAAAATTATAAATATTAAATGAAATGATTTTTTTACAACACCACAAACTTTATAGTTTTGACGGACGTCCATGTCAGGCCCGTTCACTTCATCACTTTTAAATTGATTTTATTGTTATACGTTACAGGAAAAGGTATAATGTATTATATATTTCTGGAAACCTCGTCTTTTGTAGAATATGAAACAGCCAATATGTATTTAATGTTATGTTAAGGTTCACCTTAAAATAATTGCAAAATAAAATATGGTGAATATATCTATCAGAAATAAAGAAGTTAGAATAGAATAGAATAGAATAGAATACTCTTTATTATGTACACCATAAAAATTACAGATACAAATGTTGAAATTTTACAAGGGGTGACACAATGGGCGGTCTTATCGCTAAAAGCGATCTTTTACAGACAAAGAAGTTATTGATTTTTAATCAGAAACAGACCATTATTTTCCACAGTGCGCCGGCGATTAGCGAGAAGCGAGTAGAGCCAGCAACTCAAAACAAGTTGGCAAACAACGAACAGCGTGTGCGCGACGGTGACGAGTGATTACTCGCTGGTATGGTTAAGCATGAGTCTCTCGGCGAGTGTTCTGCCCGCCAAGTGATCATCGCTGAGCTCTTTGTTAGCTTGTCTGTAACAAACGAGTGGTAAAAATAGTCAGTGGTGTAAATAGTCAGCGATCAACTATTAATTTATATATGTATATCTCTTTTACATACACGGGACCTACAATCTTTTGTAAGTTTCTTGCGCGAGAAAATCGTTCATAGCTAGTCGTTTCCTCATCGACAGTGCGACTAATATAAGTGCCTCAGATGCTTCATTTAGGTCCAAATATAGTTGATTAAGTAGTATTCGTAACTATTAACACGTTCATTTCGTTTAATTATTTATTGGTATTATAAGGTTGTCTTAGAATTCATTGAAATAATGAGTGTAGCCACCGTTAACATTTGTGATCATCTGCATTTTAACAATTAAGTAGTGTTACTTCAATTAAGTAGTTATGAGTCATACTAGAATACAGCTTCGGGTACTAACAGAACAGCGAATGAGTCGGCCATGTGGTATGCATTATACAGTTTGAGTGATTGCAGTATTCCGTTGAATGACAGGTGCAAATGTGAAGCCACTCGTATGAAAAAAAACTAAAACCAGTTGGATGGTATTCGAGGCTAAACATTGAGAATGAGACATACAAAAGAAGACCATGAACTGATAAATAGAACTAGCAAAGGTTCGTAGTGGGGATTAAGTATCTTAGATACACAAGTCGTGTCATTCGTAGGAGGGTCTTTTAATACTTGAATTAGAACATGATTCTCATCCACTCGTAACTATAGCCAAAATTACAAAGCCATTTCCATATAATGTACTGATGAAAACATTCCTTTTAACCTCAAAAGTACCACATGAATGGCCACTAAATATTAATAACAGTGTTACAGCATTCCCATCTTGTTTGCGATTCACATAACCGACCACCATATTTGTTTGCAAAATATACGTCACAGCTACTTTTCGCCAATTTTTGTATGTTTGAACAGAAACTGTATTATTTATTTGTATTGGGCACTTTTCGAATACTAATATGGGAAACTGTTTGCAAATGAAGCGATATGTATGTGAACGAGGGCTCGAAATGTTTTATTTGGTATTTTAATGAAACTAACCATAGTATTTTTAAAACGGGGATGTGTTTGGATTTTTGGTCGATATGTCAGTCAAGGTTAAAGCTGTGCTAGATAAAAGTAGTTAGGTGTTCTTTTTTTAAATAAATCTAGTTAAGAACGGAACCTTTTTCGCTGAAGATATACTGAAATATATAGTTAACAGAAGTTGTTACAAATGGGTTGGATGTTGATATTAATTCGACATAATACATTAAACATTTTAATGGAGACGTCTTTTGTTAAACCAAAATCCCGAGCTGGTTTCCATCAGATTCAAGTTTTTAGTATCGAAAAATGTTTGCGTATTTTTTCGCGCTCCAATCTTTCGTTATTATTTGTCTTATAAAATTTACGGGAATAAATTAAAATAAAATGGTTTTAATCAAATCTCGATGAAAATGAAAACAGTTTTTCAAGGTTAACTGTAGCATCCAAATCTATCTTGATGATATTTTTGGCACGCTCAAATCATATTCCTTCTAAGCCGATACTAAAAGAAAACTAGCTTCTAAATGAATGTGCTTAAGAGCTTGAAAATATATTTTGGCAATGTGCCGCAGAGACATGAACGGCGAAATCCTCAAATAGTTTGTTATGAGCATTTTTAAATATGAAATGAAACATTCAAGCACAAGAATTTTATTTTTTTCATTAAATAGGTAATTATTAATTTATAATATGAGTTTTGTTCGATAAAAACTGCTTTCAACAGAAAAATTATTAAGTTACCAAGGCTTACTAACAGTAGTTGTTACCGTAATATCCCGTTTCAATAATTACGCCTTCCAAGAATTGAAACAAACTGTCGTTAAATCAACAGTGTTACTTCAATTACCTTACTACTCCAATCTTTAATTTATTTACGACTAAGGCTACCTCCTAATCAAAAGCGATCATCGCGCAAGTTTGCGATCGTCGCGCGAAAGGGATCGCCTATTTGCTTGATGTCAAAATATGTGTTCTAATATAAGCGATCGTCAATGCGCAGTTTTTATTAAAGTTCAATATTTGACCTTACTGAACTAGATAGCGAAACACAAACACAAGAGAAACACAGCTTTGGCCTCCCCCATTCGCTTGCGGCGCGACGCGATAATGTTTGCGCAATTTTGTCAGTTAGGCCTGGCCTGTGGGTAATACTCGTTTAACCTGGCCAACTAAGTTTGCGTGAATTAGTAATCAGACATTTAATTCACGCGAATGTCAATTACGACACCATTTCAACTGCGATACGTTTGATCGCTAGTACGCACGAACAATGATCGCCCGGTCTTACGCTGTTCGCGTGACTCTTTCTGTTAGGACGCGGGGTAGGAGTCATATAGCCCTTTAAGAAAAGGGTGGTTAACATGTCGTTTAACCTACTAAAGGTGGCAATTAAACTCAAATTCAGTTATGAAATATATATATGTATACACAGAAGTATAGCTTGAAATAGAACCCCTGAATTATTAAGCAATAGCGGTTTAATTGAATAAGCGTATACCATTCTATGTAAATGGAAGCTAAAGGTTA
The DNA here is from genome assembly GCA_905333075.3 of Atethmia centrago. NCBI lineage: Eukaryota > Metazoa > Arthropoda > Insecta > Lepidoptera > Noctuidae > Atethmia > Atethmia centrago. The sequence continues at coordinate 10,523,632 of HG995388.1, forward strand.
CTTAGTAATAGAATTCAATTTAGAATATATCCGTTAATTGTATTTAGGTAGAACTCCGGTAGGTGTTTGTGGGAAACAAATTAGCTATTTTATTTTGTAATGATAATCAAAGTGCAGGTAAAAAGTATTTTTAGAATAGCGCCTTTAACCGACCTGTCTATCTCATGCTTATTTAAGAAAATCAACAGGAGACAGGTGAAATTCGACAGTTAATGAATTTTACAAGTTTATTTCATAGTTTTCTGCTTTATTAAATGTTTTTCGTTATTAATTTGCTATACGTCGTGAAAATGAGATAGGTCTGTAATTTCTTGACATACATTTCCCATTTATTTAGTTTAGGTACCCGACTACATAATATAATGTAGACCTAATGTAATGTATAACCTTGAATCTAGAATCTAGGACATCACAAAAGCTTTTTACAAAAAAAAAAAACAACCGACTTCCATAAAACTGTTTTTTTTTTTTGTAAAATGTTTTTAATTTTTCACTTTCTCTTTGTGGAACCTACCTCACACAAATTCGAATACCACTGCCTGCAATTAAATAACAGTGACAGGAAGTTATTATAACATCATCCACACAGGCTAAGTGAGAAAAATACGTTTTATTGAAGCCAACTCAAAAACTACGTAAGCAAAGTTAATCAAATTTTGCATGAAACCACAGCCCAAGTTTTTTCTACCAAATGAAAAACAAATTTCCGAAATCGGTCCATAATTGACAAAAATATCGATGAACCTACAGACGAACATAGAACCTCCTAAAAATAGAGCGTATTACAGAAACTACATAAATAACTCGGCAGCCATGTTTTTTCCCCGAAATAAATGTCTATTAAGTCGCACATGGTTTTTATTAGTTTACTTTGGACCTAAAAGCAACGTGTGGTATTGTAGCTAGGCCGTAAGGGATAAGTTATAGTATCACTAATTAGGTTACGTATATTAAATTACTTACCTTACCAAAAAAAAAATGCTAATATAAATGAGATTAATAATATATAAATGAGAATAGGGAAATATTTAACTGATCCTCTAAAAACATTTTGCAGTTCTAATGATGGAAACTTTTTTTTACTTTCTGGCTTTTTCTCACAGTTGGTCGCAGTAACTAAGCTAGGGTACCCCAACCAAGTGGCTTAGGTTAGAAACGTGCCAATCGCACGCGAGCCGAGCGAGCGAAGCAAGCAGTGCCATGGAAGCGGTTGGCGAGCGCTACATTCAAGTTGGTTGCAGTTACTTGGCTATTTAGTATTTTTAGGATAACAAAATAGGAATTATTTTAAGTTCACAAAAACAGGTGCAATCAATATTAAGGAGTTCAACAATATTTTTAGGAGTGCAAAACTTGTGAATTATAAGAGGTTCCATACATGTCATTTGATTATGGACTTCCAAAACTTTCAAAATGATACGAGTTTCATACACGGTAGTGCTAAGTAAAATAAAAAATATTATTTTATATTCAAATAATGTTTTCAAAGCGATACAAGTTTGAATCAAATTCGATTCACGAATAAGCTAGAAGAAATTGTCGTTCTCTTGTCTTGAATATTTATATTTAGTAAATAAAATAAAATCCAGCCGCTTTTGTCTGTATATTCAGATAGGGCTTTTTAACTAATATTAGGCATTTTGATGCGGTTTTAAGATCATTTCTCATGAAAGCACAAACATATAATAATTACACAAGCAATTATTAATTATTAATCCAGTGTAGGTACACACATACATAATTTTACACCTTCATCCAATGGAGGTAGGCAGAATCTACACGCCACCTTCTACGATCCTTACAAACACCTTTTGGTTCGTTCGTTCAATTGTTCTTTCGTTGAATCTTTCGTTCATTCCAGGGTAGGTCGCTAGTTAAAATGAAACAACTAGCTTGAAATACATACAGTAAAAAATACAAATCAAAATAAATTGTTGTTCATTTTTAAATTACAATCAAAACATTTTCATTCAATTGAAATATTTTGTAGCGTGGATGAATAAAATTACAAAAATATTTTGTATTTTTATTAGCTTTTGTTTATATCCAATGGAAATGAAATGAGAAAAAGAATGAATGAATTCAATGAAAATAGAATTCATTCATTCTATGTAATAAAAATGTTTGCTATTCGATTAAATGTATGAAATACTAACATAATTGATCATTATTTGTAGAAAAGAAAAAAAGTTGTTGAATATTATATAGACATGGGCCATTCGACCAGAACCAGCATAACTGCTATTTTTAGTTTGAATATTACCAAAAACAATCTGTGATGTTTTTCAGGGACTTGCCCATATTAAGGCATATTGTTCAATGTCATATTCTATAAAATTCTATCAACACTTAAAAGTTTTTTATTTTAATGAAGAATATTTTTTTAGGGATAGAAAATACAAACAATTACTTCTAGCTACTCCAACGATTCGTTACGAAATATAGGAACCAAACAACATCAAAAATTATATCGGTCGTCTGCACTATAGGCGGGCCCTTGACGATTAATTATATTGCACATATCACGAATTGCGCAATGTTTTTGACCGTTTAGGGTTAATATTGGAGATTGCGCAATGATTGAACAAATGTTTGAGCGGGCTTAATTTTGATTGCACTATATTTTAATTGCACCGTGCAGGTCTTGCTTACGCGCAAACATTGAAGCTTATGGGTCGTCAATGTTATTGCGTGAAAATAATGGGTCGTTTGAGTGCAACAGCTGATTCAAAAATATTGGGCAATATAAATATTGCGTAAACTTATTGTACGTGTAGGAGCCGCCTTACAGACTACACACGAATTTCACCAACTTCCCCATATTAACTCTACCAATTTCTTTCACAGTGCCAAAGGTAGAGATAGTGGACGAACGCGGCAGACCTCTACAGGACAAGTTCTACAAAGAAGGCTCTATCATAGAGCTGCGGTGTGTCGTCAGTGAAGTGCCACAGCCCACGAGACAAGTCAATTGGAAGCACGGGGCTAGGTTGCTGAATTATGACACTAAAAGAGGTGGTGTGAGGTGAGCTTATGTATCTTCTAATTAATCATCTTTGTCATCATTCATCATTTCAGCCGAAAGACGTTCACTGCTAGACATAACCCTCCCCCCAACCACCGCTAATTCGACCGGTTCTGTGCTGCAACCAGCGGATTCCTGCGGCCTTCACAAGGTCATCAGTCCACCTCGTGGGAGGCCTTCCAACCCTACATCTTCCGGTACGCGGTTGCTACTCCAGAACCTTTCGGCCCCATCGGCCATCTGTTCTGCGAGCAATGTTCCCTACCCACTGCCACTTAAGTTTGGTAATTATTCGGACTATATCGGTTACCTTGGTTCTCCTGTGGATCTCTTCATTTCTGATTCGAACACGTAGGGAAACTCCAAGCGTAGCCCTCTCCTCTCATTGCCCTTTGGGTGACTTACCCTTCTAATAAGGCCCATTGTGAGCGACCACGTTTCAGTGTCATAGGTCCCCCCGGGACGGCTTGCGTTACCGTAGCCTTGACTACTAACGTAGCCAAGGGTAGGTGGGCCGCGAGGCACTAGGGGCCATAATCGCTCGCTTGGCGTGGGTTGGCGATTGCAGTATGGTGTTAGAAATGCATAGAGAACGCTGCTGCCTAGTATGTTAGTCCTTCAGTCACCTTTTACGACACCCACGGGAAAAAATAGGGTGCCACACGGCACTTCACTTAAAAAAAATCTTAAATCCAGTGAAACAACGCATAGCAGAAACCACTGGGTCTAGAAGCTTGACATTGCATGCAACAAAAAAGTTCCTTATATGTCTAACAAAGGTGAGCACAAAGAAATTATTAAAAAACCGAGCGAGCCTCACAGTGGTCGCATAGATGTGATGTTACATTGACACCTCACATTGGTAATAAGCAACTGAGCTCTGAAATTATCATCAACATTTATAAAAGCTAAATACTGAAATATTTATTCCAATATTTATTCATTACTAGTGGTAGCCCACTGGTCGACATTCAGCCCGCTCTACTTACAATCTATATAGTACTTACTAATTCCATGCTATTAATAAGTACTTATTCCATGCTGAAGTTTTCACTTCCTGTTACACTCTTCCGTCCCTTTTAGCGAAATCACTGCCACAGAAAACGAGAAAAAAGATGTTATGTTACACATGAAAAAATCATCCCTTTATGAAATTAAATAGGAGATGAAATGTATGGAAGTTCATCATTTTTGACGACGCGAAATCCCATTAGGCGCACAACATGTAATTCTTTGGTGACTATCTACATTGGCGACTATTAATAATCGGTATATAACACGACTTGATCTACCCTTGGTTGACAAAGCCCTACATTGATAATACGTAGGTGACTACGTGAATGACTAATATTGGTAGAAAATACATACATAACATCACGCCTTGTTTCCCCGAAGGGTTGGGCAGAGGTGTACCTGTAGTACACCCACATTTCGCCTGTTATGTTTTTAAGTCCCATGTAATAGGGGGCGAGCCTATTGCCATCAACCGGGCACAAATCCGGACTCCAGGCTGCTACTGATAATTTCCAGATAGAAAAACCCAATAACCGAGGACCTCATGCTCAGCAGTAGCACTTGCGACTGCTAGACCAACGAGGCAGTTCAGTGGTAGAAAATATCTGCTGTTATATACAAATTTTCTTCTTTGTAGAGCGTAGCCCTTTTACTAATTTCTGAGTGACAGTCGCTTTTAAAAAGCTCGATGTGCCATATTAAGGCGCTGACAAGACCCAATTGACCAAAATAGGCTTCTCTTAAGAAAAAAAATTGCCAAATCTGTATAGTTTGTGGTAGCGGAAAAAATATATGTTAATTTTGAACATATTTCCCAGAACTTGGTTGTTATCAAAACACGTTTTGAAAGAAAAATCTCGATACAAACTAACGTTAAACTAACCTCTTACCTTGAGTTTTAATCCAAAATATCTGTATTAAATATCAACATACGTTACGTATTTAATTAATAACAAGAGCGTCATATTTGAATGCAGAACTTGGTTGTTTTTCATTTTCGATTAATCTACTCAATTTTGAGTAGGTAAATAGATAATTGCTTCATATTTTGCAATAAATTACAAGCGTTGTGTCATCGCGCTTCTCTTTCTTTTCTATGCAAACAGACAGTGACCGCGGTTTAGGTGTTGTCAGCGTCTTAACGGTGTGCTGTACGAGTTTACGTAGGCTTGTATCCAATGAAAATGTATGAACGAAGTTCTATAATGCGGCTTGCGGTAAGAGTAAACTGACAGAAATTGTCAGGTAACGTAAAAGCGTTACGCCCGAAACCATACTAGATGGCTCTGTATTAAGACATAATAGGTTTTCCCACGAAACCTCCTGAGTTTTTTGCTATTACCGCCTTGATCTCATTGCCATAACATTATGATCATTTACTTTCATTTCAACATTAAACAGTTAATACAAATCTAACCCAAATTACTTCCTTATCTTCCTACGCTTCACGCCTCAAACATTCTTCCCCGAAAAGCAGCGAATAATCTTCGCTAAGACAGCTAAACTTGCCTAAATACAATAATCTTCCAAAGCTATGCTCCAAGGAATTTCACTAGAATTAATTATTTCGCGTTATGGAATGTTTCCGTATTCTAAAGGCTGATTCTCAATCAACGCTGATGGATATTTGAGAAGCTTTACGGTTTCGAAATAGTGTTTTGTTGAAGGAATCTTTCGCCGACTGTGATGTTTCCGGCAACGCGTAAGTAAAGTAAAAGTAAGTAAAAGTCATTTATTTCAACATTCTAAATTATTACATAATTTTGAAATATGCCCAAGATCCTGATCCAAATTTAATGGTTTCCAAGATTCAGAATGTAAGCACATTCTGAATCTTGAGCGCCATTACATTTGGTACAGTCGTACCATTAAGTTTGGGACCAACGCGCAACGTCCAAATTGTTGTAATTTAGAATCTTTGAATAAACGATTTCTACTTACTTTTGCTTTACTTAAGCGTTGTCCAAGATTCAGAATGCCAACACATTCTGAATCTTGGGTACCATTAAGTAGATTTTGGTATTTTTTTTAAATTAAATTCGACTCGATCTCTACTACTAAAAAGTTCTAGAAATAAATATTCCATGTAGATCAATGGCATCGTCTTTCAGCCTCCCAAAATTTATGGGGTGTAAAATTGGTGTATTTGTTTTGTAGCGCGCTACCTCCCTGATTTAGTAGGGTAATATTTAATTAGGCGGATAGGTAGAAGTTAAGCTAAGAAAGTCAAATAACATGAATTTATAAAGTCGACGTCGTGTTTCTAATTATAAGCACATTGATTTAGTTGGAATTGGTCTGGCTGTTTTCTTGTTAATTGGATGAACAGGAGGCAGTATCAATAAATTTTCGAGGATGGAATAAACAGAGAATATTAACTGTATTAAAAAAGGGAGGAGGTTCTTCTTATTTTATAAAGATTTTATTGTATACTAGGTCCACCCGCGACCTCGTCCACTTGAAATTTGAATACCTAATACGTTAAATATTTTATAAAAACACTAGCTTCTGCCCACGAATTCATCCGCATGAAATTTGTTGTCCCCCTGACCCACCCCGTCCAATTGCATCGCCTGCCCGAGCTATTAATTCGTTTTTGCTTAGCGTTCTTTCTGATTTTTTTTTCTTTTTGCTCGGCTCCTAAGGGTCCTAGCGTGCCTTCCTCAAGAATTGGGCTATAAAATGCAAAAAAAAATTTCAAACTCGACTGCTAATTCCAGAGATTATCCCCTACATACAAACTAACAAACACATTTTCATCACCTATCTAGCCTTTTCCCAACTATGTTGGGGTCGGCTTCCAGTCTTACCGGATACAGCTGAATACCAGTATTTTACATGGAGCGACTGCCTATCTGACCTCCACAACCCAGTTACTGGGCAACATGATAACTGGTAGAGAATGCCTAAGGCATTAAGTCCGCCTTTGTACCTAATTATGTGCGAGAAGTTTAAATAAATAAATTATTGTTATAAAACCAAACCAGTATGTCAAAACTACAAACATTTTTTTTTGACAGCTGTGGGCACAGATAATATAATAAGCCGGCGGCGCGTACGTCGTTGTCGACGGAGCGGAATCTTGCCATTTTAAATATTATCTTTAATATAGGGACAAATTAAATAAGCTAGCAAAACTCCGCACTCGTGATGGTTAACATATTTAGATACAGACTAAATATGCTAAAACAAAAATAAAAATTATCATTTTTATTGCGGGGTCATCAACCGCAGTTAGTGTAGTAACTTGAGACACTTATCAGTAAAAAAAAAACAGTTTTTATGTGTAAATTTCACAGACGTGATGGGTATCGATAACACAAAAGAAAACAGATTTTCTCAACTCATACTTCAAGTAACAACACGGTCGTTGACCCTCAAAAAAAACATGAATTCTTTTTATTTTATCGTGTTTAGATATACACATCACGCTTGCAGAGTTTCGCCGGATAATTTAATTTAGCAATGTATATTTGGAATTCAGTATTTTGTATTTATTTTATGTTTTATTTCTTTTCATTGTATGCTGCACCGGTTGAGTTCGACACCAACTGTCGCTGAAAATCAGCGCTGGGGCTCTGTTTCGCATTGGGTCGCAGCTGAGCGATGGCCATTTCGCCTGGATGTGATGCATATTTTCCCCCAACTTGTTCTTATTAGGGTTCCGTACCTCAAAAGGAAAAAAAGAACACTAGGATCACGAGCATAAGGTTGAGTAGATTCGGGGCAAATCGGCTGTGACAGACACACAAGTGTAAATATTTTTAAAGTTATTTAAGAAAAACAAAATGAAAATTAATAGATATAAAAATTTACCCCCCTTATCTCGTAAACTACTTTTTTTTTGGGTGGGAAATCATCAAAAAACTTCTCCCGCTCTGGGTGGAGCGGGAGGGTGTGTCAGACTCTTACTGACTAAAACCCACCCGTATTCCTTCCGTTGCCTGTGTTGCCAGGGGCCTCGGTAATCCTTTAGTACCTTCCCGCGACCCCAGCAGGCATCGGCCCTAGTGGACCCCTACACTTGTGCTGACGACATCTCTTTGGAAATCATCTCTCTCATCTCGGAAACTACTGAGCTTAACATTTATAAAAAATACAGAATATAGTTCTTTACATATACATAACAGGACATACATAACCCATAAAAAGTCTATGGTTGTGAAATAACATGGTAAATCTCTCAAAATTGTGCGTACAAACTTACATTAACAGTTGGAATATATGGGAGAGAATGTTTTTCAACAACATTGTTAAGTTTGCTCTTGGGATATCGCAAATAAACATTTTTTTTTTCTTGTCTTTTTATACAGAGCCAAATCAAACTAAGTTCAAGTCATAATTAACATTGATTTAATTAATCTGGTGGGCCATTATCAGTAACTATAAAATCAAAATTTACAAGAACTTTTGACTTATTACCAAGATTTTCAGGAAAGAGAATTTGATTTCGCTTATTAGGAAAGTTTTAAAGTTCCTGATCCTAGAGTCCTTCAATTTGTGATTGTAAAATAATTTTGGACAGTTCGGAGTCAAAAACATTTTCTACGGGCTACGCAATTTAATGAATATGATAATAAGTTACATTACATTTTCATAATAGTAATCAATTAAAGAACTCTTCCCTTTAGCACTTTAATGCTTAATATTACGCAAGCAGCCTTGATTCGAAAAGTGGTGTTCACTACCCGCAATATTTTGAACGGCCTATCCAACGATACCCTACACCAAGGGGTAGACGAGAAAAACAAATATTATCCCCACATTACGTGCAAGAGAGGTAGGTACCCTAAAAACTTCCTTTTTTTTCAAGTTTTTATTTTAGCACTCTGTCGGCGTGATTAATGTACCTATGCCAAATTATAGCTTTCTAGTACCTACTAAGCGTCTCTGAGCTACAGCGAGGACAGACAGACAGACAGACGGACATGGCGAAACTATAAGGGTTCCTTGTTTACTACGGAACCCTAAGGATATGAATAAAGTCTTACAACTAAGTAAATACACTCCCGGACTTCTAAATCGAGCCACCGTGGATTTTTATGTTTAACTTTATCCCTAGTACGGGATGTAGTATTTAACTCCGTACACCGATTTGTCGTGAAGGTTTGTAAGTTCAGTTAGTATAGAGACACGTTCCACTGAGATTCACTAAGTAGTTAAGTTTATTTAAGTTAAGAGTAAGTATCAGTATTGCAGGGGCAAGTATCAGTATTGCAGGGGCAGGCGAATTTTTCTCTCAGTTGTTGATAGCTACACAGTTATATTATAAGTACACTATATTTAATTTCGTGGGTCATATTATTTTATTATGATTAATTATGACGCGCATCGTTGGCCTAAAGTAGGTTACAGAGTAAGCAAAAAAATGTACGGCGATGAGACCGTACATGACTAAAACATCAAAATAATGAAGTCAGAGAAAAAGTTTTGAAGCTGACATACCGGCCATCATTTCGGTATCACTATTGTACCAAATTTGAATTCACGAATTTGAAAAAGAGTAGAAAAACGAGTTTGGACGCTCTTAAAGAAGCAACAAGCTTTGATAGAGCATTTCTAAGACAGTAATTATTTCGTTATTTGTTTTGTTTCGCGTAAATAGAACATCGAAATTGTTTTTGTTTATATTTTTATCAACGTTCAAATTATGGATACTGCACCTGAAGTAGCCGCGTAAGCTAGAAGAAGCTCCACTTCTTCAGTCTGGGCTTAGTCAGCGAAACGTAGGTGCACAACTTCATGTAAGCGGTTCTGCCGTTCAAAGAATGTACCGTCAATACCTGGAGACTTGCGGATTCTTAAGCCGTCCAGTAGGACCACGAAACCGGGTCACTGCAGCACGACACGATCGTTTTATCTTTACCGCCAGCCTGCGTCACCTGACCTGAGTACAAACCAAGAACAGCTTCGAGATTTTCACGAACTGACTGTTACTCGAACTGTTAGAAGGAGACTTGAACAAAGTGGCCTGAAGAAGTGTCCCAAACCGACATGAGCTCACAGAATGGCGCACCTACAGTTTGCATGCGTACATTTGCATTGTACTCAACGTCAATAGAGCCAGGTTAATTTTACAGATGAAACCAAGATTATGCTGTATGGCAATGATGGACGTAGGAAAACCTACCGAAGGAGCAGAAGAGCGTTTTCAACAATGTTGCAATGAAGAGAAGGTGAGTTATGTCGGTGGGTACAGTCTGGGGCGGTATTTCCCTCGAGAGAAAAACTGTTCTTGAGGTTGTGACGGGACCACGGGACTAAATAGCGACTGATACATTCGGCACTGCCTAGAGGCTAATGCGATACCATATTCTGAGTTTTTGCGCCAGGATTTAATTTTTTGCATAATAATGCAAGCGCACATTGTAAGAATTGTTGCCTTTGAAAACCTGCATGACGCGAGCACTTACGGGATGAGCTGAAGAGGCGTGTTCGAGCTAACCAAGCAGCTCTACAAACTTTGCAGAAGCTGAAACTGTCTAAGTTGTTCTGTCTGTTTTTGAAGTAAGAAGATAACTATAACAGAAGACCTCCTTCTTCCTTAACTATTTGTAAAATAATAAAGCTTGTTAGTAACGGAATTATGCAATCTTATTTTAATTGTATATATGTATAGTTAAGAATTTTGCAAATAAATATTAGGTACCTACTTGAATTCGTGATCTCGGATAATTTACAATCCATCGCCACATACTCGACTGTCAACTTAAAGGCTCGTGCAGACGAGCGTGATATCGCGGGCGCGACAGGCAGCAATATTCCTGTTGCACCCGCGATCGCCACAGTCTGCGCGAGCCTGTAGCGTTATGCATTCTGAGTAATGCGTGAACACAGTGGATACTCACCTTAACGTAGATACCTATTCCGTTTGCTTCCTCCATGTGTACAATGTAAAGTCAGGGCAATTAATTGAGAAGCAAAATGACTACCAAATTCAATTGTCTGTTTATTCAAATCACACTGTCGTTCTTGACAGTTGTAAAAAATGGCTATATTTTTGGGTAGGGTGGCAATTTGCTTACGAATTAATTTCACTGACTGTACTATCTAGTATCTATCTCTTAAGAGGCTGGCAACACCTAAAGCGCGGTCACTGTCGGACTGCATAGTTAAGAAAGAGAAGCGCGATGACACAACGCTTTTTTTATTTTTGGGTGGGAAATCATCAAATAACTTCTCCCGCTCTGGGCTTAGCGGGAGGGTGTGTCAGACTCTTACGGCTCCTGCATATTGAGGCGATATCGCGGGCGCGACAGACAGCAATATGCGTGTCGCGGCCGCGATATCGCCTCAGTATGCAGGAGCCTTTACTGACTAAAACCCACCCATATTCCTTCAGTTGCCTGTGTTGCCAGGGGCCTCGGTAACCTTTTGGTACCTTCCCGCGACCCCGGCAGGATGACACAACGCTGGTAATTTATTGCAAAATATGAAGCAATCATCGATTTCCAAAAAGTCTATAGAATGTATAAAAAAATAAAACACTATTATGCTAATATGTTGCTTGTAGAATAATCTGACAAAAAATTATATAAAAAACAAAAACCCACCTGCAAAATCACATTACTGAAAAGGGAAAAACAAGCATTATAATCTATATAATTTTGGTATCGCAGGCGGGGACAATCAAAAGTTACACCATTTATTTCAGGGTATTCGACTGTCCCCGCCTGCAAGACCAAAATTATATAGATTATAATGCTTGTTTTTCCCTTTTCAGTTAAGTGTTTTTGCAGGTGGGTTTTTGTTTTTTAAATAATTTATTTTATTTCAAGCTTTTTAGTTTTATTAATATATATATTTGAAAATTACTCATTACTAGCTTTTATTTGATACCAATATTGTTGCAATTAATTTAAAAGAAACTTCCCCTCCTTTTTTTGTATTTGCAGATGCAATTTATAAATATTATATAGCCTATGTCACTCCCACAATTAATTATTAAATCCATCAAGCCGTTTAGGCTACAGAGCGTGCCAAAGAAATAGACATACATACATACATACATACACACATACTCTCGAAAAACATTACCCTCCTGAGGCAGTCGGGTAAAAGTCAGAATGATTGCATGTATATTAGTATGGTTTTTAATCGTTAAAATAAATTTTTAGAAGTATCTTCGTGATTTTTTTCTATCGTAGGTATCAAATTAGTTACAAGTTATGTTTTCAACACACTATCTACCTAGCATATATCCATCAGAATATCATATATTTTTTTATTTTGTTTACCGCAGTGGATCATATACTTTCAGGAATTATAAAACTTATAAAAGTTGCGTTTAGGTCCTGTAGTCCCCAAGGCTCGTGCAGACTACCGCGATATCGCGGTCGTGACAGACAGAAATAACACCACGATATTCTCGTATCTAAAGATCGTGAACATCTGACGAACATTTCGTACTTATTTATCTTTTTTTTTTGATTTGATAAGATCGTATATTCGCAGTTCCAAGAATCTTCATCGACTGGTATAAAGCTTAAAATAAAATATCCTCTTTCAAGAATTCCTCTGATTTACCAAAGATTTTACTTTCTATGTTTTCTTTGATTTGCAATCAATATCGTCTTGGGTTCTTTACAAGTCTCTATATTTAGATTTATTCATTTTTTTTTAATAAACATTTTTTTGTCTCTCGAAATACATACATACATAAACTCACGCCTTCTTCCCATGAAAGTAGGCAGAAACTGTAGAATGCTACCTGCTACGCTCCTTACATACTATTTTTGCTTCGCCTACGTTCATACATCTGGTCATACACGCACGCCGGTGGAAAAAACATTTTTTGGGGTACCTGCCTTGCACGTAACGTGGGTATGATTTATTGGGCCGTTGAACACCACTTTTCGATTCAAGGATCCACTTGCGTAATATTAAGCATTAAAGTGCATATTTTTGTTAGAGTCAAGTGTCTCAACCCCCCCACCCCCCCACCAGCTACATGGTTGTTTATGGACATGTGAAAAATCCATGGCAGTAGGACATAAATATATTAGAATAAATAAATTAAAAGGAAAACTATCACTGCTAAGTAGGCTTTAAATGGTCGACCAACTAAAATTTGCAGTTGGAGAATTGATGTGTATCGTATCGTATCGTATAACAACATAACGTACCATAACATCACGCCTTGTATCCCCGAAGGGCTGGGCAGAGGTATACCTGTAGTACTCGGTACACCCATATTTCGCCAGTTATGTTTAAGTCGCATGTAATAGGAGGCGAGCCTATTGCCATCAACCGGGCACAAATCCAGACTCCGGGCTGCTACTGAGAAATTCCAGATACAAAAAGCCTATAACACTTCGCCCGACCCGGGAATGGGACCCAGGACCTCATGCTCAGCAGTAGCGCTTGCGACCACTAGTCCAACGAGGCAGTCGTATCGTATCGTGGCATATAATTATGGGAGAACGTGTTTTTTAACTACAATGTTAAGTTTGTTTTTGGGATAAATTCATCCCAATTTCCCAACTACGAAAGCTTTCATTGTGCGTGGTTCGACACGCACTTGGCCGGTTTTACATTACCTTTGTAATAAATTTTTGTATTTTTCCTTGAGAGTGCCACCATACCTATTTATGAAGAAGCGTTGATTAATTGAGCGTTAATGAGCAGTGGTGGCCCAGTGGAAACGGCCAGGACTTACGAGCTGTAGGTCGTAGGTTCAAACCCTGACAGGCACTTTACTTTGTGTAAAATATTTCATAATCACTGCTCTCAAAACGGTGAAGGAAAACATCGTGAAGAAACCGGCGTGTCCTAGAACCAAAAATTTGAAGAAATGTGACATCTATTAACCCGCACTGGACCCGCGTGGTGGATTACCGCTCACTCCCTCTCACAGAGAAGAGGCCTGTGTCCCAGCAGTGGGAACATTATAGACTTATTATGTTTATGAATTCCGATTTCGATGGTATGGGTGCCGGTGTAATAACATGCACATGAGATATTTCATCTTTGTCTCTGGGATGGGTATTCCCTGCTCAATGCTTCTGCGATGACTTATCTTTTATATCCATTGACAATGGTGACCTTTGGTTAACCACCAAGGGACCAAAAGTTTACCTTCAGGGGCTACCTGGAGGAGGCGGGATGGTAGAGGGAAAGGCAAATTTTGCGCCCTCTCGCCCATAGCCGCCGCAGGAGACGCCCTGGGCGTCGGGAATCCCGGGCGGATTTTCGGCCACCATAGGCACGGGCTTGCGGACGGTGAGCAATGGGTAGCTCGCCATCCGATAAGGACCAGGCCCGGGTCAGCGGCGCGTTGTGTTCCACGCGCGCCTCAAAGAGATGTCGTCAGCACAAGTGTAGGGGTCCATTAGGGCCTATGCCTGCCGGGGTCGTGGGAAAGTCCGAAAGGGATACCGAGGCCCCTGGCAAAACAGGCAATGGAAGGAACACGGGTGGGATTTAGTCAGTAAGAGTCTGACCCACCCTCCCGCTCCGCCCAGAGCGGGAGAAGTTATTCGATAAATTCCCACCCGGGAAAAAAAAGGGGGCTACCTGCTCGTTTGCCACCTGAGGGCCTAGACAAGTAGCGACCGCTTTCAAAGCCTTTCGTGTTTCTGCAACGACTTTCAACTGGATTGAACTAAGCTTATCGGTGGCTTATGTCGATCCATTTTGTTGATTTTTCCATCAATGTACAATTTCAAATGCAACCGCAGTGTCGCTGCGGTCTCTCATTGCGATTGAGGCTTTGCCGTTGCGGTATGCGATCACCTTCGATCACCTTCAACGTTATCGCTGATAGAAAGTCACTCTGCTAAAAAAAGACACCTAATGACGATCGCAGTTTCTCATTATTAGCGATCAGGATGACGCTACTACCAATATTAATGACGTAATCTCTTGCTTCCCTCAGGACATGTTTGTTTATACCCCGTTAAAAACTTAATGAATTATAGTCACCAGCTCTACATACATACATAATTAATTTAGCGGTACAATATCACACTTTAAGAAGAGATTATGTGTGAAGCTACTAAAGGGTTGCTAACGACTTAAATATGTTTTGTGTGGCACCAGGGTATAAGTTCTAACGTACGGTAACAATAGTTTTCCTAACTATTTTCATTGTTCTCTGGTCGTGTGTCCTCTCCATTGGAAGGTATTATATGTTAGTTGGCTTATTTCAATGTTTGTAGTGGTCGAAATTTCGAAAAATGTTTTGCTTCTGGTTTGTTAGAAATGTTTAGATGGATTTTTGCAAGACTTTTTCTCTTGAATGTATGCTCGCGTTTCGTTACGATGGCAATCAATTTTACCTGGAAAAGATGACTGGATGTTGCAGCCAGGATTATCTCAGCATGAGACTTAACAAAGGTAACATGAAAAAGTAGTTTAATCAATATCGGTTTTTGCACTTCCATAATTTGAACAAGTTCATCCACTGACTATTTCATCGGTCAACATATATTACATAACATCACGCCTCTTTTCTCCGAATTGTAGGCAGAGGTGTACCTGTAGTACAATAGTACATATCGCCAGTTATGATTAAGTCCCATGTAACAGGGGGCGAGCCTATTGCCATCAACTGGGCACAAATCATCGGCCATACTTTACTGAAAATAATTTAAATCGCCAATCCGCGCAAAATCGCCCCCAGATAGGCCTCCTCTCTCACAGAAAGTAGGCCTATGTCCCAGCAGTGGGAACGTTATAGGAGTATGCTAACGTTGTTTATACCTACATGTATTAAGCAAATAAATAAATTGGTTTCCTAACTTGATTCATTGATTTCCGCATAGTATTTTTTTATTGTTCTGTGGATCTACTTCGCCACATGCGAACTGTTGCGTCACGCAAAATCCTGCATCGCGCAAGCAGAGTTTACCGCGCAACTAGCATATATACAACATCCCGACATCAACCGTCGGGCAGTTGCCCGCCAGACACGACACCCGTCTGGTCGGAGGATCCTCCCTTTTCTATGGAGGATGAGTGAACTTTACACCCTGTTCCTCATGCCTCTATAGTTGATATAAAAAAAAAGTTAAACACCCGCTCCTTCATATAGAGGAGGGCTGTGTCCCAGCAATGGGAACATTAATAGCCTAGCTAAGTTGAAACACTGAATGGGGAGCTGGGGAGTTTGTTCCACCACTTCATCTTCCCAGCTAAAGCATTAGGAAGTGGTGAAGGGCGGGCATTTTTGGGGGACTGTCTTATGTAACTTTGACGTTACATACATACATAAACTCACGCCTTCTTCCCAAAAGGTGCTGATTTTCAGCCTAGTTTGAATAAATGACTTTTGATTTGATTTGATTTGAATGTCACACAGTATTTTTCATCGGTCATCTCTTACGATTTAGTATAAAACTTATAGCCATTAACTGACTCACCTTCTACTTCAAAAAGCCAACATTGTACTAAATCAATATCATTAATGCTCGCACCCTTAACAATAATTCCTTAATCCCTTTTACCGGAAAACAAGGCTTAATATAAGCCACGAACCTTACATCCCGAAACAACATAAAATACTGAAAACAAAAGATTTATCCTTCCGAGTACCCTTTCTGCTTATCCCTTATAGGACTTAATTAAAATGTTAAGTCAAGCAAGGTGATTAGCGTAATCTAACAATAGCTAAGTTAAGTTAAACTGAATTATTTAAACTTTAGTGTATTGTAGTGAAGTTTGTTGAAGGATATTGTAGGTATGTAAATTTGGGGTAGTTTCTAGTTGGTATTTTTTTTATTGGTGTTTTTTTTAGGTATGGGAAGACAGTGAAGGCCTGTCAAGAAGTACCAGGTACATAACAAAAAATAAATGGTCTACAAATCTAGTCTTAATAGACTTTATTTGTAGACCATTTATTTTTTACAACGTTCTCACATTCACAAAATATAAAAGACATTCAGAAAGTTTTGCGAAAAACGAAAAAAATGTTTCATAGGTAAATTTTCAAAGTACTCTCCACTAGCCTCTATACAAAGTTTCATGTGTCCGAACCAGTTTTCGAAACACTTTTTCCAGTCCGCCGCAGACACCTCGTTTACAGCCCGCTCGGACGCTGACAGCGCATCTTCCGGCGCCGAAAATTGTATCCCTTTGAGCTGATTTTTTATTTTCGGGAATAAAAAGAAGTCACACGGTGCTAGGTCAGGGCTGTAAGGAGGGTGACCCAGGAGTTTGACCAGCGTGCTGTCCAGGAAGTCCCTCGTTTTAAACGCGGTGTAAGAAGACGCGTTGTCGTGGTGCAGCAGTAGCCCGCGGAGCCCTGTGTTTGGTCGCTTGTTGCTCACAACAGAGAAAACTTCTGCTAAGCATTTGGTAGTACCTATACCATTCAGCGTTGAAGCTTCTTTGGTTTGTGGTACAGGAATTGACACCAAGTAGCTAGTCAAATTGAAAAAGCTCGCGATCAAAATCTTACATTTTAATTATTTCTTAATATTTTTATTACTTTTAATGTTTTTAATACATTTCTGTGTAGGTCCTACTTATGATTAAAATTAAAATGTATCTGTATCACCTGTATTGTACCCATATTTACGACTAAATTTATCTTTATCTTTATCTTTACACGATTGCCTTCGAAGGGCCTTCATCCATGAATGCTATTTGAAGTCTATTGCACGATTCGTCCAGTTTCAAGTGACACTTGAAATCGTAAAAAATCATAGCGTGAAAATGTTCCCGGCGTAGATCCATTTTTTTAATGAGACACGATAATTTAAATTAGCTCGCAAACAACGTAGAGGGAAAATTTTGAAATTGGAACGTACCTATTTTTACTTACAAATAATCATATTTTCAAAATAAATTATAACTGGCCAGTCTCTCAGACATAATTTTTTTTTTCGCAGTTATTTCTGAGTGGCCTGTTAAGCCCCGTGCGACACCGATTCGTTGTAAAACAATAGAAAATCAATTGTGTCTCATTAGCTGTCCTTGACCGATTCATAAAATAATAAACACCTATTTAAACCAAATTACAATACATGTTTGTCATTACAACTGTAACAAGTCTTAATTAGTATCCTAAATAAGACTTGTTACAGTTATTAATTTTTTTGTCTACTGTTATTTCTTCATCTTTTTTTAACAGAATATCCAATAAAATCTTCAAAAAGCTAGGTGTGTATCTTCCATAATAATAATATTAAAATTTGTAACCAAACTAAAACTACACCCTAATTGCGTTACACACTGTTAAGCACAATTTGAATGATTTTAAAGTATATTGCTAATCCATTGCTTCATGTGTTCGAAAAGTCTGTATGCTCAACAACACAGATAAAGCAATGAATGTTGTTGAAACTTTCATAATGACGTTACTACTGTCATTGCTACTGATAATGTGTTACACAATTACGCAGTTGGAAAATGTCAAAATTACACTAACCACTTATTAAAAAAAAAAACAAATAAATGGTTACGGTAATTGCTTCTTTACACTGTAAATGTCAACTCCCAACTACTATAATATTCTCTTACTCGTATGTATTTATTATCCTTGAGTTAGAAATCAATCCATTATAAACATGTGACTAGTCCGTCTGCTGGCTGTCGGTCACAGACCGAAAACATATTTATCGATAAAACCAGACAGGTTGATTGC
This sequence comes from Atethmia centrago, assembly GCA_905333075.3. Classification (NCBI taxonomy): domain Eukaryota; kingdom Metazoa; phylum Arthropoda; class Insecta; order Lepidoptera; family Noctuidae; genus Atethmia; species Atethmia centrago. The sequence goes on from HG995388.1 coordinate 10,542,258, forward strand.
TACCAATTTTGTCAATTCTGCCTAAAACAATTTTGGGGAAAATATGAATATTCTATTGCTATTCAAAATAAAATATGGAATTGTTGATTGAAGGGTGATTTGAACCTCGATAGTTAGAAATGATAAACGAGATTTTACAACCTAGGGTTTCCAAAAATGAGTTGAGTCAATTGACAGACGACTAAAATCAATAAGATATCGCAGGTAAAAAGTACCACAAATATTACCTACTTAGAAATTCTGATTTTTGATCTCGCAAATAACGTTTTATCCTTATATTTATTTTATTTACTAATAACCAACAGCTTTTGTATACAATGTTTTATATTTTTTCTGAAACAAAAAAAAAACATCTCTCTTACATTCAAAAGTATTCATCCTTGAAAATTCATACAAAAAATCATCTACAAACAATATCAAAATGCATTTCATATCAAAATAAAAGTACAGTCACTAAAAAAATTTGGTACAATTTCAAAGTACATATATTATGTACAATTTCAGATTTTAAAATCGTCCGTATAGCGAATCGTCAAAAAAAAAACCGTAAACTCAATTCTAAAGTAGGTCAGGATTCCTCTTTCCAATCAGGTGGATTGACAGTAGCATCCATCTGAACAGACTGGACCAGGTTCTCGTTTAATCAAATATCGATTGTGTCTGTTCCTAATTGTTTCAGAGAGATGGTACAACTCTAATTGTGTACGACTGTAGAATCTTTTAGTTTGTGTTGGGTGTTTCGAATTCTAAGGTTTTTTGAAGTACATATTTTCGGCGAAAAATCTCGAATATTTTTTTTGTCTAAGGTCAGCCACGATGTTGGGGGTAATTTATGACTTTCACGACTTTTTTGAATTGAAAAAGGTCTTTCCAATTTCAGATCGCTCAGTTCAATCTTTGTAATGTTTTTTTACAATAATTGAACTGAGCTATCTGGAATTATTTATTGATTATTTTACACATATTAGCTTATGCTAATACGACTCATCGTCTGCCTAGCCTTTTCCCAACTATGTTGGAGACGGCTTATGCTTATGCTAATACGACTATAGGATTGAATTTAAGCACTGGTCGATTTGATACGAATCCTGCGCGGGATGCAGGGCGAAATTAATTCGGGGCGATTGTGTCAATTAACTTGTATGGGCGTGTTCAAACCGACGCGAATGGTCGCATTATTTCCTTATCATTAAAGTGACCGACGCGTGCATTCCACTACCAGCGCGGGATTCGTCTTAGTTTGAGCTTCATTTTGAGATTTTTAAGAACATGCTAATAATTAATACGACAGCCTGCCTTCTACACCTATAAGTATATGATGTCTTTCAAATATCACTAATTCCTTTTGTCTTGTCCCCAGCGTGAAGACAGAAGCTACATCCAACGGTGCACTGTCACGTCTGTACATAGCGAACGCCAACAGAAACGACTCTGGGAACTACACGTGCTCATTAGCAGACGTCGCTGCCTCTGCTGTGTCTGTGCACGTGCTGAGAGGTGTGTTATTTTTCTTTCTTTCTTTATATTTAGCTCGAATTGATAGACAATGGGAGTTAGTATATCTTTGTAGCTTTCTTTCTTTCTTTTTTTATTTATCTTTAGCTGGAGTTGATACTTTTTCTCATAATTTTTTTTTGCTGTTTTATATTTTCTTTCTCCCATCACTCTTTATTTTCTTGAATGTTCCTTCATTGCTTCTTTCTTGTTCTTTACTTTTGGAAAAATATTAATATTGGCACATAGCGAACGTCAGCAGATACGACTCTGGGAATAACAGGTGTTTATTAGCAGAAAACTGAAAAAAAAGACACCAGATACGTGCTGAGAGGTAGGATATCTTTTTTGCAAGAAAGGAAGGAAAGAAAAAAATAAATATACTAGGCAAGTATATATTTTTCTTTATTTCCTTCTTTTTTACTTCTTTCCTTCTTTCTTTTTCCTTACTTTATCTTTATTTTTCTTTATTTCCTTCTTTTTTAATTCTTTCCTTCTTTCTTTTTTCCTTACTTTATCTTTACTTGTGTTACATCAATAAAAAAGTCAAGTGATTTGGTTAGCTGTTGTTATTTTAGTCAGGCATTACAGCTGTTGATTAGCATAATCAGAAAACAGATTTATTAAAATCCTTATTAATAAAAAAATACTTTTTTTATCATGAATAAGAGGGTAGGTATAACTGTTTAGTAATGAAAGCGAAATGTACTCAGTAATTTTTATTTCATTATCCTCTTTTAGAAATTCTAGGAATATCATGATGATATTAGGATAAGTTTAAAATAGCTTTCCTGTAATACTGCTGTTTAAAGGCCTATTCAAATATATACTCAATCTTTACTAATATTATAGAGAGAAAAGAAAATGATTCTTTGTTAGTTTGTTTGTAATGGATAAACTAAAAAACTACTTAACTGATTTAGAAAAAATATTTCACCTATGTAAAAGTTATCAGCAAGTAACGTGGGTTGTATTTTATTAACACAAATTTAAGATCCCTACGAAAATGACAATAATGTAACCCATTATTTGGCGTGCGCTGCGAAAACTATTGATGATACATAAAATAATGTACTACATGTTTATAATGTACGAGACGTTTTTGTGAGTAATGATGAGTATCACTACCTACAAAAACTTCTCGGGGTTACAGGGAAAGTCGTACTGAATATTAAAGGAGGTTATTATTCAGGTCATTTCTGATGATTTTCATTCTGAAATAAAATGTCCGAAACTTAACCGCTAAGGAGATATTAAATTTTAAAGATTATTTTTAAAAATCCTTTATTTTTTGGCTTTTAGTCGTTTTCTTTGGGGTTAGGGCTCCTAGAGTCGGTTTTATTGATGTATCTAGTTAGAGGACATGTCCATTAATAAAAATGATCAACAGAAACTGAACCTACTACTAACAGCTTAAAAAACTGCTCGACAACGGTTAGCATTATGAATTTTCTAATAGAATGTTCTTAACTTTAATAGGCTTTTAATAAAAAATTGTACGGAACTTATTCTGCAAATAATTTTATAAAGTTCTACGTCTCTTTAGCTATTCAAAAAGGTATAACACTTGCTATTAAATAGGCAAATCATTGCCCAAATAACAGTTAAGTTGGGAGAGGGTACATTTTTAGTTTGAGGTAAAAGTAGCTAAAATACGTAAAAAAAGACAAAAATTTTAGCAATATTTTTATAATTCATGTTCTACATGGCCGCCGCTATTTCTTACACAAAGTCTCATTCTTTTTCTTAAATTACTTTTCACGACAGAAGTTCGTAGGTTCCGCCTCATTTCCTCAGCCGCATCAATAATTTTTTGTCTTAGAATATCGACATTTGCGATCGGTGTCATTTGGTCGTATACTAGGCTTTTCATATGACCCCACACATAAAAATCCATCGGCGTTAAATCGGGGCTCCTCGCCGGCCATGCTATGGGTCCGCCTCTTCCAATCCATTGGTTTGGGTAATTCTCGTCCAACCATGCTCGAACACTTCTTCTGTAGTGCGCTGGGCAGCCATCATGTTGAAAGAACATATCTCGTCTCAATGCAATAGGCAAGTCTTGCATTAAAGAGGGTAACTCCTCCCTCAAAAAGTTTTCATATGTCTCGCCTTTCAAGTTATCGGGCAGGAAGTATGGCCCTATTAAGTTATTTGATATTATACCCATCCACACATTAAGACTGAATCTCCTTTGTGACCCTTTTGGTCTTTTTTTCTTGGGGTTACCTTGCGCTTTGGGAGCCCAATAATGGTTGTTATGATAGTTTGTGATGCCGTCTTTGTCAAATTTCGACTCATCTGTCCACATGATTTTCTTTAAAAAATCCGGATCTTCATTATCGGCATTGAGCATAAATCTGCAGAAGTCTAGTCGTCTCAATGGATCCCCTTCTTCAATTACTTGCACTGGCATGTAATGGTAAGGGTATTGCCCAGAACTGTGCATTACGAACCAGACTTTCCACTAGGAAATACCAAGCCGTCGAGCGACAACGTTTGTTGATGTGGTTGGGTCGGCTTCAAAGAGACGTCGTATTTCATTATCTTCGTCGTCGTCATCAAGAACACGAGGTCGTCCCATGTCAGTCCGACGTACTAGCACAGAACCAGTTTCTCGTAGTCTTCGATAAACTCTGTCAAATACGCCAATATCAGGTACTCGGCGAGTAGGATACCTTAGCATGTATTCATTGCGTGCACGCAACGACACTCCTTCGCAAAATCCATAACACATTAGGATGTCAGCATATTCCTCGTTGGTAAATGTTGCCATGTTCACAACACAAATCAAAGTACAGTTACAAGCCACGTCACACAGTTAGAAGATGAAACAGTCCAAAAATCCAAGCCAAGTCGCGTTTTTACAAAAAAAAATCGGAAGGCACGGATAACACATCTACCATGGAAGATTCGCATGAGCAGACTAAACAAACACCACTATCCACGATTTGACAAATCAGACATTTAAAATAACATAAATACCTGTCACCGCACGTCTCCCGGGCACAAACAATGTCTACCCAAACCTTTTTTCATTGTTTAAAAGTGCCAGGTAGTAAGCCGGATTCTTTTGTATCGAAATTCTGTTATGTTGTACTACCAGATGGGCCTATTCTAATAACATTATTTTAAGATTTTATGAACAAACCTAGTAGATGATATACCTTTTTGAATAGCTAAAGAGACGTAGAACTTTGTAAAGTTATTCGCAGAATAAGTTCCATACATTTTTTTTTTAAAGCCCATCAAAGTTAAGAACACTCTATTAGAAAATTCATAATGCTAACCGTTGTCGAGCAGTTTTTTAAGCTGTTAGTAGTAGGTTCAGTTTCTATTGATCATTTTTATTAATGGACATGTCTTCTAACTAGATACATCAAAAAAACAGACTCTAGGAGCTCTAATCCCAAAGAAAACGACTAAAAGCCAAAAAATAAAGAATTTTTAAAAATAATCTTTAAAATTTAATATCTCCATAACGGTTAAGTTTCGGACATTTTATTTCAGAATGAAAATCATCAGAAATGACCTGAATAATAACCTCCTTTAATATTCAGTACGACTTTCCCTGTAACCCTGTATTTCTGACTATTATAGTTAAATCACAATAACCGTTTTTTGTTCAAATTAGACAAAAGTCAGTAGGATAAACATAACTTCAAAACGAGAAGAGTCATATCAAGAGCGTGAAGTTATGTATGGTGTCCCACAGTGAAGTGTTTTGGGACCTCCGCTGTCTACATTATATGTACGTTAACATAACAATCTATGAGTCTGTTTGCCGATGACAGTGTAGTGATAATTGTGTGTAAAAATCAAGACACGTATTAACCTGATATTAATAACTCGCTAATTGCAATTATAGTATGGTTAAATAATAACAATTTAAAAATAAATTTAAATAAGTCTCAAATCATGCACTTCACACAACGCTACTTGACATTAATTAAAAATCTAGACATAAACTATAATAATAATAATATTGACGAAGTTAATACAGCAGAATTTATAAGACTTACTATTGACAATAAATTAACACCAATTAAATAACAACTATCGCAGGTATGCTGGAAGTGATTTCAATAGAAATAAGCATAACCTTTGTACGTATTTTTCTGTTCTGTTCTTCTTTTCTGTTTTTATATGTGTGTAATAAATTGGAAGGAACATAATATAGACTATCAGTAAGAAAATAAGTACCTCAGCCTATGCTCTGTACAAACTTGCAGCAGTAATTACTTTGCTCACCGCATACTATGACTTGGTGGAGTCCATTTTGAAATACGGTGTTATCTTTTGGGGTAACTCGACTGACCGGGAACATACTTTCCAAACTCATTGTATAAGGTCGATGTTTATACTTGAAACCACTCAGACTTGAAAGCCTTATTTTCAAAAATACAAAATCTTGATATTAACTTTACTTAATATATTAGAGAATGCAATGTTCGTAAGATCCAACCCTCACCTCTTTTCTCGCATGGCGGATCAATTTCCTCGTAACAGACGTGACAATAGTCAAATTTGCCTACATCAATATAGAACGACACATGCGGAAAAGTGTCTTTTACATGGCTCCAAAAATGTTTAATAGCTACCTAAAAGCTGGAAGCAGTTAAGTAACGTAACGTTCAAAAAGATCGGCGCGTATGTCGTCGTTCCCGTCGGTACGGAATGTTGCCATTTTAAATATTTGTATTTATTTTATTCTTTTTTTCTTATTACAATCTCACTGTGTGCTGCACTAGTCGACGTCATCACGTCAACGCCGGCTATCACTGAAAACTAGCGCTGGGGCTTTGTCTTGCATAAGGTCGCAGCATTATGCTGAGAGTTGGCCGTTTTACGTGGATGTGACGCATATTCTCCCCCAAATTGTTTCTTTTGTATCAGTGTACCTTCTTTACGTCAAGTGTACCACAAATAAACGTATTTTCTTTCTTTCTTTCTAACATTTTCTAATAGATACAGTCTATTATAATTTAAATGAGTTTTTAGATGAGAGATTTTGATCATGTTTTACTATTTTATTATTTTTAATTATCTGAAATCTATGATGAAATGAATGATGATTATGCTGAATATAGATATCATCATGACATTTTTAAATAATGAGACTCCGAGTGACATTACACCTTATTTTATTAATATATCTTTACTTTTAACAACTCTTGCGTGCTGAGATTGATTAATGATATTTATTGGTAAATTGGTAAATCTGTAAAAAAAAAAAACACTTTTACACGTTAAATATAAATGATGTTTTAAAACTTGAGGTCTGTGTTACCTATTCGACTACCCTGAGGAGAAATACTGAAATAAAACTCAGAAGTCGCAGTATTTTATAAATTCCAGACATAATCTTGGTCAGGCAAAAGCATTCGCTTATCAGAGGCAGTACAGAAGCGTATATAATGCCCACATTTATGTTTAAGTCCTGTGTAAAAGGACGCGAACTTAACGCTATAAAATCCAGGCTCCAGGCTGCTACTGAGAAATTTCCAACAGAAAGACTCAATAAGACTTTGCTTGACTTGACGATTGAAGCAACGATTACAGTCGCTTGCACTCACCTAGCACGGAATCGCCGCGCCAGCAACGTCTAGACGCGGCAGTAACATTCTTGGCGCTGAAAGTGCGTTGAGTGCTGATAGTGCGTGCGCTGTTTGCACAACTTCTGCCATGGATTGCCTTCACAGCCAAAAGCCGTCAAAAGCGTTTATATACGTCATTAATTTTGTAGTGTAAACGGTGACACGCTTAGTATGAAAAGGGTTGACAATGCTACCTCTAGAGGCGGCCGCCAAGGCGTCTTCGTGCTCTGTGCTACAAGAATAACGTAGTAATCATTTATAAGTTTTGAAATTTTACGAGCAAAAAAAGAGTAGCATAGAACATCGGGCGTTTTTTACCCGATTTTTTAAAAGTCGCGAACATAAACCAAAACATTTTTAAATGATAGTGTTTGCAATCATATTTAATATTGTGTAGTTATTTTGATTCACAATAATGGGAAAATGGAAATAATTAGTAAAATGAAAATCATATTTTAAGTTGACTATTTTTCCTAATTACTAAACGACCGCTCAGTAAGTTAAAATATCACTCCGTGGTATTTTTGTAAACCCAATCAGACTAAATCCGTCAAGTTGATGTGCATGTTTCGTTCTCACTCTCGCCCATAGTCCTAAAACTGGTTTATGTTGCGCTCGCGCAGGTAGCTAGCTTATCTTACTACATCGCAGTCCTTTGTCATCCGTCGTAGCGATCTGTGTTTTACTGTGTTCCCATTGTGGTCTGAGTCAACTAATTACCTACTGCTTGTTTACTGGATTTCGTTTGCTTTCGAGTTCGATTTTGTTGTGAAATGGAACGACAAAATAGTTGTGTGTCGTGTGAGCGATCTGTTCTACGTCGTAGAAGACACCGTCTTACTCAAATGTTTTTCGAAAGATATCGTGACTATGCAGTACTATTATTACAAGAAATAATGCCACGGGAGGTGAGTTAATTATATTATAGAACATTAATTATATGTAAATACTAGAGTTTGTTCAACTTTTGCGCAGCAACAGAGCCTCTATTTATTCTCCTAGATATAGTTTTATATCGTTTTATATAGTTGACGTCATCATAGGACTCCTTTTCAACCATTGAAACTGTTCGTTTCCTTGGTCATAGTGTATTACGTTGTGACATTTATTATTATGATTATCAATAAATAACAGTAAAATAAACTTGTTACAGATTGTTTTTGATGGTACACTATCAATATGCAATCCTTGCTGGCTGAGATTTTATCGCGCATTGCAAGCCCGGCCAGTAGATGATCCATTACCCCAGCAAGTTCAAGAACCATTACATCAGCAAGTACAAGAAGAACCATTACCCCAGCAAGTACAAGAAGAGGAAGTCCAAGAAATAGTAGTTAACGTTCAACAACAACAAAACATTGGCATTATGACTATTCCTGGATATTTGCGTGTATCTAATACTGCTCGACGCTGTGTTTTTCAAAACTGCAGAAATGTACCAGCAAATGCTGTGCCAAAATATGTTAGGTTACATTTATTTCGTATGAATAAGCTATTCATACCAAAACTTGCTCGAGTTTGCCAACCCCATATGGTAAGCAATGAATGGGAAGATCTACTTAATGTGCAAATACCTCTACATGAACACTTTAACAGTGCTCATGTTCTCGATATTATCGAGCTGTATGAATGGAAATTGGAACGAGGAACTCAGTTGGACTTCGAAAATATTGAGGAGATAGATGACAATGAACTACATTTTTATACAGGTATGGGTAAAATTCAATTTAATAGAATTTTGAATCAAACATCTCTTCGTGACAGAACCAACAGTTCTGCTACTGTTTTAGGACTGTATTTAGTTAAAATAAGAACGGGTGAACCAGACGAACGTGTAGCTTCTATGTTCAATATGTCGAGAAGAACATTGGAGCGAAAATTAAAAATAGCTCGAGAATGTTTATCTGAAGAGTTTGTTCCCCGACATCTGGGTCTGGATCACATGACGAGAGAAGATGTAGTAGCTCGCAACTTAACCATCCCGAGTCATATTTTTGGAGGTAACCAGAATGAACCTGCAGCCATTCTTGTGTGTGATGGAACATATATATACGTGCAAAAAAGCTCCAACTTCCTTTTTCAGAGGAAAACATATAGCCTGCACAAATTCCGCAACCTAGTAAAACCCTTTTTAATTGTATGCACAGACGGCTATATTGTAGATGTATTAGGCCCGTACCCAGCCATTACTACGGATGCCGAAATAATGAGTCACATGATGCAGGACGCCGCTTGGCATTGGTTTCTGAACGCGAACGACATTTTTATATTGGACCGCGGCTTTAGAGACTCTATTCCTGCCATTGAAGAGCATGGATATGATGCGCATATGCCACCAACAAGAGCAAGAGGAGAGCAGTTAAGCACAGTAGATGCAAATAAATCACGGCTAATAACTATGTGTCGTTGGGTGGTTGAAACGATTAATGGTCGCTTTAAAAAGGACTTCAAGATATTCCGCCATGTTTATTTTAATGTAGCGTTGACAAATATGATGACCGATTTTAAAATAACTGCAGCACTCATCAATGCCACTCATCGACCATATAGAGATAACGCTCATGCCGCACAGTTTATAAATATAATAAATGAGAACATAAATAGAGAAAACGAATTGGCTGATTACGTGATTCGAAACAATTTAAACAGACAAAGAGTCGCATTCATGCCGCTAGATGCAAACAATCCCGAATTAAGAGATTTCCCACAATTGACTTACGACGAGCTACTTTTATTTACCTTGGGAATATACCATTTGAAACTGGCCAAATCTTATTGCCACGAACACATGCGGCCAAACGGAGTGTATATAATGGAATTATACCATCGCAGAGAGTTGGTCGAAAATAAAATATTAATACGAGGCAGAATACAGTCCCGTCACATAAGAGCAAAACGCTATTATACATATCTACTAATAAATCCGGCATTGCAGGGAAGACAAAGCCTCGAGGGCTATTACTGTTCCTGTATACACGGCCGCCGCACTGTTGGGAGTTGCGCGCACATCGCCAGTGTGGTATACTTTTTATCTTGGGCTGTATATCAAGACGAATTTCACACACCTGCGGCGTTTTTAGACGAAACTATTTTAGATTTAGATGCAGCAGAATAAAAGTTAAGCGAAAAATATGTTGTTTTAATTATTTTTGATTCCCTTTTTCCTCTTCAATTATTGCCCAAAAACATTTATAAATATTTTTTTAAATGTCCATTTTCTCCTTATTGCCACGACCCACAGATATGGGAACTATACCATTGTAAACTAGATTTAATTGCCTATCCACCGTACCTAATTTTATTTTTGTTCGCCGTAGGTAAGTGTCCCATACAAAAATGTCCGATGTTCTTTCGCTGATGCATTTGATAAAGGCTCAAAAATAACACACAAAGATTCTCCTCTCCTCTTCTTTCTTTGCCATATACAACGAAAATGACCTTCATAAAATTACCCTTTTTCCCTCCTTCGTATTCAATTCAATGAACCCAACTCAAAACACAATGTCGCGTTCAAAATTTAATGTAGGTACCCAATTTAATTTTTTAACATTCACAAATCCTACGACCAAATGAACCGAGTGAATTTCGAATCTAATCTATCGAGTTACTGAATCGATTTTAACTGAATTTTCTTCGTTCGAAAGAATTTGTGGAAGATGGATCGACGCTTTTATATTCGTAATGCGTCTTAAAAGTGACAAGGATTGACGAAATAATGTTCTATTTGAAGTTAACGTTGTGTGTAATGTGTTATATTATTTAGGTATTGATGGTAAATATTTATGAACACGTTACTGAGTCATTTGTTGGTAACTTTGTGTTTTTTGCTGTATTACAGCGAAGTGTGAGTAAAAAATATCTAGTAATATTCTGGGGGATAATACACTATCAGATACTTCGGTTTTGTTTTATTCATATGAAAGTTTTATGTTAATGATTCACACATATAATTACATTTTACATTAAATTTAAATAGATATACTAATCCTAAAAAAGATCTACAAGATGTACAAGTATATAATAAAAATAACAAGAAGGCGGAAGAGCTCATTGGGCATCAAAAAATTCGTCCGCAACGCTGTCAATGGGAAAAGTTCCCAAAAGGCTGGCAGCAACGGCACGTTGGATGGCAATGCTGGCTAAAAAAAAGGATATATCTGATACTAGGATCATAATATTATAATTATGAATGATCATATCTTTTGTCCTATTAAGAATTATAAGAAATATATATTACTAGCTTTTGTTGGATACTATCCCACCGGGATATATATATAGATAATTGATATAATCTTTATTAAGAAGAAACACACCGTACCTGAGCTTAGAAATTAGAAATGAAGTCTTTAAAATAAAACTTATACAGTGAGTTCGGTTAAACGAGGGATATACATTAAAGGAGTACTTATTAAAATGAAAAAGATTTACTATGGGACCAACCGAGAAATATGAAATAAAAATCTACTGTTCCCTGTAAAGTCTACAATACCTACGATATTAAAATGTAGGGAACAGCTGTTTTCATTTTTAGGGTTTCGTACCCGAAGAGTGCCAAAAGGAACCCTTTTAGTAAGCCTCCGATATCCGTCCGTCCGTCTGTCTGGCAGCGGGCTGTATCTCATGGACCATAATAGGTAGACAGTTGAAATTTTCACAGATTGTGTATTGCCGCTATAACAACAAATAAAAACAAAAAAAAGTTAAAAATTAAAGGGGTCGGGTACAAAAAACGTGATTTGTTCGGCGTTTTTTTTCAAATATTGTACGGTGGTACGAAACCCTTCGTGTACGAGTCCGACTCGCACTTGGCCAGTATTTTCAATTTTCAGAGTTGTTCCCCGTCGTAAAAATTGTCCATTTTCATGAATAACCCTACACTTTGTTTAAGTGTGACCTTCATTTAACCTACCATCTTGTTTAAGAGTTAAGTCTCAAGCGTATTGTTTTTTTTTTCTTTATTTATTTATTTATTTAGGGACATTTATAATCGCAATGCGTATGTCAGTCCCATCGTACCCTAAATACACATTGGTCATATCTGGTCTAAGAAGTATTATGTTCTTGGACAAATAAATGATCTTATTTCTTTAAACCAATCCATATTCACAAGGTACTCAACACTTTTCCAATCAGTTTTCTTTATACAAAAGCTGATATGACAGGTAACACTAATAAAGTTACGACCGTGTTAACCACAAATATCATCGTATATCGAATCTGGAACCGGATAAAACCAGCAATTTCTAGTTTCCGGGAGACTGGACGTGTCTAAAGAAAATGTTAGCTTTAGAGTTGAACTACGTCATCTGTTTCTCTAAAGGTCCGATCACACGTACCACAACCACACCATGTCGCGACAAAATGTGGGTAAGCAGTGGTTAGGTATAAATAGTATCGCTAAAGATTTTTGGAGTTGCTTTGTGGTAACTAGAAAATTGACATGTGGTTACGTTGTGGCTACCTCAACACAGAATGAATAGAAGCGCACAGTGTCGTTGCACCTAGTGCGTGGGTTTGCTGGTGCCGGCGACGTGGCTTTGATGTGGTCGTCATCGCCCACACAGTTGATGTTGACGGCCAAATATGGTATTGCTATTATACAAAACATGTATTCAGCTGCATCCGATTAGACTGGAAACCAACCCCAATATAATAGGGGAAAAGCAAGGCAGATGACGATGACACAAAATCGATACTATGCCAAGTGCGACGCAGCTCGCGCATCGATCGAACATCTACCATTGCATCGATCGAGCATCTACCATGGACTTATCGATTAGTGACATTGATTTATATAGACTGATGAATTTCGATCGATCCATAGTAGGTAATATGCTATTTTCAATAACATCTCTCTAACGTCGTCCTTCCCCGATTGATCGACAGACTAGCTCGCACATTTTTGTTCATAAAACTTTATACATTGACTATTCAAAGCTTATACACTTACATGATCGATGTAGACGCATCGATACCTTGCGACGTGACGTCGATCGCGAGAGTGTAATAATACCCTTACAAAAATCTAAGCTACGATTCCTCGTCTCTTAGTTGCAATTTGTGCTCATGATCGTCTGTTGGTACAGTTTCATCGTGCGTCGCTTTCATAAATTTTTCATTCCAAGGGATTATTGGTCCACTGGTCATGCATTTGATGTTAGAAACTGCCATTCCGTTACCAATATTAATCTGTTTAACTACTCTAGTGGAAATTTCCAGTTCTGTATTAACTCTTCCGTAATTTATTTATTTATATACCTATTGATAGTTTTCTTCAAAGCTTTGTAGAACTGGACTATTTTGTTTTTCTAACCATTTGCTCGAAAGCATTCTGCTGAAATCCCGAAATAAAACATCGACTAAAACTGCTACAATAAAATGAACAAAGTTTAAAATGTCAAATTATTTGACATCAACAAAGTTACGTATTGAAAAAAGGCTTTTTTTTAATCTGTCTGTAAAATATAGTCTGACAACCTATCTTACCAAGGGGTATCGTGTTACTCAGTAACTGGGTTCTGGAAGTAGGCAGTTGCTTCATGTAAAATACTGCATCCGCGTATGCTTGAAGCCAATCCCAACAAAGTTGTAATATTGGCCGATGACGACCCTGAAAAATATGATGACGTCAAAACTAAACTGTTCTTTCTTTTGCAGGAGAAAACCCGTTAGCGATGCAACGAGGCAGCGCGGCGAGTTGTTCCGATTCATTGCTGGCTATATTCGTCGCATTCATCAGCTGACACTTAGCCAGCGTGTCATGGACACGCAACACTGTGTAAAGTTTAGTCACAATTACTATGTTTGTTAACGCTAGAGTAATATTTCTCAGTCGGGATTTCTTCGCGGTTGTAATTGACTTCTCATTTATCTAATTCTCTTTTGAGTTTTTTGTGGGTGTTTCATTATTCGTACCTATAAGTTTAAAACTGCGATAAAAAAGGAGAGCTCATATTAACTTGTTTTTCATCAAAGTCTCCTGGAAGGAAAACCGTAACGAGCGGAGAAAATTGAGGTCAAACGAATACGATTCCAACACACTTCTCTAGATTTTTCCATTTCCACAGAAGGATTTCACGACGCCAGGTGGAAAGATATATTTGCGATGAATCTTTGGAATTTATTCCTTCCTTAAGTAGTTTATCAAGTGGTCCCAGCAAAAAATCACTTCAAGAAAAGAATTATGACCGTTGACATTGACAACAACTCGTAGTCGTAAAAAAGTATTCAAAGGCTCTTCTCCTGTCCTGGCAGTTTCAAGATTCACACAGTTTATAGCCTGAGCCGGTAACAGGCGAATCTTTATAGCCGTTTTATGGCCCATCGCTTTCACGCACGCATCCATGCATCGCATATTAAAGATTTTCTCACGCGTTACACCCACAAGTTTCATCAAAGTAATGACTTGTCAAATTTTATTTATTGCCCATAAAGTGTGGGTAATCTAAATGCGATTTGTCGATCGGATATTTAATGTGTATGTTCATAGGTAAGTTTGGATTTATGGCCTGGTTTTAGTGTTACCTTTTTAGGGTTTCGTAGTAAACAAGGAACCCTTATAGTTTCACCATGTCCGTCTGTCTGCCTGTCTGTCTGTCTGTCTGACCCCACTGTTGCTCTGAGACACTTAGTACTAGAAAGCTGAAATTTGGCATAGGTATACATATTAATCACGCCGACAAAGTGCTAAAATAAAATCTTAATTTTTTTTTAGCATACCTCTCTTGCACGTAATGTGGGGATGATATATTTTTTTCTCTTCTACCCCAGTGTGGGGTGATATTTTTTATCTCGTCTATCCCATGATGTGGGGTATCCTTGGATAGGCCGTTCAAAAACATTATGGGTCTGTGAACACCACTTTTCGATTCAAGGATCTACTTGCGCAATATTATGCATTAAAGTGCAAATTTTTGTTAGAGTCAAGTGTCTCCCCCTGCCAGCTAAACGGTTTTTTATGGAGATGTGAAAAAAATCATGGCAGTACTACATATAATGAAATTAAAAGGAAAACTATCACAGCTAAGTAGGCTTTACAAGTTAACGAGTTATAGTCGACCAACTTAAATTTGCAATTGGAGAATTGACCGGGGCATATATTGATGTATGGGAGAGCAGGTTTTTCGACTACAACGTTAAGTTTGTTTTTGGATTAAATTCGTCCCAAGTAATCTCAACTACGGAACCCTTCATTGTGCGTGGTCCGACACGCACGTGGCCGGTTTTTTTTTCTAGATAATACAAAACAGCATAGTTTTAAATGAAGCTTTTGTTAGATACTAAAACAACAATGTTTGGAAGGATATAAAAATTAAAGATTAAAACAAAACGGTGTCATGTTTGGAATTGCAAAATGGACGATCATTTTCACACTGACTACCGTTTTTTATGGAACAGAATAGAATAGTAGTTTGAAATCAAAACGTCGCTACATCCTGGAATATTATATACCACACAATAATACATCATAATTATTTTCCCCAAATTTTAGATTTCGTGGTATAAAGTACAAAAAGGTTTTGAATTTCATGTGAAAGGATCTGGAATCCAAATATTATGTTCTGTGACATTTTTATGAGATTTTGTAGGTATTATTGTGGATTTGTTTTTCCAAGTAGTGTGTTGGATTTGTTTATATTTACGCTCTATAATATCATTTGTATCATCTGTATGCCGTTGAAGGTATGTTTGGGTAAATTTGGCGCTGGGATAAAACCGTACAAATCAAATTCCCGGCTAATTTGGGAATATTTTTTAATGCTGATAACATTGTGTTCGAGCATCGGAGGAGAATAAAATATCGCAGAATTTGATTCGTACGATCTTTTCCCAGCGTTGGCGAATTATATTCTATGAGTTTCGAGTTTATCTTTGTATGTGATTTTCTCGGTGGATGAATTAGTAGAATTTTGAAACTCCCCACAAAGATCTTTTGCATCACATTCCCAACTGCCTTTATTTTCCAGATAATTTCAAAAACATTCTCAAAGTATTGTAATTTGTAGCCATTAATTCTCATTTTAGTCAAAGTTCAAACAACTTTTTATACAAAAATAAATTTTAATAACGGGAAGTCATTAAAAGTACATCCGCAGGCAATTCTGACTGTACGTTCTCTTAAAGTATTAAAATTCTAAATGATAAAAAAATGTTATTTTAAACTTTATTCCGTAGTACGTTAAGTTGACTGTCGGTGGTGTGAATTTTCTTTTAGGTGACACTTTAAGTTTTCAAAGAAAACTAAAAAGTATACTGTTGAAGATTGGTTTAAAAAAAATATGAATAAGGTACATCGTCGGCTGTCATTGTTATTATCGTCATATTTCTTACAAGATTTACGACCGTGTTTATATTATCATTTTTATTTTAGTGGCCTTAGAAAAGTGGTAAAATAAACTAGAATTACTTTCTGCAGATCCTAATTTAATGCGAAATATGAAACACGTAAAATAAAAACAAAATTTCTTTGTTTCAATGTTGATTTAGATATAATAAAGGCTTGAATAATTTCGCAGATACTCAAATTTATTTTTCGGAGAAAAATAAATGGTAAATGAGATTATTTTTATTGTCACATACAACATGTTAAAATTATTAACTGATGAAACAGAATGATAATATCGTTTGCTGTGCTGTAACAAAATATTTATAATTTATTATACAAGTTAATAAATTTTTCAACGTCCCGCGTCGATGTAAAGGCCGAAACATATTTAAGCTAGTTATTGTAACGAGTTGCTGACCACGGAGAGTAGTATTTTGCTGAAAAATAAATGGGATGATTTAATACTTATGCGAAAAGTAACTAATTTACAAAAAAGGAATTTACTTAAAGTGGAACGTGAATAAAAATCCTAACTAATAATAAAAAATCCGAAAGTGAGTTTGTTTGTTTGATAGGCTTTCACGCTAAAGCGGCTTAACGAATTTGGATGAAATTTGGCATGGATAGACCATGATCTGGGTTAGGATATTGGATACTTTTCATCCTGGTAGTACATTCCCGTGGGATAGTTCAATAGGGTCAAAAGGTAGTTAATAAGATTTAATTATTAAAACTGTTAAAGGTACAATTCCGAAAGCGACCACAACCGCAAACCACAGCGGCAAAGCCCATTCGCAATGACAGAACTCAGTCACACGACTGGTTTCTATTAACTGTATGAAAACGCTAGATGGCAGGCAACATTGCCGCTTGTTGCCTATTCATTAAGATTTGGCGAATTTGCCGTTGCGGTTTACGGTTGCGATTGCCTTCAGAATTGTACCATTATTGAAGCCAATGGAAAGCAAATGACTGCAGTTTATGTAAAAGTTTTTATAAAATGAAGTAATTACATTAGAACAACCTTATCCCGAAGGTCTAAAATCAGTTTGAGTAGAAGTGAGGAACAGGGTGTAAAGTTCACTCATCCTCTATAGAAAAGGGACGATCCTCCGACCAGACGGGTGTTGTGTCTGTTGGGCGACAGTTGATGTCGGGATATTGCCTATATGCCAGTCGCGCGGTAAACTTTGCTTGCGCGATGCAGGATTTGTGTAACGTCAGGTCTTTGATGCGTAGTTTGCATGTGGGGCTGTAAATGCTGCCACATCACCCCTCTGGAGATGGGAGGTCGATAGTGAATTGAGTTACTGCATATTGTAATGCTCGCCAGGGCCAGTTGTGGTTCCAGTGAGTCGGAACCGCCGCATAGTTCTCGGTATGTTGGAACTGTCTGCGGGGATTTGTCTCCAGTGAGTTGGATGTGATACAGCGCCGGGTTGAGAATCGTTGGCTATGTAGATGCCGTGCCAAATATATTTTATAGCAATGTATAGTAGACCGCACGTCAGTGGTAACGAAACCAGTATAATCCGGCCTCTTATTCCATTAAAATTTCGTGTTTATCAACATGAGGTCTGCAGTACATATTGGTAAAAAAATGGAATATCACTCACTGAAAGTTTTCAATAAAGGTAATCGAATGATAATATTAAAAACATACATTGAATACGAGATTCTGCCAGTTTTCGTATAAAAAATATTAAAACATTTTTTACTGTTAGCCTAAAGAAACGTGACTAGATTATTAACTTATGATAAATTGTGGCTAGACTAATATGATCAATGTTCCGCAGAATTCCTAGGTCTATTATTCATTTCTCAGAAATATTTCATCAGTAAAGGCCTATTCAGATAGAAGCGATGTTGCTGTCGCGCTCGGTAGCAATACCGAATCGGTACGCGATATCGCGGTCGCGATACTGGTTCATATTCTGTACGTCTACCATGAGTTGTTATCGAAAAATTACTCGCTAGCGTTAAACTCGCTAGCGTATTAACGTGGATCAAATAGATTTCGATAATGCTTGCACCATGAGTTTTACGGAGTCATACTCGTACACTGACGTTAAGGTATGATCGATAGATCGTGTCGTGTAGCTAACTTCACTCCTTATGTTTTGTTTCTTTCTTTATCAGTAACAAGAAGAGAGAACGGCTAATTAGCTCTTAAGATGGTGAATATCACGAAATAATCCGACTAAATAAAAAGGTTGGCGGTCGGTGGACTACTTATGGTTTTTAATGGTTGTTGGATTTTTTGTTCCTTATAATATGTCACTGTCGTCGATTCAATTTGTAATTTTGTTTACGTCGTGTGGTCCGCAGCGCTTTTGACTTAAATTTAAAGTGAAATAAGTTTACTGAATTATAATATAATATAATACAATGAGGACCACAATTTAGTATAGTGTACAGAGAAATTAAAATAATTGTTTTAGTTCTAATGAAACTCTTTGTGTTGACTTCAATTCCGTAACATTATTCAATAATAAGCACAAATCTTCAAACGCTTCTTAAGGGAGTTGTCAACGTTAGCGACTAACATATTTCATGCTAAATAAACTCATCCAGATATTATTTTGGCATATTTTAATATACTCAAAAAAGTATATAATTTTAATGTAAACGTATGTTTCACACCTCAAAATACTAGTGAGCTACGGAACTACTATCGCAAGAGTATTTTTCGATAGCTTCTGTCAAATTAGTGACTCGATGGTGCCGTTTTGTATGGTGATAGCTGAAAAACGTTAGTGACTATCGAATAGATTACGTTAGGTTTCTTACCCATCAAAATCCATAGTGCTCATGCTAAGTTTAATTCTTTCTGTGACCGCCAGGTGTGCTGTGCAATATTTCATACATATCATTTACGGACACGCTAGCGAGTTTTGGCTGTGTAAACTCATTGTAGAGCTACTGGTTAGTCACTTTGGACCAGTGTCACTACCAAGCGAAACAGCATTATCGCGTACTGATTCGGTATCGCTACCGAGTGCTGCAACGATATCGCTTATATCTGAATAGGCCTTAAAGATGTCAGTTTTGTTAACATAATATATTACCTTATCAGCATCATGCTGGTTTTTATTTTTTATCCATTTCATTACCTATTTCATAGGTTCTTTTCATATCTAGACTAGCTGAGCCCCCGACGTCACTCGCGTTGCATTATGTACTTTTAAAAAAAGCCAGGAAATATTTTTAATGCCGCAATGCCAAGGGGCAGATAAGCAGTCGCTCCATGTAAAGTACTGGTATTCAGCTGCTTCCGGTTAGACTGGAGCCGGGCCCCAAGATACATAGTTGGGAAAAAAGGCTAGGCAGATGATGGTCATCATAACGTAAGTTCAAGTTGAACGCCCCTGTAGTGTAAGTTTTTCATCGAATAAAAGGTAGTATGGTAGGCTTTTTTTTTATGGATGGGAAATCATCAAATAACTTCTCCCGCTCTGGGCGGAGCGGGAGGGTGTGTCAGATTCTTACTGACTAAAACCCACCTGTATTCCTTTCTGTTGCCTGTGTTGCCAGGGACCTCGGTGACCCTTTAGTACCTTCCCGTGACATGGTAGGCTATACTCCTTTTTTATTGGCACGAAGTCACCTACCTCTCTACTGCGTAATTATAGTCTTTATGTAGGTCGGTTTATCAAAAATACAGAGCTATATGTGATTAAATAATAATATCAGAAAATCCTCTTCTTTGTCCAGTTTACCTTGAATCTCATGATAAAATAATACTAGTAGGCAACACATAACATCACGCCTTGTTTTACCGAAGGGTTAGGCAGAGATGTACCTATAGTACCTACACCACCCCTACTTCGCCAGTTTAAATCCCATGTAATAGGGGCGAGACTATTGCCATCGAACGGGCACAAGTCCAGACTGACTGAGAAAATTTTGATAGAAAAACTCAATAAAAATTTGCCCAACCTGGGATTCGAACTCGGGACCTCATCAGCAGTTGCGCTTGCAACCACTTGATTAACGAGGCAGACGAGAATTTATATATTTTTTCTTTAATATCCTTATTTAGAAACATGATTGATTGGATCTAATTTTCTCCTAATGCCAGTAGGTATGTCATTTGTATATTATTTAGCCGTGTACGTTTCACTTCCCCTCCCACGATACGGCTCATTAAGCTAATCACCAGCCTAATCTGATGTGTTTGTAGGTATTTTATTTTCGTTTGGAAGGCTGTTGGTTTTATATGTGAGTTTGATAAATGTAGCAATCAGTGCTGTTTTAAAAATTGTGTGAATATGTAAAAGAATGTGTTATTATGTATTCATGAAGTGGATGTTAGATTGTGAGTAGAAACTTCGGGGTGACACTCTAAAATACACAAAGGAAAGAAAGAAAGAAAAAATGTTACAGAAACGCGTGCATATAAAAATAAAATTCCATAAAAATAAATTCATATAAAAAATAAAATTCTTTAAAAATAAATTAAAATCATATAAAAAATTAAATTAAACTCATCACGGTTCGTATTTATTTGCTGTCACCTCAGCATGTCTTCTTGTTCCATATACAGGTTCAAAATAAATTAGCTAGCGAAACTTTGCGGACGTGATGGGTATCGTTATCTAAACACGATAAAACAAATATTAAAAAAAAAAATGAAGTTTTAGTTTGGGAGTCAACGACTGCTGGTAGTATTGTTACTTGTAGTATTAGTTAAGAAAATCTGTTATCTTTGTTTTATCGTATTTCAACCACGTCCAATCACGTCTGTGAAGATTACACAAAAAAAAAAAATGATTTTGTAACTCTTCGCGACACATACGCCCTACTAGACTACTATAGTACCTACGGTCACACTTTTGGATTCATTGATCGCCGACGTCCTAAGAGCGGACGGCAGGCTACAGGGCATCGGCGCAGAGGTAAAACACGAGCGCAGCCGAATGGTAAACCTAAACATACGAGGCAAGCATCAATGTGACCTATACAAAATAGAAGCAGCGCGCACAGTGGTTAAACTGATATTTCAAGTGACTACGCTAACAGCGGTCGATGACCCCACAGAAAAAGAAAAGAAAGAAATCATTAAATTAATTTCTTTTTTGTTTTATCATGTTTAGATACCGATCCCCATCACGTCTGCGGCGTTTAGCTAGATTATTTCATTTGACCCTGTTTGTCTCTATTCGCCATCTACGGTCTGAAAATACGTAAACCGATTAAAAAGGTGGTGTTTTTTTTTAATCTGATGATCGCTTGGTCCTCGCACAACCAGTGGCAGAGTCACTCAAAATCACAATCGCTTTAACTTTGACAATTCAACAATATTCATTGCGTAGTTATGAACCAAAAGGTCGTGAGGAAAGTTTTGAGTAAGAATGTAGATGGCTATAAGAGTAAATAAAAGATAGATGGACTGTGTGAAAGATGATATGGCTAGTAGAAAGGGTGACTACCGAGATGACAACTAATAGAGAACTATTGGCGAAAAAGACATACTGCGTCGACCCCAAACATATTGGGATATAAGGGCAAGAGATGGGGATTTAAGTTATTGAACAAACGAATTTTTCAAACTTACCAGGCAATGGATTATGTATGCTCTTGAGAATGAAGGAGATTTTATGTGAATTTCGCAATTTTGTGTGAGTTAAGCAATTTTATGTGAGTTAAGCAATTTTATGTGAGTTACGTAATTGTATGTGAGTTACGCAATTTTACGTGCGTTTCGCAATTTTATGTGAGTTACGTAATTTTATGTGAGTTACGCAATTTTATGTGAGTTACGCAATTTTATGTGAATTACGCAATTTTATGTGAGTTACGCAATTTTATGTGAGTTACGCAATTTTATGTGAGTTACGCAATTTTATGTGAGTTACGCAATTTTATGTGAGTTCCGCAATTTTATGTGAGTTACGCAATTTTATGTGCTCGTGCAGACTGGGGCGATATCGCGCTAGTCTGCACTAACCTTTACGTAATTTGGATGCACATGTGCATCCAGGACGCGTACGAAGCAATACACGTAAGACATGGCGTTATTTATTTTAGGCTAATTTACAGGCAAATGTCACGATTAATGTATCACTTTTCTATCGGGAAATGGCTTAGCTTGATTGGATATTATTTAATTCCCAATCAATGTGTGAACATCATTTGACACAAATACATACATTAACTTCCACTGAGAGCAATTCCATTGGCTTTAATTCAGTTATAATAACAGATAAATAATTTTAAATGTCAACCAAAACCGTTGTCAGGAATATTAATATGCCACCTACCAATAAAGCAATGACGTAACAAAACCGCGCGATGTGAACTAAATATGTTTTCGCCTTTATCGACCGATTTTATTTTACACTTATTGAAGTATTTGATAGCTGATAAAATGTTGGGTAATTATTTGGCAAAACAATTGTGAATTAATTTACATAATTGCGATGTTCAAAAATTGAGACCTTCGGTCGATGTTTGTTGTTGTACACGAATCCTTTAATTTTAAATGAGTTTTGAATTTCAGCACGATTTTTGTTATTTTTGACGAGTAAATATTGTTTTTAACGTAAATATATTCCAACATTTAGTTGAGATTTTGATACGAAGAAAAAACGCAGTGATGTTTTACAAAAGCAACTTTCAATATTCAAAGCTTTTAAATTAAAACGCAAAAGAAAAAGAATGAACAAAAGAAATTTGAATGCATGGTAAAAAGTAAAAGTTATCAAGAAAAAAAAATAAGAAGATATACTAATACACGTTCGTACAAACTTATTGATATCAAAGACAGATCAAATCTCTGACAGTTACCTAATAGACAATATATTATTTACCAGATACAAGGAGGAAACTGAGATTGTTCGAAAAATGAACGCGAAAAGACATTTATAAAGGTTCGAAAACGATCCATTTTTTGGAAAAAAAAACATGCCGTACAAGATACCAGAGAATTGTTAATTAATAACAAACAGGAAACATAGAGGTACAAAACATTTCTGAGAAATGAATGATGATTTTCATGAATTTTCACGTTTGATTGGGGCGAAAATAAATAATACTTTGAAGAGGCGGACTGATTTTCGTTCACCAGCAATAATTCTATCCTTCATCGAAATTCAATGATTGTACTAACAGTAAGTTTATCCAATAGTTCAATGAATTAAGTTCTGAACTAACACAGTGCCCTACAGCTAATCTAATTTTCTTCTATTGATTTCAATCTGATTGAAAATATTTCACATTCAATATTTGCGTTCAGTTCAATATCAACTACAATTCTGGTATCAGCTATTTTAGTCAAGACTATAATGAAACGTAACCAAAAATAACTATTATTTACGAAACTAATATTCCGGCTATAATTAAAACTCAATAAGCTAGTAAGTCACACTCTGTTGGTTCGCTGTCTCTGGTTCTCACTCTGTATCTGTAATGTTGGACTATAATTGCATTAAACAAAATTTATTCAATATCGACAATTACGTGCCGCGAATCGAATAGAATTTTAATCGAGTTGGAAGCAAATAAATTCGTAAATTTTACGATTGTTTCTCGGTTTCTGTGAATTATCGGACATCGGTCGTGGGTCCAGGTAAATTGTTAAGGTTGGTATCGTGGTAGTCTGCTTCAATTTTGCAGAAATTATTTGAAATTCGAATGATAGCAATCGCATCGCTTTCAAATTTAAGTTCCATTTTGGTTATTACTCTCTGTAAAATGTTTTGGTTTTGTAAAAGTAAATATTTAGTTTTACAAGATTGTATTTTATTTTTCTTGTTCTAGCCTTTTTAATATTCTAAATAATCTTTTAAAAGCGGTCAGTGACTGTTCGCAGAAAACATTAATATTTATTATTAAACATTAATATTTATTATTAGAAGAGAGTTCCAGATTTTTTTTTATGGTAACTTCCTAATTTCAGTTACCACAATTTAGTTTTAAAACGAATTGCTGATTTTTTTTCTAAGAGATAACCAACTTTTATTTCTCGTGCTCGTGAAATTTCTCGAAATAAACTTACTCCAGCCAAAAAGTAACGTAAATTATTGCCTTTCTTTTTCGTTACAGGCTGACATTTCAAGGCTCTCCTAATTATTATTCTTCGCAAGCATTCGACATATCATTGACACGTGTCTTCGTCCCTCGGTAGTCATTCGAGTTGTAAAATAAACCCGGTTCTGCGGAATACGCAAGCAAATACGAAACATGTCAAAGCCAGGTTGACAAATTAGCAGGATGGTTTGTTAATTAGGGGCTGCAAAATTAAAGCAGATTACCTACCTGACGTATACGTTATGTGCCTGACCGTAAATATGCCACAGTTAAAAAAAAAGTTTAGATTTGCAGAGCGTCGTATCTGGCAGTCGTACCAATGTGGCAGTTTATTTTTAAGAGAGTGCGTTCTGTAAGATAGTCTCACAAAGTTGTCGAATATGTTACTGTTTTGATAAATTTATGTCAATATTACTGAATGAAATTATGAAATATCGCTCTGTACTTGTTGCACTAAAATATTGATTATGAATTGCAACAATCACTGAATTAGATGTTGTAACAGGTTTCATTTTTCTTTTTAAAATTCGATGGGTTATTTTTATAGCCAGGTTCTGTACAGTATGCTTCCCCCGTTACACTTAAATTATCAGGGCTGGACCCTAATTCATAAAGCTTATCGTAAAGTAAAATTTAACAGAAGTTTTTATTACTTTCAGTTTGCGTCCCAAACTGTATGTAACTATAACATTAATATGTAAATAGGGATTATTTACATTGTAAATAGATAACGGAATTGTAGGTAGTTATCATTCAAACTTCTGGGAGATAGCGACGTTGAGAAGTGTTATCTTTTCTAATTAGTCTTTCGAACAAATCGGGGTGTTTGTGTAATTCACTGAATCATTATCTATTCTGTAGGATGTTTGAGTTTCATTTTCAAAAGATAATAATTGATCATTTATTGGTTCTGGAACAATGTTTTAAGGTTATTGGGCGCTGTTATAATTTAAAACAGGCTTTGAATTTACTTGTAATTTTTATAAGTGAATTGGCCAGCAGTGTTTTTCTGAACAGTCGAGTATTTTTTATTTTATTTTGAGGTTGGATAATAATGTGATTATAAATAATTCAGACAGAAACAAGATGAATCATATAATAATGATATTGTTCACCTTAATTATATTTTATAAAGTATGTTTAAATAATAATATTTCATTATAATGTAGTAACATTGGCAATCAAATAGTTTATTATTGTTGAGATTCGACTGTTGAAGTATCAAATAAGAACTGCACTGTAATTCAGAAATATGACAACATCACTATCTCCCGAAATATAACGTAATATAAAAATAAATGTATCTAATAATAATGGGGTTAATGATATTTATTATTTTATTCTCACTTTTATATTACTTTGGTTTTAGCAGTCAAAATATTGTAATGGCTGTCGCTCATCACCGACCTCATAATAACTATTAATAAAAAAGGAATAATTAAAAAAAGATGTACCACAAATTAAAATTATGTACCAATATCTTAAACGATGTACCACATTGTAAAGGCTCGATTTAAAATAAAGCTGGTTGTAAACGAAGCGATTTCTGCTGTGAAGTTTTAATCCACAAAGTCGCGTCAACTCGAGCGCCTCAACAAAATGCGATTACGTTTGTACTTTGTGAAACTATTGGTATGCAATGTTCGCTACATTGTTAAAGCGTTTCATAGAGCATTTTATGCAGAAATCGCTTGAAAGAAACAGGGTTTGTGTGAAATTATTAGAAATAAAACGTCAGTAACTATTATTTTAAAATATACCCACATTTTGACCGCATTTTACTTATTATACACAAAATGATTGAAAATTGCATGGTTAAAATTCCATTAATAAATTCAAGCATTGTGTTGTTAAATATCATTTTCATTAAAAAACAACTTTATGTTAAATGACAATTGCAGTTTTGAAATGTTAAATACTCAAAAGAGTTTCGACTATAAAGGTCAATGAACCTTAAGCTAGCTACACACGTCACGATAAATTGTTGTGATACAACCATGCAAATTGTTGTATTGATAGTCTGTTGTTTCAAAAGAGCATAGCTCAAGTGTAGTTTCAGGAATAAACATAGCCTCGTTCAATTGCAAGCCTTTGATGTAGTATAGGAATTTGAAGCTCAGGTCAGTGGATCAAAGTGAATGCATCATGAAGCTTTATTTAATCTGCTTGATGGATTAATATGAAAGGAAAACACCAAAAGATGGCTACCTCATAAATAAAATGTTATGTAGCATGTTTCAGAAATGTGTGGTCATTTTTAAGGGTGTACATACCATAAAACTGAACCACTTTAAAGATGACCACACATAGTGGCGTAATAATAATTTATTATTTTTTATATTTTCAATAAAGAATTAACGATGATCCGTAGTGTGTTTGATCGCAACAATTATCTTGACACAAATGTGGCCAGCTTAACACAGCTAAATATATTATAGCTTTATTTTAACAGCGGCAGTCATCAAAATAAAACTAAATTTAATATTACACACAATTAATTATACTCGGACATTAGTTTTGTTCCAGTTTAAATTTAATCTAAATTTTATTGATATTCAAATATTCAATTGCTATAATCTGTTTTTCTTAATTGTTTTATAAAGTGGTGCAATTGTGTTAGTTGTTTTTGACAAGTTTTTATTAAACTAAAAGTTGTTTATTGAAATGATGTCATTTTGCGTTTGACGCGAATAATCATTGTTTGTTTTAGCGTTGTCAAGTGTCCGGATTTTGTCAGAAATTATTAACACAATTTTTCTATACGTCATATGGGGACGACAATACCACAATAGATGTAAATACAGGCAATACTAGTACATAGGAGTATTTTGGAACGATCAAAGAAATCATATCATTGAATTAATTTTGTTTTTTTTTCAAACAATCTAAACTGTAGTAATGGGCTGACTATGGGTGTAACCTATCAACCAACTGGCCATAGTAACCAAACTGTTAGATATAATTGATAACATTTTTGTATGCAGACTAGGAACGATATTAGATATATAAAGTTTACATTATTGTCGTATTGTCGTGTCCACATTGTATAATTATATCACGACTTCAAAATTTTACATTAAATTTAATATCATAAAATTCATGATTAACCTACCTTTTGTTCGTCTTTTTAATTATAATATAAATATGTTCCATTCAAAATAAGGCACTGTCAGCTGTGTAAAACACTGTTTTATCACTGTCACTATCACTGTTGTATGATCTTAATTAGTTTTGTCGTAGCCAATAAGTGGTAATTTTATAGAATGTGTAATACAATAATTATTATCTCGAACAAACATTTAAAACTAATAAAAGCTCAACTCTGGTGCCCAATTTGCTGTATTGAAAAATTGTTAAAAAATAAGTTTATTTTGGTACATTCGATGCAATCTCATAAATACTGCAATATTAACCAATGCCTGTATTACTGGTCACCAATATTTGTACCCAAATTATACTCGTAATAGTTTGATGTACTATCGGCAAAACTTAAGCATGCTCACTTAAGAAAATATTTCTGCGGCAAGCGCAGCTAGTGACAGACCACACCTCTTCCTGGTTTCGTCCAATTAGAGGCAATATGCATTTGTGTGAGTATTGGGCGGGTAATAAAAAATAACAACAGACATACTAGTACATTATGATACAAGTGTGTGCACTAACTACACTTGAGCCGGTATTGTTCGCGCGAGCCGAAGACGAGCGCGATAAGGGCGCCGAGTGAGTAATTATCAATACACACGCGTTTCATACGATGGTTTTCAACTTGAGAGGAAAAAACAGACTTGTATTGTTATTATAGTTTCGTAGGCCGCTAGGTATTTCTCTCTAGATTTTGGTGGCAAAAGGCGTGTCACTCGCGTTTCGTGCCTCGATTAGTATTTCCGGGGGTGGTCGAATCTACGTGTTGCTCTTCGCTCTTCTTCCCTACTTGAAGTCAACATTTTTGATAATAATTAACCACACAACGAAAACGTTAACGAGTATTTATAGAAAATGGCGTGCTGGTTTCGTTTCTTCCGCGCGCCACGCTAACGATGCGCGTCCAGGTGTAAATAAAGTCATGGCAAAACCGCTGAACAGCCTATATAAAAATATAATAAAAAACAAAACAAAGTTTTGAATACGCAAATTAAGGTAAATTCGTAGTGAAAAAAATATCATTTGAAGAAATGATAATAATTTTGATGATTGATTTATCATAAATGTAAGCTAAAATAGTTTATTTATTCTCAAAAATATTAATTGTTTTTAGATATAAAAACTCTTTGCGGAGATTAAGAAAAATAACTGTAAAGTAAAAATACTAGTGTAATAAACGCTGAATTATGAACCTAAATGCGTTGCTTTAAGAGTCACTTTACAAGCAAGTGTGTTCAAGAAATATTTTGTCATTTTTTGTGACCGTATTTTATGGCCCTTCTATTAAGCCGTCCTATTGTTTAACCGGATGTCGACCAATAACAATGGTACTTAGATAATGAACTTATTTTTATTGCAGTTGCAAAAGTTGCGACAGCAATAAACAAAAATCTCTGAAAAACTGCGTCAACTATTGGTTCAAACACTACTGTAATTTTGCTATTTCAATCAAAACAGAGCAATAAAAGAAAAATATACCAAATGTTGTCAATTTTTAACAAAACTACGTAACTTGCTCCTTTTTAGGGTTCCGTAGTCAACAAGGAACCCTTAAAGTTTCGCATTGTCCGTCTGTCTGTCTGTCCCTGGCTTAGCTCACAGACTCGTACTACTAGAATACTGTAATTTGGCATGGGTATACATATTAATCACGCCAACAAAGTGGTAAACTAAAATCTTGAAAAACATTTTTTTAGGGTACGTCCCTTGCACGTAAAGTGGGGATGATAACTTTTTTCTCCTATCCCATAGGTGTATCGTTGGATTGGCCGTTCAATAATATTGTTGATTTTCAAAGCAATTTTTCGATTCAGGGATCGATATGCGTGATATTAAGCTTTAAGTTCCCAAGTTTAATCACATTTAAATGCAGTTATTTACTTTCCAATAGCACTGCACAAGTAACAAGTCGCACGCTGATAAAACACAAAAAATGTCAATATAAACATTTTATACCTTTATGCAGTGTCGGTTAACGCACCTAGCGCGTTCGCTGCGATTTGTTTGGCGGCATCGCATAGGACATCGCGAAAATTGGAGAGGCAGTGAAAGTGATGATAAATAACTAAATTTATATACCCGACAGAGCATAGCCATGTGTCGGAGAGAGGTAAATATCAAAGTGGATAGAATAGACATAATTTGTTGTTTGACATTCCTTATTCCAAATTATTATATTTTTATGGAAATATTTTATTATTGATACTAATTAAATATAGCAATACCAATATATTACATTTTCTAAACCAAACGGAAGATATGAGTACGAAATTACTTCTTGTCAACAATAATAATTCATAAAGAGCTCTCGCTGGCCGAGACCATTAAAAATGATCTCACAACAAGTGAGCATAACACGCGCCTAGTATGAGTGTCACACTTCTATACATAATTACGTTATAACGAACACGACTAAAATACGTTTCGTTCATCCCATTGGTCAAAACGCTTGCATCGGGCGATCGAGTCGTAAGCCGTGCTGTACGATTATCGCCTTAGAGGTGAGCATGCGGAAGTTTGGCCGATGGTACGGATCGGCGTTCATTTTGTTTTACACATTATAAATCCTGTATGATATGTGTATAACTTTGTGGTGCATAATTACGTTAATTTTTGCAAGTTTTAATAAAATATTGAATGAATATTTTAATATTTGTGAACAGAATAATGATGCAGTGTAATTATGGCTGTATAGTAATTAATGAGTGATTTTAAACATAGTTTTGTACCTATATGTCTATGGTTTCAAGGCTGTTAAGTTGAAAGCATTTTCATGTCTTTCAAAATATTATTTTGTAAGTCCATATTCTTGTTTTCCATGTTAGTATAAAAGTGGGAATTTCATCCGATTTTTTTGCCCAATCGAGTCCTGAAGCTCTTGAATTCCACAAGGTAAATAATTTATTACGCACAATACAATAAAATTAATAGGTACATTTTTATTTTGGTGTGATAGACAGCAAAATAAAAAATGTCTGCCTGTCAAAACAGCGATAGTAGGTAAGTTTATTTATTCAATTATTTTCAGAAACGTCTAAACAAACACCACTCTATTGTAACATTAAAATGTATTAAAATACTAATTAATAATGAGAAATAAGCCAGCAATGTTGTTTATATTATGGGAAGGAATAAACGTTTAACTGGAAAATTGTTGTTTTAATTGAAATCTATTGTTGTTAATTGAAAGTTGTTTTAGTCGAGATAACAAATTGATCAATTACTCATTTTGCTTAGTTTCGTTTAATAATAAAGCTTATCATTTGTCTGTTAGGCAGGGTAATTGTCAGTGTAATGTTTCATAAAAGATAACATAGGCCGTCATGACGACAGAAGGGAGAACATACAACTATGAAAATATAACAGTGAAATTAATTGTAGTATCAAAAACCTTCATTCCATGATTTTTAAATGAAAATTAGTAATTATTAATTAGAATTACTACAGATATACTCGAACAGATTTCTAAGCGTGTACGTGGGCCGCTGGGCCGCACACTGGTCCCGAATGATAAAAAAGTGGACATTAAGAAATTTTTGACAGAAGGTCAACGGATTCGGCTGATTTTTTTTTTGTAGACAGCTGATGCAATTACAAATCACTTTTATAGATTGAGTTTTTGCCAAATAAGCCGTATTTTCAGAGAAAAAAAATATTCAAATATTTTTTGTATGAAAGAAATCCTAATTTTGTCTTTATCTTCCAAGATTCAAACGTATTCAAAATAAAACTTAGCGCAGCTTGTAGAGGTGCTAATTGCTCACCACTTTGTCATAGACACTCTTCTGCGATTTTGTGCTCCTTTTGAGTTACAGGCACTTTAAATATTTTTTGTATGAAAAAATCCTAATTTTCTCTTTATCTTCCAAGATTCAAACGTATTCAAAATAAAACTTAGCGCAGCTTGTAGAAGAGCTAATTGCTCACCACTTTGTCATAGACACTCTTCTGCGATTTTGTGCTCCTTTTGAGTTACATGCACTTTAAATATTTTTTGTATGAAAAAATCCTAATTTTGTCTTTATCTTCCAAGATTCAAACGTATTCAAAATAAAACTTAAAGCAGCTTCTAGAGATGCTAATTGCTCACTACTTTGTCATAGACACTCTTCTGCGATTTTGTGCTCCTTTTGAGTTACAGGCACTTTAAATATTTTTTGTATAAAAAAATTCTAATTTTGTCTTTATCTTCCAAGATTCAAACGTATTCAAAATAAAACTTAGCGCAGCTTGTAGAGTAACTCTTACAAATATATGAAATTATCAGTATCAAATAAACAAACAAGGAAATCTCAAAACGTGTTCAGACATGTTTATGTACAGGTAAGTTATTGTGTGACTCGTATGTAGCTCTTCGTTTGGAATTTCACTTGAAATACGATTTATAATGGTTTGACACAGTAAATCACTATTTTTAAGGCACCCACTATTACTCAAAAAAGAAAAAATGTCTAAATTAGTCACAAATGTAGTCATTTTGATACAAAAATATTACAGGCAAATAAATAAAAGTTACAATGTGGTGATAGTTGATAAAAAATTGTGTTGTTTTTACGAGCACAAGACGCGTAATGAACAAAAACGGGTTCCGCTTGCCCTTATACTATTGATATATGACTCATTACCCAACTATCCCGTTACTTAATGGGGTAGTTAGATAATGGCTCATTACCTAACTACCTCATTACTTAATGGGGTAGTTAGATAATGAGCCAAATATTCTTGCAATTTGGATGAGTCACGAGAAAATAAAACATACTAAGATGTGCTCCTACATAAATACCGCAAAACTACAAAGGGAATTTTTAATTGCAATTTATATACCTATTCATCATTCAGCGTTTTCGACGCGTTCGACTAGATGACCAAATAGAGCCGAAATCGTCACTTATAGGGTAATTAAGCAATGACTCTATACAAAAAAAATTTTACATACGAGTCACACAATAACTTACCTGTACATAAACATGTCTGAACACGTTTTGAGATTTCCTTGTTTGTTTATTTGATACTGATAATTTCATATATTTGTAAGAGTTACTCTACAAGCTGCGCTAAGTTTTATTTTGAATACGTTTGAATCTTGGAAGATAAAGACAAAATTAGAATTTTTTTATACAAAAAATATTTAAAGTGCCTGTAACTCAAAAGGAGCACAAAATCGCAGAAGAGTGTCTATGACAAAGTAGTGAGCAATTAGCATCTCTACAAGCTGCTTTAAGTTTTATTTTGAATACGTTTGAATCTTGGAAGATAAAGACAAAATTAGGATTTTTTCATACAAAAAATATTTAAAGTGCATGTAACTCAAAAGGAGCACAAAATCGCAGAAGAGTGTCTATGACAAAGTGGTGAGCAATTAGCACCTCTACAAGCTGCGCTAAGTTTTATTTTGAATACGTTTGAATCTTGGAAGATAAAGACAAAATTAGGATTTCTTTCATACAAAAAATATTTGAATATTTTTTTTCTCTGAAAATACGGCTTATTTGGCAAAAACTCAATCTATAAAAGTGATTTGTAATTGCATCAGCTGTCTACAAAAAAAAAATCAGCCGAATCCGTTGACCTTCTGTCAAAAATTTCTTAATGTCCACTTTTTTATCATTCGGGACCAGTGTGGGCCGATGTGGCGGCACTGGATGCGACTACACCCCGTAGAAATCCTTCTACATAAAAAAGGACCTAGACAAAGATCGTTAGAAACGAAAGACAAGATGACAGATTGTAGAAGGATTTCTACGGTGAGATGTCAAAAACTGAGAAACGAAATGTCACTTTGTATAGAAAGAGCCGTGTCTATTCTTCGAAGAAATAGAGTGTCATGCTAAGCCTGCAGGTGGTCGCTTGACATAAACTGGTACTCCTGTGCGGTGCCACTTTCTGATTTCTGTGGCTTTGTTTTTGTATGTACTAACAATAGCTTTATAAAGTTTTACTAACAGTATATGGATTTCATCTGATATAAATGTCATATTAATATAATTATTATTATACTTGCTGTGAAAATTAGCATGTCAGTGAAGCATACCCATAAGATTTTTACCTACCAAATATTGCTCAACGCGCCTAAATAAGTTTTTATTTCAATAATATCTACTGCGCTGCAAAACAAAAATAGCTGACGTGGCTCAAAAGGCTGCCCAACTTAAATGGGACTGGGTAGGACATGTCTGTAGCATGTCGGAAAAACTGTGGGTCCAAATAGCACAGAAATGATGCCTTGACAGTTGAACAGTACGGCGGGGTCGCGGCAGATCACGTAGGAGATGGCGGAACGAGATGGATAGGTTCCGTCAAAACTGCAAGAAGGATGCCTGGGCTCGCGAAAGATGAAAGGAGTGGAGGGAGGCCTTTGCCCAGGAGTGGGACAGCGTAGGCTAGTAAAAAAAATGGAATTCTGACCATGAAACGAGTCACACGTACCTTTTGATTCTAAGCCACCGTCATCTTCAAACGATTGACAGAAATATAACAATTTTTCAAATTCGTTTAGCGCTAAATGCATTTAGTGATTTGTGGTGCTAGTGTGGAAGAATAGTGTTGCTTTTTATGTATAAAGTTGGTGCCCAAACAGGCCGTCGGTCGCCCATTCTGAAAAAAAGTGGGTACACCTGTAAAGACAAGGTTTTGCAGATACGGTTTACGGTTTCAGACACGTATTCCTCAAAAAGAATACAATTCACTTAAGGCGCTGACAAGACCCAATTGACTAAACAGGCTTCTCTTAAGAAAAAAATATGCCAAATCTGTATAGTCTGTGGTAGCGGAAAAAATATATGTTAATTTTGAACATACATATTTCCCAGAACTTGGTTGTTAACAAAACACGTTTTAAAAAAAAATTCGATACAAATTAACGTTAAACTAACCTCTTACCTTGAGTTCTAATCCAAAATATCTGCATTAAATATAAACATACGTTACGTATTTAATTAATAACAAGAACGTCTTATTTGAATGCAGAACTTGGTTGTTTTTTATTTTCGATTACTTAACTCAATTTTGAGTAAATAGATGCGTTGTGTCATCGCGCATCTCTTTCTTTTCTATGCAATCTGACAGTGACTGCGGTTTAGGTGTTGTCAGCGTCTTAAATAAGGAATATACGAGATAATCTATTATAGTAAGTACTTTTTTACACTTGTAGGTAACAAGAAAAAGTAAGTACGATTATATAATAAAGATAAAGGCTCGTGCAGACTAGCGCGACATTGCGGGCGCGACAGGCAGCGATATGCTTGTCGCACCCGCGATATTGCCCCAGTCTGCACAAGCCTTTATCGGTTTTTGATGGTAAGTCAAAAGCAATTATTATTAATAACACAATATTATTATTTGTTGTTTCAAAATTATGAGATAGTTTAGTACCTAAATGTACTTTGTACCTTGGTATGTATTTGAAATAACTACGCTTGATAGGTATTTTAGATAATTTCATTGACACTTGTGGATTACTCTTCCAACCGATTAATTTATAGGTTAACACAGCCATGGTTCATGTCAGAATATTATAATATTCAATGTACATAATCAGCCTATAATGTTCCCACTGCTGGGACACAGGCCTCCTCTCGGTGAGAGGGAGTGGGCCGTAATCCACCACGCGGGCCCAGTGCGGGTTGGCAGATGTCACATATCTTCGAATTTTTGGTTCTAGGACATGGTTTCCTCACGATGTTTTCCTTCACCGTTTTGAGAGCAGTGGTGATGAAATAATTTACCCAAACTAAAGCGCCCGTCAGGGTTCGAACTTACGACCTACAACTCGTAAGTCGCGGTCGTTATCACAGGGCCACCACTGCTCATATGCAATGCCCTAACTGCTAATTTTATTTCATGAAAGAGTAGATTGAGAAACTTGGTATAAGTTTGCGATAACGTTCAAATTCACTATTGCTTAAGGAGATCAGCTAATATACGAAACCAGTCTGTTTTATCTGTACCTACCAGGATAAAAGTATTCTGTCTCTTTCAAGGGTTTGAATTTCAACCCCTAATAAAAAAAACTCAGTCCATAATGGTGTTTCATAACCATAGTTCGTAGGTACTAATTCATTTATCGCCATCAATATTTCATAATGGAATGGCTAGCAGCGTTCGAGTGCTTCGCTTCGGGAGTGGAAACTTGAATTAATGGCAGAGCGTAATGACAAAGTTCTACATAAGTGCGGAGTTGTGGAAGACCTAAATCACTAATTTGATGAACTGTGTTCGATATGAGCCTGATAGAAAAGATCTGTTCGGGGTCTTGAGGTACCGACTTGATTTAGGCACATTGCATGAAATTCTGTCTCAGGCAAATGGTGATGATACAAAGAGTCTGTTCAGGTTCATGGCTCAAATATAATCCGTAGCAGTAGGTATGTATTTAAGCTGTCCCGTTGGACGTTGGAATTTGGGACTTTTCCCAAATTAAAGAAAGGCGTTCAGACGTTTTGTCCGCGGGTGTTACGGGCTTTCATTGGCCCCGTGTCGTCTGTAATGGCGCGTGTGCAGAAGAAAGTTTTTGCTGGCACGTTATACATGCAATTTGCAACAAAATTAAAATAAGAAGGAGTTTCTAAGCTTGCGTGTGTGAACTGTGTTGTTAGTGTTCTTCAAAGCCTTAACCTGTTAAGCCCCGCGCGACTCCGATTCGGTATCAAACAATAGAAAAACAATTGTGTCTCATTAGCTGTCCTCGACCAATTAAGACACTACAGGAAGGTGAATCGCGACTCGACCAAGCAGAATCACGCCAGACCAAGCGTCCCAGGTAAGCTAACTACAGCTTGAAAAGACAAACGCGTCTAAAGGTAAGAGTTTTTTTGCTTTGGTTTTGTTTTGAGCGTTGCAGCCTATTCGATTATTTTTCAACCAGGCTTCTCCCAATTATGGAGGCGCACAAATTGCTTTAAAATCTGTCAAGTATTTTTGTCGTGAAGCTCAAACAGACAAAAATGCTTCATTAAGGTAAAAATGAAGAGGCGCTTCAATATTTAAAGTCTGAAATCGCCAAGCCGCGTTGAGCAATCGTGCCACAGTTATTAACGCTCGTGTCTTCTTTGTATCAGGAACTTGAGAACTTTGAGTAATGCAAATGTTTCTTCATTCCCAAGAAGCTCAACTACATATGACTAAAATATTATATGAATGTGTACACATCTTGAAGATAAAACATGCACGTAGTTTGTGGAGCAAGTTTGCCGAGGGTAGTATTAAATTAATCTATGCTTTGTACATGTATGCTTAACATTTTAACCGCTCACCGAGTTGGCAAGCTGCCTCGGTGCGACAGTTTGTGGAATAAGTAGGGTTCTTGTATGTAAGGACATATGGGTTAAAAACTTTAGTGTAAAGATTTTTTAAGTGATAGGTGGGTAGGTATTTATGCACATTACAAGTATTCATGGAGTTGTGTTTTCTAAGACTAGATGAAAGTGAGGCTATGAAATTTGAATGATATGGGATTAAAATACCGTCGTGATTTTTTATCACAAGATATCAAGGTCTATTTACCAAAAATCATCAAAGTAT
This sequence comes from Atethmia centrago, assembly GCA_905333075.3. NCBI lineage: Eukaryota > Metazoa > Arthropoda > Insecta > Lepidoptera > Noctuidae > Atethmia > Atethmia centrago. Next base: position 10,579,365 of record HG995388.1, read on the forward strand.
GTATTTTTTTTAACTGTTAGTCAAGGCTGTGTTGCCAGGGGCCTCGGTGACCCTTTAGTACCATCCCGCGACCCCGGCAGGAGGTCTTGCCTGTATGCGGGAGACTTAAATCTTCCTTTCTTTCTTTGACATGAGCTAGTCATGTAAAGTAGCTCATACCACAATAAAAAGATTAGCCAGTCAATAAGGATGGTACGGCTGAAGCCAAGACCTATAACCGTTACTTAGCTCGTGATCTGACTTAGACGTGTACCCGTCTCTATCTTGCACTTGTAGTTAGACAGTTGTGCGACAGTGAAAGAAATATCGCTTAGCTAAACTATGTGCTAAGTAGTATTTAAAGATCTCGGTATTAGACTAGATGAAAGTGAAGCTCTAACAGTAAGTCTATTATTATAATTAGATAAGATTAAAAATACCTACGTGATTTTTACTGAGCACGTAGGTACTTTGGATAACCAAAAAACTTGCTAAGTAACGTTAATAGATCTCAGTCTGAGAGTGCAGACTTACCTACTTGAATATCCTCACTTGTGCAGGTCTTTTTAAAGTTCCGTAGTAAACAAGAAACCCTTATAGGTTCGCCATGTCTGTCTGTCCCCGCTGTAACTCAGAGACGCTTAGTACTAAAAACTAATTAATTTAATTTGGCATAGATATACATATTAATCACGCCGACAAAAAGCTAGAATAAAATCTTTAAAAACATTTTTTTTTGAGGTACTTCCCTTGCACGTAATGTGGGGATGATATTTTTTTGCTCGTCTATCCCATGATGTGGGGTATCGTTGGATAGGCCGTTCAAAAATATTGTTGGTCTGTCTACACCATTTATCGATTCAAGGATTCATTTGCGTAATATTAAACTTTAAAGTGCTAATTTTTGTTAGAGTCAAGTGCCCCCCCCCCCCCCCCCTTCTGTCAGCTAAATGTTTGTTTATGGAGATGTGAAAAAATTATGGCATTATTGCATATTATGAAATTAAAAGGAAAACAGCTAAGTAGGCTTTAAAAGTTAATGAGTAATTTAAGTCGACCGACTTAAATTTGCGGTTGGAGAATTGATCGTGACGTATATCGATGTATGGGAGAACATGTTTGTCAACTACAATGTTAAGTTTGTTTTTGAAATAAATTCATCCTCAGTAATCCCAACTACGGAACCCTTCATTGTGCGAGGTCCGACATGCACTTGGCCGGTTTTTAATACACATCATTGCTGGATGATGAATTGTCCTTGTGCTATTAGTTTGGGTCAGTTTCGTATAGTTGCCGGCATTTAACTTTAGCTCTCGGCGGAGTGGTGGGGGTTTGTGTGCGCATCGTATTGTCTCAGGAGTAAGGTCCAAAATCGCAGTAATTAAGGAACAGAGCTCACGATAAATCACGATAAACGCAATTCACCTACACAAACCCTTACTCAAAACACGAACAAACATTGACCAAAAAGTTTTTAACTCCCCTAAAATGCACATCCCAAAAAGTATTAAATCCTTTTAAAACTCCTTTCTAATACAAATTGATGAAACCTGTTGAACGATACATTTGACTTGGTAATTTTTCTGAACAGAAAAAATGGGTACAGAATTTCGTATTCCTGTTGTGATGGCAGTTAAGGTTGGACTGAATAAGGATTTGATTGAGGTTAGAGTAATCGTTGAGGAGAATAGATTCTATCAGGAGTCAAAGGGAAATTGTGGCTAGCGGGTAATTCCGTAACACACTTACAATGGCAATGCCATTCATTTTGGCAATTCAACAACATTCATTGTGTTATTTACGTTGGTGAGCAGACGAATTTTTAAAACAAATTAAGCAATGGTCTTAGAATATCTTCGGATTATGACTGAAAGTGAGTCATGCAATTGGCGCGCAGTTCACAAATAGAAAAAAGAAATGCTTGCTGCTCTATCGTATACATTTTCATAGTTGCAATTCTTTATCATAACATTATGTGCTTCTTTCTTTCGTTCTGGATGAGGACAGTTCGGTAAAAGAATCGATCAAAATTACATCTCTACTCTTTTGTTTAAATTAAGAGGTCAATAATACCTTAGCGCCACCTCACTCTTTATCTCGCTCGCACGCTATCTGCTCGTCGTCACGCGAGCAAGCGAGATAGGGTGGCAGGCAGAAGGCGGCTCCAAGGCGCCGATGGTTTAGGTAATTTCTTTTTAAGGTGAAAATATATATAATAAAAAAAAATCAAAACAGATATCTGCTTTGTATTTAGTTCAGTTACCATGCAAAGTTGAATGATCTGACGTGTTTGAATTTGACGTATGTTTTTAGTAATAGCGGTTTTTTGTTCGGTTTGGAGGTAAGTTTCTATTTTTTTTCCGTAGAGATTTTTTATGGAATTGTGTTTTCGTCTAAACTACGTTCTATAGTTATAGTACTTAACATTAGTCCTCAACTTTACCATATATTCATTTCAAAATGAATGCTGCAGTATTTTCGATATAACGGAGAATCATGCTAAGCAATTTAAGATATTGTAGAGTCTACAAAATCTCCTGCTTTATACATTTATAATCCCATAGCTCGACAAAATGTAAGAAATAGCAGATTTCTTTTTGCGATTTTCGGTTAGTCCCATTATAAAAGTTGTTCATACTAATAATAAGTAGAATGACCCTCTAAGAGGTTTTCAGTTATTTCAATAACACCTTGCAGATAAGTTGCAGTCCTCAAATAGACTTTACCGCTTCTTTATCCTAACTTTCCTACCTAATATCCTAACTAATAATATATTATAAATGCGAAATTGAGTGTGTTTGTTTGTTCGCTTTCACGCTATAACGGCTGATCGGATTTGGATGAAATTTGACAAATAGCCTGAGACTTGGAAAAGGACATTTAAGCTACCTTTCATCCTGGATCGCCAACGAAGTCGCGGGCAACAGCAAGTATAATTATTATATTAAATGCGAAAGCGAGTTTGTTTCTTTGTTACGCTTTCACGTTAAAACGGCTGCACGGATTTGGATGAAATTTGGCGCAAACGGTAAATCATGACCTGCAGAAGGACATAGACTTTTTAGTCGAAGTCGCGGGTAACAGCTAGTACATAATATTTCAGCTGAAAAAAGAACAACTCATGGTACCTATTTATTTATTTAAACATCTCGCACACAGAGGCGGACTTAATATCGCACACCACTACATTCTCTACCAGTCAACCGTGGGTGGTGAAGAGGTAAGATGGCAGGTACTCTGAGAGGAAATAATAATAATAAAAAATATTAAAAGATACAAAATAGATTATAAATAAAATAGTTACACAAGTACATAGATAGGTTAATAAAGTCATAAGTCATTTATTCATGAATAATAAATTGTATCTGAAATTACATGGTATAAAAAAGACAATTATAATACACATACATACATAGTTACTACAATATATTTATATACCTACACTTTATATGTATACATACAAATTCAAGGAAAAAAGGTACATAATTGAGATGATTCTACGCTATTTGTTTTGAAAATAACTCTGCAATTACCTATTTCCATGCTCCTGCTTATATTTTGAACCCTGTAATGATGTAACTGACCAATTGTTTGCCATTTCACACGATCTTAGTTGGCTGTATGTGTTCAAACAATATAGGTACCCAAACCTATGCAAATAAGACATAACAGAGTGTTTGTAGTTAGCCCCTGACCCAAATCCGAGAAAACATGGATTGAATTTAGCTCCACTCGATCAATGAATTTACTTTACTCAAAATCTCGAGGGCTACAGAAGTAAACAGTCATATAAAAGCTGGTAAAGTTTAGGTTTACAGAAAATTCATTGTCATTAAAGACATAATTATTAAGTCACTCCCTTGAGAACAATACTAGAACCTAAACATATAAATTACACAAAGTTCACCGTCATCAGACTCATCAGTTACAAACTAAATAGCCATACAAAGCCTTCATTTCTCCAGAAGTGTTCGATTCCCAATTATATATATAGAATAGAAGAGAATAGAACACTCATTATTATTTACACCATAAATATTACAGATATATATGTTGAAATGTTACATAGGGTGACACAGAGGGCGGTCTTATCGCTAAAAGCTTTCTTTTAATGACAACCTTTGGATGGATTAGGGGGGAAAGTAGAGACAATACTGCAGGTAGTCTGTGGTTTACCATTTACATAAATATATAATAAATACATACATACATTATCTACGAGTATATAATATATTCAGTAATAATCATGAAACAAGTGTTAAGAACAACAAAACAGAAGCAAAGTTAGTGAAAAAGATAGTGTTTTTTTACCATGACGAGCGAAGCCACACGATGCGTCGCCATTGCTTTGCGACGCCCGCGCCTCGCCTGAGCGGAAACGCTGCGTCATCCTAGATACAAATTATAGTGACATATGCGGTGCATTGCGATGACGTGCAACAAGGCAACGCACAAGGAGACCAGAGAAACGAAGCGACTCAGTATATTGCAGTGCGATACCGAGCGTCGGGAGCAGAATTATAGGGCAGCACATTATTGCTTGTACTAAAGAACAATGGCATCCCCAGCATACGTGACCTTATGGCACTCGGTGCGTAGAAATCATAGCGCTTCGACGAGGCAACGCACCGGCAACGCCCGTGTGGCCTCACTCAGTTTTGAACGCATTGAAAGAGTGTAGATTTCTTATACGACGACACAACAACTGACAGCGCGCCAAGCGTAGTTCGCGTTATCGTGACAGTGTAGCCGTAGCATGTTGTACAGCGAGACGTCGAGCGGTATGCGAGAGAGAGCACGCGAAGTGTAGTTCGCGTTATCGCGACTATGTAGCCGTATCATTATACTAGAGGGTATTCTGTTACAAAGTTGTGCTCCTTCAAAAGTAAGCATTTTTGCCATAGTTAGTTCTGGGTAAAACTGGCAACCTAGCTCGCCGTGTCCTACGTTGAATTACTTATTTATATTGGGTAAGTGTTAGGGGCTTGTGGCTAAGTAATAACAGCCGCACGGGTCGATCGATCAGGTTAAGCTACGCTGTCCGCGGTTGGTCCGTGGATTGGTGACCATCTTTACATACCAAGACCCCTTCGTGCCTCGGAAAGCACGTTAAGCCGTTGTTCGCGGCTGTCATTTGTAGATCTTTGACAGGCGTTACGGGTCGTTAGAAGCCCGAAAGTCTGACAACCAGTCTTACCAAGGGGTTTCGTTTTGCCTAATAACTGGGTTGTGGAGGTCAGATAGGCAGTCGCTCCATGTAAAATACTGGTATTCAGCTGCATCCGGTTAGACTGGAAGCTGACCCCAACATAGTTGGGAAAAAGCTAGGCAGATGATGATTGGGTAAGTGTTATGTTCATCGTTCAGAAATTTTATGATGTTTGGTAAGTATATACGTATAGTTGTTTGGCATTCATTATTTTTGTAGTTCTACATTTAAAGTCAATGCAACTTTTTGGCATACTTTTTTTTCTCTTTCGCCAGTAATAAAACTTAGATCACCATTAGAAGACTATCTGAGAAGTACATAGAAAAAAAAACTAAGTCTTTAAACCGTAACCTACCAGAGATCCTGCCGGGGTCGCGGGAAGGTACTTATGGGTCACCGAGGCCCCCGCAACACAGGCAACAGGAAGGAATACGTGTTGGATTTAGTCAGTAAGAGTCTGACACACCCTCCCGCTCCGCCCAGAGCGGGAGAAGTTATTTGATGATTTCCCACCCTCGAAAAAAAAAAAAAACCCACCAGAGATATGACGGTTCCTATTTTTTTTTCAGGCGTTACTGGTAAAGCAATTTGAAAATATTTGTTGATTTTCGTTCAAGACGTTCGTTCGTTCGTTCAACTATTCTTATCAACATTACCGCCACTATGGTGGGTAGGTGCTAAAGATTCTGTTGTATCGGTACTCTTGTCGTTAAGTTAATGAAATTGATAATAATCAGCTTACTTAAGCTGTTTAATGTAGAAACTTTTTAAGTAATAAGGTTAAGTATGAATAGTTGAACAGTATTTTTATGAGTTACGGTCAGTCATCATCATCATCCCAGTTCTGGGCTTCCCATAACTTTCAGCTGTTTCGGAACAGGGCTAGTATGGACCTAAAAAAGCTGTTTCAATTTAATATTTTGGTCAGATTTTACTCATGGATATATAGGTAAGATATGCACGAATAAAATTATGACTGATGAATAATGATTAAAGGATATTGTGTTGTTTTCTTCTTCAGTACCGAGAATGATGCTGCACACCACACAACACACTTACACAACACACAGACAACACACTTACACAACACACAGCGCACTCACATCTACAGTTACTTTATTTTAATTACCAAATTGTTCCTACGTTTTCATTTATTTATTTATGGTTAATTAAAACGGTACAGCACCAATTACATTAATTAACATATAAACAATCATTAATATATTAACAATAATTACGTTGTATATTATTTAATTTTAAACTAACACGGAACAGTGGAACAAGTGAGAGACAACTGCAAGGGGGACTCCCCTTGCATACTGTCTCTCACAGAACACCAGACATATACGCATAGTTTTACTCCATTCATCCGCAAACACATCACATTCAGGGTTGGCAGTCAGAAGGGCATTTAGCATCTTTATAGTACGACAGACTGGGGATTCGGCTCTGGCTACAGTTTTGGATGGCATTTGCGCAAACAGATTGGGCTCTGACGGTGTCCGATGTATTTGTCGGGCACAAATAATCGGCAGGAAAGGTAATGGAGCTCTGGGCAGTCGACACGTCCCCGTAAGGTCTTACAGGCTAACGTGAGCTGACCAAGGCCTCTTCTCACCTCCAACGAGTTGAAAGCCCAACGTCCCTAAAAGATAGTTGGTAGGATACATGTAGGGAAAGAAACCTTTGGAATATGCATCTCAAGCAAGTTTTCTGTACCTTTTCCAGCATCAATGTTTGGGTCGTAATATAGGGGTGCCAAACACAGGCACTGGACTCGAGATTGCTTCGTACAAGAGCGATGTACAAAAGCCTAATAACATTTGGATTGCGAAAGTCACGAGTATTTCGCAAAACAAATCCCAACCGCCTGAAAGATTCCTTCGCAAGGGTAGAAATGTGATCTCTAAAAGTCAGACAGCGGTCGAAAGTCTCTCCCAAGTCCTTTATGTTGGTGACACGAGCAATCGCCTCACCACCCAAACTGTAGTCGTGATGGGTCGCAACCCTCTACCGTAAGTCATGACGCAGCACTTGTCTATGTTAAAACATAGCTTGTTCGCAATGCTCCACTCATAGATGGCATCAATATCCATTTGTAGGAGTTCGCAATCCGCCTCCGTTCGAATGTGTGCGACTAACTGAAGGTCGTCGGCATATAACAGGCATTTGGCAAACTTAACATTAGTAATCAGGTCATTGATCATGATCAGGAACAGAGGCGGCCCTAACAACGACTTACACCTGAGCGTGTATTATAAGGCTTGGACTAGAAGCAGCCATGTCTTACAAACTGCTTGCGCTCGCGCAGATAGTCGGAAAAGAAACCCTTTGAATGCCAGACTCCGGATTCACTATGTATCACGCGACATTTAAGAGATCTCTCAAATGTCGCGTGATACACCAGTGGTGCATAAGAACCTAGGAATCCCGGACGAGAAACCGATGGCCCCCAGCTTTGTCAAAAGCACATCGTTATCAACTCGGTCGATTGCTTTCTGGAAATCGAAATATAGAGCGTCAACTTGCCCACCCATATCCAAGCCACGGGATATGTAGTCTACTTGAATCAGTAAATTCGAATTTACGGAGCGACCCGGCCGAAACCTGTACTGCACATCAGTTAAGGACATATTTACGCTTTTGTAAATGAAAGCGTGGAAAATGTGCTCGAAAACCTTGGCAATGGTTGACAAGATAGCGATGATCATTATTAGCTTTTTCCAACAAACATCGGCTTACATACATTATCAATATGCTGACTCATTATGAACGGAAGCACCTGTCTCCTGTGATACAGGTTTTTTTAATTAGTACAGGATACAGGTGATCTTTTCAGGTGAGTTAAGTACTGTATTGTATTGCATATCAATAACGGGTGGAAAAATAATCTGCATCACTGTTTTTGGAACAATAAAATTATTATGGTATGTTATGTTTTCCATCCAATAAACTCATGTTACTTTAAGTCAAATAGTATGTAGGTACTTTCAGGATGCAATCTCTGAATCAGAGATTACATCCTGAAAGATTGCATAATTTCTACTCGGATTCAGGTAATCCTTATTGCAAATTATAAAAAAAAAACCAAAACATCCCAAATCAATATAAGAAATCTGTTTAGCTAGCCGATCGTTTCCGTTCCAATTTGATCTTTTGAAATTTTTGTGAACATTGCAAAAAGAAGTATGAAAGAAAAATACTTGTTGCGCCGACCCAAAATAAATTGGGATAAGGGCAGGAAAATGATGATTGCAAAAAAGTAGTTAAGACGTGGTAGTATCGAGGACTTTTTTTCAAAACGTGTTTTGGTAACAACCTAGTTCTGAGAAATATGTTCAAAATTATTTTTTTTTTCCGCTACCACACTATACAGATTTGCTATTTTTTTTTCTTAAGACAAGCCTACTTTGTTCATGTGCCTCTTGTCATCGCCATAAGTAGGTATAACTTACGTATTTTCATTCAAACAACGTCGCTTGACGTCCTACATTAACCTTTTCAAGGATTAATTCGCCTTTCTAACTAACGATGCCTAAAGTCTCACAAAATTCCTTCACACACTAGAGCTTTCACATTCCACTGTCCCCTCGAACTGGCATGTCTGTCCAAGCTTAAGGCGTTTACACGGCGGCAGTTTGTTGACTAACGAGAAGCGAGAACGAGTCTATGCGAGTCTCACTAGGCGACTATCGCACTGAAGCAAGAGACAAAAACTGTAATACGATTATGTTATAGACACTTGTCAAGCTTTCTTTCTTTCTTGTAAATCTCAATTCTTATATCCGAAATTATTTTTTTTTGGCACTGATTACAAATCCAATCTCGATTACAAACACAGTCAACATCGAGATTGAGCGTGTAATGCGTGCAAATGCATGGACGTTGACACTTTTTAAAGACGAGAGAAAAAGTTCATTCTTGTAAACAGTGCATTGTAAGAAAGAGAACTGCTCTCTTTCTTACAATGTACTGTTTACAAGAATCAACATTTTTATTTCATTGCGATATATCTATTCTTCTTTTCAAGGCAAGAAACTGTCCCTGTGTAAATGACCCATTAATCTCTTCAGAATATTCAGACCACTAGAGCGTTCGAACTTGACCACTCTATTAAGCCTCCATGTTTGAGCTTAAAGTATTTAGTCGGGCAACTCGTGGAAAAATGTAGGACATTTTCATTTGTGCCTTTACTGTTTCATCGGTTGTCGGTTTTGTAATTATAATTCCATTTCGTTGTTGATTTATTATTGGTGGGTTTTATGGGTTAGTATTTTAATGGTATGTGTTGTCAACACAATAATATGAAAAATTACTATGATTGTTATTTTCGGTATTAACACTGTTCTTTAACACTGTTCTTTAACAAGCATTGTATCGGTAGTATTTATTAATGTTCCATTGACATGTAATGACATTTTTATCAAAAAATATGTACCGTATTTTTTCATATCTCACTGTTTTCGTAATTATACCAATTTTAACTGACAAACTGTGTTCTATCACAGACTAAACGGACAGAGGGTAAGTTTCATACAACCGCACTATGATTAGTGGTGTTCAAAGTTGCCTTATGGCAATCACTTGCTTAATGCTATATGCTCTTTATTTTAAGCATACTATTTTATATGCTTTATTTGAAGCATGCTTTTGTATATGTACTACTTGTTACGACCAAAAGGGCGGGCGCGAATAAAACCAGCGCGGTGTTGTCAGAGCGGAATATTACATCGCGTTTATGAATTTATTACGGAACAGTAAACTCTTAAACGCTTCTTACTTTCCAGGCTTAGGACTGTCTATAATTGATTAAGTGTTATTAAGAAATAAAGTAGTTATGTCAGTATTTAAAACAATTATAGGCATAATTGTTTTAAATACTGACATACCTACACACAAAACAACAACACGATACCTCACTCAGTAAATCGTCCTTACTCACACAATTAGTTTTTTTATGTACATAATCAATATTGCGTGTCCTATCACTGTTTATTTACACTAAGCAAAACAACATTGTTTATAATATTACGTTACGTACGTGAGCCGCCTGAGATCACGATAACGCACGCAGTGCCTAAAACGATTACACACGCGACCGAAAGCAAACGCTAGCATGCGACGACTAACCACCCGGCAGCCGGCACCCGCCGCTTTGCTATGCCTGGTTGCTTATTACTACATGCGCTTGCGATGTGCGACGACGTACGATGTAAAGCAAAAAGCAAATAGGAACAAGTGAGAGCCACGATAGCATTTGCTTTATGTTATGTATGATAAGCAAGATGCTTTATTATGCTATATGCTTTATTAACCACCACTAACTATGATAGGTACACTACTACAACCATGAGGCGCGTACGAAGAGAAACCGGTTCATAACGGCTGAGCCAGTTGCTTCGCTCACGAAGCCGCCAGTTGCCCACACGCGCCTTGCTCGAGCTATGTTAGGTACACTACTTCCAAGTAGTGTACCTAACATAGCGCGGTTGTATGAAGCTTACCCTCTGTCCGTTTTTACTCTATGGTTCTAGTGTCAAGGTTATTGATGCCGTTGTTATTATGGGCTCATTATATATTTCAACATTGTCTCTGATAAAGGATTACTGGATCAAAGAGAAGGCCCAAGACTATTAAAATTTTTCGGCTTTTCTACATTAATATCTGTAATTTTTATGGTGTACATAATTTAGATTATTCTATGTGTGTCCTTTTTTATGTGGTGTACAATAGGAGTTTTAATAAATTAATTCATGAATACAGATAACATCACGCCTTGTTTCCCCGAAGGGTTGTGCAGAGGTGTACCTGTAGTAAACCCACATTTCGCCAGTTATGTTTTTAAGTCCCATGTAATAAGGGGACGAGCCTTGCCATCAACCGGGCAGAAATCCAGACTCCGGGCATCGCTGAAAATCCCAGAGAGAAAAACCATTCAGAGAAAAACCCAACAACACATTGCCCGACCCGGGAATCGAACCCAGGACCTCATGCGCAGCAGTAGCGCTTGCAACCACCAGACTAACGAGGCAGTAATTGTTCTCAATTCTATATACCTATCTACATATGTATTTATCTCTTCTGTATTCCTTCTATTTATAAAAGCAGATTCTTAAACTGGAAAAGATGTGCCGGACGAGCGTAATCGCTGAACGCGAAGGGTGTATAGGGAGTGTGTAATGCCTATCCAGGTTTATCCCGGTGTGAGGGTAGGCCTCCCTGTCCATGCGGCGCTGACGTCCTGCACCTATAGATTCCAGATATCTTCAAGGCAGCTACCTGCCTCTTCTATACGGCTGTTACTCGTATATCTTCATATGTACCATAAGGCTCCACTTATCTACAGGAAGCAACTTTCGGGACTCTTCAGGGACACTACTCTTACTCAGGGAACTACTTGATGATTTCGAAAATATAAATAAGTACCTTGCCGATGACTACAAATTGTTTTATGTTACATGTTTTTTTAGGTACTGGCTACCTTTACCGTAACGAGAACCGCTAATTGCTTCCTGTTTTAAAGTTTTATTAGAGGAACTTTTTCATTGTGTGTGCGTTAAATTTACGCTTACAAACTCTTAACTATTAGGATACATACGGCATGTTATATATGTCATTACATTTCCTATAAAATTCCCAGTCTCCTGAGGTATCTGTATCGGTTTTATCTGTTTCCACTGAAAGGATATTTTAGGGGAAACAGACAAAATATGAAATGCAATTTTCCACTAGACCAGTTTTGTCCGGTGATTTTCTGCAAAAGTACTGAACCGATTTTCCAATTAATTACAGATACCTCAGGCGGGTCTATAGAACTAAAACAATCTGATATTTAAAATACAATACAGCTATATTTTTCAAGACGTGATGCGCCCTGAAATCAGGATTGGTTCAACCAAAATAACAATATACATAATCTAAAGTAACACGACTTACAAACTCAGTTAATTGGGCTAGATACATAAAAGTTATGTCCAGGGTTAGGTCTCGGTTCAAGCTACCTGGATATACCGAAAAAACTACAAATTATGGCTATATAGTCCACTTAACTGACGTTTGTAAGTGCCGTACTTACCGTCTTATGTACTAAACACTATTTTAACACTATTTATATGTTTAAACTAGCACTTTTATCACTTAAATCTACGTTATTGTTCGGAAACACTGAATAACACTATGGTGACATACCATCACGAACACTGAATGAATTTAAGTTACTTTCAAAAACACTACGAAAACACTATATGATGACTTATCATCGCGAACAAAAGGCTTTCTACCATACAAGCTATATGAAGGCACAAGATGAAACTGTCAATAGTTTAAGCTTTTAATAAAGATGGTATAATATAATCGAAGAAAGTGTTACCGATCGGTAAGTTATAGGAACCTAGCACAATAAACCAACCCAACATTACATAGAACAATCTAACTCATAAACTATACGCATAATCTAATACATCAAGGTTTTCATATCATCCCCTAGATCTGATTAGGCTAGACTTTCGCATTTACAATATTAGAACCGACAGATATTAATCTTAGTTGTCGGCGCCAGTCAGCCTGAACAATATGTTACATTGCTTAATTTATTTCTATCATAGGTTTTCGCTGTAAAGGACCTTAGGTTTGGGGCAGACGAACGATTTTGGGTGATTATTTTGTTTGTAATCCATCCATACTAATATTTTACCAAAAAATCAGTCTATCTGTATGTTAACATTTCACGCATTAATACAATCAGCCTATAATGTTCCCACTGCTAGGACATAAGTCTCCTCTAGGTGAGAGGGAGTGGGCCGTTATCCACCACGCCGCCGGCCCAGTGCGGATTGACCTATGTCAAATGTCTTTGAATTTTTGGTTTTAGGACATGCCGTTTCCTCACGTTGTTTTCACCTTTTTGAGGACAGTGGTGATGAAATAATTTACAAAAAGTAAAGCGCCTCTCAGGGTACGAACCTACGACTTACAACTCGTAAGTCGCGAAAGTTACCACTGGGCCACCAGTGCTCACGCATTAACGGCTGCAGAGATTTCTGTGAAATCTGGTACACAGATAGACCATGACTTGGGTTAGGACAAAGAAGCGGCGGGCAAAAGCTACATAATTATAAATAAGGGATGAATTTATAAGGAGGCGATGTATTGAGAGACACTTGACTTCCTTGGAAGACAGTGCAGAGAAATATATTTTCCAGCCCTCCTAACTTCATCACTTTCAAAACTACCTACTGGATACGAACTGCAGAGGTCAACTTGGAAATATGTGACTCGGAGTAGCCGTTCAGACACAGTGCAAGTGGCTAAGTTTGTACTTCTACGTACTAACAGATGTTGAATAAATGTGTGCATAACCGAAGAAATGACAAATTAAAATAAGTATACATTTTCCTGACAGCAACACTGTTCAATCCTGCAAAGCTCTGCCGTTTCCTTTTAACAGATTCGACGGGCAAACATCGGTGACCGATTTGGATTTCTAAAAAGTATATCGTCTGTCTTCTACCTTTATATAAACTTTCCATCGAAACCTGTATCTCGGAAAAATAATCTGCTGACATAGAAAGTTTTTCTTTCCCACAGATTCGGTGTGAGATACGATTTCAAGGAAAAGTACATAAACAAAGTATGGTATCGAAGATCTGTACAAAAATACTGAAAATACGATTTTTCTTTTACTTTGATACATGGTTGTATATTTTTCGGGGAAACCTCGTAAACAATTATCTGCCCTTTTGTCCCGTGGGTGCCGTAAAAGAAAGATATGGGATTATTTTGAAGTAAAGGAAATTATTGTGTTAATAAAATCTGTGATTTCTTAAAACCAACTGGCGTTACAAAAATATTACCACCCTTCTACTATTGTACGATTGCTCGTTTTCACTAAAGTTAAATTAAACAAGCAAACACTCTCGGGAGTATCACTTTGTTTGTCAGTAGGCTTCGAAATCTAGTTTTTCGGCACTCATGTCCGTGTTTTTTAGGTTCGGTTCAGTCTGTGGTTTTTCTGTACTGTTCTGTCATCACTGAAAACTATTATAATGGCATGAAATGACGATGTCGTGGGAACACTGTAACACAACCGAATTATTCGGTGATATTCGGAGAAGCACGTCTTTTTTGTTAGCTAGTTCAAATCCATTATGATACTTGTCTGTGCTGTCAATATTGTACGAAATCTGTTGCTAGGCAACCCGTGTAAGTGTTGCCGAAGAATGCCGTATACGGCGAATTGATGTATGTGACTTTAATATCCGCTTAGTGACTGATGAAATGTTTTTTTTTTGCGCTAAGTAATGCTAACATTACATTAAGGGCCCGTTTACACGTACCACAACCACACCACTACCATAACCGCACCACAACGACACTCACGTGGTTGGGCACATTTTTTTATGAAAATGAAGGCCACATTTGGCCGTCAAAGTCAACTATGTGGGCGATTCCGACTACATAAAGGCCACGTCGCATCCACAACGCAACCAGCGGGTACGCACACTCGTGGCCGGCCACAACGCAAACACAACGATCTATCTATCTGCAAACACTAGCCACAACGTAACCACATCGCAACTATTAACGACAACGCAACCATATTGGAATTTTGTAGTTACCACGCAACACACTGCGTGATGCTGCAGCGACACTATTCACACGTATCTAACCACTGCGTGCCCACATTTTTCGCTGCGATGTGGTGTGGTTGTAGTACGTGTGATCCAGTCCTTAAGTGTCACTTGATGTTAGTGAAAACGGGGATATAGGTATTACCTACTGTTTCTTGACAAGATCAAATCAGCCGTTAATAAAATAAAGATAGTTTGGAAAATTATCAATGCCGAAACTAACAGGAATAAAAGACATAATAATGATTTTACACTAGAAACTTCACGTGGTCTCTTAGAAGTTTTTCAAGAATTTGTGAATTTCTTTACCAGTATCCCACTTAAAACTAGTGAATTTCTTAATATAACGGTTCTATTGATTTATTAAGAGCAAACGTTTCATCCTGCCCGATTGAATTTTAATTATTAATTATTAAACCCCATAGCAAAAAGCTTTCAAGTAAATCAATATCAAATTAACCGAAGATCTATGGGGAATGTCTATCAAAGTTTGTACCTCCATTACTTAGACTATAGCGCTGTACTTAGCATTATTATTTAATTTGTGGGTTGATCGGCGAGTTTTCTCGGATCTAATGAAATATAGTAAGGTTTTCAAATCCGGGGTCAGTAAAGACACCAATAATTTCATGTACCCGTATCCATGTTGCCAGTTTTCAGCAAGGTGTTTGTGTTTTTTCTCTAACTGAACAGACAGCTGTGCTGCTGGGGAGTTGGTTGACCACTTCTTCTTCCCAGCTAAAGCACTAGGAAGTGGTGAAGGGTGGGCGTTTTGAGGGACTGTCTTACGTAATTTTGACGTTCGAAAAGTGCTGTTTCTTAGCCTTGTTTTAATAAATGACTTTTGATTTTGATTTTGAAAAGGTAATGCTTAATCAAATGCACAATCATATTAACACCAATAAAATTTTCTCTATGGTTTCACCAAGAGACGTTATACGACTGACACCGGTGTCACCTTGTTAAAACACATATTTACTACAATAGCAAGTTCAGATAAATGGTTTCAATTCACTCGGTTTAAAAGTAAAAATGGGTGTACCACAAGGCTCGAAATTGGGTCCTTTCCTCTTTTAGTATATATATTTTGATCTAGATATCTATCTAGATATCAATAGTGTGTAAATTGGTTAGTTGAGATAAACGCTTTAAGTTTTGAAAATAGAGTTTGGCCAGCGAGTCATAGAACAAGAAAATGACCGCAAATTTAAAAAATCTTCAGCTGGCAACATGAAATATAGTCTCAAAATCAGATCTATCTATCTAGATAGATCTGATTTTGAGACTATATTTCATGTTGCCAGCTGAAGATTTTCATGAAATATAGTCTCAAAATCAGATCTATCTATCTAGATAGATCTGATTTTGAGACTATATTTCATGTTGTTTCATGATTTTTTAAATATCCAAGGAGTCAGTCAGTCAGAAAGATGAAGCTAGTTGATAGTTTTAATAGCGTTGCTTCATCAACAAACTGCTACCGCAACTTCAACTGAAGTTTTGCTTACAGAGAATGTCGACAGTAGCAAGTAGTAAGGTTGGAAACTGACTCTAACTCTTAAAAATAAATGTTTGTGTGTTTTGTGAATGTGAGAACGTTGTAGGCCTTGTAGAATCATAGATGTTTCGATCTGTTGACCATTTTCTACTTTGTTGAGTACCTGGTATTTGCCTCCAATACCTATTAACTGTGCAATTTAAAAAAATACAAAATAACATTTTATAAGTGACATGTAGTTTTATATATGAAACAAAATATTTTGAATCTTTTCAAAATTTTGACTCAATTAACCTGCCATCCATTGCCCAAGATCAGCTGTACGCGAAGCCGACACAATCCTAACTAATATTATATTATTCTAAATCAGAAGTGGAGTTAATTTTAAAAAAGAAATATTAATAACAAAACCGATTTTTATTTTAAAGAAAACTAATCACTATCTATCTACAACTAATACGTCCGTCCCGTCCGAAAGCCACCGCAAAAGTGAAGGGCCGTCGGTTGCTTCGATCTGCTACCGGTGCATCGCTCGCCCCACCGCTCACGTGATCCTACGTCACGATGACGCGATGCTAGGCCCCGCCCCCTAGTCTAATTCCTCTAACACGGCCTCTCCTGATGGCGAGGCGTCCTCGACCGCCTGATCTTGGGTGGATGGCTCCGACTCCAATGAATAATCGCGAATGTGTGACACGTTAATCGGGTTCCGACTTAGGAAGTCGGCATGCTGCATTAGAACACCCTTCCGGTATTCGATGGTGAAACGGAAGTCTTGCATGTAGACCCACCATCGAGCCACTCGTGGAACAAGGTCTTTCTTACATTCGGTTGATTTCAGCGAATTACAATCCGTCACTATTCTAAAGTTGATGCCAATTAGACAGTGACGAAAGTATTGAAATGCTTTCACTATGGCCAAAGTCTCAAGCTCGTAGCTATGGTACCGAGACTCAGCGCCATGAGTTGCTCTACTAAAATAACTAACGACACACTTCCGTTTACCTTCATGCTCTTGCAGCAAAACCGCGCCATAACCGATAGCACTGGCATCAGTATGAAGTAGCTTTGGGTCAAATAACACAAGCACAGGTTCTTCTGTTAAACAATTAATGATTTTATCACGCGCCGCGTCTTGTTCTTTGCCCCGGATAAACGGTTGTCCCTTTTTGTAAGCTTAGCAATGCAAGCGGTCTTAATTGCGTAATTAGAATAACCAGCTAGACCCAAAAACTGCCGCACTTTCCTAACATCCTCAGGTTTTGGTGACCTTACCAAAGCGTCTACCTTCCTAGGGCTCGGTCGTACCTGACCTTGACTTATGAGCCTAAATACTCAACTCCCGTCTTTAAGAATGTGCATTTTTTTTTAATTAATGGAAAACCCTCTTACGGTTTAAGACGTCTGTGCCTAACAATACTGGTGCGCTAATACAATCTGAAGACACGACGAATAGTTCCACCTCTACGCATATCTCAGGGAACTAAACAATTGTCGTCACATAACTAGTGGATTCTATTTCTTGGCTACCTATACCACGCATTAACCGATACGTGGGAACCTTTTTACAAGTGAGATGTTCGAGTACTGAATCAGAAATTAACGAAACATCGGAACGCTATCGATTAAAACGTCTACAGGTACTTTATCAATTACCGCCGTCATTGTGTTGCTGCAGCGGGTGTCGTTAGACAAAAATTTACATTACTGGTTTGCTGACCTTTGGATTGAACGCGTTGTTTAACGAAACACCTATCAGCAGTATGTCCTACCTTGCTACAGTAGGTACACGATAAGTGGGTTGTATTTGAATTTACAGACGCTTCAACCGACTTACAGTCCATCTTTTGTCTTTTTGAACATTCCGACTTAGCATGACCAATATCACCGCAATTATAACACTTAATGTTCGGTTTCGAAGGCTTGTGTTTACGGGAATTAGATTGACCTACATTCGTCGCACGAACGTGGTTACGGGTATTTTGAAAATCCCTTTTAGGTTTTGTTTATACGGATAGAAATTCTACTAATTCAGTATGTTGCAATTTAGCATTAGATGCAGCAGCTTTTACCTGCGGATCTGTAACGTCACGAATAATAATAGCCGTTTTCAGGTTATCCGATAACCCTTTTACAATATTCAAACGTAGCACTGACGTGCGTATTCGGCGTACGAAGTAAAA
The DNA here is from genome assembly GCA_905333075.3 of Atethmia centrago. NCBI lineage: Eukaryota > Metazoa > Arthropoda > Insecta > Lepidoptera > Noctuidae > Atethmia > Atethmia centrago. Next base: position 10,597,863 of record HG995388.1, read on the forward strand.
CTATCGGAGTTTGTATTCATAACATCGAATAAAATATTCGCGATGTCGACGCTCGGCGGGCACAGTGATCGGAACTCTAATTTAAAATTTGACCATGTGCGGTCATTGGAGACCCAATCGTTCAACCAGGTAGGCGCATCGCCCCTAAGGCAACCACCGATACGTGACAGGCATTCGCGGTCGTCCCAACCATTAAGCTCACAACCTCTGTCTACCTCCCGCACACCAAACTTCGAAATCGTGAATACTAGGATCGAAATTTGAGATGTAATAGAGACTAGATTTTGTTTGTATTATCGACGTTAACGCGCTCACGATTTTATTCGTCGTTCCGCAAACCGGTTCAACCGACGCAGTGGCTTTGCTTGTTGCTACCGGCAACGGCGAAATATAGCATTCACGCGCTCGACGTGACGGTTCGGATATAGATACAGAGGTAGTAAGTCTACTCTCAATCGCATTCAATCTAACACGAATTGTATCAAGTGCTTAATTACGGCAGCTATCGCGGTCTTTGGCGACATCGCCGCCTAGAAGAACTACGATCGCAAACTTTGCGTGACCTGCTACGATGTTTACGCGAGCTGTCAGCTCCTTTGTTCGATCCCGAAGAACGTCCCGACATTATAAAATCAAATATTGAGAAGAGAACACAACACTAAAATATTTGAACAAAATAGCGGTTAGAATTTAAAATTAGAAACACAAATGCAATTCTTTTTTTTTTTCTAATAGTTCACTACTAAACAGGAAGCGACAGCGATCAAGGCGTCGTGTTATATCCCACTTCTGATATTCTAAATCAGAAGTGGAGTTAATTTTAAAAAAGAAATATTAATAACAAAACCGATTTTTATTTTAAAGAAAACTAATCACTATCTATCTACAACTAATACGTCCGTCCCGTCCGAAAGCCACCGCAAAAGTGAAGGGCCGTCGGTTGCTTCGATCTGCTACCGGTGCATCGCTCGCCCCACCGCTCACGTGATCCTACGTCACGATGACGCGATGCTAGGCCCCGCCCCCTAGTCTAATTCCTCTAACAATATATAATATGTAAGTAAGTTTGTTTGTTTATTTATTCATTTGTTTATTATTTAATGTGTTTATTTGTTACGCTTTCACGCTAAAGCGGCTGAACGGATTTAGATTAAATTTGCCATGTATAAATGAATAACAATAATATAATATTCCTCAATATTCTTATTCGGGTGAAACCGCGGGGCGCAGCTAGTATTTACATAAACAGCTGCCGTGAATTGATATAATGTAAGACACTGGATACAAAGTTTTAAGTATTGTCAATCGCACAGGGTTTTTAAATGCATCCATTACAACTGAAATGCTACTCACCCTTCAAAACACATCGACAAACAAACATCCAACAAAAACGAACAAATAAAATTTTACGATCCCACTGTTCGATAAGTTGAGCTTACGCCACCACAAATGACGTATTCACTCAGCAGTTTTATTTGCGCGCCAAAATATGGCGGCATTATATTCAGTTATCTTTGTGACGTAAAATATTGTTGCTATATTCTGACAGATCCAGGTTGAAAAGTCGATCAGTCGGTTGTCTTTTAAACTGAAGGCACGTGAACATATACGTAAAAAGTTGGCAAAATCATCTCAGCGCTGATATTTTGCTGGATTCGTTTTCTCCTCTACTGATCGTTATTTCCCCACTACCGATCGATATTTCTCCTGACAAAGTTTATTCTGTTTATACGTATGTATCTACGTATCTATTCTTGTATTGTATAGTTATTTTCGTGTTATCTATCCCTTAAGTTGCACCTGCCATCTGTCTTCTCTGCAACACCCTAAGGTTGACTGGTAGAGAACGCCTCAGGCATTAAGTCCGCCTTTGTACGGTATTTTTTTTTTACCTGTGCATAAAGTTTTAATAAATAAATAATAAAAGTCTTTGGAACATTTTTGAATAGTATTTCTGAGTTCAAATCCGGGTAAGTACTAATTTGACTTTTCAATTTATACTTACTTTCTAAGTTTATCTTGGACATTACCGACATCGGTGAAAAAAAGTGAGGCTGTTCTCATACGGAGAAGCCAGTTATTGTCCACTGCAGAGTGGAACAATAACAGGCTAGTATTATTATTTGGGAGTAAGAAAGTCAGCAAGCCTCAGTAGTTTAATATAATATGGATCATTGTGAAAGTCAGATAGGTAGTCGCTCTATGTGAAATGCTGGTATTCAGCAGCATTTGGTAAGACTGGAAACTGACCCCCAAAATTGTTGGGAAAAGGAGAAGCAGGTGACAGCGACGGTTCGAACTAAGTGGTGTGCAGTTGGAGAAGACATAACATAACATCACACCTGTATTTCCCGAACGCATAGGCGGGGATGCAACCATAGTACACCCACATTCGTCAGTTATGATTATGTAATCAGCCTATAATGTTCCCACTGCTGGGACACAGGCCTCCTCTCTGTGAGAGGGAGTGGGCCGTAATCCACCACGTGGGTTGGTAGATGTCACATGTCTTCGAATTTTTGATTCTAGGACATGCCGGTTAGGTTTTCTCACGATGTTTTCCTTCACCGATTTGAGAGGAGTGGTGATGAAATAATTTACACAACGATCAGCGCTTGTCTGGGTTCGAACCTACGACCTAGAACTCGTAAAGTCACGGTCGTTACCACTAGGTCACCACTGCACCAGTTATGTTTAAGTCCCATGAAATAGGGGGCAAGTTCACTGCCATCAACTGGGCACAAATTCAGACGAAGAAGAACTAGAGATCCAGTTGGAGGAGTTTACATATTATTGGCGGCTATCAATAATGGCGGAATGGTCAAAAAAAAAATCCGATCTTGTCTCGTGATACTGAGCTGGCCCGAACCGATAAGTTGACTAATCGTAAACTTGAGAACCTGGTGATAAAAACCCTGCACGAGTTTTCAGTTTAAACATTTAAGGACATGTCTTTAAATGTTTAGAAAAAAAAAAACCATGGTAAAAAGTTAAGTTAGTAAGGTCGTTTGCGGGACTAACTGCCCGCTGGATCTAGCACGAAATCTAGGAGTAATTCGAATGATTATAAAACAATCGTACAGAATTTCTGATTGAATTTACGCGACAATGACAATCAGCATCACCCATAGATTTGAATAAAGTTAAACTAAATTGTATTATGTGTAAGTATTTCCAATTAAAAAAATGATTTGACGTTTGCGCGTTCGTGCTAGGCCCACAGAAATGCAGAATATGTGCATCATCATCATCATCATCATCATCATTCTCCTGCCCTTATCCCAATGTATTTGTGGTCGGCGCAACATGTCCCTTTCTGCCATACTTCTCTATTAGTTGTCATCTCGGTAGGTATCCTTTCTAGCTATATCATCTTTCACACAGTCCATCCGTCGTTTCTTTGGTCTTCCCCTACTCTTATAGCATCGACATTCCTACTCAAGACTTTCCTCACGACCTTTTCCTCATTCCTCCGCATCACATGCCCATACCATGACAAACAATTTCCGTACAACTTTTCAGTCACCGGCGCAACTTTCAGACTTCCTCTAATGTACCCATTTCTTATTCAATCCATTTCTTTCACAGCACAAATCCCTCTTAGCATTCTCATCTCAGCTGCATGCAATTGCCTTTCATTCATCCCTTTTGTGGCCAAACATTCTGATCCATACAAGATAGCAGGTCTAACCATTGCTTTATATCTTCCCCTTATATTAAGGGGAATGCGTGAGTCGCAGATTGTTCCCGTGACCTGCTGCCATTCCATCCATCCAGTGTTAACTCCGTGCTTAATCGTACGATCTAATTTGCCATTGCTTTGCACGAGTAAACCGAGATACCGAAAATCAGAACAGACTGGGAAAAGCGCGCCATCAATCGCTATGGCTCCAGAACTGGAGAGACCGCCGAAATTGCAGAACATATATTCAGTTTTGGTTCTACTGATTTTCAAGCCAACATTCTCCAGCTTCTGTTGTCATTTCTTCAATCTGCTCTGGATTTCAGGTCCATCTTAACCGACAAGAACAATGTCATCGGCAAACAGCATCACCAGGGTGCCTCTTCCTGTATGTCTAACGTCAGAGCATCCATATTCAATAGGAAGAAGTAAGGACTTAAAGACGACCCTTGGTGTAAGCCTACATGCACATTGAACTCGTTGGTATAGCTAGCAGCTGACCGAACTTAGGCACAAGATTGGCTGTACATAGCACGAATTAACTCCACATACTTTCCGGGCAAACCTTTCTCTTTCAAGGCCCACCACACCACATCCCGAGGTACCCTATTATACGCTTTCGCAAGATCAATGAACACAATGTGCAAGTTCTTGTGTGCACATCTGTACTTCTCGCACAATTGGCGGAGTGCAAAAGTGGCGCCAACAGCTTATGTCAATCGTGGAGATTCTAATACGGCTACTTTGAAAAATTATTGAAATATTATCTTTTGAAACTTAGGAGAGCGATCGTTCCTTGTCAGTTACCATATAAGAAAACACACACGAGAGTAATAAATTTTAAACGTGACGCGTGTCATTTTGCATGAACATCGCTTGACGTAGGTTCATCGACTGAAGACTTACAAGTATGTAGGTAGATAATAAAGTAAGTAGGTTCCTTGAGAAAGTATGATAAGAAAATATCGGAGACAAATCTATGGAGATTACTCCAAGATGAATTGGCTTGCATTCGTTCGTAGAAATAGTAGGTATTACAGCTAGTTCGAATTTGGAATCTAAGCAAGTTGAAGCAGCCAACGGTTGGGTAGGAATAGGTTTGACAATCGAGGTAAATTCTAGATTTGAATTCAGTTTTGGTTCCATTTTCAAATAATGTGTCACTAAACATTCTATTTGTAATACGTTTTATTTTTTTAACATTATCTTCCCCAAAGCTCTTCGGGGCTTTGATGTTTTTTATCCGCGTCAATGACCTGAAATTATGATGATTTTTGTGTGGTTTGTGTTCATTTATTTAATAATATAAGTAACAATATTTTTATCTGTTTGTTTCAGTGTACTCGTCAACAAGTTTCACACTAAATCCAATAATTAATTATTATTTTATCAACAAATTAATAGATATTCCTTTTTTTTTTATCTGCACGTTTTCTCAACACATTGACATTGGCAGAATTGTCGACATCGGCACCATTGCCATAGAGAAAAATAGAATAGAATATAACGTTTTATTTTTTTCTACTTATTAGTAGTTTTAAATTAAAATGACAGAATCAAAACTCGTGAATTTTCACCACCTTTAAACAATATGTCAAGTAAAATGCAACTCACAAGAACCGTCAGATTATACATATTTAATTTACCGTCTCGTTCGACGCAGTGACATTGAAGCACTCACCTAACGTAAAAGACGTATTCAAAACAAAATGGTATCCTGTCACCTTTCGAATAAACTGCATTACTTCAGAAAGATGCATTTTGTAAGTAGCAAGCTGCGACGCCGAAATCGAATTTACATTCGAGCTACAAACGCGTGGGTAAAGGTTGCCATTCGTCTATATTTTTCTTGAATATGTTTTTAAGGGATGTCCGGGGATGCGTAAATACAGCCAAGGAAATTAGTTATGAAGCAAATTGACACCCTACACTAATTTTGACTTTCATTTGAATATAGTAATACGGACAATATAAGTTTGTAGTCAATTTGCTTAGCATTTAATTTCACTGACTTTATTGACAAAGTAAAGACATACCTGAAACTTAAAAAAAAAAAATAAAAATATTAACTTTCTTCGTTTAATAGCAACGACTGACATTGATTCGCGCAATCGTTCTTTTGTAATCCTTAAACTTTTGATTCTAACATAATAAAACGGTTAAAAGCATACTTTTCAGAATATCAATATTTTGTGTAATACCTGCAATCGATGTAAACAGTCAGGGAAAATATTTTTTAATCAAATTGACTGCTAAGTGAAATTGTCCGTTTATGCAAGTCACAACTTACTGTACTGTGTCAATTTATACTTAATTGATGCAACCAAAAAAGCAATAAAAAACTACTATTTAGAATTCAATTATTGAGATAATTGGATGTTATAAACGAAATTCAGAATTCAAACAAAATATAGGGTTGGTTTTTACTTATGATGAGTAAAAAACAACTTCAAAAATTTTAGTTATAATTAAAAATAAACAGCTTTTTTATGGCAAGTATCCGAAAAAAATGTATAATAAAAGTCTTTATTCCAAAATGATTTTAATCACCGAATTCCAATAACATACCTATAAAAACATTTACGAAAAATAACTACAGAATCAGAAAACACATATTGTGAGCCTTCATTTATATTTTTTCTACAACCCTGACCAATCGCAAGTTCTAGATCCCAAAACTTTTTATTATTCGTAGCAACCCTACCAGTTTCTGAGCAAAAATTCTTTAATTTCCGCGGGGACCGACGTTTACCTCGCTGTGCAGACATAAATCATGATAAATTTAGGATCGTGTGTGTATAGGAAGGAGTATTGCTTTAAATTTTCTATTATAGATAATGGGTTTTTTTGATAGATTTTGTGAAGTTATTGATTTGGTTGTAAAATTTAATACCCTCCACAAGTGGCGTAACTTAAATCTATAATCGACCTCGTAACTGCTTCACTTTTGACAAAAAATCCCGATTATCAACCTTAATATTTGAACATAAAGTTGAATTATGTTTGCGATATTATATTTAGGACTGTCTGTCAGCGGGAAAAAGTGTACAGTCGCCATCACATCAAATTACAAACTGTCAAATTTTTCTCATTCGATTTTGAAGTTAACCATCAATATTTTCATCATCTGCCTAGCCTTTTCCCAACTATGTTGGGGTCGGCTTCTAGTCTAACCAGATTCAGCTGAATACCAGTATTACATGGAGCGACTGCCTATCTGACCTCCACAACCCAGTTACTGGGTAACACGATACCCCTTGGTAAGACTTGTTGTCAGACTTTCGGGCTTCTGACTACCTGTAACGACTGTCAAAGATCTACAAATGACAGCCGGGACCAACGGCTTAACGTGCTTTCCGAGGCACGGAGGGGTCTTGGTATGTAAAGATGGTCACCCATCCACGGACCAACCGCGGCAAGCGTAGCTTAACCTTATCGATCGACCCGTACGGCTGTTATTACTTAGCCACAAGCCCCTCTAACCCTCAACATTTTAAGGTTTAATAATCATTTGGAGAAATTTGACAGTTTGTGGTAACTTGATGTGCTGGCGACTGCAAAATACAAAAACCGGCCAAGTGCGTGTCGGACCACGCACAATGAAGGGTTCCGTAGTTAGGAAGTTGCCATATTGGTCTTGTACTTTTTATACCATCTATGTAATACATATGGAATGGAATAAAGAATTGAGTATTGAGTATGAATTTATCCAAAAAAAAAACTTAACATTGTAGTTGAAAAACATGTTCTCCCATACACCGATATATGCCACGGTCAATTCTCCAACTGCAAATTTAAGTTGGTCAACTATTACTCGTTAACTTGTAAAGCCCACTTAGCAGTGATAATTTTCCTTTTAGTTTTATTATATGTACTACTGCCATCAATCTTTTCACATGTCCATAAACAAACATTTAGCTAAATGCTTTTACACGTCTAAAATTTTAAAACGCTTTTACACGTCTAAAATTAATTATAATGTAAAACTAGATGAGGTCAGTGTTTCCTGTCCCACTTCTCTGAGAAGAAGGACCGAATAAAAAGCTCAGAGGTCACAGTATCTTTTAAAGTGCAAACATATATCTTGGTCAGGGCATATGAAGAGCATGCGGAAAGTGTCTGAGATGGTCTTTTGAAGAAAAAGAAGAGGAAACGTTTGAGTGAACCTGTCCAGTCAGTGCACGGTTTTGCCACTACTTTTGGTAGCTGTTACAAAACATCGAGCTCTGAAGCGAATCTCGCGCAGATTGTTGGTCGCGCCTATTATGTCATCAACTAACACATTTGAAGTGTACTGTACATTATGAAGGTGTTCAAACTGGTGCGATCACAAATACACGCGTGACTTCCTAATCATTAAAACAATCAACGCGGGAGCCGACACTAAGCTGTGGCCAGAGCTTTATCTCCTTGACGAGACAAATGGAAAAAGGTGGCCATTTGTGCTAAATTATGTAGAAGATAAATAACCCAACCGCTAAAGGCGTCGAACTAGTGTGTAATGAGTTCGAAACCTACCTGAAACATACAGTTTTGTTACATGGTTCATTAATCTAATTTAGTTGGAAAAGTAAGGAATATGTTTTATCTATGAAACGACTAAAATATGGAACTATTAATATACAACGCGCGAAGTAATCAACTCAGCCTATAGCAGTCCACGGCTGGACATAGGCCTCTCCCAGACTGCGCCACAACACACTGTCCTCCACCTTCCGCATCCAGTCTGTCCCAGCCACCTTTTTAAGGTCGTTGGTCCATCTAGCTGGGGGGCGTCCCACACTACGCTTGCTGATACGCGGTCTCCACTCCAGGACTCGTCTGCTCCACCGGCCATCGGTCCTTCGACACACATGGCCAGCCCACTGCCCCTTCAGCTTGCTGACTCTGCAGGCTATGTCAGCAGCTCCGGTTCTCTTCCGGATAACTTCATTTCTGATCTTATCCTTCAAAGAAACTCCGAGCATAGTCCGCTCCATGGCGCGCTGAGCGACCTTTAATTTGTGGACCAGCCCGACCAGCAGCGCGCGTAGTAAACGTATTATAAATTCAAATGAATTTTGAATCGAAAACACAACTAAGTATCTTAGGCACCTGTACCACTGCCGGCGACTAACGAGAAGTGAGTAGGGCTAGCAAATAGACATTATATATACAATGACATGAATATTTACTTTTTGAATTATTATTATTATATTTTTTTAATTATTGTGAATGTGAAGACTATGTGGGTTATTGTTTTTATTTTTCTCTCAGTTAGTTTTAATCTTGGTCTGGCAGTTTGAGTCATTTAAGCGGCCTACCCAAATGTCCTTTCTTTGGTATTGTTTGTCGAATCGTTGGGCTCCTTAAATTCTGAGTTGAGCTGCACGATTACTGATAAATACGTGCACTGACTGGATAGGTCCACTCAATCTGTGTGGTTCTTTCCTCAAAAGACCATTTCAGACACCAATCCATATGATCTTCACATGATCTGACCAAGATTATGTCTGGATTTTAAAACAGACTGTGACCTCTGAGTTTGTTTCGGCCTTTCTTCTCAGAGTAGTCAGATAGGAAACGCCGAGCTCATCTAGTTTTTTTTTTTTCTAAATATGATTGACGTGTAAAAGTGTTTGTACAAACCTACTTACAGAAAATAAAATCATTTCATAATCATTTAATTTCATAAGTCTTCTTGAATAAAAAACAGTAATGGGAAAACCCACATTTTAACATTACCTACAAAGAAAAAGATAACGCCTTCAACTTCCTAGTTGTGAGTTATCTTTTACAAGATAGAACACACATTCTCCACAGATCACGAAGACGCCTCTACGGCCGCCACTAGAGAACGCATTATCAACACTTTTCTTTTTCTTTGAACTTAAAACTTCTTTAGGCGCGTTGAGCGATTTTTGGTAGGAGAAAACTTATGGGTTCATGTCACCGATAGCTATCCACGATGTCGTGGCTGTCGTAGCAGTAAGTACAGTTTAATCAATGACGTGAAAATTATGATATGTGTATACAGTGTGCATTGCTTAAATTGTGTTTAAGATAATCATTATAAGTTTTCATTTCTAGCGATAGTCGCCATGACTGCTTTTTTGTCCGCAACGGGGAAGCAGTTGGCCTTCGTCTCACCTGATGGTAAGTGATGATATAAGGTGGAAGCGAGTTTCGCCTGAAATCCTCAACCACAGAGGAACTCTATCTTACCTCTAACTGCTAAAACACAACAATGCTGTTAACATCGCTGTTATGGCGACAGACTTCGATAAGACGTTCCATACAAACCAAGAATGTCACCGTTTTCTCGCACTACGACACAAATGACGTATATAAATTGACGGTTTTAAATGGCAATCCGCACAGATGTCGTGCGCTTAACGCATTGTTGGTACCAATGATATTATAAATAAAAAGAGATAGATAGATTATACACGCTCCGCAAGTGGAGTTGCACGTCAAAACTTGGCAAATTAACCTAGTTACGTAGTCTCTTTTCTCTTTTTCGCTCCCGATAATTACGACATGCCGTCCTACTTCCATGTGTCATCTAAAAATATGACATTCCGTTTTTGAATATCGAATGTTGGGTGGGTAACCTATCTATCTTTTTAATTATAATATCATTGATTGGTACCATAAATTCCATTAGCACCGCCGTTTCTAGACGATGGCGATGCTCCGTGCTCTGTGACATTTTTCAACGAGTGTACAATATTTAAAAAGTTTCATTCTCATTTAATCTCGTTGTGGTCTATGGTTGATTGTAGAAACAACCTTTGCGCAAAATTTTGAGTTTGCAGATTGAGTATACATAAGACGGGCTATGTAGTGCCAGTGGCTTCGTGCGTAGAAATTATTGTAATAATATTATTAAGCAAGGTAATTCGTACGGATAGCTGCATAATTTATTGTTGTATTTATAGTAAGTAAAAAATAAATCTACCTTTTTTCTGTCTGTATGTCTCGGATACCTCTGTGAAAGCCTAAAGATCTGAAGAATAGCCTGTGAAGATCTGAAGAATAGCTTCTTGCCTGTGATTTTGCTATAACATAAGATAAGCAGACGGTTTTCTGATCAGTTTTTCATTACTATACCTACAGTATTTTTAGCAATAAGTAATACGAAATTAATTACTTTCTGCGACAAAGCCTCACCAATCCCCAGTCAGCCTATACGGGTGCGTTTTCACTGACGCGGAGCTGGGTGGAAATTTCCACTCCAAGATTTCGAGCACTGTGATTGGCAAATTCACAGTCCGCTCCTCTCCACTCCACCCAGCTCCACGTCAGTAGAAACGCACCGTAAAGTTCCCAATACTAAGACACAGATTTTCTCTCTGTGAGATAGAGTGGGCCATAATCCACCACACGGGCCCAGTGTGGATTGGTAAACCTTATCTTATTCATACGCAAAAGATGAGCTTTAGCGGTATAATTGGATTTCAGACGCTATGATAAGTGTTTTGTCAACATTTACCGGTTTTACGGTAAAATGTTGTAACACATTAACTTTTTGTCCGCATTATCCCTTGTTAGGAGTAGGTAGATATCTAAATGTTAGTGAGAATGTATCGTGTAGACAATCCAGCACAGCATTTATCTCGGGCTCTGGTCCTTAATTACTTTAAGCGATTTTGGACCTTACTCCTGAGACAATACGACGCGCACACAAACTCCCACCACTCCGCCGAGAGCTCAAGTTAAGTGCCGGTAACTATGCAAGTGTGATCATACTTTAGTGTCAGCGATCTACTTGTAAAGGGATCTCCATTATTTTAGCTAATATTGGTATATACAATAATAAGATACTACTCGTAGAAAATCACGAGGTAGAGGGGCTTGTGGCTAAGTAATAACAGCCGCACGGGTCGATCGATCAGGTTAAACTACGCCTGCCGCGGTTGGTCGGTGGATGGGTGACCATCTTTACATACCAAGACCCCTCCGTGCCTCGGAAAGCACGTTAAGCCGTTGTTCCCGGCTGTCATTTGTAGATCTTTGACAGTCGTTACGGGTCGTCAGAAGCTCGTAAGTCTGACAAGCAGTCTTACCAAGGGGTATCGTGTTACCCAGTAACTGGGTTGTGGAGGTCAGATAGGCAGTCGCTCCATGTAAAATACTGGTATTCAGCTGTATCCGGTAAGACTGGAAGCCGACCCCAAAATAGTTGGGAAAAGGCTAGGCAGATGATGAAAATCACGAGGTCGACCCTCGTGATTTTCTAGTACATAGTAAATAACTCATAGTTCATGAATAAATAACTATGACTATGGACGAATTTGAAATTTCACTAAAGTTGTGAGGTGTTGAAACTATCTAACTGCTACATAGTTAATAGACCTTGTTAGAATCAAAATATTTTATTTCACATAAATCTACATGGGTACTTATAAAAAGTCAGAAGCTAGACGCACGGTTCCAATTGGTCGTTTCCTATGGAGAAGAGAGCCCACGTCATTCTTTCAAAAATAATTGGCTTTTACAATGTTTTACTCAAATTACAGTGTTAATAGGTATGGGAGGACAGTGTAGGCCTGTCAACAAGTACCAGGTACTTAACAAAATAGAAAATGGAAATGTCGTTTTTTGTACTGCAAGTGGTATTCGGTAATAGAGCAATTAAGAGGTCGATTATACATGGGCAGAAATGTAGATTTCTGCCCTTTAGAACACCCACATCCTTATAAACTGTGCTTATCCTTTTGTGCCACGACCAGCTCGCTCACAACCGACAATGACTGCGGAGAAAACAAATGAAAGATGAGTCACGTGACGCAACATGTAAAGCGACGGACGCAAACAGCGGGGTAAAAGGGATGATGCCTGGGTAAAAAAAAAATTCTAATCAGTCCGTCAGTCCGATAATAAAAAAAAAAATTAGACACGGAGTTTTTGCTTTGTCATATTAATAAAAAAAATACTTAGATAAAACGCATTAAAGTTGGAGGGCTCGCTACGTCACAATTCAGTATAAAACCTAGCAAGGCGTGACGTCACGACAAATTTTAAATCGTTGTTTCGACATTTCGTGTCGACGCCGAAAAAGAAAAAATACGTGTCCAGTATTTTTTAATAATACCCGATGGATAAAAAAAAATGAAGTCATCATACCTATTGCGTAATACACTACAAAGTATCAGTAGGATTAGGTTTCATTTTGACAGTTCAACAACATTCATTAGGTTACTTACTTTGTTGAGCAGACAAATTGTTTGACATATGAAGCAATGGATTAGAAATATACTTCAAAATCATTCAGATTTATAGTGTGTTACGTAATTAGTGCTGGTGACGCGAACGCGTGTCTCTTGAAGCAAGTCGAGACACAAATCACATCACTCGAGGCCGTGTACGGGAGCTTTAATTGCCACGACGTCACCTACGGTTAAAGGATTTTCTTAAGGGTTGGGTAAATGCCGTTGACCTTGGCCATACTAACACGCATCACGCTCACGCCGCCGCGCCGCGCTGCCGTTCGGTTTCAAAGGGAATATTTATTTTTAGTAACGAAAATATGAATATTTGAAAAAATCACAAATATAATGCCCATTTATACAAAAAAATAACATGAAAATATCTTAAGTAGTTTGAAAGTAATATGTTTTTTTATGCCTTGGGTAGACATTACTTCCCGGATTTATTTCATAAAGTATTTAACTACAATACTTAAATATTCACACATAGAATTGATATGTTTGCGGTAGACCGTAAACATATCAATTCTATGTGTGAATATGTTTACCATTTATTTTTTGCAAAACTTACTTACATTATTTGAAGGCGTAATAATATATTTAAAAGTCACTAAAATCGTATATATCGAAACACCCTAAAGTTAACATTCCTCTTATCATCTCTTAAATTCATAAAACCATAATAAAATCCTCAAATATCACAAACAATGGATTATTCCGAATAATAAAAATAAGGGATTTAGTAATAAAATATTGTATTTTCTTTCTAAAACCGGTAATAGGTAATTTTATGGAAACCGTAAAAGAAACATAATATTTGCCCCAGCATTCTTGTTTGGGAAGGGCGACAATATTTTCTTGTAAAGGAGACAATAAGTTTAGGAAAACATGATAATTATTATACAGAAAAAAAGATAAAGGGGTAGGCAGAAACAATACAGAACACCACCTCCTATGATCCTTACATACTCCTTTTCGTTCATTTACATTCATACATTACAATCAAAGTCAACTCTTGTAACTAAAAGAGGTTTAAATTTATAAGTATGATATTATTAATTCGAAAGTAACTTTAAACAAAGTAACTTTGCGTGAAAAGTTTACACATAAAAGTGTGTAAACTTTTCACGCCTTAACTATTGAACCTATCGTTATGAAATTTGATAGGTAACATGGAGAAGGACATAGGGTAGGTAGGGGGTAGGGGTACCAATTTTAACCCTTCATCCGGGGTACCAATTTTAATTTAAAAAATATTAAATTCAAAATACATCCTGAGGAAGTCACGGGCAACAGCTAGTATTATAGATGTGAAACTAACTCTATTTGCTATTTTTTCGCACCTAAGCAACTGAAGCGGTGGCCTAGTGGTAACAGCCGTGACTTACGAGTTTTAGGTCGTAAGTTCGAACCCTGACAGGCGCTTTACATTGTGTAAATTATTTCATCACCACTGATCTCAAAACAGTAAAGAAAAACATCGTGAGGAACTCGGCATGACCTAGCATCAAAAATTCGAAGACATTTGACATCTACCAACCCGCAATCGGCCCCCGTGGTGGATTACGGCCCACTCCCTCTCACAGAGAGGCCTGTGTCCCAGTAGTGGGAACATTATAGGTTGATTATACAGGCAAGTGAATCGATCCTTATGAAATTTGATAGGTAACCTGGGACTTGAAAAAGCGCATAGGCTAATAATACGGCAGACGATGTCATGGGAAACAGTTAGTAATCAAAAAAGCATAATCAGTCCATAATGTTCCCACTGCTGGTACACAGGCCCCTCTCCTTGAGATGGAGGGGTCCGTAATAAACCACGCGGGCCGAGTATGTGTTGGTAGATGTCACATGTCTTCAAATTTTTGTTTCTCGAACATGCATGTTTCCTCACGACAATTAAAACAGCAAGTCATTCAAACACACGCGCGCCTCAAAAAGATGTCATCAGCACAAGTGTAGGGGTCCACTAGGGCCGATACCTGCCGGGGAAGGTACAAAAGGGTTACCGAGGCCCTGGCAACACAGGCAATGGAAGGGACACGGGTGGGTTTTAGTCAGTAAGAGTCTGACATACCGTCCTGCTCCGCTCAGAGCGAGAGAAGTTATTTGATAATTACCCACCCCAAAAACCCCATAAAAAAAAAGTCAACCAAACAAGAAAACCTCTACCATTCCTATGTTTCTATCCTACAAGAAAACGGCTTATAAAAACTCCACATAAAATACTTTTCCCATAAGCCATGGGCACCTTACTTCCAATGTATTTGTTTGTATTCAATCTCGATTACATTAGCCGGTTTTTTCGCCCGTTACTTTTACAAGATTCTGTTGTATTATAAATTATCCATTATATTATTCTTTATACAATGTATTGCCTGCTAGTAATGATTCTGATCCTGATCGGATGAAAAGGTCATTAATTTATAAAAATATGAGATGAATAGTAAGATATTCGGATATATAAAATGTAATTCTGTTTGATGCTCCAGGCAGGGGACACAGCAGCTTCGGGAGGTTTCTGTGCCGGATAAGGCGGGAGAAAACGCCCGAGTGTCACCACTGTGTGGATCGCCCGGAGGACACGGTGGAGCAAACAGTGGAGGTATGCCCGGCTTGGGCAGAGCACCGCAGTGCCTCATGGAGGCGATCGGCAGCAGAGATCTCTCGCGTCCGGCCCTGGTTCAGGCCATGGTACGGAGCGAGAGGGCATGGGCAGCTGTCACCTCCTACTGCGAAGCAGTAATGCTCGCAAAGGAGAAGGCAGGGCGGCTGAGGGAAAGCAAAATTTCGTGCCCCCTAGCCGCCGCAGGAAACGCCCTGGGTGTCGGGAATCCCGGGCAGATTTCCGTCCACCGTAGGTGCGGGCTTGTGGACGGAGAGCAATGGGTAGCTCACCGTCCGGTAAGGGCTCCCACACAAAACTGCGAATTCGCATCGCATCGCAAAAATCTGCGAGCTCGTTGTCATTTTATTATGAAAAACTGACATCGAGCTCGCAGATTTTTGCGATGCGATGCGAATTCGCAGTTTTGTGTGGGAGCCCTAAGGACCAGGCCCGGGTCGACGGTGCGTTGTATTCCACGCGTGTCTCAAAGAGATGTCTTCAGCACAAGTGTAGGGGTCCACTAGGGCCGAAGCAAGCCGGGGTCGCGGGAAAGTTCGAAAGGGTTACCGAGGCCCCTGGCAACACTGGCAACGGAAGGAACACGGGTGGGTTTTAGTCAAGAAGAGTCTAAAACACCCTCCCGCTCCGCTAAGAGCGGGAGAAGTTATTAGATAATTTCGAAACCAAAAAAAAAGGCAGGGTAAAGTGTCATTGGGGTTTTCTGCCAGGAATTTTTCAGTAGCAACCCGGAGTCTGGATTTGTGTGCCCAGTTGATGGCAATGAACTCGTCCCTATTACATAAGACTTAAACAGAACTGGAGCAAACAGCTGCGATGTTCGTGTATTATGATAAAATCAAGGCTTCCGCAGACAGGCGCGACGCGACTCTAGTAGAACAATTGCTATGAAAACTTCATCGAAATTATTCTACCAGAATTGCGTTGCACCGTCGAGTCACGCCTGTCTGCGGGAGCCTTCATGGTTGACATGGGTGACAAAAGTAAATATTATCTTTTTCAGAGGAAGTAACAGCGGTATCTACTGGGTTTGCTTACCACGTGATGACGATTCCAGACCATCCAGCTTTTCTCACGATGTTTTACATAGTCGCAAGTCAGCAAACAGAAGCTTACAAGAAAAGTGACACAAATATTTAATGTTGCATGCGCAAAATGGCCTATAAAGAACTTTTTCTTATTATAGTACAATGAATAAGTAAAATAATAAAAATATTTTTGTTATCCTCTTACAACGTCTTATCTTCACAGATCAAACAACTTAGTGGTAAGTTATGTATCTCTCAGAAAACGAACAGCAGAAATTACTAAACTAAGTCTTTTTTTAATACAACCTCAAAAATAACTACAAAATCATTCGAAATTCGAAATTAGATTGAAAACTGACACTTTTATAAAAATATACAGTTTTATTTATCTTTAGCCCGAAGCTCCACCAGTTCGTCGAAACATTATTAGGTTTAATTTTTTTTTTTATCCAGAAGCAAAATATTACGAACAATCTCAATATGGGAAAAATGCCTTGTATGTAGGATTAAGGGGTGACGCCCGGGAGACAATTACGCAAGGAAAACGTGGGGTATACTTAGCATATGTTACGTAAAAGTTTTTTCAAAATTTTCCTGTGTTCCGGAGTTTTTCCTGTGTGATCGAATCAGGAATGAGGAGATTCTAAGTAGAAACAAGGAAATGACATAACGGAACTATGTAGCGGGGTAATTGCGTAACACTTACCATAGGAATGTCATTCATTTTGACAGTTAAACCACATGCCTCGCTATATACGTAATTGAGTAGATGAATTTTTCAAACATATGAAGCTTGCCTCATGAATTTCTTTCAAAAAACTGCTTTAAAATTGCAAAATTAAAATTATGTTGCGCAATTGGGGTGCTGGTGTGGCGATCGTATACTGGACGACGTAGCCGATGGACAGATGTACAGCAACAGCTGGACCGATGACCTGATGAGGGCGGCGGGAAACTGCTACCTGCAAAAAATCATTAAGACGATACTTGGGGGAGGGCCCATGTCCAGCAGTCGACGTCTTTTAGCTCAGATGATGATTGATGGGTTTTTGTTTAACACATATTATGTATCCCTGGCAAAACTGCCGTAAATCCGGCGCGGCTTCCGGGACGAAATTCTCTCACGCTCACGCCGATTTGAAGTAAAATACTTTATGAATTAAATTCAGGAAATAATGTCTGCATAAAAAAACGATATTACTTTTTTTTGTATGAAGAGACTATTTTATTATGTATAATTGTATCAGCTATTTGTTTCAAATATTCATATTTTCGTAACAAAGAATAATAATAAAGATTTCCTATGAAACCAATGACGGCACGGCACGGCGTGAGTGCGATGCGCATTTGTATGACCAAGGTCAACGGCGAATATACGACCCTTAAATAATTAAACTAAGTAAGAGTATAATAATGGTGTTGTAATATCGTGATGGTGCAGTGGTTAAAGAACATGCCTCTCATACGAGTTGTGGGTTCAAATCCGGGAAAGTACCAATGTCACTTTTTCAATTCATATGTAGGTACTTTCTAAGATTATCTTGGACATCACTGACTTCGGTAAAGAAAAACATTAACACACATACAATAAATTAGGTGAGCTAAAAATAAATCATGTAAAAAATTAAAAACATGACTGCCCTGCCAAAAAACTAACTAAAAAGTAAAAACAAGTTGTATTAGTTCATCTGTATTAGTTAAACTGTAAACGAAAGGTCATTTACTCGCTGATCAAACAGATAAATAAAAATTACCATTGCAGTCGGGGGACCTCTTATATTAAAAAACCGGCCAAGTGCGTGTCGAACCACGCGCAATGAAGGGTTCCGTAGTTGGAAAGTTGGAAAGAATTTATCCCAACAATAAACTTAATATTTTAGTTGAAAAACATGTTTTCCCATACATCGATATATGCCACAGTCAATTCTCCAACTGCAAATTTAAAGCCCACTTAGCTGTGATAGTTTTCCTTTTAATTTCATTATTATGTACGAGTACTACTGCTATGAATTTTGTCAAATCACCATTAAAAACCTGGCAGGGGAGATACTTCTCCCCGTCCGGTAAGGACCAGACCCAGGTCGACGGCGCATTGTGTTCCACGGGCGCCTCAAAGAGATGTCGTCAGCACAAGTGTAGGGGTCCACTAGGGCCGATGCCTGCCGGGGTCGCGGGAAGGTACAAAAGGGTTACCGATGCCCCTGGGCAACACAGGCAACGGAAGGGACACGGGTGGGTTTTAGTCAGTAAGACACACCCTCCCGTTCCGCCCAGAGTGGGAGAAGTTATTTGATAATTCACCACCAAAAAAAAAAGGGGGGATACTTGACTCTAACAAAAATTTGTACTTTAATGCTTAATTTTACGAAAACGGATCCTTGAATCGAAAAGTAGTGTTTACAGACCCGCAATATTTTTGAACGGCCTATCCAACGATACCGTGGAATAGACGAGAAAAAATATCATCCCCACATTATGTGCAAGGTACGTAATGGGGGATGATATTTTTTTCCGAAAAAAAAAGTTTTACAAGATTTTATTTTAGCAGTTTGTTGGCGTGGTTAATGACCTACGCCAAATTACAGCTTTCTTGTAGTAAGCGTCTCTGAGCTACACCGGGGACAGACAGAAAGACGGACATGGCGAAACTATAAGGGTTCCTTGTTTACTACGAAACCCTAAAAAGTATTCCACAGAACGGTCCCCCGAAGAGTATAACAATATTTATAGCCTATTTATGTTCTAACAATACCCCACACATCTAAATCTGTCCAGGCATTTAAAAGTTATGGTACTCACATAGATACATAAACCCTAAACACATTACACTCCTTTTTGAGCAGTCGTTTAATAAAGCCATGTATAGCGGCACACAGTGGTTAGAATATCATAATAATTGTGCATTTAGCAGTTAGCTATAGTAAGTTAATTGTGGGTGAATAGTGACCTATTTAACTCGGTTAGTTGGCTCGGGACAGTTGGCGCCGTTTTGAAATATGGTTTTAATGGAATTATAAATGCTGTGGACGTTTGTATCTTTTCATTGCAGGAATAGGGACGGAATAAAATATAATATTGGACGCTGTTTCAATATTGTTTTGCCTGATTTAAATGAATTTTATTTATTTTTATTTTATTAAATATTTTTAGTACTTGAATAGGTTCTAAGATATTTTCCTATGGTAATTTATGACTTTTCTTTAAAACGTGGCACCCATTGCGTATTTTTTGTGTATACTACAAAATTATGTATAGTCGACCTCGTAATTGCTTTATCACCCTAGGGCTGAAAGTCACTCATAAAACGACAAGGTTTATTAATTATTGTCCATGTGCAGTTAGGTAATTTTAAACTTTCGACTTTAAATTAACTAGGAATTGTTGTTAAGTCTAAATAGTCTTTGACAGTTGTTTGGGTCGTCAGAAGCCCGAAAGTCTGACAACCAGCCATTCTAAGGGGTATCGTGTTACCCAGTATTTGGGTTATGGAGGTCGGATAGGCAGTCACTCCATGTAAAATATTGGTATTCATCTGCATCTGGTAAGACTGGAAGCTGACCCCAACATAGTTGGGAAAAGGCTGGGCAGATGATGTTGTTAAAAGTCGACTAAACATTAAGAAAATCCTGGGCACTGGGTAGTCAGCCCCGCTTTAACCGGTAACTCCCTGTGGTCTCCGAACAGGAGACGCACTCCCGAACCCTTCAGTCCCCACTGACACCGAATAGGTGTCAGTGGCCACGCGGTTTGCAACTCTATTATAACACAATAAGGTTCGGGTTCGGGGCGCGAGGGATCTTGACTTCATGCGACAGCGGCGCGCAAGCGGCACTTTGCTGACTGGCTTATAAGTAAATATACCACAACAGAAACTGAAAAATTTCAACAAATTCTTCTAGCCGTTAAACACGTCTTCAACAACGAAACGATAGTGGAAACGTGTTCGGGTAACTTAAACTTTAAAACGAAATACAATTTTCTGTGCTGCAAACCTACTCTTGGTGGAAACTATGGTTTGCGGTGAGGCGAAGTAACATTACCTACTCATACGTTTCATTCAGGGCAATGCATACAATGCATGTTGAAACTACGAAATATGTTCGCTTCGGTAATCTTCCTAATTCTGAATTAGCACGAACGTCGCATCACTGAGTGACCCCCGACAGAGATACTTCCATGGTTGTAACAGCTCTATAATATATGTCATCGCGCGTTCGGATCAGGGTTGTTGCAAACATCAGCATCCGCAGAACTTCAACATCATTTTCAACATCAGCATCAGCATCAGCATCCGCATTGATCGATGCTGATTATTAATTCCGAAGTTCGAGTCGTGACATGACCGCAGAGGGCGCGGGGCTTGTAGCACGAGTTGTGTTCGCTTGCGAGTTTTGACCAATCCAGAGGTCGACCGCGGTGATTGCGATTGTAAACAAACGCAAACTTGTCTCATTACGTTATAATACGTCATTGCGCGTGAAATTTATTGTTCTTAAACTGTTATGTGGTAAAAATAATGCCGCCTCCGTTGAGAAGTGGAATATGGTCTTATTTTAAATTGAAAAATCATCATTATCATGGAAAATTATCATAAACTAGCAACACCAAGTGTGCAATACCAAGGAAAACTGTGCAATTTTTAGGTATAAATTCATAATGGTCACTGCTTTTTTTAAGAAAATAATTAAAATCAGTATCAGCATCAGCATCCGATGATGTGAAAAAAATATGCATCACCAACAACCCTGGTTCGTATTTCCGGAGATAGACGATGATTTTCGAAACTTATACTTTTTCTAGGAGTTCTGTACCTTTTAAAAACGCTCATGCTAACGTAATCTAAGCATGTTTCCGCTTAGCCTAAGAAGTGAGAAGGTTTTTTTTATAACGAAGGCGACCTATTTGAGTAAGGGTCGCTTCACATACGCTTTCCTTAAACATTGCTGTTATGTAACACGATGTTTTTTTTCGTACCTTTCGTAATTATGTCTGTCGTTTTTTATTATAATACCAGCTTGAGTTGCAAGAGAAAAGCCTTTACTCATAAATTGGAGAGAAATGAACATTGATGGCCACGCATGCTCGCTGCGTTATTATTAAGATTTTAGTGACTTTTAAATCTATTATTACGCCTTCGTATAATGCAAATAAGTTATGCAAAAAATGTATGTTAAAATAGAACGCATCCTCATCAATTATTTATGTGAATATTTATTTATTGTAGTAAAATACTTTATGAATTAAATTCAGGAAGTAATGTCTACTCATAGCATAAAAAACGATATTACTTTCATACTACTTAATATATTTTCATGATTATTTTTGTATGAACAAACAATTTTTTATCTATAATTTTATCTGTGATTATTTTCAAATATTCATATTTTTATCCAGAGTAAGTCACGGGCAACAGCTAGTATTATAAATGCGAAAGTAACTCTATCTGTTATTTTTCCACGCCTAAGCAACTAAAGTGGTGGCCTAGTGGTAACAACCGCGACTTACGAGTCGTAAGTTGTAGGTTCGAACCCAGACAGACTTTCATCACCACTGTTCTCAAAACGGTGAAGGAAAACACCGTGAGCAAACCGAACCTAGAACCATGAATTCGAAGACATGTGACATGATCTACCAACCCGCACTGGGCCCACGTGGTAGATTACGGACCACTACCTCTCACAGAGAGGAGGCCTGTGTCCCAGCAATGGGAACATTATAGGCTGATTATGTTATATTTTCGTTACTAAAAATAAATATTCCTATGAAACCGAAAGGTGGCGTGGCGTTAGCGCGACGCACATTTGTATGGCCAAGGTCAACGGCGATTACCCGACCCTTAACGAGCATAACATAACATCACACCTGTTTTCATCGAAGGGCAGAGCTGTATCTTTTGTACATCTACATGTCTTTTTATATGGACGAGCACTAACGTTATTATTTTCTTTCTAGCAGAAGCATTTATCATCATTTCGTCATACCTACGAGTATTCATCATCATCTGCCTAGCCATTTTCCCAACCATGTTGGGGTCGCCTTCCAGTCATATCGGATACAGCCGAATACCAGTATTTTACATGTAGCGACTGCCTATCTGACCTCCACAACCCAGTTACTGGGTAACACGATACCCCCTGGTAAGACTGGTTGTCAGACTTTCGAGCTTCTGAAGACCCATAACGACTGTCAAAGATCTACAAATGAAATTTCTCATACCTATTGTAGATACTAAATCGATCTGTCGATTGGAAAACATGGTTACATTTTGTTTGAAAAATTGTAGACAAAAATTGAGGATTTTTAACCATTTTTGTTTAGTATATTGTTAGTTTATTTAAAGTGAAAACTTGTTTAACCGCATTGAGCGATTGTTGGTAGGGGCAAAACTTAAGGTTTGCGTCGCCGACATAGTAACCGCGTCACCGATGTGACCGCTTGAATGTGGCATGTTCGCCAGACTAGCGACGCGCAGCGGCCTGTGTAGGTATATGTATACGCATATATACTTAGGCTCAAATTAAATTAGCTAACTTTACAGACGTAATGAGTATCGATATTTAAAAACGATAGAAAAACAAAATAAAAAGATTTGAAGTTTTGCGGGTCAGCGACACCTGGTAGTGTTTTTACTTGAAGTATGAGTTGAGAAAATCTGTTTTCTTTTGTTTTATCGTGATTAGATATCGATACCAATCACGTTTGTGAAGTTTGCACAAAAACTGATTTTTAAACTGATATTTCAAGTCACATTCAAGTCAAGTCAGTCTGATATTTCAGTTACTAACTGCGGTCGATGACCCCACAAAAAAATCATCAAATTTATTGTTTATTTTATTAAACTGGTTTAGATATCGACTCCTATCACGTCTATAGTTTCGCTGGCATAGATATTTAATTTGACCTTATATATATTTTATTCAAAAGTTTTAAGATTTGACTTCTGTCGGCAGTCCGGTATTTTTTTTAGAGAATTTTTCCACTTGATAATTGAGGTTCTTTTTATAATCAACCTCAGTTCTTAAATGGAAAATATACTTATCGTTATTTTTACATGAATGCCAAAAAAAGGAGTGTTATGTTTTCAGGGTTCATGTATGTTTGTGAGTTTCTTTATTTCACCTCAACTTCTAAACGGCTTAATCGATATCAATGTATGTGGTATCGTTAGAAGCGGCGCGTTATCCCGGGCAACATAGACTGCTAAAAAATTTAGGAATATAATGGGGAAGCCATGGTTCATGAAAAAAGCGTTTTCTGTTTTCATAAAAAAATTACTACTTATCTATCTTCGTCTAGAGCTTGCTTACTATATATCAAAAATATATAACAGTCAGTATGCATTCGTTAACAAATAACATAACAAAACAAATTAAATTAAAATTAAGTTAATTAAAGTCGTTTTATCACTAAAATGTCATCATCTGCCTAGCCTTTTCCCAACTATGTTGGGGTCTGCTTCCAGTCTTACCGGATAGTGCTGAATACCAGTATTTTACATGGAGCGACTGCCTATCTGACCACCACAACCCAGTTACTGGGTAACACGATACCCCTTGGTAAGACTGGTTGTCAGACTTTCGAGCTTCTGACGAACTGTAACGACTGTCAAAGATCTACAAATGACAGCCGGGACCAATAGCTTAATGTGCTGTCCGAGGCACGGAGGTATGTAAAGATGGTCACCCATCCACGGACCAACCGTGGCAAGCGTAGCTTAACCTGATCGATCGACCCGAGCGGCTATTATTACTTAGCCACAAGCCCCACTATCATTTTATCACTAAAAGGTAAAAGATAAAAAAACAATAATGAAAAAATTAAAAAAACGCCTGCCTTGTCATAAAGTGAATTACAAAAAATGAACTAAAAAATTAAAAACAAGCTAAAAGATTATGAACTGAATACCAAATCAAAAAACACGCCTGCCACAACGATTTTGAACTGAATACCAATCTGTTCATTGCAGTCGCTGTAAAAAACTGTTCCAAGGAACCGTCCCCGTTATATTTATTGGTATTCAGTTCAAAATCGTTGTGGCAAGTGTGTTTTTTATTTTTGAATTATTTATTTTTTAAATTACTATTTTGGGTTTATATATTTAAATAAATCAAACCAAATCAGTCAATTTGTTGGCACTACCATTCGCCATCCAGAGTTACGTTTTCTGACCCTGATTCTTTAGATTGTCATCCAATTGCTTTAAAACAGAGTATATCTACCTATCGTCACGACACAGATGAAACACTCGGGTTTCGATTCGTAATCACAGAGTTTCAGTTACCGATCCCCGCAATACTCGCGTTATCCTATGATCTAATAGTGCTCAAAGCATCTCCTGTCATTGTTTGTTAGCCGAGCTGGACAGGTTAGCTGATATGGTTGACAGGCGATAGTGTCATTTGTGTCTGTAGGTGCAGTTTGATAGATGAGAAAATAAAGTACCTACTTGTAGTAATGTACCTAAGGGGGCTACACACTTGCTTGCTGTGCTACTGGGGAGTTTGTTGCGACATTTCTTTTTCCCAGCTACAGCACTGGGACCTATTGAAGGGCGGGCGTTATTCGGGGACTGTCTTATTTAATTTTGACGTTCGAAAAGTGCTGATTTGCAGCCTAGTTTGAATAAATGAATTTTGATTTTGCTCGAGTCGGCACATTCGACTCGGCAGTATAATTATATTATTTTGTTGAACAACAAAACCGAGCAAGAAGCAATGACAGCCATCTACCCTCACTGAATTATGTTCGGGTTGGCTCAGCAAAATTCAAGCTAAGCTGAGCGGCTTTTTCCCAAACATTGTTGTATTCGATTGGTGCCCGGCTGTGCCGAATTATACCGACCCGATCATTCGGATCAGATTTGTGCTAATGAGTGCAAAGATGGATCACTGCAGTGCATGTCATTATACTAAACTATAAGAACGATATAATATGGATAGAAGATATAGATATCTATATATAACTCGTTGGTCTAGTGGTCGCAAGCGCTACTGCTGAGCATGAGGTCCTGGGTTCGATTCCCAGGTCGGGAAAAGTGTTATTGAGGTTTTCTATCTGGAATTTCTCAGTAGCAGCCCGGAGTCTGTTTTTGTGCCCGGTTCATGGCAATAGGCTCGGGACTTAAACATAACTGGCGAAATGTGGGTGTACTACAGGGACATCTCTGCCCAACCCTTCGGGGAAAACAAGGCGTTATGTTATGTTATGTTATGTTATGTAAGATATATATTATAAGATATATATATAAGATATATATTAGATTTTTATTCTGTATGAATTTTCAAATGACAACCTATAAAACACTAAATTTGTGGTCTCATAACCACACTGGATGCCCTTGACAGCTACAAAGGAATAAATTCAAAAAGATTTGTAATGTTTTTTCCCGAACGCGACAGATCGGCGCAGTGGGGTAAGAGTGGGAGTGATGGCATCGCGTTCAAGTGTAGGGTTCTGTCGATATTTAGTTTGGGGAGTGAACAAATAAGTATCTGTCTATACTTAGGCTCTTGCTTTTTCAAGTTTCATATTTATCTGTTTTAGATCCGATGGTCCTGAATAATGTCTGCAAAACTGCAAAAGCAAAAACTACTTCTGTTGAATGCCGTAAGAAACATAAAAGTAATACCGGCCTATAATAGTCCTCTGCCGGGGTCGCGGGAAGGTGCTGAAGGGTCACCGAGGCCCCTGGCAACACAGGCAACGGAAGGAATACGGGTAAGTTTTAGTCAGTAAGAGTCTAACACACCCTCCCACTCCGCCCAGAGCGGGAGAAGTTATTTGATGATTTCCCACCCAAAAAAAAGCCTATAATAGTCCTACTTCAGGGCAAAGCCATTAGCTGCTCTTGCAGAGATGGCATGAGCAGTGATCAACAGCGGATTGGTAAAACAATGATCACAGAAACTGAACTCGTACCTACTTTTATTTCAGTACCGTAACTAAATCAATTTATATATACTTTATTGTAATAGAGGTCCCAAGTAATAGAGGGTGAGCCTATTGCCATCAATTGGGCATAAATGCAAAATGCGGGCTGCTACTGAGAAATTCCAGACAGAAAAACCCAAATAACACTTTGCCCTCCCGGGAATCGAACCCAGGACCTTATGCTCAGTAGCGTCTTTGACCATTAGAAAAACGAAGCTGTCACTATATCAATGAGGCAGTCTAATTCTGCTATATATTTCAGTAACCCCATAATAGGGTCTTACACCCATTTTTGAAAAGTGTCTTAATTAAATTCTATAGTGCTAATATGCCCAAAAAAAAAATCTCAAAAATTTTATTCGATCGATAAGTGCCATAAAAATGCATTTAAAAATTTACATTTTCAAATTTCACGCGTAGGTTGACGAAAACGCTGGATGCAGTGGACGCCATGTTGCTCTGTGGTCATGACGTCACTGGGCTATGAAAACAAATGCGCTGATCTTTGTATGATAATTGACTCGTTTTTGTTAACATAGCCCGTATGACGTTATAACATGGCGGCTACTATTTCATGGTGTTTTTAACAGATTAGAAAAACAGAATTGAATTTTTAAATTTATTTTGTTATTTTATGAATTAAAACTAACATTTTCCGACTCCTTTTTGCCTAAACTATCTCAATAATATATTTATAGATTTTTTCTCGTATATTTATTTATTTATTTTATTTATTTGGGAAAATAAACGGTTACACATTAAAGTATTACACAAAATTTGAGCTACAAAGTGAG
The DNA here is from genome assembly GCA_905333075.3 of Atethmia centrago. Taxonomy (NCBI): domain Eukaryota; kingdom Metazoa; phylum Arthropoda; class Insecta; order Lepidoptera; family Noctuidae; genus Atethmia; species Atethmia centrago. The sequence goes on from HG995388.1 coordinate 10,625,114, forward strand.
TAAATGTTTAACCCACAACATTTTCCACATATTATAAAGAAAAATTATAAAATTAATGCGATGTGCGCTTACATTTAGATTGGTACAATTAAATTACATTATGTGTTAATGATAAAACTAAACATTAAACAGGCATGCAAATAAAAAAGAAAAACAAGAAATTATGAACATTCTAAGACTCAAAAATATTACGGAGCAATATCCAAAATAGTTCCATGAACAAGGCCTCTAAATTGATTAGCTGGAAAAGCGAAGATGTCAACATTTTGGAAGAGATTATTATATTGACCAGTAAGACGAAGTATATAGTAAAATACCCTATTATGTCCCCATGTTATAGGGAACGCAAAAAATTATACACAATATTCCCACTGCTAGGACCCAGGCCTCCTCTCTGTGGGCGTAATCCACCCCGCGGGCCCAGTGCTGTTTGCTAGATGTCACATGTCTTCGAATTTTTGGTTCTAGAACATCCCGGTTTCCTCACGATTTTCTCTTTCGTCTTTTTGAGAGCAGTGGCGCTGAAATAATTTACAAAAAGTGAAACGCCTGTCAGGGATTGAACTTACAATCTACAACACGTAAGTCGCGGCCGTCACCAATGGGCCACCACTGCTCCTAATTTAGTCTAAAAAATATAAATAATCTAATTCCGTGCCCAGTGAAAATAATGGCGTCTATTTCGCGCCTAACCAGAGCATCATTAGGTTTTCAGTTGACAGATTTTTGTAGCGAACCCTAAAATAGGGGCCGACCACGGAATTACAGACAGACGGACAATTTACTGTCGAAATAATAAATTCAGAACGCGAAACTTACGGATAATGAGAAACCCATTTTTTCCTATTATTTTCCTGTTTTTTTCATTTCACTATTTGTATCGGGAATAAAATCGAAACCCTTTTCGGCTTTTCTTTTGTTTCGTTTTCACCTATCAATTTTCAAGAGAATAATAAACTATTTTTTTTTTGCGTCATCGTTTTTTTTTATTCTATTGGACGAGATGAAGCGATGGAAATTTATGAAGCGAACCTATTTCGAACCGCGGCTCCGGCCACAATCCGCTCATCCAATATGGGCGCAGCTTCTAGAGTGTTCTAGAAGCCGTGGCCGTCTGAGAAACAGACGAGGCGCACCTTTCTTTTCATATCGGTTTGACGTCCGTCAACCGAAAAGGGGATTATTTCTTATACAATTTACCTTCACCCCGAACCTATTGTTTTGATATTTATGTTACTGGAAATAAAGCACTTATAGTACATATGTGTGTGTTATAAGATTTATTATGTTTGTGGGAAACGATAGCATTTTTATGTCCATGATTGAAATATTATTTTTTTTTTTTTTTTTTATTTGTGATGGGTTTGCTCTTGACTTTAGTCTATGCCAGAGGCGACAGAAACAAAGTCGACGATGGAGCGAGCTTACCCAGAAGAAGCCTGTTCACTCTCACTTTGAAGAGATTAGGGTTATATGCGTTCGGAAACACAGACGCAGGCAGAGAGTTCCATTCCTTTGCTGTGCGCATTATAAAAGAAGTTTGGAAACGCTTAGTGCGAGTTGGTGGGATAGCCACCAGGAAGGGATGGTAACCTGAAGTGCGCCTAGATGACCGATAATAGAAGGGGGCCGGTAGAATGAGGTCGTGGAGTTCCTGAGCACACTCTCCGAAGTACAATCTATAGAAGACCGACAAGCAGGCAACCTTGCGACGATGGGCCAAACTGTGAAGCTTGGCATCCACCAGATTTACGTCGCCAATGAGCCTCTTAGCTCTGCGTTCCACCGAGTCAAGCGCGGCAAGTTGGTATTTAGCCGAGCCATCCCAAAGGTGGCTACAATACTCCATGCAGGATCGGACCTGCGCTTTATAAAGGGTCAAAAGCTGTCCAGGCGTAAAGTATCGCTTCACCTTATTTAGGATGCCCAGTTTCTTGGCCGCAGTCTGGGCTTTGTACTCGATGGTGGTATTATTATGACTGATATTATTTATGACTGGCGAACCTCGCCTCTGCTTCACACGATGCAACCTTACTGATGTGGCGACATATCCAAACATCGATATTTCTATGCTACATCTAGATTAAATTTGTATGTATTATAAAGTTGGTTTTTAATTCTAGATAGTAATTTGAAAAGTGCCAATGTCAAACGCCAAATTGAAAAATAAACAACAAAGATTTGAAATGTCAAATTACTATCAAGATTTAAAAAAAACCGGCCATGTGCGTGTCGGACCACGCAGAATGAAGGGTTCCGTAGATGGGATTACTTCAGATGGATTTATTCCAAAAACAAACTCAACATTGTAGTTGAAAAACCTGTTCTCCCATACATCAATATATGCCACGGTCAATTCTCCCAACTGCGAATTTATGTTGGTCGACTATAACTCGTGAACTTGTAAAGCCTACTTGGCCGTGATAGTTTTCATTTTAATTTCATTATATGTACCACTGACATGAATCTTTTCACATCTCCATAAATAACCATTTAGCTGGCATTTGGACGGACACTTGACTCTAACAAAAAATTGCCATTTAATGCTTAATATTACGCAAGTGGATCCTTGATTTGAAAAGTGATGTTGACAGACCTGCAATGTTTTTGAACGGCTTATCCAACGATACCCCATACCAAAGGGTAGATGAGAAAAAAAAATATCATCCCCACATAAGGTGCAAGGGAGGTACGCTAAAAAAATTTTTTTTTTCGTGATTTTATTTTAGCACTTTGTCAGCGTGATTAGTATTCGGCGGCAGAGATCTCTCGTGTCCGGCCCTGGCCATGGTACGGAGCGAGAGGGCATGGGCAGCCGTCACCTCCTTCTGCGAAGCAGTAATGCTCGCGAAGGAGGAGGCGGGACGGTTTAACAGGCAAATTTCGCGCCCTTTCGCCCCTAGCCGCCGCAGGAGACGCTCTGGGCGTCGGGAATCCCGGGCGGATTTCCGGCCACCGTAGGCGCGGGCTTGCGGACGGTGAGCAATGGGTAGCTCACTGTCCGGTAAGGACCAGGCCCGGGTTGACGGCGTGTTGTTTCGCGTTGTGTTCCACGCGCGCCTCAAAGAGATGTCGTCAGCACAAGTGTAGGGGTCCACTAGGGCCAATGCCTGCTGGGGTCGCGCGAAAGGGTTACCGAGGCCCCCGCAGTACAGGCAATGGAAGGAACACGGGTGGGTTTTAGTCAGTAAGAGTCTGACACACCCTCCCGCTCCGCCCAGAGCGGTTATTTGATAATTCCCCACCCAAAAAAAAAAGCGTGGTGTATGATATATATGTATACCTATGCCAAATTACCTATACCAGAGCAATGGTGGCCCAGCGGTAACGTCCGCGACTTACGAGTTGTAGGTCGTAGGTTCGAACCCAGACACGCGCTTTACTTTGTGTAAAATAGTTCATCACCACTGCTCTTAAAACGGTGAAGGAAAACATCGTGTGGAAACCGGCATGTCCTAGAACCAAAAATTCGAAGACATGTGACATCTACCAACCCGCACTGGGCCCGCGTGGTGGATTACGGCCCACGCCCCCTCACTGAGAGGAGGCCTGTGTCCCAGCAGTGGGAGCATTGTAGACTGATTATATATTTAAGCCAAATTACAGTTTTGTAGTACTAAGCGTCTCTGAGCTACAGTGGAGTCAGATAGACGGACATGGCGAAATTATAATGGTTTCTTGTTTACTACGGAACCCTAAAAACGATCTTTTCACATAAAACTTTCGGAATAAATTCTCTAATAGTGCAAATCGCATCAAAATTCACGTATGTGGTATAGAAAATCTTAGGCCCCATTCACGGCCTCAAGCGATGTAACTTGCGATAAGCAACCCGCGCACGCGTCGTCTGTGTCCGTCCCTCGCTCTGCAAGTCGCGTCGCCATGAATCGCAGCATGCTCTAAACAGCTTCTTTCATTTATTTTCTCCGCGGTCGCTGTCACATGACGCGTGTCGCTTGAGCGTGTAGCTTGTGTCCAAGGGATAAGCGGTCTCACAAAACAGACATGAAAAGCGACTTTGGTTTTAAACTATTTGTCGATTATTAGATACATGCTTAAAGTTTTACTTGGGCCTTACGTTAGTTTCGTTAGGTTTACTTCTAGTTACTCCGATCAGTACTCCGGAAACAGCTATTCCGCCATTTTTTATCCTCATCAAAGGAGTTGCTTATCAAACTTACTTCTGAAACGAAAACTCTCAATTATTGTTCGACCAAACCAATATTGTACCAAAATTAATTAAATATGAATGTTAATTTTATTTACATCCATAAAATTAAGTTTGTTTTGTCTATCACGGTTTTACGGCAAGGTCGTATAATTTGATTAATTAATTGTTTCTGAGTTGTGTTTGTGTGTAAATTTAACCGTACCTTACAAATGTCACCTACATTTTTACTGTCCAAAAATTGCTGTTTATTTAAAATATATAAATGCTCAATGTCAGGTTTGTCATCATCGGCTTAAGCAGTCCACTACTATACGCCGATGCTGAAACACAGACCTTGTGGTTAACGACCGCAGGTAGTATATTTACTAAGAAAATAGGTTTAACAAAGAACTTAAGGATTCCTCGTTGACTATGGACGACATGGTGAAACTATAAGAAGTTTCACCATGTCCGGACTGACACACATTGACAGACGGACATGTCCGTCTGTCAATCTGTCCGCGGCGGAACACCGGTGGGTTTTAGTCAGTAAGAGTCTGACAGTGTCTCCCGCTCTGGGCGGAGCGGGAGAAGTTATTTGATAATTTCCCACCCAAAAAAAAAGTTCCGCTCCTACACATAAAGTGGGGATGATTTTTATTTTATTTGCTCTCCCATGATGTGGGGTATTGTTGTTGAGGCAGTTGACGGCGCGGGCTTGCGGACGGTGTGCAATGGGTAGCTCGCCGTCCGGTAAGGACCTGGCCCGGGTCGACGGCGCGTTGTATTCCACGCGCGCCTCAAAGAGATGAAAAGTTGTAACGGCGATTAGATGTACATCTAATCCCTCATCGGTCGGACTATGCTCCTACGTCATCTGCCGAACTCGGCCGTTCGAACCAAATGTTTGTAAAAGAAAGTGAGTGCGTATACCTAATTATGGGACATCACCGGACGATTTCGGTTGAAGTAGTGCACGTACTCACTTACGGGTAGGATCAAACAGATAAGTATACGGCTGGAGTAATCATAGACCTTTCCGTAGCAACAAACATGGAAACAACCATATTACTAAAACTACATCTTACAGACCACTAAAAAAAAAGGTTAATCGTCCATTTACTGCGCGGGATTCCTCGGACTGTCTGTTCCCGAGATTCGAGCTCCTAATTACTCTTGGTGAAGTTAATAAAAGTTTGAAAGATAAGACACTGAGCTCCTAAAGTTGTTACGAGAGGGATAAGGATCTTAATGTCAGACCAGTTTGTGTCAGGAATTGATGTCGAGGAAGGAAAAATAGACTGAGAATTTAAACAAGGTAAGTCCTACGATGTGGTTGTTTTATGAGTACTAAAAAGAAAATAAAAAACTGTCAGTAGATATTTTAAAACACTTTTACACGCCAATTTTTTTATCATTACTTTATAACTAGATGGCTTTTCTTAACTGACTGATCCCTAAGAAGAAATTCCGAAACAAACTCAGAGGTCAAGGTCTCTTTCAAAGTCTAAACATTATATTATTAGGATTTCATGTGAGTCTAAAAATGCACGGCCATGTCTGGCAGGAATAAGAGACCTTGTCAGACCTTTTGAATGAAGAGCTTTGAGTTGACGAACGGTATTGATGTGAGATGTGGTAAGTGGGTGATTTATGCCCGTTTTCGCTAAGACTAGACTAAGACTGAATGTACTGAGTAAACAACTAAACATTAAGGCGCTGACAAGACCCAATTGACCAAAATAGGCTTCTCTTAAGAAAAAAAATTGCCAAATCTGTAAAGTTTGTGGTAGCGGAAAAAATATATGTTAATTATGAACATATTTCCCAGAACTTGGTTGTTACCAAAACACGTTTTGAAAAAAATCTCGATACAAACTAACGTTAAATTAACCTCTTACCTTGAGTTCTAATCCAAAATAACTGCATTAAATATCAACATACCGTACATATTTAATTAATAACAAGAATGTCTTATTTGAATGCAGAACTTGGTTGTTTTTTATTTTCGATTACTCAACTCAATTTTGAGTAAATAGATAATTGCTTCATATTTTGTAATAAATTACAAGCGTTGTGTCATCGCGCTTCTCTTTCTTTTCTATGCAATCTGACAGTGACCGCGGTTTGGGTGTTGTCAGCGTCTTAAGCAGTTACTACGCGAACAATATAACACCAACCGAAATGTAGCGCTGACTAAAGTTACTCGTACGACACGATTTCGATGATGCTTGACGTTTAGGCGACTCTTGCAGTTTACCTAGCAACAATTTCTAGCAATATTGTCAAACACCGAACTTACTTTTAAGGGGACTACAGGACCTAAACGCAAATTTTGTAAGTTTTATAATGCCTAAAAGTACATGATCCACTGCACTGAACAAAATCAGAAAAATATATGATATTCTTCAGGATATATGCTAGGTAGATAGTGTGTTGAACATAATACAACTAATTTGATACGATGGAAAAAAAAAACACGAAGATACCTCTAAAAAAATATTTTAACGATTAAAAACCATATTAAAATACATGCACTCATTCTGATTTTTGTCATATTATTCTACAAGCAAAATATTAGCATAATAGGGTTTTACTTTTTTCATACAATCAATAGTTTTTTTTTGTAAATAGATAATTGCTTCATATTTTGCAATAAATTACCAGCGTTGTGTCATCGCGCTTCTCTTTCTTTTATATGCAGTCCGACAGTGACCGCGCTGTAGCTGTTGTCGGCCTCTTAATAACCACAGTCAAGTATCAAAAACTAGCCAAGTGCGTGTCGGACCTCGCACAATGAATGGTTTCGTAGTTAGGAAATTTATCTCAAAAACAAACTTAACATTTTAGTTAAAACAGCCATTTAGCTGGCGGACACTTTTTTTTTTTTTTTTGAGGGTTGGAAATCATCAAATAACTTCTCCCGCTCTGGGCGGAGCGGGAGGGTGTGTCAGACTCTTACTGACTAAAACCCACCCGTATTCCTTCCTGTTGCCTGTGTTGCGGGTGCCTCGGTGACCCATAAGTACCTTCCCGCGACCCCGGCAGGCATCGGCCCTAGTGGACCCCTACTTTGTGCTGACGACATCTCTTTGAGGCGCGCGTGGAATACGACGCGCCGTCGACCCGGGCCTGGTCCTTACCGGACGGTGAGCTACCCATTGCTCACCGTCCGCAAGCCCGCGCCTACGGTGGCCGGAAATCCGCCCGGGATTCCCGACGCCCTGGGCGTCTTCTGCGGCGGCTAGGGGCGAGAGGGCGCGAAACTTGCCTTTCCCTCAACCGTCCCGCCTCCTCCTTCGCGAGCATTACTGCTTCGCAGAAGGAGGTGACGGCTGCCCATGCCCTCTCGCTCCGTACCATGGCCTGAACCAGGGCCGGACGCGAGAGGTCTCTGCCGCCGATCGCCTCCACGAGGACACGGCGGTGCTCTGCCCAAGCCGGGCAGACCTCCACCGTATGCTCCACCGTGTCCTCCGGGCGATCCACACAGTGGTGACACCCGGACGTTTCCTCCCGCCTTATCCGACACAGGAACCTCCCGAAGCTGCCGTGTCCGGTGAGGACCTGCGTCAGGCGGAAGGTGAGGACGCCGTGGCGCCTCTCCAGCCACTCCTCAAAGAGGGGACTTATCGCCGCAATCGTGGCGTGCCCAGCACTGGGTTGCGACAACCGTACTTTCCATGACGCCATGAGATCCCGCCGGAGCTCCGTCCGCTGTGCTGTGATTTCTCGCGGCAGCGGACTAACGCCCCGGCGTTTCGCCTCCTCGCGCCACTCCCATACGTGCGCGAGGACTTTTGCCTCCAGATCCCATGGCGGCAATCCGGCAAGGAGGCTCGCTGCCTCACAGGAGACCGTGCGGTATCCCCGGACCATCCGGATGGCCATGACCCTTTGGGCCGCGCTCAACCGGCGGGCTGGCCGCAGCGCCAGAGAGCGCGCCCATACAGGAGCCCCGTAGAGGGCCATGGACCGCACGACCCCCGCGTAGAGCCTCCGGCAGGAGGCGTTTGGACCCCCTAGATTGGGCAGGAGCCGCTTCAATGCAGCGCCCGCCCGCTCCAGTTTGGGAGCCAAACGTCGGAAATGCTCCACGAAGTTCCTCGTCGACTCGACACTTGACTCTAACAAAAATTAGCACTTTCAAGTTTATCGCATCCGTTTGCGTAATATGAAGCTTTAAAGTGCAAATTCATAAACGTCGAATCGTCGTCAATATTTTAAACGACCTTGGATAGGTCACCACAAACCATGGGATAGACGAGAAAAAAATATTATCCCCACTTTACGTGGCCGGTACACAACAATTTTTTTTAAACTTCTTTCTAGTACTGAGATTCTGAGCTAAGCCGCGGATAAACAGACAGACAGACGAACATGGCGAAATAGAAGAGAAGCTTACGAATTCCCTAGTGACAAAGGAATAGTGAAACGAGAGTGGTTGCTACGGAAACTGCTTACCTTTGGAGTGACCTATGGTTAGGTCACTCCAAAGGTAAGCAGTTTCCGTAGCGTGCTTTGCTTGACGTTAGTAGAATTGGGACTTAAGAGCCAGGTGTTTGTTCAGAATTAAAATGAGATGTACATACAAATATAAAAATAACAACATATACCTAATTAATAAATACAATTAGGAGCTAAGTATAAAATGTATTGAAAGTTCGTTGTTCGATTACCGTAGGGGTCGAAAGTAGCAATTGCTAAACGTGTAGTACCAGGGTTCGACTGCCGTGGGTACGCCACAATTGCGGCGATAAGTGGCTAGAGAGGTGCCACGGCGTCTTCACCTTCCGCCTGACGCAGGTCCTCACCAGACACGGCTGCTTCGGGAGGTTCCTGTGTCGGATCAGCCAGGAGGAAACGCCCGGGTGTCGTAGATACCGTGGCCCTGGCAATACACAGGCAACGGAAGGAACACGGGTTGGTTTTAGTAAGTAAGAGTCTGATACACACTCCTGCTCCACCCAGAGCTGGAGAAGTTATTCGATAATTTGCCACACAAAAAAAAAGGGTTCGACTGCCGATGCCGAATCGGACATAATGTTATAGCATTTTCCATCAGAAATTTTCAATAGCAACAGTAAGCTTGATTTCTAGATTTGTGCCTGGTGATGGCGACAGGCTTGTCCCCAATTTTTTTTGGATTTAAGCATAACTATAGCGAAATATGGGTGTACTATACAGATCTGCCTACTCCTTCGAGAACGGGCGTGTTATGAGTAGTTTTTCAGTTAATCTTCACTCCACTTGTTTGTTACTGACACGACTTAATCGATTCGAAACCGGGCATGACCCAATATACCGCTACTTCCTATTACTTTTTTTATCTAGTGCTAGACACCACTAGCTTCCAATAAAGAAAAACATGAAATAACGTCCCTAAATCCAGTATTATGGTATTGTTAGTACACCCTGATCACACTATTAGACGAAAAAATATGAGAAAGGTATTCCGAAGCTCATATTTTGCGAGCAGGCGCCCGGTACAAAGAAACGAGGCGAAAAAAATGACGTTTAAGTGTATCGTAGGAAAAGCCGAGAAAATCTAGTGTTTCGGGCCGAAACACGTCAATATAGTGTCGTAAAATGTTGCTTTATTAGGGTTCCGTGGGTACCAACAGGAGCCTATTACTAAGGCTTCGCTGTCCGACCGTCCGTCCGTCCGTCTGTCCATCCGTCTGTCACAAGGCTGTATCTTTTGAAACGTAATAGATAGGCCCACGTGGTGGATTACGGTCCACTCCCTCTCACAGAGAGGAGGCTTGTGTCCCAGCAGTGGGAACATAATAGTCTGATTATATAAAGAGTCAATTATGGGTTATTATGGTTTTTGGGTATCGTGTTGCCCAGTAACTGGGTTGTGGAGGTCAGATAGGCAGTCGCTTCATGTAAATGCAGCTGGGTAGACTGAAAGCTGACCTCACATAGTTGGGAAAAGCCGAGACACTTGAAATTTTCACAGACTAGATACTACTATGACTGATATAATAACATATAATAAAAATAAAATAAAGTGAAACATTTAAGGCGGTGGTCCCCATACAAGAAAAATGATTTTTCAGAATTTTTTTCTCGATCTTAACAATGGCAAAACATACGAACGTCTAACTAATATAGCATACTAGCTTTTGACCGCGCTTCGCCCGCGTGGAAGTCGGAAATTATCTCACGGGAACGTACTACCGGGATAAAAGTAACCCATATCCTAACCCAGATCATGGTCTACCCATGTGCTAAATTTCATCCAAGTCTATTCAGCCTTTTAGCGTAAAAACATGACAAACAAACAAACACACTTTCGTATTTATAATATTAGTTAGGATAACATAATATTGTACGGTGGTGCGGAACCCTTCGTGTGCGAGTCCGACTCGCTCTTGGCCGCTTTTTTTATAGTACACAAGGGTATGTTTTATATTTATGGTCATCCATTTCGGTTGATACAAGGTCCTGATTTTCAATACAGAATGGTTGAGTCGATGAAGACATTTTGGTCTTGGTATTTTTCCGCAACTTTGTCCCTGGATTCGGTTCTTCGATATTGTTAATGTTACTGCTGCTTTTATTACCATTCTAGTCATCGCGGGTTTTTCCCAACCATGCGTCGATTCAGGTTGGGCAAAGTGTTATTGGGTTTTTCCATATGAAAGGACAGCGAGCGAATCTTATTACTTAGTTCGGGGGCCAGCAGTTCAAACTGCTTTTGACCACTGCTTGTACTAATATGTTTAGTATACCTTATGTGTTGTTCTTTGTAATATCAACAAGATCAAAATGTAGGTTAAAAGTATAATATGCTCTGGGAAATTCAAGTTTGATTGCCATCAGACCTTACATTCGCGTCGCTCTGTACACGTAATAATTTATAAAAATACGAAATTGGTATGTTTTCTCAATTATAAAGTTTAACATAGCTAATGTGGAGACTATTGCAAAATTAAAACATATAAATTTAGAACTAAGAAGTCAAAAAATAGAGAAATGCTTAGAAAAAAATGTTCCTCGTCAGGAACATTTTTTTCTAAGCATTTTTGTAGGTTGACATGAATTAACTTAAACGAGTAATGTACATTGTTTATCTACTAGGTATGTGCAAGTCTTAAAGTCCGAAAGGGATACCGCGGACCCTGGCAACACACACAACGGAAGAAATACGGGTGGGTTTTAGTCAGTAATAATCTGACACAGAGCTGGTTTTTTTAATAATTTAACACCAAAAAAAAAAAGGTATGTGCAAGTCTTAGTATGGACTCACAAAACAATTTATTATGATATGTACTAGCTACACCCCGCGGTTTTACACGCATATCAAGAATATCGGGATAAAAGTTCTAAATTTCATCCAAATCCTTTCAGCCGTTTGAGCGTCAACGTGTAACAAACAAACTAATAAACAAACACTCACTTTCACATTTAGTTAGGATGTTAAGGCGCTGACAAGACCCAATTGACTAAAATAGGCTTCGCTTAAGAAAAAATATTGCCAAATCCGTATAGTTTGTGGTAGCAGAAAAAATATATGTCAATTTTGAACATATTTCCCAGAACTTGGTTGTTACCAAAACACGTTTTGAAAACAAAATCTCGATACAAACTAACGTTAAACTAACCTCTTACTTTGAGTTCTATTCCAAAATATCTGTATCAAATATCAACATACGTTACGTATTTAATTAATAACAAGAACGTCTTATTTGAATGCAGAACTTGGTTGTTTTTTATTTTCGATTACTCAACTCAATTTTGAGTAAATAGATAATTACTTCATATTTTGCAATAAATTACAAGCGTTGTGTCATCGCGCTTCTCTTTCTTTTCTATGGAATTTGACAGTGACCGCGGTTTAGGTGTTGTCAGCGTCTTAAACATAAGTTAAGTAGGTAGCGGGTAGTCCGCGCAAAGATCTTACATACTCGTACACGGCCGGTAGAGCGGCGCGGTGCCGGCTAGCAAGCGAGCTATCGTCATGATACGTCACGGAGGAAGTAGTGATGGGGCAGTCGGTATTGATTGTGCGTGCGAGCGTAATGCTCATATTACACTGGCGTGCCAATTGTTTAACGCGCTTGCACTTGTACGTAGCGAGCATGCCACTTGTGCGCAACGTGGTCGCCGCGTTTGCGCTACGAGAGTGTAAAAGAGCGATGGAAACAAGCGGGTGTACAATATGTGAAAACTCTGACACACGCGCGTGTCGTCGCGTATTCGTAACTAGCTTGCTACGCATCCGCGGAGAGCACGTTTACAAATGGCTTCGCTGGAAACACGCTGGAAAACCATCAGTTTGATAAAGCAGAAGCCAAAGTAATTAATCTACTTTTCCCAATTGCAGATATTAGAGTGTGATGGGTTTTTATGCAAATACTTGCATGCGTGATTTTTTTAAATATAGTCTTTTAAAAATACCAAAAGGTATGTAATACGATAATTTTAATGCTGGATCGTTTGGAGTTTATTATATTTGATTTCTGCCAGACTAGACCAGACAGGTGCTGCATAAGTTAAGCATGATCTAACAATTAAGCAATTTTGTTGAAGGACTGAAAATGGATATGCGATTTAAAATACGTAGGTTTTTAATGAATTTAATGCTTGAGCACCTTTTCTTGTCGTTAGTTCAGCGTTTTTGTTCCAGTTAAGGGTCTTGTCTAAAATTATTCCTAAATATTTCATCGATTCACGCCACGTTTTCTGGAAATCATAAATTTTAGCGAATGTAATGGGTAGTGTGCGTTTTCTAGTAAACAGAATTCCTTCGGGTTTTGTGGAATTTAGTTTCAGTTTTCAGGTCTTCAAAAATTGGCTTAGTAGTTCCAGCGAATATGTTAGCTATCCAGTGACTAAGTCAACGTAAAGTATAAAGAGGTCTGGTCCCACGAACGAACCCTGAGGCACACCGGATTTATTTTTTTTTTTTTTTGAGGGTGGGAAATCATCATATAACTTCTCCCGCTCTGGGCGGAGCGGGAGGGTGTGTCAGACTCTTACTGACTAAAACCCACCCGTATTCCTTCCTGTTGCCTGTGTTGCCAGGGGCCTCGGTGACCCATAAGTACCATCCCGCGACCCCGCCAGGCATCGGCCCTAGTGGACCCCTACTTTTGTGCTGACGACATCTCTTTGAGGCGCGCGTGGAATACGACGCGCCGTCGACCCGGGCCTGGTCCTTACCGGACGGTGAGCTACCCATTGCTCACCGTCCGCAAGCCCGCGCCTACGGTGGCTGGAAATCCGCCCGAGATTCCCGACGCCCAGGGCGTCTCCTGCGGCCGCTAGGGGCGAGAGGGCGCGAAACGTGCCTTTCCCTCTACCGTCCCGCCTCCTCCTTCGCGAGCATTACTGCTTCGCAGAAGGAGGTGATGGCTGCCCATGCCCTCTCGCTCCGTACCATGGCCTGAACCAGGGCCGGACGCGAGAGATCTCTGCCGCCGATCGCCTCCACGAGGGCACGGTGGTGCTCTGCCCAAGCCGGGCAGACCTCCACCGTATGCTACACCGTGTCCTCCGGGCGATCGTGTGGATTGCCCGGAGGACAGTGGTGTCACCCGGACGTTTCCTCCCGCCTTATCCGACACAGAAACCTCCCGAAGCTGCCGTGTCCGGTGAGGACCTGCGTCAGGCGGAAGGTGAGGATGCCGTGGCGCCTCTCCAGCCGAGAGGGGACTTATCGCCGCAATCGTGGCGTGCCCAGCACTGGGTTGCGACAACCGTACTTTCCATGACGCCATGAGATCCCGCCGGAGCTCCGTCCGCTGTGTCGCGATTTCTCCCGGCAACGGACTAACGCCCCGGCGTTTCGCCTCCTCGCGCCACTCCCATACGTGCGCGAGGACTTTTGCCTCCAGATCCCATGGCGGCAATCCGGCAAGGAGGCTCGCTGCCTCACAGGAGACCGTGCGGTATCCCCGGACCATCCGGATGGCCATGACCCTTTGGGCCGCGCTCAACCGGCGGGATGCTTGATTAACTTGTGTAATAGGCCATAGTGCCAGCCAGAATCAAAAGCTTTTTCAATTTCTGGTAAAAGTCTTGCTTATGGAATGACCTAGGTTTAGCTCATGCGCTCAGTCAGTCTGGCTAACTGTTGCGTGGTAGAGGGTGAACTTTGAATTTGAAACTGTTCGGGGATCAAAATATACACAGTTGCTTTCGAGACACGGGATAAGAGTTATCTTATCCGGTGTATGAGCATAGGAAAACTAATAGAATCTATTAAGATTCTATTAGTTTTCCTATGCTTGGTAATAATCTGATTCGGTGACAACTGTTAACCCTTAAATGCATACGGTATCAAAAATGATACCTAAAGTTTGAATTAGGTTATGGTCTGAAATTTAATGTAAAGCTAGTTTGCTTTTAAAATATTTTTGTATATTGATTCATTTCTAAACGAAAAAAAGTGTAAAAACTTGGATTCATATAGTATAGTCTATGGTTTTCTGCCATTTTCAAAAGTTAGTGAACGTTCGTAGTACAGGTATTCCCGCGTGATTTTGTTTTTGTTGTGGCTTTCTGTTTTAGAGACTTTTCGTCCAACAAAAATTGTTCTGACCATCGTAAGTATAAAATTCATATTATCGAGTACGCGTATTTACTTTATTTGTCGGCTTTCATACTCTAATTTGCTATTTTTGTGAGGTATCAAAATTGATACTTCATGCATTGGCGCCAAAAAAAATTCAAGAATTACTTACTTGCCTGAATGTCGTATTATATTTGTTTTTGGCTTCAATTGCATAAAATATCGCATATTCTTGGTTTTGGGTGATTGCTACAACTGCTTGATGCTTTTATTTACAGATTATGGCTAAGCGATTAGCAGAACGTGACATTGAGGGATATTTGCGGCAACTGGAAAGTGGAGAACTGTCTGATGACAATTTTGAGGAAGATGAAGACGAAATTGGATATTATGCTGATCGTAATGATATTTTAGCTGATTTAGAAGGCAGCTCAGATCATGTAGATGGTGATCCTGATCATGTAGATGGTGATCCGCCAATATTATTTGACGATGAAAATGGCAGTTTAGTTTCAAATGAGGAGGTTGAACCGCCACCGCTCCCATCGACTTCTTCAGTAAGTGTTACTGGAAATATAACCACTCGTAACCTAGTTTGGAAACGGAAAAATTTAAACCTTGTTGAAGAAGCATTAGCATTCAAAGGAAATATAACTTACCCACAGAATATTATGGAACTTTCCACCCCATACCAATTTTTTTCTTATTTCTTTGAAGATTATTTGCTCGAACAAATAGTAAATGAATCCAACAAGTATGCAATACAGATAAATGCTAACTTCACCGATACTATTACCGTCTTGGAGCTTCGTAAATTTTTAGGCATACTTATCTATTCTTCTGTCTACCATTTCCCAAGTGTGCGATCGTATTGGTCAGCAAAAGCTAGATTTGCACCTATCGCAGATACTATGACTGTAAATCGCTTTGAAAAAATTCGCCAAATTTTCCATATGAACGATAACGTACATCACCTTCCCGTTAGTCATCCTAATCACGACAGATTGCACAAGATCAGACCTGTAATCGATTATCTGAACAAAAGATTTGTGAGTGTTCCTTTTGAGCATAGACTGTCTCTAGATGAACAAATGTGTGCAACCAAGATTTCACACTTTATGAAGCAATACTTACCAAACAAACCCCATAAGTGGGGTTTCAAATTTTTTGTCTTATGTTGCTTGATGGGTTACGCGTACAGGTTTGAGATCTATTCAGGGGCACAAACTATTGAAAGATTACAAAATGAACCTGATTTAGGTGCCGTGTCCAACACAGTCATCCGTTTGTTGCGATCTGTTCCTCGAAAAGTAAATCATATCGTGTATTTCGATAACTTTTATACAAATTGTGCTCTACTCTATTATCTTTGGGGAGAAGGAATCTACTGCTTGGGTACTGTGCAAAGAAATAGACTAGGAAAGACCTGCAAGTTGCCAGAAAAAAAAGACGTAATGAAAGCTGATGTTCCCAGAGGGTCATACTGTGAAAATGTTACTCATTATAATGGATTAGACCTGGCAGCTACTAGTTGGAAAGACAACAAGCAGGTCTTATTGCTTTCGACGTATGTAGGAGCAGAACCAGTAGAAACTATCAAACGGTTTGACAAAAAGCAAAAAGCTACTATTGAAATTCCTTGCCCTAGAGTCGTGAAAGAGTACAATGCTCATATGGGCGGCGTCGACCTAATGGACAGCTACTTAGGTCGGTACCGCATCAGAATGAAGTCTCGCAAATGGACGACACGAATGTTTTATCATCTGTTAGACATGACGGTCATCAACGCGTGGGTGCTCTATAAAAAAGTACTGACCAAAAAAGGAGAGAATCCGAAACAAATAATGAATTTAGCTAACTTTAGAACAGATCTAGCAGAATCTCTATGTAAGTACCAAAGTTATAATCATGATAACAAACGTGGTCGGCCAAGTTCTAGTCGCTTAGAAGAAGTAACCGTCAAGAAAGCAAGAACATCTCGAGCGCATGAACAAGCAATGCCAACAAGAGACGTCCGTTTTGACAATGTAGGCCATGAAAGAGAATATTATAATAAGAGAAATAAGTGTAAATATAATAACTGTCGGAAGCTTACATCTGTAATGTGTTCAAAATGTAAGGTGTCTTTGTGTGACAACAGAAACAATAATTGTTTCTATTTATTTCATAAAAATTAAAACCAACATTTTTTTTGAGCTAAATACATGGAGTATCAAAAATGATACTTGAAGTTTTATTAGAAATAAATATATTAAAAGTTGGAAAATATTTTTTTAATTATTTTTCCCGAGTTTTGTACCCCTAATTCTATTATATATATTTTTTTCAGAATATTTAAAAATTTCATGCATTTAAGGGTTAAATAATCCTGCCGGGGTCGCGGGAAGGTACTTATGGGTCACCGAGGCCCCCGCAACACAGGCAACAAGAAGGAATACGGGTGGGTTTTAGTCAGTAAGAGTCTGACACACCCTCCCGCTCCGCCCAGAGCGGGAGAAGTTATTTGATGATTTCCCACCCTAAAAAAAAAAAAAAAAAAAAAAAAAAAAAAAAAAAAAAAAAAGGGTTAAATAATAATAATAATAATAATAAATAATAATAATAACTACATGCAATGGACTGTTCTTTGCCAGGTTCCTTAATAGCTATCTATGTTTTAGCGTGTTTTAATGTCTTTGGGAAACTAAGTATGCAACCATTAAATTCTACTACTACTACTTGAATACTTGTCAAATAAACAATAGCTTTCTGAGGGAGATTCTTCAGTAAGCCATTTGGGAAATGGCTTACTGACTGGCCGTTTAAACTAGGCGCTTTGTTCAATTTTAATTTTCCTACGTGTTTTCAGATCTCATTCGGCCTAACAAGTGATGGATAGTTATCCAACTGGTAACCAGCAACCTAATGGAATCTTTGACAGCCTTTTGAATGCTGGGAACACTGACCCAATTTTTGGTTAGGTTCATGTTTTTGGGGAAGGTATTTGCTAGTGTCTTACATTGTTCAAGTTCTGAGGAGGTGGTAGTATTATTCGATGTAAATTGACGTGATGACTGACTAGTTAAGGCAAAACGGATCACTGAGGTACTAAACTTCAGAAAGGCCTAAGTCACATCTGAAGGATAATGACTTCAAGAGATCAAGGTTCTCTTCCCAAGGTAAACCAACGAAGGTCACAATACCGCCGCATACCTTTTATTGATCGTTTCCTAGTTTCTATGACTTCAAAACACAATGCTGGAGATACTTAATCTTCAAAGTTTTTCAAACTTTGTTGTATAGAAAAACTAACGACTCGCCCTGCTTCGTACAGTTTTTATGGCTTGACAAAACATGTCTAAGTGTAAGTTATAAAATTAACAAACTGCTAGTGAACATACTAGAAATCAATTTCAGAAATAGATTATTCAAATGATGGTGAAATCCACATCAAAATTCGTTGCTTAGTTTAGAAGAATAACGCGGTCACACAGACAGACTCGAAAAGCGACTTAAATTTAATATTTATAGAGGCACTAAGACCTTGTCTATTGTATACTCGAAGTATCAGCAAATGTAGTTGGATTAAACTTGGCTAATCCCGGGATTTTCGGGATTGCTTGAAATTGGTTTTGTTTGTATTATCATCATTACGCCTTGACTATAAGCTTATCTAGATTTCATTAAGGGCACTTTATTTCGACAAATAAACATTAATACAACACAACGTACAACAGAGTTACTTTTTTCTATTTGCTTCGAGACAATAGGTACTGTTATTCCTAACAGGCCAAAGGCACCTAATACCATAATTCAAAGTCAAAGTCACATCATATGTTTCAAATAGGCACATAAATACACTTTGGAACGTCAAAATTTACAAGAAAATTGAATTGTTTCTAAATAGTAGAAAACATTTTTTTTGGATTTTAAATTTATAAATAATTTCTCCCGCTCTGCCCAGAGTGGGCAGACTATTACTGATTACAACTCACCCATGTTCTTTTTCCCGCGACCCGGCAGACATCGGCCCTAGCCCCTACACAACGCGCCGTCGACCCGGGCCTGGTCCTTATCGGATGGCGAGCTACCCATTGCACTACGTCCGCAAGCCCCAGCCTACGGTGACCGGGAATGGGCCTGGGATTCCCGACACCTAGGGCATTTCCTGCGTCGGCTAGGGGCGTGAGGGCGTGAAATTTGCTTCTCCCTCACCCGTTCTGCCTCTTCCTTCGCGAGTATTGATCGAGAAAGGAGGTGACGGCTTCCCATGCCCTCACACTCCGTACTATGGGCTGGACCAGGGCCGAACGCGAGAGATCACAGCCGTGGATCACCTCCACGAGGACACGGCGGTGCCCCACCCAAGCCGGGCAGACCTCCACTGTATGCTGCACCGTGTCCACCGGGCATGGATTGCCCGGAGGACACGTGTCACAATGGTGACACTCGGGCGTTTCCTCCCGCCTTGTCCGAAACAGGAACCTCCCGAAGCAGTTGTGTCCGGTGAGAACCTGCTTCAGACGGAAGGTGAGGATGCCGTGACGCCTCTCCAGCCACTCCCCAAAGAGGAGACTGGTCGCCACAATTGTGGCGTGCCCAGCACTGGGTTGCGACAACCGCACTCTCCATGTCGCCATGAGATCCCGCCGGAGCTCTGTCCACTGGGCCGTGATTCGTCGCGGCAGCAGAGTAATGCCCCTGCGTTTCGCCTCCTCGCACCACTCCCATATGTGCGTGAGAAATAGTTGCCCCTTCAAAAAGGTAGTTTCGTATGCAGAAGTTTTTTACCTGCTGCTTCTTGCTTGGAAATTAAACATTAGGTGCTTTGATATTTTCGCGCTCTCATTTTCGGAATTCAAAATAGTTTTTATTTGGTTTTGTGATACTCTTACATACAATTGTGTACATTTTATTATGTCTGCAATAAACAACTTTGATTTGTATTAGTTTATTATCCAAAAATACTAATAATAAGTTAGTGTTACTGTAAGCCTGTATCATCAAACTGCTGGGCAAAGGTTCTCTCCCCATGAATTCGAGAGTTTGTGATCCAGAGCTAATGTGGACCAGTGGTCGTTTGTTTTGCCCAGCTCGTCCCACCGTCTTCTACGGGGTCTGCCGCGATGCTTTCTGGTTGTCTCATGGCTCCATATAGACACTATTCTGGCCAGCCCTATCCCACTTCAACATTTCGGCTTTTTGAGTCACGTCAACAATCTGTGTTTTGGAGAGCAGTATGGTGTTGCGAATATGGTCTTTTACGAGTAATTTGATGCCTAGAATACTGCGATCCATTGCGCGTCGACAAACCTTGAGTTTGGACTTTCGAATGTTTGTCAAAGTCCACAGTTCAAAATGGGAAGAAAGCACTTGTCCAATTATTCGCTACAGTGACAGAGGGAGGTTTCCTTTCATCAGCTCTTTCATGGACCGGTAGCTCCCCCGAGCTTTGTCGTTTTGTCTTCAGACTTCCTTGTCTTGTCTGGACTAGAAAGAGACTAACTTATGGGCATATTACAATTCCTCACCATTCACTCTGATCCTATGTTTAGTGGTGTTTGACTTCAACTTGGTCTTCGACATGTTCATCGCCAGTCCAACCTCAAAGTTTGCGGCACTAAGTTGGTTTAACATTCGCTCTAGTTCTGCCACCGTGGAGGAGAATACGACAATGTCGTCAGCAAAGCGGAGGTTCCGTACCCCATCGCTTTCAATACCACTTTTCTCCCAACTTGCCGCTAGCTTTTTAAATACTTCTTCAATCGCGCTACTGAAAAAGTGGGTGAAAGCGGGTCTCCTTGTTTATTATTAATAATAAGTATTTCATAAAAAATAAACGACTTATATACTTCATTAAAAATACATAACCTTATATTTATTTCAGTCCATTTTGAACTTAATGGTCGATTCCCGGAATAATCCCGGGATTGATGAAGATGTCCGGGATTGTATTCTCTACTTGCATGTAATTTATAAAACGACAAGGTATATTTGTCTGATAGCTATCTATCAAAACCCTAAATAACCCTAAATAAGTTTAAATTTAATGGGAATTGCTGTCATAAGTAATAAAGCACTTATGACGTCGACTATACAATTTTTAGAGCCAGAAGAAATAATAATAGCCATTTATTTCGGACAGAATCCATATAAGTGTTAGTAACAAATTTCTTAAGATGTTATACGTACCTACCTAATACAAGAAATATAATACGACGCAACCGATCACAAACTAGTTAATAACGCGTTAGTCTCGTGCTTCAGGCAGTGTTGAGTCCTCAGTTAAAACATGTTTTTAGACATAATTTTTTTTTTTTTTTATTTTTATTTTTTTTTTTTTTTTGGGTGGGAAATCATCAAATAACTTCTCCCGCTCTGGGCGGAGCGGGAGGGTGTGTCAGACTCTTACTGACTAAAACCCACCCGTATTCCTTCTTGTTGCCTGTGTTGCGGGGGCCTCGGTGACCCATAAGTACCTTCCCGCGATAGACATAATATTGCGGTATGAAAATTAATGCAATAACAAAACAAGTTAAGTCTGTGTCGAATTTTATTTTCGTTTTCAAATTTAGACTCTTTGACTATAATTTATGAACTTAATTTTAAAAAAAATGATACAAGAACTATTCAGTCTAAACAAAACTGTCTGGATTTTTGGTCTTGGAAACTTTCAAGCCACATAACTCACTAAAATTAATCAAGCTTGCACTATTAAGACCAAAACAGGACAAACGTAGGTATAACCTCGCACTTACACCCTTAAGGCTTTCGCAGACAGGCGCGACGCGACAGCGATACGCGACTCTAGTAGAACTATTTCTATGAAAACTTCATGTCTTGTTTTCAAAAATTCGTGCAAAAGATATGTCAAAAATATGTCATACATATTTTTGACATATCTCTGGCATTGTTACAGACATGTTTTATTAACCGTTTTGTTCACCGTTATGACCAGTTTTGTACAAGTTTTGCTTACAAATAATCTCTACATCTTGTTTTCGGTATAAAAGATAATACGTATTTTATACCTTGGTGTAAACGCAGGGTAAAAACTACAGCAAACCAGTATCATAAAACTTCTCAACCACTAACATTCTTACACCCACATAATGCTTAGGTATTAAACTTTTACAGTGCTTCCAACAGCTTTTGTAAATTATACGTTGCGAGTATAAAAACGTTAATGCGCAGCCTGTGCTGCCGACTGTACCGCTATCAATCTTAGCCTCGGATATTCCGGACCATTATAGAGATTTTTCTTTAAAAGCCAAGCGCGTACGACCTATAGTTGTTTATATGGAGCGTTTAGATGTTGCTCGTTACTTGCTTAGAGAGGGCAAGTATTTGTTACAAGTTGATCTTCGACAACAATGTCTTGCGGAGTATATTTGACTTGTGTAACTATACATATGTAATGCTGTGACATGTTAGAATCCCTTACCAATAAATTACTAGATTACAGTGCAGGAAAATTTTAACTCCGGATTTTTTATTGCAATGGTCAATCACAAACACAGAATATTTTTTTATTAAAAAGAAAAGTGTTTTCCATGCAGTGAGAGTAAAGCGGTGCTATAATGCTATAACAAACTGTGTTTGTTAACTCTTTCGACCTTAACAGAGCAATTTTTTTGGAGAGGACTCAATTGGCAGACTGACAATGTCACTTTCACAATGTCTATAAGCTCACAACTGTGCCTTGAACTTTCTTGGAATAACAACATGACACATTATTGTCTAAAGGCGTTCCTAAACGGGAAATAGTTTTAGTGCAATATATATCTAGAGCACTTTCGATATATATGGCTCGGCACTACCGGTAAATTGTTTTGTTCAGAAAATATACTTCCCGGCAATATCGCCACAACAGTATGGTCAGTAGTATTTGCGTTCATATGGGCAACAAAATGGCTGATGAAATAGTTCAAAAAGTTTTTCAGCAAGCAATATTTTAAGTTGAAATATTGCTGCCGGGATATTATGGCGTATAGGACCACCTTTATACGAAACTCATCGGGGCTTGTAAACGCCATGCTTACTTTGCTTGCTGCTTGCTTGCTTTTGCACCTAATAGCTACTTGCCCCAGTAACTAAAACACCACAACTAAACACTCCTTCATGTCGTTCATAAAATGATCGATCACTACCTTCATAATTGATTGGCGTTTTGTTCCCGCCAATATTGCGACAATGCATTCTTTAACACGAATAGTTTACGAAGAATATTGCTTCTCGCTCCTACATGTGCATTGAAGCGGAAGTAATGTTCTGTCTCATTCGCACGTGTGTAAAATAAAGGTGCATGTTGGGTGGCGTAAATGTATGATTTTGTGCACCTGCCTTCTGCCATAGACTAAAATATTATTGAAGCGAAACTTGGCTTGAGCGCGCCGCACATATGCGGCGTCCACATTCAAAATTTCAATCAATCTGTCAATCTGCCTAGTCTTTTCCCAACTATGTTGGGGTTGACTTCTAGCCGGTCTGACCCGATGCAGCTAGGCAGTGCTCCATGTAAATTACTGGTATTCACCAGTAATTTACATGGAGCACTGCCTATCTGACCTCCACCCAGTTACTGGGTTATACGATACCCTTTGGTAGGACTGGTTGTCAGATTTTTTGGGCTTCTAAGCACCCGTAACGTCGAAGATTTACTAATGACAGTCGGGACAATCGGCTTAGCGTGCTCTCCGAGGCACGTCTGCGTAGTTTAACCTAGACCAAGCGCGGCAAGCGTAGTTTAACCTGATGGTTCGACCCGTTCAGCTACGAGCCCCTCATTCAAAATTTCAATATCAAAATATTTTATTACACATAAACCTACGTAGGCACTTATGAAACGTTAAAGCGACTACTGACCGTGCTAGGTGCACGGTTCTATGGGAAAGAACAGGCAAGAATCTCCACCACTCCATTGGTCAATGTACGATAGAATTTCCTCAACTGCTTTACCGATTTAATGTTGTCACAACGTCAATGTCACAGAATGATACTCAGTTGATATTTATAATTAATGTAACTCTTACAAATATAATAAACAGATTTGATTTGTTTTTCATAAAGTGGTAAAAAGGTTTTGACATTGCTTAAAGGTGTACGCTATTTTGATCTTTTTGATTTAAATCTTTTCTATTTTGATAACAAGTAATTAAATAATAATAGTTTTCAATGTAAGTATCTGCTCAGTACCGTGAATCATGTGACCTGACTTGATAAAAGAAAGAATTAAAATACTGAAGAAAGTATAAGAGACTTGATTATGCTTACAAAGGAAAGCTCAGGTGTTTCACTTCTGTACGATTCTATAACTCTGTGCTGCGCTGAAAATCCTACTTAATTTATTATGTTTACTGCAATGTTTCGGAATTTGGGCTTACTGGATTAGTTGCATGTTTAGTAATATAATTGGGCTCAGTGTTGTATATTCCGTTGCGTGCGTTCCGTTTATGTTTGTTGTATATTATTTTTATATTTCATAACGTAATTTTAATTATTATACTTACATTAATTTTATTATATATGCCTTATACTTACATTAATTTTATAGTTTAGTGCTTGTGGCACACCTAATATGTTTATGCGGTTACGAAAAATTTCTTAAAGGTTATGTAAGAAATTTTTCCACTTATCTTAGACTATGGTAGATATTACTTCAACTATTTACAGTGTAAAATATTGTTGGTTGGCCAATAAAGATAAATAAAATAAATAAATAAATTCCGAGTGTTGTTTAATAGCTGTGTTTTAAATTCGTGCAGAGACTTTAATTCTAAGTAAGGTTAAAATCCTTCTACATTTACGAAATAATCTCTCTTTACTTGGATATAATCTGTTCGGTTGAGTGGTCATAAAAATAATACATAGAAAATTAGTTACGTTAAAACAGAGATACACAAGTGCAGAAACCGTGTGAAATAAACTATCTTCCATTGAACAAATGTATACTCAATTTTAATCTAATTTGTATATATAACTACTAATTAATAATAATAATAATATATAATAACGGTAACAATACCGTCTTCCTTCGTACGGAACAGAAGTAAAATTACACACAAGTGCAGAAGTCGATTATGGCATCTTCCATTGAAAAAAATCTTAAGTACTCCATTTTCATCGAATTTCTATATAATACAAAACCAACAAGTTATAATGTAGTCTTACTTCATACGAAACAGAAGGAAAATTGGAAGAATATTAACTTTTAGCTATCATATGAAACGCTAAAACGCAGTTGATCGAATTATTTTGTGTCAGTGTTAATCGACTTTTGTTGTTACTCTTACCATCAATTTCATCCAATTGTTCAACACTTTCAACAATTTTGACGACACGTAACTTTCATCTGAGTTTTCAGCGCAGTCGGGTCACGTATTGGTTCTACAGACACAAAGAATCAACTGATTTTATTTTGTATGATTTCAGTTTTGTTCAACTCTAATGCTACGGCTACATTGTCGCGATAACGCGAACTACACTTCGCGCGCTCTCTGTTCTACAGCGAGACGTGAGAGAGAGCGCACTTAGCATCACGATATTGCACAGTTTGGAAAAATAACGTAGCATTTAGTTTAATTAAACACCTAACTTAAAGAGCGTAATAATACCAAACTAATAGAAATTTAACCAAATAAAAATCTCGTGTCAAATTCACAAAATAAACCAAAATCTGAATAATTCAGACTGGATGTGGAAGGCGGAGGACAGAATGTTGTGGCGCAGTCTGGGAGAGGCCTATGTCCAGCAGAATATTACGATAGGCTGAGTTCAATAAGGTTTAGTAACTTAAATTGTCTCTTTATTCAAATCACAACTGTATTTATTCTTTGACAGTTGCATAAAATTCCTATAACAACACAAATAAAAATAAAAAAAATTAAGCATAGTGTCAATTTGCTTAGCAATTAGCAAAGCTAGAAGGTGCTTAAGCCTCAATTTTTTCATATAGCTAACATAAATTCCTTTGCTTATTACATTTTTATTTCTTTTATTTGTTCTCCTTATAATGGAAGCCAATAGTTTTAGACAAATATGTAACCTTTTAAACAACACAATGTATTGCGTGTTACTGTTATATGGTCTAAAGTCTAAAGTCAACAATGCATGTCCAATCCCCTTAATTTTGTGGATCTTTTGAGTCGGAGATCGCATCAGGTGTGGTGAGTAGTCACGTATGTGTTACATCAGCATGTCACGTATTGTCCAGGGTTAAGTTAAGGTAGATATACTGTTTTCCGTAAGCTTTGTATTAGCACGTAGTCACGTACTATCTATGTATATTTAAACCACCTAATAAAGGAGAGAGCACAGTTGAGGACTACAGTTGAGGACTACAGTTGAGGACTACAGTTGAGGACTGCAGTTGAGTACAGTTGAGTCTCAGTTCACAATTGACTCTCAAAGTAATACACGTCATGTAATTTACTTAACCCCTCCTCATCCCCACATCGCACAGGAAGAAACCTATCGTGTTAGCCAATATCCTACAAAAAATAATCCCCACAAAATTCTAAACAGGTCCCCCCAATGTGCAGTTAAGGTCAGTTCACATAGAGACGCGACGCAATGCGATGATGCTTGAAGAGGCCAGTGGTTTCGCACTGCGCAGCGCGCCGCCATTCTATGGAAAATCGTAGAACAACTACTGATTAAAATGGTTATTGTCAATGTCGCTACTGGCATGCTTTTTTTTTATTTCACTCAATAGTTTAAGGACCAAACTAGACTATAATATCAAAAAATTGTACATATTACATGAAATATTTTTTTACAATACCACAAACTTTGTAGTTTTGACGGACGTCCATGTTAATCCCGTTCACTTCATCACTTTCAAATTGATTTTATTGTTATACGTTACAGGAAAAGGTATAATGTATTATATATTTCTGGAAACCTCGTCTTTTGAAGAATATGAAACAACTAATATGTATTTAATATTATATTAACTTTTATCTTAAAATAATTGCAAAATAAAATATGGTGAAAAAAAGTTTATTTAAAGTTCGAGACTTTTGACAGCTGCCCACGTTTACCCCTGCTTTACATTTAATGTTATGTTGATTTGTATCCTAGCTATCCATAAACATAATCAAATAAAAAAAGCTGCGGGTATTTGCGGTTTTCGGAGTAATTTGTAAAAATGTGATAAAAGTCAGAAAACGGAAAACCGCTCGCTATCTATTGCGGTTTGAAATGTTGCTGTTTACATCAATAGTTTGGGGTAAGTTTTGTAATTTATCATTGATATTAGGGCGTTTATCTTGTTTGCAGTCATGTTGCGTGTGAAAATATTAATCAACAAGATGCACACTGCCCTCATATTATAAACAGTTGTTTCATTT
This sequence comes from Atethmia centrago, assembly GCA_905333075.3. Classification (NCBI taxonomy): domain Eukaryota; kingdom Metazoa; phylum Arthropoda; class Insecta; order Lepidoptera; family Noctuidae; genus Atethmia; species Atethmia centrago. The sequence continues at coordinate 10,652,118 of HG995388.1, forward strand.
CATTATAAATAACAAAATAGTGGTGAATTAACAGAAGTGTAATTTTTACGAATACAATATAACTACGTGTTTTGTTGACTCTTCAAAATGTCTACTTTCAAGTGTTCTAAACGTAAAATAATACTTTCGTATATCGAAGGAGGAAAATCATTGGAAGCATTATCAAGAGTTTTAAAAGAAAATTATCATGTATCTGAAGACAACTTATGTTTCATCCTCAGTGATTTTCAAAGACATATTATTCCCGCTTTTAATAAACGATGGACAGAAGCTTCACGGAAAAAGGATATATTTTTAATAAAAAACAGTAATTGGATCGAATCAGATATTCAGTAACTTTACCGAACTCTGAAGACGTTACAACCGTCTCCACGCCATCTACTTCTTCACCTTCATCACGTTTCCAACGTGGGAGACCGCGCGTATCTTATCCAGACTTGTCAGAATCCAGTAAAAGAAAAAAAAATACAATGTTACTTAATGAATATGGATTTGAACACGTCTATAATGCATTTCTTCAAGGGTTACGTTCGATAGGAGAAGGAACAGAAGCTAAACTTGTGGAAACATTAAGGTTTGCTGACAGTGAAAATAAGACCTTATTCTGGAGTCTCATAGATGATGCAAGGCAGACAAAAATGCTAACGGATGAAGAAGCATTGAGCGTATTTATTGACTTAGATTTAACGAAAGCACAATGTTTGTACTTGAGAAATTTAACGAACGAATGAAAATGTTTTGTGTTTCCACTATATTACAAAGTGCAAGAAGTTAAAACTACTTGCTACCCACCATCTTCAGCTATAGAAATTACAGACACAAGTGCAAAAATAGTAAGACTTCCAGATTTATTAGATCACACTGCAGCTAGAATATTGACAATAGATTCAGTGTATAGGAATGAATTGAATAACTTACTTCTATTACAGTAAATGGGGCTGTGATGGCTCATCCGGTCAAAGCCAGTACAAACAGAAACTGCCAGAAGAGTCTGAACTAATTTCTGATGCAAATTCATTTATCACTTCTTTGGTGCCTATTAAGTTAATTAACGAGCTAACAGGTGATGTTGTCTGGCAAAATCCGGTACCTTCATCTGTTCGTTTTTGCCGGCCTATATTAATAGAATTATGCAAAGAAACTCCCGAGAAAACTGAAGCTGTTGTGGATGACATAAAAGGTCAAATAAATTATTTGGGTCCATCATTAATTAACAAAGAAGGTGAGGGAGTGCAAGTGAAGCATGATCTCTTTCTTACAATGATAGATGGCAAAGTAGCTCAGGTATTAACAGATACGCTTTCGGGTTCCACATGTACAATATGTGGAGCTACTCCACGCCAAATTAACGATTTTACTAAAGTGACTGCTAGGCTTGAAAATGAAGATTCTTATCAATACGGACTGTCTACTTTGCATGCCTGGATTCGTTGTATTGAAATGATTTTACATATTTCCTACAATATGTCTTACCAAACATCGTCAGCCACAAGCGGAGAAAAGAAACGACTAAAGCAAGAGAAGAAAACCCTGGTACAAACGCGTTTCCGTGAAGAGCTAGGATCGTTCGACAAACCAAGACAAGTGGCAATTCTAATGACGGTAATACTGCCAGAAGACTTTTTCACAATGCAAGCTGCTCTGCTGAAATTACAGGAGTGGATATAAATTTGATTAAACGACTTTACATAATTCTGCAAGCTCTTTCATCGGGTGTAATGATAAATGCTGAAAAATTTGGCAGTTACGCTATGGTTACTGCCAGGATCTATGTGAGCAATTATGAATGGTACTACATGCCATTTTCAGTTCACAAAATTTTGATTCATGGAGAAATGGCCATAAAGCGTTTTGCAGTACTTCCTAGTGGTCAACTTTCGGAAGATGCACAAGAATCTCGTAATAAGGATTACAAAAAAAATATTTTACATCATGCTAGAAAATGCTCAAGATCCGCTATAAACGAGGATGTATTTCATACTCTTCTTTATACTTCAGATCCTTACATAACCAGCATTAGAAAACCGTATACTAAAAACGTGAAGGAACTGGATGAAGACACCTTAGATCTTTTGAAAGTGAACGAATTAATTTTAGATCCCGAAGTTCGTCAAGTATAAATAACATAACATTTAGTATACATTACAATTAATTAATTAATCTGTGTTCGATTTTAATCATAACATTAAAAAAAAAAGTTTTTATTATTTAAATTAATTTGTATTTTGATGTACTATATGATTTTTGGTTTTTGTAAACATTAATGAAATATTAGTATTCATTGTTAAAAAATAAATATTGGACATTTTTGATAATTTTGAATTTGTTTTATTTTTTAATGTAAGGTTTTAAATTCAATCATAATAAATTACATTCCATTTGAAGCCATATATACTATTCTATATTTATGAAAAATTTTAGAACATAATATTCAGAAATAAAAGTTATTGATTTTTAATCAGAAACAGACCTTTATTTTCCATAGTGCGCCGCGACGCGCAGCGCGAAGTCGCGAGGCGCATCGTGAAGTTAATTTTATTTTTGTATTCTTCTTCCTCTTCCTCCTCTGAAAGAAGTCCGATTATAACACGATCACAGTCTATCATTAAATTTTCATTCCAGCACTCGACTGAACTGCGTCAACTCCACACAAAATCTGGACGGAAAATAGTAGAGACAAATCGCCACGACGGCGACGGCTGCGCCTCGCAGCGTAACGCGACGCCACAAAGCACTTTCGAATTATTGCAATAAAATATGTATCTTTTTGTGTAGTAAATAAAGTTATATTTTGTATCACTATCTTAAAAAGTGCGCGCCGCGTCACGTTGCATCACGTCTCGGTGTGAACTAACCCTTAGACCCAACTCAACGTTTCAAGAACGTATCCAAACGTTCCAGTTTACTGAATAAATTTGACTTGATTTGATTAACCACCTTGACACTCGTATTTGCAAAAGAACCTGTTGTCCTTTTGCGACCCACAAAGTAATTACCAGTCAAAATGTTCCCATCTATTTGGGCCAGAAAGGTAATTTACATTAAACAATCATCTTAAACAAAGTTCTGTTTACGTTGCCTACTTCTTGTTTATTTTGTCAAATTAATATGGGGTGGTCGTGACTTTTAAGGATCGCTCCAGGAGAAATGTTTTACGTTACTTGTACTCAGGATAAGTGGGAGAAAAGTTGATTTATTCAACACTAGTGATTTTTTTTTTGGTTGGGAAATTATCAAATAACTTCTCCCGTTCTGGGCGGAGCGGGAGGGTGTCACACTCTTACTGACTAAAACCCACCCGTATTCCTTCCGTTGCCTGTGTTGCCAGGGGCCTCGGTATCCCTTTCATACCCTCCTGCGATCCCGGCAACACTAGCGATGCGTTTGCTTCGCAATCGAAATTGAATTGTGTTTATACATACTCGTATACACCTTCCGGAATTAATTCTCTCACTGATGGTAAAAACCGCATCAAAGTCCGTTGCTGATATAAGAAAAATATCGCAGTCATACAGACAGACCCGAATAAAGTGACTTTAATAAACGCAAGCTTCGGCGAAGGTAAGCTGGCTTACCATCGCCGAAGTTCAATCAGAAATTATCATTGTCATCCAAGCGCTGGGTTCCGGGCTACCAACTTCCAGCTAATCTAGCTATCATCAAGCTCCGTGCTGGTTCTGGTCTGGCGAATTCATTCACTGACTGTCACCACCCTTGGCGTCTGCAGCGTGCACAACCACTGCGGTCCTCATCACACCAGACTGAGTCAGGAGAGTACTGCGCTACTCCCAATTAAAGAAATTTTGTGACCATAAACTTACCCACCCCTTTCTTTCTTTTTATGTTGACAATTCACGTGGTCTCATTTATCTCCACTACGTTAACCTTTTCTGTCACAAGCTGAACTTTATGTTTGGGTTTTAAAGATATTTCTAAAAAAAAATGTGGTTACCGGATAAGTGTATCATTTTGTAAGCACCACTCAGAAACAATAATGAGCTCAAAAATTCAGAAAACTGGCCAAGTGTGAGTTTTTTCTACTTGCGTTCAAAGTTTCCGTAATGTATAATAAGGTGCGTGTACGTAATGTGTAATGTGTATTCAGTCTAAAATTTTCCCACTGCTAGGACACTCAATTCTGTAAGAGGGAGTGAGCCGTAATACACCACGCGGGCCTAGATGTTAATGTTTTAGAATTTTTGGTTATATCCGGTATCCTCCCGCATAATTTACACAAAATAAAGTGCTTGGCCAGCTACAAAGAGAGAGATCAAGCACCTTTTGTCCACGAGGCCTAAAAAAACAAACATTACACCCACAGATAAATTATTTAGGTAGGTAATGAAATACGTATACTACAAAAACTTGAAAGAAACGGCAAATTAACCGTCATCAAGTTTCCTCGACTCTAAAGACCAGAGTTAAACAAAGTAGACATTAAGAGGGTATTCTAAGAATTTCTTCATTGTCTTGTAAATTAATTCGCAATACAATTTAAGTACTGGTGACGGTAGTTTACTTGAAGAAAGTTTTCTCGAAACTGTTATTTTTTTTCGTTTCGTTTTGTTTCCTGTTTTTAGCTACTGTAGGATGCTGGACAATGTATCGCTGTAATTTATTTTAATTTTGTGCTATTATAAATATCACGACGATTTAGTTACAGCAGAGCTGAATCAGCTTATAATGTTCCTAGTTTCACACTGCTGGGACACAGTTCTAGTCTCTGTGAGAGGGAATAGGACATAATCCACCACGTGAACCCAGTGTGGGTTGATGGCTGTCACATGTTTCTTCGCGATGTTTTCCTTCACCGTTTTGAGAGCAGTGGTGTTTATTTTGAACAGTTGCAAGTTAAGCGCTTGCCTGTGTTTTAACCTACGACTGTAAGTCGCGGCCGTTTCAACAGGTCCACTTCTGGTCGTCCACTGGGCCACCACTCTGGGTCTGGTTGAATAAACCGATGCTAAAAACACATTGATCGCTCGCATTGCTCGTTGCAAAAATCACCGATGCTGAAAGCATCGTATCTGCCATGGCCCTAAGTACCTTTTCTTTGTAAGTTAACTTATCCATTACTGATTAGGATTACAGCATTGTCTGGTGCTTAGAGCTGAAAAGCAAGTATACTGATCTATCTTATGTATGTACAGTAAGCCGCATGTCAATTCGAACGCTTTGACCTTGACCTCGCCTAGCGTAGTACGGAGGAGGCCAGCTTATGAAAAGGGAGAGAGCAGTGTCCTTTTCATTATTAAAGTGTTGAAGGAGACCGACCCGGGCGACTTTTGTATACGTGTTTCCGAATACTTATGCTATTGGATAATTAAAACACTCCACTTTAAAAACTATATTTATTTAGTAAAAAGTATGACAAATTAAAATGTTGAAAAGTTTAGTACAAAAATTAAATTTAAATTATTTTAAACGATTTATTTGCTGACATTAGGTTATATTAAAATTATTATAAGTTGATAACCACGTACTTACATGATTTTAAACTAAAAACACACATACGAGTAATGAAAAAACAAAACATTATTCTACTCATCGCTTGTCAATACTAAAAGCTCTTTAGCTTCGTTAAGTAATTCTTATGCGATAATAATAGATCAAGTATAGAATAAATCAAGTATTGTATTTGATTTATTTAAGCTAGATATATAGATAGGGATCAGAAGTTATTAACAGTATTTGCAGAATGTTTTGAGCGTGATTTAACCTACACTTCTTAAAGTCTTACGAGCTTCTTGAGCATCTTCAGATAGTTATCCTGCCAATAGGATAACTATCTGAAGATGCTCAAGAAACTGCAAAATGCTCGATCATTTTGGCACCATGTATAAGAATTTTGTGGACTGAAGATGGCATATAGTACCAGTTATATTTCCTCACATATAACTGTGCAGTCCCGAGCGTATATTCACCAAGTCTTACTGCGTTTATAGAAAATCCCGATGACATGGTTTGCAGAATAATGTATAATCTTTTGATCAACTCTTCATCTACTTCATCCATTTTCGGTTACAATTTTTTTTGTATACTTTGAATAACCGTATTCACATCTATTGTTGATAAATGGAAATTGTCCAACAAATATGTTTCAATATTTGAAGTGCTCTTCCCGTTTTTTCGAGCACATAATATTTCGCGTCGAACACAAACGAATTCACTCATTATGAACTTGTTTTCAGCAATTGCACGGTTACTGAGGGAAGGTATCCGGACACTGACGAACATGCTAAGAGCTCGAGTATTTATAGGACCCTTTGTGTTTCAGTAACTTGTGCAAAACCGATGAGAAAATTTTTTAACATAGTCCTCACATAAATGTCCTCACCAATACTGATTACAATTACTACAACAGATATGAAGTATGCAACATCATTATTATCATACGTGTGGTTATAATAATCACCACAGAAAAAAATCATAGGAAAATATTTTTCCTTCGGTCGACATTTTTGCTTCTAGCTCGAAATGGCGCAATAATGACGCAGGTTTTTGTTATTTCCTTGTATTAATGAATGGTTAAGAAATCTCAAAATGTCATTAAGTCGACATCGGCAGCTATCGGCAACAAGGCAACCTCTACTCGAAAAATAAAAAGGCAGAAAATTTCATGTGATACTTAAAAAATAAAAAATATCTCATAAATACATTATACCTGTAAATTAGAGATCCTGAGCAATCCAAAAAGGTATAATGCTTATACGAGTATATTCCCTGAAGAGCTTAGGAAATATCTTAAGTTGAACTTCCATAGTGGGTAATCTAGTTAATATGAAATTATCGAAGTTGAAAGTATATAACTGTTTTTTTTCACTTTCACTTAAAGCACATGAATAGAATAGCTCAGAATATAAAATAATCAAAACGGTTTCAATAACACTACTTTTGTCCGAACCCTTTTTGAGATGGAAAATACCGTTCGGTCCCATAGAGCGACGTTGGGACGCCGACAAATATTAGCATGTACACACCAGGACGAGCTTATTCGGCTACCGTTATTGCAGCTCCAGCAAAACATCAGCGGCAACTTAATCATACGAGGGGTGCCCATGGGCCCTCGGAACTAGTTCGTACCGGCGCGGCGGCGTAAGCCAAAGACAGGCCGATAAATAAGGCTTCATACGTGTGGAGAAAAAGAAGAAGAAGATTATTATTATAATGGTTTTGTTACCACTGACGTCAGTCTTACTGTGAGAGAAAATCGATTATTTTCTAAGCTATGAATATGATGTTAGTACAGTTATTTAATTTGTCAGTCCAAAAACCTGCAAGCAGAGTTTCTCCCTATAACCTTAAGCTACTTTATGCTGCTAAGTATATTAAAGTCGGATCAAATTATTAATAAATACTAAGTATTTATGAATGAATTAAATAGCATTCAACAAATTGGTCGATTTTTTTTCAGTTACTTAAATTAGGAGCTGATTTACGTAACTCTTATCCGTCTCAATAATAAGTGGCCAAGTAATAACAGGCAGCAAGGGTCGATCCATCAGGTTAAGCTACGCTTGCTGGAGTTGGTCCGTGGATGGGTGACCATCTTTATATACTGAGGCTCCTCCGTGCCTCGGAAAGCACGTTGCCGTTGGTCCTGGCTCTTATTTTTTGTAGATCTTTGACAGTCGTTACTGCTCGTCAGAAGCCCGAAAGTCTGACAACCAGTCTCACCAAGGGGTATCGTATTACCCAGTTACTGGGTTGTGGAGATGAGATCGGCAGTCACTCTATGTAAAATACTGGTATTCAACTGCATCTGGTTAGCCTGGAAGACGACCCCAGCATAGTTGGGAAAAGGTTGGGCAGATTGATGTATCTGTCTCAACAAAATACAGTTACAAAAATCCCTTTTCGCCACAAAATTTGCAAGCAACTTTTCATAGTGGCTATAATCATCGGATACATCATGATGTCCACTGCATTCCGTAAGAGGTATTGAGGTCATCTCATCCGGAGCGAGCGCGATTGTCCGCGTGTCTGCTCGCTCGCCATCCCAGCATAGTTGGAAAAAGGCTGGGTAGATTGATTTATCTGTCTCAACAAAATACAGTCACAAAAATCCCTTTTCGCCACAAAATTTGCAAGCGACTCCCCCTGTAATCATCGAATACATTATGATGGCCACTGCATTCCGTAAGAGGTATTAAGGTCATCTCATCCGGAGCGAGTGCGATTGTCCGCGTGTCTGCTCGCTCACCATCCCAGCATAGTTGGAAGAAAACTGGGTAGATTGATTTATCTGTCTCAACAAAATACAGTCACAAAAATCCCTTTTCGCCACAAAATTTGCAAGCAGCTTTTCATAGTGGCTATAATCATCGGATACATCATGATGCCCGCTGCATTCCGTAAGAGGTATTGAGGTCATCTCATCCGGAGCGAGCGCGATTGTCCGCGTTCCTGCTCGCTCGCCATTGTTTTTCCTTCCATTTCATGGACCAGTTCATAAGTTAGAGACTCAAGAAAATTTTGTAGCAAATATATTACACCGTTGGGAGATTTTTCTTAGTTGGAAACTGGCAAAGTAGGTACAAGAGATTTCACGTGAGATAAGTTGCAACGTTCATTTAAAAAACCGGACAAGTGCGAGTTGAACTCGCGTGGTGAGGGTTCCTTACAATAAATATGTTATCTCCTATGTTTTTTATCCCAAGAACAAACTTAACATTGTAGTTGAAAAACATGTTCTTTCATACATTCTAACTGCAAATGTAAGTTTTTTCGCACAATATTGCGAGATGTACTACTCGTATGTTATTTTAACACCATAGACCGCTTATAGGTATCTATAAGTAAAGAACTATTTTCTGTATTAAAAAAAAAAAAATGCTAGGTTCATTCGTTTCTGAGATAAGAGAAGAAATGGTAAATTTTCGTTTATCTTCTTAAATAACTTTAAAACTATTTATTTTAAAATTAAGGCTCCTACATACGGGCGCGACTTGTCGCGCGACGCGTCGCGTCACAAAGGCACCGCTTGTAGCGCTACACGCGGTGTCTTTGTGTCGCGTCGCGTCGCGCGACAAGTCGCGCCTGTATGTAGGAGCCTTTATAATAAACAAAATTATTTGACACCTTCACAATAAGCACTTTTATTTGATATGTAACACGGTACAGTTAGCAAAACTTTTTTTAAATTTCTAATTTGTCCCCAAAAGTAACCCTCATATTCAAAATTCATTTAGTTACGTTACACGCCCGTGTTTGGGGGCGTGTGGCTAAGTAATAACAGCCGCACGGGTCGATCGATCAGGTTAAGCTACGCTTGCCGCGGTTGGTCCGTGGATGGGTGACCATCTTTACATACCAAGACCCCTCCGTGTCTCGGAAAGCACGTTAAGCCGTTGGTCCCGGCTGTCATTTCTGGCAACCAGTCTTACCAAGGGGTATCGTGTTACCCAGTAACTGGGTTGTGGAGGTCAAATAGGCAGTCGCTCCATGTAAAATACTGGTATTCAGCTATATCTGGTAAGACTGGATGCCGACCCCAACATAGTTGGGAAAAGGCTAGGTATATGATGATGACACGCCTGTGTTTGGGTTACAGAAATTCATGTGTACTAAATTTCAACTTAATCGGTCTACTAGGTTCAGAGCAAATCAGCTGTGACAGACGGACAGACAGAGACAGACACACGAGTGATCCTCTAAGGGTTTCATTTTTCCTATTTATGTACGGAACCCTAAAAATCATTTAGGTTGCAAAAGGTGATTTCGAATTTATAAGAATTTCAAAGCGTGAAAGCGTTATATGAATTACATATTGACATTACTAGCCTGTTGTATTTCTACACTTGTTATTATAATGAGTGAAGTTTTACATACTCTAATTTTAATAGGGTTGTGGTGCTATAACGTCACCGCCCCGACCCTTACTCGAGCCAACATAACAATTACATCTGGATCATCCGATTGAAAATTCAGTACACACAGAAATATGCTTATATCCATTATTTTTTGCATTATTCATCTTAGCGTGTCAATGGACACATGTCAGCATGTAGGGGTCCACTAGGGCCGATGCCTGTCGGGGTCGCGGGAAAGCCCGAAAGGGTTACCGAGGCCCCTGGCAATACAGGCAACGGAATGAATACACCCGTATTCATTCCGTTTGAGCCAGTAAGAGTCTGACACACCCTCCCGCTCCGCCCAGAGCGGGTGAAGTTATTTGATAATATACCTAACAAAAAAAAAACGTGTCAATGGAGTCAGCCCAGAGTTTGGCTACGAGTTTGGCACCACCGATAGCACCTTTCAGTTCCTTTTTCTTTTTTTCAATCACACCATAAAACGCGCTAGCATCCCACGATCAGAACTTGCCTTAACTTGAATTACGATCATCAACAATCTTTCGATATATACCATCCTATATAACCCATCGGCGACAATGACCAAGTTATGTTGTCTTTGAGCCATAAACGATACAGGGTGTTAAACTACGGCACAGTGTGAAAACCGTTTAACCACGGTGATAGCGTCAGCGAATAGGTAAATGTAGAAGGACCATGCGTAGTTACTACAGCAAACTGTAAAACATTATGTTAATTCAACTTTATTATCATTCCATAAAATAGAATAGAATACTCTTTATTATGTACACCATACAAATTACAGATATTAATGTAGAAATTTTACATAGGGTGACACAATGGGCGGTCTTATCGCTAAAAGCGATCTTTTAAAGAGACAACCTTTGGATGGATTAGGGGGGAAAGGAGAGACAATACTGCAGGTAGTCTGTGGTGTACCATTTACATATATACAATAAATACATACTGTAGAATTATTAATTCTACAATATTTTTTTGCTATTGATCCTTTTTAGAGTTCCGTAGTAAACAAGGAACCCCTATAGTTTTGCCATGTCCGTCTGTCTGTCTGTCTGTCTATCTGTCTGACCCCATTGTAGCTTAGAGACGCTTAGTAATAGAAAGCTGTAATTTGGCATAGGTATACATATTTAATCACGCCGACAAAGTGCAAAATTTTTTTTTTAAACGTATCACCCTTGCACGTAATGTGGGAATTATATTGTTTTTCTCTTCTGCCCCATGGAGTGGGATATCGTTGGATAGGCCGTTTAAAAATATTGCAGGTCTGTTAACACCACTTTTCGATTCAAGGATCCACTTGCGTAATATTAAGCATTAAATTGCAAATTTTTGTTAGAGTTGAGCCCTGCCAGCTAAATGGTAATTTATAGAGATGTTAAAAAATTCGTAGCAGTAGTACATAACATTGCTGATCATGGTTTTAATTGTTATTAGTAATTGTTTACTTATTTTACTTCGATGGGGCTAGTTTATCATTTCTCACTTCGAGCTACAGCAATTGCCTTATGTAAGCGGGCACGCCCTTTATGCCTGGAGGCTTTTATTTAGGTATTAAGTTCTATTTACGTTTTTTTTTATGTTGAAATTTTTATCTGCTTGAGTACAGTTTGTTCATTGTTTTGTTGGTATACTGGCGCGTGCTAGCTAACTAGCTGAGCTAGCTGAGCTAGCTAGCTGCTAGCTAAGTATGGCAAGTGTGTAATTTAATCCAATGTTTTGTGTTTCGTAATGTTAATTACTTTGCATACGATTTGAATAGAATCAAGTTTATATAACTAAACAGACAGACGTGCTGCTGGGGAGTTTGTTCCACCACTTCTTCTTCCCAGCTAAAGCACTAGGAAGTGGTGACGGGCGGGCATTTTTGGGGGACTGTCTTATGTAACTTTGACGTTCGAAAAGTGCTGATTTTCAGCCTAGTTTGAATAAATGACTTTTGATTTTGATTTTTGATTTTGATATAATAAAATTAAAAGGAAAAATATCACGGCTAAGTAGGCTTTACAACTACAATGTTAAGTTTGTTTTTGGAGTAAATTCGTCCCAAGTAATCCCAACTACGGAACCCTTCGTTGTGCGTGGTCCGACTCGCACTTGGCCAGTTTTTTATAATCATCTCATGTTCAACCTTATTCGCTAGTTCGGACCTTTCATCATTTTCTTTCTTCTTTTGGAATGTTAGAATTTTTATTTTTTAAATAAAATTGTCAAAAAAATTGTTTTGGGGCGCATTCCTCTGCCGCGCTCCGTCATAGTCGGTCATATTACTTTGGTAAAAAAAATACCTACATTTTTATTGATTAAATAGTAGATCACTATTTAATCAATAAAAATGTTGGTAATTTTTTACTACGCGTTTCACTATTAAAAAAAAAACTAAATTAAACGTATTAAATGTCGAGAGTGTTTTTTTTAATCCTTCCACACACGCTAAAATACATACATAAAACATATTAAAATTATCTATAATATATATAATAATAATATTCATAAAACTAGTGTTAAGAACAAAAACGGGTGCAAAGAACAAAGAAAGATAGTGTTTTCTTACCATAATGCAAGGTATTCCACGACCGTACTGCTTGAACTGTAAAAGATTTATCATAGAAACTGGTGGAATACATCATCTCTAGTCTCAAGTTTTCCGATGACCTCAGGTTTCTATTATGTGTGTCATTTAGGCCATCATCTCTATCGCTTGTTAGAATGATGATTGTCAAAAAGCATCTGGGGACCTCAGATGTTTTTTGACATCAAGATCCAACAACGCAACATACAAAAAACCTAATTAATATATTGTGGTGTTGTTAGGCCGAGATCTCTAAACGTTATTAAGCACGTGCTTTACTTTAGACATGATCCCGTCTCTATCTTACACGTGTAGATTGGCAGGTTTGCGACAGCGACAGAAATAATGCTTAGCCAAAATACGTTTATAGATTGGCCTTACAGTATACCATATCCAAGATTATTCCAGATTATTGAGTGAATAACAATTTTTTTGTGGTCCTTCTGCACAATTTCACGTGGTGTTAATACTGTCAAGATTAAGGTTTACGCCGTTTTGATGGTGACTTAAGGGGCGTTAAACAGCTCTAAAGTAGGTTAACAACCGATGCCACTAGAACATTAGGATCGACTGATTATGGTGTTTGGGGAAACATGGCGACGGTAGGTACTTACGTAACTTCATTTTGATTTAGGTAAAGCACTTGGTTTCAAAACGGTGAAGGAAAACATCGTGAGGAAACCGGCATGTCCTACAACCAAAAAATCGAAGACATGTTTCATCTACCAACCCGCACTGGGCCCACGTGGTGGATTACGTCCCACTCCCTCTCACATAGAGGACAGACACAGCCTATAATGTTCCCAATGCTGGAATACAGGCCGTATTCCAGCATTGGGAACATTATAGGCTGTTTATGCTAAAGCATATGTTGAGCTGGTAAAGGATGGATGAGAGAGGCCGAGGACCGAGTTTAGGGAAGGGTTCTTAGGGTTTTAACAGCAGTGGACTGGTATAGGTTGTGGGAGACAGACATATTATACACTTAACATCACGCCTGTAATTCCCGACGGGTTAGGCAGAGGTGTACCTATGGTAGGAAAACTCACATTTCGCCACTTATTTTTAAGTCTCGTAATTGGGGGCGAGCCTATTGCCAAGTGATTAACTGGTAACAAAGCCAGACTGTGGGCTGCCACTGAGAAATTACTGGTGGAAAAACCCTTTATCACATTGCCCGAACCTGGGAATCTAAATAGGGACCTCAAGCTCGGCTGTAGTATAGAGGCATGAGAAACAGGGTGTAAAGTTCTCTCATCTTCCATAAAAAGGGAGGATCCTCCGACCAACCGGGTGTCGTGTCTGGTGGGCAACAGTCCGACGTTTGATGTCGGGATGTTGTATATATGCTAGTTGCGCGGTAAACTATGTTTGCGCGATGCAGAATTTTGCGTGATATCAGTGTGTTGTGTAGTTCACATGTGGCAATGTAGATGCCGCCACATTACTCCCCTCCGGAGAACGGAGGTCGATAGTGGGCTGAATCATGTGTCTTGCGATGCTTGCCAGTGTCAGATGTGGTTCCAGTGGAATCGGAACCGGTTGTCGCATAGTTCGCGGTGGGTCAGAACTGTTTGCGGTGATGCCCCAGTGAGTCGGGGTGGCGCTGCGTCATGCTGCAGTGAGTTGGACGTGGTACAGCGCCGGGTTGAGGCTGATTGCTGGTGTCGACCAGGAGAGGGTTGAAGAGCTCTGCTTTTCGACCGGCCGAAAGTGCAGTGTGCTGTGCCAAGTTTGCTGATGAGGCTGTAGTAGGTAATGATCAGATATGCGTGGTCGCTGCATGCTGGTGGTCAGGATACCCGTTGAAGCCGTGGATGCTGGCTGGCTGTGTGACTCGCCGCTCGAGAGCTTGAGGAAGTGATGATGATGACGTCATGCTGAAGTAGTTGCACGAAGGCTGCGCTGTCGTTCATATTCGGGGTCACCAGTATAGAGGCATGAGGAACAGGGTGTAAAGTTCACTCATCCTCCATCTGGAGGGCAACTGCCCGACGGTTGATGTCGGGATGTTGTATATGTTGGAAATACGTTGGCCACTCGTTTGACTAATCGGGACACCAGCGCCACCAAGCGGCTCTTGACAGAGTCTACAACATAACGATTGACCGGGGTTAAGTAAAGTTTGTCTGAGGCGGTCAAGAAGTGAACACGTTTAGAAACTGTTGTTCGTTCCGTACAGTTGTGTCGTGTACCTACAGTGTGTGAATAGCCAGTGTGATTATTTGATCGTAAATTATAATTTGATTTAAACTGCAAACGGTTTTTCTATTGTGCAATAACCAACACTTCCATTGTACGCCCACAGTATTTAAAATATGACTAATGATAACGAGAGAGACGTACCTTCTCCGTCATATACATATGTATATGCTAGTTGCGCGGTAAACTCTTTTTGCACGATGCAGGATTTTGCGTGACGTCAGTGTGTTGCGTAGTTCGCATGTGGCAATGTAGATGCCATCACAGTAGCGCATGCCACCGCAGGACTAACGAAGACATAATGACTCAATTATGCAAATAAGCTGGCTTCCAAGCCTATGTGAAAATCGTCTCATTATCCTCATATTCGGAAGACTTGTATCTAGGTATCCACGCAAGGACAAATTCTGGTTTATAAAACGGTGCTTACAAGAATTAGATGTTGGGTTAGGTGCCTATCTTCACACGTAAACTCTTTCATGCCTCATTCAATCAACTCAGCCTATAGCAGTCCACTGCTGGACATAGGCCTCTCCCAGACTGCGCCACAACACCCTGTCCACCGCCTTCCGCATCCAGTCCATCTACGCCGATATGCGGTCTCCACTCCACTTCATGCCTCATTGATAATTTTAAATATGCATAGAAATGCCTTGGTGGTCATATTTACGGGTACTTCCAAGTCAGAAACTTTGACAAACGCCATGTACCGTAAATATTCCAATTGACCTAATAATTAAGTTATGTAGACCCAACAGCGGACCTTCGTCCAGTATTTGATACAAACTGAACTTAAGCAAATAGAAACCCACTTCAAAATTTCGACAGGTACACAACCTCTATCCCTAGTCTCCTAACAAAAATTTCAAAACAATTGCTGTCAGATAACAAGCCAAAAGATGGCTTAAACCTTGAATATGTAAACAGATACGGGACCGATACAATGAGATAAGACCCTAATCAACTGGACACGTAGTGTTGTGAGCTGATCAAAAACCTTTATGGTTCGCCGAAAATTCAATCTTACTCATTGTCGAAAAGTATTCTGTTCGAAACCAACCCTTAATAGGACTGATTTGAAGTTGATTTGAAGTCAAAGATTGCTTTAAAAGATCCTAGAACTATTTAGGTCTTTTGAAGCAGTTTCGATTTCCAAACGAGAATTCTTTGAAGAAGCGAGAACAACAATTTGTATGTAACCATAAGAAAAATATTATTATGAGAAAGGTTTCTTAGAATGAGGGTTGAATTATGAACAATAACGTATCAAGAAAAGTGTCTAACAAATTCAAACTATAAGTATCAAATTTTTGTTTCAATTTAAGTTTTTATGCATCAAAATAGATTATAACATCAAACATTTGTTATCTATTCGACCCAACAAATATTTATATTAAAATTTGTATCTTTTTGTTTGATATATTGTTTATATTTGGTCGATACATTACTTTATTTGAGCTTATATTTGAAACATAGCCTGAAATAAATAGGGCTTAAGTAGACGGAGCTTCATATAATTCGACTGCAATAAAATACTGACATAGACATGACGAGACAATTCGAATGAAAAATACTGCTACAAAGTGCAGGAAACAATCACGATATCCATACCAATATTATAAATGCAAGAGTAATTCTATCTGTCGAGCTGTTAACTTTTCACCCTTTAATGGCTGAACGGATTTCGATAAATTTGGCACAGAACTGGGTTAGGACAATTATTATCATCATAATTTTTATCACGGTAGTAAGATCCCGTGGGACGATTTCCGACCAACACGCGGGCTGAAACTAGTTCCTTATAATTGACGAATCAAAAATGATAGTCAACCAAACAAAAGAAGATTTTAAACTCTGCCAAGCACTTGCACAGCGAGGCAGCGATATACAAAAGAAAAATGCCATGAAATTCGCCAAATCAAGTCGAAGCCGAATCGTTGATCAACACACATCCCGAAGGCATCCTTTTATGGGTATACCAAAACTTCTAAATACAGGGATTAGGATACGGATCAAAGGATTCATTTCTTTACATCAAGGAGCTCGTTAGCTCCGTGAAATAATTGATGAGGTGAAACCAATTTGATGTTGTGAATTATTGATTAGTAATTAGGGAAGGGTCGATTTAGGTGTGCTGAAATTTTTGGAATGTGATATGTCCCTTATCATATTATGCTAGGGGTCTGTGGTCATTTGAACCCTAGTGTAGTTAGTACGGGAAAGTATGTGTAATATGTAAATCAACACAATGCACTGAAACTACCTTGATAATCGTAACTATTGGATAAACCAGCCAGGTCCAGGAAAAACGACTGTGACCGACAGACAGGCGGGTGCAGAAATTTAGGATCAAAAATTCATAATTGTAATGTATGTAGTGTGTTTTACCTTTACAATTATTTTAGGAAAAAGAAACAAAGTTATTTACTGTCACAATTTTTACATTGACAATTAGCGTACTTTGGCTAAGTAATAACAGCCGCACGGGTCGATCGACCAGGATAAGCTACGCTTGCCGCGGTTGGTCCGTGGATGGGTTAATACATACCAAGACCCCTTCGTGCCTCGGAAAGCACGTTAAGCCGTGGGTCCCGGCTGTCATTTGTAGAACTTTGACAGTCGTTACGAGTCGTCAGAAGCTCGAAAGTCTGACAACCAGTCTTACCAAGGGGTATCGTGTTGCCCAATAACTGGGTTGTGGAGGTCAGGTAGGCAGTCACTCCATGTAAAATACTGGTATGCAGCTGCATCCAGTTAGACTGGAAGCCGACCCCAACATAGTTGGGAAAAGGCTAGGCAGATGATGAAATAGCGTACTTTAAAATCTAGATACTGCATAAATAGGTATATTGTGCAAAGTACTAATACTGATTCTCAAACTAAGCTGCAGCGTATATTTTAGGAGACAGTGTTCAGTTGTGGAATATTACGCCCTAAGGATAGGATAATTACAGGAACATATATAAAAAAGAAAGGTTGTTAGTGTAATGAAGGGTCGTGCGTTACTTGTGTGTGTTCGTGTGAATGAGTTGTGTGTTTGTGTATGTGGGTTTGTATATTGGTGTGTGTGTGGGGCTTGGTTGTGCGCGCTCATGTGTTTGTGAGATTACGTTACGCTATGAACGCAGTATGCAAGTGTAAGTCTTCAGTTTTTTCATAGACTAGTAAGTGGTTCTAGTAAGTAGTAGTAGTAGTTGCTGGATAAGATAAACTGGATCATTCTCCGGAACTTCACCCGGCTCGATGACCACCCCATGTAATTGTTTATTCATTTCGAATACATGCACCATTGGACGAAGCTTGTATTTCTTTACCTGATCACGCAACCTGGTTTTCCCAAATACTTCAATGATATTCCTTCAATATACAATATGTAACATAAACCCTGTTGTTCCTTCTACCTACGTTTTAAGAATCGGTTTACTAAGCGATAAAGCAAGTCATTTATAAAAACTGTTTAATAAAAAAAAATAAAATAAATATTTAATTATTAATATTTGTAATGTTAAATGATTTGTTACCTCTGCAATCCTGCATGAAGCGATGTCGCGAAACCAGAAGTCGATAGAACGTTCCCGCCCTCTCTTTGATCGGTGCCGCCGCGTCGCCGATTATCTACCTATTTTTCTACACAAGATGTACTTGTAAAATCAGATAATCTAAACATTTTTTGTGAATGTGTCGATTTTAATAGTTATTTGATTTTG
Organism: Atethmia centrago; assembly: GCA_905333075.3. Taxonomy (NCBI): domain Eukaryota; kingdom Metazoa; phylum Arthropoda; class Insecta; order Lepidoptera; family Noctuidae; genus Atethmia; species Atethmia centrago. Next base: position 10,670,435 of record HG995388.1, read on the forward strand.
ACCTCTCGACTAGCCAATGCTTAATTTTTTTAAATTATAATTTCATCAATGTTCTGCTTATAGGTAAATGTATACGTTCCTAAAAGGAACAACAGGGTTTTTGTTACATATTGTATAGAACCCCGAAAAACAGAATAATTTGAACAGAGAAGATTGGAAAAGGCACGTGTGTTTCAATTGGTTTTGATAGTATGCGAATTGATGTATTCATTCCTGAGACGTCCGGAGAAATTCAAATAACCTTATTTTTACAGCCTTGAACGTTCTTATGTGTCTGGAAAATTAAAATGGAATGTAATCATGAATTTCTTCTTTGAGTAATTGATCTTCAATTTTTTTTTATCAAATAAGTCTTATAAATTCTCGTTGTACAGCTTAACGTGCTACAAAAACAAATAGACTTACTATTCGGTAAGCCGTTGATCCTGCTCGTGATCCCTCTTCGGTCGTATCGGATTGCCGTCCCATCGGACGATGAGAGTGAGGGAATTTTATTGTGCACAAGTGTATATTTATAAATCTCCCACGTCGACGGCTAGTCTGCTCTGAGCAGGCAGCCATGGCCGAAATACGAAGATAATTGTAGACCTTATCGGTGGACAGCGACCAAAAAAATGTCTTCACGAGTGATGATACTTAAAATCTGATGCATAAACAACTCCGCTACCAGGTTTCCTGACTAGCTTTCCTTATTGCTAAGGCATAACCTAATTTAACATAGACACACAAGAAAATAAACAACAATTTCATTTTTTTCCAAGAACCGGCTCTCACAAGACGCGACAGAATTCTCTTTTGTAATTTAGATTGCATTAAGTCTTGTTAGTCAAAGCAGATAGGACACCACCGGTTCTGAGAAAAACGAATGACGGTTCTTTTGGAAATGGGATTCAAATATGTCGAAGAGAAGATTCTAGGGTTTTATTATCATTTATAAAACACGCTTAGCTTTGATTTTCTAAGAAAGCGGTAGACAGACACGATAGCGGCTGTCCAAATACAGAGCGTGTATTGATACTTTAATGTCAAATACTGGGGAAATTGACAGATTTTCATAATGGCCGCTATAATATGACGGCACAACTCTTCTAGAATACCGTTGCTTTAGACGTGCCTGTCAAAAACACGTATGTATTTACAGAATTATAATCATTAGTTTCATCAATACAACTCTCTAAATTGGAATTCGCCTCAAATGTCATTGTTTTCATCATATAATATATCATTCAAACGGCAACCTTATTGACTTGTTTTTATGATTGTAAATTATTATATTATATTTATATTTGTTACGGGCGCGTCTAACTTTTTTATTACAATACCGTTGTATTGTAAAAAAACCGTAAGATTTGACTATCGCGGGCTACCCAATCGCATCCTCAAAAATAAAGTCACGTGCTATTTCAAAAATAATAATTTTCTGACTGGTTCCCTTTCTCGTAATAAGCTCGAATGAACAAGACAGGCGGCTCGCATGAAGTCTTGTTGGCACCGTGCCAAATGCGTGCGATGTGTACACGGCATGCACACTGCTTAGTTGGAAAGCCACTTTTGGGAAAATCGTAATTAGATTTTGTTTGAGAAGTTACTGTCGGCTGTGTTTGAGAATCACGTTAGTGTTGTAATTGATTTTGAAAGAAACTATGAACTCAACAATGAGTTTGAAAAGAAAAGTTTGTTCCTAGTTTACGGATTTTGGCTAACTAGATAGCCGTAAGAACTATTGAAACAATAAATAAAAGAACGTGACGGTAAATAAAATAAACACAACATAATATCACGCCTGTTTTCATCCGCAGGGTTATGCAGAAGTGTAGCGATAGTATAGCTTTTGGCTACCTACTTTAAATTAGTGTGTGAATGTTTTTTGTTTTTTCATAACCAGTTTAGGTTTATTGGCAGTCGAGGAACAGTGGACACTTGCACTCCGCCAATTGTGTGAGAAGTACAGACGTGCACACAAGAACTTGCACATAGTTTTCATTGATCTGGAGAAAGCGTATGATAGGGTACCTTGGGATGTATTGTGGTGGGCCTTAAAAGAGGAAGGTTTGCCCCAGAAGTATTTAGAGTTGATTCGTGCTATGTACAGTCAATCTCTTACCTACGTCTGGCAGGCTGCTGGCATACACCGACGAGTTACTGAATTCGGCTGGAACCTGAACTGGGCTGAACTGGGCCTGAACTGGGCTGTGTAGGCTTGCACCAAGGGTCGGCTTTAAGTCTTTGCCTCTTTCTGGTGATTATGGTCAAATTTCGCTTCGAGAAAGGAGTTTCTCAGTTTAGAAATCTCAGGTTAAAAATTGTTATATATGATTAAACATGGAGATGTTTAATCGAATATAACAATTTTTAACCTGAGATTTAATATAAATTGTCGTTCAAAAAACTGCACCCTAACTGCATAACAATCACAATCTTAATGCTTTTGAAGTATATTTCTAATCCATTGCTTCATATATTCGAAAAATTTGTCTGCACCACCAACACCACATACCTTCTATCCTGCTTACACAAAAACACGCGCACCTGTAACACACACACACATTTTAGTATTGTTTCAGTTTTTCATAAATACATCTGGTTGCATGTATTTTGCGTTAATATGTATTATTGTCTGTTTTCAGGGGTCTGGCGCTGTAAACGAACATGATGATGACATGAACATGATTGATGTAGATACGAACTCATCCGAGTTCGTATTTCGGTAATCTTCAATATAACCCCTAACGTTCAAAATAGAATCTTATTATTTAGTTTATTATACGAGTATGGCCCGAGAAAGAAGAAGAAATTACACGAGTGTGCAGAAATGTAAGGTCGTATTTGACATAGTATGCCTTTCATCAAGGTTGTATTTGGCATCTGTAAGTAAAATCAGCTTGTTATGTGACATCAAGATAACAGGGGGCATCAACGTTCTTATTACAAAAAGAGATCTAACTTTAGTCATTTGAGCTACTTTTTTGTATTTCGAACTTTATTCGCACTGACGTAATTTTTTTAGTTCTTACAATAACGCCAACACCGGACTAACTTGTTAGTTTTGAATAAAGAACTGCATTTATATTATTGTTCGTTTTATATATTCCGACCACTGAGAGATTGCGTTTTTGACACCTATCAGTTGAACAAGATTAGGAACGAATAAAGTTTAAATTCGTAAAACACATATTTATTTGTAACCGCTTCTTGGTTTAAACTTGGTCTCATAAAATTCACACGGGCACAAATGCAGACTCCGGAATGCTGCCTAAGAAGTTCATAATGGGAAAAGTGAACCGATATTAGCTTGTAATTTTCAAAAAAATAAAAAAGTATTTTAAACTATACTGAAACTTACTTCAAAATTGTTTTCAAACTTCAAGCGAATTTGTTTTTAAATTTTCTACAATGACAGACACTCTTCAACATGTATACATCGCAAACATAATTCAACTTTTATGTTCAAGTAGTAAGGTTGATAATGTTCATGGTATTTAAAATGCTTTTTTATCTTTTTGAATTAAGAATGCAGGTTAATCGCGGCCAGTTGAGCATTGAGTTTTTGTTCGTGATACTGTTTCTAATGTCTTCATGATCTGTCTTGATCAAAGAACCAGCGTTGCGTCTGACAATCCTGATCAAAACAAATTCACCGACAAAACATTATTTCCTATCCTACAAAACTTTGCAATACATCGTCATCGAAGGGACAGCGCTAATAATAATAAATGGGTCGTGATTGTAAGGCTCACTTCGCAAGTCATGATGTAAAATAAATGGATGCGATCACGATCATGTGTATTGAGCCTATAGCGACCCATCGGTTGACATTGCGATATTACTCTAGAGTTGTAAGGGAAAAGCTTTAGCGGATAAATTATTATCGACTTCATCCGCGTGGAGGTCGGAAATTATCCCACAGGAGCGTACTATCGAGGTAAACACCTTTGATATGTCCAAACCAAAGACTATGACATTCTCTATGGTTCAAACCCAGGTTTGCCGTTATAAAAACGTTTCATATATATAAACCCTGGTCTGCCGTTTAAGCGTGGAAAGGTAACACAGATACAGACAAACCAACAGACGGACACGAGTTACTTTTGCATTTATAATTTAAGTATGGATAGTATGGATTAGTCATTATCTGCCTAGACTTTTCCCAACTATGTTGGGGTCAGCTTCCAGTCTAACCGGACGCAGCTGAATACCAGCATTTTACATGGAGCGACTGCTTATCTGACCTCCACAACTCAGTTACCCAGGTAATACGATACCCCTTGGTAAGACTTGTCAGACTTTCGGGCTTCTGACGACCCGTAACGACTGTCAAAGATTCACGAATGACAGCCGGGACCAACAGCTTAACGTGCTTTTCGAGGCACGGAGGGCTCTTGGTATACAAAGATGGTCACCCATCCACGGACCGACCGCGGCAAGCATACCTTAACCTGTCCGATCGACCCTTGCGGCTGTTATTACTTAGCCACAAGCCCCTTAGTATGGATTAGTATGGATGTATATATAGTATAAAACAAAGTTATTTTTAACTTTGGTCTCTGGTTTTTTTAGTCAGCGCGGCCTCAAAACTCGCATTATACTTAGGTGTCGCATAGTATTAGAGAAAACGGGCACATATAATTTTTCAAGAAATATAGCTGCCCATTTAGTTTCTTGCCCGTTCTTCTCCATAGGAACCTACTAAGCTTTGAAATGGGCAACTAACTTCATCTTTCTGGCTGACCGACCGGCGACCCCTTAACAATTCAAAAGTGCCTGTAATTAGTAGTAAGTGTCCTAAAATGCCCTGCTTAGTATTCTTCAAATGTACCTTATCCCTTGTACCACACACCAACCCATATCCGCCTTAAGCATTGACCAGAAAATGGCCACCCACATAATACAGGGGTCAGATGGACGTCTTGCTTCCAAATTATAATGCTTCCATATAATAGAGACATTTTAGTACATCTGTGCCTTCATTGCATAGGACTTCGTTAAATTAAGGCAGATGTTGCTTGATGGATTGTCATGTTTAGAGAGGATAAAATTGTGTAGCAAGCTGGGTTTCTATATTGTACCGACCGTTTTCTTGAAATAAGATTCGTGTATACTATTTTATAAATAATCCACAGCTCATCATTGGTATCATTGGTGGAAAACTTCGTCAAGTCTTCTCGTCGCCAATCTCGCAGTGTTTGAAGACTAAGGTCTTCAACCAGGGCGTCCTGCCCTAACAGGCAGTGTTCACGTTTCAGCACCGTGTGTAATAACTTACACAAGGTGCCGAAACGTGAACACTGACAGTCGGGCTGGTCCACAACCCAACGCAAATTCGTCCAATACCCCAACACGATTACTTTTAGTATGGTAACATTTTTAGAGTGTAAGTAGATCCTCCTCCCTTGCACGTAATTTTTTTTTCTCGTCTATCCCATAGTGTGAGGTATCTTCGGATATGCCGTTCAAAAATATTGCGAGTCTGGACCAACTTACATTTGCAGTTGGCGAATTGACCGTGACGTATTTAGAGAACATGTTTCTCGTACAATGTTTGTTTTTGAGATAAATTCATTCCAACTACGCAACCCTTCATTGTGCGTTGTCCGACACGCACTTGGCCAGTTTTTTCGTTTGAACAGTCAAGTATTACATACATACATACATAAACTCACGCCTTCTTCCCATGGGGGTAGGCAGAAACTATAGTACGCCACCTGCTACGCTCCTTACATACTCCTTTTGCTTCGTTTACGTTTATACATCTGGTCATACACGCACGCCGGTTGCGAGTACTACGCACCTGACCTTATTGAGTCAAGTATTTGAATAGGATTTATACTCCAAGTATACATAAACTATTTAAAATAAGCCCAAATAGTACAATATGTTCACCATAATCAAACAAATCGCAAATCACGCCACCTATCGGTGAATCTTCAACAAATTACTAACCTCTTACAAATTGCAAATTAAACTGGATTAAACAGCTGGTATATACATTCAATTTTCCCTTACTCAGGGATCAACGGGGAAAACCGAGCTATCGTTAAAAACAAGGGGAATCTGGCGAATTGAAGGATGTTACTGACAAAACTCTAAACCGGTCAAAAGTACTTTTGACTTATTACAGTCTTATCTGTGTTAACTTTTGTTTAGTAAAAATGGTTACTTACTGAATTAATGTAGATTAATGTAAACTTTTGTAGTAATTATTTTGAATCACTCTTACTCTTTTAAAATGACTTTTACTTATCTCAAAGTTTTCATGTAAATGGTAATTGCTAGGAAATTTCTAACCAGTATCGAGTTACCAGTATTTTAGTAAAAATGGTTACGGTACGCTTTAGTAATTATTTAGAATAACTACAAAAAAAAAAGGTTTAAAAGGGTCATAAAAAACCCGCTAAGCCACATCGCGGACGGCCCAGACAAAGATGGTGGATGAGCTGTATTCCTTTAACAAAGATTGGTTTTTGTTGTCTGGACAGAAAGAGGTGGAAGAACATTAGAGAGCTTTTTCCTCAACAGTGGGGAAGTACAGGCTATCAAAAAGTCTGAAAAATCTCCAAATAGCTTACCCAGTCAAAAGCGAGAGCAGTGATGGCATAGTGGTAACGGCCGTGACTTACGAGTTGTAGGTCGTAGGTTCGAACCCAGACAGGCGCATTACTCTGTGTAAATTATTTCATCACCACTGCTATCAAAACGGTGAAGGAAAACATCGTGAGCATACATGTCCTAGAACCAAACATCGTGAGCATACATGTCCTAGAACCAAACATCGTGAGCATACATGTCCTAGAACCAAACATTCGAAGACGTGACATACATGTCCTAGAACCAAACATTCGAAGACGTGACATACATGTCCTAGAACCAAACATTCGAAGACGTGACATACATGTCCTAGAACCAAATATTCGAAGACGTGACATACATGTCCTAGAACCAAACATTCGAAGACGTGACATACGTTTGTTTTTTTTTAGACATGTTTATTTTTATCGATATATATTTTTTTTTGTATGAGTTTTTTTAATTTTTCTATTGACATAATTTATGCATTTTTTTATTTTTTTTTTATTTACATTATTTATCTTTTATTGACATGGTTTATTTTTTTTCTCGTTAATTTGATTTATTTTTATTGAAATGATTTATTTGGATTTAATTTTCAATAACTTTTTGTTTTTTTTTTTTGCTAATGTAATGTAATTTTAATTGTATTATTTTATTTTTAAATTGTAAACATTATATCCGAGTTTTTAATGAAATTTCGACACAATGTAAACATTGTTTATGAAATAAATGAATTAATGAATCCGCCAACCCACACTGGGCCCGCGTGCTGAAGGACGGCCTACTCCCTCTTAAAAGTTAAATTAAAAGTAGAGGGGCTCGTGGCTAAAAACAGCCGCACGATCGAAGGTTAAGCTACGCTTGCCGCGGCCGGATCACGGATGGGTGACCATCCATTACATGTCGTGGTGAAGTACGGCCCCCTCCCTCTCACAGAGAGGAGGCCTGTGCCCCAGCAGTGGGAACATTATAGGCTGATTATGATTGTAACCAGTCAAAAGTACTTGTCTGTTTTTGCAGACAAAAATACTTTTACCCGGTTTTACAAAACGGTTTTACGGTTTTAGAAATAAACAATTGTATTACACCTAAAAATATTAAGTGTAAACTTAAGCAATATTACTTAAGTAATATCTAGGAATGACTGTAACTACCTATTTAAATACCTAAAGATATTAATAATTGTATCTTATTGAAGATACATACAGACGCGTACATATGAAATGTTTGTAACTATTAAATATGTAAATATGCTATTAATTGTATCGACAATAACGCGAACATAGAAAATGCTTCATTGTATTGTATGATATTGAGATAGACTCATGATAGCGAGCACATTCGTAAGAAGCTGGCAGTATCATCACAACGGTAAAGTTTTCCCATTGTTTGTCTTACTGTTTAGTATATTCGTGTATTTATTTGGTCTTATATTTATGTATAATTAGGTATATCTATTATATATAATGTTTTAATAGGTATATGTATGTATATACTTATATTTTAATAAATATTTATTTCACAGTTTTCGTTATTGCACCTACCGCTGTCTGTATCTGCATCACCCAAAGGTTGACTGGTAGAAAATGCCTATGGCATTAAGTCCGCCTCTGTACATTTGTGTGCGTAAAGTATTAAATAAATAATAAATAAATAAATAATAGCACAAGTGGTACCTTAGTGGTTTTTGGTTGCTATCTAATTATGTAATCTTGTGTTCTTTTGTATAAATGATAAATACATTAAAAAAAAAATACTTTACTTAACTTTGACTGTCACTCGGATAGGTACCTTTCAAATGCGACGTTGAGAATAAATTTTTGTGAACATTTTCCTCTTCTTCGAATGCAATGGATCTAAGAAGGTAATGTTTTTCGTGACTTTCTGCGCGGGTAGTTCGGAATATAGAAAATACATTACAGAAAGTGAGTGTCATCTGACTGTTTGATTGCAGTCATAGTGATGACTGCAATCAAACAGTCAGATGACACTCACTTTGAAGATTGGAAAACAAGGCAGTGGCCTTGTTTTCCAATCTTCTAGCTTAATCTGTCACCTGACTTAGAACTTATAGTTTGGCTGCTGACAATACCGACTCTGACTGGCTATAGGCTCGCCCCCTATTATATGGGACATAAACATAACTGGCGAAATGTGGGTGTACTCTGCCTAGCCCTTAAGGCGTGATGCTATGTGGTATGTTATTAATTGAGTCTTTCGATCATAAATCCTTTTTATCTGTCTGTCTCGCTCACACTCATTGGGCTTACGGAGCGCCATAGTGATGTGTGCAGGTAGATATGGCTATCGATGAACCGTTACTATTTAATTTTTCACTGGGTAGAAAGGCCGGATTACAATATGCTGTTTAATTCGATTAGAAACCGTACTTTGTGATGTTTTAAATCAACAACAGTTTGTATGTCTGACTTGTGGTCATTTGTCACTAAACTAGGTTTTGGTAAAACGTAAATAAATGGTCCTTAAAAAACAAAAAAACACGTAATAGGCACTTCTCTCTTTGAATTTTTTTTAATGCCCAATTAGCTCTTCTGTTATACTTGTTCATGAATATATTAGGTATATATTCGTAGAGCAAATGCGAGCACTATGAATAGAATAGAATAATTTTAATTACACACACACAAGTTAAGAAATTACACACACACATAGAAAATACAATGAAAATGATAACAGTACAAAGTAGAAATAGCCGTGGGCCCCAAACTAGGCACAGCCTGTGTCTTGGTGGCCTAATATTAAGAGTCAAGACAGATTGAGTTGCCAAACGTTCATTATGACACAGCACAGCCGGACCAGTAACAATAATTACTAATGGAAATAGTAATTAATTATAATATTATAAACTTCAAAATAAAAAGAATAATGAAAATAAACATAATAACAATCAGAACCTAACAAAATATTTAAACAGATACCTACGAGGTTTCTTTTCAATTATGAAAATTCATAACGCAGTTTATTTTTAGACCGCTAAAAAATCATAACAGATTTTCGCAAAAATATCGTAACAGAATTTTTCAACAGCTATATTTTGCTTTGTTATAATATTTTTCATATTTTCCTGTGGTAATAAGCCATCAAGCTTATTTGCAGGCCACCCCATTAATTGAATTATAAAAGCTGATAAATTCAATATCAGACGTGTTGGCACCGTCAGCAGAAAAGGATCGAGATTAAAAGATGGGGTTCGATTGTAATTTCAGAGTTTGATTTTTTTCTTAAGTTGCCTAGAAAGTTTTCGGTAACTGGTTTTCCTTCGCCTAAGCCTGATTTTTCTTTTGACTGAAAAGTATAGATTATAAATAAATATTAAACAAAATAAAAACGATTATTAGTCACTAAAATAAATACATTAAAATATGACACTAAAAGTCACAGACTACAATTTATGTATTACAAAGATCTGATCCTAACTCCTAAACTAGGCCTAGGCCGAGATGTCGTCAACACAAGTGTAGGGGTCACCGAGGCCCCTGGCAAGACAGGCAACAGGAAGGAATACGGGTGGGTTTTAGTCAGTAAGAGTCTGACACACCCTCCCGCTCCGCCCAGAGCGGGAGAAGTTACTTGATGATTTCCCACCCAAAAAAAGGCCTATATTTTCAGTGTTCAGCCATGGGATCTGTTAAAATAAGACAGTATTTATTAGACAGGAGTGTCGCCACATAAATGTAATTGACACGCAGTTTATACAGGTACGACGGTAAGAGACGTGTGGAGTTGTACGATAAGATCATGCAGTAACTAAAATATTTAAAAGAGAATGACAAGGTAATAAAAAGAAGTTCTTGAAAAGATGAAATGTCAGTGATTTTTTTCTCGATCATCATCAAATACGTTTGAAGTTCACTGCTGGACATAAGCATGAGCATAATCAGCCTATAATATTCCCACTGCTGGGATACAGGCCTCATATCTGTGAGAGGGAGTAGGAACCAACGGCATGACGTGCTTTCCGAGGCACGGACGGGTCTCGATATCGTTCAGGGGCAAAATGTCTAAAGGCTCCTACATACTGGCGCGACTTGTCGCGCGACGCGTCGCGACACAAAGGCACCGCTTGTAGCGGTACACGCGGTGTCTTTGTGTCGAGTCGCGTCGCGCGACAAGTCGCGCCAGTATGTAGAAGCCTTAACGGTGTCAAAATGTCCAAATATCCAATTCTCAAGTGTTATGTATGTGTGCGCGCATGTTCATGTGTATGTGCGAGCGCGGGCCGGCCGACGGGCCGACCGCCTACAATAATAAAACAGTGTGCCAACAGCAGCCCGTAGTTTCACTTGCCTCCCGCGTACACAACAGTGGCGACGAGTTTACCCAAAATGGCGTCGTTTGGTGTATTGTCCACTTTCGATCACAATATACACGAATGGAAAACATACAAAGGTCGAATCACGCAATGGTTCATCGCAAATGATATCGACGCCAAAAGTGACGCGACAGGTACAAAGAGGCGAGCGATCCTGCTCAGCGCACTCCATGACGGAACCTACAAACTGGCAGCGGATTTGGCGTTGCCGAAAGACGTACAGGTGGTGCCGTATGAAGGACTCATCAAGTTGTTGGATGATCACTTCACCCCAAAACAGTTCGGGTTCAGTGAGCGACATAAATTCTACTCGGCTTCGCAGCAACCAGGCGAGTCACACACGCAATGGGCGGCAAGGCTGCGAGGACTCACAGCGCATTGTGATTTTAGCAATGTAGAGGAAGCATTACGAGATCGATTCGTGATGGGAATGGTAGCGGGTCCAGAACGAGAGAAGTTGTTTGCCCGGGACTTGGAGGGCTTGACCTTGGCGAAGGCGGTGGAGGTCGCAGAAAGCGTGCGGTGCGCGCATGCAGGCGCCGCCGCCGCCACGCCGGCTGCTCCAGCGGACCAAGTGCAGGTGTTCAAAATCGGGAAAGGACAAAATAGTGCCAAATCCATCAGTGCCATGAGTGATAAGTGTTCGGTGTGCGGTCGTCGCAATCACAAGTCGTCAGAATGTCGATTCGCGAAGTACAAATGTCAAAAGTGTAACGTTGTAGGCATCTGCGTAGGATGTGTAATAACAAAGTTAATTACGTGTCCACAGGGGATGTGAGCGAGGACGACGATGGTAAATCGCTTTTTAATATATGTTCAGCTCAAGGGGAACCTATGACAGAAACGGTTACAATTAATGACAAAAGAATTCAATTTCAAATTGATAGTGGTTCAGCAGTGTCGGTAATATCGGAAGGTACGTATACAACTTTATTTGCCGACATGCCCGTGCTATCATCTCGGAAAAGATTTTATAGTTACACAGGAAACATAATGAAGTGTGTAGGGTATGTGCGACTGCCCGTAACATACATGCAGCGCACGCACACACTCGATGTTTATGTAATACGTAGCGGCGGCCCACCGCTGCTCGGCAGAGATTTTTTATCGGAATTTAAATTGAAGTTAACCACAGTCAACTTCTTTAACGGTAGCCAAAGTGTAGGCGAGCAATTGCAGTCACGGTACCCAGAAGTATTTTCGGATAAATTAGGCACTTTTAAAAATTATCGAATTAAACTAAGGTTAAAAAGTGATGCGAAACCGGTTTTCTTTAAAGCGCGCCCTGTCGCATTTGCACTACGCGAAAAAGTAGATAACGAGATAGAACGGCTATTGAGCTTAGGTATAATAAGACCAGTTCAACACTCGGACTATGCTTCACCAATTGTGCCTGTACTTAAGCGTAATGGTTCGGTCAGACTATGCGCGGACTATTCCGTAACAATTAATAAGTTATTAGTTATTGAACAATATCCCTTGCCCACCATCCATGAATTGTTTTCCAAATTACATGGCGGTCAGCAGTTTTCAAAGCTAGATTTATCTATGGCCTACAACCAATTTGAACTCGACGAAGAGTCGCAAAACATGACATGTATAAACACGCATCGCGGGCTGTTTAATTATACGCGTCTTGTGTTCGGATTGTCGAGTGCGCCCTCTATCTTTCAGCGTGCCATGGAAACCTTGCTATCCGGGTTAGATGGGGTATTGTGTCTGCTTGACGATATATTAATAACGGCAGAGTCAGCCGATGCACATATGAAAAAATTACACATAGTATTAGAACGGCTGCAAGATGCAGGGTTGACACTGCAGAAAGATAAATGTGATTTTTTCAAAGATGAAATAAATTATTTAGGGTACGTTATCAATAGAAACGGTCTGAAGAAAGATCCATTAAAAATAAAAGCAATTGTTGACGCTCCGGTGCCGACCAATGTTAACACCTTGCAGTCATTTTTAGGACTAGTGAACTATTACAGGAATTTTGTACCGCAAACATCGAGTATTCTTTGCCCATTGTACGACTTATTGAAAAAAGGAGTTAAGTGGAGTTGGACCACAGACCACGAAAACGCGTTCAGTAAAATAAAAAAATATTTAACGTCCGAACAAGTACTAACACATTACAATAGTAAATCAAAAATAATGTTGACAGTAGACGCTTCGCCATACGGTCTAGGTGCAGTTCTGTCACAAGTAGATGGTGACGGCTTAGAACGACCAATTTCGTTCGCGTCACGCACACTGAATTCAGCTGAAAAACGATACTCGCAGATTCAGAAAGAGGCGACTGCAATAATATTTGGGGTAAAGCGTTATCACCAATACTTGTATGGGCGATCAGAACCATTCATATTACGTACTGACCACAAACCACTAATATCAATATTTGGTCCGTATAAGGGAATACCGGAGGTAACGGCTAACAGGTTGCAAAGGTATGCAATGTTTTTAAGTGCATATAATTATTCAATCGAATATGTTCGCAGCGCCGACAATAGCGCAGATTATTTATCACGGGCGAGTATACGCGGTGAGACTGAAAGGTCAAACGCGGAGGAAAAGGACGACACGCACGCCGCCGCCGCCGCCGCGCTTGCTATAGACCGCGCGTCGTACGTCAACTTTGTCATCGAAGGTAATATGCCGGTGACTTTGAACGAGTTACGCGAACAAACCGCTAAAGATGTTACTCTAAAGAGGGTGATTGATTACGTACAGAATGGATGGCCAGGGAAATTATTATCAGACTTGCTTATGAAACCTTATTATTTATGTAAAACACAATTATCTGTCGAAAAAGGTTGTCTTATGAGGGGTCATAAAGTAGTCCTTCCCGAAACATTACGTACTAAAGTATTGCAGGAATTACATAGCTCACATTTGGGTATCGTGAAAACAAAGGCAGAAGCCAGGTCTCGGTTTTGGTTTCCGGGGGTAGATGCAGCGCTGGAAACAATGATTCATTCCTGTAAGGTATGTCAACAATTGCGGCCGTCTCCAGGGCGAGCGCCTCTCGCTCCGTGGCAGTACCCACCAGTACCATTTTATAGAATACACATCGACTTCCTGGGTCCGTTTAATAATCAAACATTCCTGATAGTAGTAGACGCATACAGCAAGTGGGTAGAAGTGTATGACGTCAGCACGTCGACCACTTCGGCAAGCGTCGTGGAAAATTTATACGATTTCATGTCAAAGTACGGTCTACCCCACACAATAGTCAGTGACAACGGTACCGCATTCACGTCTTTCGAGTTCAAGAATTTTTGCTCGCTAAATGGCATCACACATTTGACATCACCGGCCTATAACCCAGCAAGTAACGGACAGGCAGAGAGCTTTGTCAAAATCGTAAAAAAAGGGATAAAAACTAGCATTATGTCGCCACAACATAAGACAAAGCAAAAGTTAAAAGTTTTAAAGTACCTTTTTGACTACAGGAATTCGGTTCATTCTGTCACAGGTTTTTCACCGGCTGAACTAGTTTATGGGCGAAAGCTTAGGTCACGGTTAGATCTATTTGACCCACAAACGGCGTCGGCCTCGCTCACAAACCCCACTGATAATGTTACTCGTAAACAGTGCTCGCAGATTAAGTCATACGGGGGAAGGAACAAACAAGTGTTCAAACCGGGTGACCAAGTATTGTATAAGAAATTTAAAAACAACAACAAATTTGATTGGACCAACGGAATTATTAAAAAGAAAATAGGGAAAGTATTGTACGTCGTACAAGACACAAATACTACATCCGAAGTAAAAAAACATGTAAACCAGTTGACAATGTGTAAAGGAAATAATCCACAAAAACAACAACAAAACTATGATTTTGACGACTTGGACAGTAACAATACGCCAATAAACCGGGCTCAAGAGCCTGGACCCGCGGGAGAGGAAAGTGTTGTGTCAAACACGCCGTTTTCATCCCCCGCAACCATTGAGCCGGGTGCCCCGGTATCAAGATGTGCGAATAGACTTTTAAGAAACATTCCTCGCGTGGATTATAAGTCCCAGCTTTAAGTTACTCAATGTATTAGTATAGACACATCACAACTGAATTTTATTGTTTAGAATATAAGTGTAATAAGGAGAGGAAATGTTATGTATGTGTGCGCGCATGTTCATGTGTATGTGCGAGCGCGGGCCGGCCGACGGGCCGACCGCCTACAATAATAAAACAGTGTGCCAACAGCAGCCCGTAGTTTCACTTGCCTCCCGCGTACACAACATCAAGTATAAAGTAGCAGCTTAATAATCAATTGTTAGCTTTGTTTTAATTTAAACTAGCATCGAGTTTTTGTTTTGGTAACTGAGAGTCACCAACAACCGAGGGTATATGACGCTCGGCGGCCGCTGCTGCGCTGCTCGCTTCGCTCGCTCGCCTTCGCACGTTATTGGTCACTGTTCTAACCTAACCTAATCCAAATGATTTTATACTTAAAATGCTAGGTACTTCGCTGTAGCTGCCAACCTATTATTTTTGCTGCCCATTTTATTATTTTTTTAGTAGCAAATAGTTAGTCGCCCTTTAAATTGTTAGTCGCCTGGAAAATAATTAGCCCTATTTTAATAAATAAAACCTATTTTGATTATTTTAGTATTTTGTATTTATTATTTTTCATAAGTAATAAAAAAGTGTTTTGATGAATTATTGAACAAATATGCTAAATTCTCAAAGATTGGCATTTTGGCATTTTGACCATTGGACATTTTGAGAATTGGGCATTTTGACACTTGGACATTTTGGGTATTTGGACATTTTGACACCGTTGGACATTTTGAGAATTGGACATTTTGCCCCTGAACCTTCGATATGTTATGGATGGTCACCCATTCACGAACCAACTGCAGCAAGAGAAACTTAACCCTTCGATCAACCCATGTGGCTGTTATAATAATTAGCCACGAGTATGCATTCTCAATTATTCATAAAAATTGTTTTAAAAGCCTTATTCCAAATAAAAAACCAAGACATAGCACCGCAGACAATACAGTGAAGCCATGCTGAAACTACACCTCGCTCTGTGCATACACGCTCACACGCACACATTTAGAACCAAACTACACTACACTAAGTTTTAGGCCACGCTGTTGACAGCGCTATGTCTTGGTTTTTTATTTGGTCTGAGGTAAAAGCCTTATTGGGGAATTGTAACCTTAGCCATTTTATTACCACATAAGAATGCAATGTTTTACCGTTTTTTTTTTTTGAGGGTGGGAAATCATCAAATAACTTCTCCCGCTCTCCTTCCTGTTGCCTGTGTTGCCAGGGGACTCGGTGACTCATAAGTACCTTCCCGCGTAGATGTGACCCTAATTAAGAACTTTGAAACCTTTCTTAGAACGTTAGCTTCGGGTTACGATATTAATATTGCAAAATTTAAAAGTTTAACGCAGGACACAAAACAAATATGCATTAGTCTCTATTCGTGGTATTATATGCCAGTTACGGTGCACAAATTTCTTGTGCACAGTGTTGATCGATCGATATCGATATCGATCGATATTGTGCAATCGGCTCTTCTACCTATTGGGCAGCTTTCTGAGGAAGCTCAAGAAGCCCGCAATAAAGATTGTAGAAGATTCCGAGAACACAATACAAGAAAAGTTTTACATATTGCCACGAATAGAGATTTACTTAATATGTTAATAATCACATCTGATCCTGTAATAAATAGTCTTCGAGAAATTCCTAAAAAACCGATAAGTAAGCTTCCCTCGGAGGTTTTGAAATTAATTTTAACGCCTAGTTTAGATATAAAATCTAGTGTAAATATGAGTAGTTCTAGTCTAAATGTTAGTTGTGACTATAATATTGAAGATTCTTCTTGAGAAGAATATGGTGATGTAGAATAAGGAAGCGGACTATTGTACTATTGTAGGTTATTATTATATCGATTTATTTAATTACTTTAATTACGATTTATTATTAAAATTTTAAAAATGTAAGTATTTTAAGGTATTTTGGTATATAAAGTTAGGTAATGAGGTCCCACTGTGCAATTAGTAGCTATGATATTAGTAATTGAACCATAATAAGCGTTGTTACCCCTTTTTATATTGTATCTTTACTTGCCTTAATTAAACACAACTTATACTAGTTATCTTTGTTTTCTTAAAAATCGTCACCCTAGTTACCTACCTACCATCTTTTATTTGAGTGTTTTGCACGAATTACGCAATAAGACATCACATGAAAGCCGTATAAGACAAAAACATCAATAAATAATTTTGTCTAGCTAGCATGTTCAGGATGAAACACTGTGCAACGAGGCAGTGCAAAATTAATATAATGTTAATATATACTTTGTACAATTTGAAGCGATTTTTCTGCTGATCATGGGTCTACCAAGTAAAGCAAAGTCATTGCAAAGATCCTCTCATAAGAAAACTTTGTGATCTTATCAGCGATTGACGATCTAAGATAGAGGTGCTAGGACCGGTCGTATGAACGCCATGGTACAAAATAGTACAGAAGGTCGGCTGACTTTTCAAGGAGCGAAAGCAGGCGCATACTCTCATAGACGCGCAATAGATAATATGGGCTAGTGGCCGCAATTCCACGTCAATGTGCGTATTTTGCGTACGGGTGGGAAATTGATCATTCGATCCACCCCAGCTCCTCAAGGAAGGCCAGCAACGCCTTGGTGTTACTAACAATCTCACGGAGGGTACCTGGGTTACCGAAATACTTTGCCCTGTATGTGGCGACCACAGGGCAGTTGAGTAGCACATGAGCTGCTGTCTCGTTGTCCTCCATGCAGGCCCTGCACAGTGGACTGTCTGTGACTCCTATGACAAAGAGGTGTTTATTAAATGACCCGTGGCCAGTTATAGCTGCTGTAATTATTCATAGCTGTGGTTGACAGAGATAGACGCGTAATGTCTGTTCTAAAAGTATGCGATGAAATTGTACACAAACCCGGTTCAACCTAAATTCTTACGCAATCACTTACTAAAGGGAATGAGTAATACATTCATTTGCATTAAGAAGGTTTTAAATTTATATCTAACCACTTTCATCACTAATGATTGTTTAAATGACATTACTAAATTGTAATTTTAAAAGTCATCGGTGAAAATTGAGATTATAAAATTATCCTCAATAATTTTCAAATGAAAACCATCTAGGGTAGAATTTTGGTTTTGAGTACCATAGCACTTTTGTAAATAGCTTCACACAGTTTTTCGATTTATTTGTTTACATTTTTATCACAAACTTCTCTTTTGGAACAGACTATACGATGTGTGGCGGTCTCCGTGAGTATGCCTGAACTCGGTATAGATACGTAAAGCGTGTCTAGGTATGGGTGCTTGCGATTTCGCTTGTTGTATGGAGCCAACCTTCTGTATCATTATGTGGTAAATGGTATTGCAAGGTATAATGTACCTGTTTTATTAAAAAAGGCTGAGTTTATGTACCTGCGTTTTTAGTTCGCACTTATTTAACATTTCTTTTCTTTTTTAACCCCCGACGCAAAAACGACGGGGTTATAAAACCCCCGACACTAACAAAAACATCTAAAAAGTAACAAAATTTGAAGCACACAAATTGAGCTCTTTCAGTTTAATATTCATTTAGATAATATTTTGAGCCAAGCTTCGTCTAATCGGGGGATGGCTAAAGAAAACGTCAAACAGACGAGGCTTATACCTAGCAATAATGAATGTATGCTATTGAAGCCGCTTCCTATTTTCATTAGCCGTCCTCCGACTCGACGACGCTTGACTCAAAATATTACCTAAATTTATATTAAACTGAAAGAGCCCTATACGTATTATTTTGTAACTTTTTAGATGTTTTTGTTAATGTCGGGGGTTTTTTAAATTTAACTTTTATTAGTGCTGTGGTGCGTCGTAATAGAAATAGTGAATGATTTTTATCATTGCCCAGAATTTAATACAACAATGAATAACTACCTATTTTTGGGGGAAATATTGAATTGATCTTCCTAAAACTTATTGATCTTCTAATGCTGATCGCCTTTTTTGATCCTGTAAGAACTTTTTTGTCATCTAATGTTGATCGTTTTTTTTTAATAAATGACCAGAGAAGACTCTTACAATAAATGATGAAACACGAAATACACGCAGATGAAATGGCGATTTTTGAACGTCTCATAAGTAACAAAGCTCATGCAGTCATTTTAGTCAGTTTCATTCAGCCGAAAGACGTCTACTGCTGGACATAGGAACCGACTCTCCCAAGCGCCGCCACATTGACTGATCCTGTGCTCATGCAGTCACTTATAATGGTTCTCAACTCATCCCAATAGCTGACAGAAGCGCCACTACCCTACTAAACCCAGTTCTAACCACATTACAACGATAGGGTATATCGACTGCAGTAAACCAAGCTTGTCTTTCTTTACTAAGAGCAAGATTCACAGCCCGCACTTTGTATTTAAGTTGCATAGTAAAGTAAGCATTTCATGCGATTGTGAACCTTATCGACCTTTTTGACTGCTTCGTTGGTGGTGGTCCTGTTCGATTGCCAGGTTGGGCAAAGTGTTATTGAGTTTTTCCATCAGGAGTTTCTCAGTAGCAGCTAAGAATTTGGATTTGATCCCGGTTGATGGCAATAGGCTCGCCCTCTATTACATGCAACTTAAACATAACTGGCGAAATGTGGGTGTACTATATAATAGGTATACCTCTGCCTACTCCTTCGGGGAAACAAGGCGAGCTGTTATGTGTTACCTACGTGATATTTTGTATTGCGATTCGAAGTAAACTGGATAGAGTAGAGGATTTTATGATGAAATTATTATTAAATCTCTTATAGCTCTGTACTTTTGATAAATCGACTATAATACAGAGCATAATTACGTAGCAGAGAGTAGGGAAGGAGGAGGGTAGTAAGGAGTATTACCAACTTTTATTCAGTGAAAAACTTACAATACAGAGTCGTACAACTTAGACTTACGTCATGACCATCATCTGTCTAGCCTTTTTTCCCAACTACGTATATTGTGGCCGGCATCGAGTGTTACCGGAAGCAGTTGAGCGACTGCTTACCTGACCTCCACAACCCTGTTCCTGGGTAACACAATGCTCCTTGGTAAATTTGGCATTAGAAATATTCCCTGGCTTTATTTAAGAGGATAAAATGCAATGCCAGTGAAGTCGGGGGCTCAACTAGTCTAGATATAAAAATAACCAATAATATAGGTAATGAAACAGGTAACAAATATCCAGCATGAATGCTGATAAGGTAACGTATTAAGTTAACAAAACTGACATCTTCTACTGATAAAATATTTCTGAGAAATGAATAATAGACCTGCAAATTCTGCAAAACATCGATCGTTTAGTCTAGCCGCAGTTTGTCATGAGCTAATAGTACCCTATTATATGAGACTTAAACAAAACTGGCGAAATATGGGTGAACTATGTATAGGTATATTGTGCTGTTAATTCTCTTTGTAAAAGCTAAAGTGAGCAAGCGTTTCGTGTTATACCTACGAATAACGGTAATATTCGTATGAGTCTTGTACTTGTAAAATAAGGTCAAATAAGTACGGTCTATGAATCTTACCCTGAGTCCCACTTTTATTGCCTATGTGTTAAGGCGTATACACAAAATGTCTAAAGTCGAATTCTTAATTCGCTGGAGTAATCTGACATGTGCTAGGTGTCACTTTGTGTAATAAAATGGTCATATTTATTGTATTTTAGACTTTTACACTTATTATTATACATTTATTTTACACTTATATAAATCGATGAAACTAAACAATCAACATTACAATAAATATGACCATTTTATTACACAAAGTGACGGCTAGCACACGTCAAATTAAGAATTCGACTTTACATGCATCGGCTCGGTAGGTAGGTATGACAAGTACCCATATTTTTTGGCGAATCGTCTAGTTGATGTAACTGGTGACCGAAAAGCTGGCGGCTTTCTCGCGCAACGCATCAGCATTGCAATTCAGCGAGGAAATGCCGCCAGCATCCTCGGTACAATGCCCCGAGGGCCTTTTTTTAAGCTTAACTTAGTTTTAATTTAATTTAGTTAATGTTAATAATCTTCTTGCAATTTGGTTATGTAAATAAATATATATTTTTTTGGCAAGTACCCATATTTTTGGAAGATAAATAAATGTAGTGTAAGGGAAAATATCCAATATTGTACCTAATAATGTGTGAAAGAACTTCGACTGGCAGTGAATATAAAGTTCCTGTTTTACAGTTATTTAATTCAAGTTAAGCCTTACATGATGCAAGATTATTGCTTGTGGCATATAATAAAATAAAAGCAATAAATGACTTGCATCGTCTAACTACTTAGACGGTATAACTTTTATCGTTGCTTCAATTTATGGTATTTCATGGGCAGTTAAAACGTGCCGTGTAAATCAGTTTTTAAGTACTTAGTCAAGTAGATAAGTCGACACATAGCGTGGCATGAAAACGAGGCAGATATGAAACATGTGTGCACCCCTTAACAAGTAAAACTTCCTTACAAAGGCGCCATATGGAGAAAACACATTTTTTTCGCATTTTCCACAAACTTTGGCCACTAAGAACGCTATAAAAACTTCAACGATATATCAGGGAGTATCGGGGCCATTCCTTAGTTAATAGGGAGTATAATATTTTTGTTGGTAAAAGTGCTTTGATTTGTTTCCCGGTTTATTATAGTTGATAAATAGCAAGTTTTTAATGCGAAGGATATTTAATATTCTAAGTATCGGTATAGCTATACATTGCATGAGTGCATTTCATAGTTAGGCAATGCTCAACGTAAGCATCTTTTTTTTTTTTTTTTTTATTTGTGATGGATTTGCTCTTGACCTTAGTCTATGTCAGAGGTGACAGAAACAAAGTCGACGATGGAGCGAGCTTACCCAGAAGAAGCCTGTTCACTCTCACTTTGAAGAGATTAGGGTTGTATGCGTTCGGAAACACAGACGCAGGCAGAGAGTTCCATTCCTTTGCTGTGCGCATTATAAAAGAAGTTTGGAAACGCTTAGTGCGAGCTGGTGGGATAGCCACCAGGAAGGGATGGTAACCTGAAGTGCGCCTAGATGACCGATAATAGAAGGGGGCCGGTGGAATGAGGTCGTGGAGTTCTTGGGCACACTCTCCGAAGTACAATCTATAGAAGACCGATAAGCAGGCAACCTTGCGACGATGGGCCAAACTGTGAAGCTTGGCATCCACCAGATTTACGTCGCCAAGCATCTGCTTACGATTGGTAAATCGGGAGTGGCTGCTAAGGGATCTCCCTAAGCAGCCACTCCCGGTTTACCAATCATTTCTCAGTGTCACTATACACTCATATTTCATAAGTTCCGTTTATCAAAAATTTTATCACTTTTCGGTGTTTTTTAAGGTAAGTTCATTTCTATCAACATTATTGTAAATCATTGCTAAGCCGTACGAGCTGCTTAAGCATTACGCGTCGGTAAATCGGTGCTGATCCATTGCTTAGTGGTTGCTGAAATGTTTATATTTGCGCTAGTGGCTGTTTAATACTTATGCTTTACATTTATTTAGTAAAGTTTTTCATTATACTGCATTCGGGCTTACATCATATAATCATAATGAAATATTTTATTTATTTATTTATTTATTTCCAACTTACATCTATCCTTACAGAGAAACCTATTGCGATAGTGTACATCTGAACTCTTATCCTAACTTATTTATTAACACATTATTTTAATTTAATTTTGTAAGTTATTACAAATAATGCATTCTTTGTGAACTCACTCAGAGAACAACAGAATAGGTCTGTGTCACTAGCTATGAGGTTGAGAGTGCGGAGTGCGCGCGTCAGTGGCGCCTCACTTAAAAGATTGGTGCTCGCGCGCGGCTCCGCCAGCAGCCGTGGCTGCCGTCGTCGCCACACGAACCTGTCCGGAACACACAAACCTATGTGCCCTAATATTTCCGCATTATGTACTTTCCCTCTAAGTACTTTGAATATGTACGAGGTAAGTGCGAGATCCCTCCTGACTCTCAGTTCGTTATATCCAACCATACCCAAAATAAATAAAGTTTGGTACATAAGCGGATAAAATGGGTAAACACCATACAAGCGCAGGTACCTCACAAACTTGTTTTGTACTCTCTCCAGCATGAGCCTATATTTAGATTCGTGTGGAGCCCAAATGACTGCGTTACATTCCAATTGACTTCTAAAGCATTATATAAAGCGATGGCCGTTTTAATGTTATTAAAACCACGCACCATACGTAGCAAAAAAACATAAATTACGGTAAGCTTCCCTGCAGTAGCTTGTGACGTGATCACGAAACGTTAGCCCAGTGTTGAATTTAACCCCTAAGTCCCTAACTTCCGTGGCCCTAACCATTGGCAACCCGTCTATATTATAAGTATATAGAATAGGAGTGCACGCACGAGAGAAAGTGATTGTTACGCAATTTGAGATGTTGAACTGCAAGATGTTGTCCTTGCTCCTGGTCACCACTCTGTCAATGCCTCTTTGAAGCCTGATATGATGGGTCGTAGCTGACCGTATCAAATTACTACTGAAAACTGCGGAGGGGACATCAGCAGGCTTAGCACGAGCACCGTTTTGTCTACGGAAGAGTAGACAAAAATGACGTTCCGTGTAGAAAGTACGACGACAGCAAAGTAGACAGAGTCAACTTCACTTTTTACGAAATTCATTCTTTAACATAATTCGATTCAGAACTCTTTGTCGATTTTTTTTCTGTTTGATTCTCATTTTTTTCTGATGTTAAGTCACGTATATAAAAACAACTACAACAATTTTTCTCAAAGTGTCGAAGTAGCGTATTTTGGAACAGAAACATATTATAGTAATATTGGCCTTCACCATTTCCTTGGTAATGTCCTATTAACTAAATGATGTAAAATAGGAGAAGATAGCCTTGTTCTTCTATTAATTATCACAGTTTTGCGTTCAAAACACTCTCCAGTAAAATCATGATTTTGTAGATAACCATATACCTATGTACTTTGTGGCCGTCGAGTAGAAAAACGAAAATTGTCTTCACTACCTTAGACAACTGTCAGTTGTCAGTGTTATTTTGACAGTTTGGTATAGAAAGTTTCTTTTGAAATAGTCTACATATAAAAGGACCTAGACAACGATCGGTAGAAACGAAAGGCAAACTGACACATTGCAGAAGGATTTCTACGGTGCGATGTCAAAAATGGAGAAACGAAATGTCACTTTGTATAGAAAGAGCTACGTCTATTGTTCGAAGAAATAGAAAGCGTCATGCTAAGCCTGCAGGACTAACTGCTTTCATACACGGACAACTAGAAAGAACAATAAAGAAAGAAAGAAGACTAATTACTTCTCACACGGACAACTGCACTTACGTCGCTGGCTTCCGTGTCACCAGTCCTGCGTCTCTGTATATTTTGGCTGCTGAGACCAAAACTACAAACGTAGTATACAGGGAAGTTTTATAAAAATAACATAACACCACACCTGTATTCTTCGAAGAGTTAGGCAGAGGTATATCTATAGTACACCCTACATTTCGCCAGTTATATTTAGGTCCCATGTATGAGCGAGCTTATTGCCACTAACTGGGCACAAATCCAGACTTCGAACTGTTACTGAGAAATTCCAGATGGAAAATCCAATAACACTTTGCCTGACCCGGGAATTGAACCCAGGACCTAAGGCGAGGCAGCGTCTTAATACCATTCAAATACGACCAAAAATCGGGATGACGTCACTCCTTGCGATTATCATTAAAGTCTTCTTGTATACAGAAAAATCTAAAGTTTATTCAAACCCTTATTCCGATTGATGGTATTCCTACTTAAACGAAAATTAACTTTATGCAACTATACAAAAGGGTTGTTTCTGTTTAGACAGATTTTCGTTTCGACAGCGTGTCACTTTGTTGTCGCCTATTGCCATCAATCGGGCACAAATCCAGACTAGAGAAATTCCAAATAGAAAAACCCAATAACACTTTGACCGACCCGGGAATCGAACCCAGGACCTCATGCTTCACAGAAGCGCTCGCGATCACTAGACTAACGAGGCAGTTTTTTTTAATAAAAAATGGAGCTGCTATTTCAATATATTATTATTGTGGTTTCTTAGACCTGCGACTTCGTTCACGTGGAAGTCCCACGTGAACGAAGTCGCGGGCAGAAGCTAGATTCTCATAAACCTATATGGGCACATACGAGTATGAAACTTCAGAAGCTAGGTGCATAGTTCCAACTGGTCGTTTTCTATGGAGAACAGCCAGCAAGAAAATCCACGATGACTCTTAAAAAAAATAATTGGCTTTTAACATATATATTATTTTCAAATAACAGGCATGGGAGGCCAGTAACAAGTCCCAGGTATTTAACAAAATAGGAAAAAAAAATTGTATTGTCATATTATTTCATCTGCTGTTTAAAGAAAGAAAGAAAGAAAAAAATGCGTTTATTGGCATTACAACAAAAAAAGTACACCTTAAAACTAATAAAAAACAGAAAATAATTACAACAATGTCAAAACGGCCTCAGCTCAGCATAATATCAATTTAAAATTGTAAGTTAGCTTTTGTAAACAACCAAGTCACGTTGAAGTGTTGACATGAGATTTTACAGCTCAATAATAGACTCTTAAAACCGGCCAAGTGCTTGTCGGACCACGCACAATGAAGGGTTCCGTTGTTGGGATTAATTTATCTCAAAAACAAACTTAAGGTCTACACACAGCGGGCGCGGTGCGGTGGGACGGGCCGGCGACGCGACGCTGACCAGTTGTAATGTACTAGATATTACGGACGACGACACACAGAGCCGTCGCGCTCGACGCGACGGTAACCGTCGCGCCGAGCGGGAATACAAGTCAGAAGTGGTGGGGCGGGGCGTGGCGGGACGCAAGCGCAGCGCCGGCAGGTTGTCGACGATTTGTATTGTATGGTTTACGTATATAGTAGTCACACTGCCAGCGGGGCGTGAACACGTCACGTCGGACGCGACGGAGCGTGAATGTGATTTTGTATTGTTTTACAAAAATGGATGTCGAAAAACTAATCGAATGTGTTCGTGCTCACGTTTGTTTGTACGATTTGGGCCATGAATCGCTCAACATCTTTTTGAATGACACGATCGGCGTGAAAGGGCGCGGCGGGACGGGACGTGATCGCGCCCGCAGTGTGACCACTGCCGCTGCGCCAGCGCCGCGGCGCCGCCCCGCCACGCCGCGCCCCGTCACGCCGCGCCCGCTGTGTGCAGAGACCTTTGACATTGTAGTTGCAAAACATGTTCTCACTCTCTCATGCACGTCACACACGTCACGGTCAATTCTCCATTTGCAAACGTAAGTTAATCAACTGTACTCGTTAGCTTGTAAAGCCTACTAAGCTGTAATAGTTTTCCTTTTAATTTCGTTAATATATCTACCTACTACTGTCATGATTTCTTCCATAACAACCATTTAGCTGGCAGGGGGGGCCTGGGACACAAACAGAAAGTAGCACTTTAAATCTCAATATTATGCAAACGGATCCCTCAATCGAATAATGGTATTCACAGACCCGTAATATTTATGAACGGCCTATCCAGCGATACTATTATCGCTGGATAGGCCGTTCATAAATATTACGGGTCTGTGAATACCATTATTCGATTCGTGGGGATAGCCCCACACCATGGAATAGACGAGAAAAAAATAGCGTTCATTTGCGAGAAGCTTGACATAATTCAAAAAGAGTAGTTTTTGGGTATGATGAATTAAAAGTTTTAAAGCAGCGGTAAGAAGGCGACGAAGTATAAAGTCACACCTCTCTTCTCCCTCATATTTAGTGCTCATCTCATATACACCAACGGTAGAGCCAATTGCAGCCAACTCAAAATTGCTGATTTTGTTGTTATGTCGCGCTTCTTGCCAATGAGCGATATAGCATCTCCGTTGTACGTGTAAGCGAGGTACCAACCGTATTTTTTTTTTCATATATACCCATGCCAAATTACAACTTTCTAGTACTAAGAGGGCTTTCTAGGGCTAAGCCGGACAGACAGGCAGATAGACGGACATGGCGAAACTATAAGGGTTCCTTGTTGACTACGGAACCTTAAAAATGAGGGTACTTGCTGTCTGCGAAATATTGTGTAGGGATCCTCAGATGTTAACGATCACCTGCTGGTATCTAAAGTATGTTTGTGGAACTTTTAATAGACAAAGTTTGCCATTTACCTACTGTTGGTGAATTATGACCGGGAACTGGTATTTTTCAAAGATTTTTGATAGTATTTTCTTGCTAACCAGCTTTTAGTTACTAGTACAATGTCTGGGGATCACACAATTTCTATGGGACGATGCGATGTCAAAAATGAAGAAAATAAACGTGACTTTATAACGAAAGAGATTAAGTATATCCTTCTTACAGTTGAGATGGAAGTCATGCTACGCGTGCTAGTGGTGAAGTTTATTGTTTAGCAATTAATAACTTCACACACACACACACACACACACACATAATCAGCCTATAATGTTCACACTGCTGGGACACAGGCCTGCTCGCTGTGAGAGGGAGTGGGCCGTAATACACCACGCGGGCCCAGTGCGGGTTGGTAGAAGTCTTTGAATGTTTCGTTCTAGGACAAATGCCGGTTTCCTCACGATGTTTTCTTTCACCGTTTTGAGAGCAATGGCGATGAAATAATTTACAAAAAGTAAAGCGCCTGTCCGGGTTCGAACCTACTACCCGACTCGTAAGTCGCGGCCGTTACCACTAGGCCACTACTGCTCTCAGTAACTTAAATTGTCCTTATATTCAAACCACAGCAGTCATTTTTTGAAATTTTTATGATATGTGTATAACGGTGCAAATTGACGTGGCGAGTCAATTTGATAAACAATTTCCCTGTAACTGATTGTACAATAAAAAACCACCTAAAGCAGCAAAATATATTCCAGTACAATTACTACCAGAAATATTGACACCACGAGCATGCGTCGACCAGATAAAAAGGGTCTTCCCTTAAAAATGTCTCCTTCGAATAAAATCAAGGAGTGTACCTACAGATGATTTTACTGAGATAGCAAATTACTCGCAGGAAGCGGCAAATGAACCAAGAATACGATTATTTCGCCCTGAGACTTGCGAAAATGTATACTAGGGATGTAATGGAGGCCGTCTTAGCGGAGGCGGATTTGAAAAATAAAGACAAATTAAAGAGAAAAATCACCTTTTGGTAATCAGGGGCAAACTAATGCACCGCATGTCTTTTTCTTCCATACTTCTCTATTAGTCGTTATCTGGGAGACACCTTTTTTCTAGCCATATTATCTTTCACACAGTACATCCGGTTTTCCCTACTCTTATATAGATACAATTCACAAAAAAAAAATGCGTCTTCGTTACCTTCTAGGCGATTACCTACTTTGTTGTTAAATTAAACCAAATATGAATTAAACAAACAGGCTCCACTAACAGTTGCTCGCTTGTTGCTGAACCTGGCGGTGGCGACGACATGGGATCAACTGGAAAAAACTTGAAACTTCGAGTTATATATAGTCTTCGCTTAGTAGCAGCCGATTTTCTTTATTAAACCGTTACAATTCTGTTAACCTATTGACCGCCACGTAAAAAAAGCAAAAACGCACCCTCGGCGCTAAGCTACGAATTATTCCTTAAAATTAGTCGCGTGCTGGATACATATGGTCTGTCATCTATACATGACTAAGGCGGTCAAAAGGTTAAAAACTTGCGAAGGCGGATGCGGATGCGGAGGTAGAATTTCTTGTGGAAGTTCCACTGAGGCGGAGGCGAAGTTCCATTACAACCCTAATACAATTTCACGTGCTTGTCCCGCGCCCTATAACCGTCGCGTGGCGCGGAGCAGTGTGAACGATGCCTTAAGCACTTCTTTTTATTTAGGTACCTAAATTCCTTAACACACAATTCAATTTCTATTGCTACTCAAATTGATTTATGTTCTTCTGGTACGAATGTCTGGTACGAAAGTTTCATATTTGCGGTGGCGGAGGCGAAGTTCAGTAACAACCCTAAGTCATACCTACAGAGGTTCCCTATTATTTAATGAGTAAAGGTTGGTAGTTAGAGCTGCGGACTTGTGTATAATTAATTACTCGCAGTTTTAGTGTTAAGTGGATTAGTTTTCATCAAGTACTTAGTTTAATCTTTGGTTTAAGGCAGCGATGCACAGACCGCGGCCCGCGGACCGCATGCGGCCCGCTGTCGATATGCGTGCGGCCCGCCAACCAATTTAAAAAAATGCGAAAAATAAAAGAAAATAAATATTGACAATATGATATACCTAATTACCTACATTATGCGTGCATGTGATTCGAGCTTGCGATCGGAACTAATCGGGTAGCACTTGGGTGAGTTCGGGCGAGCGCCGTGACAATTTAAAAAAAAAATGTCACGGCGATGCAATGCTATGCATAAAACTAAATATTGTAAGTTTTACAAAAAGGTGCCTTATTAAATTCTTTAAAAATGTTTATCTAGTTATTACTCGGGCACTTTATGAGTCAAAGGTGGGCCTGGCAGCCCACCTTTGAATAATAATGTGCCCGAGTGGCCCCTATTCTCTATAAGTCCGTGCATCCATTGTCTAACACTTAAATCAGGTGAAGATAGGGTAAAATTGTGTAGAAAGCTTACCAAAGAATAGAATAGAAATTAAGGACGGAATAAGGTGAACAATAAGGTAGGTAACACGTTAATTATGAAGAAAATAAATTATTGAATGAACTTGGGGACAGGTAATGGTAGCAGTTATTTAACAGACGGGTCTGTACATACCACACAGCGCCGTACGCGACACTACTCGAAACAAACTAGTTACAAATTCAAATCACCAATGAGTAGCCAGAATGTCACAGCACAAGATATTTCAATGGCGGTCCGATTTTTCGTTGAGACTCCCTGTCTCATTATGTAGGTATGTAATTGTTTTATTACAGCAAATTTGCATGAAGCTTCGTCTTTTAAGGCCTATTTAAACGATGCAAGTTTCTTGCTTAAACTAAGGATGGCGATCTGAGATCAATTAATTGAAGAATCGATTTCTTGGATCAAGAAATTTTTTTTATCGATATTTCACCCTAGAAAATCGAGATTTGATTTTTCGATTTTGATAAGAACCTGAACCGTAACTTATTTACAATTAGTTGAATGTGCTGATCATTTAATTACTTAAAAACGGGCTAGATGGCTGTGTACTTAGTGAAACGTGTTTTTTAACATTAACAACGAAAATACAAACTAGAAAAGCGAATCGTAATAAGATCGGTTTCTGGAAAATCGATTTTTTGAACCTCGATGTTTTTGTGTATCGATTTATCAGATTTCGATTCGAATCGATTTAAGAATCGGTTTTATTTGAAAATAATCGCCATCCATAGCTTGAACCATATCTATCAAATTGAAGCAACAAATGACTTGCATCGTCTAAACACTGTATTGACGATGCAACTTTTACTGTAGCGCTTTGAAATCGCACTGTGTAAATCAGGCTTCTTTTTTTTTAATTCTGCATTAAGAAAGAAAAATGTTCAGCATAATAACCCGCTTATCGCTGTTCTTTAGAGTGACCCTAATGACCTCAAAATTACATGAATTAGCATAATATCAGTGTCTACTTGCATTTGTTTGTTTGTTGTATAATTCGACTTACACCTTCCATCTGTAAGGTAGATTCCGCAGTTATAGCCCACGGAATTCAAATTTTGTAACGCTTTTTTCAATATGCAGGTCAGTGTAAGGTTGTGTCTTGATCAAAATATGATTCGCGACCATAAAAATATGTATTTACAGGATTATAATCATAAAAATCATCATTAATACATCTCTTTTAGTTTATGAGAACGATTCCATGAAGATTTATTCCATGAGAACTTTATCATATTTTGATCAAGATACAAACTGACACTGACCAGCAAATTGCAAATAACGTAAGAAAAATTGAATTTTACGGGCTACCACTGCGGATCCACTTTAAGGCACTGACAAGAACCAATTGTCCAAAATAGGCTTATCTTAAAAAAAAAAATGCCAAATCTGTATAGTTTGTGGTAGCGGAAAAAATATATGTTAATTTTGAAC
This sequence comes from Atethmia centrago, assembly GCA_905333075.3. Classification (NCBI taxonomy): domain Eukaryota; kingdom Metazoa; phylum Arthropoda; class Insecta; order Lepidoptera; family Noctuidae; genus Atethmia; species Atethmia centrago. The sequence goes on from HG995388.1 coordinate 10,701,395, forward strand.
ATATTTCCCAGAACTTGGTTGTTACCAAAACACGTTTTGAAAAGAGTGGCGCAAGAAGGCGAAACGCCGGAGCTCCGTCCGCTGTGTCCGCTCCGGCAGGATCTAGGTTGGGGCACGCCACAATTGCGGCGATAAGTCCCCTCTTTGAAGAGTGGCTAGAGAGGCGCCACGACGTCCTCACCTTCCGCTTGAAGCAGGTCCTTGCCAGACATGGCAGCTTCGGGAGGTTCCTGTGTCGGATACGGCGGGTGGACACGCCCGGGTGTCACCACTGTGTGGATCGCCCGGAGGACACGGTGGAGCATATGGTGGAGGTCTGCCCGGCTTGGGCAGAGCACCGCCGTGTCCTCGTGGAGGCGATCGGCGACAGAGATCTCTCGCGTCCGGCCCAAATTCAGGCCATGGTACGGAGCGAGAAGGCATGGGCAGCCATCATCTCCTTCTGCGAAGCAGTAATGCTCGCAAAGGAGGAGGCGGGACGGTTGAGTAAAAGGCAAATTTCGCGCCCTCTAGCCCCTAGCCGCCGCAGGAGACGCCCAGGGCGTCGGGAATCCCGGGCGGATTTCCGGCAACCGTAGGTGCGGGCTTGCGGACGGTGAGCAATGGGTAGCTCACCGTCTGGTAAGGACCAGGCCCAGGTTGACGGCGCGTTGTATTCCACGCGCGCCTCAAAGAGATGTCGTCAGCACAATTGTAGGGGTTCACTAGGGCCAATGCCTGCCGGGGTCGCGGGAAGGTACTAATGGGTCACCGAGGCCCCTGGCAACACAGGCAACAGGAAGGAATACGGGTGGGTTTTAGTCAGTAAGAGTCTGACACACCCTCCCGCTCCGCCCAGAGCGGGAGAAGTTATTTGCAGATTTTCCACCCAAAATAAAAAAAAAGCACTGCGGATCCACCTTAACCTACCTACCTATTTTCCTTATATTAAAACTCGTTACAGAATTTCGTTCTTCCATTATTTTCTTATTGTCTTTTATAGTTATTGAATTTGGATCCTGAAAGTACAACATAAAACTCAACAGTGTAAAAAAACACATTCAACTGAAAATCAAAATCCTTGTTTTATTGTTATTACCTTTAATGTAGCTCGGATCCCTAAAAATACGGTTATGGATTTGAGTCTACGGTACCAGAACACAAAATAAGGGTACTTAATTATGTTACAAAAATGTTAGGTTTGAGAGATTTAATAATTTATAAAGTACTAGCCACCCAGCCTTGCTTCGTACGGGTGAAATCTAGATTATGTAATGTTTGGTATAATAACTAATTTCACTTGAAATAACGTTCATATAATATAATTTTTCTTTTATAATTTTTTTATATCAAATAACACAAATTCATATTACTTACAGTTTTTTATCATATAATTTTCCTTTCATATAATAACATTTAGTATAACGTTATTTTTATATAATTTTCAATATGTATAATATTCTTTTTATATAACGTTCATTTGACCTAATATTCTTTTGACCTAATGTTCATGTTTAATGGTCACAGCTCTAACCTTACTCAAATAGCACCAAACCAAACCTTAAAATATTTTATGCATGGTCGAGGGTTTTTTTTTTTGATGGGAAATCATTAAATAACTCCTCCCGCTCTGAGCGAAGCGGGAGGGTGTGTCAGACTCTTACTGACTAAAACCTACCCGTATTCCTTCCGTTGCCTGTATTGCCAGGGGCCTCGGTAACCCTTTAGTACCTTCTCGCGACCCCGGCAGGAATCGGCCCTAGTGGACCCCTACACTTGTGCTGACTACATCTCTTTGAGGCGCGCGTGTAATACAACGCGCTGTCGACCCGGGCCTGGTCCTTACCGGACGGTGAGCTACCCATTGCTCACCGTCCGCAAGCCCGCGCCTACTGGCCGGAAATCCGCCCGGGATTCCCGACGCCCAGGGCGTCTCCTGCGGCGGCTAGGGACGAGACATGATAATACAAATGGTCACAGTTCTAACCTAACTCAAATGGCACCAAACCTTAAAATATTCTATGCATGATCGAGGGTGGGCTTGGTCGACGGTCCTACTTCTGGGTGGTTTATAAAAAAATATCCACTAACACTTCTAATCTAACCTGTCCGAGTCGGGGTGCCCTAAAGTCCAGACTGCATCCAGTTTCTTCTGGTAACAATAGTTGAGGGTGGCAGGAAATTATATTAAAAGTTACTTAGAGATTATGAATATTATAGTAAATTAATAATATAATTGAATTAATATTATGTCAAATGTGCATTATAGGAAATGTTCATCAAATCATAAGAAATTAGGTAAAATGAAATTATATCAACAATTCACTATCTCAACTGATCGTTGTATTAAACAAAAGTATATTAACTGAAAATAGGTCAAGTGAACTTTAGATTTTTTGCTATACACCCGTTATACACCCGAAATCTAGGTACTACACGACACTAGGACATGTCAACACATCGAGATTTCTGTGCTTTAATATCTAAGTTAAATATTAACGTTTTTTACATACACCTTTGCTTTTATATATTATATTATATTTTATTTGATTGGAGGGGCTTGTGGCTAAGTGATAACAGCCGCACGGGTCAATTAGGTTAAGCTACGCTTGCCGCGGTTGGTCCGTGGATGGGTGACCATCTTTACATACCAAGACCCCTCCGTGCCTCGGAAAGCACGTTAAGCCGTTGGTCCCGGCTGGCATTTGTAGATCTTTGACAGTCGGTACGGGTCGTCAGAAGCTCGAAAGTCTGACAACCAGTCTTGCCAAGGGGTATCGTGTTACCCAGTAACTGGGTTGTGGAGGTCAGATAGGCAGTCGCTCCATGTAAAATACTGGTATTCAGCTGTATCCGGTAAGACTGGAAGCCGACCCCAACATAGTTGGGAAAAGGCTAGGCAGATGATGATTATATATTATTATAACAAAATCGTTTTATTATTATTTTTATGTTTTGTATTTTCTCTTCTACAAGAGTAGAAGAGAAAAAGATATGAATGAGTGTTAAACTGAGTGTTGACTCTTTTATCTTCTGTCCTATCGCATGTATGCTGGAAGAGATTTCTTTAGAAATAATCATCACCTTTGTACGTATTTTTCTGTTCTTCTGTTCTCGTCCGTTTATTTGCGTGTACATAAATGGTTTAATAAATCAAATAAACAAACCGTCTGGAATAATTTCTCTAAATTATATTATTGACGGAGAAAAACACATTAAAATCTATTGTGAAGTTTGTATTGTGTGTTTGTGAAGTTTAGAAGAACTAAACAGTCAGACAGAGATACGAAAAGCTCCTTAGTTTTATACTATTTATAGATACTATTATCTGTACAAATCGTATTACTACTATACTACTTAAGTGATATGTGTAGTACTTAAAGAATATCACAAAGAGCCACAAAAAAAACTTAACCCAAACCAAGAAAACACCATAAAAATCCTTGTTTATCCAAAGCACATTAAGAAAGCAAAATCAGCGAATAATATTCCAGAGCCGTATTGACCAAAACAATCTATACAAGACAGCAAGTAATATATTACAAGCGAGTAACCTTGGCTATGTGATAAATGGGGATCTCACATACATAGATATTGTATAGAATGCCGTCAATTAATTATTGTAGTAGCTTTTACAGATAAGTTACATTTCAGCAATGTAGGGTAAGACGGAAAGGAGGATAGATAATTTTCATACAGGACACGCAGAAACTACTCTTGATTTGCTAAAATTTTAACGTAATCACGCCTGAATTGGGTATCTGAAAGGATAGGCAGAGGTGTATTGTACACCCACATGTCCTCGTAGATTCCAAGCTTGTCCTATTCAAACAAATGAGACGTGGTCACAGTAACATCAAGCTAAGTTAATTCAACGATATGATTCCCTGACTCGGTCAGTGTAGCGAGCATAATTTCGTGATGAGCGAGCGAATCGAGCCCCCTCCACAGAAAATGAGTGAAGCAAAGCCACTTTTAAAACGACCAAGCGAAGCGAGCCCAACAAAGCCACGATTGATCTGAGCGCGCTTTGACACAAGAAGAGCGTGTGAAGTTTTTCTAGTAAGGGGGCTCACTTCGCTCAGTTATCGCTTTAGTAAGCGTGCTCTGCTAATTTCTTGTCGTTTGTGCCTCTTTCCAAAAGTAACCGTTTACTTTCTAGTAAAAATGTTATTCAACGATCATAAAGCACTTTAATTTTATGTTTTGCTCGAACTCATCACTTTATTATGATGCCTCCAATGAGAAAACGATAAAAAACGCATTTACATATAATCTAGGTATTATAAAATGACCTTTTATCGTTTGCTCTCATAAAAGTTAATTATGTCATTTTAACTTTATGAAACTGATTTAAAGTTGTTTAAACTTTTTTATGATGCAATAACCTACCAATATCAGGACCGTTAAGAATTTAAGCAGTTGACAGTAAAAAGTGGTGATGAAAATAGTCTACTCGTAGTACCTACAGTTAAAAGATCGGCCTGACTACAAGGTTTTTGCTGAGCTTCTGCGCCGACCATTTTTTTAGTCATCTGAAGTAAAAATATCCTCGTGAAACTTACTTTTTGGGATTGGGATGAATGAATGAATGAATGAATGATATATTTATTTGCAAGAATATAGGTAGCTGACATAAGTTCTTAGGATCTATATAAGAGCTTTAATAACTGAAAATGTTCGTGCCAACAAGATCAAAAGCTGAGGGATTACATTTCTCATACCATCCCTATTGTATCCCAAAAAGGGCATTGGATACAGTACACCCATATGTTGCTAATTGCCATGTAACAGGGGGTTGACCCCATAATTTCTTATGACCCGATAATCTCCGAGGGATCCTCAAAGGGTAATGAAACCCATTGCTATCACCAACCAAACATCATATCTCAGGGCATTCAAATAACAGTTACCATCGCCATTTGAACGTAACCCATGCATTGCACCAAATTGGGTAGCCAACGACACACTGAAACAAAGCAAATTTGGACGCAAAACAATAAATAAAGATTACTGTGGCATTTTCCCACTGAAATGACCGTAGCTGTGTGGCTTTGAAACCAGCGGGTGAAGGATTTTATTCGTTCAAGATTTCGTATTGCCGTAAAAAACAAATGACTACGGATGGACGAGAATACCAACTTAATTAAGACAAGGAAGAGAATTCAATTAAAATGGCTATTGTCCAGAAGAGGGGGAGAAGGGGTTGGGTTATGCAGAGCACTGACTGTACTTAAAAACGTTCGAATTCAAGTCGCAATTTCATTTCAGCGACAATCAATGTCAAAAACTTATCAAAATATGGGTAAATTAGAGTTTTTTATTGACAGATCGATACTGAGATCAGATTGAGAAAGTTTTTTAAAATACGGGAATTGCCACTCAGAAGCGCAGCATCCTTTCGTTCGGGCGATGCATTGAGGAGACCTATAACAAACATTGGGTCAGCCCAATGCTTCTCCAAGCAATTCTCCTACCTATGGTTGGTCCTGAATGTCATCATAATCTCAGGATTGTGATGACATTCAGGAACTTAAAACTATGTATCTATTAAGGCAATACTAACCATCACATAATCAGTAGATTTATGATTTTGCGAAGAACAAACAAATAATAATTGTTTTTTTTACAGTTTCTAAACAGCAGCTAGCCCACTTTTTATGATTTTTTTACAGTGATCACCTTCCGCGCGTTTACACTCATACACACGCTGTGATACTTATTTTCGACAAGTCTTGAAAAAGACTTGTTGAAAAGACGTTGTAAAACATGTTCAAACTGTGAAGTTTCGCCTGTTATCTTTATTTGACCTTCATAACTGTATTGACGTTATTTCAGACATGTGTTATTAACTATTTTATTCACCTTTTAAAGTAGTGGTGGGTGGGGGTGGTGGTAACGGCCGCGGCAGACGAGTTGAAGGTCGTAGGTTCGACCCCAGACTGGCGCTTTACTTTGTGTAAATTATTTCATCACCACTGCTCTCAAAACGGTGAAGGAAAACATCGTGAGGAGACTGGCATGTCCGAGAACCAAAAATTCGAAGACATGTGACATCTACCAACCCGCACTGGGCCCGCGTGGTGGATAACGGCCCACTCCCTCACACAAAGAGGAGACCTGTGTTTCAGCAGTGGGAAAATTATAGGCTGATTATGTTTATTCATCTTTTTGCTGTTTTCAACAAGTATTTTTACAAATTTTGTATACAACTAGTGTTTACAACTTGTTTTACGTGTAAACAACAAAGGAAGACAGTAGACTTAACATGTAGCATCTTGGTGTAAAGTAAAAGCCGGGTTACGAGTGGATTTCGTACTAACCATTAAATCAACTTGAAGAGAGAACAATCGACGAAGTCATGGGCTATAATAACACTAATCAAGAAGTGACCTTGATCATTACAAAATTTTATATTTTGGATATACGAGAAGAAAATCTTAAATAACATTACTACAATTATTTTTTATTTTATAACATAATGTTATAAATTATTATATGCAGTGATTTTATGTTAGACAGCATTCGTGTGGTGTGTCATTTTTATAAGCAATTATAGGTATACAAATTTAAAAAATCTTCATTCTCCCAGTTCTCCTCAAAGTGACTTTGGTCATTATTTCCCTGGACTCGTCACTTACTTTGTAGCCACAAGCTATTGTTATAATTACCTACACTAGTAAGTTCGGGGTCGTTTAGGCATTTAAGCTTAATAAGGAAAGATAAATACGCCGAAAAATAGCTAAGAACTGTCTTAGCTATTTTTCGGCGTAGGTATTTTAGTTCTCAAATAAACACTGGTTTATTTGAGAACAATGTTCTGGAAAAATGTTAGGTGGATACTGTTTAGGTAAGACTTGAGTCGTTGGCGTTCAAAATAAGATTCATCGTCATGATTATCAACCTTGTTAATTTTTTGATTATTCGTTGTTTATTCACCCACTGCTGAGTTCGCTGAATACAGACCTCCTTCCTTTTGGGCCATGCTTCCCTGGTCTGTAAAATTAGGTATAATAAAAAGGTAATTAGTTCCATTGATCATAAGACTTAATGAGGGTTTAGGTAAAAAATATACAGCACCTCAAAAAAAGTGTTGGTAGATATTAATATCTTGAGAGGCAAAGCAAAAAAAACTAACTGAAAAGAATTGATTACCAAAACTGTAAAGAAAATAATACTTACAGCCCGTTTTGGGAGGTTTTAATTGAAAATAATTCATTAAATACCAAAATTCACTGGACATGGCAGCATCGGGAGGTTCCTGTGTCGGATAAGGTAGGAGGACACGCCCGGGTGTCACCACTATGTGGATCGCCCGGAGGACACGATGGAGCATACGGTGGAGGTCTGCCCGGCTTGGGCAGAGCACCACCGTGTCCTCGTGCAGGCGATCGGTGGCAGAGACCTCTCGCGTCCGGCCCTGGTTCAGGCCATGGTACGGAGCGAGAGGGCATGGGCAGCCGTCACCTCCTTCTGCGAAGCAGTAATGCTAGCGAAGGAGGAGGCGGGACGGTTGAGGGACAGGCATGTTTCGCGCCCTCTCGCCCCTAGCCGCCGCAGGAGACGCCCTGGGCGTCGGGAATCCCGGGCGGATTTCGGGCCACCGTAGGCGCGGGCTTGCGGACGGTGAGCAATGGGTAGCTCACCGTCCGGTAAGGACCAGGCCCGGGTCGACGGCGCGTTGTATTCCACGCGCGCCTCAAAGAGATGTCGTCAGCACAAAGGTAGGGGTCCACTAGGGCCGATGCCTACCGGGGTCGCGGGTAGGTACTTATGGGTCACCGGGGCCCCCGCAACACAGGCAACAGGAAGGAATACGGGTGGGGTTTAGTCAGTAAGAGTCTGACACACCCTCCTGCTCCGCCTAGAGCGGGAGAAGGTATTTGATAATTTCCCACCAAAAAAAAAAAGTATCAGTATATAATAACTACAAAAACCAAAAAGTACCAAAACTGTAAAGGCAATAAGGCCTGTTTTATCAAGTTTTAACACGTTCTCTGCCGGTAGTATAAAAGATGAAAAACACAAAAAAAACTTTTTGGTGGAAATATAAGAGTATAAGTATAAGAGTCAAAATTTTTATATATTAAGTGTTTTGATCTGCAACTGGATTCCGTAGATATTTCAAAAAAACTTCGTGAGGTCATAATTGACCTACGCGGCGCTGTAATACTTAAAAGTGAATATTCGTTATGGAGGCGCCGGGTAGGGCACGCCTCCGGTCACCCCCACACCTCAGTCGTCTGTAAGCGCTTGCGCCGAACGGTTGAGTTTGTGTCTGTGAACGTTTTTATTTACTGAAATGGATATATCCGATCTAGACTTTGACTTAGATATTTCTCAAAAAGACTTACAACATATTGAAGAACTAGAATCTAGTATTTTTAGTGAGATACGCAATTCTTCCGAGGAAGAAATTAGTAACGATGCTATCCTACCAACAAAAAAACGTTACCGTCGTGTGATTGCAAGTAGCTCCGAAAGTGAATCGGGGTCGGTTGAAAATTATATCTCTAATCAAATTGCTCGTATAGAAGAAACTTCTAATTCAGTACAAAAATGGACACGACCACGAGGACATCAACCATCCGTCATAGCATTCATGGAACCAACTGGTATGTGCTAAGTACTTTTTTAACCGACTTCAAAAAAGGTTCTCAGTTTGACCTGTATGTATGTCTGTCTGTGATTATCTCGCGATAATTTTATTTTGGGGCCAGTTGGCTTGTGTGAAATTGTCCCTCATATTATTTATTTATTGCTTACGGGTATGAAGCAACCATATGCGAGAGAATTGAAAAATAGTGCAGCGGGAGAATATTTCAGTGTTTTGGTCCCAGACAGTCTTTTTGAGACGATTGCAAACGAAACAAATTTGTTTGCACAGCAATCACTATCAAAAACCTTAAAACCTAAGTTTCGTGCAAATGAGTGGAAACCGACATCAAAAGATGAGATTAAACAATTATTTGGGTTAATCCTGTACATGGGACTGGTGAAACTTCCTCAAATAAATTTATACTGGAGTAAAGACAGGGTGTTCGGGCAACATTTTTCAGCCACTGTTATGAGCATGAACCGATTTGAATTGCTTTTGAGAATGATTCACTTCACTGATAATGAGACAGCGGACAAATCCGACAGAATTTTTAAAATTCGACCCCTCATCAATTCTTTGAAAGAAAATTTAAAAAAAATTGTACGCCCCAAATGAAACCGTATGTGTCGATGAAAGCCAAGTAGCATTTAGAGGGCCCATAATTTTCTGCCAGTATAATAAAAGTAAACGACACAAATATGGCATGAAAATGTTTAAGCTTTGTACCCTTCCGGGATACACCTGGAAGTTACAACTAGTTTACTAGTTACGGGTTTTGCCAATGGCAGTAGTCGACGCCAAACTGGCAAAAGGCGAATCCCTAGCTATGGAGAATCAACGGGGTATAACTGTTCTCAAATGGAAGGATAAGCGCGACGTCTTAGTGCTTTCGACGAAACACTCAAATGGCAAACGAACGGTTCTAAAGAAAGGAAGAGCTATTAAAAAACCAAAAATTATACTTGCCTACAATGAAGCAAAAAGTTCAGTCGATATGAGTAATCAAATGACTTCATATTCATCACCACTCAGAAAAACTGTAAAGTGGTTCAAAAAGCTGGCCATTGAGCTTATTTTAAACACAGCGCTGGTGAATGCTTGGATTATTTATAAAGAGAACAAAAACACTAATCAGGGTATAGTGCAATTCAGGCGTCAGTTAGTCGAGTATCTTGTGGATTCAGGAGTCGAAGAAAATTGTGAACAGCAGCAGGAGATACCTAAAAGAATGAAACCCGAATTGCTGAAAAGAGAGGGACCTGTTGCTAAATTGAGACGTTTCTGCGTCGGTTGCTACAAAGAAAATGTTAAAAATCATGGGTCAAAAGTCGCTCGGAATAAAACTAAAAAAGTAGTTACATACTGTAAGAACTGTCCTGGTAAAATATATTATTGCCTACAATGCTTCAATAAATCTCACCGTTATTTGTAAAGGTTTTTTTTTAATAATGTAGTAGCTAACTTTTCAATAGTTATTACAAATAAACACGATTCATAATGGATGCCTTTGTTTTTTCTTAATAGCTTTGCAATTTCACCCACATTTTCAACAAATTTACGGTTACTCAGAAACCATACTGAAGGATTGGTCTACAGCGCCATTCCGGTCATCTGCTATAGAGAAATGTTCGGTAATAATGGCCTACGGCTCAAAAATCAGTTTCAAACTTAGGTCTACCTTGAGGTCACTGATGCCCTACGCGGCGTCTCGATCTAGTTCAGGTGAGGTCACCGATGACCTACGCGGCAGACAACGTGTTAATCATGTTTCTCTATAGCGATATGTTAATTAATTGGAAAATTAAATAAATAACAGCTGTTTGCAAGAAAATATTGTACTATCATTTTGAATAGAGAACAGTCAAAATCTACCTTAACCTTCATGATCATTAACCGGCACGGATAACGGGAACGTGTGCGGAATAGTTCGGGTATAAACGAACGTGTGTAAATGGCACTATCTGGGTGTAATCATAATTTATAGTAATGTTACGTTGGCTTAATTAGTTGTGCAACTTGCATGTTTTGGTTGTGGACTAATTGATTTTTATTGCAAGGGAATTAGGGGTCTTGTTAAAGGTCTGAAGCAAGGCTGTGGCCTAATCGTCGAACGTTGCATTCATTTTATTCGACGAACGCATCGTCGTGCCGACAGTCTTCCAGTTTTCTGAACAAATGAGTGACGTAATCTATGAACGGGACGATCGCGTATTTGCGAGACTGATCGCTTTGGTTGGGACACAGAGTAGGACTGGGTTGTCGATAGTCGTGAAGAAAATGGTGGGAGGAAATTATATTGTTTCGTACAAATCTGCATAAACAAAGCAAGAGAGTAATAAGCTAATAGGAAGATGGTGAGACGATATTGAGTATCACCATTTGCGAACGGCATGATATAAATTGCACCGGACCTACGAGTACATTAAAACTTTTACAAAAAAAAACAACTGACTTCATGAACTTTGGAAGTCGCTGGCTTTGTGTTTTGCCAAATTGCAACCGACTACAAAATTATTTTCCACTTTGTCGTAAGATTTTTTCCTACTAATGACAGTCAGGACTAAGCAGTATTTTAGCCACAAAGAAGATATCAGACGGTCATCAACAATGGGCAGATAAGTGGCCTTCTTCTGTCTACAATTATATGGATTGTAGACTAAAATTGAAAAAAAATTACAAATAAAAACAAGTTGTTTTTTTTTGTGAAAAGTTTTTCACATATTTTGAGGTTCAGCAGTCGCTGGCTTTAGTTTCGTTTATTTCTTGTTTTTTTGCCAAATTGTCACCGACTTCCAAAACTCGAATAATTTTTCAATTTGTAGGGGTTTCTTTTTAATCTGTTGGTTTCTTGTAAAAAGTATTTAATTTTAAATTTTTTGTTGTAGTACCCCACCCAAATTCACTTACTCTGTAGCCCCAACCGCATTCAAACAGTCCCATTATTGTTATCATTACCTACACTAGTAAGTTCGGGGGTCGTTTAGGCATTTAAGCTTAATAAGGAAAGATAAATACGCCGAAAAATAGCTAAGAACTGTCTTAGCTATTTTTCGGCGTATTTATTTTAGTTCTCAAATAAACACTGGTTTATTTGAGAACTATGTTCTGGAAAAAATGTTAGGCGTCCACCAAACATTCGCTAGGTAATACTTGAGTCATGGCGTACAAAATAAGGTTTATTGTCATGATTTTCAACCTTGTTGATTTTTTGATTAATTACCCACTGCTGAGTACACTGAGTAGAGACCTCCTCCCTTGTGGGCCATGCTTCCCTGTAAAATAAGGTATAATAAAATGATAATTAGTTTCATTGATCATTAGACTTAATGAGGGTTTAGGTAAAAAATAACCTCAAATAAAGTGTTGGTAGATTAATATCTTGAGAGCCAAAGCAAAACAAAACTAACTGAAAATAATTCTTTACCAAAACTGTAAAGAAAATAATAGGTACATACAGCCCGTTTTAGGAGGTTTTAATTGAAAATAATTCATTACCAAAATTATAAAGGCAACCATACAGCCTGTTTTAAGGGGCTGACAAGACCCAATTGACAAAAATAGGCTTCTCTTAAGAAAAAAAATTGCCAAATCTGTATAGTTTGTGGTAGCGGAAAAAATATATGTTAATTGTGAACATATTTCCCAGAACTTGGTTGTTACCAAAACACGTTTTGAAAACAAAATCTTGATACAAACTAACGTTAAACTAACCTCTTACATTGAGTTCTAATCCAAAATATCTGTATCAAATATGAACATTTGTTACGTATTTAATTAATAACAAGAACGTCTTATTTGAATACAGAACTTGGTTGTTTTTTTATTTTCGATTACTCAACTCAATTTTGAGTAAATAGATAATTACTTCATATTTTGCAATAAATTACAAGCGTTGTGTCATCGCGCTTCTCTTTCTTTTCTATGCAATCAGACAGGGACCGCGGTTTAGGTGTTGTCAGCGTCTTAACAGGTTTTAATCATTTTTCTTTATAGCGATAGGTTAATTAATTGGACAATTAAATAAATAACGGATGTTTGCAAGAAAATATTAATATTGTACTATCATTTTGAATAGAGAACACCCAAAATCTACCTTAACCTTCATGCACATTAACCGGCACGGATAACGGGAGCGTGTGCGGAATAGTCCGGGTATAAACGAACGTGTGTAAATGGCCTTATCTGGGTGTAATCATAATTTATAGTAATGTTAGGTTGGCTTAACTAGTTGTGCAAATTGCAAGTTTTGGTTGTGGACTAATTGATTTTTATTGCAAGGGAATTAGTGGTTTTGTAAAGGTTTACAGCAAGGCTGTGGCCTAACCGTCAAACGTCGCATTCATTTTATTCGACGAACGCATCGTCGCGTCGACAGTCTTCCAGTTTTCTGAACAAATGAGTGACATAATATATGAACGGGACGCATATTTGCGAGACTGATCGCTTTGGTTGGGACATGGATTAGGACTGGGTTGTCGATAGTCGTGAAGAAAATCGTGGGAGGAAATTATATTGTTTCGTACAAATCTGCATAAATTAAGCAATAGAATCACAAGCTTGATATTGATTATCGCCGTTTGCAAACGGCATGATATAGAAAAATAAAAAACAACTAACTTGAAGAAGTTCGCAATTGGCTAGCTTTGGTTTGGTTTTTTTTTTTGTTTTGGCAAATTGCAACCGACTACATTAACTAAAATTATTTTCCACTCGGTATTAAGATTTTTAAGTAGTTTGTATTTTTGCACTATGATATTTCAAAGTCTCTTTATCAATAGGAAACGACCAATTGACACCATGCACCCAGTTTTTGACGTTTCATAAGTGCCCATGTATGTGGTATTACCTAGGTACGACAAAAAAAAAATGGAGAAAAAATAATTTGATTTTGATTTTTGATTTTGGTACCTATGAATGGCACAGTAAGGAAATTGCAGTATTTTAGTCAGAAATAGTACGCAAAGAATCCCTCTTCTTTCCACAGTAGAACAAAATAATATACAATGAGCTCGTTTAGTTTTGAGCAGACATTGGAAACAGAAACCAGACCGCCAACAATGGGCAGAGAAGTGGCCCTCTTCTGCGTACAATGATATAAATTGTAGACGAGAATTGAAAAACTTTTCACAAAATAAATCGTCTTAAAAAAAGCGACTACAAGGTGAAATATAATTTCAGCAGTCGCAGGCTTCGGTGTCGTTTGTTTCTTGTTTTTCGCCAAATTATCACCGACTTCCGAAACTGAAATAATTTTTCAAATTGTAGTTGCTTTTTTTAATGTTTTTTTTTTTGTTGTAAAAAGTATGTATTTTTCTCTTTTTAGTACCCCACACAAATTCATGTACCACTACTTACTATTAACAACATCATCAAAATTGATAGACGAACTTGACTACAAACTTATTATTGAAACTAACTCAAAAACTACTCAAGCAAAGTTTATTGGGACGACTACGTGGGTGTATTCTACTAAATGAAAAAAAACCTATTCCTTTTTTGAAGTCGGTTAAAATGTAATTTGATTAGATACAGTTTCGCTAAAACACTTTAAAGGGTGTCCAAAATATGTCTCCACTTTCTAGAGGCTACTCAAAAGTAAGGCAAAAAGAAAACTTATTAATGTTAATTCACTTAATATACTATTTCTCACTGAATGTAAATAAATTGATACAATTTAAAACATAATATTTAATTGATTATATGGAGGAGTTCGTAGCTAACTAATAACAGCCGCATGGGTCAATCCATCAGGTTAAACTTCTCTTGCCAGGGTTGGTCCATGGATGGGTTACCTTTACATACCGAGATTCCTCCGTGCTTCGGAAAGCACGTTAAACCTTTTTTCCGGCTGTCATTCGTGGATCTTTGTCGTTACGTGTCGTCAGAAGCCCGAAAGTATGACAACCAGTCTTACCAAGGGGTGACGTATTACCCAGTTACTGGGTTGTGGAGATCATATAGGCAGTCGCTCCATAAAGTAATGTTAGTCATCTGCACCCGGTTAGACTGGAAGCCGACCCCAACGTAGTTGAGAAAAGGTTAGGCAGATTGATATTAATTAATTGATTATATAATACGCATAGGTATATGTGTATTATTCTGGAATAAATACTAAAAAATTTGGTGACAACCGTATCAAAATCCATTGTGCAGTTTTGAAGAAATAAGCAGCCACACAGACAGACAGACAGACAGACAGACATGAAAAGCGACTTTAATTCATTATAATATGTCTAGCTGCGCTCTACGGTTTCACCCGCATAAATCTCGATCCCGTGGAAATATAGCGATCAAAGTATCCTTTGTACTAATCCAGGTCATGGTCTACCCATGTGCCAAATTTCATCCATATCCGTTGAGACGTTTTAGCGTGAAAGCGTGACGTAGATTTGACATGAAATTAGGCGTCCTAATTCATGCAATGCAACATGAAATGTAACACAACAACTAGGCGAACTTGTTTAAACCTGTGTTTCATTACGTGTTACGTTTCACCAATCTGTTCCCAGCATTAAAAGTTTCAATCGACTGCGGTACGTGCACTCTGCTCTTGATTAACAAAGTTGTGACAGATAACGGATGGCAACGAATGGTGAAGTGTCAGCGGCTAAGTGAGTCCTCTTTTCAACCCCTGGCGTAAAAAAGGAGGATTGTCTTTAAATAGACTCTGAAATGAAAATGTTTAGCTGTGATATTTAAGTCCGTGTTTATAGCCTATAGTATATACCGATAAAAATAATAATAATAATAATTTATTTATTGATTTGGCTCTTAAACAATGAGTACACTATTACATTTAATAGGAAAACAATTTGAACTCAAGTTAAGTGCCCCATCACTTAAGGAAGAGTAATAGATTCGCTACATTTTACGCGTAAACCGCTAAAGAAACAATGAAAAAAAATGAACACCAACACAAACAACCGATAAACTATACACAGTAAGTTAGGCAAATATTATTTGTTAGTGACGAATTTTATAATACCTAATTATTTTACAAAACACAATTTAAGATTCTCTTCAGACACAGATGTATGAAATTTTAAACGAACCACAAAGTAATCCGTTTAGTAAGTAAACATACCGTAGAGGTAATGATGGTTTTAGAAACAAGCAATATTATAATAAAAACCAAATTATTTAAAAAATAAAAACCCGACTGCAAAAACACATAACTGAAAAGGAAAAAACAAGCGTTATAAACTATATAATTTTGGTATCGCAGGCGGACAATCAAAAGTTACACCATATTTCAGGTTATTCGACTGTCCCCGCCTGCAAGACCAAAATTTCCTCAGACCGAATTTTGGCGGCCAATCTTAGCGGAGCCTTGGGCATGGGAGATATTATAGTGCACAAGTGTGCGCGGAAACAGGTGCACTCTCTCTCCCCTCATTCTCATAGTCCGTTGGGACGGCAATCCGACACGACCGGAGAGAGATTAGGTGTAGGGCCAACAACGGCTTAGCGTACTTTCTGAGGCACGGGGGTATCACACCGCCAACTTCCAAACTCCGGGCTGTTACGGACAGACAGACAAACAGATAGACACACGAGTGATCTTATAAGGGTTCCATTTTTTCCTTTCGAGGTACGGAACCCTAAAAATCAATCAATGATGTTTCTGAGCTAGATGATTTTAAATAAAAATACCTTCCTTAGTTATCATTTATTCGTTATCAAGATGTTAGTAAGAATCTAGAACTTTCAGATGAAACAATGGTGGAAATATTATATGTTATATTATATTATATCTTTGATTGCACTTTGATTTTAAGTAAAAATACCTTCCTTAGTTATCATTTATTCGTTATCAAGATGTTAGTAAGAATCAAGAACTTTCAGATGAAACAGTGGTGGAAATATTATAATTATGTTATATTATATTATATCTTTGATTACACTTTGATTTTAAGTAAAAATACCTTCCTTAGTTATCATTTATTCGTTATCAAGATGTTAGTAAGAATCAAGAACTTTCAGATGAAACAGTGGTGGAAATATTATAATTATGTTATATTATATTATATCTTTGATTACACTTTGATTTTAAGTAAAAATACGTTCCTTAGTTATCATTTATTCGCTAGCAAGATGTTAGTAAGAATCTAGAACTTTCAGATGAAACAATGGTGGAAATATTATATGTTATATTATATTATATCTTTGATTGCACTTTGATTTTAAGTAAAAATACCTTCCTTAGTTATCATTTATTCGTTATCAAGATGTTAGTAAGAATCAAGAACTTTCAGATGAAACAGTGGTGGAAATATTATAATTATGTTATATTATATTATATCTTTGATTACACTTTGATTTTAAGTAAAAATACCTTCCTTAGTTATCATTTATTCGTTATCAAGATGTTAGTAAGAATCAAGAACTTTCAGATGAAACAGTGGTGGAAATATTATAATTATGTTATATTATATTATATCTTTGATTACACTTTGATTTTAAGTAAAAATACGTTCCTTAGTTATCATTTATTCGCTAGCAAGATGTTAGTAAGAATCTAGAACTTTCAGATGAAACAATGGTGGAAATATTATATGTTATATTATATTATATCTTTGATTGCACTTTGATTTTAAGTAAAAATACCTTCCTTAGTTATCATTTATTCGTTATCAAGATGTTAGTAAGAATCAAGAACTTTCAGATGAAACAGTGGTGGAAATATTATAATTATGTTATATTATATTATATCTTTGATTACACTTTGATTTTAAGTAAAAATACCTTTCTTAGTTATCATTTATTCGCTAGCAAGATGTTAGTAAGGATCTAGAACTTTCAAAAGAAACAGTAGTGAAGATATTATACCGCTTGGAACTCGGTATTGGATTATTAAGAAATGCTGAATAATCCAACCTGATTTTGCTAACAACAAAAAAGCAGTTAAACTTTTCTCCATTTCTCTCCAATTCTTGCTCGATTTGGTTGATTATTGTCATTCATTTTTAGCGTTCCGTAGTAAACAAGGAACCCATATAGTTTCGCCATATCCGTCTAGATAGATAGATAGATAGATAAAACATTTATTCAGTGCACACAAAAGACACAGCACAACACACAATAGCACAATACATGGATAACAAATTACAGGATATATAAAAACAAGGTGCCAATATACAAAAAAAAAAAGAAAAACATGCTTAAAGAAATAAAGTAACATTACGACATACTTCAATTAATTATCGAACAAGGTGCGGTGTGTGTCTCAAGGTTGCACCAAATGGGAGTCCAGATCAGCATGTGTCAGGCAAATATACCTGACGCTGATATTCTGCTGGATCCCTGCAGTGACATACGGACGTCGAGCAGACGACATATATTGGTATTGTGACAAAGTGTTATGCGTGGAGTGAAATTGTGTAAGTATACCCGCAACTTAAAATTATGTATTCTACAGTAAAGTTTTGTATTGTATTGGGAAACTTTCTTGTTGAATGTGTTGATTGTGGTTTGATTACTTGATAATTTAGAAAGTTATATACCTATATGAATAATCTTATTATAGTTACAGTGGCTTCAGTGTGAATAAAATAAACGTTTTGGCTTGACAAAAATAAAATATGTTCACAATAAATAGTTAAAGGTAAATAAACTCTGTCTGTCTGTCGCCGCTGTAGCTCAGAGACGCTAGTACTAGACAGCTGTAATTTGGCATAGGTATACATATAAATCATGCCAACAAAGTGCCAAAATAAAATCTAGAAAAATATTTTATTTTAGGGGAGGTATCCTTGCACGTAATGTGGGGATGATATTTTTTTTCTCGTCTACCCCATGGTGTGGGGTATCGATGCATAGGTCGTTTAAAAATATTGTGGGTCTGTTAACACCACTTTTCGATTCAAGGATCAGCTTACGTAATATTAAGCATTGAAGTGACTCTAACAAAAATTAGCACTGCCAGCTAAATGGATATTTATGGAGATGTGAAAAAACATCAATGTAGTACATATAATGAAATTAATATGAACACTATCACACCTAAGTGGGTTTTACAAGTTAACGAGTAATAGTCGACTAACTTAAATTTGCAGTTAGAGATTTGTCCGTGGCACATATCGATGTATGGGAGAACATGTTTTTCAACTACAATGTTAAGTTTGTTTTTGGGATAAATTCATCCCAACTTCCAAACTACGGAACCCTTCAGTGTGCGTAGTCCGACATGCACTTTTTCACGTTTTTTTTTAATGTTAATTGTTTATTTGTTAATTTGAGTACCGACTTAAATTGTCTGCATCTATGAATCACAATTCCTGTCACTCTTTAACAGATGTATTAAATGGCTAGAACACGGCAAATTGTCCATTTCGCTTAACAATTGTGAACAAATTTCTCTGACTGTGCTTAAAAACTCAAGCATTTATTTCAATTAAACCAATTACGGGTACTTTTGAACTTTCAAAGAATCGCTTAGTTAGTCAGAAATTTGAAGCTTAAACCCTTAAAAAACGTACCACACAAAACACCACTTTTCTAGCCGAACTTTTCTGAGCATGGCAAATTTCAATTTTGTTACCCTTACACTAATTCAACAAAAAAAGTCCTAGTTTATTTATTTTCTTTACTTGTGACTGTTCCTAAATTACTCTAGCTGTCATGTCTTGTCTATAGTCCGTTAGTAGTGTATTGTCTACAGACTGATGGTAACTGTTAAGCACGCCCATAGAAAAGCCTTCCCCGAGTCCCGAGTCCGATATGTAGGCGTGTGTACACTACGCGATAATCAGGGACCCTTTCCCTTGGGCACGCCACGATTGCGGCGATAAGTCCCCTCTTTGAGGAGTGGCTAGAGAGGCGCCACGGCGTCCTCACCTTCCGCCTGACGCAGGTCCTCACCGGACACGGCAGCTTCGGGAGGTTCCTGTGTCGGATAAGGCGGGAGGAAACGTCCGGGTGTCACGGTGTCACGGTGGAGAATACGGTGGAGGTCTGCCCGGCTTGGGCAGAGCACCGCCGTGTCCTCGTGGAGGCGATCGGCGGCAGAGATCTCTCGCGTCCGGCCCTGGTTCAGGCCATGGTACGGAGCGAGAGGGCATGGGCAGCCGTCACCTCCTTCTGCGAAGCAGTAATGTTCGCGAAGCAGGAGGCGGGACGGTTGAGGGAAAGGCAAGTTTCGCGCCCTCTCGCCCCTAGCCGCCGCAGGAGACACCCTGGGCGTCGGGAATCCCGGGCGGATTACCGGCCACCGTAGGCGTGGGCTTGCGGACGGTGAGCAATGGGTAGCTCACCGTCCGGTAAGGACCAGGCCCGGGTCGACGGCGCGTCGTATTCCACGGGCGCTCAAAGAGATGTCGTCAACACAATGTAGGGGTCCACTAGGGCCGATGCCTGCTGGGGTCGCGGGAAGGTACTAACCGAGGCCCCCGCAATACAGGCAACAGGAAGGAATACGGGTGGGTTTTAGTCAGTAAGAGTCTGACACACCCTCCCGCACCGCCCAGAGCGGGAGAAATTATTTGATGATTTCCCATCCAAAAAAAAAAAAAGAGTCCCTAAAATCAAACGCAAATGTGGGATACCAAGGTTAATGTACCTAATAGTGAGTAAGACGCTTTGTGTCTTTAGATCCTTAATTGTGACAGCGAAAGCATTTTGGTTTACATTTGGGTCTACATTTTATATAGTATCTTCTAGCGCTTTCAACGCTACCAATAGTCTTCGTAAGCGGCTTTATTGCATATTAAATCAGTGTACCTACGACGCGCGACGTGACTGCGGGTACTAATTAGCTGTTTTGCTTTTGTCGCTGTAAGAATTATTTTTGTGTAGAGAATTACTGTTTCTGTGTTTAGCATCTTAGTTCCGCAATTAAAATGTTTGTTCCCGAGTTCGTCTTACTACCATTCAAATCCGAAAAAAAATCAAGATGACGACTCCTTGCGATTATCTCATTAAAGTCTTGTTGTATACAAAAACATCTTAATTCTATTCAAACCCCTTTTTTCTGACTGATGTTCCACTTAAACGAAAATCAACTTTATGGAACTGTAAATTAAACTGATATCAAAATGATTTCCTAAGACATAAAAATGTTTGAAGTTGTGGCGCAAACTAAACTTCATGTTTACACCAAAAGTGTAGTTTAAAACGCACGTATTCAAGAAAAAAAAAACTCATGTTTGATTACATATTTGGAAGCGAAATCGCAACCGCAGTGTATGAAACTGATTCAGTAATGGATTCTGACAGCCTACTACCAAATTCTCGCTTCTGAGAATATATGTAGAAATGAGCTGTTCCAAAAATAAATCAAAGACATGCCATTATTTGAATCACAAAGTAACTCAGTGACACTCCGGTCTCGTTACAATCTTACTCAATTGATTCCCTAAGGAAGGATGACAATGAAACTTTTGGGTCCTACCATGGAGTAGAGAGGAATGGAATCTCACTGACACTGACACACACTCCATAGAGAGTTTTCTCGTTTTGTCATTTGATCAATTAAGTCAAAAGAGTCAGTTTGGAAATCTTTAGAGTTTTCTATCTATGTATTTTATAGATGAGAGATGCGACAAGAGGTTAGTCATGAAGTTAAGAGGCCTATTACATTTTGACCGTGATTTTGAAAGACTTCGATAAGTATGACTTATTGAGTAGTGGAGAATAGTTATTATTATAGTTCATAGCGGCCTCGCATTTTGTTTTTTTTTTTATAATCTATTTAAATAAAGCCAAAATTCCGAAGCAAGTTTTTCATAAAATGCGCGACGGCACTTTTTCGAGCTCGTGGATTGAACTATTGCGTAAAAGCAAATGAAATAAAAAAAATATAATAATATCTCTTAAGAAGTGGTTTAGTACATAGCGGCCTCAGAATTTTGATATATGTATAGAATAACTATAAAAAAAAACAAATTCTAAAACATAAAACCACTAAAAACGCTCAGAATTAACTGTGAATTTCTCTTTACTACATTAATATTACTTCGTAAAATTTATACCAGAATATACTTTAATTCATAACAAATTAAGATTTCATAATTAAAAAATAAATAAAAGTATATAAAACTCAAAATAAAAGTAATTACAACCTGCCAAATCGCTTTATAATACGGTGTATCGACTGCTCGAACTCAGTACCGCGCGAGCGCTATATGAGGTTGGACCTATGCCGAAATTTTTCGCGGCAAACGATCGAGCACAAACCGTATAGTACGACTACCTATTTTGATCATGTAAGTATTCTTTGTAACTCTTGATATTGAACAATTATTTTATATGGAAAAGTTTATTGTTGACTCGTTATAATTTTATTTTAAATACGAATCGTTGCTTACTGTTATGTTTATTTCTAGCATGGGTCGAAAAGGTTCCGTATATAGATGTGTTAAGAACAAAAGATATGCATCTACGTTAAGAAATACAAATGAAGCAAGGTACCTACAGCAGTCCTCTATGAACTTATAACATTTTATTTTCTTGTGTTACTTTTCAGCCATTTATATAGTAATTTATGGGAATGTTTCAGAAAAAATAACGGTTCCGCCAAAAAATCATTTCCATCTCCGGTAAATAAAGAAAACATCGACCCAGAGGATGCGGTAACAAACTTACTTTTAAGTACCGTTACTTTTAGCACATAATATACATAATCAGCCTATAATGTTCCCACTGCTGGGACACAGGCCTCCTCTTTGTGAGAGGGAGTGGGCCGTAATCCACCACGCGGGCCCAGTGCGGGTTGGTAGATGTCACATGTCTTCGAATTTTTGGTTCTAGGACATGCCGGTTTCCTCACGATGTTTTCCTTCACCGTTTAGAGCAGTGGTGATGAAATAATTTACACAAAGTAAAGCGCCTGTCGGGGTTCGAACCTACGACCTACAACTCGTAAGTCGCGGCCGTTACCACTGGGCCACCACTACTCTCAGTAACTTAAATTGCACATTATATTTTTTTTATATTTAATTTTATGATGTATTTTTTATTTTAGATACCTACCAGCGAAGTTCCTACGTCATCTAAAAATAATTCAAATATAACAGACGAACCGCCAATCCCAGCACTTGACGAAATAGATATGACGATGACGATAGAAATGGAATCCGAGAACAGTACCGTAAGAAAAAACCTATTGATTTTTATAATAGCTTTATAAAAATAAAAAATAAGTGATTATTCATCTCTTGTATTATTAAAGAAATAATATTTGTTTCAGGAAGCAGATTACGTAGTTCAGGGACGGAGAATAATAGATGTTCAGTTATTTTTAAATCAATTGTTTGATATTGAGAAACATAGTGTGAAATTTGGTTGCAAACTGAGTAATATGATATTAATTAAAGAAAAACAAAATGGACTGATATAAACATTTCATTTTAACTGTCGTATGTGCGGTTCTATTTTTAATTTAAAAACGTGCAACCATACTGATTTGAAATTTGACGTCAATGCTGGAGCGGTATCAGGAGCTATTCTAACAGGAGTTGGATTATCAAGTCTCAACGAGCTCAATGCCTCCAAGGATTTACCATCGATTCCATTTCGTTTATTTAACTCTAGACATAATGACGTTGCCGAGATATGGCGAATTACTGCTGAAAAGTCTAAAGAAATATTTTCCTACTTATCTGTTATACAAAACATCAACAGACATTTACGAAGTCATAAAACAATTTCTATCGAAAAAAAATAACAACAATAATATCACGAAATACGCAAGAGAAGCCGCGGGCTAAAAGTTGACAGCAACATACACATTATAATTAGAAAACGTAGGTATATTTTTACAAAACTAAAACTGTATGCATAAATTACGTTTTTAAATCTATTGATTTTTTGAGATACCTAACAGTTTTAGTCCCTCATCTGATTATTCAATTACTTTTCAATATTGACAGTATTTTAAGTAATATATATTAGTAACAAACAATAAGAAAAATAATAAAAAATAACTCAATAATAGAAAAAGTATCAAAGTCGTTTAGTCGTAGCTACAGTACAGCGTCGTGAACACGTGACACCGAGCGAGCTTCAATATACCTAATCTGTGAGAACGCAATTTTGTGATAGGGCTCTTAAGACAGAGTAAAACCCAGTCCAAACGGCAAAAAAAAAATACGACCATCGCGAACCAACCAGCAAACATTATTATTGTACTGGGTGGCGATTTAGTCACCTATACGTCGAGGAGCAGATTCTAACTGTCATAGGTACTTAAAACTTTCACTATGAAACTCATGAAAGACGTACAAAAAGTTTTTTTTAACGAACTGGTTATGAGTTTCAAAGGAAACTTGTTAAGTATGACGGGTAGACGGCTGCTGATGATTAAATTCCCACCTTGTATACACCTCAAACCGTTTATTCGCACATCAACACTCCATTTCTATATTCTCCGTGTTCATTTATGTCAGGGAACGTTTGGACCTTTTATCCCAGGTACATGTGCCTCCCAGAGGCACAGTACCATCTCGACTCAAGATTACACGTTTTGACAAACTTGGAATTGAATCTCTGAGTTCGGATGAACTGGATTTGTATGAATGATGTTATTTTGTTTGTCAAAGTTAGGTTGAAAAATGTTTTGAGGTGTTCGGGGATTAGAGATTGTTGCTCTATTAAAGCTATCTTAATCTTGCTAGGAAGCGTTGGTGGCACCTAAATTAATGCTTTAATAAAAACGCACTGTTGAGAGTTGAAAATTAAGCAGCGTTATAATATTCAGGCGTTTGCTTCGTGTTAGTGAAAACGGTTATAAGAATAGGTAGGTACTAGTAATTATCACAAAAAATACATTAAAAAAAACAAACGCTGCTTTAAAAAAATGATTTATCAGAGACGGTTAAAGACTCCTACATACTGGCGCGACTTGTCGCGCGACGCGACGCGACACAAAGACACCACGTGTTGCGCTACAAGCGGTGCCTTTGTGTCGCGACGCGTCGCGCGACAAGTCGCGCCAGTATGTAGAAGCCTTAAAGTTAGTGAAAACGGTTATAAGAATAGGTACTAGTAATTATCACAAAAATATTAAAAAAAAAAAAAAAAACAAAACCCTGCTTTAAAAAAAGAAATTCTTATCAAAGACCTCTATGGATAGTACGTATTTTCAGACTGTATCCCTCTTCGTTATTTATTCATCTTCTTCTCATTGTTTAAGCAGATATCCTGAATGCATCATTTTGTTCATTTTTATCTTTTACTCGAAGTGAAACGTCTGAATACAAAATAAATACATACATACATAAACTCACGCTTTCTGTCCATGGGAGTAGGCAGAAACTATAGAACTCCACCTGCATTAGTAAACCGATCCAATGATATTGAACTTCGGCATAGCATAATCAGCCTATAATGTTCCCACTGCTGGGACACAGACCTCCTCTCTGTGAGAGGTAGTGAGCTGTCCACCACGCGGGCCCAGTGCGGGTTGATAGATGTCACATGTCTTGGATTTTTTGTTTCTAGGACATGCCGTTTCGTCTCGATGTTTTCCTTCACCAAACTTCGGTACTCGGCATATTTCACTCGCCAACCTAACGTATAATCGAAAAATAAAATTAAATGAGCAGATGAATGTTCAGTTCTATGCATTTTGTGTGCTTTGTGATCATGGAATGAAACAAAAATGAACATCCACTCCAGTGAACCATTAACTCGAGGAAAGCGCTTGATATTAGCTTTTTACGAACTGACTACGGTAGGCGAGTGAATCAAATGACATTATTTTTCTTTTCCACACTTTTATGTGAACTGAAAGCACCCAAAAAAGCTATCAAGTTTTTGACAGAATTTTTGTAACGTTGTGGAATTATTTCCAATCACAATGATCAGGATCGCGATAAATTAGTCCTACCTCAACACTAACCAATGAACTGTATTATTATCGTATCACATTTGACACCACAGCACCGAGATGCCTTGGCGGTCGCTGCTAGTCATTTTCAACACTTTCCATACAAACCACCCTGGCACCGTTTACTCGTACTACGTCACAAGTAACGTATAGAAACTGTGACAGATGTGCACTTACGGCGCCACGAATTTTATTAGTACTTAGTGTGGTGTGTTGTTAGTAAAACGCGCTGTACGAGGCAAATACACATATCAATTCTAAATATAAAAAAAAAATACAATTAGATTTGATTAAAACATTCAGACATCAGGTTTGAATTTCCGGGGTGAAATCAAAGACCTAAAAGATTGATTGTAATCAACCCCCAAGTACGTTGAAGACGCTGATTTGACGCAAGAAATAAAAAAATAAAATTTATCTGTAGAAATCCTGTGGCTGAGTCAGCTGAGTCTGGTGACGACACGTAGATTCAGACCACGCGATGAAGCTCAGCAGCGGAGTGGAGTTCAGCACTGCTGTGTGGCGGCGTGTAACGCAATCACGGACCGCAGCGTAGTGGCGTGGCGTGGAGTAATTCGCTCAGGCCGAACACCCCTAGTGTTCGGCCTGGGCGAATGGATAGGCAAACGCCCAAAGTTGTACCGTAGGTGGTTTCCCTAGATAAAAGGTTATGGTTAAAAAATGGAATTACCAAGCCAGGACTTTCAAAAGGAATATACATACTCAACTCAATAGACTCTCAAATACGAACTCCTGTTTAATGGCGTGCAGGATTAAACTTCTATAAATAACATGATGATTGGTAGAAAGCCAATATTATAATATCCGAAATTAAGAAAAATAGGCAATACGTACCGAAATATAAATTGAATTTTATGCAGAAGGAATAAATATTTGAATCAATAAACGTATAATTTTAGTATGAAAAATCGAGAGTGCACAGTAAAAATTCAACCTGATTTTTCTGCTCAGAAAAAAATATGTCTTTGAAGCTCTCCCTTTGTGTCAATAATTTAGAATTTTTCATACTCATATTCGAACGATAGATAACATCTGTGCCAGTAGGAATAAAAACAAAGGTTGAATATGTATGTGATGTTAAGAATAAAGGACACATACAAATAAAAAATGTAGAATGATAATTCTACATAAGGTACTGCCGTCTCTAGACGCTTTCTTTCTTCTTTATAATTTCAAAAGGGATGAGATGTCACCAATATTTTGGGACATATTTGTGATGAGAGAGAGGAAATGAAAGAGTTTCCTGTCCGTTCTTCTCCATAGGAACCTACTTACAACGCTTCTCTCTGACTGTGAGACTCATTGACAATTCAAAGTATATTTTACAGTAACTTTTTAACTGTCAAAGAGAGGTTTAACCTGTGTTATTATAACGT
The DNA here is from genome assembly GCA_905333075.3 of Atethmia centrago. Lineage (NCBI taxonomy): Eukaryota > Metazoa > Arthropoda > Insecta > Lepidoptera > Noctuidae > Atethmia > Atethmia centrago. The sequence goes on from HG995388.1 coordinate 10,728,195, forward strand.
AGAATGCTCCAAAATAAGTTACAGTAAGCTGCCGGAACGCATATATCTACGCGTTATTATCACACGAAATTCAACGCTTGATTAATTACCCCAGCAGCATTGTCTAAGACGTCATTAGTAATACTAATGTAATGCATTGATTTCATCGAATCTTAATTTATTAGATACTGCATGTTCGGGTTGGTTTAATTACATTACCCACGCAGGGTAATTGAATTAATAAGGAACAATTCAAGCTATGACTTTGATACTCAAATGCATTAATTTAACGAAGTTATTGCTAGAACTTTCTGGGGTAGACGACACAAGAGAGAGACGAAAGTAATAAAAAAAAACTTTGGCATTTAAAATTACGCCTGGGTTTTTGCAACTCTCAAACTACTCCTGAAAATAATGCGAGTACCAATCCTGGCTCAATGGCCATCTTCAGTACTGGCGTTGAAAAGGTAGAACGAATCGTTTTCGGTCCTAATCTAGATAGCGCTGTGGGTCAGGATGGCATATCTGCTGTTCTAATTAGGGCTATCCTTAGGCACATCCTTGTCTGAATTATGTCCATGTTTTTAACCTTGATCTTATTTCAGGGGTCTTCTGTACACAATAGCGGAGACAGAGGCAATGTAAATAACTATAGACCTATATCCGTTTTAACAACCCTCTCAAAGATCCATGAAGAAGTCCTTAATAATAATCCTCCTAAACTACCTTAATTCCCAAAATGTTCTCGCTGCGAATTAATGTGGTTTTAGACCAAGAAAAAATACATAAGACGCTGTATTGAAACTTACTGGTATGTACTATTGTAAAAAAATAAAACTAATCCTAAAAACGATTGCAATCTTTCTTAATATTTTTAAGGCTTTTGACACTGTCTCTGTCCCTCTAGAATTGCTAAACTGTTGCTCACTAAACTGCAACGAATTGGCATAAGAGGTCTGTCTCTTGATATTTTCAAGAGTTACTTGACAGAAAGTTCTCAGACTGTTAAGATAGGTAACCTTACCAGTAATGAAAAGGTCCTTAGTTATGGATTCCCACAGGGTAGTGTCCATGGACCTACCCTTTTTTTAATATATAAATGAACTCTGTAAATTATGTTTAAAATAATCTAAAATGATAATGACACTGTAATACTTGTTCATGGCACCAGATGGCTAAAAACTCGCTCCTATGCTGAATCTGCTTTGCAGGTTGTTGTTAAATTGCTACTAGCGATCTCCTACTTACTGCACACAATTGCTGTTCGATGGGTGTACCCTTTATGGCAGAATTTTTTTTGCCATAATATTATTTTGCTAAACAACGGACAGCATAAACATCATTTTGCAGAAAATCGTTTGGCAGACACTCATTTATCATACATTCAAAACTTAAAAGTTTGTAGGTAAGTCAGAACCATCTTTAGGAATATTTTTTTTTTATCCATTATAATTTAAAAGTAGAACCATCATATCGCAGAAAGTTCACAGTCGAATCGTGTTTTGGTATACATTTCATATCGACAGTCATTAAATCAAAACGTCCGTTAAACGGTCAGGGGATATATTTTTAAATAAGCATACACCATGCATGCAGCTAGCATGCAGCATACAAACAAGCATACACCATGCATGCAAGCAAGCATGCAGCAAGCATGGTTTCTGTCACGGCTCCGGCGCTGCGGGGCTCCGGCGGTCCCACGCAAGCTTATAGTCGCAGATGGTTTTAGCGCTCACCACCTGCTCCTCAGCTCGCAGGCCGCCTCGCCCCTCCGTGCCTACGCGGGCTAAAATTACACTCTAGGGGTAGGGCAGACAAGACTACGTGGAGTCGGTTTTGCAGCGATTCTTTTCTGTCACATATTAGGAACTATTTTTCATAGTATGCCAAGTGAAATTGTACCAAATAACCATCGCTTTAAATAAAAGTTATGCTAAATGAAATTATGCGGAATTTTAACTTTGCCAAAGGAAATTATGCCAAATAAAATTTTGCCACCTTAAAGGTATGCCATTGTAAATTCGGATATATAAACATTTAACCAAACAATAATTATATTAAATAATTTTTATGCCTTAATAATATTCGTTTCAAGAAAATTATGCCAAGTGTGTCATGCCAAATAAACTTCGGAGCATCAAGATTCTGCCAGATAGAGGGAACCCCTGTTCGATAACTAACACTTCTTGTAGCTGTAATGTGATTATTCGAACTAACAACATAAAATATCTTGGTGTTAATATCGATAGTACTATGTCGTGGAATGAACAGATCAGGTTACTGGTGACACAGGTAAGGAAATTAAAATTTGTATTAAAAAAATGGGATCTTCAGCGAATTTATTAATAATTCATACAACAACTGTTTTGCACAACAGAGTAAATCAGGTTTTAAATATCTACCCACTTACCTCACGAGAGTGTAGAGTGCTCATGGACAAATGGCTACAAAGCCTGACGTATGAGGAGTTAGAAATTCTGGTGACACATACTTACCTATGATTTAAATAGGTATCTCCTGGCATTCATATTCCTTTCGTAATAATCTACTCGTACCTAAGTATACAATCAAACACAGACACATACAGATTTAAAATTAATATGAAAAAATAAAAAAAATATCTGAACCTGTTTTTTTGTTTCAATAAAAATATTTATATTTGTATTTATGCTCGTGACTCTACAGTCAGGGAAATTATTACGGTGACACCTCACATTAATTTGCCGTCAGTTGAGATATAGAGATATGCGGACAATTTCAATTGGTTCTCAATTTGCTTAATTTTTTTTAACGTCACCAAATTACAAGACGATTATTAATATTCATTAAATTAAATTAAGACTAAGTTAAGCCTAAAAAAGGCCCTCGGGGCATTGTACCGAGGATGGTGGCGGCATTTCCTCGCTGAATTGCAATGCTGAAGCGTTGCGCAAGAAATCCGCCAGCTTTTCGGTCACCAGTTACATCAACTAGACGTGTCGCGATTTCCGCAAATAGCTTATGCGCACTGGGACCCCACGGACCGAGGATCTCGACGCCAAAGGGCACAAAGTTGTACTCTCTGCCAAGGCCTCCATATTTAATAACTTTCAGATTTTCGGCATTTTCTGCCGCTGCACCCGCTTTAGAAGTAGTCCGTTGGAGGCGGGACAGTGCTAGTGTGTCTACACAGGTAGCGTCCCACACAAGCATCCGTCCCAAACTCCACGGGATCAAAGACACACCATCAGGTCTTTTGCCATCATCTCTGACAATGCCAGTCGGCTCAAGAAGAGCAGGCACATTGATGCTGGCAAGAGACCGGCGGATTATGACATTAAGTGTCGCATGTCTTGAAAAGTGGCCTGCACTTTTTTGACAACAAAGTCCGTGGTGACCCAGTCGGTCCACGTCCGTGCCTCAAGGGCATGTGTGTGGAGTGCATACCGTGACCCCAAGCCGCAGACCAGTCGCTAGACGAAGCGAGGTCGGATCCAGGAAGGTACCGGTATATGAAGAAGGATGGCATGTAGCCAATGACCGGCCTCTCTGGCCCCGACCGCCAAAAGACTTGCGCGATCCGGACCTGAACTGCGGCTCAGAATCGATTTGTATGTTAAATCGCAATAAATATCGTCGCAGCTCCTTTGAGATTTTAGGTTGGCTGGAAATTCTTTACCCGGGCAAGCAATTTGAAAAGCATTCTTGGCATCCTCCAAGCCCGCAGTCTCATAGTTTGTGGGCAAAGCCCATAGGACATTATCTATGAGACGAAATGTGCTATGGGTGGCCGACAAAAAGGCTGGGGAAGCAACACTCGAAATTTTGCGGATTCCTAAGCCGCCAAACCAAATAGGGAGGGATGCTTGTAACCAAGATGGTTTATTGAACTGAATATTTAAAATCATTTCTACTAGTTTTGACTAAATCGTCTATTGGTGAAAGCAAATTCGGATGTTTCCAAAAAGGGCTACAGCGAAGCAGATAAGTAAATTTAGGGACAAAAAGGCAAAACTTTAGAATTATAAGAGGACTGATTTCGAGTAAACAATTTGCGTGACTTTGGAATTTAGAAATAGTGTTAGTAATATAATCAGGAAAAAATTCTTCAAAGATGGGGAGAACGCAGGAGGCAAAGTGACTTTCTGTCTACTATTTTTATTTTTTCTGGCACCTGCTAGAAAATTTAATTTGGATTTTAAATTATCCAAACCTTAAGAAGTTTTTTTGAATAAAGAGTTCAAATTTACTAAAATTTAATTCTAAACCAATATTTTCGAAATTTATTTTAATATCTGATAAGTAAGATAACACAGTGTCCACATCGCCTCCCAGGGTTCCGTCGTCCAAATACCAAACGTTAAATTTCGATTTTAAATTTTGAATAATCGGATTTGGCCAAGCTAAAAATTGCTGGCCCGAGGGGAAGGCCCTGCTGACAGCCGAATAACATTAAATTTTAATGAATTTAACATTTCATTTTCTTGACCTTACTTACATATTTTTTTAACATAAGTTTGGGTTAGCTGTCAGCTGTCAACTCGCGTAGATACGCTGTTGAATATTTACTGATTGTGTGCGTTAAACTATAAGTACATTGCCCAGAAACATAGTTACAGTGAACTTTATAGTGTGTAAAAAAAAATAGTAAACTAAATATGGAAGTGTAATTTTACCTTTCTATGTTTTTCAATCTACCCTCAAAACTTTTTGTTAAATTGGTTATGTTACTCGTATTTCAACTTTAAAATGTCACGTGATGTTTGGAAAATTGTTGCCACAATAATAATTTAAATCTCCACCATAATGAGTTCAAATAAAAATCTTACGCAATAAATACCCACCCCGCAATATTCAATAGAAAAAGGTTTTCATATTGTTTGTCTGAAATCAGCAATGACAAATAAAATACTAACAGCTGCAATCCTGTTAACTTATCCAAACCAGCTAATGTAAACCAAACCCCTACCACCGCGGCTGCTTTTCTCCAAAAACAAAAGGGAAATCGTTCACCTGATAAAAATAAACCCTAGTGCAAACTGAAGTGTATTTAACAGACCAAAGTTACGTTTTGTAATGACACTCATCATTTATCACAATCATCCCAAAAACCGAAATACAAAGAAAGTGTGAAAACGGTAAACAGATTCTGTTTAGCCTTTCACTTTTTTTTTGTATTTCGATTCTGTTTAACAGAATGAATTTCAAAAAGTATACTTGTGCACAAAACAAATAAAAAACGAATTCAAATGCCAACTCAACTGTACTTCCGACGTCCGTAGCGAATGTGAAGTATTTTCCGGCCAAACAAGTCGAGATTGGACGGTAAAAAATAGTTCAGTGCATTTTCGTCCAATCTCCTGATTTTAGGATAGGTTTCTGTCTATTTCGTGGCGCAGTTAAAGTAACAAATGGAATTGAAAGACTTATTGGCGGGATTGAGGCGATAGAACTATTTTTAAATTCTGTTTTTGGATCGCTTTGAATCGAATCGAAGGACCAATGACGGTTTGACAAAATCTATTATTTATAAATAAAGGAGATGGTGTAATTTTTAACCCAGTAATCGATACGAACAACCTACATACTTAAAGATTCCTTTTAATGTAAGAAATAATTGCTTGTGTTCTGTTGAAGTATCTATAAACGATGCACAAAGTCATTTATTGCTTCAATAATATTGTATGCCACTGGCAAGAAACTTGTATCGTGTAAGCTGAAGGCTCTGTATACTTAATATACTCTTGAAATCGCACAAAATATTTTTTTTTAATTTCTTCAGAAAATATTAATAATAATAACTCTTTATTTCAGATTACAGGATCCATAATGTGTTATTATGGCCTTAACCTATTGTTAGTGAAAAATAAATTAAAACAAAAGTGACATCACAAATAAAAAACAATTCATTTTGCGCATGTACGTCTGTACGCACATGTCTTCCAGCCCAGTGCCTAATAAACGGCCCGTCTATTTTGTTCGCCAGTGTACCTAAAATATTGTTCGGACTACCTCGGAATCGGCGCAGCATACTCGTAGATGCACTTCGCTTGCGCATGATGGCATAAAAGTCATCCAGTCTCGCTTCAGCAAACATGCTTGATGCGCTGCAAAACCGAGGCAGTCCCAACAACATCCTGAGTCCGTTATTATATTGGACGCGCAGGGAGCTGAGTAGGCCTTCTGCGTATACCTAACCCACAGGCTGCACGAGTAAAACGTCTGGCAATAAACTCTGAAAAGAGTTAGCTTTACCTCCTTCGTGCACCGCGCAAAACTGCGAGCAAGCATATTGCATCGGGCCGCCAACGTTCCCTATAATTGGAAGAGAATCCACTTATTTCTCTTTCAATTTATTTTCTGACGAAATTAAAAATACTGTTGACACAAAATACTCAAATATAAATCCAGAAATTCAAAGCAACTCGACGAATCGCCTGATGCGGAAATCGAAATCGTGGATGACGACCGCAAATTGCTATCAGTACACAATTTCAATCTGATCCGTGGAACATAAATAAAACAGCGAGTTGATGCGTAACACATAGCCATTCATTTTGATAATTCAACAATATTTATTCCGTTTTTTTACGTTGTCGAGTAGAAGAATTTTCCAAATATATGAAGCGAAATTTCGAAGGAAAATTCATAATCCATATTCAATTAGGAATTTTCCTTCGAAATCATTCGGATTGTGATGGAACGTGCGTTACGTAATTGGGTTGCAGGATGGTCTGTGTAATTCTTAAAAGGATAATATTATCATGCATTTAAAAAAATAACTTTTGATTCATGGAAATTGGTGGCAAACAGGCAAAACAATATTAATTTTTTTAAAGAAAGTTTTCAAATGCTTTTACATCAAAAACTAAATATTTAGACTTACGATATTGATTATTGCAATTCATAAACTCAATTTTAGTGCACTGTTGACAAAAATCAAAACGGTAAATATTTCACAGCTATTTGCAACGTTACCAAGTTTCTGAATTCAGGATGCATTCAGAAGATAAACTTTCGAATGGTGTTGATAAAAATACAGGATGTTTTTCATCGGATTCGTACCAGTTCGATATCTGAGTGAGGTAAAAAATAACTAAATGCAGATTAACATCCTTTTAAAAGTAAAGGAATGTTCATTTCAGTAAAGTTTGTTAAATTCAATATTTAAGGTATGTTCCCTCCAGAGCCCGCTTCAACTTTCCACCCTGTATAAATACTATAGAACAATTAATACCTTGCCGCACCTCTTTTTTGGGTTGTCATTAAATTTTATACAACTCCATAAACATAATGAAACAATGCTTTAAATTATTATTTTTCTACCTAGAAACCCAACCCAAAAAAGGGACTGAATACCTCAATCATCAATAATAACGTCAAAGAACTTAAAGAAACCAACACACATTATGAAGCCAAGCAAAAAAAGCCACGAAATAAGATTCCCGCGTCACCAAACAGTTAAATTTCAAGCGGAATTCCCAAGATATTCATATAAACTTGAAGCTGAAAGCGCTTTATACGTACCGAGTCGCTAAAAGGAAAGAAATTTGTCCACTTTAGGTGTCGGAATGATTTATGCAACGAGTTTCTTCACTGCAGCCGCTAAGTTTTTGTCGTTCGCACAGATGTCGGTATTGTTGTAAGTTTGGACGAATGTCCTGAATATTGGGATAGTAGTTGGGACAAAATATTGTAGTGATATTGAAACTGAACGAAAAATGAAAATAGAATAGATGTACTGTAGTACTTCATATATGTTTATTATTTACTAGTTGCGCCTCGCGGTTTTATTCGCATAAATTTCGATCCCGTGGGAACATTGGATAAAATAAAAGATTAAATATACTATTATGTATTATATAGTTAGGATAGTTACGATTATTATTTATTTATAAATGTTATTATAGAGAAGCTGTCCGTAAACATTTAGTATAAATAACAAACTGAAGGGAAATATAATTTATGAGTAGGTTTAGTCCACTTCGTAATTGCTTTACCATCCCAAGGTTGACTGCCACTTGCATGTCATAAAACAAACATATCTGTCTATGTGAGAGTCAGATCGTTTCAACCTAAGTGCTCATATACACGAGCGACACGTTACCTACAGTAGAGACAACTGCATCAGTCGACACTAGTCGGAGGAAGCCTTAGGCGCATCAACGGCAGCCGTCGACGCGTCCCACTGCAGTCGTCGACGCGTTTAACTGCATCCGTCGACGTGTCGGCGGCTGCCATCAACAACGTGCCGCTCGTGTATATGAGTACGTGCACAAATACACGAGCGGCACGTTGCCAACGGCAGAGGCAAGTGCAGCCATCGACGCGTCGACGGCTACTGCCGACCAGTGTCGACGGCTGCAGTCGCCTCTGCCGTTGGCAACGTGCCACTGGTGCATTCGAGCACTAAGGGAAAATTCAATTTACTGGAAATTATTGTTGGAAATGGTAAAGCAATTACGACTTCAATACTTCGTGTACATAGGTGACTAGAGTCGATGAGAATCGTAGAACAGCTTGCAGAAGCTACAATAATAGTATACATTCTGATTATTTTTATAAGATTTTATGTCAAATGGTTCATTTGGTCATTTGGCGGCACTTTACTCTGTCTTTAAAGAAACCACTTTTTATACTAACTTTGCTGTTGGCTTTTTTTTTTGGGTGGGAAGTCATCAAATAACTTCTCCCGCTCTGGGCGGCGCGGGAGGGTGTGTTAGAATCTTACTGACTAAAACCCACCCGTATTCCTTCCGTTGCCTGTGTTGCCAGGGGCCTCGGTAACCCTTTTCTACCTTCCCGCAACCCCGTTGCTGTTGGCTGTGTTGCCAATCGAAATAAATAAAATTCTAAAATAGTATTTTAAACAAGAAATCATGACTTGTCTGACAGAAGACAGAACAGACAGAAGTGTTATCCTTGTTTATTAATACTATTAATGAACAAAATCCACGAGAGTTGCAATCAAAATATAATCCGTAAAGTTATTTTATTAAAGATCGAATCCTTTGCTTCACACAAACGTAAAAGTATTGCATAGTAACAGATAGGTATTCGTATGAATCTATTTCCGAGTTTCAACGTGCAAAGGAAGCTGGATGTCATTAGAACATCCTCTCTTACTTATGGCGCCGGATGTTCAAATAGCCCGCACCTCCCATCGAGGGAAATAAGAAATGGACGGTCGCATGCGAAGTAAATAGTATTTACACGATTTGTAAAGTAACTAGTTGTCGTTGATCATTAATCTTCTCTGATCTGATCTTTTTAAAGCTTATTACCAAAGTTTGTACACGGGCAATCTAAGGGTCTATTTTACCACGAGTTTCGATTCGTCGGAAATGTTTGCGCAAGCCCGCACCGACGGCTTCTATGCAATTACGAGTATACGCAAAAAAACTGCGTCGCTACTGAGAGAGAGTGAGGGACAGTCGGAACAGCATCCTGAAAACTGTAGCCGGGAGTTTCGGCTCTCCGATTGTACAGCAGTTTGTGCGGAGTTTGATTTTTACTAACACTACGCAATAAGTTATTTTTTGTATATCTGTTACTAACATAAGTCCGATATTTGGTGTCCGAAATAAAGATATTCTATTCTATTTTATTCTATTCTATTTACTTTTTTTTTTAATGTATTAGGTACTAGCTGCGCCCCGCGGTTACACCCGCATAAGTTTCAATCCCGTTGGAACATTGGGATAAAGAATATCCTATGTCCTAATCCATGTCATGGTCTTAAGTGGTTTACCCATATGCTAAATTTCATCCAAATCCGGTCAGCCGTTTTAGCGTGAAAGCGTAACAAACAAAAAAACTCACTTTACGCGTTTATAATGTTAGATAATTATGTTACTATTTTTCAATTCAATTAAATTAACTAATCAATGATGTAAAAAAAGTATTCATGTACATAATAATGACAATCTGTTTCTATTTAATGATAATAATTTAATCTTTGATCTAGTGGTCATAAGTGGAACTGCTGAGCATGAGCACCGGGATTAATTTATCCTATGTGTTAATCCAGGTTATTAGCTATCTGTGTGCCAAGTTGCACCCAAATCCATTCAGCCGTTTTTTCTGTAGTAGTAATAGCAGCGAAAAGGTCATTGACTCTTGCGCCACCGTCAACCATAGTAATTCTATTACTTACGCTTAATTTTGAATCTTCTAAAGTAGTAATTTAATGGCATCATACGATGCCAAGGCATATTTTAATTTAAATGAAGTGCCAAGTGTAAATAACATATTTTATTGAGTGAGGATTATACCGGTCAAAATAGCTTCGTAAACAACAATATTTTTTATCAAAATTTGAATGATACAAATGGTTATGTAAATTTTCAAACTGTTGTCATCGCCTTTTCTTTACCTAACTTCGGTGGGAACGGACATAGATAATATTAAACCTAACTAATAAGAAATCTATTTTATAATTTATATGTGAAATTTATTAAATCAAATATATTTCGTAAACTAAAAAGGACTTATTCATTGAAGAGTTTCCCGACACATGCCCCCACACATATTTGGCGCAGTCGGAGCTCGTTACAGACTTAAGGTGTGGTGATGTTAAATACCTAAAAATCAGGAAAACGCCGCATCGACCGTCTGGACGAAGAACCTATTGGAGGCCTGTCGAGAAAGCTGTTGCTACGGAGTTTGGGACATCCAAATATCGATGAAATAACGCGCGCAAGCAATGCTACTCATGTAAGTACATAAGTCCTATTATTGGTTGCTATATTTCTAACGCAGGGTACTATAATTTTGCAAAAATGTTCCTGACCTTAGTTTTAGTAAGCGCAATCAACTCCGCATCGCGCGAAGTGACGCATTTCGTAATTTAGAAGATACAACAGAAAATTTAGAAACTATGACGGAATCGAATAGTAGTTCTACATTAGACATGAATCAGATAGATTTATTAGATAAGATTTATAAATCACTTAGGTTAGTTCCGGAATTTGATGGGAATCCTAATGTTTTAACTAGATTTTTGAACTTGTGCGATCAGTTAGTGCTCACTTTTGTCAATCCAGAACCAGGACGTCAGCTTTCGAACTTATCTTTGATAAATGGGATTTTAAACAAGATTACTGGTAATGCGGCACGTACTTTGGCAACTAACGGAATTCCAAGTGACTGGAATGGTATAAGATCAACCTTAATTAATACATTTTCAGATCACAGAGATGAATCGTCGTTGTATACTGATCTTTCTCTCTTAGTTCAGGGAACCGATACGATACAAGTTTTTTACGAAAAAGTTCAACACTTATCATGCACAATTATGACGTACGTTGAATTACACGAATCTATAAAAACTACCATAGAATCCAAACGAACTCTTTATAAAAAACTAGCGTTACAGAGTTTTTTGAAAGGTCTAGAAGAACCACTAGGTTCTAGGATAAGATGTATGAGACCTTCAACCCTTGAAGGCGCTCTTGAATACGCTCAAGATGAATTGAATATACTATATTTACAGAAAAGAAATAAATCAGTACAAGCAAAAGAAAAACCCCAAAATTTTGAGCAGGTTAATCCTTCTACTTCTTGGTCACACCCTAGTTTTCGTTCGGTTAGGCCAGCAAATCAAAATTCAACATTTCAAACATACCCTAGTTCTCAAATCCGGCCTTTGAGATTTCAATATCCACCACAATATCTCGCACAACCTGCACGACTAGAGCCGTTCAGACAACCCTACCCAAGACCTACCAAGACCGTCGTCGGGTTTGGTTCCCTCCCCGTGTTCGTCCTCGGGGACTTCAATGCCAAGAATTTGGCTTGGGGTTCCCGGTTAACGGACACACGGGGCAGGATGGTGGAGGACTGGGCTCTGGAGACAGGCCTGGTCGTCCTAAACCGGGGTTCTGTCCCCACGTGTGTGCGGATGCGGGGTGAATCAGTGGTGGACATCTCGTTCGCCAGCCCCGCTCTGTCGCCGCGTGTAGTTGACTGGCGTGTCATGGAGGGGGTGGATACCTATTCCGATCACCGGTATATCCGGTTCGACGTCTCCGCCCAGACCTCGGACGCGCCGGTCCGACGGGCCCCGAGTGGTCCGCGGTGGGCGCTGAAGCAGCTGGACCGGGAGCTCCTCCTGGAAGCCTCGATCGTGCAGGCCTGGGTGTCACCACCGGACAGGCCTGCCGACATCAACGACGAGGCGGAGTGGTTCCGGGAGGCCATGTCCGACATATGTGACGTGGCAATGCCCCGGGTCCAGCCTGGACGTGCCTCGCGCCAGGTGTACTGGTGGTCGCAGGGTCCGCCTACTGCGATGCCTGATGCGGACCACACCGCCAACGACGACGACGACGACGATGCTCCGGAGGTGGCCGGTGGAACTTCGTGGAGCATTTCCGACGTTTGGCTCCCAAACTGGAGCGGGCGGGCGCTGCATTGAAGCGGCTCCTGCCCAATCTAGGGGGTCCAAACGCCTCCTGCCGGAGGCTCTACGCGGGGGTCGTGCGGTCCATGGCCCTCTACGGGGCTCCTGTATGGGCGCGCTTTCTGGCGCTGCGGCCAGCCCGCCGGTTGAGCGCGGCCCAAAGGGTCATGGCCATCCGGATGGTCCGAGGATACCGCACGGTCTCCTGTGAGGCAGCGAGCCTCCTTGCCGGATTGCCGCCATAGGATCTGGAGGCAAAAGTCCTCGCGCACGTATGGGAGTGGCGCGAGGAGGCGAAACGCCGGGGCGTAAGTCCGCTGCCGCGAGAAATCGCGGCACAGCGGACGGAGCTCCGGCGGGATCTCATGGCGTCATGGAAAGTACGGTTGTCGCAACCCAGTGCTGGGCACACCACGATTGCGGTGATAAGTCCCCTCTTTGAGGAGTGGCTGGAGAGGCGCCACGGCGTCCTCACCTTCCGCCTGACGCAGGTCCTCACCGGACACGGCAGCTTCGGGAGGTTCCTGTGTTCATGGCAAATTTCAATTTTGTTACCCTTACACTAATTCAACAAAAAAAGTCCTAGTTTATTGATTTTCTTTACTTGTGACTGTTCCTAAATTACTCTAGCTGTCATGTCTTGTCTATAGTCCGTTAGTAGTGTATTGTCTACAGACTGATGGTAACTGTTAAGCACGCCCATAAAAAAGCCTTCCCCGAGTCCCGAGTCCGATATGTAGGCGTGTGTACACTACGCGATAATCAGGGACCCTTTCCCTTGGGCACGCCACGATTGCGGCGTCTCCAAGGGAAAGTCCCCTCTTTGAGGAGTGGCTAGAGAGGCGCCACGGCGTCCTCACCTTCCGCCTGACGCAGGTCCTCACCGGACACGGCAGCTTCGGGAGGTTCCTGTGTCGGATAAGGCGGGAGGAAACGTCCGGGTGTCACCACTGTTTGGATCGCCCGGAGGATACGGCGGAGAATACGGTGGAGGTCTGCCCGGCTTGGGCAGAGCACCGCCGTGTCCTCGTGGAGGCGATCGGCGGCAGAGATCTCTCGCGTCCAGCCCTGGTTCAGGCCACGGTACGGAGCGAGAGGGCATGGGCAGCCGTCACCTCCTTATGCGAAGCAGTATTGCTCGCGAAGAAGGAGGCGGGACGGTTGAGGGAAAGGCACGTTTCGCGCCCTCTCACTCCTAGCCGCCGCAGGAGATGCCCTGGGCGTCGGGAATCTCGGGCGGATTTCTAGCCACCGTAGGCGCGGGCTTGCGGACGGTGAGCAATGGGTAGCTCACCATCCAGTAAGGACCAGGCCCGGGTCGACGGCGCGTCGTATTCCACGCGCGCCTCAAAGAGATGTCGTCAGCACAAAAGTAGGGGTCCACTAGGGCCGAAGCCTGCCGGGGTCGCGGGAAGGTACTTATGGGTCACCGAGGCCCCCGCAACACAGGCAACAGGAAGGAATACCGGTGGGTTTTAGTCAGTAAGAGTCTGACACACCCTCCCGCTCCGCCCAGAGCGGGAGAAGTTATTTGATGATTTCCCACAGACCTACCAAGACTCAACAAATGTTCAGAGCACCCGCTACCAACATGTCAACTGGATTTCGAATCCCACAACTCCAAAACTCCCAGAATAATTATCCAAAACCTATGGCCTACCGAATAATGTTTCACAGATTAAAGAAGCCAACTTCTACGAATCTTTTAACGACAATGATTGCTACTATGATTCCAATATTCGAACATCGATGTTACTAATACAGATACAAACTACCCTAACAATTTTTTGACCGACCTTGAAGTTGGCAATCTAATTTTTGAAAATGGCCGGAACCTTCACAGAGTGCAAATTTTTGCCCAACATTGGAGAAAAATGCCCCCGGATAGAATTCAGTTTGCATAGTAAACGCCGTTTACCTTATATTCAAATAAATGATCCACCAATAAAGCTTTTAATCGATATAGGTGCGAATGAGTCCTTTATAAGCCCGGAATCTTACGAAAAATTTTACCCGCACATCCCACTCCACTATGAACCTTTTTTTAGTCACAAATACCCACGTGACTACTCAAAATTATTACTCGTTAACTGTGCCCTGTTTCGATAAATTTAAAGATTATAATCCGATAAAATTATGCCTTTACAGATTTCATAATTTCTTCGATGGGTTGATAGGTTGCGAACAAATAAAAAAATGGAACGTAAAAATCGACCTTGCTACGCATACGTTAGAAACTAAATTCACCAAAATTCCTATAATTTTATATAATCCTGAATGCTTAAACTCTTATCAAATTACCATACCTGCACAAACTACTCGGTTAATTAAGGTGCCTACTAATATTGCGCAAGGAGACATTTACATCGAAGAACAATCAATTTCTGATTGATTATCTCTGATCTGACATCAGCGAATGCTTATCATCCGCCGAAAATAATCATACTAATGTACAAATTTCAAATCCGACGGATAATGATATTGTAATTTCTATAACAAAACCTATCTTTGCACATATTTTCAACGAACAAACAAGGCCAGTAACTCGGGTAGACATGACCGTGAATACCGATATGCGAACTCGGCAAATCTTATCGCACTTGTGGATACAACATTTAAATGCAGAAGAGACAGCCAATTTAATTAATCTTTGCAAAGAATATGCTGACATATTTTATCTCGAAAATGAACCATTGACCTTTAACAATGAAATCAAACATCATATCAGAACCCTAGACAATGGACCGGGTATACTACCGTTTAATCTAGGTGCTACCAAAATTATATCTCACTTTCACACATTCTTGCAAGACATTGACCTTGAAGAAATTGAGTCACATGTAAACACTATGAAATCTCAACTCGCTGTTGCTACACATAACTTATCACGTATGGACAGCGCTCTCTTCAACTATCAGATTAAACATTTATACACAAAATTAGAAAGAGTTTCTGTGCAGTTAGATACATTTAGACCACACATTTACAATCCAATATGCACAATAATTAAAAGTATTTCTGGAAATTTAGACAACGATGACGCTCTAAAATTTGAAAATGCATTACGTATCCTAAATAAAAACGATAAAACTTTGTCACAATCGTTTAGCAAGCATATTACTTTATATAAAGAAATGACAATTCAGTAGAATCAAATAATCCGCAATCTTTCAATTAATCAGAGAAAATTGGAAAAAGCTCTTTCTTACGTCATGAATATGACTAATAATGATAATGGCATTGGCTCTAATCTTGTGCAACTTTTCGCAATTTTGACCGAAAATGTACAAGAACTATTGAGTGAAATTAATAGAATAGAAAATATATTAGCCTTTAGTAGAGATAAATCAGTTCACCATTCCATACTTTCCGTCAAAGATCTTAAAAATATGATAAGTCAATTAAAACGTATTTATACTTCCGACGAAATAATTGACTTAGATATTAGAAATTATTACGAGATTCTTAACTTAGCTTCATTTTTTACCGAGTCCACAGTTGTAGTAGTCATAAAGTTTCCTATTATATTTTCTACTGAGTATCAGTTATATGAATTGTGCCCCGTTCCGAATAACAACAGCGTAATTATAGTACCACCTGCACCCTATTTAGCATCCAATTCTAAGGAATTTGTGTATATAGAGGCTGAATGCCCGAAGGTCAACATCTGGCACCTATGCGAGCAGAGGATCGTCCACCAGATTATGTCAAAAACAGACTGTATTCAAAAACTCATACAATCTCAGGAGATAGATGTAACGTGCAAAACCACGCCTATCTCTCTGACCAAGGAAGCTCTGATTGAGCTAGACAGCTACCATTACATAATTGCTTTCCCCAAAAGTACAAAAGTAAAACTGTCCTGTGGAATAGAACGATGTCAAATGTTACGAGGAAGCTTTTTGGTCACCGTTCCTCAAGGTTGCGAGATAAAAACCCCAGAGATCAGTACTTGCGGTTGCCCGACTAATTTGTTATCCAGATTGATTATCTGGATAACAAATTAGTCGGGCAACCATTAGATTATGGCTCTACCGCACTATGAGATATCAGCGAAGACAAGCAGTTTCCATTTGCAGACTACAGATCTAGGCAGTCTTCGCGAAATTCAGAACCAAATTACCATGCAAGAAGAAACATAAGTTGAATCATTAGACACGATTGGAATTTACCACACCACAATTCCATTTTATTCACTGATACTACTCGGTGCAAGCGCACTAAGCATATGGTATATCATTCGTTGCCGCCGTCGAGCCGCGAAAGTAAATATGACAACTCAAACAGGTAATACCGAGTTGACAGAAGATGAAAAAAGAGCCGCAACTTTTGGCGTCAAGGTCACCAAATAGTTGCTCATCTGGCAGGAGAGGTGTTACGAGACCAACTTGCAAGCTCAGCATATCGTTCCGACAAACTAACCGATCGTATTATGACACCGCGCTTCCCACGTTACCGAGTATTTTCATCGCCTTTTCTTTACCTAACTTCGGTGGGAACGGACATAGATATATTAAACCTAACTAATAAGAAATCTATTTTATAATTTATATGTCAAATTTATTAAATCAAATTTATTTCGTAACCTAAAAAGGACTTATTCATTGAAGAGTTTCCCGACACATGCCACACATATTTCGCGTAGAAATATTTTAGTTTATCCCTTGAGTTATGTCAACTTCAACTAGACGTAATTAATTACGTGCGTAATTTTAAACTTCAATATTTCGTCAGACTCAAAGGTGGATCGTTTTTATTACAAAGCAAGTGCATACTGGTTTATCTTAAATCAATTTTCAATTTTATCGCTGTGATAAGTATTAAAAGTACGTTATATTTTTTAGGAATGGAAAGGCGTGCAACTGGAGTGCCTAAGACACAATGGAACATTCCGCTCGACTTTCTACACTGAAGATGGGGGATCTGTCGGTGTTGAGCCCCATACCGAGATCAATGCAATAGCGCAGAACTTTGGGAGGGTTGCTGATGCAGTCGAAAGATATTTATCCCATATTGGTGTTCCATAGAGGTAAAGTATGATTTTTTGTACATGTAGTAAAGAAATGAACTATTCTATTCTACATTCATGTAATATATAAAGAACCCTCAAATAGGAAAACAAACTAGGTATATTTTAACATTGTAATAACACAAAAACTTAAAATAGGTAAAGGCAAAAAAGGTGGCAACTTGAGTCACCTGAAACATATTTTATTGTTATAACACTCAAATAAAACAATGATGTTTTCAATTTCATTAGGTACCTATATTTAAAAAAATATGTTAATTATTGACTGATGATTTTACTTTTCGTTTTCAGCCTGGTGTTGTTTCAAGTGGATGGTGATTCCAAATAAAGGGTTTGGTTTGCCCCTCCGTGGAAGCAATATTCAAACCAGAATCACAAACCTGAAGGAAAAAAAGAAAAAGATTGGTTAATTATTATGTTTCTTTTGGTTTGATTACTGAAACAATATTGTTCCTACCAATATTGTTTTATTTTAGTCATCTGCCTAGCCTTTTCCCAACTATGTTGGGGTCGGCTTCCAGTCTTACCGGATACAGCTGAATACCAGTATTTTACATGGAGCGACTGCCTATCTGACCTCCACAACCCAGTTACTGGGTAACACGATACCTCTTGGTAAGACTGGTTGTCAGACTTTCGAGCTTCTGATGACCCGTAACGACTGTCAAAGATCTACAAATGCCAGCCGGGACCAACGGCTTAACGTTCTTTCCGAGGCACGGAGGGCTCTTGGTATGTAAAGATGGTCACCCATCCATGGACCAACCGCGGCAAGCGTAACTTATCCTGATCAATATTGTTTTATTTTAATAATAGGTAAAATGTATGTCCTCTTTTATAGGTACCTACTACATAATACAATTATTGAAGTACACATAAAGTAATATAACATGACATGTATAATTTCACACCTATCTATCCCCGAAGAATGAGGCAGAGGTATATCTTTAGTACACCCACATTTCGCCAGTTATGTTGTCCCATGTAATAAGGCCTGTGTCCCATGGAAAAATATATATTAATGTCCGCAAAAACAGTTGGTACGAGTAACTGCTTGGGGAGGATACACACAATCTGAGTATTTATAGAGTGATATAGGTATCGGTTAAAAACCCTCTCTCCTCATATTCTGCAGGCTTAACAATATATATGTGCAGCCACTTTTAGTCCTGCATGATAGGTTGCTTCTATAGTAAACACCGGAGGAGTTGCATATCCCCACACTAAGTTATTCAAGTATTCCTAATGTAGGTACCTATTGTAGTGATTTAATAAATTTATTCTTACTTATCCAGTTTTGATGGTATTCCATTCTGATTGAGTTTGCGGAAAATGAATATATTTCCTCCAGAAATGGTTACTATTAACAGATCTTACACAGTTAGATAAACTAACTTAATGCATCTTGGTGCACTAGCTCCTATAAACCTCTGGTTGATCCAGGTGAATTCATTTAGGTGTATCATCAAAGTTTTTATTTTATCAAAGGGGTACAGGGTAAACCTCTACAATAGATGATAGTGTCTATCTGGAACTACTTAATTAAAACAGACTACTTTTATTACAATCCTTTTAATTGCCTTGGAGGTATTACTTATGCCATCGCGGCGGGTAGGTACATATGTACGGCTCCAGCTCGTGGATGAAGTCGCGACACACATTTTTATCGAGCCTATATAAGCCAACCAACTCGAATTTCGAAGGCTAAGTCCATTTTACGAAGATCTGCACTTCTTCGGCGATACGAAATGGGGAGACCATTTCGTATCGCCGAAGAAGTGCAGATAACCCGCGCGTGCTCAAGGAAATTTTCTTAAAGGGCTAAACCTGCCATTTTTACAATATTTTTTCACCAAATCCTAAATATGAATTGTAAGATGTTGTTTTTGACTAACTTCTTATGATTCTGCTATTTGACATTAAACTTCAATAGAGCAATTCATAATTTGTGGACCATTTTACGAATCTCCATACAAAACTGTCAAACAGGTGAATTGCGTAATATGAATTGTACGCAGATCATAATATTATCCTATTATGATTCTGCCAAAGCGGCCTTTTTAGGCCCCCAGATTAGATGCATAAATAGATTAATAATTTGTATTATTCAAATCTTCAATCCATTGTTTGAGAAAACTGGAGAATTGCGAGATTTTCATGAATTTATTTTGTTTACCTTCATACAAAAAAGACTTTAAATACTCATAGCATTAAAAATTATAACTAAAACGTAAAAGTCATAGAATAATATTATATTGTATTGGATAGTAGAGTTAATTTTAGTAACTATTATTTTTTAAATAAATCAATCAGTTTTTGATTCCTAAGTTTTCTACGGTTAAATTAATATCAGTCCACCGTGTGTCGTCGACAAAGTGCCGCTCGTGTCAAGATGCCCCCATCAGTGGGCGTGGCATGCGGTTTCGGGGCTTCGCCTCATGCCCGCGACAGCTGTGCGGTGGCCCGATAATACGGGCCTCTTAATATGGGTGCCTAAAGCGGCTGGTGGAAATGAACGCGAGTTAACGCACCCATGTGAGTGATTGCTATTTGTTTTCTGTAGGCGCGCTGCGCTTGTGTTTCAGCGCTGCTTTCTTTACGACACCACTGCGCCGGCGGTCTGTCTCCACCGGGTGAGATCCAGTTACCCTGGGAAGGCCAGGCGAAGATGACCAGCGACGTGTGTGAGCACTCAACGCTCCTATAGAGTGCGGCTCATGAATATGAGTAAGTACTCAAATACACGAGCGGCACGTTGCCATCGGCAGAGGTAACTGCAGCTGTCGACGCGTCTATAATATGTAAGGATATGTTATAATATTTACGTGCATGCCAAGAGTGTGTGTTGATATTGCAATGCTTGCAAATGGCTGCTTATTCTTAAGTTCCTACCAATATAATATAAGACAAATATTAGTATCGCTCGATTCAAACTTGATGGTGGCTCTGAAGTGCGCTACTCACTGCACAGTACCGCACCCCTCACCTTCGCTGACGTGAATTTGTTACTTCGCTGCGACTCACCAACTCCCGAGCTGCTATAAAGTTTGTATCGGGCTGTACCTTTGGCTTGCAATAAACGTTTTAACGTTGACTTTTTGCAGCCTTGCACAGTTTCTGTGGTTATAGCTTAAATAATAAGCTTAAGTTAATTTTCCTTATCGCCCGGAGGACACGGTGGATCATAGGGTGGAGTTCTGCCCAGCTTGGCCAGAGCACCGCCGTGTCCTCGTGGAGGCAATCGGTGGCGGAGATCTCTCGCGTCCGGGCATGGGCAGCCGTCACCGCCTTCTGCGAAGCAGTAATGCTCGCAAAGGAGGAGGCGGGACGGGTGAGGGAGAGACAAATCTCGCACCTTCACCCTTAGCCGCAGCAGGAGACGCCCTGGGCGTTGGGAATCCCAGGCGGATTTCCGGCAACTGTAGGCGGGGGCTTACGGACGGTGAGCTATGGGTAGCTCGCTATCCGATAAGGACCAGGCCTGGGTCAACGGCGCGTTATGTTCCACGCGCGCCTAAAAGAGATGTCGTCAGCACAAGTATGGGGGTCCACTAGGGCCGATGCCTGCCAGGGTCGTGGGAAAGTCCGAAAGGGATACCGAGGCCACTGGTACGAGTAACACAGACAATGGAAGGAACACGGATGCGTTTTAGTAAGTAATAGTCTGACACACCCTTCCGCTCCGCCCAGAGCGGGAGAAGTTATTTGATAATTTCCCAACGAAAAAAAAAAACAAAATTTATTTTCCTTGATATGAAATATTTCGTAAACAAATAAAGCGCAGTAAGAAATATATTTTAAGGAAAATAAATAGTTAATTAAAAACAGTTTTAGAATTCACACCGTAGTGTGTCTGTGTTTCTTAAGGTACGTCCTGACAGTACATGTGTTTTGAATAGTAAGCCACGCATATGACGCATGCTTGTTCTAGCTGATGCACGTGACATAAATAAAAATAATGCATTTGCAATGTCTCGCACTGTCTGGACGTACCTTTGCAAAGGTATCTGTCACGTATTTTGATGCGGAAACCTTAGTAAACAAAGTATAAGCATAATCAGCCTATAAATTTCCCACTGCTGGGACAACGTAGGCCTCCTCTCTGCGAGAGGAAGTGAGCCATAGTCCACAACGCGGGCCCAGTACGGGTTGGTGGTGGATGTCATGTCTTCAAATGTTCAGCTTCAGGTCATGCCGGTTTCTTCATGATGTTTACCTTCACCGTTTTGGGAGCGGTGGCGACAAAATAAATAATTAAGACAAAGTTAAGTGCCTGTCTGCGTTCGAAGCCAAATCGTAAGTCTACGTATGTTTACAGTAATGTAAAGCAAAATAGTTAGTTTGAAGTCAATTTATGTTACACAAACTCTGGCACCATTGCGAGACATTTTCACGTAACAAAAACCAACGTCCAAACTAATACTGATTACAAGTAACTAACCTACTTTTTCCATAATCCCAACAAAACACGATCTAGACGTCCTGCAACCGAATTTACAGGTGCTTTGACTGAAAACCAGAGAATTACGGTGCTAGCCAGAGATGAGAAATACGGCCACGAAATAGATACGTACAGAAGGCTTCATAAAACGAGTGTAAACAGGCGAATGCACACATAGACGCATAACTGTACGGCGATTTTAAACAAAAATGTTGCGCGCAGGGTTACCTACCATTTCCAAATTTGATAAATCCTGTCAAAAAGCCAGATTCTGTTAAAAAGTTCGGACATTTCACTATTTTAATATTTCTTTATAAAAATAAATAAGTAAAATCCTCTCGAGCCAAAAATTCGTCGAGTGTGCTTGCACTCGTTGTACGTGAAGCATGGCTATGTGTGCGTGCGTTCTCGCTCGTTGTACGGAGATGACCTTCTGTACCTACGTATCTTATGACACGGCTTTAGCACCAGGATTCGGAATGCACGGGAATGGAGACTGTTGGTCCTACATAATCTGTCTGAAACCCGAATCTTGCCCGGGCTGTTACTTAGCATAGCGATCGGGTGGGATAAAGTGGGATTGGAATTTTAAGTTGATATTATTCTGGTCGACTTTTTTTTGTCCTTTGTGTCGTACATTTGCAATTGGTTCCTGAAATTTTAATATTATGGGCATCATATTTTTTTTTTTCAGGATGACTTTCGTAGAACATAGTTACATTATAAAAACAGTCTCGACAGAATCAACAAGACATTCTTTTATTAGTATTTTCTCTAGCGAAATCCTCAGAAGAACAACTAATGTGATTATTTTGAAGTCTTCCGTCTGACGAAGAATAAGTATTACTATTACTGATGTATTTCTAAAACACTTATCCTATTGTTGTACTAGGTTTTATCACCTGAATGCAGTATCTTTTAATGGGCACGTCCTACTCCTACTTATAATTTTCTTGTTTCTGCATAGTTTAATAGGTAAGAAAAAAAACCGAGCGAGCCTTACAGGGTAATAAGCAACTGAACAGCGACAGAAATTAACCTCAGAATTTTAAAAAGCTAAATACTGAAATATTTAATCGAATAATTATTTATTACTAGTAGTCACCCACTGGTCGAAATTCGACCCCTCTACTTACAATATAGCTATACTCGTATCACTCTTACGAATTCCATGCTATTAGAAAGCGACGGGAAAGAGTTGACACAGAAACACGCACATATTAAAAATAATAAATTAACTCGGATTATTTATTTATTTAACCATGTATGTGCACACATATTAATATATAAACAGACAAGAAGAAAAAAAACAGAAAAATACGTACAAATGTGAAGATTATTTCTAAGGAAATCTCTTCCAGCATACATGCGCATCTGAAGGACGAACCTAGGAAAAACGTTCTCTCAGATAGGATGGCGTTTTAGGATTGACATTATGGATTATATAATATGTTACTAAGTAAAACAAAACAAACACAGTCTTATTCTGTCAGATGGACTGTGCCATATTACAGTGATGATTTTTAATTTGATTATGATCGCATTGAAATTGTAAATATAGTACCTAATACCGTAGTTGCTAGTGTTGCTAGTTTTTTGTTGTTGGCTTATGTTGCTAGTTTTTTTTTAAACTAAGTCTGAGCATTTAAAGAGGGGTGTGAGGGAGGGAGGGAGACATTAATGACAGCCACAAGTAGCTTGTTTTTTATGCTTTGGGTATACGATAGATACTTCCTGAATTTATTTAATAAATTATTTTACTACAATATTTGAATATTCACATATCGACGGTAAAGTATCAATATATAGTGGCTAGAGAGGCGCCACGGCGTCCTTACCTTCCGCCTGACGCAGGTCCTCACCGGACACGGCAGCTTCGGGAGGTTCCTGTGTCGGATAAGGCGGGAGGAAACGCCCGGGTGTCACCACTGTGTGGATCGCCCGGAGGACACGATGGAGCATACGGTGGAGTTCTGCCCGGCTTGGGCAGAGCACCGCCGTGTCCTCGCGGAGGCGATCGGCGGCAGAGATCTCTCGCGTCCGGCCCTGATTCAAGCCATGGTACGGAGCGAGAGGGCATGGGCAGCCGCCACCTCCTTCTGCGAAGCACCGCCGCAGGAGACGCCCTGGGCGTCGGGAATCCCGGGCGGATTTCCGGCCACCGTAGGCGCGGCCTTGCGGGCGGTGAGCAATGGGTAGCTCACTGTCCGGTAAGGACCAGGCCTGGGTCGACGGCGCGTTGTATTCCACGCGCGCCTCAAAGAGATGTCGTCAGTACAAGTGTAGGGGTCCACTAGAGCCGATGCCTGCCGGGGTCGCGGGAAGGTACTAATGGGTCACCGAGGCCCGAGGATGAATAGTTTTTCGGCCATCATGCGCAAGAGATGCGCATCTCTGCTAGGTGTTCGCGCCAGCCCCAACACCATTCTTAGTACTTTGGCTGATAGGTGGGACTCTCCGATCTTGGGGAGGTGGATACAATTGCACGCAGTCAAGTAGACATTCCCCAGGATCGGCGTGCCTGCCGCAGCTTAGAATAGATGTTATATAAGTACACTAACACTAGTTTATAAGTTTACATTGTTACTAACAAATATGGAAGTGATTCTGAAATAAATGTTTTATTATTATTATAAGTTTCTCGATTATTAGAGTTTGTATGCACAATAATTGCACATTGTACAATAGCTTTTACACAGAGTCTGCGTATGCTGAGTGCCAATAATCGATGTAATATACTGTAACTAAAACATTCAACTCTTAAAATGGATTTGTGTGCAAATGTCAATCTCGTGTCTGAATACAAAAATTTAAATCGTAAGATTTGCCCTCAACGTACCTAATTAGTTCGCGTCCATAGTGTGACAAGAGTGAGCTGACATATCCCACGTGGAACGATAGATACGATTTTCAGAATGAGTGAGCAAGACTATACTATTCAAATGTCATTGTCAACGAAACAGAATTGTCACGGTCAGTTGAATCTACGTATTGATTTAAATCTTCGCCTGAATACGAAATTCTTTCACTCCGTGTGCGTATCTCGTAAAAGCTTTTGTGAGAAAATAAACAAATAAAAATCTTAACATATTGGAGGATAAGCCGTTGACATTCACACGTTTTGATACACACAATATAACAAGATTCTATCAAATAAGTGTCTAATAAAACGCGAAATACCGACTGTCTGTTCAACAACGGAATGAAAATCATTGTTTGCTTCAATGTGTCTCGATAGATGTCAATGTCAACTCTACTGAGGCAGAACGTGTAAATAAATAAAAGCTATCCACCGATTTTTTGTATGAAACGAGTTTTGGTAGGCAAAATTATAGTCGTACTACGTCTCGCAGCCTGATTTAACTAGCGATTAAATTGCCCGTGGCATACTTACTGTAAAGCAGTGATGGTCCAGTGGTAACGGTGACTTACGAGTTGTAGGTCGTAGGTTCGAACCCGGACAGGCGCTTTACTTTGTGTAAATTATTTCATCACCACTGCTTTCAAAACATCGTGGGGAAACCGGCATGTCCTAGAACCAAAAAAATCGAAGACATGCGGCACCTACCAACCCGCACTGGGCCCGCGTGGTGTATTACGGCCCACTCCCTCTCACAGATAGGAGGCCTGTGTCCCAGCAGTGGCAACATTATAGGCTGATTATGTTATACCTATGTGTTGTTGATGATGTTGAAGCAACAATAAAAAAATCACCATCTGAAAGGTGTTTAGACTATGCAAGTCATTTGTTGCCTCCACATGCAAGTTTATTGCATGTGATGTACAATAAAATTGAGGCACTCATCGATTTCCTCCGTGCCTCGAAAAGCACGCTAAACCGTTGGTCCCGGCTGTCATTTGTAGATCTTTGACAGTCGTTACGGGTCGTCACAAGCTCGAAAGTCTAACAACCAGTCTTACCAAGAGGTATCTTGTTACCCAGTAACTGGGTTGTGGAGGTCAGATAGGCAGTCGCTCCATGTAAAATACTGGTACTCAGCTCTATCCGGTAAGACTGGAAGCCGACCCCAACATAGTTGGGAAAAAGGCTAGGCAGATATGATGATGATGCAATAAACTTGCATCGTGTAAATGGTGTGGTTTCTATCTATCTACAACTTATATTTTTACTCGACTTCAAAAAGGTTGGGAGTTTATCAATTCGACATGTTCATATATATTTTTTTTTTAATGTAGTTCACCGATTTCTCCATCAATTGTGGACCGATTTTAAGACTCCCGAGGTGGTTCCATTGTCACCAATTCATAAACTGCTGAGGGGATCCCATGGAAATCGAGGGAAATCCTCAAATTGTAAAGGCACACCTATAGCGATTTAGGTATTTTTGTAACTAATGCATTTGTTCTCGGAAAGCACCATTTGACGGAGTGGAATTGATGATGAAGACCACAGATGACCATCAGAACTACTTAATAAGAAGTATTTAACGAGTTGCGATTAGGTTAGGTACTTTAATATAAGCTAAGCCATTTATGCTCTTCACAATGCATATGGTGAGTGGTAGTTCTCCTGGTTCTTACCAGGAGAACTCCTCTTCAATTAACGTCCCTGCATCAAGAAAAGCAATATTTTGTAAAAGGTAATGAGCAGATGAAATTAGGCAATTGTAACTTAGATACATTACTAACTGACCCACTACAAAGTAAAAAATAAAAAAACTTTTTACAAGAAAAAAAAAAACAACCGACTTGCAAAAAAACACTACAAAGTGAACAATAACTTTAATTTCGGAGCAGAAAACTAAAATAAAGATCCAAAAACACCGACTTCCGAAATTAAAGTTATTTTTCACTTTGTAGTGGTTTTTTGGAAGTCGGTTATTTTTTTTTTTTGTAAAACGGTTTTTATTATATGCACATGTTTCTGTGACAATAAATTTAATTTTATTTCTTATTTCCTATCTTGCAATAGCCATTTTATAATATACAGTATGAAAGTACTATCTGACATATTTGATAATAGCCTGTCAGTTTATACAATTTACTACTTATATAACGTCAAACTGTCCGCCATAGCCACCGTCTCTGTCTGAACAACCGTCCGTTCATCTCTGTCATTATGTAGTTCCTAAACTGCGTTTTTACGATGAAGCGGTCAAAATTATTGCACAGATTCAAACCTACCTTCCTATGATCCGTTTCAGGAAATCTCTATTTCCAAAAAAATATTTGGTAAATCCCTCAGGATTTGTTATCATCCATCACGAACAATCAAATGTTACGAGCCACTGATTGATGAGCCTACCAAGATCTGAACGATTGTAACACGTCCTCATTCCTTTGAGGAATCATCATAATTAATAGCTTTGAGATTCAAAAGAGGTATAATCTGTCATTTTGTTCAATTACGTGACGCCTCAAAGAAAAAACTGTGTTCCATTTTTGTTTTTTTTTTTGTGGAATACCGTGGGTCAAAGGAGGAACTGGCCATCGAATTCGAAATTTGAAATAGATTTTAATTGGGACGATTGTGAATTTTATTAATTTGAATATTATACTGCCAATTATTGTGAAATAGACTCAGTTAAAGTTATGCATAAGTTTACCAATGCAGTAATGTCTCATCACTATATCATCAGTATAATTATATTATACACGCTTTCTTCTTCCATTTTTAAAGCAATTTTCTTTTGCAAATTCATCTACCTCACAATATGTTAAAAAACCGAATTACTGATGAGTTCAAACCAGCGAACGAGTTTTGCAAAATGACTTGGTAGATCTGTGGGTGAGAATCGCCATAACTATCTACAAGCGAAAAGAAAACACACATCGAATTGTAAATCAAGCGGTTTGCAAAGTCACTTAAAAAGGCCACATTCCACTTCCTACACAAAAAACTCGACGATCAAAACACACGCAATCCTTAAAGAAACATGCGAACACCCAAATATACCGTTAAAATGGTCAACAAAATGAGCGAAATGTAATTAAAATGCCTTCCGCGAGAGATTTTCGTCGCAGCAGCCGTTTTCATTAAAAGTTTGGCAAAGCGAACGTTAAATTCGTCACTGACTACGCTCTCGGCGCACATACTGACATTCGGAACCTTTAATTCTGGAGCTTAAGGTATATAGAAATATTATATGATTTTAGTGACTTTTAAATCTGTTATTATGCCTTCATTTAATGCAAGTAAATTATACAAAAAAAAAAAACGCATACATATCAATTCAATAAGTGGATATTTAAGTATTGTAGTAAAATACTTTATGAAATAAATTAAGGAATAATCGTATACCCAAAGCATAAAAAAACGATGTTACTTTCAAATTAATAAAGATATTTTCATGGTTTTTTTTTTTGTAGGATCAGACTATTTTACTATCTATAAATATATCTATGATTTTTTTCAAATATTCATATGTGAATTTACAAAAAATAAATATTCTCTATGAAACCTAACGGCTTGGTGGCGGCGCGGCGTGAGCGCGACGCGTATTTGTATGGCGAGAGTCAACGGCGTTTACCCGACCCTTAACTCCAGAATTAAAGGTTCCTTATGTCAGTATTCTTTGGATTCAGTTCCGTTTCTGAACTAATGTTTGTCCGAATGATTTCATTTAAATTTTGAGCACTTAGAGATGATAGAGTATCAAATCTGTTTTATTTAATTGTCAGTCATGTGAAAATATTTCAGTTTCACGAGATTTCAATTTTTTTAAATTTTTATTTGTTATATGTTTATTGTTAATTTTATGTGTATTTTATAGATATAAATAGTTTGATATGTGTGTATAGCATCGTCTTGGGAAACTGTAAGATGTTGTACTTATTGGTGTTAATAAATAAATAAAATAAATAAATAAATCAATTTTTAATTTTCTCTGAAATATAAAGGTCATCTGTGATATTGACGATTTTGACGCAATGTCGTGCACTTGGCACACAAAAATAGACCTTAAGGTGTCGATCGTTACTGTATTTACTTCTTTCTATACATTAGACGTAATATTCCTTTTAGTTTAAAGGAATATTACGTACTTGGTCGAGGTTCATGACCTACAACAAAATTTTCTTTCTCAAAAAATATTACTGAATCGGTATTTTAAGCTAATCTTAGTTTCGTAATGCAAATAGCGTAGGTATTTAAATCTGTGGGTGTACTTCAACATCACAGGCAATCGTGGGTGTTCTGAAAGATGTTTGAATTTTCCTAATAGGATTTCGGAATATTTCCAACCATAATTATTAAAATGGGACGAATAAGGATTTTTCTGTAAGTAGGACGAACCCGTAGGACGAATGCGGAACAAATCTTATTTTGAGACATTCGTAACAGATTAGAAAAACTGAAAACGTTGAATTGGATTTTAAAATTTATTTTGTTATTTTATGAACTAAAAGTAACATTTTCCGACTCCTTTTTGCCTAAACTATCTCAATAATCTATTAGTAGATTTTTTCTCGTATATAGTAAAATACCCTATTGCAACATGAGATAAAATGGGAGCTTGGTTTTATTAAATACAGTAGTACAATTTTGTTTTTATAAAAGAGCTTTATTTACACATTATAAAATATATTTTTATTTTCATTGATGTCGCATAATTCAATCTGCCTAGCCTTTTCCCAAATATGTTGTGGTCGGCTTCCAGTCTAACCGGATGCGGCTGAATACTAGAATTATACCAGTATTTTACATGGAGCGACTGCCTATCCGACTGACTCAAAAATTAAAAGTCATTTATTCAAACTAGACTGAGAATCAGCACTTTTAGAACGTCAAAATTACATAAGACAGTCCCCTAAAAACGCCCACACTTCACCACTTCCTAGTGCATCAGCTGGGAGGAAGAAGTTGAGCAACAAACTCTCCAGCAGCACAGCCGTCTCATCATCATCATCTGCCTAGGCTTCCAGTCTTATCGGATACAGCTGAATACCAGTATTTTACATAGAGTGACTGCCTATCTGACCTCCACAACCACAACACGATACCCTTTGGTAAGACTGGTTGTCAGACTTTCGAGCTTCTGACGACCCGTAACGACTGTCAAAGATCTACAAATGACAGCCAGGATGAACGGCTTAACGTGCTTTCCGAGGCACGGAGGGGTCTTGGTATGTAAAGATGGTCACCCATCCACGGACCAGCACAGCTGTCTGTTCACTTATAAAAACTTAATTCTATATAAGACTTTATTTGATACCCTTGTTATATATGTCACATAGTTTTTGCCTTAAAATAAAATTTGCCGTCCCATATCACCGAAGTTTGCAAAGCGAAAATTTGGAATAAATCAAGTTTATAGAGATATAATTATGTAAAAATAACAGGAAAATGAATCGAATACTTTTTAAACATCATTTTTTTTTTCAAAAAAATATGGTCTTGAATTTACTACGTATAATTAACCCTTCTTCCTCGTCCTTCCTCGAGTATTGTCTATTTTGGTTGTAATTTGACTTTCTGAGGCCATCAATTTCGTGCTTATGTTCTAAAAATCTATGATAAGGGTCGCCCTCTAATTATCAAACTAAACAACATTTTAAATAGGATTCTGTGTATTTGCTCACTTAATAAACTGGCTGTTGTCACATGAATTTTTGAATAAATAGTTCTTTATTTGAATGGAAAAAATATGTTTTTGTTTTTACAGGTTTTTTGTATTTTATTCTATTGTTTTCTAAGGTCAATCGTCCTCGAGGCTACTCAAAAGTACTGTTACAAACTCAAATCACCAATGAGTAGCCAGAATGTCAAAGTACTAGGTATTTCAATTTTAATTTAGTATTTTTGTATAATGTTTTCTAACAACCCAAGAAGGTAAAACAGGCCAAGTGCGTGTTAGACGTGGTTCCGTAGTAAGGATGACTTTATCCCAAGAACATTAACATTGTAATTGCAAAAAATAATCTCCCATAAGTTCCAACTGCAAATGTAATTTGGTAGACTATTACTTGTTAATTTTTAAAACCTACACAGCGGTGATAGTTTTCCTTTTAACTTCGTTATATACTACTGCTGTCATTTTTTTCACATATCCTAATACAAGCATTTAGCTGGCAGGATACTAACTTGACACTTGACTCTTAACAAAAATGCCACACCATGAGATAGACGAGAAAAATACATAATTATACCCATTTTACGTGCAAGGAAGGTACTGGAATAAAATCTCGATATAATGGTGAAACTTTATCAAAATCCACTGTGATGTTAAGAACTTCATCATCTGCCTAGCCTTTTCCTAACGATGTTGGGGTCGGCTTCCAGTTTTACTGGATACGGCTGAATACCAGTATTTTACATGGAGCGACTGCCTATCTGATCTCCACAGCCCAGTTACTCAGTAACACGATACCCCTTGGTAAGACTAGTTGTTATACTTTCGAGCTTCTGACGACCCGTAACGACTGATGTTAAGAACTTAAAGAAAATAAAGTCGCTTTTTGTGTTTGTCTGTATGGTCCGCTTGTCATACAAAATAGACATGAAAAGCAGCTTAAAAGAAAAGTCTGGCACAAATTCCAAGTCCGAAAAAAATACACGAACTAACAGCTAGGTAGGTAAGTGCAATAACGATAAAAGTATTAAAGCGTGTACAAATCAAATTGTCCAATAAATTACTAGCGAGTTCAACGGTCAAACACGAACTTGCTACGTGAGAATTTAACACTTGGAGAAGTAAAACTGTTACCAAAAGAGAAAAAAGAAATTCTTAAAATACTTTTAGGTCTTGCAGACCCTAAATAGCGCTCTAGAAAATACATGAGATGACATAACATATCATCAAGCTGAATTCCACGCAGTTCCAGTCAACCTGGTCCACATTTTTAAGGTCGCCCAGCACGCTATAGAGCGGGCTATGCTTGGAGTCTCTTTGAAGGATAAAATCAGGAATGAAATTATCCGGACAAGAACCGGAGTTACCGACATAGCTTGCAGAGTAAACAGTGGCAGTGAGCTGGCCATGTTTGTCGAAGGCCCGATGGCCGGTGGAGCAGACGAGTCCTGAATTGGAGACCGCGTGTCCGCATGCGTAGTGTGGGTCCGCCACCTGGCTAGATGGACCAACGACCTTAAGAGGGTGGCTGGGTCAGACTGGATGCGGAAGGCAGAGGACAGGGTGCTGTGGCGCAGGCTGGGAGAGACCTATGCCCAGCAGTTCCATGAAGTGGCAGACGTATTATCACATTAGTTCACCCACATTTCACTTCCATCTAATAGGAGGCAAGCCTATTACCATCAACCGGGCATGAGTTCAGAATTCGGCTGCTTCTGGAAAATTCCTCCTTTGCTCGAACTGCAAAAAATGTTATACCTTGTAAAAGTCTCACCTGAGAATATTTTTGAAGTGAAAACTTCTTTAGCCGCATTGAGCTATTTGTGGTTGGGGCTTTTTTTTTGTTGGGTGGGAAATCATCAAATAATTTCTCCCGCTCTGGGCGGAGCGGGAAGGTGTGTCAGACTCTTACTGACTAAAACCCACCCGTATTCCTTCCATTGCCTGTGTTGCCAGGGGCCTCGGTAACCCTTTTGTACCTTCCCGCGACCGCGGCAGGCATCGGCCCTAGTGGACCCCTACACTTGTGCTGATGACATCTATTTGAGACGCGCGTGGACTACAACGCGCCGTCGACCCGGGCCTGATCCTTACCGGACGGTGAGCTACCCATTGCTCACTGTCCGCAAGCCCGTGCCTACGGTGCTTGGAAATCCGTCCGGGATTCCCGACGCCCAAGGCGTCTCCTGCGGCGGCGAATGGGCCAAGGGGAATTTGCCTTTCCCTCAACCATCCTGCCTCCTCCTTCGCGAGCATTACTGCTTCGCAGAAGGAGGTGACGGCTGCCCATGCCCTCTCGCTCCGTACCATGGCCTGAACCAGAGCTGGACGCGAGAGATCTCTGCCACCGATCGCCTTCACGAGGACACGGCGGTGCTCTGCCCAAGCCGGGCAGACCTCCACCGTATGCTCCACCGTGTCCTCTTACCGGCTGAACTTAGTGGTTCGTGTCACGAACATGCCCGCGTCACCGATATGCTAATGTGACGTGTAGCGCCAGACTGGCGAGCGCAGCGGCCTGTGCATATGTATACACGTCATATATACACTAATACATAGAATATGGTCGATTGTATGATGTGCTGTTCAAATTTTTAAGATTTTACTTCTGTCGGCAGTCCCAATGACTATCTTATTTTTTTACATACAAATATCTAACTGTCTTTCGAACAGAGATTATCCGGCTGCAAATATATAATTATAATTATAATTATAATTATAATTATATATTATAATTATAATTATATAATTGTAACTGCCCAAGTATTCGAAAAGTTACCGAAATTAAGTATTTGAGTGTAGTAGTGGATAATAGGCTATCCTGGTACCCTCATGTAGAACAAGTTACCGCCAGAATTAGAAAGTTAAGTTGGTTGTTCAAAACCCTAAGACATGTTGCGCCAATGGTAAAAGCAAACAAAAACTGCCCGTCTAAAAATTTACTCACTCAAGTTTACCTTGCACTTGTACAATCTGTGCTCGGATACTGTATTCCGGTTTGGGGAGGTACAGCAAAGACCAAATTGATACAACTAGAACGAGCACAACGCGCACTCCTAAAGATTATGCATTTTAAAAGACTTAGATTCCCTACTGTAGACCTTTATCACATTAGTGATGTACTCTCTGTCAGAAAGCTGTACATAGTCCAAACAATATTAAAAAAGCATAAGTCTTTGCCCCTTAATGTGGGTATTACCCCGAAAAGAAGGAAGTTCAGCATGCAGATATACCATCAACTAAGACCAAATTTGCATGTAATCAATATAAACGATCAGCTCAATTGTATAATAGAATAAATAAAAAGATAAATATACACTCGAAAAATAAATATGACTGTAAAGAAACACTAATTAAGTGGATAAAACCACTTACGTATGAAGACACAGAAGCATTGTTATAACACGGAATTATTCACATACTCACAGACACACACACCCACTTACTCTGACAGACACGCTCATACACACACACACACACCCTTACACACACACACAAACATACAACACATACACGCACACTCACAACCTTTAAGTACTCTTTAATTTTTTTTCTTCTTTTAATTTCTTATTTTGGGTAGCCTAGACTTAATATTCTTTTACATTTTAAAAATATTGTGTTAATTATCAGTATCACGCTATACAAAATAGGGAGGGGTGGAGTCTTCTACTACAGGCATTATTTGTCTAAAAGAAGATTCCGAACACAACAATTTGTAAGACCAATTATTTGACAGAATATTTTTTTTTTTTTTTTTTTATATGGTCATCAGAACGAAACAAGTAGAGTATACAAAGCTACAATTTAATGCAGAAGGAATCCAAATTAGCTTTCAAAAATTCATCTGTACATATTTCGGTCTTATTTATAAACGTCTCTTAAATTCCAATCAATTACGAAGCAACTGATTAGGAAAATCTTATTTATAAACGCTATTTAGCGGTAAGAGGTTGCTAAGCAGTTGATTAATTGCTGTCAAAATTAAACACTTGTTGCGGTCTTGTTTATGAAAATCTTGCTAATCACTGATTAGCCACTGTTTAGCTAACTCATGATTTCTAAACTTTTCTTTATTCATAAACGCTAGTTAACAGGTGAATAGTAGCGAAACGAAATAGTAGTGAAATTATGAATTCGGCTCAGATTATTATAAAGAGAATAGTCGATTAAAAACAAAATTTTAAGAATAAAGTTATCAAAATTATGATTTTTTTAATCTGTGGTCTTTGACAGACAAAAGTCAAAAATATATCAGAAATTCTAAATTTGATAAAATTATTTATTATGTCTATTTCACTGTATCTGCGATGGTAGCAATGAAAATAATAAGCTCCAATAATTGAAGTAAACAGGAAAATCTCTGTATTTATGTCTACTTACAAATGAAAACTGACCAAATGAAAGCAGTAGCCTATGTATTTTTATGTCCTTTAAGGCTGGGGCTATATCGAGGCGCGCGACAGTCAGAAATATGCCTGTCACACCCGCGATATCGTCCCAGTCTGTAAGAGCCTTTATGCTTGTCGTCACGAATATACTCTTTTAGAAATGTATGTAGGTACGGTAAATGTTGATGGTTAAGTCAAAATCGAATGAGAAAATTTGAGTTTGTGGTAACTTGAGGTGCTGGCAACCTCAAGTTACCACAAACTCAAATTTTCTCATTCGATTTTGAACTTAACCATCAACACTTTAAGTTTTAAAACAATTTGGAGATATTTGACAGATTTTAGTAACTTGATGTGCTTGCGACTGTACCTACTTGTGTCTATTTTATATTACTTCACAATTTAGCACCGGAGTTTCAGTGTCTTCTAATAATAATAATTGTACTTGTTTGCAGGTACAAGTTTGACTGATGCTATGAAAGCCACTAGCACCTAGCACCAGTACTATTTAACATCGCAAGGACGGCGAGAGAGAGCGGCATTAGAAAAAAATGGCACTCAAGTCTTTGAAGTAGAATATTGGAAATAAAAATAATGAATTTATAACATAAATAACAACAAGTATGATTGTACATCCGTGTAAATACGGGCAAGGCATTCCATAACCATATGTCTGGTACTGTTAGGCTACGTACGCACTGACAGGTGGCTTGCCTAGAGCCTAGCGAGACACCTTGCGCGTAGCGAAGTGAAACAAACGTTCTAGATTTTTTGCAACCGGCCACACTGCGTGCAAGCGCCTTCACGAGTCTTTAAGGCTCTAGGCGCTAAGCAATCCACCTGTTAGTGCGTACGTAGCCTAAAAGATTTATCATAGAAACTGGTGCAATATATCGGCATCTCTAGTCTGAAGTTTTCTAAAGAAAGAATAATTGTTAGGTAATTCTGCACAAACAAAAAGTAGCCAAAAGCCTCGTATTCAAGCAATAAAAAGTTTGACAATCTTGTCCATTGCTTGATGTCAGGGACCAAAGACAATTTACATTGCGTAATTTATCTGTGTTGCGACACTGGCAATTGACAACAAACGAACAAACAATCAAAACAAAAACAAAATGTCGTTTGCAGAGTGGAAAAATAACTACTTTTTTAACAAACAAACAACTATAATCATCTGCCTAGCCTTTCCCCAACTATGTTGGGGTCGGCTTCCAGCCTTACCGGATTCAGCTGAATACCAGTATTTTACATAGATTGACTGCCTTTCTGATCCTGCCTGTCTAATCAAAGCTTGGAAAATGCACACGTGATGTATGTTTGTCTGTTAACTGGCTCATGTGAAGCAGCAAATACCGTCAACCGTTTGAGTTCCTCTGAAACACAAAGTTAAACATATCTATTGACAGAATACCTGAAACACCGGATAACTCGATTGAACGAAATGCACTGCAGCGCTTTCAAGACAGCCTGATACACTTTATACCAAAGAGTTTGTAAACAAAAAGATATAGCGTTGCATTCACCGTATCTGTCCTTAACTAACTACTAGAATAACTACTATTATTTTTTTCAATTTTTTTTTACTACACTACATTGCATTTGTTACTGAATCCGTCTGCAGAATAAAGTGCGACAGAGACGGACGTACCGTGAATTCGTGAGAATGCAAAACGGATTTTAAGCGTTTTAAACCATTTCGTTTTAAACCGTCTTTTTGGTTTAAAACGATTTAAATCCACACTTAGGTTTAAAACGATTTAAAACTACACGGTTTAATAATGGTTTAAAGAGTTTTTTTTTTTAATTTCTTATAGAATACCCTGAGGGCTTCACACTAAGTGTTCTAGACCGCACCTATTCACTGATTTTAAAATAATATATCAAGGGCAATTCATTCTTTTTTTTAACTATTTGTTCGTTATATAAACTTCAATATTTTTTAGATATAATAGGTTGGGGAAAAAGTTTCATCGCATTTTTTAAGAAAATTCAAAACATTTTTTAATATAGTTTATTTACATTTAACTAAAGTATGTAGGTACCATTTTGTTCAATAACTTTTTGCCATCTTGTAGGTAGGGACATGTACCATTGCTATAGAAATTTTGGGACTTCTGATCAAAATACCGCGACAAGTGGTTTTAGCAGTCCTCTCGTGATGTTAACCTGACACTGCCTAAAGAATTCTGAAGAGACCGAAACAGGTGGAAATCTGAAGGTGCAAGGTCAGGACTATACGGCGGATGCATTAACACCTCCCAGCCAAACTCTCTTAATTTTTGCTGAGTGGCTTAAGATGTGTGAGGTCTAGCGTTATCATGATGAAAAACCACACCCTTCCTGTTGATTAATTCCGGCCGATTTCTCTCAACTTCTTGCTTTAATCTCATCAGTTGTTCGCAGTAGAGTTCAGAGTCGATGGTCCTGCCTGGTGGTAACAGCTCATAATGAATAATGCCCTTCCAATCCCACCACACACACAGTTGTTCCAATCCCACCACACACACACCTTGTTGCGAGTTAACCCGGGTTTCGCCACAGTCTGTGAAGCCTGACCGGCCTTTGACCACGACCTTTTTCGCACGTTGCGTTTTAAAAAAAAATCAAGAGGGCGTGCACAAAATCGACTTATTTTGATAGAAAGAAAGAAAAAAAGTTTATTTGTCACAGAAACTCGTGCATACAAAAATATTTCGAGTAGGTAAACAGAAAATAAAACAAAATAGATCTACACATAATCACGAGCACAAAACAAATAGTCGGCTGCACATTATAACTGTGAAAAGAAGGCTTCCACTCAGCATGATGCTGTGCTATGAGGAACCCAAAGCACAGCGCTGATTTTCAGTGAACATCCGAAAAAGACGTACGGAATCCTAGTCAGGTTTAATGAGTTATACATAAGTAGGTAACAAAATAAAATAAACATTACCTAGAATATAATGCAACTATACAACTAATTATGAGAATAAATACTATTAAATAACATAAAAATGAATTCGCAGGCATCATTATGAGTGCATAAATAATGTACCTACTTAAAAACATTTTGTTACGCGAGAATATCTAATGTTTTATCTCGCTCCCTCACTTCCGCGTCGCCTACGCACGCACTCATAATAATTATAATGAATTACAGTTGGATTTCCCGATTGCGTTTATGAGCGTGATGACGTACTGTGACATTGTATCATCAAGCCGGGCTCGCTCGCATACTGTGGCGCGGCGCACGAGTCCTGTGAAGTTACGCGTTATCAATTTTGTTCATTTTTTTGCGAAAAATAATTTAAACAAAATTATTTGAGATTCGAAAAGTCCAGTTCTTTGTTTTGCATGTGGCTGGAAGGAATTTTTCAAATAAATTACGTATTCATGGAAAATCACTAATATTCGCAACAAGTTTCCGAAAAATTACTCGAGACTGATAATTGATAATTTTGTTACAAGAAACTACTTTTTATTTTGAACATTACAAATACCATCAATATTATGATAGTAATATGGCATGGGCACTTGCATGTGCCAGAAGAACTTTTTTAATTTCTATACAAAATATAGCAAATAAATAATGTTAAAAAACATTTTTTTGTAAACTACATTTTCGAGAACGCAAAAGTGATGAAACTATTAACAGGTGCAGTGACTGACACAATTGGTTTAGCACCACGAAAACTGTACTTTTAAAGTAACGAAGACTTATTGTTTTAATTATTTCAGGCTTTTCACAATTAGATAAGACATTGAAAAAAAAGGTATTTTTCGTGCACGGAGCCTTAAACACGGGTTTCAAACCACGGATTTTGGTTTAAAACGATTTATTTACAACTCTAATCGTAACCGTTCTTGTTTCTAATTAGTTTACTTTTTAGGAGACAAACTTGCTGAATGTTACATTTATCTGAATTCAGTAATAGCCATTTAGATAAACACCTTTATTTAATACTTCAAGCACACAAATGTACTGAGGCGGACATAATATCATAAGCATTATTCTACCAGTTAACCTTTGGGGGGTACAGAGACAAACAATGGTAGGCCCAGTTAAGAAAATTTAGGAATAAATATTTTACCTTTAAGTTTTCAACTTCAAATTTTCAATTCTGAAACCTGGTGTTAGACAAGAGAAAGAGAAATAAACCCTCAACAAGTGAGGCTAATTATTAGTAACTAGCGACCCTGCCCTGCCCCTTCTGCCCCTACGCCTGCCTCTGCTTTGCACGGTTTTTACCACTTGACAAAACATTAACCATTCATCATTTCAGCCGAAAGATGTGCACTGCTGGACATAGGCCTCCCCTAAGCACCGCCACTTCGACCGGTTCTGTGCTTCCCGCATCCAGCGGATTCCTGCGGCCTACTCAATCACAAGGTCATCGGTCCACCTTGTAGGAGGCCTTCCAACGCTACGTCTTCCACTACGCGGTCACCACTCCAGAACCTTTCGGCCCCATCGGCCATCTGTTCTGCGAGCAATGTGCCTTGCCCACTGCCACTTGAGTTTGGCAATTCTTCGGGCTATGTCGGTAACTTTGGTTCGCCTGCGGATCTCTTCATTTCTGTTTCGATCACGTAGGGGAACTCCAAGCATAGCCCTCTCCATTGCCCTTTGAATGACTTTAAGCCTTCTAATATTTTTTATTGTGTGCGACCACGTTTCAGTGCTATAGGTCATCACTGGTAACACGCACTGGTCAAAGACTTTCGTCTTGAGACACTGCGGAATGTGGGACAAGAAGATATTGCGTAGCTTCCCGAACGCTGCCTAGCTGAATCGGATTCGACGATTGACCTCTTTCTCGAAGTTGGACCTACCTAACTGGACAGTTTGTCCTAGGTAAACATACTTGTCCACAACTTGGAGTGTAGCGTCTCCAATCTCCATGAGAGCGAGTGTTTGCATTTAACATGACCTTTGGCTTGTCCATTTTCATTTTAAGACCCACTCTTTCGGAAGCTCTACTGAGGTCATCGAGCATTTTACTGAGATCCTCCATAGTCTCAGCCATGACAACCATATCGTCGGCAAACCGAAGGTAAGTGATGTACTTCCCATTGATGTTGATGCCTAGCTCTTTCCAGTCCAGAACCTTGAAGACATCCTCCAGTGCAGCGGTGAACAGTTTCGGTGAGATAACGTCTCCCAGCCTCACACATCGATGCAGAAGGATAGGTTTCGAGGTCAAAAAACATTGAGATCTCTTAATTATATGTTAGTTTAATATTCATGTGTACACACATACCTAAACCTCCTGGAATCAGTTCACTAAGTGCAGGGGAAAATCACATCAGAATCCTTTGCGTAATTTAGAAGAACTTAGCGGGCACACAGACAGACACGAAAGGTGACTTTAAATTATAAATTGTAGGTATGTATTATGGTATTTTGCTACTCAAAGCCACATCTTTATGTTATGATAATTATAAATTTACCTTTGTTTTGATTCCTATACTGTTTCACGTTCTTCAAACATATGAAATCATATTATTTCTCTAACTTTCTTACATATGTTTGAACACCACAGCTGAAAAGCAACATCACAATGAACTGTTTTTAACACCGAATACTGTATTTTATATTATTAATTTTCTCTTGTTGTAAAATAACATATTTTTATCCATTGACATCTTCAATCATAAATTGTCATCCGTCTAATATTTTCTTTCTCTATAAATCGTACCGGCCTTGATAAAGCTAGTTTCAGACTTACTTCGCTATGTAAACCGTTTTTATTAATCCTGGCAGGCATTCAAATTAATCATTTGAATTATGTAATAAGGTTGTATATGCTTGCAATGTGCGACCTTATTTATAACCAACGAGAAGTACATGTTGATAAAAAAGTTTTTGTCATCTTCGTGTGTGTCAATAAAATGTCGGTGTGTAAAAAACAACTGTCTTGTGAATTATAAAATATTTAACTAATGTTATCAGTAATTTAGACAATTCCTAACAGGTTATGGGCCCAGAATGGAGTTGTCAAAGATTCAGATTGCTAAACTTGAGGGTACAAATTGGATACAATGGAAGTACCGGATGTCTGCATTGTTAAGAGGCATAGATGGTCTAATAGACATTGTAGAGGGCAAGATAAAGAGGCCGGTTAAACCTGAATGTGGGGCTGGCACTACAGCTGCAGCAGATTTGGCTCTTTATAATGACAGCTTAAAAACATACATCAGGCTGGATAATACGGCATTGTTACTTATAACAAACAATATTTCTGATGACTCATTAGACAAGGTTATAAGATTCTCAACGTCTAGAGAAGTATGGGATGAATTGCATAGATTATATGAAGGCGTGAGCGAAGATCGTTTGTATGATTTATGTTTGCAGTTCTTCAGTTACAAGAAAGATACTGTTGATGATATTGCAACGCATATCTCTAAGTTGAAAAATGTCTGGTACAGGTTAAAGCAAGAACTTATTAAAGAAGAAGACTGTAAGGAACTTCCAGATATTTTGTTAATTTGCAAAATCCTGGACACATTACCAGAAAACTATTTTTCATTTAAATCAAGTTGGTTGCTAATGTCTAAAAAGGATCGAACCGTTGAGAATATTACAAGTCAGTTGTGTGCACATGAAAAGGCACTTTGCAACAACGGGAAAGACTGTAAGTCTAGTTGTGATGCCCTTGCGGTGAAAACATGGAAGAAATATGTTAAAAAGGTTGATGACGTAACTCCAGGGCCTAGTAAGAAGAAAATAAGATGCTACAACTGCAAAGAAGTTGGTCACCTTAAGAAAGACTGCCCTCAGAAGAGTGTTTCTCGTCAAGTTGTGGATGACAACAAAGGAGTTAACATGGTATTACTGTCTGTGAATTCAGTTAAATCTGATACTGATTGTGACAAATGGTATGTGGATAACGGTGCTACAAATCATGTTACGATGCGGTTAGATTTGTATCAAGATTTCAAATATTTTGATGTTGATCACACTGTAACAACAGCTGATGGAAATGTGATTAAGGCTGTTGGGCAAGGATCGCTAAGCATTGAAGCTGAGGTTAACAAGAAGGTTGTCAAGTCAACATTGAGAGATGTTTGGTACGTTCCCAAGATAAGCAGAAATCTATTTTCGGTGCTTTCGACACAAGATAAAAATCCAGGGAGCTTGTTTGAGTCGCGTGTCACTTCTTGTTCAATGAAGATTGATGGACAAATTATAGTTACAGGACAAAGAGAGAGGTACGGAGGTCTGTACAGGCTTAACTGTAGGATTATACCACCATCTAAAGTAACTGTCAATTTGGTACAGAAAGTCGATATGCTGCAACTCTACCATGAACGGATGGCTCATCAGAATAAAAGGCATGTGAGAAGACTAATTGAGAGGGAACTCGGTATTAAAACCAAGGAAACTGGAGAATTATGCGAAGGCTGTGTATTTGGAAAGTCCCACAGACAGAAGTTTGGTGTACGGGAAAAGGCCACTCAGCCTGGAGAACGCATACACACTGACGTGTGTGGTCCATTCCCTCTGTCCATATCCAAGTATCGCTACTTTGTACTGTTCAAAGATGAATTCACGCGTTACAGATTTGTGTACTTTCTTCGAGAGAAGTCAGAGGTACATGAAAAGCTGAAAGAGATGTTGGCATCTGCCGAGGTATCTGGTCATACTGTTAAAGAAGTATTGAGTGATAATGGCTGAGAGTTTAACAATCAGAAGATTCTAAAACTATTGACGGATAAAGGAATAAAGCAACGATTTGTCATGCCATACACGCCAGAACAGAACGGGTGTTGTGAAAGGGACAATCGTACGATTGTTGAGGCAGCGAGATCTTTGATGCATGCTCATGAGGAACTGCCTCAGATATTGTGGGCTGAGTTAGTAAATACTGCCGTTTATATTTTGAACAGGACAGGTCCAACTGCGGTAGAAAACAAATCTCCATTTGAGCTTTGGGTTGGTAAGAAGCCAAAAATAAAGCACTTGAGGATTATAGGCTCTCCTTGTTACGTGCATGTACCAAAGCAAACCAGGAAGAAGATGCATAAGAAAGCAGTGAAATGTACCTTAGTGGGATATGATAATGACGATGGGTACAGGCTTTGGAACAAAGAAAATGATTCGCTGGTAAGATCAAGGGATGTCTCCTTCGATGAAAAGCCCTTGGGTGCGGAAACTCCAGTGAAAGCTTCTACAGAAGCTGAATTTGAAATACCTTTGGAATTGTCACAGTTCCATGGTAATGAGAATGAAGCATTGAATCCAGTGAGTCAACCACCAGAAAATTCAGAGAATGATAGAACTATCAACAATAATGAAAATGTCAATGAAGGTGTTGGTACTGAAATTGGGGACACTGAGTTCATTGGTAGAGAAGACGTTCTAGTTGAAGATTTGGATTATTTTGATGACGCTAGGAGTTATGCTTCTGAACAAGGTTTTGAGTTAGGGGGAGAGATAAGGGAAGTAAATGAAGATGAGAAGGAAATTCATACCAGAGATGTAATGCCTGAACAGGAAATCATGGAACATGGTGGAAGGATTCTCAGAGATAGATCATTACTTCGTCCACCTAATAAACTCAAAGACTATGTTTTATACATGGCTAGCTGTCACCAAGAACCTAGTTGTTATAGAGAAGCTATTAGAAGCTCTGAACGGAATCTTTGGGAAAAAGCAATGGACTGCGAGATGAATTCCTTGAAGGAGAATAAGACTTGGGTCCTCGTGCCTCTTCCTAATAAAAGGAAGGTTATACCATGTAAATGGGTATACAAAGTAAAACTGAATGCTGATGGTTCAGTAGACAAATTTAAAGCTAGACTTGTTGTAAAGGGGTTTATTCAGAAGAAAGGGGTTGATTATGATCAAACTTTCAGTCCCGTGGCTAAAATGGCAACAGTCAGGAGTGTATTGGCTGTGGCAGCCAATGAGAACTTGTTAATGTTACAATTCGATATTTCAACAGCTTTTCTGTATGGGTCACTTGATGAAGAAATTTTTATGAAACAGCCCGAAGGCTATGATGATGGTTCTGGTCGCATCTGTTTGTTGAAGAAAAGCCTATATGGTTTAAAACAGGCTCCAAGGTGTTGGAATAAGCGGATTTTGGACTATTTCAAAGAGATTGAATTCGAAGTTAGTGACTCAGATCCTTGTTTATTCATAAGGAAGACTCCGTCTGGTGGTAAACTGATAGTTGCCCTATATGTTGATGATGGTTTGGTGGCTGCAACGAGCCAGGACCTTATAAACGAGTTCATAGGAC
Organism: Atethmia centrago; assembly: GCA_905333075.3. Taxonomy (NCBI): domain Eukaryota; kingdom Metazoa; phylum Arthropoda; class Insecta; order Lepidoptera; family Noctuidae; genus Atethmia; species Atethmia centrago. Next base: position 10,772,175 of record HG995388.1, read on the forward strand.
AAATGAAAGCGAAGTTTAAAATAACAACGAAGGCAGCGTCATATTTCCTTGGAATTGAAATAGAGAAGACTGATGATGGAATCAAAATATCTCAGGGATCTTACGCAAAGAAAGTGCTTAAAAGATTTGGCATGGAGCATTGCAGACCGGTAATGACACCAATTGTAAAAGAGGATCAATGTCAGGGTCAAGACACAACCGATGTGAGCTATTTTTTGAACAACTACAGACAAGTGGTTGGTGCATTGGCATATTTAATGATCGGAACGAGGCCAGATATTGCATATGCAGTCAGCGTCGTTTCTAGGACCCTCGAAAATCCTAAAGAACAGGATTGTGTCAAACTGAAGAGAATACTACGGTATTTGCAGTATGCTCCAGAAAAAGGGATACTCTACAAAAGAGATTTCAAGACCGGTATTCTTGAGAGCTACAGTGATGCAGATCATGGCGGTGACTTGAACACAGGACGCTCAACCACTGGTGTATTATGCATGTATGCTGGAGGTGCCGTGTCATGGCTAAGCCAACGTCAGACAAGCGTGGCTATATCTACCACTGAAGCAGAGGTCATAGCTGCCAGTGAAGGTGCTCGGGAATCGATTTGGCTATCCAGAGTCATTGGAGATTTGACAAAAATGAAGGGTGTGCCTATTCTGAGAGTAGACAATGAAGCTGCGATCAAGCTGGCTGAAAATCCGGAGTACCACAAACGTACAAAGCATATCCGGATTAGACACTTTTTTGTCAGGGAGATGGTAACAAGTGGAGAGCTAAATATAAGCAAGATCTCAACTGAAAATCAGCTTGCAGATACTTTTACAAAAGCATTAGCCAGACCAAGGCTGTTAAAGCTTTTGAAATTAATAGGTCTTCATTGAGAGAAGATAATAAGGTTGTATATGCTTGCAATGTGCGACCTTATTTATAACCAACGAGAAGTACATGTTGATAAAAAAGCTTTTGTCATCTTCGTGTGTGTCAATAAAATGTCGGTGTGTAAAAAACAACTGTCTTGTGAATTATAAAATATTTAACTAATGTTATCAGTAATTTAGACAATTCCTAACATTATGCTTCACAGAAACTTCTAGAACCTTTGCCAGGATCTATAAAAGCGGTGATCGGACCTGACAAGGGTTCACTCGGTTGACTCACTCAGTCAGGCAGTTCAGTTCAGTTCTATAGCTTACTTTATTTCTTGTACTAATAATTGTAACGTGTAAAAAATATAATAATATCTAAAGAATCTCATAGTGTGTGTGATTTGTGATTCACCTTACATAGCTGCCGGCCCTCTCACTTCCGCCTTTGGGAGATTTCTAAGGCCGAAGGCGTTATAGTCGCGTGGCTTAGGACGCCATAGCCGACCACTCCCGTGTGTCTTAGGAGGTCTAGACACTCGTCTCGTGGAGCGTGAGGTGCTGTAGAGTGCCTTCGCAGTCAGCCGTATCGGCGAGATTCGGACTACGCCACCGTCTTACTAGCCCGCTCCGGGACTGAGAGCTCTATCATTATTGGGGCATTCTATCAACGTGGCGTTGGACACTAACTCCGACTACACATCATACCACCAACCTCACCAACAATACAATTTAAGTACTATAGAACAGAACCTCTTGTCTTACAAAAGACATTTTACTCCTTGGGACAGAGTTGCCGACTGACTGTGAAGGCGAGATCCTCGTCTTCGCGCTCCGCCTCGTCTGTCAGCCCTGTCCTACAGCTGCCTGCCGATCCAGACCAACTACCTGCCGACCCTGTCCAGCTGCTGCTAGCCGATGCTACATCTTGCCGTCCAAGCGTCCCGTGCACTCGGACCGGAACCATAGAATAATTTTAATATTTAATCTTATCTTTTAAATATTTATTAGTAAGTACTCTTATTTTAGTTTTCTTTTTTTTAACTTGACTTACGACTGGCCCTCCGGCCAATCGTAACGTTACAGTATCAAAATCAAAATCACAAGTCATTTATTCTAACTAGGTTGAGGAATCAACACTTCACGAATGTCAAAATTACATAGGACAGTCCCCCATAACGCCCGCCCTTCCATTTCCTAGTGCTGGGAAGAAGAAGAGGCGCTGTAGCGCAAACTCCCCAGCAGCATAGCTGTCCATTCAGTTAGAAAAACTTTACTCTATACAATTGTATGCAAAATATTTTAAACTACACGCAACACAAAATATTAATTTAAATTATTTGTCACATTTCTTCTAGCACACGCCACTATACCAAAAAAAACATCGAAAACTATACTCAAGCAGAAATAAAAAAGGTAAATAGAGCTTAGTACCTAAATAAAAGAGAAATCATCACGTGATAATATTCCAAGGAAATCCAAAAGGATACACCGCTTCAATATCGAGACAAGTATAATAGGCAAGCTGTTTGAACGTGGTAGAGAAAAATTCAATTTTGGTGCTCGAGGTGTTCCCGCATCAACATACTGCTGGAAATTGCAATAACATGTTGGATCTGGAAATTGCAATAATGTATGTGGGGTGCATTTTGGAAACATAGGAGGTGTGAGCAAATATTGTGTTATCTATCCCTTATGTTGCATCTGCCATGTTTTGTCTCTGCACTACCCTAAGGTTGTTTGGTAGAAAATGCCTCAAGAATTAAGCTGACAAATGGCCAAAGCAGACTTGTCTTAAGAAAAAAAATGTCAAAGCTGTATAGTTTGTGGTAGTGGAAAAAAATATCAACGTACGTGAACTATTTAATTAATTGGTCAAGGACAGCTAATGAGACACAATTGATATTCTATTGTTTGAGTCCGAATCGTTGTCGCGCCCCCTTAACATGTTAATAACAAGAACGTCTTATTTGAATGCAGAAGTTGGTTATTTTTTTATTTTCGATTACTCAACTCAATTTTGAGTAAATAGATAATTGCTTCATATTTTGCAATAAATCAGAAGCGTTGTGTCATCGCGCTTCTCTTTCTTTTCTTTGCATTCTGACAGTGACGGCGGTTTAGCTGTTATCAGCGTCTTAAGGCCCCCAGCGGCGTCTTTAGGTACTTACAGTATTTTTAATGTGCATAAAGTTTTAATAAATATTTTATATTATAATTTTTATTTTTATTTTTAATTTTAAATATTTATTTTTGTTTTTTTTAAATAATTAATTAATAATTTTAATTTAAAAAATAATTAATATATATAATTTTCAAATTCTCGTGGCAAAGTTAAAGCTTTTTGAGTATATCTTGAACATTATTGACATCGGTGAAGAAAAAACATCTTGAGGAGATATGGACTTACAAATAATATAAGCCTGAAATCGCCAACCCGTCTTGAGCAAGCGTGGTGAGTGATGCTCGTGCCTTCCCCGTATAAGAAGAGGCCTTTGCCCTGCTGTGGGGCATCAAATAGCCTGGTATTATAAGTGAAAGCCGCACGAGTCTATCCATCAAATAAGTATGGGCCAGCGTGGTGGACTATGGCCCGCTCCCTCTGAGAGGAGGCCTGTGTTCCAGCAGTGGGAACATTATAGGCTGATTATGCTTTGTTTGAATACTAGTTTTCTTCAACTTACTTTAATACATAACATAAACATAAAATCACGCCTTTTTTCCCCCGAAGGGTTAGGCAGAGGTGTAGCTATAGTAAACCTACATTTTGACAGTTATGTTTATTTATTTCATCATCTGCCTAGCCTTTTCCCAACTACGTTAGGGTCGGCTTCCAGTCTAACCGGATACAGCTGAATACCAGTATTTTAGATGGAGCGACTGCCTATCTGACCTCCACAATCCAGTTACTGGGTAACACGTTACCCCTTGGTAAGACTGGTTATCAGACTTTTGGGCTTCTGACGACCCGTAACGACTGCCAAAGATCCACGAATGACAGCCGGGACCAACGGCTTAACGTGCTTTCCAAGGCACGGAGGGGTCTTGGTATGTAAAGATGGTCACCCATCCACGGACCAACCGCGGCAAGTGTAGCTTAACCTGATCGATTGACCCGTGCGGCTGTTATTACTTAGCCACGAGCTCCTCCATGCCGTTCATTTGACAATATTCATTGCATCATTGATGTTGTGGAGCAGACGATGGTTAAATAATTATTTAGCCACGAGTTTGTTTACTTACTATAATAAATGTTTTTATTTCTGTAAGTAGGTTAGTACAAACACTTTTTGACTTAAATCATATTTTAAAACCTTGATGAGGTCGGTGTTTCCTACCTGACTACTCTGGGAAGAAAGGCCAAAAACAACTCAGAAGTCACAGCCTCTTTTAAAGTCCAGACATAATCTTGATCAGATCATGTGAGGGCCGTGTAGATTGGTGTCTGAAATGGTTTTTTGAGACGATTTGAACTACTGGAAGAACCACACAGATTGAGTGGACCTGTCCCTTCAGTGCACGCATTTATCAGCTGCAATAGTGCAGCTCAACTCAGAACTTAAGGAGCTCAACGATGCGATGATTAATACCAAAGAAAGAACATTTGGGTAGGCCGCATAAATTATTCAAACTGCTCGACTGTGATTAAAACTAACGGTGAAAAAAAACAATGACCCACATAGTGTTCACATTCACAATAATTTAAAAAATATAATACTATACAAAGTCAATATTCATGTCATAGTAAATATAAATTATACTTGATGAATAACCTAATACTTCAGGCAAGATTTTCTCGATTACTGGACAAACCATTATCATCGACAGCCCAGTTTCTCCCACTGCTGGGCTCTCTTTTCTTGTGTCAATCCCCACGATCCTGTGCCAGATTACTCAAATGGTTAGTACTAATCTTATAACAGAATCTACAAGAAGTAATCGTATCTATGAATAACATAATATCACGCCTCTATTCCTTGCCCTAGGTTCGATTCCCAGGTCGGGCCAAGTGATATTGGGTTTTTCCATCAGGAATTTCTCCAACTGGATTTGTACCAGGCTGTTGGCAAAAGGTTTCATATTACATTGGACTTAATCATAGATGGCAATGTGCATGAACTAAAGGTGCACCTCTGCCTTACTCTGTTATCTTGTTGCTGTTCATTCTACTAACGCAGAGGCATATTGCTAGTTTGTTTGAGTCTCATGTAATTGGGGGCCAGGAGCGAGCCTCCGAAATCCGACTTCAGGCTGCTTTTGAGAAATTCTGATTATTAAAACCCGATAACACAATTTTATTTATAATCTCTCTTAATATAAAATACTTCCTTTCCTCTTGATGTTTCAACCGAATGTAAAAAGCAAAATAAATTTTAAAAGTTTACTTGGCTTATTTTTAGTAACCGACTTCTTAGAAATAAGAAGGTTGTCAGTTCGTCTGTATTTTTTTTATGTTTAAGGTTCCGTGCCTCAAAAGGAAGAACTCACTCATGTATCTGTCTGTCCGTCTGTCAATTTACTCCAAATTAACTATTATTTTGATAATCAAACAAATTAAAGAAATAAAGTAAAATATTTTAGCTAAATTGATGAAATCAGTCTAGACTTTACAACAAATAATCTTTTAAATTACTGTATTGTTACTTTGTGATTGATTATTTTAGAACTTTTGTTTACCTATGTTGAGTCTTTACCTAAGTCTAGTGAAGCCACTGTAATAAAAAAAATATCTCGTTAATAATGCTGCATAATAAATCAAATGTATTACATTCACTCAGTAAGACATCCAAATACCTATGCATCTTTATTCCCGGGAGAACATGTTTTTCAACTACAATGACCTAACATTCTTCTTGAGATAAATCATCCCTGCTAGGGAATCCTTCATTGTGCGTGGTCCTGCATGCACTTGGCCGGTTTTTTATTTGTATTTCATTACAGAACGTGGTGTAGTCGACCTCGTAACTACTTTATCACCTTAAGACGCTGACAACACCTAAACCGCGGTCCCTGTCAGATTGCATAGAAAAGAAAGAGAAGCGCGATGACACAACGCTTGTAATTTATTGCAAAATATGAAGTAATTATCTATTTACTCAAAATTGAGTTGAGTAATCTAAAATAAAAAACAACCAAGTTCTGCATTCAAATAAGCCGTTCTTGTTATTAATTAAATACGTAACGTATGTTGTTATTTGATACTGATATTTTGGATTAGAACTCAAAGTAAGAGGTTAGTTTAACGTTAGTTTGTATCGAGATTTTGTTTTTAAAACGTGTTTTGGTAACAACCAAGTTCTGGGAAATATATTCAAAATTAACATATATTTTTTCCGCTACCACAAACTATACAGATTTAGCAATTTTTTTTCTTAAGAGAAGCCCTTTTTTGTCAATTGGTACTTGTCAGCGCCTCATAAAATTACTAGCTAGGTATATTAATATTGTGAATGTGAAGCCTATGTGGGTCATTGTTGTTTTTTTTTTCTCATTTAGTATTAATCATGGTCTGGCAGTTTGAGTAATTTATGCGGCCTACCCAAATGTTCTTTCTTTGGTATTGTTCGTCGAATCTTTGAGCTCCTTAAGTTCTGAGTTGAGCTGCATGATTACTGACAAATGCGTGCACTGACTGGACAGGTCCACTCAATCTGTGTGGTTCTTTCCTCAAAAGGACCATTTCAGACACCAATCTACATGGCCTTCACATGATCTGACCAAGATTATGTCTGGACTTTAAAGGAGACTGTGACCTCTGAGTTTGTTTCGGCCTTTCTTCTCAGATTAGTCAGATAGGAAACGCCGACCTCATCTAGCTTTATTTTAAAAATATGATTGACGTGTAAAAGTGTTTGTACAAACCTACTTACAGAAAATAAATCATTTATCATTTATCAACCTTAGTGAAGTTTAATTTACTAAAAATTATTGTTGGAGGAAGAAGAACATATGTTACGCCGACCCCAAATAAATTGGGATAAGGGTATGATAATGGTAATGAAGTGTGGTCAAAACTGGTTAAGCAATTCCGAAGTCTATTACATACAAGGCGGACTTAATGCTCCAAGGCATAATATCTTTTTCCTAGAAACAGTGTTGCGGTCTGTTGCAGTACAGTATTTTTATCTCACGAAGCGACGCGCGCTTTACTTGTGGTGACCAAGTGTAAAAACACGCTGTGAATGTGTGTGTAAGCGCAGGAGCTCTCGCTACCACTGTCCGAGACAAAGGCGAAGTCGGAAGTGTGTGTGTGTGCGCGTGTGTGTTATGTGCTGACGGCACTCGTCTTCACGCACACATCCACAGCGTGTTTGTACACTTGGTCACCACAAGTAAAGCGCGCGTCGCTTCATAAGATAAAAATACTGTACCCGGTTTTCATAATCAGATTTTTATAATTACCAGCTACAGAATTATTTTAGTAGCTCAAAATAATTTTGTAGGTTTGTGTCTACTGAGAACAATTGGCCTATAATAGTAATAATCAAATAATGGTTCAGGTCTTCTAGAAACTCGTTACAAGTACTGACAATAGAGCTATTGAACTAACTCAACTTTAGGCGTATTGTTTAAGTAAACCAGCAGGTGTAACATAATTATAATTATTTGTAATACCAAGTCGTTTCGATTTAAAGACGAACAGAATATAATTGTATTAACACACAATTCTAATGACATTCATTTTTACAAAAATCTATCAGCCTAGCCTTTTTATAACTATGATGATTGATTCGGCTTCCAAGCTAACTGGATGCAGCTGCATACCAGTATTTTACATGGAGTGACTGCCTATCTGACCTCCACAACCCAGTAACTGGGTAATACGATACTCTTAGTAAGACTGGTTGTTAGACTTTTGGGCTTCTGACGACCCGTAACGACACTCAAAGATCCACGAATGACAGCCGGGACCAACGTGCTTTCCGAGGCACGGAGAAGTCTCGGTATGTAAAGATAGTCACGCATCCACGGAACAAAGCTGCCAAGCATAGCTTAACCTGATGGATCGACCCGTGCGGCTGGTATTACTTAGCCACGACCTCCTCTATGCCATTAACTTTGAAAATATTCATTGCGTTACTGATGTTGTCGAGCAGACAATGGATAAAACAAATAAAGCAATGGATTAAGAATTTAATTCGTTAAACCTTCAGGTTTTGATAGAAAGTGTGTTATGTACGCAATTTGAGTGCTGGTTCACAGAATAAAGAAACATGAATAACGTAATAAAAAAAAAAACGTCTTGAGGTAAAGTGAGGGGAACAATCTTCTTTGTTATATCCATGATTCCATATTTATACAAGAGGAACACATTTTAAGGGAATCGAATTAGAACAGAAAATCGAAAAAGGAAAACGAATCTGATGTTGATTGCGTTTAACATCCGAACGTAAATCGAATATTATTGCATTCTGAATATCAGAATATGAATAATAAAAACTGAGTAATGTGTCTTTCGGAATTAATCTACAGGTACACAATTTATTTTCCTGGAAAGATAACGCCTACGGTTCTACGCCGCTGACTTTACACCAATTACCGTGGGAGACCTAACAATTGGTATATTACGAGTATCTTGGTATACAAAACATCGTCGGAATGAATGGCAACAGATAGTTAGTTTTTTAAATGTCAGCAATTCAGCATTCAACAACTTATTTGTTTATTGCTTATTTATTTAATTTACGTAAGGATATATAAAAACACGTACCTACTCATACTACGAGTATACTATGAGTAGGTACGTGTTTTTACTGCTGAAAATTTCTTGAATTATTTACCGTTTGAAGAAAAACAAATAATTTTTCTATCTACATGAGACTTGTTAATGCTGCCAACTAAAGCCAGCTTTTTTGTATTGTAGGTATAATTTATCTTTTTAAAAAGCAATTCAGCTCTCTTTTACTTTGGTCATTTTAAACACCTAGACAGGTCTATCAAACAGGGTTAAGGGACACTGACGCGCAAACTTGTATCATGAATTCAGTACACGATTTTAGACACACCAATATTGAAATTATTAGAGGGTAATTTAAATAAAAATGCTGTTACATACATCTTAACCAAGTATGAATCATTTTATCGAATAACCGATGAAAAATTTCAACACTGGATGGGTGTATTAATCATGGTAACAGTTTGCGCAACGATGTACCATAAACGATGTATTAAAACAGATAAATATTATTTCAACCCCAGAACTAGAACAAAAAAGAAGAAAGAAAGAAAATACATTTATTTACATAATAACATAATAAGCCTATAATGTTCCCACTGCTGGGACACAGACCTCCTCACTATGAGAGGGAGTGGGCCGTAATCCACCACGCGGGCCCAGTGCGGGATGGTAGATGTCACATGTCTTCGAATTTTTGGTTCTAGGACATACCGGTTTCCTCACGATGTTTTCCTTTACCGTTTTGAGAGTAGCGGTTATGAAATAATTTACACAAAGTAAAGAGCCTGTCTGGGTTCGAACTTACGACCAACAACTCGTAAGTCGCGGCCGTTACCATTGAGCCACCACTGCTCTTATTCTCCATTTATTTAGCACTGACTAAAAGGCACGCTATAAAAACCTATGGTATCAATAGAAAATACAAAAGAAATAGCAACAACGAACGAAACAGTTCTTGAAATATCCACAACTGACCAGGTTAATCTAACCCACCCAACCGAAACACGTACAATGACGCACGAAAATGGGTTAGCTATTCTTACCCTAAAACTTCCAAACAAAAGAAAATGAAACTTTGTCAAAACGACTTGTGTTAACAACATTGTTACATTCGCCGAACACCGCTTATATTCCGAATATCCAATCAAAGATCGAAAGATCTGCTGTCAAAAGTTCTAAGTAACACTTGGGCGATACACTAAAATAAAACAGTAAATTACCTGCGAAGTTGGACAAGGGCGCTAGCAGACATGGTTCTTTTGGCATCGGCGATCGGATTTTGCGACTTCATCTATACTGCATCGGTTTTTGGCGAGTCAAAGATTTACAGCGCGGTTTTAAAATTGCACATTTCAGCGATGGTGAACGGCCTGTATCTTAATACAAATACTTTTTTCGAAGAAACTAGTCCACCATCGCATTTTGGTGACTGATTTGAGCTTGGTATCAAAATTATGCGTTTTCCATTGGTCGTAGTATCGAACTTCGGAAAAGCGACTGCTCGCCGATGCTTAACGTAATATTTCTGTAAAGAAGGCCCTTAGATATTGGAATGGAAAGGGAAAGGACAATGTTTAGGGAAGAAGAAAACAATATTGCAAGTTATAAAAATACTCTTAAAAGGTGTCCCTGGGGCGAATAGGCACATGAATGCGAATTTCGTTGTTTTGTGTAGATACTGTCGGAATTGTAAACGAACACCTCGGAAAATGCAAGTTGACTATTTATATCTATGTATCTGTCGCAGGTGGATTATCGAATCCGCTGTTTTACAAATCAGCTCCGTTGTGTAAAATAGCTGAAAGACGTTTAGTGGTTTTTCCTAATGATTGAAATTGAACACGAAGAATTGTATAAATGCTTTGTGTTTATCAATGCACCGGGTCAACAATTAGACGTTATGTAAAACTGCGTGAAATGAAACGTCAGATTGTAGATTTCAATTCAAAATTTTGTTGCTCGTGGCTCAGTATGCCATAACAGTGATAATGGCGTCCGAACCCGATCCTAACTCAAGTGGAAATATCAGACCTTTATGAACGTCAGCTCTAAAAATTCTAAATAGCCAAGTACCTGCGACCAACTTGGGAGTAGCGCTCACCAGCCGTTGTCGCGGCACAGCTCGCTTCGCTCGTTGGCGGTTGGTCACAGTTCTAACATAAACCAAGCGGTCAGGGTGCCATGGCTTACTTACTGCGACCAATTCGGCATTAGCAGCCACATAAAACGCTTAATGTGACTGCATATAAGCCATTCTGCATTACGTCTAAAAGTGAGTAGGGGTTTTGATAAACGTAGTGCAATGGCAATCGAGCAGAAAGTTGTTCAGCTGTCTTACAGAACAGACCTGTTTTGTAAAACAACATGCGTTATTGTAAAATAGCGGATTTGACAATCTATATACGACATATCTATATTTATATGACGGCGCAAGTGAGCCAGGTGAACCAATACGATAACCATTTCTAGTAAAAGAAGTGGTTATTGAATTGGTCGTTCGACAACTTCAATATCATCAGGATTGTCCCGGAATATAGCAGTTCATCGTAGACGTGGTACGACCGTAGCTCCCCTGACATCAGCTCTGTCATAAGAAGACAACCACCACGCAACCATCGATGTAACGCTCTGCATCATCGATGTAATCGGTCAGTGCCACTCTTATACGACCTCTTCGGTAGTCTTAGTAACTTCGTAACAAAACTACACAGCGCCACAGCTTCTTGTGCCGTCATATTATAAACTAGCTGCACCTCGCGGTTTCATTCGCATAAGTCTTGATCCCGTGGGAATATCACAATAAAAAGTATTATATGTCCTAATACAGGTCATGGTCTACCTACGTGCCAAAGTTTATCTAAAACCGCTAAGCCGTTTTAGCGTGAAAGTGGAACGAACAAACAAACTCACTTTCGCATTTATAATATTATTTAGGATAAATGTCGCTTTTCGTGTCTGGCTGTGTGACCACTTGTTCATCTTAAGTACGCAACGGATTTTGATGCAATTCACCAGCATTTAGAGAATTTATTCCGGAAGTGTCATCATTTCCAAATGTAGTGTAGTGATAGAATTTGTAGTGATTTTAAATACTAAACATAGAATTGAAAGTATGTGTATTGCTGCAAATGATTTTGTATCAGGGTAGTCATGAAGTTCTAATTTGATAGTTACCGTAAAAGTACTGGTTTTTTTAACACAACCGAATGGAAAACATGATATATTTGGTGTGCCGCGTAGCTGTTGCTTAGTTCTCTTCGAGCCTCGGAAATTCCGAATCTAAAGGTTGTCTTCAAGTAGTCTAAAGTCTGTACTGATATTATATTGAGTACCTAATTAAATAGTTTGTTAAATATTGCTATATACCAAGTTTGTATGTGTCCAAGAATATATTGTTTATATATTCGTACTGACAAGGCGTTTTCATTTCAGAAGGTTTATGTGTACCTATAAACTTACCTACATATTACAATAAAGCAATCTCGATGTTTTGTCAAGTCGTGAAAACGTTGCGAAGCAGTGGCGGGTCGCTAGTTAAATTTTAAAATACGACTTTGTAGTAAATTTATATAAGAGCTTGTACCTAAGCCAATAAAACAATTTACGCCGATGGACGGCTAAGCAGCTAACGGGCGTTTTGGGGGCCATATCAAATTGTATTAACGTTTTAAAAGTCGTGCTCAGAATACCAGCGCCGCGGTATTTATTTTTTAAATATCGCAGCATTAGGCTGAGATAGGAACCTTTTTGGCGTCGCACAGGACTTGTTTTTTTTTCTACTTTGCTTATTCGAATAAATAAGTCAATTTTATTAATTTTAAATGCTCCTTTTTTACTTTTTGTATTTCTTGTGCATGTTCCAAATAAAATATATTTCTTTCTTTCTTAAAAGTATTGTACTTTGTACTGTAAATGTTTATCAAATTGACACACCACGCCAATTTGTCGTGACAGAGCCATTTCTTTACAGCTGTCAAATAATGACATTTGTGATTTAAATGTACGGACAATTTAAACTGCTATTCAATATGCTAAATAATTAATGTCCTCACTTTATTTAGATAATATTGATACCGGTTCCCTTGTTCACAAACTAAACTGAATTTAAGTTAGGTGCATCTTTTTCTTTGTATTTCATTAAGAAGAGAGCAAAAGATAAATTTTAGTTTAGTCCTGTCAAATTAATCAGCGCCTGTCACTACTCCATACAAGTTTAGACGTGATTAAAAACTTGCCTACCAAAATTACGTCAATTAACTTCAAGCGCTGATTAATTTGACAGGACTAAACTAAAATTTAACTTCTGTCCTTTACATTAATTGTAAACAGTAGATAATGGTACCGATTGCACCATTATCTACTGTTTACAATTAATGTTCATTTTAGAAGTGTCACGTATATAAAAAGTAAATAATGTGGTTAACTATGTATTACGACACGAAATAAAAATTTGTTCGTATTCAATATTATTGAACGAAAGAAAATTCTTTGTGTAACATCATATTGCTTTGCAAACGATAGAATTAATACAAAATCAACATTTTTGAAATACTTTTTTCTTTTTAAATTCGTGCTGTACGAGTACTTGCTACATGTACAAAGGAGCAAACTTATCACTTTGACCGAAAACGCGTGGATTAACCACGCGTTTTGATCCAGTTTGACAACGCCATGGTTCGATGCACGCCGTTGGCAAATGGCCGCCATCGCAATTCCCACGGTGCATCTATGAAATTATAGTGTATTGATGAAAACTTCATTATTTCACCATGGAATATTGTTAGTGTAACGAAATAATAATATATTGTTACTATAATTATAAAATAGCATAAATACGCACCACACTTAACGCCTTGAGTAATTAAATTACTTACTTAGTACTTATTCTTATTATTTTTCATTGTATTATGGTCTTAGTTTATGATGTATCTTTTTATTTTTTAAAGTTACGCATTGTTACAGATATATATTTATTATTTATATACCTACTTTATTCAGCTTAAATCACAAATATTTCTGTGGAAAATTTTCACTTACCTGATTTATTACTTCACACAGGGGACGTCATTACGTCATTCGACAAGTAGGTAATTGCTGAAAATCAGCGCTGTTGACGATAAGCTTGTCCGAAGTCACAACATTTCGCTGAGCAACGACCTTTTCTTGCACAGATGCGACGCACTGTTTAATTGTTCTAGTTATAGTTGTTTATTTGTTATAATAGTAGTTATTTCCTCTCTCTGTAATCGTCATTCTGTTTTTGTTATGATTGTATGTTATGTCATTGGTTTTGAGAGCAGTGCAGTGGTGACGAAATTATTTACATAAAGTAAAGCGCCTGTCTATCTCTGTCATATTTAAGTTTTATATGAATGTTATACACATAAACCATCTGGAATAAATTCTCTAAATGATGGTGAAAACTGCATCAAAATGTAGTGCGTATAATTAGGAAAACAAAGCGGTAACACAGACAGACACTAACACAAAAGACAAAAGTGACATTAAGGGGACTACAGGAGTTAAACGCAAGTTTTATGTTGCCTAAAAGTATATGATCCACTGCAGTAAACAAGATCAGACAAAAAATATGATATTCTTGAGGATATAATGCTACGTAGACAGTGTGTTAAAACATCATAATATGACTTATTTGATACGATAGAAAAAAATCACGAAGATACCTCTAAAAATGTTTTCCTACGCCGTTTTGAGAGCAGTGCAGTGGTGACGATATTATTTACATAAAGTAAAGCGCCTGTCTCTCTCTGTCATATTTAAGTTTTATATGAATGTTATACACATAAACCATCTGGAATAAATTCTCTAACTGATGGTGAAAACTGCATCAAAATGTAGTGCGTATAGTTAGGAAAACAAAGCGGTCACACAGACAGACACTAACACAAAAGACAAAAGTGACATTAAGGGGACTACAGGAGCTAATCGCAAGTTTTATATTGCCTAAAAGTATATGTTCCACTGCAGTAAACAAGATCAGACAAAAAATATGATATTCTTGAGGATATAATGTTACGTAGATAGTGTGTTAAAACATCATAATACGACTTATTTGATACGATAGAAAAAAATCACGAAATACCTCTAAAAAAATATTTGAACCATTAAAAACCGCATATACGCATGTAGTATGGTTTTGAATGGTTAAAATATTTTTTATTTATTTTTAATCATTCTGATTTTTTGTCAGATTATTCTACAAGCAACATTATTAGCATAATAGTGCTTTAATTTTTTTATCCAATTAATACATTTTTTGTAAAAAGATAATTTCTTCATATTTTGAAAAAAAAAATTACAAGCGTTGTCTCACCGGGCTTCTCTCTCTTTTCTATGCAGTCCGACAGAGAACGCGCTTTAGATGTTGTCAGCCTCTTAATGTACATATGTATAATATGTATACGAGTTTCGGATAGAACATATCTATATATGTTCTATCCGAAACTCGTATCAGAAATTGGTCTACCACTACTAACCAGCAACTACATTTCATTTTCTGCACGACAACGACTCATAAAATTAGTTATCCTATCTAGTAATTAAATAGATTCTCGGTAAATAAATCTAATTAGATACCAAAGAATGTCTGCCTGTCCGCCACGTTTTTACGTCTGAAGTTAGTCATCAATTTTGATAAGCTTGAAATCTTGAAATGCCCAAACTCCAAGATATTTATCAACTTTCGATTACATAGTTTGCCTCTTGTTCAAATGTTACTCTCATTATGCAAGCACTTTGCATAAGAATGTTAACTACCTGCCTACGAATAAGAACTACTTAGTTAGTCATTTAAGTAATTTTCGACATGAATGGGGCATTTTATTTTTATGACATTCAGACATTCCTATGGATCACATTTAGAATTGTAGTAAAATAATAGCCTCTATGCTTGATAATACTTAAATTTTGGTACAGCTCGATTCAGTATTGATGGCAACTCTGAAGTACGCTACTCTCTGCGCAGTACCGCACCCCTCACTCCCGCTGACACGTGAATTTGTTACTACGCAGTGACTCTGATCTGAAATGTAGTTGCTGGTTAGTATAGTAGTGGTAGACCAATTTCTGATACGAGTTTCGGATAGAACATATCTATACATATTATACATATGTACATTAAGAGGCTGACAACATCTAAAGCGCGTTCTCTGTCGGACTACATAGAAAAGAGAGAGAAGCCCGGTGAGATAACGCTGGTAATTTTTTTTTTCAAAATATGAAGAAATTATCTTTTTACCAAAATGTATTACCTAATTGGATAAAAAAATGAAAGCACTATTATGCTAATAATGTTGCTTGTAGAATAATCTGACAAAAAATCAGAATGATTAAAAATAAATAAAAAATATTTTAACCATTAAAAACCGCATATACGCATGTAGTATGGTTTTGAATGGTTAAAATATTTTTTATTTATTTTTAATCATTCTGATTTTTTGTCAGATTATTCTACAAGCAACATTATTTAAAATCTTGAAAAAACCTTTTTTTTAGGGTACTTCCCTTGCACGCAATGTGGAGATGTTAATCTTTAAAGTGCTAATTTTTGTTAGAGTCAAGTGTTTTCCTCCTCTGCCAGCTAAATGGTTGTTTATGGAGATGTGAAATAATTCATGGCAGTAGTACCTACATATTTATAATTAAGGCGCTGACAAGACCTAATTGACCAAAATAGGCTTCTCTTAAGAAAAAAAATTGCCAAATCTGTATAGTTTGTGGTAGCGGAAAATATATACGTTAATTTTGAACATATTTCTCAGAACTTGGTTATTACCAAAACACGTTTTAAAAAAAATTCTCGATACAAACTAACGAACTAACCTCTTACCTTGAGTTCTAATCCTTGATATCTGTATTAAATATCAACATACGTTACGTATATAATTAATAACAAGAACGTCTTATTTGAATGCAGAACTTGGTTGTTTTTTATTTTCGATTACTCAACTTAATTTTGAGTAAATAGATAATTGCTTCATATTTTGCAATAAATTACAAGCGTTTTGTCATCGTGCTTCTCTTTCTTTTCTATGCAATCTGACAGTGGCCGTGGTTTAGGTGTTGTCAGCGTCTTAAATCAAAAGGAAAAATATAACAGCTAAGTAGGCTTTACTTTAGATAACGAGCAATAGTCGACCGTTTCTTTTTGGGATAAATTCATCCCAACTACGGAACCCTTCATTGTTCGTGGTCCGCCACGCATTTGGCTGGTTTTTTTTTTATATTATATTGGCACGAGAGAAGAAGCCACAATTTTATCCTTTCAAGCGGAACCGCTGGATGCGGGGAGCACAGAACCGGTCGAAGTGGCGGTGCATGGGGGTGGCCTTTGTCCAGTAGTGGACGTTTTTCGGCTGAAATGATGATGATGATAAAGCGTAACCTAGAGTAGCAGGTATAGTTGATCTTGTTTGCCATTTTTATTTTACACTAGCTGCAGTTCTAAAATAAAAGTAAGACTCAGTTGCTGCTTATAACATCTGCCCGTAAAATTCCTGTCAAAATCGGTCCAACAGTTTCGAAGATTAGCCGGAACAATCAGACACACGGACAGACAAACAATTAAAAAAATGTTTTTGTTATATGTACCGTATATACTTTCTTAGGCATTTAGTAAAAAGCTGATATTTTGATATTACAAACAGAGCCGCCCGATACACTCCCTCCCCGCACAAGCAGGATTCTCCGGAATGGAGGGATTACGCCTTGGCATACTCTCTCCATTCTCGACGACGCCACAAAGTCCGGTTAAGCAGACGACAACCTCCTAGGTTGACCTGCGAGACGTCATCTATAAAAAAAAATACAAACAGACACTACAATTTTATTTATTTGTATTTATATCTTCTGGCAACAATTAAGAAGTGGGGGATACTCTTTCAACACCCAGTGTGAGTGCCGTGCATCTGATCAGACCATGTTCCACTTGCTGGCGTGTTCTTAGTGCTCGTTTACGTACACACATAACACATCTATTCTTATAACTTAAGTAACTATCTTCTGATGACTTAAGGAATGCCACTGATGCCGCTATAAACGAGACCTACTGGGCACTAACAATATAAAGAAGTCAAATCTAAGTGTTGCCGTGCCGAGAGCTGCATGACTAGGGGGGAGCTTAGTCGCGAGCGTGCCTGTTGTCTGGAATCGGGCGCCCCCAGGCACTAACAAGCCTTACCTCTACATGCGGGGCTCTGTAGAGTGTCGACAGATGCTTCCTCTGCTTTTCGTGGGAACTAAATGAGTAATCAAAATAATAAGCAACTCGGAGGCGGCGGTGATGCTCGCCACACCCCACGTCAGTTGTTCTCACAGGGCGAAAAGAGAGCTGCGGAATATCGCTTAGCTACTCTGAATATTCAGGGAGGTATAAAAGATAAAATGGATGAGGTGTGTGAGATGGTGAAAGATAAAAGAATATATGTGTTATGTGTGAATGAGACGAAAAGAAAGGGAGTGGACTCATCCAAACACGGCTCTTTGACGGCTATCTGGTCCGGTGTCCAAGAGACACACAGGGCCTGTCAGGGTGTGGGAATTGTCCTCTCCGAGCGGATGATGAAATGTATGAAAAATTATGTTTGTGTAGGTCCCAGGATTCCCAGGATTTGGGTAAGAGCCAAGGTGGGCCTGAACCCTATCTTTATTTTGTGTCTGTATGCACCTGATACAGGAAGCTCACCTCCGGAGAGACATGAATTTTGGGACAGTATAAGGAATTTAGTGAAAGGATGTAGGTTAAATAAGAAGATTGTTATGCTTGGAGACTTTAATGGTGTGAAGCACACCAACCCATGGTGTGAAGAGAAATGGGTACGAAAACGTAATAGGTGCATTTGGGGATGATAGAGTGAATGAGAATGGGATGAGTTTACTAGAGATATGTGTAGAGAAGAATTTGTGTGTTATGAACACTATGTTTAGTCATAGAAAGGTTCACATGTATACGTGGAAAAGGCAAGTCTGTAGAAGTATGATTGACTTTGTGATTGTGGATGAAAGATTAAAGAGTAAAGTTAAAGATATCCATATAGCGGCATACAGCGGTGTTAATGTAGGGACTGATCATTATCTGGTTATGTGTTGGATGGATGGCCTGTTCAGGCATTGGCGTCACCGAGTTCGAGTCTGCTCTAGAAAGAATAAAAGTGGAAAGACTGCAAGAATTGAAAGTAAAAGAGGAATATAAGAGGGAAGTAAAAGCGAAGACGGATAAAATTTTTGATGATACGATTGATAACAGTCTAGAAGAAGTATGAAATTTAGTGAAAAATATTATGGTGCAGGTACCCACAAAAGTATGTGGTCTAGCGCAGAGAAAATGTGGTAGTAGAACGAATGATTTTTGAGTGAAGTAAAAGAGGTTGTGAGGAAGAAGAAAGAGGCCTGGCTTAATGTGCTAGCCTGTAAGGCCCAAAATAGGATAAATCAGGCAATGACTGTGGCAGACGATTTGAAAATAGTGCAGAAGGAATACACCGAAATGAAAACGAAAGTAAAAGAGATTGTAAAAATGAAGAAGGATGAAAACGAAGAAAACTATAACAGGAAGTTCTCTGATAACGTCAGGGCTAATGTTAAGCTGTTCTGGAAACAGGTAAGATTGGCTCGCGGAGTGGCAGGAACATCGAATGCGAGTGTTATAAGAGCTGAAGATGGATGTTTACTAGGCGAAGAATGTAAGGTCTTGAAACGCTGGAAGGGATACTTTAAAAGTTTATTTAGTTGTCAGGATAGTGTGTAAGGAATAGGTAATTGGGCAGAAGCCAGGTTGGAATACCCACGCTCAGATGCAGGTGAAGGGAATGAAATAGAAGTTAATGAAATCGTAAGAGTATTGAAAGGGATGAAAAATGGAAAAGCTGCAGGGTATGATAGAGTGTCTGCTGAAATGCTGAGGGCGGTGACGGGGTGGTAGCAAGCCTGTTGTGCCGGATCTTTAATATGTGTTGGAGATATGGCCATGTGCTGGATGATTGGTGCAAGGCTGTAATTGTACCACTATATAAGGGAAAAGGCTCTCAGCAGGAGTGTAAAAATTACCACAGCTGGCATTAGTATTTTGAGTGTTATCGGCAAACTGTATGCAAAGGTTTTAATAAAGAGAGTGATAAGAGTGACCGATGAGAAAATATGGGATGTGCAAGCAGGATTTCGAGAGGGAATGGGCTGAATGGATCATATCTTCTCCTTAAGGTGCATAGCCGAAAAACATCTGGCAAAGTACAAGAAAGTCTACTGTGCTTTCGTTGACTTAGAGAAGGCCTATGACAGTGTGTGGAGAGAAGAACTGTGGTCGACAATATCCATGTATGGTGTGGACTGGCACTTGGTACGGGCACTGAAATCTTTATAAAAGAATTCCAGTGCTTGTGTTAGGATAAATGGGGCATACACAGACTGGTTCTGCATCTCAAGGGGTGTTAGACAAGGTTGTGTAGCGTCACGCTGTTTAACTTTTACATGGATAGTTGTCTGATAGATTTGAAAGAGGGTGAGTGCGGATTGAGAATGAATGAGTTGCCTGTCTAATGCCTTCTGTACGCCGATGATCAAGTTCTACTTGCATCGTCAGAAGAACAGCTGCAAGACATGGTGACTGTGATGGATGAAGCATATAAGACGAAAGGGATGAATATAAATGTGAATAAGACGAAAGTCATGGTGTTTGAAAGAGAAGAGGATATATCGGTGTGTAATGTGAAAATAAATGATAAGAGTGCAGAGGAAGTAAGTGAATTTGTATATTTGGGGAGTTTGTTTACAAGGGATGGAAAGATTGATGTAGATGTGGAAAGGAGAGTAAATGCGGGAAATAAAGTGAATGGTGCTATACAAGCGATGGTGACCAATCAGTCGATGCCCAAAGAGGCTCAAATGGCTGTTCATAATGGTGTGCTGGTGCCTACACTTATGTATGGAAGTGAATGTTGGGTGTGGCAAAAGA
Source organism: Atethmia centrago (assembly GCA_905333075.3). Lineage (NCBI taxonomy): Eukaryota > Metazoa > Arthropoda > Insecta > Lepidoptera > Noctuidae > Atethmia > Atethmia centrago. Next base: position 10,792,684 of record HG995388.1, read on the forward strand.
AGCATGAAAGAAGAGTAAATGCTGTGGATTTGCGTTCCTTGAGAAACATATGTGGTGTGACTATAAATGATAGGCTGAAAAATGATGTGATAAGGCAAAGATGCGGTTTAAAGGAAGATGTAGTGACAAAAATTGAAAAGAGTATGCTTAGATAGTTTGGTCATGTTGAGAGGATGAATGAAAGGCGACTAACAAAAGGTATTTACAAGGCAGATGTGAGTGGAAATGCCGGGAGGAAACGCCCCAGAAAGACATATAGTGACCTCATTAATGATGTTCTTCAAAAAGGTCAGGTGCGTAGTACTCGCAAAGCAAAAGGAGTATGTAAAGAGCGTAGCAGGTGGCGTTCTATAGTTTCTGCCTACCCCCATGGGAAGAAGGCATGAGTATATGTATGTGTGAAAATTCTCTAAGGTTGAAACCATCCAACTGTCACATATATAAATAAACCTTGTCATTTTATGACGTGCATGTGACATTCAATCTTAGGGTATTAAAGCAACGAGGTCGACTATACATCAAATTATATTTCAGTACTAGCTCCTGCCCGGGGCTTGACCCGTGTCGCTTTTTCTAAAATAAAAGTACTCTAAAGTTACTACTTACAATATCAGCTATCTGTCAGTGAAAGTCCCGTCAAAATCTGTTCAGCCGTTTCAGAGATTGCCCGGAACCAACAGACAGACAGACAAAAAAGTAGAAAAATAAATATTTTGTTATATGTAGATACCGTATATACTTTGTATGAATTTGACACTATAAACAGACACTTCAATTTTATTTATTTGTATAGGTTACAAATTTCAAATTTATTTATGAATAATCAGATTTTACAAGAACTGATTGGACCCCCGACCCTCAAACTAGGCATTCGTCTGTATCTTGGGGGTCGAATAATTACAGTTTACTTATTTTTATTTTCATGAGATGGCATGGAAAGGACGCAACTACCGAGATGACGACTAATAGAGAAGATGAGAATGAAGAAGACATATTGCGCCGACCTCAAATAAACTGAGATAAGGGCAAGCGACTGATGGTGATATTTACAGTTTTCATATTGCGTAAATGTCACAATAATCAGGTCTAGACCTTGACCTAATGTACCTTTGTCTCTTTATCAGATAAAACATGGAAACATTTTGAAAGATTCACTGTTACTCAATTAGTTGCTACAACTCTTGTGATTAGATTATAATTATTATGCATGTAAACAAAATTAGGTTGAGGAATTCGGTCAAAATCAAGATTTGATCATTTAATTTAAGTGTTCCGTACTGCAGTTTTATTTCATTTATTTGATGGTATTAAGTAAATAGTTTTTTTATTTTTTTATTGTTAACTTATTCAGTGTGAATTGCATGTACATACCTACCATAAACTACATACTTAACTGCAGTTTTTATATGTTTACAGAAAGGTATGAAATTGAACATGAATTTCCTTCTGTGCGTATTCTTCTTTTGTTGTCTCTCCGATTAGCTACTGAAGGTTGGCCATTGACTCCCAATATTTTTTCTTGTTCTTTGCGAGATGTAGAACCTCAGCAGCACTTGTGACTGCGGTCCATTCGCGAATATTTCTCCACCAGCCGGGCCATTTTGTACAAATCTCATTATGAATACCTACTTATGTGAAGTGAGTTTTCAATGTCACTCATTAGTGTCAATTTAGGGATTCTGCCATTAGGTGAAATCACAGATCGACTGGACTTTTTTCTTCGGCTCACATTGCATTTTTCTGCTACTTTGCCCAACATTATTAGTTGCAGTAAAGCATACCTCTCGTGCGGAAAAACGTGTCCGTGGTAAAAACCTTTCTTTTTTTGGCGGCATGAACTTACGGTCCTGGCCCATTCTGTGGGTAGGCCTTAAAAATGTTCCATAGGTATAGAATTGAACTCGCGACACATGATCGGCCAGAGCCACTAAAGCAATCAAGCCTAAATTATTCCTTAATTTTTTTGAGTGCCTCACTTTTTCCTGAAGTTCACTTGTCCGAACGTTCGCCGGAATTATTGTTTGACAGTTGAAAAAAAAATTTTTGATCTAAAAATATTAAATTTTTAGAGACCTGTTTAGAGAATGCATATAAAGTTTATTATGTGCAAACAACCAATAAAACTGAAATTTTAAACTTTCATAAGAAAGTTTAAAATTAACAAGAAAAAAAATTAACTACGCTTCGATATTGTTAATGATAACATTAACAATATCGAAGCGTAGTTCATTTTTTTTCATGTTAATTTAGTTATTAGTAGTTCATTTTTTTTTCTTGTAAAATCATGCGACACTTTTCAAAGGAGCAAGGGCATTACTTAATGTCGTAGCATTAAGTAATGCCGGTAAATGAAACGATCCTAGGGGTAATTGCGTATCGTTATTTACGTTGTTGGGTGGACATATTTTTCGAACTTAAGAAGCAATCTTATATACTGCAAAATCATTCAGGTAGTGATTCAAACTGTGTTACGCAATTATACTGTTCTTTAGATATTTACACAAATCTAGTTTGAAAATGAGGCTGCACTTAGAAAGATGGCAAAAGGCAGAAAGTTTTAAGGCATTTAGAAAGTCTCCAAATAATAATAATACACCTACAACTAAATATTCAGTGTTACGATGTATTAATTATTACAATCTTCAATATATTAGTGCACTACTGAGCGATATGTATAATAATTTGATTCAGTAATATTGACAGATTAAACCACAGAACATACGAGTATATACCCTGGATTAAACAAAACAGCGAAACATTTGACGGCAGTTAGCGAAGTTGCCCACTTTCATTCGTCTAAAATGTTTGACATTGAAGCAATAGTGAAAAGTCATAATAATATTGCTCAACAAAAAAACAGTTATATAATATAATTATAGTAACTACTTACTTGTATTATATATAACTCATAAAATATATTTACCACTTAATTAATAAAAGGTACTTGAACCAACGGTTTGCTATCAAGCAATTTGGAAGAAAAATAAATAGGTACCTGTGGTTGGCTGTCTGCCAATCAGACAATACAATTTAGTATTAATAACAAAGGTTCCTGTTAACATGTAATAAATAAATAAATATCAGAACAATACACTTTATTATTCAGGCATTCTGTTAATGACTTTGTTGACTCAATTAGTTGATGGCTACCCTTGATAATGCTCAATTACTTTTAATTGGCACTTGTGTGTGCTTATGTAAGTTGTAAACTATTTGATATATAAATAGAACTTCAGATAATTATACAGGACGCGTCTCGCGACTTCGTCTGCATGGAAGTCTATTATACCTTAAAACATATTATATGGCACTCGGCAATCGTTCAGCTTTGTATCAGTGAAAGATTTTTTGAAAAAAAAAAAAACTATTTTACCAAATGGGGATGAATGAAAAAACAAATTCATGTATTTTTTTATTATTTATAATTGGCATCTCACAGGTCAACCTAGGAGGTTGTCGTTTGCTTAACCGGACTTTCCTGTGGGTGCCTCAATAAATTAAGTCCTCCAGTCAAGGGCACCCTGTTGGGTACGGACCTCGGCTGAGGGCGTCGCGGGGGGGCCACCAGCAAAGGACAGGCTGGATCGGATTAAAAGTACATCTACTTAATACAAAATCTTAAATTCATTCAAGACAGACAACGCTCAACCTAAACCGCTGGGTTTTAGAAGCCCGAGTTCCTTTTTTATCGAAGGTAAGCGCAAAGTAAGGGTTTTCGTAAATTTACCTTCTAAATAAGTGATAAGCAAGGACATAAATATGGCTAGATAGACAGTCCAAGCTGTGAACTCGTCGAAAAAAATTGCGTCCAACTGTTGGCCGCAAAATGTACGCACGCTAAAATAACACAATGACAGCACAATGACGTGGCGCGAGAGTAACACGCAGCTGTCATGCACAGGTCAGCATAACAAAGTTGGTTCTTTTGCAGCATGACACTCTATCTCGACAGATGTATAAATGATCAAAGGTGCTAAGTTTGTATGGAAGTTCGTAATTTTTGCCAATGGTAAACCCCATTAGGCTCACAGGCTCGGCTTGTGTTATAACAATGCACCTACTCGTCAGTATAAGTAAGCTTCTTGTCTCGCTCTTTCTGATGCAATTGTGTATATCTCTATCACAATAAGTTTCAGCGAGCAATGAAGCATAGTTGCAACCAGCTTTATGAAAACTAGCTAACATACATTTAGGACAAAAGTCACAGATTATTTTTGTCGTAAATGTAGGTCAGAAGTCAACCCCTAACAATTTAGAATCGAAGCTGGAGGACGAAAATGTGTAAATATGTCAAAATAATAATTTGGCATCACATTCCCATCTTTTGAACCCTAAAACGCAATAACACGAATAAACTTCACCCACTTATGAATCATGTAATCCTCTTGCCTAAACAAACACTAAACTTGAGACAAAATAAACACTGTACAGAAGGTCGCCTACATACAATGAGGGATTACGCACTCACACATATAGACGCTCGCTCACGTACAGCGACTGCAAGCGCGGTCGAGTCGCGTCTGGAATTTGTTTGAGATCGCCGCCTTACGTACGCGTCCATGTGTGCGTGTATCTGTTTTGACTCGTCGTAGGGACCTGACCTTCTCAACCTACCTATTTTGTGCTTGAGATCTATCTTTATCAGTCGAGTGTACAGTGAAGGCAACTATTATCAGTTAAATAAGGTTGACCTTAATAATCTTTTGTAATTTTCAGGTATAAATGTTCAATTATTACGAACAATCGGCAGTAGCTATAATTAATTCAACATGATTTCGTTGTGGTACTTTTTGGCGTTTGTCGGTTATGTCGGTGAGTTTAAAATTTTTTGGTGTTAAATTATTTTTTAGGAATTAATGATGATATTTGTAATTTGTGTTATTTACGAACGTCTGGTTTCTGGAACAAAAATCAACACAAATATTAGCTAAAAAATTGACAACTTTTGTGATGCTATTTTATTTTTTTGTATGGCAATAGCTGCCAATGTCGACAATTCTGCCAATAGATGTGAAATGGAAAAGCAAGTGTAATATAAATGAAAGAAATTAAATGTGAGTCCTAGATATTACAAAAAATCTTCGATTGATACAGTAGGTGTCAATGTAGATCTTGTAGGGTTAGGTACAAGAGTACAGGACTGAAGCAACTGCTGTGATGGGTTGTCTGAATTAACAACAGTCACTTGACATCAATTTAATTTTCACACGTTGATTTTCGTTCATGAAACCGGGAGTACCTAATCATTTATAGTAGAAGGTAGAAAATCGGTTGAACCTGAGGGCCTAGACAAAGTGACAGCTGATAGAATCGAATGATGTAAAGTTATTAGTGTGTGAGCTTATGTCAGACCTGACATAAGCTACCGAAAAGCTTTTTATTATTCATTCATTTATTTCGCATGCCAATATTCCATACAATAATCAAACACAATTAATTAAAATTTAAATAATATTTTACCTACATAAATACATTACATTAAATAAAATAAAATGAAATAGAATGTCAATCCCGTTGAAAGTTGTTGCAGAAATTCGCAAAGCTTTAAAATCGATTGCCAGGCCCTCTGCTTTGTCATGGAAGTGGCTAACTTAATTTTGCTGCGTGTATTCTTACTTTTTTTTTTTGAGCGTGGGAAATCATCAAATAACTTCTCCCGCTCTGGGCGGAGCGGGAGGGTGTGTCAGACTCTTACTGACTAAAACCCACCCGTATTCCTTCCTGTTGCCTGTGTTGCCAGGGGACTCGGTGACCCATAAGTACCTTCCCGCGACCCCGGCAAGCATCGGCCCTAGTGGACCCCTACATTTGTGCTGACATCTCTTTGAGGCGCGCGTGGAATACGACGTGCCGTCGACCCGGGCCTCGTCCTTGCCGGACGGTGAGCTACCCATTGCTCACCGTCCGCAAGCCCGCGCCTACGGTAGCCGGAAATCCGCCCGGGATTCCCGACGCCCAGGGCGTCTCCTGTCCTCTCTCATAAGTCTTCCCTACTCTTATAGCTATCCACATTTATACTCAAAACTTTCCTCACGACATTTTTCTCCAAGGAAATACTAAGGATTTGGAAGTATTGATACTCAATACTTTGAAACTAATCATTATTTTTACAGTGTCAACACCCCCTATAAAATCCATAGAGGATCTAAAAATCGTTGGAGGAGAGGATATCGAGATCACTGATGCTCCGTACCAGGTGTCTCTTGTGAGCAGGGGAAGACATTCCTGTGGAGGAGCTATCGTTGCTAGAGACATAGTTGTAACGGCTGCACATTGTGTTAGTGGGTATGTATAAGTTTAAATGTGATATGATGTGTTGTGTGTCTTCTTTAAAATTTTGAGGTACTTTTAGCTGGTACTTTATACAAAATGCTGATCTTCTATCGTAATCAAAGTTCTTAAAAAGTTTGAAGCATACAACCACAAATATAGAACACAAAATTAAAAAAAATATGAGCCATAGATAAACATAGAGTAGTAATACCATCAATTATTTAGAGTAGCACAGTATTCGTTTTTTAGTTTTTATAAGCGGGCGGGCTGACAGTTTTTTGATCCAGTTTTGCCTGCTAGGTATTCGGAGTTCTATGCCCGAACAGTACTGTGTGTGTTTGTCTCAATTTTAAGAACTTTTATAATATTCATTTCTCAATCAACCTGCCTAGCCTTTTCCCAACTATATTGGGGTCGGCCTCCAGTCTAACTGGATGAAGCATGCTTCTAATATTCATAATTATGAAGAGTTTTTAATCGAGCTTTTAAACGCTTTTAAATGAAACATTAAAACAACTTCTTCTCAGTTTGAATTCGATCAAACTATTAAAAGTTTAATTCTTGACAGTATAAAATCTGTCAGATGCCAATTTTATTTCACAGATAAAATATTGATTTATTTACTAAAACCAATAAGTACGTCATCTTATTGTTTCCCAAGACGATGTTATACATACATTTTGAAGTATTTATATCTATAAAATACATTTTAACATAAAATTAACAATAAACATTTAACAAAAAAAAAACAATCTCAAATATTTACGCCTTCTCCAATGCTTATCTGACTTTGGTAAAATCTGCTTAATGATTTAACATTCTGTTTGTCTTTCCACAGATCATATCCAGAAATGTACCAAGTCCGTGTCGGATCTTCATTCAGCCAAAAAGGTGGAGAGTTATACCCTGTCGGAGATTTAATATGGCATCCTGATTTTAATTACTCTGAGATGGACAGTGATATTGCTATATTGTGGCTTTCAAGGCCTCTAAAGTTCAGTGATCAAGTGGCACCGGTGAAAATGATGGCAAAGAATGAAGAAATCAATGATGGTGATCTGACTGTTGTGACTGGATGGGGTAATATTTTTGTAAGTATCATAAATAATCTACGTTATAAACATCTTAAGAGGCTGACAACACCTAAAGCGCGGTCACTGTCAGATTGCATAGAAAAGAAAGAGAAGCACGATGACACAACGCTGTTAATTTATTGCAAAATATGAAGCAATTATCTATTTACAAAAAATCTTTTGATTGGATGAAAAAATTAAAACACTTTTATGCTAATATGTTGGTTGTAGAATAATCTGACAAAAAATAAGAATAATTTCATTCATATTAGTATGGTTTTTAATCGTTGAAAGAAATTTTTTGAGGTATCTTCGTGATTTTTTTCTATCGTTACAAATTAGTTGTATTATGTTTTCAACACACTCTCTACCCAGCATTTATCCTGAAGAATATCATAATATATTTTTATGATTTTATTTACTGCAGTGGATTTTAGGGGTATCTTCGTGATTTTTTTCCATTGTATCAAATTAGTTGTACTTATTATGTTTTCACACTATCTACCTAGCATATATCCTGAAGAATAACATATATTTTTCTGATTTTGTTTACTGCAGTGGATCATATACTTCTAGGCATTATAAAACTTACAAAATTTGCGTTTAGGTTCTGTAGTCCCCTTAAATTCACTGACATACAACACGCAGCCTAACCCGCTTGGTCTAGCTTTCTAACTAGACTAAGCAAACTCGAACTCTTTTCGAGTTTCTTTGTTCGAGTTCTGATTGTTAGGGTTCGACTTCTGACATACCTACATTAAGGATAAAAATAGTGTGACTTTATTTTTCGTAAAAGGCGGCAACTATGCTTCGTAACTCGCTGAAAATGACAGTGATAGAGATATACACATCTGTATTAGAGAAAGAGAGACAAGAAGCTTACTTCTACTGACGAATAGGTACATTATTATAACACAAGCTGAGCCCGTGAACCTGAGAATTTCCATACAAACTTATCACCTTTGATTATTTATTATAACGAAAGTAAGCACCTAGAACTGTGGTGGCCCAGTGGTAACGGACCCGACTAAACACTCGTGCAGACTGGGGCGATATCACGTGCGCGACAGGCATATTGCTTACTATCGCGCCCGCGATATCGCGCTAGTCTGGACGAGCCTTTACGACTTGTAGGTTGTTGATTGGAACCCAGGTAGGCGCTTTACTTTGTGTAAATAATGGGCCCGCTTGGTAGATTACAGCCAAGTGGGCTGTAATCTACCAAGCGGGCGCATTGCTGGTTTTTGCTTGGCCATTCTCCTCTCGAGAGGATAGGATGCCTTTGTCCCAGCAATGAGAAAATTATAGGCTGATTATGCTGAGCACCCAGTAAGGATTCTTTTTAAATTCATCCCTGAAAAGGTTTAAGAAAGGGGTATAAGTGTGTATGAAAATTTATCAGTTTTGCTGATGGGAAATTCTATCGGGCACTAGGCTTATAAATTTAAGTACATAAACTGACCGCCTTTGTCCCGTGGGGTAGGTGGAAACTAGATGGCACTTGCTACAGTAGCAGTTAATAACTGTCCTAACATACTATTTTTGTACGCCTCACAACGCTTCAACGTGTGAGAGTTCTCTACTCTCGACATGCCGCCTTGTCAAATTTATCTTCTCTTAATTATACATGGAATTCACATAAGCAGGGAAGTTTAAAAAAATAGAGACTTGGTAATAGAAGATTAATAATTATATTTTTAGATAGATATACCTTGATATAACAAATAAAAAATACGTGTAGTGCTTTCAGTTGGGAAGTGTGTCTATTTGTCGTCACGTTTAATGTCGTCACACACAATGGATTCTACAAGTTTTCTTAGATGAGTCTAACTATCACGGTTCACGAGATACAGCCTGATGAGAGACGGACAGACAGACAGACAGACGGACAGCGGAGTCTTAGTAATAGGGTCCCGTTTTACCCTTTCGGTACGGAACCCTAAAAAGCAGCTATTACACAGTACAAGAATATCTAACAGATAAATTCAATAATAATACTGCATAACTATGAAAAACAGATATATTTTAATAAGTAAAATAAATAAAAAACTATATATAATACTTAATATTACATTAATAATAATGAACAACTTTTAAGCGAGTAAAGAAATAATAAAATTGCAATATTAAATACAATTATATAAATAATAAATGAATAGTAAATTAATAGAATATGTAAATTAATGGAAATATAAATACATAGATAATAGGATATAAAATGATTCTAATGGATAAATTCAATAATAATAATACAGAATAAAGAATAAAGATATATTTTAATAAGTAAAATAACAAAAATAAATTAGAATATAATATTAATAATTATACAACATTAATAATAATGAACAATTAAGCGAGTGTAGAAATAAGCAATATTAGATGTAATTAAATAAATAATAAATGAATAGAAAATCTGCATATAAAATATTAATATAATAAGTGAATGGAAATAAAAATACATAGGTATGTAATAGGACATAAAATATTTCTAACAAGGAAAATTAATAAAGCGCTCCTCCTCTCTCTACTTATTCAAAAATTTGCTGTGCTCGACAGGGTCAATGATTATTTCTATTATTTTTATTTATTTACCACCTGTAATTGTACATTATGGATTGCAATACACGATTTGAGATTTGAGATTTGAAATTCGACGAATTCTTTTAGATTTTTTTCCGTAAAATTTATAGTCAACGTGTGAGGCGTATACTTTCGGATTTTCCGATTGCTTGTTTACGATCATACATCAAAAGGCCTAGTGCATGGTTTTATACCTATTCCATTGCGTTAACATTAACGCTCTCTTACGTCAATATGTTTGGAATAAATTTCGTTTCACATTATTGTCACCATACGATGCTGCAGTTTCAGTACAAATGAAGTATACGTTGCTCATGAAATGAAAAAATTGTGGATCTTTTAAAAGACTCAACCATTATTTCATTTACAAAAAGAAAACATGTTTGTAAGTTTTTTTTTATAATTGTGTAGGAAAATGGTGGCATCCCAACTATGCTGCAAAGGGTATCCATTCCGAAGGTCAATGAGAAGCAATGCATTGCCGCCTACCAGCCGATATACAGTATCACACGAAATATGTTTTGTGCTGGAACTAGTGAAGGTGGAAAGGATGCCTGTCAGGTAATTTTTTAAAGTACTAATGCTAAAAATGAAAAAAAAAACTAAAGTCAACAGATATCAAATTTCGAAACTTTAGTTATTTTTTTGCGGTGCTGTTTTTTTCGCCTCTGTGGTCTAGTGGTAAGATCACGAGTCTCAGACCCAGAGATGGTTCGACTAAAAAGGGGATGTTTTTTCTGCTCAATTTGGTTGGTGGTAGGGCTTGTTTTAAGTCCGCCTGGCTAGCTACCATCTTATCTAAGTCTGTGGCCATAACGACAATGGTAACAGCATTATTGTGTTTCGGGAGTTAGCGGCAAGAAAGCCAGTCCGTCTGTGCCTGAGGATTCCGGGTGAAGCTCGCCTCCACCTTCAGCCTTATCATAACTTACTATCAGAAGTAAGACGTAGTGGATTTAAAAAAAAAGACTGTTGTGTTTGTTTGTAAAAACTGTAGTTAGTTTCTTATTAAGTACTTGCCGTAGTCAGAATAATGTTCGAAAAAAAAATCTGACGGTAAAAGTTTATGACATAATATCACACTGGTTTTCCATGAAGGGTTAGGCAGAGGTGTATATAATACACCTCCGTCTAACCCTTCTGCCTAACACTTCATCAGTTATGTTTAAGTCCCATGTAGGTAATAGAGATGAGCGAGTTATCATCAACCGGGCAAAAATCCAAACTCTGGGCTGTTACTTAGAAATTCCTGACGGGAAAACCAAGTAACACTTTGCCCTGAGTACCTGGGAACTTGGCGACCACTAGACCTTATCCAACTAAAACGATTTGTTTTCTCAGGGTGACAGTGGCGGTCCCCTAGTTCACAACAACAAGCTAGCTGGTATCGTGTCCTGGGGCCTAGGCTGCGCCAGACCCGACTACCCTGGAGTGTACGCGAAGGTCTCTGCCCTCAGAACCTGGCTGGACAAGAACATTGCTGAATTGCGCTGGAAGCATCTATTCAGAACGGCTGTGTAATTTTAATAAGTAGAGTATGGTGGGGTAAGTTCGGCGCTGGGATAAGACCGTACGAATCAAATTCGCGGCTAATTTTGTTCTGCCTCGACCGTTGGGGCAGAATAACATGGCTTATACTTTGATTCGTACGGTCTTATTCCAGCTCCGAACTTACCAACACATTTTAAACCAAAAGATTCACTGTTTAAACCGTCTGTGAGTTTGTCTACCTATTACTATGCTCGTGATTATATTAAACATTATACTTATTTTTAATGCGATTAAATTAGATTTACGTGAAAATTATAATACTTATTGGTTTTATTTTATCAGCTCTCTATTTTAGGAGTGCTATATGAAATTGTGAAAAAAAAAACATCCTCCATACAGTTATGTTCGCATAAAGGCTCCTTCAAACATGCGTGTAGCACTACAAGCGGTGCCTTTGTGTCGCGTCGCGTGTCGCGCTTGTTTGTAAGAGTCTTAAGTTGATAAAATGTAAAGAAGAGATTTTTTGTCGTGATTTCTGAGTAGGACCCATAGTAAAAGTTGTTCATAATAATGAGTACAATGACCCCTTAAGAGGTTTTGTTATTTCAATTACACCTTGTATATGCACGTACATGTGGGCCCAAATAGCACAGAATTGGTGCCCTGAGACAGAGAGGCGGGTTCGTGGCATGCCACGTAGGCGGGACGAGCTGGAGAGACTTTGCCAAAACTGGAAGGAGGACCTGGAGGGCACGCGAACGATGGAAGGAGTGGAGGGAGGGCTTTGCCCAGGAGTGGGACAGCACAGGCTACCAAAAAATTATAATAAGCACGTAATTATGAGAACAAAGCACTTATGTCCCAGTCATGATCCAGCCTTTCCCACCTTGCTCTCCTACCCCCAGCGACGCCCTAAGCCGAGGATCGTACCCCACAGGGGTGCCCTTAGCGTGCAGTCGCTTAGTAATATAAGAAATTCGCCCCTGGCTGGAGGCTTTGAGTTAGCTTAAGGCAGCCACAGGATAGTCGGGTTAAGTAGTCACGACCTCTCAAGGTCAACTACGCAATGCCAGTCACAAAAAAAAAGAACGTAGCACTGTGGATTATGTAAAAGGTCAATCAACTGCAAACAATAAAAGACATAATCCAATCCCGTATCCAAATAGATCGATCAACAAACTTACTAAAAAGAAATGACGTCTTAGATCCCAGTGACTCTTCAATCACCAAAGCCGGATTAACTCAATGTCCCAACTTTCCAATTTCCTACATCGATAATAATATATGAGAAAAAGTTTTTGGATCGCGAAATGCAGTTTGGAACGTACTAGCCTTATCGTTCACTAGTCCTTTTAAAAAGCTGCTCTTTTGTATGCGAGAGCTCGTATAGCTACTCTTTTAATTCAGCCATTCTGCAAGCTCGAAAGGCTAGCGATACGTTGGAAAAGGCTTTTTCAAAAGTAACTAGACAGTGAGTTAAAGTTTACGTGGTTGGAACGGTTAGAATGAAAATTTAAGCCTCATTTCTTACTATCGCCGGGGACAAACAACCATTTTTCAGGTTATTTTCCCGCCTGCGATACAAAAATTCTATAGATTATAATGCTTGTTTTTCTCTTTTCAGTTATGTGTTTTAGCAGTCGGGTTTTTTATTTTTTAAATGATTTGTTATATTTCAAACTTTATAGTTTTATTAATATATATGAAAAAGATAAATAAAATAGAAATCCATCTAGCCGTTTAGGCTACAGAGCGTGCCAAAGAAATAGACATATATGTACATACATACATACTCTCGAAAATCATTACCCTCCTTCTGGAGCAGTCGGGTAAAAAGTACACTAGAAACTACGTTTAACAATTATTTTTGTACAGGTTTGTATCCTAATACGTATTTCTGGAGTTGTTGATTCGCCCACAAATAATTTAACTTCGTGCGTTTCGTATTTCAAGAACGATTTCCAAACTCAGACCAAATAAAAAACCAAGACAGCGCCGTCAACAGTGACGTAAGGTCGGTTTCGTAAACATGTGTAAACTTAGTGTTCTGGTGAGGTGTAGTTTGGTTGTAAATGGGCTGTAAATGTGTGCGTGCGAGCGTGTATGTACAGAGCGAGGTGCAGTTTTGGCATGCTTCACTGTATTGTTCGCTATGTTTTGTTTTTTGAATTAACCAGGAATGCCAATATAAACTTTCGGTAGCTTACATATGTCAATCCAGTACATTTTTGAGACCGTTATCACCGCTAGAATGTCACTGTGTTTAGGCCCTCTGGAATCATAATTATTTTATTCAGAAGAAATCCTTCAGCTACAATAATTTCACAAAAGGAATAAGTAACAATGACACTGTCTGGAGATACTCCTAAAATTTTTCTTATCGCACTTACTTTAGCATAAGTCTCCAAAAGAATGAGATCTCTTTGGCTTAAGACTTTTACATTAAAAGCTTATCTCCTCAATGGAACTTAAAGCTATGAGCCAACAAGAACATTATAGGAATGTGTTGAGATAACTTTTACAAAAATATTTATATTTTACTTCGTCGAGCTTTGTGCAGTTTCTAACAGGTAGGTACAACATAGTGAATGCATTTTTCATATTCAATAAATGTACTTTTTCTGAAGAATTTATTCCAGGCGAGTACCTGGTATGAAGACCATCCATATCCATCCTTTTTTTTTGGGTGGGAAATCATCAAATAACTACTCCCGCTCTGGGCGGAGGATGGAAAACCCACCCGTATTCCTTCCTATTGCCTGTGTTGCCAGGGGCCTCCGTAACCCTTTAGTACCTTCCCGCAACCCCGGCAGGCATCGGCCCTAGTGGACCCCTACATTTGTGCTGACGACATCTCTTTGAGGCGCGCGTGGAATACAACGCGCCGTCGACCCGGGCCTGGTCCTTACCGGACGGCGAGCTACCCATTGCTCACCGTCCGCAAGTCCGCGCCTACGGTGGCCGGCAATCCATCCATATCCATACTTAACCCGACATTCTAGTTCCGTCACAAAAACATTAGCAATCACAATCTGAATGATTTTGAAGAATATTGCTAATCCATTGCTTCACATTATGTTCGCAAAGTCTGCTCAACAACGTAACTAGCGCAATGAATGTTGTTGAACTGTCAAAATGAAACCAATTGCTACTTTAAATGTGTTACGCAATTACGCCGCAGGTCAAACAAAAAAAATACCAAAACCCATTCCGCCATTAAGGCGCTGACAAACCCAATTGACCAAAATAGGCTTCTCTTAAGAATAAAAATTGCCATATCTGTATAGTTTGTGGTAGCGGAAAAAATATATGTTAATTTTGAACATGTTTCCCAGAACTTGGTTGTTACCAAAACACGTTTTGAAAAAAAATGTCGATACAATGTAACGTTAAACTAACCTCTTACCTTAAGTTCTAATCCAAAATATCTGCATTAAATATCAGCATACGTTACGAATTTAATTAATAACAAGAACGTCTTATTTGAATGCTGAACTTGGTTGTTTTTTATTTTCGATTACTCGACTCAATTTTGAGTAAATAGATAATTACTTCATATTTTGCAATAAATTACAAGCGTTGTGTCATCGCGCTTCTCTTTCTTTTTTATGCAATCTAACAGTGACCGCGGTTTAAGGCGTGAAAGGTAACAGATAGACAGTGACTTTCGCATTTACTTATGGATTGTATTACCTATAGTTAAGGATTATTAAGACAGTTTCTTTCGAGAACAAACTGGACGAGTCAGACTCGCCCACCGAGAGTTCCGTACGAATTTGTAGGTACATATTAAAAACAGTTCAGGAATCGAGTCCCTCAGTTTTTTCCGAGCTTTTCCCGAAATTCAGTTTCCAAAACCTATAATTACTTATATTATTGTTACAGTTCATACCTAAATTAGTTAGGTACCCTAATCAAAGTTGTTTTTTACTTAAATATCAAATTTAATCCAGATTGATTTTTAAGTGGTGACTGAAAAAAGAATGGTACTTTAAATAAATACTATATTTTTTTTGATTTTATTACAAATGTACAGTGTTCAGATTTTTTCTTATACTTGTAGTATAAGACAATTTCTTGCCAAATTTCATAGTTACATGTCAACAGAAAGTACTCTATACATTTTGATTCCTTTGAGAGTGCCGCAATATGCGTTTTTTGCGGCATAAACGGCCGTATTTTTTTTTACGTTAACTTAAAAGTTTAATTTTTTCACAGCTTCAAGGGACTGTAGACTTGAGTATGTGGTTTTAATTTGGTATAATGGTTCAACTCGATACCTTCACGCGTTCCCGAGATAAAGGGTGTGTAAAAGTGATCCTATAAGGGTTCCGTTTTTTTCCTTTTGAGGTACGGAACCATAAAAAGCTAGTATCTATACACTAGCTTGTAGGAAACTGTTTCCAGCCGCATGTCCGCATCTCGAGAGCCACTTAATCAATTTTAATTAGGTCCTAAAGCCAAAGCCAAGTCTGACTTTGCCTCCGTACTTTGTTTTAGTACAAGATATTTTAAACAAGAAAATGCTACAAGCCGTGAACGGAGCTTAAAGCCCCGTTCCCAGCCTCGACCGATGCGACTTGTAACGTGAGTTGCATACAGCGATACGCGTGCACGTCCCTTGTTTCCATTTGTCGCGCCGCAAGTCACGTCGCGATGACTTTTAAACAACTAATTTCATTTGTCTCCGCAGTCGATGATCAGTACGATCTTTTACGGTAAAAGGTCGGGATCACACGTCAATATCCCACTGTACATAATAATTTTAAGCCTATAATGTTCCCACTGCTGGGACACAGGCCTCGTCTCTGTAAAATGTCAAATATCACATATAAGAATTTTTGGTTATGTTCGATGTTTTATACGATGTTTTCCTTCACCGTTTTGAGAGCAGTGGTGATGAAATAATTTACACAATGTAAAAAAGCCTGTCTGGGTTCGAACTTACGACTTACAGCTCGCGGCCGTTACCACTGGACCACTACTGTTCTCGGTCGGTAAAAGGTCGGGATCACTCGTCAATATCTTACTGTGCATACGTTTAAAAACAAGTGCAGTATTTAACTGCCATGTGTTCCCAAAATAATACAGTTAAACATCGTACGTTGTGCGAACGAGGCGTTACTGTTTTTATGACAATTTTTAATAATTCGAATTTAATTCAAAAAACAAAACGGATTCGCTTCTCTAGGCCTGGGTGTGACTCATAAACATTTAAAAAGATTTAAAATTATACAACGCCACACGGTCTTTTTGACGCGTGGCGAAAATCGCAAGCACAACTAACGCCACCATCTTGTTTTTTCAAAACAATTTCTGGGACAATTTCATAAATGATTTACTAACAACAACCCTGTCAATGTCATTCAGTCGCCAAAAGAGCCATGTACTCGTAGCACTATTTTGGAGCACTATTTTTGGAAAGGCAAATTTCGCGCCCTCTCGCCCCTAGCCGCCGCAGGAGACGCCCCGGGCGTCGGGAATCCCGGGCCGATTTCCGGCCACCGTAGGCCGGCCCCTGTAGGCGCGGGCTTGCGGACGGTGAGCAATGGGCAGCTCACCGTCCCTTAAGGACCAGGCCCGGGTCGACGGCGCCATGTATTCCACGCGCGCCTCAAAGAGATGAAATTATGAAATGAAATGATGATGATGAAACGATTTTATTTTCTGTAAGTAGATTTGTACAAACACTTTTACACGTCAATCATATTTAGAAAAAAACTAGTTGAGCTCGGCGTTTTCTATCTGACAACTCTGAAAAGAAAGGCCGAAACAAACTCAGAGGTCACAGTCTCTTTTGAAGTCCAGACATAATCTTGGTCAGATCATGTGAAGACCATGTAGATTGGTGTCTCAAATGGTCTTTTGAGGAAAGAACCACACAGATTGAGTGGACCAATCCAGTCAGTGCACGCATTTGTCAGTAATCGTGCAGCTCAACTCAGAACTTAAGGAGCTCAACGATTCGACGAACAATACCAAAGAAAGGACATTTGGGTAGGCCGCTTAAAAGACTCAAACTGCCAGACCAAGATGAAAATTACTGAGAGAAATAATAAAAACAATAATCCACATAGTCTTCACATTCACAAAAATTAAAAAAAATAAAATATAATACTTCAAAAAGTAAATATTAATGTCATTGTATATATAAAAAAAAATCATCAATGTCACACTTACTATAAAAATAGATTTAGTATAAAATTATTTTGTTGCCTGGGGGTACATTGGAGTAGCTTAATTAATCCCAAGCCTTTTTGTCGTCTAAGTAATCTTTAACTTTATAGAAACCTTTATAGAAAGAGAGTTTCTGTTTAATAAATGATTTAAATTTATTGAGGCTCAGTTCTTTAACATGGCTTGGGAGTTTGTTGTAAAAACGTATACTTTGGCACTTAAATGAATTACTAATTTTTTGGAGCCTAGTCTTGGGCACAATAAGTGAGTCTTTGTTTCTAGTATTTATGATATAAATGTCGCTGTGTTTAGAATACAGATTAATATTGACTTCAGTCAGTACAAGTTTAGGGGTCCACTAGCACCGCAGGCTCCATATCAAACCTCCGGATACGGAAGCCATTCAGGCGGAGCTATACGAGGGGTACAGAGCAGCGAAGACCGCCCTCCAAGCGGAGATCCTGCGGGCCAGGGGGTTGGCCCGCGAGGAGTCGCTGGGGACTCTAGACAGGGACCCGTGGGGACGCCCGTACAAGGTGGTGCGGGATAAACTCCGCCCATGGGCTCCCCCGCTAACGCAGAGTCTCCGGCCCCAGCTTATGGAGGACGTGGTGAGCGCTCTGTTCCCTTCGCGAGGGGAACACTCCTCCCCGCCTATGGCTCCGCCTACTGCGGTGCCTGATGCGGACCACACCAACGACGACGACGACGATGCTCCGGAGGTGACCGAGGGAGAAATGAAAGCGGCGGTACGCAGGCTTAATGCCAAAAATACCGCCCCAGGACCCGACGGCTTACCCGGGAAGGCCTGGGTCCTGGCCTTGGAGGCTCTCGGGCCTCGACTTAGGGGGCTCCTAAGCGCATGCATGGAGAGGGGCCAGTTCCCGCTTCGCTGGAAGACGGGGAAACTGGTCCTCAAAAGGAAGGCAGGGCGCCCTGCGGACTCTCCGTCCGCTTATCGGCCCATCGTGCTACTCGACGAGGTGGGCAAGCTCTTTGAAAGAGTAATTGCCGACCGCCTCGTCGGCCAGCTGGTGCGGGTGGGGCCGGATTTGGCGGAGAGCCAGTTTGGTTTCCGCAGAGGGCGCTCTACGGTGGACGCCATCATGCGTGTGCGAGCCCTGACGACGGGGAATGCTGTTGCCCAGGGTGGGGTCGTCTTGGCGGTGTCCGTAGACATCGCCAATGCCTTCAATACCCTGCCCTGGAGTTGCATCAGGGAGGCACTCCGGTATCACCGGATGCCGACCTACCTCTGTCGTGTGGTCGAGGCCTATTTGACGGATAGGGCCGTCATCTACCCCGGTCACCAGGGAGTGTGGAACCGGCAAGAGATGTCGTGCGGTGTCCCACAGGGATCGGTCCTGGGGCCGCATCTGTGGGACATCGGATACGACTGGGTGCTGCGCGCCGACCACCCTAGCGGCGTCAGCGTAGTGTGCTACGCTGACGACACGTTGGTCCTGGCGCAGGGGAGGTCGCACCAGGCGGCGGCCGAATTAGCGGCACGCGGGGTTGCGACAATCGTCGAAAGGATCCGGCAATTGGGACTCGAGGTGGCCCTGCACAAGTCCGAGGCCATGTGTTTTCATGGTCCTCGGAACGCGCCACCGTTGGGGTCCCAAATAACGGTAGGAGGGGTTTCTATCGGCGTCGAGTCGACGATGAAGTACTTGGGACTCGTCCTCGACAGCCGGTGGAACTTCGTGGAGCATTTCCGACGTTTGGCTCCCAAACTGGAGCGGGCGGGCGCTGCATTGAAGCGGCTCCTGCCCAATCTAGGGGGTCCAAACGCCTCCTGCCGGAGGCTCTACGCGGGGTCGTGCGGTCCATGGCCCTCTACGGGGCACCTGTATGGGCGCGCTCTCTGGCGCTGCGGCCAGCCCGCCGGTTGAGCGCGGCCCAAAGGGTCATGGCCATCCGGATGGTCCGAGGATACCGCACGGTCTCCTGTGAGGCAGCGAGCCTCCTTGCCGGATTGCCGCCATGGGATCTGGAGGCAAAAGTCCTCGCGCACGTATGGGAGTGGCGCGAGGAGGCGAAACGCCGGGGCGTAAGCCCGCTGCCGCGAGAAATCGCGGCACAGCGGACGGAGCTCCGGCGGGATCTCATGGCGTCATGGAAAGTACGGTTGTTGCAACCCAGTGCTGGGCACGCCACGATTGCGGCGATAAGTCCCCTCTTTGAGGAGTGGCTGGAGAGGCGCCACGGCGTCCTCACCTTCCGCGTGACGCAGGTCCTCACCGGACACGGCAGCTTCGGGAGGTTCCTGTGTCGGATAAGGCGGGAGGAAACGTCCGGGTGTCACCACTGTGTGGATCGCCTGGAGGACACGGTGGAGCATACGGTGGAGGTCTGCCCGGCTTGGGCAGAGCACCGCCGTGTCCTCGTGGAGGCGATCGGCGGGAGAGACCTCTCGCGTCCGGCCCTGGTTCAGGCCATGGTACGGAGCGAGAGGGCATGGGCAGCCGTCACCTCCTTCTGCGAAGCAGTAATGCTCGCAAAGGAGGAGGCGGGACGGTTGAGGGAAAGGCAAGTTTCGCGCCCTCTCGCCCCTAGCCGCCGCAGGAGACGCCCAGGTCGTCGGGAATCCCGGGCGGATTTCCGGCCACCGTAGGCGCGGGCTTGCGGACGGTGAGCAATGGGTAGCTCACCGTCCGGTAAGGACAAGGCCCGGGTCGACGGCGCGTTGTATTCCACGCGCGCCTCAAAGAGATGTCGTCAGCACATAGTAGGGGTCCACTAGGGCCGATGCCTGCCGGGGTCGCGGGAAGGTACTTATGGGTCACCGAGGCCCCCGCAACACAGGCAACAAGAAGGAATACGGGTGGGTTTTAGTCAGTAAGAGTCTGACACACCCTCCCGCTCCGCCCAGAGCGGGAGAAGTTATTTGATGATTTTCCACCCAAAAAAAAAAAAAAAAGGGGTCCACTAGGGCCGATGCCTGCCGGGGTCGCGTGGCAGTCCAAAAGGGTTACCAAGGCCCCTGGCAACACAGGCAACACGGAACAGGTCTGACATACCCTCCCACTACGCCCAGAGCGGGAGAAGTTATTTAAAGATTTACCAACCAAAAAAAAAAAAGGGCCGACATGCCCGTGCCAACATGCTGTAGTACTAGTGAAGTAGTAGAGTAGTGAGTGTAGGAGTAGTTATATTGACCACGTGAAAAGTTTAATTTGTTAAACATTGTGGTGTGGTTTACAAAATATTTGTTGTACATTTGCATCAATGTAGGTAGGTAGGTATGTAAATAATTTTACAAAAAAATAATCAAGAACTGTTGCGGGTCTAATCATTAGGGTTTAGCTTTTGTTTAAGAAGTGGAAGACTCAGTAAGTTTGCTTATGCTCTATGGCGTTTATCTAATCTAACAGATAGACAAGCCACATTGCAGGCTTATCATGCATATGTTGGTTCAGTATTGCGTTATGGTATACAGGTATGGGGAAACTCGGTGCATCTCGGAAGAGTTTTCATCGCACAAAAAAGGTGTATACGTGCGATTTGTAATGTAGAGCCACTCACATCCTGTAAACCACTGTTTAAGAAACTCAGAATACTTACGTTGACTGGTATTTATATTGAGGAAGTATGTAAATTTACCAAATCTCATCCAGAGATGTTTGAAAAACTGGGAGATAAATGTGCGTTTAAAAATAGATATCCAAATAGACTAATTAATGCGAGAATAAAAACGGAACTATATAGGCGAAGCTGTTATCCTATGTGTATTCAGATTTATAACAAGATTCCTAACCAAATCAAAGAACTTCCAATGGTTCGCTTCAAAGGGGCTTTACGTAGGTGGCTAATAGAGAATCCCTTCTATAATATAAAATAATTATTTTAGTTTAAATGTAAGTAATAATGTAACTGGACCTACCTATAACAAAAATTTGCATGTCATTATGTTATGATTAAATATGTTAAGCTACTAATATTACCTACCATTTTAAGAACTTTTGTAACCATATTTATCTGCAAATAAATCTTTGAATTTGACTTTGACTTTGACTTTGACGGCTGTCCATGCCCTCTCAATATGGATGTATGGGGTGACGATAATGGAAAAGTATGAAATGTATACGTATATTCTCACTCACTTTCTCTCTCACTCTGAGTGAGAAAGTGGAATAAAAGTTAACAGGAATCGTATGTCTTGGCCAAGTAATAAGGACGGATGAAACACAGCTAGGTTACTCTAAGAAAGATTACTATAAATGTATGGATGAAGAGAGAGAAGAAGACCAACGCCAAGGTGTAATGTAATGTTTTATTCGAAATACACAATTATGTATGTAGACACACGCTGTGATAGACATACAATTTTGATTATATTGATTTCCAGCTATCGCCAAAATATAAATAAACTGGGCAGCATGCGTGATCAGCCCGAAACTGCTCTGGAGCGAGCCGTGTGGTGGACGGAGCACGTTTTGCGTCAGGGCGGTGCGAGATATCTGCGCTCGCCCGCCGCCAACATGTCGTGGACGCAGTATCTAGAACTAGAACTTGTGCTTTTAGTCTATGTGCGATTGCTCTAGCCTTTGTTTTAGTTTTTTTATTGGTGTCACATTCACAAAAACTAATCAATGATTAAAATATTATAAACAAATTGTTGCTTCGTAGATATAATATTTTTCTGCCAATGTGTTAAATAATGTTGTTATGATGTTATTGTAGTTGTCATCAGCATAATAAATTGACAATAAAGAAAGGGGAACCTGATTTAATAATTATTTTTGATTTAGTTCGAACAAACTTCTCAATAAATCCTATGGGAATAAAGAAATCGCGACGCATACATCAAACGTAAAAGTCGCTTTAATTGCTAGTGTTAGTTTTATAGAAGAAACGAAATCTATTCATTTATCTATCACAGCATCCGCTCACGCCTAGAATAACGTACTTACGCCTTTGTGTTATTAAATTACTTGACCGTCACTGGAAGCTTTATATTGAGAGAGCATTTCCGTTTCCGTCGGTTTCTTATCAGTTTTAGTACTTTTTTAACCTACTCAGTGGCGCCACCTGGTGTTTGCTCGCCATTTTAGTTTCGTAAAATGTAACGAGCTACTTTTTGTTCATTGGCGTTTCGTTCTCCGTCGAAGCAACTTGTGCGCATCGGTTCACGACCGATGCCAAAAAATTACACTATATTTTTATTTATTTTATCTTAATTCAAATATTATATTGCATAGAAAGTACTGATCATACTTTTAACGGTTTTTTTTCCGTTCGGATCACTACCTTTTAAATTACCAGCTAAGTAAATTCAATATTTCATTTAAAAATATAGTGCTGTTTTATAGTGAGTATTTGTGAAGAAAAACTGTAAGTACCCTACTTCGTAAAAGTGGTCTTTACTTTAAACGGTTTTTCCGTTCGGATCACTACTTAGATTTATTATTTACCATAATAAATCTAAGAAATAAATCTAATGCTTTGAATTTTATTGTGAGTCTTGAAGTCTTTATATTTGATACAGTCTTTATAACGTAACTTTTAGTGCGATGATGGATGACCACGTAATTGTCGGCTGCCGAGCCACAAGCTGTGGCCGGACCGAGTGGAATGGCCCAGAAAAGAAACTTTAGCTGCTCTAGCAGCAGCTCCACGAGCAGTAGCTCTTCAAACTCGTCTTCTCCGAAGCGTAGCAAGCGGTCGCGCCGCGCACGCTGTAAAAATAACAAGCGCGCCCAACAGTCTAACCCGACATTGGACAAGCTTATAAAGGAAGTCAGTGAGCTACGCCAACAAGTTTTTGCAAATAATATGCACACTGCTTGCCATGATGAGGTATCAGTTTGTTCTGGGGTCAGTGGGGAACTATATGACCAGCATAATATTGATGAACAGTGCCCTGATGTTGAAGGTCAAAACTCAAATTTAGAATTCACTTTTGATATCGAGACAAAGCTTAAGGAACCATCAGTTCCGAAAACTCCTGATGGTTTTTTAAAAATGCTACTAGATGTCCAGCGCTTAGGTAGCACATCTTGGTCCGAGGTAAGGTATTCTGATACTCAAAAGCTGTACAATCACACCCCTGGTTTCATAGACTTGGACACAAACGAAGAGATAAAAATGTATGATACCTTACGTCACTTGGCACATGCTGATAAATCATATGCAGCAATGACTTTTTGCATCCTAAAACAAAAACAATCATTGCAAGAAGCTATTCGTAATCTCCTCTTGTGGGCTAAAAATACAGAAGTCAATTTTGATAATTTAAGTGGGAAGGTTGAAGAATTATTTCAAAAAGGTGATTTGCATAAAATTTCTTCAGACTTGTTACAATTAGTTTGCGGTCATTGAGCCGAAAGTATAGAAATGCGTCGAGAGACAATTACTAGTCAAATTCGAGATCCCTTAGTTAAAGCGTCCTTGAACAGAATTCCCCCATCATCGACTTATTTATTTAGTCCCGAACCTTTCACGACAGCATTAGAAAAGGTGTACGCAAAGCTTTTTGGCCTCCCAAAACTGATTTACATACTAGATCTAATCAATGTAACCGCCGCCCCTCGCGGGGGCAAGGCGTAAATAAACCAGTAGGTAGTTCCATCGCGTGAAGCTCAATATTTTTGCCATGAACCAGGCATACCGATGCACACGCATGCCTATGAAAACTCACCCTCGCGGGGTGGATATTTTCGAACCAATTACACAAACAAAGGTCAGGGTCTACCATCCTTTCAATCCGATCAATATACCAACAGTAGAGGTTCATTTCACAACCGAGGCTCGCGGCCCGATCGTGGGAGTAACCGAGATCGAGGACGTTCAAACCCTCCAAAAAGCTCTCGAGCGAACCAAAAACGGTACAAGCAATGACTCGAATCGTTTTCGAGCAGGTCAGTTAGCGCACTACCACTCGAAATGGAAGGAAATGGGAGCACCAGAAATTGTTCTAAAATTAATTCAAGGGTATCGCATACCATTTACCCACAAACCTCCTCTGATATACCCAAATGTAACCAATGGTCCCTTTCAAACACTTGTCTCAAAATAAATGTCTACAATAATAAACAAAATGAAAGCTCAAGGCATTCTAAAATTTGTTCAACTTTCACCGAGTTTCATTTCCCCTCTATTTTTGATACCAAAACCAGACGGATCAGCCCGTCCCATATTCAACCTAAAAGCGTTAAACGAATTTGTAAAAACCCAAACATTTCACTTAATAAACATGTATCGCATCCCGGACTTTCTGCAACCACAAGACTGGATGTGCAAAGTGGACCTATCACAGGCATATTTCCACTTAAAAATTTCAAAGTCACACAGGCGCTTCCTTCGCCTTGTATACAACCAAGAACTGTTAGAGATGACCTGCCTTCCGTTCGGTTTGAGCACTGCACCCAAAACCTTTTCAATACTAACGAATTGGGTTGCCCAAATATTACGAGAACGCTGGAACATCCGAATCATTGTCTATCTCGACGATTATTTAATAGCACTTCAAAATGTACACGTTCTTCGAGATCATGTCGAGCTCACATTAGACACATTACAAAATCTTGGTTGGCAAGTAAATTTCGAGAAATCTGTTCTTTCTCCTCAAAATACTATTACATATTAGGAATATTTTGGAGTCCCTGGGACAATTTAAAATCCCTGCCAAAAGAAAAGACTTGCTCAATAGTCAAAAAAGTGAGTCAAGTTCTCGAGCTCTCTAAAAGAATTGCAGAAAATAATAGGGCTCCTGAACTTTGCCAATTATGTTGTTCCTCGAGGCCGGCTCAATCACCGGCAATTATTAATGTTCATGAACTCTCTACCAGACATTTTATCGAAAACCTACCCACTACCAAAAAATGTTCGAAAGGAACTGGAATGGTGGATTCTGAACTGTCAGTCATCAACACCCCTACATTACCCTCCACCAGTAAACTTCCTGACAACAGATGCATCAAATCAGGGTTGGGGAGCGCAACTGAACAATCTGGCTGTATCAGACAGTTGGTCGCAAGAGGAACATACTCTGCACTGCAATCAAAAAGAAATGTTAGCCATATTTCGCGCCCTTCGAGACAACGCTCACCTGCTCTGCAACAGTTCGATCCTGATACAATGCGACAACAGGACTGCTGTCAGTTATTTAAGGAACGAAGGAGGTACGAAATCATTACCCCTAATAGAACTAACATATCAAATTCAAAATTTACTGGACCAATTTCAAATACACTTCAGCATACACCATCTCCCGGGCAAGTACAACAATCATGCCGATCATCTGTCACGCTTTCGCCAACCTCCGGAATGGCACCTGATGCCAGCCTGTACGAAAATGGTGTTTGCAAAGTGGGGAACCCCAATAATAGACTTGTTTGCCTCAGCGACAGCTCACGTAGTTTACAATTATGTATCCCGAGACCTAAGAGACCGACAAGCACTATTTCACAATGCATTCAGTGTCCCATGGAACTATCATTCGCATGGTTGTTCCCACCTCCGTTCTTAATCCCGAGAGTCCTAAAACACCTCAATCAATCAACGGGAATATTTTTATTAGTACCTCGATGGGAGAAGGTATTTTGGCGTGCAGACCTCAAAATTCGAGCGCTAGCACCTCCGCTAACTCTGAAAAACTTACAGATGCACCTGGTCGACACATCGACGGGACTTCCACCACCACAAGTGGACAAAATTATCCTCGACGTCTGGAAATGTGGGGGTGGTCCGAGGCGATAAGAACATGGAACCCCGAACAACAGTTATTGCTCAAAAATTCCTGGCGCAAGTCTACCTTAAAAACATGTGAGGTGGCTTGGAAACGTTGGATTTCCTGGTCTATATCTAGAAATATTGAAACGAATAATCCTACCGGTACGCAGTTAGCCCAATTTTTATCTGATTTGCATCTAATTCATAAATTATCATATAATACAATTCTTTTACATAAATCTGTCGTCTCACTTTATGTAATGTTGAAAGATCCAGTCAATTAAGTTCGCATGTTCTTGTGAAACATATTTTAAAATCAATTGCTCTGGAAAATCCTAAGTCTTCTAAGCCACCAATATGGGATGTTAGTAAATTAATTACCTTTTTAAGCAATTACACTGTAGACATTGACAATCCCTTTCAAATATCACGCCATACTGCAAGCATATTACTGCTTTGCTCAGGTAGACGCATACATGACTTAACACTGCTTAGAGTTGATCCTGACCATTATGTTAGATCAGATGATAGTGTTATATTATGGCCTCAATTTGGTTCGAAAACAGATTGCAGTAATCACAGACAGTCCGGCTGGAAACTTCTTGTAAATCCTAACAATTGTAACCTAAATCCTATATTCTGGATAGAAAGAACTTCACAATTATTAAATGATAGACGTAATGCTGCAAAATCATTTAATTTATTTATTATAGTTAGAGGTGTGCCAAAGCCCGCTTCACGCACCGTCATCGCAGGGTGGGTGAAAACCCTATTCAATGAAGCCGGCATCGCAGCAACTCCAGGAAGTACACGATCTGCAGTAGCCTCTAAAAGTTGGCTAGAAAATCATCCCCTTGACGAAATCCTATCTCGGGGAAATTGGCAATCGGCTAATACATTCCAGAATTTCTACAGAAGAGAAGTCCTAAGAAGTGTTGATTCAAATCTAAATGTTACACAACTCTTTAATCCGATTAATTAAATCTAAATATAACTATAATTTTTATTGTATTTTTTGTGATTAAATCAATAAATATGTACCTATGTACCTTTTCACATGACGTGTAATAAATATACTTTCTGACATCATTTGTGTTTTAAACTTTCTATCACATTGGCGTTATCATATAGTGGCAACACCAGGCGATATCAAACAGGTCTCAATATAAAGCTTTCAGTGACGGTCAAGTAATTTAATAGAAGCGTTTTACCTGAAATAAAACGCATATTAAAATACTTACCTCACTAGAAGCTTTAAGTTTACTTCTGCCTGGTTATATTGAGCCAATGAACAAAAAGTAGCTCGTTACATTTTACGAAACTAAAATGGCAAGCAAACACCAGGTGGCGCCACTGAGTAGGTTAAACAATACTAAAACTGATAAGAAACCGACGGAAACGGAAATGCTCTCTCAATATAAAGCTTCCAGTGAGGTAAGTATTTTAATATGCGTTTTATTTCAGGTAGAACGCTTCTATTAACAGTATCAATTTATTACTTATAATGTTGCGGCAAAAATACTAGCTCATTTTATTCACCCTTTTACTAACTTGAAAACCGACACGTTCCGCTTATTTTATCAGCATGTGTATTTTATCTAAACAACAAATATAATATATACGAGTAAGCAAATGTATTCATTTGTTTTTCATAACAGTCTGAGACGGCGTACGAAGATGTTCGCACCGAATAGCCTTGTTGTTATTTTTAACGTTATCGATAGCGCCCAACGATGCGGCAAGAATACTGGCGTCTTTCCCAGTTCCGTCGATCAGTCATCAAGTTGTGGTTCATCCTTTAACTCAAGAACTAGCCAAGCGAGGACATCAAGTCACAGTCATTACAACAGATCCCTCCTCACCAAATGGAGGAAAGTCTTGGAAGTCGATTTCTGTTAGATTCGCCACCTGCGAATCGTAACAGAAATCGATCGAAAGAGAGGGGTCTTATAAAAAGTTAGCAAGTAAATGATTGTCATCAATATCCATTGCCATTATTAAGGATAGCTTGTTAGCAGAATTAACTACCCTCTTACCCTCTTTATCTTTGTAAGAGGGGTCAAATAATGTAGGGTAACTACTATACGATGGAAGTAATTTTATAAAGAACTAGGTTAAAAAAAGACCGAAATATTTGTATTACTTGCCATAACTTCAGAGTCAACATTTCCACAATTTTATTCACTCTCTAGAAATCAAGAACTCATAAAAGATGACTTTGAGCAAAATTTTCAAATATTTCTACTGTTGCCATTTCCTAAGGATATTATTGCGGGCATAGGTAGCACAGCGTTATGAAAAGATTCAATAGGGAGTCAGGCGGGCAAAGTGACGGTACAATACTGTTATTATTATGACCTCTGTGATATTATACTTCTCGATGTCGTAGAATTTTACGTAAATACATATACAGTGTAATCCTCAAGGTTTGGATTAAATTAAAAGCTTCCTTCCTTCCTGTGTTACAACTTCACTTACTTAAAGTTGTTTATCTTTAAAGTACTTATTCAATTACTACTCATGACAAAACAATCTAGACTCGAAAAAGTCTCAACAAACAATAAATGTGGGCTTAAAAACACGATCTCAAAGAATACTTTACCGAAAATCAATGACGTATCTAAAATCATGAATTCAAGGGACCAGGGTACTGTTGGCTCAGGGTCTAGGGGAATGACTTCAGAGTTGCATTTTCTTTTGACAATTAAAACAGAACTCCCAAAGCAGACCCCGACAAATAATTGGTCTTGGAAGTTTTACCATCCAATACCAATCATTTGTCGGGGCTTTGATACGATAGCCTTATCGTAATCTTTATATAATTTGGATTGAGAAATTATATTTTATTTCCGTAAATCAGTTTTTAAAACACTTGCGTATCATACAGGCTAGTGTCTAAGACGGTATTTCGAAGAAAAACACACAGCTTTGAGAGAAAATATCACCTACCTAGTACCTAGGTTAATAAGGGTGCAGCTATTTGGGTTTTCGTTTTTAGTTATGCAGTATTGAAGTAAACATTTTCAAGTGGCTACAATTTTTTTATCGAACTATTTTATTGCAGGATCTCAAATCATAAAGAACGGCGTGACCCACGTTAGCTTTGGTACAAAAGTCCAACAACGAGGAAGCAGTGACTTCCTCCAGAAAGAGTACAATTGATGGCCAAAGTCTTCTCTGAATTACATAAGTGGGACAAGGATGAACTTCCAGGGCGCTCTAAGAATATCAGGATATCTATATGGCTGCCACAGTCAGACCGTCTAAGTGATAATAGTTTTATGTACAACGGCCTCTCATATGGTTCGCTAACTGCTATTGCCGATTTTGGAGTTTTCGTCCCAAAGTTAATTAAACATGAACTCATTAGGGTTTTGAAATAATTGAAACTGATTCGTGTTTAAATAGATGTGGTCTTTTAGCAACGGCATAATTTATTCACAAATTGTTTTTGTATGTATTCCGTTGTTTGAGAGGTTTCTAAAAGGGTGTATATAGAAACCCCTTAATATTACATTTCATTCTACATTTGACCTCTAATTAAAATGTTCTATGATCAACTAAAATGTTTTTATTTTACTAAAACCCAAGTAGGAGGTTTGAATAGTTGTAGTTATCCAATCAAATCAAATAATTTATTTTACAGACCAATCAATCAATCAATTGGCTGGTCTGTAAAATAAATTATTTGAACGATGAACCCATTTAATTTACAGACCATATGTTCATGATCATGCATGATTAAAACCCACTCATCAAGTCAACCAAATGAATTCAATTTTTTTCCAAAGTTGTACACGACGTAACTAGATGGCGTTGGCGTTAAATTAGAAGTCGCTATGGTTTCGTTACCACGATTTTGTTAGGATCTTGAATTTTTGCAAATATATTACCAGCTATATAACAGTACACAGTTTGGTTGTGTTATTTAAACCCTCAACCCTACTAGTACACATAAGGTCAAAACTTAAGTACTGAGTGCCATCATCGGTGTTCGGTATTTAACACCATACAATCCAATTTGCTAGTAATTGCATACACATTTTAAACATTAGTGTTAGTACATACATTTGGCAAATCTTGGTAACAATAACTAGTAATGTCAAAATCATTAATAATACTATTCTCAAATTAATACAACACAACATCAATAATCAAATATGGAAAAGGTACAAGAAACTGCATTATTTCAAGGCACAATTTGAAGGGATGATTTGAAGACTTCTTGAAGGCTACTTGTATCCAGCCGAGCACAACACAGTTGGGGAAGGGCTAGGCAAATGATGATGACTTGTGTCTTGGTCCAGTGCACGAGTATTAGACCTTTCGCCCTATCGGCCACGGTGACCAAGAGGCTATTCGCGCTGCCCCACACTCCCCGCTTCAGGGAGGCGACAAGCTTTCACATGATTGCGTTGAAGTCATCTGTCAGTCATACGCGCCTCTGCGAACATCCCTGATGCACTACAGTGTCGTGGCAACCCCAACAGCACCTTGTATGCATTGTTGTACTGGAAATGTAAGACGCTGTAAGCCTTTTACTTGTAGTCGACCCATAGACTGCAAGTGTAAAAACATTAGCAGTATGCCTTAGTTCTTACACCATCACATCATCATTTCATGTCTGTCTGTGTGTGGTCTCATTTGTATGAATACTTTCTTTGTCACTCAATTATACGCTGTTGACTATGATTTTAGGTGTTCATGATAAAATAATTGATGTATTCACTGATATGTAACTTTTTAAAAATCTTGAAAATAATCTTCTTTTCCTAATAATTACTTTTCAGGGCATCCAAAGATCAAGGTATTCATAACACAAACAACAAGAAGACCGCCCTCGGTCTTTAATCAACACACGAGACTATCATAGCCGGAGTACCTATGATCGGTGTACCAATGTAATGTTTGGCAATTAATGGTACAGTGTTGAAAAATATGAACATCATGACATTAGAGTGAACCTTGATTTACTCACGTTGACAGATGAGGAGTTTAAAAATGCTATTAACAATGTCATTGGTGATAAAAGGTTGGTTCATAATATTTCTATCAGTTTTGATCTTTCCGTGTTTCATACAGAATGTTTCTTAGCGTAGGTCTAAGCAAATTAACGTAATTTTTTACATCCATTTTATTAATTTTCCGGCTACGTATTGCATTTTTAAACTGGCTCAACATTATTTTTGCTCCTTGTCCGTAAATTCTGAGGGGCTTGTGGCTAAGTAATAACAGCCGCACGGGTCGATTGATCAGGTTAAACTACGCTTGCCGCGGTTGGTCCGTGGATAGATGACCATCTTTACATACCAAGACCCCCCGTGCCTCGGAAAGCACGTTGAGCCGTTAGCCCCGACTGTTATTTGTAGACTGGGCCTATATGGCGCAGCCGTGAGGCACACAATCTAACTACTTTCTGTTTTTTGTTTTTGTATGAATATTGTGTGCCTTAACCTGGGTCAAATAAATTTATTTTCTTTCTTTATCTTCGAGAGTCGTTACGGGTAGTCTGAAGCCCGAAAGTCTGACAACCAGTCTTACCAGGGGAAATCGTGTTACCCAATAACTGGGTTGTGGAGGTCAGGTAGGTAGTCACTCCATGTAAAATACTAGTGTACTTGACTAATATAAATGATTTATTTTCTGTAAGTAGGTTTGTAGAAACACTTTTACACGTCAATCATATTTTTAAAATAAAGCTAGACGAGGTCGGCGTTTCCTATCTGACTACTCTAAGAAGAAAGACCGAAACAAACTCAGAGGTCACAGTCTCCTTTAAAGTCCAGACATAATCTTGGTCAGATCATGTGAAGGCCATGTAGTTTGGTGTCTGAAATGGTCCTTTTGAGGAAAGAACCACACAGATTGAGTGGACCTGTCCAGTCCGTGCACGCAATTGTCAGTAATCATGCAGCTCAACTCAGAACTTAAGGAGCTCAACGATTCGACGAACAATACGAAAGAAAGAACATTTGGGTAGGCCGCATAAATTACTCAAACTGCCAGACCATGATTAATACTAAATAAGAAAAAAAAAACAACAATGACCCACATAGGCTTCACATTCACAATAATTGAAAACAATATAATACTTTCAAGTAAATATTAAATTCCAAACAATATATTGAACTCCACAAAGTAAATATGTCAAAAGTGTATATAAATAAAATAAAAGTTTCAGTATGCAATAATTGGAGCAGCTTAATCCCAAGCCTTTTTGTCCTCAATATAATCTTTAACGGTATAAAAGGCTTTCTGGCACAACTTACTTTTAATAAATGATTTGAATTTATTAAGGCTTATATCTTGCACGTGACTTGGAAGTTTATTATAAAAACGTATACATTGACATCTGAATGAGCCACCTATTTTCTTGAGCCTTGTTGTCGGTACAACAAATTTGTGTTTGTTCCTAGTATTTATATTATGGATATCACTGTATTTTTTAAACAAATTTATATTTTTATGGGCATATAAAAGATTTTCAAAAATATACTGAGAGGGCACAGTCATTACATTAATCAACTTAAATTTCTCTCTGAGAGAGTGTCTCGGACTTAATTTATAAATTGACCGAACAGCTCGTTTCTGCAAAACAAAGATAGTCTGAATGTCAGCGGCATTTCCCCACAACAGAATACCGTACGACATTACACAATGAAAATAGCTAAAGTACACTAAACGGGCTGTCTCTATATCAGTTTTTCTAACAGCGGAAAAAATACTGCGGAGCTTAGCTTTTTCGACAATTTATCTATATGTGGACCCCACTGAAGCTTAGCATCCAAAGTTAAGCCCAATAATACTGTATTATCTTCAGGATTCAATTCTTCGCCCTTTATCAACACATTAGTTTTCACCTGCCTAACGTAAGGTAGCGTAAACTTAATGCATTTGGTTTTTTTTCATTAAGCAGTAAATTATTGACATTGAACCAGTGAACTACTTTTGAGATCGCACTATTTACATCGTCAGTAACCAGCTCCTGACTTTTAAGTTTAATCAAAAGTGAAATGTCATCCGCAAACAACACTATATCATGATTATCCTTTATGAGGTACGGCAAATCATTAATGTAAATAAGAAACAAGAAAGGACCAAGAATTGAGCCCTGTGGGACTCCCATTGTTACTATAGATCCGGGAGATCTTTTCCCATTAACTTCAACGCTCTGAATCCTATTACTCAAGTATGAAAGAAACCAGAAAGTTCCTAATCTTTGAATGGCAAATGATTGCGAGTGCTACATTTTGAGAGAGAGAGAGAGAGAGAGAGCCTTAGTTTCACAATAAAAAATGATAACTATGTATAATGTTTACTGGCATACAAAGCTATTATTACCTTAGATACGTAGGTATTAGCTATTTTTTGCTGACCAGTAGGTACGGTCAGTAACAGAAGTGAACCTGTGTAATGTTCATGTTCACCTATTATTATGTTGTATGAAGTAAGAAGATCCAGAGCGGTGCTCCGGATCCCGTAGTGGCGGAGTTTCCTGATTAACGTTTCGTGGAGAACGCAATTGAAGGCCTTGGACAAATCACAAAAGATGCCCAATACATCGCGTTTATCTTCCCATGCATTATAAATATGTCCTAAAAGTTCAACACAACAGTAGTCGAACGACCCCTTGTAAAACCGAACTGTTTATTGTGTTATAATGTATGTTTATTAAAAAATCTTTGTAATTGGTATAAAATTATTTTTTCAAAAATTTTACTAAAGGTAGGTAGTACTGAAATAGGTCTATAATTGGTGGGGTCTGATGTACTACTTGATTTAAACAAAGGTATTATTTTACTATTTTTCATAAGGTCAGGAAACTCCCCACAGTCAAGAAGATAAGAGATAAAGTAGGTGCTACAATGTCAATAATTGACTTAGCAATTTCT
Source organism: Atethmia centrago (assembly GCA_905333075.3). Taxonomy (NCBI): domain Eukaryota; kingdom Metazoa; phylum Arthropoda; class Insecta; order Lepidoptera; family Noctuidae; genus Atethmia; species Atethmia centrago. The sequence goes on from HG995388.1 coordinate 10,826,846, forward strand.
ACAGAATTACCCCACAGATCTGCAGTCTTTTTTACATTTAAAGTGTGAAAGGTTTTAATTATATCTCTACAGGTAATGTGTTCAAAATGAAATTCCGAATCGCAAACATTAACATTTTCCTTGAGCAAAGACTCAGCAACAGAAGGTGATGAGTTTAGGGATTTAGTAATTGAAACGGGAATATCTGAAAATAAATTTTCAAAGGCCGCGGCGACTTGCGAGTCTGATTTTATTATGTTGTCAGGCTATAGTCAGTATTTCAGTTACTAGACCTTCCCGTTTCACTATTAATAATATTCCGTAACTGCAAGTCGTTTCGATTACATTACTACTATTTTTAATCTTCGAACTCAAATGACGCGACTTGGCCATACAACAAACTTTTTAAATAATTTTGAATAGTTTCTAACATATAAATTAAATTCAGCATTGTTTATGTATGCCATTTCATTGTACAGCTCATCAAGTCGTGTTCTACTTTTATGAATACCAATGGTAGCCCAATCACTGAAAGATGCGAGATAGTGTTTGGAATAAAAATGGAATGAAATTGTTTACAGTATATATTAAAAAAATCATCATATAGATGATTAGGATCAGTAGGAATTGACAAAACTGGTAATTTATTAATGAGTTTAACTGTAAAAGCCTCCAAGCGACTAGCAGTTTTAAGGTTAACAATGATATATTTTTATAATACTTCCATAAGGTACAATATGCAAGGAATGAGAGTAATAAAAGAACAATCAGCACAGTTGCTGTCCATGTACCTAAATACTAGTTCTACTCGTAGTTCTAGGTACTGCAACCACGACATGTTGGCGGCGGGCGTGCGCAGATGTTTCGCGCCGCTGTGACGCAGCACGTGCTCCGTCCACCACACAGCGCACTCCAGTGGATGTATGGGCTGGTAACGCATCACCCTTCCAAGTTTCATGATATTGTGACCAAAACTGCAATCAATTAATAAAGCTCATATCAGATGCTTCACTCGAGGGAAGGTTCGTTATTTGATTTCTCGTTCCACCGTCAAAATTACATAGGAATGAACGTTAGTTTGTTCCTTTCATTTCAATTTTCGATCATTCAGTAGGCGAGTGAGAAATGCCGCCGGGGTGCGGAAATCCAACGTAGTTGTATAGGTTCATTAATGTTTTCTTTTTCTTTTGATTCGTTTTGTGATTAGACGTTTCATTTCGAGTGAATGGAAAGGTATGGAATGAAAGTCAAAAAACCGGCTAATTACGTGTCGGACCACGCACAATGAAGAGTACGGAACTCCCCATTGTGCGTGGTCCAGTCCAGTTGGGATGCATTTATTCCGAAAACAAACTTGACTTTGTAGTTGAAAAACATGTTCTCCCATACATTGATATACGACACGGTCAATTCTCTAACTGCAAATGTAAGTTGGTCGACTATTACTCGTTAACTTGTAAAGTCTACTTTGCTGTGATAGTTTTCCTGCTAGTTGCCCATTCTAAATCGTAATAGGTACTTATGGAGAAGAACGGGCAAGAAACTCAAACTACAAGAATATAGATACTAATAATTTTTCGTTTTTATCGTGGGCACATAATCACAGCCGCTCGGGTCAATCTTCTAGATTAAGCATGTTTATTTAGGTTGCTCAGTGGATGGGTGATCATCTATTAAATGCCAAGGGAGACACCTCCATGCTTCGGAACGTTGATTGTTGCCGTCATTTGTAGATCTTTGACACTCATTCCGAGTACGAAGCCCAAATGTCCGACAAACCAGTCTTGCCAAGGGGTATCGTGATACACAGTCGCTACATGTAGAATACTGGTATTCAGCGGCATCCAGTTAGACTGGAAGCTAACCTCAACCAACTTGGGAAAAGGCTTGGCTAAGAAAATGATGATGAGGTAATAGGTAATGATTTTGGAATGAGTGTGTGCAAAATATGTCAATATTAAAAATGCAAGTTCCATTTTTGTTGCCTGTAATTTAAAATCCTGAGTGTTTAATTTATTTGCTTTGTTATATATTCTATCCTTTACACATCATAGTAACCAGCAAAATCTTCTTGCATTTTTATGACACCTAAGGCAGCGTCGTGGACGATAGGCCCCAGGTGTCATCAAAATGCAAGAGGATTTTGATGGGCCAAAATTGAAATCTTTATGAATGACCATTTATTTATTTATTTATTGGATCTCCAACAGAGGCTACATAAAATAGGGACAAGTACAAGTGTGCGCTTCCTATCCGAGACACATCATTTACATATAATCTAGGTACAGTAAGTCAAACTTACTGTACCTAGATTATATGTAAATGATGTGGTACAAAGTAAAAATAATAAAATAAATCAAACAGACACTTTCACACCGAAAGATTTATCGATATACATCTTTCGGTGTAAAAGGATCAGCGAGATTTCAATTTTCGCGTGTCACCATGTTTATAGTACCTACTACTAACGTTATGGCTACTCATTTGTGATTTGAGTTTTGTGGCTCTCGCCGCTGTGCCGCCCCAAGCGTGCCAGATTTGTGTATCCGTTTTGCAAAGTAATACTTATCATCTATTCATTCAGCAATGTTAGTTAGTGCAATGTTTCAATTCTCGCCTCGCACATCCTCAGGCAGACCAGACCTTTCACGCCGAAGATGGGCGGGACTATAATTGCAATTTTGCCAAACAAATTCCAACTCTCGTCCATTCCATCTACTCCTCGCTTCGCCGGTGTGAAACCACCATTACTATTTCAATGGTCCGTCACAGTGCGACTTACTACGGGTGCTTTCATAAAGATGCAGGTTCCCATTACGGTCAACTCGGAACGGATCATTACAGATCGCACCGATCTATACCGATCCGTTCCATCGTCTTCACATATAATTTTATAATGAATGTACCTATACAAAATATTGTAAAACATTTTAAAAGAGTAACGGTGGAGTTTCTTGCCCATTCTTCTCCACAAAAACTACCTTTTGGACTAGAATCAATTCTATTTTTTTGTAAATTTTGACGTTTAAAAGTTTCTTTTATGTGCCTATTTGAAATAAATAATTTGACTTTGTCTTTGACTTTCTGTATAATTTCAACTTGTTTCTTTATGTGCGAGCCACATAAGCCAACGTGTTGAAACTTGTCGGTATCGACTACACTTTTTCATGGATACCACCCCACTCGTGGGTTGATCTGTAGGTACTTATCAGTACCAACCTGTACCGACAAATCGGAACAGGAAAACCTTTATGCAAGCACCCAATTGCGTCATTAACTAGTACTATTGGTCGACTGCTATCTATTTATCTATCCTATAATAATAATAATATGATGATAGAATACAATACATATGCCCATTTTATTACACAAAGTGACTGCTAGCACATGTCAGATTACTCCAGTGAATTAATAATTCAACTTCAGTTGAAAGAATGACGACGCTTCGGGGAGGCCTATGTTCGGCAATGGACGTCTTTCGGCTAAAATTATGAATTATTAATAATAATAAATCATTATTTTACAAAAGTAATGTACAAAGTAGATAGGTACGCGCAGCATTTCCAGCGTAGGACTTACCTGCCAGGGTCGCGGGAAAGTCCGAAAGGGATACCGAGGCCCCTGGCAACACAGGCAACGGAAGGAACACGGGTGGGTTTTAGTCAGTAAGAGTCTGACACACCCTCCCGCTCCGCCCAGAGCGGGAAAGTTATTAGATAATTTCCAACCCAAAAAAAAGCGTAGGACTTACAAGTGCACAGACATTTGGTCGATGAACCAAAATTCTAGGTAAGTAAGTAGAAGATATTTTTAGGGGAACAATTATGGGCTTAATTCTAGTGTGAAAAAGGTGTGGTGAGTGGATGTGTGAGTCTGTCTCAGGGTGTGTGTGCATACAGTGGTCATTGTATTTTAAAGAATCTTTAATTCTCCTATGAACATGATACAGTTCACTTATATGCGATTTAACTTTAAACATAAATAATAATCGTCGTCTAATGACGAACCATGCAGATGTAAAATTAGTATGTAAAATTATAACAACAACGTACGAGATCAATAGATTACATACAAAACAAGTTAATACAGCTGGCCAATTTGACACCACGATATAAGTACTGATTATTCATTTTGTGAGGAACACAAACAACGATTAAAGCGAACAACTGTGTGAATGTGTTTGTGTGTGCTAGTTTAGTGCGTGCACGTGTTCGTTGCTTGTGTGCGACAAGTATAGTCTCGGAGACCGCTAATTATTTATGATTTTGATTATTACGTGTGTGTTCTGGTTTTGTGTTCTTATTTTGTATTATGTCATGGCACTCGTATTTATGTAGAAATTACTTAAAAAAAATATAATATCATATATTTATAAATAATCCTTTTACCTCTCTTTTGTAAATATTAATAGTATTGTACTCTTTGATTTCATTTGGTAATTTATTATATTATTTTCCATATTTTACTGTTTTAGAAAATTGCAGAACTACTTCGTTTCTATTTCTTCTATTTCTTCTTTCTTATATTAGTAAAAAAGTTTTTAGATAACACTACACAAACCAACATTAAATTTACAAAAAATACATACACACATATGTGTGTATGTATTTTTTGTAAATTTTTTTGTAAAAAAGTTTTTAGATAACACTACACAAACCAACATTAAATTTTGTAAATTTAATGTTGGTTTGTGTAGTGTTATCTAAAAACTTTTTTACTAATATTATGCAAGTATTGTAATTGTATAGTTGACGGAGATTGAAAAGTTTAGTTTTTTCATATAGTTGTTTAGTAAGTGTTAGGAAATCATAACCATATTATAACCATTTTATAAAGGCTCCTACATACTGGTGCGACATGTCGCGCGACGCGACGCGACACAAAGACACCGCGTGTAGCGCTACTTAATTTTGTTGTGGGTCATCAAAGGTTTGTCTTAGATGCTGATCCCCAAATCTCAATCAGGTATTCTAGATTAGGTTTTAATAATTAATTAGTAGAATAGTGAGTTTTTATTTTAGATGGTAAGCAGTTTCCCATTCTGCGAAGCGCTCCAGAAAGTGACACAAATTTGGCTCTTACGTGCTCGATATGGGGTTTCCAGGTCAGTTTGTCATCGAATAGTAGACCAAGATACTTTTTTGTATTGTACTGCTTGATAGTTGTGTTATTAATAACCATGAGTATGTATATTGCGATTTTAAAAGGTCTTTTGTTTTACTATAGTCAATCGGGGAAAGTAGCCATAGCCAAGTCCCAAAAATCAGAAACCGGCATCGTGGTAGGTCCAGATGTGATGGCCTAGTGCAATGGGGACGAGTGGGACTTCCACCTAAAGCGAATATCAAACGCATAAGTTTTTTGTCATCCATCCGTCACCTTTAATTGAAACGAATGATCGTTTTTTTAATGAAATAAGCAGATGAACGTTCATTGCTGTGTAAGTTTACGTTGTCGAGTGAACGTGAAATGAAACAAAACCGGCTAAGTGCGTTATCATTTCACAAATAGCTGTTGGACGGAACATCCGGTGCAGTGTGTACTATAGCCGTCGCCTTAGAATTATTACTTTTATTCGCCTCCACAACGTTCTTAGGAAGAAAATAAGACGGCTTACTCTAGTTGCAGCGCATCGTAATAGAGTGGTGTTGTCTAGAAATTTAAAAACTTTTACAAGCACCTAATTTATATGATAATTTGAGGATGAAAGAAAAATGCAAAAATTTACTGCTTACAGGATGCTGTTTATTTTGCGTAGAAATTAAAATAACAATTTTACTAAAGTAGTTTTACTAGAATTTTCTGTACCATGCATACTTTACTTTAACGTTATTTTTTTAATAGGATATTTAATACACAGTCGACCCCAAACTAGGCGGCGCCTGTTTCTTGAAAATGTTTAAATTGTTAGTGAGATGAATACACCAGCATTTCAAAGCCCGAATTCCATATAAATTGCATATTTATATGTAAAAACCAGTCAAGTGCGAGTCGGACTCACACACGAAGAATTTCGTACCACCTTACAATATTTAGCAAAAAATGCCAAAAAAAAACATTGTTTTTATAGCGACAATAGAAGTAAACAATTTGTGATCAACTGTCTATCTATTTCGGTTCATGAGATAACGCCCGCTGACAGACAGACGGATGGGCGGACGGACAGCGGAGGCTTTTGGGGGTTCCGTTTGTCACCCTTCCGCTAAAACGAGTTTCAAGACATCTTGCCAATCACATCATACATTTCTTGGTTTGATTACTAATACAGGATTCATTATTTTTTAAATTAATAATCTCCGCTTTTACCTCCGTCTGCACTAGATGGCTTCTGTTACAGAGGTACCTATTTTTTATGTAAATTCAAACCCACAACTTTTGGATGTCTTCTGTTACAGGTATTGGAGAAACTTGTACTTAAAAGAAGGCCTTTACGGCTTATTTGTTAAAGCCTGTTGATTATGAAATAAAAATAATAATTATTATTACAACGGTGGTAACAATAGCACTACGAAAATCGCCGTTACCACTGTCAATGTGTAAAAAGACAGATAGGCACACAGATTACGTATAATTTAATTTTAATCACGACATTAAAAAAAAATAAAAACCAGCCCTATCCAATTGCTCAGGGGGGTGAGACAAGGGGACGTGATATCCCCGAAACTTTTCACCAATGCGTTGGAGGACGTGTTTAAGATGCTGGACTGGACTAGGCAGGGTATCAAAGTAAACGGCGAGTACATCTCACACCTTCGTTTTGCCGATGACATCGTCATAATGGCAGAGACGCTGGAACAGTTAGACCAGATGCTGCACAGCCTAAATGGAGCCTCTCGGCGGATTGGCCTCGGCATGAATTTGGACAAGCCGAAAGTCATGTACAAATCGCACGTCTTGCCGAGTCCAATCCACATTGAAGGGTCGCTTCTCGAAGTTGTGAAGGAGTACGTCTACCTAGGTCAAGTTATCCAGCTCGGTAGACACAACTTTGAGAAAGAAGCTGACAAGAGGATCTGATTGGGTTGGGCAGCGTTTGGAAAACTTCGTCAAGTCTTCTCGTCGCCAATCCCGCAGTGTTTGAAGACTAAGGTCTTCAACCAGTGCGTCCTGCGCGTTATTACATACGGTGCTGAAACGTGGACACTGACAGTCGGGCTGGTCCACAAATTCAAGGTCGCTCAGCGCGCCATGGAGCGGGCTATGCTCGGAGTTTCTTTGAAGGATAAGATCAGAAATGAAGTTATCCGGAAGAGAACCGGAGTTACCGACATAGCCTGCAGAGTCAGCAAGCTGAAGTGGCAGTGGGCTGGCCATGTGTGTCGAAGGACCGATGGCCGGTGGAGCAGACGAGTCCTGGAGTGGAGACCGCGTATCGGCAAGCGTAGTGTGGGACGCCCCCCAGCTAGATGGACCGATGACCTTAAAAAGGTAGCTGGGACAGACTGGATGCGGCAGGCGGAGGACAGGGTGTTGTGGCGCAGTCTGGGAGAGGCCTATGTCCAGCAGTGGACTGCTATAGGTTGAGTTGATTGATTGATTGATTGATTGGCGACATTAATATTGTACGAAAACTGCAAAATACTGGTATTATTAAAAGTGTCGACTCACATGACTCGACACATTCAATTATTTATCTAATTTAAAACAAAGATCTGCAAAAAAAACTATAAATAACAATATGTTATTACAGACTGTTAAATAAAAAGCGGCCAAGTGCGAGTCGGACTCACACACGAAGGGTTGTGTACCGTATTAAGATCGAGCAAAAACAGCCGAAACACGTTTCTTGGTTGTAACCATTTAATTATTACCTGCCTTTATTTTATTTTTATTATTTGCTTTTATAAAGTGGCCATAGTAGTACACGGTTACATACTCTATGAAAAATTCAAGTGTCTACCTATAACGGTTCAAAAGAAACAGTCCGGTGACAGACGGACGGACGGATGGACGAACAGCGGAGCCTTAGAAATAGTGTCCCGTCGGCACCCTTTGGGTACGGATCCCTAAAGACGAACGAATTAAAAAACTAATACTACTAGACATCAATAATAATATTGACCGTACTTATCTCAACTCTTTTTCATATAAAACACACGTCGATCAAGTCGTTCGAATTAGTTGTAATACGGCATCCCAATGGCGAGGTTAGTCTATCTAGCATTGTGTCTTCTCTTACACATTTTCGTGACTGATGCGGCGAGGATACTGGCAGTATACCCGATCCCGTCCATCAGTCACCAGATAACCTTCAGGCCGATAACCATGGAACTCCTCAAACGTGGACATGAACTGACAGTGATAACAGCAGATCCCATGTTCAAGAAAGGTGAAACTCCAAAGAATCTTACGGAAATCGATGTTCACAATATATCGTACGAAATGTGGGAGGCGTTCATGGCATCAGGAAGAGGAAAGAAAGAAGATCTCATATCACAAATGAAGGTAGGAGTAGAAGTGATTATTAACATAGTGGACACACAACTGCGAGTCAAAGAAGTCAAGGATTTAGTCCAAGGAAAGGGGAAGTTTGATTTGTTGTTGACAGAAGCGTGTATTCGGCCAGTGTTAGCTTTTTCACATGTTTACAAAGTGCCTTTGATTCAAATAAGTTCTTTTGGAGCTATATGGGATAACTATAAAGTAATTGGAGCCCCGGAACATCCATTCTTGTATCCCGGAAGCATGAATCAGAAAATCTACAATCTGACAATGTATGAGAAGTTGTATGAACTATACAATAATTATATGGTAGATAATTTATTTGCAAGTATGGAAGAGGAAGAGAACAAAATGTTAAGGAAACATTTTGGACCAGATGTTCCGGATGTGAGGGAACTCCAGAATAATGTTGAGATGTTGTTTTTGAATATCAATCCAATTTGGGAAGGAAGTCGGCCTGTGCCTCCGAGTGTCATCCATTTGGGAGGACTGCCACAGAAACCGCATAAGGAATTGCCTCAGGTAAGCTTTTTTGTTATGTTTAATGTATTATTCAAGCTTTGGTTAGTTGAAATATTTTTGTAGGAGCCCCAAAGCTGGTAGTTTTATCGATTATTGAATGAGGCCTAGGTTCAGATATTGATGTTTATTTTTGGTGAAGTGATGATGACGAAACTTAACTATTTATACTACTATGTCAAGGAAAAATACATTTATAGCATGGGAATAGATTCTAATTGTCTAAATAAAGTTAAGTTACTGAAGTAATACCTAATAACTTTAATTAGCATTAGAGTCTTGTTTATCGTTTGACTGATTAATTAACTTAATACTTAACACTTAACATCCGTGTTTAAATATCAGGCATGGCTTCTTAATCCATTCGGACACTTTTCGGGCGCAGCATTTTATTTCCTTTTTTAGGTTTTGTTCTATTTATGACATTATTTATTATTTTTTTGTTTATTATTTTTAATTTCCTCATTTTCTTATAGTTATTTACGTCATTGTACTTTCTTATGTACTCTATATTTTTATTATTTATTGTCTACACAGTGCATAGGGTTCTGCTAGCAGAATAAAGTCACAATCCAGGCTCTGATAATGCATTTCGTATTGAAAGTTCAAATCAAAATGTTGATTGTCAAATAAGCGTACAAATATAGAATACATCGCTCCCCCCACCGAATAATATGGTAATCGACAAATCTAAATTTTACAAGAAAAATAAAAAACTGTTTTATGCGTATATTTCAGCACGGGTAGATGATAAGATAGACATTTATACGTCAAAACAAAGCTAATTTTTAACAATATATTTTGTATTATGATTATTTTTAATAGTTTAACAAAGTCAAGTTATTGACAAAAATAATGTTACTGAAATTAAAAGGCAAAAGTATAGTATGCAACGTATCATCACCATAATATTCGCGTGTAAACACAACGATATCGTAGTCAATCTTAATGCTATTATATGTGTTATATTAATGCTATTATGTTATTATGCTTATGTATTCGTTGAAATACGGTGTCAAAAAACCTATCCGCAATATGATATTAATATAGTATTCGGGTGAAATCCAAGCGATAGTATATAATATTCAAAAATATTAACTATAAGACACGGTGAACGACGTTACGATTTTGCATAAATAACTAACACGTTTTGTAAAAAGACATTACCAAATCCTGTAAATAAAAATAATACTTGAATATATATTTTTTATACTTTACGCGGAAAAAGATATGCATTTCTTACGCGAATATAATGGTAATCGTCGCTTACCGAAAAAGTTAATGATTGCATAATCTGTAATAACTTGTTATTGTATTATTCGTGCAAAAAGTGTATTTAGATTTTAAGGGAATAATATTGTTGTGTTCATTACGGTACCATTGAAATTATTGTACTTTTATAAATATACCTTAAAAAAATACAAAAAAAAATACAAGATGGTAATTAATGGTATAAAAACCAGATATGCAATAAAACGAAAACTGTCGTAGTACCACATTACCATATTATTCTATAGGGGGAACGACATATTACTTATGTAATCTATACTATCCACTATTATACCTTATAATTGGTTTTATAATAGAAACAAAGATTGTATTCAACTCCTCATTCATATTAATAACTTCCTTATATATTTCTTTTTAATCAATAATTTTATACCTATATAATTTATATAATTATATACGGATTTTCTATCCGTTTAAGGCAATTAACTTGACTCCTATTACATGTTCCGCATGCTCCGGTTATTTCAAGCAGGTTATTTTTATTATGTTCTATGGCTAGATTTTGAATAGAACAGAAAAATAATCATTGTCGCATTTAAAATAAAGTACTTATTTTTGCAACATTTCTCTAAGGAGTACAATCGGGAACGTCCGAGGGATACCGAGGCTCCTGGCAGCACAGGCAACGGAAGGAATACGCGTGGGTTCCGCTAAGAGCGGGAGAAGTTATTTGATAATCACCAAACCAAAAAAAAAAGTGGTGTACAAGTGGTGTAGTGGTGTGTGTGTGTGGTGTATTTGTTAGTTTTAAATGCTCCTTTTTTACTTTTTGTATTCCTTGTGCGTGTCCCAAATAAAATATTTTTCTTTTTTCTTTGCAATAATAATACAATAAATAAAAATAATATTCTAACATGGATACACAGAAACCTAAACTATTTTCAAGGACTAAGTAATATAAGGAAAAATAAACATATACTTAAGATAAGATTAGGTACCTACACATAGTTTTAGTAAAAAAATCAAATAGATATAATTATTATAGGGTGTCTTCAAAATATTTATTAATCCAATAATAACATTTCAACACACCCGCGATAAGCGTTCCTAAGACGCAACCAGAACTCATTGATATTACAATATTCTATTGAGAATTGTTAAAAGTATCAATTTATTTTTCTACACGTTTTCAAAAGTCATTAAATAAAGTATCTTATCGCCTTATACTTCTTCCTAATTACTGATGTTTGACTCGTTTCAATTGTGCAGAATCATCATGATATTCCACTTATAGATTTCAGTGGAGAGACATTCAAGTAGTGCCTGATATAAACGGCATTGGAATCAGTTGAGCTCAATTAGCTGATAAAGTAATCAAGCTCTAACAAATGGTCAAGTGCGTGAATTGTGTGTTTTGGAGTGATTACCAATCGATTCTCTATCGTTTTTTATGTATAGAGGCATGACAGACAGGTTGTAAAGTTCACTCATCCTCCATAGAAAAGGGAGGATCCCCTGACCATACGGGTGTCGTGACTGGTGGGCAACCGCCCAACGGTTGATGTCGGGATGTAAAATTTTGGTATTTAGCTACATCCGGTTAAATTGATAGTCAAACGAGTGACTAACGTATTTCCGACATATACAACATGTCCCGTAATTAACGCCCTTCTCCAAACTGGGGTGTTTGGTGATGTGCGTTAATTATTACAATATTAAGTTATAAACATACACTGGTTTTTTTACTATTATGTATAAAATATTGTTTATTTCTTAAAGTAGTTATATTGATTGTAGGAGAAAATTGTGGTCACATTACAAATCTACGCACGCACATAGTCACACACGTATACGGGTCTAGCGTAGTAGGTATGTACTTCGTCCGTTTTGGTTTGTTTTGATTGTACAGCGGAAGTGTGATTGTAATTTTAACGCAGTTTCGATTATTTTTTGGGATAAAAATTACGTATATTAAAAATGTCAGAGATCGATTCAGTAAACGATTTTGAATAAACTACATAATGTTCACTTAATAATTTACATACAATGTGTAACTAAATTAATGCATAATTTAGTTACACATGGGTGCCGATTCCCTTGTTCACAAACTAAATTAAATTTAAGTTCAGTGCATCTTTTTCTTTCTATTTCATTATGAAAAGGACAGAAGATAAATTTTAGTTTACTCCTGTCAAATTAATCAGCGCTTGACGTAAATTGACGTAATTTTAGTAAGCAAGTTTTTAATCACGTCTAAACGTGTATGGAGAAGTGACAGGCGCTGATTAATTTGACAGGACTCAGCTTAAATTTATCTTCTGTCCTCTTCTTAAGAAAGAAAAAGATGCACTGAACTTGAATTTAGTTTAGTATGTGAACAAGGGAATCGGCACCATTGTATGTCAACCAACCATCAACCAACTCGAAAAGAAGACTAATTATGTCGAAAGTCGATTCGTTAGAAGAATACACAATAATTACGAAACTGAGGGCCTTTCGACACCGTTCTGAGAAGAGGTAGTTCCTATCAGAACCGCATGAATTTTAAACTGGAGTATAACTCAAGTTTATATGAAACTATCTTTTACCCGCGGCTTCGCCCGTGTGGTAATCGGAACTCATTCCACGGGAATGAACTACCGTGATATTTATACTCACAAACCTGGCGACATCATCGCTTATCTTTATTTATTCTTCTTTCCAGGATCTAAAATCATATTTTGATTCATCGAAGCATGGCGTTATATACATCAGTTTTGGTACAAATGTGAAGCCAAGTCTTCTTCCTCCGGAGAAGATACAAACGTTGGTGAAAGCTTTCTCTAAAATGCCCTATGATGTGCTGTGGAAGTGGGACAAGGATGTACTACCTGGGAAATCAGCTAACATCAGGATATCCAAGTGGCTGCCGCAGTCAGATCTGCTTAGTAAGTAAAAATATTTTATTAATTCAATTTTTTAATAGACTTGCCACTATCGGTGACCTCGTCTTCATACTTCAGTGTATTTAACCGGTTGGTAGTAGATCTCGTGTGATACGTAATTAAAAATGATAATGAGCTCAGTTTTATCATGGCCACCTACTAGTTCTTATCATACATATAACAGTATGCCTATTATGCACACCAAGTAGTGTTGTTCATCTTAATATCGCTAACTCATGCTGAACATATCGAAATTAGAAGGTAGTTATAGAAACAGCAAGTCATCAATGTATGCTAATAATGACGGTAAAACATGTTATAACACGTGAACCGCACCGTACAAAACAAACTTAAATATCAGTTGTAAGAAAATCAAAACAAAAACTTGCCGTTGATGGAACTCGTTGTATCAATAAAAAACATCGCACCCATTTGTTATCTCATGTTGACCTTGACCATAGTGTAGACAGTACTCTACAGTTTGTATGTACATGATTATACAGGGTGATTGGAAGATGGGTGCAAAGCTTTAAGGTGAAGATAGTATAGACAATTTAGAACCATTTAAGTCATGGTTGTCTTAGACGAAGTCTTACCAAATTTTTTTAACCAAATTTTTAAGTTTTTTTTCGGAAATTCTCAAAATTTAATGTAAACTGCATAATTATGGCCAAATTGAATGATAAATGAATTAATTTTTTATTTATTTAATTAAAGTAATGTGTAAGCAACCGAGCAAAACATGTTTTAGGCTTCTGTGTCATTAGACATTTTTTTTTACAGATATTTAAAGCTCAGAAAAAATAAAAAAAATGTACAATACGTCTTTTAAACCTTATTTAAAAAAAAAACGGAGGGTGCTTTTTTTGTTCAAACCTTTTTGAAGACATGCTTGATAATCGCTCTTTCTTTTGAGGTGTCATTTATGCGGATATCTTACAAATTATTGAAATTAGGACCTACAAACCAATTCGAGGGAGAAATTTTAAATTTTAGGCAGTCTAACAAAACACAAAATTTTTTCTTAAAAGAATACTTTATGTGCTCGAAATGATAACATTGTTCAATTCTAAGAATTTTTGGCACATGCAGGAACCAATTGAGGGGAACCCATTGAGGGGATTCTCTAAACAATGGCCACCGAGCGCGGTGCGACGGCATTTCCAGGTAGAACGCCCAATGAATAGCAAAAAGCGATAAGAGTTGGTTTTTACAGCAAAATGGTCTTAGTTACTGAGGCAACAAAGTCGTTTTTCTTTAGTCAGGGTCAGTCGGTCTGTGATGAAGCCGTTACATCTTTTACTTATTAGTCAAACTACTGCCCTTGTGAGTGGACGTTGTCGTGTTGATTCACAATTTACCGTGTTTAGTTGTAGCCCTTTGCGTTCCTGCACGTGTTGTTTGCGTTAGTTTTGAACTTTTTTGTTTCACCGTGACCAGTCGTAGCCTCGCGCTCCTGCACGTGTTGATTTTTGACTTAATTGTGTTGAGTTGACATTTAGTGCGCTCCTACGCCGTTTTTCTTAATTGTTAAGTGACTATGGCTACTTTTTCCAATCAAGCATATGCGGATATCGTATTTATGTACGGTAGAGCAGACGGCAATGGATCTTTGGCGCGACAGATGTATCAAGAGCGCTATCCGAATCGCAGGATACCGAATGTCCGAGTGTTTTACAACACGTTTCGTCGTCTTGCCCAAGATGGGTTTCACCGCGTGGAACCTGGAGTCAACCCGGGCAGACACGAAACCGCCGTCGACGAAGACATTTTAGCAGCATTTCAAGCGGATCCTACTACCAGTACTAGAGCAGTAGCTCGAAATTTAAACATTTCTCAATGGAAGGTGTGGCATACAATGCACCAAAATGATAAGTATCCGTTCCATGGCAGGAGTGTGCAAGGTCTAGTAGAGCAAGATCCTCAAAGAAGAATTCAGTTCTGCCGTTTCCTCCTCAACAGAGACACCGAAGATGCGTGGTTTCTGAAATCAATCTTGTGGTGTGTAATACCTTCCCTTCCCTTGAAAATTTACTTTCATCCGTATAGTAAATTTTCAAGGGAAGGTATTACAAACTTTCACAACATCCATGAATGGGCCGACGCAGACAACAATCCACATTTTAAGAAGCAGGTGTCATTTCAGATGAAATTCTCTGTGAATGTATGGGCTGGAATAATTGGCAGAACATTGATTGGGCCCCACTTTTTGCCTGATCCATTGAATGGCGAAAATTATTTTCAATTTCTGCAAATTGATTTACCACTGCTGGTAGAGGAATCAGGTGTCCCGATCTTCGAAAGAGACCGAACAGTCATCTTTCAGCAAGACGGCTGTCCAGCGCATTGGACTTTAAATGTAAGGGAACACCTCAACAATTGCTTTCCTGATAGCTGGATTGGCAGGGATGGACCCATCCCTTGGCCCGCTCGCTCCCCAGATCTGACCCCGTTGGACTTTTTCGTGTGGGGCCGGGCCAAGGAACTGGTGTATAACAACATAGAAATAAACACTAGAGAAGAATTGATACAAAGAATAAATTCAGCGTTTGAGACAATGAAGCAGGAGATGATGTTGAAAATAACGACTACAGAAGTTAGAAGACGGGGCCGTGCTTGTATTAGGAATCACGGCCGTCATTTTGAACATGAAAAATAAATAATTTTAATTCAAATGTTGTTTTAATTAGTCTGCCTAAAATAAAAAAATTCTCCCTCAAATTGGTTTGTAGGCCCTAATTTCAATAATTTGTAAGATATCCGCATAAATGATACCTCAAAAGAAAGAGCGATTATCAAGCATGTCTTCAAAAAGGTTTGAACAAAAAAAGCACCCTCCGTTTTTTTTTTTAATAAGGTTTAAAAGACGTATTGTACAATTTTTTTATTTTTTCTGAGCTTTAAATGTCTGTAAAAAAAATGTCTAATGACACAGAAGCCTAAAACATGTTTTGCTCGGTTGCTTACACATTACTTTAATTAAATAAGTAAAAAATGAATTCATTTATCATTCAATTTGGCCATAATTATGCAGTTTACATTAAATTTTGAGAATTTCCGAAAATAAACTTAAATATTTGGTTAAAAATATTTGGTAAGACTTCGTCTAAGACAACCATGGCTTAAATGGTTCTAAATTGTCTGTACTATCTTCGCCTTAAAGCTTTGCACCCATCTTCCAATCACCCTGTATATCTATAGTCTGTTTTAAAAGTATCTGATGAAAATGTAAACAAAGGGATTAGAAATCGTACCTGTGGATGGCAATTTGAAGTGAGTTACAAATGTAGTGTTTTGATTTGATTATTTTAATACTTAAACCTGAAATTCTAATTTTAAATAACCCTAAAGATGTTTTTATTTGACAACTGAGGATTATGTTATAAATTAAATTTTCAATAACAATTTTAAAGTAACACTGTTAAATTGTAATTGGAAAATTATTGAAGAAAATACATATTTTTAGGAAAAAGTAGTAAGAAAAAGTTAAAACCTTTTAAATACAGATGAATATGTTACTAATTCCCTTTAGTAGGTGATTGCGTAAGAACTGAACCTGAACCTAAACAAACCCTTGTTTACACTTACATCAGATACTTTTGGAACAGACCATAGAAACAAGATTCTTAAAAAAAAAACCGGTTATATTAGATTCTGATGACAATAATTCAAGCGAACTCGTTTATAAAGTCACGTGCTCAAAATAGCCATCTTTAGTACAATCGCGGATTAACGCGGAAGTAGCTATATCTCGTAACTGCCTTACCACTTTTGACAATAATTCCTTGAAAAAGTTAACATTACTAAAATTTAAACTATTTAACTGTCACGTAAACAAACATAAATCTGTGAGCACGAACCTGCGGAGCAAAAGTAACGTAAATTGGAATAATTTATTAATTTAAAATACTCATTTTGCATATAATATTTACTTAGTATTACATGATACTAATTGTGCTTGTCGCAAAAATATAAAACCAAAACATCGTTCGAATTTACGTACTCTTGTCTTTTTGGACATACAAGTGGTATTGAGCTTTAATGTGATTAAGTAGTTACGATATTGACTATGCGCCATAAATCCTCCATTGACAACATCAATAATTGTATGCTTTCGTGCCTTGCAGAACATCCCAAGATTAAACTGTTCGTAACACAAGGAGGTCTGCAATCAACAGACGAGGCTATCACAGCAGGAGTACCGCTGGTTGGTGTGCCTATGTTGGGTGATCAATGGTACAATGTAGAAAAATATGAACATCACAGAATTGGTGTCAAATTGGAATTGACGTCGCTTAGTGAAGAATCTTTTACCAATGCCGTTCAAAAAGTTATTGGAGATGACAGGTAAATTAAAATTTTATACTCTCAATAGTAATATGATATGTATAATTTTGTTTGACAAATATAACGTTTAAATCTAAAGGTTGATTGACAGTCTTCATCATTACTGAGCCAGTAAACAAAATGATTATCATTTCTATATCAAAATCAATTTCAGTCAGAGCAGTTGCTTTTCAACATCACCTCATCACTTCATCAGTGTCCAACTCAAAACAGTGCAGAAAGCGAATTCCCGTAATTAAAAACAGCACAATAACAATAGCTTGTCAAAAATGTAGCAATATACGCAAATGCGATGTATTTTTGACTTATTAAGACTGAAATTGTAACACGAACGCTCTTCAAAATACTGGAATTGTCCATCAAGTATTTTTTTCAAATAGCAGAAGGATAATCATTCTTGTTTTGATTGCAGCTACCGCAAAAACATTGCCAACTTAAGGACTCTAATGCTTGACCAGCCAATGAAACCCTTAGAACGTGGACTATGGTGGATTGAGCACGTGTTGCGTCATGGTGGCGCGAAACATCTGCGCTCGCCCGCCGCCAATATGTCGTGGGCGCAGTATTTCGAATTTGAACTCCTTGCAGTAGTATTATCAGCTTTACTCTCTGTGTTTTTAGTAGTAGCCGGTATAGCTTATAGTTTGTATAAGTTTGTTACTAATAACTATATTATCAAGGCTAAAGTTAAAAGTAGTTAAAGCTGTGGAAATAGTTCAAAATGTTGTTGATACCTGATTTGTAAAGTCAAATCAAATCAAAATATTTTATTTCACATAAACCTACATGGGCACATACGAAAAGTCAGAAGCTAGGTGCTAGCTAGCTAAGACTTTTTTTTGGGTTGGAAATTATCAAATAACTTCTCCCGCTCTAGGCGGAGCGGGATTGTGTGTCAGACTCTTACTGACTAAAACCTGCCTGTGTTTCCAGGGGCCTCGGTAACCCTTTCGAACTTTCCCGTGACCCTGGCTGGCATTGGCTGGCATCCCTAGTGGACCTCTACACTTGTGCTGACTACATCTCTTTGAGGCGCGCGTGGAACACAACGCGCCATCGACCCGGCCCTGATCCTTACCGGACAGTGAGCTACCCATTGCTTACCGTATGCAAGTCCGCGCCTACTGTGGCCGGAAATCCACCCGGGATTCCCGAAGCCTAGGGCGTCTCCTGCGGCGGCTAGGGGCGAGAGGGCGCGAATTTTGCCTTTCCCTCAACCGTCCCGCCTCCTCCTTCGCGAGCATTACTGCTTCGCAGAAGTAGGTGACCGCTGCCCATGCCCTCTCGCTCTGATCCATGGCCTGAGCCAGGGCCAGTCGCGAGAGATTTCTGCCGCCGATCGCCTCCACGAGGACACGGTGGTGCTCTGCCCAAGCCGGCCAGACCTCCACCTTATGCTCCACCGAGTCCGGGTGATCAACTAGCTGAGTCCAGCTAAGTCTTTCCGTCTCATTACAAAACGAATTTAAACTTTAGTTCAAGCCCAAACCTTCGAGACAGATATGGTATTTTGAACTTTATTTCGACACATTACCACTTAGACTCGGGTTTATTGGCGTCAGTTTTGTATTTAGAACTTCAACTTTGAATACATTTCGAAATTTAAAAATGGCGACGGTTTAAAGGTTTAACGGTCGGGTTTTGTAATAAGGCTGTTAATTTTGATGCCTGAGAAATCAGATTCTGTGCTACTTCCCAAGGGTTCGATTCCGCCTCGAAACCAGTATTGGTATGGCAGTACAGATCGTTGTTCCGTCTGTATATTTATGTATGTGAGATTAGTGGAAATTCCAAGTGGACTGTACTTGGAACTTCTCCTATATAGTGGGTGCGTACTTCAAAAAGATTGTTACATCAACAAGAATTCATTTTTTATTGTCCACAGTTTATGTTTCGTAATAATGTAACAATGCTTGGATATAATTAAGTACCCAAAGTGTAATAAATGTTTTGTGACTACACATCGATATAATATTTAGAACGAAGATTGTCGACAGTTAAATTATTTTTTGTCAACGTAAATACCTTTTTAAGACTGTCTGTACGATAACGTCTTAAATTAAATTAAATAAAATTTATTATTGTGATAATACTTAGTTACTTATAATAAAAAAGTATGTTTATGTTAAGTGTTTTGTACAGTGGATAATAAAAAGTAAATGGGTAATGCTGACTTTACTTTAAATAGACAGACATCAGCAGGCTTAGCATGACGCTTTCTATTTCTACTCTACTGTAGAATCGAAATCGCTTGTCTACATTTCTCGGTAGAATACTGTCGACTCGGAAAAGTAATTTTTAGGGTTCCGTAGTAAACAAGGAACCCTTATAGTTTCACCATGTCCGAATCCGTCTGACTGTTTGTCTGTCCCCGCTGGAACTCAGAGACGCTTTTTACTGGAAAGCTGTAATTTGGCGTAGGTATACATATTAATCACACCGACAAAGTGCTAAAATAAAAACATGAAAAATATTTATTTAGGGTTACTGTAAAGTATTTTTTTTTTAGAACAAAAATTAGCACTTTAATGCTTAATATTACGCAAGTGGATCCTGGAATCGAAAAGTGGTGTTCACATACCTGCAATATTTTTGGACGGCCTATCCGACGATACCCCACACCATGGGGTAGTTGAAAAAAAAAAACATTAACCTCACATTACGTGCAAGGGAGGCACACTAAAAAAAAAAATTAAATTAAATTTTATTTTAGCACTTTGTCGGCGTGATTAATATGTATACCTAACCCAAATTACAGTTTTTGTAGTACTAAGTGTGTCTGAGCTACAGAGGGGACAGACAGACAGACAAACAGACGGTCATGGCGAAAAACCTAAAAACCGAGTTCAAATACAAAGATCTATTAGCGTCTGAAAGACATTAACAAGAGGGCGTTGTAGGTAAACATGTGTGAAATTGTCACAGAAATTGTATTAAAATTTTGGGACTTAGCATTTTCTAGTGGGTACTACAAATCTTCTAATGGTACCGAACGAACTCAGGACCTCACGCACAGCAGAAGAAGTGCTTGCAAACACTAGACCAACGACGGCAGTCTATCATATAATCAATCAAGTTTTTTAAAGAAGGGTTTTATAGGTTAGAAGAGTGTATAATTTCATTATATTCACGACGTTAATATTCCACGAAAAATCCAACATACTATAGGTATTATTAATAGTGTACTCATGATGACTCGACACATTAAATTATTTATCTAATATTTAAAATAAAATTCTGCTAATAAACTATAAATAACAATATGTTACCACGTTATAGAAGACTGTTAAATAAAAAACGGCCAAGTGCGAGTCGAATTCGCACACGAAGGGTACCATATTAAGATCAAGCAAAAACAGCCGAAACACGTTTCTTGGTTGTACCCCATCTAATTATTAACTTTATTTAATTTTTGTTATTAGCTGTGTATTTGTATTGTATAGTGGCCATAGCAGTACACAGTTACATATTCTGTGAAAAATTCAAGTGTCTACCGATTAAGGTTTAAAACACACAGTCTGGTGACAGACGGACGGACGGATGGACGGACAGCAAAGCCTTATTATTAGGGTCCCGTCGGCACCCTTTGGATACGGAACCCGAAAAACGAACGAATTGAAAAACTACTACTAGTCATCAATAATAATATTGACCGTAATTATCTCAACTCGTTTCCATATAAAACACACGTCGATCAAGTCGTTCGAATTAGTTGTAATACGGCATCCTAATGGCGACGTTAGTATATCTAGCATTGTGTATTTTCTTACAAATGTACGTCACTGATACGGCGAGGATACTGGCAATGTACCCAGTCCCGTCTATCAGTCACCAGATAACCTTCAGGCCGATAACCATGGAACTCCTCAAACGTGGACATGAACTGACAGTGATAACAGCAGATCCCATGTTCAAGAAAGGTGAAACTCCAAATAATCTTACGGAAATTGATGTTCACAATATATCGTACGAAGTGTGGGAGGCGTTCATGGCATCAGGAAGAGGAAAGAAAGAAGATCTCATATCACAAATGAAGGTAGGAGGGGAAGCTATTATTAACATAGTGGACACACAACTGCAAGTCAAAGAAGTCAAGGATTTAGTCCAAGGAAAGGGGAAGTTTGATTTGTTGTTGACAGAAGCGTGTATTCGGCCAGCATTAGCTTTTTCGCATGTTTACAAAGTGCCTTTGATTCAAATAAGTTCTTTTGGAGCTATATGGGATAACTATAAAGTAATTGGAGCCCCGGAACATCCATTCTTGTATCCCGGAAGCATGAATCAAAAAATCTATAATCTGTCAATGTATGAGAAGTTGTATGAACTATACAATAATTATATGATAGATAATCTATTTACAAGTATGAAAGAGGAAGAAAACAAAATGTTAAGGAAACATTTTGGACCAGATGTTCCGGATGTGAGGGAACTCCAGAATAATGTTGAGATGTTGTTTTTGAATATCAATCCAATTTGGGAAGGAAGTCGGCCTGTGCCTCCGAGTGTCATCCATTTGGGAGGACTGCCCCAGAAACCGCATAAGGAATTGCCTCAGGTAAGCTTTTTTGTTATGTTTAATGTATTATTCAAGCTTTGGTTAGTTGAAATATTTTTGTAGGAGCCCCAAAGCTGGTAGTTTTATCGATTATTGAATGAGGCCTAGGTTCAGATATTGATGTTTATTTTTGGTGAAGTGATGATGACGAAACTTAACTATTTATACTACTATGTCAAGGAAAAATACATTTATAGCATGGGAATAGATTCTAATTGTCTAAATAAAGTTAAGTTACTGAAGTAATACCTAATAACTTTAATTAGCATTAGAGTCTTGTTTATCGTTTGACTGATTAATTAACTTAATACTTAACACTTAACATCCGTGTTTAAATATCAGGCATGGCTCCTTAATCCATTCGGACACTTTTCGGGCGCAGCATTTTATTTCCTTTTTTAGGTTTTGTTCTATTTATGACATTATTTATTATTTTTAATTTCCTCATTTTCTTATAGTTATTTACGTCATTGTACTTTCTTATGTACTCTATATTTTTATTATTTATTGTCTACACAGTGCATAGGGTTCTGCTAGCAGAATAAAGTCACAATCCAGGCTCTGATAATGCATTTCGTATTGGAAGTTCAAATCAAAATGTTGATTGTCAAATAAGCGTACAAATATAGAATACATCGCTCCCCCCACCGAATAATATGGTAATCGACAAATCTAAATTTTACAAGAAAAATAAAAAACTGTTTTATGCGTATATTTCAGCACGGGTAGATGATAAGATAGACATTTATACGTCAAAACAAAGCTAATTTTTAACAATATATTTTGTATTATGATTATTTTTAATAGTTTAACAAAGTTAAGTTATTGACAAAAATAATGTTACTGAAATTAAAAGGCAAAAGTATAGTATGCAACGTATCATCACCATAATATTCGCGTGTAAACACAACGATATCGTAGTCAATCTTAATGCTATTTATTATATGTGTTATATTAATGCTATTATGTTATTATGCTTATGTATTCGTTGAAATACGGTGTCAAAAAACCTATCCGCAATATGATATTAAGATAGTATTCGGGTGAAATCCAAGCGATAGTATATAATATTCAAAAATATTAACTATAAGACACGGTGAACGACGTTACGATTTTGCCTAAATAACTAACACGTTTTGTAAAAAGACATCACCAAATCCTGTAAATAAAAATAATACTTGAATACTTATATATTTTTTATACTTTACGCGGAAAAAGATATGCATTTCTTACGCGAATATAATGGTAATCGTCGCTTACCGAAAAAGTTAATGATTGCATAATCTGTAATAACTTGTTATTGTATTATTCGTGCAAAAAGTGTATTTAGATTTTAAGGGAATAATATTGTTGTGTTCATTACGGTACCATTGAAATTATTGTACTTTTATAAATATACCTTAAAAAAATACAAAAAAAAATACAAGATGGTAATTAATGGTATAAAAACCAGATATGCAATAAAACGAAAACTGTCGTAGTACCACATTACCATATTATTCTATAGGGGGAACGACATATTACTTATGTAATCTATACTATCCACTATTATACCTTATAATTGGTTTTATAATAGAAACAAAGATTGTATTCAACTCCTCATTCATATTAATAACTTCCTTATATATTTCTTTTTAATCAATAATTTTATACCTATATAATTTATATAATTATATACGGATTTTCTATCCGTTTAAGGCAATTAACTTGACTCCTATTACATGTTCCGCATGCTCCGGTAATTTCAAGCAGGTTATTTTTATTATGTTCTATGGCTAGATTTTGAATAGAACAGAAAAATAATCATTGTCGCATTTAAAATAAAGTACTTATTTTTGCAACATTTCTCTAAGGAGTACAATCGGGAACGTCCGAGGGAAACCGAGGCTCCTGGCAGCACAGGCAACGGAAGGAATACGCGTGGGTTCCGCTAAGAGCGGGAGAAGTTATTTGATAATCACCAAACCAAAAAAAAAAGTGGTGTACAAGTGGTGTAGTGGTGTGTGTGTGTGGTGTATTTGTTAGTTTTAAATGCTCCTTTTTTACTTTTTGTATTCCTTGTGCGTGTCCCCAATAAAATATTTTTCTTTTTTCTTTGCAATAATAATACAATAAATAAAAATAATATTCTAACATGGATACACAGAAACCTAAACTATTTTCAAGGACTAAGTAATATAAGGAAAAATAAACATATACTTAAGATAAGATTAGGTACCTACACATAGTTTTAGTAAAAAAATCAAATAGATATAATTATTATAGGGTGTCTTCAAAATATTTATTAATCCAATAATAACATTTCAACACACCCGCGATAAGCGTTCCTAAGACGCAACCAGAACTCATTGATATTACAATATTCTATTGAGAATTGTTAAAAGTATCAATTTATTTTTCTACACGTTTTCAAAAGTCATTAAATAAAGTATCTTATCGCCTTATACTTCTTCCTAATTACTGATGTTTGACTCGTTTCAATTGTGCAGAATCATCATGATATTCCACTTATAGATTTCAGTGGAGAGACATTCAAGTAGTGCCTGATATAAACGGCATTGGAATCAGTTGAGCTCAATTAGCTGATAAAGTAATCAAGCTCTAACAAATGGTCAAGTGCGTGAATTGTGTGTTTTGGAGTGATTACCAATCGATTCTCTATCGTTTTTTATGTATAGAGGCATGACAGACAGGTTGTAAAGTTCACTCATCCTCCATAGAAAAGGGAGGATCCCCTGACCATACGGGTGTCGTGACTGGTGGGCAACCGCCCAACGGTTGATGTCGGGATGTAAAATTTTGGTATTTAGCTACATCCGGTTAAATTGATAGTCAAACGAGTGACTAACGTATTTCCGACATATACAACATGTCCCGTAATTAACGCCCTTCTCCAAACTGGGGTGTTTGGTGATGTGCGTTAATTATTACAATATTAAGTTATAAACATACACTGGTTTTTTTACTATTATGTATAAAATATTGTTTATTTCTTAAAGTAGTTATATTGATTGTAGGAGAAAATTGTGGTCACATTACAAATCTACGCACGCACATAGTCACACACGTATACGGGTCTAGCGTAGTAGGTATGTACTTCGTCCGTTTTGGTTTGTTTTGATTGTACAGCGGAAGTGTGATTGTAATTTTAACGCAGTTTCGACTATTTTTGGGATAAAAACTACGTATATTAAAAATGTCAGAGATCGATTCAGTAAACGATTTTGAATAAACTACATAATGTTCACTTAATAATTTACATACAATGTGTAACTAAATTAATGCATAATTTAGTTACACATTGGTGCCGATTCCCTTGTTCACAAACTAAATTAAATTTAAGTTCAGTGCATCCTTTTCTTTCTATTTCATTATGAAAAGGATAGAAGATAAATTTTAGTTTACTCCTGTCAAATTAATCAGCGCTTGACGTAAATTGACGTAATTTTAGTAAGCAAGTTTTTAATCACGTCTAAACGTGTATGGAGAAGTGACAGGCGCTGATTAATTTGACAGGACTCAGCTTAAATTTATCTTCTGTCCTCTTCTTAAGAAAGAAAAAGATGCACTGAACTTGAATTTAGTTTAGTATGTGAACAAGGGAATCGGCACCATTGTATGTCAACCAACCATCAACCAACTCGAAAAGAAGACTAATTATGTCAAAAGTCGATTCGTTAGAAGAATACACAATAATTACGAAACTGAGGGCCTTTCGACACCGTTCTGAGAAGAGGTAGTTCCTATCAGAACCGCATGAATTTTAAACTGGAGTATAACTCAAGTTTATATGAAACTATCTTTTACCCGCGGCTTCGCCCGTGTGGTAATCGGAACTCATTCCACGGGAATGAACTACCGTGATATTTATACTCACAAACCTGGCGACATCATCGCTTATCTTTATTTATTCTTCTTTCCAGGATCTAAAATCATATTTTGATTCATCGAAGCATGGCGTTATATACATCAGTTTTGGTACAAATGTGAAGCCAAGTCTTCTTCCTCCGGAGAAGATACAAACGTTGGTGAAAGCTTTCTCTAAAATGCCCTATGATGTGCTGTGGAAGTGGGACAAGGATGTACTACCTGGGAAATCAGCTAACATCAGGATATCCAAGTGGCTGCCGCAGTCAGATCTGCTTAGTAAGTAAAAATATTTTATTAATTCAATTTTTTAATAGACTTGCCACTATCGGTGACCTCGTCTTCATACTTCAGTGTATTTAACCGGTTGGTAGTAGATCTCGTGTGATACGTAATTAAAAATGATAATGAGCTCAGTTTTATCATGGCCACCTACTAGTTCTTATCATACATATAACAGTATGCCTATTATGCACACCAAGTAGTGTTGTTCATCTTAATATCGCTAACTCATGCTGAACATATCGAAATTAGAAGGTAGTTATAGAAACAGCAAGTCATCAATGTATGCTAATAATGACGGTAAAACATGTTATAACACGTGAACCGCACCGTACAAAACAAACTTAAATATCAGTTGTAAGAAAATCAAAACAAAAACTTGCCGTTGATGGAACTCGTTGTATCAATAAAAAACATCGCACCCATTTGTTATCTCATGTTGACCTTGACCATAGTGTAGACAGTACTCTACAGTTTGTATGTACATGATTATACAGGGTGATTGGAAGATGGGTGCAAAGCTTTAAGGTGAAGATAGTATAGACAATTTAGAACCATTTAAGTCATGGTTGTCTTAGACGAAGTCTTACCAAATTTTTTTAACCAAATTTTTAAGTTTTTTTTCGGAAATTCTCAAAATTTAATGTAAACTGCATAATTATGGCCAAATTGAATGATAAATGAATTAATTTTTTATTTATTTAATTAAAGTAATGTGTAAGCAACCGAGCAAAACATGTTTTAGGCTTCTGTGTCATTAGACATTTTTTTTTACAGATATTTAAAGCTCAGAAAAAATAAAAAAAATGTACAATACGTCTTTTAAACCTTATTTAAAAAAAAAACGGAGGGTGCTTTTTTTGTTCAAACCTTTTTGAAGACATGCTTGATAATCGCTCTTTCTTTTGAGGTGTCATTTATGCGGATATCTTACAAATTATTGAAATTAGGACCTACAAACCAATTCGAGGGAGAAATTTTAAATTTTAGGCAGTCTAACAAAACACAAAATTTTTGCTTAAAAGAATACTTTATGTGCTCGAAATGATAACATTGTTCAATTCTAAGAATTTTTGGCACATGCAGGAACCAATTGAGGGGAACCCATTGAGGGGATTCTCTAAACAATGGCCACCGAGCGCGGTGCGACGGCATTTCCAGGTAGAACGCCCAATGAATAGCAAAAAGCGATAAGAGTTGGTTTTTACAGCAAAATGGTCTTAGTTACTGAGGCAACAAAGTCGTTTTTCTTTAGTCAGGGTCAGTCGGTCTGTGATGAAGCCGTTACATCTTTTACTTATTAGTCAAACTACTGCCCTTGTGAGTGGACGTTGTCGTGTTGATTCACAATTTACCGTGTTTAGTTGTAGCCCTTTGCGTTCCTGCACGTGTTGTTTGCGTTAGTTTTGAACTTTTTTGTTTCACCGTGACCAGTCGTAGCCTCGCGCTCCTGCACGTGTTGATTTTTGACTTAATTGTGTTGAGTTGACATTTAGTGCGCTCCTACGCCGTTTTTCTTAATTGTTAAGTGACTATGGCTACTTTTTCCAATCAAGCATATGCGGATATCGTATTTATGTACGGTAGAGCAGACGGCAATGGATCTTTGGCGCGACAGATGTATCAAGAGCGCTATCCGAATCGCAGGATACCGAATGTCCGAGTGTTTTACAACACGTTTCGTCGTCTTGCCCAAGATGGGTTTCACCGCGTGGAACCTGGAGTCAACCCGGGCAGACACGAAACCGCCGTCGACGAAGACATTTTAGCAGCATTTCAAGCGGATCCTACTACCAGTACTAGAGCAGTAGCTCGAAATTTAAACATTTCTCAATGGAAGGTGTGGCATACAATGCACCAAAATGATAAGTATCCGTTCCATGGCAGGAGTGTGCAAGGTCTAGTAGAGCAAGATCCTCAAAGAAGAATTCAGTTCTGCCGTTTCCTCCTCAACAGAGACACCGAAGATGCGTGGTTTCTGAAATCAATCTTGTGGTGTGTAATACCTTCCCTTCCCTTGAAAATTTACTTTCATCCGTATAGTAAATTTTCAAGGGAAGGTATTACAAACTTTCACAACATCCATGAATGGGCCGACGCAGACAACAATCCACATTTTAAGAAGCAGGTGTCATTTCAGATGAAATTCTCTGTGAATGTATGGGCTGGAATAATTGGCAGAACATTGATTGGGCCCCACTTTTTGCCTGATCCATTGAATGGCGAAAATTATTTTCAATTTCTGCAAATTGATTTACCACTGCTGGTAGAGGAATCAGGTGTCCCGATCTTCGAAAGAGACCGAACAGTCATCTTTCAGCAAGACGGCTGTCCAGCGCATTGGACTTTAAATGTAAGGGAACACCTCAACAATTGCTTTCCTGATAGCTGGATTGGCAGGGATGGACCCATCCCTTGGCCCGCTCGCTCCCCAGATCTGACCCCGTTGGACTTTTTCGTGTGGGGCCGGGCCAAGGAACTGGTGTATAACAACATAGAAATAAACACTAGAGAAGAATTGATACAAAGAATAAATTCAGCGTTTGAGACAATGAAGCAGGAGATGATGTTGAAAATAACGACTACAGAAGTTAGAAGACGGGGCCGTGCTTGTATTAGGAATCACGGCCGTCATTTTGAACATGAAAAATAAATAATTTTAATTCAAATGTTGTTTTAATTAGTCTGCCTAAAATAAAAAAAATTCTCCCTCAAATTGCGTTGTAGGCCCTAATTTCAATAATTTGTAAGATATCCGCATAAATGATACCTCAAAAGAAAGAGCGATTATCAAGCATGTCTTCAAAAAGGTTTGAACAAAAAAAGCACCCTCCGTTTTTTTTTTTAATAAGGTTTAAAAGACGTATTGTACATTTTTTTTATTTTTTCTGAGCTTTAAATGTCTGTAAAAAAAATGTCTAATGACACAGAAGCCTAAAACATGTTTTGCTCGGTTGCTTACACATTACTTTAATTAAATAAGTAAAAAATGAATTCATTTATCATTCAATTTGGCCATAATTATGCAGTTTACATTAAATTTTGAGAATTTCCGAAAAGAAACTTAAATATTTGGTTAAAAATATTTGGTAAGACTTCGTCTAAGACAACCATGGCTTAAATGGTTCTAAATTGTCTGTACTATCTTCGCCTTAAAGCTTTGCACCCATCTTCCAATCACCCTGTATATCTATAGTCTGTTTTAAAAGTATCTGATGAAAATGTAAACAAAGGGATTAGAAATCGTACCTGTGGATGGCAATTTGAAGTGAGTTACAAATGTAGTGTTTTGATTTGATTATTTTAATACTTAAACCTGAAATTCTAATTTTAAATAATCCTAAAGATGTTTTTATTTGACAACTGAGGATTATGTTATAAATTAAATTTTCAATAACAATTTTAAAGTAACACTGTTAAATTGTAATTGGAAAATTATTGAAGAAAATACATATTTTTAGGAAAAAGTAGTAAGAAAAAGTTAAAACCTTTTTAATACAGATGAATATGTTACTAATTCCCTTTAGTAGGTGATTGCGTAAGAACTGAACCTGAACCTAAACAAACCCTTGTTTACACTTACATCAGATACTTTTGGAACAGACCATAGAAACAAGATTCTTAAAAAAAAAACCGGTTATATCAGATTCTGATGACAATAATTCAAGCGAACTCGTTTATAAAGTCACGTGCTCAAAATTGCCATCTTTAGTACAATCGCGGATTAACGCGGAAGTAGCTATATCTCGTAACTGCCTTACCACTTTTGACAATAATTCCTTGAAAAAGTTAACATTACTAAAATTTAAACTATTTAACTGTCACGTAAACAAACATAAATCTGTGAGCACGAACCTGCGGAGCAAAAGTAACGTAAATTGGAATAATTTATTAATTTAAAATACTCATTTTGCATATAATATTTACTTAGTATTACATGATACTAATTGTGCTTGTCGCAAAAATATAAAACCAAAACATCGTTCGAATTTACGTACTCTTGTCTTTTTGGACATACAAGTGGTATTGAGCTTTAATGTGATTAAGTAGTTACGATATTGACTATGCGCCATAAATCCTCCATTGACAACATCAATAATTGTATGCTTTCGTGCCTTGCAGAACATCCCAAGATTAAACTGTTCGTAACACAAGGAGGTCTGCAATCAACAGACGAGGCTATCACAGCAGGAGTACCGCTGGTTGGTGTGCCTATGTTGGGTGATCAATGGTACAATGTAGAGAAATATGAACATCACAGAATTGGTGTCAAACTGGAACTGACATCGCTCAGTGAAGAATCATTTACCAATGCCGTTCAAAAAGTTATTGGAGATGACAGGTAAATTAAAATTGTATACTCTCAATATTAATAACTTATGATATGTATAATTTTATTTGAAATAACCCAAAAAAATATAAAGTTTAATTCTAAAGGTTGATTGACAGTCTTCATCATCACTGAGTCAGTAAACAAAATTAGTATCTTTTTTTTCAAAATAAATTTTATTCAGAACAGTTGCGTTTCAACTTTGCCTCATCACTTTAACAGTGTCCAACTCAAAAAAGTGAAGAAAGCTAATTCCTGTTATTAAAAACAACAAAATAGACAAAAATATGTCAAAAATTTTGGTAAATTCGATGTAGTTTTGACTGAGATTGTAATACGAACGCTCTTCAAAATACTGGAATTGTCCGTCAGGTAAATTTTTCAAATAGCAGAAGGATAATCATTCTTGTTTTGCTTGCAGCTACCGCAAAAACATTGCCAACCTAAGGACTCTAATGCTTGACCAGCCAATGAAACCCTTAGAACGTGGACTATGGTGGATTGAGCACGTGCTGCGTCATGGCGGCGCGAAGCATCTGCGCGCGCCCGCCGCCAATATGTCGTGGGCGCAGTACTTCGAATTTGAACTCCTTGCAGTAGTATTATCAGCTTTACTCTCTGTATTTTTAGTAGTAGCCGGTATAGCTTATAGTTTGTATAAGTTTGTTACTAATAACTATATTATTAAGGCTAAAGTTAAAAGTAGTTAACGTTGTTGAAATAGTTGAAAATGTTGTTGATACCTGTTTTGTAAAGTCTTTCCGTCTGTCCGACACGGCGGTGCTCTGCCCAAGCCAGGCAGACCTCCACCGTAATCTCCACCGTGTCCTCCGGGCGATCAGCTGGCTATGTCTAGCTAAGTCTTTCCGTCTCATTTCAGAACGAGTTTTAACTTTAGTTTAAGCCCAAACGTTCGTATTTTGAACTTTATTTCGACACATTAGTATATACTTAATTCAAAATTGATTACTTAGACTCGGGTTTACTGACGTCAGTTTTTGTAAATAGAACTTGGAATACATTTCAAAATTCAAAAATAGCGATGGTTTAACGGCCCGACCGTTAAACCATCGCCATTTTTTAATTTCAAGTTTTGTTTTGTAAGGTCGTTTATTTTGTTGCCTGTAAAATCAGATTCTATGCTACTTCCCCAAGGGTTCGATTCAGCCTCGAAACTAGTATGTGTATGGTAATACTGATAGTTGTTCCATATGTATATTTATTTATGTATGTGAGATTAGTAGAACTTCCTAGTGGTCTGTACTTGGAATTTCTGATTCTGAAACATTCCTCCGACTATCGTTTCGTCGTTGAACGGTTCACCGACAGAACCTTTCATATGCGTCACTAACCTAACCCAACATTATCCTTCGCTATATGAAAGGTTCTGTCGGTGAATCGTTCGCCGGTGAAACGTTCTATCGGTGAAAAAATTAAAACTAAATCGTTCTGTCGGTGAACCGTTCAACGGCGAAACGAATGTTAGAGAGATGTTTCAGAATGGAATTTCTCCTTTATAGTGGGTGTGTACCTCAAAAAGATTGTTATATCAAGAAGAATTCATCTATTGTTGTATACAATGTATGTTTTATAATAGTGTATCAAAGTTGTGGATACAATTAAGTACCTCCCCAAAGTGTAATAAATGTTTTGTGGCCACACATTAATACAAAATAATAGAACAAAGATTGTCGACAATTTTCGTCGATATACATATTTTTAAGGCTTTCTGTACTTATACCAAATAACGGGTAATGTCTTATATCAAATTAAATAAAATGTATTATGATAATAATTAATTACTTATAATAAAAAAGTATGTTTATGTTAAGTGTTTTGTACAGTCGATAATAAAAATGTTAATGGTTAATGCTGACTTTACTTTAAATAAACAGACACCAGCAGGCTTAGCATGTCGCTTTCTATTTCAACTCTACTGTAGAATAGAAATCGCTGGTCTACATTTCTCGGTAGAAAACTTTCAACTATCTACACGAAAACGTCATTTTTGTCTACTGTCGTCGACAAAACTCTTATCTACGGTTCTCGTGCTAAACCTGCAGACATTAATCTATTCAATTAATTCATAACACATAAACGTAGTATCAAGCCTTGTTTCCCCGAAGGATTAGGCAGAGGAGTGCCCATAGTAGGTACACACACATTTCACCAGTTATGTTTAAGTCCCATGTATTAGGGGGCGAGCTTATTGCCATCCAACGAGCATAAATCCAGACTCTGGGCTGAGAAATTCCTAATGGAAAACCCAATAACACTTTGACGACATGGGAATCTAACTCAGGGCCTCATGCTCAGCAGTAGTGCTTGCGACAACGAGGCAGCCAAGTCATATAATTATAATCAATCTAGTTTTTAAAGAAGAGTTTTAAGAAGAAGAGTTTCATTATGAAGATTACGTAATTAATAGTTATGGCACAGATAAGAATCGCAAATAACCGCAAGGTCTTACAAGATAAATAAATTCAAGTCATGGTCAACCGGTGTTGTGTTTGATAAAGTAGGAACCTACTTATAAAAACGACGTATGTTTCATAGAATAAAAAAAAGTATAGAAGCGACATTATTACTCAGAACTAGAGGTGAACAATAACGGTGTCAATGTTATACAAGGTGTCGTTTTGCATCCTTGTCAAATTTCAGGAGGCTGCTATGGAAGACACACATAATCAAATAAAATTATGATACCTACTCAATAATCAACACATACTTGTTTTTTTAGTTACTTAAGTTTGGAAGTATTTTAGAAAACACCACTTTCACAGAACAAAATCACCCCGTTGCGTATGCAGTACTGTGTGTAAAAGGACAGTTACAGTATGGTATCACACGGACCGCGTTTTAACATACGTGTCTCACACATGCCGATTTCCAAAAATAGAAAAAAAAATTACCTACTTATTTTATTATTGATCCTTGTCGAGAATCTTTAGCATAGTTACCATTGTTCCTTGAATTTGACAAGGATGCGAAACGACACCTTGTATTTAACTCATTTTTTCCCACAGTCAGAAACTACAGAACGCCACTTGCTAGTCTTTACCTACTTCTTTTGCTTCTTTTACGTTCATACATCCTGATCATACGTACATAAATACTGAAATGTTTGTTAAAGTTATAATTAAACTTAACGCACACGTAAAAATAACAAAACGGTTATGTAAGGTAATAATCTTAGCCGTCATATATTTCAGCGTTGACCAGCGATTTGAACCTTTTAGTTCATTTCTTCTAGCTGGCCTTCATTTTTGCTTAATTTTAATTTTGAAACCTTGATCAAGGGTGTCAGTATTTGACAGAAAAAAAATCAGTTACTGACAATTGGAAGCTAAATGATTTATTTTATTTTTTTGGAATAGTAATCAATACTGTAATTATATTTTTACCAAAGGGGGAATGCCCATCAGCCATACAAGAAAATGCCTGAAATTAACAACAGTGAAATATATACTAAATTGTACTACAAATCGTAGGAAATCCATTAGAATTTCAATAATTATCAAAAAACTAGGTGGAAGCCAGTTAAATTGAAACTTTGTATAGTCTACTAATTTACTTCTAATGACAATACATTAATTTGCAGCGAGTAACCTAATTGCGTAACACACTTTTAATCAAAACAGCTGCACGGGTTGATCGAAGGTTAAGCTACGTTTGCCGCGGTCAGTTCGTGGATGGGTGACCATCCAATACATATCGAGACCATTTCGTGCATCGGAAAGCACGTTAAGCCATTGGTCTCAGCTATCATTCGTAGATCTTTGACAGTCTTTACTGGTAGTCAGACGCCCAAAATCATGACAACCAGTCTTACCAAGGGGTATCGTGTTACCCAGTAACTGAGTTGTGGAGGTCAGGCAGTCGCTCCATGTAAAATTAAAAAGGCTAGGCAAATCGACTTACAATCAAAATAAAAAATATTTTGAAAGAAGTTGCCATTGCTTCATATGTTTCAAAAAATTGTCGGATCATTAAGGCAAATAACGCAATGCAAACGCATGTTGTTAAACTGTCAAAATGAAAGATATTCCGCATCCACCCCTCAGGACTACCCTGTACGAAAGGCTCCTTTTTACCAAGTGTTTAGCTCAAGTACGCACGGGCGATTTTATCCCGCAGCGATATTTTTCCACGCACTGAATTTTCAGCGCTCTGCTTAGCGCCGAGAGTTGAAATTTCAATACTTAGTGAGTTTTTGGATGCACTGGGATGCACTCTGTTGGATTCTTAGTGCTCGGCTTAACACCGAGAGTTGACAATCCAGTGTACGATATTTTTACGTCCGTGCGTACGTGGGCTTATCCATGGCAAAAAAATGACGACTGACAGTTTTTGTATGGAAAAAGTTACCAAAATTCAAATTATTCTCAGGCTAACAATTCTTCTTCTTGGCGTATTGCTGTAAATATACAGTCAGCACAGAATTTGGCTACGGGTTTGGCACCCTCAGTAATGTCCGTAAGTTCCTGTAAAGAGCACAAAACAGGAAACGCTGGACACGATATGAAGTGTCCCATTGTTTCTGGAACAAGTTAAGAATTATAATACTAGATAATAAAAAAGTTTTGCCAGGTCGGGCAAAGTACAATAGTTTTGGTTTTTCCATCAAGAATTTGTCAGCAGCAGCCCGGAGTATGGATGCGTGCCCGATTGATGGCAATAGGCTCGCCCCCTATTACATAGAAGAAATGTGGGTGTTCAATAGTCAGTTCAACAGTCTGCTTAACCCTGCGCGGGATACGGGCGTGATGTTTTGTAATGTCATCTCAAGTATTTATTTTCTAGAGCACTATTAAGACGCTGACAACACCTAAACCGCGGTCACTGTCAAATTGCATAGAAAAGAAAGAGAAGCGCGATGACACAACGCTTGTAATTTATTGCAAAATATGAAGCAATTATCTATTTACTCAAAATTGAGTTGAGTAAACGAAAATAAAAAACAACCAAGTTCTGCATTCAAATAAGACGTTCTTGTTATTAATTAAATACGTAACGTATGTTGATATTTAATACAGATATTTTGGATTAGAACTCAAGGTAAGAGGTTAGTTTAACGTTAGTTTGTATAAATATTTTTTTTCAAAACGTGTTTTGGTAACAACTAAGTTCTGGGAAATATGTTCAAAATTAACATATATTTTTTCCGCTACCAAAAACTATACAGATTTGGCAATTTTTTTTTCTTAAGAGAAGCTTATTTTGGTCAATTAGGTCTTGTCAGCGCCTTAAGCGTGGCGTCTACAAGACCTACTTTCTTTGTAGGGTTTTGCAGCTCAAAAGGAAAACGGAATCCTTATGGGATCACTTCGGTGTGTGTCTGTCTATCAAGACCTTTTTTTCAGGAACGCATGGAGGTATCAAGCTGTAATTATTATCAAGGTACGTACAACGTAGGTCCCTTGGAGGTCTAAAAAATCGAGCTCTAAAGTCTAAATCAACGCAATAAAAAAATACAGCCATTTATGCGACAAATTTACTCGCAAATAAATCATTCATTGCTCGAATGAACCCAAGGATTCACACTAGTCCCTAGAACCTCATGTTTCATGGCACTACAAAGACCATTGCATATCAAAGAGTAGACCGGGGGGCGCGGTAATGGTCAGGAAGATGTGCACTTAGGATAGGAAGGATTATTAGAGTCATACCGGATATGCATCCTAGAGTAAGCAATGGAATAGTGGAGAGATGGGTGATTTATCTTTGGGAGGGCATCCTTTAACAACGGCGCCGCCAGGTTGGCTCAGCTAGTTGCTTAACGCCCTCTTCTGGCTCCCCCTAAATGGGTCCAGGAACGGCGAACTTGGGGATGTCCGCCGCCCCCCATCACACTGGACCCGAGGTGGCGGCGCGTAGTGTTCCACGCGCGCCCCTTTTAGACGTCGCGGGGGGGGTTTAAACACCTCACCCCCCCCAGACTTGAGGTGGCCCGCAGAGGCGGGCCGGCACTAGCCGGGGATCGTGGAAGTCGCATTAGATCCCATGATCCCCGGTGCAAGTGTGGGACGGGAACACCGGGGTGGTTTTTAGTCAGTAAGAGTCTGACAGACCCCTCCGCCTACCCCAGGGCGGAGGACATCCATGAGGATTTTCCACCCCGGGAACAAAAAAAAAAAGGTATAGTTGCTTCGGGGATCGTGGAAGTCGCATTAGATCCCATAATCCCCGGTGCAAGTGTGGGAGGGGAACACCGGGGTGGTTTTTAGTCAGTGAAAGTGTGACAGACCCCTCCGCCTACCCCAGGGCGGAGGACATCCATGAGGATTTTCCACCCCAGAACAAAAAAAAAAGGTCTAGTTGCTTGATGGGGGCGGCCGTGATGCGGCTCCGGGCCAAGAACGTGGCTCCGGGGCCCGACGGGATCCACGGCCATGCGTTAGCCCTCGCTCTGAAGGAGCTAGAGCCCTACTTGACAGGAGTCTACACAGCGTGCCTTGAGCAGGGCCAGTTTCCCACTTTGTGGAAATCTGGTCACCTGGTCCTGCTCAGGAAGGCGGGGCGCCCTGCGAACTCACCGTCCACGTACAGGCCCATAGTGCTGCTAGACGAGGTGGGTAAGATGTTTGAGCGTATAATCACTGCCCGCCTCGTCAGCCACTTGTGCGGAGAGGGGCCTGACCTGGCCGAGAGCCAGTTCGGCTTTCGGCACGGGCCCTCCACCATCCACGCTATATCGCGGGTGAGAGTCCTGGCGGAGGAATCTGTGTCCCGGGGCGGGGTGATGTTGGCGGTGTCCTTGGACATCTCCAACGCCTTCAACACCCTGCCCTGGAGCTGAATTAGGGAGGCACTGCGTTATCATCGGGTGCCTTCCTACCTCCGCCGCATAGTTGGGGCTTATTTAGCGGAGAGGTGTATCACCTACACGGGACGTGATGGCGGTAGCCAGCGCTGCATGGCGTGCGGTGTTCCATAGGGCTCGGTCGTGGGCCTGCTCCTGTGAAACATCGGGTACGACTGAGTGCTGCGGGGCGAGCTCCAGCCGGGCGTGGACATGACGTGTTATGCGGACGACACACTGGTCACGGCCCGTGGGAGCTCGTACAGGGAGGCAGCGTTGCTGGCGACGGCTGCGGTCTCACAGGTGGTCAGCCGCATAAGTCGCCTGGGCCTGGAGGTTGCCCTCAACAAGTCGGAAGCCATGATCTTTCATGGCCCCCGGCGGGCGCCGCCGCTGGGATCACACATCGTGGTCGGGGGAACTCAAATCACTGTCGAGTCCACCATGAAGTACCTAGGATTGGTGCTCGACAGCCGGTGGGATTTTGGCCCCCACTTCCGGTGGCTGGCGCCTAAGTTGTTGGGCGCGGCTGGGGCGTTGTCAACGTTGCTTCCCAATCTGGGGGGCCCGAGCGCCGCCTGTAAGCGGTTCTACGTGGAGATCGTGCGATCGATGGCCCTGTATGGGGGCCCCGATCTGGGCGGCTGACCTGACAGCCGGCAGCATCGCTGTCCTGCGAAAGCTGCAGAGAGCGATGGCGTCAGAGTCATCAGGGGATATCGCACGATCTCCTTCGAGGTGGCTTGCGTACTGGCCGGATCCCCGCCCTGGGATCCCCGGTGCAAGTGTGGGAGGGGGAGTCTGACCTCGAGGCGAAAGTACTCGCGTCGCTGTACCGGTGGCGCGAGGAAGCGAGGGCGCGGGGCGAGTGGCTTATGCAGCGACATATGGAGTTGGTCACAGCTCCTCGCAGCCCTGGTGGCGGAATGGCGGGACAGGCTTTCACGCCCTACCACCGGCCTCGCCACCATCGAGGCGGTCTGCCCAGTGCTCGAGCCCTGGCTCGGGAGGAGGCACGGCTCCCTGTCGTTTCGGGTGACGCAGGTCGTTTCGGGAAGTACCTGTGTCGCATAAACAGGGAGCCGGACGCCCGGTGTCACCACTGTGTCGACTGTCGGGAGGACACGGCGCGGCATACGCTGGCAGAGTGTGCCGCTTGGGAGGATCCACGCCGTGCCGTCATCTCAGGAGTGGGCAGTGACCTGTTGCTGCCGGCCGTGGTCGAGTCGATGGTTGGCAGCGAGGAGTCCTGGGACGCGGTGGTATTCTTCTGCGAAACAGTCGTGTCGCAGAAGGAGGCTGCGGAACGGGAGTGGGAGATCTCTTCCGCTCACCCGACCCGCAGCAGGCGCACCGGGCGTCGGCAGAGGGCAGATAACGCCCTCTTCCGGCCCCCCTAAATGGGTCCAGGGACGGCGGACGTCCGCCGCCCCCCATCACACTGGACCCGAGGTGGCGGCGCGTAGTGTTCCACGCGCGCTCCTTTCAGACGTCGTGGGGGGGGGTTAAACACCTCACCCCCCCCCCCCAGACTTGAGGTGGTCCGCAGAGGCGGGCTGGCGCCAGCCGGGGATCGTGGAAGTCGCATTAGATCCCATGATCCCCGGTGCCAGTGTGGGAGGGGGAGTCTGACAGACTACCCCACCGCCTATCCCAGGGCGGAGGACATCCATGGGGATTTTCCACCCCGGAACAATAAAAAAAAAGGTCTAGGTTGCTTTCTCGGCTCTTTTCTGTGTCACTGCTATGTCTAATGTCTTCATCTGAGGTCTCGCTACTATCGGTTTCTTGTAAATCTCGCTAGCAGCCTTCCTAACCTTCCTTCTGCGATGCAGTAATGCTCGCGAAAGAGGAGGCGGGACGGTTGAGGGAAAGGCAAGTTTCACAGGAGACGCCCTGGGCGTCGGGAATCCTGGGCGGATTTCCGGCCACCGCAGGCGCGGGCTTGCGGACGGTGAGCAATGGGTAGCTCACCGCCCGGAAAGATCCAGGCCCGGGTCGACGGCGCGTTGTATTCCACGCACGCCTCAAAGAGATGTCGTCAGCACCAGCGTAGGGGTCCATTAGGGCCGATGCCTGCCGGGGTCGCGGGAAGGTACCAATGGGTTACCGAGGCCCCCGCAACACAGGCAATGGAAGGAATACGGGTGGGTTTTAGTCAGTAAGAGTCTGACACACCCTCCCGCTCCGCCAAGAGCGGGAGAAGTTATTTGATGATTTCCCACCCAAAAAAAAAAGCCTTCCTAATCTTATCTAGATCTTCAGCCGTGTCCATCCAAAAGTTGATTTCCTTGTTGAAGTAAGTCATGTCCTGCTTTAGGTTGTCATTCCAAATGTAAATAGGTCGTTTTCTGGGTAGCTATGGAGTCCTTAATTAGTATTTTTGTTTGTTTAATTTATTTAGAGGACTACACTAGCTAGTAGGCGTTTACTATGGTATAGGATTCCTTATAGCCATTCTAGGTCATCTGTAATGAGTCCCTTTCCTTTGATAATCCAGCTGCTTTGCTGGCCACACCATTTGATGTATGTTCGTTGACTGCAAAGTTAAATTTGTTCTTGAGATAAATTTATCACAATTGCGGAACCCTTTATTGTGCGTGGGCAGATACGCACGCGGCCGGTTTTTTTTCTCTCTTGGTATATTTTTTCCCAAAATAAAATTGTTTCACTTCTCGAACTGTTAAATTCTCACGTAGTTGGATTCGTGTTTGACTGTTGAACTCGCTAGTAATTTATGGGACAATTTGATTTATATACGCTTTAATAGTTTTACAACTACAGAAACTACCCACCGAGCTATTTGTACGTTTATTTTTCGGACTTAGAATTTTGCCAGAATCTCTTTATAGAAATTAGCAGTTCCATTTTTCACGTTAAATAAATGGGAGTACTTTTACCCGCAGTCGGGTAATACTTATTGTAGTCAAGTACCTACAATAAGATTTAACCGTGAAAATAGCTCTTATTAATCATATAAAAACCCTCAATTTAATTATTAATGTCTGCATAGTTAACCTTCCTTATATATAATAATATATTTATTTACATAACCAAATTACAAGATGATTATTAACATTAACTAAATTAAATTAAAACTAAGTTTAGCTTAAAAAAGGCCCTCGGGGCATTGTACCGAGGATGCTGGCGGCATTTCCTCGCCGAAT
Organism: Atethmia centrago; assembly: GCA_905333075.3. NCBI lineage: Eukaryota > Metazoa > Arthropoda > Insecta > Lepidoptera > Noctuidae > Atethmia > Atethmia centrago. Next base: position 10,867,290 of record HG995388.1, read on the forward strand.
TGCAATGCTGATGCGTTGCGCGAGAAAGCCGCCAGCTTTTCGGTCACCAGTTACATCAACTAGACGTTTCGCGATTTCCGCAAATAACTTATGCGCACTGGGACCCCACGGACCGAGGGTCTCGACGCCGAAGGGCACAAAGTTGTACTCTCTGCAAAGGCCTCCATATTTAATAACTTTCAGATTTTCGGCATTTTCTGCCGCTGCACCCGCTTTAGAAGTAGTCCGTTGGAGGTGGGACGGTGCCAGTGTGTCTACACAGGTAGCGTCCCACACAAGCATCCGTCCCAAACTACACGGGACCAAAGACACACCATCAGGTCTTTTGCCATCATCTCTGACAATGCCAGTCGGCTCAAGATGAGCAGGCACATTGATGCTGGCAAGAAACCGGCGATATATTTAATTAGATAATAACATCAAAATTAAAGCAATTATCGAGCACCAAAATGTCTTACGACTTCAATATTTAAGTCGAAACAAGGACAACATATTTACTTGGTATCAAATAAGATTGTACTATACCAGAGTTTTTTTTTCATCTGAGTACTCATATTATGAAATAACTTGAGTTGTTCTTTAGTATCATTAAGAGTCATAAAAAGGTATTCGAACTTAGAAGTTTTAAGTCGACTATCCACTGCTACGCAGGATGTGCACGGAGAGGTTGGGCACGTCAGCTGCGCGGTTAAATTAAATTAAATTATTAAATTCATTCAGTTCATTTGTTTGCCAGCCGCGCATTCGGCTGTAGCGTGGTTCTGGGACGCAGTGGACCACATGACGATGCCGCCTACATTTTCATACAAACTGAAGCTTGTTTACACTTTCATAAAAAGTTTTGGAACAGATTATACATTTTACACACACATGACACTTGCCTGAGCTGACAAGGTTGTGATTTTTTCGTGCTTATCAAGCAATTTTGACCGTCTAAGGAAGAGGCTATTCATGTCGCGGGAAGGTACTAATGGGTCACCGAGGCCCCCGCAAGACAGGCAACGGAAGGAATACGGGTGGGTTTTAGTCAGTAAGAGTCTGACACACCCTCCCGCTCCGCCCAGAGCGGGAGAAGTTATTTGATGATTTCCCACCCAAAAAAAAAAAGGAGGCTATTCATTTGTTCTTAAGGACCCTACAGTTCAATTGAGGCGTAACGTAACTAACTATGCTATTTATATCAAGAATATCTCAACAACCTACTTCAATTGACTCTTCATACATACTCGTTTATCGATAAATTATTTGAAGTGTACGTATATCCAATTGATTTCATACACACTAAATTAATTTGCGATGCGTATTAATCATTTATAGGAAAGAGATGAATGGAAGATTACTAGTAAAATGACATACTGCGCTGACCCCAAGTAGGATAGGTGTAGTAAGATGATGGATACCAGCGTTTTATGGTGCTGCTCCACAGCAGCACCATATACCGCTGGCCACACTACGGACGGATGCGCGGCTGTCAAATCAATATTTTGTTATTGTTTTGTTTGCTGACCATGGTTTTGTTAATGTTATTAGTAATAAACTGTCTATTTATTTTACTTCGATGGTCCTAGTTTATCATTTTGGTATTAAGTTTTGTTTACGTTTTTATTTTGTATTTCTGCTTAAGTATAGTTTTCAATATTTTTGTTTTTGTCGGTATAGTGGCGTGTGCTAGCTGATGCATAGCTAACAATTTATTTTTTTATGTTGCGCGTAGTGTAAATTATTTTGCAGAGCATTGTATAGAATCCAGTTTTCTTTCTAACTGAGCAGACAGCTGTGCTGCTGAGGAGTTTATTGCGCCATTTCTTCTTCCCAGCTAAAGCACTCAACAAGTGGTGAAGGTTGGACGTTTTGGGGGACTGAATTATGTAATTTTGACGTTCGAAAAGTGCTGATGTTCAGCCTAGTTTGATTAAATGGATTTTGATTTTGATTGAATAACTCGAACACCTAGTATGGCAAAACTCTCCGCTAGATATCCGTGTACGTAGTAGTGGACAGTCGACTTTACTGTTCGCCACGCAAATTTTACACGAAACCTGTTTTTCGATTGGTATTTGTACTACACGAAGTTAATTAAAATCTATGGTGAATAAGGAATGATGAATTATATATTTTAGAGAAATATATGTAATTGTATTCAAGGTCGATTCAAGGTCGCTCAGCGCGCCATGGAGCGGGCTATGCTCGGAGTTTCTTTGAAGGATAAGATCAGAAATTAAGTTATCCGGAAGAGAACCGGAGTTACCGACATAGCCTGCAGAGTAAGCAAGCTGAAGTGGCAGTGGGCGATTTGTCGAAGGACCGATGGCCGGTGGAGCAGAAGAGTCCTGGAGTGGAGACAGCGTATCGGCAAGCGTAGCGTGGGACGCTCCCCAGCTAGATGGACCGACGACCTTAAAAAGGTGGCTGGGACAGACTGGATGCGGAAGGTGGAGGACAGGGTGTTGTCGCGCAGCCTGGTAGAGGCCTATGTCCAGCAGTGGTCTGTTATAGGCTGAGTTGATTAAATAATTGATATAATTGTATGTAATTAAATAAGTACGTAACCTTGAATCTGTTATTTTTTAATTTAGGGATGGTTGGTAGAAATTTCTACGACAAAATTGTTTACTGGAGATTGAGCACTATCTCATGGTGATAGGCCACTAAAAGTAAAACTACCACAAAAAATTATATACAGCATATTCAAATAAAAAATATATTGCGTACGTTATATTTTAGCATCCATAGAATAAAGATTGGTAACGTCACATTATTTTGTATCTAGTAAGGATTGAGCTATTACAGCGTCGATGAGTACATAGATGATAAGCGACAACCGTAATATTATTATTTTAGATTGGCATTAATTTTAAATGATATGTTGATTGTTATTAATATGTAACTAAAAATTTTATCTCTGACATTTTATTTGTACAATTAGATGACATCGGAACTGATGCCACTCTGCTGCCTATAAATTAAAACATTTGACGTCATTTAAAATCTAAAATCTCTTGACAACATATTTAAAACTGTTTTGACATTTTATTTTGAAACTGTTTGACATTTTGATTATTTTGTTTTAAGACTGTTTTTGAACTTTTAGTTACTTTAAAATTGTTTGATATCATAACTATACCTACTATTTTTGAACAGTCTAGTAGAATTTTAAAACTGTTTCCACACTATATTTGAAACTGTTAGGCACTATTTTTTGAATTTCATGGAATGTTAATTAATAATTTACAGTTCTTATTTTTATGTAAATTGAATTATATTCAACACAATATAAATTTTTCACGAATTAATGAAATGAAATACTAAATAACGTGTATTTGGGAGTTGGCGATTTCTGACTACTAAATGGTATAAAATCATTAACTAATTGCTTCTCTCTGGTCTAAAGGCGCAATAATGAAGGGTATGGAAGATATTGAATGATTCTCTTTCATGTTTACATGATTTAATTTGATAGCTTCATCTAAAAGCAAAAATGACCCGTGTTATTCCTGGAACACTGACATGAATCGCAAGGAGAGCCTTTACCCTAATTGCGTATCACACTTTCAGTCACAATTCAAAAGATTCTGAAGGAAATTGCTAATCCATTGCCTTATACTTTTGAAAAATGTATCTGTTCAACAACGTAAATAAAGCAATTTATGTTGTTGAATTGTCAAATTGAAAGGCATTTGCATTGTAAATAAGTTACGCAATTACCCCCCTATCTTGTTCCGGAAGAAAACCCGCAACACGCAAACATACCACTCCACCAAAAAGTTTCTTATCACAAACTCATATATCATATGAAAATTAAGAAACACCTACACCATTAGCTCCCGATAACGTATCGAGAAGTTTTTGCGAAAAACTTTTGGCAAAATGCGATTTGATTTATTAGCAGTACCTTATCGGAACAGACTTAGTTTTTTACTGCGAACATTTTTACGCGTGTATTTAGGACGGTGAATTTAGGTCAGAACTAGTTCAGGTTTCGGGTGATATTTTGAGACTTGCGTGATAACGCTGAAAACTTTCAAAAACTTTTGAAAGTTGTAATACTGTCTGATGGGCTAAGGTTAAGCTACGCTTGCGAAGGTCGGTCCGCGGACCATCCATAACATATCGAGACTCCGTGACTCGAAAGAAAATCTTTGACCGTCGTTACGGGTCGTCAGAAGCCTGCAAGTCTGCCAACCAGTTTTAACAAGGGGTATCGTGTTACCAAGTAATTGGGGTGTGGTGGTCAGATAGGCAAGCGCTTTATTTAAAATACTGGTTTTCAACTCTATAGAGGCATGAGGAACAAGGTGTGAAGTTCACTCATCCTCCATAGAAAAGGGAGGATCCTCCGACCAGACAGTGTCGTGTCTGGTAGGCAACTGCCCAACGGTTGATGTCAGGATGTTCTATATATGCTAGTTGCGCGGTAAACTCTACTTGCGCGATGCAGGATTTTGCGTGACGTCAGTGTGACACGTAGTTCGCATGTGGCGATGTAGATGGCCGCCACAACTCCATCCGGTCAGACTGAAAGTCGATGTTGTGTTGTTAGCGCAATATTACGGGACACCATGGTGGCTTAACGATGGTTGAAGCAAGATATGTATTGTGTACAACTGAAAAAAGGCTAGGTGATAGTTTTTAGGAAACCGATTAATTGTTCCTTGTCTAAGTTCCTTAAAAAACATGAATATTAACATAAAAAGTACGAATTTTTAATTTATAAAACTGAATTTAATTCTCATAGTCATACAAGGCACACCGTAATGGCGACTCGAGTGATGTCACCATCTTTAGTCGTCAAATCTGTGACATCTGTGACGGATTATCTGCTGTCAAACAAATAAAAACATATTCAGTGTTTTCACCCTCTGCCTTGTGATTTTTGATATCGATCCAAATAATCGATTTATTTATTTGTAAGTTACCATCAATGAATCTAAAAAAGTTAAATAATAGATATTATCGATTAGTAGGTACTCGTGGAATGTAAATCATTAATAGAGACTTCAAAATAAAGGAGCATGACACTGATCTAAATATCTAAAACGCAAGTGAAACGGACATAGAATAGCTCGATTTTCAAAACGCATCCGATACGATTTCGTTTTAATATTTTTTTTTAAATCATAGTTATACAGGATGAATGGTAAAATACCAAAAACCTCTTAAGGGGTCGTGAAAAAAATATTTGCTGTTCCCTACATTTTGACGAGTTATGCGAACATAAGTGGGAACAGCAGATATTTTTTTCGCGATTTCATTTTTGGTCCCATTGGAAAAGTTGTTCATAATGATGAGTACAGTGACCCCTTAAGAGGTTTTTAGTATTTTACCAATAGACCTGTATAAGGTATTTTTCTTACTGTCAACTAGTCTATTCAGAAGCTGAAAAATCAGTTAAGTCCTATTATTAACCGACTTCAGAAAAGGAGGAGGTTATTTGTTCATCTGTATGTTTTTAGGGTTCCGTAGTGTGGGAAATGGGTCGCAGGAGGAAAGAAAAGACGTGTGTGCTGTTGGACGGTCCGATTTATAATGAAAGATAAACATTTTAATGACCGACATCAACGAATGATCGAATGAGTGAATGGAGTAATTATTTTAATTTGGTAACACTGGGGTTTTTGTAATATTACAACACGTGGTAAACAAGGAACCCTTATAGTTTTGCTATGTCCGTCTATCTGTCTGTCCCCGCTGTAGCTCAGAGACACTTAGTACTAGAAAGCTGTAATTTGGGATAGGTATACATTATTGTTAATCATGCCGACAAAGCACTATAATATTTTTTTTAAGGGAGGTACCCTTGCACGTAATGTGGGGGCGATATTTTTTTTCTCGTCGATCCCATGGTGTGGAGTATCGTTGGATAGGCCGTTCAAAAATATTGCGGGTCTTTGAACACCAATTTTCGTTTGCGTAATATTAAGCATTAATGTGCTAATTTAAGAATTTCTAAGAGTCTGCCCACTACACCGTATCATAGCCAGGTACACCGTGCCAACTACACCGTGTCAGGCAAAGAAATAGTCTCTGTATTGAGAATATTATGACCGTTCTAAACCCGTTATAAATAATAAACATCGTATAAGTATAGGAAATAAATTTCTCAACAAAAATTTCGCGTGAGACGCGTTAGGACGCGTCTCACGCAAAAAGACATTGGAATGTTCGTGATATGACACGCGGGTGGTACGCTGTTGATACGTTCTAGTGGGCATAGTAGTCCGTGTAATGTTTATTTCCGTGCCTGATACGTTCATAGCACGGTCATGGTATGGTCTCCCTAGAGTAAATAATATGTTCCTTGGGACGGTGTAGTGGGTAGAGAACTTTAGGGTTCGATTTTATTTATCAATTTTAAAAGGGGCCAAAAATCCTTAAAAAGTTCTGCGGGGTCATACACAAAAAAAAAAACATATGTACGCGTCCATTTGAAAACCTTTTTTAACCGACTTCCAGAAGGAGGACGTTATCATTTCGACATGTTTATTTGTTTTTTTTTTTATGTATGTTCGCCGATTTCTCCGTCAAAGGTGGACCGATTATAAAAATTATTTTTTTTTATGCTCCCGAGGTAGTCCCATTGTCACCAAGTCATAATCTGATGAGGGGATTCTATGGAAATCGAGAGAAATCCTCAAATTTTAAAGGCACACCTATAGCGATTTAGGTATTTTTTATAGTAACTTGTGCATTTACTCTCGGAAAGCACTATTTGGTGGAGTGGAACTGATGATGAAGACCACAGATGGCCACCGGAACTACTTAATAAGAAGTATTTAATTAACGAGTTGCGATTCGATTAGGTACTTTAACATGGTTGCTAAGCCATTTATGCTTTTCACAATGCATATGGTGAGTGACAGTTTCCTGGTTCTTACCAGGAGAACTCCTCCCCAATTAACGTCCCTACATCAAGAAAATCAATATTTTGTAAAAGGTCATGAGCAGCTGACATTAGGCTATTGTAACTTAGATACATTACAAACTGACCCACTAAAAAGTGAAAAATAAAAATGTTTTTACAAAAAAAAAAAAAAACAACCTACTTCCAAAAAACACTACAAAGTGAAAAATAAATTTTATTTCGGAAGTCAGTGGCAAAAAAAAAACTAAAATACAAATCCAAAGACACCGACTTCCGAAATTAAAGTTATTTTTCACTTTGTAGCGTTTTTTGGGAAGTCGGTTGATTTTTTTTGTGAAACGTTTTTTATCTTTCATCGGTCGACTTATAGGTGTTGTAAAAATCTAGTAAAATTTTATTTATTTTTGTTTTTTTTTTCTTCAAGACTCCATTCAAAGAATGATAATCGGTGTAAATATTCTATATTTTTGCACTGAATTAGATTACAATACAGATTCTTACAATTAAGTATTATAACCGTTGTAATTGTTGATGGGAATTTGGACACCTCCCGTGTCCAAATTCCTAGATAGACTGGTTTTAACTTGATAATTAACTTTTGATTACTGTTCAACATTCTTTCTTTTCCACGCCATCTTTTTACATGTTTCCCACAGAGTAGTACATATTAACGGACCACAGACTATTAATATGTTAAAACCTTCTCCTATTTTGATTTTTTTAAACAAATAAAAAATACACTCTTATCAATTGATATACCTTATCTTAAATTAAAACAGCTCTTGCAAACAAAATGTATTTTACTTTATTACATTTTATTTTACATCACCGACTTTTATTTTCCTTTACAATTTTCTCTCAATGAAATTGAAACTTCTCTTTGCACAAAGGTTTTGTAAACTTATCAGCAATTTTTAAATTAGTAGGACAATATTTTATATCAAAATTATCTTTCTTATAATTTTCATGAATGAAATAGTAGGTACCTTACATCAATATGTTTTGATATTTTACTAAATTAACCTGTTTGTACGAGTATTAACTTCATTGCACTTTGATTATCAATATTCAAATATGTTAAAATAATTTTGCCAATTAACTCACTTATCAATAATTTTAAATATAAACATTCCTTTACACAATCTGCAGCTGCTATGTATTCAGCTTCAGTTGATGGCAAGCTTACTATGGGATGGCTCTTTGAACACCATGCTATGGATCCTCCTGATAACATTATTATAAATGCAGTTGTACGCCGTCTTGTTTCAGTACAGCCTGCATAATCTGAATCACAGTATGCATGTAACTTTGTAATATGTTCTCCTGTATTGTACATTATTCCTTTAGACCTCATCCCATTCATGTACTTCAATATCTTCTTTACAGCAATACGTCTTGTTTAGATGGAGTTTCTAACCTTTGACCGGCTTCATTTACAGCTTGACTTATGTCTGGTCTTGATCTTGTTGATAAGTATAATAGTCTTCAACAAGTTCTCTATAAGGAAAGTTGGTGTACCTGCTGGTTTAGAATTAAACATAATTTCCTGAGTAATCTTACGGTATAAGTTTTCTGATGCAATAAAATTCCTTCTTCTTAGACTTTTTGACATCACCATTTCTTCATAAATATTTTCTCTCCTAGTTTGTTGAAGCGAAACTGTAAGTTTTCTATGTCAGTAATAATTTGAGTGAGACTTATTTTCCTGTTTGTAATTAAAGAACTCCTGTAACAATGATGACTTATTTCTTTCTTTTATCGTTCAAATATTTTACAAAGTTTCATATACATTTCCTGGGCATTCTGACAACCTAAAATATGACTTTTCAGCTTCTTATCTATAGTAATAATGATGATCTTTTGTATCTTAGCATCTTTCGTACTAAATTATTCCTTTTTTCTTTCATGCTCATTCTTTTCTTATGATAAAACGTCACTTAGTGTTGCCGCCTTCAAAAAACAACAACAACATAAATGTTAAATTCGAATTTCCATAGAAGAAAACTTTCCCCGTCTGTTAACTTTTAAATTTTTAACTCTCCTTTATCGATTTTTAATTAGTTTTCCATTTTTTACATGTTTTTATATAGGTTTTTCTGCCCGAGAAGTAGGGTAATGTTTTTTATTGTAGTTTTTAATTTTTATTTTGAGCACTTTTTCCTGTATCTGAGGTCCACTTGGTATTTGTATCTGCAATTTTTATGGTGTACATAAAGAGTATTCTATTCTATTCTGTTCTATTCCACTTAGACATTTCTGGGAATCGGGGCCCAAAAACAGTTGATGGGAATTTGGACCCAGAAAGTAAGACTGGTTTTTTCTTTATAATTAACTTTAATACTGTTCAACATTTTTTCTTCATCTCACCGTTTTTCCACATTTTTCGACAGAGTAGTACATAGTACGTGCTTTCCGTGCCTCGGAAAGCACGTTAAGCCGTTGGTCCCGGCTGTCATTTGTAGATCTTTGACAGTTATTTAGGGGTCGTCAGTAGCCCGTTGTGGAGGTCAGATAAGTAGTCGCTCCATGTAAAATACTGGTATTCAGCTGCATCCGGTTAGACTGGAAGCCAACCTCAACATAGTTGGAAAAAGCAGAAGAAAAAACCGTTGTTATATACCGTGAGCTAACAACCATTATGAAATATCAAAAATGTCCTCCCATACATTCAGACTTTTTCCTTTACTTGTTCCATTTTCCTTTACCCTACAGGTTTTGACTTATTTGCGAATATCAAAATATGTCGCATAAATAACCGTAGTTTTTTATTACGTCGACCGAAAAACTTGATTTTTTAGAGCTCCAAAGAGCATTTACCGCAGACCTAAGTATTTGACATTAATTTCAACTTGATACCTCCACGCGTTCCTGAGAAAAAGGGTCATGGCAGACACAGACGGACGGACGGACAACGAAGTGATCCTATATGTTCCGTTTTTCATTTAGAGGTATGGAACCCTAAAAATAGTAATGCAGCAAAAGCAACAACATTAATCAGGATACCTCCAGCTGTTCGTAAAACAAATTGCCATCGGATAATGTGAACTTTAAATAAAGTTTAACAGTAATATAATTCCACTTTCTTTGACAAATTATAATGAAAGCCAACAGAGACTTCAAAATCAGTACCATTATAATACGAGTACCACAAAGAATACACAGGACACGTAGCAGACAATACAATTTTATGAAGTTCATTCATACAAACACCCACAAAACATTTCGCTGTGTTTGAATAAATCAAGATTCGTCGCTTCTCTTTTGTTTATTATATGTATATTCACACACAAACGTACAGGGAAACCATGTTGTTTTTGTTTGTGTAAAATAAAATATTTACTTCCAACGTATTAGATATAGCACAGTAAGCGTAATATTAATATACGGTATTTAAACTATAAAAAAATGGTCGAGTCGACTCATCCACACATGCAAGCACGTTTACACGAAATCTTAGCATACTTCAGGTAGGTACCAACCGATTCGACCATTTTTCGACTAACTAGTCGGTGCTGTAAATCTTTTTACGTCAGCCAGACCTTTATTTCTGCACCTTACAACCAAAGTCAAATAAATTAATGATAAATGATTATTTCTGTAAATTATGGTGAAAACCAAAAAAAAACATTGTTTAGGTTTAGAAGAACTAGACGGTGATACGGAAAAACACAAAAAGTGACTTTTTTAACTATTGTACAGATATACATGGGTTGACGCAGATTTATTTACATAATTTCATGTTTCAAAAAACTATCTTTAAATGAGCGCAAATGTAAATTATACAAGGGGGCGTTCAATGTATTCTCAGTATTGCATGAAAGAAAACGTAAATTCAATTAAATTAATTTTTATTTTTCACTGTAATTCTCCATTATCTCAATTCATAATTATTACATCTCGAAATTAACTTTACAATACCCTGTAAAAAAATACTTTCCCCCTTATCTAAAAAGGGGAAATCGTTTCTCACGAAGGTCTTTTTTCAAACTAGGGAACAAATAATAATCACCAGGGCCTAAGGACGGGCTATAGAGTGGGTGGTGCATTTCTTCGAAACCACAATCTGGCACAGCAGCTTTGGAAACACGCGCCGTGTTGACCGGGGCGTTGTCATGAAGAAGCATTACACCATCACGAGCGGTCAGTATACCCCGTCTTTTTTCTTTAATTGCTTCATGCTGCATCATTTTCATTTTCATTTGGGCATCTTCCAGTACAAGCTTTCAACCTTTTTAACGTTTTCTTCCGTGGAGGCAGTAACCAGGCCTCCCGAGCTAGCGTCGTCTTTAATACACTCTGTGCCCATTTTAAATTCACTTAACCGTTTTTGAACCGTAGATAATGAAGGCGCAGACTCTTGGTTAACAGGCAACATCTCTACATGAATAATTTTTGACTTTTCCTTGTTTGGTAAGGAAAAAACATTTTCACGTTAATCACAGAGCGGTGCTCGATTTTCTTCGTCATTGTCACATTAGCCATTCCAGTTGTCGTTGACTAAGGATAACTAGCAAATTAATGATCACAACTATTTGAAATTTTACTTTTATACCCTCAGATAATGTCATTAATTAATTAGTCCAATTACCCACATTACACAGAGAATACATTGACCGCCCATCGTACAACGCGGTTCATATTAATGCCTTATAGTTTTGGAACCACATAAACCACATTGAATCGTTTCAAAACTGAACAGTAAACAATTCCATGTTAGCCAGACATTAGACATAAGTACACTTAGTATACAACGTTAAATGATTTACTAAATAAATAATTCAATACTGTTACAAGCGAGATGTTCTATTTCGGAAGCCGTTTGCCCGTTTTCACTAATGATAGGTTACATCTAAATGAATGCCTACGCTGTTGGATTTTTAACTTTCGGTGCGAGCGGGTGAAAATTTAGTGCATTCATGCATTTGGGCATTAATTTCAATTTTGCCTAGTGTTCGTGAAAACGGGCATTAGTTAGTGAGCCAAATGTAATTTAGACAAAAAAAATATTTTTGTCTAAATTACTAACGTCTTTTGAATGTAAGAAACCGAGTTCCTTACATAATTCAGTACCAATTCTAAGAACAATTTACTATTCAGAAAAACGTTGAAGTTATTGCAAATTCAGCTCAACTTAAATAAAAGTTTAGATTGGAGAGTTTTATTTGAGGCTAAGCTTGGAGTCATTTTGTGATAGATCACATATTATTAAGTTCAAACTTTGAAAAAGTAATCCAGACTTATTCCACACCAGTAATAATGAAAAACTTTTTCATTATTACTGGTGTGGAATAAGTCTTTTTAAAACTTTTTTCCGTACAAACAAAGGTTCATTGGAGTTTGGCGTTGTAAATATCCTTGGCGCACTATAAAACGTCCCTTCTAGCATTATATCCTGAAAAATATTATGGCACATTACATAAAGTGCAGTGGTGCTATGAAATCTTTGTTATATAACACGATGTGGAAATAGCATGAGATATAATATGTACTCACAGTAATTTTATGGGAGCAGGGCTTAGATGAGATGCTGTTGAACATTTTTAGACAAAGGACCTGAAATTGTTGAAAGCCAACGCCTCGTTGGTTCAGAATAGGTTACAAAATATTATTCGTGTTTTTGTGAAAGGAAAATTTATTATAATCAGTGGTAGGAACGTTTTTGATAAGCTTCGATGCGGTTTAATATCAAAATTCAATTAAGATTCGCAATTTAATGCATTTGGAAGGTAAGTGCTGATATATGCATTGTCTAATACCAAAACAACATACCAACCGCTGTAAGACAAAATCAAAGTCAAATTATTTATTTCATATAGGCACTTGAAGTACACTTCTGAACGTCAAAATTTCCAAAAAAAAATGTTTCTAGTCGCTCCTACCAAAAGGTAGTTTCGTAGGGAGAAGTATGCTCAAGAAACTCCACTTAACACCTTTACTTTTTTAAAATGATTTACAATATTTTGTATAAGTAGGTACAATATAAAAAATATATAAAATTACTATAAGTAAAAATAATAAAAAAATGAAGCAATGACATATAAATTACTTGTATGATAGATACATGGTAAACATCATACAAGTAATTTATCTGCTCACATATTATACGTATACGTTTTTCTAAAAAAAATAAAGTAATAGGTCAGTGTGTGAGTTAAGGTAATCACAGAATGTAAAAGACATTGTTGTCATCAAAATAATACATTATACAGTTAATAAGTTAGCAACTAGTTTGATTTTGTCTAAACTCTAGATTGTCCTATGGAGCTGGACCAGCATTTTTCAAAGCATTCTTATCTTGCATAATATAATCATATAAGTATGCTTGTTCACAAAGTGTACTTTTAATCTGGGGGGATGGTAGTGCCCCCGCCAAGACGAGCCAAGCGAAGTGCAAGAGCACTAGTTGCCGTTTCTCGAAGAGCTTCGTAGTTTTCTTGAAACCACATAACTTGGGTTTCGATTATACCGTATAAACAAAACTCTCGGGACATAATGTCGATAGTGAATTTAATAAACATATAAAGTTTCAATTGCATAGCTCTTTTTTTTTTGGGTGGGAAATCGTCAAATAACTGCTCCCGCTCTGGGTGAAGCAGGAGGGTGTGTCAGACTCTGACTGACTAAAACCCACCCGTATTCCTCCCGTTGCCTGTGTTGCCAGGGGCCTCGGTGACCCTTTAGTACCTTCCCGTGACCCCGGCAGAATTGCATAGCTCTTATACTGTAAATTTTATTGATATCTAAAAAAAAAAAACCCCGATTTCTTCGCTGACTCACTCACCGATGATCATCAAAATTCTTAGGGTACTTCCTGAAGTCCTAGGAAGCTGAAATTTGGTATGTAAGCTAGTATTAGTACACGAACAGTAAACATTCAAAAACTTGGAACTTTTACCCCCAACCCCTTTAACTAGGGGTTGGAAGTGTGTATGAGACTTTCGCATATTTTGATGATAGAGGTCTGAAAATTAATATAGGGACTCCTTGTTATAAATAATAGTACAATAAACCCAAAAAAAAATGTCATGTGCAACTTACAAAAATAAGTGAAATCCCACGAACAACTTTTTCATGTAAAATGTTGCCAAAATGCCACATGGCTCGAGCTCTCAAAAAGTTATCAAATCTCATGTAGATCCAAGCGTCTTACTCTACACGCCCTAACTCTACAAGCCCTAACTTCACAAACTCTACACCTTAGTCCCTTAGTCAATATAATGTGGCTTAGCCGTTTCGTTACTACAAGAACTATTGTATAGCAGAAAAGTAATGAACAGTGAATACATTTTTCGCCTTACGCCCACGTGAAAGTAGCGAAATGGCCAAGCCACATACATATTTTGACTAAGGTGTAGAGTTTGTGACGTTAGGGCGTGTAGAGTTAGAAGCTGATTTATGAGATGTGATAACTTTTTGTGCGAGCCATGTGGTCTCGTCTTGACAACTTTTTACATGAAAATGTTTTTGGTGGGATATGAGTTTTAAATTTTCTTTCATTTAATTGCAATATATCACAAGGTATTTTGTTGTAACATTTAACACAGTACCCCATAAAAGATGAAAAATGGTTAATCTATTTTATCTTTTTTTCTAGTATTAAAATTATGTCTATCACTTATTTTATTTAAAAAAAAAGTAGATGAATTGGCAAGGGACCTTCATAATATTAATCTTTTTAAATAGTTTCGTAAGAGATTCGCGGTGAAGCACGGTGACTGAAAATCAGCTTTCTAAGACATAGGGATTTCAATTTTCACGTGTCGTTTTTTTCTTGGATATGGTTTACCATTACTATGCTCAAATTTTCACACAAGTTTAATTTAGCATATAAACGGATGACTTTTTACGAAAGATTTGTATGAAGCTCGTATAAAAAATTTGATTATTTTTGGAAGCATAAGTTGAACCGCAGCATAGTAATGTTAACAAAAGCCATATCCAAAAAAATAAAAGTCATTTAAAAATCGAAATCTCTGTCTAAGTCGATTTTCAGCCCACCGTGCAACGTAGGTTATATAGTTCTGACAGCTCTCTTTTTCAAAATAAACATGGATTCAAAGTCAGCAGCCCGACCCCACAGTAAAATGCCAAACGACATAATGTTGTGGAAATAGCTAATATAGACCAAACGCGCAGTTTCTACATTTGTTCACTGTCTTATTTTTCTAACAGCATAAGCGGCCGAGCTTGGTCGCCCCGCAAAGTTTTGGGAGGTTCCTGTGTCGGATAAGGCGGGAAGAAACGCCCGGGTGTCACCTGTGTGAAACGCCCGGAGGACACGGTGGAGCATACGGTGGAGGTCTGCCCGGCTTGGGTAGAGCACCGTCGTGTCCTCGTGGAGGCGATCGGCGGCAGAGATCTCTCGCGTCCGGCTCTGGTCCAGGCCATGGTACTACTCTGACTATTTGGTATATTTTCATTTAGTACCAAAATATTTACCGTAAACCAATCTTGGACCTGAAGAATAGAGTTATTCACGTCGTCAAGATTTTGTGACCGTCGGTCTATAATAAAGATCATTGATATGTCATCTATAAATAACACCATTTTCGGTTGATTTTGAAGTAATTGGGATTGATCATTAATATAAAGTAAGAAGATGAATGGCCTTGGGTCCTCTCCAATGGCAATGGGCGTTCCTCAAGGTTCGATATTGGTATCAAACCTTGAGGAACGCCCGTTGCCATTTCAGACCCTAATGAGTTTATGCGATTTACTTGCACTTTAACCTTTCTATCTTTCAGGTATGATCTTAGTAAATCAAAAGCCTACAGTACAGCAAAGACTGCATAAAACCAAACAATTCAAACCACCACCAACGCCAAGGGTTTCTTTTTGTTGATGTTATGTCATGTTCTATTTATACATATTTCTACACGAAAGACGACAAATTTCTCCAAGACATCCATTTATTTATGCAGACGCCCGACGTAGCTCAATAAACTCGGATAGACTTACAAATTCTTAGGCTCAACACAAAGCCATCACGATCCTACCGAAATTTTCCTTCATCAGTCATCCCAAAAAAGAATTAGTATTCGTAACATCAACGCAAATTTTGTTTACTTTAAAAAAAATCCAATCAACTTCATAATTATGTTCCGCAAACAAGGCTATAAAGAGTTTCTTTTCCAAAATTTTGTTGGAATTATCGTCGAAAGTTTGAAAACACGCTCCTTTGGGCGACATTACTATTCAGTTAAACTTTGCAACTTCATTAGTGGGGTCATCAGCTTGCTTGACTCCAGCTGGAGCCGCTTCAGTGGAACTCATTAGTGTAACAAAGTTGCATTATGTTGTTGTATGCGAATGACCGAAGTTAGGAAGAATGTTTAGATTAGGCTGTAAGTTTTCTCCAAGTTTGTGTGAATGGCGTCCTCCGAGGTGAGTTAGAGAGACCCTTTCTGCGAACGGAAGGAATAATGACTATGCGTTTGTGACGCACTGCTGTTTTCGTAATGAAGTTTGAGCGTTGTAGAAGTTTGTTTTGGTGTTCTCTGTTAAGGTGGCAGGGACATAGCCAGAAATAATAAAAGAACTGGCGCAGCGCTTAGGGATTTCTCATAGTCTTAAAATGATCTACAGCACAAATCACTTGAACAATTGTGATTTGTTGCGAAATACTGATTGGGCATTTCTTTGTACTATCTTCTGTCAACTCAGTCAAGCCAGATTGAGCCCATTCTATGATCCGACTCGAAGGACCATTGAATGGTTCAATCGGGCTTTATAATAAAGTACTGGACTGTATTAAAATAGGGTGTAATACCACAATTAACACGAACAACGTATACAGAAAACAGTACAAAGAAATGCTCGTAGGGGAGCGCGTTAGTCAGCTGAGTGGTGTGGAGCTCGCGCAGCGGCCGTCGCGTACGGGTTCGGTATCCTGACATCCCGCGCCTTTCCGCGTTCAAACACACTCATATTTGTGACACTACTGGTATACCGTCATCAAGACCAGAGCGGCATTTTTAAGGGTGCTGGGTTTTTTAGGAGCGGCATACTATTCTCAGTCCCAATCTGCCAAAAATACCTGTAATTTTCATTTTTTTTTTTTACAAGTTTTTGACATTGATTGTCGCTCATATGATTTTGACGACTACATTTTGAACGTTTTTAATTACGCGAATTGGCCTTCTGAACTATTTTATTCAAGAATGGATTCTTAATTGTCTCAATTTCTTTTATCGAGACATTGCCAGCTCCACCTCGTTCAACAAGAAACTAAACTTATTTCGTAACTGAAATACTTTAAGGAATCACTTCCAATTAAAGTCTAGCTAAAAGTTTAGTCTAGGTCGACCGCAGTTCTGTTTCCATTTACAATTCATTACAATTCTTGCTCACTCCAACTCCAAACCAGCGTTCAGTACTTAACACAACTCCTTGTTCCCCTCTTCCTATTCTTATATATTCTGAAAACGCTCTAAAATGTTTTCTAAGTACACTTACATTATATTCAAACATCCAAGAGATACGAATAAAAACATTTGTACGTCCATATTACCGTGAAATGCAGTAAAAAGGATCGCAAAATTTTGCACGCTCTAAAATTTTCCCGTATTTGTCGAAAACATCAGAAACCCTTTACTTATTACGAGGCTTAACCTGAAAATTCTAGGCTTTTACGCTTCCAAATGAGTGCTCGAAACGGCTCAGAACACTCGCCTCTTTAATATCTTAATTACTGTAAAATGTACTCTCTTTTACTTTGGGTACGGTTTAAGTTATAAAATACAAGCTGTGTGCCTGATGGGATTTCCCATCGGATTTTTTTTAAATTTCTGTATAAACTTTCGTCCTTTATTTCCCCTTTAGGGAATTAATTTTCAAAAATCCTCTCGTAAAGCTCACTTTCGTTATAAAAGGAATTCTCTGCAAAAAATCATGCTTCTAGAAATCTAGACCCAGCAGTTTAGGTAGTGCGTTCTCTTTCAGTGAATGAATTTAAGAACTTTATTAAGTAGATTAGTTTAAGAATAATTTGTTGCGAATCATCATCATTATTTAAATTTAACTCATTAAGCCACCCATGTGGTGCCAAACAATGGAAAATTTATTGTGTCTCATCAGCTGTCCTTGACCAATGAAAGCATTATAATCATGCAGCCGAAATAACAGCTTAAAATTGGCCTCCCCAAGCACCAACAACTTTAATTAATTACAAAATGTGTGCGTCAGCGTTCCTCTATAAATGCTTGTCCCAAAACCCCATATACATATAAACGGATTGAGTCATCTAGGGCCATCTGTGTGTTTTGTCATTAGCTTTGCCATCTGAAATCCCAAACCACTAGCCGTCGGCCGAGATTGCTTTCAAAACATTTATCCTTTACCCATGTGAACAGTGTGCATCCAATCTCTTGAAATATTCTTGCATCTGAAACGTTGTATTAGGTACTCTAACTCCCTCTCAATAAATTACCGATTTGCACAATGTTTCCTTACTTCTGTAATTATATATTACTGTATACCGCAGTAAATTATTTTGCCTCGAACTATGTCATTTAGTTTTGCATCTGTTTACTAATGACACGTCTTTTTTTTTTTTTGGATGGGAAATCTTCAAATAACTTCTCCCGCTCTGGGTGGAGCGGGAGGGTGTGTCAGACTCTTACTGACTAAAACCCACCCGTATTCCTTCCGTTGCCTGTGTTGCGGGGGCCTCGATGACCCATTAGTACCTTCCCGCGACCCCAGCAGGCATCGGCCCTAGTGGACCCCTACATTGTGCTGACGACATCTCTTTGAGGCGCGCGTGGAATACGACGTGCCGTCGACCCGGGCCTGGTCCTTACCGGACTGTGAGCTACCCATTGCTCACCGTCCGCAACCCCGCGCCTACGGTGACCGGAAATCCGCCCGGGATTCCCGACGCCCAGGGTGTCTCCTGCGGCGGCTAGGGGCGAGAGGGCGCGAAACTTGCCTTTTCCTCAACCGTCCCGCCTCCTCCTTCGCGAGTATTATTGCTTCGCAGAAGGAGGTGACGGCTGCCCATGCCCTCTCGCTGCGTACCATGGCCTGAACCAGGGCGGACGCGAGAGATCTCTGCCGCCAATCGCCTCCAAGAGGACACGGCGGTGCTCTGCCCAAGCCGGGCAGACCTCCACCGTATGCTCCACCGTGTCCTCCGGGCGATCCACACAGTGGTGACACCCGGGCGTTTCCTCCCGCCTTATCCGACACAGGCACCTCCCGAAGCTGCCGTGTCCGGTGAGGACCTGCGTCAGGCGGAAGGTGAGGACGCCGTGGCGCCTCTCTAGCCAATCCTCAAAGAGGGGACTTATCGCCGCAATCGTGGTGTGCCCAGCACTGGGTTGCGACAACCGTACTCTCCATGACGCCATGAGATCCCGCCGGAGCTCCGTCCGCTGTACCGCGATTTCTCGCGGCAGCGGAGTTACGCCCCGGCGTTTCGCCTCCTCGCGCCACTCCCATACGTACGCGAGAACTTTTGCCTCCAGATCTCATGGCGGCAATCCGGCAAGGAGGCTCGCTGCCTCACAGGAGACCGTGCGGTATCCCCGGACCATCCGGATGGCCATGACCTTTTGGGCCGCGATCAACCGGCGGGCTGGCCGCAGCGCCAGAGAGCGCACCCATACAGGAGCCCCGTAGAGGGCCATGGACCGCACGACCCCCGCGTAGAGCTTCCGGCAGGAGGCATTTGGACCCCCTAGATTGGGCAGGAGCCTCTTCAATGCAGCGCCCGCCCGCTTCAGTTTGGGAGCCAAACGTCTGAAATGCTCCACGAAATTCCACCGGCTGTCGAGGACGAGTCCCAGGTACACTAATGACACGTCTTGACCTAACATTTTTCAACCTTACCGTAAGATATACGGGATTTACCCCATATATCTTTAGTATTTCCCCATAACATTGGTAACTTTTTGTTGATTTCGTTTGTTCATAACTTAGGCTTAGGCTCTTGCACCACAAATTACCAAATACATACGTTCAGAACGATTTAAAACATCGTTTTGTTTTTGTCAATCATTTGAAGATGACAGAGACAGAATATTGTTTTAAATATATTTAGCGTTGAACGTATTTAGTGTATTGTGGTGCAAGCAAGCCCTAATTTTTGTAGGTTAATATAATATGAAGGAACTCCCTAAATATTAACAATAACAATCATCTTACCGCTTGTCACTCGATCCCCGGCCCTCTGGTTGTGTGTTTATAATTTTTAAGCCAGCTTTGCACTTTCTGACGACTTCTGTGCCACATATTTCACGTTAATGCCATGCGTACCTAGTCAAATCATTGCTGGAATTAGAGCTCAACACACCTGAAAGCCCTGCTTAATGATTCATTTGCATTCAACACAGTTTATGAAATAAATTTTATTACGAATCTAATTAGAGAGATTAGGAGTGAAGATTAAATTGTTGAGTGAATGAAAAGGAGGTTAGAGGTGGCCGGTG
This sequence comes from Atethmia centrago, assembly GCA_905333075.3. Classification (NCBI taxonomy): domain Eukaryota; kingdom Metazoa; phylum Arthropoda; class Insecta; order Lepidoptera; family Noctuidae; genus Atethmia; species Atethmia centrago. The sequence continues at coordinate 10,887,582 of HG995388.1, forward strand.
GACTATTTAATATACACGGCAAAAGATCTTTTGCCGCTCGGATGACATTAGTAGGGGCGCTGTTTGGTAAACATTTGTGAAAATAGTTATGTAAAGCATATTGAAAAAACAAGATGGCACTGTTATTTACGATTTTGGCCGCGCGCCAAACTGCCTTTACATAATCAGCCTATAATGTTCCCACTGCTGGGACACAGACCTCCTCTCTGTGAGGGGAAGTGGGCCGTAATCCATCACGTGGACCCAGTGCGGGTTGGTAGATGTCACATGTCTTCAAATTTTTGGTTCTAGGACATGCCGATTTCCTCACGATGTTTTCCTTCACCGTTTTGAGAGTAGTGGTGATGAAATAATTTACACAAAGTAAAGCGCCTGTCCGGTTTCGAACCTACGACCTACAACTCGTAAGTCGCAGCCGTTACCACTGGGCCACCACTGTTCTCCTCACCTCTGCTGGCCAAACTGCCCTTGTACAGCTATAACTGACAATGCGACATATTTGCCAAAAAACTGTCAAAATTGTCAATTTCACGACAGGTATTAGTTATTAAATCATAAAAAATTATGAGAAAGAGTAAACTTGTCGAGTTGTCGGATTGTCACTTGTTACCAGTTGGTTTTTATTAAATGGCTCCTGTAGTCAGGTGGTGGTAATGTTCAGATGATACCTAAATTAATATGAAAAAGAGTTTAAAAATATTTCATGGTACTTCAAAAAGAGGACTCATTATTGGTTGATATACTCATTGACTCAAGATTATAGCTCTAAATGAACTGAATCAACTTGAAACGGATCCTGCCGGAGGCTCTACGCAGGGGTCGTGCAATCCATGGCCCTTTTCGAGGCACCTGTGTGGACGCCTTCCCTGGCGCTGCAGCCAGCCCGCCAGTTGATTGCGGCCCAAAGGGTCATGGCCATCCGGCTAGTTTCGGGATACCACACGGTCTCCGGTCAGGCGGCGAGCCTTCTTGCCGGATTGCCGCCTTGGGATCTGGAGGCAAAAGGCCTCGCGTACGTATGGGAGTGGCGCGAGGAGGTGAAACACCGGGGCGTAACTCCACTGCCGCAAGAAATCGACATGGAGAGTGCGATTGTTGCAACCCAGTGCTGGACACGCCACAATTGCGGCGATAAGTCCCTTCTTTGAGGAGTAGCTACGGCGTCCTCACCTTCCGCCTAACGCAGGTCCTCACCGGACACCGCAATTTCGGGAGATTCCTGTGTCAGATAAGGCGGGGGGAAACGCCCGGGTGCCACCACTGTGTGGATCGCCCGGAGGACCACGGTGGAGCATACGGTGGAAGTCTGCCCGGCTTGGGCAGAGCACCGCTGCACTATGGATTATCGTAGAACAAGTGCTGATCATAAATACTTTATTGAAATGTTGCAAATTGTATACTTTTTAGTTTCATTTTTTTCTTAAGGATTCGTATTATTATATGTAATTCGATTTTCATCCATTTAGTACACAGAACAGTGACAAATCGCATTGGAACTCGGCAGTATGGAAATTCAACGAATTACATTCTGCCGAGGAGTCCTCTGTTCCCACTGCTGGGACACAGGCCTTCTTTCTGTGAGAGGGAGTGGGCCGTAATCTACCACGCGGGCCCAGTGCGGGTTGGTAAATGTCACATGTCTTCGAATTTTTGGTTCTAGGACATGCCGGTTTCCTCACGATGTTTTCCTTCACCGTTTTGAGAGCAGTGGTGATGAAATAATTTACACAAAGTAAAGCGCCTGTCTTGGTTCGAACCCACGACTTACAACTTGTAAGTCGCGGCCGTTACCACTGGGCCACCACTGCTCATGGAATTACATATGAGAGAAAATTACATATTTTCAGATTTAGATATTGACCACTGGCTAAAAAAGAAGCATATAGTGTGGTATATATTTAGAAATAATATTTTAAGTAGAATAAGAAGAAGTTATTTTAATTATAATGTGGGTTAAAGTAAAACTGTCATATTTTTTTTCGTAACACGATGAACAAAACATGGTTGTTTTTTACCACAATTGTTATTAAATCACAATATAAAATACTTATAACTTTCATAATGAGTTCTTTTTATTGCTCTAGACGTGAATTGATACTTTTTTATATTGAAAACGGTAAAAATGTGTCACCCCTATCAACATTTTTACGTGAAAATTATCAAATGGATAACATACAAGTAGTTATAAGTGATTTTCAAAAGACATTATTACCAAAATTCAATAATCGGTGGGCTCAAGCTTCACGCAAGAAGGACCATTTTCTTGAAACCAATAATAGCTAGCTTAATACAGAATATTCTGCAACTCTGCTTGCTTCAGGAACAGATGATGGATCGTCTCTCTGCACGCCTCTAACTTCTAACGCGAAGCGAGGTAGACCTTGTATTCCTTATGAAGACTCTTCCGAATCAAGGGAGAGGCGTAAAAATACAACATTACTCAACGAATATATTTGCAAGGATTACGATCAATGAGCAAAGGAATTGAGGCAACCCTTATTGAAGTTATTAGATCTGCAGACAAACAACATAAGAAAATAATTTTGGACTCGATTGGTTCGGAAAACATTAGAATGTTAACTGACGACTAAGCTTTAAGTGTCTACATTGACTTGGATCTTACCAAAGCACAGTATTTGTACCTGAGAAATCTATCAAATGAAAGAATCTGTTTTTTTTCTGCCACCATATTACAAAATACAGAACTGTAGAGAAAGTTGCTATCCACTTATGTATTACATCGATGGAAATTACCAATACATATGCAAAAATTATTTCTTTACAAGACTTTTTGGATCATACAGCAGCCTGTTACTGGATTAAAATGCCTAATTTTATCCAGCAAATGTGGTGTGATGGCTCATCTGTTCAAAGTGAGTACAAACAAATTCTTCTAGAGGAATCTGAACTCGTTTCAGATGCCAATCTGTTTATTACTTCTTTTGTTCCTATAAGGTTAGTGGATGAAGCAAGTGGCGCTATTGTCTGGCAAAATCCTGTACCGTCATCTGTAAGGTTTTGTCGGCCTGTTTCAATCGAATATTCAAAAGAAACTCCTGACAAAACAAGAGCTGATGTTAATAATGTTCAAATCCAAATTAACAATTTAAAACCATCATTGATCAATAAACATGGGGAAGGAATACAGGTAAACCATCAACTTTTCCTTACAATGATAGATGGAAAATTAGCTCAAGTATTGACTGACACTTCTTCAAGTTCCACATGTACTATATGTGGTGCTACTCCCCGGTTAATTAATGATTTAGAAAAAGTCACTGTCAGACCAGAAAAGGAAAATTCTTTCCAGTATGGTTTATCTACATGACATGCTTGGAATTAGTTGCATGGAGATGATATTACATATATCATATAATCTTTCATTTGAAGAATGGTCAGCGAGCAATGACGAAAACAAAAGACTAAAACAGGAAAAAAAGTATTAGTCCAAAAACGGTTTCGCGAAGAGCTGGGCTTAATAATTGATAAACTAAGACAAGTTAGTGGCAACTCTTATGATGGTTGTACAGCGAGAAGATTTTTCCGTAATGCCAGTTGTTCTGCAGAAATAACAGGTATTGATGAAGTCATGATACATAGATTACACATAATTGATCATCAGTACACAAGTTATTGATTCATGGAGAGAGTATCATAAATCACTTTGGTGTATTACCAATTGGACAACTTTCAGAAGACGCGCAAGAGTCTCGCAATAAAGACTACAAAAACTTTAGACTACATCACGCGAGAATATGTTCAAGATCGGCAACAAACGAAGATGTTTTCCATACATTGATATACATACATCAGATCCATACATTAGAAGTATTCGCAAAACATATGAAAAGAATGTTAAAGAACTGGACGAAGATACTCTGCATCTCTTGAAAGTGAATCAACTAATCACGGATCCTTAGGTTGTTCAGGTGTGATACCTACCTATATGTATTTATTTATCTTTTATATATTATTATAGTGTCTATATATATATATATATATATATTATATAGATTTTTATACATATAATAATTGAATTTGGCAATTAAGGTTATTTCGATTTTTACTATAACATAATTTCGATTTAAAAAAGGTGTACTTAATAAATATTTTTTATTTTATTCAAAAGTGTGTTTAATTGTGTTTGCATTCCTTTTTAGTTTAAAGGGTTTTAAGAGGCCTACAAGAGCTAAACGCAAGTTTTATAATGCCTAAAAGTATATGATCCACTGCAGTAAATTCTTCAGGATATATCCTAGGTAGATGGTGTGTTGAAAACATAATACAACTAATTTGATACGATAGAAAAAATCACGAGGTTACCTCTAAACATTATTTTAACGCGTAAAAATCATACTAATATACATGCAATCATTCTGATTTTTTTGTCAGATTATTCTACAAGCAACATATTAGCATAATTTGTGTTTTATTTTTTTTATCTAATCAATAGATTTATTGTAAATCGTATATTCTTATTTCCGAGCATAACACGTACGCATGTGTGCGTAAACGCCTGTGTACCGACAGTGCCGGCCGAGGCCTGATGCTATACAGACGTGTCGTTCTTTTCGCCGCATTATTTCCGCCCAGATTGTTTAATGTTTTTGTAAAGTTTTGTTTGTGAATTCATTGTTTCGTATTTTCTTTGCGTAAATATTTTTATTTCGTGTAGATATAGAATACTTTAAGTTAAAATAGCGTAATAAAGTAGTTTGTTATAAAATTGTATCATTTGTAAAAGAAAAATCAACAAAAAAAGAAAAAAAAGAAGAAAGAAATGGAATGTAATGGGAAAGAAAGTGAAACCCGTTGCGAGGACTAAAAATTAAAAAAACGTTCATATAAATCAAATGCCGAACTTATGAACGAAATTAAAAGGTAAGATAGAGCATTTTATTATTACTAAATATTTATTTTTATAACCATAAAGCTATGAATTTCGGAAACGTCTAAGTAAGTGCAATCAGTTCATATGGTACTCGTATATATTTTCGGTACCTCTTTCTACAGTAGCGTATTTAAAAGAAGTGTGGATTCACAGTCGAGAATGCCTGGGTTCGAATCTCGGGCATTTTGTTATTTATTTAAACTACTACGATGTACATATATTTATCAAATACATTTCTAAAATTAAGTATATAAATTTAAAAAAAACCTTTAAAATCGAATCATTTTTTACAGGAGAAAAACGGTCGAAAATATCAACACGGAAGTTATTCTAATACGTAAGTACCTCCACCTTTTACTCGTATAAGCTATAATAACAATAAATAAAAGCTAAAAATGCCAAATGTTTTTGTTTTTTCAGAAAAAGACCTCGGCTTATTTGATAATAGGCATGACGAAATAACTGGTTCATCTAAAAATTGCGATGTTATTTGTCACAAGTAAGAATTTAATTTTATTGATTTTGTTTATAATACATAGGCACTATAATTATGTACCTACTTATGAATTTTAGGTACCTACCTAATCTTTTACTTGCAGCTTAACAATTTTTCAAAGTCAAATACAAAATAAACGAAATGCAATTACCTATCTTGTGAACATCATAGAACTACAATATTTAGAATTGACATTTCTACTTAATTTAAAATCTTCAACATTTTACAGATTGAAAACAGAGGTGCCACAGAAAGATTACGATTGTGAAGTTATTGATGAAAGTACATATTCATCTAAGCATGTATACACGGCTACACATCAAGCTAAACATTTCCAGTATAAGCTGATCTCGCATTGTATAGGAATTCCGTAGAATGCTAGGTCAGCGTAAACTGGAATTGTATAGCTTGATGTGTAGCCGTGTGTACTAGAAGAAGCCTTTAGTAGACAGGTAATATTTATAACATATTTATGCCACAAACACGTTTAGATTTGTTTCAATTGGTTTTAAAAATAATAATGGAATTTTAGGTGGCTTGTAAGTCAATATCATGTCCAACGTGAAAACCGAGAAACAGATGGGTTAAATTATAGATTATTATAGAAAATTTAAATTATTACAGAAGAAGATTTTTCCACAAACACATTTTACTTAGATTGATTACTTAGGATTCTTGTAGGTTTAATATTTCAATGTTTTATACGAATAAAAATGTATCTTATCTATCAAGAAATTATATTTGTAGGTATTTATTTCTTTTTCAGATGGAAAACTATACTCCTGAAAAGAACATCCAAATTGGACATAGAATTATTAACGTTTCCCATGATTTGGAAAAGTTATATGAGATCTCAAATCAAGGACCATTAGATATCACATAATGAAAACCTGAAAAAGAGCGTAAAACTAAATTTCACATAATGTTAACCTGAAAAAAAAAATTAAAACTAAATGTCACATAATGTTAACCTGAAAAAGAGCTTAAAACTAAAATGTATTATGATGTAAATTTGAAAAAACCTTTAGTGCTTAGTGTAAACCATAAAGATGTAGAAAGGGCGCCACTTGGTATTTTTTTTTTGTAATAAAAATGTTTTTAGGATAATTGAATCAGTTTTATTTAAAAATAGCTCTGTTGCCCGCGATCCAGGATGAAAAGTAGCCTATGTCCTTCCTGGAGAAGGACATAGGCTACTTTTCATCCTATGGTCTGCCCATGTCCCAAATTTTATCTAAGTCTGTTTAGCTGTTTCAGCGTGAAAGCATAAGAAACAAAACTCACTTTCGCATTTATAATATTAGTTAGGAACACATCCTTAATTTTTCAAGTAACACATAAAACAAATAAAAATAATTTAATTGTCCTATCAATTTTTTGTTAGATCTATATCTTACTTGCGCGTCGTTGCTGCGCCACCTATTAGAATACTCGGGCGTAACTTCGCTATGCCGTTATTTATATGGGCGTCGTCATTAGATGGCGTTCACGTCGATTGTGTAAATGTGTGCGTGCGTTTTTCAAGGACACTTAGGTCTTGTAGTCCTCTAAAGAAGAGACAACAACTGCTTTCAAGTGGAGTTACAAAATACATACGGCTTTTTGAGAGCGTCGCAAATTAAAACGCAAGTAAAACCGCGAGCAAACCCTAGTGCTTATTAAATTTATACTTAGTTAAATATTTATAGTATGTACTATAATGCTGAAAAATTTCAACTCCTTATCTTGAAAAATAAAGAAGATATAGATTTTTAATCAGCAAACACCCATATATTCCATAGTGCGCCGTGTCCTCGTGGAGGCGATCGGCGGCAGAGATCTCTCGCGTCCGGCCCTGGTTCAGGCCATGGTACGGAGCGTGAGGGCATGGGCAGCCGTCACCTCCTTCCGCGAAGCAGTAATGCTCGCGAAGGAGGAGGCGGGACGGTTGAGGGACAGGCAAATTTCGCGCCCTCTCGCTCCTAGCCGCCGCAGGAGACGCCCTGGGCGTCGGGAATCCCGGGCGGATTTCCGGCCACCGTAGGCGCGGGCTTGCGGACGGTGAGCAATGGGTAGCTCGCCGTCCGATAAGAACCAGGCCCAGGTCTACAGCGCGTTATGTTTCACGCGCGCCTCAAAGAGATGTCAGCACGAGTGTAGGGGTCCACTAGGGCCGATGTCTACCGGGGTCGCGTGGAAGTCCAAAAGGCTTACCGAGGCTTCGGTGGGTTTTGGTCTGGTATTTGATAAATGCCCACACAAAAAAAAGGTGCACACCCAGCCGGCGCAAGCGCTGTCTCGAGAGTAGGAGAGCTCGAAAATAAACGAACGCACTTCTGATAGATACAACGTTGACACTGACAGGTCCGACATTGACAAGCTCGAAGTCGTCTATGATATTTGCGCGATGTTGCTATTCGAATAAATTAAATAACAATAAAATTCTGGGACGTGTATGTTGTTGTGCATTATTATCTCAAACACATAGTATATTGGCAACAAAGATTTTTCTTCATTATACAAGTGAGCCTACCACGATCAGTGCACACACACACGCATGGTCACACATCCTGACGGAAAATGCATCGGGCGAAACTTCGTTAGTTCCCTGACCTAGAAAAAATTTACATCTTTTTAATAAAATAAGTGATAGGAGGTTTTAATACTAGAAATAAAAATAAAATAGATCAAACATTTTTCAGATTACCTAAAGTACATATTTGTATTTGTATAATTTATTATTTTTATGACATTGATTTTACATTCTGTGATTACCTTAACTCACACACTGACCTACATTTTTTTTTTTAGGAATACGGATACGTACTTTTACAAAGTTTATAAATATGTGAACACCATGTATCTATCACATAATTTATTTATCTGTCATTGCTTCATTTTTACTTCTTTTTACCTATTGTAGTATAGTAACTGTATTCTAGATGATGAATGATGAATGATGATGAATGATAATTATACAATCAATGTACCTATACAAAATATTGTAATACATTTTTAAAAGAGTAACGGTAGAGTTTCTTGCCCATTCTTCTCCATACGAAACTACCTTTTGGAAGGGGCGACTAGATCAATTCAATTTTTTTTGTAAATGTTGACGTTCAAAAGTGCCCTATATGTGCCTATCTGAAATAAATCATTTGACTTTGACTTTGACCCACTAACGAATCGTCGCTGCTTCGATTGAGTATGTGTAATGTTTTAATATCTACTCGTCTGTTCTGGCGTTTCGCGACCAGCGACGCATCTTCCGTCAGATGTGCGACCACCCTAAACGTAACGTAAATTCGAATGATTGTAAAATTTAAAATACACGTTTCACACAAAATATTTAAATTATTTTAAGACTATTCCTATCTTTGGGTCATACTTATTGTGGTTGTCTTAAAAAATAACCAAAATGCTATTGAATAGTTGTATTTTGTATTAAAATAAATTTTTGAATTTACGTTACGGTTACGCCACGCGTTCGAGCTAGGACCTCAGTTTTAAACTTCAAAATCAAAATCAAAATATTTTATCTCACATAAACCTACATGGGCAAGTGCCCATGTAGGTTTATGTGAAATAACCGTGCACCTAGCTTCTGACGTTTCATAAGTATGAAACGTCAGAAGCTAGGATGGAGAAGAGCCTGCAAGAAACTTTACACGGTTACTGTTTAAAAATAAAATGGCTTTTACCATGTTTTCAAATCACAGTGTTTATAGGTATGGGAGGACAGTACAGGCCTGTCAAGTATTATCAGGTAAAAAATAAATTAATAAGTAGTAATAAAAAATAAATAGTCTACAAATCAAGTCTATAAAGAATACAACGTTCTCAAAAAAAAATTGCTTTAAAAATGATAACTCAATTTTTTACAATGTATGTTGACATAATTTATAATTGTATGCCTACTAGGCAGGTAATGGATCTGTAATTTACCTAACAACTGTGTGTATAACCTATGCCCACAATAAAAATATTTGATTTGATTTGATTTGATTTTCACATTCACAAAATACAAAAGAATCTAAGTAAAATATTAATAAAATAATAAAAATAAAAACCCATTTAAACCAAATGACATGTTTGCCATTACAACTGTGACAAGTCTGAATTAATATCCTATCCAAAAAAGCCACTAATAAATAGTGATATCAAAATTGTAGGTATGTAATGTCAAATAATGAAAATATTATGTCATAAAAGTATGTGTAAAACAAAAATAAAAACATAAACTTCGTACTTTGGGAGCAGAAATTCACATAGTTATGCCGTTTATGAGGTACCAGGGAAGCCACATGTGCAGAAAGAATTTTTGCCAAACTTCCTTGTCTTCAACGTAGTCTTTAATCTTATAATATGCGTTTTTGATAATAACACGTTTGATATGGGTTTTGAACTTTCCATCGCTAAGTTGTGTAACCGACTCTGGCAACTTGTTATAAAAGCGGATACTGTTGATAACAAATGATTTTGTTTGTAAATTTGGGTATCGCATTTTCTTGTTTACTACGTGTATTTATATTATGGAAATCACTTCTTGTTTTGAATAGACCTACGTTATTGCGATCATACAAAACAAAAAAGTTATAGTAACAATAAAATTGAAATTCGCAAAGCACATATTCGTTAGACTACCCAGACAGGCGCTTTACTTTGTGTAAATTCTTTCATCACCACTGCTCTCAAAACGGTGAAGAAAAACATCGTGAGAAAACCTGCATATCCTAGAACCAAAAATTTTAGACATGTATGTGGCATCTACCAACCCGCACTGGGCCCGCGTGGTCGATTACGGCCCACTCCCTCTCACAGAGAGGAGGTCTGTGTCCCAGCAGTGGGAACATTATAGTCTGATTATGTATATTCGTTAGTATGAAACTAACAGATGTCAGGAGCGCATTCTCTCGATGAAACGAGAAAAAAAACATAGTAAAAGTACAATGTCTAGTTTATTATTAAATTTATTAGTAGAACTTTTTCAATAACAAAGCTAATACGGGATCTGAACTCAACCTCTGGGGACAAAGAAATTGCGTATAGATTGTTTGAAGCCAGATCACAGCCATATCTGAAGAAAGTACTGGAAATGACTTGATGAATATGTGTACGATGTGACAGTTGGAGTTGGAGGCGTGTTTGTGGCAGTTAAAGTATAGACAAATAGTAAAAGGAAGAAAATAATAGAGAGGAAAAAATATAATATATTCTTCACAAATAAAACGAACGTTACAAAAATTATACACGATAATATTAAAGCTAAATATAATTATGTAGGCGAGTATTCGAAAGTTAATTTATATAAAGATTTAATATTTTTTTAAGTATTAAGTTATAGTATTGTCTATACATTATCTCTGATTGATGCACAGACAATTGATTGATCTGTAAGGTCAGGTCAGTAAAATTCTAAAATTTTCACGATAATAATAGGTTTATAGACGTAAAAACACAAAAAAAAACGAAATTTTAAACACAATTAGAAGGATTGTTGATGTAAGTAACTATGTTCGTCTGTGGTCAGTAAGCAGAGAGCATAGACTTTATTTTTAATTAAAAAAATATTTAAAACTATATATTTATTATTATTATTTAAACTAATTAAATTAAATTATTATAAATTTTCATACATTTGACTTCAGAAGGTATCAGAATAAACCCAAACGACCTATGAAAACTGCGAGAATTTCTCTGCTACTACAGAATACTGTACCAAGTTCTGAACTACGAGTAAATGTTTGTCCTCTGGGACACAAATCCAACCGCGCACTTTACACAACTCTGCGACTTCTGAAAGTTAATACCTCTGTGGTCCGATCCTTTTTTCTGGAACTTGATCGAATTTAAACGAAAGATAAACTTGATTGAATGCTTCACTAAGATTTTCTTGGACGTGTACTTATTGGTTCATTTTCTTTTAAGTGAGAACTTTACATAATTATTATTATTAGGTCTAGTGGAAATTGAAAGAAGAATTTTTTCAAAAACTTTACTTTTTTTTCGTTGTTATTATAATTAAATTACAATCAATCAATCAATCAATCTTTATTCGTGAACACAGGTATTACAATAAAGTTCTTATGTATACATTATAGTCGAGCTCTATGTCCTACCAATGAAATTGGTGTACAAATATATTAGTTAATTTGTAATAAGTCTGAATCTATACCTACAATACAAAGTCATGTTCGAGTCATCATTTCAGCCGAAAGACGTCCACTGCTGGACATAGGTCTCCCCCAAGCACCGCCACTTCGACCGGTTTTGTGCTTCCCGCATCCAGCGGATTCCTGCGGCCTCCGGTACGCGGTCGCCACTCCAGAACCTTAAATAAATCGAGTAAATAATATCAATTAATTGTATTATTAATAAATAATTAATCAATTATAATTTTTTTTTGACATGCATGTCAATGCTAAATTATATTAAAGGTCTGGCAATGCCATATTTGATCATTTAAAAATTCGTCGAAAGAGTAGTAGTAGTAAGTCTTATCTATTACAAATAAAAACAATTTATTTTTGAATTTGCGGACGTTATCTTCACTCCTTATACAATTTGGTAATTTATTATAGACCTTATATAAATCCAATAATCGATCGACAAATAAATACAATAATCGATCTTATTCGGAGAACCATGTGTGTATGTGCCCAACAGTATTATGAACATGAAAGGCAGAGAGATCATTTCAATCTTTAATCTTATACAACGACGTTACATTCAGGGTTCATAACTTTTCCTGCCAATATAACAGGCAAACCCTTCCCTTCGCTGATATTTTCCATGTTCTTCAAAACACGTTAAGTTTGAGCACAAACTCATTATAATTCACCAAGGAACATTGCTTGTAAAGTCACGTCACGTAGTGCTTGGGACGAAGGCGACAATAATAATTGCAATATTCAAAGCCGTCAGTACTTATGCTGGGAATAGATTCAACTTGCAATTAAGGACTGCAGCAAACTGAGTGACTTGAAATTACATCGGGAGAGAGGGTAAAGTCGACCGTTCACTGCTATGTACCCTCAGTCCACGCGTCTTGCGACAGCAACAGCAGAGAAAACAAATGAAAGAAGTTGTTTAGAGCATGCCACAAGTCACCGTGATGCGACTTGCAGGGAGACGGATGGAAACAGGTGAAATGTGCGTCGCTTGAAGCAAGTGGCGTCGCAAGTCGCATCGCTTGAGCCGTGAACGGAGCCCTACGAAGGATGTGCACGGAGAGGTTTGCCACTTTAGCTTCGCGGTTCATTTGTTTGCCATCCGCGCACCCGTGCATAGCGCGGCCGTGGGCACTAGTGGATGATCCCATCCATTCCATCCATACCATTTTAGAAAGCAAAGCTAAGTGTAGGTGCGTAGCTTAGCTATGAGCAGTTTTGAAGCGGCGCCTTAATGCATAAGCCCGTACCATTGAACACTGAATCCGTCATATGTGTCTTTAATAACAGGCTATCTATTTTGCGGTAAACTCCAAAATTTTAGTGATTGATTTCAATTTTGATATTGCGTTGTTTTGTAAACTTAGACTATCAAAAAATCAAAAGTCATTTATTCAAACTAGGCTGAGAATCAGCACTTTCGAACGTCAAAATATCATCAGACAGTCCCCCAAAAACGCCCGCCTTACTACCCGTTCCTAGTGCTTTAGCTGGGAAGAAGAAGTGGCGCAACAAACTCCCCAGTAACACAGCATTCTAAAAAAAATTGATTCTATACAATAGTAGGTGTGCAAAATAATTTAAATTAATTAATCATTCACAAAACAAAACATTAAATTAAAGTAATTTATAAAAAAACATCGAAAACTATACTTAAGCAGAAATAAAAAATAAAAACGCAAACAGAACTTAATAGGTACCTAAATAAAAGCCTCCAGGAATAAAGTGCGTGCCCACTTACATAAAGCTTTAACTGAATCCACACAAGCTACAGTTAGTAGTATGTTTTTATTCACTTTTCAACTAACAACGTGTACCAATTACTCAAATTTAATCAAGGAAGCTGTAGAGATTGCGAACATTTAGCGACTAACTGTGACTCTCGAAAACTTTAATGAACAATCCGGTTATATAAATCCCGATGGAGGGAAACATACTCACGTACTTCAGTCCAAAATTCACAAAACTCTTCAATCGACGGATGTAACGGAGCTTATCTTAGTGGAGGCGGAGGCCAAGTTAGAATAATTACAAAAAATCTACCGTTTGGTAAACAAAGTTTATATGGGGTAAACTATATTTCACGAAAAACTGTTTTGCGGCTTTGACAACTTCTAAGCGATTTATTAGTGGTTCATAAATTAAACCGGCTTCACTAAATAGTTACCTAAGATGGGAGTCAGGGGGCAAATC